>JAQPPZ010005147.1:0-2752547 GCA_028583015.1 Wollemia nobilis | reverse complement strand
GAAATAAAATAAAACCTATTATTATGTTAGGAAGAAATATGCAAATAAGGGTGCAAAATGCAAGAAAATACCAATAAGGGTAAAACATTCCCCAAAAATGCAAGAGATTGCCAAAAATATAAAAATGGTTGAAAACAACAAATTTTTTTTTGAAAAAGAGTAAAAAATTATCGGAGGACACATAAAGAAAGCCAAAAAACAAGAATCTTATTATAAACTGTAAATTATTACGAGAACATCGAAGAAGAGCTAAAAAACAATGAAAGATTAATCTATCTCTTAGAGTCATACTAGCAAAGGCCCCTTGAAGGAACAACTATAGTCAACCTTTGGTTTTATCCACATCGACCAAGACCTAGCCATATCGAACCTTAGGGTAAAGGAATTCCATTTCAATAGGGAACATAATTTATTCCAAGTAAGTTGGCTTGTGCTTGACACACCCATAGTTGAATTTTACCTTTTTATGCCCAACAAAATCAACATTAGAGGGAAACCTAGAGTTTGTTATTTTCATGCTCAACACTAACAACACATCTAGCATCCATGTATTTCCTACAATATTTTTATAAAATATTTGAGATTATTGAAGAGTGATATGGTAGTTGCAATTGAAGAGGCCTAGAAAAGTAATTGAGTGTTAAAAAGTATGTTTCTTTAATTTATCCAAAGAACTTTAAAGGCCAAATTCAATATTGTTTTTTGATTTTTTTTTTTATTAGGAACCTTTTTTATACAACATATCCGCAACATGTGAGGGGAGAGATTTGAACCTGGGCCTCTCGATAACTGGAGAGTTTTAACTACCCACTTGCTCTCCAACTCCTCTACATAAGTGAGATCAATGCCATTTTTATTATATTGGTGCCTAAGAAAAGTGAGATAAAATATTTTGATAATTTTTGAAAATCCTAAGAAACTCTCTTTTGCATATACTTTGAGAGAAAAAAACAAATATGGTAAACAGAACCCTTGTTAAAACCACCATTCTAGATAGCAAGGGGTAAATCAGGTGCTACAACCAAAAGATAATAACCTTGTGGTTCAAGTAGATGAAGAGGACATCAAGAATAGCGTACAAGAGTTAAAATAGTTTGATTTATAAGTTTATTATAGCATGGCCAAGTCGCCTATTAATTAAAAACTAAATCATCTCTTTCTTGATTATTCTCATTTGTAATTTTTTTTCATACGTCCGATTTCATTGCTTATTCCACACTATAATTCAATTATTTTATAGTCTATTTATTGAACCCATTATCCTAATTTCATATATAGTCATGATATATTTTGGAAATGTTTGAAAACCAGTGATGGTTAACTTATATCTATGTTACTAGATTTAGCTACATAAAAGAAAGATTCGTCTATATGAACTCCTTTAAGGTGTTATAAATATTTTTAAATCTCATTGTTGATAAGTTAATATAGAATTCTAAAAACACTGAAACACATTAAAACCATTTTTACATTTTTTTATCTCTATAAAAGATCCACTCCAACCCTTCCCATAAACCAACATATCCCATTATTCATAAATTTTGAAGAAAAAAATTATAATTTTTCTTTTATATATATATTAAGAAGAATTTTATCGTTCCTTAATTTTAAACTCCAAAAATATCTAATCAACATTTGTTTAGTTTACATTTCAACCCTTTAAGTAGGGATTAGAATTAAATAGAGATTAAATTGACCACTCATACGACTTCTTAAGATTCTTAAATGTATATTTAACTGGTGTTGGAATACCTTTTTATCTTGATCCAAACCCTACTTTCCATCATTTTTTACTAGTTACTGTTCTAAAAATTTAGCAATGATAGGTGGGTATTGATCTAATGAATCTATCCAAAATCGTGGCTTCTCCCCTCTTCCCACTTTCCAAAATAATCTGTCTTTCACTACTTGAGATCCTATCTTTAGAGCCTTCCAAACTAGCGATCCAGTACCATCAAAAGGGAAATGACTCACCTCATTTGGGTTCATTTGCCCCAAATATTTACTATTAAAATTATTTTGCTGAATAAAGCAGTTGGTTGAGAGATCCACCTTCAGTAAAGCTTTCGAACCAGAAATTTATTATTTAGCTTTGATCTTCTATGGCCTAAACCTTCCTTTACCTTTGGTTGGCTTACTTTCTTCCATCCTACTAACACCCTTTTCCTCTTTCTTTTGCTTCTCCCCATAAAACTTGATAATTAGCACTATAAGTAAAAATATTTTCTAGTTAAATATCGAGTAATTGGGGTTCTATGGGAAAACGTTCCCAATATCAATGGCCTAAAAGGTATATAAAATGCAACCCATTATTATGTTAGGAAGGAAGATGCATAGAAGGGTGCAAAATACACGAAAATACCGGAAAAGGTAAAAAATTCCCCAAAAATGTAAGAGATTGCTGAAAATATAAAAATGGTTGAAAAATACAAAAAAATGTTTGAAAAAGAGTAAAAACTTATGGGAGGACACATAAAGAAAACCAAAAAACAATAATCTTAGTAGAAACTGTAAATTATTATGAGAACATCAAAGAAGAGCTAAAAAACAATGAAATATTAACCTATCTCTTAGAGTCATGCTAGCAAAGGCCCCTTGAAGGAACAACTATCATCAACCTTTGGGTTTATCTACTTTGACCAAGACCTAGTCATATAGAACCTTAGGGAAAATGAATTCCCTTTCATTAGGGAACACAATTTATTCCAAGTAAGCTGGTTTATGCTTGACACACCCATAGCTGAATTTTACCTTTTTATGCCCAATAAAACCAACATTAGAGGGAAAGCTAGAGTTTGTTATTTTTTACGCTCAATACTAACAACAAAACCTGGCATCCATGTATTTCCTACAATATTTTTTATAAAATACTCAAGATTATTGAAGAGTGATATGGTAGTTGCAATTGAAGAGGCCTAGAAAAGTAATTGAGTGTTAAAAAGTATGTTTCTTTAATTTATCCAGAGAACTTTAAAGGCCAAATTCAATATTTTTTTTTTATTTTTTTTTTATTAGGAACCTTTTATATACAACATATCCGCAACATGTGAGGGGAGAGATTTGAACCTGGGCCTCTCGATAACTGGAGAGTTTTAACTACCCACTTGCTCTCCAAATCCTCTACATGGGCGGATCAAATTCAATATTGTTAAGAAACCCGTTATTAGAATTCTTTTTACTCTTTTAATATTGAAATATGTAAAAAAACTTTTAAAAGATGTAATTAGATTTTTTTTCAAAAAGTTAACCACCTCTTTTAAATTATGAAGATTACAATAAGCAATTTGTATTTTTGTAATATGCAAAATAGAAGACAAAAGAACTTCAAATAAAATATAAATATGATATGAAAAATAGATGGACTTATATTATATTATTTAATATATTAAGAAAATAGAATAATTCCACTCTTTTAATACTTTTAATAGTACAATATTTAAATATTATATATTTTATAAATTTAAAAAATTATTCCATATACAATGTTTAGGTATAAGATTTATTTTTATAAATTTTATAAACATAAACTAATGAACAGCTAAAAACAAATATTTTATTAAAAATGTCTGATATAATTTTTACTTAAATATATACATTTAAAATAATACAATTAATCTTTCTATAAAAAAAAAAAAACATAGTGAACGGACTATACTATGCGATTTCATTTTTAATTAAATATATATGTTTAAACTAATAAAATTAATCCCTCTAATACAAAATATTCTATTATAATTATCTGATATTATTTTTTAATTAAATATATATTTAAAATAATAAAAGTACAAAAATATTTTAAATATTATTTTTTAATTAAATATTTATAATTAAAATAATAAAAACAATCTCTATAACACATATAAAAAAAATATTTTTATTTTTTTGTTTTTCATGAAAGCAAATTTTTATTCATGCATGAACATTCTTAAAAAAAAGGTTTTAAATTGATGTTGCTTTCCTAAAATTAGGATGATTACTTTAAAATATATAATGTTTAAATTAAATATATATGTTTAAACTAATAAAATTAATCCCTATAATACAAAATATTCTATTATAATTATCTGATAATATTTTTTAATTAAATATATGTTTAAAATAATAAAATTAAACCTGGTAATATATTAAAAAAATATATTCTTATTTTTTAATTAAATATTTATAATTAAAATAATAAAAACAATATGTATAACACATAAAAAATATTTTTGTTTTTTGTTTTTCTTGACATGAAAGCAAATTTTTATTCACGTTGCTAATGCATGAACCTTGTAAAAAAAGGTTTTAAATTGATGTTGCTTTCCATGATTACTTTTAAATATGTTGTTTTGCTTGTTCATTGAAATTCCCATCCGTGTACTGGTTAAAGCTGAGCTAAATTTAGAAATTGGTGAGGGGGCTGCGAATCCGAAATGAAATCTGATTACAGGTATCGACTACTGTGCCATTTAGGCCAAGGCAGTTACGGAGTTGTTGCAAAGGCTTTGGCTCTTGATACAGGTAATATGGTAGCTATTAAAGCTTCTTCATACGGTGCTGTGACAGACGCCGAAATCTCCATCTTAAAGTTTTTGTGTCCTAGCAGATATATTGTCCAAATTCTTGGATATGGAAAAGGAAAGGTCGACGGTTGTTTGCTGAAACAAATTAAAGGCAACAGCAGTTTGTATGATTCAAGTGAGGTTGTTTATATTGCTATGGAATGCATGGGCATGGACCTGGAAACGTTTATCAACAAAATTTTGCATGGACGCTGTTATTCGTGCAGTGAACCCCAACACTCAGTGATAAAACGGTTAATGTGGCAATTGTGCAATGGTTTGGGCTATTGTCATAATAAGGGCGTAGCTCATAGAGACATGAAACCCAACAACATCCTTCTATCCATAAGCAAGAATTGTGATATACAGCTTAAAATCGCAGATTTTGGGTTGGCAGTAATGGTAAAAGATGGAGAGAATGGGATGATGGAGAGAAGTGAGAACAATTATGTATCATTGTGGTATAGAGCTCCGGAACTGCTAATGCACCAGCAAAGCACTTACAATTGCTTTGCTGTTGACGTTTGGTCTGTGGGATGCATATTTGCTGAAATGGTTTTAGGTGAGCCTCTCTTTTATGGGCAGTGTGAGGAAGAGCAGTTAAATCTAATATTTGCACACCTGAGAAAGCCTTCCACTGTAAACAACAAGTTTTGTTTCTTAGACCAGCATATGGGATTTTCAGGCATGGATTTGCTAGGAAAATTGTTAGAGCTGGATCCTAATAAGAGAATATCTATACAAGAGGCTTTGGAGCATCAGTACTTCTCATGTTTTAGATCTCCACCACCTCCTGGTTTTACATCTTTAGCTCCAACCGTTCAGACATAAGCCATCAGCAGCATAACATCATGGATTGGGAACAGTCGTGCTATGATTTGGGGAGTGCAGGCCACTTAGCGCACTTAATTATATGATGAGCAGGATTGTAATTGCTGGCACTTAATTATATGATGAGCAGGATTGTAATTGCTAGAGTTTGGAGAGGAATAAAATAAAGCACTTTGTATTCGCATGGTGAATGTATATTTTTATGGTTTTAAAATAATTTTGACACGGTTTTAATTTTTTTATTAATATAATAATGTTTAGGCAAAGAGCATTTTGTATATATGATGTATACATGTTTTGGTTTTAATTATAAATTTATGAGGTCATAATGTTATATTTTTTAATTTTTAATTTTTTTAAAAGTTATATATATATAATTCATTCATAATGTTAATTCGATAAGTTTAGATTTTTTATTTTGAAAAAGGTATCAAAGTTCAAGTTATACTAAGAAATACATGCATAATGGTTATGATGATGGATGAGGGTCACATTAGATGGTGACAAGCTGATTTTTGAATTCATACTTCAAACATTGGTGAAGAGTAGAAGAGACAACCCTCATTGCATGGATTCAAGGGCGTCCGGGAAGAAAATTAAAATATGTTGGGAAAGATACCACATAAAACAAAGTGTCTAAGAGATTGGATCCTATCCTAAGGGGAAGGGATAAAATACTGCAGGTCTTTTGGAACTCATTGTTAAAAGCCTTTATGATGGCATCAAATTTGGTTAAATATTCCTTCTTTAGTCCAAAATTTTGAAAAAAATATAAGTGCATATATTGAGGGAAGAACCATTGTCTACCAATATTCTTTTAATAAATATTTTTCCAATATATCTAGTGATGTAGAGGGGATCCCCTTGTAAGGTTGAGGGAGCAAGATCGTCATCATAAAAAGATATGTGATTTATCCCGAGTACCCACAGTATTGGCTAGGTTACTAGGGGGAAGATCTTGCGGGACATATTATTGACTTAGAAGCTTCAACAAGGCTTTCCTATGAATAGGTGAAGTCTTTAAAAGCTCTGAGAGGGATATCTTAGTACGTGTGTTACTTAATTGTTGTTAGAGATTGGAGGAGACTTTTGATTATGGCTTTAATACTAAGGTTGGTTTTTCTACACTTGTGCTCATTTTTTGGTCATTCTTAAGAACTAAGGATGGTCTACAGGGTTGGTTGGATTAGCATGGTGAATGTATTTTTTTTTAATGGTTTTAAAATAATTTTGACAAGGTTTTAATTTTTTTATTAATATAATAATGTTTAGGCAAAGAGCATTAATTATATATATTGGTTTTAATTATAAATATATGAGGTCACAAGAAATAATGTTATATTTTTTAATTTTTAATTTTTTAAAAGTTATATATAAAATTCATTTATATTAAATGATATTAGTTTAACAAGTTTAGATATTTTATTTCGAAGGAGGTATCAAAGTTCAAGTTATACTAAGAAATACATGCATAATGGTTATGATGATGTAATATTACTAATGGTCATGATGATGTAATATGGATGGAACCCATTTTAATTCTATAACCTTAAAATCACAATAATAATAATCAAGGTTGGGAAAAGAAATGGGATTCATATTCATATTGAGGAGGGGTAGGGATCATTCCTAGTTGCTCAATATCTTTAGGATAAATAGGAATAAGATTCACTTGAGAACTAGAGGACTCAACAAGGGTGACACAAGGAACCAACCCATCAAAGAAGAAGCTATTTTAGAGGATATTGTCATGATCCATATCACAAAGAGTATCCTCTTCAACGTACTCCCCTGGGGTTACAATCAACTTAGGGTGAACCAATTTTACCGCATTGCAAAACAAAATGTTAGAGAGGGAAGATGGTCCCTCAACCTCATTACTCCACTCTAAGCCATGATGATCCATTAATTCAGCAAAGGTGATGACTTGATCATCATAATTTGGTAAGAGACGGTTTCTTTTGGTGATATAGCCTATGCCACATCACCTAGGCCAAAGCTCAACTTCCAAAAACTCTTGAATACATTTTTGTTGTGGCTCCATACCCTTACCTTCATATCCCATACTTGATAAGATCTGCTTAGAAAGTAGGTAATCATTGGATAGATAATAATGAGTAAGTATTCTCTCTACTAGAAAGGGGTTGCTACCACAAATGTTCCCGCATAGACCAATTCACCCTTTTTATGAGGTAAACCTATAGTTCGGGGTGAAGGTGGTAGCTTGGCTAGATCTAAAAGAGGATTTTCAAACAGATGATTGGCTTGATCTTGTGATGATATTATGATTGATGTTTCCTCACTTATCTTGAAATTCTAAAACTCCTTGGTGATTTGACAATTTCTATGGAGAGAAACATATAGGAAAAAAATGATGTGAGATTGGGCTCACTCAATTATGAACAATATTGGAATGGATGAGGGTCACATTGAATGGTGACAAGCTTATTTTTGAATTCATACTTCAAATATTGGTGAAGAGTAGAAAGGATAACCCTCATTGCATGGATCCAAGGGTATCTGAGAAGAAGATTAAAATATGTTGGGAAAGATACCACATAAAAAAAAGTGTCTAAGATCTTGGATTCTACCCTAAGAGGAAGGGATAAAATACCGCATGCCTCTTGGGACTCATTATTGAAAGTCTTATAATGACATCAGATTTGGTTAAATATTTCTCCTTTAGTCTAAAATTTTGAAAAAAATTATAAGTGCATATATTGAGGGAGGAACCATTGTCTACCAATATTCTCTTGATAAATATTTTTCCAATATATCTAGTGATGTAGAGGAAAGAATCCCCTTGTAAGGTTGAGGGAGGAATATCATCATCATAAAAAGATATGTGATTTATCTTGAGTACCCATAACATTGGTTAGGTTACTAGGGGGAAGATCTTGCGGGACATATTATTGACTTAGAATCTTAAACAAGACTTCCCTATGAATATGTGAAGTCTATAAAAGCTCTAAGAGGGATATCTTGGCAGACGTGTTACTTAACTATTATTAGAGGTCGAATGGGACTTTTGATTATGGATTTAATTCTAAGATTGGTTTTTCTACATTTGTGCTCTTTTTTTGGTCGTTCTTAAGAACTAAGGATGGTCTACATGGTTGGTTGGATGTAGAACTTATCTCCTGTTGAGATTGTTGAATCGGTTGAGCTTGAGCTTGTTGCCTTGTAGTAGATGCCATCATACCCACCATGTTGTTGTAGGAGGTGGAAAATTATGATATAACACTTGATTATTTTTTTGTTGTCCATGATTAGGTAAGGGATTTTGAAAAATTCACAAATATTGATTAATTGTGGGTGTTATTTGAGTAGGAGATTGATTAGTTAGAGGTTTATGGTGAGGAGTGGGTTGAGAATCATCCACAACAAGACAAACCTCATATATTAAGTCCTAAACCATATGTTTCAACCTATTACATGAACCTATCATGTAGCCCTCCACTCTATGATACTCATAATGTTGATCAATCTTATACCAAACTACCATGGTATCTACTTATCTTATGTGAGGTAATTCGATCATCTTAGCTTCTAAAATTTGCTTAAGGATTGACAAAATAGGTTGGTTGAGTCTAGTAAAATTTCTTGGTGGGGGTTTTTGGGGTTTGCTAAGTACCAAATTCTATAATGTATTAGCACTATTAACATTTTTGGTTGATCTGTTATTTGTTACCCCATCATCAACTATATGGTTGTTCTTATATTGAATTTTTGTGGTCCTTTCATTTTATTTCTAGATCTATTGCTTATATGAAAGATGGAAAATCCATATATCTTGATTAGTTGGATGTTTTTAGTTAGGAGTGGGTTGAGAATCATCCATGACAAGATGAATCTTATGTATTAAGTCTTGAACCATATGTTTTACCCTCTTACATGAACCTATCATGTGCCCTTCCACTCTATATTACAATGTTGATCATACTTAAACAAAACTACCATGGTATCAGGTTGTCTTATGGGAGGTAGTTTGATCATCTTAGCTTATAAAATTTTCTTAATGATTGACTAAATAAGTTGGTTGAGTCTAGTTAAATTCCTTGGTGGGGGTTTTTGGGATTTTCTATGTACCAAATTCTTCAAGGTACTAGCGATTTTAACATTGTTGGTTGATATGTTATTTGTTACCCCATCACCAACTACATGCTTATTCATATATTGGGTTTTCATGGTCCTTTTATCTTATTTCCTTGGTTTAAGCTGACCTCTTTGACAAAGATTCTTCTCTACTCTTCTTGCCAGATCTATTGTTTGTTCGAAAGAGGTAATGGTTGTTGTTTCCAACTCATATGAGATTTGTTCTTGTAAGTTTCCAATAAATATCTCTAGCATGTCTTGAGGAGGTAATATGTAAATCAAATGTCTAACTAAAATTCTCCATCGAGACAAGAATTACAAGAAACTTTTATCTTTTCCTTGTTTTAGGAGATACAAATCTTGGATAGTTACTCCTTTCTACACATAAGCTCCAAATTGCCGAACAAATAACTATTTCTTCAAATTTTCTCAAAGAATGATGGGGTAGTTGATAATACCATTCCAATGCCATACCACCAAGACTTTTAGAGAATATTTTTAGCAACAACATATCATCATATATAATATCATGACATATTGTTTACAACATCCTTAAATTTTCTATTGGGTCCTTTGTTCCCTTATAATTGGATAATATCAACATTGGAAAATGCTTAGGGTAGGACCTAGAGGTTACTATAGGATCTAGGGATTGATTATAAATTTCCTTATAGTTATAAGAAAAACTTGGAGCTTGAATTATATCCATTTTTTATGCCAATTATTTTATTATACTTTTCAAACTTTACATGTCTTAATTGTTGTTGTGCAATACCCCTAGATTCCTTAAGGGTGGGTTATAAGTAGGTTGTTAAAAGAGAAGTTGGTTAGGTATTAACACTATTATGATATGGGTTATGGAATGAGATGTTTTATGTAACATATTCTTGTGGGATATAATTTGTATTTATAAAGGATTGATGTGAATATTTTTATGAGATAGTCAAGCTTCTTCGAAGTGAGGGTCTCTATCCAAGGCTTCAATATCGACTTGCCTATTTTTCCTGAAGAAATTCTAGATATGATTATGTTATTTGAATATGAGTTACCTATTATAATATTCAATAGAATCAGATTCATCAATAGTCTCTATGTCCTCTTCTTCTTCTTCTAGATTGGGATTCTCCCTATCAACCAAAGCATCCCCATGGCATAAAATATTATATTCTAGTTCTGTCATATTTCACTTTTTCCTGTTGGTTGTAGAGCCTCATTCTAATTTAGAGGTCCTATTTTAGCCACATATGGACCCACTCTACAAAATTATATAGACGTTATGTAATTGTGTGTCAAATTGCATGTTAATATAAATTTTTTTGTGAATTACTATTTTTGGAATTTTTTTTATGAAATTTAATTTTTCGAAAATAGTAATTATTAAAACATAATTTTTTGACGAAAAACAATTTGCCTAAAATAGTGATGACTAAAATGAAATTTTTTTTGATGAAAAATAATTTTCCGAAAATAGTAATTACTAAAAATAACAAATTATGACAGGAAAATATAATTTGCCAAATATAGTAGTTTTTTTATTATTTTTATCTTGGGGTTGTTGAGAAGCAACACACCCCCACTGAAAAATCAATTTCCATCCTCTGAAAGCTTTGAACTTCCATTTTTGCAATAAGGACCCTCTTGATGGTTTCCAGTTTTGATCCCAGATTTTGCTTGCCCCCCTTTTAAAGTCCTGCTTTTTCTAAAGTCATTCTAGCATTGCTATCTCAGACTTCTCTTTTACATGCTAGAATCATTCATGCTTAAAGAAAATCTTGCACCGGTACGAGAAAAATGCATAAAACAGTTGCATAAATTCATGAAAAATCAAACTTTCCTTTTTAGGCAATGTCACGAAATCGTGACACTTCCATTTATGGAAATGTCGCGAAATCACGACAGGAAAATTGAAAACCCACCAAGTCAGAAAATCGTAGCGAAATCGCGACACTTTCCTTTTTTGGAAATGTTGCGATATCGCGACATTTCCATTTTTGGAAAGTGTCGCGAAATCGCTACCGAATAGGAGAGAGAAGATGAAGTCAGGAAAGCGTCGCGATTTTGCAACGTCGCAAAATCATGACAAAATTGGCAGGGAAGGCCAGAAGTGTACGGACTGTTGCGATTTCGCGACATGTCATGAAATCGCGACAAGTCCAGTCATCAAGCAAGAGCAAAAATCAAAATCAAAGTGAAATGCACCTAAGGCAAGAACACGTCGCGATATCGTGACAAGAAATGAGCAAGAGGGCCCGAAGGTATGGACTGTCGCGATTTCGTGACATGTCGTGAAATCGCGACAGGTCCAAGTCGAGCAGGGCGAGAAGTAGAAGCAAACAAAGAGAAGTCATGTCCAAGACTGGTCCAAGCAAAGTTGAATCAAAATGGTTAAGGCATGGTTGGTGTCATGAAATCGCGACATTACGATTTCGCGACGTCACGAATTTGCGACACCGAGCCAAAGGAAAGCAAAGGAGCCATAAGGAAAGGTTCCAACAAAAGGTGCACAAGGGGTGGGAGCGTCGCGAAATCGCGATGCTCCAAAATGGAAGGATGCCACCATGTCGCGAAATGTCACGAAATCACGACAGGTCCAAGTCGAGCAGGGCGAGAAGCAGAAGCAAACAAAGAGAAGTCATGTCCAAGACTGGTCCAAGCAAAGTTGAATAAAAATGGTTAAGGCATGGTTGGTGTCGTGAAATCGCGACGTGATTTCACGATGTCACGAAATTGCGACACCGAGCCAAAGGAAAGCAAAGGAGTCATAAGGAAAGGTTCCAACAAAAGGTGCACAAGGGGTGGAAGCGTTGTGAAATCGCGACGCTCCAAAATGGAAAGATGCCACCATGTCGCGATTTCACGACATGGTGAAAGGCCAACACTAAAAGATGCCACCATGTCGCGAAATCGCGACATGGTGGGGAAGCGGAGGAAAAAAGAGCTCAGGCCCGGCTGTGTCGCGAAATCGTGACACGGTGGTGGGAAGTGGATGAAAAGAAGCCAAGGAAGAAAAAAAGAAAAGGATCCAAGGCAAGGCGCAGGTCGTGAAATCGTGACATGTCGCAAAATTGCGACATGTCACGGTTTCGCGGCTTGCAAAGCAGAAAGTGCATGGAAGCAGAGATCGGTCGCGATTTCATGACATATCGCGAAATCGTGACATGTCACGTTTTTTTGGCCATTGGAGCCAATAGTCACCTTTTCCGAGGGGATGTCACGATTTCGCGACATGTCGCAGTTTTGTGCCAGGAGAGAGAAAGTTGCTCAGAATGAAAACTAGTTGCAAATGGACACGTGTCACGATTTTGTGACACGTGTCAAAGCATGTCAAAGCACGTATCAGTTAAAAAGATCCGCATGCAAGTAAACATTAGGCTTTTTAATCTGATTTAATGTTAAAGCTTCTAATTTAATCTTTTTAGGATACTAATGCATCTTTTTGTCTTTCATGCAGGAAGCCATCTGTCACTTGCGGGATAACTAAAAAGGGCCTAAAGACAAAGTTAAAGTGCAGATTAATCAAGTGCAGCCATGCTAGAGGAGAAGATGTCGGTGAATACATTTAATGACAAATTTATGGCAGAATTGATAGCTTGAAGACAATTTCAACTCAGGGATAGATCTGCGGAGATCAATTGACAGAGAAGTGGTGACTCATTCGGCTCACCAACAGGAATTAATGAGAGCATTTATTTGCAGTTGCAGGTGAATGCAAGTGGCATTCGATTCTATCTTCTCCATTTATGGCAGCTGACTACACTGATTTGCAGAGGGGTTAAGTTTTATCCGAGTTTTGTTTTAAAATTGCTTTATATTGTAAAACCCGAGACTTAGGGTTTGTGATGATAATATTTGCGGTTAGAGAAGAAGATATTTCTAAAAAGATCAAGGTCTGTCCTGAGTCTATAAATACTTCTTCTCAATGTAATGGCGGAAGACGGAGACTTAGAAATAAAAGGCCATTGAAGCAATTTCTTGCAAATTTTGTTAAATACTTTTATTTCTGGACTTGGAGTTGATGTGCTGTTATTTTTCTGTGGTAGCATGGCCAGAAGCCTAATATTTTGCAGACTGTGATAAGTTCATCTTCTTTTGTTATATGTTCCATTAAATTTTATTAGATATATGCTATGAATCTGTGTTATCAAGATTAAATATGCTGTTAGGCTTCAGTTGTTCTATTGTCTGCTAGGAGAAATTACAGATTTGAGGTTTGAGTTTGTTCTAATTGCTCTGTCCTCACTGTGTGAGCTAGGCTGCTGGTGAAAGATACCAGTTTTAACCAACTTCCCTTCGGTTTATAATTTTTTTCTAGATCTGTTCCATATTGCCTTGTTCTCTTAGTTGAAAGTGATCTTAGAAATCTGGACACTCTCTTCTTTGATTTCTTCTATTGTGAAGCTGATAGTATAAATAGAATTGATAGTTTAGGTTTTACAGTTAAGTTTGATAAACTTCTCTTTCTGCCTTACCCTACCCTCTATTTGCTTACCATGAATGATCCATTTTTATTTTCTTTATTTTTCTTTTATTTTAATCTACTGACCCATGAGAGCTAGATCAAACAATCAAGTTAAATATGATGGTCAACAAGTGACAACTACTGAACATTACTAAACAAGTTCATTGAGCCCGTTGTAAGATACAGACAGTTCATATTGAAACTATTCCAGAAGTGAAAAAGAGTGAATTGACATTCGATCTGACTCTGTAACTCACACCTTGGATAACCAGTTAAATCCTAAAGTGAGTGGGATTTATCCTGATATAAGTGTTATCAGAGTTTCCTGCTCATCCTTCATAGGGTGTGTATGAAAGTCGGACCAACATTTAGAAATGGTGCTAGAAGGAGGGCTCTACTGAACCCCGGTCAGTATTCTAAGTTGTCAGTACAATGTTTTAAGACTGCCAGAAAGGAGACCTTAAGTTCAGTACTTTGTTAAGAACTGAAAGTTTGTAAGTGCTTGTGAAAAGTTGGATTCTACATACAAGGTAACAAGGTCCCACCCCAGAGCTGGAGAGCTCCTTGTCCCTGAATTAGAAACCCCAAAAAGAAGTAGCCTCAGATGAGCCAAGTCTTTGTCAAAAATAGTTTTATCACCGTTGATAGTTACTCCAACCAACACCCAGAATATCACTGTCAACCAGGTAGTAATGGCAAATTGGTTGGGCTCCACTGCTTTGAACATTCTGGGTATAGCCCATGACCTGCCAGAAATCCAGAAAGATATCTCCCCAGATATAAACATGATGGGACAAGAACTGCAGAAGAACATTTGGTTGCATTCAAGAATGCATTGAAGTTATTAAATGTACAGCATAAATATGTTGCCTGCAGACTCTTCCCGTTCACCCTCCAAGAAGGAGCTTATGACTGGTTTTTAAACCTTACCAATGATTCTATCACCAGCTGGAATGACTTAGAAAAAGTTTTTGTGTCACATTTCGGGGAAGTGATAGACCCCAGCATATTGTACCAACAGTTTTATGGCATCAAGAGAGAACTAAATGAATCTATCAGATCCTATAATGTTAGATTCCAGAAAGATTATGGTAGACTTACTGGATATTATGTACCAAATGCTGACCTGGCATTAGAGATCTTTAGAAACTCTCTAGATCCCATGACCTCTGTCTTTTTGAAGAGAGACCCCATTGTTACTAATTTGACAAAATCTTATAAAGAAGCTTTGATTCTGGAAAGACAGTTGGGACCCCAGCCTCTAAACCTTCAGCAAACTCCTCTGATTACACAACCTACTCCTGTGTTCAATCCTATTCCACATCATATGATGTTACCAATTTGTCAGACTTTACCATCAGCAACACCATTGGCTGTGGCACCTGTTGAGAATGTACAGAACCCAGTGAAAGATGCTGACAATGCAAGAGTTGAAGAAGTGTCAAAGATTGTTCAGAAGCTGGCTAATGATTTCTTGAGTTTTAAAGGGCAAGTTTCTACTGGGTACAACCCCAAAAGATATTCATATCAACCAAACAGATTTAACAAGCCCCCATATGAGCCTAATAAAGATTACAAGGGTAAAGCTCATGATGTCAACATTTGTGATTTGGCCCTGCCCAACGGGTGCAGAATTCATGCCACTTCTCAGCATGGGGAGTTGGACTGTCTAGAATTCTATAATGCATTTGAAGCCTTGTCTGGAGATTTGATCTCCCCTAAAAATCAAAGAACTGCTGATGGCCCAAGCTCATCTGGCCACAGTGCAGCTATGGTCTTGGATTCTTTCTCTTTCCTGGATGAATCTAAGAATGTAGTTGAAATGCCTATAGATGAGGTACAGGCTTTCCAGAAGTACAGAAGAGACAATTACAACCTGAGAAACAGAAATCTAGAGCCTAATACCACATCAACTCCTTCGGATAACTCTCATAATATTCCTTCAGACCCCTCTCCAAGCAATAATCCACCTCCACCAAAAGGAGGAAGTCAAAGAATACCAGATGTTGTTCCTCCACTTAACAAAGGATATAACATAGTGGAGGATATGAAAAATATTAAGGCCAACATTACTCTACATGAGTTGGCATAGATTTCAGAGCAGAGGGATAACCTGATAAAGACATACTCTGGCCCTGTTGCTAAACCTGTGGACAAAGGAAATAAAATAGCAAATGCCAATCTAGCCATGTACAAAGAAAAAATTGAAGTTCCCCCCTTTTTATTGATTGTCCGCATTTTTGGGAAGAACTTGCACAATTGTTTGGTTGATTCAGGTGCATCTGCTAATGTTATGCCATTGGCCATTTGCCAGCAGTTGGGGCTGACCCCAATGAAGTCTGAAAGGAGAGTTGTCCAATTGTACAAATCAGAGGTCAAAGTTGTTGGAGAGCTTCAAAACATTCACATTCAATTGGCATCTGAGCCAAGGGCTCAGCATAATATTGAAATCCAGGTTATGGATATCCCAGTGGGGTACGAGATGTTGTTGAGTAGGGATTGGTCTAGATCCTTGAACGGATATTTGGCAACAGACTTTTCACACATGTGGTTGCCATGGAAGGGAGTGTCAAATCAATTACGGGTTGATAGGGAACCTAGGTACAAGCACACAATTACAGAGTACAATGCAGCAAATGAAACTATAAATGTTGCAGAGGTATATATTGGTGTCTACAATTTAACAACTGGGCAGATTAACAAGTGTAATAAAGCCCATCCTGTACATACTAATGAAGTTTGGACACTTCATGTGGATGGAGCCAGATGTAAGCAGGGTTCTGGGACAGGGGCAGTCCTTAAGGGACCTGAAAGTCAAACATTTTTTATGTCTTACCGCCTGCAGTTCCCATGTACAAACAATTTAGCAGAGTATGAAGCTCTGATTTTAGGTTTAAAATTTGCTTTGGATAGAAGTGTGAGGAATATTCAAGTTTTCACTAATTCAGAATTGGTGGCAAGTCAAGTCAAGGGTAAATTCCAGTGTAAAGCTTCTTATTTGAAAGGATACAAACACCGGGCTTGGGATCTTGTAGAAGGTTTTGATGCATTTAATCTGACACACATACCCAGAGAACAAAATTCACATGTAGATGTCTTAGCATCTTCACTGTAAGTTTAAGACCATTGGAGGAATTTAAATGGGATAAGTTTTCAATTGAGTTAGTCCACTGTCCTTCGATTCCAAACAATATAGATAGCTTTCAAGTTTTCTCTGATGATCAACAGATTGTAAAATTTTTGTAGAATACTAACACCTTTGAGAATGTTAAAATTGATGAGGGCCAAAGAGACACCCTACTAGAACAATTAGATGATGATAGGGGAATTATGAGGTTGAAGGACAATAGGATTCCAAAAGGAATGGTAGAGCTGGAGCGGCTCTTTGATGTTGATAAAATCAAGCAAAAGGTGAATTCTGAGGATGATGTGGCTGCCACAAATAGTGGGACAGAAGACCTGAATGTAGGGACTGAAGAGGATCCAAGGAACATCAAATTGGCAAAGGACTGTAATCCAAAAATAAAGAAAAGTATGATTGATTTTCTGCACAGGTCCAAGGATGTAATGGCCTGGTCATACAAAGATTTAAAGGTATTTGATCCAAAAGTTTACACACATAATACCTTTAAAGGAATCTTGCAAGCCTTTCAGACAAAAATAGAGACATGTCAATGCTCTGTTAGAACCCCTTATCCAGAAAGAAGTTGAAAAGCTCTTGAGTGCAGCAATTATTTTTTGCATCAGGCATTCTACCTGGGTGGCCAATCTGGTGTCAGTCAGGAAGAAGAATGGGGAGATCCGCCTGTGTGTGGATTTCAAAAATTTAAACAAGGCATAAAAAAAGGATAACTATACCTTGCCTTCTATGGATGAAGTCTTGCAAATTGTCAATGGATCAGAGATGATGTCTTTCCTGGATGGCTTCTTAGGCTATAATCAGATCCTGGTTGAGAAGGAATATAGAATGAAGACTGCTTTCACAACTAAGTGGGGGACTTTTGCTTACAAAAGGATGCCATTTGGTTTAATAAATGCTGGAGCTACATTTCAAAGAGCAATGGATCATGCCTTTAAAGGGCTTATGGGAAAATGTATTGTTGTGTACATGGATGATTTAACAGTCTTCTCCAAATCCTGGTTTGACCATGTCAAGCATTTAGAGTTTGTGTTTAACAAGTGCAGGGAGTTTGGCATTTCCTTGAATCCAAAGAAGTGCATCTTTGGTGTAACAAAAGGGAAACTCCTTGGGCACTTGGTCACAAAGGATGGCATTTCTATGGATCCAAGCAGGGTTGAGGCCATATCTAGCATACCCTTTCCCAACTCCAAGAAAGAGTTGAGGTCCTTCTTTGGAAAGATAAACTTTGTCAGGAAGTTCATCTCTGGCTTTGCAGAGATAGTTAAGCCAATGAATGACATGTTAAAACAAACTGCTCAGATTTTTTGGACCACAGAAGCTAAGGCTGCTTTCCAAGAGATCAAGGCAGCCATTAAACAAGCACTAGTTTTGGTAAGCCCAGACTTCAGTGCAAATTTTTATCTGTACACCTTCTCTTCTGAACATACACTTGCTACAGTTCTGACCCAACGGAGAGATACCGAAGAACATCCAATTGCTTTCAAGAGCACCAATTTGAAAGGGGTTGAACTGAAATATTCCCGTTTAGACAAACAAGCTTATGCTTTGGTAAGAGCAGTGAAGCATTTCAGGCATTATATACTAAGGAGCAAATTTCATGCCATAGTTCTAGACCGAGCTGTGAAGTACCTTCTAAGTCAGAATGAGTTGGGTGAACTGAGGGGTAATTGGGTCACAAGGTTGCAAGAGTATGACTTGGAGATTAGACTTGCAAAACTGATCAGGGGACTTGGTTTGTCTAGAAATATTGCTGAAGTGCCTCTACGGGAAGAAGTTAATCAGTTAAATTCTGAGTCTAGTGCCTGGTATGAAGATATTATTCACTCGTCGCAATTTGGAGTTTGCCCATCCCATTTGAACAGAACCCAAAGGAGAGCATTAAAATTGAAAGCTGCTCATTATCTCCTCAAGGCAGGTACTCTGTACAGAGAGAATTATGCTGGCATTTTCCTAAGATGCATTTCTCCCAGTGAAGTCGGTGAAGTCATGGCTAGTTTCCATGAAAAGTTAGGGGCGGTGGCATTCATCGGGATCCGCTATCGCACATAAAATACCGAGAGTACGCTATTATCGGCCTACACTTTTTAAGGATGCACATCGGCATGTAAGAACCTATCATTAGTGCCGGACTTTTGCAGACCAAAGAGGCTAACCGGGCTTTGCTATTGCAACCAGTTGTGATAAATAAACCTTTCATGCAATGGGGACTTGATTTTGTGGGAGTAATTAATCCAAACTCCTCAGCAAGGCATAAATATGTTCTGACATCTACTGACTACTACACAAGATGGGTTGAAGCAGCAGCCACCACAAGAAGTACAGCTCAGCAAGTCATTGAATTTCTTGAATCAAATGTCATAACTAGATTTGGGGTTCCCCTGAATTTTGTGTGTGATAATGGACCAGCCTTCCAATCATTGGAGTTTGCAGACTGGGCATACCAGATGGGGATAGTTATCAGATTCTCATCCAACTATTATCCCCAAGGCAATGGACTGGCTGAGTCCACTAACAATAATTTAATGAATGCCATTAAGAAGTCTACAACAGACAAACCCAGGCAGTGGCATACATTGTTGAAATATGCACTTTGGGCTGATCGGATAAAACATAAAGTGGCTCTTAAGACTTCTCCTTTTGCTTTGTTGTATGGTACCCAGCCAATTGTTTCCATCTCTCTCAAGTTGCCTACCTACCAATTTGCCTTAGATTATTTTGAGGATCATGATGATGCTGAAGCCCGTGTTTTAGATTTGACTAACTTACAAGATGAAAGACTCCAAGCCCTAGAACATTTCAGTAGGCACCAAGAAACTGTCTAGCAGTGGTTTGACAAGAGGGCCAAAGTGAAAGCTTTCAGACTGGCAGACTTGGTGCTTTTTTGGGACAAGGCCCATGAGAAGAAGGGTAAGCACACAAAGTTGCAGCCACTATGGATAGGCCCCTACCAAATTGCTGAGATTCTGGGTAACAATGCTTTCCATTTACAAGACCTGGATGGTAATTTTTTGGACCTCCCTGTTAATGGTCAATACTTGAAACATTATTTCTCTGTTGTCCCGTCCAATGTATCATTTGAATGAAGTCATAAAGAAGTTGTAACATGTGTACGTATTGTAAATAACTCTGCAAGTTTTAGTTGCTTTGTTTTAGATTGCTTTTAGTTAGTCTGTACAGTTTTAGTTGCTTTGCTTTAGTTCTTAGTTTATTTGCTTTAGTTTAATTTTTGTTGTCTGTACAGCTGTGCTTTATACCCTTTGTAAATAGCCCTACAATTTGTTTTATTTCTTTCCTATATATACAGTTTATTTTATTCCCTTTATCAGTGCAGTTTTATCTCCTTTCGGTGCCTGTGCGGTTTTCAGTTGTTTGTTTTAGTTGCTTTGTTTTAGATTGCTTTTAGTTATTCTGTACAGTCTTTTGTTTCAGTTTTATTTCAAGCCTGTGCAGTTTCATTTTTGTTTTGCTTTAGGGGCCTGTGTCTGTCCTTGGAAGTTTGTGCAATGTTTCTCAGCTTTTGAAATCTGTCCTTTGGTCCTTGCCTGAGAAATCAATGAAAAGTCAGCCCTCTAAAAAAATTGCTTTACCCTGAGCTGATTAATCCACAATCTAGTATTCATTATCCAAATTATGAGATAGTCTGCTTTTAACTGAAAAGTGGAACTATTTTGTTAGTCGGGACAACGGTAGAGATATGATTGGATTTTGTGTCTTGCTTGCCATAGTTTTTTTAAATTATAGAGAAACTGCTATGCTGTTTGGTTGGAGGAACTCCTAGGGAATCCAAGAAAAGCTGGTTATAAGAGGGGACTATGGTTCATGTAATTATTTGGGTGTCACTAGAGGCTATCAGTGTCTAGACTAAAATAGTTCTAGATTGATCAAATGTTAAAAGAAAATTATGATTTCTCTAAGGCCTTTCAGCTATTGATATATTTCAAAAAAAGGAGAGATATATAAAAAAAAAAAAAAGAGGAAAAAGAAAAGAGTTATACAATGAAAGAGGCAGCCAATACTTCAAAAGATGTTTTCCTTCTACCAAGTTGAAGATCCTTCCTTACAGTTGTAAATTTGGGTCATGTAAATCTAAAGGGTAACTCTATCTAGGCTGTAAAAGGCTAAACTAGTAAACAGAGCTCTACTCGGTTTCCCCTTTTACAATCTAGAAAATTTGATCAGTCCAGAGTTCAACATTCAATCCAGTCATCCTTGAAGAAAATTTTTATGCCCTTGTAATTACACATCAAAAATATTCCTTGAAGTAATTCAGCCTAGTATGTCCTTGGGAAATTTTAACAGCTGTCAGTTAGTAGTCAATTTATTGTGAAGAATGTCTATGGCAAGGCATGATGCATGGTCTTTTTATTTTGAAATTAGAGTCCTGGGTTCTAAAATAATGCTACTATTTTACCCGCATATATCACCATTTGTTGAGAAACAACACACCCCCACTGAAAAATCAATTTCCATCCTCTAAAAGCTTTGAACTTCCATTTTTGCAGTAGGGACCCTATTGATGGTTTCCAATTTTGATCCCAGATTTTGTTTGCCCCCCTTTTAAAGTCCTGCTTTTTCTAAAGTCATTCTAGCATTGCTATCTCAGACTTCACTTTTACATGCTAGAATCATTCATGCTTAAAGAAAATCTTGCATCGGTACGAGAAAAATGCAGAAAACAGTTGCATAAATTCATGAAAAATCAAACTTTCCTTTTTAGGCAATGTCGCGAAATCACGACACTTCCATTTATGGAAATGTCACGAAATCGCGACAGAAAAATTGAAAACCCGCCAAGTCAGAAAATCATAGCAAAATCACGACGTCGTGAAATCATGACACCGAGCCAAAGGAAAGCAAAGGAGTCATAAGGAAAGGTTCCAACAAAAGGTGCACAAGGGGTGGGAGCGTCGCGAAATCGTGATGCTCCAGAATGGAAGGATGCCACCATGTCACGATTTCGTGACATGGTGAAGGGCCAACACCAAAGGATGCCACCATGTCGCAAAATCACGACATGGTGGGGAAGCGGAGGAAAGAAGACCTCAGGCCCGGTTGTGTCGCGAAATCGTGACACGGCGGCGGGAAGTGGATGAAAAGAAGCCAAGGAAGAAACAAAGAAAAGGATCCAAGGCAAGGCGCAGGTCGTGAAATCGCGACATGTCACGGTTTCCCAGCTTGCGAAGAAAAAAGTGCATGGAAGTAGAGATCGGTCGCGATTTCACGACATATCATGAAATCATGACATGTCACATTTTCACGGTCGTTGGAGCCAACAGTCACCTTTGCCGGGGGGATGTCGTGATTTTGCAACATGTCACAAAATTGTGACATGTCGCAGTTTCATGCTAGGAGAGAGAAAGTTGCTCAGAATGAAAACTAGCTGCAAATGGACACGTGTCACGATTTTGTGACACGTGTCAAAGCATGTCAAAGCACGTATCAGTTAAAAAGAGCCACATGCAAGTAAACATTAGGCTTTTTAATCTGATTTAATGTTAAAGCTTCTAATTTAATCTTTTTAGGATACTAATGCATCTTTTTGTCTTTCATGCAGGAAGCCATTTGTCACTTGCGGGATAACTAAAAAGGGTCGTAAAGACAAATTTAAAGTGCAGATTAATCAAGGGCAGCCATGCTAGAGGAGAAGATGCCAGTGAATACATTTAATGACAAATTTATGGCATAATTGATAGCTTGAAGACAATTTCAACTCAGGGATAGATCTACGGAGATCAATTGACGAAGAAGTGGTGACTCATCCGGCTCACCAACAGGAATTAATGAGAGCATTTATTTGCAGTTGCGGGTGAATGCAAGTGGCATTTGATTCTATCTTCTTCATTTATGGCAGCTGACTGCACTGATTTGCAGAGGGGTTAAGTTTTATCCGAGTTTTGTTTTAAAATGGCTTTATATTGTAAAACCTGGGACTTAGGGTTTGTGATGATAAGATTTGCGGTTAGAGAAGAAGATATTTTTGAAAATATCAGGGTCTGTCCTGAGTCTATAAATACTTCTTCTCAATGTAATGGCGGAAGGTGGAGACTTAGAAATAAAAGGCCATTGAAGCAATTTCTTACAAATTTTGTTAAATACTTTTATTTCTAGACTTGGAGTTGATGTGTTGTTATTTTTCTGTGGTAGCATGGCCAGGAGCCTAATCTTTTACAGACTGTGATAAGTTCATCTTCTTTTGTTATCCGTTCCATTAAAATTTATTAGATATATGTTGTGAATCTATGTTATCAAGATTAAATATGCTGTTAGGCTTCAGTTGTTCTATTTTCTGCTAGGGGAAATTATAGATTTGAGGTTAGAGTTTTTTCTAATTGCTCTGTCCTCACTATGTGAGCTAGGCTATCGATGAAAGATACCAGTTTTAACCAACTTCCCTTCGGTTTATAATTTTCTGCTAGATCTGTTCCATCTTGCCTTGTGCTCTTAGTTGAAAGTGATCTTAGAAATCTGGACACTCTCTTCTTTGATTTCTTCTGTTGTGAAGCTGATAGTATAAATAGAATTGATAGTTTAGGTTTTACAGTTGAGTTTGATAAACTTCTCTTTCTGCCTTACCCTACCCTCTATTTGCTTACCGTGAATGATCCATTTTTATTTTCTTTATTTGTCTTTTATTTTAATCTACTGACCCATGAGAGCTAGATCAAACAATCAAGTTAAATATGATGGTCAACAAGTGACAACTACTAAAAATTACTGAACAAGTTCATTGAACCCGTTGTAAGGTACAGACAGTTCATATTGAAACTATTTCAAAAGCGAAAAAGAGTGAATTGACATTCGACCTGACTCTGTAACTCACACCTTGGATAACTAGTTAAATCCTAAAGTGAGTGGGATTTATCCTGGTATAAGTGTTATCAGAGTTTCTTGCTCATCCTTCATAGGGTGTGTATGAAAGTCGGACCAACATTTAGAAATGGCGCTAGAAGGAGGGCTCTACTGAACCCCGGTCAGTATTCTAAGTTGTTAGTACAGTGTTTTAAGACTACTAGAAAGGACACCTTAAGTTCAGTACTTTGTTAAGAATTGAAAGTTTGTAAGTGCTTGTGAAAATAAGAATTCTACATACAGGGTAACAAGGTCCCACCCCAGAGCTGGAGAGCTCCTTGTCCCTGAATTAGAAACCCCAAAAAGAAGTAGCCTCAGACGGGCCAAGTCTTTGTCAAAAATAGTTTTATCACCATTGATAGTTACTCCAACCAACACCCAGAATATCACTGTCAACCAGGTAGTAATGGCAAATTGGTTGGGCTCCACTGCTTTGAACATTCCGGGTATAGCCCATGACCTGCCCAGAAATCCAAAAAGATATCTCCCCAGATATAAACATGATGGGACAAGAACTGCAAAAGAACATTTGGTTGCATTCAAGAATGCATTGAAGTTATTAAATGTACAGCATGAAGATGTTGCCTGCAAACTCTTCCCGTTCACCCTCCAAGAAGGAGCTTATGACTGGTTTTTAAACCTCACCAATGATTCTATCACCAGCTGAAATGACTTAGAAAAAGTTTTTGTGTCATAGTTCGGGGAAGTGATAGACCCCAGCATATTGTACCAGCAGTTTTCTGGCATCAAGAGAGAACTAAATGAATCTATCATATCCTATAATGTTAGATTCCAAAAAGCTTATGATAGACTTACTGGATATTATGTACCAAATGCTGACCTGGCATTAGAGATCTTTAGAAACTCTCTAGATCCCATGACCTCTGTCTTTTTGAAGAGAGACCCCGTTGTTATTAATTTGACAGAAGCTTATAAAGAAGCTTTGATTCTGGAAAGACAGTTGGGACCCCAGCCTCTAAACCTTCAGCAAACTCCTCTGATTACACAACCTGCTCCTGTGTTCAATCCTATTCCACATCAGATGATGTTACCAGTTTGTCAGACTTTACCATCAGCAACACCATTGGCTGTGGCACCTGTTGAGAATGTACAGAACCCAGTGAAAGAGGCTGACAATGCAAGAGTTGAAGAAGTGTCAAAGATTTTTCAGAAGTTGGCTAATGATTTCTTGAGTTTTAAAAGGCAAGTTTCTACTGGGTACAACCCCAACAGATATTCATATCAACCAAACAGATTTAACAAGCCCCCATATGAGCCTAATAAAGATTACAAGGGTAAAGCTCATGATGTCAAAATTTGTGATTTGCCCCTGCCCAACTGGTGCAGAATTCATGCCACTTCTCAGCATGGGGAGTTGGACTGTCTAGAATTCTATAATGCATTTGAAGCCTTGTCTGGAGATTTGATCTCCCTTGAAAATCAAAGAACTGCTGATGGCCCAAGCTCATCTGGACACAGTGCAGCTATGGTCCTAGATTCTTTCTCTTTCCTGGATGAATATGAGAATGTAGTTGAAATGCCTATAGATGAGGTACAGGCTTTCCAGCAGTACAGAAGAGACAATTACAACCTAAGAAACAGGAATCCAGAGCCTAATACCACATCAACTCCTTCGGATAACTCTCATAATATTCCTCTGGACCCCTCTCCAAGCAATAATCCACCTCCACCAAAGGGAGGAAGTTAAAGAGTACTAGATGTTGATGTTCCTCCACTTAACAAATGATATAACATAGTGGAGGATATGAAAAAGATTAAGGCCAACATTACTCTGCATGAGTTGGCACATATTTCAGAGCAGAGGGACAACCTGATAAAGACATACTCTGGCCCTATTGCTAAACCTGTGGACAAAGGGAAGAAAATAGCAAATCCCAATCTAGCCATGTACAAATAAAAAACTAAAGTTCCCCCATTTTTATTGACTGTCCACATTTTTGGGAAGAACTTGCACAATTGTTTGGTTGATTCAGGTGCATCTGCTAATGTTATGCCATTGGCCATTTGTCAGCAGTTGGGGTTGACCCCAATGAAGTCTGAAAGGAGAGATGTCCAATTGGACAAATCAGAGGTCAAAGTTTTTGGAGAGATTCAAAACATTCACATTCAATTGGCATCTGAGCCAAGGGCTCAGCATAAGATTGAAATCTAGGTTGTGGATATCCCAGTGGGGTACGGGATGCTGTTGAGTAGGGATTGGTCTAGATCCTTGAACGGATATTTGGCAACAAACTTTTCACACATGTGGTTGCCATGGAAGGGAGTGGCAAATCAATTGCGGGTTGATAGAGAACCTAGGTACAAGCACACAATTACAGAGTACAATGCAGCAAATGAAACTGTAAATGTTGCAGAGGTAGATATTGGTGTCTACAATTTAACAACTGGGTAGATTAACAAGTGTAATAAAGCCCATCCTGTACATACTAATGAAGTTTGGACACTTCATGTGGATGGAGCCAGATGTAAGCAGGGTTCTGGGACAGGGGAAGTCCTTAAGGGACCTGAAAGTCAGACATTTTTTATGTCTTACCGCCTGTAGTTCCCATGTACAAATAATTTAGTAGAGTATGAAGCTCTGATTTTAGGTTTAAAATTTGCTTTGAATAGAAGTGTGAGGAATATTCAAGTTTTCACTGATTCAAAATTGGTGGCAAGTCAAGTTAAGGGTAAATTCCAGTGTAAAGCTTCTTATTTGAAGGGATACAAACACCGGGCTTGGGATCTTGCAGAAGGTTTTGATGCATTTAATCTGACACACATACCCAGAGAACAAAATTCACATGCTGATGTCTTGGCATATTCAGCTGCAAGTTTAAGACCATTGGAGGAATTTAAATGGGATAAGTTTTCAATTGAGTTAGTCCCCTGTCCTTCGATTCCAAACAATATAGATAGCTTTCAAGTTTTCTCTGATGATCAACAGATTGTAAACTTTTTGTAGAATACTAACACCTTTGAGAATGTTATAATTGATGAGGGCCAAAGAGACACCCTGCTGGAACAATTAGATGATGACAGGGGAATTATGAGGTTGAAGGACAATAGGATTCCAAAAGGAATGGTAGAGCTGGAGCGGCTCTTTGATGTTGATAAGATCAAGCAAAAGGTGAATTCTGAGGATTATGTGGCTGCCACAAACAGTGGGACAGAATACCTGAATGTAGGGACTGAAGAGGATCCAAGGAACATCAAATTGGCAAAGGACTGTGATCCAAAAATAAAGAAAAATATGATTGATTTTCTCCACAGGTCCAAGGATGTAATGGCCTAGTCATACAAATATTTAAAGGTATTTGATCCAAAAGTTTACACTCACATAATACCTTTAAAGGAATATTGCAAGCCTTTCAGAAAAAAAACAGAGACATGTCAATGCTCTGTTAGAACCCCTTATCCAGAAAGAAGTTGAAAATCTCTTGAGTGCGGTAATTATTTTTCCCATCAGGCATTCTACCTGGGTGGCCAATCTGGTGCCAGTCAGGAAGAAGAATGAGGAGATCCGCCTGTGTGTGGATTTCAAAAATTTAAACAAGGCATCAGAAAAGGATAACTATCCCCTGCCTTCTATAGATGAAGTCTTACAAATTGTCAATGGATCAGAGATGATGTCTTTCCTGGATGGCTTCTCAGGCTATAATCAGATCCTGGTTGAGAAGGAAGACAGAATGAAGACTGCTTTCACAACTAAGTGGGGGAATTTTGCTTACAAAAGGATGCCATTTGGTTTAATAAATGCTGGAGCTACATTTCAAAGAGCAATGGATCATGCCTTTAAGGGGCTTATGGGCAAATGTATTGTTGTGTACATGGATGATTTAACAGTCTTATCCAAATCCCGGTTTGACCATGTCAAGCATTTAGAGTCTATGTTTAACAAGTGCAGGGAGTTTGGCATTTCCTTGAATCCAAAGAAGTGCATCTTTGGTGCAACAGAAGGGAAACTCCTTGGGCACTTGGTCACAAAGGATAGCATTTCTATGGATCCAGGCAGATTTGAGGCCATATCTGGCATACCCTTTCCCAACTCCAAGAAAGAGTTGAGGTCCTTCTTTGGAAAGATAAACTTTGTCAGGAAGTTCATCTCTGGCTTTGCAAAGATAGTTAAGCCAATGAATGACATGTTAAAGCAAATTGCTCAGATTGTCTGGACCACAGAATCTAAGGCTGCTTTCCAAGAGATCAAGGCAGCCATTAAACAAGCACTAGTTTTGGTAAGCCTAGACTTCAGTGTAAATTTTTATCTGTACACCTTCTCTTCTGAACATACACTTGCTGCAGTTCTGACCCAACGGAGAGATATCGGAGAACATCCAATTGCTTTCAAGAGCACCAATTTGAAAGGGGCTGAACTGAAATATTCTCGTTTAGACAAACAAGCTTATGCTTTGGTAAGAGTAGTGAAGCAGTTCAGGCATTATATACTAAGGAGCAAAGTTCATGCCATAGTTCCAGACCCAGCTGTGAAGTACCTTCTAAGTCAGAATGAGTTGGGTGAACTAAGGGGTAATTGGGTCACAAGGTTGCAAGAGTATGACTTGGAGATTAGACTTGCAAAACTGATCAGGGGACTTGGTTTGTCCAGAAATATTGCTGAAGTGCCTCTACGGGAAGAAGTTAATCAGTTAAATTCTGAGTCTAGTGCCTGGTATGAAGATATTATTCACCTGCTGCAACTTGGAGTTTGCCCATCCCATTTGAACAGAACCCAAAGGAGAGCATTAAAATTGAAAGCTGCTCATTATCTCCTCAAGGCAGGTACTCTATACAGAGAGAATTATGCTGGCATTTTCCTAAGATGCATTTCTCCCAGTGAAGTTAGTGAAGTCATGGCTAGTTTCCATGAAAAGTTAGGGGCAGGGCATTCATCAGGATCTGCTACTGCACATAAAATACTGAGAGTACGCTATTACTGGCCTACACTTTTTAAGGATGCACATCAGCATGTAAGAACCTATCATTAGTGCCAGACTTTTGCAGCCAAAGAGGCTAACCGGGCTTTGCTATTGCAACCAGTTGTGATAAATAAACCTTTCATGCAATGGGGACTTGATTTTGTGGGAGTAATTAATCCAAACTCTTCAGCAAGGCATAAATATGTTCTGACATCTACTGACTACTACACAAGATGGGTTGAAGCAGCAGCCACCATAAGAAGTATAGCTCAGGAAGTCATTGAATTTCTTGAATCAAATGTCATAACTAGATTTGGGGTTCCCCTGAATTTGGTGTGTGATAATGGACCAGCCTTCCAATCATTGGAGTTTGCAGACTGGGCATACCAGATGGGGATAGTTATCAGATTCTCATCCAACTATTATCCCTAAGGTAATGGACTGGCTGAGTCCACTAACAAGAATTTAATGAATGCCATTAAGAAGTCTGCAGCAGACAAACCCAGGCAGTGGCATACATTGTTGAAATATGCACTTTGGGCTGACCGGATAAAACATAAAGTGGCTCTTAAGACTTCTCCCTTTGCTTTGTTGTATGGTACCCAGCCAATTGTTCCCATCTCTCTCAAGTTGCCTACCTACCAATTTGCCTTAGATTATTTTGAGGATCATGATGATGCTAAAGCCCGTGTTTTAGATCTGACTAACTTACAGGATGAAAGACTCCAAGCCCTAGAATATTTCAGTAGGCACCAAAAAACTGTCAAGCAGTGGTTTGACAAGAGGGCCAAAGTGAAAGATTTTATACTGGCAGACTTGGTGCTTTTGTGGGACAAGGCCCATGAGAATAAGAGTAAGCACACAAAGTTGCAGCCACTGTGGATAGGCCCCTACCAAATTGCTGAGATTTTGGGTAACAATGCTTTTCGTTTACAAGACCTGGATGGTAATTTTCTGGACCTCCCTGTTAATGGTCAATACTTGAAACATTATTTCTCGACTGTCCCATCCAATGTATCATTTGAATGAAGTCATAAAGAAGTTGTAACATGTGTACGTATTGTAAATAACTCTGCAAGTTTTAGTTGCTTTGTTTTAGATTGCTTTTAGTTAGTCTGTACAGTTTTAGTTGCTTTGCTTTAGTTCTTAGTTTATTTGCTTTAGTTTAATTTTTGCTGTCTGTACAGCTGTGCTTTATACCCTTTGTAAATAGCCCTACAATTTTTTTTATTTCTTTCCTATCTATACAGCTTATTTTATTCCCTTTGTCAGTGCAGTTTTATTTCCTTTCAGTGCCTATCCTTTTCAGTTGTTTGTTTTAGTTGCTTGGTTTTAGATTGCTTTTAATTAGTCTGTACAGTATTTTGTTTCAGTTTTATTTCAAGCCTGTGCAGTTTTATTTTTTTTTTTCTTTAGGGGCCTGTGTCTGTCCTTGGAAGTTTGTGCAAAGTTCCTCATCTTTTGAAATCTGTCCTTTGGTCCTTGCCTGAGCAATCAATGAAAAGTCAGCCCTCTAAAAAAATTGCTTTATCCTAAGCTGATTAATCCACAATCTAGTATTCATTATCCAAATTATGAGATAGTCTGCTTTTAACTGAATAGTGGAACTATTTTGTTAGTCGGGACAACAGTAGAGAGATGATTGGATTTTGTGTCTTGCTTGCCACAGTTGTTTTAAATTATAAAGAAACTGCTATGTTGTTTGGTTGGAGGAACTCCTAGGGAATCCAAGAAAAGCTGGTTATAAGAGGGGACTATGGTTCATGTAATTATTTGGGTGTCACTAGAGGCTATCAGTGCCTAGACTGAAACAGTTTTGGATTGATCAAATGTTAAAAGAAAATTGTGATTTCTCTAAGGCCTTTCAGATATTGATATATTTCAAAAAGATGAGATATAAAAAAAAAAAAAAAAAAAAAAGAGAGAGGAAAAATAAAAGAGTTATACAATGAAAGAGGCGGCCAATACTTCAAAAGATGTTTTCCTTCTACCAAGTTGAAGATCCTCCCTTACAATTATAAATTTGGGTCATGTAAATCTAAAGGGTAACTCTGTCTAGGCTGTAAAAGGCTAAACTAGTAAACAGAGCTCTACTTGGTTTCCCATTTTACAATCTAGAAAAGTTGATCAGTCCAGAGTTCAACATTCAATCCAGTAATCCTTGAAGAAAATTTCTATGCCCTTGTAATTACACATCAAAAATCTTCCTTGAAGTAATTCAGCCTAGTATGTCCTTGGGAAATTTTAACAGCTGTCAGTTAGTAGTCAATTTATTGTGAAGAATGTCTGTGGCAAGGCATGATGCATGGTCTTTTATTTTGAAATTAGAGTCCTGGGTTATAAAATAATGCTACTATTTTACCCGCATATATTGTCATTTTTTGAGAAGCAACACACCCCCATTGAAAAATCAATTTCCATCCTCTGAAAGCTTTGAACTTCCATTTTTGCAGTAGGGACCCTCTTGATGGTTTCCAATTTTGATCCCAGATTTTGTTTGCCCCCCTTTTAAAGTCCTACTTTTTCTAAAGTCATTCTAGCATTGCTATCTCAGACCTCACTTTTACATGCTAGAATAATTCATGCTTAAAGAAAATCTTGCACCGGTACGAGAAAAATACAGAAAACAGTTGCATAAATTCATGAAAAATCAAACTTTCCTTTTTAGGCAATGTCACGAAATCGCGACACTTTCATTTATAGAAATGTCACGAAATCGCGACAGAAAAATTGAAAACCCGCCAAGTCAAAAAATCGTAGCAAAATCACGACACTTTCCATTTTTGGAAATGTCGCGATATCGTGACATTTCCATTTTTGGAAAGTGTCGCGAAATCGCTACCGGATAGGAGAGATAAGATGAAGTTAGGAAAGCGTCGCAATTTCATGACGTCGCAAAATCATGATAAAATTGGCAGGGAAGGCCAGAAGTGTACGGACTATCGTGATTTCGCGACATGTCATGAAATCATGACAAGTCCAGTCATCAAGCAAGAGCAAAAATCAAAATCAAAGTGAAATGCACCTAAGGCAAGAACACGTCGCGATATCGCGACAAGAAATGAGTAAGAGGGCCCGAAGGTACGAACTGTCGTGATTTTACGACAGGCCCAAGTCGATCAGGGCGAGAAGCAGAAGCAAACAAAGAGAATTCATGTCCAAGACTGGTCCAAGCAAAGTTGAATCAAAATGGTTAAGGCATGGTTGGTGTCACGAAATCGCGACATCGCGATTTTGCGACGTCGCGAAATCATGACACCGAGCCAAAGGAAAGCAAAGGAGTCATAAGGAAAGGTTCCAACAAAAGGTGCACAAGGGGTGGGAGCGTCGTGAAATCGTGACGCTCCAGAATGGAAGGATGCCACCATGTCGCAATTTCGCGACATGGTGAAGGGCCAACACCAAAGGATGCCACCATTTCGCGAAATCGCAACATGGTGGGGAAGCGGAGGAAAGAAGAGCTCAGGCCCGGCTGTGTCGCGAAATCACGACACGACAACAGGAAGTGGATGAAAAGAAGCCAAGGAAGAAACAAAGAAAAGGATCCAAGGCAAGGCGCAGGTCACGAAATCGTGACATGTCATGGTTTCCCGGCTTGTGAAGCAGAAAGTGCATGGAAGAAGAGATCGGTCGCGATTTCGTGACATATCGCAAAATCGTGACATGTCGCATTTTCATGGTCATTGGAGCCAACAGTCGCCTTTGTCAGGGGGATGTCATGATTTTGCGACATGTCACGAAATCGTGACATGTCGCAGTTTCACACCAGGAGAGAGAAAGCTGCTCAGAATGAAAACTTGCTGCAAATGGACATGTGTCACGATTTTGTGACACGTGTCAAAGCATGTCAAAGCACGTATCAGTTAAAAAGAGTCGCATGCAAGTAAACATTAGGCTTTTTAATCTGATTTAATGTTAAAGCTTCTAATTTAATCTTTTTAGGATACTAATGCATCTTTTTGTCTTTCATGCAGGAAGCCATCTGTCACTTGCGGGATAACTAAAAAGGGCCGTAAAGACAAATTTAAAGTGCAGATTAATCAAGGGCAGCCATGCTAGAGGAGAAGATGTCGGTGAATACATTTAATGACAAATTTATGGCAGAATTGATAGCTTGAAGACAATTTCAACTCAGGGATAGATCTACGGAGATCAATTGACGGAGAAGTGGTGACTCATCCGGCTCACCAACAGGAATTAATGAGAGCATTTATTTGCAGTTGCGGGTGAATGCAAATGGCATTCGATTCTATCTTCTCCATTTATGGCAGCTGACTGCACTGATTTGCAGAGGGGTTAAGTTTTATCCGAGTTTTATTTTAAAATGGATTTATATTGTAAAACCCGGGACTTAGGGTTTGTGATGATAAAATTTGCGGTTAGAGAAGAAGATATTTTTGAAAAGATCAGGGTCTATCCTGAGTCTATAAATACTTCTTCTCAATGTAATTGCGGAAGGCAGAGACTTAGAAATAAAAGGCCATTGAAGCAATTTCTTGCAAATTTTGTTAAATACTTTTATTTCTGGACTTGGAGTTGATGTGCTGTTATTTTTCTGTGATAGCATGGCCAGGAGCCTAATATTTTGTAGACTGTGATAAGTTCATCTTATTTTGTTATCCATTCCATTAAATTTTATTAGATATATGCTGTGAATCTGTGTTATCAAGATTAAATATGTTGTTAGGCTTCAGTTGTTCTATTGTCTGCTAAGGGAAATTACAGATTTGAGGTTAGAGTTTGTTCTAATTGCTCTGTCCTCACTGTGTGAGCTAGGCTGTCGGTGAAAGATACCAGTTTTAACCAACTTCCCTTCGGTTTATAATTTTCTGCTAGATCTGTTCCATCTTGCCTTGTGCTCTTATTTGAAAGTGATCTTAGAAATCTAGGCACTCTCTTCTTTGATTTATTTTGTTGTGAAGCTAATAGTATAAATAGAATTGATAGTTTAGGTTTTACAGTTGAGTTTGATAAACTTATCTTTCTGTCTTACCCTACCCTCTATTTTCTTATCATGAATGATCCATTTTTATTTTTTTTATTTGTCTTTTATTTTAATCTGCTGACCCATGAGATCTAGATCAAACAATCAAGTTAAATCTGATGGTCAACAAGTGACAACTACTGAACATTACTGAACAAGTTCATTGAGCCTGTTGTAAGGTACGGACAATTCATATTGAAACTATTCCAAAAGTGAAAGAGTGAATTGACATTCGACCCGACTCTGTAACTCACACCTTGTATAACCAGTTAGATCCTAAAGTGAGTGGGATTTATCCCGGTATAAGTGTTATCAGAGTTTCCTACTCATCCTTCACAGGGTGTGTATGAAAGTCGGACCAACAGGGGTCTTAATGTATTTTTCTAAAATTGTAATCCTCATTTTATAATAGGATGTACGGTATTGGTGTGAAGTGTTTGAAGGAAGTGAAGAAGGAAAAGAGACTATAATTGTGAGATAGAAGAGGAAGTACACCAAATTTGTTGTAGGTTGTATCTCTTCGAGATTTTTTGGATGGAATAATAAGGCTTGGTTATTTTTTTTGTAGTTGTAGCTCGCATTGGGTGAACCACATAACTTAGTGTCTCGTGTATTGATTTATTCTTCTATGATTTATTTCCATATTTATTTATTGCTCATGTTTTATTATTTAATCCTAACAAATGGTATCAGATCCTAGGGTTTTAAAAACATACTTGAAAGGAGGGTTTCTAATTCGAGTGGGAGAAATGGTAGAAGAAGTTATTTTTAGAGTTAAGAATTTTATGGAAGATGCAAATGAAGGACTATCTTTATCAAAAGGATATTTACCTACCATTAGGAGGATTGACAACTAAACCAACAAAGACATCGGACAAAGAATGAGAAGTTTTGTATAGAAATGCAGTAGGAATAATACGATTGTGCTTGGCATTGTCTATGGCCTTCAATATTTCAAAGGAAAAAAAACAACGAAAGGTTTATTGAATGTGTTGGATAAATTGTATAAAAAAACCCTCAACTTTGAATAAGATATTTCTTTTGAAGCATTTTTTTAATATGTAGATGTCAAAAGGTGGATTTGTTACTGATCATTTAAATGAGTTTAACATAGTTAGTAATCAATTAAATTCTATTGGAGTAAATTTTTATGATGAGGTTAGGGCTCTTTTGATCTTATGCTCATTGCTATAAAGCTAGAATGGCTTAGTCATGGCTGTGAGTAATTCTATTTCTGGTTCAAATACTTTAAAATTTGATGTTGTTATTGGTGTTATCCTTAACAAGGAAATGTGACAGGAAAACATAGGTGAAACATCAAGTAATGTGTTGACTATGGAAAATAAGGGTAGACAAAAGGAGAGAGGAAAGAATCCAAGAAAACATGGAAAATCAAAGAAAGGCAAATCCAAATCCAAAGGGAAGCAGTTGGAATTTTGGTATTGCAAAAAGAAAGAACACTTAAAAAGAGATTTTTGGACTCAAAAAGAAAAACAAGGAGAATAAAAACAAGGTAAACATGAAGCAAACATAGCAGGTGATGTATTACAAGATGCTTTAATCTTTCCACAAGATAATATTAATTATTATTGGGTGCTAAACATAGAGGCTTCATACCATGTGACACCTCATAGAAAATATTTTCTAGATTATGTTCAAAATGATTTTGGATAGGTCTATTTGGGTGATGATAGACCATGTAAAATCATTGGAAAGGGTAAGATACAGATAAAATTATCAAGTGAAAACCAATGGTTGTTGAAAGAGGTAAGGCATATTTCTTATTTAAGAAGAAATCTAATTTTCATAGGGTACAACGAAGGATGTATAGTTACATTCTCAACAAATTCATGGAAGGTTGCTAAAGGTCACTGTTATTAACAAAAGGAAACAAGAAAGGTAAATTGCATGTATGTACTAGTAATACTGATATTTCTATTGGTTTAGCTTCTATAGGAGTGGATATAATTTTATGGCACTATAGGCTTGGACACATGAGTGAGAAGGGGATGCATATTCTCCACTCAAGGAATTTATTTCTAGGTTTGAAATAGGTTGATTTAGAATTTTGTGAGCACTACATTTATGGAAAATAGAAAAGAGACATTTTTCTTGGAGTTGGATAAAAAAAATAGTGAAAAGATAGATCTTGTACATACAAATGTATGGGGACTAGCTCAATTATCATCTCTTGGTGGTTCTTATTATTATGTTATGTTTATTGATGATGCAATTAGAAAAACTTAGGTTTATTGTATTTGAAAGAAATCAGATGTCGTTGATACTTTTAATAAATGGAAAGCTTTGGTTAAGAGTGAGACATGAAATAAGTTAAAATATCTTAGATCATATAATAGAAGTGAGTACTAGAATAAAGATTTTAATAGTTACTGTTCATACCATAGGATTTGTAGAGTGAAGATGGTTCTAGGAACTCAAGAAAATGGTGTGTAAAAAATGATAAACAGGAGCATCATGGAACATGCTAGGTGTATGATATTACATGCAGGATCACCTTTAAAGTTTTGGGTAGATGTTGTGGATACTATAGTTTATTTAATAAATAGAGGACCTCCAAGTTCTCTGGATGGTGGAATTCCAAAATAGGTATGGACAGGTAAGCCTATTAAATACTCATTTATGAAGACTTTTGGTTGTGAAGCATTCATGCATATTGATAAATAAAATAGAACAAAAATTGAGGTAAAATCCAAGAAGTGAAATTTCATTGGACATAGAGTTAATGATTTTGGTTATCATTTTTGGGATTATGAAAATCACAAAATCATTAAGAGTAGATATGTGGTATTCAATGAGAAACTCATGTATAAAGACCACTTACAGTAAAAAAAATAGGAAAAGATAAACACAGTATACATAGTACTTGATGAAATTGAAACTCCAAAGGTGCTAGAAAATCAACAATAGTAGCAACAAGAAACTCAAACTACTGCAAGTGTTGTTAGAAATATACCAAAAAAATTAGACCTCTTGATCATTACTCTCCTTCATTATATTATGTATTATTGTTTGACTATGGTGAACCATAAACATATGAAGAAGCGATGCAGGTAAAAACTAGGAAGAAGTGAGAGCAAGGAATGAAAGATGAGATGGACTCTTTTGTATACAATCAAACTTGGGATTTGGTTTGGTTACCTATATAAAAAAGAGCATTGCAAAATAAATGGGTTGATGAAATTATAATATGGAGGTAAAAAGAGGTATAAGGCTAGAATGGTTGTAAAGGAGTTTGTATAGAAGAAAGGTATCGATTATGATGAATTTTTTTCTCCTGTTATTAAAATGGATTTAATTGGAACTATTTTAAACCTAGTGGCTGTAAAGGATTTGCATCTTGAATAGTTAGATATAAAAACAAATTTTCTCCATGGGGATTTGGACGAAGATATTTATATACAGCAGCCACAAGGGTATGAGATCAAAGGGAAAGAGGAATTAGTATACAAGTTGAAAAATAGTTTGTATGGCTTGAAGCAAGCTCTAAGGTTGTGGTATATAAAATTGGATAGATTTTTGTTAGAACAAGGTTATAGTAGATGTTATTCTGACCACTATGTTTATTTTAAGAGATTGGATAATGGTAACTATATTATCCTATTATTATATGTAGATGACATGTTGTAGGGTTTAACATGCAAGATATAATTATGCTCAAAAGAAAATTGGTAGTCATTTGAGATGAAAATTTTGGGTGTTGCAAAGCAAATTCTTGGTATCAGAATAACAAAAGATAGGAAAAAGTGCAAATTAGCATTGTCTCAGGGCGAGTACATTGAGAAGGTATTGGAAACATTTAATATGCAAGATGCAAAACCTATTAGTACACCTTTGGCTAATCATTTAAAATTGACCAAAGAGATGTGTCCCAAGACACAGGAGGAGATTGACTATATGTCCAAGGCTCCTTATTCATCAGTAGTTGGCATTTTGATGTAAGCGATGGTGTACACAAGATCATATATTGCATATGCAGTGGTATTTATGAGTAGGTTTACGAACAATCTAGGAAAATGACATTGGGAGGTAGTGAAGTGGATTCTTAGGTATTTGAGAGGTACTTTCACTCAGGTATTATGCCTTGGAGGTTCTAACACTGCTTTACAGGGATATGTTGATTCAAATATGGCAAGTGATATAGATAGCAAGAGGAGTACCATAGATTATGTTTTTAATATAGGTGGAACTACAATAAGTTGGATTTCAAAATTACAAAAGGTTGTTGCACTTTCAACAACGAAATTAGAGTATGTTGGTGTTATAGAGGCTAGTAAGGAGATGATTTGGTTACAAATATTTATGGAGGAGTTGGAAAATAAGTAGGAGAATATCTTATTATACAATGATAGTTATAGTGCCATTCATCTTGACAAAAATTCACCCTTTCATTCCAGGACTAAACATATATAGATCAAGTACCATTTCATACACTCATTGTTGAGATATGGATAGTTAAAACTAGAGAATATACACACCAGCTAGAATCCTGCAGATATGTGTACCACATCGGTGGAGAATTAAATTGTGCAATGGTTAATGTGGCAATTGTGCAATGGTTTGGGCTATTGTCATAATAAGGGCGTAGCTCATAGAGACATGAAACCCAACAACATCCTTCTATCCATAAGCAAGAATTGTGATATACAACTTAAAATCATAGATTTTGGGTTGGCAGTAATGGTAAAATATGGAGAGAATGGGATGATGGAGAGAAGTGAGAACAATTATGTATCATTGTAGCATAGAGGTCCCGAACTGCTAATGCACCAGCAAAGCACTTAAAATTGTTTTGCCCTAGACGTTTGGTCTGTGGGATGCATATTTGCTGAAATGGTTTTAGGTGAGCCTCTCTTTTATGGGCAGTGTGAGGAAGAGCAGTTAAATCTAATATTTGCACACTTGAGAAAGGCTTCCACTGTAAATAACAAGTTTTTTTTCTTAACCTAGCATATGGGATTTTTAGGCATGGATTTGCTAGGAAAATTGTTAGAGCTGGATCCTAATAAGAGAATATCTATACAAGAGGCTTTGGAGCATCAGTACTTCTCATGTTTTAGATCTCCACCACCTCCTGGTTTTACATCTTTAGCTCCCAACGTTCAGACATAAGCCATCAGCAGCATAGCATCATGGATTGGGAACAGTTGTGCTATGATTTGGGGAGTGCAGGCCACTTAGCGCACTTTGTATTCACATGTTGAATGTATATTTTTATGGTTTTAAAATAATTTTGACACGGTTTTAATTTTTTTATTAATATAATAATGTTTAGGTAAAGAGCATTTTGTATATATATATATATATATATATATATGATGTATAAATATTTTGGTTTTAATTATAAATTTATGAGGTCATAATGTTATATTTTTTAATTTTTCAAAGTTATATATAAAATTCATTTATATTAAATGATATTAATTCGATAAGTTTAGATTTTTTATTTTGAAGGAGGTATCAAAGTTCAAGTTATACTAAGAAATACATGCATAATGGTTATGATGATGTAATACTACTAATGGTCATGATGATGTAATATGGATGGAACACATTTTAATTCTATAACCTAAAAATCACAATAATAATAATCAAGGTTGGAAAAAGAAGTGAGATTCATCTTCATATTGAGGAGGGGTAGGGATCACTCCTAGTTGGTCAATATCTTTAGGAGACATAGGAATAAGATTCACTTGAGAACTAGAGGACTCAACATGGGTGACACAAGGAACCAACCCATCAAAGAAAAAGCTATTTTGGAGGATATTGTCATAATCCATATTACAAAGAGTATCCTTTTCAATGTACTCCCCTAGGGTTGCAATCAAATCAGGGTGAACCAAGGTTACCGCATTGCAAAACAAAATGTTAGAGGGGGAGTATGGTCCCTCATCCTCATTACTCCACTCTAAGCCATGATGATCCATAAATACAGCAAAGGTGATGACTTGATCATCATAAGTTGGTAAGAGATGGTTTTTTTGGGGATATAGCCTATGCCACATCACCCAGGTCAAAGATCAACTTCTAAAGGCTCTTGAATAACTTTTTGTTGTGGTCCCAAACCCTTGCCTTCATATCCCATACTTTATAGGATCTGCTTAGGAAGTGGGTAATAATTAGATAGATAATAATGGGTAATTGTTCTCTTTACTAAAAAGGGATTGCTACCACAAATCTCCTTGTTGGATGTTCTTGTATAGACCACTTCACATTTTTTATAAGGCAAACCCATAGTTTACTCTTTTTATGAGGTAAACCTATAGTTCAGGGTGAAGGTGGTAGCTTGGCTAGATCTAGAAGAGGAATTTCAAATAGATGATTGGCTTGATCTTGTGATGATATTATGATTGATGGTTCCTCACTTATCTTAAAATTCTCAACCTCCTTGGTGATTTGAGAATTTTTATGAAGAGAAACATATGGAAAAAAATTGATGTTAGATTGAGCTCACTCAACTATTGAACAATATTGGAATGGATGAGGGTCACCTTAGATGGTGACAAGCTGATTTTTGAATTCATACTTCAAACATTGGTGAAGAGTAGAAGGGACAACCCTCATTACATGGATTCAAGGGCATCCGAGAAGAAAATTAAAAGATGTTGGGAAAGATACCACATAAAACAAAGTGTCTAAGATATTGGATCCTATCCTAAGGGGAAGGGATAAAATACTGCAGGTCTCTTGGAACTCATTATTAAAAGCCTTTATGATGGCATCAAATTTGGTTAAATCTTCCTCCTTTAGTCCAAAATTTTGAAAAAAATATAAGTGCATATATTGAGGGAAGAACCATTGTCTACCAATATTCTTTTAATAAACATTTTTCCAATATATCTAGTGATGTAGAGGGAAGAATCCCCTTGTAAGGTTGAGGGAGGAAGATCGTCATCATAAAAAGATATGTGATTTATCCCGAGTACCCACAGTATTGGCTAGGTTACTAGGGGGAAGATCTTGCGGGACATATTATTGACTTAGAAGCTTCAACAAGGCTTCCCTATGAATAGGTGAAGTCTTTAAAAGCTTTAAGAGGAATATATTAGTAGGTGTGTTACTTAACTGTTGTTAGATATTGGAGGAGACTTTTGATTATGGCTTTAATACTAAGGTTGGTTTTTCTACACTTGTGCTCATTTTTTGGGTACTCTTAAGAACTAAGGATAGTCTAGAGGGTTGGTTGGTTGTAGAACATATCTCCTACTGATATTGTTGAGTCGTTTGAGCTTGAGCTTGCTGCCTTGTAATAGTTGCTATTATACCCACCATGTTGTTGTAGGGGGGTGGCACATTATGATATGACACTTGATTAGTTATAGGGATGTAAAAGGTTTAAAATTATTGTGGCATGGTGATTATAGGGGTGGACTGCACAAATATCAGTGTGACAACCATAAAAGTTGGATAGTCTACCTGGATTCATGGTGGCTACCGATTCCACCATGTAAAAAAAAATTCTAGTAAATTCCATCATTCTAAAGCCCAAGATCCTAAGAAATAACCACTTTTGGTTAGAACATTAAAAGCAAATATGCATTGAATCCAAATATGTGAAACCATATATCTATAGTGACTGTTAAGGTTAGCCAAATGTTGGATTTTCTCACCAACCTACCTAATCCTCTCATCCTCAATAGCCATAACACTGTGTCACTAAATCCTTACCTCCCTCTTGGTACTTGTCTTAGCCAAGAAGTTGGATGTTGTATTCAAAGTTCTACCCACATAAATTAGAATCACATCATCCATTTCCTTCCACACCTCAATTTGAGTGATAAGAATCCTCAACCTCCATGTCTCCAAAGCAAAATTCCTCATGCAATCTAGAGCTTCTACCAAGATTTTAGAATATGATTCTATGATTATCCTATTATAACCTTGTCTTATTGTCCAAATGGAATCATATTTGATAACTAAGGCTTCTACTTCATTTTTTATGACCTTGCATAGGCTCTATAGTTCATAACAGAGCATTATCCCAACATGATTGGCTCTATATTATAACAGAGCATTTTCCAAATATTAATTTGGTTTAGATCATCGTTGGCTCAAAATGTATGAGCTAAAAACCATCTCTCCTAGATCTGGCATGTGAATTTAAAATCAAATATTAAGTGGTCACTTTTATAGCATAAAATAAATGAGGATGGATCAACTATTCTCATATGCCTCATATTATTGAAAGTAATAATTTCATTATGAATGAATTGGTAGACAAAGAAGTTCTATTTTGGCCAACCCTTGGACTGCCAAATATTTTTGCAATCCTCAACTTGATATGCATGAGGAGGAGGTTCTCAAAGGATCTTTTCATATTCATCCTTCACGATATAGACTCCAAGGTTCCTATAGCCCCAAGCTAACTCATCCTCCTCATCCCTATCTGTGAGAAATACTTTTATACAAACTTTAGCTATTGTAGGTGTCAATTATGTACGTATTGGAATTGGTCACTCATCCAACATCTTAAGCTACTTAAATGTATACTTTTATAGCTAACTGGTGTTGGAATACCTTTCAATATTGATTCAACCCCTACTTTCCATCATTGTTTTATTGGTTAGAGTTCTACAAATTTAGCAATGATAGATGGATATTGATCCCATGAATCTATCCAAAATCATTCCTTCTCCCCTCTTATCACTTTCTAAAATAATATATATTTCACTACTTGAGATCCTAGCTTTAGAGCCTTTCACACTAGCAACCCATTACCATCAAAAGGGAAATGAATCACCTCATTCGGGTTCACCTGCCCCAAATATTTACTAGTTAAAACTCTACTAAATAAAGAAGTTGGTTGAGATATCCACCTTAAGTAAAGCTTTCCAACCAAAGATTTATTATTTATATTTGATATCTTATGACCTAAACTAGCAAAGAACTTACAATTGTTTTGCCTTAGAAGTTTGGTCTGTGGAATGCATATTTGCTGAAATGCTTTTAGGTGAGCCTCTCTTTTATGGGTAATGTGAGGAAGAGTAGTTAAATCTAATATTTGCACACTTGAGAAAACCTTCCACTGTAAACAACAAGTTTTGTTTCTTAGCCCAGCATATGGGATTTTCAGGCATTGATTTGCTAGGAAAATTGTTAGAGCTAGATCCTAATAAGAGAATATCCATACAAGAGGCTTTGGAGCATCAGTACTTCTCATGTTTCAGATCTCCACCACCTCCTGGTTTTACATCTTTAGCTCCCAATGCTCAAACATAATCCATCAACAGCATAGCATCATGGATTGGGAACAATCATGCTATGATTTAGGGAGTGAAGTCCACTTAGCGCACTTAATTATATGATCAGTTGGATTGTAATTGCTAGAGTTTGGAGAGGAATAAAATAAAGTACTTTGTATTCGCATGGTGAATGTATTTTTTTATGGCTTTAAAATAATTTTGACAGGGTTTTAATTTTTTTATTAATATAATAATGTTTAGACAAAGAGAATTTTGTATATATATATATATATATGATGTATACATATTTTGGTTTTAATTATAAATATATGAGGTCACAATAAATAATGTTATATTTTTTAATTTTTAAAAGTTATATATAAAATTCATTTATATTAAATGATATTAGTTTAACAAGTTTAGATATTTTATTTTGAAGGAGGTATCAAAGTTCAAGTTATACTAAGAAATACATGCATAATGGTTATGATGATGTAATACTACTAATGGTCATGATGATGTAATATGGATGAAACCCATTTGAATTCTATAACCTTAAAATCACAATAATAATAATCAAGGTTGGGAAAAGAAATGGGATTCATATTCATAGTGAGGAGGGGTAGGGATCATTCCTAGTTGCTCAATATTTTTAGGATAAATAGGAATAAGATTCACTTGAGAACTAGATGACTCAACATGAGTGACACAAGGAACAAACCCATCAAAGAAGTCTTCCCTATGAATAGGTGAAGTCTTTAAAAGCTCTAAGAGGGATATCTTAGTAGGTGTGTTACTTAACTGTTGTTAGAGATTGAAGGAGATTTTTTATTATGGCTTTAATACTAAGGTTGGTTTTTTTACACTTGTGCTCACTTTTTGGTGCTCTTAAGAACTAAGGATGGTCTAGAGGGTTGGTTTGATGTAGAACATATCTCTTACTAAGATTGTTGAGTCATTTGAGCTTGAGCTTGTTTCATTGTAATAGTTGCTATTATACCCACCATGTTGTTGTAGGGGGGTGGCACATTATGATATGACACTTGATTAATTATCTATTATCCATGATTAGGTAAGGGATTTTGAAAAATCCTAATATCTTGATTAGTTGTGGGTGTTATTTGAGTAGTAGGTTGATTAGTTGGAGGTTTATGGTGAGGAGTGGGTTGAGAATCATCCACAATAAGACAACCCTCATCTATTAAGTCCTTAACCATATGTTTCAACCTCTTACATAAACCTATCATGTGCCCCTCCACTCTATGATACTCATAATGCTTATCAAGCTTATACCAAACTACCATGGTATCTAGTTGTCTTATATGAGGCAGTTCGATCATCTTAGCCTCTAAAAGTTGCTTAAGGACTAACAAAATATATTAGTTGAGTCTAGTAAAATTCCTTGGTGGGGGTTTTTAAGGTTTGCTAAGTACTAAATTCTAGAAGGTACTAGAAGTGTTAACATTTTTGGTTGATCTATTATCTGTTACCCCATCATCAAATATATCCTTATTCTTATATTGGATTTTTGTGGTCCTTTCATCTTATTTCTAGATCCATTGCTTGTTTAAAAAATAGAAAATTCCCATATCTTGATTAGTTATGGTGAGAAATTTTCCTTGTTCATCTACATTTTGTAGACCATCCATCTATCTCAATACTACTTTGAATTCATTCTTGGCATCTTGATCATTTTTGTGGGGTGTTTCTCATAATTTGGCTATACTCAATAAAATACCTTGGTTGTGTGTGTTCTATTTTTGAAATCCATCCACCTTGGTCACTTTGATTCTACTGGTAGTAATGTCATACAGTAGAGAAATAGTGGCCTGAAGATGAAGATACAAGAGCCTATGCTAGTAATCCAAGAAAATTACTTACCTAGCTTGACACTAGGATAAATTATTATTTGTTTCCTTTAGGGCCATTGCTCGCTAGTCTAACTATGATAGATTCATTAGAATCACTATCTACTTTACCTATTTTACTATCTTCTTATACCACCTCTGGTATCCCTTGGATTTTTTGGTACCGACTTATTTGATTTTCCATCTAAGAGTCCATGTATTGCCCTTACTCTAGTTACTTTCTCTATTTTTTCAAATAATATTAATTATAAAATTAATTTTGAAAGCACGAGGATACGGAAACAAAAAGGAAATGCCAAGATGCGATGTAAATGAAACTAAACTTAACGCTAAATCCTACGAACTGAAATGTATGAAAGGAGAGAAACATAAACGCATTGAAACAAGGTATAAAAGCAAATATGGAGTACATCCCTTTTTATTAATATACTTTAGAACCCAGTTACAATCTGTCTCCTCCATTTTCAAGGGCTAGGAGCATTAAATATGTTCTTGTCACATCAACAGATGGTATTCCTTCTTTCGCGTGCCCACATGTAGAATGGGTGGACCAAACATCATCGTCGCTTGCGTTGATGAGTCTTGACTCATTTTTGCTCCTCTAATGTCGAGATCCTACGTTCAAGGAAACAAAAAATAGTCAGTAGCACCTGTAGATAAAATGAAACATGCAATCCCCAAGCCTACAATTAGTGCATGCAAAAAATAAATAAAACGATAAATAAATAGCATCAGAATGATCTAAAAACTTAATAGAATCATGAGGACATTACCAGGAGGGCACTGCAAATGGAACAGTCAAAAAATTTGCCATGGATTTCTAATCGCTCCGGGGTGGGACGATTAGACCTGCAACAAAACGTTAGAAAGCACTATCCCAAATGTCACATCCAAGAAGCTCCAAATCACCTGCAAAGTTGGGGGTTAGGTAAAACAGGGTATTTTGGGATGACCTAGATGGTCGGATTTTGCCAATTCAATCTCTATATCTGGGAATTTGATGATGCTACCTACATGTTAGCGAAAGTGATAAATAACAAAAACATGATCAATACTGCTCAGAATTACATGAAATTTGAATGACAACCTATCTAAGAAACATAGAATCAGATGCAAAAATAACAAAAAGGAAATCTGACATAGATTTCTAATCGCTCCAGGGTGGGTTGATTAGGATTGCAGCAGTGCAGGGGCACCCCGGGGCAAGACATCCGCCGTTTGGGGTCCTATTTCGGCACCAATCCACTTGGGATGGGTCAAAAACCTCTTGTGGGGTGTTGTTGGAAAATTTGGTTGGGATACTATGGCCAAATGTTAGGTTTGGCATCCGGATTGCGCTTCCAATAACCACCCAATGACCTCCCTTCCAAAAGAGAGATCAAGGATGTGAAAGACACAATCAAAAGTGAGTATGCAAAATGGTAGCTGTGAGGAGGAGGAGGTCGAGTCTGCAAAGCGAAGCGCTGTCAAAATTTTCCCGACACCATGATTTCATGAACTAGATCGAGCGACGGAGTTGAAGCGAGACCGATAAGTGCTCCTCTTCGTTATTTGCTTTTGTTTTATGTTACAGTTTGAAAATCGCAATTTATTTTGAGTTTGTTTTCCGTTTAAACTAAGGTAAAACCCTAGGCTAAAAAGAAATGTTTTTTTTTTATTATTTTTTGTTTGTATGTTTGTTAAGGTTACAAGAAACCCTAGGTTAAAAAGCGATGTTTTAATTGTTTTAAAACTAAAATCCTAGGTTAAACTGAGAGCAAAACCCTAGCTTAGAAAAATTATTTGAATTTAAATTTTTGTATTTTCATTTAAAAAACCCTAGATTCAAATGCGTTCTGTTTGTTGTTTTGTTTTTAAACTAAAACCCTAGGTTAAATTTAGAGAAAACCCTAGCTTTAGAAAGATTGTTTTTATTCTGAGTTTTTATTTGTGAACGTCAGTTATAAACCTGAGGTTAACGAAAAACTGTTATTTTGATTTTGATTTTTTTTTTTGTGTTTATTTATCAGTTTAAACGTAGAGTTAAAAAACCCGAGGTACTGACAAACTATTTTTGAATTTTGTTTTTATTTATCAGTTTAAACGTAGAGTTAAAAACCCTAGGACTGACAAATGTTGTTTGAATTTGTTTTTGTTATTATTTATCAGTGTAAACGTAGAGTTAAAAAACCCTAGGTACTGACAAACATTTTTTTTTTTGAGTTTTGTTTTTATTTATCAGTTTAAACGTAGAGTTAAAAACCCTAGGACTGACAAATGTTGTTTGAATTTGTTTTTGTTTTTATTTATCAGTTTAAATGTAGAGTTAAAAAAACCCTAGGACTGACAAATGTTGTTTGAATTTGTTTTTGTTTTTATTTATCAGTTTAAACGTAGAGTTAAAAAAACCCTAGGTACTGACAAACGCTTTTGATTTTTTTTTTTTTGAATTTTGTTTTTATTTATCAGTTTAAATGTAGAGTTAAAAACCCTAGGACTGACAAATGTTGTTTGAATTTGTTTTTGTTTTTATATATCAATTTAAACGTAGATTTAAAAAACCTTAGGTACTGACAAACTATTTTTGAATTTTTTTTATTTTGTTTATCGTTATTTGTCTGTTTTTAGTTGTACATTGTTTTATGCATTGTTGTATATTCATGTTATTATTGTACAGTTTATCATGTTTTTAATGTTTTTGTTTTGTTTTATTTTGTAGGTTGTGAAGAGCTGATACCGTGTGCCTATGATTTTCTCTAAAGTGTGGGAGGCGCTGAATTTGGTTTACCGGGAGTGGCTTGATGCCCTTGGGCTCAAGCAGGTGACTTAGCTAGAGCCTGTGGTGGGGGATCGGGCCTATCTGACGACCCTGATCAACTTGTGAGATCCCCAGACCAATACCTTTCATCTCTCGATAGGGGAGATGACAGTGACACTAGAGGATGTTTATCAAATTCTATGGATTCTGATAGACAGACTTCCTATTCGGACTACTCCGCGTGATCAACAGACAGCGATGCTGACACAATGCTTTGGTCATGGGGAGGAGTTGGGTGTGGATAGCCTGGTGGAGAGGGCAGAGGGCAACTACAAAATTGGTGGCATTTTGGTGCGGTGGTGGCTAGAGAGGGGCGTGTTGGGAGTGAGGCATGCATTACTGATGACCCTCATTTCCAACATGTTGTTGCCCGACTCATCAGGTGCGAGGTTCCCTTGGAACCTACTGGAGGTGGTCTTCAGACTGGTCGAGTGTCCAACGGAGGCACCTATGATTATGAGATGGGGATAGACTCTACTGGCATAGCTATATGATGAGCTATACGAGGTCCGCTTCCAGAGGCGAAAGGGTATTGGATGTAGTTATCTATTGTAGTACTAGGCTTGGCAGCACATAGCTATGGAGAGGCCGGTGGGGTTGTTGTGGATGACTTGGGTAGAGATGGTTGATAGAGAGATAGGGTATGCAGCTATATGGCAATGGTCTGAGAAGCAAGGATAGAGTTGGTGGTGGGTAGGTGTCGTAGGGCACTATGCCAATGCCTTCACTGGGCTTGCTCCAGGGGAGGTTTTCTGGCATCCATACCAGGACTGTCTAGCCTGGCTTGAGGCTGGAGAGTGGCTTTGATGGGTGGGCCAGGGGAGATGGCTGATCGAGTGACATAGGACTAAGCAGGAGTACTTCCCATACGTCTGAGTGACATGATAGTTTTGGGTGCACCAGGGGTTGCCTGGTGAGCCTTTGATCTATCGACATCGAGGTGACGAGAGGACTCTGGCCTGGCTGATCATTGCACTACTGGGTGAGGATTCGGATGCAACGATTGATGTTCCTAACATGGACAACATTGGGGCGACCGCTGAGTATGACCAGTGGTGGAATTTGTGGTGATGGCAAGGTGAGGGGCCTCTAGGGGGTGTAGAGGCGGCAACAATAGGTGGTGAGGATGTAGAGGCATCAGGAGAGGGCTGTGGGGTTCCGCTGAAGGATGCACACATGGTAGAGGTGGATAGATTTGGGGGGGATGATTTTGGGGTTCTAAAGTAGCTAGATATGTAGGAAATCCCAGAGTAGTGGGAGCCAGAGTAGGCTACCATTTCGAATATGTCGATGCCTCAGGTAGTCTCGAAGGATATAGAGGTAGGGTTGCATGCTGAGATAGCATGATTAGAGGGGCTAATTTGATGATGGGATGTGGAGCTTGAGGATGCGCTATAGGAGAGGGATATCCTATGGATGCAACTAGAAAATAGGAAGAATGCATTTATGGCATGCCACCGACGGGATGGGGATATAGATGCTGCATGGGAGATGGATCTCCTACGAACGTAGCTAGTAGAGAGGGAGAACACATTGGCATAGTGTAATGAGAACTTGATGATAGTTCATCAGTGGGATATGGACTTGATTTAGCATCAGTTTGAGCTAGAGGTAGATATTATCCACCTAAATTGGCGGATCCCTACGGTTAGTAGAGGCGGATCATCATGCCACACGAGAGGGAGTGATACTGAGTAGTTAGCATCCTCTCAGTGTAGGCGACTGGATGAGGGGGGAACTAGTAGGAATGATGTGGGGGCTAGCAGCAGCCACCTTGAGGGGTCCCATAGGACCCACACCATGGGGGGTAGTTCCCGTCGCATCGATATTTCATGATCATGGTGGTTGTTGCCCTAGGCTTGGGGGTTTTTGAGCTTTTGCCTTTTAGCAAGGTCAGAGGACTGGTTTATTATAGCCTGTAGGCATTTTTGATGATATATATATAGATGACTTTCTTTTGTTTATACATGTGTTGTGATTTGATTTTATGCATAGTGACTTATGTTTGATGGATGCATGTTAATTTACATTATGTATGGATATGTTGCGATGAATGTTAATGTTTCCTAATTTATATGATATGCAAATGGAATGAATGAATTGAATTTGTGATTTTTGGTGGTGGCACCATAGACTGTTTAGAACTTATGGCTTGTGGTCCTAGGCGATTGGTGTGGTAAATGACCTTTTTATGTATACATGTTTTTTTTTGTATTTTTTGATGGCGATGCAAGGAAAAAATATCATAGTTGGTTTAGAATGTAGTTAAGGTTTTCTGAGACTCGGATGTTTTAACTGACTAGCCAAGACTGTACTTTTATCTTACAAGACTTTTGAACAAGGTATGAATCCAAATTGTCTTTGACAAAGTGATTTCACATCCCTGTGTGTGCAATTGAGTTTTTTTATGAGATATTTGTCAGGATACCTCCAGTTCCAGATAGGTTGTCAACCAAACCTATACTGAGGATCACCTAATTAGCTCCACTAACTCCTTTGTTGTATTTAGTTAGATTAATCTATGGTGCTATCTAGGATACCAGAAGTTAGCTCATCCACATGCAAACATTGATCTTACACAAGTTAATGTGACAAATATATCGTCATGCGGGAGGTTTGCCACCAGTGACCGATAGGCTATCCACCAAATCGATACTGAGGTTTACCTCATGACCTTCTAAATGTTGAGAGTTCCAGGGATTCAAGTTCGACTCCCTTCTTTTCTTCAATTGTATTGGGATACTTGCTCTTATATAGTGATAAATATCACTGTTTATTTTTATTTCTTCTTTTTAGCAAGGGATTTGAATTTTGAGTGATTAGAATCACTATTGCCTGTGCCATTTGATGTATGCACTTTGTGGGATTTTATGTCAAAAATTTTAGTATTGACTTTTGCAAATTTGTGATGTTTTGTAACTTTTTGAGAACTTGGGATTCTTGGGGAATTGGGTAGGGAAGATGCTTGTCCTTTTGCCAACTCTCAAAATTTTTGGGGTCATTTGCATAGGGGGATGAGTAAGATAACCTTTTCACTAGATGGTATCCTAGATTGCTTTACAGATTTCATCTTTCGTTTACACAACTTGGGGATTTTTATGTGTTTTAACTTGTGTTGGGATGCTACGTAACGAGGTGCGATCCAAGTAGAACTCTACCTTTGTAAAATATGTCTGACTTTGTACAGTATTTGGCTAGAAAGCTAATGACAGCTGAATGACGAAAACTCTTGATACATTTAGAAGACAACTAACTATGATAGGGCAAAAATATGTGAATGGCATTTATTCTTGATGGACTGTTGATAGAGTGGAGAAATTTGGAAAATGATGGATTTGCCGAGTAATTACAGTCTATGGTGCCTTTGACCTGTATGGCCAACAAATATGCTATGTATGGATGTGACGCTTAATGCAACTATTATTTTTGTGTTTTCGATGGATTTATTTTTTGTGAGTATGAAGATGAGATGAAAAAAGAGTTCTTTATTGTTGTGATGATTTTGAGAATGCATGGAAATGAGATGCAAATTTTTGTTATTTTTGATGATTTTGTTGGTTTTGAATTTTATTATTTTTGACCAAGCGATTGTGGGAGCCCTTGGAGCATTGGTTTGACCAAAGGGATGATGGGCACCTTTGGGGCGTTTGGTTTGACCAAAGGGCTTGTGAGCACCTTTGGGGCATTTACGGGTGACCAAGTGATTGTGAGAATCCTTGGGTCTTTTGGTTTGACCAAAGGGATTATGGGCACCTTTGGGGCATTTTTGGGTGACCAAGCGATTGTGGAAATCCTTGGAGCTTTTGGTTTGAGCTATGGCTCTTTTAAATATGGAATGGCCGCAAATGACTGATGTTCAAGGGTTTTAGTTCCTTGATTCCATCAAGAGAGGCGAGTCGGTATGTTCTAGGTCCTATTTTACTATCAATCACATAAGGACCTAACCAGTTTACCACAAACTTGTACCTTAGATGGGGTGGCAAATTAGATTTCTGTTGGTTCTCTTTTAAGACCAAGTCACCAACCTGAAAGTCCCTCAGGTGAACCTTCATGTTGTATGCTTTCTTAAGTCGCTCTTGATAGATACACAAATGCTTGAGAGCATTGACGCATCATTTTTCGAGCAACGTAAGTTGGTCTAACTGGGCCTATCGCACAGTGTCATCATCGATGAACTCTTGCATTGATATGCGCAGGGAAGGTATTTCCAACTCTAGGGGCATGACTGCCTCAGAGCCATACACCAACGAAAATGGAGTTGCCCCAGTGGGCGTCCGAATGCTAGTGCGATAAGCCCATAGAGCAAGTGGGATTTGAATGTGCCAATCCTTATGACTATCTACGACTATCTTTTTGAGGATGGCGACTAGCATTTTGTTTGACGCCTCTGCTTTCCCATTTGCCTGCAGATAATAGGGTGTCAAAAAACTATGCTAAATTTTGTACTTTGTGGTCAAAGCACACATGTATTTGTTCTTGAATGACGTCCCATTATCCGAGATTATCTTGGATGGAATACCAAAATGACATATGATGTTATGTAAAATGAACTTTGAAATGCGGGTTCCAGTCGTAGAGGTAAGTGAAATTACTTCCACCCACTTGGTGAAGTACTCTGTGGCCATTATGATAAATGTGTGATGACCCAATGATGGAGGGGAGATATTTCTAATTAGATCTAAGCCCCACTGTGAAAATGGTCAAGCCGATTGGATCCGCTGCAATGCCTGAGAAGGTACGTGTGCCAAATTAGCATGGTGTTGACACTTCATGCACTTCCTTACATATGCACAACAATCTCACTCCAAATATGGCCAATAATAGCCCATGTAGAGAATGCGCTTTGCAATGGCCATACCGCTGAAGTGGCCATCACATGTACCATCATGTGCTTGGGTGATTGCCCAAGTGGACTCCTACTGGTCCAAGCAATGAAGGAGGATTCCTTCATAGCTGTGATGGTACAAAATGTCTCCTAACAAGACATGTTTTACCTCTTTTTGCTTGAATGATCATTTTGTGGCATGCATCAATCCAAGTGGGAGGTTACCTAACTTGAGGTAATCTCGTATGGGCGTGTACCAATCCTGCTGATCGAAAACCTCGACAGCATGAACAACCAATCCCTCTTGAAGGTCATCCCTAGCAAAAGCTAAGCGGGAAAGAACTTGTAAGAATAGCATTGTGTTGCTATTAAGGGGAGTAGGGGAGAACAAGGACCCCTAGTTGGCATGATTCAGATAATAATGGATTCAAGATAACTTGTTTAGGGATGATTCAATCTAGATCAGGTGGATTCTTGGCATTAAGTCAGATATTACATGCTCCATCATGGATTGTGATAGTGTTTTGAATTGAATGGTTGTCATATCACCAAAAATATCTTTTGGGATTAGTGACCCCAAGGAGGCCATAGTGTCTGCAAAATGATTCGATGATCGAGAGAGTGCCTCGATGTCGTACCATTCAATATTTTCCAAGAATTTGTCCACAAGGGCTTTGTAGGCCTGCAGAACTGGGCATTTACATTGGAATACCCCTTTGACTTGGTTGATAATTAATGATGAATCACCAAAGATGTTCAATCGTTTGATGTTCATGATGATTGTTGTCTGAAGACCTATGAGCAAGGCTTCGTATTCTGCATTGTTGTTGGTGCATGAGAAATCTAATTTAAATGATAGAGGCATTGGAGCCCCTTGCGGTGTGAATAATACAATTCCCATGCCACCCCCTTGCTCACATTTAGAACCATCAAAAAATAGGGTTATGTCGGCCTGTGACTCAGGCTCATCAGAATCAGGTGATTCTGAGACATGGAAGACCCCATCATCGGGCAATTCTATGGTTAGAGGTTGATCGTCTTCGAGAGGAGCCTTTGCTAGTTGATCGGCTATGACTTGAACTTTGATGGATTTCTATTAAATGAACTCGATGTCAAACTATGTCAAAAACATGATCCATTTCACCGTGTGGCTACTATGATAAGTATGACTCATCATGTATCACAATGAATTATCCTTAGACATAACATACGTTGTGTTTCTCAACATGTAATGGCATAGCTTTTTGGTAGCAAACACCACTGCCAAGTAGAGATTCTCAACGTATGCATAGTTAAGTTCATAACTAACCAGGGTGTGGCTAAGATAGTAAGTAGCTTGTTCTTTGTGTAGTTCATTTTTTTGGGCTAGCATGGCACCCAGTGCCACCTCAATAGCTGAGATGTATAAGTAGAATGACACTCCTGGTCTAGGTGGTGCCAATACTGGCGACGAAGCCAAGTATTGTTTAATATCATCGAAGGCTAACTGGCACTCGTCATTCCAGTGAAATGCTACCCCTTTGTGCAATAATTTATTCATGGGTTGGCACTTGTCAGATAGCTATGCTATGAAGTGCTTGATTGACATGACCTTTCCCTACAGGCTTCTGAGCTGCTTGATGGTAGTTGGGGGAAGCATTTCAAGGATTGCCTTGACTTTGTTTGGGTCCACCTCGATGCCTTGATTTAAGACTATGAAACCCAAGAGTTTTCTAGATGTGATGCCAAATACGCACTTCTTGGGGTTCAGTCTGACTTTGTGTTCGATGAGGCGATCGAGGATCTTGCTTAAGTCATCGAGGTGATCTAGGCGTAAAAGAGATTTGGCCAACATATCATCCATAGAAGGGGTTGACACCTTCTATAGAAGACTTATCCTCATGTACTAGGAATCACCCCAACTACACTCGATCAACTTTCATTAGGATTTACGTCTAGCAATAGTAGCGATCGGGGTTGTGAATGCAAAAATTCAAGCCAAGGTGGTGATGAAATCCACCGTTGATCTTGATCAAGGGCTGGGGTTTTACGACCAGCTCCTTGGTGTTTAAATTGCCACGTGATGTGTGGGGTTATTTTTATTTTGCATAAAAGAAAGCAACATGCAGTAAAAAAAACTTTCCCTAAGCAAGCAAGTAACTAGAAAACAAAAAATTGGAAGCAAAAAATGATAGAAAGAGTTCAGGACCTCTACCTCTTCTCTGCCCAAATCTGCTGGTTCTGAGTTTCTATCCTAAAACTACACAAAGAGCTATTCGTCCCTGGGTGGGACGAATAATAGAACTGTATTCAACACAGGGTGGGGCAACTGCCCATTCGTCCCTGGGTAAGATGAATTCCAACTCTGTATTCGCCATAGGCTGGAACGAACAATAGTCCAGCGCTTGAAACTTGGTACCTGCAAGCAAGAACAAACAATTTTTAATCAGATTTCTGATCTAAAAAAATAGAGGACAAGTGTCCCACCGTGATCGCCAATGAAAGAACGAGGATACGGAAACAAAAAGGAAAATCTGAGGTGCAATGCAAACGAAACAAAAGACAACGCTAAATCCTATGAATTGAAAGTGCATGAAAGGAAAGAGGCATAAAAGAATCAAAACAAAATAGAAATCCAATATGAAAGACAACCATTTTTATTAATGTTCTTTAGAACTCGGTTACAATCCATCTCCTCCCTTTTCAGGGGCTAGGAGCATTAAATGTGTTCTTGTCACACCCATGGATGCGATTCCTTCTTCCACGTGCCCACATGTAAAGTGGGTGGACCAAACGTCACCACCGCTTGCATTGATGAGTATTGACTCCTTGCTACTCCTTTGATATTAAGACCCTACGTTCAAGGAAATAGAAAATAGTCAATAGCACCTGTAGATGAAATAAAGCATGCAATCCCCAAGCCTACGATTAGTGAGTGTGAAAAATGAATAAAATGGTAATTGAAATAGATCCAAATGAACTAAAAACTTGATAGGGGCATGAGGAAATTACCAGGAGGGCACTACAAATGGAATAGTCAAAAAATTTGCCACATATTCGTATTCGCTCCGGGGTGGGACGAATAGACCTGCAACAAAATGCCAAAAGGCACTGTCCCAAATGTCACATTTAGGAAGCTCCAAATCACCTACAAAGTTGGGGTTAGCTAATTGGGGGTGTTTTGGGAAGACCCAGAAGGTCAGATTTCCCCAATTTGGCCTCTATCACCAATAATTTGATGATGCTACCTACATGTTAGTAAAGGTGAGAAATGATAGAAACATGATCAAAATTGCTCAAAAAAAGTGAAATTTAAATGACAACCTATCTAATCAGCATAGAATCAAATGCAAAAATAATAGAAGGGAAATCTACCACATATTTCTAATCACTCCGGGGCAGGGCGATCAGAACTGCAACAGTGTGGGGGGCGACCCGGGGTAGGACACCCATTGTTTGGGGCTCGATTTCGGCACCAATCCACTTGGGATGGGTCCAAAATATCTTGTGGGGTGTTTTAGGTAAATTTGGTAGGATGTTGTGGCCAAATGTTGGGTTTTGGTTTCGGATTTGCGCTTCCAATAGCCACCCTATGACCTCTCTTCCAAAAGAGATCAAGGATGCGAAAGGCACAAATCAAAGGGTGTGTGTGGAAGTAAAATGGTAGCACTTCGTTGTTCAAAATTCTCCTTCTTTGTCCTTTTTGTGGTGAGAAAACTCACCAATTTATAGACCTAGAGGTCTCTTGTGATTGAGCATGCAGAGGTGCCACTTGGCAACCATGCCTTCCTAGGAGGGAGAAGATTCCTCCCTAATTAGGGGATTCATGACTGCCCCCTGTAACTACCTCTAACACTCAAAAATGCTCACTCATACTCCCATGCAATGAAGGAAGGGTTAAGTGGTGGATCTGAGCTGCCATTTGTCAAGATTTGACTTTTTTCCCGTCAAACCTGCTATTCGCCCCACCTTGGAGCGAATACTACTAATCATCCCTGGGTGGGGTGAATAGAAGTTTGTAATCATCCCTGGGTGGAACGAGTATGAATTAGAGTGCCTGAAGGTGCCAAATTGACTCCTGACCTTCCAAAAATGTTGTGAGAGTGGTTAGGACCACTGTTTAACCTCTGGGGGCTGCCCTAGGGGCTGTGTGTGTCAATGCGATCAGTGTTTGTAGTCACATAATCGGATTGGTGTTGTTTTGGTGTCTACACTAATTGTAAGTGAAATAGGGTTTGTAAAGGAAAGAGTTTTGGTAGGCAGGCTTGCACAATTGCATACTTATTTATTTTTTATTTGGGCAAAAATTGGCTAGAGATTATTTAAGAACCAAGGAAAAAGTTGACAAAAATGTGACTTCAAATATATAGAGGTTCATTTGATGCAATGAAATTATTTAGGAAATAAACCTTTTCTAGAGGATTTTCAACATGGAAATTCATATCATATAGTTTAGATTTAATGAAGAATCATATTTTATGGTCAATGTTTTTCATTTGCTCAACTCCCTATGTACTATGGATATAAAAAATAAAAAATGTTCAAACAAAACATCCACTTACAAATACATAGAAGAAATGTACAACCATACTTCTTGGCTAAGTAGGAAAAGTACAACCATAAATATTGGTTGGTTAGGAAGGAAGCCAAGTATGGCTCACTAGATTCGATACTCAAGTACATTGGTCTTCAAACTAGGCTTCTTGTTTCACAGAAAAACCATGGAATTGAGAATATTTTATTAAAATGTTCACCTCTATGCTAAGACAAAGATAATTCATGTGGAGAAAAAGGAACATGAAATGGTTCACATGGAGCAAAAGGCATGAAACTTGTTCCTTGCTAGCTATCCTTTAAGAATTTTGTATCACTCCTAAGATTCAACATGGGTTTGCTATTATTGATCTTATCACTCAAGGTAAATATTTTGTAGCAAAGTGGATAATTCGAGTCCTAGTGGGAGGTGAACCTTGGAAGGTTCTCATTAGATCTAGGATCTCTACAACTACCTATAAACAAATAAATTCATATTCCTTGATAGGAAAAGGTTATCATGTCACACTTTTTTTTAATTAGTATTTTGTTACCTCTTTGTAGGAATTGGACTACTTGACAAGCCTACAACTCCCTGGTTTAGTGAAAGGCTAACTACTTGCAAGTTGGTTTTTCATAGCCACTCACAACATATAGTGGAGCCTTTTTATATAGAAATATGCTACCTCCTTAGTCCTTTCTAGCGGATGCAAGTCCCTATTCTTATCAACCAATAGTTTATTGATGTTTTTGGATCTTTAGAATGAGTCTTTAGGGATGTGGTTGTCTTGGTATCAAGGAAGGTTTTGGTATCTTCTTCCTTCCTATTTTAGAGTGGTGTTTAAGGATATTATCAAGTATATTTCTAGCCTGGTTACTATAAAAAAAAAACTAATCTATTCAGTCCTCCTGGTTTAATTGGAGATGGTGGAACAACTGTCTCTTAAAATACATCCATTCTAAATAGCTATGTTCTCATATAATTCCTTAATTTTACTTGTCTCTTCAATTGAACGAGAAGTAGGACCTTCATCTTTTTAAATACAAATGTTTCTTCTGGTCCATAAATTATTTTGTAGGAAAGAGAAAAATATTGAAGTTGGGGTTATAAATGTATGTTCCAACTATAGTTACTCCTTGAGAGATTTTGGAAGGACCTTAGCATATTTTTGTCAAACACAACGATGATTCATTATGATCTATGGATTCTTGGGAGTGATTTCAACACTATTCTCTCTCCTTTGGAAAATAATGCTAGTACTTTAAGATGGTCTAAATAAATACAATATTTTGCTTCATTTGTTAATTCAAATGGTATTTGGAATTTTAGTCCTTCAAGTTTTCAATATACATAGAATAATAGACAAAAATATTGGATAGATTCTTATTATATAATAAATTGTGGCAAACAATGTATACAATCTCTATGAGCAGGATTGGATCACAAACCTATTCTTTTGACTTATGATTTACCCAATAATGGACGTCCAAAGCCATTTTACTTCTATTCTATGTTGCTAGAAGAACTCAATTTCTTCTATGTTATGGTGGGATGAAGCTAGTTTTGAAGGATCATATATGTACAAGTTTGTTCTAAAGATGAAAAATTTAAAGAAGGAAATAAATATTTGGAATGCTAAATATTTTGGTAATATTTTTAAGAAAAGAAAGAAATTAATCCGAGCTCAAAAATTTCCAAGAGATAGCAAAAAATACATGAATGGATGAGGAATTTTATGTGAAAGAAAAATAAGTCATATTAGTTCCAAAAATCTAGGTAAAAGTGCCTAAAGGAATGAGATAGAAATACAAAAAAAATTAGGCTATAGCAAAACAATTTTTTTTTATCACATCAAAAATATTTTCACTCCAGATGGAAGAAATGTTGAGGAAGAAGAATATATAAGAAAGTAATTAATTATTTCAAAATATTGATAAGGATACACAAAATAAAATTTCGTAACCAATTGGTTGGCCAATAAAGGTGTAGACAATATTGAACCAATTCTATAGAGGGATGATTTTCCTAATGAGTTGAGAAGTATAGTTGAGAGGAAGTTGTAGGCTTATGATATGCAAAAGTTTGGTTAAATTATTAATTAGTGGTTATAAATTTATTCACCTCTTGTGGCCATAGTAAGTGAAGCTTTTCATTTTTCCCTTTAAGGGATTTATGCAACTTCTTATCTTGTTTTACTGCTACACTTCTCTAATTATTCATTTTTTGATACAATGTAGAGGAGTGGTATTATAAAAAAGGGTTGGGATACTTTCAAAAATTCCTTTTTTTCATCCTAATCATTTTTTCCATAACAATCTATCAATTATCAAACTACCACAAAATGAAATCTTGATGAAGAAGGTATCTATGGAGGAGCTAAATGAAGTAGTTTTATCTTTCCATACAAATTTTTGTTGCACTTGCACATGTCCTAGTCTATATTAATAGTAGACCCATATTTCTAATTTTGGATGAATTTTTCTCTTCTTTGCTAGGGCTTGTGCATAATAGTCAACCATCCACAAAAACCAGGTTCTCATTTGAAAGCTTTTAATTATAGATGCCCAATATTTGCATGCCTTGAGTTAGATGCTTTATTCTATTGTTGTGTATGGTAGAATTTTAAGAATTATAAATAATCTCTACCATTATAATAGATCTAGAAGAAGAAGAAGATTTCCAATAAGTATAAACTTGCCTATGCTTCAAGAAGAATTGACCTCCTGAATGACCTATTTTCATCATGGTATCTAGTTACCTTGATTAACTATAACATCTGCCTAATCATGTAACACTTACTTTCATATCCCATCTCTCTTTTAATGTTCAATAAAATTTTGTGAAACCACTTTTATTAGATGCTCTTAAAAAGAGCTTTCCAATGAATATAAAAAGTCCTCTAAAGTCTTTGTCTGTAGTATTCAGAAGTTGATCTGGAAAGTCCTTGGTTAGAGTCTAGGATGTCTATCTCTATAGTCCCTAGAGTAGGTATCCTTATGTTGACCTCCTAATCCTACCTGAATGCATGGGTAACCAGCCACTGCATCCGCTAGGTTATATAGAGAAGGTAACTAGATACTAGGATCACTTACAAATTTCTTGGGAGTGTTGGGTTCAACCGAGAGTGCACTCCATGATACAACAACAATTTTGGTTAAAAAAAACAAACGAAAAAGCTCACCCTTACAATCTAATACACACCACCGTGGCGTCTTCCTCGACGAAAACCCTTTCATTTGATGACTATAAATACCCCTATACTTTGGGTGCGAATGGGACCGGCCCCTCATCTGAAATAAAAAATACCCTTTCCATGTAGTAAATACACACAGAGAAGGATATTCTCCTGGCCCCCCCCCGGGCGGGGTAAAAAACAGACTCAATATTTCTTCGCATAGAAAAAATACACGGACCTTCCACTTCCCTTGTGGAAACAAATATATTAAAAATACTATCACTGCACCCGTGCTTTGAAAAAATTAATAAAGGCTCTAGGAACCTTTTTACATTTAATGGCCTAACCTTGTGGCCATACTTATTAATAATGTACCCCCCTCTTGAAATAAATGCCTACCCATTTTAAATAAAAGCTAAATATAGCCTTCTCATTCTTATATGACATAAATTAAAAAATGTATTTAAAAATATAAATGGGTCTATTTCAAATTTTATCCGCCGTATTCTTCATACGCATAATATTAGGTTTAAGGCCTAAAATTACTTGTTTTTATAAGTTGTCTAAGCTATTATGACTAAGGAGATTATGGGTGCAAATTAGATTAAAAATCTAGTAACCAAAGATCCATGGGAAATTTATAACCTTGCTAATCTAAACCACATGAGCTAAATATTTATAGGGAAATATGGATCCCACTAAAATTAAAATCCCTGTAGATGGAGAGCTCAACTAAAGGTCAGCAAAGAGAAAACCCAACCAAATGTATGATAAATCATGAATTGGTATAATTATGGTAATGAGCACAAGTAAAATTAATCTTCTACCTACCCACAAAGAGTGGAAATAAAGGTTAAAGTGAATTTAGCCATAAGGGAAATTGAATGGTAGTTCCAACTAGAGTTGTCACTAACCCATAGAAAATATTTTTTTAAAGTATTACCAAAAGATTGAAAGCTAGCCAACCAGAGCATTTTTGGTAATGATTTCAGTAAGGAGCTTTGATATATCCAATCCAGTGAGAGGATAGTGGGGTGGAGAGTATCTAATTGAAATTAGCCTCGATCAAAATCTTGAGCATTTGTGGGAAAATATAAAAGCAACAAAGTTAAAATTAAAATATAGAATTTTGCTCAATGAGAATAAAAATTAAAGCTTAGGTTGGGGAATATTTTTTAAATATTTCCAGCAAGACAGGAAGCCCTAGTAACCAAAGATCCATGGAGAAATTTAGAACTCCACTAGCCATAAAAAACCCTCGCTATGCACTAGAAACCCAATGAAAGGAAGTTTATGGGAAATATCAAAGAATTTAAAGAAATCCATAGGAAACTTAATGCTCGCTAGCATTGAAACCTAGACATAGCAGCATTGGAAGCCTTAATATTTATGGGGAAATGTGAAGGTCAACAAGTTTTTTTTGAAAAAGAATTTGAAAAAATTATATTAAAAGAATATTATTTACAAGATGGGACAAGACTCCTCCTAGCCTTATCCAAAAAGAGAACCCATTTTCTCCTTTTAACTTTCCAATAAAAATTCCATCATTCTAAAGCCCAATATCATAACTAACCATTTTTGGTTAGAACACTAAAATCAAATATGCATTGGAGCCAAATATGCATTTGAGAATCTGATTCTATGATTATCCTATTATAACCTTGTATTAATGTCCAAATAGAAGCATATTTGATAGCTAAAGCTTCTGCTTCATTTTTTATGGCCTTGCCCAGGCCCTATAGTTCATAACATAGTATTATCCCAACATGATTCCTATAGAGCACTTCAATTCTAGCTCTACCTTGATTACCTTTTGTAGCTCCATTAGTATTAATTTTAATCTATCCTTTTGGGGTTTTTTTCCAACTAGCTTTGTCTCACTCCTTCTATACTTTAGCTTCCTTCTCCATTATCCCTATATCATACTAAGTTTCCTCTTTAGCATACACTGCCATAGTTTTTATGACTTTGTTGCAAATGACCTCCCAAACACCATCCAAGGATGAAAAAGTTTCTCAAAATATTGTCATTTATCTCCAACCACAATTACCACCAAATAAAATAAAAACCAAGATACCACTCGATACAAAGAGTTTCAAACTTAAATCGACCCCTCTTCTATATTTTCCAAATATTAATCTGATTTAGATCATCATTGGCTCAAATTTTATAAGCTAAAAACAATCTCTCCTAGACTTGACATGTGAATTGATACTCAAATATTAGGTGGTCACTTTTATAGCATAAAAGAAATTGGTATGGATCAACTATTCCCCCATGCATCAGATTATGGAAAGTAAGAATTCTATTATGAATGAACTGCTAGACAAAGAAGTTTACTTTTGGCCAACCCTTGGACTACCAAATATTTCTACAATCCTCAACCTGATATGCATGAGGATGAGGTTCTTGAAGGATATTTTCATATTCATCCTTCACAATGTAGACTCCAAGGTTTCTATAGCCCTAAGCTAACTCATCCTCCTCATCCCTTCCTATGAGAAATATTTTTGTTATTATTTTAGGTATGATGGATGTCAATTATGCAGGGATTAGAATTGACCACTCATCCGACTTCTTGAGCTACTTAAATGTATATTTTTCTAGCTAACTGGTGTTGGAATACTATTTAATATTGATCCAACCTCTACATTCCATCATTTTTTATTGGTTACAATTCTAAAAATTTAGCAATGATAGGTGGGTATTGATCTCATAAATCTACTCAAAATCATGGCTTCTTTCCTCTTCTCACTTTTCAAAATAATCCATATTTCACTACTTGAGATCTTAGCTTTAAAGCCTTCCAAAGTAGCGATCCATTACCATCAAAAGGGAAATAAATCACCTCATTTGGATTCACCTGCTCCAAATATTTACTAGTTAAAACTTTGTTGAATAAAGAAGTTGGTTGAGAGATCCACCTTTAGTAAAGCTTTACAACCAAAGTTTTATTATTTAGCTTTGATATCCTATGGCCTAAACCTCTCTTTGCCTTTAGTTGGCTTACTTTCTTCCACTCTACTAACACCTATTTTCTCTCTTCTTTTGCTTCTCCCCACAAAAATTGACAATTGGTACTAAAAGCTAAAAAAAATTCTAGTTAAACATCGAGTAATTGGGGTTCTATGGGGAAACATTCCCAATCTCAATGGCCTAAAATGGAAATAAAATAAAACCTATTATTATGTTAGGAAGAAATATGCAAAGAAGGGTGCAAAATGCAAGAAAATACCAAGAAGGGTAAAACATTCCCCAAAAATGCAAGAGATTGCCAAAAATATAAAAATGGTTGAAAACTACAAAATTTTGTTTGAAAAAGAGTAAAAAATTATCGGAGGACACATAAAGAAAGCCAAAAAACAAGAATCTTATTATAAACTATAAATTATTACGAGAACATCGAAGAAGAGCTAAAAAACAATGAAAGATTAATCTATCTCTTAGAGTCATACTAGCAAAGGCCCCTTGAAGGAACAACTATAGTCAACCTTTGGGTTTATCCACATCGACCAAGACCTAGCCATATCGAACCTTAGGGTAAAGGAATTCCATTTCAATAGGGAACATAATTTATTCCAAGTAAGTTGGCTTGTGCTTGACACACCCATAGTTGAATTTTACCTTTTTATGCCCAACAAAATCAACATTAGAGGGAAACCTAGAGTTTGTTATTTTCATGCTCAACACTAACAACACATCTAGCATCCATGTATTTCCTACAATATTTTTATAAAATATTTGAGATTATTGAAGAGTGATATGGTAGTTGCAATTGAAGAGGCCTAGAAAAGGAAGGCTATAATAAGTGAGATCAATGCCATTTTTATTATATTGGTGCCTAAGAAAAGTGAGATAAAATATTTTGATAATTTTTGAAAATCCTAAGAAACTCTCTTTTGCATATACTTTGAGAGAAAAAACAAATATGGTAAACAAAACCCTTGTTAAAACCACCATTCTAGATAGCAAGGGGTAAATCAGGTGCTACAAGCAAAAGATAATAACCTTGTGGTTCAAGTAGATGAAGAGGACATCAAGAATAAGGTACAAGAGTTAAAATAGTTTGATTTATAAGTTTATTATAGCATGGCCAAGTCGCCTATTAATTAAAAACTAAATCATCTCTTTCTTGATTATTCTCATTTGTAATTTTTTTTCATACGTCCGATTTCATTGCTTATTCCACACTATAATTCAATTATTTTATAGTCCATTTATTGAACCCATTATCCTAATTTCATATATAGTCATGATATATTTTGGAAATGTTTGAAAACCAGTGATGGTTAACTTATATCTATGTTACTAGATTTAGCTACATAAAAGAAAGATTCGTCTAGATGAACTCCTTTAAGGTGTTATAAATATTTTTAAATCTCATTGTTGATAAGTTAATATAGAATTCTAAAAACACTGAAACACATTAAAACCATTTTTACATTTTTTTATCTCTATAAAAGATCCACTCCAACCCTTCCCATAAACCAACATATCCCATTATTCATAAATTTTGAAGAAAAAAATTATAATTTTTCTTTTATATATATATTAAGAAGAATTTTATCGTTCCTTAATTTTAAACTCCAAAAATATCTAATCAACATTTGTTTAGTTTACATTTCAACCCTTTAAGTAGGGATTAGAATTAAATAGAGATTAAATTGACCACTCATACGACTTCTTAAGATTCTTAAATGTATATTTAACTGGTGTTGGAATACCTTTTTATCTTGATCCAAACCCTACTTTCCATCATTTTTTACTAGTTACTGTTCTAAAAATTTAGCAATGATAGGTGGGTATTGATCTCATGAATCTATCCAAAATCGTGGCTTCTCCCCTCTTCCCACTTTCCAAAATAATCCGTCTTTCACTACTTGAGATCCTATCTTTAGAGCCTTCCAAACTAGCGATCCAGTACCATCAAAAGGGAAATGACTCGCCTCATTTGGGTTCATCTGCCCCAAATATTTACTATTAAAATTATTTTGCTGAATAAAGAAGTTGGTTGAGAGATCCACCTTCAGTAAAGCTTTCTAACCAAAAATTTATTATTTAGCTTTGATCTTCTATGGCCTAAACCTTCCTTTACCTTTGGTTGGCTTACTTTCTTCCATCCTACTAACACCCTTTTCCTCTTTCTTTTGCTTCTCCCCATAAAACTTGATAATTAGCACTATAAGTAAAAATATTTTCTAGTTAAATATCGAGTAATTGGGGTTCTATGGGAAAACGTTCCCAATATCAATGGCCTAAAAGGTATATAAAATGCAACCCATTATTATGTTAGGAAGGAAGATGCATAGAAGGGTGAAAAATACACGAAAATACCGAGAAGGGTAAAAAATTCCCCAAAAATGTAAGAGATTGCCGAAAATATAAAAATGGTTGAAAAATACAAAAAATTGTTTGAAAAAGAGTAAAAACTTATGGGAGGACACATAAAGAAAACCAAAAAACAATAATCTTAGTAGAAACTGTAAATTATTATGAGAACATCGAAGAAGAGCTAAAAAACATATGTGTCCTCCCATAAGTTTTTATTATGGGTACTCTTAAGAACTAAGGATAGTCTAGAGGGTTGGTTGGTTGTAGAACATATCTCCTACTGATATTGTTGAGTCGTTTGAGCTTGATATTGCTGCCTTGTAATAGTTGCTATTATACCCACCATGTTGTTGTAGGGGGTGGCACATTATGATATGACACTTGATTAGTTATAGGGATGTAAAAGGTTTAAAATGATTATGGCATGATGATTATAGGGGTGGACTGCACAAAGATCAGTGTGGCAACCATAAAAGTTGGATAGTCTACTCGGATTCATGGTGTCTACCAATTCCACCATGTAAAAAAAAATTCTAATAAAATTCCATCATTCTAAAGCCCAAGATCCTAAGAACTAACCACTTTTGGTTAGAACACTAAAAGCAAATATGCATTGAAGCCAAATATGTGAAACCATATATCTATAGTGACTGTTAAGGTTAGCCAAATGTTGGATTTTCTCACCAACCTACCCAATCCTCTCATCCTCAATAGCCATACCACTATGTCACTAAATCCTTACCTCCCTCTTGGTACCTATCTTAGCCAAGAAGTTCGACGTTGTATTCAAAGTTCTAACCACATAAATCATAATCACATCATCCATTTCCTTCCACACCTCAATTTCAGTGATAAGAATCCTCTCAGTGATAAGAATCCTCAACATCCATGTCTCCAAAGCAAAATTCCTCATGTAATCTAGAGCTTCTACCAAGATTTTAGAATCTGATTCTATGATTATCCTATTATAACCTTGTCTTATTGTCCAAATGGAAGCATATTTGATAACTAAGGCTTCTACTTCATTTTTTATGACCTTGTAAAGGCTCTATAGTTCATAACAGAGCATTATCCCAACATGATTGGCTCTATATTATAATAGACCATTCTCCAAATATTAATTTGGTTTAGATCATCATTGGATCAAAATGTATGAGCTAAAAACCATCTCTCCTAGATCTGGCATGTGAATTTAAAATAAAATATTAAGTGGTCACTTTTATACCATAAAATAAACTAGGATGGATCAACTATCCCATATGCCTCATATTATTGAAAGTAATAATTTCATTATGAATGAATTGGCCAACCCTTGGACTGCCAAATATTTTTGCAATCCTCAACTTGATATGCATGAGGAGGAGGTTCTCAAAGGATCTTTTCATAGTCATCCTTCACGATATAGACTCCAAGGTTCCTATAGCCCCAAGCTAACTCATCCTCCTCATCCCTATCTGTGAGAAATACTTTTATACAAACATTAGCTATTGTAGGTGTCAATTATGTAGGTATTGGAATTGGCCACTCATCCAACTTCTTAAGCTACTTAAATGTATACTTTTATAGCTAACTGGTGTTGGAATACCTTTCAATATTGATCCAACCCCTACTTTCCATCGTTGTTTTTACTGGTTAGAGTTCTAAAAATTTAGCAATGATAGATGGATATTGATCCCATGAATCTATCCAAAATCATTCCTTCTCCCCTCTTCTCAATTTCTAAAATAAAATATATTTCACTACTTGAGATCCTAGCTTTAGAGCCTTTCACACTAGCAACCCATTACCATCAAAAGGGAAATGAATCACCTCATTTGGGTTAACCTGCCCCAAATATTTACTAGTGAAAAATCTACTAAATAAAGAAGTTGGTTGAGAGATCCACCTTAAGTAAAGCTTTCCAACCAAAGCTTTATTATTTATATTTGATATCTTATGACCTAAACCAGCAAAGCACTTACAATTGTTTTGCCCTAGATGTTTGGTCCGTGGGATGCATATTTGCTGAAATGCTTTTAGGTGAGCCTCTCTTTTATGGGTAGTGTGAAGAAGAGCAGTTAAATCTAATATTTGCACACTTGAGAAAAACTTCCACTGTAAACAACAAGTTTTGTTTCTTAGCCCAGCATATGGGATTTTCAGGCATTGATTTGCTAGGAAAATGTTTAGAGCTAGATCCTAATAAGAGAATATCCATACAAGAGGATTTGGAGCATCAATACTTCTCATGTTTTAGATCTCCACCACCTCTTGGTTTTACATCTTTAGCTCCCAATACTCAAACATAAGTCATCAGCAACATAGCATCATGGATTGGGAACAATCGTGTTATGATTTAGGGAGTGAAGTCCACTTAGCGCACTTAATTATATGATGAGCTGGATTGTAATTGCTAGAGTTTGGAGAGGAATAAAATAAAGCACTTTGTATTCGCATGGTGAATATATTTTTTTATGGATTTAAAATAATTTTGATAGGGTTTTAATTTTTTTATTAATATAATAATGTTTAGGCAAAGACCATTTTGTTTTTTTTTTTTTTTTTTTTTTTTATATAAATATATATATATATATATATATATATATATATATATATATATATATATGATGTATACATATTTTAGTTTTAATTATAAATATATGAGGTCACAAGAAATAATGTTATATTTTTTAATTTTTAAAAGTTATATATAAAATTCATTTATATTAAATGATATTAGTTTAACAAGTTTAGATATTTTATTTTGAAGGAGGTATCAAAGTTCAAGTTATACTAAGAAATACATGCATAATGGTTATGATGATGTAATATGGATGGAACACATTTTAATTCTATAACCTTAAAATCACAATAATAATAATCAAGGTTGGGAAAAGAAATGGGATTCATATTCATATTGAGGAGGGGTAGGGATCATTCCTAGTTGTTCAATATCTTTCGGATATATAGGAATAAGATTCACTTGAGAACTAGATGACTCAACATGGGTGACACAAGGAACCAACCCATCAAAGAAGCCATCCCTATGAATATGTGAAGTCTTTAAAATCTCTAAGATGGATATCTTAGTAGGTGTGTTACTTAACTGTTTGAAGGAGATTTTTGATTATGGCTTTAATACTAAGGTTGGTTTTTTTACACTTGTGCTCATTTTTTGGGTGCTCTTAAGAACTAAGGATGGTCTAGAGGGTTGGTTGGATGTAGAAGATAACTCTTACTGAGATTGTTGAGTCATTTGAGCTTGAGCTTGTTTCATTGTAATAGTTGCTATTATACCCACCATGTTGTTATAGGGGGGTGGCACATTATGATATGATACTTGATTAGTTATCTATTATCCATGATTAGGTACGAGATTTTGAAAAATATTAATATCTTGATTAGTTGTGGGTGTTATTTGAGTAGTAGTTTGATTAGTTGGAGGTTTATGGTGAGGAGTGGGTTGAGAATCATCCACAATAAGACAACCCTCATCTTTTAAGTCCTTAACCATATGTTTCAACCTCTTACAAAAACTTATCATGTGCCCCTCCACTCTATGATACTCATAATGCATATCAAGCTTATACCAAACTACCATGGTATCTAGTTGTCTTATGTGAGGCAGTTCAATCATCTTAACCTCTAAAAGTTGCTTAAGGACTAACAAAATATATTAGTTGAGTCTAGTAAAATTTCTTGGTGGGGGTTTTTAGGGTTTTCTAAGTACTAAATTCTACAAGGTACTAGAAGTGTTAACATTTTTGGTTGATCTATTATCTGTTACCCCATCATAAACTATATGCTTATTCTTATATTGGATTGTTGTGGTCCTTTCATCTTCTTTCTATATCTATTACTTGTTTGAAAAATAGAAAATTCCCATATCTTGATTAGTTATGGGTGTCAATTGAGTAGAAGGGGTGCTCAAATTTAGAATTTTATTATTGTCTCACTTGTAGAATAGAGAGGGTGCTCATCACATGAAGTCTCAAGCACAAAAAAAAGGTACTAGCATCTTGACTACATGATTTGAATATACATGGAATGATCATATATGATGATGGAATCAACACAAAGGACCTAGTTTTATTAATGCTAAAATATAAGTGTCTAGAAATTTGGTTTATCAAAATTAATTTTGATAATTGCTTTCTGTAACCAAAAGAACTAAACACAAACAAAGATACACAAGAAAGAGAGAAGATTGCCAAAAATGATCCTTTGTATTGATATTGATACAATTTTACAAAGATTTTGAATTGCCCCAAATGTGTTGGGGGTAATGTAACAATGCTTTATCTGCCTCTCTTCTAAAATACAATGATTTTGATAGGAAAGGGGTCTTCCAAATCTTTAATGAGCTTGTGTGTTCTCCATTCCTCAGCTACAACTTCAAGGGGTGAGTGGGCTTTGGTATCCAATGCAAGGACCACTCTAGCTTCAATATCTCTCCAAATACTTTCCTCCTACACACATGAAGGTCAAAAAATTGTTAGTAGCACCTGTATACATGATTAGAAACTAGTATAGATAAAAAACCTTGAAGGAATGCTTGTAGAAAACATAGAAATAATAGTTAAAAATGCCATTCTAAAACTATATTTTGCACAAGTAAGGAACAAGCAATACAAGTATAACCTTGTGTTTCAAGTAGATGAAGAGGACATCAAGAATAAGGTACAAGCAATACAAGTTCGAATGAGTGAGATATGACTAAAAAACATTTTACAGTTTTTATAGAACTGCGGGTCCGTGGTTGTGATTGTGTAACTGTGGGTGTGCGGTTTTAGGAACCAAAAAAATGAGGTTGGGACTGTGTAAACATGTATGTGTGGTTTAGAAACTATGGGAATGTGTAACTGTGGATGCGTGGTTGTGTAGAGATGAAATAAAACCTTAAAACTCAGATTCGGGACCTCGATGTCTCGAACTTTGCGATCGCTGGTGATTCCCTACAATGATTTCAACAACGTGATGACTTATTTTCCAGCCCCCTTTGTTTTATGGAATGGTGTTGCTTTTATAAGTAATTTTGGGTTTTTGAGGGAAATGAGAGGTGGCAAGCCAAGGCTACCAAGTGGTAATCCTAGGCTACCAAATGGAGGGGGCAGTTAGAGTGAGTCACCCAAGGTGTCTCACTTAATTAGGGTGATGTAGGTGTAAGTGGAGTGAGGTGTAAGAGTTGTCCCATGTGAAGGGACAAAGGGGAAAAGGGTGTATGAGAGGTGGCAAGATGGGGTAGTGATGTGGGTAGGACACATGTCTAGTGGGTAGGCAGGGTATCCTAGGGAGATTTTCCAAATTTATAAAAATCTAGAAAAATAGGATAATGTGCAAGATTTTTATGCCATTTTAGACTTAGGAATATATTATTATGCATAATTGTGGTGTGCAAAGTGGGTGAAGTGTACATGAATTAATATACCTAAGTTTAGACCTAGGCATATATTTTATTATGCAAAATTATGTGGTGAATTGTAAAAGCCTAGATTTTGGTGTCTAAAGATGCCCCTTTTATACCATGTTGTGTAAAACACAATGTGGTAAAAAAACAAATGACACCTATCTTTATTGGATGAATGGACTCAAATCTTCTTGATGCAAAAGAATGGATGATTTTGGAATTTGTTTTTGAGTTTTTTGCTTACCCCCTCAATTAGAAAATGGGTAAATGATGAAACCCACAAGTCAATTGACCAGATGTGGATGATGAAAGGAGGTTGTTGATTGAATGATATGTATTTGATGCAAATGTATGCCATTTTTACCAACTTGATACCCCAAGTTTGCGATTATTTGTGTTATTGCAATTTTACCTTTGGTTTTATTGATGTACAAAATATATGATAAAATATTTCACCACCTTTGGAGTTCTTATTTCACTGAGTCTTTAGCAATTCTTTTTCCAAGCAAATTTATGCCCAAGAAAATTTATTTTCCAAATTATTGGATATGGAAAAGGAAAGGTTGATGGATGTTTGCTGAAACAAATTAAAGGCAATAGCAGTTTGTATGAACAACATACAGATTCAAGTAAGGTTGTTTATATTGCGATGGAATTTATGGGCATGGACCTAGAAACTTTTATTAACAAAATTTTGCATGGAGGTTGTTATTTTTGTAGTGAACCCCAACACTAAGTGATAAAAATTTTAATGTGGAAATTGTGCAATGGTTTGGGATATTTTCATAATAAGGGCATAGCTCATAGAGACCTGAAACCCAACAACATCCTTCTATTGATAAGCAAGAATTGTGATATACATCTTAAAATCACATATTTTGGGTTGGCAGTAATGGTAAAATATGGAGAGAATGGGATGATGGATAGAAGTGAGAACAATTATATATCATTGTAGTATAGAGGTCCCAAACTGCTAATACACCAACAAAACACTTACAATTGTTTTATCCTAGATGTTTGGTCTGTGGGATGTATATTTGTTGAAATGCTTTTAGGTGAGCATCTATTTTATGGGCAGTGTGAGGAAGAGAAGTTAAATCTAATATTTGCACACTTGAGAAAACCTTCCAATGTAAACAAGTTTTGTTTCTTAGCCCAACATATGGGATATTTAGGCATGGATTTGCTAGGAAAATTGTTAGAGCTGGATCCTAATAAGAGAATATACATACAAGAGGCTTTGGAGCATCAGTACTTCTCATGTTTTAGATCTCCACCACCTCCTATTTTTACATATTTAGCTCCCATCGCTCAAACATAAGCCATAATCAACATAGAATCATGGATTGGGAACAGTCATGTTATGATTTGGGGAGTGAAGCCCACTTAGTGCACTTAATTATATGATGATTTGGATTGTAATTTCTATAGTTTGGAGAGGAATAAAATAAAGCACTTTGTATTCGCATGGTGAATGCATTTTTTTATGGATTTAAAATAATTTTGACAGGGTTTTAATTTTTTTATTAATATAATAATGTTTAGGCAAAGAGCATTTTGTATATATATATGATGTATACATATTTTAGTTTTAATTATAAATATATGAGGTCACAAGAAATAATGTTATATTTTTTAATTTTTAATTTTCTAAAATTTATATATAAAATTCATTTATATTAAATGATATTAGTTGAACAAGTTTATAATTTTTATTTTGAAGGAGGTATCAAAGTTCAAGTTATACTAAGAAATACATGCATAATGGTTATGATGATGTAATACTACTAATGGTCATGATGATGTAATATGGATAGAACCCATTTTAATTCTATAACCTTAAAATCACAATAATAATAATCAAGTTTGGAAAAAGAAATGAGATTCATATTCATATTGAGGAGGGGTAGGGATCATTCCTGGTTGCTCAATATCTTTAGGATAAATAGGAATAAGATTCACTTGAGAACTAGAGGACTCAACATGGGTGACACAAGGAACCAACCCATTAAATAAGTCTTCCCTATGAATAGGTAAAGTTTTTAAAAGCTCTAAGAGGGATATCTTAGTAGGTGTGTTACTTAACTGTTTTTAGAGATTAAAGGAGATTTTTTATTATGGCTTTAATACTAAGGTTGGTTTTTTTACACTTGTGCTCATTTTTTGGGTGCTCTTAAGAACTAAGGATGGTATAGAGGGTTGGTTGGATGTAGAAAATATCTCTTATTGATATTATTGAGTCATTTGAGCTTGATCTTGTTGCCTTGTAATAGTTGCTATTATACCCACCATGTTGTTGTAGGGGGTGCCACATTATGATATGCCACTTGATTAGTTGTCTATTGTATATGATTAGGTAAAGGATTTTGGAAAATCCTAATATATTGATTAGTTGTGGGTGTTATTTGAGTAGTAGGTTGATTAGTTGGAGGTTTATGGTGAGGAGTGGGTTTAGAATCATCCACAATAAGACAACCCTCATATATTAAGTCTTTAACCATATTTTTCAACATCTTACATAAACCTATCATGTGACCCTCCACTCTATGATACTATAATGCTGATCAAGATTATACCAAACTACCATGGTATCTAGTTGTCTTATGTGAGGCAGTTCGATCATCTTAGCCTCTAAAAATTGCTTAAGGACTAACAAAATAGATTAGTTGAGTCTAGTAAAATTTCTTGGTGGGGGTTTTTAGGGTTTGCTAAGTACCAAATTCTAGAAGGTACTAGAAGTATTAACATTTATGGTTGATATATTATCTGTTACCCCCTAACCAAATATATGCTTATTCTTATATTGGATTTTGTGGCCCTTTCATATTATTTCTAGATCTATTGCTTGTTTGAAAAATGGAAAATTCCCATATCTTGATTAGTTGTGGGTGTCAATTGAGTAGAACGGGTGCTCAAATTTAGAACTGTATTATTATCTCACTTGCAGAATAGATAGGGTTCTCATCACATGAAGTCTCAAGCACAAAAAAAAATGTACTAGCATCTTGACTACATGATTTGAATATACATAGAATGATCATCTATTATTAAGGAGTTAACACAAAGGACCTATTTTTATCTATGCTAAAATATAAGTGTCTAGAAATTTGGTTTATCAAAATTAATTTTGAAAATTGCTTTCAAAGGAAATCCAAGAAAAAATGGGGGAAGTGGTATTTTTTGAAACAATAAAGCTAAATTTCTTCTCACTTCCTGAAATAATAAGGGATTTCAACTAATAAGTATGTAGAGTCTAACATAGTTCTTATAGAGAATAAAATTACAATTGAAAAGGGATAAAAATATATTTTAATAAAAGATATTCATGGATTATCATTAGTATTAACAAAAATAGATGCTTTGATTGGATAAAAAATAATATTAATGTTGATATTCATCAAATTTTGTTGGGACTAAATTCTTAGAAATGTAAGGATTCTTCCCTTGAACCTTATGGGTGATACAATACTTTTAAAGGATAGCTAGTAAGGAACAAGCCTCACACATTTTACTCCACGTGAACCATATCATGTTTCTTTTGCTCCACATGATAGGAAAGTATGCAAAAAATAATTTAGTTAATGATCTTTGTCTTAGTGTAATTAAAATTTTAAAACACAACTAATTAAGTGAGATTTTATCTCTCAATAAAAAATATATCAAGGTGCTAGTTGAAAAAATATAGCAATTTAAGAACAATGATGAATATTTCGATAGAAGTGGAAATACAAAATATCTTTGATAAAAAAAAAGTTAGATATAGTTTAATTAACTTGAGATAAAATTTTATATTTTTAATACTTTGATGGGAGTGACCCTAAATTTAATTTCTTTGATACTTTGATGGAAGTGAACCCAAAATAAACCATGATAACTCTTTAAAAAAAATATGTCCTTACATGCAGAAGTCCATGTCACTTGTGTGACCTATTTTCTTTCAAATATTACAAATAGTTTTCAAAACATCTATGATAACAAGATAATATGCATGTTCCATATGACCCATATTGGAAAATTTTCAAAAGTTCATCTTTGAAAATTTTGATTTTAAATGTAGTTTGGCCTTGTTTAGAGCTTTCTAAATTTTTCCTATTTGATTAATGGTCGAGTTCTTAGGAATGGTTTATTCAAATATGAAAAAGTATTATCCATTTATTCAGTTTATAAAAACCTTTAGTGGACATCCTTTCCATGAGGATATTCTAGTCCAATGTTTTTCATTGGCTCAACTCCTTATGTACTATGAATATAAAAAATAAAAAATAAAAAATGTTCAAACTAAACATCCACTTACAAATACATAGAAGAAAAGTATAACCATACTTCTTGGCCTAGTAGGAAAAGTACAACCATAAACACTGGTTGGCTAGGAAGGAAGCCAAGTATGGCTCACTAGATTTGATACTCAAGTACATTGGTTTTCAAACCACGCTTCTTGTTTCACAACAAAACTATGGACTTGAGAATATTTTATTAAAACTTTTACCTCTATGCTAAGAGATAATTCAGTTGGAGCAAAAGGAACACGATTTGGTCCACATGGATCAAAAGGTATGATGCTTGTTCCTTACTAGCTATCCTTTAAAAATTTTGTATCACTCCTAATATTCAATATGCATTTGCTATTATTAATCTTATCACTCAAGTTAAATGTTTTGTGGAAAAGTGGATAACTATACGCCTAGTGGGAGGTGAACCTTAGAAGGTTCTCATCAGATCTAGGATCTCTACAACTACCTATAAACACAAATGACTTTATATTCCTTGACAGAACAAGGTTCTTATGTCACTTTTTTTTCTAGTTAGTGTTTTATTACCTCTTTGTAAGAATTGGACTACTTGAAAAGCATGCAACTCCTTGGTTTAGTGAAATTCTGACTCCTTGCAAGTTGGTTTTTCATAGCCACTCACAAAATGTAGTGGAGATTTATTTTATAGAAACATGCTAGGTCCTTAGTCCTTTCTAGAAGATGCAAGCCTATATTCTTATCAACCAAGGGTTTATTACTATTTTTGAATCTTTATATTGAGTTTTTAGGGATGTGGTTATATTGGTATCAAGGAAGGTTTTGGTATCTCCTTCCTTCCTATTGTAGAGTGGTTTTTAAGGAGATTATAAAATATATTACTATCCTCGTTACTATCAAAATGAACTAATCTATTTTGTCTTCCTAGTTTAATTGGAGACAGTGGAACAACTATCCCTTAAAATCCATACATTCAAAATAGTTATATTATCATATAATTCCTTTATTTAAATTTTTGCTTCAATTGAACGAGAAGTAGGACCTTCATCTTTTCAAACACAATTATTTCTTCTGGTCGATATATTATTTTGTAGGAAAGTGAAAAACATCGAAGTTGAGGTTATACATGTATATGTACCAACTATAGTTACTCCTTGTGAGAGATGTTGGAAGGACCTTAGCATATGTTTTTCAAACACAACGATGATTCATTATGATCTATGGATTATTGGGGGTGATTTCAAAACTATTCTATCTCCTTTAGAAAATAAATTCAATACTTTAAGATGGTCTAAAGAAATACAATATTTTACTTCATTTTTAATTCAAATGGTATGTGGAGTTTTATTCCTTCAATTTTTCAATACACATAGAATAATAGAAAAAAATATTGGATAGATTCTTATTATCTAATAAATTATGGCAAACAAAGTAGACAATCTCTATGAGCAGGATTGGATCACAAAACCATTCTTTTGACTTATGATTTACCCAAATGGACATCTACATCCATTTTATTTCTATTATATGTGGCTATAAGGACTTTATTTCTTATAGATAGTTATGTTAGGGTGGGATGAAGCGAATTTTTAAGGATTATATATGCACAAGCTTATTTAAAAGATGAAAATTTTAAATAAGAAAATAAAGATTTGGAATACTAAATATTTTGGTAACATTTTTTAAGAAAATAAAGAAATTAATACAAGCTCAAAAATTTCCAAGAGATAGAAAAAAATACATGAATGGATCAATATTTTAATGTGAAAGAAAAAAAGTCATATTAATTCCAAAAATCTAGGTAAAAATTCCTAAAGGAAGGGATAAAAATACAAACAAATTTAGGCTATAGCAATAACAAAATTTTCTTTTTATCACATCAAAAATATTTTAACTCGAGATAGAACAAATATTGAGGAATAACAATATATAAGGAAGTAATTAATTATTTCAAAATATTGATAAGGATACACAAAATAAAATTTTGTAACCAATTGCTTGGCCAATAAAGGTGTATACAATATTGAACCAATTCTATAGAGGGATGATTTTTCTATTGAGTTGAGGAGTATAGTTGAGAGGGAGTTGTAAGCTTATGATAGGAAAAATTTTGGTTAAATTATTAATTAGTTGTTACAATATATATTCACCTCTTGTGGCCATAGGAAGTGAAGCTTTTTAGTTTTTCCCTTTAAGGGGTTTATGTAACTTCTTGTCTTGTTCTACTGCTATATTTCTCTAATTATAAATTGTTTGATACAACGTAGAGGAGTGGTATTATAAAAAAGGGTTGGGATACTTTCAAAAATCCCTTCTTTTCATCCTAATAATTTTTTTTCCATAACAATCTATCAATTATCAAACTGCCAAAAAATGAAAGCTTGATGAAGAAGGTATATATGGAGGAGCTAAATGAAGTAGTTTTCTCTTTCCATCTAAATTTTTGTTGCACTTGCACATGTCCTAGTCTATATTAATAGTAGACCCATATTTATAATTTTGGATGAATTTTTCTCTTCTTTTCTAGGGCTTGTGCATAATAGTCAACCATCCATAAAATCCAGGTTCTCATTTATAAGATTTTAATTATAGATGCCCAATGTTTGCATGCCTTGAGTTAGATGCTTATTTATATTGTTGTGTATGGTAGAATTTTAAAAATTATAAATAATCTCTACCATTATAATAGACTTAGAAGAGGATTTACAATAAGTATAAACTTGCCTATGTTTCAATAAGAATTGACCTCCTGAATGACCTATTTTCATCATGGTATCTAGTTGCCTTGATCGACTATAACATCTGCCTAATCATGTAACACTTACTTTTAGATACCATATCTATTTCAATGCTCAATAAAATTTTGTGAAACCACTTTCATTATATGCTCTTAAAAAGAGCTTTCCAATGAATATAAAATTGCATATTTTTAGTAGGTCTGATGTCTAAAATTGCTTGTTTTTGTAAGTTATCTAAGCTATTATGACTAAGGAGATTATGGGTGCAAATTATATTTAAACTATAGTAACCAAAGATCCATGGGAAATTTATAAACTTGTTAATACAAACCACATCAGCCAAATATTTGCAGAGAAATATGGATCCCACTAAAATTAAAATCCCTGTAGATGGAGAGATCAACTAAAGGTCAACAAAGAGAAAACCCAACCAAATATCTGATAAATCATGAATTGGTAGAATTATGGTAATGAGCATAGGGAAAATTAAACTTCCACCTACCCAAAAAGAGTGGAAATAAAGGTTAAAATGAATTTAGCCATAAGGGAAATTGAATGGTAGTTCCAACTAGAGTTGTCACCGATCCATAGAAAATATTTTTTTTAAAGTATTACCAAAAGTTTTAAAGCTAGCCAACCAGAGCATTTTTGGTAATAATTTCGGTAAGGAGATTTGAGATATCCAGTCCAATGAGAGGCTAGTGGGGTGGAGAGTATCTAATTGAAATCAACCTCGATCAAAATCTTGAGAATTTGTGGGAAAATATAAAAGCAACAAAGTTAAAATTAAACTATAGAATTTTGTTCGAGGAGAAAAATTTAAATCTTAGGCTGGGGAATTTTTTTTAAATATTTCCAGCAAGACATGAAGCCCTGGTAACCAAAGATCCATGGAGAAATTTAAATTCCACTAGCCATAAAAAACCTTGCTATGGCCTAGAAATGCAATGAAAGGAAGATTATGGGAAATATAGAAGAAATTAAAGAAGTCCATAGGAATATTAATGCTCACTAGTATTGAAACTTAGACATAGCATTGGAAGCCTCAAAATTTATGGGGAAATGTGAAGGTCAACAAGGTTTTTCTGAAAAATAATTTGAAAAAATTATATTAAAAGAAGATTATTTACAAGATGGTACAAGGCTCCTCCCAGCCTTAGCCAAAAAGAACACCCATTTTCTCCTTTTAACTTTCCAATAAAATTCCATCATTCTAAATCCCAATATCCTAAGAACTAACCATTTTTGGTTAAAACACTAAAAGCAAATATGCATTGGATTCAAATATCTAAAATCATATATTTGTAGTGGCTATCAAAGTTAGCTAAATATTGGATTTTCTCACCAACCTACCTAATACTCTAATCCTCAATAACCATACTACTATGCCACTGAACCCCTACCTCCTTCTTGGTACCCATCTTAGCCAAGAATTCTAACACTGTAATCAAAGTTCTATCCACATATATTAGAATCACATTATCCATTTCCTTCCACACCTCAATTTGGGTGATAAGAATCCTCAACCCCCATATCTCCAAAGCAAAATTCCTCATGCAATCTAGATATTCTACCATGATTTGAGAATCTGATTCTATGATTATCCTATTATAACCTTATCTTATTATCCAAATAGAAGCATATTTGATAGCTAAATATTCTAATTCATTTTTTATGGCCTTACCCAGACTCTATAGTTTATAACAAAGTATTATCCAAACTTGATTCCTATAGAGCACTTCAATTCTAGCTCTACCTTGATTACCTTTTGTATCTCCATTAGTATTAATTTTAATCCATCCTTTTGGGAGTATTTTCCAACTATATTTGTCTTGCTCCCCCTATACTTTAGCATCCTTCTCCATTGTCCCTATATCATACTAAGTTTCGTCTTTAGCATACACTGCCATAGTTTTTGTGACTTTGCTCCAAATAACCTCCCAAACACCATCCAATGATGTAAAGGTTTCTCAAAATCTTGTCATTTATATCTAACCATAATTACCACAAAACAAAATATAAACCAAGGTCCCACCTGATACAAAGAGCTTCAAACTTAAATCGACCCCTCTTCTATAATTTCCAAATAGTAATTTTTCTTAGATCATCATTGGCTAAAAAATTATAAACTAAAAACCATATCTCCTAGATCTGGCATGTGAATTGATACGTAAATATTAGGTGGTCAATTTTATAGCATAAAAGAAACTAGTATTGATCAACTATTCTCCCATGCCTCATATTATTGAAAGTAAGAATTCTATTATGAATGAACTACTAGACAAAGAAGTTTACTTTTGGCCAACCCTTGGACCACCAAATATTTCTGCAATCCTCAACCTAATATGCATGAGGAGGTGTTTCTTGAAATTTTTTTCATATTCATCCTTCACAATGTAGACTCCAAGGTTTCTATAGCCCTAAGCTAACTCATCCTCCTCATCCCTTCCTGTGAGAAATATTTTTGTCATTATTTTAGATATGATGGATTTCAATTATGCAGGGATTAGAATTGACCACTCATACTACTTTTTAAGTTACTTAAATGTATATTTTCCTAGCTAACTGGTGTGTTTGAATACCATTTAATCTTGATCCAACCTCTACTTTCCATCATTTTTTATTAGTTAAAATTCTAAAAATTTAGCAATGATAGGTGGGTATTGATCTCATAAATCTACTCAAAATCGTTGCTTCTTTCCTCTTATCACTTTTCAAAATAATCAATATTTCACCACTTGAGATCTTAGCTTTAAAACCTTCCAAAGTAGCAATCCATTACCATAAAAATGGAAATAACTCACCTCATTTGGATTCACCTGCCCCAAATATTTACTAGTTAAAACTTTGCTGAATAAAGAAGTTGGTTGAGAGATCCACCTTCAGTAAAGCTTTACAACCAAAGTTTTATTATTTAGCTTTGATCTCCTATGGCCTAAACCTCCCTCTGCCTTTGGTTGGATTACTTTCTTCCACTCTACTAACACCTATTTTCTCTTTTCTTTTGCTTCTCCCCACACAAATTGATAATTGGTACTAAAAACCAAAACATTTTCTAGTTAAAAATCGAGTAATTGGGGTTCTATGGGGAAACATTCCCAATATCAATGGCCTAAAATGGAAATAAAATACAACCCATTATTATGTTAGGAAGAAATATGCAAAGAAGGGTGCAAAATGCAAGAAAATACCAAGAAGGGTAAAACATTCCCCAAAAATGCAAGAGATTGCAAAAAAAGTAAAAATGGTTGAAAACTACAAAAATTTGTTTGAAAAAGAGTAAAACATTATCAAAGGACACATAAAGAAAGCCAAAAAACAATAATCTTATTATAAACTTTATATTATTACGAGAACATTGAAGAAGAGCTAAAAAATAATGAAATATTAATCTATCTCTTAGAGTCATACTAGCAAAGGTCTCTTGAAGGAAAAACTATCATCAACCTTTGGTTTTATCCACGTCTACCAAGACCTAGCCATATTGAACCTTAGGGGAAAGGAATTCCCTTTCAATAGGGAACACAATTTATTCCAAGTAAGTTGGCTTGTGCTTGACACACCCATAGTTGAATTTTACCTTTTTATGCCCAACAAAATCAACATTAGAGGGAAAGCTAGAGTTTGTTATTTTCACGCTCAACACTAACAACACACCTAGAATCCATGTATTTCCTACAATTGTTTTATAAAATATTTGAGATTATTGAAGAGTGATATGGTAGTTGCAATTGAAGAGGCCTAGAAAAGGAAGGCTATAATAAGTGACATCAATGCCATTTTTATTATAATGGTACCTAAGAAAGGTGAGTTAAAATATTTTTATAATTTTTTAAAATCCTAAGAAACTCTCTTTTGCATATACTTTGAGACAAAAAAATAAATATGGTAAACAAAACCCTTGTTAAGACCACCATTCTAGATAGCAAGGGGTAAATCAGGTGCTACAAGCAAAATATAATAACCTTGTGGTTCAAGTAGATGAAAAGGACATCAAGAATAAGGTACAAGAGTAAAAAATAGTTTGATTTATAAGTTTATTATAGCATGGTCAAGTCTACTAGCAATTAAAAACTAAATCATCTCTTTCTTGATTATTCTAATTTGCAATTTTTTTCCATATGTCTGATTTCATTGCTTATTCCACACTATAATTCAATTATTTTATAGTCCATTTATTGAACCCATTATCTTAAGTTCATATATAGTCATGACAGATTTTGGCAATGTTTGAAAAACAGTGATGGTTAACTTATATCTATGTTACTAGATTTAGCTACATAAAAGAAAGCTTTGTCTAGATGAACTCCTTTAAGGTGTTATCAATATTTTCAAATCTCATCGTTGATAAGTTAATATAGAATTCTAACAACACTGAAACACACTAAAACCATTTTTACATTTTTTATATCTATAAAAGATCCACTCCAATCCTTCCCATAAACCAACATATCCCATTATTCATAAATTTTGAAGAAAAAAATTATAATTTTTCTTTTATATATATTAAGAAGAATTTTATCGTTCCTTAATTTTAAATTCTAAAAATATCTAATCAACATTTGTTTAGTTTACATTTCAACCCTTTAAGTAGGGATTAGAATTAAATAGGGATTATAATTGACCACTCATCTGACTTCTTAAGATGCTTAAATGTATATTTTTCTAGCTAACTGGTGTTGGAATACCTTTTTATCTAGATCCAAACCCTACTTTCCATTATTTTTTACTAGTTACTATTCTAAAAATTTAGAAATGATGGGTGGGTATTGATCTCATGAATCTATCCAAAATCATGGCTTCTCCCCTCTTCTCACTTTCCAAAATAATCTGTCTTTCACTACTTGAGATCCTATCTTTAGAGCCTTCCAAACTAGGGATCCACTACCATCAAAATGGAAATGACTCACCTCATTTGGGTTCATCTACCCCAAATATTTACTATTAAAATTATTTTGTTGAATAAAGAAGTTGGTTGAGAGATCCACCATCAGTAAAGCTTTCGAACCAAAAATTTAGTATTTAGCTTTGATCTCCTATGGTCTAAACCTTCCTTTACCTTTGGTTGGCTTACTTTCTTTCGTCCTACTAACACCCATTTCCTCTCTTATTTTGCTTATCCCCATAAAAATTGATAATTAGCACTAACGGTAAAATATTTTGGGTTGGCAGTAATGGTAAAAGATGGAGAGAATGGGATGATGGAGAGAAGTGAGAACAATTATGTATCATTGTGGTATAGAGCTCCGGAACTGCTAATGCACCAGCAAAGCACTTACAATTGTTTTGCCCTAGACGTTTGGTCTGTGGGATGCATATTTGCTGAAATGGTTTTAGGTGAGCCTCTCTTTTATGGGCAGTGTGAGGAAGAGCAGTTAAATCTAATATTTGCACACCTGAGAAAGCCTTCCACTATAAACAACAAGTTTTGTTTCTTAGACCAGCATATGGGATTTTGAGGCATGGATTTGCTAGGAAAATTGTTAGAGCTGGATCCTAATAAGAGAATATCTATAAAAGAGGCTTTGGAGCATCAGTACTTCTCATGCTTCACATCTCCACCACCTCCTGGTTTTACATCTTTAGCTCCCAACGCTCAAACATAAGCCATCAACAGTAGCATCATGGATTGGGAACAGTCCTGCTATGATTTGGTGAATGTAGGCCACTTAGCGCACTTAATTATATGATGAGCTGGATTGTAATTGCTAGAGTTTGGAGAGAATAAAATAAAGCTATTTGTATTCGAATGGTGAATGTATTTTTTTTTTATGGTTTTAAAATAATTTTGACAAGGTTTTAATTTTTTTATTAATATAATAATGTTTAGGCAAAGAGCATTAATTATATATATATATATATATATATATATATATATATATATATATATATATATATATATATATTATTGGTTTTAATTATAAATATATGAGGTCACAAGAAATAATGTTATATTTTTTAATTTTTAATTTTTTAAAAGTTATATATAAAATTCATTTATATTAAATGATATTAGTTTAACAAGTTTAGATATTTTATTTCGAAGGAGGTATCAAAGTTCAAGTTATACTAAGAAATACATGCATAATGGTTATGATGATGTAATATTACTAATGGTCATGATGATGTAATATGGATGGAACCCATTTTAATTCTATAACCTTAAAATCACAATAATAATAATCAAGGTTGGGAAAAGAAATGGGATTCATATTCATATTGAGGAGGGGTAGGGATCATTCCTAGTTGCTCAATATCTTTAGGATAAATAGGAATAAGATTCACTTGAGAACTAGAGGACTCAACATGGGTGACACAAGGAACCAACCCATCAAAGAAGAAGCTATTTTAGAGGATATTGTCATGATCCATATCACAAAGAGTATCCTCTTCAACGTACTCCCCTGGGGTTACAGTCAACTTAGGGTGAACCAATTTTACCGCATTGCAAAATAAAATGTTAGAGAGGGAAGATGGTCCCTCATCCTCATTACTCCACTCTAAGCCATGATGATCCATTAATTTAGCAAAGGTGATGACTTGATCATCATAATTTGGTAAGAGACAGTTCCTTTTGGTGATATAGCCTATGCCACATCACCTAGGCCAAAGCTCAACTTCCAAATACTCTTGAATACCTTTTTGTTGTGGCTCCAAACCCTTACCTTCATATCCCATACTTGATAATATTTGCTTAGAAAGTAGGTAATCATTGGATAGATAATAATGAGTAAGTATTGTCTCTACTAGAAAGGGGTTGCTACCACAAATTTTCTTATGTGATGTTCCCGCATAGACCAATTCACTCTTTTTATGAGGTAAACCTATAGTTCGGGGTGAAGGTGGTAGCTTGGCTAGATCTAAAAGAGGATTTTCAAACAGATGATTGGCTTGATCTTGTGATGAGATTATGATTGATGTTTCCTCACTTATCTTGAAATTCTCAAACTCCTTGGTGATTTAACAATTTCTATGGAGAGAAACATATGGAAAAAAATTGATGTTAGATTGGGCTCACTCAATTATGAACAATATTGGAATGGATGAGGGTCACATTGAATGGTGACAAGCTTATTTTTGAATTCATCCTTCAAATATTGGTGAAAATTAGAAGGGATAACCCTCATTGCATGGATCCAAGGGTATCTGAGAAGAAGATTAAAATATGTTGGGAAAGATACCACATAAAAAAAAAGTGTTTATGATCTTGGATCCTACCCTAAGAGGAAGGGATAAAATACCGCATGCCTCTTGGGACTCATTGTTGAAAGTCTTTATGATGACATTAGATTTGGTTAAATATTTCTCCTATAGTCTAGAATTTTGAAAAAAAATATAAGTGCATGTATTGAGGGAGGAACCATTGTCTACCAATATTCTCTTGATAAATATTTTTCCAATATATCTAGTGATGTAGAGGAAAGAATCCCCTTGTAAGGTTGAGGGAGGAATATCGTCATCATAAAAAGATATGTGATTTATCTTGAGTACCCATAACATTGGTTAGGTTACTAGGGGGAAGATCTTGCGGGACATATTATTGACTTAGAATCTTAAACAAGGCTTCCCTATGAATATGTGAAGTCTGTAAAAGCTCTAAGAGGGATATCTTGGCAGACGTGTTACTTAACTATTGTTAGAGGTCGAAGGGGACTTTTGATTATGGATTTAATACTAAGATTGGTTTTTCTACATTTGTGCTCTTTTTTTGGTCGTTCTTAAGAACTAAGGATGGTCTATAGGGTTGGTTGGATGTAGAACTTATCTCCTATTGAGATTGTTGAATCGGTTGAGCTTGAGCTTGTTGCCTTGTAGTAGATGCCATCATACCCACCATGTTGTTGTAGGAGGTGGAAAATTATGATATAACACTTGATTAGTTTTTTGTTGTCCATGATTAGGTAAGGGATTTTGAAAAATTCACATATATTGATTAATTGTGGGTGTTAGTTTAGTAGGAGATTGATTAGTTATAGGTTTATGGTGAGGAGTGGGTTGAGAATCATCCACAACAAGACAAACCTCATCTATTAAGTCCTAAACCATATGTTTCAACCTCTTACATGAACTTATCATGTAGCCCTCCACTCTATGATACTCATAATGTTGATCAATCTTATACCAAACTACCATGGTATCTACTTATCTTATGTGAGGTAATTCGATCATCTTAGCTTCTAAAATTTGCTTAAGGATTGACAAAATAGGTTGGTTGAGTCTAGTAAAATTTCTTGGTGGGGGTTTTTGGGGTTTGCTAAGTACCAAATTCTATAAGGTATTAGCACTATTAACATTTTTTGTTGATCTGTTATTTGTTACCCCATCATCAACTATATGGTTGTTCTTATATTGAATTTTTGTGGTCCTTTCATTTTATTTCTAGATCTATTGCTTATTTGAAAGATGGAAAATCCCTATATCTTGATTAGTTGGATGTTTTTAGTTAGGAGTGGGTTGAGAATCATCCATGACAAGATGAATCTTATGTATTAAGTCTTGAACCATATGTTTTAACCTCTTACATGAACCTATCATGTGCCCCTCCACTCTATATTACAATGTTGATCATACTTCAACAAAACTACCATGGTATCAAGTTGTCTTATGGGAGGTAGTTTGATCATCTTAGCTTATAAAAGTTTCTTAATGATTGACTAAATAATTTGGTTGAAAATTCCTTGGTGGGGGTTTTTGGGATTTCCTATGTACCAAATTCTTCAAGGTACTAGCGATGTTAACATTGTTGGTTGATCTGTTATTTGTTACCCCATCACCAACTACATGCTTATTCTTATATTGGGTTTTCATGGTCCTTTTATCTTATTTCCTTGGTTTAATCTGACCTTTTTGAAAAAGATTCTTCTCTACTCTTCTTGCCAGATCTATTGTTTGTTCGAAAGAGGTAATGGTTGTTGTTTCCAACTCATATGAGATTTGTTCTTGTAAGTTTCCAATAAATATCTCTAGCATGTCTTGAGGAGGTAATATGTAAATCAAGCGTCTAACTAAACTTCTCCATCGAGACAAGAATTCCAAGAAACTTTTATCTTTTCCTTGTTTTAGGAGATACAAATCTTGGATAGTTACTCCTTTCTACACATAAGCTCCAAATTGCTGAACAAATAATTGTTTCTTCAAATTTTCTCAAATAATGGTGGGGTAGTTGATAATACCATTCCAATGCCACACCACCAAGACTTTTAGAGAATATTTTTAGCAACAACATATCATCGTATATAATATCATGATATATTGTTCACAACATCCTTAAATTTTCTATTGGGTCCTTTGTTCCCTTATAATTGGATAATATCAGCATTGGAAAATGCTTAGGGTAGGACCTAGAGGCTACTATAGGATCTAGGGATTGATTATAAATTTCCTTATAGTTATAAGCAAAACTTGGAGCTTGAAGTATATCCATTTTTTATGCCAATTATTTTATTATACTTTTCAAAATTTACATGTCTTAATTGTTGTTGTGCAATACCCCTAGATTCCCTAAGGATGGGTTATAAGTAGGTTGTTAAAAGAGAATTTGGTTAGGTATTAACACTATTATGATATGGTTTATGGAATGAGATGTTTTATGTAACATCTTCTTGTGGGATATAATTTGTATTTATAAAAAATTGATGTGAATATTTTTATGAGATAGTCAAGCTTCTTCGAAGTGAGGATCTCTATCCAAGGCTTCAATATCGACTTGCCTATTTTGCCTGAAGAAATTCTAGATATGATTATGTTATTTTAATATGAGTTACCTATTATAATCTTCAATAGAATCAGATTCATCACTAGTCTCTATGTCCTCTTCTTCTTCTTCTAGATTGGGATTCTCCCTATCAACCAGATCATCCCCATGGCATAGAATATTATATTTTAGTTCTATCATATTTCACTTTTTCCCGTTGGTTGTAGAGCCTCATTCTAATTTAGAGGTCCTATTATAGCCACATATGGACCCACTCTACAAAATTATATAGACGTTATGTAATTGTGTGTCAAATTGCATGTTAATATAATTTTTTTTGTGAATTACTATTTTCGGAATTGTTTTAATGAAAATTAATTTTTCGAAAATAGTAATTATTAAAAACATAATTTTTTGACGAAAAACAATTTGCCTAAAATAGTGATGACTAAAAATGAAAAAAAAAAATGACGAAAAATAATTTTCCAAAAATAGTAATTACTAAAAATAGCAAATTGTGACAGGAAAATATAATTTGCCAAAAATAGTAGTTTTTTATTATTTTTATTTTGGAGTCTTAATAATTTTTTTCTAAAATTATAATCCTCATTTTATAAGAGGATGTACGGTATTGGTGTGAAGAGTTTGAAGGAAGTGAAGAAGGAAGAGAGACTATAATTGTGAGATCGAACATGAAGTACACCAAATTTGTTGTAGGTTGCATCTCTTCGAGATTTGTTGGATGGAATAATAAGGCTTGGTTATTGTTTTTGTAGTTGTAGCTTGCATTGGGTGAACCACGTAACTTAGTGTCTCGTGTATTGATTTATTCTTCTATGTTTTATTTCCATATTTATTTATTGCTCATGTTTTATTATTTAATCCTAACAACTGGTATCAGATCCTAGGGTTTTAAAAACATACTTGAAAGGAGGGTTTATAATTCGAGTGGGAGCAATGGTAGAAGAAGTTATTTTTAGAGTTAAGAAGTTCAATGGCCAAAATATCTAGCTATGGAATATGCAAATGAAGGACTATCTTTATCAAAAGGATTTTTACCTACCATTAGGAGGAATAGCGACTAAACCAACAAAGACATCAGACAAAGAATGAGAAGTTTTGGATAGAAATGCAGTAGGATTAATATGATTTTTCTTGGCATTGTCTATGGCCTTCAATATTTCAAAGGAAAAAAAACAACGAAAGGTTTAATGAATGTGTTGGCTAAATTGTATAAAAAAACCCTCAACTTTGAATAAGATATTTCTTATAAAGCATTTATTTAATATGCAAATGTCAAAAGGTGGATCTGTTACTGATCATTTAAATGATTTTAACACAGTTACTAATCAGTTAAATTCTATTGGAGTAAATTTTTATGATGAGGTTAGGGCTCTTTTGATCTTATGCTCATTACTAGAAAGCTAGAATGGCTTGGTCATGGCTATGAGTAATTCTATTTCTGGTTCAAATACTTTAAAATTTGATGATGTTATTGGTGTTATCCTTAGCAAGGAAATGTGACAGAAAAACATAGGTGAGACATCAAGTAATGCATTGACTATGGAAAATAAGGGTAGACAAAAGGAGAGGAAAGAATCCAAGAAAACATGGAAAATCAAAGAAAGGCAAATACAAATCCAAATGGAAGCAGTTGGAATTTTGGTATTGCAAAAAGAAAGAACACTTAAAAAGAGATTGTTGGAATCGAAAAGAAAAATAAGGTAAACAGGAAGCAAACATAGCAGGTGATGTATTACAAGATGCTTTAATCCTTTCACAAGATAATATTAATTATTATTGGGTGCTAAACATAGAGGCTTCATACCATGTGACACCTCATAGAAAATATTTTCTAGATTATGTTCAAGATGATTTTGGATAGGTCTATTTGGGTGATGATAGACCATGTAAAATCATTGGAAATGGTAAGATACAGATAAAATTATCAAGTGAAAACCAATGGTTGTTGAAAGAGGTAAGGCATATTTCTTATTTGAGAAGAAATCTAATTTCCATAGGGTACAACGAATTATGTACAGTTACATTCTCAACAAATTCATGCAAGGTTGCTAAAGGTCACTGTTATTAGAAAAAGGAAACAATAAAGGTACATTGCATGTATGTACTAGTAATACTGATATTTCTATTGGTTTAGCTTCTATAGGAGTGGATATAATTTTATGGCACTATAGGCTTGGACACATGAGTGAGAAGGGGAGGCATATTCTCCACTCAAGGAATTTATTTCCAAGTTTGAAATAGGTTGATTTGGAATTTTGTGAGCAGTACATTTATGGAAAATAGAAAAGAGACATTTTTCTTGGAGTTGGATAAAAAAAGAGTGAAAAGATAGAGCTTGTACATACAAATGTATGGGGACTAGCTCAATTATCATATCTTGGTGGTTCTTATTATTATGTTACGTTTATTGATGATGCAATTAGAAAAACTTAGGTTTATTGTATTTGAAAGAAATCAGATGTCTTTAATACTTTTAATAAATGGAAAGATTTGGTTGAGAGTGAGACATGAAATAAGTTTAAATATCTTAGATCATATAATAGAGGTGAGTACTAGAATAAAGATTTTAATAGTTACTTTTCATACCATAGGATTTGTAGAGTGAAGACGGTTCTAGGAACTCAAGAAAATGGTGTGTCAAAAATGATAAACAGGAGAATCATGGAACATGCTAGGTGTATGATATTACATGCAGGATCACCTTTAAATTTTTGGGTAGATGTTGTGGAAACTATAGTTTATTTAATAAATAGAGGACCTTCAAGTTCTTTGGATGGTGGGATTCCAAAAGAGGTATGGACAGGTAAGCCTATTAACTACTCATTTATGAAGACTTTTGGTTGTGAAGCATTCATGCATATTGATAAATAAAATAGAACTAAACTTGAGGTAAAATCCAAGAAGTGCAATTTCATTGGATATAGAGTTAATGATTTTGGTTATCATTTTTGGGATTATGAAAATCACAAAATCATTAAGAGTAGATATGTGGTATTCAATGAGAAACTCATGTATAAAGACCACTTACAGTAAAAGAAATAGGAAAAGATAAACACAATATACATAGTACTTGATAAAATTGAAACTCCAAAGGTGCTAGAAAATCAACAATAGTAGCAACAAGAACCTCAAACTACTACAAGTGTTGTTAGAAATATACCAAAAAAATTAGACCTCTTGATCATTACTCTCCTTCATTATATTATGTATTATTGTTTGACTATGGTGAACCATAAACATATGAAGAAGCGATGCAGGTAAAAACCAGGAAGAAGTGAGAGCAATGCATGAAAGACGAGATGGACTCTTTGGTATACAATCAAACTTGGGATCTGGTTTGGTTACCTATATAAAAAAGAGCATTGCAAAATAAATGGGTTTATAGGATGAAATTATAATATGGAGGTAAAAAGAGGTATAAGGCTAGAATGGTTGTAAAGGAGTTTGTATAGAAGAAAGGTATTGATTATGATGAATTTTTTTCTCTTGTTGTTAAAATGGATTTAATTGGAACTATTTTAAACCTAGTGGCTGTAAAGGATTTGCATCTTGAACAGTTAGATATAAAAACAACTTTTCTCCATGGGGATTTCGAGGAATATATTTATATACAACAGCCACAAGGGTATGAGGTCAAAGGAAAAGAGGAATTAGTATACAAGTTTAAAAAGAGTTTGTATGGCTTGAAGCAAGCTCTAAGGTAGTGGTATATAAAATTCGATAGGTTTTTGTTAGAACAAGGTTATAGTAGATGTTATTCTGACCACTGTGTTTATTTTAAGAGATTGGATAATGGTAACTATATTATCCTATTATTATATGTAGATGACATGTTGCATGGTTTAACATGCAAGATATAATTATGCTCAAAAGAAAATTGGCAGTCATTTGAGATGAAAATTTTGGGTGTTACAAAGCAAATCCTTGGTATGAGAATAAAAAAAGATAGGAAAAATTGCAAATTAACATTGTCTCAAGGTGTGTACATTGAGAAGGTATTGGAAACATGTAATATGCAGGATGCAAAACCTATTAGTACACCTTTGGCTAATCATTTAAAATTGACCAAAGAGATGTGTCCCAAGACACAGGAGGAGATTGACTATATGTCCAAGGCTCCTTATTCATCAGTAGTTGGCATTTTGATGTATGCGATGGTGTACACAATATCAGATATTGCACATGCAGTGGTATTTATGAGTAGGTTTATGAACAATCTAGGAAAATGACATTGGGAGGTAGTGAAGTGGATTATTAGGTATTTGAGAGGTACTTTCACTTAGGTATTATGCCCTGGAGGTTCTAACACTGGTTTACAGGGATATGTTGATTCAAATATGGCAGGTGATATAGATAGCAAGAGGAGTACCATAGATTATGTTTTTAATATAGGTGGAATTGCAATAAGTTGTATTTCAAAATTACAAAAGGTTGTTGCACTTTCAACAATGAAATTAGAGTATGTTGGTGTTATAGAGGCTAGTAAGGAGATTTTTTGGTTACAAATATTTATGGAGGAGTTGGAAAATAAGTAGGAGAATATCTTATTATACAATTATAGTTATAGTGCCATTCATCTTGACAAAAATTAACCCTTTCATTCCAGGACTAAACATATATAGATCAAGTACCATTTCATACACTCATTGTTGGGAGATGGATAGTTAAAACCAGAGAAGATACACACCAGCTAGAATCTTGCAGATATGTGTACCATAGTGGTGGAGAATTCCTGGTAGGGAGGTAGTTTCTAGAGGTCAAATGCTTATTAGGATAAACCCAACTCACTTACCAAATCATATGGTCTCATGCTCACGCAAACTACCCATGTACGAACTGTAATCACCTTGTATGACCCTTAATTGCCTACGCTGTACAATCTCAAATCATACAATGTCAAAAAATGGTATGATCTTGCACTCAAAAATGTTATTTTGGAAACTGTCGTACACAGTTTTGTAATCTATCAAGTCGATTCCCCAAAACTACCAAATCAGGTAAATTTCTATCAATCGTCTATTTTACCAAATCGGGTAAAAGGGCTTTGTATGATTTTTATGGAAGATGATGTACGATCTATATGAACTAATGGTACATTATGGCATTATTTGAGATGCTCTACTACTCCAATCTCTCTCTAGGATGTTTTGTAAAGGTATAATAGTCCAAACAATGCAATCTCATTCATAGTCAAAAAATCCTAACCAGGATGGTGAGAGATTCCATGTGCTTGACTACGACCACAAATAATAAAATTCTCTTTAATACATATTTATCAATTCCCTCATGCTCCTAAATAATTATCCATGATTCACTAGTGCTAATTTCCCTAACCAAGTTGCAATAATGCATAAAACTAACATATAACAGTAAGATAGAAAGCTCAATTACACAATATCAATCCATAATTCATTATCCATCATTATCATGATCATACATAGTAATATACAATGTCCTTATGCTTATTAATGTCTATATATTTGATTACAATGTGGAAAACTATCTCAATGTAATTGCAATAACTTAGGAATCACAACTATAAGTACTTAACTCTCAATTCTAGCAACCAGTAACTAGTAAACTAGTAGCCAAACCAACAAATTTGAAAATGGGGCCTTATATAACATTTTCGAGGCCATTCCAAAGTAGTTCCTGAGACAATACATTATTCACAACTGCCCATGTACAACTTAATACATTATTTTTGCTTTTGCCTAAGTCTAATACCTTAATTAGAAAATCCATGCATCATTTCATATTGAAATTACATTTCCTTTGCATTTGAGTGAATTTTGATGTACCTTGTATGATTTGCTAGTGCCCTGTAAGATTTTCCAATCCAGTTGTATGATTTTTCCCTTGATTGTGTGATTTTCTCCCCACCGTATGGTTTACAAAATTTGAGCAAATTTTCACCAAACTATCAAAATTGAGCAAATCACTTCTTCTTCTTCTTCTGGGAGGTGGATTTGCTGCCTACATCTACCCTCCCCTTTACTTTGGTTGGTGTCCTTGCTGACTCATTCTATTTATTCCTTGATACTTAATATTCTACTATGACATCCATTAAGTCCTTAACATGTGACTTTTACATCTCTGTTCATTCTTTAGCTTGGCTGCATAGCTCCCTATTTTGATGGCTTTGACTCCATGAAAGTTAGCCTTTTCCCACTTCAATATCGTTGGTTGTCTTGGCCTAATTTCTCGGGGTGGTGTCAACCCTGGGAATTGCATTCCCACTTCCATAACTGCATTCAATAACAATGCAATTGCATGAAAAGCCATCCCAAAATTCTTTGGTCTCTTCATTAGTGCCTCATGCATTCTTCTTTCCAAAAAGGTACCCCAATCATATTGAATTCCCTTAGTGATACCTTCTGCATATTGGGCCATCCACATTGGCATTTATTTTGCCCTTATATACCTTGACAATCTAGCCATGACTATATTCATTGTGCATGCCCAATGTTCTCCTTTTAATTGGCTCAATTTGATTCTACGCATCCCTATGCCTAAAATCTTCACCTTTGTCAGTGATTTGACAGTGGTCATGTCAGTGACAAGACGGTATACCTTTATTGGGTCTACTAATTTTTCACTATCTCTATGATGTTTATCGATAACCCAAATGTTTTTTAGATTACCTCTACCAAAGTTTCCACTCTCACTGACCTCTTGCCCATATTGACATAGGCTATCCGAGTTACCGCATTATATGCTTGAAATATCTACAAAATATAGTTCTGTAAGAATGTCTGGTGTAATAGCAAAATCTACACAATGATCACCACATGTGCATCCTCGAATGTCTTCCTCCAGGGATGACCCTTGTTCTTCTCATCATTCCACAACTTCCTGCATGCATTTGCTCCATGCTGTATAAATATGATTTTTGAGAATTCTACCTAGCATTTTTCCTACCCAGTACTCAGGTGTTCCTCCTATTCTGACACCTACACTTCACTCCTTAATTACCTCTATGAGGTTCTTTCTTGAGTCATTCTATAGACACCAAAATAGCACCAATCCGATTATGTGACAACAAGCGCTGATCGCATTGACACAAACAGCCCCTAAGGCAGCCCCTAGAGGTCAAACAGTGGTCCTAACCACTCCCAAAAGCAGTTTTGAGGGTCAAAAGTCAATTTTGCACCTTTTTGGCACCTTTTTCTCTACTCGTCCCACCCAGGGACGAATTCAAACTAGTATTCATCCCACCCTAGGATGATTAAGCAATCGCTCCAGGGTGGGACGAATAGTAGGTTTGATTGGAAAAAAGTCAAACCTCGACAACTCCGCCAGTTAACTGAGGCTTCAGGCCATGCAATTGCGAGGAATAGATTTTATTCAAGAGGAGAGACTTCAATCATGCATGTCTTTATTTTAGAGACCTCATGCAAGAAGATTTTTTATCAGGGAGTTAGCTTTTCTCTGAAAATAGGATAGTTAACTCAAGAGGCGCCCTCGCATGCGCAATTCAAACAAGGAGACCCTAAGGTCTATAAATTGGGGAGTTTTCCCACCCAAAAGATATACAAAGAAGGAGCATTTGAGCAACGAAGTGCTACCAATTTCATACCTAATTGCGATTTGTGCTTTTACATCCTTAATCTCTCATTCGAGAGGGAGGTTATTGGGTGACTATTAGAAGCGCAAATCCGGACCCAAAACCCGATTTTTGGCCACAATAATTCACAAAATTTGTTGAAAATACCCCATAACCAGTTTTGGACCCATCCCAAGTGGATTGGTGCCGAAACAGTGCCTCAAACGATGGGCGTCCTGCCCCCGGGCGCTCCCCAAACTATCACAGTGCTAATCGCCCCACCCCGGGACGATTAGAAATATATGATATATTTCTTTGTTTTTTTCTTTTGCATTTGATTCTAGATAGGTTAAATAGGTTATAGTTCAAATTTCATTACATTCTGATCATTTTTGACCAGGTTATTGCTATTTCCCGCTTTCACTAACTTGCAGATGCCATCATCAAAATATGGGTTCTAGAGGAAAAATTGGAGGAATATGACCTTCTGGGTCTTCTCAAAACACCCCAATTAGCTAACCCCAAGTTTTCAGGTCATTTGGAGCTTCCGAGTATAGGACATTGAAGAGGGTGCTTTTTGACAAGTTATTGCAGGTCTATTCGTCCCACCCTGGAACGAATACCAATCTGTCAAGGGTCTATTCGTCCCACCCTGGAGCGAATACAAATTTGTGAGGAATTTTTAGACTGTTATTTTTGTAGTGGTCTTCTGATAACATTTTTATGCTTCTATCAAAATTTCAGGTCAATCAGAGGTCATCTGATAGTCGTTTTATTATTTTCATGCATACACTGACAATAGGCTTTGGGAAATACATGTTTCATTTTGTCTGCAGGTATTACTAATATTTTCTATTTCTTTGAATGCAGGTTTCCAACAGCAGAGGAGCAGGAAAGAGCAAAGAATCACATACAACAACGGCGGCGACGTTTTGGTCCGCCCATCTTATATGTGGGCACGCGGAAGAAGGATTGTTAGCCATGGATCTTGTGACAAGAAACACATTTGACTCTCCTATCCCCTAAAAATAATGGAGGCATATTGTAACACAATTTATAAAGCGTATCAATAAAGATATTACCATATTTCATATTGCTTTTATATTGTGTCAATTTGCATATGTTCTTTCTTGTTCTTTTCTTGTGGCATATTCCTTTTTGTTTCCGTATCCTCGTGCTTTCAATGGCGATCACGGTGGGACCTATGTCCTTTGATTTTTAAGATTAAAATTCTGATTAAAGTTGCTTGTTTTTTTGCTTACAGGTACCAAGTTTTCCAAAGCTAGACTGTTTCAGGAAGAAATTCAGAGACATCCGACTTAGGTAGAGAAGAGGTAGGGGTTTTAAACACCCTTTGTCAATTTTTTGTTTTCTATTTTTCTTTTTATTTGCTTGCATAGGAGAGTTTAGATGCTTGCTTGTTTCAATTTTTTGCAACTTAAAATGAACCCCACACACCACGTGGTTACTTAAACCAAGGAGTTGGTCGTAAAACCCCAACCCTTGAGCAAGACCAACAGTGGATTTCATCACCACGTTGGCTTGGATATTTGCATACATTACCCCGATCGCACTTGTTGCTAGACGTAAATCCTGATGAAATCTGACCAAGTGTAGCTAGGGTGATTCCTAGCGCATGAGGATAAGTCTTCTATGGTAGGTGTCATAAACAGAGCGATTCCCCTTCCATACCGCCTATGTTCCACGTATCATCTGCTCTCACGTACCTATAGTCTCCCTCACGTAAGGGCGGGTATATAGAGAGGTTGGTATATCGGTCCAGCAATGGTATATTGAAGGGGCGACCATTTTGGGAGTCATAAGAGCCTTCATAATTGCATTTAAACTTTCTTCACAAAAATATTCAAAACAAAACAAAAAACAAAACAAAATCATCATCAAAAACACACTAAAACCAGATTTAGGGCACACTTTTAATCTTTAAAAGAGATAATCATTGCTTTGTGTGTGTATGTTCTTTTCTGCTTAGTGTAACAAAAAAAAAATCAGAAAATCATAAACAAAAGATAAAAATCTACGTAGCTTGTAGAGAGTCATTACCATGGTATTCACCCACAGTCAAGCCCACTCACGGGCAGACGCTGCGGAGAATGTCCAAGGAGGCACGAGTCGCCTCCGTTATAGTCCCAAGGATTTGGTCATACCACCTTGGCGACCTGACACACAAGGCAGTCCCCTCCACACCTTAACGAAAAGGGACTATAGGGGCACCTCTTCTAGGGGCACTCCTGTTCAGCATAGCACCCAGCACACACCCTTCCATGAGGGGTACATCCATAGGAGAGCTCCCTTAGATGCTCGCTATGAGTGGTCACCGTGCGATGAAGCGCTAGGTCAACATAGGGTTCGACGAGAGGAACCACATGATTACACTATCCCTCCTTCACCCCCTCTAGTTTTCAGGACTACAAGGACAAATCCAGAGCACAAGGCTCCTCAGGTGGGGCGAGCCAACTCCGCCCATTCCTTTTTCACTTACGAAAGAGAGCACGAGGAAAACCCTTACCTTCCTCAAGAGCAATATACATCGTGGGAGCAATACGCCTCCGCAACTGCTAGCTATCAGGATCACCTACTGAGGCTAAAGCCTCATGGGAATGTCGCTACCCCCAACAGAGGGAGGCGGCCTATAGAGATCTCGGATCACCACGACCGAGATAGATATCTAGGAGAGGCATCTAGGCCTTCTAGACATGAGACGGTAGGACCAACTATCTTAGAATCTACCAAGCATATCGCACGTCGAATGCAACTCACGCTACTTGAGCTAGAACGACAATAGTTAGAGCAATGGTATCTTCTAAATAAAGAGTGCATTCAGCGCCAGGAGGATGAGTTGTTCCAACACACTATGCAGGCGAGGACTCCAACCCTTCACACGCATAAGACAAAACATTATGAGGGACACAACCCCTCGATGAGAAATAGGTCTCCACGACCCTATCAAGCGTTGCCCCCGACGCCTCCTAGACTTGAGCGGGAGGCTACTCCTCAGACCAATGATAGGTGCATTCCTCAAGCACCCACCCGGGTTCATGGGCCACCCTCAGAAATCCCTCAAGAAGCCTCTGAGGAATCTAAGCAAGAAAAAGAGTGGACTAAAATGCAATACCAAGGCAGGGGGGTGCTATCCGGCTACCCCTCCATAGGCCCCACGTTCCTCAACAGGAACCAACCAAAGAGGAGGAGCCCAAATCCCCCGATACATGCAAAGCATTAGAGCACTTAGAGTCGATAGAGACCAAGATCTCGGGGTCCCAAAAGCCCAACTTATGCGAGGCTCCTCTTGAAGAGGATCAGCCTCTGACTATAGAGCTACCCAAGGACGAGGTCTTCCATGTCTCAAAATTTCCAGAGAGCTTAATGGAAATATTCCCCTTAGAGGCACCAATCGAGCAAGCGCCACATCAAAGCAATCAGGTCCCCCCGCAAAGAGTGGAACAACTCCATGAGGACCACATCAATCTGCTCGAACAAGAAGAGCCTAGCATGTCACAGGCAATTGTCGGGGCCAACAAGGGCCTTTGGTTCATCGATAATTATTACGAAGATGAAACTAAGATGGAATATCTCAATCATGCGCGATGACACAATCACCCCGTAACCCATGAAGAACTGATGGCACAACTAGGCACAAGGCTAGGGCATGAGTGGTGCGTAGACCCAGCCCACTGGAATCAAACGTTGAATATGCCCCTTTGGATAGACCAAGAGCAACTTCCACCAATATATATCATAGCAACATCAGTGCCGAGGGTAGACCCTATCCTCCTATCCATGCATAAGGCCAATCCATTCATGCCAATCCCTCTAGAGATAGATTCAGTGCACAAAGATCATCAAGCTGGGGGTACCTCTATTCCCTGAAGAGCAAGTGGATTACACCAAATGCTCCAAAGGTGTCCATAAACCCTTTGGTCAACCCAAAAGCTCCAAGGATTATCGCAATCACTTGGTCACCCTAAAAGCTCCAAGGATTATCGCAATCACTTGGTCACCCTAAAATCTCCAAGGATTATCGCAATCCCTTGGTCACATCCAAAAGCTCCAAGGTTTCTCATAATCGCTTGGTCAAACCCTAAAAATCTCCAAGGATTCTCATAATCGCTTGGTCAAACCCTAAAAAGCTCCAAGGATTCTCATAATTGCTTGGTCAAACCCTAAAAAGCTCCAAGGATTCTCATAATCGCTTGGTCAACTCTAAAAGCTCCAAGGATTCTCATAATCGCTTGGTCAACTCCTAAAAGCTCCAAGGATTCTCGTAATCGCTTGGTCAACCCTAAATGCCCCAAAGGTATCTTTAAACCCTTTGGTCAACCCAAAAGCTCCAAGGATTCTCATAATCCCTTGGTCAACCCTAAATGCCCCAAAGGTATCCATAAACCCTTTGGTCAAGCCAAAAGCTCCAAGGATTTTCATAATCACTTGGTCAACCCTAAATGCCCCAAAGGTATCTATCAACCCTTTGGTCAAGCCAAAAGCTCCAAGGATTCTCATAATCGCTTGGTCATCCCCAAAATGCTCCAAAGGTATCCATAAACCCTTTGGTCAACACCAAAAGCTCCAAGGATTACCATAACCGCTTGGTCAAAACAAATATTCAAAAATAAACAAAAACAATCAAATCATCAAAAATAAACATTGTGCATCTCCATTCCATGCATACTCATAAAACATCAAAAATAACAAAACAATTTTGCACCTCAATTCCATGCATACTCATAAAACATCAAAAATAACAAAAAAACATTGCATTTCAATTCCATGCATACTCATAAACATCAAAATACAAAAATATAGGTTGCATTAGGCATCACATCCATACATTGCATATTTGCTAGGTCATACAAGTCAAAAGCACCATAGACTGTCATTACTTGGCAATTCCATCACTTTTCACATCAAATCCATTTTATCAACATATACATCCCACATAACACCATCTTCATTTTTAGCAAAGTCAGTTGTCTCCTAATGTATTTAGGGTTTTCGTCATTCAGCTGTCTTTAAATTTCTAGCCAAAAACTGTACACAGTTAAACAGATTTTACACGGGAAAGTTTTACTTGGATCACACCTTGTTATGTAGCATCCCAACACAAATTAACACACATAAAATAATTCCTAAGTTGTGTGAACGCAAGAGAAACCTACAAAGCAGTCTAGGGTACCATCGGTGAAAGATTAGCTCTGTTCATCCCCCCGTGCGAATGGTTCCAGAATACTGAGAATTGACACAAGGACGAGCTCTTCCCTATCCATTCACCCTAATAAACAGTGGTATTCACCACTAACCAAATCCCAATCATAGTTGGTCCCCAAAGTTGTAAGGATTCGTACTACACGTCCCTGCCAAGGATGGGTAGTCATCCCCAAGACCTAAAAGGATCAACGCCATTCAAAAACAAAATTCCAACAAACCATCATCATAACCCTCTCCACTCACCTTTGGTCTCCAAGTTGTAAGGATTCATACTACACGCCCCTAACTAGGATGGGTAGTCATCCCCAAGGCCTAAAATATCAATGCCCTTACTTCATAATCTCCATTATCCCCTTGGTTCCCAAAGTCATAAGGATTCGTACTACACGTCCCTGCACAGGATGGGTAGTCATCCCCAAGGCCAACAGGATCAAGGCCATTCACAAGCTCAAACTTACAAAGCTCAAAATACAAAATCAAATAACAGTGGTTATCACCACTATTCAAAATCCTTGCTCAAAAAAGAAAAATAAATAGCAAAATAAACAATGATTTTCATCACTATATAGATGAGCAAGTCTCCCAAATCATTCAGCCAACAAAATAACCTGAACTTGAATCCCTGGAATTCTCAACATTCGAAAACCATCTAGGTGATCCTCATTACAGGTTTGGTGGACAGCCTACCTAGCAATGGCGGTATCCTACCCGCATGATGATATGTCTATCACATTAGCTTTGCGTGTGTGCAGACCAATGTTTGCATGTGGATGAGCTAGCTTATGGTACCTTAGATTGTCACGTGGATTAATCTTGCTAAATACAACAACGGAGTTAGTGGAGCTAATTAGGTGATCCTCAATACAGGTTTGGTTGATAGCCTATCCGGCATCGGCGGTATCCTGACAAATACCACATAAACGAACTCAATTGCACACACAGGGATGTGAAATAACTTGGTTAAATTCAAGTCGGATTTAGACCTTGTTCAAAAGTCTTGCGAGATAAATGTACAGTCTTGGCTAGTTAGTTAAAATATCTTAATCTCAGAAAAGCTTAACTACATTTTAAAACAACTGGTACATTTCATTCCGTACATCACCATCAAAAAAAATGCAAAATACAAAAACAAAGTTTTCACATGCAACGTCATCCCATAAGTACAACAAGCCAGTCAATCTTGCACAGTCTATGGTGCCATCGACAAATTATCAACAAATCATTTCATTCATTCCATTTGCATACATCATATAATTAGAAACATCACGTTCATAATCCCACATGCATACATCATCATAAATAACTGTGCATAAACATAAAAACAAACCATAAAAACTGCACAAAAATGCACCAAAAAACAACAATAAAACTGTCCAATGAGAGTGCTTTTGCACTTGACATTACGGGCATGCAAAACAGATGTCGAGGTCACAAATCCTCACTATCCTATTCCCTAAGAAGGCTATCATAGCTGGACCGCTCCATGGGAAGATGGATTTTTGAGAATTTCATCCCCAAACGGCGTCACCAAAACGGGTCAAAACCCACCCAAAAATAGCAATAACATTGTCGAACGAAGGCGCATTTGTGCCTGACATTCTTGGCATCCAAAATAGATGTTGGGGTTACAAATTGTCACTATCCTACTCCCTAAGAAGGCTACCATAGCTGGACCGCTCCACGGGAGGACGAATTTTTGTCAATTTCAGCTCCAAAATGCGTCACAAAAAGGGTTCAAACCCACCAAAAATAGGTCAAAATGTTCGAAAACTGCTTTCGCATTCAATGGTAAACAACTGAAGGCACCCTTACCTAAGTCATCTTGGGTCAAGCGACTCGTCGCTTTTCTCATGTCGGTCATTCCCTCATCGATTCGTCGCTTGAGGGGGTAGTCACACTTAGTCACCAATCAACAACAACATACCCAATCAAGGAAATGACATGCATTCAAAGGATCATTGACAAAGACAATCACGCCCCTGCTTGGGGCAGCAAACAAGCAACAATCACAAACTGATCAAACACTTGGCATTCGTGAATCATGAACTCAAGGTTCCCATAGACAAAAGGTTGCGCCCTTTGCCTATTCATGACTGATCAATGTCCAAGCTCAAGTAACACCTCACTGAACAAGGTTAACACTTGACATTAGTTCCTTAGCTCGTCAGAAGCAAGGATTCAAGAATGCGTGCCCTTTCCATACTTGGGGCATCAAGAGTTGGTTAGGTTACTTGAGAAACCCTAATCATTAGTGCTTTGGTTATCTATTTTTGCTCGACGTTGTGTCTTGCATAGCGCTTCCCAAAAAGGGGCATCTGTAGACACCAAAATAGCACCAATCCGATTATGTGACAACAAGCGCTGATCGCATTGACACAAACAGCCCCTAGGGCAGCCCCCAGAGGTCAAAAAGTGGTCCTAACCACTCCCAAAAGCAATTTTGAGGGTCAAAAGTCAATTTTGCACCTTTTTGGCACCTTTTTCTCTACTCGTCCCACCCAGGGACGAATTCAAACTGGTATTCGTCCCACCCTAGGACGATTAAGCAATCGCTCCAGGGTGGGACGAATAGCGGGTTTGATCGGTAAAAAGTCAAACCTCGGCAACTCCACCGATTAAGCGAGGCTTCAGGCCATGCAATTGCGAGGAATATCTTTTATTCAAGAGGAGAGACTTCAATCATGCATGTCTTTATTTTAGAGACCTCATGCAAGAAGCTTTTTCATCAGGGAGTTAGCTTTTCTCTGAAAATAGGACAGTTAACTCAAGATGCACCCTCGCATGCGCAATTCAAACAAAGAGACCCTAAGGTCTATAAATTGGGGAGTTTTCCCACCCAAAAGATACAGATAAGGAGCATTTGAGCAACAAAGTGCTGCCAATTTCATACCTAATTGTGATTTGTGCTTTTACATCCTTAATCTCTCATTCGAGAGGGAGGTTATTGGGTGACTATTAGAAGCGCAAATCCGGACCCAAAACCCGATTTTTGGCCACAATTATCCACCAAAATTTTATTACAATACCCCATAACCAGTTTTGGACCCATCCCAAGTGGATTGGTGCCAAAACAGTGCCTCAAACGGTGGGCGTCCTGCCCCCGGGCGCTCCCCAAACTATCACAGTGCTAATCGCCCCACCCCGGGATGATTAGAAATATGTGATATATTTCTTGTTTTTTTCTTTTGCATTTGATTCTAGATAGGTTAAATAGGTTACAATTCAAATTTCATTTCATTCTAATCATTTTTGACCAGGTTATTGTTATTTCCCGCTTTCACTAACTTGCAGATGCCATCTTCAAAATATGGGTGCTAGAGGCAAAATTGGAGGAATATGAGCATCTGGGTCTTCTCAAAATGCCCCCAATTAGCTAACCCCAAGTTTTCAGGTCATTTGGAGCTTTCGAGATAGGACATTGAAGAGGGTGCTTTTTGACAAGTTATTGCAGGTCTATTCGTCCCACCCTGGAACGAATACCAATCTGTCAAGGGTCTATTCGTCCCACCCTGGAGCGAATACAAATCTGTGAGGAATTTTTAGACTATTCTTTTTGCAGTGGTCTTTTGATAACATTTTTATGCTTCTATCAAAATTTCAGGTCAATCAGAGGTCATCTGATAGTCGTTTTATTATTTTCATGCATACACTGACAATAGGCTTTGGGAAATACATGTTTCATTTTGTCTGCAGGTATTACTAATATTTTTTGTTTCTTTGAATGCAGGTTTCTGACATAAGAGGAGCAGGAAAGAGAAAAGAATCACATACAACAGCGGCGGCGACGTTTTGGTCCGCCCATCTTATATGTGGGCACGCGGAAGAAGGATTGTTAGCCATGGATCTTGTGACAAGAAACACATTTGACGCTCCTATCCCCTAAAAAGGAAGGAGATGTATTGTAACACAATTTATAAAGCATATCAATAAAGATATTACCATATTTCATATTTCTTTTATATTGTGTCAATTTGCATATGTTCTTTCTTGTTCTTTTCTTGTGGCATATTCCTTTTTGTTTCTGTATCCTCGTGCTTTCACATTCTTCCCTCTTTGTGCCTTGATAGGGTTCTGTCTAGGTGTTTCTGCCAATGTCATTGGCCCCTCCATGGCCAATATCCTTCTCTCCTCCAAGGAGTATTATCACACCTTTCGTAGGACTAAAACTGTTATCCTTTGTGTTGTCATGGGTCTGCCTCTCTCTTGTACAGTGGACCTGGTGATCTCTCCACCCTATTAACTACAATCCACCATAACCGACATCCAAATTCTTCTGTTGAGATAATTTCTTCAATATTTATTTGATTAACTTGACCTCCACATCACTTCTTCTTGTAATTTGAAGAATACCATAAATCATGCAACTTGTTGTAAAATTGAACAGTATACGGTTCTATGTCCCTTGCATGATTTTACCTTCCTTAGTCCACTCCTAGATCGTACAATGTTCTGCAGTTTTTTTTCCAATCCGTCAATATTCAAATCGTCTCAACTTCTCCAAATCATACATTTACAACCTAAAATCATACAATGTGATAGTGCTTTGTATGATGTTATTTTTTGGCTGCCCTCCCATTTTCAATTTGTATGTTTTTGTACAATTTTGTATGATCTTCCTATAAACTACCGAAAATAGAAAAAACACTTTGAACTACACTATTCTTTCCAAAAATTGTACAAGCTGCCCCCAAATCATACAGTATGACTTATCCAACCCTAAAATATAAAAAAAAAATAGTATTTCTACCTCCTTTTTCAAATCATCCATCGACCCAGTTGTCAGATTGTCCCGGTCTAATTTTCCAATGCTTGTCTTTAGCAATTCTTCCACTCCTTCAACCCTGGTATATTTTTTTTTAACTTGAAAAAATTATGTCTGTAATTTATGGCTATACGGACTATTATTTTCCTTCTTTACATTTCATAGCTCGATTTTTGCCAGATTCCTCCGTTTATAGGGTTCTAATCTTCCATTCTTTTGCAATTTCACAACCTGACCACCAATTTCTACTTCCTCTAGCTCTAGCAAAAATCTTCCACTCTTTAATATGTATAATGATGTATTATGGTGTCTTTTGCTATTATTTTTTGAAAAAAAATTATTTTCCCCTTTTTATGGAGAAAACCCCTAATTCCTATCTCTCGGGTCAATTTCTTGAAGCTGAAAAGATCTCCCTGGTACAAAAATTTAAAATGGGTCTTCAATTTTAGAGTGTTGGTGAATATTTATCGCCCATGTAGTCTTGTTTCATCAATTGTACACTTTCCCCCTTCAATATCCTAAAAAAATTTGAATTCTTCTTGGTAATTGTGAAATTGCCAATTTTCTTTCCTTTTAAAGAAATTTTTAAAACCCTAACTGAAACCCTAACCGTCAAGAAAATATAAAATGGTACTATATTGCATGCTTTTTTATCTCCACTGTTAGATGATTTCCAACTCAGTAGTTGGTTTAAAAATTTTATCCTTTTCCTCGGATTTTTCCTCCAACTGTTTCTTTCTCCTGTGCATGACACTTTTATTGAGGTAGTTGGCACATCGTACACTGTACGATCTAAATCGTATAATATATAATTTTATACGATTTGCATGCCAGTATTGCTTTGTACGATCATTCCTTTGTACGATTTCATCTTGTATTTTTTCTATGTACGATATTTATACTTAGAAAAAAAATTGCTTTCTTTTTATTTGTAGAGGCCGATGTTTCTAGTTTTCAACCTTGTCCTTCCTAATTGTGTCCCGAGGGATTTTCACAACTAAGGCACACTTTTTTTTTTCAATTTTCATTTTTTTTTTTCAAAAGGGGTTGCCATTTCTGGTTTTCAACCCACTTCTAAAACAATGTACTATTATCACTTGTCAGGCTCCTTTGGCTTTCGTCGATTCCAAAGGTCTGCTACAACTGGCATCTCTTCATTATGTAGCTCACACCACCTTGTGGCCTTAAACCTGATCAAGATGAACAACATCAGCAACATGATGGGTAACACCCATTTCCAACTACGACGGGGGTCAAGGATGTGGGAACCTCCTTGCAGGATCAAGGGACATCCCTTGCAGGATCGAGGGACAATGTTCCTCACGCGTCCCCTATCACGAGACATGGCGGGGTCAAGGGGAAATGCCCTTGTGAGGTTCGGGGTGGAGCCCCAAAACCTCAACAAAAAAATTGCTAAGACCTTCACTGTCAAAGTTAAATTTTTCTCTTCCTTAGGACTTTGGGGTTCTTTACTCAACCTCCTTAAAAAACTCGACATTGACTCCCTTTTACCCTGTGTTAACCACTAATGAAACACCTTGTATGGTTATACTTTGTACGATCTCACATTGTGCAATTTGACTTGAAATCATATAATCTCTACCAATTGTATGATTTCACCTAGCCACCGTATAGTTCCCTCTTGTAAAATCATACAATCCCATTCTTCCTTAGGGAATTTTGAGTGTATGATGGGTTTTTCTATTTGGAAAACATCTTCCATAACAACATATTCCATCAAAACATCTTCCATGTCAACATATTCCATTTCAACATCTTCCATAACAACATATTCCATGTCATACCATAATCTTCCACTTTTATTTTTGTGAGTGTCGCAAACTTCATCACTAGTGACAACCTTCCTCTTTATACCATTTGCCCTCCAAATGGTTATGCAGGTTCTGATATGTCTTGTGGGGTCTTTCTTACCCTCACCTAAAAACAATGGACATCTATGTTTGGCTGTCCTATTAGACAACTTGGGAGTGTTGTCGCTCTCACTTGAGGTATCTCATGAAATCACTGTCTGATTCCTCCTTGGGGGTGTCTTAATCCCATTGTCATCAGAAGTGTCAATTTGAGGTATCTTATTTTGTCCCACCACTCAGTGACCAAATTCTCGTGTGTCTTCACTTTGCGACCTCCTTCGTTGGTGTGAAGGAGATGGTCTTGTTCTGTCCTCCTAAGTCCTCACGTCCTCTTGCTGTGGTGCTTGAATCTCATCCTCTACACCCCCTTGCAACCCTTCTGTCACTTCCTCAGGTATTACCATCCACTCTCCATAATATTGCACTTTTTATTTCTCAACCTTCTCCTCTATGCTTGGTGGTTCTATATCCTCGTCTTCTATCTCAATCAATAATACCTCAAAGTATCCTTCTTCAGATGTCCAAAATTGTTCTATTTCTAGTTCATGCATACTCTAACCTAAGTTACTTGTGTTTCCTCTTTGATAAATCCTCATGCTCCTTCTTACTGGAATGTTATCTCATGGTTCCCGTATCCCATGGCTTCATGTATTGGTGTCCATCATAAAAATCACCTTCAGTATTTAGTTAAATTCAACCCATTTTAACAATAATGCTAGATTCGATAAGGCAATGGTGCCAAATGTAGCATAGTGGTGGAGTATTCCTAGTAGGGAGGTGTTTTCTAGAGTTCATAATGATTATCAAGCTAAACCCAACTCACTAACCAAATCGTACGGTCTCATGCTCACATAAACTACCCGTGTACGAGCTGTAATCACCTTGTACAACTCTTAGTTGCTTACACTGTATGATATCAAATCATAAAGTGTCAACTATGGTACGATCTTGCACTCAAAAAAACTAACAGATGTTTTTTTGGAGGTTGTCATACACAGTTTTGTAACCGATCAAGTTGATTCCCCAAAACTTCCAAATCGGGTAAGTTTCTATTGATCGTCTGTTTTATCAAATCGGGTAAAAGGGCTTTGTACAATTTTTATGGAAGATGATGTACGATCTATATGAACTAATGGTACAACATGGAATTATTTGAGATGCTCTACTAATCCAATATCTCTTAGAGATGTTTTTTAAAGGGTTAATAGTCCAAACAATGCAATCTCATTCAAAGTCAAAACATCTTAACTGAGATGGTGAGAGATTACATGCGCTTGACTATGCCCACAAATCATACAATGCTCTTTAATACATCTTTATCAATACCCTCATGATCCTAAATCATTCTCCATAATTCACCAGTGCCAATTTCCCTAACTAAGTTGCAACAATGCATAAAACTAACATATAACAGTAAGATAGAAAACTCAATTACACAATATCAATTCACAATTCATTATCTATCCTTATCAGGATCGTACACAGTCATCCATAATATTCTTATGCTTATTAATGTATATAGATTTGATTACAATGTGTAAAACTATCTCAATGTAATTGCAATAACTCAAGAATCACAACTATAAGTACTTAACTCTTTATTCTGGCAACTAGTAACCAGTAAACTAGTAGCCAGACCTACAAATTTGAAAATGGGACCTTATATAACATTGTCCAGGCCATTCCAAAGTGGTTTCTAAGACAATTTGTTATTCAAAACTTCCCATGTACAACTGAATACATTATTTTGGCTCTTTCCTACGTCTAATACCTTAATTAGCAAATCAATGCGCTATTTCATCTTGAAATTACATTTCCTTTGCATTTGAGTGAATTTCGGTGCACCTTGTATGATTTTCTAGTGCCCTGTAAAATTTGCCAATAAAGTTGTATGATTTTTCCCTTGACTGTACGATTTTGTCCCCACTGTACGGTTTACAAAACTTGAGCAAATTGTCACCAAACTGTCAAAATTGAGCAAATCACTTTTTCTTCTTTTTGGAGGTGGATTTTCTGCCTATAATATGTTCAAAAATTTAGTAACAAGGGATAAACTGAGCTCTTGCCTAGTTTTAGTTGGTATTCAAACATGATAGTAAAAGGTGAGAAAATTTCCAGGTCCAAAGTTGAAGCATAGTCCAATAGGTGCAATAGCAATGGAGTTACTATGATTAGTCTCCAAGTGGGAGATTGTTGTTTATGGAGCCTAATTCTAATTTGGAGGTCCTATTTTAGCCACGTTTGGACCCACTCTATGAAATGATATGGATGTTATGTAATTGTGTCTCAAATTTGCATGTTAATCCAATTTTTTTAGTGAATTACTATTTTTGAAAAGTTTTTGACAAAAAATAATTTTTCGAAAATATTAATTACTAAAAGCGGAATTTTTTTGATGAAAAATAATTTTTTGAAAATAGTAATTACTAAATACGTAAATTATTTTGACAAACCATAATTTTTTAAAAATAGTAATTACTAAAAATGACAAATTGTGACAGAAAATATAATTTACCAAAATATTAAATTTTTATTTTATTTTTGGGTCTTAATGATTTGCCCTAAAATTGTAACCCTCTTTTTATAAGAGGATGTTGTACAATATTGGAGATAGTAGTGTGAAGGGTGTGAAGGAAGTGAAGAAGGAAGAGAGACTATAATTGTGAGATCGAAGAGGAAGTACATCGGATTTGTTGTAGGTTGTATCCCTATGAGATTTGTTGGATGGAATAATAAGGCCTGGTTATTTTCTCCATGGATGTAGCCCATATTGGGTGAACCACATAAATTTGTGTCTCATGTATTACTTTATTCTTTTGTATTTTATTTTTGCATTTATTTATTGCTCATGTTTTATTATTTAATCGTAACAATTCCTAAGGTTTGGAGCCATAGGATTAAGGGAAAGAGAGAAAGGAGAAATAGGGAGGCAAAAAACCAAAGGACACAAAAGGTATTTTTATTTTTATTTTTTGAAGTTTTATTTTTAATTTTTCTAGTCTATGCCAATAGATTAAATGGTCTTTCTTATAGTTTAAAATCAAATCAAAAGGAACAAAAGGAAAAGGCTTCCTACATGGCCACTAAGGACATGTTTCATGTGGGGTTTACCAAATATGTATAGGGAGAAAATACTCAGCACAAATGATTCTTAAGGGATACTTTGGGAGTTGAGGTAACCATAGGGCTATTATTTCTCTACACTCAAGGGCTTGGAGGATTTAAGGGTTCACCAAGAGTGGTTTCAAGACTCACTCCAAGTTTGATATGGAATGTTTGATGTGTTTATTGAGCAAACACCTAAGTTTGATCTTGATTAAGATCTAAATTATAAAAAAAATAAAAATAATGCAAGGCAAACAATAAGATAGTCAAACCAATGCCACATTTCATATACCATCTATCCAATCACACATCATCAAAGCATACTCATATGTATTAAGTCACCACACACATGCATCATCAAAATATCTCATCATATATCATATCATAAAATGGTCTATACATAGTCAAAATTACCTGTAGGCTAAGGTATCAAATAATATAATATCTCAAACACCCCCATTACATTATTTGATGTGAAGGCTTTTTAACTTCAATATATATCTCTTGCCTTCATCTTCTAGTTTTGAAATTGTTGTTGGTGCTAAAGATGATTTATCTCTTGCATTTGTTGTGATTCTAAATAATTTTGTAGATGCATTTGAAATTATTTGTATGAGAAGTTAATATAGATCCATCATCAATATACCTTTTACACTTTCCCATCCATGAACATTATTTTGTTTGTACCAACAATTGTTTTAGAAATGATTGTTGCTCCCACAATTTTTACAATGAACAAGATCCCAAGAAATTTTAGTTTTGTGTCTATATCTATTACAATATATGCACTTGTAATTTCCTTTTTCATATTTTGTATGGACTTTTATGGGTCTTGAACGATGATCATTCATATTCATACATTTTTTTAATCTTTAATTTTTCTTGGTGTTATTGTTTTTAGAATATTGAAAGTAATTGTTTTATTGCAAATTAACTGTCATATATTGCAATTATTGGCATCTTTAAAATAAATATTTATGCAATGTTTAAGAATCAAAATAACTATAATTTCAGCTTACTTTTGGATGAATTGTATGTGCTCCATTAATTTGGTTGATCCATGTTTTCTTCCTTTTGAAATAACTTGTGAATGATTTGTGGAAAAAATTTCTCTCTTTATATTGAATATTTATTTTCCTTTTCTTCCTAGCCATTATGTAATCCTTTTAAATTTATTTTGATGTTAAAAATTCTTTTTTCTTCAATTTGAGTCTTCAAAATTAATCTTCTTCTTCAAAATTCTAATATTTCATTCAACTTCAATCAATCAACTTTCAATTTTCAATTTTTAATATTCAATTAATCAATTTAATAATCTCCTTATTTCTCCTTCAAATTCTTATTCGATATCAATCAATATTAATTCTCCAAATTAAATTCAATTTTTTTCTTCTTATAACTCATTTTTTTCAATGAGTTTACATAGGTTTTTATGAGGGGTCTCGGTCCCCTCATACTGAGTGGGGTTTGAACCTTGGACCTCCCAAAGAGAGGCCAAAGCCCTTATCACTATAGTAAGCTTGTAGCTTTCAAATTCTTCCAAATTTAAATTTCAAATTTCTCCTTATGTTTCCCTAATATTTAATTTCATAATTTTTATATCTATTCGAGCAATAAAAATTCATTTCCATTCAATTCATTCTTTAAATTTATTTTAATCACCTTATATCTCCCAAATTATCAAATGGAAAAGGTATTATACTCACCAAACACTATGCATCCTTTTTCTTCAAAAAACATAAATTCAAAAGAAATAACTTAATGTGTGCCATGTATACTAACACACTAATAAATCAAGCATTGAATTCTCTCCTTGTTCCCTTTAAATCTAGTGGTAAATTCTCCCCACATCCTCTACAAATATCTAAATAGCACTATGTTAAGTATTATACAATTAATTTACCTTTATTGATTGCACTATATATGTTATTCCTCATTCACTCATAGGCTACTTTCATTCAATGCTCTTATGCACATAGGTTGCTTTTTTTGATTCTCTTCTACTAACTAATTGTTTTTGTTCAACATTTTTCTTCTCATAAGTTATTTCTTACCAACTCTACTTGACTCAAGTTCTCTTATGCTATTCTATAAATCACTACATGTTAATCGTTCAACTCAGATGCTCTTATTTTACTCTCTAAATCACTGCACATCAATCATTTAACTTAGGAACTCTTCCTCTACTTTATCAAATCATTGCACATCAATCATTTCTCAAGTGCTCTTATTATGCTCTCCAAATAATGACAATCTTCTACTCCATCAATTTTCCACTATATCATTATAGCAATCAACTCTTCTACCACTTAAACTCTCCTCCAATCCATTACTCTTCCTCATAGACTTCAATTCTTCCTCCACTCAAATTGTCCTTCTATGTATCTTTTAGCACTTTATCTACTCAAATGCTCCTCCAATATATTGCTCTTCCTCTCTTCTAGCTCATGTTCTTTCCTTCCTCAACTTCTCCTCCACTCAATATCTTCTTCATCCACTTCTCTTCCTCGTATTCCAACTTACATTCTCTAATAGGTTTATTTATCAACAATATCTTCTTCAATATTCATCATTATTAAAATATCATCCTAAACAATCTCACCAAAAAATATTCTCTCTAAGATTATGTTCTCCAACAATACCTACTTCACACATTCTCTCAAATATTCCTCCAACAATCTTCTCTAATAAATATTCCTCAACTCCAATATCTCTCTTTCTCTTAGCTCCAAATGTTCTCTCCTTATTGGATGCCTCACTCACCAATGTAGCTCTGAACCAAAGGGGATTTGATAACACTATTACAAAATGGACCCAATTATCATAGGTGTATATTTCTCATTATCATATAATCACGTGCATAAAATCTCATTCAATCATAATAACACCAATATTTCATAAAATAAAAAATTTATTGATAATAATCCAAAAAATCTTACAAACTTGTTACATAGCATAGAACTTTGTTACCAATATATAAATTTACGTGCGACTCTTTAATAATCCTAACTTTTACTTTCCTTAAAATCATAGGAGATGTAACCTTTCATATGATTTTATTACATTATGTCAAATTATTTCATGATTACATAACTTCCTACTTCTAACGTTGACACATCTCATATGACTCTTCACTTACACATACACCACCTCATAAATCACACTTAAATATCTCTTTTGTACACATGACACATTTAACTCATAACTCACATTTGCACACATGACACCTTTCACTCATAACTCACACTTACACACATGATACATAAATACAATTTATAACTTGACACTTGTAGTTGACACAGATTTCCAAGTCTAAATATTTGTAATGATACTCAAGGTACCAGATAATGTAAAACCTCCATCATTAATTGAAACACCAATAAATAATTGGTTTACAACAATAATTGGCTTTCTTATAACAAACTCTCTTTGTACATCAATAGAACATCGAATGTATTGCTAATCTTATTTTGGTGATCTTAAACTTGGCAATTATGCAACTCTACATTATTCTACAAACTTTATTAAATAGAAAAGGTTAAAATATGAGGATAGAAAATTACAAAGTACCAAAGACACTAGAACCTCTAATTTTTATCCTTCTCCAAAACCTTTTATTATTTTCAAATTTTACTCGAGAGTAGTATACAAATTCATAGTATAATATTTACTATATTACATCAAGAGGCCTTTTAAAGTTCCTCAAATAAATAGGTTTTAATAGAGGTCAAAGGTTCACGTACTAAATCTCATATACAGTCATAACATCAAAAAAATATATAATAATAAAATAATTATCACTTTAAATTTTACCTTACCCATGTTTAAAGGGGATCCATTTGGAGCTGAACTTCCTACAATGATTGATGGCTATTCATATTTGTGTGAGTATTAGAATTCAATGAAATGTGGTTATTCCAAGAGCACAATGAGGATTATTCAACATTTATTTCTTATAATTATTGATTTCTTCTTGCAAAGTCTTCATTAGTTTAGGAAAATCATAGTAGTTGTATTGGAAATTAATCTATATTTAATCCACTTCTAAAATATCATTTTATTCATAGATGACAAAATCCATTGCGATACTTTTCAGCACTTGTATTTACTTCTAGTAACTATAGTTGTTCAAATTTTACATCAACACCTATCCATTATTTAATATGTGTAACAAGGTTAGCTAAACCCTTCCTACCTTTTGCCTTATATATGAGTTTTGGGAGTGATTTCATTTTTATATGGATGCAAGTAGAATATTTGCTAAAGCAAAGAAGGAGAAGCAAAATATTATGTGAAGAAGTTCATTCTAGGAAGTGCTAGTTTTAGACTTACAAAGGATAAAAAGTCCTTCCATGTGAATAAGCAAAACTCTCAGTGAATGCTTTTAATTGGTGAGAAGAAATAATTTCTCATAGAGAAAAGGAGTTTTGGGTAATTTTTTTCGATTATTGAAAGATGTGCTTACAATAAAAAACTTTTATTGGAAAAGGAAATAGCCTTGTGTTAATATAATAGTAAATATAATTTATTTATATCTACATTGTGCATTCTCTTTGATCCACTTTTGTCTTGCATTGAAGTTTTGATAATCGTATAACTCTAGTAAATAGTTAAAAAGATTCACCTGCATGATTTTCTTTGATAAATCATGTTAACATATCATATATTAGTGCCTAAGTTTATTTCATTATTGGGTGGGTATATAAAAATAGCATTTTAGCACTCTCTAGTTAACGAGTTGGTTGGAGAACCAACTCGGTGGTTCAACCAACCGAACCACCATCTTTGATTGTATTTAAACCACCATGCTTCATCATTAAAGATTGCTTCACACTTTATTTCCTCTAATAATTTTACATGGTACCAGAGTGTAGATTCGAAGACTGTTACACCTGACGTAGGAGGGCTTAGATCTCGAGGAGGCATAGGAGGCATGCGAGAGGCACACGACGATCAAGGATGTAGGAAGAGCACTACTCATTAGAAATTGAGGATGCGAGGGAGACATTTATTTTTTATAGGTGATAAACTATGTGAAACCTTGATCGAACCAAGCCAGAGAAGACCTTGACTAGGCATGCAAACTGAGGACATTGACTAGATTGGTGATAGGACACACAAACTGATGATGTTGACTGGATCGATGATAGGACATGCAAACCAAGGACATTGACTGGACATGTGACAAGACATGTAAACCAAATACGTGACATGGTTGGGCATGATGTGGTGGTGCAAGACAGGCTTTATGACATGGCATTGAAAGATAGGTTACGTGACGTGGCATTATGTTGGATTTATGGGAGGTGAAATACAGGAAAAAGGCTAACTGCCCAAAGTCAGTTACATTCCCTATATGCCTTCCAGGTTTTAAATCCCACAAGTGCATCCATGGGATGCATGTGGGATTAATCCACATTATTTTTTTCAAAATTGTAGGCATCAAAAAGAATAAAACCCTCATGCAGGCTTCTTCCTCCCAACGGCTACTGTAGCGCACTTGGCTATAGGCACTCAATTGTGTGGATGAGGTCCATGGTTCGATTCTCATGGAGCTCAAAAATGTTTTACACCCCATCACGACGTGATGCCTCATAGGTTGTTTGATGCCCTATGGGCTCTTTGATGACCCGGTTGATTTTTTTGATGCCTAACCATTGATAAGTGACGTCTTGCGGGCTATTTGATGCTCTGCAGGCTATTTTTGATGCCCCCATATTCAAAAATGACACCTCCACATGAAATTTTATGGGTTAAGCTTTTTTTTTTGACACTTTCACCATTTTGTCAATTTTTTTGCTTCTTTGTCCAATTTTCAGCCAAGTTTGGCTCTTGGAAGGTCCATTATTTTTCACCAGGAGCTAGCCAAAAAAAATTTTGCTCTCCAAGCCCGAAAAGCTATTTTTTTTAGGCATAGCCTATTGTTTCCTTTGCACCAACAAGGGGGAAATTTCAGTATTTCTTTTATTTGCAAAATATTAAGACAAAAAAAAAGGTAAAATAAAGAATCTTCACAATGGCTGCTATTCACAAGTATCTCTCAGATTCATAGTTTTTGAAAGGTACTAACTTCGTTCCATGGAAGACAAAAATGAGAGTCATTCTTCAGGTGGAAGATTTATGGGATGTAGTGACTGGCACTACAACACACCCTCAAACAACAGGTACATATTAAGAAGCTTGGGATAAGGACAAAAGAGGTCTCATGTTTCTCTTGCTTGCTACTATATATGAGGTCCAACCTCATATCTGTGATACCAAAACTAGTAAGGAAGCTTGGGATGCTTTGATTACTATATATGAAGGAAATAATTAGTCCACTATTCTACACCTTCAAACTCAACTACATACCCTCAGTATAAATTTTGGGGACACAATTGATTTATTCCTTTGTAGAGTGGTTGAATTGAAAGCCAAATTGAATACTATGGGAAAACCAGTGGATGATGATATTTTGAGTTTTATTATCTTGAGAGCATTGCCATATTCCTACAAGATGTTGATCACTTCCCTCAATGATTATAGTAGACAGGTAACTTTTGTGGAATTGATAAATTTGCTTCGGATTGAAGAAGCAAACTAGGTTCAAAAATATGAGGTGCCAGATAATGCCCTTTTCACCCAAAAAATGGGAAGAAACAAGGTCAGTTTAAAAAATGGGGTTCTTCTTCCAAAGTAAAAGGGAAGAAAATTCAACATAAGGATACACAATACTACAAGATTTGTGATATGAATAACCATGACACCAACATGTCTTGGTTCAAAAATAAGCAATAAAATGACCAACCTTCTGAGAATAAAGGTAAATAGAAACAAAAATATAAAAATAAACATAAGCAAACTAAGGGACATGTTTCTTATGTTGACTCCAACTCAGACTCAGACTCTCCTGGGTCTGATTCAGATTCTGACTCTAAAAGAGCACACAAGGTGCTCATCACCCATACTTCATATTCACATATAGATGTTGTATGATATATTAATTCAGGAGCTTGTAAACACATGACTGGAGACAAATCATAGTTTGAAACTTTTAAGGATAAATAAGGTAATCCAGTCACAATTGCTAACATTCAAGTCTACCAAGTGAAGGGTGAAGGGGATGTTTTTGTCTCTCTTCCAGATGGTAAATGTCAGATAGAGAAGGTCCTCTATGTCCCTGTATTAGCAAATAATATACTATTTGTTCCACAAATGTTGGATAGAAATATGGATGTTGTGTTTTGAGTTATGAAAGGCAAGAAGAGATGTTTCATAACCCACAGAGGTAAACATGTCACAACAAGATCCTAAAAGCATGGCTTGTTCACTCTAGAGGCTCTTTAAACACCTCATGTTGCTCTGGCTACAACTACAAAGGAGGCCACTTCTCTCTAGCATAGACGTTATGGGTATCTCAGTTCAAGATATTTTCTTGAATTTCATAAATATGAGATGGTAAGAGGACTTCCTCACCTCTCCCATGTCTTACCAATTTGCTCAGATTGCTTAGCATGGAAGCAACATCGAGTACCTTTTGAAGCTAACTCTTCCAGATCTAAGAAACCTTTAGAGTTGGTACACACCGATCTATGTGGTCCTATGCCAACCAATTATGGTGGAAAGAAGTATTTTCAATTGTTTTTTGATGATTACTCATGGAATATGTGGGTTTTATTTCTTCAGTTTAAATAATTGGCTTTTTCATACTTTCAATAGTTAAAGAAACTTGTGGATAAGGAGTCGAGATGTTTCATCAAAACCCTTTTCTCAGATCGAAGGGGGGAATACACCTCTAAAGTTTTTTCATCATTTTTTAAAGAACATGGTATTAAGAGACAACTGACTACAACCTATACACCTCAGCATAATGGAGTTGTAGAGAGGAGAAATCATTCCATTGTGGAAATGCTTTGATGTATGCTAAAGGGAGAACATATCGAGGATCAATATTGGGTAGAAATAGTGAACACAACATCATATCTCATAAATAGAGCACCCACCAGAGCTCTATAAGTAAAAACACCACAAGAAGCATGGAGTGGTAAGAAACCCTCCATTTCTCATTTGAGGGTTTTCGGATGTAAGAAATTCATGCACATCCAAAACATAAAAGAAATAAGTTATATGAGAAGACCCTATAATGTATTTTTCTTGGTTATGATGATTTTTCAAAGGGATATCGCTTGATAGATCCTATAACCAAGAAAAAACATATAAGTAGAGATGTAGTATTTGATGATGCTTCTACATTAGATATCACATCTACAAATGTATACCTTGAAGAAGAAGAAGAACCTAAGAAAGAAAGCTCATCTCCAAAGAAGAAGGTTCCAAAATGGTATACTAGTACAATGAGATATTCTAAACTGAATACACTTCTAGATCTAACTCAAGATCAACCATGCACTTGGAGTATGACACAACATAGAAGAGCAGAGGCATCATCTTCAAAGGTTGATGAGCTTTGCCAATATTTTTATGATCTATCTGTAGATGCAGAGGAAGACAGAGACACATATATGGATAATGAATAGGTTTATATGATAGCTTTGGATGAAAATGAGCCTGTAAAAGTTCAAGATGCACTTAGTGAGCCTTAGTGGAAGGTTTCTATGGAAGCATAATACACATCTCTCATGAAGAATAATACATGGAAGCTAGTAAATCTTCCTACAAGAAATAAGCCCATTGGTTGCAAATGGGTGTTCAAAGTAAAGTATAAAGTATATGGTACTATTGATAAGAATAAATCTTGTCTTGTTGCAAAGGGCTATGCTCAGAAAGAAGGCATAGACTATGAAGAGACTTTTGCCCCTACTACAAATACGACTACCATTCGAATACTTTATGTCATGGCAGCTCAGTTTGAGTGGAAGTTACATCATATGGATGTGAAAAGTGTCTACAAGAATAAGTATACGTGACCCAACTAGAAGGATTTGTGGTTGAAGGACAAGAACATAAAGTTTACAAATTGATCAAATCCTTGTATGGTCTCAAACAAGCTCCTCAAACTTGGTATATCAAGATATATAGTCACCTAGTGCAGCATGGATTCAAAATAAGTCCTTCAGATGTGAATCTCTATATTAAGAACAATGGTTCTGATATAGTTATTCAGATGTTAAATGTAGATGATCTTATCATAACTGGAAGTTCAGATAAAATTATTGATGTAGTAAAAGATGATTTGAAACAATATTTTGAAATGATAGATCTAGGACTTCTTCACTATTATCTTGGTTTGGAAGTAACTCAAAAAAAGCACCATATCTGAGTTACACAAAATAAGTATGCCAAGACATTAGTCAAAAAATATCGAATGACTAATTGTAAGCCTAAAACAACTCCAATGGATCAAGGACTTAAGTTATCATGATATGATAAATCACCTCAGGTAGATGGTACTCTCTATCGCCAGATGATTGGGAGTCTCCTATATCTAACCAAAACTAGGCTGATCTTAGTTTTGTTGTGGGTTATCTTTCACGGTTCATGCAGGAACCCAAGGTAAGTCATTGGAAAGCAGCAAAAAGAGTTCTATATTATGTTCATGGTACAATGGATTTTGGCTTGGAATACAAAAAGAATATCAAGTTATATCTACAAGGATACATAGACTCCGACTATGTTAGATCCATTGATGATCGAAATTAACTTCTGGATACATATTTCATCTTGGTTCTGGTCCCGTCTCTTGGCATAGCAAGAAGCAACAGGTGGTTGTTATCTCTTATACAAAGGTAGAATATTGTGCAGCTAGTGGAGTAGTCTGTGAGATAATATGGTTACATCGCATTCTTACAAACATGAGCCTTCCAAGGAATCTTCCACTGCATTTTTTTTATGATAACATGTTGAAGTTTTAGCTTGTCTCAGTCAGTATGTATTCTTTTGAGTTGAAATATTAATAGATTCTACTTTGTAGTCATAGTTTGAAGATGATTTGTATTAATATACTCTAATGTTGTGATATATCAATAATTACACCTTATTACTCCAACTTAAAATAATATTCAACACCTTCACAATAATCTTATTTAACACAAAAACCCCTTATTAAAATTAAAACAATACTCAAAAGTCTTAATCCTCTAATATGCCAATATTGTAGTAATACTTGGTTTAGAGTAAAACATTGGTATACGTAGTTCATCCATTGAATGCTAAAATAAATTAGGAACCTAAGAAAGTTGTATATTTTTTTGGATCACACCAAACACATTGACACTCACTGTAATTTCATTCGTGATGAAGTTCCAAAGCACAACATTCAGCTCCAATACATTCCCACTGATGTGCAAGTTGCAGATATCTTCACCAAGGCACTTGCACATGTCAAATTTGAATTTTTTTGCAATACTCTTGGTATTTTCCAATAATTTAATAAGGGGGGATGTTAGCATATCATATATTAGTGCCTAAGTTTATTTCATTATTGGGTGGGTATATAAAAATAGTGCTTTAGTGCTCTCTAGTTAACGATTTGGTTGGAGAACCAACTCGGTGGTTCAACCAACCGAACCACCGTCTTTGATTGTATTTAAACCACCATGCTTCATAATTAAAGATTGCTTCACACTTTATTTCCTCTAATAATTTTACAAATCATGACTAGAGAATTAAGAATTTATTTCAAATTGGTATTAAATCCAAAGCTATCTATGGAAGTTTTAACAACATTGGATTCCAACAACAATCCTCTACACTTACAAATCCCACAGTTTCATGGGAAAATTTATGATTACTGGAGCATACAAATGAATATTATTTTTGGGTCTTAGTAGCTATGGGACCTAGTGGAAATGGGTATGTAGAACCCACAAATGAAATAGCATATTTATATTTGTCAAGCTAAGAAAGATATGTTGAAGGAAAATCAAAATAAGGATCAGAAGGATTTGTTATTCATTATGCATGCTATTGATAAGTTCATTTTTCCTAGAATTATAGAAGCAATAAATTCTAAGAAATCATGAGAAATTTTTGTAATTTTCTATCAAGGCAACCGTAAGGTAAAGTTGGTGAGGTTGCAAATATTGAAAAGCGAGTTCAAAAATATGTTAATGAATAAATATGAGTTAAAAAGTGACTTCTTTACCACACAATAGGTATTATTAATCATATGAGGATAAATGGGATATTGAAATCCAAATAATTATGGAGAAGATGCTAAGAAGTCTACCAGTAAGGTTTGACTTGATCATCATTGCCATTGAGGAATCAAGGGACTTAACAACTCTATTAGTAGATTAGTTGATGGGTTCTCTAAAAACACATAAGTAGATGTTAAACTAGATAACATAATACTCATTAGATCATTCATTCAAATCACAAGTCTCATTCAAATACAATAGTACAAGAAAAGAATTCTAGCAAGCAATCTCAAGTTCTCAAGAAGGAAGAGGACATGACTATAGATATAGTTTTGGTAGAGACTATGAAATAGGAGGAGAAACTAGTTACAATTTCCATGAAGTAAGAGGAATAAGAAACATAAAAAATAAACAAGGAGGCCAAAATAAAAGGTATGACAAATCAAAAATTCAATTTTATCATTGCAAAAAAATTAGTGATTACAATTATGAATGTAGAAAGTAAATGGATGCAAAAACTAAGCAAGAGGTAAATTATACAAATGATAATAAAGAAAACAAATATGTATGTGGGTATTTGATGTTAATGTATAGTTTTGATGAAGAGATTCAAAAGAATTTATGGTGTATATATAGTATTTGTAGTAACCACATGTCTTATTTGGAAGATAACGCTCGATCATGACTTGATTACCAACCTAATAAAAATCTTAAGGAAGTTGTTAAGGACCAATCACTTGTTGTTTAGTTTGCTTTAAAATAGGAATAGGTTGAATTGAAGAAGGTTGTGGTTTCTGAATAGATGAAGCAAAAATAGGAGCATTTGGAGCAAGAGGAGGAGGTACTAAAGAGGGAGGAGTGGCCTCCTTTTATGGAACTGGTGCTAGTGTGTCCTTTGGATTGCTAAATATCAATGCAATATTTTTTGACTAGGAGTGGAGCATGGTATTCTTATTGAAATAAATGAGAAATATCTTCTTCTCATGATGTAATGTGTATGTATTTTTTTAAGCATCATATGGATCCCTTTTGTCATGTTGATGATGAGGCCTAGAAATGCCTCAATCATAACATGTTTTGAACACTAAAAATGCCTATAAACTCTTATGTTTTATCTAATATGTTAGTTAAGTTGATTCAATATGTTGTATATTAACCATTTTGCATGATCAATGTATTTGGAATATTATATGCTGATTTTACAACTTTTTGCATAGTTTAGTGTTCTTTTTGCTATGATTTGCTAAAATGGGATACGCTTAAAATAATAGCATCATTTCACTAATCATGTTTTGATTTGTCTCAAGCAATTATTTCACCTAAATATGGCAACAGTGCAAGCAAACTGTTGCTGTGCAACAAAAACTGGTCTTTCCCATGTAAATTCTAGCTAGTTGTCCATAAATAGCAAGGCATGGAATTCACATGTGGAAAGAAATGAAGACCATTGGAATTTGATCTTAGGAGATAACCCACCTGAGAGATGCAAAAGAAATCACTGGAAAAGCACACATTTGTTCATTCCGAAGTATCTTTGGAATGAACAGATATCTTCGAAATGAGAGAACACAACGTCTTTGGAATGAGCGGATCTTCAGAATGAAGAATGCATTATCTTCAGAATGAGTGGATATTTATAATGAAGGATTGAAGTATCTTTAGAATGAGAATTGCAGTATCTTCGAAACAAGCGATCTTCAAAATGAGAATTGCATTGTCTTTGGAATGAAGCCACTTATCTTTGGAATGAAAATAGAATGTGCTTTTTGACTTGTTGACCAATTTATGAAGCCAAAAAAAGGGAAATAAAGGTTGGAAAAGGTAAAGGAAAAGATCTTCCATCTGTCTTTACTGTCATTGCCGACCAAAGTCATCATTAATGGAAAGATCAAGTTTTACTCCTCTTCTAGGATAAAACCAAAATTTGTTGCAACATTGTAGGATTAGATCTTTTGAGATATTCTTTGTTTGTAATCAGACCTTAGGACATCTATAAATATTGCTCCCATTTAGGTTGAGCAAGGTAGAGTAGTAGCAGCAGGAAGTAGAAAGTAAGGAAGCTAGGAAGAAGCAGAAAATAGGTAGAATTTGATTGTTACAGTGTTGTAACAGGTTTTTAGCAGAATTATTGTAATCATGTTCTTTAATCAATAAAGTGCACCAGTTCTATTCCATATTGTTTGTAAATGAGTGTGATTAATATTTAGAGAGAGAGAGAGAATTATACCTTCTTCTGGACAAGGATACTGGCCACTTCCAGACCTAGGAGGAGGACTAACAAGCAGGTTTTTATTTTGATTTTGCTACAACAGAATGAGTAGTAGAACTTGTTATTTCAATTGCTTGTAAACAGCTGACAATATTTGCAGTCTTAGTTTATTTATGCTTAGATTAATCTTGTGCTTAATGTTTTAGCTGTAATATTTACCTTCAGCAAAGCTTCCACTTTATTTCAGACTATTATTCCTAGAATTTACTATTTTTTAGCAATTTTCTGCATTTTATGTTTTGCTGTCAAATCCTGCACAAAAGATTGACAACCTTCTATTACAGAGCCTTGACAGTTTTCATTTCTATGTTAGAATTAGAATTTCATTGCTGCAAAAGTAATTAGATTTCCTTTCTACAATTAGGATCAGACTTTCAATTCTGCAACTGTTATTTTTGCAACATAATTAGGTCTTATTCTACAATTGTAATTAGGACTTCATTTCTATAGTTAATGATTAGTTTTCAATTTTGCAACTTAGATTAAGATTTAATTCATGCAATTTAGAGATAGGAATGTCCCAAAACCCCCCACACAACCGGTTCCACCAATAAGACCTGTTGCTCTAGATTGACCTAAGTTATAGTTGTTTCACTTCTTCCACAAATAGCCTTGTACACTGCCTTGGATTGAAAAATTCATTGAGAATTAATGATGGTATAATGACTATGCATCATTTTGGCACTGTTGTCAAAGAATAGTTTTTTCAGAAGAAAACAAACAGTCCAATAGCTATAATCATACTAAGCTATGAAAATTCAGGGTAAAATATGAATACAACAACTGAGAAAGATAACAACTATTGACTTAATTTATGTCATTTAGGAGTAAACATGAATGATTAAGTCAAGGGATAAAAAAAATATAACTACCCCAAAGGATCCCTGGATTGTTCCATTAAGGATATCTTCATGCCTAAGGGGTGAATCACCTATGTTTGAACTACCTGAAATATTGATAAACAAATCACCAATTTTATCATCATTAGAATATCCTAAGAAAGACAATTCATCAGACTCATCATCAACAGAGAGGCTTGGACCTCTTGAGAGAACAATTTGGGAAGCTTTAACTTCTCCCAACAAACAGGAAACTATGGCAAAAGGAGGCAATATAGATGGCCAACATGGCTATGTCTATAATGAAGGAGATGATCAGGATATGTTCCAACCTTCCAGAACATTTGAATATCCTATTCGTTTGAATCCAACACAAAACTCTCCCATGAAGACCATTTCACCTTCAATACTTCCAACCTTCTAAGGTGTTGTATCTAAAGATCCTGATCAGTTTTTTTTTTAATTCAAGGTAGTGTGTCAGACCTATGATTATATAAATGACAATCAGAAACTTAAGGTTTTTCCCTCAACACTCAAGGATTCAGCACTGCGCTGGTTCATGAGCTTAGAGCCTAATTTCATAAGAACCTGGGATCAAATGGAAATTATCTTTTTAGACATTATTGTCGTGTAAGGAATAGAAAATATGAGTTATTCAGAATCAAGAAGGAAGATGATGAGACATTGGAAGATTATCTTGATAGGTTCTCCTTTGTTCAAAGGAGATGTGGACTTGTAGAACCAAAATTATGTAAAAGCATATTTTTGAGAGGATTGCAAGATGAATCTAGAGAAGTTTTGGATTTTATGGGAAAATGGGATGTAACCACTCTCAGTAATGAGGAAATTATGGATCTCTGTAGGAATTACTCTCGCACTAAATAGAGAAGAAGAAAAAGCCGCACAAATGGCACTGATGTGAAGGACCTGATAGAGGAACTTGCAAATTTCAAAACTGATATTCTAGTGCACCTAAACACTACTTTGGGGGAAATGTATGCAAAAGAAAAAAACATAGAACCTTTGGCAATTTATTGCCCAAGATGTAGAAATAAACATGCTTTGCAGGAATGTCCTTTGAATAAAACATCTATCTCGACCATTTGTAGTATCTGTTCAAAAAGGCATTCAAGTCGAACAATGTCACCTGCTACCACAACTCAAAACTGTGTTAGAAAACCAGACTGAGGAACTCAACTATATTGGACAAAAACAAGGGGGAAATTTCTCTCAATACCAAAATCCCCCTTGTTTTCCTATAAATTGGGGGCATAATCCTCGTACTATGCCTTGGGGACAATCAGAACCACCCCAACGTCCTTGGAATTATCCTCAATGGACAAATTCCCAAGAATGGCCATAAGAAAATTAGAGTAACCCAGCCTAGAATCAGAATCAAAACAACCCTTCATGGAATCAAAATAACCCATCTTGGAATCAAAACAATCCAGCCTAGAATCAAAATCAGACTAATCCACATTGGATGCAAAACCAACCACAGTGGAGTTAGTAATACTAGTCCTATCCAAGGCAACAAAGGAATCAAGGGCAAACTCAGCATTTGTTGCCTACACCTAATAAAAATTTTCAAGAAAAACAACAATAAACACAGCAAGTGAAACAACCTCAATTGTCAGCTCAGCCAGTCACTAATCCAAATAGCATGAGACAAACACCTCCTGTCTATGTGACTAAAGCTGAAGAAAATGTTGAAATTAATGTTCTTGATTGTAGTAACATCTAACTTCGTTCCAAAAAAGTACCTGAACCAATTTCAAATGAAATAAAAGAAAATGAAGAGCAAGAATCATCAGAACCAGAGAGAATCCAACCAACAATGGAGACAAAAGAAAAATTGGAACCAGAGAGAATCCAACCAACAATAGAGAAAGAGACAAAAATGAAACCACAGGTAGAACAATTACCAAGGATAATTCCATATCCTGAAAGATTCAATGCAATACCAAAAAATTTTGAGTCATAATTGGTCAAAGAACTCAAAAATTTGACTATATCATTGCCCTTATTGTAATCCATTAAGGAAATACCAGAGATTAATAGTACTGTCCAAAATTTATGCATTAAAAGAGTAGGAAGAAAGAAGAAAGCATTTCCCAAGACTGTGCAGGTTGAAGGAAATATAGCTGATCTCTTATCTGGAAAACTAGTACCTCCAAAGTATAGTGACCCAGGAAGTCCAGTTATCACGGTTACCATAGGTTCAGTACCAATATCAAATGTTTTAGTAGATCTAGGAGCTGTAATAAATGTCATGACCAAGGATACAATGGAACAATTACAGCTCAAACATCTCAGCCCCACATTTATAGTTTTAGAAATGGCTGATAGGTCAATTGCAAAACCTGAAGGAATCATTGAAGATGTCCCTATAGAAGTTTCTTCTTGGGAATTCCCTACAGATTTTTTGGTTTTACAGCCAATAAATTTAGCACATGGATATCCCATTATTTTAGGAAGACCTTGGCTTGCAACTGTAGCAGCCTTCATAGACTACAGATCTAGAAACATGACTATTTCAAATGGTATTGATCTGAAATAGATTTCTTTATATCCTCCTGCAAAACCATCTAGCAAATTTTTAGATTAGTTATGGTCTTTTGACTCAGAGAAAGAACTAGAAGAAGTCATTTCTACACTAGCTACCTTAGTAGTAAGAGAACACACAGAAGACCTCAGTGACATAGAAAATTAAAAAAATGAAACAACCCTGATGAATGTTCCGCATGAACAAGGTTTAGAAGGGGAAGCAACAAATATCCAATAGTTGTTAAGTAATGAGGAGAATCAAAAATCTGAAGATGAACCATCTGTACTATCATAGGGAAACTCTGTTTCACTACCACATGGATGGCACCATCATCTGATTTTTCCTTCTCACTGTTCCATAAAAGATATGCTTCCCTCAAGTAGCAATAAAACAGAAACTACTTCTTTTCTCCCATCTCAGCAATGTCCTCTTAATCCCTTAATCACCAGGTATGAAGGAGTGAATTCAGTTCTTCTAAATAAGAAACAAATAGAAGTCCAGCCAGGCAAATTTTTGAACATTTACAGACCGACTTACTAGGGAAGAGGAAGAAAAATTGATAGTTGTCTTGCAGAAGCATGTTCATGCTTTTGCTTGGAACTACAAAGATATGTCAGGAGTTCATCCTGATATATGTACCCATGGAATCTATACTGAAGAAGTCAAGCCAGTTAGACAACCCCAAAGAAGATTGAATCCTGCCTTAAGAGATATTGTGAAAGAAGAAATTGAAAAACTTCTGGAAGTAGGATTCATTCACCCAATTTCTAATATCCAATGGGTTTCTCCATTGGTAATAGTTCCTAAGAAAAATGGAAAAATGAGAGTATGTGTAGACTATAGAGAGTTGAATAAAGTAACATACAAAGACCATTTTCCATTACCTTTCATAGATCAGGTGTTAGATACTCTTGTTGGAAAAAGATACTTTTGTTTTCTTGATGGATTTAGTGGATATAATCAAATTTAGATTGCACCTGAAGATCAAGAAAAGACGACTTTTACATGTCCATGGGGAACATTTGCCTATAGTGTTTTACCTTTTGGTTTGTGTAATGCCCCAACAACTTTTCAGTGAGTAGTCCTAGCAATTTTTGATGATCTGACCACCAAAAGTGTTGAAATATACATGGATGATTTCACAGTATGTGGACAAACCTTTGATTTTACATTGGAAAATATTGACAGTCTTAACTCACTGTGAAACATATCAGTTATCCTTGAATCCAGAAAAATTCTTCATGATGATGAAGGAAGGGATAGTTCTTGGTCATCACATCTCTCCTGAAGGGATCCAAGTTGATCCAAAGAAGGTGGAAATTATCAAGAATCTCCTTCCTCCTAAAACTCAGACTAATGTTAGAAGCTTCCTAGGACACATTGGTTTTTATTGTAGGTTTATTCCCAACTTTAGTACAATAGCCAGTCCTATGTTTGCCCTATTGACTAAATATTTTGAATTCTCTTGGACTGCAAAGTGTCAGGAAGCATTTAAAGCTCTGAAAGAGAAATTGATAACTCCACCTGTGCTCAGAGGACCTAATTGGACATTACCATTTCACATACAAACTGATGCCTCCAATACAGCAATTGGAGCAGCATTAGGACAAATTGACAATGGTGGACACTATACCATCTACAACATTAGCAAGAACTTGACAGGAGTCGAGAAAAAATATACAACAACTGAGAAGGAATTCCTAGCAATAATTTATGCCATCAACAAATTCAGGCATTACATCACAGGTTATCAAATATTTATTCATACAAATCATATAGACATTAATTATTTGATGAATAAACCTATGGTAAGTGCAAGAATTATTCGTTGGTTGTTTTTGTTGCAAGAATTTGATATCACTATAATCAACAAACCAGGAAAAGCTAATGTTGTGGCTGATTTTTTGTCTAGGTTGCAGAACACAGATGAAGCGGAATTGGTTGATGACACTTTTCCTAATGAAAAAATATTTGCTATATCATTCCAATCACCTTAGTTTGCAGATATAGCCAATTATTTGGTCATAGGGAAAGTTCCTCCACATTTCACTTCAAAACAGAAAAAACAATTGATCAAACAGAGTTCTTATTTTGAATGGATTAAGAGTATGCTTTTTAAGTGCAGTCCTGACCATGTGTTACGTAGGTGCATCCGAAAGGATGAAGTGTATGATATCCTTAGAGCTTGTCATGATGAACCCTCAAGTGGACACTATTTTGTAAAAAGCACAGTTAGGAAAATCCTAGGGACAAGATATTATTGGCCATCTCTTCACAAGGATGTGAAAAAGTACATCAGGCATTGTGATGCATGCCAAAGAATGGGAAAACCCACTCATACAAATGAGATGCCACTGTAGCCTCAAATGGTTTTAGAACCATTTGAGAGGTGGGGGCTTGATTTTGTAGGACCTATTGATCCACCTTCTCAAAGAAAGGTGCATATTCTAGTATGCACTGATTACCTGACAAAGTGGGTAGAGGTGCGTGCTTTCAAACATGCTCGTGAAGAGAAAGTCATTGATTTCTTGTATACTCAAATTTTTCAGAGATTTGGAGCTCCATGGTCTATCACCATAGACCAAGGACCCCAATTTGCATCCAAAGTCATAAAGGCATTTACAGAATTGTATGAAATCAAACATAGGAAATCATCACCTTACCACCCACAAGCAAATGGCCAGGTTGAGGTAACAAACGAGGGAACTAGAATGCATCTTGACAAAAATAGTAGCTTTTCATAGGAGAAATTGGCTAGATAAATTACCTGAAGCAGTTTGGGCCTACAATACTACTTGGAAGTCCACTATTGGATTCACACCTTATGAACTAGTCTTTGGTAAAAAGCCTCTCTTACCTATTGAATTTGAGCTACTAACATTGCACACAACACTAGAAATTGGAATTGAATTGTCGTAGGCACAAACAGACAGGATTCTGTAGCTGAATGCATTGGATGAACTTAGATTGGATGCTCTGCACCAAACTGAAGTAATTTAGGAGCAGAGGAAGTTGTGGCATGACAGTTACATTCAGCAGAGAAAACTTCAACAAGGAGATTGGGCTTTATTGTTTGATTCTCGCTATGAAGACTTCCCTAGAAAACTGATAACTAGATGGTTGGGACCTTACTGGATTGAAGATGTATTTGAAAATGGAGTAGCTCGTATATCTCCTATTGATGGATCACAAAGAAAGTTGGTAGTGAATGGACATTACCTCAGAGTGTACCATACACCTCTGACTAAAGAGGAATTCTTGCAGCAACTTGATAGTTTGGATACACAACAGGTGGAAGAGATTCCCTCTTCCACTTCAAAACAATCAGCATGATCATGGATTTCAAGAAAAGCAAAAAATACAAAAAAAAAAAATAGAAAACAAAAAGATGAATAAATTTTGAGTATGAATTCCTTCATGGGCATGGTTTCAGGGGAAATCATGAAATTCCTTCATGGGCATAGTCAGGATCAAGAAAAAAAAAGAGAGAAAAGGAGAGGTAAAAAAAAAAATGGGGGGAAATCAAAAATAAAAATAAAAAAAGAAAAATGAATAACTCAGCAGTGAAAAACTTTTCTAAAGGCACTACTGGGTTGGTATGCATGAAAACCAATTTTCTGGCATGCATATCCTTGAGAAATTTTTGAACCATCATTGTACAAATTCACCAAGTGCACTTGTTTTGAAATGTTGCAAAAAATCTCAGCAGAACATCAATAAAGGCAGTCATTCTTCAAAACTGGCATTAACTATTTTTATCAGGTATATATTTCTTACATTTCTTCATTGTAAAATGATTGGTATATAGTATATGACAATTAACCATTAGCATAAAAGGTATTCATAAGAGTTGGTATACTTAAAACATGTTTTGAAAATGAAAATATTGATTTCTGCCTAATCTTCAGAACAAGAATGCCAAAAATAGTGCCTGTTGTATTATCTTCGGATTGAAATTGTCTTTGAAATGACAGCAAAATGAATGTTGCACTTTGTCTTCAGAAATAAACTTTGTCTTTGGAATGACAATTTGTCTTCGGAATGAAACTTGGTCTTCGAATGATGACTTACTGCATCATCTTCGGAATAAGGATCTGTCTTCAAAATGAAGATCTATCTTCAGAATGAAGATCTGTCTTTGGAATGAAGATCTGTCTTCAAAATGAAGATCTGTCTTCGGAATGACAATTTACCTTGGCAATATAGCCTGATCTTCAGAATGAGGATTGATCTTCGAAATGATGATTGATCTTCGGAATGAAGATTTAAATTTGTAAAGAAGATTTGTCTTCGGAATGAAGACCTATCTTCGAAATGAAGTTATAATCTTTGAAATGAAGTTTTTGTTTGCACAATAAGTTATAAACTTTGAAAAGAGCATTTCCACGTGGCATCCAAGAAGACAAGGTGCGAAAAAATTAAACTCTTTTAGTTGCATGCGATAAAGGAACACGTGTCAGTCAGCACATGGTTTGTTTTTGCACCCATTGGAAAATACTAGAATTACGGAGGACGTGACAAACCATATGCCACCAATTTTTAATCCCAATAAACATGCACGTGAGAATCTACAAAACCAAATGAGGTGGATCTGATGGCAAGGATGTCCATGCAATCATTCATGGATAGGTGTTCAGTGCAACAGTAGAAATGTGTGCCACCTTCCTTTTCGAAGACGTGTTTACGAAGTACAGTGCTTAGGTTACGGTTCATTTTGAAGAAGAAGATGAGAAATAGGGCAACGAAGGTTTCAAACTAAAACTCTACAAATCTGCAACATAAAAAAATAGAGATATAGCAGAAGAATAGCAGCAGTAGTGTATAGTTTTTTAACAAAAAAGATGGGGTGAAATATCAAAATAGAACCTGTAGATACCACCTACCTCAGAGAAAATCTGGCAGTCATGCAGATTTTTGAATATGGAGGGTTTATGCCATTTCTGGATAAGTTTAATGGGTCTTCTGAATATTTGGTTGGCATGTTCGCCCATACATTCAGAAACAACCAAGCACATGTAAATGACATGATATTTGAGGTAACCCCTAAAATTTTAAGTTAGATTACTGAGCTACCATTAGAAGGGATTTCAATTTCTAGATCTGGTAAGAATACATTGGCAAATGTAGTTAATTAGTTTGTAGAAGAAAATGATAGAGATCCAGAGTATTTAACCCATAACAACACATGTAAAGGGTCAAAAAGGGCCAGCCTGTAAGAACCCTAGGATGAAGTAGCCACCTGGGTAATTAAATTCCTAACCTGTGAAGGGCAGTATGTGCTGTTGTCAGGGCATCATCTACGAATTTTGAACCATCTCAGACATGGTGAGCAACAATCGAAAGTTAGGGTAAATCTTCCCCTGTATTTGTATCAAGAATTAAAAAACATGGCAAAGAGATATCAAGAGGGTAAAGGAAGCCTTCGCCATCATGGACTCATCAAACTAGTTTGCCAACACCATTTTAGAGGAAACCCTAGGAGTTTTGATAGGTTTTACTCTACCTTAAATGATGTCATTTTTAGGGATGAAGATGAGGAAGAAGAAGAACCAGATACTGTTGATGTTGCTATAGAAGAAGAAATAGTTGTTATAGAAAATGTTGTAGAGGAAACTATAGTTGGTGCCCCTAAAGATGTTACAGAACTACACCCAACAGCAGTAGCAAAAAACCTTGCTCCTGAACCCTCAACTTCACTAACCAAGAAACAAAAGAGAAGAGGATCTGGAACTGGCAGCAGAGTAGAAAAACAAAAGAAAGATCATTTTTCTAGAGTGACCATTGATTTGATAGAACATATAAGTGAAGCACTTAACCAAACAAAGGTAAAAATAACAAGGGAAATAGAGGCATCTAAAATTGACCCCATAACCCTTGCTGTCACTAGAAAATAGAGCAAAAAGAAGAAGTTTGCATCTAGAACTAGGAGGTCTACAAGAATCCATTTGAAAGAAACAATAGAATAGGTTATGGAGGAAGAAGATATACCAAGCAGCCCAGATGTCATAGAGATACAACCAGCCTCTGAAAACTTTCCAAAATTCCTTGAACAGATAGCTGAGACAGAAACTAAGTAGGATGGTTTGGAGGAGGCTATAGTTCAACAGGCTACATATATGGTAGATACCCTTATAGACAGTTTTATAGAGCCTCCTGAACAAGAACAAATTATTGCAGAAGAGGAGATATTGGTTGAGTAGCCAACTATAACTGATTTGTATGTATCAGCTTCTGAAGCAAAAACAAAAATGGAAGACATCACAGAGCAGCTGAGAGCAGCAAGGAGTGTTGTCAAGACACAGACCATATAGATTTCAAAGAAAGAAAGCATCATTGAGATGCAAGAAAGAAAAATTGCAGAGTTACAGTAGGAAGTGGTAGCATTAAGAAGATTATTGTCACAATCTAAAAAATAGCCAGCTGTATCCATTGATGAAGACAATTTGGCTTAATTGCTTCTGGGTCTATCAAGGACAGATGAATCTATTGAGACAAAAATGGGTGTTCATTTTGAAATAGCACCCCTTCATTCTGAAGAAGTGCCTATTCATTCTAAAGCAGCACCATCTCATTCTAAAGCATTGCCTTCTTGTTTTGAATATGCTTTAGAAATGATAAAGAGCATAGCAGAGGATGTTGAAGATGAGTCACCAACACAGGAACAGTCCCAGCAATAAGAAAAAGTTCAAGTAAGTACTCCTATTGAGGTCCTTGCATTCCAAACTGTTACACTTTTAGTAAAAATAGTAGATAAGGGGGTACAAGTAGAATTACTATCTAATGACAACCCCATAGAAATAGTAAATAAGGAGGTACAGGTAGAATTATTGATAGATTATCAACCAGTAGAAGTGGTAGAAAAATGAGTTCAAGTTGATTTGATACCTAGGATTCCACCTATAGTCAGACCACCTAATATTATGTCTCTAGAGTGGTACAATGCAGACATAGCTAGCTGGATGATTAAATATGAGCAGCTTGCTACTAAAATTGAAAATTTCAAATTGGAAGCAAAACAGCTAGAGGCCAAAGAAATAGAAATTCAGGTATTAAAATAAAAGGTGTCTGACTTATGCCAAATTGTTGAATTTTTAGTCCAATTTAGACAACCAGCCAAATTTTATAGCTTTATTTTGAAGGAAAAATACCTCAGATGGCAGGTCATGAGGATTAGTTCAAACCTCCCATATAAATTGGACACAACTACAGATTTCCTGGAAGCATACTTTGACAGTCCTTTTGAGCAAAAAAATCTCCTGTGTGAACTATTTTCACACAGTTTCTTCATTCCAAAGGAAGTTGAGTTTCATCCTCAAATCTACATTGGAGATGTTTAGTTGAGAGCATTTATGTCTACTTTGTAGAATCAGCTTTACTAGGATCAAGAGAAAAAGAAAAATAAAGAGATTGAAACCAGGGCTGAGTTGTTAGTCAGAGCAATCCAGCCAAATCACCTAGTTATCACTAGGTAGCACTTCTCAATGATGAACATGGATGATATAAAGAGGATGTACTTGAACAACTTAAGGGACTGTGTGACCAGATTCAATAATTTTTGTGATCACAATTTTTTCCCAGCATTGTTAGTGTGCAGAGACAGATGGGCTAAACTTTCCATGTCTTTGAGGAAAAGAGAACCCATCTCCCCCATCAACTTAGAATGGTCTAGAAGAAGAGTAGAAGGTGTAATCCAGCTGATTCAAATCATGCAACATAACTGGATAGGTCTTAGGTTTAGGCCTCCGACCATCATTACTCCAGTTCCATTCTACTTTGAGGAAGATGCCCAACCTGATGAACAATTTGAATACTGGCTCAGAAACATTCAAGAAAACATGGGGTATTATATAGGCAAGAAATTATTCTACAGGTCATAGAATCTAAACATGGACATATGTGATTCCATAGCCCAACAGAATGCATAAGGGAATGCATTAATATAAGTTGGGGGGAAAATGATGAGGCCTGGAAATGCATCAATCATAACATGTTTTGAACACTAAAAATGCCTATAAACTCTTATGTTTTATCTGATATGTTAGTTAAGTTGATTCAATATGTTGTATATTAATCATTTTGCATGATCAATGTATTTGGAATATTATATGTTGATTTTACAGATTTTTGCATAGTTTTGTGTTCTTTTTGCTATGATTTTCTAAAATGGGATATGCTTAGAATAATAGCAGCATTTCACTAATCATGTTTTGATTTGTCTCAAGCAATTATTTCACCTAAATCTGGCAACAGTGCAAGCAAACTGTTGTTGTGCAGCAAAAATTGGTCTTTCCCATGTAAATTCTAGCCAGCTGTCCATAAATAGCAAGGCATGGAATTCACATGTGGAAAGAAATGAAGACCATTGGAATTTGATCTTAGGAGATAACCCACCTGAGAGATGTAGAAGAAATCACTGGAAAAGCACACATTTGTTCATTTCGAAGTATCTTCAAAATGAACAAATATCTTTGGAATAAGAGAACATAGTGTCTTTAGAATGAGCGGATCTTCAGAATGAAGAATGCATTATCTTCGGAATGAGCGGATCTTCAGAATGAAGGATTGCAGTATCTTCAGAATGAGAATTGTAGTATCTTCGGAATGAGCGATCTTCGGAATGAGAATTGCATTGTCTTTGGAATGAAGCCACTTATCTTCGAAATGAAAACAAAATGTGCTTTTTGACTTGTTGACCAATTTTTGAAGCCATAAAAAGGGAAATAAAGGTTGGAAAAGGTAAAGTAAAATATCTTCCATATGTCTTTGCCGTCATTGCCAACCAAAGCCATCATTAAGGGAAATATCAAGTTTTACTCCTCTTCTAGGATAAAACCAGAATTTGTTGCAGCATTGTAGGATTAGATCTTTTGAGATATTCTTTGTTTGTAATCAGACCTTAAGACATCTATAAATATTTCTCCCATTCAGGTTGAGCAAGGTAGAGTAGTAGTAGTAGGAAGTAGAAAGTAAGGAAGCTAGGAAGAAGCAAAAAATAGGTAGAATTTGACTGTTACAGTGCTGTAACAGGTTTTTAGCAGAATTATTGTAATCATGTTCTTTAATCAATAAAATGCACCAGTTCTATTCCATATTGCTTGTAAGTGAGTGTGATTAAGATTTAGAGAGAGAGAGAGACTTATACCTTCTTCTAGACAAGGAGACTGGCCACTTCCAGACCTAGGAGGAGGACTAACAAGCAGGTTTTTATTTTGATTTTGCTGCAACAGAATGAGTAGTAGAATTTGTTATTTCAATTGCTTGTAAACAATTGACAATATTTGTAGTCTTAGTTTATTTATGCTTATATTAATCTTGTGTTTAATGTTTTAGCTATAATATTTACCTTCAACAAAGCTTCCACTTTATTTCAGACTGTTATTCCCAGAATTTATTGTTTTTCAACAATTTCCTGCATTTTATGTTTTGCTATCAAATCCTACACAGAAGATTGACAACATTCTATTATAGAGCCTTGACAATTTTCATTTCCATGTTAGAATTAGACTTTCATTGCTACAAAAGTAATTATATTTCATTTCTGCAATTAGAATCAGACTTTCAATTCTGCAATTGTTATTTCTGCAACATAATTAGGTCTTATTCTGCAATTGTAATTAGGACTTCATTTAGGTAGTTAATGATTAGTTTTCAATTCTGAAACTTAGATTAAGATTTAATTCATGCAATTTAGAGATAGGAATGTCCCAAAACCCCCCACACAACCGGTTCCACCAATAAGACCTATTTCTCTAGATTTACCTAAGTTATAGTTGTTTCACTTCTTCCGTAGATAGCCTTGTACACTGCCCTGGATTGAAAAATTCATTGAGAATTAATGATGGTATAATGAATACGCATTAGTTGGTAGGAATTTCCATGAATTAGATGGCAACCATCTATCACAGTCACATCGTAGGTGACTCTATCCACATAGTGTGGGCCAAATGCAAAGGACACAATGCAATTTTTTGTAATCATGGAGGAGGAACCTATATCCTTCCACCTAAGTGAGTCTAGACAAGGATGGGGTTGGATATAAATAAACAACCTATTAACTATGGATATTGAAATCAAGTTCTTTTGAGAGCCATTATCAATGATATAATCCATAAAGTAATTATGCATTAGGTGGACTCATGTGATGAATAAATATTCATGACCACATTTATACACATTTTGTGTTAACAAGGTAATATTATGGAGCTTATCCTTGAGCTTATAATAATTTTGAGCTTCTCCCATAACCTCAAGAAGACCATCTCGTGGTTCCTTAGATTGAGATTCTACAACAAGATTATTTTCATTTCTAAAGCACTCAAATTCCACATGTTCTTTTCTTTTATAATAATCACAAAATTTCTTACTATTGAAAGAAGAAGAAGATGTATAATAATAATAATAATGATAGGAAGAAGAGGTATTATTTATTTGTTTTTTTTTTTGTCATTATTTGGGTGCTTTGGAGGTGTTTTAAGATCAAGATCCACCTGATTGAGTTGTAAATTTCTCCTCCACAAGTTATGCTTGATTGTACATTGCATTCAAATTTGTGGATGGTGTACATTTCAACTCCCTAAAAAGTGGTTCCCGTAATCCACTCTTAAATTTATTGATTAGTTTTGCAGTTGAGTATTGGATTCCATTTAAAATCCTTAATTTGTTAAACTTGTCAATGTATTCTTGGAAACTCATGTTGTATCTTTGCCTCAATTGAAGCCATTGGAATTCAAGATCTTTAGCATAATTTCAAGGATAGAAGGTTTCCTGCAATGCTTTCATGAAGGCATCCCAAGTGTTGATTGGATTCTAATTGATTTTATGGACCATTATCAAGACTTTGGCTATGCTAGAAAGCTTTAGCATAGTAAAGGATAATTGATCATCCTTTAAAATATTGTTATACTCGAACCATGTATCCATGTCTATAATACAACTATTTAGAACCTCGATATCATGGGACCCATCATAATTCTTGGCCTTGCATTTTGCTTTGAATTCACTATCGATGACTTTATCTACCAAAAGGCTAACTATTATTGCTATTGTGGCCATTTTCTCCACCAAATCAAAAGCCATTTGAGACAGTGTATAAGCTAGTAGTAAATTTTATAAAAGGAACCTAAAGGGGTTACAATAATTTTTTGCTTTTTAACCAAATAATTAAAAAATATTTATTTGTAAATTTACATTACTTTAATGGGAAAAATTGAATTAGCACAAAACAATTCCCCTAAATTATTGTCCTATTTTGCAAAAATAAAAAGTCCCTTTTAACCTTTTTGCAAAAAAAATTAAATTTAACATGGTTTGGTGTTTTTTCAGTGTTGGGCTTCTTGGTCAACGTAGTCAATAGAGAGGGCTCAAAGATCCATATTTTTAGGTAGGGTCCATTGGGTAGAAAAATTCAACAGGGTTTGAAAGTAAGTGGCAACCTATGAAGGAATGAGTTGTCTAGTAGAAATCAATGACTAGATGCCCAAGCCACTGTGTGCATAGTTGATGCTCATTATAGCTAATGAGCACTAGCTGCTTTGATAGGGTGAATTTTTCCTTATTAAGGTTTCAAATTCTTTTATATAGCAAATGTGGGATAATTATTTCTCACAAAAAACCTTCTTGAAACATGATCATAGCTCCAAATATCTTGTCATGTGTTAATGCATTGTTCACTAATTATATTAGCTTTTTATTGGTTTACGTGGTTCAAGATTTGACCAATAAGGATTCACCATGTGTCACCTTGTTATTTTTTTATCATCGATTGCATGTGATTGGTCAAGTCCACAAATTAGGGTTTGGATCCACGTGACTTAGAATTTGTGCAGCCAATAAAAAGTGAACTAGAAGATTCTTGATCTAGAATCATTATAGTCAATGGGATTAAAGTGGTCTACATCAAGGATTTTGCACTGAATTCTATGCTTTGGGATTTTTTCTATGTTAAAGGTTACCTCATTCTTTGTGTTGGTTCGATGCCAATTTTGTTTCCTATCTACAACGAGCTTTAGGTTGTACGTTAGATCATATTCCATGTTATTATGCAAGGTAGTGTTTGGTTTAGACCTCGAGGGCTTGATCCCATAAAAAACCAAGCCAACAACCACCTATCACCAGTTGATTGTGGCCTTTCCAAGGTTACCTAGGCATGACCTAAAGTCATTGAAAGGTGAAAATATGTCACCTTAGGTGAAATTAAAGCTACCTAAGTGAATGTCTACTCATTTATCATAGGTGACAAAAAATGGGCTGCCTATTGTAGGCGATAATAATATTATTTATTTGAAAGCTTTGAATTTTTTTAAATAAAAATATTTCAAAAAAATGTTAAGTTTTAAGAAGCCTTTTCTTTTAATGGGTTGGTTGCTTAATCTAAGGGTAATTAGTTATAATTTGATGCCTATTTAAGCACCCCTTAACAATTCAATTTTTAGCTTGGCTCTGATACCATTAATGTGGAATTAAAACCAAGCTAGGAATTGTTAGAAATAGATTATATTACATTATTTGAGGCCATGTAAATGTACCTTCCTAGGTACATACTTAGGATATTAGATTACTTGAGGGGAAATTTATCTAGTTACTTCAAGCAATGTAATAAATGCACAAGTTTCAATGTGCAAGTTGTATATGTGTAAGATGTCTATTGCACAACTAGGTATAGTGTTGTCCAATGAATACATATTCCTATATAAATGACATCATACCTCTACTTGAATGTATCAATTCATTCTCAACAATATATATTTCTTTATTCTCTTGTTCTCATGAGATGCTGCTAAATCTATCAATGGTATCATATCCATAGCAAATTCATAGAGGAATCGATAAATCCACTACCAAGGAGAAGCCCCAATAGTGAATGACCTGGTACAATTGTTGCCATCTAACAACAAGACAAAGAAAAGATTAATTTGGTATGGAGTACAAAATCCCAGAAGAAGATCTTTTTTGGAATCAAAATTTGATAAGAAGACTTGAATATAGGAGAAGCCCGCAAGATCCAATATATTTTAAGATTACCTCTCATAGTAAGAAGGTACCATTTGAGAGATAAAAACTTCTTCAAATCTATAGCAAAATGAGGAGACTATAAAGGGAGAACAAGCCACCAAATCCTAGACTCATGAAGGAAAGTTCGAGACCATATTTTTGTGAATAAGGAACTGTTTAGGATAGTATACAAAAAGTAGAAATATCTACATCCTCTATACAAGCAGTAGAAGAGCTACAAAATATTCCAAAAATGTATGCAACTATTGGTGCAAGTAGATTTATTAATTGGATTATTCATAAGAACTATTAAAGCACCTTAATTTGGATCAAATTTACAATAATAAAAATTGGATTACAGTATTCAAAAGTGCAAAAAGAGAATAATTTCTTTTAAGGTTTATTTGCACATTAGGAGTTGATTAGATTTATGCATTACAACTATATATCAACTACCTATCATCTACTTTGGAAAGCAAAAGAATACTAGTCCCTACAACTTTATTTATAAGGAAATTGTAGAATAATTTTTGAATATTCATTTCAAATTATTCTTGATTAGTTGTAGTAAATTGATTAAGTGCATTAATTTTGAGAGTTAATCGGAGAGATAAGGTGAAATTATTAGTGCACTAAAATTTAAATATTATTAGACTCATTTGCACTATTCTATTGCTCTCAAAAATAGAATTTTTCAAAGTGTCTAAAGACACTATTAGTGCACAAAAATTTGTAACATCTAGTGTCTTGGGGAAGCCACAAAATCAGATCAATCCTCTAAGCATTGGAAAAGAAATTAGCCATCAAATATCAGCAAAATAAGCCTCGAATCAAGACTTGGTGATTCTCAAATTCAAAGCACAATAAGTTTTTCTACAAAACATAGTGCAAAAAAATATAGAAAAAAGAGATCATCTATCAAGTGGTTACAAGCTTGGGTTCATTTGTAAAATATACAAGAAAAAATGTGAAGGTTTCTAATCAAAGAGACAACCTTGAAACCCCTATATTGCATTCAAGATTCTGCCACAAAACCAAAAATTCAGACCTGAAAAGGGGTACAAAAGAGGTGCAATAAAGGCTATTTATACATAAATATATTGCATTGCATTGCACTATCCTAATCTGGTTTATACATAAAAAGAAGGCATATTTGAAGGTGTCTCAAAGGCACAACATCCACTAGAAAAACCAATAGAAGGTGGTTGAACACTAGCATATTTCTAAGCACAACAAAAGAATCCACTCTAATTGCTCATACTCCCTCATCTTAGATGACCGAACCTGCAAGAGACAAGACAAAAAATCAAAGGGAGAAACAATGTTATAATCAAAAGCAATGTTATCTATGAGGACATATAATAGGTGATAAAAGAATAATATAAAAATACCATTGGAGTGTTCCAAACTCCACATATTCAAAGATAAAAATTGGTGCTCAATCTTCCAAATTATTGCCCCTCAACTCAATCTGAAAAAATCTACAAGCAAGATATATTGATCGAAAAAGAAACTGGGAATGTTACAGGGTTTAAAGAACCCCCAAAGAATACATTGAATAAGTGTTATAGAAGATGTATATGCATAATGAGGAAGTTAAATTTATCACTTAATATAATACCCTAACACTCCTCACACGAGCACTCATATTCATCATCAAAGGAGTTACAAGCTACAGGTTGGTGCAATAAATATATAAAAAACACTTTTCTAAAGACATAATATCCATATGTTACTCAAAGGGAGAAATAAGTGTTTTGTAGAATCTTCTACTCCTCAAGCGCTCAATAAGAAAATGGATGTGCCACTTGGAACTCAAAATAATATTCTCCTCCATTTTAAGACCATCAAAAACCAAGGCATTCAAAAAGCATTTACATTCAAGTTCTGCACACATAGGGCTAAGCAGCAATGTGGAAGCAAGATGAAATATCCTTCAGTTATTTGGTTAAGGAAGGTTAAAGGCATACACTAAGGTGCCATATTTGGAACATCAAATCCCATGAAGTTTCCAAGTAATACCTTTGGAGGAAATATCCAAAGTAGCAACATCAATATTACAGCTCTTGCATAGCAAAAATCAATGCCAACTATTGAATGATATAAGATAAGGTTTATTCCCACTATAATATGCTTTCATTTCTTTGGAGTAATAAATATTAAATTAGAGTAATTTAACCATGTTGAAATCCATATCTTAAAGGGTAATAATATATCATATCAATATAATATTTGCAATATTAAACATAGGAAGCAATAAGGATTTCTACTGGAAATTATTTCTAAAATATTTGCAAATATTAATGTTGTCTATTTTTTCCAAAATTTGGGATTTATAAGGGTTACTACATCAAATTAATTTATTGGAAATTAGATACACTATAATTAAATCCTAAAGGGATATTAAAAGAGGTTATTAAATTTTTTTGCTAAGGTTGAAAATTTATAATATTCTTATCTCAAAAACTTCAAAAATGACAAAATAAATACAATATTAAAACCTCTTCAAAATTGAAAAGTGCTTAGTTCAATAGGAGCAATAAGGGATAATAAAAGTTGATTTTTGATATTTACAAAACTTTACAAAATTAAATATTTTACAAGAACACTATATTCTATCCCAAAACTGCTAAGGAGATACAAGGTTTTTCCACAAATCATGATTATGGATTATTGGTATATAGATTCAAGTGCAAGTAAGCATATGATAGGAAACATACATTGGTTTGAAGAACACAAGATTATACTGAGATGGGGGTTGAACAGTATAAGACCACTTTTTACCTTTATTTTCAATTCAATATTATGCAGTGTATAAATAGCAATATCAATAGCAATAATAAAAGCAATGCATAAAACACCATCCAAAAAAGTGACACAAAAATTTACGTGGTTCACCCAATGCAAGATATTCCACGGAGAAAATATTTTGCTAAAAATTTATCAATCAATCTCTTGGGAATCCTTCCCAATTACAATGTTTATGGAATTTTTTCCAAAGGATATGTTGATCCCCTAAATATCAAGTTCATGGGTCTCTTCCACAGGAGAACTCTTTTCCATTCTACTCTGGCTAGTGATCTTCTAGAAGACTCTATCTCTCTGCTGCACTGACTGGTGGATATCTCTCCACTTGAAGACACCTCAAATATATCTTCAATTATCCTGGCTGCTAGATCTCTATCCATTGAGACTTTTTCCTCTGTACTCTATCACCTCCAAAGCTCTATCAATAGGTTCACTCAGAACCTCCTCAAATCTTCTCAATAGGCTCACTCAGAACTTGCTCAAATATTATCATTAGGCTCACTCAGAACCTGCATAAATTTTCTCAATAGGCTCACTCAAAACCTGCTCAAATCTTCTCAATAGTCTCACTCATAACCTGCTCAAATATTCTCAATAGGATCACTCAAAACATTCTCAAATCCGCTCAATAGGCTCACTCAAAACCTACTCAAATCTACTCAATAGGGTCACTAGAAACCTGATCAAATTTGCTCAACAAGATCACATAGAACTTGTCCCAATCTGCTCAATAAGTCCTCTCTAGGACTTGCTCAAATCTGCATAGCAATATTTCACAAAAGCTTACACAAAAATAGTCCACAAGCCTTCTCAAAGACTTGCCTCAAATTAGCTCAACAAAATCTCAACTCAATCTCATAGAAGCATAAAAAGAATTGTTAGAGACTCAATATGTTCTATACTCAAATCCCAATATCAATTCAAAGTAATCTCAACTCAGCTCAATCTTATAGAAGCATAAAGAGAATTGTTAGAGACTCAATATGTTCTATTCTCAAGGCTCAATCTCAACTCAATCAGAATATAGAATATTTGTTTTCATGGAACTTGAACAACCACTTCATGCAACCACTTGACTAGGCTTAATAAACTCTACTCAACCAAATACTTCAAGAAACAACTCTTTCCCACAAACCCTAGTCCAAGCATGAATCAACTATCTCAAAATATTTCCAACAATTCTCAGCAACAAATATTACATAACAATGATACTCATATTATTTTCTAACTCAAGTTCAATTTCTTTGCATCACCCATTGGCTTCAACAAAAATGCTAATAATACAAGGTTTTAATCACAACTCTCAATTCAGAAAACCTTGAAGCATAAACTCAAAGTAATTCACTCAACCAATGATCTAAACAACGATGCTTATCAAATAAGGTTTAATCACAACTCACAATCCAAAAAACCTTGAAGCATTAACTCAACCACTTTTGAAAAGGAAACCACAATCAATCCTTTTCACTTCAATGATATTTCAAAAGACAACCACACAAATAAAATCAATGGAGAGTATTACTCATACCTTTTTTATGCCTTATGAGTTGTCGACTAAATCTATCACACTCAACACACTTTCTTTTTTAACTCTTAACAAGGGTTAGAGGTCTTGAGTAATAACACAACAATAATATCAAAATAACATCTTATTACTCCTACTTTATTTTAACATCCACCAAAGTTCTTTTTAAAATAAAACCCTTACTCAAAATAACTTTCACTAAAAAGAACTTTATCAAAAATCCTTATTACTCCTAACAATTTCAAAAATCATAATTAAAAATAATTCACAACTCAAACAACCACCATGACCTTATTACCTAAGGTTACTCAAAAAATCAACTAACGAAGCACCTTTACCCCTTATCACTCCACTTTAGGCAGCCCAAACAAAATATTAACAAAAACCTTAATACCTGCCTTGAGGGGAATCGAACCCTTGTCTTGCCCCAACGTGAATGCCCTAGCCACGACTAAGCTACCACACGAGCTGTGAGCTCGTTGATGAAAAATACACACCACCCACTTCTTATCCTTCACCCTCTTTCGCCAAGTGAAAAGTATGCACCTTGGGTGCTTCAACAAAACAAAGCCAAAAATTATGCTTGCGGGAATCGAACGCACAACCTCCTTGTCACCAACACCTTTGCACAATCCAAGCTACCACTAGGTCATGCTTCCCAATGCATTTTAGGAAGTGGTCGTTGTCTCCCTTTAATGTTTGCTGCATCACTTAAACAAAAAACATGAGCTCTTTTTCTTCGTAAATACCAAGCGCAAATATCAACGAGAAAGGATGATTGAATTAAAAAATTCAATGGCATATTTATATGCCTTCCCTTTGCTTTGGAAATGTTGGTCTTTTTGAAACTTCCTTCATGACGTCGGTGGATAAACTTTTAATTTTAATTTTAAAATTAAAATTTTAATTTTAAATAAATTAAAATTTAAACTAAATCTTTAAAATTAAATATCTCCATCATTGGGGCACATTTTTCAATGAAACAAAAAGCCAACTTGGGTTTTAAGAAAAACCCATTTCAAATCTGTCATCCATATTTTTAAATAAAAACATTTTGCAAAGCTTCCCTTGAAGATCCTTTTGGAACCAAATTCCATGCATCCCTTCTTGAACCATTGATAAAAAAACCTTTGCTTCTCATGAAGCTCTTTGGTTTTTTTTTGGTAGACAAGATACTATAGCATTAATACCGGGTTTTATAGGTTGACCCAAAATATTTTACAAAAATCAGCCCAGGTTTGTTGATGAACATGTCCTTACTAAGGATCCTATATATGTAAAATCTACTTACCGCCAAAGCCATTACATCCTGTAAGGCACATAGCCTGTTATCAAAAAGAAAATTCCCATACAACATTTTGGGTATACCCCGAGAAAACACACCTACATCATAATTACAAAAAAAGAAACAGACATGGATCCCTTCCTTGAAATAGTGGAGAAACAAAAAGTTGCAGACACACATAGCAGAGTACTAAAAAAACTCCCACAAGCTCTATATTGACAGTTACTCTTAATAATTATTTGGTAATTGATTTCTTTCATATATTACATGCTTTGGGACCACATCCCGTCTTGACAAATTAGCCTTGGAGAAGTGAACTTGTTGGCTATATTTATGGTGGTGGCTATCTGGTGGTCCACGTGGCTCTGGTTTGAAGTCTTATATTGTCGTTTCTTTCATGCCCTATGATTATCAACCAACCTAAAATTACTAAGATGACTAGGAGCCATGTTATTTGACATGTGACTATCACCATTAGTCTTTGTGGTATTTCCAAGGAGCATCAATGAAGACTGACAACTCGGATAATTTTTATTGTGAGTCCTTTCTTATTGGTAAATTCAAATATCATTCTTGGAATTCTTATTGAATAAGATCCTCTACTTCATCGAGACAATGTGTTACCATTTAAAAAGTTTGTCACCATCGACACCCAAATTAGCCAGCTTATTAGCAATTTTGTTAGCTTCTCGAAAGACATGTTGGGATTTTCTGTCCTGTCTTCCATGGAAAAGTATCCTAGCCTCTTCAACAATTGTTTTAATCCTCCAAGGAGGTGTTTTCAAATTATTGAGGAGATTTATAACATGCATAGAGCCTTCTTCTATGATCAAATTACCTTCTAAGTCTTGAGTCATTTGAATGCCTCTCCACATAGCTCTAGCTTCAACTTCATTGTTCATTCTTGTTCCCAAATATTTAGAAAATGCAAGCATCATATTCCCATTATGATCTCACACAATTCTTCCAGTCTTAGTCGCTCCATCAAAATTAATCTTAAAACAACTTGTAGGAGGTGGGGACCACTTAACATTGGCTTTAGAGTTGACTACCCTAGGCACAGACTCATCTAACAAGGTTAAGCTTAAATATTGAGCAATCGTGGTCTCCTGTAGATGAGGTTTTTAGCTATCAAAAAGGATAAGGTTCACATTCTCATTGGCAAAGGATAGGATCTTGGAAAATATAGTTTGATGATCATGGATAGACTCATTTAAGTCTCTATGGTTCCTTTCTAACCACACCTGCCAAAGATAGTGATTGAGAAAAAAATTCCACATGTATCTAAGTCTTTGGATTGAAAAGAGGTAAGGCCACTGGACGAACAAATCAATTACGATGGTTGGTTTAACCCAAGAAATATTGAAGGCCTAAAAAAACCCACTTAGGACAATCAAAGAAAAAGGGCACTCAAGGAAAATGTGATAAATGGTCTCCCAATTAGCCCTGCATAGATAACAATGATTAGTGATACAAATACCTTTACACATCATATTATCAATGGTTAGAATTATTCCTTGGATAACCAGCCATGAAAAGACTGTAATTTTTGGAATTAAATTTTTTATCCAAACTAAGCCTTTTGGAGGACAAAATCCTCATCATCAAGCAGAAGCTTGTAAGCTGATTTAACAGTGAACAACCCATTTTCCATAGGATCCCAGGTCACTTGATCTTCCTTGGGTCTCATGGGGATAAACTGTTGTTCGATAATGTTATAAATATTATTTGATTTCGCTTGAAATCCCTAAATCCTTATTTATTTCCACTTCATTCTGCCTCTGTCCTCAACCATATAATCAAATACTTTTTTGCCAATGAGTTCTTCCGTGATATCTCTAATTCGGGCTAAGTTAGGATATTGCATCAATGGTTCATCCTTAGCCCACCTATCATTCTAGAAATTTATCCTCTCACCATTGCCTAAAACCCATCTTAAACCTTTTTTGATGATTTCCTTACAATTGAGAATTGCTTTCCAAAAAGTAGAACCTCTTATTAGAACTGAGTCACTTAGAAATTCCATATTTTGAAGATACTTTCGTTTGATGATAGTTTTCCATTCATTTTCTTCACCAAAAATGAGGCGCCATGCCTGCTTAGCTAGTAAATCTAAATTCATATGAGCAATTCTCCTCAAACCTAAGCCCCCATTTTCCTTGGGTCTGCACACTTTGGTCTATTCCACAAGGTGTATCCTTTTTTTCTCCTCTGATCCAGTCCATAAAAATTATTTTTGGAGTTTCTCAATTTTTTGGAAAACCTTCATAGGGTCTTTGAAAAAGAAGATGAAATATACTGGAATGCTTTGAAGAGAGGCCTTAGTGAGGGTCAACTTTCCTACTTGAGATAGAAGATGACATTTCCATCCAGCAAGTTTTTTTTGAATTCTTTCAATAACCCTATCCCAAATTAACTCTCTCGAAGAACCATTGAAAAGAGGGAGACCAAGATACGAAGTGGGGAAGTTTGCTATATCACACCCTAAAATTTCTACAATCCTTCCTTACCTCTAAATGAAGGTGTTCAAGAAATATAACTTGCTTTTACTAAAATTAACTTTCTGACCAGCGACATCCTTGTAGAGTTGCAGCATGTATTTAATTATTTTGGCCTGACGCCTTAGTCAATAGAAGGGTATCATCAATGAATTATTGGTGGGAAATAGCCCTAGTGAGATATGTTGCCTTGATTCCTGATATTAGCCTTGAACTATAATTATTTTTGATGGTTCTGCCTAAAAATTTTGCCACAATGATGAATAACATGGGGCTGATAGGGTCCCCCTACCGAATTCCTCTATGACTTTGAAAGTAACCAACAATTGTTCCATTAACCATAATCAAGAACCATGCTTTAGAAATGGATTCTTTGATCAAATTAACCCATTGGTGGTAAAAAATAAACTTAAGGACAGTAATCAGAAAGTCCTAATTTAGCCTGTCAAATGCTTTGTTCATATCAAGCTTGAGGGAAAAAATAGACCTATTAGTCTTATGAGTAGAGTGTAGAGATTCATGAACTATGATAACTCCATCCAAGATTGAACTACATTGGACAGAGCTTCCCTAGCATGGATCTATGATGCAGGGCAGAACATCTCTCATTATATTTGCAATGGCTTTAGTTAGGATCTAGTAAGAAACATTGCACAGACTGATTGGCCTGAATTCAGCCATAGATTTAAGGGTTTGCTTCTTAGGAATTAGAGAAATAAAAGTAGAGTTGAGACCTTTTGGGATATTATTGCTTTCTTGGAATTATCTGACAACAAAAATTACATCCTCACTTACAATGTCCCAAAAATCTTGATAGAAACTAGGAGAAAGCCGTCGGGTCTTGGGGCTTTGTCTGGCTCCATGCTAAACAAGGCTTCCTTAATTTCCTCATCAGAAAAGGGAGCTAGAATCTTAAGTTTTATATCCTCATTTATTATGCTAGGAATGGATTGCAAAATAATATATTTGGCCTCCTCATTGCACTACGATTCCTAACCAAGGGTAGAATTGAAATAAGTTACTACCTCCTTTCTGATTTCTGTTAAGTCCTGAGTAATAGAACCATCTGCTTTTTAAAAAAAAAAATTATCTTGTTATTGCTTCTATTTCTAAGCATGGTGACGTGAAAAAACTTGGAATTTGAATCTCCATATTTCAACCAAAGAGCCCTTGATTTTTTCCTCCAATAGATTTCCTCATAGGCCAAAATGTTATGAAACTCTACTAGTTTTGTCTGTTCCTCCTACCTAGTAGTTTCATCAGCATCACCATGTTGAATCCTCTAATCAATTATCTTAAAAATTTCAACAACCTATTTTTTATTTTCAAAGAGGTTCCCAAAGATGTATTTGTTCCAAGTTTGAACCTTTTCCTTAACAAACTTTAATTTTCTAGCAAGTTTAAAAGTTGTACTACCCCTGATAGGTTGTTGCCACCACTGAATAAAGCTATCTTTGAAATTGGAATGTTTTATCCACATAGATTGCAATATGAAATTTTTTTTGAAGGACAGAGAGTTAGGGATCTCCAACAAAATAGGATTATAATCAGAGGCAATTTTAGGAAGGGCTTACAGGGTGGAATCATCGAATAGAGTTGTAGCCTCCTTTGATATAAAAAACCTGTCAAGCCTTTCTTGAATGAGATGACATCCTATCCGTTGATTGATCTAGGTATAATTCACTCCTCTAAGTTTTACATCCATAAACATGTTGGATTTCACAAATTCATTGAACTCATCCATGCTTCTGATAGGTTGTCCATTTGCACCCATTTTTTCTAAAGGGTAAAGAGGAGTTTTAAAATTCCCAGCAAGAATTTGGGGGAAATTATGGAAGATTTCACTCAAATTGCCTAAGTACTCCAATAGTAGTGCTCTCCCTTGAATTGAAGTTGGGGCATAAATATTTGAAAGGATCCACGATCTGTTGTTGTTTATATCCTTAAATAAAATACTAATAACCCTGTAATATTTTTGAATAATGGTGCCTTCTACTATCTGACGATCCCACAAAGTCATAAGGCCTCCAGACGCTCCTCTAGATGATTTTCAAACCATCTCCCCTTGATCCTAGATTTATTTTGCTACTTTTTTTGACTGAATCTCATCATTTTTTTTTTCTTGCAACATGATAATAGTTGGATTCACTTGATTTCTTATTGCACTAACTTCCTTGTGTTTGGGCAGGCTATTGAGGACTCTCACGTTCCATGAGAGGAACTTCATTTAGATTTTTTGGGATTTCTTCCTCTCCCCCTACCTTGAGGGGGTTTTCCTAATTTGTTATCTTCAGAACCCGAAATAACATGTTGAAACAAGGTTCTCTATTTTCCATTGGCAATATCATTATCAATTATTTTTTTGATGCTCAGCATAAGATATTATCCCTCTTCTTTTTTCACTGCCAAAGTATATAGAATACTTCACAATGCTCCTGGTTTGTTCAGGACTAAACTGGGGGGAGACAATTTGTCGCAAAATCAGACTACCATATTCCTCAATCTGAAGAGTTTCACATATCTCCACCCTTAAATCCAAATCTTATCATTTTTCCTGTATTTCCTTGGTCTACGGGATGGCCCCTCAATAGGATTCACCTGGCTCCTAGTGATTATGTTAGGGAGATGTAATTTTTTATTTTCCAATGCCTCAACTTTCTTCCTAAGTTCTTTAGCATTAGGGTTTGGCTTTGGGATGCCCACTAGGCTTGAAGTATTTTTAGCATTGGGGTTTAAGGATATTGACTTGGATGGGGATTCTAGATATTGGCCATTAGGGTTTGGCTTTGTGATGCCCAGGGGCTTATAGTAATTTTAGCATTAGGCTTTGAGTATCCTGACTTGGATGAGGATTCTAGAGAGTCAGAAAGGTTAGCCTAAAGGTTTTGGGATTCCATGTATTTCGATAATCCTCCTACTCCCATATTGGATAGAATTGAAAATTTATTTGAAACTAGAGGATTAGAACTTACCTGAGTATTTTGGTTGCCAACAACCTATTTTTTTCCTTTTTCTTGTTGGGACCCTACACCCTCTCTTTTCTTTTTTTGGTAAACATAGTTTACCTGATTGAAATCACCTCTACCAGGGAAACTCCTCAAATTTCCTCTGTCTAGCATTCCCTACTGCTTTTCTCTATTCATTGCTAGGTTAGGGTAATGATTGCATAGATGTCCTTTATTTTTGCATTCTGCACAAAATGTTGGTCTGTTCTTGTATTCTATCGACTTTTTTCGATAGTATTCTCCATACTCTAGCTCCACAAACCTTGGAAATATATTATCCAAATTAGCATTTACATAGATTCGTGCATGAGTCATCCTTGTCCTAGCCAAGGTCGCATGGTCAATGGAGATCAGGTCCCCTATAGTTTTGGCTATGCCCTATAGCCAATATTCATTGAATAACTAGGCAGGTAGACTCGGAGACCAACCCAAATAGGGGTAATGTTAATATTTTGCTTTTCAGGATCAAAATCTTCACCCCATCATCTAAGAAAAAGGCTCCTTTTGCCTAGAAACCAAGGACCTCCTATTAAAATATGGTTAGCATCCTCCATATTGTTAAAATGGATAATTAAGAACCCTCGAGTTAGAGCTACCAACTCCAAGCTGCCTACCGGTCACCATTTACCCGTCACCCAAGCCCTAATAGTCTCCATGTCCGACCTACCTCCCAAACACTTGCCTACTAGGGAGAATTCTTCCATTCAAAGAAAAGGTCTCATGGAACTTGTCGGGGCCAAAATTTTATTATTTACTAGAACTAAGGGTGGAAGAGAGAGAACCTCCTTTCTTTTTCCTCTAAGAGTCTCAACAAAAGATAGCCACTTCTTGGGCCCCGCATTGTCCTTTGTATATTTTTTGTCAGGGTCTTTCTGAGGAGGGTCGGGCCTCCGCATGATACCTACCTCTAAATATTCTATAGCCTGACCACCTTCCTCTGGATCCTCACTTGATCCATGCTCAAGGTTCCCACCCACCCCTTTCGTACCTACTTTACCTCTGCCACCTTGGCTGAGATTTTTGTCCAAAAAATTCAAACCCTCACTCCCGTCGCACCCACTAAACCTCAGCTCACTCATTCCTCTTGGTAGATTCACATTTTATGTTGTTTATTTGTAAATTTTGTAGCGTATTCATTATGCTAAAAAAAGAGTCTATCATAATTTTCATGAAGCTCTTTGTGAAACACAAACATAGTGCTTACTTACATAGATCCTTTTGACACCAATGACAACTCTTAGCTTAGGGACTCAAAATGTCCAAAAATATCCCCCTTTGTCATTGATGGTAATCCATATCATTTTATTGAAATTTGACCTTATTTTCTTCTCCCCCTGGGACTTTTCTCCCCCTAGCTCAAAGTTTTCTCAAATATAAAATATCTCACCATATGAAAAACTCTCCTCAATATACACAAATCTCTCCCCCATTATCATCAATGGCAAAGGGTCACCTTTGGGGCTTGGGGCTAAGAATGACCCTCTTAGCTTAGCCCTTCCCCCACCTCCACATGAGGTGGTTAATTCTGGGGTGGGAGTATTTCTACTCCCTAAAAGCACTACATTTTTTTGTGTGGAAAACATCCCAAAATGGATGCCACTTTTGGGTAAGACCCAAGGAGGCAGGGGTATCTATTCTGCCAAAAATGCTCAGGACTCGAACCTGTCCTACCACCTTTGACATACTCAAGGAGCAAACAAACACACAAAACCAATTTAAAAATAAGTAAATAACAACAAAAATAATAAAATAAAATAAAAAACATGCTCCTTGAGTGTGTCAAAAATAAAATCAAAACCAAACACGCACAATAAGATGAAATAAACCACAACACAAACCACATAGAAAAACACAAGAACCACATAAAAAAACACAAACAAGACAAAAACAACATAACACTACAAAGACAACCCAAAAAAAACATGAAAAATAAACACAACCAAAACCTAAAAAATAAAATAAATAAAATAAAAATAAAAATAAAAAACAACCAAAAACAGACAATAAACAAAAACAAAAAACATAGAAAACACTCACACATAAAAACATGAAATAACACAAACAAAGAGTAACCCAAGAAAAAGAACAAGAACGAAAAAAACCTAAGAACAATAACAAAAAACATTAAAAAAAAAACAACAAGAACAACAAAAAACAACACAAAGAACACAAAAACAAAAAAAAACAAAAGGACCCACCCACCTTAAAAAACTAAATAAAAAAAACAAAGAAAAAAGAAAAAAAAATGAACAAAACAATGACCTTTCTAGACCAGAAGACTATTAAGGCAAGAATCAACAGAGGAAATAAAGTAAAGAATAGAATGAGCTAGGGAACTAAAAAAAACTGAATGAACCAAAGAGAAGCAAAAAAAACAAGAAGAAACTAGGTACCTTCAGAACTGGAGCCATCCAAATAAATGATAGAAAGAAGAGCTTCCCTAATTTGAGAAGCCCACCATATAGGAGGGTAGGCATAACAAGTAAGATCACCTTTGTCCAAAGCCCAATTAGCTAAAGCATCAACACTCTTGTTTTGATCTCTGACCACATGATTGTAATCAACTTTCAAAAATCCCATCTGGATTAACTGAATCTTCTCAATAATTCTTTTTATTCTCCAATCCACCTTATGATTCTTAGGAGTCTTCAAGAGATTAATCATAAGTTGAGAGTTAGACTCAACTAACACATTTTCCCATCCAACCTTAGTAGCCTCCTAAAGGCCTCTGAGGATACCATACCCCTCAACAAGGTTATTGGAAAGAATACCCAAATTCACAGAAAAAGTAAAAACTAGGGAGCCATCTGAAAGTCTACTAATTCCTCCCACACTGGATTTTCTAGGGTTCCCTCTAGAGGCTCCATCAGTATTGACTTTTCCAAAATCCTTAGGAGGAGGTTGCCAATTTCTAGTCCTATCCATATTACTAATACTCACATTCCCTTTAAGTTGGTTGCCCTTAGAAGTTTTAATCTTCAATATTTGCATCACTTGATCCCATATTTGGTGGGAGTTTTGGGGGTGATTAAGGAGTTGATGGACTGATTCAACTAAGTTGGCTATGGTCTTTTGCCAAATATAGTGAATATTATTCCTATCTTGATTAAAAATTTGGCTGTTTCTTTCATTCCAAATATTCCAAATAAGAATGGTAGAACCCATCCAAACTAATTGCCTAATAAAATGATCAACACCCTCTTGATTAGGCCAATACCTCCAAAGCTATTCAAAAGTAAAAAAATTGGACCACTGTAAGCCAAGCAAAGTGGCCATTCTCCTCCATAGCTCAAAGGCTAAAGTACACTTAATAAAAATATGGTTGATATTTTCTACATTCTCTTCACACATTTCACATCTAAAAGGGCCATGAAAACCACGCTTCATAAGTTGCTCACCAGTAAGCACCCTATGATGCAATAAAATCCAATTAAATAACCTCACCTTAGGCCAAAGATTTTGAGCCCACAATTGAGAAAATATGTCAAAATAATGGTTGGGATTATTATGGCATAAGGTCAAATAACCTTGAGCAACTGAATACTCACCCTTAGTAGTGTTGTTCCATCCAAAACAATCTTTTTCATGGGACCAAAAGAGGGATCTCATATGAAGTATGTCTTGGATATCTTGTCTTTGCCTTTCTGGGATTTGAATAGGCTAGTCCTCAATAGGGATCCAATATCTACCAACCTTTGAATTACTAGTATGGTATTAACAGTAATTAGCCACCTTTATCCAATTAGCTTGGTGAAGCTCCTCCATCCAAGGCCTCTAATCGAGAAACTAAGTTATCAAAGGCTTGTGACCATCCCAAGAATTTGTCCAAAAATTTGCATGTTAACCATTATGAATGATCCAAAATAATTTTTTCTTTATAAAATCCTCACCATTCTTAAGAACTGCTAAAATGGGAGAACCTTTGGTAGGAAGTTGAGAGCGAACAAGGTCTTCAGGACTTTTGTTCTCAGCATATTTAGCATGAAGATTAGTGGCCCAAAGATCATTGGGGTTATGCAACATCCTCCAATATAATTTAGCAGCTATAGCTTTGTTGTTATTAATTGAAGACTGAAATCCTAACTCCCCTTCACTCTTTTTTTTTTTTTTTTTAGCGAAAAACCCCTTACGGGGCCACCTTGGTCTGAGAGACCATGAACAGGGGGTTATACACCGTCAAAGTCACCCAGCAGTTGCACCCAGCCCTTCCCGCACCAACATTATTAATTGGATTTTGGGTACCCAATTCAGATTTTTGGTAGGGTGGAGATTCGAACCTGGGACCTCCCTTGGATGATTGCCCTCTCCTCTCCAACTCACCTACAACACCTGGGTAACCCCCCTTCACTCTTAGGAAGACATAAAGTATCCCATTTCACCAAGGCCCATTTTCTTTTCTCCTTAGTACCACTCCAAAGGAAACGATGACTGATTTGATCCAATTCTCGAAGAACGGCCTTTGGGATATTCAAAATGGAAGAAACATAAATAGGAATAGCTTGAAGGACTGATTTTACCAAGGTGATTCTACCCCCAGAAGAAATCCACTTGTTGGTCCACTTTTCAATTTTCTTCTTGACTTTGTCCAACAACCAATTCCAATATTTATTTTTTTGCCTTTGAATATTTATGGGAATACCCAAATAAGTGATTGGAAGAGAGGTCTTATTATATCTTAATTTATCCAAGACCATGGATTCTTGTCTAGCGAGGCAATGAAAGAAAATAACTTTAGATTTGTCTTCATTGATCAACTGCCCAATAGCCTTAGAAAAATAGCTAATGATTTGCTTAATATTAGAAGCTTCCTTAATTGTAGCTTTACCTAAAAGAGTAGATTCATCCACAAATTGAAGATGAGAGATAGGTCTAGCTCCATGAGCAATGGTAACTCCCTCAAGGTTTTTGTTTTCCCTCTTTTTGGTTATAGTCCTACCCAAGCATTCAGCAAGAATGATGAATAAATAAGGGGATAGTGGGTCACCTTGCCTAATACCTCTGGAAGTTGGGAAATACTGATAAGGTCTGCCATTGATAAGAACTAAGTAGGTAACTGAAGAGATACGTCCCATAATCCAATCCATCCAATCCTTAGAGAAACCAAATTGCCTCAAAACTTTTATAAGGAAGTGCCAATCCACTCTGTCATAATCTTTGAATAAGTCTAACTAAATGAACATAGAAGGAGAATTTTGCATATCCATGGAATGGATGGCTTCCTGAGCAAGAACTATATCATATACTATTTTATGTCCTTCCACATATCCCCCTTGCTCTAGGGAAATAATCTTATGCAAAAGAGGCTTCAACATTTCTGCCATGATTTTAGTAATGATTTTGAGAAGAACATTACATAAAGCAATAGGTCTAAAAGCTGAGATATGATCAACCTCTTGAGCTTTTGGAACAAGATTAATATAAGTTTTATTGATAACATTCAAAATTTCTTTGGATTTCCTGGATTCTTCCACCACATCTAATAAATCAACATGAAGGATATCCTAGAAATCTTGGTAGAACTCAATAGGAAAACCATCAGGACTTGGGGTTTTCCATTTTTGCATTTTAAAAACTACTTGTTGAAGCTCATTGATAGTAACAGGAGCATTCAAAATAGAGTTCTCCTTAGAAGTGATAAGAGAAGGGATTGCTTGAAGAACATTTTGTTGTGAAGCTGATTCAAGAGGAGTAGCAGCAAAAATATTGGAAAAATAATCAACAATAGATTTCATGCCATCCCAAGTATAAACAACATCTCCAAAATATGATTTTAAGGAAGAAATAAAGTTATGAGATCTTCGAGTTACAAGATATTTGTGGAAGAAAATTTGTGTTTTGATCTCCTTCTTTGAGCCATTGAATTCTAGATTTTTGTTTCCCTAAGATTTCTTCTCCTTTTTCCCATTTCTCTAACTGAGTTGCGAGTTTAATTTCATTTGCACTTCTCTTCTATGTGAGGCCATCTAAACAGATTTTATTATTCAAATTTTCAATATGAGAAATAACTTCATGGTTTTTTTTATGAACATCCCCAAACTCTTTCTAGTTCCAAGTCTTGATTTTGGATTTAATGTATTTCAATCTTTTGGAAAAATAGAACATCTTAGTCCCATGCCTAGGTTTACCTTCCTTCCACCATTGTTGCACACGAGGTCTAAAGTAAATATCTCTAAGCCACATTAATTGAAAACAAAAAGGATATAAACTCACATTGGTTTTCCACATTTCCACCATGACTGGCCAATGATTTGAACCAGCATTATTAAGAGTCTTCAATTTAGGAATGTGACCATGGATTAAGAAATTTTCAGAGCAAAAACCCATCCAATCTCTCCATTATACAAGCTAAGCCTTGCCTTCTGTTAGACCAAGTAATAAGGCCATTATCTGGTTGGATATCCACAAGATGGAGGTTTGCAATATATTCGCTCATGAGGTCAGTGCCTTTTTCCAAATTTATATTTCCCCCCCTTTTGTAAAATGAGAGATAATATGAGTAATATCCTTCCACTGTCTTCTTTTTTCTCCAAAGAAGTGGGGGCATAAGTAGTAATGTAGAGCATAATCTGGTTGGAATGTCTACTTTGAATATCTATAGCCAAAAAACCCCAACTGCCAACCATATGGTGAATAACTACCTATTTTGGGTCCCAAAGACAAGCAATGCCACCCGAAGTCCCTTGGGAATTGAGGGAAACCACTTTTCCAGTTGGCCAAATTTTACTAGCAATTAAGTCCATATCCTCCATTGACATCTTTATTTCTTGAAGGAAAACAAGATGTAGATGATTTATCTGAATCATTCTTCTAATTTCATTTTGTTTTGAAAGACTCCCTTTGAGTCCTCTAATATTCTAAGTGATGATGTTAATTAATACCAAGGTTAAAAAAGTTGGGAAGGGCATTAATCTTACCTTCCTCTACAAGCTTTTCACCTTATTTTACCATATGATATTGATTGGTATTGCGACCTACTTTTTGATTAGAATCCATCTTCAAAAAAAAAAATTCCCTGTTTCTTGACTTATTCTTGAACTTTACCTTTCTCTCTTCCTTTTCGAGTTTTTTGAATCCCTTCACTATTTCTTACCAAGTCATCATCACTTTTGTTCTTGTTCCTGTTCTTGTTCTCATCCATGTTTCTATTTCTATTCCTATTCTTGTTCTTGTTCTCATCCATGTTCATGTTCCTGTTCATGCCTACTTCTAGAATATTTGCTCTACACCATCTTGTTGTGTGACCATCATTATTGCACTTATAACACTTAATGTTATTATTCCTTGGAAGTGCAAATGTCTTAGGATATCTCCTAGTGAAGCCATATCCTCTTCTATCATAAACCTTGCAATTCATTTCCTTGTGACCAAACTCATTGCATGAGTAGCAATACTCATGGGAAAGTTGTTCTTTCCCATATATCTTTTGTATGACCTACACTATGAAGTCATGTGCCCAAACCTGTGATATGAGAAGCATCTCCCATTGAAGCTTCCTTGCCTAGACCTCATTGGTATTCTATTTTGATTGTCGTTCCATCTATATCTTCTTTGTGCATTGTTTCTATCTTTGACCTCTTTGTTGTCCAACTCATCCTCTGATATCTCATTCCAACTTACATTGTTATTTTTTGAAGTATCTTCTTCTGAAATTTCTTCTTCTTCTAGAATTGAAGTAGACTTTTCTTCCCATTTCTTTTGAGCATGTTTGGAATCAAGACCTGTCTTATTTTTTTCTCCTCTTCGTATATTGATTATTTTGTCTACACTCTTTGCACTATTCACATATTTGTACAACTTTTTCTTGGAATCCTCTAAATCTTCCTTTAATAGTGTCACTTCTTGTGTTAAATTTTCACACTCCAAAATATTTTCTTCTAACATATCCTTGAACTTACTTGCCTTAGCCTTTGAATTTTCTAAGTCCTCTATGAGCAATAATATTTCTTCATCACGTTATTGAAACTGACTTTCTATTGGAAGTTAAAAGGGTAAAAAAAGTAAAAAAAAAAAAAATTACCACTGTAAGCTTTGGACCTTACCCTTTTACCTCCTTGGACAATAAATGAGTTAGCAATATTGGATGGTATGGATGGCAGGGAGTTTGACTCCTAATATTATTTTTCCTTTCCTCCATATTTTTCTTCTTCCCTATTCTTTCTCCTAAGATTTCTAGGTTTTGGTTAATAATATTTGTATTTAAGCATTGTAATCCTTCGAATTTAATGTTAATGAAATATATGGTTAATAATCTATATGCTCCTAATTTCCTAAGTGCTCCTAATTACTTTAGTGTTATATCTGGTATCAGAGCAACGGCTATACAGGTGAAGCGTAGAGCCTGAGGAGAGTGATAGGTGAGGCACGAATATCGAGGAGGTCGAGGAGGCCCATAGGAGTGATCTCAAAGGTGAGGCACAAATATCAAGGAGGTCAAGATGGCCCATAACACATGAATCAAGGCGAGGTTGAGAGGACCCATAGCACATAAATCAAGGTGAGGTCAAGAGAGACCCATAGAGAGCATGCAAATTGAGAAGCTAACCAGAGGCAAACACGTTGTTAGTCTTACTATGGCACTGAGAGGGGGGGTGAATCAGTGTAGCTCTTTTATTTTTAAATTTATAGTTCTTAATAATAGTAGCAATCAAAACTTAATGCAAGATACAACAAGAATAGCACAAGAGCATCACACAACACAAGATTTAACGAGGTTCACCAATGTGGCTACTCCTCAAAAATGACTGCTTGGACTACCATCCAAATCCAGCCTTTGCAAAGCAACAACTTTACAATCAGTTTACTAGCACCCACTGGAAGGAGCACCAACCCCTTATTTATCTGCACCAACATAAAGGAGCACCAACCCCTTGTTTATTTGCACCAACAAAAAGGAGCACCAACCCCTGATTTACCAGCACCCACTGGAAGGAGCACCAACCCCTTATGCCAAGCACCAACTTGGACTTCAATTCTAAAACTAGAAGAATGATAGTAAGATACCTTTGCTTTTACAAGACCCTGATTGGTCTACTTCACTTTTTCGTCCTGTGCACACTCTGCTCTCTCTGTGCTATCACTTCGCACAATCTGTTGCTTAACTATCGAACGTTCGTCTTCTCCCCTTTGCGCACTCTACTTCCTTTGCGATCTTCGCACTTAGAATGATTCGATGACTTGCACACTACACACTACGACCGAACTTCGCACTCTGCACTGTCTCCGAACGTCGCACTTCTCAACATACTCAACTCTTCAAAATAGCCTTCCTTTTATAACAATATTTTCAAGATCAAAAACCTAATCTTAGTCGACTGTAACCCTAATCTTAGTCGGCTACAAACCCTAATCTTCATTGACTACAAACCCTAATCTTTGTCGGCTAACATCGGTCTTCGTCGACTTCAACTACCTCTATAACTCTTCTATTGTTGTTGCCATGAAAACACAACATGTCACGATATCGCGACACTTTCACCTCCGTACGCTTTCTCTTAGCTTTGGCCCACGAGAATACAACATGTAGCGATATCGCTACACTTTTTCCTCCGTACTCTTTCTCTTTACTTTTGTCATGAAATCGTGACACTTCTGCCTTCTTACTTTCTCTCTCCTCCTTTAGTCATGAAAATGCGACATGTCGCGATATCACGACACTTTTTCTCCTTAGCACTTTAACTTGCCTTTGGGTCGTGAAAATGCGACATGTCACGATATCGCGACACTTTTTCTCCTTAGCGCTTTCTCTTGCCTTCGGGTCACGAAAACGACATGTCACGATATCGCGACACTTTTTCTCTCGGACTCTCTCTCCTGCAACATGTCACGAAATCATGACACTTTTTCTCTCGGACTCTCTCTCCTGCAACATGTCATGAAATCGTGACACTTTTTCTTTCGGACTCTCTCTCTTGCAATATGTCATGAAATCGTGACACTTTTTCTTTCGGACTCTCTCTCCTGCAATATGTCATGAAATCGTGACACTTTTTCATCCGTACAACCTTCCTTGCAATATGTCACGAAATCATGACACTTTTTCATCCGTACAACCTTCCTTGCAATATGTCACGAAATCGTGACACTTTTTCATCCGTACAACCTTCTTTGCAATATGTCATGAAATCGTGACACTTTTCTTCCGTACAACCTTCTTTGCAATAAGTTGAAACTGCGACATGTCACGAAATCGTGACACTTTTCAAACTTGTTCTCTTTCTTCGTAATTCCTGCTTTCTCTTTTTCTTCCAACATGTCACGAAATCATGATAGTTTTTCCACTTGCCTTTTTCTCTGCCAACATGTCACGAAATCGTGACAGTTTTTCCACTTGCCTTTTTCTCTGCCAACATGTCACAAAATCATGATAGTTTTTCCTGCTTCTTCTCTCTCTTCCAACATGTCGCGAAATCATGACAGTTTTTCCAGCTTTTTCTCTCTCTTCCAACATGTCGCGAAATCGTGACAGTTTTTCTTGCCTGCTGTATATGTCGCGATATCGTGACACTTTTCTTACTTGTCTTTTTCTTTGATCTTTTTGCAAATGGGCCACTTTGGTCTTCTTGGAAACTCACTGTCCATACTCTGAATAACCTTTGGACTCCTGTCTTCTACATCTGACTAGCCTTTGAACTTCCTGTCCACTGAAACACCAGATCTATCTGACTGTGTTGACAACAATGACAATACTGTTGCTTGCACCTTGCTCAACAATCTCCCCCTTTGGAATTGTTGGCAACACATGTGCAATTTCCTGTAATTCTTCTCCCCCTTTGACAATAATACCAAAGGGCTACTGCAGACTCCCCCTGAGTCCATGCACAACATTCTCAGGCAAAATTGATTATACTTAGCAAAAATCATGAATATGAGCAACAAGATAATCAAATGCTTAGATGCTCCCCCTAAGAATGTGATCCCTATAGCTAGTCAATTCTTGGGAAGTGTGACCACTCCCAATTTGTTTCGAAGGTACTCAAACACTTCCTTGGGCAATGGTTTTGTGAAGATATCTGCTACTTGTTCTGTAGTTGGAACAAAATCCAATTTAACCTCACCTTCTGCAACTTTCTCCTTCAAAAAGTGATACCTGATGGCAATGTGCTTTGTGCATGAATGCATAACTGGATTCTTGGAGATGTTAATGGCACTGGTGTTATCACACTTAACTGATATTGGTTCACTGAAGCAGATACCAAGATCTTTCAGGGTTTGTTTCATCCACAAAACTTGCATACAACATGTTGTCGCTGCAATATATTCTGCCTCTACTGTTGATAAAGAAACTGACTCTTGCTTCTTACTGTGCCATGCAACCAATCTATCTCCAAGATAGAATGCACCTCCACTGGTACTCTTTCTGTCATCTACACATCCAGCCCAATCTACATCTGAATATGATATAAGGGTGAAGTCTTTACCTTTTGGATACCACAACCCATACTCCATAGTACCCTTGAGATACCGAAGAATCCTCTTTACTGCTGTCACATGAGTCTCCTTGGGATTGGCCTGAAAGCATGCTACCATGCATACTGCCTACAAAATATCTGGTCTGGTAGCTGTCAGGTACAGTAGGCTTCCAATCATAGATCTGTACATGGTTTGATCAATAGGTGGAGATTTGTCATCTTTGCTCAACTTGCAGCCTGTCGTCATGGGAGTGCTAACTGGCTTACAATCCTCCATTGTGAATTTCTTTAACATCTCTTTTACATATTTAACTTGAGAAATAAATATGCCCTTCTTACTTTGATTAACTTGCAAACCGAGGAAATATGACAGTTCACCAATCATTGACATTTCAAATTCTTTTTGCATCTTATTTGCTAAATCTTGACATGACTCATCTTTGTTGCTGCCAAATATGATATCATCTACATATACAACAAGAACAATAAGATGCCCATTTTCTGTTTTGACATACAGGTTACTATCCACCATACCTTTCTTAAACCTTTGTTGAGTGAGATAGTTGTCTAGTCTTGCATACCATGCTCGGGGTGCCTGTTTTAAGCCATATAAAGCTTTCTTCAACTTGCAGACAAAGTTTGGATTATCACCAAGTTGGAACCCATCTGGTTGCTCAATATAAACCTCTTCTTCAAGTTTCCCATTCAAAAATGCTGATTTCACATCCATTTGATAAACTTTGAAATTCTTGTAGACTGCTAAAGCCAGAAACATTCTGATTGCCTCTAGTCTAGCTACTGGTGCAAACGTTTCCTCAAAGTCAATGCCTTCAACTTGTGCATACCCCTTGCATACCAATCTTGCTTTATTTATGACTACCTATCCGTCTTCATTCAATTTGTTACGAAAGATCCATTTAGTCCCGATTATATTTTTGTTCGCAGGTCTAGGTACTAACTCCCAGGTTTTGTTTTTCTCAATCTGGTCTAATTCTTCATTTATAGCCTTCATCCAACCTTCATCTTTGCTTGCTTCAACAACATTCTTGGGCTCAATGCTGGATAATAGAGAGTAGTTACTTGCTACTTTTCTTCTTGTTTGAACACCAACTTTGGGGTCTCCAATTATTTGATCTCTAGGATGATTTTTATGCCAGCTGCCTGTTTTGAATTTCTTATTCTCTTTCGCTTCTGAATCACAACTTACATCATCTGAGTCAATTTTTTGTATCTTTTCAATTTCATTTTCCTCATCTCCTTCAATAACCTCTTCATAGATTGGGTAGTTAGTTTCATAGCTAATTACTCATTCTTTACCTTCATCAAACTTAACATCAGCACTGTCCACAATTTTCTTTAGCCTCTTGTTGTAGCATTTGTAAGCTTTGCTTCTAGGTGAATAACCAACAAAAATACCTTCATCTGCTCTATCTTCAAACTTGCCAAGATTGTCTTCGAGTTCTTTTGATATAGCACTTGCTGCCAAAAACTTTGAGGTATTTTGTTGTTGCCCTTTTACCGAACCATAATTCATAGGGAGTTTTGTTTTCATGTGTTCTCAGCATGTACCTATTTTGGATGTACACCGCAGTATGGACTGCTTCTTTCCAAAATCTATCTGCTACTCTACTTTTAGCCAACATAGTCCGTGCCATTTCCTGCATAGTCCTGTTCTTTCTTTCTACCACTCCATTTTGCTGAGGTGTCTTGGTTGCTGAGAACTGTCTCCTAATACCGTATTTTTCATAGTATTCTGCAAACTCCTCTGAAATGAATTCTCCTCCTCTGTCCGATCTTAAACATTTGATCCTCTTTCCTATTTCATTCTCAACTCTGGTTTTTGAAAATCTTGAACATATCAAAAGCTTCTGATTTATGCTTCAAGAAGAATATCCATGTCATTCTGGAATAGTCATCAATGCACAACATAAAATATTTGTCACCATTTATGCTTTGTGTTCTCATGGGTCCACATAAATCAGTGTGTATTAGTTCCAACGGTTTGCTTGTGTAGTATTCTTTAGTTTTGAATGTGACTCTAGTTTGCTTCCCCTTTTGGCATGAAGCACAAATGTTGTTTGCAGGTTTGCTGATGGTGGGAATATCTCTTACAACCCCTTTTGAGGTGATTTTTACTAGATTATCAAAACTGATATGACCAAGTCTCTTGTGCCACAACCAATTTTCTTCTTCCTGTCCAATAAAGCAAGCTCCTTTTGAAGTCTCTGAGAGTGTGTACAGGTTACCAGATGTTCTTGACCCTGTTGCTATCAATTTTCCATTGTTGGTTTTTCTGACTTCACAACCCTGCTTCATAAAGACTACTTCATGACCTTTATCACAAATCTGACTTACACTCAATAAATTATGTTTCAATCCATCCACAAATAAGACTTCTTCTGATTTAATCCTTCCATCACTAATTTTGACTGAGCCTTTGCCGACTATCTTGGCTCCATCATTATTTCCAAATTTTACTGATCCTCCTTCATATTTCTGTAACTTATCAAATTTTTGTTTGTCACCTGTCATATGACTGGAGCATCCACTATCTAGTATCCATGGTACATATTTATTCTGTGCTTTGAATGCAGTTTGAACGATTAAGGATTCCTTTTCTTCCTTCAGTCGTTCTTTTCCTTTCCACACTGTTTTGATAGTAGTTTTGGGCTCTTGTTTTGTCTTTCCCTTATCAGCAGCTTGTGCATGTTTTATAGGAAGTTTTCTATTTTGTCTCATCCTGTTTGGTTGAACTTTTCTTCCCTGAAACTGATTTGATGAAAATGTGCTTCTACAGTTTCTTGCAATGTGCCCAAAATTGTGACAGTTATAACATTCTACTATGTAATTCATCAGAGGAGAAAAAGCATTTCTACTGGTGAAATTCCTTGGTCTAACATTATATTTGCAGTCTAAGATTTTATGTCCATAGCCATTGCATTTAAAACAGAAACCAGAGAAGGGATAATTGAACCTGGGAGATGGTCTTTGCCATGTTGTCGTAGGAGCCATAGGTCTTCTTCTTCTTTGATGTGTGACATTGGTGAATCCATCATTGTTAGTTCTCCTTTCGAGCCTGGCATTATTGCTTTCTTTTGCATGAGGCAATTTCCCTTGATCAACCTGTTTCTTATCTTCATTCTTTGTGGATTCTACATTTCTGGCCTTTGATCCACTTGATGATTCTCCTTCGATAAAACCCAGACCAAACCTGATGCCTACAGGTCTTTGGTCATTTATGATCTTATCCAACTTCATAGAACTTTCTTCACGTTTGTGATAACAACTAATTTTCTTGTTCATCTCTTCTAGCTGCATTCTTAAACCAATAGTCTCTTCTTCTAGCTTGTTGCAATAGTCTATTCTCATGGTTATTTGTACTTCGAGATCTTCGAAGATTTTCTTAGATTCTTCTATCTAAACTTTTAAGTTGGTTATGATTTCATTTGCATCCTCAAGCTTTCTTGATAGTTTCTTATTCTTTTTCTTTTCTATCTCCCACTCTTCAAGTGCAGATATCAACTCACCTTCTAAGTCTACTTTAGCCTCGAGATTTTCACCACAAACTTTAGAGGTCACTCCTTCTTCCTTTTCTGATTTAACTTCTTCAAATGCCATGAAGAGAGCTTCATTTGTTTCTTCTTCAGACTCTTCACCGGAGTTATTTTCTGATGAACTGGCATTCTTGGAGATGAAACTTTTCTTCTTGAAATTGCCTTTTCTAAAATTCATTTTCTTCTTCCAGTCACTTCTTTCAGGGTGCGATCCTTCATCATTACTGTTCTTCTCTTTAAGTGGACATTTAGTCGCATAATGCCCAACGCCTCCACAGTTGAAACATTTAAATGGTAGCTTCCCTCTGTATTTTCCTTTTCCCCTTTTTAGTTTTCTAACAAAGTTTGCTTCCATTTCATCTGATGTTTCTTCTTCCTCGGACTCTTGTTTTGTGTTTTTATTTTTAAGGGCTTTAAAAGCCGCTTCTCTGTCTACGTGGGTTTAGATCTTCCTATCCTCATCTCATATGCAGTTAAAGAACCATACATCTCATCTATACTAAAATAATTTAGATTTTTAGCTTCTTCTATTGTTGAGACTTTGGAATCAAACCTTTGAGGAAGAGATCTTAGTACCTTTTTCACGATGATAGAGTCTCCAATATCCTCGTCGAGTCCTCTAATCGCATTAATGATTCCATTAACTCTCGGCATATATGCCTCAATGTTTTCATCATCATTCATTTTCAATGCTTCGAACTAAGCTCGATGTGTCTATAACTTGGCCTCCTTGATCTTATCATCACCCTCATGAATACTCCTCAGTTTGTCCCATATCTCTTTTGTCGTATTACAGCTCATGATTTTTACTAGTTCACTTTCTGCTAATCCGCACAAGAGAGCATTTTTTGCTCTTGAGTTGTTTTCAAATAGTTTCTTTTCATCAGCCTCTTTTGGAGGAGTGATGGGTGTTGTGTATCCACTAACTACTGAATCCCAGATGTCATAACCCAAAGCACAGAGATATGTCTGCATCCTGATTCTCCAGAATGCGTAATTAGATCCGTCAAACATTGGTGCTTTGTTTGATGAGAAGCCTTCACCACCTGCCATTGTGTTACTTCCAAGATCACCCTAGCCGGTTAAGCTTGTATAGGAACCTTGCTCTGATACCAATTGTTAGTCTTACAATGGCACTGAGAGGGGGGGTGAATCAGTGTAGCTCTTTACTTTTTAAATTTACAGTTCTTAATAATAGTAGCAATCAAAACTTAATGCAAGATACAACAAGAATAGCACAAGAGCATCACACAACACAAGATTTAACGAGGTTCACCAATGTGGCTACTCCTCAAAAATGACTACTTGGACTACCATCCAAATCTAGCCTTTGCAAAGCAACAACTTTACAATCAGTTTACCAGCACCCACTAGAAGGAGCACCAACCCCTTATTTATCTACACCAACAGAAAGGAGCACCAACCCCTGATTTACTAGCACCCACTGGAAGGAGCACCAACCCCTTGTTTATCTGCACCAATAGAAAGGAGCACCAACCCCTGATTTACCAGCACCCACTGGAAGGAGCACCAACCCCTTATGCCAAGCACCAACTTGGACTTCAATTCTAAAACTAGAAGAATGATAGTAAGATACCTTTGCTTTTACAAGACCCTAACTGGTCTGCTTCACTTTTTCATCCTATGCGCACTCTACTCTCTCTGTGCTATCACTTCACACAATCTGTTGCTTAACTATCAAACGATCATCTTCTCCCCTTTGCGCACTCTACTTCCTTTGTGATCTTCGCACTTAGAATGATTCGATGACTTGCACACTACACACTATGACCGAACTTCGCACTCTACGCACTGTCTCCGAACGTCGCACTTCTCAACATACTCAACTCTTCAAACAACCTTCCTTTTATAACAATATTTTCAAGATCAAAAACCTAATCTTAGTCGGCTGTAACCCTAATCTTAGTCGACTGCAAACCCTAATCTTCGTCGATTGCAAACCCTAATCTTCATCGGCTAACATCGGTCTTCATCGGCTTCAACTGCCTCTATAACTCTTCTGTTGTTGTTGCTACGAAAACACAACATGTCGCGATATCGCGACACTTTCGCCTCCGTACGCTTTCTCTTAGCTTTGGCCCGTGAGAATACAACATGTAGCGATATCGCTACACTTTTTCCTCTCGTACTCTCCTTCTTTACTTTTGTCACGAAATCACGACACTTCTGCCTTCTTACTTTCTCTCTCCTCCTTTAGTCATGAAAATGCGACATGTCGCGATATCGCGACACTTTTTCTCCTTAGCGCTTTAACTTGCCTTTGGGTCATGAAAATGCGACATGTCACGATATCATGACACTTTTTCTCCTTAGCACTTTCTCTTCCTTTGGGTCATGAAAACCTGACATGTCACGATATCGTGACACTTTTTCTCTCGGACTCTCTCTCCTACAACATGTCACGAAATCATGACACTTTTTCTCTCGACTCTCTCTCCTGCAATATGTCACGAAATCGCGACACTTTTTCTTTCGGACTCTCTCTCCTACAATATGTCATGAAATCGTGACACTTTTTCATCTCGAACTCTCTCTTGCAATATGTCACGAAATCGTGACACTTTTTCATCCGTACAACCTTCCTTGCAATATGTCAGAAATCGTGACACTTTTTCGTCCGTACAACCTTCCTTGCAATATGTCATGAAATCGTGACACTTTTTCGTCCGTACAACCTTCTTTGCAATATGTCACGAAATCGCGACACTTTTTTGTTTCGTACAACCTTCTTTGTAATAAGTCGTGAAACTGTGACATGTCATGAAATCGCGACACTTTTCAAACTTGTTCTCTTTCTTCGAACTTGTGAAATCGTGACACTTCTTCTTGCTTTCTCTTTTTCTTCCAACATGTCACGAAATCGTGACAGTTTTTCCACTTGCCTTTTTCTTTCCAACATGTCACGAAATCGCGACAGTTTTTCCACTTGCCTTTTTCTCTGCCAACATGTCACGAAATTGCGACAGTTTTTCCTGCTTCTTCTCTCTTCCAACATGTCGCGAAATCGTGACAGTTTTTCCAGCTTTTTCTCTCTCTTCCAACATGTCACGAAATCGCGACAGTTTTTCTTGCCTGTTGTATATGTCGCGATATCGCGACACTTTTCTTACTTGTCTTTTTCTTTGATCTTTTTGCAAATGGGCTACTTGGGTCTTCTTGGAAACTCACTGTCCATACTCTGAATAACCTTTGGACTCTTGTCTTCTGCATCTGACTAGCCTTTGAACTTCCTGTCCACTGAAACACCAGATCTATCTGACTATGTTGACAACAATGACAATATTGTTGCTGCACCTTGCTCAACACACGTGGCGAGCAGACAACAAGGTGGACATGTGGCGATCAGACAACAAGGTGGACAAAGGAGCAACTGGTGATGTGGCACAAGGTTATTGGCTCAACGAGAAGGCAAAATGTGGTCATTGATTTCCCAAAGGTAATCAATAAGCTTAGTGCTTCTCTGTGCTAATAAAGCACAATATCCCCTTCGCACAGCGGATGTGGGATAAAGATTGTATTTTTTTTTTAAATTATCATGCAGTTGTGACAGGATAAAAGAGGCAAGACTCCCTCGCCTCCTCATAGGGCCACATATCTCGACTGGCTCAAGGATCCAGCCTTAATCTGCTCACCCCTGAAAGGTTGTAGGTTCGAAACCCAATGGCTACAAAAGTTGTAAAAAAAAATGTGTGTATGGTATATGCCCTGAATGTCTTGAAATAATAGTGTATTCTACCTAGGTTTCATCGGTAGTGGAATCCGATTTAGAAAGTAAACTCTGCTTGAAAGGAAGGAGTCACGAGTTTGACTCCTGCGGAGTTAGAAAATTTTATTTAAAAGGTTTTTTCTTTTTCTTAAAATTTTATTATTTTATATATTAAAAATAATAATAATAACTTTATATTATATTTAATAAGATTAAATAATAATTGTTTTTTAAAATTTTATTTTATAAAGCAATTATATTTCTTTTATTAAATACAAATATAGATATTTTTTTATATATAATAAAATAGGAGAAAAAGAACATTGCCTAAGAGGCAATTTATGTAAGAGGACTCAAAGGTGGAAAATTGTGACAAAACTTAAGAGGCTTAGTATTTTTCCTTGTAAGATATACAAAAGATCAAACTAAAATTTGTAAAGAGGTATTAATGATAATACCAAGTGGTTGTTATCATGCCCTATGTGCACTTTTGGTGAGAGAAAACACCAAATTTTTTGATGAAAAAGTGAAAGCTTATGGGCTACATACTATATCTAGTCAGTTGCAAAATGCAGTAATTGCACACCAGAGGCATCCAGACTCAGGGTACGAGGCAAAATCTGAAGATAACTCCTTTGTCAATCAATTTGAGCAATCTGAATCCGTAGAAACTGCACCATAAGAATCAAAATATTCTCACTATAGTAATTCAATGAAAATTCTATAACCAGCATCACCTGAGATAATATTGATCAGTGACGACGAAGAACAAATAGCAGACAATTTCATGAATCAAGAAGTTACAGCGCCACAACAAGAGGAACAAGAAATCAATGAAAGAGTGAATCAAGTCATATTTGACTTAAATTTGTAATCTCTTCTTTCTTCTTCTTTCTTCCTTCTTATTTCTTTAAAAAAAGTAGAGTGCTTTATTGTAACCAAGAAATAAAAGAGTATTTTAGTAACTATGGCCTCACATAAAAATCTACCAATTCCAGAGTTCAACGGGTATGACTACGAGTATTGGTCTATCAAAATGAATACCTTACTCATAGGAAAAGGTTTGTGGGATATAATAGAAGAGGGTTTCCTAGAACCCATAGATTGGGCTACATTGAGTGTCACAGATAATAAAACAAAGAAAGAAGCACAAAATAGCAACTCTTTTGCTCTTTATCATCTCCAAGCAGCATTGTAGAAAAGTATATTCCCTAGAATAACCGCTTATATAACTACACAAGATGCATGGAAATATTTGAAAGACGGATTCCATGGAAGTGTTCAAGTGAAGCATGTGAGGCTTCAAACACTAAAATCAGATTTTGAAAATCTCAAAATGAAATAATAGAAAAAAGTAGGTGATTATTGTGTCAGAGTGAAAGCAGTTGTTGATAAAATGGTTACACTTGGCGAGGAAATCAAGCCTAAGATAATTGTAACAAAAGTGTTGCAAAAATTTCCACAAAGATGGAATCACATTGCCATAATCATAAAAGAGTAAAAAAATCTTTCCACTTTAACATTCGATGCATTAATCGGATCGTTAATGTCTCATGAAGAGATATTACATTAATCTCCTTCAACCAGCTATGGAGGTGATGACAAAGCCTTCACATATAATGAAAATACTAGAAGAGGATGTGGAAGAGGTCAAGGCAGAGGCCAACAAAGAGAAAGAGGTAGAGGCAACTACAGAGGAAGCAATCAGAATAGAGGAGGCAACTCCAACAAAGAAGGCAATCATAACAGAGGTGGAAGCCAAAATAGAGGAGGAAATCTAGGATGAAGTGTAAATGAAGGGCGAGGAAGTGACAAGTCCAAAACAACTTGTTTTAATTATGGCAAGCCAGGTCACTTTGCTTGTGACTGTTGGTCAAAACATTCTCAGGGCAGCAGTAGTAAATAAGGAAATTATGGAGAAGAAGATGATACCTCTAATATTTTTCTATCATATAGACAATTAGAATAGAATCTAAATGACACATGGATTCTAGATACTGGTTGTTCAAACCATATGAGGGGCAAAGAAAATCTATTTACTACTCTATATTCCACTTATAAATCCCACATCAAGTTAGGGGATGATAAAGCTTTGCAAGTCAAACGCATTGGAATCATGGAATTTCCAATGAAATAAGGGCTCAAGAAATTTAATGACATCTACTACACTCCAAAGCTCCAACACAATCTACTAAGCATTGGGAAAATGATGGAGAATAATTACAAACTTGTTTTTGATGAAGGAAAATGTCTCATTCTTGATAAAAACAATTGTAATCATGTCATCACACAGGTCCCAATGACCAAGAATCGGTTATTCCCTCTTAAATTTGATGAGCCAGGTGGATCTCAACTTGCAAATGTAGCTATAGCAAATCCAAGTGTGCTTTGGCACTTGTGATATGGTCACCTTAATTTCGCTAGCTTGAAATTGTTAACTTCTCAAGCTATGGTGATAGGACTTCCCAAAATCAATGAACAAAAGGAGGTATGTGAAGGATGTGCTTTGGGAAAGCACTCAAGGTCAAAGTTTCCAAAAGGACAAGTGTGGAGAGCCAACTATCCACTTCAATTAGTGCATTCAGACATCTATGGCAAAAATAATTCCTATTTTCTCACTTTCATAGATGATTTCTCTAGAATGTGTTGGATTTATTTTTTGAAACATAAAGATGAAGCTTTTGATTGCTTCATATATTTCAGAAACAATGTAGAGAAACAAAGTGAGTATTTTGTAAAATGTCTTAGAACATATCGAGGAGGTGAGTACTCTTCAAAATAATTCTTGAAATATTGTAAAGCAAGTGGGATCAAAAGTCAATTCACTACTGCCTATACCCCACAACAGAATGGTGTGGCCGATAGAAAGAACCATACCACAATTGATATGGCGATAACAATGCTTTAGACTAAGCATATAACTAATATGTACTGGGATTATGCTATAAGAACCAGTGTATACATTCTAAATAGAAGTCCAACTTCTAGTTTATATGGCATCACTCCTTATGAGGGGTGGTACGAAAAGAAACCCAATGTAAAGCAATTAAAGTTTTTTGGTTCTTTAGCATATGTACACATTCCTAATAAGAAGAGGAAGAAGCTTGATCCCAAAATTCAAGCTTGTATATTTGTAGGGTATTGTGAGTCTACTAAAGCATATAGACTCCACAATCCCAAGACTCATAAAATTGTACTTTCCAAGGATGTAATTTTTGGTGAAGGGGGAGAATGGGGTCATCAAAGAATTTTTGTTGATGATGAGTCCCAAGATGTAATTTCTTCATAGGTACAATAGGTACAACAGGTGTCTCCCAAGAAAAGCAAAGGCACACCAACCCCTCCAAGCCCAAGCAAGAGTACTACATCAAGTACTTCAACCGCCACTCCAAGTCCTTCTCCATAGAGATCAGTAAGTTCTTCACCAATGGAAATTGACTCTCCATCAATAGGCAAAAGAAAATTACATCATCCATCTTTTCAAATGATACACTAGAAGTCAAGCTAGTGAAATGAAATAAGTTTTGCAGAAACTTGAAAATCTGCATATGTATGGGGATGATGACTCCCAAGATCCTAAGGGATATGTAGTTAATTAATCTTTATTAACTAGTGCACAACTATAACCATCTAGCTATGAGAAGGCTTGTACTCAGAATGTATGGCAAGAATCCATGAAAGAGGAAATAACCTCTATAAAAAATAATGATAGTTGGGATCTTGTAAAGCTTCCAAAAGGAAAAAAAAATTGTTGGATGTAAATGGGTCTACAAGACCAAATACAATGCTGATGGAAGCATTGAGAGGTGCAAGGTGAGATTAGTAGAAAAAATTTTTACTCAGAAATTTGGCATTGACTATGAGGAAACCTTCACTCCTATTGCACGACGAGAGACAATCAGATCAGTTCTTTCCTTATTTGCCCATAAAGGATAGAACATTCAACACATGGATGTGAAAAGTGATTTTCTAAATTGATACTTGACTGAGGAGTTTTATGTTCAACAAACTCAAGGCTTTCAAGAACAAGGAAAAGAGAACCTTGTTTAGAAATTGAAATAGGCACTTTATGGACTCAAGCAAGCACCAAGAGCTTGGTACTCATGGATTGATGGATTTTTCAATGAGTATGGATTCACTAGAAGTAAAAATGAACCAACTTTGTACTACCTAAAGCATGGGGTAGACATTCTCATAGTTTTTTTGTATGTGGATGATCTAATATTTATGGGTAGTAACACTAAAATTAATATGGAGTTCAAAAAATCCATGATGAAGTAGTTTGAGATGAAATATATCGGTTTAATGTGATATTTCCTAGGCATGGAAGTGCATCAATCAAATAGGGGGATATTCATATGTCAACACAAGTATGCTCGAGACATGATCAAGAAATTTTCCATGGAGCAATGCAAATCAATTGTATCTCCAAATGGACATGGGATCCAATTGAGCAAGGATGACGGAGCACCAAAGTTTGACATGACCACTTATAGAAGCATGGTTGGGAGTATAATGTTTCTCACAAACACAAGGCCTGATATTTAATATGGTGTTTTTCTAGTTTCAAGGTTTATGGCAAGTCTATATGAGTTGCATCTACAAGAAACAAAAAGAATCTTAAGATATATAAAGGATACATTGGATTTTGGAATCCATTACCACAAATGTAATTCTGTTAAATTAGTTGGCTTCAGTGACAGTGATTGGGGTAGCAATATAGATGATAGGAAATCTACATTAGGGAACTATTTTAGTTTATGGTCAGGACTATTCACATGGAGTTCCAAGAAACAGACTATTGTAGCATTATCATATACTAAGGCTGAGTATATAGCCATCACACATGCTAGTACTCAATCCCTATGGTTAAGAAAAGTCCTTGAAGAAATTGGAGAAATTCAAAGTGGTCCAAATCGACTGTATTGTGATAACATAAGTGCCATTCAATTAGCATACAATCCAATCCACCATAGTAGATCAAAGCATTTTGATATAAATTATCACTTCATCTAAGACATGGTGGACCAACAGATAGTTGAGCTTAAATATTGTAGCACTTTGGATAACATTGCAAATATCTTCACCAAAGGCATGGCTAAAGCTCAAGATATAAAGCTAAGAGACTGTATAGTTAGTCTTCTCAACTTTAAGGGGGAGAATGTTAGAAGTTAAAAGGGTAAAAAAAGTAAAAAAAAAAATTTACCACTATAAGCTTTGGACCTTACCCTTTTACCTCCTTGGACGACAACTGAGTCAGCAGGATTGGATGACATGGATGGCAGGGAGTTTGAATCCTAATCTCATTTTTCCTTTCCTCCCTATTTTTCTTCTTCCCTATTCTTTCTCCTAAGCTTTCTAGGTTCTGGTTAATAATATTTGTATTTAAGCATTGTAATCCTTCGAACTTAATGTTAATGCAATATCTAGTTAATAATATTTATGCTCCTAATTTTCTAAGTGCTCCTAATTTTGTTAGTGCTATAATTTCAAGCTTAGAGTGTTTCTTTATTACCTTATTTACTATGTCAAGAGCATACATAAGTTCTCCCTTGAGATCATATCCATTATCCATTGAATAATCCTCTATTTTTTTACCTTTTTTCCCTATCATTACTTCCTTTTGGCTTGTCTTCTATAGGATCACATACTTCATCTTCTAATGCAATTAGAATATTCTCATATGGTCTTTCAAGTGCATATTCAAAACCATCATCACTAAAACTATAGCCATCCCTAGTGCAATTATCTTCAAGATGTCCAAATTTACCACATCTAAAACACTTGAGAATAATTGGAGTCCTTTTATCTCTAACCATAAATAGGACTTCATCTCTATCATTGTTTGAAAAACTAGCATCACTATCATTTGAGTACTTACTTGCATTATCCACATAGTAGCTTTTCTTTTGCCTTTGACATAACTTCTTTCCTTATATTTTTTTTCCATCCTTACCTTTCTTCTTGTACCTATGTTTATTCTCTTTACTTATGATCCTATGTTCTTAGACTTATTTTCATTCAAGTTGTCAAACTCTTCATAAGGAACCTGGCTATGATACCAATTGAAGAACACAAGCTTATACTGAGAGGGGGGGTGAACAATATAAGACCACCTTTCAATTTTATTTCCAATTAAATATTATGCAGTGTATAGATATAAGTATCAATAGCAATAATCAAAGCAATGCATAAAACACCATCCATAAAAGTGACACAATGATTTATGTGGTTCACCCAATGTAGGCTACTCCACGAAGAAAATATTTTGCTAAAAAATTCTCAATCAATCTCTTGGAAATCCTTCCCAATTACAATATTTATGGACCTTTGTCCAAAGGATATGTTGATCCCCTAAATCTCAAGTTTGTGGATCTATTCCATAGGAGAACTATTTCCCCTTCTGCTCTGGCTAGTGATCTTATAGAAGACTCTATCTCTCTGTTGCACTGACTGGTGGATCTCTCTCCACTTGAAGACTCCTCACTTACATCTATCTTTAATTTTTGTGGCTACTGGATCTCTATCCACTAAGACTTTGTCCTCTGTACTTTGTCACCTCCAAAGCTCTATCAATAGGTTCACTTAGAACCTCCTCAAATTTGCTCAATAGACTCACTCAAAACCTGCTCAAATCTGCTCAATAGGCTCACTTAATACCTGCTCAAAGATTCTCAATAGGCTCACTCTACTCAAATATGCTCAATAGGCTCACTCAGAACCTACTCAAATCTACTCAATAGGCTCACTCAGAACCTGCTCAAATTTGCTCAATAGACTCACTTAGAACCTACTCAAATCTGCTCAACAAGCTCACATAGAACCTATTCCAATCTGCTCAATAAGTCCTCTCTAGGACTTGCTCGAATCTACATAGCAAGATTTCACAAAAGATTACACAAAAATATTCCACAAGCCTTCTCAAAGACTTGCCTTAAATCAGCTCAACAAAATCTCAACTCAATATCACAGAAGCATAAAGAGAATTTTTAGAGACTCAATATGTTCTATACTCAAATCCTAATCTCAATTCAAATCAGTCTCAACTCAGCTCAATCTTATAGAAGCATAAAGAGAATTGTTAGAAACTCAATATGTTTTATTCTCAAGGCTATATCTCAACTCAATCAAAATATAGAATAGTTTATTTCATGGAACTTGAACAACCACTTCATGCAACCACTTGACTAGGCTCAATCAACTCTACTCAACCAATCACTTCAAGAAACAACTCTTTCTCACAAACCCTAGTCCAAGCATGAATCAACTAACTCAAAATGTTTCCAACAATACTCAACAACAAATCTTACATAACAATGATACTCATGTTCTTTTCTAACTCAAGTTCAAGTTCTTTGCATCACCCATTGGCTTCAACAACAATGCTAATAAGACAAGGTTTTAATCACAACTCTCAATTCAGAAAACCTTGAAGCATAAACTCAAAGTACTTCACTCAACCAATGATCTAAACAACAATGCTTATCAAACAAGGTTTAATCACAACTCACAATCTAGAAAAACTTGAAGCATTAACTCAACCACTTTCTAAAAGGAAACCACAATCAATCCTTTTCACTCCAATGATATTTCAAAAAATAACCACCCAAATAAAATCAATGGAGAGTATTACTCATACATTTTTTATGCCTTATGAGTTGTCCACTAAATCTTTCACACTCAACACACTTTCTTTATCAACTCTTAACAAGGGTTAGAGATCTTGAGTAATAAGATCTTGAGTAATAACACAACAATAATATCCAAATAACATCTTATTACTTCTACTTTATTTTAACATCCACCAAAGTTCTTTTTAAAAGAAACCCCTTAATCAAAATAACTTTCACTAAAAAATAACTTTATCAAAAACCCTTATTACTCCTAACAATTTCAAAAATCACAATTAAAAATAATTCACAACTCAAGCAGCCACCATGACCTTATTACCTAAGGTTACTCAACAAATCAACTAACGAAGCACCTTTACCCCTTATCACTCCACCTTAGGCAATCCAAATAAAAGATTAATAAAAACCTTAATACCTGCATCAAGGGGAATCGAACCCTCGTCTTGCCCCAACACGAATGCCCTAGCCATGGCCAAGCTACCACATGATCTATGGGCTCATTGGTGAAAAATAAGTGCCACCCTCTTCTTATCCTTCACCCTCTTCCGCCAAGCGAAAAGTATGTGCCTTGGGCACCTCAATAGAACAAATCCAAAAATGATGCTTGCAGGAATTGAATGCACAACCTCCTTGTCACCAATACCTTTGCACAATCCAAGCTTCCACTAGGTCACACTGCTCACTACGTTTTGGGAAGTGGTTGTTGTCTCCCTTTAATTTTTGTTGCATCACTTAAACGAAAAACATGAGATCTTTTTCTTCGCAAATACCAAGCGCAAATATCAACGAGCAAGGATGATTGAATTAAAAAATTCAATGGCATATTTATATGCCTTCCTTTTTCTTTGAAAACATCGGCATTTTTGAAACTTCCTTCATCATGTCAATGGATAAACTTTTAATTTTAGTTTTAAAATTTTAATTTAAATTTTAAATAAATTAAAATTTAAACTAAATCTTTAAAATTAAATATCTCCATCACCGGGGCACCTTTTTCGATGAAACAAAAAGCCAACTTGGGTTTTAATAAAAACCCATTTCAAATCTGCCATCCATGGTTTTAAATAAAAATCTTTTGCAAAGCTTCCCTTGAAGCTCCTTTTGGAACCAAATGCTACGCATCCCTTCTTGAACCTTTGATCAAAAACCTTTTCTTCTCATAAAGCTCTTTGTGAAACATAAACATAGTACTTACTTACATAGATCCTTTTGACATCAATGACAACTCTTAGCTTAGGGACTCAAAATGTCCAACATGGTTCAATTCTCTGAAGAAGATAAATGAAAATACAGTTGTTGTAGTAGATAGCAAAACATATGAGGTAAAATAAATTGGAAATATTTTGATAAATATTAAAGACAGAAGAGGCATAATAAAAATGTACTATATGTTCTAGGATTAACTACTAATCTTATGTTTGTTTCTCAACTCATGGATCAAGACTTAACTGTTGAGTTCAAGGTTCTCACTGGAAGAAAAAAAATTACATCTCTAGATTGGGAAGAATGATAGCATCAGGATCATATAAAAATGGTCTATTTTTCCTAGATATTGGTATTCACCCAGCTCTTTCATTCAATTCTACATAAATATGGCATAAATGACTAGGACATACCAGTGATACATCAATGAAGGAACTATTCAGATATCAAATGGTATAAGGACTACCCAATTTATCTTCAAAAAATATTGTATGTCTAGAATACTTAGTAGTAAAACAACATAGAATTACCTTTGAACTTCATCAACACATGTCTCAACATCCTCTAGAAATAATATATATAGATTTATATGGTCCAGTTAAAGTTGATAGTGTTTGAGGGTATAAATACTTTCAATTATTTATTGATGATCACACTAGAAAAATGTAGGTATATTTTATGAAGTACAAATTAGAAGCATTTAGTTATTTCAAACAATTCAAACTTCAAGTGGGAAAAGAATTAGGAAAGACAATAAAATCACTTCATTCAAATAGAGGAGAATTTTTTTTCAAAGAATTTGACTCATTTATTTAAGAAAATGGAATTAAAAGACATATTACTATAACATATTTACCTCAAAAAATGGAATTGTAGAAAGAGGAAATAGATCAATAATGGAAATGGTAAGATGTATGTTAAAACAAACACAGCTTGATCACAAATACTGGGCTGAAAAGGTTCAAATAGTAGTGTACATACAAAATAAACTACCAACAAGACTACTCAAGCATATTACAATAGAATAAGCATGGTCAGGATAGAATCCCAATATAAAAACACTAAAGATATTTAGATGCAAAGCCTACATGCATGTGAAGAACATAGACTTATACTGAGAGAGGGGGGTGAACAGTATAAGACTTAACCATTTATCAATTTTTACTTTAGATAGCAGTGGCATCATCATAGCATTAATCATCACAGAAAACATCACACAATGAAGACCCATTTTAATGTGGTTCACCCAAGGTGGGCTACCTCCACAAAAATTTTCTCTAAAAATATTTCTCAAAGTTCTTTGGGAATCCTTCCCAATTACAATGTTTATGAGCCTCGGCCCAAAGGAGAAACCTTCCCCTACTCAAGTATTTATGAGCCTCTGCACAAAGGAGAATCCTTCCCTTCCTCATGAATTTATGAGCCTCCTGCCCAAAGGAGAATCTTTCCCCTCAGCACGAATTTATGAGCCTCCTGCCCAAAGGAGAATCCTTCCCCTCAGCACGAATTTATGAGCCTCCTGCCCAAAGGAGAATCCTTCCCCTCAGCTCTGGAAATGATACTTCAAAATATCACCTGCCTCTTATTCTGCTAGCATGTGGAACTCCTTTCCACAGAAGACCTCATGTCCTCAATGCTCAGCCTCAAGAGACCTTTGTCCTCACTAATCACCTCCATAGCAACTCATCAACCTATACTAAACACAGTCAGTCGGTCTAGCACAAGTCTTCCTCACTCTATTAGATCTGTCCCAAGCTCAACTCATAAAGCTTGAACAAATCAATCTCTGCTGCACACAAGCCTTCTCAAAGACTTGTCAAAACTGTCCTCAGGTTCTTCTCAAAGAACCCCTTCAACTCTGTCCTCAAGTCCTCTGCTAGGCCCTATCCAAATCAGCTCACAAGTACTAGAACTTTTCCAAATCAGCTCACAAGTCCTCACTAGAACCTGTCCAAATTAGCTCACAAGTCCTCACTAGAACCTATCCAAATCAGCTCACAAGTCTTCACTAGAACCTGTCCAAATCAGCTCACAAGTTCATCAAGAAAAACTTGCATAGCATGAACCCACAAAGAGAAATGTTAGAGACCCAATGTGCTTCATCAAACTCATAGAAGCATAAAGAGAATTGTTAGAGACTCAATATGTTCTATACTTAACTCCCAATCTCAATCTCAAATCTCATAGAAACATAAAGATAGATGTAGTATGCTTTTCTCAAGAACATGAAAACATACCAACAATTGCCAACCATGCAATATCTCATATTACAATGATACTCATGTTCTTTCCACAACCAATATCTTTGCTCAACCAATTAGGGCTTTAACAACAATGCTTATAGACAAGGTTTAACCAATATCATTCAACTCAAAATTAACCTTGAAGCATTCAACCAATCACTACATGAAAAGGAAACTAGTAGACATCCTTTTCCCTCCAAAGGTATTTGAACAAAACAACCACCAACATAAATCACCAATGCAAAGAATAACTTTCTCAAATAAATCTCAATGGAGTAAGCCCAAATCATGTATCAAGTAAAGCATTAACTTGATCAAAAAAACCTCTATGGAAGCAACTCAACCATCAATCTCAAAATAGCCAACTATGGGTTTCACCATCTCAATGCAAGTAGCAAGACTTACTAACATAAACCCTAGTGCAAAATGCTTCCTCTTCCTCAACCAGAATTATGCATTCACCCAACAAACTCATCAATGATTTTAATGCATAAACAATATTCAATATCCAAAAAATGGGATTTACACCAACAAGAATACCTAGTAGACAACCTTTTCACTCCAAACTCAATTTCAGAAAATACACCATCAACAATATACATGGAAGAAGTTGCCCATACCTTTGTTTGAGGAAGAAGAGAATAGTTCTTCAACTCTGTTACCAACACCACCCTCAACTTTGCCACCAAGTTAGGGTTAGATCATAAAAGTAACCACAAAAATATTTATTCCATAAAACACCTTATGACTCCAAATTAATTAAACCATGCTCAAGGAATAATAGCTTCTAAGCAAATTTCACTCAACAATCAAGCCAAAAAAAAAATTCAACCACACACTATCAACCTTATATCTCCAAAGAAGCATTTAACCTCAAAAATAATTTTAAATAAATTTGTCCAACCACTTCTTCTTTAACAAACTGCAGATTTTATTTAAAAAAACCTTACCAAAAAAATGATTCCAAAAATCGCGGGTCAACAGTGCCTCCGAAAAAAATCGGAGAACAAAAAATCTTCTCACACTCCATGGCGGGAGTCGAATGCTTGACCTCTCTTCAAGCGCCTTGCAGAATAGTCGTTGCCACTACGCCAACGGTGCTAGCTTGAATGCTAGCAAGAGTCTCCTTCTCCTTAACCCTTTGGCGGCGGATAAACGTGGCAAAAAAATGATAGCCGTAGCTTTTACTTCCCAACCTTTGTGCAATTCGAATTTCTTTAACACACTTTTCTTTGGACTATAGGTTATGGCTTATATAGCCAAACTTCCATGCTATGCACGACGTCGACGGAAGGATAATTTGAATTTTTTGAATTAATATTACTTTGGCGCCTTCGAAACAACTTTAGGGTTTATGAAACCCTTTTGATTATTTAAAAAATAATCAAAGGTATTTTAGACCTTAGACCTTAGGTGGAGAACCCATTAAATTATTAAAATAATTTAATCACTAAATCAAATAAATAATTAATTAAAAAAACCTTAAAAAGGTTTTATTGATTAAGTTATTTAATTAGTAAGTATCTCCAGCATTTGCATTAAGCTGAGAGTGGTTTTGAGAAAAACCCTTAAACCTACCATGGTTTTGATAAAAACCTTTTCATCTGCCACATGGAATCTCTCCAAAATCTTCTAAAAAATATTCTTTGGAATCTTCAACCTTTGAAGCCAATAAATCCTCTTGAAATTAATGCCAGTTCCTTTTGACATCAATGACAACTCATAGTCAAGAAGATAGGATCTCAAACCCAAAATTGCCAACAATCTCCTCCTTTGTCATTGATGACAAACCATGCTTCTCAACAACACTAAAACTCAAAAATACTGTATAGAAATTAGCTACCCCTGACTTGAGGCTCTCCCCGTTACTCATATCTCTCCCCCTTTGTCATCAATGGCAAAGGGTCACCTTTGGGTATTGGGACTAAGAATGAGCCTCTTAGCTTAGTCCCTCCCCCACCTCCTGTTGAGGTGATTAATTCGGGGTGGGAGTAAAACTCCCAATTTCTCCCTTAAATACTCAAATGTATCTCTTGGAAGATGTTTGGTGAAGATATCAGCAATCTATTCTTTAGTAGGCACATACTCTAACTTAACTTGCTTGTCTTGAACTTGTTCTCTTAGAAAATGATACTTGATAGGAATATGCTTTGTTCTTGAGTGCATTACCGGATTCTTGGAGATACTTATGGCACTTGTATTACCGCATAATATGGAGATGGGTTGATCATGCTTTATTTTTAAGTCTTCCAAGGTGGTTTTCATCCATAAAACCTATGTGCAACAAGCTGCTGCTTTTATGTACTCTGCCTCTGCTATAGATAAAGAAATTGAAGGTTGTTTCTTACTTAACCAAGCAACCAAACTCTTTCCCAAAAAGAAAGCTCCACCACTAGTGCTTTTCCTATCATCAATACTTCTTGCCCAATCTGCATTTGTATAAGCTGTGAGAGTAAACTTATCACCCTTGGGGTACCAAATTCCAAGGTCCATAGTGCCCTTCAAGTATCTGAATATCCTCTTGACTGCCATAACATGAGTTTATTTTGGAGCTGCCTAAAATCTTACTACTAACCCAACTGCCTGCATGATATCTGGTCTGGTAGCTATAACATACATTAAACTTCCAATCATTGACCTGTACAACCTCTGATATATCGTTGGAGATTCATCATATTTGCTCAACTTGCACCTTGTAATCATTGGAGTACAAACTGGTTTGCTATCCATCATACCAAATTTTTTTAACATCTCTTTTATATACTTTCCTTGAGAGAGAAATATACCATCTTTTGATTTGGCAATATGAATACCTAAAAAGAAAGATAACTTTCCAATCATAGACATCTCAAATTCCTTTTGCATGTTGTTAGCAAAATCTTTACACATTTGAGTATTGTTTCCTCCAAAAATAATATCATCAACATAAACAACCACAATCAACATATCATTGCCTTCATTTTTAATATATAGATTGCTATCTGCCATACCTTTTCTAAATCCCTGTTCATGAAGATACCTGTCAAGTCTTGAGTACCAAGCCCTAGGAGCTTGCTTTAACCCATACAAAGCCTTTTTCAACGTGCACACATAGTCTGATTGTTCTGAAAGTAAAAATCCTTTTGGCTATTCTATGTAAACTTCTTCTAACACACCATTTAAGAAAGATGACTTAACATCCATTTGATACACTTTGAAAGACATGAAACTTGAGAGAGCTAAAAACATTCTAATTGCTTCAATACGAGCAACTGGAGCAAAGCTCTCTTAAAAATCAATACCTTCAACTTGAGCATATCCTTTACAAACTAACCTTGCTTTGTTTCTGACAATCTTACCATCCTCATTGAGTTTGTTCCTAAAAATCCATTTGGTACCAATGAAATTCTTATCCTTAGGTCTTGGAACCAATTCCCAAGTTTCACTTTTCTCTATCTAATTTAATTCTTCATCCATTGCTTTTGTTCAAAACTTATCTGCACAAGCTTCACTGAGATCCTTTGGCTCAATCTGAGATAGTAAGGAGATATATGTGGAAACATGTGAGGAAATAACTCTTCTTCTTGTTTTTCTGCTATCTGGATTACCAATGATAAAATATTTTGGATGACGTTTCTGAACATACCTGGAAGGAGTTTTGGGTAGAATTTGTTGTATTTCTTCTTCTTCATCTGAAACCTCTCTGAATTCCTCTTGACAATTCTCATCATCAAATTCATGTACTGACTCTTGTATTCCTATCTTCTCATCAACTATCACATTTATGCTTTCTATGATAGTATGAGTTCTTTTGTTGTAGCATTTGTAGGCCTTGCTTTTGTTGGAGTACCCAAGAAAAATCCCTTCATCACATCTAGGATCAAACTTCCCCAAGTTCTGATCTTCCCTTCTGATGAAACATTTACTACCAAACACTTTGAAATATTTCACTATAGCTAGTCTCCATTTCCATAGTTCATAAGGAGTTTTATGATGATTTACTCTTAATTGAGCGAGCCCTAGTGATAATATAAACTGCTGTACTAACTTCCTCTTTCCAAAAACCATCTGAAAGCTTTGATTCATTCAGCATAGCCCTAGCCATATTTTCAATAGTTCTGTTCTTTCTCTCAACTACTCCATTTTTTAGAGGAGTTCTACCTACTAGAAACTCTCTTTTAATTCCTTGTTTTTCACAATACTCCACAAATTCATTTGAAGTAAATTCTCCTCCTCTATCTTATCTCAAACATTTGATTTTCTTATCAGTCTCATTTTCTATCATTTCTTTGAAATCTTTAAATTTCTCAAGAGCTTCAGATTTTTCTTTTAGAAAAGTGACCCAAGTCATTCTAGAAAAGTCATCTATAAAAAACATGAAGTAGCTTTCTCCCTGAATGCTTTGAGTCCTAGTGGGGCCACATAAATTAGTATGAATAATATCCAAGGGTTTGGAAGATGAGTACCCCTTCGATTTAAAACTATTTTTGGTCTGTTTCCCATGTTGACAAGGACCACAGATGGTGTTTTGTGGTCTCTTTATTTTGGGTAAGTCTCTAACAGTCTTCTTGTGACTAATATTGACAAGGTTATCAAAACTCAAATATCTCATTCTTTTGTGCCATAACCAACTCTCATCTTCTTGAGATAGACAACACTTTTCCCTTTTTATCTCACTTAACATGTAAATATTGTTAGGAGTCCTTTTAGCACTAGCAATGATTTTTCCATTATTTTCTTTACTTATCTCACATCTATCTAAAAATAAGGATACTATGTGCCCTTGATCACAAAGTTGGCTCACACTTAGAAGATTATGTCTAAGACCTTCTACATAAAGCACATTTTTTGTTTTGGTTTTTCCATCCAAACTAAGAGTTCCTTTCCCACAAATTTTTGCTGACCTGTTATCTCCAAAACTAACTATCCCTCTATTTTTTTCTTTCAAAACCAAAAACTTTTCTTTTTCACCAGTCATATGTTTGGAGCAACCACTATCAAGATACCATTTTTCCTCTTTATCTTGAGCATGAAAAGTAGTTTGAACTATCATAGATCTAGATTTGATTTCATTTCCTTTCCTAGTAAACTCTTTGCTAGATCTATCCAAATTACACATTCTTGCTACATGCCCAAAATTATTGCACTTGTAACACATGATATCTTTATTCACAAGAGGTGCAAAAGAATTAACATTTCCCTTATCATGGTTATTCACAAACTTATTGCAATGCATAGCTTTGTGACCAATTTTTTTGCAAGAAAGACAATAGCCATGGAAAGTATTATGTAACCTATTTTGATGCCTTGGATGATTGTTCTTCTTGTGATCAACTTGAATCCATCGCTCTTCTGTTTGAAAGTTGATATTGCTTGAAGTTCCTATTTTTTGAATGGTGAGACTATCCTCCTTTTGCTTTCCAAAAGGAATATTCTGTTTGAGAACCAGCTGTTCCAACTTAACTCTAAGAGACACCACTTCTTCTTCAAGTTTCTCACAATTAGCTTCCTTCCCTTTGAGAACTTTTGTTAGAACCTGTTCAACCTTCTTCCCTTCTTTAGCTAGAATCTTAAAATCTGTGAGACTTTGAGATATTTTTGATCTTATTGTCTCTTCTTCCTGACTTTTTTGCCTTAGAATAGAATTCTCTTCCCTGATTTTTTCAAGATTTCTTAAGGCCAAAAATAATTCACCTTTTAGATTGAATTCCATCTCTTCATCACTTTCTGTATCTGTATGTTCCTCTGTTGGATCCTTCTCCAAGATGTTAGGATCTTCCTAGAGAGACTTTCTCTGATACCAATTGAAGAACATAGACTTATACTGAGAGGGGGGGTGAATAGTATAAGCCTTAACCATTTATCAATTTTTACTTTAGATAGCAGTGGCATCATCATAGCATTAATCATCATAGAAAACATCACACAATGAAGACCCATTTTAATGTGGTTCACCCAAGGTGGGCTACCTCCACAAAATTTTTCTCTAAAAAGCTTTCTCAAATTTCTTTGGGAATCCTTCCCAATTACAATGTTTATGAGCCTCAGCCCAAAGGAGAAACCTTCCCCTACTCAAGTATTTATGAGCATCTTCCCAAAGGAGAATCCTTCCCCTCCTCACAAATTTTTGAGCCTCCTACCCAAAGGAGAATCCTTCCCCTTAGAATAAATTTATGAGCCTCCTGCCCAATGGATAATCCTTCCCCTCAGCTTTGGAAATGATACTTTAGAAGATCACCTACCTCTTATTCTGCTAGCACGTTGAACTCCGTTCCACACAAGACCTCCTGTACTTAATGCTCAGCCTCAAGAGACATCTGTCCTCACTAATCACCTCCATAGCAACTCATCAACCTGTACTAAACATAGTCAGTCGGTCCAGCACAAGTCTTCCTCACTCTATTAGATCTGTCCCAAGCTCAACTCATAAAGCTTGAACAAATCAATCTCTATTGCACACAAGCCTTCTCAAAGACTTGTCAAAACTGTCCTCAGGTTCTTCTCAAATAACCCCTTCAACTCTGTCCTCAAGTCCTCTGCTAGGACCTATCCAAATCAGCTCACAAGTCCTAGAACTTGTCCAAATCAGCTCACAAGTCCTCACTAGAACCTATCCAAATCAGCTCACAAGTCCTCACTTGAACCTGTCCAAATCAGCTCACAAGTCTTCACTAGAACCTGTCCAAATCAGCTCACAAGTTCATCAAGAAAAACTTGCTTAGCATGAACCCACAAAGAGAATTGTTAAAGACCCAATGTGATTCATCAACCTCGTAGAAGCATAAAGAGAATTTTTAGAGACTCAATATGTTCTATACTTAACTCCCAATCTCAATCTCAAATCTCATAGAAACATAAATATAGATGTAGTATGCTTTTCTCAAGAACATGAAACACAACCCAACAATTGCCAACCATGCAATATCTCATATAACAATGATACTCATGTTCTTTCCACAACCAATATCTTTGCTCAACCAATTAGGGCTTTAACAACAATGCTTATAGACAAGGTTTAACCAATATCATTCAACTCAACATTAACCTTGAAGCATTCAACCAATCACTACATGAAAAGAAAACTAGTAGACATCCTTTTCCCTCCAAAGGTATTTGAACAAAATAGCCACCAACATAAATCACCAATGCAAAGAATAAATTGCTCAAATCAATCTCAATGGAGTAAGCCCAAATCATGTATCCAGTAAAGCATTAACTTGATCAAAACAACCTCTATGGAAGCAACTCAACCATCAATCTCAAAATAGCCAACTATGGGTTTCACCATCTCAATGCAAGTAGCAAGACTTACTAACATAAACCCTAGTGCAAAATGCTTCCTCTTCCTCAAATAGAATTATGCATTCACCCAACAAAATCATCAATGATTTTAATGCATAAACAATCTTCAATATCCAAAAAATGGGATTTACACCAACAAGAATACCTAGTAGACAACCTTTTCACTCCAAACTCAATTTCAGAAAATACACCATCAACAATATACATGGAAGAAGTTGCCCATACCTTTGTTTGAGGAAGAAGAGAATAGTTGTTCAACCTTTTACCAACACCACCCTCAACTTTGCCACCAAGTTAGGGTTAGATCATAAAAGTAACCACAAAAATATTTATTCCATAAAACACCTTATGACTCCAAATTAATTAAACCATGCTCAAGGAATAATAGCTTCTAAGAAAATCTCACTCAACAATCAAGCCAAAAAAAATCTCAACCACACACTATCAACCTTATATCTCCAAAGAAGCATTTAACCCCAAAAATAATTTTAAATAAATCTTCCCAACCTCTTCTTCTTTAAAAAAATTCAGATTTTATTTAAAAAAACCTTACCAAAAAAATGCTTTTGAAAATCGCGGGTCAACAGTGCCTCCGAAAAAAATCGGAGTGCAAAAACTCTTCTCACACTCCACGGTGGGAGTTGAACACTTGACCTCACTTCAAGCACCTTTGCAAAACAGTCGTTGTCACTAGGCCAATAGCGCTAGCTTGAAGGCTAGCAAGAGTCTCCTTCTCCTTAACCCTTTGGCGGCGGATAAACATGGCAAAAAAATGATAGCCGTAGCTTTTACTTCCCAACCTTTGTGCAATTCGAATTTCTTTAACACACTTTTCTTTGGACCATAGGTTATGGATTATATAGCCAAACTTCCATGTTATGCACGACGTCGGCGGAAGGATAATTCAAATTTTTCAAATTAATATTACTTTGGCACCTTCGAAACAACTTTAGGGTTTATGAAACCGTTTTGATTATTTAAAAAATAATCAAAGGTCTTTTAGACCTTAGACCTTATGTGGAGAACCCATTAAATTATTAAAATAAATTAATCACTAAATCAAATAAATAATTAATTAAAAAAACCTTTAAAAGGTTTTATTAATTAAGTTATTTAATTAATAAGTGTCTCCAGCCTTTGCATTAAGCTGAGAGTGGTTTTGAGAAAAACCCTTAATGCATCCACCTAGTTTTAATAAAAACCCTTAAACCTGCCATGGTTTTGATAAAAACCTTTTCATCTGCCACATGGAATCTCTTCGGAATATTCTAAAAAATATTCTTTGGAATCTTCAACCTTTGAAGCCAATAAATCTTCTTGACATTAATGCCAGTTCCTTTTGACATCAATGACAACTCATAGTCAAGAAGCTAGGATCTCAAACCCAAAATTGCCAACAAAGATGTTCCAAAATAAAATAGGACTAAACTAGATGATAAAACTATGATAGGAATATTTTTTGGCTATGACAATATAGAAGACTATAGGCTACAGTTTACTAGATCCATATACAAAGAAATTCTACATTAGTAGAGATGTAATATTTGATGAAAAAGTTAGAATCGATACAGATGAATCCAGTGGTGACACAAAAGTCCTCCTAATCCTATATGAAGAAGACTCAAAATCAGAATCTCAAAAACAAGACATAGAAGGATCAAAAATACTGGCTAGAAAAGAACCAATATATCTCATAGATACTCTCAAAGAATCAAATCTAGAAAGAATGTCAGATCTTAACTCTACTAGATCTCAAACTTGCAGTATGACCATAATGAATAGATTAATGCTAAGTAACATAGTAGAACTAGCTGATTGTGGCATGGTGGTTATAGGGGCGGACTGTGCGAAGATCTATGTGGCAGATTCTGGGGCGGACAACGCAAAATACTATGGCAGCCATAAAAATTTGGACTGCCTACCCATTCATGGTGGCTATCGATTCCACCATGTAAATTAAAAAAAAAAATAGTAGAACTAGCATCAACTTCTCAAGAACTGAAAGACTCACACTCGAAAGCGTCTATGGAATCTGAATATGCATCACTAAACAAAAATAGAACATGGGATCTAGTAAACCTACCTCTAGGTAATAAAATAGTGGGATGCAAGTGGGTTTATAAAATCAAATACAAAGCAAATGAAACACTTGACAAATATAAAGCTCAATTAGTAGCCAAAGGGTATACTCAGACAAAGGAAATTGACTATGACGAAACATTTGCACCAACAACTCGAATGACTATTATTCAAATAGTCTGTGTGCTAGTAGCACATCAGGGGTAGAAACTTCATCATATGGATGTAAAAAGTACATTTCTTAATGGTTACCTAGAAGAAGAAGTCTATATGACATAACTTGAAGGCTTTGTCATGCAAGGACAAGAAAAAAAGGTATGAAAATTGAATAAATCTCTATATGGATTAAAAAAATCTCCTAGAGCATGGAATATAAAAATCAATAATCACCTAGTACATCATGATTTCAAAAGGAGTTCATCATATTCTAGTCTATATACCAAGAAAATTATAAATGATGTCTTGATCCTCATATTATATGTTGATGACATAGTGATTACTGAAAGTTAAAAAAAAAATTAATAAGTGACATCAAAAAGGATGTAGAAAAAGCATTTAAAATGATAGATATAAGACCAATGAATTATTGTCTTGGTATAGATATTTATCAAAGAAAGGATAAAATAGTTATCATTCAATAAAAATATGCAAAATCTCTTCTTGAAAATTATAGAATGACAAAGTGTAAACCCAATGATACACCAATGGAACAAGGAATTCAACTATCCAAAATGATAAAACACCATTTCTTTCAATAACAATGTATCATCAATTGATTGGAAGTCTTCTATACTTGACAAACAATCAACCAAACAAAGCATTCATAGTAAATTATATTTCATAAGAACTAAGATAAAGTCATTGGAAAACTACAAAAAGAATATTATAATATATCAAGAAGACTACAAACTATGTATTAACTTATATGAATTATGTCCAAGAATTTTATTTATAGAGATACTCAGACTCGCACTATACTAGATGTATTGATGATAAGAAATCTACTTCAGGTTATGTCTTCCATTTTGGATCAGGATCCATATCTTGGCACAAAAAGAAACAACATACAGTAGCACAATCATCAGATGAAGTATAATATCGATTAGCAATAGGTATGACTATGAAGCTCTATGATTATAATACGTACTATATGATATAGGAATTAGATGAACTCCAACTATGATATTATGTGACAATCAAGGAGTATTGAATTTGATCAAGAATCCAATCATACATGAAATAATAAATTATATTGAAGCTTAGTGTCATTTCATCAGAGAATATTTTTAGAACAAGTGCATCATCCTCAAATATGTTCCTACAAAAGATCAGTTAGCTGACATTTTTACAAAAGCACTTGGAAAAATCAAGTTTCAAACATTCAGAGATCATTTATGTGATTCAAGATAACTTCATACCCAAATAATGTAATACAGGGGGTGTTAGAAATATATTATATTACATTATTTGAGGCCATGTAAATGTACCTTCCTAGGTACATACTTAGGATATTAGATTACTTGAGGGGGAAGTTATCTAGTTACTTCATGCAATGTAATAAATGCACAAGTGTCAATGTGCAAGTTGTATATGTGCAAGATGTCCATTGCACAACTAGGTAGAGTGTTGGCCAAGGAATACATCTTCCTATATAAAGGGTATCATACCTCTACTCAAATGTATCAATTCATTCTCAACAATATATGTTACTTTCTTCTCCCATTCTCATGAGATGGTGCTAAATCTATCCAGAATTGCATTGCTAAGATGTGCTTAAATAGGCACCAAATTATAACTAATTATCCTTAGACCAAGAAACTAACCCCTTGAAATGAGTAGTCAATTCCAAAATTATAAATATAAGCTCTTATCCAAAGGCTTATTTTAGGAATTGACTATCATAAATCCATCTAACAACATCCTCTAAACTAATTTCTAACTATCCTACTCTAGAAGACTTCTACCAAGTCCAATGTGAGCAATTAAGTCTCACATTTTACAAATTATTCATAAAATTTAAAATTAATACTAAGTCCTATTCCAAAGACTAAGCCTAACCTAAGGTTTTATTAAACCTAAGAACTTAAACCTATTTATATCACTTTATGTCCTTATCACTAGCTCCTCCCCCTCCTTAGCACATCTAGGGTGTATATATCATGGTCACCACATTATCTAGTGCTCCCATAGCTCATGTATCACTCACCTTATTAGTGATAGGATATTAATGTATGTCCTATAGAATCACCCCTAGGTTTTGATAGTGGACCTGGTAGTGCATGGGATCTTCATATGGTCATGTGCTTCTAGCACCAAACTTGGAGTAGTGATGTACAAACTAGCCCTATTTGTCACTTATACATGACATTGTATAATATCCTATACAAGTGGACCAACACATAAGGACCCCATGTAAACCTCACCTGATAGTCTCACATGTTTTCCACTACCCCTATCAATACCCATGGCAAGTACCATGTACTAGTGGCACACACTAGTAGCCTATTTGTTTCCCCATAAAGCACATTAGTCAGTACCCCAACTTTATATCATTGTAGTATCTCATCAAAATGAAGCCCACTCTCTTGGATCTCATGTATTGGGTTCCCAAAATTCTCTAAAATGTTTCCTATGTAACTTATGCTCTATAGATCATCCTCTCCCTAATGGGAATCCTCAATATCCATTGCACACCCTCTAGTGTAATGATTATCTCCCCTATGACTAGCTCAAAGGTGGATGACTCTAAATACCATCTCTCTAGTAGAGTATTACTTTGCTTGCCTCAACCTGGGGCATATCTACCAAGTGTAGTAGTCCCACTACCTATAAAGTGTCTCTCTCTTGCTATGAGTTGTCATAATGCCTCCTCTAAGGAGTTCAGCTATCACTCCTTTATTTTGAGTACATTATGCTACAATCATAAATATTAACAAAACTTTTATCATTTTTCATCATAATAATCAATAAACATTCAAAAAAAAAAATTAACATATGAAAATTTTTAAGCAATAAATCTAATCTCTCTCCTCTTCTCTTTTTGCTCTTCTCCTTTCTTTTATTTTGCTCTCTCTTTCTCTTCTTTTGTGAATTTGTACCCCCTATTTCTAGGGTGCAAATTTGGTCGATGTTGATGTACGACCAAATTAACAGTTGGACCTCGAATTTGCATTAGGTTCCTATATGGCAATTTTCTCTAACAAACCTAAAAACATTATTATAAAAAAATGAAGTAAAACCATAATCTACAAGTTGGGTTTTTGTCCTTACCCATTCTTAATCCGCTACTACATTGGCCTCACCCCTTGCAACAACTGAAACATGTGTGTGAAGCACCATTTTTATTTTTCTCCAAATCTCTTTCTCCTTATTCGTGTAGTGAAAATATTTTCATTTTTATCCCTTTTCTCTTTTATCCCTCTTTTTCTCTCTCCTATTCTATTTTGTTCTTTTTCTCTATTTATTTTTTATTTTTACTCTACTTTCTTGTGTCTACCATTTCAATTTTCTTCAAGAATTTTATATTCCTTATAAAATTCAAAGGGACACCCTAGCCTTGATGATATTAATGTCATTAATATCACATTTAGCATATAAAATTCAAAGTTTCCAAAATGATACCATTTTTGCACCATCCCTCCATCTAAACCTAACACCCTTTATTTCATTCATTTTTTTCGTTGATAGGTATCTACATCTTTCTTTGATGTATTTATTAGGCCATAAATGCATCAAAGAGGGGGTAAAATGTAGATATGGAAAATTGACCCATCAAAATGAATCATTTTTTCCTCAGATCCCTAATAAGGCACTCAAAATTGCTAAGTCCAAGTTTGAACTTCTTTTTCTTCTTTTGGATTTTTTTTTCTCTTGGCCTTGCTAAATTTGAGTTCATCTAGTATGGGGCACAAATTCAAAAAATTAAGGATTTTTCTCTTGAAAAACCCAAGTTTTGGGCCAACCTCTATGACGTTGGCTCTTGGGCAAGGTTGTTTTTTTTATTTTCCTACCTAAACCCCTCGAAACCTCCTATAAATAGAATGATCGAATTCCCTTTTTCTCCTAAAAGAAGAAATTTTTGGATCACCATATGCATGTGATGTTCACACAATGACACTAAGAGGGGGGGTGAATCAGTGTAGCTATTAATTTTAATATCTACAACATTTAATATGAAACAAAGAGAACTTAAAAACTAGAACAACAAATTGAACAAGAGAGCACACCACAACACTCAATATACCGAGGTTCACCAATTTGGCTACTCCTCAAAAATTACTGCTTAGACTTCAATCCAAATCTAGTCTTTGCAAAATTCCAATTTTACAAACACTTTACCAGCATCTACTGGAAGGAGCACCAACCCCTAGTACCAAGCACCAACTTGGACTGCAATTCTGATCAATTTAGAGTGACATAAAAATGTCTTCACTTCATGCATGACCTTGACTGGTTTGCAATTAGCCCAACTCTGCACACTCTCACGACTCTGCTAATTTTTCTCTTGACTCTTTTTTGACTCTCCTTTTACAACAATTTCTCTCTAATAGCAGCAACCTCTTCTCTGTTCGACTATTCTTTTATAACCTCCTTTTAATCCTGCATGCAGTCGAATCACATACTCTAACTATTCAAATCCATGCAATACGGCTGTTCGATTCCATGCAGTACGACTGTTTGAAACCCTGCAATATGGCGGTTCGATTCCTTGCAATACGGATATTTTGAATGCTGCAAATACGTCTCTTAGAAATATTTTCTGATCCTTCATATTTGGCTTTTCAAATTTTGTAAATACGTCCTTTCGAATGCTTGCAAATACGGCCTTTCGAATGCTTTTTTGAAACTGCATATGTGATGCATCGAATGCTTTTTAATCCTGCATATTCGGCTGTTTTAGTGCATGTCGAACACCTGTCAATTTGTAACTATCGATCTGAATTCAGTTACATCTTACGTAACTGGCTGCATGATGCTTTTTTGACCACGTGTCACCTTGCATGCTCCTTCGAGTTTTACCTGTCAAACTGTTACCTGTCGCGATATCGCGACACTTTTTGTAGCCATACCCTTCATGCCCTTGCTGTCGTGAAATCGTGACCATTTTGGTTTTGAAAGCTTTCCCTCTGTTCATGTCGCAAAATCGTGACACTTCAAACTTTTGCTGACATCATCCTGTATGTTGTCGCAAAATTGCGACGCTTCCGACTTCCAACAGCTTTCATTACACCCTGTCATGAAATCGTGACACTTTTCAAATTTGCTGACGTCATCATCAATGCTGTCGCAAAATCATGATGCTTTCGGCTTCCAGCGGCTTTTCTGTCACCCTGTCGTGAAATCGTGACACTTTTCAATTTTGCTGATGTCATCATCAATGCTGTCACAAAATTGCGACACTTCTAGCTTCCATACAATCTTCTTTGCCAGTAACTGCGAAAATGGAACATGTCGCGAAATCATGACACTTTGCTCTTCCATACAACTCTCCTTGCCAGCAACCACAAAAATGGAACATGTCATGAAATCATGACACTTTGCTCTTTCGTACAACTCTCCTTGCCAGCAACCGCAAAAATGGAACATGTCACGAAATCGTGACACTTTGCTCTTCCGTACAACTCTCCTTGCCAGCAACCGTGAAAATGGAACATGTCGTGAAATTGCAACACTTTGCTCTTCCGTACAACTCTCCTTGCCAACAACCATGAAAATGGAACATGTCGCAAAATCACGACGCTTCAGGCTTCCGTACAATCCTTGCTTCATGCAGTAGCGAAATCGTGACAACTTTGTGCCTTGTGCTTTCGACTTGCTACTTCTTTGAGTTTTGCAATTTTGACTAGTAGCGAAATTGCTACACCTTTGTTTCCATACATTTTGTCATGCAGCGAAATCGCTACACCTTCTTGTTTGTGCTTTTTCACTTGTAGTGAAATCGCTACACCTTCTTGTTTGTGTTTTCTAACTTGTAGCGAAATTTCTACACCTTCTTTGCCCTTCATTTTAACACGCAGCAAAATCGCTGCACTCTTCCGCCTTGAGTTTCAAACTTGTAGCGAAATCGCTACACTTTCTTGACTTAGTGCATTTTCCTCCAACATGTCACGAAATCGCGACATCTTTTCACCTTGCTTCCTTCTAAGCCCACATGTCACGAAATCGCGACAATTTTGCTTGCATCTTCTCTCTCCTCGGACATGTCACGAAATCGTGACAATTTGGCGTGCATTTTCTCTCTCCTCGGCCATGTCGCGAAATCATGACAATTTGGCATGTATTTTCTCTCTCCTCGGCTATGTCGCGAAATTGCAACAATTTGGCATGTATTTTCTCTCTCCTCGGCCATGTCGCGAAATCGCGACAATTTTTCTTTCTGCCAACGGACCTCTCAACCTGTCGCGATATCGTGATAGAAAACATGTCGCGATATCGCGACAGTTTTCTTACTTGGTCTTTTCTGCAATTTTTTGAATCTGGGTGACTTCTATTTTTCTGCAAATTTACTGTACTTGATCTGACTGACTTCAGAATTCTTGTCCATTGCTTCAACTGCATCAATTGTTGTCTATGTTGACAACAATGACAATACTCTTGTTGTACCTTGTTCAACAATCTCCCCCTTTGGAATTGTTGGCAACACTCATGCACTTTCCTGTAATTCTTCTCCCCCTTTGACAATAATACCAAAGGGCTGTTATAGACTCCCCCTGAGTCTCTGCACACCATTCTCAGACAAATGTTGTTATAGTTAGCAAAAATCATAAGTATAAGCAAAACTATAAGTATAGGCATAAATGCATTCCTTGAGAATGTGATCCCAAAAGATAGTCAGTTCTTGGGAATTGTGACCACTCCCAACTTATTCTGAAGGTACTCAAAAACATCCTTGGGCAATGGTTTTGTGAATATATCAGCTACTTGCTCTATAGTTGGAACAAAATCCAATTTTACCTCTCCTTCTGCAACTTTATCCTTCAAGAAATGATTTCGGATTGCAATATGTTTGGTTCTTGAATGCATAACTGGATTCTTGGATATGTTGATAGCACTAGTGTTATCACATTTAATTGAAATTGGCTCTTTGAAATGAATACCAAGATCTTTCAACGTTTGTCTCATCCATAAAATCTGAGTACAGCATGTTGTTGCTGCAATGTATTCTGCCTCTGCAGTGGATAGAGAGACTGATTCTTGTTTCTTGTTGTGCCATGCTACCAGCCTGTCTCCAAGATAAAATGCTCCTCCACTTGTACTCTTTTTGTCATCAATACATCCTACCCAATCTGCATCAGAATATGCAATCAAAGTGAAGTCTTTACCTTTTGGGTACCACAACCCATAATCCATAGTACCCTTGAGGTACCTGAAGATCCTCTTTACAGCTGTCACATGATTTTCTTTTGGACTAGCCTAAAATCTTGCAACCATGCATACTGCCTGTAATATATCTGGTCTAGTGGCTGTTAAATATAGCAGGCTTCCAATCATAGACCTGTACATTGTTTGATCTACATCTGAAGATTTATCATCCTTGCTCAACTTGCAGCCTGTTGTCATGGGAGTGCTTACAGGTTTACTATCCTCCATTGTGAACTTTTTCAGCATTTCTTTTACATATTTAACTTGAGAAATAAAAATGCCCTTTTCATTTTGATTGACCTGCAGTCCTAAGAAATAAGAAAGTTCACCAATCATAGACATCTCAAATTCTTTCTTCATTTTAGTTGATATGTCTTTGCAATATTCATCCATGCTGCTGCCAAATATTATATCATCTACATAAACAACAAGAACAATAAGATGACCCTTCTCTGTTTTGACATATAAGTTGTTGTCCACCAAACCTTTCTTGAACCCTTGTTTAATTAGATAGTTATCCAGCCTTGCATACCATGCTCTGGGTGCCTGTTTCAAACCATATAAAGCTTTCTTTAACCTGCAAACAAAATCTGGATTGTCACCAAGTTGGAAGCCATCTGGTTGTTCAATGTAAACCTCTTCTTCTAGTTTTCCATTCAAAAATGCTGATTTTACATCCATTTGATATACTTTGAAGTTTTTATGAACTTCTAATGCCAGAAACATTCTGATTGCCTCTAGTCTGGCTACCGGTGCAAAGGTTTCCTCAAAATCAATGCCTTCAACCTGAGCATAGCCTTTACAGACCAATCTTGCCTTATTTCTGACAACCTGCCCATCTTCATTTAATTTATTTCGAAAAATCCATTTGGTGCCAATTATGTTTTTATTTGTTGGCCGAGGTACTAATTCCCAGGTATTGTTTTTCTCAATCTGATCTAGTTCTTCATTAATTGCCTTCAACCAACTTTCATCAGTGCTTGCTTCAGCAACATTTTTAGGTTCAATGCTAGATAACAGAGAATAGTTCCGCACTGCTGCTCTTCTTGTCTGAATACCATCTGTGGGATCCCCAATAATCTGTTCACTTGGATGATTTTTCTTCCAGTTTCCTGTTTTAAATTTTTTGTTTTCTTCTTCTTCTGATTCAGTTTTTACAACATCTGGATCAATTTTTTGATTCTTATCTGTTTCCTTTTCATCATCACCTTCAATGACTTCTTCATACATAGGGTAGTTTTCTTGATAAGTAATTTCTTGTTCTCTACCTTCATCAACTTTCACATCAGCACTCTCAACAATTTTCTTTAGCCTCTTGTTGTAACATGTGTAGGCTTTGCTTTTTGTTGAGTAACCAAGAAAGATACCTTCATCAGCTCTATCTTCAAATTTATCGAGATTATCTTCAGTCCGTTTTATGTAGCACTTGCTGCCAAATACTTTGAAATGTCTTGTTGTTGCCTTTCTGCCAAACCACAGCTCATAAGGTGTTTTGCTTTCATGTGGTCTTAGCATGCACCTATTTTGAATGTAAACTACAGTATGTACTGCCTCTTTCCAAAATTTGTCAGCTATTTTGTTCTCAGCCAGCATTGTCCGTGCCATTTCCTGCACTATTCTATTCTTCCTTTCTACAACACCATTCTGCTGAGGTGTCCTAGCTGCTAAAAACTGTCTTCTTATCCCATATTTTTGATAGTATTCTACAAATTCTTCTGAAATAAACTCTCCTCCTCTGTCTGATCTTAGGCATTTAATCCTCTTTCCAGTTTGATTTTCCACCTGATTTTTAAACATCTTAAACAACTCAAAGGCATCTGATTTAGATTTTAAAAATAATACCCATGTCATCCTGGAGTAGTCATCTATGAACAACATAAAGTATTTATCACCATTTATGCTTTGAGTTCTCATAGGTCCACACAAATCAGTATGAATTATTTCCAATGGTTTGCTGGTGAAGTATTCCTTTGATTTGAATGTGGATCTGGTTTGCTTTCCTTTTTGACATGAAGCACAGATGTTGTTTACTGGTTTGCCAATGGTTGGTATATCTCTTACTGCTCTTTTTGAACTGATTTTTGCCAGATTGTCAAAACTAATATGACCAAGCCTCTTGTGCCATAGCCAATTTTCATCTTCCTGTCCAATCAAGCATGTTCCTTCTATAGTTTTTGAGAGAGTATATAGATTACCTGAAGTCCTTGATCCAGTAGCTACCAGTTTCCCACTGTGTGATTTTCTCACTTCACAGCCCTCCTTCTTGAAAGTGACTTCATGACCTCTGTCACAGATTTGACTTACACTTAGCAAGTTGTGCTTCAGTCCAATCACAAACAAGACTTCTTTTGATTTTATCTTACCATCACTGATCTTGACTGTTCCCTTTCCAACAATCTTTGCTCCATCATTATTTCCAAATTTCACAGAACCACCTTCATAATTCTGTAAATTCTCAAATTTTTTCTTGTCACCTGTCATGTGACTGGAACATCCACTGTCAAGTATCCAAGGTGCAGATTTGTCTTGTGCTTTAAAAGTAGTTTGAACAATCAAAGACTCCTTTTCTTTCCATTCTGGTTTGATGACATATTTGGCTACTTGTTTTGCCTTTGTCCTTTCATTAGCATGTGCCTGTTTTTCAAGAAATTTCTTGTTTTGTTTCAACCCACTTGGTTGAGATTTTCTACCCTGATAATTATTTGATGCAAAAGTGCTTCTACAGTTTCTAGCAATATGTCCAAAATTATGACAATTATAACATTCAACCGCATAATTCATTAAAGGAGAAAAAACATTTCTACTGGTGAAATTCCTTTGAGATACATTATGCTTGCAATCTGAAATCTTATGGCCATAAGCATTGCATTTAAAACAATAACCAGAAAAGGAGTGATTAAACCTGGGTGCCGGTCTTTGCCAGTTTGAAGTAGGAGCCATGAATCTTCTCCTCCTTGGATGTGTGACTTTTGTGAATCCATCTTTGTCAGTATTCTTCTTGAGTCTGGCATTATTGTTTTCTTTGGCATGATTTGTTTTTTCTAGTTCAACCCTGATCTTTTCTTCTTTCTTTATGGGTTCTAAATTCAAGTCCTTTGAATCCTTTGATGATTCTCCTTCATCAAAGCCTAAACCAAATTTGATGCTGGAAGGCCTTTGGTTATTTAACATTTTATCCAGCTTTACAGTACTTTCTTCAAACTTATGAAAACAATTCAATTTTCTATTCATCTCCTCTAGCTGCATCCTTAACTTAACAATGTCTTCCTCTAGCTTGCTGCATTCAACTGTCTTTACAATTAATTGTTCATCAAGAACTTCAGACATTTTCTTGAATTCCTCTGTCTGTATTTTTAAACTGTTTATTATGTCAGTGGCATCCTCTAGTTTTCTTGAAAACTTTTTGTTCTTTTTCCTTTCTACACTCAACTCTTCAAGTGCAGCAACCAATTCTCCTTCCAGATAAACTTTAGCCTCATCTTTAAAGTTTTCATCACCTTCCTGATTTTCTTCTGTTCTTTCCTCTTCAAGTGCCATGAACAGAGCTTCACCTTTTTCTTCTTCAGAATCCTCATCTGAGCTTTCTTCAGAAGTGCTGACATTCTTGGATATGAAGCTTTTCTTCTTGAAGTTGTTCTTTCTGAAATTTTGTTTCTTCTTCCAGTCACCTTTTTCTTGGTGTGAGCCTTCACCATTTTTGGTTTTCTCATGCATTGGACATTTGGCTGCAAAATTTCCGACTCCTCCACAATTGAAGCACTTAAAAGGTAGCTTTCCTCTATATTTTCCTTTTCCTTTTGTGAGTTTTCGAATAAAATTAGCTTCTATTTCATCCAGTGTCTCTTCATCCTCAGATTCATGTTCAGCTTTTATATTCTTGTGTGCTTTAAAAGCTGCTTCTCTGTCTATAGACTTGGTTTGTCCTATTCTCATTTCATATGTTGTCAGGGAACCATGCAACTCATCCATGCTGAAGTTGTTTAGATATTTTGCCTCTTCTATTGCAAAAACTTTGGAGTTAAATCTTTTGTGAAGTGTTCTAAGAACCTTTTTCACAACAACTGCATCATCAATTTCTTCACCGAGTCCTCTGATTGCATTGATAATTCCGTTGACTCTCAGCATATAAGCCTCTATGTTCTCATCTTCATTCATTTGCAGTGCTTCGAACTGTGCTCGATGAGTTTGTAGCTTGGCTTCCTTGATCTTGCTGTCTCCTTCATGGATGCTCTTCAGTTTATTCCACATGTCTTTTGTTGATTTACAACTCATTACTCTTATCAGTTCATTGTCAACAAGCCCACACATTATGGCATTCTTAGCTTTGGATTGTTCTCAAATTTTTTCTTCTCAGCAGTATCTGTTGGAGGAGTAGTGGGTGTTGTGTATCCACTTTCTACAGAATTCCAAATGTCATATCCCAATGCACTCAGATATGTTTGCATTCTGAGTTTCCAGAAAGTGTAATTAGTTCCATCAAACAGGGGAGCTTTGTTGGATGAGAATCCTTCACCGCCTGCCATTGTTTCTTCCAAGATCACCTTAGTTGATTAAAATTATTCAAGGAACCTTGATTTGATACCAAATGATGTTCACACAATGACACTGAGAGGGGGGGGTGAATTAGTGTAGTTATTTAAAATTCAAAACAATACCATTCAAAAATTGAAGCAAAGAGAACTTAAAAATTGAAACAGCAAATTGAACATGAGAGCACACCACAACACACAATATAACGAGGTTCACCAATTTGGCTACTCCTCAAAAATGACTGCTTGGACTTCAATCCAAATCCAGTCTTTGCAAAATTCCAATTTTACAAATTCTTTACCAGCATCCACTGGAAGGAGCACCAACCCCTTAATTTTTTGCTGCAACAGATGGAGCACCAACCCTTAGTACCAAGCACCAACTTGGACTGTAATTCGATCAATTTAGAATGACATAAAAATGTCTTCACTTCATGCACGACCCTGACTGGTCTGCAATTACCCCAACTCTGCACACTCTCACGGCTCTGCTAATTTTTCTCTTGACTCTTTTCTGACTCTCCTTTTACAGCAATTTCTCTCTAATAGTAGAAACCTCTTCTCTGTTCAACTATTCTTTTATAACCTCCTTTTAATCCTGCATGCAGTCGAATCACATACTCTAACTGTTTGAATCCATGCAATATGGCTGTTCGATTCCATGCAGTACGACTGTTCGAAACCCTACAATATGGTAGTTTGATTCCTTGCAATATGGCTATTTTGAATGCTGCAAATACGTCTCTTAGAAATATTTTTCGATCCTTCATATTTGGCTTTTCAAATTCTATTAATACGTCCTTTCGAATGCTTGAAAATACGGCCTTTCGAATGCTTTTTTGAAACTGTATATGTGATACATCGAATGCTTTTTAATCCTGCATATTCGACTATTTCAGTGCATGTCGAACACCTGTCAATTTGTAACTGTCGATCTGACTTCAGTTACATCTTACGTAACTGGATGCATGATGCTTTTTTGACCACGTGTCACCTTGCATGCTCCTTCAGGTTTTACCTATCAAACTATTACATGTCACGATATCGCGACACTTTTTGTAGTCGTACCCTTCATGCCCTTGCTATCACAAAATCATGACCATTTTGGCTTTGAAAGCTTTCCCTCTGTTCATGTCATGAAATCGTGACACTTCAAACTTTTGCTGACGTCATCCTGTATGTTGTCGCGAAATCACGACGCTTTCGACTTCCAGTAGCTTTCATTACACCCTGTCGCGAAATCGTGACACTTTTCAAATTTGTTGACATCATCATCAATGCTGTCATGAAATCGTGATGCTTTCGGCTTCCAACAGCTTTTTTGTCACCCTGTCACAAAATCATGACACTTTTCAATTTTGCTGACATCATCATCAATGCTGTCGCAAAATCACGACACTTCTAGCTTTCGTACAATCTTCTTTGCCAACAACCATGAAAATGGAACATGTCACGAAATCACGACACTTTGCTCTTCCGTACAACTCTCCTTGCCAGCAACTACAAAAATGGAACATGTCACAAAATCATGACACTTTGCTCTTCCATACAACTCTCCTTGCCAGCAACCACAAAAATGGAACATGTCACAAAATTGTGACACTTTGCTCTTTCGTACAACTCTCCTTGCCAGCAACCGTGAAAATGGAACATGTCGTGAAATCATGACACTTTGCTCTTTCGTACAACTCTCCTTGCCAGCAACTATGAAAATGGAACATGTCATGAAATCACGACGCTTCAGGCTTCCGTACAATCCTTGCTTCATGCAGTAGCGAAATCGCGACAACTTTGTGCCTTGTGCTTTCGACTTGCTATGTCTTTGAGTTTTGCAATTTTTACTGGTAGCGAAATCGCTACACCTTTGTTTCCATAAATTTTGTCATGCAACGAAATCGCTACACCTTCTTTTTTGTGCTTTTTCACTTGTAGCAAAATCGCTACACCTTCTTGTTTGTGTTTTTTCACTTGTAGCGAAATCGCTACACCTTCTTTGCCCTTCATTTTAACATGCAGCAAAATCGTTGCACTCTTCCGCCTTGAGTTTCAAACTTGTAGCGAAATCGCTACACTTTCTTGACTTAGTGCATTTTCCTCCAACATGTCATGAAATCGTGACATCTTTTCACCTTGCTTCCTTCTAAGCCCACATGTCGTGAAATCGTGACAATTTTGCTTGCATCTTCTCTCTCCTCGGACATGTCACGAAATCGTGACAATTTGGCGTGCATTTTCTCTCTCCTCGGCCATGTCGCAAAATCACGACAATTTTTATTTCTGCCAACGGACCTCTCAACCTATCACGATATCGCGACAGTTTTCTTACTTGGTCTTTTTTGTAATTTTTTGAATCTGGGTGACTTGTTTTCTTGCAAATTTACTGTACTTGATTTGACTGACTTCAGAATTCTTGTCCATTGCTTCAACTGCATCAATTGTTGTTTGTGTTGACAACAATGACAATACTCTTGTTGTACCTTGTTCAACAACATGCTCTCAAGATTTGATGCTTTTGGAATGATCTAGTGCTCTACTTTTGGTGTGTTTTTTGTGATTTATTGTTGAGGATAAGCAAGTTGAGAAGCTTTGAAAATAGATATAGCACATTATTTGTCTTCTGAGGAAATATCTTCCACTTTGGTTGCTACCTCTACTCTTGCTTCCTCTACAAGCTTATTATATTTTTCCTATGCATCTATTAGCTCTTTGATCATTAATTATTAGTTTTAAATTGCATTTTGCATTCTAAAATCAGTTTTTGAACACTCTTGTGCAAATCTGTGCCTTGCCCTTACGAGATATGAACTTAGCAAAACCATTGGTTTCATCTTCTATTCTATTTTTGAATTAATGACCTCTAAATACATGGCACAATTTTGGTCATAGTAGCGTAGAGGTAAATTATTGATCCTAAAACCCTAAGTTATAATTTGCATACTTGTTTTCCATTACATCCATTTTGTTTACATTATATTTTTGTTATTTCATACTGCTATATCTTGTTTTGATTATTCCCAAAGGTCAATAATCATTTTTATTACGGTCAGCTAAAATGACCATGGAGGCTTGACTACTATGCCTTCAATCTTAGTCACATAGCAATCTAAGCAGGCCCCCAAACAGTAATCAATTTTTCTAATTGTAGTTTTTTTGTAGGTTTGACAAAATTCATGGTTGGTGTTTTTAGGGCACAAATTTGGGTTCATAAATGAAAATTTTGGGGTGTGAATTTGGCTAGGATTAATCAATAGATTAATTAAGTTCTTTAATATTTTGGGATTTTATTATGTGTCTGTGTTTATTTCTATTCATTTGTATTCCAAATTTAAATCACAAGAAAAAGAAGTATTTGGTTTCATTCCTAGGCATCAAAGAAGAAAGGCATATAGTTTGCATTTAGGCTAGTTTTGTGCATTCTCTTGGACCTTTTATTTAAAATAAAATATTTACTTTCTTGCAAATTTAGGAAATAGTCTTCATTGAAATAAAGAATCATTTCTAGGAATAGCTCCTTGTTTGCTTGCATTGTTGTTATTTAATTCTTTATATTTTAGATCTTAATAAAGACCAAAGTTAGGTGCTTGCTCAATAAACACATCAACCATTCTATCCTAGAATTGGAGTGAGTTCTTAAACCATTCTTGGTAAACCCTTCGATCCCCAATCCCCTAAGTGTAGAGAAACATAGCCCCACAGTCACCTTGGCTCCCAATGGATCCATAGATCATCGTACATGGTGGGTTATTTTCTCCCTCTATAGGTAGAAATATTACATAGTGATTCCAAGCAAGGACTACAAAGATAAACCCTAGTATTAGGAGTATGGTGGCTTATTTATAGGCTGCATATTAATTTTACAACATAATATTTTATAACTAGTTACAAAATTATTACAAATATAGCTTGGAAAAAAAGTTATAGAAGTTGATATTGTCTTAGATCTCATTCTATATTTAAATTTAAATTCTTTTGAAGCCTGCTCCATTGATCGAAAACTACTTTTTACAAGTGGTAGAAAAACTACAATAGATATATCAAATTTATCACTTTTATTCTTGGATAGCACTAGGTTTGCCAACTAGAAACCACTAAGATGGTTATAGTTCCTTCTTAGAACTACCCTAGCTTTGAGCATCACTTTGAGTATACTATTGTGAGTTATGAATATATGCACATCATATTTAGGAACTCTATTTTTGTGTGAGGATTGCTCCAATATTATGCATTCTACACAAAGTTAGCCTTGGAAGCTATTAAAAATAGATTATATTACACCATTTAGGTCATGGAAATGTACCTACCAAGGAATATACTTAGGAAAATAGATTACTTTAAATGGAAGTTACCTAGTTTCTTCATGCAATGTAATAAATGCACAAGTGTCAATGTGCAAGATGTATATATGCAAGTTGACCCTTGCACAACTAGATAGAGTGTTGACCAATGAACTTATCTTCCTATATAATGGCCTAATTTTCATAGATCATAGAATATATATAGAGTATAGCATAAATATAGTCACCCATATTGGAGATGGGTACAATGTTTTTCGGTAGAATTATTCATGGAGTGTTCATTTCCTCCATAGCTACATTGTATTCATTTTTCTCATTTCTATTTATAGCATATTTTAGTCATCTCGTAAATTTACTTTATTTCATATTATTTTTGCATCTTGTGATTACTATATCCCATTACATACTTCATAAAAATCTAATAGTGGTATTAGAGCTATGGTAGATCTAGCCATAGTCATCATTATCAATGACCCTAAAGCTTTTGTCAACCTGACATGCTGCTAGACCAACCACTATCAAAAATTCTCAAAATAGTCTAGGTGATAGAATTAGGGAGAGCCACAAATGAGGACTAAAATAAATCTCAATTTTAAAAATACTTATATTGCATATGGCTAGAGTCTTTCCATAGAGTTACAAGTAAAAACTTGTGAAGACTAGGAATCGGCATTTGATCCACTATTTTGATGAATCAACTAGTGAATCTCATCTAAGCAATCTAGAAATATGTACCTAAAGTTTCTTTTATTGCAGGGAATTAATTCTCATATGATTGGGACACCTCCTACAATAGAAGAAGGTTAGAGTGCCTTTATAGTGAAAATATAGTTGTTGCAAGAGAAGAATACTATAGAAGAGACTTTTTGAGAAGAATCTTGATGAAGTTGGGAGACATGAGATATCCATTACTAAATTTAGAACTTCACATAAGAATAAAAGGCCATAGTAGCCTTTATCAAGAATAAAAGGCCATAGTATCCTTGATCCAGAAGAAAAGGCTATAGTATCCTAAATATAGAAGAAAAAGTCCATAGCATCCTTGAACCTAAAAAAGGCCATAGAAGCCTTGATATTTAAGAAAAGGCCACATAAGCCTTGATATTGAATAAAAGGCCACAAAAACCTTGATATTGAAATAAGGCCACAAAAGCTTTAATCCTAAAGAAACAACCAGAAGAGAGTGTCTAATTCAAAATAAGATTTTAGTACTAATACTTTATTTTAGGAAATGGGGATTTAGTGAGTTGAGAAACTTTCTATAAGAAATTTAGGAAGAGTATCTTCATCATAATCAATCCAACATCTGAAGCAAAAGATATCAGGATAAAATCTTATTTAAGAACTTCTAGTCTTGGAATAAGAAGGACTAGGAGAGTCCTACTTGAATACAAAAGCAGTCCTACTTGAATACAAAAGCAGTAGAATCAAATATCTAGAGGAAGATATCACCACCAAAACTTCTAGGAGTAGAAGGTTGAAGAAAATATCTCAAGAAAGACTAGAAGAAGCTACAATATCAAAGGTCTTGGAGAAGTCTTAATCAACATCCAGTAAAATGCTTGGAGAGTCTTACTGAAGAAATCATCAAATGAGTTCCAAGGAGAAATCATTCAAGAAATTCACTACAGGATATAGTGAACAATTTGGGACAATTATTGCCATATGACAAGCCCAAAATAATATTTTATAAAGGACTACCAAATCTTATAAGACCTCAAGATATTTAGAATATCGAGAAGATCCTATTTGAAGTTAAAATTTGATAAGAATATTGAAGGAAGATTCAAATAGAAGAAGCCTTCCAACTCCAAGAGATTTAGATATTACCTCTCATAGCAAGAGGACACCAATTAAAAAACAAATATCTCTTCAAATCTATAGCAAAATAAGGATACTACAAGAGGATAACAAGCCAAAAAAATCCTAGGCTCGTGAAGGAAAATTTTGAGACCATATTTTGGTTAAGAAGGAACTATTTAGGATACTCCATAGAAAACAAAAAGATCTACATCCTCCATAGAAGCAGTAAAAGAGCTAAAAAAGATTTCAAAAAGGTATGCAACTATTGGTGCAAGTATATTCATTAATTGGATTACTTATTATATTTGTTTAAGCACCTTAATTTGGATTAAAGTTGCAAAAAGGAGAATTGAATTACAATATTCAAAAGTGTAAAAAGAGAAAAGGTTCTTTTTAATGTTCATTTTTACTTTAGGATTTGATTAGATTTTAGAATTACAACAATCTATCAACTACCTATAATCTACATTAGAAAGAAGAATAATACTAGCTCCTACTGCCTTGCTTTATAAGGAAATTGTAGAATAATTCTTGAAGATTCATTTAAAATGATTCTTGATTAGTTGCAGTAAATTGATTAAGTTCATTAATTTTGAAATGTAATTAATGTTATAAGGTGAAATTATTAGTGCATTAAAAGTGAAAAATTATTAGTGCACTAAAAGTGAAAAATTATTAGATTCATTTGCACTATTCTATTGCTCTCAAAAGATTATTGTTTATGTTCTTGAGAAAGGCTGATTTTTTTTTGTCAAAGTTTTTAAAGACACTATCAGTACACATAAATTTGCAACATTGAGTGGTCTAGGAAATACACCAGATTAGCTCAATCCTCCAATCATTGGAGAAGAAATTAAGCATCATATATCAGCAAATGAAGCCTCAAATCAAGACTTGGTGAGTCTCAAATTCAAAGCATAATAAAGTTTCTAAAACAAAGAAATAGTGTTGGAATATACAAAAAAAGGAGCTTCTATACAGTGGTTACAATATTGGATTCATTTATAAAATATCCAAGAAAAAATAGAAATGTGTCTAATTAAAGAGACAACCTCGAAACCTCTATATTGCATTCAAAATTATGTCATAAAACTAGAAATTCATACCTAAAAAAGGGGTGCAAAAGAAGATGCAATAAAAGCTATTTTATACATAAATATATTACATTGCATTGCACTATCCTAATCTACTTTATACAGAAAAATAAGGTATATTTGAAGGTGTCTCAAAGGCACAACATCCACTAGAAAAACCAGCTAAAGGTGGTAAATCACTAGCATCTTTTCAAGCACAGCAAAAGGAGCCATTCTAAGGGCTCATACTCCCTCATCTTGGATAGCCAAACTTGCAAGAGACAAGACAAAAAATAAAATGGAGAAATAATATTATAATCAAGAGTGATGTTGTCTACAAGGAGGACATATAACATGTGAGAAAATAGGAATATAAAAGCACCATTGGAGTGTTTCAAACTCTACATCTTCAAAGTTGAAAATCGGTGCTCAAGACACCAATTTTTTGCTCCTCAACTCATAATGAAACAATATAAAAGCAAGAGCTATTGATCAAAAAAAAGTTGGGAATGTTACAGGGTTTAAAGAACCTCCAAATAATACATTAAAGAAGTTTTATAGAAGATGTCCATGCAAAATGAGGAAGTTATATTTGTCACTTGAGACAATACCCTAACGCTCATCACATGAGCGATCATTTTCATCATCAAATAAGTTACAAGCTATAGGTTGGTGCAATGAATATATGAGGAACACTAGTTCAAAGAGAAACCAAATGCTCCATTGAAGAATGTAATGTCATTATGTTACTCAAAGGAAGAAATAAGTGTTTTCTAGAACCTTCTACTCCTCAAGTGCTCAAGAAGAAAATGGACATGCCACTTGGTACTAAAATAAATATTCTCCTCTATTTTAAGATCTTCAACAACCAAGAAGAACACAAGCTTATACTGAGAGGGGGGGTGAACAGTATAAGACCTCTTTTTACTTTTTCCATTATACTTCAAAATAGTAAAGCAATATACCCAAAGCAATATCAAAGCAATGCACAATATCATCCACAAAGTGACACCAATTTTAACGTGGTTCACCCGAATGGTCGGGCTACGTCCACAAAACTTTTCTCTAAAAGTTATCTCAAAGTTCTTTGGGAATCCTTCCCAATTACAATGTTTATGAGCCTCGGCCCAAAGGAGATACCTTCCCCCAATCAGAATTTATGAGCCTCTGCTCAAAGGAGATACCTTCCCCCAATCAAAATTTATGAGCCTCTCGCTCAAAGGAGATACCTTCCCCTCTGCTCTGGAAATGATCCCTCGAAGATCAACTGCCTCTACCTCTTGCCAGCACGTGGAACTCCTTTCCATCGAAGACCTCCTATCCTCAATGCTTAGCCTAAGAGACCTCTGCCTTCTATGATCACGTCCACAGTAGCTCAGAACCTGTACCAAACATAGTCAGTCGGTCTAGTACAAGTCTTCCTCTGTCTGTCAGATCTGTCCAACTCTTGAACAAATCAATCCTCTGCATACAAGCCTTCTCAAAGACTTGCCAAATCTATCCTCAGGTTCTTCTCATAGAACCAATGCACCTCTGTCCTCAAGTTCTCTGATAGAACTATCAAACTCAGCTCACAAGTCCTCTGCTAGGACCTGTCCAAATCTGCTCACAAGTCCCCACCGAAACCTGTCCAAAACTGCTCACAAGTCCCCATCGGAACCTGTCCAAAAATTGCTCACAAGTCCCCACCGAAACCTGTCCAAAAACTGCTCACAAGTCCCCATCGAAACCTGTCCAAAAACTGCTCACAAGTCCCCACCGAAACCTGTCCAAAAACTCAGCAAGCTCACCAAGAAAAACTTTCTTAGTAGGAAATCACAAAGTGAATTGTTAGAGACCCAATGTGATTTTTCAAACTCATAGAAGCATAAAGAGAATTGTTAGAGACTCAATATGTTCTATACTCAACTCCCAATCTCAAAACTCAACTCAAATCAACTCAGCTCAATCTCAATCTCAAATCTGAAAACTCAACTCAATATCTGAAATGGATAGGATAGAATGCTTTCTTTCAAGAACATGAAACCCCAACAATTGCCAACTATGCAAAGAATCACATAACAATGATACTCATGTTCTTTTCACCATCAATTAGGGCTTCAACAACAATGCTCATCAACCAAGGTTCAATCAACACCATTTAACTCAAAACACAACCTTGAAGCATTTCACAATCAACATTAGAAAAGGAAACAAGTAGAACTCCTTTTCTCTCCAACATTATTTGAACAAAAAGCATCCACCAACTCAAATCACCAAGCACAAAACAACTTTTCAAATCATCAACAAAGAAGTAAGCCCAACACTTTAACCAAGTAAAGAATAGCTTGATTATAACCAATTTAATGAAAGCTAATGTCAATCTCAAAGCTGCCCACTTAAGGTTTCACACTTTCACACAAGAAGCAATTCTAACCTTAAAACATCATGCTTTCATTTCCATAATCAACCAAAAGCACTCTCAACATTACAAGAAATATTTATCCCTTATACACCTTATTTCTCCCTTATAGTCTTATCAACAATAAACTTTATCTCTCATAAGAATGCAATAAGATAATGCAAACAACACCTTAAAAAGAATATTTTATCAAAATAAAGCAAGCTTCAAACTCCTTATAACTCCTAAGCTATTTTTCTCTCTAATAAACTTCCTCCATCCACAAAATACACTAGCAAAAATTAATTTTGAAAATACCTTGGCCAACACCAAAAATCATGCTATGGAGAAATTGCGCACGAACTCTAACACCACCCACTGCGTCCACTTCAATGAAGAAAAAACCCTTTCACGTTATTCGAATGTGGAACCTCCCATTCGGGTAGCGCGCCAACAGCCTAGCCGCTACCGGTGCGCCAAAGGCGTCCGGTGAGGTTTGAACCTCACTCTGTTTCCCTTGTACCTTCTGTGCCAGGGCTAAAATAAACAGCAGGCCTCCCTGTCTTCTGACGTGAATGACGATGACGAAACCTTACGATGGATACAAAAAATGAACGACGGATATCCGAACAACGGATCACGAAATCTCAGCGAAGAAGAAATCGAACATCAGATCGCGAAATCACAACGAGCAACACTTTTCGAAAATGCGGATGGGATAATCTTTGATCTTCATCGTGGGAGATTTATATGCATATTTCCCATAAACTCTTGACGTCGGCGAGGAGTTTAACACGTCGACGGAGGTCTTGGCTAGCGCCCACAATCTTAGAACATAGCGCCATCAAAGTTAAGACATTTGCGCCATGGGTTAGGAGAACCCAATGCAAACAATAAATTAATATTTATTTAAAAATAATTAAAAGGAACCTTAACAAGGTTTTTAATTATTTAAATAAATACTTCCTCCTGGACCCAAATGCATTAAACTAATGCATCCACCTGTAATCTTTAAACCTGCCAACTTGGGGTTTACAAAAGACCTTTGAAACTTTCATGCCGTAACCTTCATCAAAACAAATTGTTTGACATCAAATCAAATTCCTTCAAGAGCTTCTTGACATCAATGACAACTTATACACTTGAGCAAAGGCAATGTACCCAAAGTACCCAAAATTGCCAACAATCTCCCCCTTTGTCATTGATGGCAAACCTTTACTGAAAACACTTCTCAAGAGCCAAAACTGAAACCAACTGTGCTAACAACCGACCAACTGTGCCCACAACCGAGAATCTTCCTTTGAAGTTTTGCTCCCCCTGACTTGAAGCTCTCCTCTTCACTTTGAAGCTCTCCCCCTTACTCATATCTCTCCCCCTTTGTCATCAATGGCAAAGGGTCACCTTTGGGGCTCGGGACTAAGAATGAGCCTCTTAGCTTAGTCCCTCCCCCACCTCCTGATGAGGTGATTAATTCTGGGGTGGGAGTAAAACTCCCATTAGGCACTGATCATCATCAGCATCTATAACTTCCTTGTCGGGCCTTCTCTTGAACTCTTTGCCCATATTCCTATTCTTGTCACTATTCTTGTTCTTGTTCTCATCCCTGTTCTTGTCCATGCCTTGATCCTTGGACCTGATCATGCCACTGTTCCTATTCTTGTATTCTAGAATTTTAGCTCTACACTGTCTGATTATGTGACCTTCATTGTTGCACTTGAAACACTTGACGATGTTGTTTCTCTGAGGTAAACCTGATCTTTGAATCCACCAGTTCTGACCAAACTTGTTCTGACCAAACCTATTTTGACCAAACCTATTCTGACCAAACCTGTTCTGACCAAACCTGTTCTGGCCAAACCTGTTTTGACCAAACCTGTTCCTGTTATTTGCCTTGCAATAAACTGCCTTGTGCCCAAACTATTGACAAGAGTAGCAATACCCTTGAAAGTAACTAGCACTTCTAAAACTGTCATTTACCTCCTTCACTTGAGCCATGCAATGTGAAGCCATGTGACCAAACCTGTGACAAGCAAAACATCTACCTTGAAACTTTCCTTTATTTGACCTCTTAGGTTCTGAAAACTTCTTCTTCTCATTCTGAATTCTATTTTCTATTTCTGTGCATCTATCATTCAAGGACTCCTTTTCTGAAATACTTTCCTCATCAGAACTCTCTTCCTTTTGGAGTCTCTTACTAGACTCTCCAACTTGTTCCTTGTGTGGCTTAACAAAACCAAGGCCTATTTTATCTGTTGTCTTTCTTTGACCTTTGATGAGTGACTTAACCTTTTTGGAGCTATCTTGAAACCTCGTAAAGCTTATCCTTGTACTCTTTAGTTTCCTCTTTCAAAGAAGCCATTTTCTGTTCTAACTCACTATACTCAAGAACCTTAGACTCTAACTCATCCTTGAGTTCTTGTGTCTTAGCTATAGAGAAGTCAAGACTTTCTATAAGATCATCTCTCTCCATATAACATTCATCTAACTTATCCTTGAGTCTAGCATTCTTCTTTCTTTCCTTTTTCAAAGCACTAAGAGCACTAATAAGTTCACCTTCAAGATCTACTTCACCTTCCTCTATATCTTCCTCTATTTGTTTGCTTTTTGAATCATCAAAGCCTTTTTCAGATTTCTTATCACTAGAGGTGCTACCCTTTTCAAAAACCATACATGCATCTTCCTTATAGTTTTCTGAAGCATCCTCATACATACTAGAAACCAAATCATTATTTGTGCAATCATCCTCAAGGTGACCAAAGTTTCCACATCTAAGACATTTCATGATAATGAATCTATGTTTCGGTTCTTCCTCTTTTTCTGATATGAACAACATCTCATTTTCATCATCACTTGAAGAACTTTCACTATCACTACTAGAACACTTACTTGCTTTGTCTAGGTAGAAACTCTTCTTGTGCTTGTGAGAATACCTCTTTCCTTGATTGTTGTGCTCATCTTTGTTTTTCTTGTGATGCTTGTGCTTTTCAGAATCCTTGCTCTTAGAATCTTGTTTATCTTCATCACTTTCATTCTTGGGAACAGTACAGTCAGTAGCATAATGACCAAACTTTCCACAATTGAAACATCTTATATTTTTCATACTTTTGTGCTTTCTAGAGAACTTGCCTTTCTTGCTGTAATATGCCTCTTCATCACTAGAAGACTCATCACTATCTTGAAGTTGTTTACCCTTGGATTTCTTGGTAGCCTTGAAAGCTGCCTCTTTCTTGACATCAACCTTCACTTGAGTTCTCAACTCAAATGCTGCAAGTATACTATGGAGCTCATCCTTTTTCAACTTATCCAAATCTTTAGCTTCCTCAATAGCAAAAATATTTTCACTAAATCTATTAGGAAGAGATCTTAAAATCTTATCACAAACATCATTTTCAGCAAGCTCAAGACCTAAGTCTTTCATGGAGTTAACAACCTCATCCATACGAAGCATGTAGTCACTAATATTTTCATCATCATTCATCTTGAGTTGTTCAAACATACCTTTGAAGTGTCTCAACTTGGCCTTTCTGACATTTGTATCACCTGTATGAACCACCTTCAATCGTTTCCACATTTCACTAGTTGTCTTGCAGTGAATCACTTTGGTGAGATCTCCTTTCTGTAAGCCTTTCAGGATTGCATTCATTGCTTTTGAATTGCTGTGATGTAGGAGCCTTTCTTCTTTAGTATTAGGACCATGTTCAGGAATAGTGTACTCATCTTCAATCACTTCCCAAACCTCATTCCCAAGTGCCATTAGATGAACCTTCATCCTTGCACTCCAAAGACCAAAATCTGACCCATCAAGAATAGGTGTTGCATTGCCACTTGAATGATCCATTGTGTTCTTTACTAGCTTTTCCTTCAAGCTGTTAAACTTTTCGAAGGCACCTGCTCTGATACCAATTGAAGAACACAAGCTTATACTGAGAGGGGGGGGTGAACAGTATAAGACCTCTTTTAACTTTTTCCATTATACTTCAAAATAGTAAAGCAATATACCCAAAGCAATATCAAAGCAATGCACAATATCATCCACAAAGTGACACCAATTTTAACGTGGTTCACCTAGAATGGCCAGGCTACATCCACAAAACTTTTCTCTAAAAGTTATCTCAAAGTTCTTTGGGAATCCTTCCCAATTACAATGTTTATGAGCCTCGGCCCAAAGGAGATACCTTCCCCCAATCAGAATTTATGAGCCTCTTCTCAAAGGAGATACCTTCCCCCAATCAAAATTTATGAGCCTCTGCTCAAAGGAGATACCTTCCCCTCTGCTCTGGAAATGATCCCTCAGAAGATCAACTGCCTCTACCTCTTGCCAGCACGTGGAACTCCTTTCCATCGAAGACCTCCTATCCTCAATGCTTAGCCTAAGAGACCTCTGCCTTCTATGATCACGTCCACAGTAGCTCAGCAACCTGTACCAAACACAGTCAGTCGGTCTAGTACAAGTCTTCCTCTGTCTGTCAGATCTATCCAACTCTTGAACAAATCAATCCTCTGCATACAAGCCTTCTCAAAGACTTGCCAAATCTATCCTCAGGTTCTTCTCATAGAACCAGTGCACCTCTATCCTCAAGTTCTCTGATAGAACTATCAAACTCAGCTCACAAGTCCTCTACTAGGACCTGTCCAAATCTGCTCACAAGTCCCCACCGAAACCTGTCCAAAACTACTCACAAGTCCCCATCGGAACCTGTCCAAAAACTGCTCACAAGTCCCCACCGAAACCTGTCCAAAAACTGCTCACAAGTCCCCATCGAAACCTGTCCAAAAACTGCTCACAAGTCCCCATCGAAACTTGTCCAAAACTGCTCACAAGTCCCCACCGAAACCTGTCCAAAAACTCAGCAAGCTCACCAAGAAAAACTTTCTTAGTAGGAAATCACAAAGTGAATTGTTAGAGACCCAATGTGATTTGTCAAACTCATAGAAGCATAAAGAGAATTGTTAGAGACTCAATATGTTCTATACTCAACTCCCAATCTCAAAACTCAACTCAAATCAACTCAGCTCAATCTCAATCTCAATCTCAAATCTGAAAACTCAACTCAATATCTGAAATGGATAGGATAGAATGCTTTCTTTCAAGAACATGAAACCCCAACAATTGCCAACTATGCAAAGAATCACATAACAATGATACTCATGTTCTTTTCACCATCAATTAGGGCTTCAACAACAATGCTCATCAACCAAGGTTCAATCAACACCATTTAACTCAAAACACAACCTTGAAGCATTTCACAATCAACATTAGAAAAGGAAACAAGTAGAACTCCTTTTCTCTCCAACATTATTTGAACAAAAAGCATCCACCAACTCAAATCACCAAGCACAAAACAACTTTTCAAATCATCAACAAAGAAGTAAGCCCAACACTTTAACCAAGTAAAGAATAGCTTGATTATAACCAATTTAATGAAAGCTAATGTCAATCTCAAAGCTGCCCACTTAAGGTTTCACACTTTCACACAAGAAGCAATTCTAACCTTAAAACATCATGCTTTCATTTCCATAATCAACCAAAAGCACTCTCAACATTACAAGAAATATTTATCCCTTATACACCTTATTTCTCCCTTATAGTCTTATCAACAATAAACTTTATCTCTCATAAGAATGCAATAAGATAATGCAAACAACACCTTAAAAAGAATATTTTATCAAAATAAAGCAAGCTTCAAACTCCTTATAACTCCTAAGCTATTTTTCTCTCTAATAAACTTCCTCCATCCGCAAAATACACTAGCAAAAATTAATTTCGAAAATACCTTGGCCAACACCAAAAATCGTGCTATGGAGAAATTGCGCACGAACTCTAACACCACCCGCTGCATCCACTTCAATGAAGAAAAACCCTTTCACGTTATTCGAACGTGGAACCTCCCGTTCGGGTAGCGCGCCAATAGCCTAGCCGCTACCGGTGCGCCAAAGGCGTCCGGTGAGGTTTGAACCTCACTCTGTTTCCCTTGTACCTTCTATGCCAGGGCTAAAATAAACAATAGGCCTCCCTGTCTTCTGACACGAATGACGACGATGAAACCTTACGACGGATACAAAACATGAATGACGGATATCCGAACAATGGATCACGAAATCTCAGCGAAGAAGAAATCGAACATCAGATCGCGAAATCACAGCGAGCAACACTTTTCAAAAATGCGGATGGGATAATCTTTGATCTTCATCGTGGGAGATTTATATGCATATTTCCCATAAACTCTTGACGTCGACGAGGAGTTTAACACGTCGACAGAGGTCTTGGCTAGCGCCCACAATCTTAGAACATAGCGCCATCAAAGTTAAGACATTTGCGCCATGGGTTAGGAGAACCCAATGCAAACAATAAATTAATATTTATTTAAAAATAATTAAAAGGAACCTTAACAAGGTTTTTAATTATTTAAATAAATACTTCCTCCTGGACCCAAATGCATTAAACTAATGCATCCACCTGTAATCTTTAAACCTGCCAACTTGGGGTTTACAAAAGACCTTTGAAACTGTCATGTCAGAACCTTCATCAAAACAAATTGTTTGACATCAAATCAAATTCCTTCAAGAGCTTCTTGACATCAATGACAACTTATACACTTGAGCAAAGGCAATGTACCCAAAGTACCCAAAATTGCCAACAAACCAATGCATTCAACAAGTATTTAAGTCTAGGATATGTGCACATAGGACATAGCGGTAGTGTGGAAGCAAGGTGAAAGAGCCTTCAATGCTATGGTCAAGGAAGGTCAAAAGTAGACATTAAAGGTACCACATTTGGAACATAAAATCCAATGAACGTTTCAAGAAATACAATTGGATGGAACAACCAAAGTAGAAACGTTAATATTGAAGCCCTTCCATAGATAAAATTATCTCCAACTATTGAATGATACAAGGTAGGATTTATTCCCACTATAATATGATTTCATTTCTTGGGATTTATAAGGTTAAACTTAGAGGAATTTAACCATGTTGAAAGCCATATTTTAAAGGGGAATAATATATCATATCAATATAATATTTGCAATATTAAACATAGGAGAAATAAGGATTTCTAATGGAAATTATTTCTAAAATATTTGCAAATATTATTGTGGTCCAATTTCTCCAAAATTTGGGAGTTATAAGGGTTACTACATAAAATTAATCTATTGGAAATTAGATACACTATAATTAAATCCTAAAGGGATATTCAAAGAGATTATTAAAGATTTTTTCTAAGGTTGAAAATTTATAATATTCTTGTCTCAAAACTTCAAAAAAGGGGACAAAAGAAATCCAACATTAAAGCCTCTTAAAAATGGAAAAGTGAATAGTTCAATTGGAGCAATAAGTGATAATAAAAGTTTATTTTTGATATTTACAAAACTTTCCAAAATCAAGTAAAAATTGAACTACTTTTACAAGAGCACTCTATTATATCCCTAGGGAGTCATAAGGGATTCTAAAAAACTTGTTAATATCAGCATTTATCATAGATCATCAAGTTGCAAATCCATTGGGAAATTATAAGCTTTTTATTAAACCTAAAATTCCATTAGGTGTATTACTCTCATTACTATGGAGACATAAGGAAGCCTACTAACCTAAGGATTAATAAAGGTTTCATCAAAATCAAGCTTATATACTTAAAATTTCAAAGTTGACTACAAAGAAAGTCCTATCTCATTTCTTCAATTCTACTTCTTCAAATAGGAAAAAGAATATCATACAATGAATGTGAAATTTGATTCAACAAGAACTAGTATACAAAACATGAAAACATGTGGTACATTGACTCAGCATCCAATCTTAATATTACAAGATATATACAATGGTTTGACTATCTTGAAGGTGCTAAAGGCTATAGACTAATAATTGCATATAGCCAAACTTATCCTATACATGGATATGGATTTGTAACACCCAGAAGATCATTTCCAAATATTCTACTACAAAAATTATTGTATGTTCTTATATTAACATTCAATCTCATATATGTAAGAAAACTAGTAGAATACAACTATATGATTAACTTTGGATATATGGATGGAGTCAATATTGAAGAACACAAGCTTATACTGAGAGGGGGGGTGAACAGTATAAGATCACTTTTTACTTTTCTTTCCCAAATAGTATTATCCAATATAATCAATGGCAATATCAATAGCAATAACCAAAGCAATGCATAAATCATCACACACAATAGAGACACCAATTTAACGTGGTTCACCCAATGTGGGCTACTCCACGGAGAAAATATTTCACTAATATTTTCTCAATCAATCTCTTGGGAATCCTTTCCCTATTACAATGTTTATGGACCTCTGTCCAAAGGAGACACCAATCCCCTAAATCAAGTTCATGGATCTCTATCCATAGGAGACACCAATATCCTAATCTCTACTCTGGTTGGTGATCCTCTAGAAGACCTCTGCCTCCACTACCCTTAGCAAATGGAACTCTATCCACAGAAGACACATGTCTTCCCTGCTCTAGCTGGAGATATCTATCCTCAACTCTATCACCTCCAAAGATCTATCTCAAATCTATACTAAACACAGTCCGTCGGTCTAGCACAAATCTATCCTCAATCTCTATCTCTGGTCTGGCACAAACCTATCCTCAAATCTACACCAAAACCTATCCTCGAATCTATACTAAACACAGTCCTTCGGTCTAGCACAAATCTATCCTCAATATCTATCCTCAAGCCTTAACTCAAAGCTTGACTCAATCTCAAATCAACTCTTTGGATCTTCCCCAAACCTTAACTCAAGGTTTGAACAAATCAATCAATCAACTCTGCTCTCAAGTCTTCTCAAAGACTTGTCTCAAATTTTACCTTGTAAGCTTCCACAAAATCTCACACCAATCTATCCTCAAGTCCTCTCTAGAACTTGTCCAATCTACTCAATAAGTCCTCACTAGAACTTGTCCAAATCTTCTCAATAAGTTCTCACAAGAACTTATCCAAATCTACTCTCAATCTGTATTGTAAGCTTCCACAAAAGCTTACCCAAATCTGTCCACAAGTCTTCTCAAAGACTTACCTCAAATCTGCTCAACAAGTCCACACTAGAACTTGTCCAATCTCATAGAAACATAAAGAGAATTGTTAGAGACTCAATATGCTCTATACTCATCACAATGCTCAATCACTTTCAATCACTCTTTTAGAAACATACAGAGAATTTTTAGAGACTCAATATGCTTCAACTCAATACTCAATCACTTTCTCAATTCAATTCATAATATAGAATAGTTTTTTTATGGAACTTGAACAATCACTTCACACACCCACTTGACTAGGCTCAACCAACTCTACTCAACCAATCACTCAATGAAATAATCCTTCCTTACAAACCCTAGTCCAAGTATATGATCATTCACTCAAAATATTTCCAACAATGCTTATCAATCAATCTCACATAACAATGATACTCATGTTCTTTTCAAACCCTAGTTCAAGTTCCTCACTCAACAACTCACTTCAACAATAATGCTTATAAGACAATCTTCACATAACAATGATACTCATGTTCTTTTCAAACCCTAGTTCAAGTTCTTCACACAACCAATGGCTTCAACAACAATGCTTATAAAACAAGGTTTTAACAACAATTCTTTATTCCAAAAAACCTTGAAGCATTAACTCAACACACTCAATAAGGAAACCCTAATCAAGTCCTTTTCACTCCAAACTTATTTTCCAGAAAACCAACCAATCAACTCAACTATGGAAGAATGTGCCCATACCTTTTTGCTTGATGAGAAGTAGACCACACAAATCTGTCACAACCATAAACATCACTTTGCCAATCTCAAGGAAGTTAGACAAACAATACAAATCATATAATCACTCACAAATACACCTTATTACTCCTTTCTTAAAATAATATCCAACACCACAATAGTTTGAATATTCACTTCTCAAAAACCCTAACTCATCACAAATTTATCTCAATCAATCATATTTGACATAAGCCACTTCAGAATTTTATTCTTCAAAAATCAATCCAATTTCTACTTATGACTCCCTACTTTAACATTGCATTTTTAAAGATAATTCTTTTGAAAAATAATGCAACAACTAATCTTTCCTTTTCTAAGGTAAAATAATTTTTACCCACCACTTAAATTTTCAGCAAACACTTTATAAAACCCACAAAACTTCCTTTTTAACTTAGGAAAAAATCCAAAATCATTTACCTCCTTATTTCTCCTAAGACTAACCTTAGCCTAAGTCAAAAATCAAAATATTTTAATTTAAAAGAGTGTTACCACTTTGCATTGCACGAAGATTCGAACTGAGCGCTTCTCTCCACAAGCGCTTTCACCATGGCTCCCAATGCCATGGAGCCACGTGCTCCCTTTGGAACCTCCACTACCTTACGCCCTTTGACTTCCACTATTTGCATGAGCCACGAATTGGCTCCTTCACTCACGCTGTCCAAAAACTTCGCATGAACTGTTGTCACGAGGGAATTGCGCATGAAAACCGATGTTAATTATTTTTGGTGGATGTGAGTGGATGCCTTGCCTTTGAGAAGGCTATGGTATTTATATACCATACGCCTTCATTGCTCCACGTCGACAGTGAGGACGTCGTCTAGCAAGCGGTGACATCGATGGAAGGGGGGCAACTTTGCACGTGAACAAATCGATGCCCAAACTTTATGAAATGCACCCAAAATTTAGCTTTGGCAATTTATTAAATATAATAAATTAAATTCTTTAAGAATTTAATTATTATAATTTAATAATTAACATGGTATTTTGGCCTTAAACCAAACTTAAGGGCCTCTTTAGGTTTTTAGAAAAACCTTACAACTTGCTCACATGGTTTTAATGGAAAAACCTTTTATTTTCTGCCACCATCGGTTTTAAGAAAAACCTTTTACTTGTGCCACCATTGGTTTTAAGGAAAAACCTTTTATTTTTGCTCACCCATGGTTTTAATAAAAACCCTTCTAGCTTATGCTTCCACATAATATTAAAAATATTATGAAGCTCTTTGCCATTTAACCTTTGCATTGTTCCTTTGACATCATTCCTTGACATCAATGATGACTTCGTTCCTTGACATCAATGACAACTTTGACTCAAAATGTCCAACAATCTCCCCCTTTGTCATTGATGGCAACCCAAATTCTTTTTACCAGAAACTTAACCTTTTCTTTGTTATGCTCCCCTAGGACATTGCTCCCCCTGGCTCAATGCTCTTTTCAAATCTCTCCTCTTTACTCAAATACCAAATATCTCTCCCCTTTGACATCAATGGCAAAGGGTCACATTTGGGGCTCGAGGCTAAGAATGAGCCTCTTAGCTTAGCCCCTCCCCCACCTCCTCTTGAGGTGGTTAATTCTGGGGTGGGAGTATTTCTACTCCCAACAAGCATTGTTCTTTACCTTTATCCTCTTTTCTTCTTATCTGATCCTTTTGATTCCTCTGATTGTTCCTTTCCATGTCCATGTTCTTGTTCATGTCCATGTTCTTGTTCTTGTTCCTATTCTTGTTCATACTTGATTCTGGAATGTCTGCTCTACACCACTTTGTTGTATGTCCATCATTATTGCACTTATAACACTTAATGTTATTATTCCTTGGAGGTGCAAATGTCTTAGGATTTCTCCTAGTGAAGCCATATCCTTTTCTATCATGAACCCTACAATTCATTGCCTTGTGACCAAACTGATTACATGAGTAGCAATACCCATGGAAAAGTTGTCTGTTTCTAAAATTCCCATTTTCTTGTCTTTCATGTGTCCTACACTGTGAAGCCATGTGCCCAAACCTGTGACATGAGAAGCATCGTCCATTGAAGAAACCTTGCCTAGACCCCATTGGTCTCTTAGTCTCTTCTACCCTATCCTATTTCTTGTTCCATCTGTTCCTTACTTGTGTATTGTTCCTTTCCTTGTTGAACTTTCTATTGTCCAACTTATCCTTAGAAGTCTCACTCTCTCTTTTACTTACTTCTTTTAACGCTTCTTCTTTTCTTGTGTTTGAGCTTGACTCTCCTTTTTCTGCTTCCTTTTTCCTTTGTTCTTCTTTAGAACTAAGTCCTATTTTGGTGACTGATGACCTTTGTGCATTGATAATCCTGTCCAAAGTCTTTGAATTTTCCTCAAACTTGTGTAGCTTGTCCTTAGAACCTTTTACTTCCATCCTTAGTGAAACTATCTCATGCTCTAATATTTCACACTCTAGATCTTTTATCTTTAATTTTTTAGCCATACCTTCTTCAATTTTTCTTGCCTCTTCAACCTTAATTTTGAAGTTAGTGAGCTCTTGTAGAAAACTTTGCTTTTGCTTTCTCATCTTCTTGAGCTTGAACCCTTAATCCTGAGTTCTCCCTTTTTAATTCTTCAAGATCAACAATAAGTCTTTCACATTCTAGCTCTTTTACCTTTGACTATTCAACCATACCTTTTTCAACTCTCCTTGCCTTTTCAACCTTATCTTTCAAGTCAGAGAGATCTTGTAGAAGCTTTGTCTTACATTTCTCATCCTCTTGTATTTGAGCCTTTAATTCTAAGTTCTCCTTTTTCAACTCAACAAGTTCCTTAAGAGTAGCTTCCTCCTTTTCTTTTTCTAAATTTCTCTCTTTGATCTTCAACTTCTTCTATCATACAAAGTAGAATTTCTTCTTCATACCTGTTTTGATTGTCCCTATTATCCTTTCTTGAACCAACCTCTAGGACTTTAGTTTCGAGAATATCATCTTCATCTTCACCGCTACTAAACCCATTGCAATAACCTACATCATGACCGAGTTGACCACAAACAAAACATTCTTCACCTTCTTGTGGACAATAAGCTACATGGTGACCTATATTCCTACATCTGGTACAAAACTTTATCAATCTAATATTTTCTCCATTGCTTGATTCATCTCTTGAATCTATTTCCATTTTTCCTCCCAAAACAACAATATCAAATTCATCTTCATTTTCTTTCATGACCATGTGTGTTCTTTTCTTCTTGTGTCTCATGGTTCTACCTTTGCCTTTCTTTGCCATTTGTGTTCTTGTAAGATCTTCCTTCAAGTTGTTAAACCTTTTTCTAAAGGAACCAGCTCTGATACCAATTGAAGAACACAAGCTTATACTGAGAGGGGGGTGAATAGTATAAGATCACTTTTTACTTTTCTTTCCCAAATAGTATTATCCAATATAATCAATAGTAATATCAATAGCAATAACCAAAGCAATGCATAAATCATCACACATAATAGAGACACCAATTTAATGTGGTTCACCCAATGTGGGCTACTCCACGGAGAAAATATTTCACTAAAATTTTCTCAATCAATCTCTTGGGAATCCTTTCCCTATTACAATGTTTATGGACCTCTATCCAAAGGAGACACCAATCCCCTAAATCAAGTTCGTGGATCTCTATCCATAGGAGACACCAATATCCTAATCTCTTCTCTGGCTGGTGATCCTCTAGAAGACCTCTGCCTCCACTACCCTTAGCAAATGGAACTCTATCCATAGAAGACACCTATCTTCCCTACTCTAGCTAGAGATCTCTATCCTCAACTCTATCACCTCCAAAGCTCTATCTCAAATCTATACTAAACATAATCCTTTCGATCTAGCACAAATCTATCCTCAATCTCTATCTCTGGTCTAGCACAAACCTATCCTCAAATCTACACCAAAATCTATCCTCAAATCTATACTAAACATAGTCCTTCGATCTAGCACAAATCTATCCTCAATCTCTATCCTCAAGCCTTAACTCAAGGCTTGACTCAATCTCAAATCAACTCTACTGGATCTACCCCAAACCTTAACTCAAGGTTTGAACAAATCAATCAATCAACTCTACTCTCAAGTCTTCTCAAAGACTTATCTCAAATCTACCTTGTAAGCTTCCACAAAATCTCACACCAATCTATCCACAAGTCCTCTTAATAATCTCTCTAGAACTTGTCCAAATATACTCTAATAAGTCCTCTCTAGAACTTGTCCAAATCTGCTCAATAAGTTCTCTCAAGAACTTATCCAAATCTACTCTCAATCTGTATTGTAAGCTTCCACAAAAGCTTACCCAAATCTGTCCACAAGTCTTCTCAAAGACTTGTCCTCAAACAAGTCCACACTAGAACTTGTCCAATCTCATAGAAACATAAAGAGAATTGTTAGAGACTCAATATGCTCTATACTCATCACAATGCTCAATCACTTTCAATCACTCTTTTAGAAACATATAGAGAATTTTTAGAGACTCAATATGCTTCAACTCAATACTCAATCACTTTCTCAAATCAATTCAGAATATAGAATAGTTTGTTTTATGGAACTTGAACAATCACTTCACACACCCACTTGACTAGGCTCAACCAACTCTACTCAACCAATCACTCAATGAAACAATCCTTGCTTATAAACCCTAGTCCAAGCATATGAACATTCACTCAAAATATTTCCAACAATGCTTATCAACCAATCTCACATAACAATGATACTCATGTTCTTTTCAAACCCTATTTCAAGTTCCTCACTCAACAACTCACTTCAACAACAATGCTTATAACACAATCTTCACATAACAATGATACTCATGTTCTTTTCAAACCCTAGTTCAAGTTCTTCACACAATCAATGGCTTCAACAACAATGCTTATAAAACAAGGTTTTAACAACAACTCTTTATTCCAGAAAACCTTGAAGCATTAACTCAACACACTCAATAAGGAAACCCTAATCAAGTCCTTTTCACTCCAAACTTATTTTCTAGAAAACCAACCAATCAACTCAACTATGGAAGAATGTGCCCATACCTTTTTGCTTGATGATGAAGGAGACCACACAAATATCTATCACAACCATAAACATCACTTTGCAAATCTCAAGGAAGTTAGACAAACAATACAAATCATATAATCACTCACAAATACACCTTATTACTCCTTTCTTAAAATAATATCCAACACCACAATAGTTTGAATATTCACTTCTCAAAAACCCTAACTCATCACAAATTTATCTCAATCAATCATATTTGACATAAGCCACTTCAGAATTTTATTCTTCAAAAATCAATCCAATTTCTACTTATGACTCCCTACTTTAACATTGCATTTTTAAAGATAATTCTTTTGAAAAATAATGCAACAACTAATCTTTCCTTTTCTAAGGTAAAATAATTTTTACCCACCACTTAAATTTTCAGCAAACACTTTATAAAACCCACAAAACTTCCTTTTTAACTTAGGCAAAAATCCAAAATCATTTACCTCCTTATTTCTCCTAAGACTAACCTTAGCCTAAGTCAAAAATCAAAATATTTTAATTTAAAAGAGTGTTACCACTTTGCATTGCACGAAGATTCGAACTGAGCGCTTCTCTCCACAAGCGCTTTCACCGTGGCTCCCAATGCCATGGAGCCACGTGCTCCCTTTGGAACCTCCACTACCTTACGCCCTTTGACTTCCACTATTCGCACGAGCCACGAATTGGCTCCTTCACTCACGTTGTCCAAAAACTTTGCACAAACTATTGTCACGAGGGAATTGCACACGAAAACCGGCGTTAATTATTTTTGATGGATGTGAGTGGATGCCTTGCCTTTGAGAAGGCTATGGTATTTATATACCATACGCCTTCATTGCTCCACGTCGGTGGTGAGGACGTCATCTAGCAAGTGATGACATCGACGGAAAGGGGGCAACTTTGCACGCGAACAAACCGGTGCCCAAACTTTATGAAATGCGCCCAAACTTTAGCTTTGGCAATTTATTAAATATAATAAATTAAATTCTTTAAGAATTTAATTATTATAATTTAATAATTAACATGGTATTTTGGCCTTAAACCAAACTTAAGGGCCTCTTTAGGTTTTTAGAAAAACCTTACAACTTGCTCACATGGTTTTAATGGAAAAACCTTTTATTTTCTGCCACCATCGGTTTTAAGAAAAACCTTTTACTTGTGCCACCATTGGTTTTAAGGAAAAACCTTTTATTTTTTCTCACCCATGGTTTTAATAAAAACCCTTCACTATGCTTCCACATAATATTAAAAAATATTATGAAGCTCTTTGCCATTAACCTTTGCATTGTTCCTCTTGACCTTTTGACATCAACGGAGCTTATTCCTTGACATCAATGATGACTTCGTTCCTTGACATCAATGACAACTTTGACTCAAAATGTCCAACAAATACATGTCTCATCATGAATCAAGATGAAATAAAAGCAACAAGATCAATCCATGTTAATACATATATCCTGGATTGAATTGAAATTTCACAAGATATTATGGTATTTCAAAATGATGCTAACATTTTTTCAAAGAAATAGGTTGAATAAAATGAAGGACCAGTATACCGAACCAGTATACCACAAAGGAAAGCATAAAAGAATCAAGAATATGAGGGGAAAATTGCACCACATTCTACTCAATCATCAACAATCAGAACCAAATGAAGATACTCACAAAGAGAACAATAAATGTGGCTAGATAGAAGACAAGGAAGAAGAACCTGAACAAGCCAAAGATCATCCAATGGAAGAAGATCCACATTTAAGACTAAATTCTTTAATATCAAAATAATGTAATACAAGGGGGTGTTAGAAATAGATTATATTACATCATTTGGGTTATGTAAATGTAATTACCAAGGTACATACTTAGGATATTAGATTACTTTAGGGGAAAGTTACCTAGTTTTTTATGCAATGTAATAAATGCACAAGTGTCAATATGCAAGTTATCCATTGCACAACTAGATAGAGTGTTGGCCAAGGAAATTATCTTCCTATATAATGACCTCATTGTCATAGAGCATAGCAGAGCAGTATATAGCAGCATAGATCATAGCATAGATATAGTTGCCCATATTGGAGATTGGTGCAATATAGTCCAGTAGCGTTATTCATGAGTGTTCATTTTCTCCATAGCTACATTGTATTCATTTCCATTATTTCTATTTTATAGCATATTTCATTCATCTCATAGGTTTACTTTCTGTAGCACCCTAAAATTGGCGCAGTTAAACCTTAGTCAAAAGATAAAAATTTGAATTTTAACCCAAACCGCCCGTTACCTGCTCTCCTTGTTTTTCGGACCATTTTTAGGATTTGTTTTGACTGTTGGACGATATCGTCGATGATCAAATGAAATCGTCATAGATCTGACGAATTTATATAGAACAAAACGTCCAAACGATTTCATCCCAAAACCAAATTTTCATAATTAGCTTATGTTCAACAGCTTCTCTAACTTGGGTAGAAAGCGTGTCTGCACAATTAGAGTCTCCCCCATTGGAGATCTCCCAAATTGGGATGATCTCCAACCTCCTAACCTCTCCCTAATCCTATATAAACTAGGATTTTCTCAGTTTATCCTCCTAAACCCACTAGCTAACTAATTTCTTTGCAACTTTAACTCTTCGTGCATTAGAAATGAAGAAATATTTCATAGGAGGTAATATTTCCTTTATCTCCTATGCAATACTTATCAATGTTAGTCTATCTCCTTTATTTACAACTTATTGGGGTCTTCATCAAGGGGATCCTCTTTATACTTACTCCCACCCTCTTTAACAACAACAATATTGTTGTTGTTACTCCCACCCTCATATGAGGGTGGGGGTGGGGGTGGGGGGTGGGGGAGTAACAACAACAATATGTTGTTGTTACTCCCCCCACCCCCACCCCTCACCCTCACCTTATTGTTGTTGTTACTCCCCCCACCCCCACCCTCACCCTCACCCTAATATGAGGGTGGGAGTAACAACAACATATTGTTGTTGTTACTCCCCCCACCCCCACCCTCACCCTCACCCTCACCCTCACCCCTCATATGAGGGGTGGGAGTAACAACAACAATATTGTTGTTGTTACTCCCCCCACCATCCCCACCATATGAGGGTGGGGGTGAGGGGAGTACGACAACAAATATTGTTGTTGTTACTCCCCTCACCCCCACCCTCATATGGTGGGGATGGTGGGGGAGTAACAACAACAATATTGTTGTTGTTACTCCCACCATCATATGAGGGTGAGGGTGGGGGTGGGAGGAGTAACAACAATAATATTGTTGTTGTTACTCCCCCCACCATATGAGGGCGGGGGTGGGGGGGAGTAACAACAACAATATTGTTGTTGTTACTTCCCCCACCCCCACCCTCATTTGGTGGGGGGAGTAACAACAACAATATTCTTGTTGTTACTCCCCACCATATGAGGGCGGGGGTGGGGAGTAACAACAAAAATATTGTTGTTGTTACTCCCTCCACCCCCACCCCCACCCTCATATGGTTGGGGGAGTAACAACAACAATATTTTTGTTGTTACTCTCCCCACCATATGAGGGTGGGGGTGAGGGGAGTAACAACAATAATATTGTTGTTGTTACTCCCCCCACCCTCGCCCTCATATGGTGGGGGGAGTAACAACAACAATATTGTTGTTGTTACTCCCCCCACCCCCCACCCCCACCCCCCCTCATATGGTGGGGTGAGTAACAACAACAATATTGTTGTTGTTACTCCCACCACCCCCACACTCACCCTCATATGGTGGGGGGAGTAACAACAACAATATTATTGTTGTTACTCCCCCCACACCCACCCTAAGGGTGGGGGTGGGGGGATATGAGGGTGGGGGTGGGGGGAGTAACAACAACAATAAGGGTGGGGGTGGGGGGATATGAGGGGTGGGGGTGGGGGGAGTAACAACAACAATATTGTTGTTGTTACTCCCCCCACACCCACCCTAAGGGTGGGGGTGGGGGAATATGGGGTTGGGGTGGGGGGTGGGGGGGGAATATGGGGTGGGGGGTGGGGGTGGGGGGTGTAACAACAACAATATTGTTGTTGTTACTCCCCCCACCCCCCACCCCATATCCCCCCCACCCCCACCCTTAGGGTGGGTGTGGGGGGAGTAACAACAACAATATTATTGTTGTTACTCCCCCCACCCCCGGGGTGTGGGGGGAGTAACAAAAACAATATTATTGTTGTTACTCCCCCCACCCCCCATCCTCATATCCCCTCACCACCACCCTTAGGGTGGGTGTGGGGGGAGTAACAACAACAATATGGGGGGAGTAAAAACAAAAATATTATTGTTGTTACTCCCCCCACCCCCACCCTCATGTGGGGGGAGTAACAACAACAATATTATTATTGTTACTCCCCCCACCCCCCACCCTCATATCCCCCCCACCCCCACCCTTAGGGTGGGTGTGGGGGAGTAACAACAACAATATGGGGGGAGTAACAACAAAAATATTATTGTTGTTACTCCCCCCACCCTCACCCTCATATAGGGTGGGTGTGGGGGGAGTAACAACAACAATATGGGGGGAGTAACAACAAAAATATTATTGTTGTTACTCCCCCCACCGCCACCCTCATATGAGGGTGAGGGTGAGGGTGAGGGTGAGGGTGGGGGGTGGGGGTGGGGGAAGTAACAACAATAATATTGTTGTTGTTCCTCCCTCCCACCCCCCACCCCCACCCTCACCCTCACCCTCACCCTCATATGGTGGGAGGAGTAACAACAATATTGTTGTTGTTACTCCCCCCCACTCGCACCCTCATATGAGTATGAGGGTGGGGGTGGGGGAGTAACAACAACAATATGAGGGTGGGGGTGGGGAGTAACAACAATAATATTATTGTTGTTACTCCCCCCACCCCCACCCTCATATTGTTGTTGTTACTCCCCCCACCCCCCACCCTCACCCTCATATGAGGATATTGTTGTTGTTACTCCCCCCACCCCCCACCCTCATATAACTCCCCCCACCCCTTTTTGTGGTTACTCCCCCCACCCCCACCCCTCACCCTCATATTATTGTTGTTACTCCCCCCACCCCTTGTTGTTGTTACTCCCTCCACCCCCACCCTCACCCTCATATTGTTGTTGTTACTCCCGCCACCCCCCACCCCTCACCCCTCATATGAGGGTGAGGGTGAGGAGTGGGGGTGGGGGAGTAACAACAACAATATTGTTGTTGTTACTGAGGGTGAGGGTGAGGATATTGTTGTTGTTACTCCCCCCACCCCCCACCCTCATATTGTTGTTGTTACTCCCCCCACCCCCAATATGAGGGTGGGGGGTGGGGGGAGTAACAACAACAATATTGTTGTTGTTACTCCCCCCACCCCCCACCCTCATATTGGGGGTGGGGGGGAACAACAACAATATTGTTGTTGTTACTCCCCATCCCCACCCTCATATTGTTGTTGTTACTCCCCCCACCCCCAATATGAGGGTGGGGTTGGGGGAGTAACAACAACGATATCGTTGTTGTTACTCCCCCCACCCCCCACCCTCATATCGTTGTTGTTACTCCCCCCACCCCCCACCCTCATATCGTTGTTGTTACTCCCCCCACCCCCCACCCTCATATCGTTGTTGTTACTCCCCCCACCCCCACCCTCCGTTGTTGTTACTCCCCCCACCCCCCACCCCTCATATGAGGGTGGGGGTGGGGGAGTAACAACAACGATATCGTTGTTGTTACTCCCCCCACCCCCCACCCTCCACCCCTCATATGAATATCGTTGTTGTTACTCCCCCCCCCACCCCCCACCCTCCACCCTCATATGAGGGTGGGGGTGGGGGAGTAACAACAACGATATCGTTGTTGTTTCTCCCCCCCACCCCCCACCCTCATATGAGGGTGGGGGTGGGGAGTAACAACAACGATATCGTTGTTGTTTCTCCCCCCACCCCCACCCTCATATGAGGGTATCGTTGTATCGTTGTTGTTTCTCCCCCCACCCCCACCCCTCATATGAGGGTATCGTTGTTGTTACTCCCCCCCCACCCCCACCGTCCACCCCTCATATGAGGGTGGGGGGTGGGGGAGTAACAACAACGATATCGTTGTTGTTACTCCCCCCCACCCCCCACCCCTCATATGAGGGTGGGGGTGGGGGAGAACAACAACGATATGAGGGTGGGGGGTGGGGGAGTAACAACAACGATAACCCTCATATGAGGGTGGGGGTGGGGGGAGTAACAACAACGATATCGTTGTTGTTTCTCCCCCCACCCACACCCTCATATGAGGGTTATCGTTGTTGTTACTCCCCCCCCACCCCCCACCCCTCATATCGTTGTTGTTACTCCCCCCACCCCCCACCCTCATATGAGGGTGGGGGGTGGGGAGGGTGGGGGTGGGGGGAGTAACAACAACGATATCGAGGTTGTTTCTCCCCCCACCCCCCACCCTCATATGGGTGTGGGTGGGGGGAGTAACAACAACGATATCGTTGTTGTTTCTCCCCCCACCCACACCCTCATATGAGGGTGGGGGTGGGGGGAGTAACAACTACGATATCGTTGTTGTTTCTCCCCCCACCCACACCCTCATATGAGGGTGGGGGTGGAGGGTGGGGGTGGGGGGAGAAACAACAACGATATCGTTGTTGTTTCTCCCCCCACCCCCACCCTCATATGAGGGTGGGGGTGGGGGGAGTAACAATATCGTTGTTGTTGAGGGTGGGGGTGGGGGGAGAAACAATAACGATCGTTGTTGTCTCCCCCCACCCCCCACCCCTCATATGAGGGTGGGGGTGGGGGAGAAACAACAACGACCTCATATGAGGGTGGGGGTGGGGGGAGAAACAACAACGATATCGTTGTTGTTTCTCCCCCCACCCCCACCCTCATATGAGGGTGGGGGTGGGGGGAGAAACAACAACGATATGAGGGTGGGGGTGGGGGAGAAACAACAACGATATCGTTGTTGTTTCTCCCCCCACCCCCACCCTCATATCGTTGTTGTTTCTCCCCCCCACCCCCACCCTCATATGAGGGTGGGGGGGTGGGGGAGAGAAACAACAACGATATGTTGTTTCTCCCCCACCCCCACCCTCATATGAGGGGTGGGGGTGGGGGGAGAAACAACAACGATATCGTTGTTGTTTCTCCCCCCACCCCCACCCTCATATGAGGGTGGGGGTGGGGGGAGAAACAACAACGATATCGTTGTTGTTTCTCCCCCCCACCCCCACCCCTCATATGAGGGTGGGGGGTGGGGGGAGAAACAACAACGATATGAGGGGTGGGGGTGGGGGGAGGAAACAACAACGATATCGTTGTTGTTTCTCCCCCCACCCCCACCCTCATATGAGGGTGGGGGTGGGGGAGAAACTACAACGATATCGTTGTTGTTTCTCCCCCCACCCCCACCCTCATATCGTTGTTGTTTCTCCCCCCCACCCCCACCCTCATATGTCGTTGTTGTTTCTCCCCCCCACCCCCACCCTCATATCGTTGTTGTTTCTCCCCCCACCCCCACCCCATATCGTTGTTGTTTCTCCCCCCCACCCCCCACCCTCATATGAGGGTGGGGGTGGGGGGAGAAACAACAACGATATGAGGGTGGGGGTGGGGGGAAACAACAACGATATCGTTGTTGTTTCTCCCCCCACCCCCACCCTCATATCGTTGTTGTTTCTCCCCCCACCCCCACCCTCATATGAGGGTGGGGGTGGGGGGAAACAACAACGATATGAGGGTGGGGGTGGGGGAGAAACAACAGCGATATCGTTGTTGTTTCTCCCCCCACCCCCACCCTCAAATGAGGGTGGTGAGGGTGGGGGTGGGGGAAAAACAACAACGATATGAGGGTGGGGGGGGGAGAAAAACAACCACCGTGGGAGCGATATGTTGTTTCTCCCCCCCCCCCCCACCCTCATATGAGGGTGGGGGTGGGGAGAAACAACAACGATATCGTTGTTGTTTCTCCCCCCACCCCCCACCCTCATATCGTTGTTGTTTCTCCCCCCACCCCCACCCTCACACCCTCATATGAGGGTGGGGGTGGGGGTAGAAACAACAACGATATCGTTGTTGTTTCTCCCCCCACCCCCACCCTCATATCGTTGTTGTTTCTCCCCCCCACCCCCACCCTCATATGAGGGTGGGGGTGGGGAGTAACAACAACAATATCGTTGTTGTTACTCCCCCCACCCCCCACCCTCATATGAGTGAGGGTGGGGGTGGGGATTAACAACAACTCAAATATTGTTGTTGTTATTCCCCTTTTTGTTACTCCCCCCACCCCCACCCTCACTCATATGAGGGTGGGGGTGGGGGAGTAACAACAATATTGTTGTTGTTACTCCCCCCCACCCCCACCCTCACTCATATGAGGGTGGGGGTGGGGGAGTAACAACAACAATATTGTTGTTGTTACTCCCCCCCACCCCCGCCCTCACTCATATGAGTGAGGGGGTGGGGGAGTAACAACAACAATATTGTTGTTGTTACTCCCCCCCACCCCCGCCCTCAATCATATGAGTGAGGGGGTGGGGGGAGTAACAACAACAATATTGTTGTTGTTACTCCCCCCACCCCCGCCCTCACTCATATGAGGGTGGGGGTGGGGGGAGTAACAACAACAATATTGTTGTTGTTACTCCCACCACCCCCACCCTCACTCATATGAGGGTGGGGGTGGGGAGTAACAACAACAATATTGTTGTTGTTACTCCCCCCCACCCCCTCACTCATATGAGTGAGGGTGGGGGGGGGGAGTAACAACAACAATATTGTTGTTGTTACTCCCCCCACCCCCTCACTCATATGAGTGAGGGCGGGGGTGGGGAGTAACAACAACAATATTGTTGTTGTTACTCCCCCCATTGTTGTTGTTACTCCCCCCCACCCCCCACCCTCACTCATATGAGTGAGGGGGTGGGGGGAGTAACAACAAAATGGGGGGAGTAACAACAACAATATTGTTGTTGTTACTCCCCCCACCCCCTCACTCATATGAGTGAGGGTGGGGGTGGGGGGAGTAACAACAACAATATTGTTGTTGTTACTCCCCCCACCCCCTCACTCATATGAGTGAGGGCGGGGGTGGGGGAGTAACAACAACAATATTGTTGTTGTTACTCCCCCCATTGTTGTTGTTACTCCCCCCCACCCCCCACCCTCACTCATATGAGGGTGGGGGTGGGGGGAGTGACAACAACAATATGTTGTTGTTACTCCCCCCACCCCCACCCTCACTCATATGAGGGTGGGGGTGGGGGGAGTGACAACAATATTGTTGTTGTTACTCCCCCCACCCCCACCCTCACTCATATGAGGGTGGGGGTGGGGGGAGTAACAACAACAATATTGTTGTTGTTACTCCCCCCACCCCCCACCCCTCATATGAGTGAGGGTGGGGGTGGGGGGAGTAACAATAACAATGGGGTGGGGGGAGTAACAACAACAATATTGTTGTTGTTACTCCCCCCACCCCCCACCCTCATATGAGTGAGGGTGGGGGTGGGGGGAGTAACAACAACAATATTGTTGTTGTTACTCCCCCCACCCCCTCACTCATATGAGTGAGGGTGGGGGTGGAGGGAGTAACATTAACAATATTGTTGTTGTTACTCCCCCCACCCCCACCCTCACTCATATGAGGGTGGGGGTGGGGGGAGTAACAACAACAATATGGGGAGTAACAACAACAATATTGTTGTTGTTACTCCCCCCACCCCCACCCTCATAGGAGTGAGGGTGGGGGTGGGGGAGTAACAACAACAATATTGTTGTTGTTACTCCCCCACCCCCACCCTCATAGGAGTGAGGGTGGGGGTGGGGGGAGTAACAACAACAATATTGTTGTTGTTACTCCCCCCACCCCCACCCTCACTCATATGAGTGTGGGGGTGGGGGGAGTAACAACAACAATATTGTTGTTGTTACTCCCCCCACCCCCACCCTCATATGAGTGAGGGTGGGGGTGGGGGAGTAACAACAACAATATTGTTGTTGTTACTCCCCCACCCCCACCCTCACTCATATGAGGGTGGGGGTGGGGGGAGTAACAACAACAATATTGTTGTTGTTACTCCCCCCACCCCCACCCTCACTCATATGAGTGTGGGGGTGGGGGGAGTAACAACAACAATATTGTTGTTGTTACTCCCCCACCCCCACCCTCATATGAGTGAGGGTGGGGGTGGGGGAGTAACAACAACAATATTGTTGTTGTTACTCCCCCCACCCCCACCCTATTGTTGTTGTTACTCCCCCCACCCCCCACCCTCACTCATATGGAGGGTGGGGGTGGGGGGAGTAACAACAACAATATTGTTGTTGTTACTCCCCCCACCCCCACCCTCATATGAGTGAGGGTGGGGGTGGGGGGAGTAACAACAACAATAGAGGTGGGGGTGGGGGGAGTAACAACAACAATATTGTTGTTGTTACTCCCCCACCCCCACCCTCACTCATATGAGGGTGGGGGTGGGGGAGTAACAACAACAATATTAAAGTTGTTGTTACTCCCCCACCCCCACCCTCATATGAGTGAGGGTGGGGGTGGGGAGTAACAACAACAATATTGTTGTTGTTACTCCCCACCCCCACCCTCACTCATATGAGTGAGGGTGGGGGTGGGGGGAGTAACAACAACAATATTGTTGTTGTTACTCCCCCCACCCCCTCACTCATATGAGTGAGGGTGGGGGTGGGGGAGTAACAACAACAATATTGTTGTTGTTACTCCCCCCATTGTTGTTGTTACTCCCCCACCCCCACCCTCACTCATATGAGGGTGGGGGTGGGGGGAGTGACAACAACAATATTGTTGTAGTTACTCCCCCCACCCCCACCCTCATCTCATAATTAAGGTAATGAGGGTGGGGGTGGGGGGAGTAACAACAATAATATTGTTGTTACTCCCCCCACCCCCACCCTCATATGAGTGAGGGTGGGGGTGGGGGAGTAACAACAACAATGGGGTGGGGGAGTAACAACAACAATATTGTTGTTGTTACTCCCCCCCCCCCCCACCCTCATATGAGTGAGGGTGGGGGTGGGGGGAGTAACAACAACAATATTGTTGTTGTTACTCCCCCCACCCCCCTCACTCATATGAGTGAGGGTGGGGGTGGGGGAGTAACATTAACAATATTGTTGTTGTTACTCCCCCCCCCCACCCTCACTCATATGAGGGTGGGGGTGGGGGGAGTAACAACAACAATATGGGGAGTAACAACAACAATATTGTTGTTGTTACTCCCCCCACCCCCACGTGAGGGTGGGGGTGGGGGGAGTAACAACAACAATATTGTTGTTGTTACTCCCCATATTGTTGTTACTCCCCCACCCCCACCCTCATATGAGTGAGGGTGGGGGTGGGGGGAGTAACAACAACAATAGGGTGGGGGTGGGGGGAGTAACAACAACAATATTGTTGTTGTTACTCCCCCCACCCCCCACCCTCACTCATATGAGGGTGGGGGTGGGGGAGTAACAACAACAATATTGTTGTTGTTACTCCCCCACCCCCCACCCTCATATGAGTGAGGGTGGGGGTTGGGGGAGTAACAACAACAATATTGTTGTTGTTACTCCCCCCCCCCCACCCTCATTCATATGAGGGTGGGGGTGGGGGGAGTAACAACAACAATATACTTGTTGTTACTCCCCCCACCCCCACCCTCATATGAGTGAGGGTGGGGGTTGGGGGAGTAACAACAACAATATTGTTGTTGTTACTCCCCCCACCCCCTCACTCATATGAGTGAGGGTGGGGGTGGGGGGAGTAACAACAACAATGGTGGGGGGGGGGAGTAACAACAACAATATTGTTGTTGTTACTCCCCCACCCCCACCATTGTTGTTGTTACTCCCCCACCCCCCACCCTCATATGAGTGAGGGGGTGGGGGGAGTAACAACAACAATATTGTTGTTGTTACTCCCCCCACCCCCACCCTCACTCATATGAGTGAGGGGTGGGGGGAGTAACAACAACAATATTGTTGTTGTTACTCCCCCCCACCCCCTCACTCATATGAGGGTGGGGGTGGGGGAGTAACAACAACAATATTGTTGTTGTTACTCCCCCACCCCCACCCTCACATATGAGTGAGGGTGGGGGTGGGGGAGTAACAACAACAATATGATTGTTGTTTTTACTCCCCACCCCCACCCTCACTCATATGAGGGTGGGGGTGGGGGAGTAACAACAACAATATTGTTGTTGTTACTTCCCCCACCCCCACCCTCATTTGAGTGAGGGTGGGGGTGGGGGGAGTAACAACAACAATATTGTTGTTGTTACTCCCCCACCTCATTGTTGTTGTTATAAAAGTGAGGGTGGGGGTGGGGGGAGTAACAACAACAATATTGTTGTTGTTACTCCCCCCACCCCCGACCCTCATATGAGTGAGGGTGGGGGTGGGGAGTAACAACACTATTGTTGTTGTTACTCCCCACCCCCACCCTCAATATGAGGGTGGGGGTGGGGGAGTAACAACAAAAATATTGTTGTTGTTACTCCCCCCACCCCCACCCTCATATGAGTGAGGGTGGGGGTGGGGGGAGTAACAACAACAATATTGTTGTTGTTACTCCCCCCCACCCCCACCCTCATATGAGTGAGGGTGGGGGTGGGGGAGTAACAACAACAATATTGTTGTTGTTACTCCCCCACCCCCACCCTCATATGAGTGAGGGTGGGGGTGGGGGGAGTAACAACAACAATATTGTTGTTGTTACTCCCCCCACCCATATGAGGGTGGGGGTGGGGGGAGTAACAACAACAATATTGTTGTTGTTACTCCCCCACCCCCACCCTCATATGAGTGAGGGTGGGGGGGGGAGTAACAACAACAATATTGTTGTTGTTACTCCCCCCACCCCCACCCTCATATGAGTGAGGGTGGGGGTGGTGGGAGTAACAACAACAATATTGTTGTTGTTACTCCCCCCACCCCCACCCTCATATGAGTGAGGGTGGGGGTGGGGGGAGTAACAACAACAATATGGGGGTGGGGGGAGTAACAACAACAATATTGTTGTTTATGAGGGTGGGGGTGGGGGAGTAACAACAACAATATTGTTGTTGTTACTCCCCCACCCCCACCCTCATATGAGTGAGGGTGGGGGTGGGGGGAGTAACAACAACAATATTCTCCCCCCATCCCCACCCTCATATGAGTGAGGGTGGGGGTGGGGGAGTAACAACAACAATATTGTTGTTGTTACTCCCCCCACCCCCACCCTCATATGAGTGAGGGTGGGGGTGGGGCATATGAGTGAGGGGGGTGGGGGGAGTAACAACAACAATATTGTTGTTGTTACTCCCCCACCCCCACCCTCATATAAGTGAGGGTGGGGGTGGGGGGAGTAACAACAACAATATTGTTGTTGTTACTCCCCCACCCCCCACCCTCATATAAGTGAGGGTGGGGGTGGGGGAGTAACAACAACAATATTGTTGTTGTTACTCCCCCCACCCCCACCCTCACTTATATGAGGGTGGGGGTGGGGGGAGTAACAACAACAATTACTCCCCCCACCCCCACCCTCATATAAGTGAGGGTGGGGGTGGGGGGAGTAACAACAACAATATTGTTGTTGTTACTCCCCCACCCCCCCCACCCTCATATAAGTGAGGGTGGGGGTGGGGGGAGTAACAACAACAATATTGTTGTTGTTACTCCCCCCACCCCCCACCCTCACTTATATGAGGGTGGGGGTGGGGGGAGTAACAACAACAATATTGTTGTTGTTACTCCCCCCACCCCCCACCCTCACTTATATGAGGGTGGGGGTGGGGGGAGTAATTGTTGTTGTTACTCCCCCCACCCCCACCCTCATGGAGTAACAACAACAATATTGTTGTTGTTACTCCCCCCACCCCCCACCCTCATATAAGTGAGGGTGGGGGTGGGGAGTAACAACAACAATATTGTTGTTGTTACTCCCCCCACCCCTCACCCTCATATAAGTGAGGGTGGGGGTGGGGGAGTAACAACAACAATATTGTTGTTGTTACTCCCCCCACTATTGTTGTTGTTACTCCCCCACCCCCACCCTCACTCATATGAGGGTGGGGGTGGGGGAGTAACAACAACAATATAAAAGGAGTAACAACAACAATATTGTTGTTGTTACTCCCCCCACCCCCACCCCTCATATAAGTGAGGGTGGGGGTGGGGGGAGTAACAACAACAATATTGTTGTTGTTACTCCCCCCACTATTGTTGTTGTTACTCCCCCCACCCCCACCCTCACTCATATGAGGGTGGGGGTGGGGGGAGTAACAACAACAATATTGTTGTTGTTACTCCCCCCCACCCCCCACCCTCATATGAGTGAGGGTGGGGGTGGGGGGAGTAACAACAACAATATTGTTGTTGTTACTCCCCCCACCCCCACCCTCATAAACAACAATATTGTTGTTGTTACTCCCCCCCCACCCCCCACCCTCACGGAACAACAATATTGTTGTTGTTACTCCCCCCCACCCCCCACCCTCACTCATATGAGGGGTGGGGGTGGGGGGAGTAACAACAACAATATTGTTGTTTATGAGGGTGGGGGTGGGGGAGTAACAACAACAATATTGTTGTTGTTACTCCCCCCAACCCCCCACCCCTCATATGAGTGAGGGTGGGGGGTGGGGGAGTAACAACAACAATATTGTTGTTGTTACTCCCCCCACCCCCACCCTCATAAACAACAATATTGTTGTTGTTACTCCCCCCACCCCCACCCTCATAAACAACAATATTGTTGTTGTTACTCCCCCCCCACCCCCCACCCTCATAAACAACAATATTGTTGTTGTTACTCCCCCCACCCCCACCCTCACTCATATGAGGGTGGGGGGTGGGGGGAGTAACAACAACAATATTGTTGTTTATGAGGGTGGGGGTGGGGGGAGTAACAACAACAATATTGTTGTTGTTACTCCCCCCCACCCCCCACCCTCATATGAGTGAGGGTGGGGGTGGGGGAGTAACAACAACAATATTGTTGTTGTTACTCCCCCCACCCCCACCCTCACTCATATGAGGGTGGGGGTGTGGGGAGTAACAACAACAATATTGTTGTTGTTACTCCCCACCCCCACCCTCATATGGTGGGGAGTAACAACAACAATATGGGGGTGGGGGGAGTAACAACAACAATATTGTTGTTTATGAGGGTGGGGGTGGGGGGAGTAACAACAACAATATTGTTGTTGTTACTCCCCCACCCCCCACCCCTCATATGAGTGATATGAGGGTGGGGGGTAGGGGGAGTAACAACAACAATATTGTTGTTGTTACTCCCCCACCCCCACCCTCATATGAGTGAGGGTGGGGGTGGGGGGAGTAACAACAACAATATTGTTGTTGTTACTCCCCCCACCCCCACCCTCATATGAGTGAGGGTGGGGGTGGGGGGAGTAAAAACAACAACAATATTGTTGTTGTTACTCCCCCCACCCCCCACCCTCATATGAGTGAGGGTGGGGGTGGAGGGAGTAACAACAACAATATTGTTGTTTATGAGGGTGGGGGTGGGGGGAGTAACAACAACAATGTTTATGAGGGTGGGGGTGGGGGAGTAACAACAACAATATTGTTGTTGTTACTCCCCCACCCCCACCCTCACTCATATGAGGGTGTGGGTGGGGGGAGTAACAACAACAATATTGTTGTTTATGAGGGTGGGGGTGGGGGGAGTAACAACAACAATATTGTTGTTGTTACTCCCCCCACCCCCACCCCTCATATGAGTGAGGTCATATGAGGGTGGGGGTGGGGGGAGTAACAACAACAATATTGTTGTTTATGAGGGTGGGGGTGGGGGGAGTAACAACAATCAATATTATTGTTACTCCCCACCCCCACCCTCACTCATATGAGGGTGGGGGTGGGGGGAGTAACAACAACAATATTGTTGTTGTTACTCCCCCCACCCCCCACCCTCATATGAGTGAGGGTGGGGGGTGGGGGGAGTAACAACAACAATGGGGGGAGTAACAACAACAATATTGTTGTTGTTACTCCCCCCCACCCCCCACCCTCATAAACAACAATATTGTTGTTGTTACTCCCCCCACCCCCACCCTCATAAACAACAATATTGTTGTTGTTACTCCCCCCCCCCCCCACCCTCATATGAGTGAGGGTGGGGGTGGGGGGAGTAACAACAACAATATTGTTGTTTATGAGGGTGGGGGTGGGGGAGTAACAACAACAATATTGTTGTTGTTACTCCCCCCCACCCCCCACCCTCATAAACAACAATATTGTTGTTGTTACTCCCCCCAACCCCACCCTCACTCATATGAGGGTGGGGGTGGGGGGAGTAACAACAACAATATTGTTGTTGTTACTCCCCCCCACCCCCACCCTCACATATTGTTGTTGTTACTCCCCCCACCCCCACCATCACTCATATGAGGGTGGGGGTGGGGGAGTAACAACAAAAATATTGTTGTTGTTACTCCCCCCACCCCCCACCCTCATATGAGTGAGGGTGGGGGTGGGGGGAGTAACAACAACAATATTGTTGTTGTTACTCCCCCCACCCCCCACCCTCACTCCACCCCCACCCTCATATGAGTGAGGGTGGGGGGTGGGGGAGTAACAAAAACAATATTGTTGTTGTTACTCCCCCCCCCCCCACCCTCATATCACTAATATGAGGGTGGGGGGAGTAACAACAACAATATGGGGGTGGGGGGAGTAACAACAACAATATTGTTGTTTATGAGGGTGGGGGTGGGGGGAGTAACAACAACAATATTGTTGTTGTTACTCCCCCACCCCCCACCCTCATATGAGTGATATGAGGGTGGGGGGTGGGGGGAGTAACAACAACAATATTGTTGTTGTTACTCCCCCACCCCCCACCCTCATATGAGTGAGGGTGGGGGTGGGGGGAGTAACAAAACAATATTGTTGTTTCTCCCCACCCCCACCCTCACTAGGTGAGGGTGGGGGTGGGGGAGTAACAACAACAATATTGTTGTTGTTACTCCCCCCCCCCCCCACCCTCATATGAGTGAGGGTGGGGGTGGGGGGAGTAAAAACAATAACAATATTGTTGTTGTTACTCCCCCCACCCCCACCCTCATATGAGTGAGGGTGGGGGGTGGGGGGAGTAAAAACAACAACAATATTGTTGTTGTTACTCCCCCCACCCCCACCCTCATATGAGTGAGGGTGGGGGTGGGGGGGAGTAACAACAACAATATTGTTGTTGTTTTTACTCCCCCCACCCCCACCCTCACTCATATGAGGGTGGGGGTGGGGGGAGTAACAACAATAATATGAGGGTGGGGGTGGGGGGAGTAACAACAACAACTGTTGTTGTTACTTCCCCCACCCAGTTGTTGTTGTTACTTCCCCCACCCCCACCCTCACTCATATGAGGGTGGGGGGTGGGGGGGAGTAACAACAACAATATTGTTGTTTATGAGGGTGGGGGGTGGGGGGAGTAACAACAACAATATTGTTGTTGTTACTCCCCCCACCCCCACCCCTCATATGAGTGAGGTCATATGAGGGTGGGGGGTGGGGGGAGTAACAACAACAATATTGTTGTTTATGAGGGTGGGGGTGGGGGGAGTAACAACAACAATATTGTTGTTGTTACTCCCCCCCACCCCCACCCTCATATGAGTGAGGGTGGGGGTGGGGGAGTAACAACAACAATATTGTTGTTGTTACTCCCCCCACCCCCACCCTCACTCATATGAGGGTGAGGGTGGGGGGAGTAACAACAACAATATTGTTGTTGTTACTCCCCCACCCCCACCCTCATATGAGTGAGGGTGGGGGTGGGGGAGTAACAACAACAATATTGTTGTTGTTACTCCCCCACCCCCTCACTCATATGAGTGAGGGTGGGGGTGGGGGGAGTAACAACAACAATATGTTGTTGTTACTCCCCCCACCCCCACCCTCACTCATATGAGTGAGGGGGTGGGGGAGTAACAACAACAATATTGTTGTTGTTACTCCCCCACCCCCACCCTCACTCATATGAGGGTGGGGGTGGGGGAGTAACAACAACAATATTGTTGTTGTTACTCCCCCCACCCCCACCCTCACTCATATGAGGGTGGGGGTGGGGGGAGTAACAACAACAATATTGTTGTTGTTACTCCCCCCCACTATTGTTGTTGTTACTCCCCCACCCCCACCCTCACTCATATGAGGGTGGGGGTGGGGGGAGTAACAACAACAATATTGTTGTTGTTACTCCCGCCACCCCCACCCTCATATGAGTGAGGGTGGGGGGTGGGGGAGTAACAACAACAATATTGTTGTTGTTACTCCCCCCACCCCCACCCTCACTCACTTGAGGGTGGGGGTGGGGGGGAGTAACAACAACAATATTGTTGTTGTTACTCCCCCACCGCCACCCTCATAAACAATAATATTGTTGTTGTTACTCCCCCCCACCCCCACCCTCATATGAGTGAGGGTGGGGGTGGGGGGAGTAAAAACAACAATATTATTGTTTTTACTCCCCCCACCCCCACCCTCACTCATATGAGGGTGGGGGGTGGGGGGAGTAACAACAACAATATTGTTGTTTTTACTCCCCCCACCCCCACCCTCATATGATTGTTGTTGTTACTCCCCCCACCCCCACCCTCACTCATATGAGGGTGGGGGTGGGGGGGAGTAACAACAACAATAGGGGGAGTAACAACAACAATATTGTTGTTGTTACTCCCCCCACCCCCACCCCTCACCCTCATATGAGTGAGGGTGGGGGTGGGGGGAGTAACAACAACAATATGAGGGTGGGTGCGGGGGGAGAAACAACAACAATATTGTTATTGTTACTCCCCGACCCCCACCCCCATATGAGGGTGGATGTGGTGGGAGTAACTACTACAATATGAGGGTGGGTGTGGGGGGAGTAACTACTACAATATAATATGAGGGTGGGTGTGGGGGGAGTAACTACAACAATATTGTAGTAGTTACTCCCCCCAGCCCCACCCTCATATTATAGTTAATCCCCCCCACCCCCGAGGGGTGGGGGTGGGGGAGTAACTATAACAATATTATTGTTGTTACTCCCCCCACCCGGATTAACTACAACAATATTATTGTAGTTACTCCGGGTGGGGGTAGAACTACAATAATATTGTTGTAGTTACTTCGGGTGGGGGGAGTAACAACAATAATATTATTGTAGTTACTGCGGGTGGGGGGAGTAATTACAATAATATTGTTGTAGTTACTCCGGGGTGGGGGGAGTAACAACAATAATATTGTTGTAGTTACTCCCTCCACCCCCACCCTCACCCTCATATGAGGGTGGGGGTGGGAGGAGTAACTACAATAAGAGGGTGGGGGTGCGGGGAGTAACTACAATAATATTGTTCTAGTTATTCTTGGTGGGGTAGTAACTACAACACACCCTCACCCTCAAATGAGGGTGGGGGTGGGGGGGGAGTAACTACAATATGAGGGTGTGGGTGGGGGTAGTAACTATAATAATATTATTGTAGTTACTCCGGGTGGGACCCTCATATGAAGGTGGGGGTGGGGGTGGGGGTGGGGAGTAACTACAATATGAAGGTGTGGGTGGGGGTAGTAACTACAATAATATTATTGTAGTTACTGCGGGTGGGGGGAGTAACTACAATAATATTGTTGTAGTTACTCCTCCCACCCCCCACCTCCCACCCCCACCCTCACCCTCATATTGGGGGGAGTAACTACAATAATATTGTTGTAGTTACTTTGGGTGGGGGAGTAACTACAACAATATTGTTGTAGTTACACCTCCCACCCACACCTCCCACCCACACCCTCATATACAATAATATTGTTGTAGTTACTCTAGGTGGGGGGGAGTAACTACAACAATATTATTGTAGTTACTCACCCCTCACCCCCACCCTCACCCTCACCCTCACCCTCATATGAGGGTGGGAGTGGGAGGTGGGGGTGGGAGTGGGAGTAACTACAACAATATTATTGTAGTTACTCCTCCCACCCCCCACCCCTCATATGAGGGTGGGGGTGGAAGGAGTAACTACAATAATATTGTTGTAGTTACTCCCCCCACCCCCACCCTCACCCTCATATGAGGTGGGGGTCGGGGGGGAGTAACTACAATAATATTATTGTAGTTACTCCCCCCACCCCCCACCCTCATATGAGGGTGGGTGTGTGGGAAGTAACTACAATAATATTATTGTAGTTACTCCCCCCACCCCCACCCCCACCTCATATGAGGGTGGGTGTGGGGGAAGTAACTACAATAATATTATTGTAGTTACTCCTCCAACTCCCACCCTCATATATTATTGTAGTTACTTCCCCCACACCCACCCTCATATGAGGTGGGGGTGGGAGGAGTAACTACAATAATATTATTGTAGTTACTCCCCCCCACCCCCCACCTCATATGAGGGTGGGTGTGGGGAAGTAACTACAATAATATTATTGTAGTTACTCCCCCCACCCCCACCCTCACTCATATGAGGGTGGGGGTGGGGAGTAACAACAACAATATTGTTGTTGTTACTCCCCCCACCCCCACCCTCACTCATATGAGGGTGGGGGGTGGGGAGGTAACAACAACAATATTGTTGTTGTTACTCCCCCCACCCCCACCCTCATATGAGTGAGGGTGGGGGTTGGGGAGTAACAACAACAATATTGTTGTTGTTACTCCCCCCACCCCCACCCTCACTCATATGAGGGTGGGGGTGGGGAGTAAACAACAACGATATCGTTGTTGTTTCTCCCCCCACCCCCACCCTCATATCGTTGTTGTTTCTCCCCCCACCCCCACCCTCATATGAGGGTGGGGGTGGGGAGAAACAACAACGATATGAGGAGTGGGGGTGGGGGTAGAAACAACAACGATATCGTTGTTGTTTCTCCCCCCACCCCCACCCTCATATCGTTGTTGTTTCTCCCCCCACCCCCACCCTCATATGAGGGTGGGGGTGGGGGGAGTAACAACAACAATATCGTTGTTGTTACTCCCCCCACCCCCCACCCTCATATGAGTGAGGGTGGGGGTGGGGGGAGTAACAACAACAATATTGTTGTTGTTACTCCCCCACCCCCACCCTCACTCATATGAGGGTGGGGGGTGGGGGAGTAACAACAACAATATTGTTGTTGTTACTCCCCCCACCCCCCACCCTCACTCATATGAGGGTGGGGGGTGGGGGAGTAACAACAACAATATTGTTGTTGTTACTCCCCCCCACCCCCGCCCTCACTCATATGAGTGAGGGGGTGGGGGAGTAACAACAACAATATGTTGTTGTTACTCCCCCCCACCCCCCGCCCCTCACTCATATGAGGGTGAGGGGGTGGGGGAGTAACAACAACAATATTGTTGTTGTTACTCCCCCCCACCCCCCGCCCCTCACTCATATGAGGGTGGGGGTGGGGGGAGTAACAACAACAATATTGTTGTTGTTACTCCCACCACCCCCCACCCTCACTCATATGAGGGTGGGGGTGGGGGGAGTAACAACAACAATATTGTTGTTGTTACTCCCCCCACCCCCTCACTCATATGAGTGAGGGTGGGGGTGGGGGGAGTAACAACAACAATATTGTTGTTGTTACTCCCCCCACCCCCTCACTCATATGAGTGAGGGCGGGGGTGGGGGGAGTAACAACAACAATATTGTTGTTGTTACTCCCCCCATTGTTGTTGTTACTCCCCCCCCACCCCCCACCCTCACTCATATGAGTGAGGGGGTGGGGGGAGTAACAACAACAATGGGGGGAGTAACAACAACAATATTGTTGTTGTTACTCCCCCCACCCCCTCACTCATATGAGTGAGGGTGGGGGTGGGGGGAGTAACAACAACAATATTGTTGTTGTTACTCCCCCCCCACCCCCTCACTCATATGATTGAGGGCGGGGGTGGGGGGAGTAACAACAACAATATTGTTGTTGTTACTCCCCCCATTGTTGTTGTTACTCCCCCCACCCCCACCCTCACTCATATGAGGGTGGGGGTGGGGGGAGTGACAACAACAATATTGTTGTTGTTACTCCCCCCACCCCCACCCTCACTCATATGAGGGTGGGGGTGGGGGGAGTAACAACAACAATATTGTTGTTAGTTACTCCCCCCACCCCCCACCCTCATATGAGTGAGGGTGGGGGTGGGGGGAGTAACAACAACAATATTGTTGTTGTACTCCCCCCACCCCCACCCTCATATGAGTGAGGGTGGGGGTGGGGGGAGTAACAACAACAATGGGGTGGGGGGAGTAACAACAACAATATTGTTGTTGTTACTCTCCCCACCCCCTCACTCATATGAGTGAGGGTGGGGGGTGGGGGGAGTAACAACAACAATATTGTTGTTGTTACTCTCCCCACCCCCTCACTCATATGAGTGAGGGTGGGGGTGGGGGGGAGTAACATTAACAATATTGTTGTTGTTACTCCCCCACCCCCACCCTCACTCATATGAGGGTGGGGGGTGGGGGGGAGTAACAACAACAATATGGGGAGTAACAACAACAATATTGTTGTTGTCATCCCCCCACCCCCCCACCCTATTGTTGTTGTTACTCCCCCACCCCCACCCTCACTCATATGAGTGTGGGGGTGGGGGGAGTAACAACAACAATATTGTTGTTGTTACTCCCCCACCCCCACCCCTCATATGAGTGAGGGTGGGGGTGGGGGGAGTAACAACAACAATAGGGTGGGGGTGGGGGGAGTAACAACAACAATATTGTTGTTGTTACTCCCCCACCCCCACCCTCACTCATATGAGGGTGGGGGTGGGGGGAGTAACAACAACAATATTGTTGTTGTTACTCCCCCCACCCCCACCCTCACTCCTATGAGGGTGGGGGGTGGGGGGAGTAACAACAACAATATTGTTGTTGTTACTCCCCCACCCCCACCCTCACTCATATGAGGGTGGGGGTGGGGGGAGTAACAACAAGTATATTGTTGTTGTTACTCCCCCCACCCCCCACCCTCATATGAATGAGGGGGAGGGGTGGGGGGAGTGACAACAACAATATTGTTGTTGTTACTCCCCCCCACCCCCCACCCTCACTCATATGAGGGTGGGGGTGGGGGGAGTAACAACAACAATATTGTTGTTGTTACTCCCCCCACCCCCACCCTCATATGAGTGAGGGTGGGGGGTGGGGGGAGTAACAACAACAATGGGGGTGGGGGAGTAACAACAACAATATTGTTGTTGTTACTCCCCCACCCCCACCCTCATATGAGTGAGGGTGGGGGTGGGGGGAGTAACAACAACAATATTGTTGTTGTTACTCCCCCACCCCCCTCACTCATATGAGTGAGGGTGGGGGTGGGGGGAGTAACATTAACAATATTGTTGTTGTTACTCCCCCACCCCCACCCTCACTCATATGAGGGTGGGGGTGGGGGGAGTAACAACAACAATATGGGGAGTAACAACAACAATATTGTTGTTACTCCCCCCCACCCCCCACGTGAGGGTGGGGGTGGGGGGAGTAACAACAACAATATTGTTGTTGTTACTCCCCATATTGTTGTTACTCCCCCACCCCCACCCTCATATGAGTGAGGGTGGGGGTGGGGGGGGGGTAACTAACAACAATAGGGTGGGGGTGGGGGGAGTAACAACAACAATATTGTTGTTGTTACTCCCCCACCCCCACCCTCACTCATATGAGGGTGGGGGTGGGGGGAGTAACAACAACAATATTGTTGTTGTTACTCCCCCACCCCCACCCCTCATATGAGTGAGGGTGGGGGTTGGGGGAGTAACAACAACAATATACTTGTTGTTACTCCCCCACCCCCACCCTCATATGAGTGAGGGTGGGGGTTGGGGGAGTAACAACAACAATATTGTTGTTGTTACTCCCCCCACCCCCTCACTCATATGAGTGAGGGTGGGGGTGGGGGGAGTAACAACAACAATGGTGGGGGTGGGGGGAGTAACAACAACAATATTGTTGTTGTTACTCCCCCCACCCCCACCATTGTTGTTGTTACTCCCCCACCCCCACCCTCATATGAGTGAGGGGGTGGGGGGAGTAACAACAACAATATTGTTGTTGTTACTCCCCCCACCCCCACCCCTCACTCATATGAGTGAGGGGGTGGGGGGAGTAACAACAACAATATTGTTGTTGTTACTCCCCCACCCCCCTCACTCATATGAGGGTGGGGGTGGGGGGAGTAACAACAACAATATTGTTATTGTTACTCCCCCACCCCCACCCTCACATATGAGTGAGGGTGGGGGTGGGGGGAGTAACAACAACAATATTGTTGTTTTTACTCCCCCCACCCCCACCCTCACTCATATGAGGGTGGGGGGTGGGGGGGAGTAACAACAACAATATTGTTGTTGTTACTCCCCCACCCCCACCCTCATATGAGTGAGGGTGGGGGGTGGGGGAGTAACAACAACAATATTGTTGTTGTTACTCCCCCCACTATTGTTGTTGTTATAAAAGTGAGGGTGGGGGTGGGGGGAGTAACAACAACAATATTGTTGTTACTACTCCCCCCACCCCCACCCTCATATGAGTGAGGGTGGGGGTGGGGGGAGTAACAACAACACTATTGTTGTTGTTACTCCCCCACCCCCACCCTCACTCATATGAGGGTGGGGGTGGGGGGAGTAACAACAAAAATATTGTTGTTGTTACTCCCCCACCCCCCACCCTCATATGAGTGAGGGTGGGGGTGGGGGGAGTAACAACAACAATATTGTTGTTACTCCCCCCACCCCCACCCTCATATGAGTGAGGGTGGGGGTGGGGGGAGTAACAACAACAATATTGTTGTTGTTACTCCCCCACCCCCACCATATGAGGGTGGGGGTGGGGGGAGTAACAACAACAATATTGTTGTTGTTACTCCCCCCACCCCCCACCCTCATATGAGTGAGGGTGGGGGTGGGGGGAGTAACAACAACAATATTGTTGTTGTTACTCCCCCACCCCCCACCCTCATATGAGTGAGGGTGGGGGTGGGGGGAGTAACAACAACAATATTGTTGTTGTTACTCCCCACCCCCACCCTCATATGAGTGAGGGTGGGGGTGGGGGGAGTAACAACAACAATATGGGGGTGGGGGGAGTAACAACAACAATATTGTTGTTTATGAGGGTGGGGGGTGGGGGGAGTAACAACAACAATATTGTTGTTGTTACTCCCCCCATCCCCACCCTCATATGAGTGAGGGTGGGGGGTGGGGGGAGTAACAACAACAATATTCTCCCCCCATCCCCACCCTCATATGAGTGAGGGTGGGGGTGGGGGGAGTAACAACAACAATATTGTTGTTGTTACTCCCCCACCCCCCACCCTCATATGAGTGAGGGTGGGGGTGGGGCATATGAGTGAGGGGGGTGGGGGGAGTAACAACAACAATATTGTTGTTGTTACTCCCCACCCCCACCCTCACTCATATGAGGGTGGGGGGTGGGGGGAGTAACAACAACAATATTGTTGTTGTTACTCCCCCACCCCCCACCCTCATATGAGTGAGGGTGGGGGTGGGGGGAGTAACAACAACAATATTGTTGTTAGTTACTCCCCCACCCCCACCCTCATAAACAACAATATTGTTGTTGTTACTCCCCCCACCCCCACCCTCACAGAACAACAATATTGTTGTTGTTACTCCCCCCACCCCCACCCTCACTCATATGAGGGTGGGGGTGGGGGGGAGTAACAACAACAATATTGTTGTTTATGAGGGTGGGGGGTGGGGGGAGTAACAACAACAATATTGTTGTTGTTACTCCCCCAACCCCCCACCCTCATATGAGTGAGGGTGGGGGTGGGGGGAGTAACAACAACAATATTGTTGTTGTTACTCCCCCCCACCCCCACCCTCATAAACAACAATATTGTTGTTGTTACTCCCCCCCACCCCCCACCCTCATAAACAACAATATTGTTGTTATTACTCCCCCCCACCCCCCACCCTCACGGTGGAGGGTGGGGGTGGGGGGAGTAACAACAACAATATTGTTGTTGTTACTCCCCCCCACCCCCACCCTCATAAACAACAATATTGTTGTTGTTACTCCCCCCACCCCCACCCTCACTCATATGAGGGTGGGGGTGGGGGGAGTAACAACAACAATATTGTTGTTTATGAGGGTGGGGGTGGGGGGAGTAACAACAACAATATTGTTGTTGTTACTCCCCCCCACCCCCACCCTCATATGAGTGAGGGTGGGGGTGGGGGGAGTAACAACAACAATATTGTTGTTGTTACTCCCCCCACCCCCCACCCTCATATGAGTGAGGGTGGGGGTGGGGGGAGTAACAACAACAATATTGTTGTTGTTACTCCCCCACCCCCACCCTCATATTCATATGAGGGTGGGGGTGTGGGGAGTAACAACAACAATATTGTTGTTGTTACTCCCCCCACCCCCACCCTCATATGGGGGGAGTAACAACAACAATATTGTTGTTATTACTCCCCCCACCCCCACCCCTCATATGAGTGAGGGTGGGGGTGGGGGGAGTAACAACAACAATATGGGGGTGGGGGGAGTAACAACAACAATATTGTTGTTTATGAGGGTGGGGGTGGGGGGAGTAACAACAACAATATTGTTGTTGTTACTCCCCCCCACCCCCACCCTCATATGAGTGATATGAGGGTGGGGGTAGGGGGAGTAACAACAACAATATTGTTGTTGTTACTCCCCCACCCCCACCCTCATATGAGTGAGGGTGGGGGTGGGGGGAGTAACAACAACAATATTGTTGTTGTTACTCCCCCACCCCCACCCTCATATGAGTGAGGGTGGGGGTGGGGGGGAGTAAAAACAACAACAATATTGTTGTTGTTACTCCCCCCACCCCCACCCTCATATGAGTGAGGGTGGGGGTGGGGGGAGTAACAACAACAATATTGTTGTTTATGAGGGTGGGGGGTGGGGGGAGTAACAACAACAATGTTTATGAGGGTGGGGGTGGGGGGGAGTAACAACAACAATATTGTTGTTGTTACTCCCCCACCCCCACCCTCACTCATATGAGGGTGTGGGTGGGGGGAGTAACAACAACAATATTGTTGTTTATGAGGGTGGGGGTGGGGGGAGTAACAACAACAATATTGTTGTTGTTACTCCCCCCACCCCCACCCCTCATATGAGTGAGGTCATATGAGGGTGGGGGGTGGGGGGAGTAACAACAACAATATTGTTGTTTATGAGGGTGGGGGTGGGGGGAGTAACAACAACAATATTATTGTTGTTACTCCCCCACCCCCACCCTCACTCATATGAGGGTGGGGGTGGGGGGAGTAACAACAACAATATTGTTGTTGTTACTCCCCCCACCCCCACCCTCATATGAGTGAGGGTGGGGGTGGGGGGAGTAACAACAACAATGGGGGGAGTAACAACAACAATATTGTTGTTGTTACTCCCCCCCCACCCCCACCCTCATAAACAACAATATTGTTGTTGTACTCCCCCCACCCCCACCCCTCATAAACAACAATATTGTTGTTGTTACTCCCCCACCCCCACCCTCACTCATATGAGGGTGGGGGTTGGGGGAGTAACAACAACAATATTGTTGTTGTTACTCCCCCACCCCCCACCCTCATAAACAACAATATTGTTGTTGTTACTCCCCCCACCCCCACCCTCATATGAGTGAGGGTGGGGGTGGGGGGAGTAACAACAACAATATTGTTGTTCTGTGAGGGTGGGGGTGGGGGGAGTAACAACAACAATATTGTTGTTTATGAGGGTGGGGGTGGGGGGAGTAACAACAACAATATTGTTGTTGTTACTCCCCCACCCCCACCCTCACTCATATGAGGGTGGGGGTGGGGGGAGTAACAACAACAATATTGTTGTTGTTACTCCCCACCCCCACCCCTCATATGAGTGAGGGTGGGGGGTGGGGGGAGTAACAACAACAATAGTGGGGGAGTAACAACAACAATATTGTTGTTGTTACTCCCCCCACCCCCACCCTCACTTATATGAGGGTGGGGGTGGGGGAGTAACAACAACAATATTGTTGTTGTTACTCCTTTTATATTGTTGTTGTTACTCCCCCACCCCCACCCCTCATATGAGTGAGGGTGGGGGTGGGGGGAGTAACAACAACAATAGTGGGGGGAGTAACAACAACAATATTGTTGTTGTTACTCCCCCCACCCCCACCCTCACTTATATGAGGGTGAGGGTGGGGGGAGTAACAACAACAATATTGTTGTTGTTACTCCCCCCACCCCCACCCCTCACTTATATGAGGGTGGGGGGTGGGGGGAGTAACAACAACAATATTGTTGTTGTTACTCCATGAGGGTGGGGGTGGGGGGGAGTAACAACAACAATTACTCCCCCCCACCCCCCACCCTCATATAAGTGAGGGTGGGGGTGGGGGGAGTAACAACAACAATATTGTTGTTGTTACTCCCCCCCACCCCCACCCCTCATATAAGTGAGGGTGGGGGTGGGGGGAGTAACAACAACAATATTGTTGTTGTTACTCCCCCACCCCCCACCCTCACTTATATGAGGGTGGGGGTGGGGGGAGTAACAACAACAATATTGTTGTTGTTACTCCCCCCCACCCCCACCCCTCACTTATATGAGGGTGGGGGGTGGGGGGGAGTAATTGTTGTTGTTACTCCCCCCACCCCCCACCCTCATATAAGTGAGGGTGGGGGTGGGGGGAGTAACAACAACAATATTGTTGTTGTTACTCCCCCCACCCCCCACCCTCACTTATATGAGGGTGGGGGTGGGGGAGTAACAACAACAATATTGTTGTTGTTACTCCCCCCACCCCCACCCTCACTTATATGAGGGTGGGGGTGGGGGGAGTAACAACAACAATATTGTTGTTGTTACTCCCCCCACCCCCCACCCTCATATGAGTGAGGGTGGGGGTGGGGGGAGTAACAACAACAATATTGTTGTTGTTACTCCCCCCACCCCCTCACTCATATGCCCCACCCCCACCCTCACTCATATGAGGGTGGGGGGTGGGGGGAGTAACAAAAACAATATTGTTGTTGTTACTCCCCCCACCCCCACCCCTCACTCATATGAGGGTGGGGATGGGGGGAGAATATTGTTGTTGTTACTCCCCCCACCCCCACCCTCACTCATATGAGGGTGGGGATGGGGGGAGTAACAACAACAATATTGTTGTTGTTACTCCCCCCACCCCCCACCCCTCATAAACAACAATATTGTTGTTGTTACTCCCCCCACCCCCCATATTGTTGTTGTTACTCCCCCCCACCCCCACCCTCACTCATATGAGGGTGGGGGGTGGGGGGAGTAACAACAACAATATTGTTGTTGTTACTCCCCCCCACCCCCACCCTCACTCATATGAGGGTGGGGGTGGGGGGAGTAACAACAACAATATTGTTGTTGTTACTCCCCCCACCCCCACCCCTCATATGGTGGGGGGTGGGGGGAGTAACAACAACAATATTGTTGTTGTTACTCCCCCCCACCCCCACCCTCACTCAAATGAGGGTGGGGGTGGGGGGAGTAACAACAACACTATTGTTGTTGTTACTCCCCCCACCCCCACCCTCACTCATATGAGGGTGGGGGGTGGGGGGGAGTAACAACAAAAATATTGTTGTTACTCCCCCCACCCCCACCCTCATATGAGTGAGGGTGGGGGTGGGGGGAGTAACAACAACAATATTGTTGTTGTTACTCCCCCCACCCCCCACCCCTCATATGAGTGAGGGTGGGGGTGGGGGGAGTAACAACAACAATATTGTTGTTGTTACTCCCCCCACCCCCCACCCTCATATGAGTGAGGGTGGGGGTGGGGGGAGTAACAACAACAATATTGTTGTTGTTACTCCCCCCACCCCCCACCCTCACTCATATGAGGGTGGGGGTGGGGGGAGTAACAACAACAATATTGTTGTTGTTACTCCCCCCCCACCCCCACCCTCATATGAGTGAGGGTGGGGGTGGGGGGAGTAACAACAACAATATGAGTGAGGGTGGGGGGTGGGGGGAGTAACAACAACAATATGGGGGTGGGGGGAGTAACAACAACAATATTGTTGTTTATGAGGGTGGGGGTGGGGGGAGTAACAACAACAATATTGTTGTTGTTACTCCCCCCATCCCCACCCTCATATGAGTGAGGGTGGGGGTGGGGGGAGTAACAACAACAATATTCTCCCCCCATCCCCACCCTCATATGAGTGAGGGTGGGGGTGGGGGGAGTAACAACAACAATATTGTTTTTGTTACTCCCCCCACCCCCACCCCTCATATGAGTGAGGGTGGGGGTGGGGCATATGAGTGAGGGGGTGGGGGGAGTAACAACAACAATATTGTTGTTACTCCCCCCCCCCCTCACTATATGGGGGTGGGGGGTAACAACAATATTGTTTTGTTACTCCCCCCACCCCCACCCTCACTCATATGAGGGTGGGGGTGGGGGGAGTAACAACAACAATATTGTTGTTGTTACTCCCCCCACCCCCCACCCTCATATAAGTGAGGGTGGGGGTGGGGGGAGTAACAACAACAATATTGTTGTTGTTACTCCCCCCACCCCCACCCTCATATAAGTGAGGGTGGGGGTGGGGGGAGTAACAACAACAATATTGTTGTTACTACCCCCACCCCCACCCTCACTTATATGAGGGTGGGGGTGGGGGAATAACAACAACAATTACTCCCCCCACCCCCACCCTCATATAAGTGAGGGGTGGGGGTGGGGGAGTAACTACAACAATATTGTTGTTGTTACTCCCCCCCACCCCCCACCCTCATATAAGTGAGGGTGGGGGTGGGGGGAGTAACAACAACAATATTGTTGTTGTTACTCCCCCCACCCCCCACCCTCACTTATATGAGGGTGGGGGTGGGGGGAGTAACAACAACAATATTGTTGTTGTTACTCCCCCCACCCCCCACCCCTCACTTATATGAGGGTGGGGGTGGGGGGAGTAATTGTTGTTGTTACTCCCCCCCACCCCCACCCTCATGGAGTAACAACAACAATATTGTTGTTGTTACTCCCCCCACCCCCACCCTCATATAAGTGAGGGTGGGGGTGGGGGGAGTAACAACAACAATATTGTTGTTGTTACTCCCCCCACCCTCACCCTCATATAAGTGAGGGTGGGGGTGGGGGGAGTAACAACAACAATATTGTTGTTGTTACTCCCCCCACTATTGTTGTTGTTACTCCCCCCACCCCCACCCCCACTCATATGCGGGGGGGGGTGGGGGGAGTAACAACAACAATATAAAAGGAGTAACAACAACAATATTGTTGTTGTTACTCCCCCCACCCCCACCCTCATATAAGTGAGGGTGGGGGGTGGGGGGAGTAACAACAACAATATTGTTGTTGTTACTCCCCCACTATTGTTGTTGTTACTCCCCCCCACCCCCCACCCTCACTCATATGAGGGTGGGGGTGGGGGAGTAATAACAACAATATTGTTGTTGTTACTCCCCCCACCCCCCACCCTCATATGAGTGAGGGTGGGGGTGGGGGGAGTAACAACAACAATATTGTTGTTATTACTCCCCCCACCCCCACCCTCATAAACAACAATATTGTTGTTGTTACTCCCCCCCACCCCCACCCTCACGAACAACAATATTGTTGTTGTTACTCCCCCCCACCCCCACCCTCACTCATATGAGGGTGGGGGGTGGGGGGGAGTAACAACAACAATATTGTTGTTTATGAGGGTGGGGGGTGGGGGGAGTAACAACAACAATATTGTTGTTGTTACTCCCCCAACCCCCCACCCTCATATGAGTGAGGGTGGGGGTGGGGGGAGTAACAACAACAATATTGTTGTTGTTACTCCCCCCACCCCCACCCTCATAAACAACAATATTGTTGTTAGTTACTCCCCCCACCCCCACCCCTCATAAACAACAATATTGTTGTTGTTACTCCCCCCACCCCCCACCCTCACAGGTGAGGGTGGGGGTGGGGGGAGTAATAACAACAATATTGTTGTTACTCCCCCCCACCCCCCACCCTCATAAACAACAATATTGTTGTTGTTACTCCCCCCACCCCCACCCTCACTCATATGAGGGTGGGGGTGGGGGGAGTAACAACAACAATATTGTTGTTTATGAGGGTGGGGGGTGGGGGGAGTAACAACAACAATATTGTTGTTGTTACTCCCCCCACCCCCCACCCTCATATGAGTGAGGGTGGGGGTGGGGGGAGTAACAACAACAATATTGTTGTTGTTACTCCCCCCCACCCCCACCCCTCATATGAGTGAGGGTGGGGGTGGGGGGAGTAACAACAACAATATTGTTGTTGTTACTCCCCCACCCCCACCCTCATATTCATATGAGGGTGGGGGTGTGGGGAGTAACAACAACAATATTGTTGTTGTTACTCCCCCCCACCCCCACCCTCATATGGGGGGAGTAACAACAACAATATTGTTGTTAGTTACTCCCCCCCCACCCCCACCCTCATATGAGTGAGGGTGGGGGTGGGGGGAGTAACAACAACAATATGGGGGTGGGGGGAGTAACAACAACAATATTGTTGTTTATGAGGGTGGGGGGTGGGGGGAGTAACAACAACAATATTGTTGTTGTTACTCCCCCCACCCCCCACCCTCATATGAGTGATATGAGGGTGGGGGTAGGGGGAGTAACAACAACAATATTGTTGTTGTTAGTCCCCCCACCCCCACCCTCATATGAGTGAGGGTGGGGGGTGGGGGGAGTAACAACAACAATATTGTTGTTGTTACTCCCCCCACCCCCACCCTCATATGAGTGAGGGTGGGGGTGGGGGGAGTAAAAACAACAACAATATTGTTGTTGTTACTCCCCCCACCCCCACCCTCATATGAGTGAGGGTGGGGGTGGGGGGAGTAACAACAACAATATTGTTGTTTATGAGGGTGGGGGTGGGGGGAGTAACAACAACAATGTTTATGAGGGTGGGGGTGGGGGGGAGTAACAACAACAATATTGTTGTTGTTACTCCCCCCACCCCCACCCTCACTCATATGAGGGTGTGGGTGGGGGGAGTAACAACAACAATATTGTTGTTTATGAGGGTGGGGGTGGGGGGAGTAACAACAACAATATTGTTGTTGTTACTCCCCCACCCCCACCCCTCATATGAGTGAGGTCATATGAGGGTGGGGGTGGGGGGAGTAACAACAACAATATTGTTGTTTATGAGGGTGGGGGTGGGGGGAGTAACAACAACAATATTATTGTTGTTACTCCCCCCACCCCCACCCTCACTCATATGAGGGTGGGGGTGGGGGGAGTAACAACAACAATATTGTTGTTGTTACTCCCCCCACCCCCACCCTCATATGAGTGAGGGTGGGGGGTGGGGGGAGTAACAACAACAATGGGGGGAGTAACAACAACAATATTGTTGTTGTTACTCCCCCCACCCCCACCCTCATAAACAACAATATTGTTGTTGTTACTCCCCCCACCCCCACCCTCATAAACAACAATATTGTTGTTGTTACTCCCCCCACCCCCACCCTCATATGAGTGAGGGTGGGGGTGGGGGGAGTAACAACAACAATATTGTTGTTTATGAGGGTGGGGGTGGGGGGAGTAACAACAACAATATTGTTGTTGTTACTCCCCCCACCCCCACCCTCATAAACAACAATATTGTTGTTGTTACTCCCCCCAACCCCACCCCTCACTCATATGAGGGTGGGGGGTGGGGGGAGTAACAACAACAATATTGTTGTTGTTGTTACTCCCCCCACCCCCACCCTCACATATTGTTGTTGTTACTCCCCCCACCCCCACCATCACTCATATGAGGGTGGGGGTGGGGGGAGTAACAACAAAAATATTGTTGTTGTTACTCCCCCCACCCCCACCCTCATATGAGTGAGGGTGGGGGTGGGGGGCGAGTAACAACAACAATATTGTTGTTGTTACTCCCCCCACCCCCACCCTCACTCACACCCCCACCCTCATATGAGTGAGGGTGGGGGTGGGGGGAGTAACAAAAACAATATTGTTGTTGTTACTCCCCCCACCCCCACCCTCATATCACTAATATGAGGGTGGGGGGGAGTAACAACAACAATATGGGGGGTGGGGGGAGTAACAACAACAATATTGTTGTTTATGAGGGTGGGGGTGGGGGGAGTAACAACAACAATATTGTTGTTGTTACTCCCCCCACCCCCCACCCCTCATATGAGTGATATGAGGGTGGGGGTGGGGGGAGTAACAACAACAATATTGTTGTTGTTACTCCCCCACCCCCCACCCTCATATGAGTGAGGGTGGGGGGTGGGGGGAGTAACAACAACAATATTGTTGTTGTTACTCCCCCCACCCCCACCCTCATATGAGTGAGGGTGGGGGTGGGGGGAGTAACAACAACAATATTGTTGTTGTTACTCCCCCCTCCCCCCACCCTCATATGAGTGAGGGTGGGGGGTGGGGGGAGTAAAAACAATAACAATATTGTTGTTGTTACTCCCCCACCCCCCACCCTCATATGAGTGAGGGTGGGGGTGGGGGGAGTAAAACAACAACAATATTGTTGTTGTTACTCCCCCCACCCCCACCCTCATATGAGTGAGGGTGGGGGTGGGGGGGAGTAACAACAACAATATTGTTGTTGTTTTTACTCCCCCACCCCCACCCTCACTCATATGAGGGTGGGGGGTGGGGGGAGTAACAACAATAATATGAGGGTGGGGGGTGGGGGGAGTAACAACAACAATATTGTTGTTGTTACTCCCCCACCCCCCACCCTCACTCATATGAGGGTGGGGGGTGGGGGGAGTAACAACAACAATATTGTTGTTTATGAGGGTGGGGGTGGGGGGAGTAACAACAACAATATTGTTGTTGTTACTCCCCACCCCCCCACCCCTCATATGAGTGAGGTCATATGAGGGTGGGGGGTGGGGGGAGTAACAACAACAATATTGTTGTTTATGAGGGTGGGGGTGGGGGGAGTAACAACAACAATATTGTTGTTGTTACTCCCCCCACCCCCACCCTCATATGAGTGAGGGTGGGGGTGGGGGGAGTAACAACAACAATATTGTTGTTGTTACTCCCCCACCCCCACCCCTCACTCATATGAGGGTGAGGGTGGGGGGAGTAACAACAACAATATTGTTGTTGTTACTCCCCCCACCCCCACCCTCATATGAGTGAGGGTGGGGGTGGGGGGAGTAACAACAACAATATTGTTGTTGTTACTCCCCCCACCCCCTCACTCATATGAGTGAGGGTGGGGGTGGGGGGAGTAACAACAACAATATTGTTGTTGTTACTCCCCCCACCCCCACCCCTCACTCATATGAGTGAGGGGGTGGGGGGAGTAACAACAACAATATTGTTGTTGTTACTCCCCCACCCCCACCCTCACTCATATGAGGGTGGGGGTGGGGGGAGTAACAACAACAATATTGTTGTTGTTACTCCCCCCACTATTGTTGTTGTTACTCCCCCCACCCCCACCCTCACTCATATGAGGGTGGGGGGTGGGGGGAGTAACAACAACAATATTGTTGTTGTTACTCCCGCCACCCCCACCCTCATATCATATGAGGGTGGGGGTGGGGGGAAGTAACAACAACAATATTGTTGTTGTTACTCCCCCACCCCCACCCCTCACTCACTCATATGAGGGTGGGGGGTGGGGGGAGTAACAACAACAATATTGTTGTTGTTACTCCCCCCACCCCCCACCCTCATAAACAATAATATTGTTGTTGTTACTCCCCCCCACCCCCACCCTCATATGAGTGAGGGTGGGGGTGGGGGGAGTAAAAACAACAATATTATTGTTTTTACTCCCCCCACCCCCACCCTCACTCATATGAGGGTGGGGGGTGGGGGGAGTAACAACAACAATATTGTTGTTTTTACTCCCCCCACCCCCCACCCTCATATGATTGTTGTTGTTACTCCCCCCCCACCCCCACCCTCACTCATATGAGGGTGGGGGTGGGGGGAGTAACAACAACAATAGGGGGGAGTAACAACAACAATATTGTTGTTGTTACTCCCCCCACCCCCACCCCTCACCCTCATATGAGTGAGGGTGGGGGTGGGGGGAGTAACAACAACAATATGAGGGTGGGTCTGGGGGGAGAAACAACAACAATATTGTTATTGTTACTCCCCCGACCCCCACCCCCATATGAGGGTGGATGTGGTGGGAGTAACTACTACAATATGAGGGTGGGTGTGGGGGGAGTAACTACTACAATATAATATGAGGGTGGGTGTGGGGGGAGTAACTACAACAATATTGTAGTAGTTACTCCCCCACCCCCACCCTCATATTATAGTTAATCCCCCCACCCTGAGGGTGGGGGTGGGGGGAGTAACTATAACAATATTATTGTTGTTACTCCCCCCACCCGGATTAACTACAACAATATTATTGTAGTTACTCCGGGTGGGGGCAGTAACTACAATAATATTGTTGTAGTTACTTCGGGTGGGGGAGTAACAACAATAATATTATTGTAGTTACTCTGGGTGGGGGGAGTAATTACAATAATATTGTTGTAGTTACTCCGGGTGGGGGGAGTAACAACAATAATATTGTTGTAGTTACTCCCTCCACCCCCACCCTCACCCTCATATGAGGGTGGGGGTGGGAGGAGTAACTACAATAAGAGGGTGGGGGTGCGGGGAGTAACTACAATAATATTGTTCTAGTTATTCTTGGTGGGGTAGTAACTACAACACACCCTCACCCTCATATGAGGGTGGGGGTGGGGGGGAGTAACTACAATATGAGGGTGTGGGTGGGGGTAGTAACTATAATAATATTATTGTAGTTACTCCGGGTGGGACCCTCATATGAGGGTGGGGGTGGGGGGTGGGGGGTGGGGGGAGTAACTACAATATGAAGGTGTGGGTGGGGGTAGTAACTACAATAATATTATTGTAGTTACTCTGGGTGGGGGGAGTAACTACAATAATATTGTTGTAGTTACTCCTCCCACCCCCCACCTCCCACCCCCACCCACACCCTCATATTGGGGGGAGTAACTACAATAATATTGTTGTAGTTACTTTGGGTGGGGGGAGTAACTACAACAATATTGTTGTAGTTACACCTCCCACCCACACCTCCCACCCACACCCTCATATACAATAATATTGTTGTAGTTACTCTAGGTGGGGGGAGTAACTACAACAATATTATTGTAGTTACTCACCCTCACCCCCACCCTCACCCTCACCCTCACCCTCATATGAGGGTGGGAGTGGGAGGTGGGGGTGGGAGTGGGAGTAACTACAACAATATTATTGTAGTTACTCCTCCCACCCCCACCCTCATATGAGGGTGGGGGTGGAAGGAGTAACTACAATAATATTGTTGTAGTTACTCCCCCCACCCCCACCCTCACCCTCATATGAGGTGGGGGTCAGGGGGAGTAACTACAATAATATTATTGTAGTTACTCCCCCCCACCCCCACCTCATATGAGGGTGGGTGTGTGGGAAGTAACTACAATAATATTATTGTAGTTACTCCCCCCACCCCCACCCCCACCTCATATGAGGGTGGGTGTGGGGGAAGTAACTACAATAATATTATTGTAGTTACTCCTCCAACTCCCACCCTCATATATTATTGTAGTTACTCCTCCCACCCCCACCCTCATATGAGGTGGGGGTGGGAGGAGTAACTACAATAATATTATTGTAGTTACTCCCCCCACCCCCACCTCATATGAGGGTGGTCGTGGGGGAAGTAACTACAATAATATTATTGTAGTTACTCCTCCCACCCCCACCCTCATATGAGGGTGGTTGTAGTTACTCCTCCCACTCCCACCCTCATATATTATTGTAGTTACTCCCCCCACCCCCACCTCATATGAGGGTGGGTGTGGGGGAAGCAACTACAATAATATTATTGTAGTTACTCCTCCCACCCCCACCCTCATATGAGGGTGGGGGTGGGGAGGAGTAACTACAATAATATTATTGTAGTTACTCCCCCCACACCCACCTCATACCCTCATATGAGGGTGGGGGTGGGAGGAGTAACTACAATAATATTATTATAGTTCCTTCCCCCACACCCACCCTCATATTATTGTAGTTACTCCTCCCACACCCACCCTCATATTACTCCTCCCACCCCCACCCTCATTATTGTAGTTACTCCTCCCACACCCACCCTCATATTATGAGGGTGGGGGTGGGAGGAGTACTATGAGGGTGGGTGTGGGAGGAGTATCTACAATAATATTATTGTAGTTCCTTCTCCCAAACCCACCCTCATATGAGGTGGGGGTGGGGGGGAGTAACTACAATAATATTATTGTAGTTACTCCCCCCCCACCCCCCACCTCATATGAGGGTGGGTGTGGGGGAAGGAACTACAATAATATTATTGTAGTTACTCCCCCCCACCCCCACCTCATATGAGGGTGGGTGTGGGGGAAGGAACTACAATAATATTATTGTAGTTACTCCCCCCCACCCCCACCTCATATGAGGGTGGGTGTGGGAGGAGTAACTACAATAATATTATTGTAGTTACTCCTCCCACCCCCACCTCATATGAGGGTGAGGGTGAGGGTGGGGGTGGTAGGAGTAACTACAATAATATTATTGTAGTTCCTTCCCCCACACCCACCCTCATATGAGGTGGGGGTGGGGGGGAGTAACTACAATAATATTATTGTAGTTCCTTCCCCCCACACCCACCCTCATATGAGGTGGGGGTGGGGGGGAGTAACTACAATAATATTATTGTAGTTACTCCCCCCCCACCCCCACCTCATATGAGGGTGGGTGTGGGGGAAGGAACTACAATAATATGAGGGTGGGTGTGGGGGAAGGAACTACAATAATATTATTGTAGTTACTCCCCCCCACCCCCCACCTCATATGAGGGGTGGGTGGGGGGGAGTAACTACAATAATATTATTGTAGTTACCCCCCCACCCCCAAGGTGGGGGTGGGGGGGGGAGTAACTACAATAATATTATTGTAGTTACTCCTCCCACCCCCACCTCATATGAGGGTGGGTGTGGGGGGAAGGAACTACAATAATAGGGGAAGGAACTACAATAATATTATTGTAGTTACTCCTCCAACCCTATTGTAGTTACTCCCCCACACCCACCCTCATATACCCTCATATGAGGTGGGGGTGGGGGGGGAGTAACTACAATCCACCCTCATATGAGGTGGGGGTGGGGGGGAGTAACTATAATAATACCCTCATATGAGGTGGGGGGTGGGGGGGGAGTAATCGCAATCCACCCTCATATGAGGTGGGGGTGGGGGGAGTAACTACAATAATATTATTGTAGTTACTCCCCCCACCCCCCACCTCATATGAGGGTGGGGGTGGGGGAAGTGACTACAATAATATTATTGTAGTTACTATTATTGTAGTTACTTCCCCCACCCCCACCTCGTATGAGGGTGGGGGTGGGAGGAGTAACTACAATAATAGTAACTACAATAATATTATTGTAGTCACTTCCCCCACCCCCACCCTCATATGAGGTGGGGGGTGGGGGGAGTGACTACAATAATATTATTGTAGTTACTCCCCCCCCACCCCCACCTCATATGAGGGTGGATTGCAGCTTACTCCCCCCACCCCCACCTCATATGAGGGTATTATTATAGTTACTCCCCCCACCCCCCACCTCATATTATTGTAGTTACTCCCCCAACCCCCACCCTCATAGGGGGTGGGAGGAGTAACTACAATAATATTATTGTAGTTACTTCCCCCACCCCCACCCTCATATACCCTCATATGAGGGTGGGGGTGGGGGGGAGTAACTACAATCCACCCTCATATGAGGTGGGGGGTGGGGGGGGAGTAACTATAATAATACCCTCATATGAGGTGGGGGTGGGGGGGAGTAAGCGCAATCCACCCTCATATGAGGTGGGGGGTGGGGGGAGTAACTACAATAATATTATTGTAGTTACTCCCCCACCCCCAACCTCAAATGAGGGTGGGGGTGGGGGGAAGTGACTACAATAATATTATTGTAGTTACTATTATTGTAGTTACTTCCCCCACCCCCACCTCGTATGAGGGTGGGGGTGGGAGGAGTAACTACAAAAATATTGTTGTAGTTACTCCCCCCACCCCCACCCTCATATGAGGGTGGGGTGGGGGGAGTAACTACAATAATATTATTGTAGTTACTTCCCCCACCCCCACCTCGTATGAGGGTAGGTGTGGTGTTGTAGTTAGGATGGTGGAGGTGGGGGAGAGTAACTAAAATAAGAGTGATGTTGTTACTTCCTCCACCCCCACCCTCATATATGAGGGTGGGGGTAGGGGGAGTAACTACAACAAGAATGATATAGTTACTCCTCCCACCACCACCATCATATGAGGGTGGGGGTCGGGGGGAGTAACTACAACAAGAGTTATGTAGTTACTTCCCCCCACCCCCACCATATATATGAGGGTGGGGGGTGGGGGGAAGTAACTCAACAAGAGTTATGTAGTTACATCCCCCCCACCCCCCACCCCGGTGGGGCTGGGTTGGGGTGGGGGCAAGTAACTACAACAAGAGTTATGTAGTTACTTCCCCGAGTGGGGGTGGGTGGGGGTGGGTGGGGGTAACTACAATAAGATTTATGTAGTTACTTCCCCAGGTGGTGGGTGGGGGTGGGGGGAAGTAACTACAACAAGAGTTATGTAGTTACTTCCATCCACCCCCACCCTCATATATATATGAGGGTGAGGGTGAGGGTGGGGGTGGGGGGTGGGGGTGGGGGGAAGTAACTACATAACTCTTGTTGTAGTTACTTTCCCCCACCCCCACACTCAATATCATATATATGAGGGTGGGGGTGGGGGGAAGTAACTACATAACTCTTGTTGTAGTTACTTCCCCCCACCCACATCGAGAAGTAACTACATAACTCTTGTTGTAGTTACTTCCCCCCACTCCCGCACTCAATATCATATATATGAGGGTGGGGGTGGGGGGAAATAACTACATAACTCTTGTTGTAGTTACTTACCCCCATCCCCTATATGAGGGTGGGGGTGGGGGGAAATAACTACATAACTCTTGTTGTAGTTACTTACCCCCATCCCCTATATGAGGGTGGGAGTGGGGGGAGTAACTACATCCCTCTTGCTATGAGGGTGGGGGTGGGGGGGAGTAACTACATCCCTCTTGCTGTAGTTACTCCCCCCAAGTAACTACATCACTCTTGATGTAGTTACTTCCCCTACCCCCACCCTCATATATGATGGTGGGGTTGGGGGGAGTAACTACAACACTCTTTTTGTAGTTTTTCCCCCTACCCCCACCCTCATATGAGGATGGCATTGGTGAGAGTAACTACATCACTCTTGTTGTATATGAGGGTGGGGTGGGGGAGTAACTACAACAAGAGTGGCGACATAACTACATCACTCTTGTTATAGTTACTTCCCCCACCCCCACCTCTACCCTCATATGAAGGTGGGGGTGGAGGGGGGAGTAACTACATCACTCTTGTTGTAGTTACTCCCCCTACCCCTAGTGATGTAGTTACTCCCCCTACCTGAGGGGAGTAACTACAACACTCTTATGGTAGTTACTCCCCCATCCCCACCCTAATATGAGGGTGGGGGTTGGGGGAGTAACTACATCACTCTTGTTGTAGTTACTTTCGCACCCCCACCCTCCTAGAGGGTGAGTAACTACATCACTCTTGCTATAGTTACTCCCCCCATGAGGGTGGGGGTGGAGGGAGTAACTACATCACTCTTCCACCCTCCTATGAGGGTGGGGGTGGGGAAAGTAATTACAGCAAGAGTGATGTAGTTACTCCCCCCTTAGGAGGGTGGGAGGGAGTGGGGGGAGTAACTACAAGGAGTAACTACATCACTTTTCCTATAGTTACTCCCCCCATGAGGGTGGGGGTGGGGGGATTAACTACATCACTCTCCCACCCTCCTATGAGGCTGGGGGTGGGAGGAGTAATTATAGTAAGAGTGATGTAGTTACTCCCCCCTTATGATGGTGGGAGTGGGGGAGTAACTACAACAAGAGTGATGTGTTACTCCCCCCTTAGGAGGGTGGTGGTGGGGGTGGGGGAGTAACTACAACAATAGTGATGTAGTTACTTTCCCCACCCCCATCCTCCTATGAGGGTGGTGGTGGAGGAAGTAACTACAACAATATTGATGTAGTTACTCCCCCCTTATGAGGGTGGGTGTGGGGGGAGTAACTACATCAATAGGAGGGTGGGGGTGGGGGGAGTAACTATAGCAAGAGTGATGTAGTTACTCCCCTTGGGGTGGGGGGAGTAACTACAACAAGATTGATGTGATTACTCCCCTCACCCCCACTCTCCTAAGGGGGGAGTAACTACATCACTCTTGCTATAGTTACCCCCCCCACCCCAACCCTCTTATGAGGGTTGGGGTGGGGGGGTAACTACATCAAGTGGGGGGAGTAACTACATCACTCTTACTATAGTTACTCCCACCACACCAACCCTCCTATGAGTATGAGGGTTGGGTGGAGGGAGTAACTACAACAAGAGTGATGTAGTTACTCCCCCAACCCCCACCCTCATAATAATGATCTTCTTACTCACATTTAATTAATAGAAAGTCTTTTCTTAAAAAATAAACAAGTAACATGTACTAATAATAACATAATTTTTTTTATTATTCAATATACATTATACATATCTCTTCATATTGTATTATATTCTCTATATTAACCTGAACATTATCTTAAGAGGATGCCAACATTACTGTAACTATACATTGCTTTATCCCCTCATCCAAATTTACTTAAAGATATCAAGGATTCTACTACCTACAACATTTACAATGCCCCTTTTATCAGGTCCATTTTTACATCACATTAAGAAAAAACATCGATATAAATAATCTTAAGCCAAACACCCATAAACAAGTTCTTTACAGAAGCAGTTGGATTTCTTCCTACAAACGTTGTATGTACAGTCTTATAACATAGTATGTACTACTGATCTTATTTTGGGGATCTTAAACTTGGCGATTATGTAACTCTACATTATTGTGCAAAATTATTTAAATAGGAAAGGTTAAAAAAAATGAGAGTATAAAAAATTACAAACTACCAAATACACTGGAACCTCTAATTTTTATCCTACTTCAAAAAAACATCATTGTTGGCCAATTCATCATTCTCATCATGATCAGCTCTTTCAAACCAATTCCAAAGTCACCCATACGCTTCATATTTCAAGTTTCTTTCCATGGTAATAATCTTTGAAAGCCTATATCAAACCCCAAATAAAAATATTATCCTCTTTGTCATGTATGTGGAATTCATCTCAAAAGTATAAAATATGACTACTATTTGTGCAGTAGGAGTGGACTTTATGAGGGAAACACGTTAACGCGTATACGAGAATAATTTAGTGGCGCTTTTAAAAAGGGAGGAAGAAAACAAGAAGAACTACATCTACCATGTGGAATTTTGCTTTCCTATGGGTTTTTTGCTTTGCTATGGATTTTTTCTTTTGAAAGTTTACGTGGTTGTGGATACCAGTGTCTTCCAGGTCCCTTCTTTTTCCTATGTTAAAAATGCATACGGACATAGAGTTAGGAAAAGTGTAGAGAGGTGCTAAATCTCCATCTTATTCTCAAGAATGTTATGAAAATCTAAATCCTATACTTTGAGAATGTGAAGAACATTATTGAGAAACATGAAGAACATTTTCATATTTATCTTTATCTTGAAGAATAATTATATCCTACCTTCTCATCTTTGACAAGCACTTTGGTTATATCTATTGTCACTAGATGGGAGCGTTATAGATTCAATTATCAATTGATACATACGTATTTTTAAATAGGGTATCCATAGTAATGTTTAATTTTATCTCTTATATATAATCCAACTCAAATTTTAACCTTTTTATTTAAATTTTTAATACTTTTGAAATTATATCTACTCAACAAGATGACTCTTTTTGTTGGCCCTTACTTTAAGGGTATTTATATAGTAGCTTTGGATAATTATTTATCATGTTCATATGTTTTCAACTCCCTGATACCTTCAATCAGTTTTGGTAGCTATTATTATGGTTCAAAGCGAGGTTTTTTATTGGGATTTTATTTTCATAAGTGGGTTTTTATAAGAGATTAGTTGATAAAATGAGATATGTTTTTTTTTTATTTGTGGAAAATATCCTAAAAGGGATGCCACTTTCGGGTAAGACCCAAGGAGGCATGGATATACATTTCGCCAAAAACGTCCAGGACTCGGACCTGGCCTACCACATTTGACATACTCAAGGAGCAAACAAACACACAAAACCAATTTAAAAATAAGTAAATAACAACAAAAATAATAAAATAAAATAAAAAACATTCTCCTTGATCGTGTCAAAAACAAAAGCACAACCAAACATGCACAATAATATAAAAGAAACCACAAAACAAACCACATAGAAAAACACAAGAACCACATAACAAAACACAAACAAGACAAAAACAACATAACATTACAAAGAAAACCCAAAAAAAACATGAAAAATAAACACAACCAAAACCTAAAAAATTAATAAAAATAAAAATAAAAAACAACCAACAACAAACAATAAACAAAAACAAAAACATAGAAAACACTCACACATAAAAACACAAAATAACACAAACAAAGACAAACCCAAGAACAAGAACGAAAAAAACACAAGAACAATAACAAAAAACATAAAAAACAAAACAACAAAAATACATGAACAACAAAAAACAACACAAAGAACACAAAAACAAAATAAAACAAAAGAACCCACCCACCTTAAAAAACTAAACAAAAAAAAATTGAACATAACAATGACCTATCTAGACCAGAATACTATTAAGGCAATAATCAATAGAGGAAACAAAATAAATAATAGAATGAGCTAGGGAACTAAAAAAAATTCAATGAACCAAAGAGAAGCAAAACAAAAAAGCAAGAAGAAACTAGGTACCTTCAGAATTGGAGCCATCCAAAGAAATTTTAGAAAGAAAAGCTTCCCTAATTTCAGAAGCCCACCATATAGGAGGGTGTCCATAACAAGTAAGATCACCTTTGTCCAAAGCCCAATTAGCTAAAGCATCATCACTCTTTTTTTGATCTCTGACCACATGATTGTAATCAACTTTCAAAAATCTCATATGGATTAATTGAATCTTCTCAATAATTCTTTTTATTCTCCAATCCACCTTATGATTCTTAGGAGTCTTCAAGAGATTAATCATAAGTTGAGAGTCAGACTCAACTAACACATTTTCCCATCCAACCTTAGTAGCCTCCTGAAGGCCTCTAAGGATACCATACCCATCAGCAAGGTTATTGGAAATAATACCCAAATTCTCAGCAAAAGTAAAAACCAGGGAGCCATTTGAAAGTCTACCAATTGCTCCCATATTGGCTTTTCTAGTGTTCCCTCTAGAGGCTCCATCAGTATTTAATTTTCCAAAATCCTTAGCAGGAGGTTGCCAATTTCTAGTCCTAAGAATCTTACTAATACTCACATTCCCTTTAAGTTGGTTGCCCTTAGAAGATTTAATCTTCAGTGTTTGCATCACTTGATCCCATATTTGGTGGGAGTTTTGGGGGTGATTAAGGAGTTGATGGACTAATTCAACTAAGTTTGCTATGGTATTTTGCCAAATATAGTGAATATCCTTCCTATATTGATTAAAAATTTAGTTGTTCCTTTCATTCCAAATATTCCAAAGAAGAATGGTAGAACCCATCCAAACTAACTACCTAATAAAATGATCAACACCCTCTTGATTAGGCCAATCCATCCAAAGTTGTTCAAAAGTAAAAAAATTGGACCACTGTAATCCAAGTAAAGTGGCCATTCTCCTCCATAGCTCAGAGGCTAAAGTACACTCAATATAAATATGGTTGAGATTTTCTACATTCTCTTCACACATTTCACATCTAAAAGGGCCATGAAAACCATGCTTCATAAGTTGCTCACCAATAAGCACCCTATGATGCAATAAAATCCAATTAAATAACCTCACCTTAGGCCAGATCTTTTGAGCCCACAATCAAGAAAATATGTCAGAAGAATGGTTGGGATTATTATAGCATAAGGTCAAATAGCCTTGAGCAACTGAATACTCACCCCTAGTAGTGTTGTTCCATCCAAAACAATCTTTTTCATGGGACCAAGATAGGGATCTCATATGAAGGATGCCTTGGATATCTTGTCTTTGCAAAGATATCCAATCCTCAATAGGGATCCAATATCTACCAACCTTTGAATTACCAGTATGGTACCGACAGTAATTAGCCACCTTTATCTAATTAGCTTGGTGAAGCTCCTCCATCCAAGGCCTCCAATCAGGAAACTAAGTTATCAAAGGCTTGTGACCATCCCAATAATTTGTCCAAAAATTTACCTGTTGACCATTATGAATGATCCAAAATAATTTTTTCTTTATAAAATCCTCACCATTCTTAAGAACTGCTAAAATGGGAGAACCTTTGGTAGGAAGTTGATAGCAAACAAGGTCTTCAGGACTTTTGCTCTCAGCATATTTAGCATGGAGATTAGTGGCCCAAAGAGCATTGGGGTTATGCAACATCCTCCAATATAATTTAGCAACTATAGCTTTGTTGTTATTAATTGAAGACCGAAATCCTAACTCCCCTTCACTCTTTTTTTTTTTTTTTTTTAGTGAAAAACCCCTTACGGGGCCACCTTGGTCTGAGAGACCATGAACAGGGGGTTATACACTGTCAAAGTCACCCAGCAGTTGCACCCAGCCCTGCCCGCACCAACATTATTAATTGGATTTTGGGTACCCAATTCAGATTTTTGGTAGGGTGGAGATTCGAACCTGGGACCTCCCTTGGAGGGTTGCCCTCTCCTCTCCAACTCACCTACAACACCTGGGTAACCCCCCTTCACTCTTAGGAAGACATAAAGTATCCCATTTCACCAAGGCCCATTTTCTTTTCTCCTTAGTACCACTCCAAAGGAAACAATGATTGATTTGATCCAATTCTCGAAGAACAACCTTTGGGATATTCAAAATGGAAGAAACATAAATAGGAATAGCTTGAAGGACTGATTTTACCAAGGTGATTCTACCCCTAGAAGAAATCCACTTGTTGGTCCACTTTTCAATTTTCTTCTTGACTTTGTCCAACAACCAATTCCAATATTTATTTTTTTGCCTTTGAATATTTATGGGAATACCCAAATAAGTGATTGGAAGAGAGGTCTTATTATATCTTAATTTATCCAAGACCATGGATTCTTGTCTAGCAGAGCAGTGAAAGAAAATAACTTTAGATTTGTCTTCATAGATCAACTGCCTAGTAGCCTTAGAAAAATAGCTAATGATTTGCTTAATATTAGAAGCTTCCTTAACTGTAGCTTTACCTAAAAGAGTAGATTCATCCACAAATTGAAGATGAGAGATAGGTCTAGCTCCATAAGCAATGGTAACTCCCTCAAGGTTTTTGTTTTCCCTCTTTTTGGTTATAGTCCTACCCAAGCATTCAACAAGAATGATGAATAAATAAGGGGATAGCGGGTCACCTTGCCTAATACCTCTAGAAGTTGGGAAATACTGATAAGGTCTACCATTGATAAGAACTAAGTAGGAAACTGAAGAGATACGTCCCATAATCCAATCCATCCAATCCTTAGAGAAACCAAATTGCCTCAAAACTTTTATAAGGAAGTTCCAATCCACTCTGTCATAATCTTTGGATAAGTCTAACTGAATGAACATAGAAGGAGAATTTTGCATATCCATGGAATGGATGGCATCCTGAGCAAGAACTATCTCATATACTATTTTATGTCCTTTCACATATCCCCCTTGCTCTAGGGAAATAATCTTATGCAAAAGAGGCTTCAACCTTTCTGCCATGATTTTAGTAATGATTTTGAGAAGAACATTACATAAAGCGATAGGTCTAAAAGCTGAGATATGATCAACCTCTTGAGCTTTTGGAACAAGAGTAATATAAGTTTTATTGATAACCTTTAAAATTTCTTTGGATTTCCTGGATTCTTCCACCACATCTAATAAATCAACATGAAGGATATCCTAGAAATCTTGGTAGAACTCAATAGGAAAACCATCAGGACCTGGGTTTTCCATTTTTGCATTTTAAAAACTACTTGTTGAAGCTCATTGATAGTAACAGGAGCATTCAAAATAGAGTTCTCCTCATAAGTGATAAGAGAAGGGATTGCTTGAAGAACATTTTGTTGTGAAGCTGATTCAAGAGGAGTAGCAGCAAAAATATTGGAAAAATAATCAACAACAATAGATTTCATGCCATCCCAAGTATAAACAACATCTCCAAAATCTGATTTTAAGGAAGAAATAAAGTTATGAGATCTTCGAGCTACAAGATATTTGTGGAAGAAAATTTGTGTTTTGATCTCCTTCTTTGAGCCATTGAATTCTATATTTTTGTTTCCATAATATTTCTTCTCTTTTTTCCCATTCCTCTAACTGAGTTGCGAGTTTAATTTCATCTGCACTTCTCTTCTATGTGAGGCCATATAAACAGATTTTATTATTCAAATTTTCAATATGAGAAATAACTTCATGGTTTTTTTTATGAACATCCCCAAACTCTTTCTAGTTCCAAGTCTTGATTTTGGATTTAATGTATTTCAATCTTTTGGAAAAATAGAACATCTTAGTCCCATGCCTAGGTTTACCTTCCTTCCACCATTGTTGCACATGAGGTATAAAGGAAATATCTCTAAGCCACATTAATTGAAAACAAAAAGGATATAAACTCACATTGGTTTCCACATTTCAACCATGACTGGCCAATGATTTGAACCAGCATTATTAAGAGTCTTCAATTTAGGAATGTGACCATGGATTAAGAAATTTTCAGAGCAAAAACCTATCCAATCTCTCCATTATACAAGCTAAGCATTGCCTTCTGTTAGACCAAGTAATAAGGCCATTATCTGGTTGGATATCCACAAGATGGAGGTTTGCAATATATTCGCTCATGAGGTCAGTGCTTTTGTCCAAATTTATATTTCCCCCCATTTTGTAAAATGAGAGATAATATGAGTAATATCCTTCCACTGTCTTATTTTTTCTCCAAATAAGTGGGGGCATAAGCAGTAATGCAGAGCATAATCTGGTTGGAATGTCTACTTTGAATATCTATAGCCAACAAACCCCAACTGCCAACCATATGGTGAATAACTACCTATTTTGGGTCCCAAAGACAAGCAATGCCACCCGAAGTCCCTTGGGAACTGAGGGAAACCACTTTTCCAGCTTGGCCAAATTTTACTAGCAATTAAGTCCATATCCTCCATTGACATCTTTATTTCTTGAAGGAAAACAAGATGTAGATGATTTATCTGAATCATTCTTCTCATTTCATTTTGTTTTGAAAGACTCCCTTTGAGTCCTCTAATATTCCAAGTGATGATGTTAATTAATACCAGGGTTAAAAAAGTTGGGAAGGCATTAATCTTACCTTCCTCTACAAGCTTTTCACCTTCTTTTACCATATGATATTGATTGGTCTTGCGACCTACTTTTTGATTAGAATCCATCTTCCAAATTTTTTTTCCCTATTTCTTGACTTATTCTTGAACTTTACCTTTCTCTCTTCCTTTTCGAGTTTTTTGAATCCCTTCACTATTTATTACCAAGTGATCATCACTTTTGTTCTTGTTCCTGTTCTTGTTCTCATCCATGTTTCTATTTCTATTCCTATTCTTGTTCTTGTTCTCATCCATTTTCTCTGTTCATGCCTGCTTCTAGAATATTTGCTCTACACCATCTTGTTGTGTGACCATCATTATTGCACTTATAAAACTTAATTTTATTATTCCTTGGAAGTGCAAATGTCTTAGGATATCTCCTAGTGAAGCCATATCCTCTTCTATCATAAACCTTGCAATTCATTTCCTTGTGACCAAACTCATTGCATGAGTAGCAATACCCATGGGAAAGTTGTTATTTCCCATATATATTTTATATGACCTACACTATGAAGTCATGTGCCCAAACCTGTGATATGAGAAGCATCTCCCATTGAAGCTTCCTTGCCTAGACCTCATTGGTATTCTATTTTGATTGTTGTTCCATCTATATCTTCTTTGTGCATTGTTTCTATCTTTGACCGCTTTGTTGTCCAACTCATCCTCTGATATCTCATTCCAACTTACATTGTTATTTTCTGAAGTATCTTCTTCTGAAATTTCTTCTTCTTCTAGAATTGAAGTAGACTTTTCTTCCCATTTCTTTTGAGCATGTTTGGAATCAAGACCTGTCTTATTTTTTTCTCCTCTTTGTATATTGATTATTTTGTCTACACTCTTTGCACTATTCACATATTTGTACAACTTTTTCTTGGAATCCTCTAAATCTTCCTTTAATAGTGTCACTTCTTGTGTTAAATTTTCACACTCCAAAATATTTTCTTCTAACATATCCTTGAACTTACTTGTCTTAGCATTTGAATTTTCTAAGTCCTCTATGAGCAATAATATTTCTTCATCACATTATTGAAACTGACTTTCTATTGGAAATTAAAAGGGTACAAAAAGTTAAAAAAAAAAAAATTACCACTGTAAGCTTTGGAACTTACCCTTTTACCTCCTTGGACGATAAATGAGTCAGCAATATTGGATGGTATGGATGGCAGGGAGTTTGACTCCTAATCTTATTTTTCCTTTCCTCTATATTTTTCTTCTTCCCTATTCTTTCTCCGAAGATTTCTAGGTTTTGGTTAATAATATTTGTATTTAAGCATTGTAATCCTTCGAATTTAATGTTAATGAAATATATGGTTAATAATCTATATGCTCCTAATTTCCTAAGTGCTCCTAATTACTTTAGTGTTATATCTGGTATCAGAGCAGAGGCTATACAGGTGAAGCGTAGAGCCCGAGGAGAGTGATAAGTGAGGCACAAATATCGAGGAGGTCGAGGAGACCCATAGGAGCGATCTCAAAGGTGAGGCACAAATATCAAGGAGGTCAAGATGGCCCATAACACATGAATCAAGGCGAGGTTGAGAGGACCCATAGCACATAAATCAAGGTGAGGTCAAGAGAGACCCATAGAGAGCATGCGAATCGAGGAGCTAACCAGAGGCAGACACGTTGTTAGTCTTACTATGGCACTGAGAGGGGGGGTGAATCAGTGTAGCTCTTTTATTTTTAAATTTACAGTTCTTAATAATAGTAGCAATCAAAACTTAATGCAAGATACAACAAGAATAGCACAAGAGCATCACACAACACAAGATTTAATGAGGTTCACCAATGTGGCTACTCCTCAAAAATGACTGCTTAGACTACCATCCAAATCTAGCCTTTGCAAAGCAACAACTTTACAATCAGTTTACTAGCACCCACTAGAAGGAGCACCAACCCCTTATTTATCTGCACCAACATAAAGGAGCACCAACCCCTTGTTTATTTGCACCAATAGAAAGGAGCACCAACCCCTAATTTACCAACACCCACTAGAAGGAGCACCAACCCCTTATGCCAAGCACCAACTTGGACTTCAATTCTAAAACTAGAAGAATGATAGTAAGATACCTTTGCTTTTACAAGACCCTGACTGGTCTACTTCACTTTTTTATCCTGTGCGCACTCTGCTCTCTATGTGCTATCACTTTGCACAATCTGCTGCTTAACTATCGAATGTTCGTCTTCTCCCCTTTGCGCACTCTACTTCCTTTAAAATATTTGCACTTAGAATGATTCGATGACTTGCACACTACACACTTCGACCGAACTTCACACTCTGCGCACTGTCTCTGAACGTCGCACTTCACTTCATGCTCAACTCTTCAAAATAGCCTTCCTTTTATAACAATATTTTCAAGATCAAAAACCTAATCTTAGTCGACTATAACCCTAATCTTAGTCGGCTACAAACCCTAATATTCATTGACTACAAACCCTAATATTTGTTAGCTAACATTGGTCTTCTTCGACTTCAACTGCCTCTGTAACTCTTCTGTTGTTGTTGCCGCAAAAACACAACATGTCATGATATCGCGACACTTTTGCCTTCGTATGCTTTCTCTTAGCTTTGGCCCGTGAGAATACAACATGTAGCGATATCGCTACACTTTTTCCTTCGTACGCTTTCTCTTTACTTTTGTCACGAAATCATGACACTTCTGCCTTCTTACTTTCTCTCTCCTCCTTTAGTCATGAAAATGCGACATGTCGCGATATCGCGACACTTTTTCTCCTTAGCACTTTAACTTGCCTTTGGGTCGCAAAAATGCGACATGTCGTGATATCGCGACACTTTTTCTCCTTAGCGCTTTCTCTTGCCTTTAGGTCACGAAAACCTGACATGTCACGATCGCGACACTTTTTCTCTTGACTCTCTCTCCTGCAACATGTCACGAAATCGTGACACTTTTTCTCTCGGACTCTCTCTCCTGCAACATGTCACGAAATCATGACACTTTTTCTTTCAGACTCTCTCTCCTGCATTATGTCATGAAATCGTGACACTTTTTCTTTTGGACTCTCTCTCCTGCAACATGTCACGAAATCATGACACTTTTTCATCCGTACAACCTTCCTTGCAATATGTCGTGAAATCACGACACTTTTTCATCCATACAACCTTCCTTGCAATATGTCGTGAAATCGTGACACTTTTTCATCCGTACAACCTTCTTTGCAATATGTCATGAAATCGTGACACTTTTTCGTCCGTACAACCTTCTTTGCAATAAGTCGCAAAACTGCGACATGTCACGAAATTGCGACACTTTTCAAACTTGTTCTCTTTCTTCGTTCCTGCTTTCTCTTTTTCTTCCAACATGTCGTGAAATTGCGACAGTTTTTCCACTTGCTTTTTTCTCTGCCAACATGTCGCGAAATCGCGACAGTTTTTCCACTTGCCTTTTTCTCTACCAACATGTCATGAAATCGTGATAGTTTTTCCTGCTTCTTCTCTCTCTTCCAACATGTCGTGAAATCGTGACAGTTTTTCTAGCTTTTTCTCTCTCTTCCAACATGTCACAAAATCGTGATAGTTTTTCTTGCTTGTTGTATATGTCGCGATATCGTGACACTTTTCTTGTATTTTTTTTTAATCTTTTTGTAAGTGGGCTACTTCGGTCTTCTTGGAAACTCATTGTCCATACTCTGAATAACCTTTGGACTCCTGTCTTCTACATCTGAATAGCATTTGAACTTCCTATCCACTGAAACACCAGATCTATCTGACTGTGTTGACAACAATGACAATACTGTTGCTGCACCTTGCTCAACAATCTCACCCTTTAGAATTTTTGGCAACACATGTGCAATTTCCTATAATTCTTTTCCCCCTTTGACAATAATACCAAAGGGCTACTGCAGACTCCCCCTGAGTCCATGCACAACATTCTCAGGCATAATTGATTATACTTAGCAAAAATCATGAATATGAGCAACAATATAATCAAATTCATAGATGCTCCCCCTGAGAATGTGATCCCTATATCTAGTCAATTCTTGGGAAGTGTGACCACTCCCAATTTTTTTCGAAGGTACTCAAACACTTCCTTGGGCAATGGTTTTATGAAGATATCTACTACTTGTTCTGTAGTTGGAACAAAATCCAATTTAACCTCACCTTCTGCAACTTTCTCCTTCAAAAAGTGATACCTGATGGCAATGTGCTTTGTGCATGAATGCATAACTAGATTCTTGGAGATGTTAATGGCACTGGTGTTATCACACTTAACTAATATTAATTCACTAAAGCAGATACCAATATCTTTTAGGGTTTGTTTCATCCACAAAACCTGTGTACAACATGTTGTCGCTGCAATATATTCTGCCTCTACTATTGATAAAGAAACTGACTCTTGCTTCTTATTGTGCCATGCTACCAATCTGTCTCCAAGATAGAATGCACCTCCACTGGTACTCTTTCTTTCATCTACACATCTAGCCCAATCTGCATATGAATATGATATAAGGGTGAAGACTTTACCTTTTGGATACCACAACCCATACTCCATAGTACCCTTGAGATACCGAAGAATCCTCTTTACTGCTGTCACATGAGTCTCCTTAGGATTGGCCTGAAAGCGTGCTACCATACATACTACCTGCAAAATATCCGGTCCGGTAGCCGCTGTGCATGTAGGCTTCCAATAATAGATCTGTACATGGTTTGATCAACAGGTGGAGATTTGTCATCTTTGCTCAACTTGTAGCCTGTCGTCATGGGAGTGCTAACTGGCTTACAATCCTCCATTGTGAATTTCTTTAACATCTCTTTTACATATTTAACTTGAGAAATAAATATGCCCTTCTTACTTTGATTAACTTGCAAACCAAGGAAATATGATAGTTCACCAATCATTGACATTTCAAATTCTTTTTGCATCTTATTTGCTAAATCTTGACATGACTCATCTTTGTTGTTGCCAAATATGATATCATCTACATATACAACAAGAACAATAAGATGCCCATTTTTTGTTTTAACATACAGGTTACTATCCACCATACCTTTCTTAAACCTTTGTTGAGTGAGATAGTTGTCTAGTCTTGCATACCATGCTCGGGGTGCCTTTTTTAAGCCATATAAAGCTTTCTTCAACTTGTAGACAAAGTTTGGATTATCACCAAGTTGGAACCCATCTGGTTGCTCAATATAAACCTCTTCTTCAAGTTTCCCATTCAAAAATTCTGATTTCACATCCATTTGATAAACTTTGAAATTCTTGTATACTGCTAAAGCCAGAAACATTCTGATTGCCTCTAGTCTAGCTACTGGTGCAAAAATTTCTTCAAAGTCAATGCCTTCAACTTGTGCATGCCCCTTGCATACCAATCTTGCTCTATTTTTGTCTACCTGTCCTTCTTCATTCAATTTGTTACAAAAGATCGATTTAGTCTCGATTATATTTTTGTTCGCAGGTCTAGATACTAACTCCCAGGTTTTGTTTTTGTCAATTTGGTCTAATTCTTCATTTATAGCCTTCATCCAACCTTCATCTTTGCTTGCTTCAACAACATTCTTGGGCTTAATGCTAGATAATAGAGAGTAGTTACTTGCTACTTTTCTTCTTGTTTGAACACCAACTTTGGAGTCTCCAATTATTTGATCTCTAGGATGATTTTTATGCCAGCTACCTGTTTTGAATTTCTTATTCTCTTTCGCTTCGAATCACAACTTACATCATCTGAGTCAATTTTTTGTATCTTTTCAATTTCATTTTCCTCATCTCCTTCAATAACCTCTTCATAGATTGGGTAGTTAGTTTCATAGCTAATTACTCGTTCTTTACCTTCATCAAACTTAACATCAGCACTATCCATAATTTTCTTTAGCCTCTTGTTGTAGCATTTGTAAGCTTTGCTTCTAGGTGAATAACAAACAAAAATACCTTCATCTACTCTATCTTCAAACTTGTCAAGATTGTCTTCAGTTCTTTTGATATAGCACTTGCTGCCAAAAACTTTGAGGTATTTTGTTGTTGCCCTTTTACCAAACCATAATTCATAGGGAGTTTTGTTTTCATGTGTTCTCAGCATGTACCTATTTTGGATGTACACCGCAGTATGGACTGCTTCTTTCCAAAATCTGTCTGCTACTTTGCTTTCAGCCAACATAGTCTGTGCCATTTCCTACACAGTCATGTTCTTTCTTTCTACCACTCCATTTTGCTAAGGTGTCCCGGTCGCTCGAGAACTGTCTCCTAATACCGTATTTTTTACAGTATTCTCGCAAACTCCTCTCGAAATGAATTCTCCTCCTCTCGTCCGATCTTAAATATTTGATCCTCTTTCCTATTTCATTCTCAACCTGGTTTTTGAAAATATTGAACATATCAAAAGCTTCTGATTTATGCTTTAAGAAGAATATCCATGTCATTTTGGAATAGTCATCAATGCACAACATAAAATATTTGTCACCATTTATGCTTTGAGTTCTCATGGGTCCACATAAATCAATGTGTATTAGTTCCAACAGTTTGCTTGTGTAGTATTCTTTAGTTTTGAATGTGACTCTAGTTTGATTCCCCTTTTGGCATGAAGCACAAATGTTGTTTGCAGGTTTGCTGATGGTGGGAATATCTCTTACAGCCCCTTTTGAGGTGATTTTTACTAGATTATCAAAACTGATATGACCAAGTCTCTTGTGCCACAACCAATTTTCTTCTTCCTGTCCAATAAAGCATGCTCCTTTTGAAGTTTTTGAGAGTGTGTACAGGTTACCAGATGTTCTTGACCCTATTGCTATCAATTTTCCACTATTGGTTTTTCTGACTTCACAACCCTGCTTCATAAAGACAACTTCATGACCTTTATCACAAATTTGACTTACACTCAATAAATTATGTTTCAATCCATACACAAATAAGACTTCTTCTGATTTAATCCTTCCATCACTAATTTTGACTAAGCTTTTGCTGACTATCTTGGCTCCATCATTATTTCCAAATAACTTATCAATTTTTTATTTGTCACCTATCATATGACTGGAGCATCCACTATCTAGTATCCATGGTACATATTTATTTTGTTCTTTGAAAGTAGTTTGAACGATTAAGGATTCCTTTTCTTCCTTCAGTCGTTCTTTTCCTTTCCACACTGTTTTGATAGTAGTTTTGGGCTCTTGTTTTGTTTTTCCCTTATCAGCAACTTGTGCATGTCTTACAGGAAGTTTTCTATTTTGTCTCATCTTGTTTGGTTGAACTTTTCTTCCCTAAAACTAATTTGATGAAAATGTGCTTCTACAGTTTCTTGTAATGTGCCCAAAATTGTGACAATTATAACATTCTACTATGCAATTCATCAGAGGAGAAAAAGCATTTCTACTGGTGAAATTCCTTAGTCTAACATTGTATTTGCAGTCTAAGATTTTATGTCCATAGCCATTGCATTTAAAATAGAAACCAGAGAAGGGATAATTGAACCTCGGAGATGGTCTTTGCCATGTTGTTGTAGGAGCCATAGGTCTTCTTCTTCTTTGATGTGTGACATTGGTGAATCCATCATTTTTAGTTCTCATTTCGAGCCTGGCATTATTGCTTTCTTTTGCATGAGGCAATTTCCCTTGATCAACCTATTTCTTATGTTCATTCTTTGTGGATTATACATTTTTGGCCTTTGATCCACTTGATGATTCTCCTTCGATAAAACCCAGACCAAACCTAATGCCTGTAGATCTTTGGTCATTTATGATCTTATCCAGCTTCATAGAACTTTCTTCACGTTTGTGATAACAACTAATTTTCTTGTTCATCTCTTCTAGCTACATTCTTAAACCAATAGTCTCTTCTTCTAGCTTGCTGCAATAGTCTATTCTCATGGTTATTTGTACTTTGAGATCTTCGAAGATTTTCTTAGATTCTTCTATCTAAAATTTTAAGTTGGTTATGATTTCATTTGCATCCTCAAGCTTTCTTGATAGTTTCTTATTCTTTTTCTTTTCTATCTCCCACTCTTCAAGTGCAGATATCAACTCACCTTCTAAGTCTACTTTAGCCTCGAGATTTTCACCACAAACTTTAGAGGTCACTCCTTCTTCATTTTCTGATTTAACTTATTCAAGTGCCATGAAGAGAGCTTCATTTGTTTCTTCTTCAGACTCTTCACCGGAGCTATTTTCTGATGAATTGGCATTCTTGGAGATGAAACTTTTCTTCTTGAAATTGCCTTTTCTAAAATTTGTTTTCTTCTTCCAGTCACTTCTTTCAGGGTGCGATCCTTCATCATTACTGTTCTTCTCTTTAAGTGGACATTTAGTCGCATAATGCCCAACGCCTCCACAGTTGAAACATTTAAATGGTAGCTTCCCTTTTCCCCTTTTTAGTTTTCTAACAAAGTTTTCTTCCATTTCATTTGATGTTTCTTCTTCCTCAGACTCTTGTTTTGTGTTTTTATTTTTAAGGGCTTTAAAATCCGCTTCTCTTTCTGTGGGTTTAGATCTTCCTATCCTCATCTCATATGCAGTTAAAGAACCATACATCTCATCTATACTGAAATAATTTAGATTTTTAGCTTCTTCTATTGTTGAGACTTTGGAATCAAACCTTCGAGGAAGAGATCTTAGTACCTTTTTCACGACGATAGAGTCTCCAATATCCTCGTCGAGTCCTCTGATCGCATTAATGATTCCATTAACTCTTAGCATATATGCCTTAATGTTTTCATTATCATTCATTTTCAATGCTTCAAATTGCACTCGATGTGTCTGTAACTTGGCCTCCTTGATCTTATCATCACCCTCATGAATACTCCTCAGTTTGTCCCATATCTCTTTTGTCGTATTACAGCTCATGATTTTTACTAGTTCACTTTTTGCTAATCCGCACAAGAGAGCATTTTTTGCTCTTGAGTTGTTTTCAAACAGTTTCTTTTCATTAGCCTCTTTTGGAGAAATGATGGGTGCTATGTATCCACTAACTACTGAATCCCAGATGTCATAACCCAAAGCATAGAGATATGTCTGTATCCTAATTCTCCAGAATGTGTAATTAGATCCGTCAAACATTAGTGCTTTGTTTGATGAGAAGCCTTCACTCTTAGGAAGACATAAAGTATCCCATTTCACCAAGGCCCATTTTATTTTCTCCTTAGTACCACTCCAAAGGAAACGGTGATTGATTTGATCCAATTCTTGAAGAACAGCCTTTGGGATATTCAAAATGGAAGAAACATAAATAGGAATAGCTTGAAGGACTGATTTTACCAAGGTGATTCTACCACCAGAAGAAAGCCACTTGTTGGTCCACTTTTCAATTTTCTTCTTGACTTTGTCCAACAACCAATTCCAATCTTTATTTTTTTGCCTTTGAATATTTATGGGAATACCTAAATAAGTGATTGGAAGAGAGGTATTCTTATATATTAATTTATCCAAGACCATGGATTCCTATCTAGCAGAGCAGTGAAAGAAAATAACTTTAGATTTATCTTCATTGATCAACTGCCCAGTAGCCTTAGAAAAACAACTAATGATTTGCTTAATATTAGAAGCTTCCTTGACTATAGCTTTACCTAAAAAAGTAGATTCATCCACAAATTGAAGATGAGAGATAGGTCTAGCTCCATGAGCAATGGTAACTCCCTCAAGGGTTTTGTTTTCCCTCCTTTTGGCTATAGCCCTACCCAAGCATTTAGCAAGAATGATGAATAAGTAAGGGTATAGCGGATCACCTTGCCTAATACCTCTGGAAGCAGGGAATGACTGAGAAGGCCTGCCATTTATAAGAACTAAGTAGTAAACTAAAGAGATACATCCCATAATCCAATCCATCCAATCCTTAGAGAAGCCAAATTGCCTCAAAACCTTGATAAAGAAGTGTCAATCCACTCTGTCATAAGCTTTGGATAAGTCTAACCAAAAGAACATGGAAGGATAATTTTGCATATCCATGGAATGAATGGATTCCTGAGCAAGAACTATCTCATCTACTATTTGACGTCCTTCCACATAACCCCTTGCTATGGGGAAATAATCTTATGCAAAAGAGGATTCAACCTTTCTGCCATGATTTTAGTAATGATTTTGAGAAGAACATTACATAAAGCAATAGGTCTAAAAGCCGAGATATGATCAACCTCTTGAGCTTTTGGAACAAGAGTAATATAAGTTTTATTGATAACCTTTAAAATTTCTTTGGATTTCCTGGCTTCTTCCACCACCTCTAATAAATCAACATGAAGGATATCCCATAATTCTCTATAGAACTCAATGGGAAAACCATTAGGACCTGGGGTTTTCCCTTTTTGCATTTTAAAAACTACTTGTTGAAGCTTATTGATAGTAATAGGAGCAGTCAAAATAGAGTTCTCCTCAGAAGTGATAAGAGAAGGGATTGCTTGAAGAACATTATGTTAAGCTGAGTCAAGAGGAGTAGCAACAAAAATATTGGAAAAATAATCAACAATAGAGTTCATGCCATCCCAAGTATAAACAACATCTCCAGAATATGATTTTAAGGAAGAAATAAAGTTGTGAGATCTTCGAGCTAGAAGATATTTGTGGAATAAATTTGTGTTTCGATCTCCTTCTTTGAGCCATTGAATTCTAGATTTTTGCTTCCATAATATTTCTTCTCTTTTTTCCCATTCCTCTAACTAAGTTGTGAGTTTAATTTCATCTGCACTTCTCTTCTCTGTGAGGCCATATAAATGGATTTTCTTATTCAAATTTTCAAGATGAGTGATAACTTCATGTTTTTTTTATGATCCCCAAACTCTTTCCAGTTCCAAGTATTGATTTTGGATTTAATGTATTGCAGTCTCTTGGCAAAACAGAACATCTTAGTCCCATGCCTAGGTTTACCTTCCTTCCACCATTGTTGCACACGAGGTCTAAAGGAAATGTCTCTAAACCACATTAATTGAAAATGAAAAGGAGAGAAACTCACATTGGTTTTCCACATTTCCACCATGACTTGCCAATGATCCGAACCAACATTATTAAGAGTCTTCACTTTAGGAATGTGACCATGGATTAAGAAATTTTCAGAGAGCAAAAACCTATCCAATCTATCCATTATACAAGCTAAGCCTTGCCTTATGTTAGACCAAGTCATAAGTCCATTATCTGGTTGGATATCCACAAGATGGATGTTTGCAATATATTCACTCATGAGGTTAGTGCTTTTTTCCAAATTTCTATTTCCCCCTCTTTTCTCATCTAGAGAGAGGATGGTATTGAAATATCCTCCGATCAAGATCCAAGCTTTAGGAAAATGAGAGATAATATGGGTAATATCCTTCCACTGTCTTCTTTTTTCCTCCAAATAAGTCGGAGCATAAATAGTAATGCAAAGCATAATATGGTTGGAATGTCTACTTTGAATAGCTATAGCCAACAAACCCCAACTTCCAACCATATGGTGAATAACTACCTCTTTTGGGTCCCAAAGATAAGCAATGCCACCCGAAGTCCCTTGGGAACTGAGGGAAACCACTTTTCCAACTGGCCAAATTTTACTGGCAATTGAGTCCATATCCTCCATTGACATCTTTGTTTCTTGAAGGAAAACAAGATGTGGATGATTTATTTGAATCATTATTCTAATTTCATTTTGTTTTGAAAGACTCCCTTTGAGTCCTCTAATATTCCAAGTGATGATCTTCATTAATACCAGGGCTATAAAATTTGTGAATGGCATTAATATTACCTTCCTCTACAAGCTTTTCACCTTCTTTTACCATATGATATTGATTGGTCTTGCGACCTGATTTTTTATTAGAATCCGTCTTCAATTTTTTTTTTCCTGTTTCTTGACTTATTCCAATTGAATCTGATATGGCTTCTAACCTTGAAGAATGCTCGTACATAGCCAAAATTTTACTAGATGGTTCAACGGAGTCTATATTGGGACCTACATTATTTGAAGTTTTGACATTTGAAAGATTGTTTTTCTTGTGTAAATTTTCTCCTTCTTTTTTGTTGAAAACCTTTGATTTGTTGGTTTGTCTCTGAGTTCTTCCCTTCATATTTAAATTATGTTTCTAAGATTTTAGTTTCCATTATTTCCTCTTCCTCACTTGGGACATCATTTGTAGAAAGGATTTCAAACATATTAGTAGATGACTTTGATTGATCCTTCATAACTGGTTTTTTCTAAGTGTTCTTCTTCTTAGGTATTTGGAAACCTGTTGAGTTTATATATTCTTTCTTTTGATCAGGAATTTTATTTGGGCAAGCATTGGCCAAATGACCATATTCATGGCAAATTCTACAACGAAAAGGAATGTTCTCATAGTCCACTACTTGCTCCCAAGTGTCTTCCCCAAATTTTAATGCGATATTTTTAGGTAGGGGTTTGTCAAAATCTATTAAAGCACAAATCCACACATAAATAATATGTTCAAAATTTTGAGTACAATCAACAGTCATCATAAAATTTCCTAAAGAGTTTTCAATTGAAGAAAAAATAGTAGGATTCCAAAATTCAATAGGGAGGCGAAAGAGTCTAACCCACACGGGAGCTATAGAAGACATTTCTTCTTCAGCTTTAAATTTAGTATGCCAGGGCTTCAATAAAAGCCCTACCCTTCCAAAAAACTAAGGACCCCCTTGAAAAGTTTTCTCTCTATCTTCATTATTAGCAAATAAAAAAACAAAATAACCATTTGGATAAATAGATATTTGTAACCCACCTTTAGTTTTCCAGCTTTTTACAGCCCAGGCTTTGAAAGTAGATAGACTCAAACGAAAACCTATGAACTGACAAATTAGTCCTCTTGTTTCCAAATCTTCAATGTCAGTTTGAATGTTACCCATATCAAGCTTAACAATAGGAGTTCCATCAGTTGTTTTAAGACATCCTGACTCCGTTTTATTGGGATCAATATTAGGTATTATTAGAGGTTTATGGGAAGCCCTAAGATTGATATTAGCATTGGGTTGAGGTTGTCCACCATGAAGGGCATCCCTAAAATTTATTTTTGGGACCGAGTCTTCAAAATTCTTACCCTTGGCAGGGGTTTTCATAGTAGAATTATTTTTTGGGTGCACCTTAGCACCAGATTCACTTGAGATATGAGCTATTTTTTGATCAACTGCTTGAAACTTGTTTCGTGATCTCTTTAATCTTTGCCCTAGACACCGTGGAAAGGTATGGTTTTCACTTTTCTTTTGTGCAGCAAATTGGAAGTCATTGTCACTCAAGTTCAAAATATGATATGTTGAAAGGTAAATTTATAACCCATATTAGATCCCCTACAACATTTCTTACTAAAATATTGAGCATAAACCATAAAAATATTGACCACTAGGACCCGAAGGCCCTAAAAACCAACCTCTGGAGCTACTTGCACTCAACCCAGATAAAACCCTGGCATAGATGCTTGTCAAATATCTTGTTTACACATAGGGATGTGCTATGATATGTGTTACTCCAAATGATATGAAAATTGGTGGAGACATTCTAGGGTTTTTCAAGCATCTACACTCAAAATTTTGGCTCAATCCGAGTCCGGATGAGTGAGATATGGCCGAAATGAGTTTGGTCATTTGGGCAGTCCTGCGAAAAACGTCTAATCTTCCAAATCTCTTATAGCTTGAAGATCTCACAACTTTATTTATTTCCTAAAATCAAATTCTAGAGATTTTGTCTACACTTGGTATGGAATGAACTCTATTTTTATCAATTACTTTTCTAATCTATTTATTTATACTCCTCTTGAATCGACTTCTCAATCCAAAATGAGATATGTTTTACTTCTATAGATGTGTGATATGTTATGAATATGGAGTGACTTTAGATCAATATTTTCCTTCTTATTTCTTAATTACCTAATTACGGAAAATGTTAGCATTCTTCTTGGATTTTAAACCTCACACATTCACTTCCTGTAAACAAGCTTGGAGTACTTCATCCAGAATGGAGGGTATGGATAGTTGAAGAATATGGTATGGGTCAACATTTCTTTACTTCCCTAGAATATTTGGAAAGGAAGAAATAGCATGATCTTCAAAGACATTCAAGAAGATATTCACTATATTTGGTAAGGGACCTTAACTAATCTTAGGAAAACTATCCAACATGCAATGCAAGTCCCTTCCTCTTCATCCCAAAAATGGAATGGTATTCTCGGTAAGATGAAGCTTTTTTTGGATGAATGGAGACAAAGAAATCGTTAGAAACATAGGTTTCCTATTTGTCAAGATAATCATTGGAAAGCTCCTTGTAATGGTGTTGAGAAGATTAACACAGATGGAGCTTCGTGAAGTAATCCATGAGCAAGCATGGGAGGTATAGGAAGGATTTCAGACAACAATATTGTATTTATCTTTGTACAAAATTGGAGTGTTCTCTAATAATCTTGTAGAATCTTATGTTATCCTTTGGGGTCTTTAAGAGGCTACTAAAGTTAGATGGAGTTCAGTACAAATAGAGTTGGACTTTCAAATGTTTATTAATCGAATGAAAGGTCCCACTAAAACCCCTTCTTGGGACTCTGTTTACAAAGAGAAACAACTCCTAACGTTGAGACCAAATTTAGGACAATTAAATTTTTTTATGTCCCTCACGAGCAAAACAAGATAACATATGTTATGAAAAACTAGTATTATAAAGATCTTGAGACAAAATTTAGGACAACAAAATTATTTTATGTCTCTCATGAGCAAAACAAGATAACATATGTTATGACAAACTAGTATTATGAAGACCTGCCAAGACAAAAAATATCTTACATTTTAATGTTGATAACACTAATTTATATGTCTAAACTTATTTTTCTTTGCAATAACTTAATGCAGTTAAAGCATTATAACTAACCTTATGTAAATTTATAAATGAAAAATATATTTACTTGAAAAGACAATAATCTTTCTTACTCACCTTTAATTAATAAAAAATATTTTCTTAAAAAATAAATAAATATTTTGTAATAACATATTTTTTTATTATTTTATATATAAATTAAAGCAGTGTAACTAGCCCATGTAAAACTATGAATAAAAACTGTACTAATAAAATATTTTCTTAAAAAATAAATGAATAAATAAATGCTTTGCTTGTACTAATAATAACATAATTTTTTATTATTTTATATACAATATAAATATATGTTCGTATTATTACCTAGGACGAACTTTACTGAAACTATACATTGCTTTATCCCCTCATCAAGACTTCTACTACCTACGGCATTTACAACGCCCCTTTTATCAGGTCCATTTTTACATAACATTAAGAAAAAAACCGACATAGATAATCTTAATCCAAACACCCATAAACAAGTTCTTTACAGCAACGGTTGGCTTTCTTCCTACAAACTCTGTGTACAGTCATAGAACATAGTATGTACTGCTGATCTTATTTTGGGGATCTTAAACTTGGCGATTATGTAACTCTGCATTATTCTGCAAAATTCATTATATAAGAAATGTTAAGACAATGAAAGATAAAAAATTACGAACTACAAAAAGACACTGGACAGCAGTATACAGATCCAAAGTAAAATTCGATTATGTAACTCTGCATTATTCTGCAAAATTCATTACATAAGAAATGTTAAGACAATGAAAGATAAAATATTACGAATTACAAAAGACACTGGAACCTCTAATTTATATCCTGCTTCAAAGCCTCTTATTGTAATTAAATTTTAGTGAACAGCAGTATACAGATGCAAAATAAAATAATTACTATTGATGATAAGGCCTTGGCGGAGGACAAGGGTTCAAAGGTTCGAGTTCTTCAATAATGAAGAATTTGACAGAGTTTTGATAGAAGTCAAAGGATTGAGTGACTAATACATCCTATGAGCTAAGTTCCATGTATATAAATATCGTCAAAATAAAATAATATAATATGATGATAAAATTTTTACCCACTTTAAAATTTACCTTATCCAAGTTTAAAGGGGACCCATTTGGATCTGAACTTCCTGCCCCGCATCGCTGGTTATTCATATTCATGTGAGCATTGGAATTCAACGAACCGTGGTTATCCTCATGAGCACAAGGAGGGTTATTCAACATCAGATTCTCAGAATTACTGATTTCCTCCTGCAGAGTCTTCATCAGTTCAAAAAAATCATCACAGTTGGCCAATTCTTCATTCTCATCGTGATCATCTCTTTCAAGCCAATTCCAAAGCCACTCATACGCTTCATATTTCAAGTTTCTTTCCATGGTAATAATCTCTGAAAGCCTATATCAAACCCCAAATAAAAATATTATCCTCTTTGCCATGTATGTAGAATTCATCTCAAAAGTAGAAGATATATGACTACTGTTTGTGCAGTAGGAGTGGACTTTCTGAGGAAAACGCGTTAACGCGTACATGAGAATAATTTAGTGGCGCTTTTAAGAAGCGAAGAAGAAAACAAGAAAAACTACATCTACCGTGTGGAATTTTGATTTGCTATGTGTCTTTTCTTTTGAAAGTTCACGTGGTTGTGGATACCATTGTCTTCCAGGTCCTGTTCTTTTTCCTATATTAAATATGCATAGAGTTAGGAGAAAGTGTAGAGAGGTGCTAAATCTCCATCTTATTCTCAGCAAAGTTATGAAAAGCTATATTCTATACAACGTGAAGAACATTTTCATATTTATCTTTATCTTGAAGAATAATTATATCTTACTCAATCATCTCAAGCACTTTGGTTGTATCTATTGTTACGAAGATGGGAGTGTTATAGATTCAATTATCAGGTGGTACATACCTATTTGTAAATAGGGTATCCATATTAGGTGTAATGTATAATTTTATCTCTTATATACAATCTAATTCAAATTTTAACCTTTTTATTTAAATTTTCAAAATATTAAAAAAAAAACAATTATTCATGAATGCCAAGTGCGATGTTAAACTAATCCGATACAGGATAATCAGATTCGTCGTCCTTTTGATCTTATTAAACGCTATGACTGGTATGAATGTTATCAAATTGTTCATTTGAGGCTCATCCCCAGCACAGTCCATCGTCCCGTCAAGCTCAGTCTCTGCATCAATCCCTTTCTACCACGGTTTATCTTTTAAAATTAATAAAAGTAGCGTTCCACATTGCTGACACGTGTTGGGTGACTAATGCCGTGGACATGAAGGTCTATCTAGCCGTGTTACTAGACTTTCCGTGATGTAAAGACTTTCCGTGATGTAAAGAGGGATTATTTACAACTATTTTCTTATTTAATCAGCTCATATTCACCCACATTACTTATTTACCATCCATTAGGTAAGTGGTTGGTTGGTCCTATGCGAGTCTCCTTTTAGTTAAGAATAGCATTCTCCCTATCCAAGATAGAACTAAGTCTTGAAACAAAATTTTAATATGTTACAAGTTTTGACCATTTATATGTAGATTCCCGAACTAAGTCTTGAAGTGAAACAAAATTTTAATATGTTACAAGTTTTGACCATTTATATGTAGATTGTAGGTTTTATTTATATTGACTTATGAGTGTCCCATAAATTTAAGTTTTTTATTTAAATATGTTAAATTTATATTATTTGATTAAATATTTTTTTGATTGGTTGAAAGGGTGTTGAAAGGTCCTTGAACCTTGTACAAGAGGTTTTTACATGTTTTCCAAGCCGACCAAGGAGGCCCAAGAGCTAAAGATCAAAGAGAAAGCAAAACACCACACGAGGAAAGGTGTCGCGATATCGCGACCAGTTACATTTTCATGGCCCACAACATAGGGAAAAAGCAAGGAGGAAAAGATGTCGCGATATCGCGACATGTTGCACCGATGCAGCCAAAGGAGGAAAGGATGTCGCGAAATCGCGACAATAAGCAGCATCGCAGCCGAAGGAGAGAAAGTGTCGCGATATCGCGACATGTTGCAAGGTTGCTGCCAGAAGAGAAGAAGTGTCGCGATATCGCGACAAGTTGCAAGGTTGGTGCCAGAAGAGAAGAAGTGTCACGAAATCGCGACATGATGCATCATCGAGGCCGAAGAGGAAAAGTGTCGCGATATCGCGACATGTTGCAAAATCGCGGCCGAAGAGAAAAGGTGTCGCGATATCGCGACATGTTGCAAAATCACGGCCGAAGAGAAAAAGTGTCGCGATATCGCGACATGTTGCAAAATCGCGGCCGAAGAGAAAAGGTGTCGCGATATCGCGACATGTTGCAAAATCATGGTCGAAGAGAAAAAGTGTCGCGATATCGCGACATGTTGCAAAATCGCGATCGAAGAGAAAAAGTGTCATGATATCGTGACATGTTGCATCATCAGGCTGAAGAGAAAAAGTGTCGCGATATCGCGACATGTTGTAGAATCGCGGTCGAAGAGAAAAAGTGTCGCGATATCGCGACATGTTGCAAAATCGCGGCTAGAGAGAAAAAGTGTCGCGATATCGCGACATGTTGCAAAATCGCGGCCAAAGAGAAAAAGTGTCACGATATCGCGACATGTTGCAAAATCATGGCCGAAGAGAAAAAGTGTCGCGATATCGCGACATGTTGCAAAATCGCGGCCAAAGAGAAAAAGTGTCGCGATATCGCGACATGTTGCAAAATCACGGCCGGAGAGAAAAGGTGTCGCGATATCGCGACATGTTGCAACATCGCGGCCAAAGAGAAAATGTGTCGCGATATCGCGACATGATGTATCATCGCGGCCGAAGAGAAAAAGTGTCGCGATATCGCGACCAGTTTCATGAGCATACCAAACCAATCCCCTGCCAACATCTCACATTGTGCAGACATTGCCACTTATAGAATCGTTCCTTAGGCCAATGGGGAAGGAGTCTCTCCATACTTGAATGTCAGATTCGCCGACTCCCTTGTTAGCAAGCCAGTCCGCAGCTTTGTTTCCTTCCCGGTATTGATGCTTAATGACTAATTCTGGGTAATTGCCAATTAGAGCCTTGCATTCTTGGAAAATCGAAACAAGGGCCCAGGGAGGCATAGCAGTCCCATTGAGCCAGTTGATGCAGTGCAGCGAGTCTCCTTCGATGATAAGTTTGTTGATGGTCAAACCTTCCAAGAGAATCAAACTTTGGAGCAGAGCCCGTGCCTCTGCCATATTGTTGGATTGAATTCCCAAGTTCTGGGCAAAGGCCAAAATTATTTCTCCTCTGTGGTTTCTGAGAATTCCTCCTCCGCCAACCGCTCCTGGGTTGCCTTTGGCCGCACCATCGAAATTGAGCTTGTGCCACCCAGTAGGTGGTGAGACCCACTTGATGACAGACCTATCAACAGAAGTACGGGGCGTGGCAGAGAAGTTAGAAAGATTGAAGAGTTTGGTTAGGTCTGATTCAAGGCCAGGAGGGGGGGTTTGGAAGATGAAACAAGAGAGGCATTCTCCATAGCAAGGGCCAAGATTTTGGCAACGATAATCTTCTTATCAGTGGCTTGATTTTTGAAAATTTTGGCATTTCTCTCTAGCCAAATCTGCCACAGGAAAAGGTGGAGGCAAGCTTGCCACATGAATTTAAGTTGGTTGCTCTTGAAAGGCCGGGGCCATTGCTAAAAAAGGAGGGGAATGGAATGAGGGAGGGCTGTGGAGATGTCGAAGGTGTTAAGAACCTGGTTGAGAACTGCTAGAGAGAAGGGACATTCCAAAAAACATGCGAAGTTGACTCACAGGCATTTTTGCACAGGATGCACCAATTGGGAATGAGTAACCCTCTGATTATCAAGTTGTCAATGGTGAGGATTCTATTTTGGATGGCCAACCAACAAAATAATTTGACCTTGGGAATGATCTTGGGAACCCAGACCTGATTTGATAAGTCCCGACCATCAGTGGGAGTTTCTTGACTGTAGTAAGCTGATTTAACAATGAAATTTCTAGAATCTTCAAGGTTCCAGACCATGGAATCATCTTTGTGTGAGCTGGGGATGATGCAAGTCCTCAACAAGTTTTGTAACCGCCTGAGCGCCTCGGTGATATGCCTTGGCCCGTTAAGAGCCAGGTGTTTCCATTCAGGTCTTGTGGTACCTGGGTTAATGAAGTGACACACCTTATCTCCAAAGGTGGCTTCGGTAGCCGTCTTGAGCACTGCAAAATGTGGATCTTGGCTGAGAGGTTTATCACGGATCCACGGGTCATCCCAGAAATGAATGGTCGTTCCAGTTCCTAGACACCACCTTAAGCCTTCCATGATGATCTTCCTTGTTTTGGTAACGCCATTCCAGAAATGGGATCCGATAGGAAGGTTGTGCTCTCCAAGAAAGGGAACCCGATGGAGGTACTTAGCTTTGATGATGTCAATCCAGGTGACTTTTTCATTGATGGTAAGTCTCCAGGACTGCTTGGCAATGAGGGCCATGTTCATCCGCTTGATGTCTCTGAATCCAAGTCCTCCATCCTTTTTCTTGGAACAGACCCTATCCCAGGCAACAAGTGAGAATTTATTCTTGTTTTCGTTTCCCGCCCAAAGGAATCTACGTTGAATTTGTTCAATTCTTTGGCAGATGGTAGCTGGAGCTTTGAAGATAGATAAGAAAAAAATGGGAATACTTTGCAGGCAAGCTTGGACCAGAGTGGCTTTGGCTGCCTGACTGAGCATTGAGCTTTTCCAACCTGCAAGTTTCTTGTTGAGGCGATCTAAAACAGGGTTCCACATAGCCGAGACAGATCTGTCGTGGAAAAGCGGTAATCCAAGATAAGTAGTTGGAAGGCTCCCAATGTTGCACCCAAGGATCTCAGCAATCCTATTTTGCCTGTGAGTGGGAGTATTGAGAAAGTATAGCTTGCTTTTGCGGTAGTTGACTTTCTGGCCAGCCGCCTCTTCATAAGAATCAAGAATGTTCTTAATAATTTTTGCTTCGGGAACGGAAGCATGAGAGGATAGAATAGTATCATCCACAAACTGTTGATGGGATATGGCATTGGTTGTTGAGGCTGGTTTGATCCCGGAGACAAGACCACTATTGCAGGCAGCTGTAAGGGTTCTTCCAAGGGCTTCGACCAAAATGATGAAGAGAAAGGGGGACAGAGGGTCCCCTTGACGGATGCCTTTGAAACTTTGGAAGAAACCTACGGGTGAGCCATTGATAAGAATAGAGAACCAAGCAGTCGAGATACATTCACGAACCATCTTGATCCATTCTTTATGAAACCCAAACTTCTCTAGGACCTCGAACAGGAATTTCCAGGAAACCCGATCGAAAGCCTTGTTCATGTCAAGCTTAAGGAACATGCTGGGTTTTTTATTTTTTGATGCCGAGTGGGCCAATTCATGGACGGTTATCACTCCATCTAAAATGAATCTGCCTTTGACCGAGCTCCCTTGGCACTGATCGATGATGGAGGGAAGGATGTCTTTCAACCTATTTGCCATAACTTTGGTGATAAGTTTGTAGATGACACTGCAGAGACTAATCGGTCTGAAATCAGAGAGAGAAGCACGATCGTTGGACTTGGGTATTAAAACAATGAAAGTGGAATTGGCCTCTCTCGGCATATTTTTGGCTCTCTGGAAGAACTTAACCGCAGCAACAACATCTTGGCCCACAATATCCCAAAAGTGTTGAAAGAACCGGGGTGGGAAGCCATCAGGTCCAGGGGCCTTATCAGGTTCCATTGCGAACAGAGCTTCTTTGACCTCCTCTTCAGTGAAGCATTGAAGCAATTTCCCATTATCATTGTTAGACACCAACTTTGGGATGTTCTGAAGCAGAGAACTTGCGGTGCGGGGATGGCAGTCAATGCTTGGTCCTAAGATTTCCTGGAAGTGGCACACAACTTCCTGTCTGATTGCTTGGATGTCAGAGACAATGGATCCATCAGCCTTGGTCAACTCAGAGATTTTATTTGAGCCTCCGTGACGCATGGTGGAAGCATGGAAAAACTTCGTGTTGGTGTCTCCTTCTTTGAGCCAGAGGTTTCTGGATTTTTGCCTCCAGTAGGTCTCTTCCTTAGCCAAGGCATTGTGAAAATTTGAGAGGAGGCTTTTTTCTTCAAGGAAAGTTTCGACCCTCAAATCTCCTCCCTGAATCAGATTTTCCACCCTTTTCAGCTCATCCATCAGAAGCTTTTTCTCGATAAAGAGGTTGCCGAAAACATCCCTGTTCCAACATTTCAGCTTGAGTTTGACCATTTTCAGTTTGAGGAACAGATTCGTGAGAGGGTTAGGACAAAGGTCTTGCTGCCACCATTGTCGAATACACCGACCTAAATCTGGATGAGTGAGCCACATATTTTCAAACCTGAAAGGGGTTTTGAAGATTTTCTAGGGATGGGAACAATCCAGAATTAAGGGATTGTGATCGAAGCCAATTTTTGGGTGGCTATGAAGCCTGGCATCGCCAAAAATAGGAATGAGTTCTTTGGATAAGAGAAATCTGTCAAGCCAGATTTGGATGTGATGGATACCCGCTCGTCTGTTGCTCCATGTGTAGTTGGACCCTTGGAGCGGCATGTCCATTAGCTCATTGTGGTTGACAAAATCGTTGAAGTCTTCTATGCAGCTGTCGGTGATCGGATTGCCTCCTTGCTTATCAAACAGGTGAAGGGGGGCATTGAAATTGCCACAAAGCATCCATGGAAAGTCAACAAAGTTGTTGCGCATTGCGAAAATGTTATCCCACAACAGTCTTCTGTTGACAGGACTGTTAGGTCCATAAACATTGGTGGCGATCCATTGGAAGTTAGTGACTTTATTGGTAAATAGAATGTTGATGGTTCTGTCTGAGACTGAAAGAACCCTCCCTTCAATGGTTGTCGGATCCCATAAACATAGGAGACCCCCAGATGCCCCTATGGAGGGACAAAAGGCAAAATTGTTGTTTTCCCAGATTAGCTTGCAAACTTGAGTGTTGCTATTCTCGTCTAGTTTGGATTCTTGAAGGAACATGATATTTGGTTTTAGATTTTTTCTTACTGATTTAACAGTTCTCTGTTTTGCAGTTCCGTTGAGGCCTCTGACATTCCAGGAGACGAACTTCATCGAGACGATTTGGAGTTTGCTTTGCGGCCTCTGCCTCTCCCTTGAGACGGAGTAAGTTTGGGTCTAACTTCATCCTCATCTTGGTGGGTTGTGATGGGGTGTTCGGAAATGGGGCCCAAGGTGGTAGGTACTGAGCCATCAGCCATTTCGATCTCAGCTGCTTTGGCAAGCTTGTCTGCATTTGTCGGTCGTCCCCTTCTCTGTTCTTTGTTGACGTCTGCTTTGGGTGCGGGAATGGGAGATTTCAGCGGGCTGGAGGTTTGGAGGATGTCGGTGGAGTCAGTCCCAGGGGCAGGCCGATGGGGGGATGAAGAGCGGGGAGACTGGCACAGGGCAACAGACTCAGGGGAAAGGGAAATGGGACGGCTCTGAGTCAGGGGGAGGGGTGGGAAGGGAAGAGGAAGGTGTGAGGGACCAGAATCGGTGGGTGAGTTTGGAAAGGTCATTGCAGACTTTCCTTTGGACAAGGGAGACCGAATCAAAGTGGGTGTGGACGAGACGGTTAGATCTATGGGTAGGTCATCTGAGATGTCCTCTCCAATATGAAGATTATTTAAGGGAGCAAAATGATTAGATCGAGAAGGCAGAGCACTTACATTTTTGGGTTTGGCATGATTTGAAGCAGAGGTTTTAGGAGGGCCTGCAGATCGGCCATGACCTCGGCCAGACGCCTTTTTCTGGGTGGTCTGGATCTGGGTATCCATATTTCGACCCGAATCACTGGGGATTTCTTTTTTTTGGGACGGGCATTGAGAAGCCAGATGGCCCTGAGTATTGCACTCCAAACAAAAGGTGGGCTTGTTTTCGTACTCAACTCCTTGACGTCTTCTGTAGCTCCCGTAGTTGATGTCGATGCAGGTAGGCAGAGCCGAATCCAGATTTGCCATGACACAAACATGAGCATAGGTCATTCTGGTTCTGGCTCGGGTAGCAGGGTCAATGGCGACCAAATCTCCAATCGGTTGAGTGATGCCTTTGAGTGCATCGTTGTAGAAGAACTGTGGGGGGAGCCCATGAAGTTTGATCCAAATCGGAGCGATGTTGATAGACTGAGTCTCAGGGTCAAAGTCTTCCCCCCATCTCCACAGAAATAGGCTACGACGGTCGAAGAACCATGGCCCTCCGATAAGAATGCGGTGGGTGTCAAGGGCATTGTTTAGCCTTATCATGAAAAACCCCCTAGGAAAGGCCACTAACTCCAAGCTGCCCGAAAGCCGCCATTTGGATAGAGCCCACTCGCGGATAGTTTCCATATCAGGCCGAGCACCAACAAATTTCCCGATAAGAGAGAGAGACTCTTGGAAGATCAGTGGCTCCATAACCTCACTCGGGAAAGAGACTTCAGTGCCCGTTACAGAGAAGGGCAAAGGAGTTTGGAAAGAAAATGCTCCTGACGAAGACCTAACTTTGTCCGCAAAGGATAAAGACCAAGGAGGTGCTTTGGAAGGGGAGGAGGGTGAAACCCTAACGTTTTCAGATCGGCTCCTATCGCTAACCGCCAGTTTCACCACGCTGTTTGGGTTAAATATTAGTGCTTATTAAAAGTTTATTTTTAGTTTTTTTTATCTTATTCAGTATTTAATAGAATGTTTTTTAAATAATTAATTGATTCCTTTTTAATATTTTATTTATTTTTAATATTTTTTTAATTTAAATTTGAAACGTTTTTGACATATTATAAAGAGACATATTTTGGTTGTATTATGAAATAATTTGGTATTTTTATCTCTTTCTTTTCATTTCTTCTTAGAATTTTGGGATCAATAATCCTTTTTTTTAATACATAATAAAAATAAGTAAGGTGGATCGGTAAGTGCAAGTGTGGATAGGCACTTACCAAGGAGAGACCTAGGTTCAAACCTTGGGGGGAAGCCAAACCTTTGTAAAGGTAGCAGTTTTCTCAAAATCATAGTGTATGCCAGATTGACGACAACGGTACGAACCCTGATCGATCGGTGGTCCCAATTTCACGTTGAGTCAACAAGAACAAGACAAATAGGTTTATTGGGAGCAATCCTTGTGGTTTGAACCTGAAAGCACGAGGATACGAAAGCAAAATGGCGTACCGGGTGCGATGCAAACAAAAGCAAAACGTAACGCTAAGTCCTACGAACGAAAATGCATGAAAAGGGGAAAACAAGCGAAATGAAATGAGATGTAAAGAAAATGTAAAGTGCAGCCCTTTATTTTATTAATTTTCTCGAGATCAGGTTACAATACGTCTCCTCCCTTTTCAGGGGCTAGGAGCGTTAAACATAGTTTTGTCACACCACGGATGGTACGCTTTCTTCCGCGTGCCCACATGTGAAATGGGCGGGCCAAACGTCACCGCCGCTTGCGTGAATGCATCTGTGCTTCCTTGCTGCCCCTCCGGTGTCGAGATCCTACATTCAAAAAAATAGCAAACGATTAAAAGCACCTACGGATGGAGGGAAACATGCGATCCCCAAGGCCTCCGGTTAATGCATGCATAAAATAATTAAAACTATAATCAAAACATATCAGAATGAGCTAAAATTTGGATAGAGGCATGAAAACATTACCAAGAACACACTGCAAAAGGAACAGTCGAGAAATCTGCCACAGATTTCTAATCGCTCCGGGTGGGACGATTAGGACTATCACAAGATGTGAAAGTGACCTCCTAAATGTCCCATCCAGGGGCCTCCAAAACACCTACAAAGTTGGGGTTAGGCAAAACGGGGCATTTTGAGATGACCCAGAAGGTCGGATTTTGCAAATTCTGCCTCGATCACCCTGTATCCGATGATGCTCCCTGTATGTTAATGAAAACGAAAAACACTGAAAACACAACCAATATTCATCAGAATGACATGAAATTTGAATGGCAGCCTATATGAGTGACCTAAAATGAAATGCAAATGAAATAGTAAAGAAATATGCTATAGATTTCTAATCACTCCGGGGTGGGGCGATTAGGACTTTAGTAGTGCGGGGGGCGCCCGGGGCAGGACGCCCATCGTTTGGGGCTTGGTTTCGGCACCAATCCACTTGGGATGGGTCCAAAACCTCCTAGGGGGTTGTGTCAAAAAATTGGGTGGGGTATTGTGGCCAAATGTTTGGGTTTTGGGTCCGGATTGTGCTTCCAATGATCACCCAATAACCTCCCTTCCAAAAGAGAGATCAAGGATGTAAGAAGCACAAGCGATGGGTGAGGATGTAATTCGGCAGCACTCCATTGCTCCAAATGCTCCTGCTCTATTCTCTTTTGGGGTGAGAAGACTCACCATTTTATAGACCTGAGGGTCTCTTGTGAATGAGCATGCAGAGGCACCACTTGGCCATCATGCCTTGTCAGGGGAGAGAAGATTCCTCCCTGATTAAGGGCTCCATGACTGCCTCTATGACTGCCTCTTTGAGCTCAAAAATGCTCACTCGCACTCCCATGCATTGAAGGTGGAGTTGAGTGGTGGATCTGAGCTACCATTTGTCAAGGTTTGACCTTTTTCCCATCAAACCTGCTATTCGCCCCACCCTGGAGCGAATGCTGCTAATCATCCCGGGGTGGGACGAATACCAGTTTGTAATCGTCCCAGGGTGGAACGAGTAGGGAGCAGAGTGCCTGAAAGGTGCCAAATTGACCTCTGACCTTCCAAAACTATTGTGGGAGTGGTTAGGACCACTTTTTAACCTCTGGGGGCTGCCCTAGGGGCTATGTATGTCAATTCGATCAGTGCTTGTCGTCACATAATCGGATTGGTGTTGTTTTGGTGTCTATAGATGCCCCTTTTTGGGATGCATTGTGCATGGCGCAGTTCTGAGCAAAAATAGATAACCAAAGCACTAATGATTAGGGTTTCTCAGTAACCTAACCAAATTTTGATGCCCCAAGTATGGAAAGGGCATGCATTCTTGAATCCTTGCTTCTGACGAGCTAAGGAGCTTAATTCAAGTGTTAACCTTTTTGGTGAGGTGTTACTTGATCTTGGACATTGTTCAATCATGAATAGGCAAAGGGCGCAACCTTTTGTCTGTGGGAACCTTGAGTTCATGATTCTAGAATGCCAAGTGTTTGATCAGCTTGTGATAATTGCTTGTTTGCTGCCCCAAGCAGGAGCGTGATTGTCTTTGTCAATGATTCTTTGAATGCATGCCATTTCCTTGATTGGGTGTGTATTTGTTGATTGGTGACTAAGTGTGACTACCCCCTCAAGCGACGAATCGATGAGGGAATGACCGACATGAGAAAAGCGATGAGTCACTTGACCCAAGATGACTTTTGTAAGGGTGCCTTCAGTTGTTTTCCGTTGAACGCTTATGCAGTTTTCGAACAATTTGACCTATTTTTGGTGGGTTTTAACCCTTTTTGTGACGTATTTTGGAGCTGAAATTGTCAAAAATTCGTCCTCCCGTGGAGCGGTCCGGCTATGGTAGCCTTCTTAGGGAGTAGGATATTGATAATTTGTGACCCCAATATCGGTTTTGTATGCCAAGAATGTCAGGCGCAAAGGCGCCTTTGTTCGGCAATTTTATTGCTATTTTTGGGTGGGTTTGGACCCTTTTTGTGACGTCGTTTGGGGATGAAATTCTCGAAAATCCGTCCTCCCGTGGAGTGGTCCGGCTATGGTAGCCTTCTTAGGGAGTAGGATAGTGAGGATTTGTGACCCCAACATTGGTTTTGGATGCCAAGAATCGTAGGCGCAAAGGTGCCTTTGTTGGCAATTTTATTGTTATTTTTGGTGCATTTTGGTGCTTTTGTTGTTTTTGATTTTCTTGCTCTGTAATCATCCCGGGGTGGGATGAATACCATTTTAGTAATCATCCCAGGGTGGGACGAGTTCTAACTAGAGCGCTCATCCCAGGGTGGAACGATTACAGGCCTAAAAGCCTATATAAGGGCCAAAACTAGGTTTTGGGCTCATTTGCACTTTGTTTTTCCGCGATTTGGAGTTGTGAGGAGGAGGAGGTCGAGTTCGCGTAGCGGAGCGCTATCGAATTTTCATGGACACAATGAGTTCACGGACCGGATCATCCAGTGGTGGAGCCGAGGCGAGACCCGTGAGTGCTCCTTCTCTTTATTTTGCTTGTTTTTATTTTCAAAAGCTATAATTTCATTTTTCCATTTAGACTAGAATGAAAACCCTAGTTTAAATGTTTTACTTTGTTTTTGTATTTTGTTTAAACTAAGATTGAAACCCTAGTTTAAAATGTTTTTATTTTTTTTGTTTTTTTCGTTTAAACTAAGATTAAACCCTAGGTTAAAATTGTTTTATTTTTTTTTTGTTTTTTTGTTAAACTAAGGTTAAGAACCCTAGGTTAAAAGTTTGTATTTTGTTTTTTGTTTTTTGTTTAAACTAAGGTCAAAACCCTAGGTTAAAAATTGTTTTATTTTGTTTTTGTTTAAACTAGAGGTTAAAAACCCTAGGTTAAAATTTGTGTATTTTGTTTTTTTTTTTTTTAACTAAGATTAAGAACCCTAGTTAAAATTTGTTTTTTTTTTTTTTGTTTTAAACTAAAGATTAAAAACCTAGGTTAAATTTTTTTTTTGTTTTTTTGTTTAAACTAGGGTTAAAAACCCTAGGTTAAAAATTTGTTTGTTTTTGTTTTTTGTTTAAACTGTTAAATGTTTGAATATTTGTAATTTGTTTGTTGTACATTTGTTAAATGTTTTTGCTATACATTTTTTTTGTTGTCATGTTTTTAATGTTTTTGTGTTGTTTTTGTTTTGCAGGTGGTGAAGAGTCGGTACCGTGTGCCGACGGTGTTTTTGGATGCGTGGGAGGCGCTGACTATGGTGGACTGGGAGTGGCTTGATGCCCTTGGGCTCAAGCAGGTGACTCGGTTAGAGCCTGTGGTGGGGGATCGGGCATATCTGACTGCCCTGATCAATTTGTGGGATCCCCGCACCAACACCTTTCATCTCCCAATAGGGGAGATGATAGTGACTCTTGAGGACGTTTATCGGATTCTACGATTTTGATAGATGGGTTGCCCATTCGGACTACTCCTCGTGATCAGTGGATGATGGTGCTGACATGGTGCTTTGGGCATGGGGTGGAGATGGGGGTGGATAGTCCGGTGGAGAGGGTAGAGGGGGACTTCCTGATTGGCAAGATTTTGGTGCGGTGGTGGTTGGAGAAGGGCGTGTTGGGGGTGAGGCATGCACTGCTCATGACCCTCATCTCCAACATGCTGCTGCTCGACTCATCTAGTGCGAGGTTCCCTTGGAACCTACTGGAGGTAGTTTTCAGACTTGTTGAGTGTCCGATGGAGGCACCCCTGATTATGAGGTGGGGTCAGACACTACTAGCATAGCTTTATGATGAGTTGTACGAGGTCCATTGTTAGAGGTGAAAGGGGATTGGGTGCAGCTACCTATTGCAGTGTTGGGGGTGGCAGCACATAGCTATGGAGCGGCCATAAGGATTGCCTTGGACCACTCGGGTAGAGATGGTGGATAGGGAGATAGGGTATGCTGCTCTATGGTGGAGGTCAGAGGAGTAAGGGCAGAGTCGGTGGTGGGCAGGTGTCGTAGGGCACTATGTCGATGCCTTCTCATGTCTTGCTCTAGGGGAGGTGTTTTGGCATCCATATCGGGACTGTCTAGCCTGGCCTGAGGTTGGGGAGTGGCTTCGATGGGCATGCGGGGGGAGGTGGCTGATCGGGTGACATGGGACCGAGTAGGAGTACTTCTTGTATGTTCGAGTGACTCGATAGTTTGGGGTGCACTAGGGATTTCCTGGTGAGCCTTTGATCTATCGACATCGAGGCGATGAGAGGACTCTGGCCTGGCTGATCATTGAGCCATTGGGTGAGGAGTCAGATGTAGTGATTGATGTCCTTGATGTGGACAATGTCGGGGTGACTACAGAGTATGACCAGTGGTGGACGATGCGGTGATGGTGGGGTGAGGGGCCTCTAGGAGGCATGGATGCGGTAGTAGTAGGTGGTGAGGATGCAGAGGCATCAAGGGAGGGTTGGGGCGCTCTGCATGATGATGCAGATATGGTGGAGGTTGACGACTTGACTGGGGATGACCTAGGGGTTCTAGAGCAGCCGGATATATAGGACGTTCCAGAGCAGTGGGTGCTAGAGCAGCCCACCATCCTGGAGATGCCCATGCCTCAGGCAGTCCCAAGGGACATGGAGGCTAGGTATCACGCTGAGATAGCATGATTGGAGGATCTACTATGGAGATGAGATGAGGAGCATGAGGAGGTTCTACAGAGAGGGATCTCCTACGGACTCAGTTGGCGGAGTGGGAGAACGCATTGGCTACGTACCACCGATGGGATGGGGACACAGATGCTTCATGGGAGAGGGATCTCCTACGGACTCAGTTGGCATAGCGCGATGATGCATTGGCTACGTACCATCGATGGGAGATGGATTTGGTCCGACATCGGATGGAGTTGGAGGTAGAGATTATCCACCTCGATGGGCGGTTACCTGAGCTCACTGGAGGTGGATCTTCATCGAACGAGAGACAGTGAGACTGAGCAGTCTGCTTCCTCTCATCGTAGGCGGGTGGGTGAGGGTAGCGCTAGTGGGCATGATGCGGGGGCTGGCAGCAGCCATCCTGAGAGGTCCCATAGGACCCACACCACTGGGGGTAGTTCCAGTCGCACCGATCCTACGTGATCATGGTGGCCGACGCCCTAGGCTTGGGGGTTTTTGAGTTTTTGATTTTGTTTGTGAGGTCAGAGGACCATTTTATTGTAGCTCTGAGGAATTTTGATGATATATATACATGACTTTCTTTGTGTTTATACACTTGTTATGGTTTAATTTTATGCACATTTTAGTTAGTTGATGTATGCATGTGTTATTATGAATGCGATGTTTCTAATTATATGATGTATGCATATGGAATGGATGGAATGATTTGTTGATAACTTGTCGGTGGCACCATAGACTGTACAGGATTTACTGGCTTTCTGTACTATGTGATGACTTTGCATGTGTAATATTTTTTTTTTTTGTATTTTTTGATGGTGATGTAAGAATGGACATGTACAACATTTGTTTTAGAATGTAGTTAAGGTTTTTCTGAGACTCAGATGTTTTAACTAACTAGCCAAGACTGTACATTTATCTTACAAGACTTTTGAACAAGGTATGAATCAGACTTGAGTTTGACCAAGTTATTTCACATCCCTGTGTGTGCGATTGAATTTGTTTATGTGGTATTTGTCAGGATACCGCCAGTGCTAGGTAGGCTGTCCACCAAACCTGTACTGAGGATCACCTAATTAGCTCCACTAACTCCTTTGTTGTATTTAGTAAGATTAATCCATAGGACAATCTAAGGTACCATAAGCTAGCTCATCCACATGCAAACATTGGTCTGCTCACATGCAAAGCTAATGTGATAGACATATCGTCATGCATTTAGGATACCACCATTGCCAGGTAGGTTGTCCACCAAACCCGTAATGAGGATCACCTAGATGGTTTTTTGAATGCTGAGAATTCTAGGGATTCAAGCTCAGGCGTCTTTCGGTTGCTCAACTTGTTGGGATACTTGCTCTCATACATAGTGATGAAAATCACTATTTATTTTTCTTTTTGAGCAAGGGGTTTGAATAGTGGTGATAACCACTGTTATTTGATTTTGCATTTTAGGTTTCAAAGTTGAGCTCGTAGGTTTTTGGCTTGCGAATGGAATTGATCCCTTTTGGCTTTGGGGATGACTACCCATCCTATTTAGGGACGTGTAGTATGAATCCTTATGACTTTGGGGACCAAAGGTGATTGGGGATGTTATTATGTAATGGCATTGATATTTTAGGCCTTGGGGATGACTACCCATCCTTGTCATGGGCGTGTAGTATGAATCCTTATGACTTTGGGGACCAAAGGTGATTGGGGATATGATTATGTAATGGCATTGATCTTTTAGGCCTTGGGGATGACTACCCATCCTTGTCAGGGCATGTAGTATGAATCCTTACGACTTTGGGGACCAAAGGTGTTTGGGGTTTTTGTATTTTAACCACTATTTATTATGGGGAATTGGATGGGGAAGAGCTTGTCCTTTTTTCAATTCTCAGCATTCTCGAACCATTCGCACAGGGGGATGAGTAGGCTAACCTTTCACCTATGGTACCCTAGACTGCTTTGTAGGTTTCTCTTGCATTCACACAACTTGGGAATTTTTTATGTGTTTTAACTTGTGTTGGGATGCTACGTAACAAGGTGTGATCCAAGTAAAACTCTACCTTTGTAAAAATCTGTCTGACTTTGTATAGTTTTTGGCTAGAAATCTAAAGACAGCTGAATGACGAAAACCCTAAATACATTAGCAGACAACTGACTATGATAAAAAATGTGGATGGCGTTATTCTTGATGGATGTGTTTACAAAATGGACTGAATGTAGAAAATGATGGAATTGCCTAGCAATTACAGTCTATGGTGCTTATGACGTGTATGACCAACAAATATGCCATGTATGGATGTGATGCCTAATGCAATTTATTATATTTTTGTTTTATTTTTAAGAGTATGCATGGAAGTGAGATGCAATTTTTTTGTTATTTTTTATTATCTTTTGTTTTTGTTTGTTTTTGAATATTTGTTTTTGACCAAGCGATTGTGGGAACCCTTGGAGCTTTTGGTTTGACCAAAGAGTTTATGGATACCTTTGGGGCGTTTTAGGGTTGACCAAGCGATTGTGGGAATCCTTGGAGCTTTTGGTTTGACCAAAGGGTTTATAGAACCTTTGGGGCTTTTTGGGTTGACCAAGTGATTGTGGGAATCCTTGGAGCATTTGGGGTGACCAAAGGGTTTATAGATACCTTTGGGGAATTTTTGGGTTGACCAAGTGATTGTGGGAATCCTTGGAGCATTTTGGGTTTGACCAAAGGGTTTATAGATACCTTTGGGGCATGTTTTGGGGTTGACCAAGCGATTGTGGGAATCCTTGGAGCTTTTTGGTTGACCAAAGGGTTTATGGATACCTTTGGGGGATTTTGGGTTGACCAAGCGATTGTTGGAATCCTTGGAGCTTTTGGGGTGGGCTATGGCTCTCTAAATGTGGAATGGCCTCAAATGACTGATGTTCAAGGGTTCTAGTTCCTTGATTCCTTCAAGAGAGGCGAGCCGGTATGTTCCAGGTCCTATTTTACTATCAATTACATAGGGACCTAACCAATTTGCCATGAACTTGTCCCTTAGATGGGGTGGCAAGTTAGAATTTTGTTGGTTCTCTTTTAAGACCAAGTCACCAACCTGAAAGTCCCTCAGGTGAACTTTCATGTTGTATGCTTTCTTAAGTCACTCTTGATAGATACGTAAATGCTCGAGAGCATTAACACATCATGTCATCGAGCAACGTAAGTTGGTCTAACCAGGCCTACCATGCAGTGTCATCATCGATGAACTCTTGCATTGATATGCATAGGGAAGGTATTTCCAACTCGAGAGGCATGACCGCCTCGAGCCATACACCAACGAAAATGGAGTTGCCCCAGTGGGCATCCGAATGCTAGTGCGATAAGCCCAAAGAGCAAGTGGGATTTGAATGTGCCAATCCTTATGACTATCTATGACTATATTTTTAAGGATGGCAACTAGCATTTTGTTTGACGCCTCTGCTTGCCCATTTGCCTACGGATAATAGGGTGTTGAAAAACTATGCTGAATTTTGTACTTTGTTGTCAAAGCATGCACATATTTGTTCTTAAATGACGTCCCATTATCCGAGATGATCTTGGATGGAATACCAAAATGACATATGATGTTATGTAAAATAAACTCCGCAATGCGGGTTCCAGTCGTAGAGGTAAGCGAAATTGCTTCCACCCACTTGGTGAAGTACTCTGTGGCCGTTATGATAAACGTGTGATGACTTGACGATGTAGGGGAGATCTTTCCGATTAGATCTAAGCCCCACTATGAAAATGGCCAAGCCGATTGGATCGGCTGCAAGGCCTGAGAAGGTACATGTGTCAAATTGGCATGGTGTTGACACTTCATGCACTTCCTTACATACGCGCAACAATCTCACTCTAAATATGGCCAATAATAGCCCATGCGAAGAATGCACTTTGTGATGGCCATACCGTTGAAGTGGCCACCACATGTACCATCGTGCGCTTGGGTGATCGCCCAAGCGGACTCTTGCTGGTCCAAGCAATGGAGGAGGATCCCTTCGTAGCTTCGATGGTACAAAATGTCTCCTAGCAAGACATGTTTTGCCACTTTCTATTTGAATGATATTTTTGCGGCATGCATCAATCCAAGTGGGAGGTTACCTAGCTTGAGGTAGTCTCTTATGGGTGTGTACCAATCCTATTGATCAGAAACCTCGATGGTATGAACTGCCAATCCCTCTTGAAGTTCATCCCTAGCAAAAGCTGAGCGGGAATGGACCTGTAAGAATAGCGTTGTGTTGCTATTAAGAGGGGTCGAGGAGAACAAGGACCCCTAGTTGGCATGATTCAGACTATCATGGATTCGAGAGAACTTATCCTGAGATGGTTCAATCTGGATCAGGTGGATTCCTGGCGTTAGGTCAGAGCTTGCACGCTCCATCATGGATTGCGATAATGTTTTGACTTGAATGGTTGTCATCTCACCGAAGGGTCTTGCGGGATTAGTGACCCCAAGGAGGCCATAGTGTCCACAAAATGATTCGATGATCGAGGGAGTGCCTCGATGTCGTACCATTCAAGATTTGCTAGGAATTTGTCCACAAGGGCTTTGTAGGCCTGCAGAACTGGGCATTTACATTGGAATACCCCTTTTACTTGGTTGACAATTAACAATGAATCACCAAAGATGTTCAAGCATTTGATGTTCATGGTGATTGTTGTCTGAAGACCTATGAGCAAGGCTTCGTATTCGGCATTGTTGTTGGTGCATGGGAAATCTAGTTTAAATGATAGAGGCATTGGAGCCCCTTGTGGTGTGAAGAATACAATTCCCATGCCACCCCCTTGCTCACATTTAGAACCATCAAAAAATAGGGTTATGTCGGCCTGTGACTCAGGCTCATCAGAATCTGCGATTCTGAGACATGGAAGACCCCATCATCGGGTAGCTCTATGGTCAGAGGCTGATCATCTTCGAGAGGAGCCTCTGCTAGTTGATCGATGATGACTTGACCTTTGATGGACTTCTGTCCAATGAATTCGATGTCAAACTCCATCAACAACATGATCCATTTCGTCATGCGGCTACTGTGATAAGTATGACTCATCATGTACCGCAATGGATTCTCCTTAGACACAACATACATCGTATTGCTCAACATGTAATGGCATAGCTTTTTGGTAGCAAATACCACCGCTAAGCATAGCTTCTCGACGTATGCATAGTTAAGTTCATAACTGACCAAGGTGCGGCTAAGATAGTAATTAGCCTATTCTTTGTGTAGTTCATTCTTCTGGGCTAGCATGGCACCCAGTGCCACCTCAGTAGCTGAGATGTATAAGTAGAATGACACTCCTGGTCTAGGTGGTGCCAATACTAGCGGTGAAGCCAAGTATTGTTTAATGTCATCGAAGGTTGACTGGCACTCATCATCCCAGTGAAATGCTACCCCCTTGTGTAATAATTTATTCATGGGTCGGCACTTGTCAGATAGCTGCGCTATGAAGCGCTTGATTGACGTGACCTTTCCCTGCAGGCTTCTGAGCTGCTTGATGGTGGTTGGGGGAAGCATTTCAAGGATTGCCTTGAATTTGTTTGGATCTACCTCGATTCCTCATTTTGAGACTATGAAACCCAAGAGTTTTCTAGATGTGATGCCAAATACGCACTTCTTGGGGTTTAGTCTAACTTTATGTTCGATGAGGCGATCGAGGATCTTGCTTAGGTCATCGAGATGATCTGGGCACAAAAGAGATTTGGCCAACAGATCATCCATATAATCTTCCAAAGTTTTATGCATGTGATCATGGAAGATGTATGTCATAGCGCGTTGGTAGGTGGCACCAACATTTTTAAGGCCAAAGGGCATGACCTTATAACAAAATGTCCCCCAAGGCATTGTGAATGCCATTTTTAGTTGATCATCGAGATTGATATGAATCTGATTGTATCTCAAGAAACCATCCATGAGGGAAAGCATTTCATGGCCTGCTGTAGCATCTACCAATGCATCGATGCTAGGCAAGGGGAAATCATCCTTGGGACTCGCTTTGTTTAGATCTCAAAAATTGGTGCATATGCGAATCCTCCCATCAGGCTTCTTGATGGGTACCATGTTGGACAACCATGGTGGGTAATCCACGTAGATGACAAACTATGCATCCAATAACTTTTGTAGCTCATATTTGACCATTAAGGCTACTGTTGGGTGCATCTTACATAGTTTTTGCTTGACTGGCTTGACTTGTCGGATCAAGCGTTAGATTATGCATGACTAGCTATGGGTCTAGCCCCGACATGTCTTTGTAGGACCATGCAAAAACCTCCTTCTTCTCTTTGAGAAGGGCAATGTAATCGGCTTGCTCTTCGAGGGATAGACTTACCCCTAACTTGATGATTTGTGGATTCATTGGATCAAAGCCGATGTCTACGTCAGTCATCTCTTCGACTGACATGTGGGACCCGTCCTCCAACTGGTGTGGAGTTGGGATCAGGTGGATATCATTCATTGAATTTAGATCTACGTTTGGAACATCGGGTTCCTCTTCAGTATGGAAGATATCTTGAGTTGGTCCTAGGGTGAAATGAAGCATCTCACCGCAAGGCCAGTACTCTGATGGGGATGGTGGTGAGTCAACGTGATCCCAGTCTATAGCATCTAAGTCTAGATACAATGGTCATGTTGGATCGGTTGGATTGTGGATGGGGGCGGTTAAGTCAATGGAGATCATGTTGATGAAATGATTTTGGTCTCCATTACCATGGGTGTGGTGACTCGGACTTCCTTGGTGATATTTGTGCTCTGGATCTGGCTCTAGGGGTATTGGCACAAATGGATCAGCCCTATGTGTGGATAATAGGATGGGGTCTACCCTTGGCACTGATGGCTCTATGGGGTCTCTGGGTGGAAGGTGCTCTCTGTATACCTAAAGTGGCGGGTGAAGCAGTTGGTCCAACTGTGCTTGGTTTAGGTGCCACCTATGCCTTGGCCCCATGTTTAGTTGTTGAAACATGTCATCAATGTCCATGGGGTATTGTTGCTACCGCATATGATTGAGATATGCCATCTCAGTCTCATCTTCATAATCACTATCGGAGATCCATAGGCCTTCGTTGGCTCCGACAGCTATTTGCGACATGTGAGGCTCGTCTTGCTCGAGCAAATTGATCTGGTCCCATCGAGGTTGTTCCGCTCTCTATGGGAGGACCTGATTTTCTTGAGGTGGCCCTTGCTCGATTGGAGCATTCAAGGGGAACATTGCCAATAAGCTTTCTTGATAGTCATCCATGGGGGTCACTTGCGAATGATTGCTATCAGATTCGAAAGGGTCCCATGGTGCTACCTCATACTCTGACTCATCTTCTGAAGATCCTTCTTGACCTTGTCTATATCCCTCTTGTAGGTGAGTCCTCAAACTTTCTCCTTTCTCGATCAAAGGGAAAGGGTTGTTGAAGTCAACAAGGTTGGTTGTTAACAATGGGAGATAATCCCCCAATGTGTATGTTGTGTTAGGATTGGCATATGGATCTTGTGCCAACCCATCCTTGTTGCCTATCCCTAGGCCTTGCATGTTCTCCACCAAGATGTCAAGGGGCAAAGGGTGGTTGAACCCTACTCCTGATTTGTCGTATGGCATCTGATATCTTGGTTGGCAAAGAACGCGCACTCCTTGTTCATATCTGCCTAACCCATATCCATGCCAATTACATTGGCCAAGATATCTCAAAGCGAATTCTGGGTTGGACAAATAGTTGACATCCTCAGCAAAGGGCTCTTCATCTTCTTCCTCTTGCAGGTAAGGTTCAATGCCATTATCGAGGCCCCCATATACAAAATTTGTCTGGTTGGGCGGGTAGCCTAGAGGAACAATAGTGTCGATGGGGAGGCGAGGTCTCCCCATGTCCTGCATGGACTCAAGTGCGGGTGTTGCTACAATGTTCCACACTAGGTACTCCCCTAGGCCCGTATTGGCCATCTCAATGGTGATCGTTGGTGGTTGAGGGGGAGGGAATGGGAGTTCTTCCTGAGTCCACTCCATGTCGGGTGAACTAGGCATCTCGACTTCCATTCGGCTAGGCATCTCTTCGATAGAGATGGTTGAGACTAATGGTGGTGCCTCTTCCAGGGGTTTCTTCCCATTGTCCTTCGGTGTGGCCACCGTAGGTGGCATCGTTGGTGAAGGACCAGATGATGAAGATGGACCCGACTAGGGATTTGAGGGACTTAACAGTGGGGATGCATGCGGAATCGGACCTTGTTTAGATGGATTCAACTAAAAATCCAAATGTGTCGATGGAAGGGTCGATTGCGGCATCAGCTGCACCGCATTGCAATACTTGAAGGGCTCTAAGTCTGCCGAGACTACATGCACCTGCCCTTCGAATGTGTACTTTAGGCACTGATGAGCTATCGAAGGGACACACTTCATGTCCCTAATCCAAGGCCGGCCCAACAAGATATTATAGGCCATCTCACCTTCCAAGATGTGGCACAATGTAGGAATAGTCTTTTGTCCCACTTGGATGGGTAGGACAATTGTGCCAACCATCGAGCATATCACATCATTGAATGCTCGAAGAGTATAGGTGGAGGCCACAATGTGAGATGCTAGCAACTTGAGGTGTTTCAAAGCCATTGTTGTGATTATATTACTGGATGAGCCAGTGTCCACCAACACCCTCTTATATGGAATCTCGTTGACCCATGCAATGACGTGCAGGGGTGGATCTGCCATATCACCAGTCATCGATTTTAGCTCATCTTCTCTAAAGGTGATGACTGGCTCGGTGCATCATTTTACATGTCCCACAAAGTTGTTGAAAGAGTTTGCTTCATGGGGCTACAGCTCGATGGCTTTTAATATCTCCATTAGAGCCTCCCGATGGGGCGGTGATTGTTGGATGAGCTCGTAGATGGAGAGCCTAGCCGACGTGGTCCTTAAACTTTGGGTAAGTTTAGTCCAAATCGTGGCCACTGGTCTAGGTGGGGGAGGTTGTGTAGGGTGTTGTTGAGGTTGTGACATTGATGGAACCTCTCCTGTAGCCATCGTGGGGGCAGCTGTGCTTGGGTACCTCTTGTTCCGAGTCACTATGCTTATCATCCCTACATACCCCTGCATGGGGCAGTTCTGTGTCACCTCATTGACTTGAAGGGTCTTTGCCTGCACATCATGGGTAGGTAGGGGGTCTTTGAAGACCTCCATCTATTGGTTGTTTGGCACAATGGGATTATCCACCGCTAGCATCTTGTTGTCTATTAGGTCTTGCACTAAGCTTTTGAATTTCCAACATGCATAAAGGTCATGTCCTTTCTATCGATGAAACCTATAGTACAAGTCTTCCCTATAACCCTTGGGTTTTGGCATGTTGGGGTCTACGGGTCGACTCTCTGGTAGGTTTATCAAGTTTTCCACTGACAAGTGGTCAAACAAGGAGTCTTTAGACTCTGTGAATGGTGTGAATTGTCGCCTAGGGTGACGCTACTGATTTTGCTCTTGCCTATGATTTTCTCTTTCATAGCTGTCAAGAGGCACTACCTGATAATTAGCCTTTTGGGGCTGTGTTGCTTGTGCAGGCTTTGGTGCGTTGATAGCAACCTGATTGACCATAGTGGGTTTCGGTTGCGTGGTCCCTATTTTGGCATTTTTGGGCCACTCTTTCTTGCATGGCTTGGCAATCTCGCCATCCTGTATCTTGATCTCCTCAATGATTCTGGCTTGTGCCAGGGCTTCCTCGAGAGTGGCATATTGTTGTAGCTACAATAGCATGGAGATCGACCTCAAACAACTTTTCGAGAACATTTGGGTCAGGTCGGCCATGGGAGGGAGGTAAGGTAGCTTTGAAAGCAACGTCCTCCACCGATTTCCATAAGCCACCATGGTCTCTTCCTCATACTTCCTGAGGCTAGCTAGGTCACTTAATGATGCCTTCTTCTTGGTATTGAAGGTGAAACATTCGAGGAACGTGTCCACTAGCTGGTCCAGGTTACTGATGCTATGCTTCGGCAACTGGGTAAACCAGTCCGAGGTAGGGCCTATGAACGTGGTTATAAATGTTCTTAGAAGCAAAGCATCATTGTCCTGAATGCCAAAGCATTGGCTCAGGAATCTTGTCACGTGCTCTTGGGCATCCTCCTCCCCTCTAAAGATTGCCAATTGAGGCATTTTAAAGTGTTCAGGGTATGGGGGTGCAGGAACTGAAGGATGCATAGGGTGACTACGGAGCTGGCGTAAAGTGGGCTTTTGGGGCCCAGAAGTCTTGGTCTCCATAGACTCTAAGCGCTCTAGCAGCGCTTTGTATGCATCGAAAGATTTGATCTCTTCCTCCTTGGTTTGTTCCCATTGCGAATTATGGGGAACTTGAGGCCTATGGAGGGGTAATCGGGTAGCACCCCCTGCCTTGGTAGGGCATTTCAGCCCACTCTTCTTCTTGCTCGAATTCCTCATAGGCTTCTTGAGGAGTTCCTGGGCGTGACCTATAAACATGGGTGTGTGCCCACGGAGGGTGCCCATCATTGGCTCTAGGGGTGGTCTCCCGCTCAGGTCTAGGAGGTCTTGGAGGCAGCATTTGATAAGGTCACGGAGACCTGTCTCGCACCAAGGGGTTGTGCCTCTCATACAACTCTGTCCTATGCATGCGAGGGGTTGGGACCCTCTCAGGCATAGTGTTCTAGAGCAACTCATCTGTCTGACGCCTAATGCACTCTTTGCTAAGGCGATACAGGTGCTCTAACTATTGTTGATCTTGCTCAAGCTGCATGATTTGCGCTCGGTGGGCGGCATGTTTGGCAAATGCCAAGTCGATTTGTTTCATCGTCTTGAGTCTAGGAGGCCTAGATGCCTCCCCTACACATCTATCTCGGTCATGGTGATCCGAGATCTCTATAGGTCGCTTCCCTCTATCGAGGTTAGCGACATTCACCCGAGGCTCTGGCCTCAGTAGGTGATCTTGATAAATAGCAGGTGCGGAAGCGCATTGTTCCCACGTTGTGTATTGCTCTTGAGGAATGTAGTGGTCTTCCTCGTGCTCCCTTTCGTATATGTGAAAGGGGCGGGCAGAGTTGGCTCGCCCTGTCTGAAGAGCCTTGTGCTCTGGATTTGGCCTATTGTTTTTGACAGTAATAAGGGGTAGAGGAGGGATGATGTAATCATGTGGCCCCTCCTTATGGACCCTATGTTGTTCTAGCACTTCATTGCATGGTGGCCACTCATAACGAGTGTCTAAGGGAGCCTTCCCATTTATGTTGAGTGCCACGTGTAAGGACTCTTCCTGAAAGGGTCTATGTTGAATGGGAGTGCCCCTCGAAGGGGTGCCTCTATAGTCCCATTCCGTCATGGTATGATGTGGACTATTTTGTGGGTCAGGCCACCAAGGTGGTATGACCAAGTCCTTGGGGCTATAGCGGAGGTGACTTGTGCCCCCTTGTACACTTTTCGTAGCTTCTGCCCGTGATTGGGCTTGGCTACGGGTGTACACCATGGTGGTGTCTCTCTACAAGATACGTAGGTTTTTATCTTCTTTACAATTTTTTATGCTACACTAAACAAATAGGAGCCACACAAACAAAGAAGTGATTATCTCGTTTATGGATTAAAGGTGTGCCCTAGATCTGGTTTAGTGTGTTTTGATTTTTGTTTTGAAAACTTTGTAAAGAAAATTTTGTTGTATATGCAATATGAGGGCTCTTATGTCTCCCAAAATGGTCGCCCCTTCAATATACCACTACCAGGCCATTATACCGAACCTCTCAATATACCCGCCCTTACGTGAGGGAAACTATTGGTACGCGAGAGCAGAACAGTACGTGGAACATAGGCGGTACGAAAGGGGAATCACTCTATTTTTGACACCTACCATAGAAGACTTATCCTCATGCACTGGGAATCACCCCAACTACACTTGGTCAGCTTTCATCAGGATTTACGTCTAGCAATAGTAGCGATCGGGGTTATGTATGCAAAAATTCAAGCCAAGGTGGTGATGAAATCCACCATTGGTCTTGATCAAGTGTTGGGGTTTTACGACCAACTCCTTGATGTTTAAATTACCACGTGGTGTGTGGGGTTATTTTTACTTGCGCAAAGAAAGAAAACATGCAGTAAAACTTTTTTATGCAAGCAAAGAAACTAAAAATTACAGAGACAGAAAACAAAAAATGATAGAGTGTTCAGACAACCTACCTCTTCTCTGCCCACACCAGATGCCCCTGAGTTTCTGCTCAAAAATTGCATAGAGAGCTAATCATCCCGGGGTGGGATGAATAGCAGATCTGTATTCATCATAGGGTGGGATGAATGCCTTATTCATCCCAGGGTGGCATGAATTCTAGTCTGTATTCATCACAGGGTGGCACGAGCAGCAGTCCAACGCTTGAAGGATTAACACCTGAAAGCAAAAACACACAATTTTGATCAAAAATTTGATCTCAAAATCAAGGGACAGGGTCCCACCATGATCTCCACTGAAAGCACGAGGATACGAAAGCAAAATGGCGTACCGGGTGCGATGCAAACAAAAGCAAAATGTAACGCTAAGTCCTACGAACGAAAATGCATGAAAAGGGGAAAACAAGCGAAATGAAATGAGATGTAAAGCAAATGTAAAGTGCAGCCCTTTATTTTATTAATTTTCTCGAGATCAGGTTACAATACGTCTCCTCCATTTTCAGGGGCTAGGAGCGTTAAACATAGTTTTGTCACACCACGGATGGTACGCTTTCTTCCGCGTGCCCACATGTGAAATGGGTGGGCCAAACATCACCACCACTTGCATGAATGCATCTGTGCTTCCTTGCTTCCCCTCCGGTGTCGAGATCCTACATTCAAAAAAATAGCAAATGATTAAAAGCACCTACGGATGGAGGGAAACATGCGATCCCCAAGGCCTCCGGTTAATGCATGCATAAAATAATTAAAACTATAATCAAAACATATTAGAATGAGCTAAAATTTGGATAGAGGCATGAAAACATTACCAAGAACACACTGCAAAAGGAACAGTCAAGAAATATACCACATATTTCTAATCGCTCTGGGGTGGGACGATTAGGACTATCACAAGATGTCAAAAAGTGACCTCCTAAATGTCCCATCTAGGGGCCTCCAAAACACCTTCAAAGTTGGGTTTAGGTAAAATGGGGCATTTTGAGATGACCCAGAAGGTCAGATTTTGCAAATTCTACCTCGATCACCCTGTATCCGATGATGCTCCCTGTATGTTAATGAAAATGAAAAACACTGAAAACATAGCCAATATTCATCAGAATGACATGAAATTTGAATGGCAGCCTATATGAGTGACCTAAAATGAAATGCAAATGAAATAGTAAAGAAATATACTACATATTTCTAATCACTCTGGGGTGGGGCGATTAGGACTATAGTAGTGCGGGGGCGCCCAGAGGCAGGACGCCCACCGTTTGGGGCTTGGTTTCAGCACCAATCCACTTGGGATGGGTCCAAAACCTCCTAGGGGGTTGTGTCAAAAAATTGGGTGGGGTATTATGGCCAAATGTTTGGGTTTTGGGTCCGGATTGCGCTTCCAATGATCACCCAATAACCTCCCTTCCAAAAGAGAGATCAAGGATGTAAGAAGCACAAGCGATGGGTGAGGATGTAATTCGATAGCACTCCATTGCTCCAAATGCTCTTGCTCTATCCTATTTTTGGGGTGAGAAGACTCACCATTTTATAGACCTGAGGGTCTCTTGTGAATGAGCATGCAGAGGCGCCACTTGGCCATCATGCCTTCTCGGGGAGAGAAGATTCCTCCCTGATTAAGGGCTCCATGACTACCTCTATGACTGCCTCTTTGAGCTCAAAAATGCTCACTCGCACTCCCATGCATTGAAGGTGGAGTTGAGTGGCAGATCTGAGCTACCATTTGTCAAGGTTTGACCTTTTTCCTATCAAACCTGCTATTCACCCCACCCTAGAGCGAATGCTGCTAATCATCCCGGGGTGGGATGAATACCAATTTGTAATCATCCTAGGGTGGAACGAGTAGGGAGCAGAGTGCTTGAAAGGTGCCAAATTGACCTCTGACCTTCCAAAACTATTGTGGGAGTGGTTAGGACCATTGTTTAACCTCTGGGGGCTGCCCTAGGGGCTATGTATGTCAATTCGATCAGTGCTTGTCATCACATAATCGGATTGGTGTTGTTTTGGTGTCTACAGAACTGTGTGCTAGCCAGTTACTAAAAATAGTGTCTATAACCAACTCTCCTATGTAATAAAAAAATAATAATAGGTAATTATTTTTCTTATACATAGATATAATTTCTATTTTAGTGACTTTTACTACCTCTTGACAGTTTTTGAGATTGGATTCAATTTCCTCATTTTCTTTAAAAATGTTATTAAAATATTTGGTATTGCAAAACTTCAATTGCCCTTTTACATTTATCATTTTTTAGCAAACTTGTATATATATATATGATCCTTTAAAAATATTAATGTAAAAATGCATTTATATTAAAGGATTAATAAAATATATTTTTACAAAAAAAAGAGGCATACGCCACGTGGTCAACGCCATTAACTAAAAACCTATCACCATTTAAATAGCATCGAAAACCAAAAAACCAATTAATAGCTAATCAAAACCACCTTACAGAACTGGTGGTGTAGCACCCTAAAATTGGCATAGTGAAATCTTAATAATTACATTTACTCTAGTAAATAATTTAAATTCAAATTTTAACCTCCCAAACCACCCGTTAACCGTCGTGTAATCCGTTTCCTCCTTTCTCGCGCCATTTTTAGAGTTTGTTTTGACCGTTTGATGATATCATCGTCGATCAGACGATATCACCCTAGATCTGACGATTTCGTCTAGGCTAGGACGTCCAGACGATCTTGTCCCAAAACTAATTTTTCACAATTAGCTTCTGTTCCAACGGGTCTCTAATCCGGGCAGAAGCGTGTCTACGTGCCGTTAGAGACCCTCCCCGTTGGAGATCTCCCAAATAGGGATGATCTCCAACCTCCTAACCTCCCTCCTAAGCCTATTTAATCCTAAGCCCTCCCCTTAGCATCCCCCTGGCTGATAATTCCTGTAACTCGACTTCATACACGTTAAAACATCCCAAATTGTTATTTGCATTAGTTCTATCCAATTTTTGTTGTAGGTACCTTAGTGTTTTTCAGCCGAAGCAAGCTTACATCATCGTAGACGATCCTGTTCAGATCGGAGGCGATCCTGTCGAATCAGAGACGATTTCGTACCAATGCGAGACGATTTCGACTGCAATCAACATTGAGGCAATCAATGCCTAAAGTTTGCATTTCTTCATCTTTCAATCTATTGTTTTATGCTGTAATTAGCTAGTTTATTTATTATTTTATGCTATCTTGCATTTTGGAGTTCACCCATCTAGATCAAATGCATAATTAAGTCATAATTGTGATTAAATTAGCATAATGCATTCATGTTTCTATTTTTAAGTTTCAGTTTGATATTGTTACTATCAATTTACACTGTTTCCCTATGTTAGCATAGTTGTATTTTCTGTGTTTTGCACCTATTTCTCTATTTGTAGGTCTCTGACGAATTTGTCTGATGAATTCATCAGATCTCAGATGATCTTGTCTGATCTCAGATGATCCTGTCAAATCAGAGGCGATCCTGACTGCTTCAAGAATCAGAATCTTCATCAGACATCCGGATCAGGTATTTTCTTTTAATATTCCTTAATTTCTCTGTTTTCTATCTTAATTCTATTTTTTGTATTCATTTAATCTGCATCTTCATATAGAATAGCTTAGACGCATTTTGGCCAAACCTAGGACTTGAATGCTTAAGGCTAAAACGAACACATAAAACACATTCCCAACCTAGGCATGGAAACTGCCATTGAATGTTTCCTGGTGAACCCACCATCCATCAAAAAATCACCATAATACACCTCCCTCGAGAGGCGGGACCTTCGCAAGGCCTCTCAGTCCGAGGTACCATGCCATCCTTTTCACATCCCCCTTCCGGGCACGGATCCTATAGCCTGAAGGTAAGGGTGTGAAAAATTTGGAGCGATACATTTTGGTGAACCCGACGTGAATGCATTGTAAACCTTTTGAAAACAAAACAAAAAAATAAAACAACTAAAACATAGATGCATTTCAAATCATTTAAAATTAATATGCATATCATGTTTAGATGGTAGCTCCTAAGAAAATATTAGCAGTTACTATAAATGTTGAAAACCAATTGGCAGCCATAGAAATCAATTATGTGCTTAGTGTGCCTGAAACAGATAGAAATCAACTCTTGTGGGACGAACTTGATAGAAGACTTAGTGTCATTTCATCTAGGTCAACAAAACTTAAACAAATCAAGAGGCTTGTCCTAGATAGAATCCTGGATCCTCATCAACTTGTCTTTTATCATGAACTTCAGAGAGCCTGCCATAGATGGTTAGCTTATAGGAGAGCTCTTGTATCTTCAAAATTTTTCACTTTCGAGGAATACCTCAAGAACACAGTTGTGGTACACCAATTTCTAGTTCATATAGAATCCCAAGAAACTGATCTTATGATTAGAAGAAGATGGAACAACATTCCTAGAGCTATGTTGTATCGTGAATATTGTCATGAGAATTATTATTATCAATCAGAATCTGAAATACATGGTATTTCTATAGCTCTTTTCATTAAATTTTTAAAAGAAAACTTTCAATTTGAAGAAGAACACTTCATGACTCCTGAAGAACTCGAGCCCATTAATGATATTTATAAATTGTTTATAGAAAACTAGATCATTACTTTCAGTCTTATTTCTTGCATTTATTGTGTTGTTTGTCTTTACAATATTATTACAAAAACAAAGAAAAACTAAAAAACATAACAAAAACCAAAACCTTTCATTTTAAATATTGTAGTAGGTATATAATTAATATATACCTCTTAAGCTTGTTGCATATATATATATATATATATATATATATATTTGCTGAAATCTAAAATTAAGGCACAATGCCTAAACTTAGGAATGGTAAAGAAACTGTAGGAGAAGAAGAAGATTGGTTAGGAGATAAAACTGGAAACCCAAATGTCCTTCCTGAAGATCCAATTCCGGAAGGAAAAACTCTAGATCAACCAGAAGATGACCTAGGTGAAGATAATGAACAAGAAGAAAGTGTTAAAGAGGATGGACCCTCATCCCCTAGAGTAGCTCCAGATGGAACTATTGCTTTTGACAACGTAGATCATTTTCAAAAATTTCTCAATGATAACATTGACGCCCTTAATGTGGCAGTTCGTATTGATAAAGGGCAAATTAGTGACACTCAAGCAGCCATGGAACATATGTTTGATGTGCGCACTAATCCCTTGTCTTTCATTGATCAAGAAAGTGATAAGGCTGGACCATCCAATACGGATATGGTCACTATGATTCAAAACATGTCAAAACAACAGAGTTACCCAACCTCCTAAGGAACTTGTTATTCAACCTAAAATCATTCCCACACAAAAGAAAACTTCCTTCACTACTTTACTTCGCCAAACTATTGATCAATATGCTTCAAGTAAACAAAAACCTAAAACGAAGCCAAACACCAATTTTCAACAATCTGGAATACAACATAATACAACTTCAAAATTCCTTCATAACACCTTTCCTACCAATAATTTACACAATAGCAACATAGCATCTAATCTTCATGTCCCTCCATCATATGCTCACAAATCCCATATCAATGCCCTACCGAACCAATATGGTGGGCAAACTAGTAATCTGGAAGCCATGGTGAAACAGTTAGCTTCACGTATGGACCAGATAGATCCTTATCGTCCCTCGTACAATTATCGAGAGATATGTAGTCAACCTTTGGATCCCATAGTTGTAGCTCAACCATACCCTAAGCATTTTCCCATGCCCATCTTGCCTATATATAAAGGAACCGAAGATCCCATAGAGCATCTTCGCATGTTTAGGATAGCATGTCATGATATATCACATGATGACTTGCTATTACTAAAAATGTTCCCAAAAAGTTTAGGTGGAATGGCATTAGAGTGGTACTATCAATTGCCCACTCATTCTTTGAGAAACTTTGAAGAAACAACTGAATCTTTTGTCCATCAATTTAGTGCCTACATCGAGAGGCATGTAACCATTAAAGATTTATACAACTTAAAACAAGACAAGGATGAATGTTTTGCTGATTTCTTAGCTAGATGGAGGCAGTTGATAGGAAAACTGCACTTTGTGCTACCTTATAGGGAAATGTTGGACATTTTTATCAATAATTTACAAGAACAAATATCTTATGAGCTATCAATCGCTACTTTAACTACCTTCGATCAAGCTATAGATTTAGCTCGAAGAGTAGAAGATGCCCTCATTAGGAGAGGCCAACTTAGGAAGAAGGATGATGAGAAAACATCCAGAAATCAATATAAAAACAAACAAGTTGTTGGTGACGGAGTCACTGACAACAAAAATGTTGCTAATATCAATGCAACGAAGACAACAGAAAAATTTATATTGAAACCTCCTGATAAGCCTCCTCGAGAATTTACTAGATTAAATCAACCCTTATCAACTATTTTACCTCAATTACTCGAAAGAGGTTTGATCCAATTACCAGCTATCCGGGAACCTGATCCAACTATACCCGGATACAGAGCTGACTTACATTGTGATTTCCATAGAGGACCTGGACACTCTACCAACGCTTGTAAAAGGTTGAAACATAAAATACAAGATCTGATTGATAATAATGAAATGGAGGTGCAAGCCTTCCAACCTAAACAAAATGCTCCTAATAATCCTCAAAAGACCATTCCCCAAAATCAAAATCAAAATGCTAATCAATCATTAGACATATTTCAACACCCTTTACCAAGACATGGTAAAGAGGTGGCCAATCAAATCGAACATCATAATGTTCCTCCTCCTACCCGATATGTAGGAACTATTAGCGGACAATTACCTATTCAGGATCCTCAAATATTTGACACAACCTTATCCCTGGTTACGACCAGGCCCTTACATAATATTCAAACTCTAGATTCTAGTGATATAGAATCAGATACTGAAAGTGAACTAGACATCACTTCAAACCAATCGAATAGTTCTGAAAATGAATCAGATCCTATTCAACCCATCACAGATGCTATGGTTCCAGAAGAACCATTTCCTAGAAGAGTTACTACTCGACCCTCTTCTAATCAATTCCTCCCTAATGAACAAGCCATAAACGCTCGACCGAGACCAGTTCAGCGTCCTCACTATAACATTGTAGGTACCATTGGAGTCGTTACCCGACAACAGGCTCAAAATTCTCAACAAGAACCAAACCCGAATGATGGATCAGCTCCATTTGTTTTGAAAAATCCCAATAAAGGGAATCATGCTCCTAATGTTCAACCTAAACCCCCTTACAATATTAATGAGCAATTATCCAATACTACAGCCAAAATTTCCCTTTTGGATTTATTAAGATCTTCTCCCACCCATAGGGATGAGTTGATGCTTACATTAAGCCAAATGATGGTACCTCAAAACATTCAACCTGAAGCCATGGCCAATACTATCATCACTCGAGAGGTTGATTGTATTGACTTTCGGGATAAAGATATCCCACAACACAGTTTACATAAGGATAATCCCTTATATATTACTGCTCTAATTGGAGATGTAGTTGTCAAACGAGTCTTGATTGATAATGGCTCATCTCTAAACATTTGCACTTTTGACTTCTACCAACGATTTGGCTTTAGAAGTGATGAAATGAAGAAAACTGACATGATTATCAAAGCTTTCAATGACGAAACACAAGAAACGTGTGGAGTTATTACCATCCCATTGCAAGTTGGTCCTAGAACCCTAGATACAACCGTGTTTATTGTACATTGCCCAGCATCGTACAATATACTCTTGGGTCACCCTTGGATCAATGCGATGCGAGCGGTCCCATCAACTTTACACCAATGTGTTAAATTTGAATTTAAAAATCAGTTGGTCACTATCCATGGTGACCCTAGACCCTTTGATATGTGTGCTTTGGCAGAACCCGTTGGAGTGCAATTTTGCCCCGCTCTGTCATCCACACATCCTAATTCTTATTTTTCATCTAAAACTGTGAAACACACACCCATAACTTCACCTATTTCCCCTCCATTAATTTCATCCTCATATATAGATCAACAATCTTCTAAACAAATCACTCTAGAACCTCAAAAAGATCTTCAATCTACAACCAATCCTTCATGTTCTATCCCTATAATTTCAAAACCTATAGACCCATCTATTAACACTTCCACATTATCAACATCTATCATACCTTCCACATCTAAAGATATAGGGAATGATCCTTCTACATCTTATGCTCTTTCTGATGAACTTTTACCCGATTTATCCACAATCTTAATATCAGAAAAAACAAATGCTTTCATGCAAGATTCAATTCTTTTAAATAACTTGCCGCCATCTCCTCGTACTTTGGGCCTCCCACAACCTATGGGAAGTACTTACCAAGTCGGGAGTTGTGCCTTCATTTATAAAGGATATGACTGGGGAAGAATCCCTCGAAATATCAAAACTCATCATGAGGGATACGCTCGATGTTATTTTACCAATGAATATATTAAAGCTAAACCCATAATGCTTAAAATGGGATATAAAGGGAAAGGCTTGGGACCTTTCCAAAATGGCATGAAAGAACCTTTCGAGGTAGAACCGTGGCCTGCCCGCCGTGGTGTGGGCCTATTTCCTAGTAAGGGTCAACCCTTTCCTTTTGAAGATGATGATCAACTCATATGTTATCAAGATTATTTGGATAGGCATGATGATTTGCCTCTAAAAAATCAGCCATTTACATGTAACATGCTATCCATAGCTTACCCTGAAATGATTGCTGACCTCGATGAAGAGTTGGAAGGAGATATCTTCCACGATGTCTCCGTTGAAGAGATGTTACACAATGGATTTTATTTTGATGGTTCTATACCAACTATAGCCCAACTTGAGACCACTAATCCTCAAGATGAATTATCCAAATTAACCTTACAAGAATTACAAGAATTGGGCGTTTCACCCGCCCCACCTAATTTTGAAAGAGATCTACACATGGAGGTAGAAAACGTCATTAAAATTAATATTGGAACCGAGGATAATCCTCACATAATCAATATTGGATCAGAATTAAGTCAAGAAAAACAAGAACAATACATTGCATTCCTTAAAGAGTATGAAGATGTCTTCGCTTGGACATATGAAGATATGCCAGGTCTAGACCCTTCCGTAGTCATGCATCATCTAGTGGTCCATCCGGATGCTAAACCTGTTAAACAAAAACTTAGAAAAATGCATCCCAAAGTGGCTCTTCTAGTCAAAGGGGAGTTAGAAAAACTCCTGAATGTTGTTTTTATACAAGCTATTGATTATGCTGAATGGATCTCAAATGTAGTTCCAGTCACCAAGAAAGAAGCTACCAAAGTTAGGGTTTGCACAGATTTTAGAGATATTAACGCTGCATGCCCTAAAGATGATTTTCCTCTTCCAAACATGGATCAAATCATTGACTTTACTGCCGGGAGTGGGATGATGTCCTTAATGGATGGATTCTCCGGTTATAATCAGATCAGGATAGCTCCTGAAGATCAGGCTAAAACAACCTTTATTACCCCCTGGGGTACTTTTTGTTGGAAAGTGATGCCATTTGGCTTAAAGAACGCAGGTGCAACCTATCAACGAGCTATGACTTATATTTTTCATGATATGATGCATGATATCCTACATGATTATGTAGATGATATTATAGCTCGCTCTATTAATGAAGATAATCATTTAGATGATTTGAGAAAAGTTTTTAATCGATTACGAGAATATCTTATTCGATTAAATCCAGCAAAATGCATATTCGGAGTTAAGTCCGGTAAACTATTAGGGGTTTTAGTTTCTTTACGTGGTATCGAAATCGACCCTCTCAAGATTGCGGCTATCACTGATATGCCCGCACCTACTAATATATCTGAGTTACGAAGTTTACAAGGTAAGCTTCAAGCCATCCGTCGCTTCATCGATAAGTCGGCGGACAAAACTGGTCCCTTTCTTAAACTCCTTAAGAAGGATGTCCCTTTTAATTGGGACGACGAATGTAGAGAAGCTTTTGAACTTCTCAAACAATACCTCCTTAATCCACCTATGCTTTCACCGCCTAAACCTGATCGCCCATTTCTCCTATATATTTTAGCTTCAGATTCTGCCTTAGGAGCTATGTTAGCTCAGCTTGATGATGAAAAGAGAGAACGTGCTAATTATTATATTAGCCGAACCTTCATCGCTTATGAAACCCGCTACACAACATTAGAAAAACTATGTCTAGCAGTCATGTTTGCTACGCAAAAATTATGACATTATATGCTTAGTCAAAAAACTTATGTCATTGCTAAATACGATCCCTTGAGGTATCTCATGAGTCGACCTTATTTATCGGGTCGCACAGCCAAGTGGGTTCTTGCTCTAAGCGAGTTTGATCTCACATTCATAGGACAAAAGTCTGTTAAGGGTCAAATCATAGCAGATCAATTAGCTACTGCACCCTTAGAGTCTACCCATCCCCTCATCATTGAGTTTCCTGATGAATGCCTTCAATTAGAGGCAGACCATATTGAACAATGGTCCTTATACTTTGATGGAGCCCGATGCATGAGTGGGGCTAGTGCGGGTATTATTTTAATATCCCCGCAAAAACATCTTATTCCTCTGTCCTTCAAATTAACATTTGCTTGCACCAACAATATCGTTGAATATGAAGCTCTAATCCTTGGATTACGAGCTGCCTTGGCGCTAAAAATTAAACACCTTTTAGTTTTTGGTGATTCTCAACTGGTTATAAACCAAATTAATGAAGTTTATCAGACCAGAGATGATAAACTGTGCCCATATAAGGCCTATGTTTTACAACTAATGTCTCTATTTGATCAAGTTACCTTGGAAGCTATTCCTCGAACTTGCAACCGTGCAGCTGATGCTATGGCCGCAACTCGCATCTCTCCTGCCCTTGGAGTTAGATGACGAATATGCCACTATCATTATTCGTCGACTCCAAGAACCCGCTTCAAATAAGTCATGCTTAGAACCTTTGGATGTGTTTCTAATCAACGAAACTACTCCTGAACCTTGGTATACGGACATATTTGATTTTCTCCAAAATGGGACTTTCCCTGCCAATTCTAATAGAAACCAATATCGGTTATTACGTAGACGAGCAAGTCGATTTGTAATAATTGGCAATACTTTATATAGGAGATCTTTTGAAGGTATCCTATTAAGATGTTTGAATTTAGAAGAATCCAAATCAGCCTTGAGTGAAGCCCACGATGGATCTTGTGGAGGACACTTCGATGGTAGTGTCATTGCTAAAAAGCTCCTTAGGATAGGATACTTTTGGCCTACCATGGAGAATGATGCACATGATTATGTGCGCCATTGCGACAAGTGCCAGAAACATGCTGACCTTGTCCATGCGCCTGCACAAGAACTGCAGGCTATTTCATCTCCTTGGCCCTTTTCAAAATGGGGTTTAGATATTATTGGCAAAATCAATCCTGTGTCATCTGATGGACACAAATTCATCATAACCGCCACCGAGTATTTCACGAAGTGGGTTGAAGCTATGCCTTTAGCTTCCTGCACTGGCACACAAGTCTCTAAATTTATTTTTAATCAAATCATTTGTAGGTTCGAAATTCTTGCAAATCTCATCTCAGACAATGGAACTTGTTTCAAAAATAAAGATGTTAAAAAATTATGCCAAAAATATAAGATTCAACATCGCTGGTCCACTCCCTATTATCCTCAGGGTAATGGTCAAGCAGAAGCATCTAACAAAACCTTAATCAAAATTCTCAAAATATTGGTCAATAAAACTAGCCATGACTGGCACATTCAATTATATCCAGCCTTGTGGGCCTATCGAACTAGTGTTCGAACCCCCACTGGAACTTCACCTTTTGTTTTGGTTTATGGTGCTGAAGTAGTTTTTCCCTTTGAATTAGAAGTTCCTTCTTTGGCTCTACTACTTCAAGATACCGAAGTAGGAGATGAATATCGATGCTGGCAGACTCAGTCAACTGGAACTCCTAGATGAAAAATGCATCAATGCTTTGGAGCATCTCCGTGCCTACCAAAACAAGCTTAAAAGATCATATGCTAAAAAAGTTCGTCATCGATCCTTTGAGATCGGCGACCTTGTTTTAAAAGAAAATAAAAAAAATACTAATGCAACTAAGGACCTTAAAGGTAAATTTGAGCCCAACCGGCTTGGACCATACATTATCACTGCTAAATTTGAATCAGGAGCATACAAATTATCTACCTTAGATGGTAAAGAACTTAAAGAACCCATGAATATTTTGCATCTTAAACGTTACTATGTATAAAATTTGGTCATTTCATCCATGTATATATTTGTATATATCACTATCTTGTATTTCTTTCAATTTATAAATTCAAAAACACCAAAAACATTCATAATCATCAAAATCTTCAAAACTATTTGTTGTATTTATTTATGGCACTTGTTAATTCTTTCAAAAAAATAAAAAATAAAAACAACAATATTCTTGACTCTTTCGAAACCAAAACAATATAAAGAAGAAAGAGAGAGTCAACATTCTCAAAACTTCTCAAAAATCATTTATATATATTTTCTTACAATTATTGCAGCTTATATGTTTCAAATTATTTTGGATAAATTAGCATTTATTTGGAATCCCTCACTTTCACAAACACAAAAATAAATATCTTGATTTTATCTGGCATGATTACTAATCTCTCTTATATCAAAGTCCACAAAATTCAATTAAATAAAGTTTGAGCATAGAGAATTGATCTTGTTATTTACTTAAACCAAGCACATCTTTTCACAATAAAATGATTATATTTGTAATTTCCATGCTTTGCTACATAGTAGAAGTGGTTTCTTGAGCGAAAAGTTTCCCTGCTATCCTATCATGCACATGGTCTAGAATCTTTGAGAATTGGCAAAAGGACAAGCTCACCCCTACCCAGAATAAAAATCCCTTGCTCTACAGCTAATCCGAGCAAGTATCCCTAGAACAAAAAGAAAAAGAAAAGTTCAAAAGAAAAAGAAAAAAAGAAACAAGTTATTTCAGCATTATCTCAAAAATCAAGCAAAAATACAAAAGAAAAGCAAAAGAAAGCAAAAAGCAAAAGCAATAAAATCCCTTTCCCTACCCTTTGAAAAGAAAAGAAGGGTTGATGAGCTTGAATCCCTGGAATTCTCAATTATTCAAAAACTGTGAGGTAAGCCCCATAACAGGTGGTTTGTGCCCAACCCGCTTGGCCTTGGGTAACTCCTAGCGTGGCGATATGTCTATCACATTAGCGACCTTCTTTTGTATAGACCTATGTCTCGCTTATGGATTAGCTAGCTCTTGATAATCCGACTTACATAGTAGTCTAGTATGGTTATATGCATCTACATCATGGTTAATGAACACTTATTTGGTTTATTCAAATCACTTGTATCATATTATCTTGCTCAAAACTGGTAAATGAACATAGCAATTGCACACACATTTTATATTTGAGAGATTTTGTGTATCATTATGATAAATCAAGATTGGAAATGAATTCACATATGCACATGGGATTCCTTATAAATCTAAATTTTGTCTTTAAAGATACTTTGAAATATTTTTTGCAAATTGTTTGGAATAATTCATTTTCTTCTTCCAAGTACAGTTGTTTAGGACAACTATATGCATAATAGAAAAATCAAAATTTCTTTCAAACCATACAATCAAAATATATATATATATATATATATATATATATATATATATATATATATATATATATATATTATCGACTTTCGCGATGATGGTATAGTTCCAAAACCAAAATTGGAATTTTATGCCTAGCGCAAGTCCTCATCTTCATATTTTCTGTTTATTAAAAATCAACCATGCAATAAAACTATCTATTTTCTTCTTTGATTTTCGCGATGATGGTATAAGTCTATACCTACATATTCTATGCCTAGCGCAAACCATTGTAACAATTTTTATTCCCCATTTATTTAAAAATCATGAAAACCATATGACTTAAATCATTCTGTTATACAATTATGCTTTTAAAAAGCAAACACATTTTCATTATTTCATGTCATTATGTCAACCTTCAATTTTGCAATGATGGTATAATTCCTAAGGAATTATCCAAAAAATTTATCACACTTAGGAATTTATGCCTAGCAAAAATCATTTTAACATTATTTCATGCATACTATTTTTATGGAAATCTGAAAAACAAACCATCATCATCATCATTTGCACCATTGCACCAAAGTCTTAAGACAGTCTCTTAAGCACTCTTTTACTTTTAACAATATTTCTATACTGGGATTAGCTTGACGACCGAGTGAGCGATGACTCCATGAAATGGTCTATAATAGCGACAATGTCCTTTGAAATTATTGTTAGAAGTCTCTTTTTATCTTTTATCACATTACATCACAAACAACCAATTTGTTACATCAGATTATTTCATTTAAAATCTTACAGCATGACATCAAAATTATAATATTTCCAATGACATAATTACATGAATCCTCAATCCAATCATCAAATCAATCAATCAAACATAAAAGCATCATAAAAATACATAAGACACAAGTCATATGATCAAAAAATATCTCATCTCATATATATCACAAATATATGTACATCATCTCAAAACTAGATTGGTATGCCACAATCTACATCTTGGCATACTCAATCCTCTATCAAAAATAATAAATGCTATATCTCTCGTGCAAGTGTGCCTCGAGAACCCCTCGAGCTCTCAGCCTCATCTCCTCCCCCGCCCTGAGGTGGACGAGGTGGCCCCATCGTAGTATGTGTGGTACTGCGAGTCCTAGTCGTCGATCGAGAAGAAGTCCTCGACGACCCAATCTTGATAGGGTCAACAATGTCGGCTGGCAGCTGTACCCTCTGACCCTCTGGCACCATCCAGAAGTAGATGCCCTAGTAGAACGTGATCTGAGCAATCGACCATGCTAGCTCCTGTGTGCTCGCTCCTCCGCCCCGTGCTTTGAGGCATGCAATCTCATCTCTGAGCTATGTCACCTCAGCTCGATGTCATGCAGCCTCCTCCTGCAATGTCTGCACCTATGCCTGGAGACGGATTATCTCCGCTCGAAGAGTCACTATCTCGCTACTCTCCCTTGTGTCAACACCCTTGCCCTTGTCGAGCGATGGTGGCCTCTCTCTCTATGGAGAAGGGGGTCTCTCCTCCCTCCTCTCCCATTGTCGTGGCCTCTCCTGCACCTGTGGCCTCCTCTACTCTCTCTCACTATGACCCTGGGCCGCCTCCATAGCCGCCTGGTGCCGCCTCCCTATCCGATGCACAACTACGTGAATCGAACCCTGAGCCCTCGTCATCCGAGGAGGGTGGATGCTCGCGTACCAGGCATCATAGCCATCGGCTACCCCTGCATCGTCCCCATCCACTGGCTGAATGGGGGCATCATCCGAGTCCTGACTCCAGAAGCGCTGCATGTCTAGAGCCCCGCTCACTATGGTGTTATCCCAAATAGTCCAGGAAAACTCATAATCCTTGAGAGATGGGATCCCCTATTGTAGACCGAACTATCACAAAACTCGATCATAGCGGTGGAGCTCCACCTCTCCCCTCTCCATCCTCAACTAGCAAACTTGCCTAACGTGAGCCAGCTCCTGTCCATCCTCGGCCCACCCTGGGTGCTCTCGCCATGGCCTCCAGGTGATCTGGTCTGGGACAAGGTCATCCAATAGTCTTCGAGACATCGATAGATCAATCCGCCGCTGTGACCCTCTTCGAAGCCACTAGTAGAAAACTCGGGGCCTCTCCCCGTCAATCCCTATCAAAGGAAGCCCTATCGGCCTCCGCACTGCAATGTGCTCCCAACACCAAACTTGTAGGAGCGATGTCATAACTAGACATCGATCGCCCTTGTACACGACCCCATGCAGGATCCTGTACAACCGACATAGAACAAAACTGCCCCAAGAGAACCTGTAACCATGGTCTCGCATGTCGTAGATCACATCTGCTAGCATCCATGGTACCCTGCACCCGCTCTGGTGGCACAAAGAAAGTCCACCGACCACTCCGGCCAAAACTCGTGTGAGTCTAGATGCCCCAGGCATCTGACGCAGCGCCTCGATGTTCACTCCGCCCTTCTCCAGGGCGAAGCTCGGGTCACCACACAACCGCATCATAGCATGGCCCTGATTGGCCGTAGGAGTGATCAATCGTCCTTGTATGGGGATCCTCGAATCCTCCATACATCCTCTAGTGTGGGAGTCATCTCCCCTATGGGTAGCCAAAAATAGGAAGAGCCTGGATACCACCTCTCTCGCTAGGGTCATGCCCCATGTCTGTAGAAACTTGTGGCATCTTCGCCACATGCCGTAATCCGACTTGAGCCAGCTGATCCCACTCTACCTGTGTTAGAGCGGCCAAGTCATCTCTCAACCCCCCGTATTTCCATTCTCTGCTCTTTAGAAATCCTCTCTATAACATAAACAACAAAAAAAAAAAAGAGATGCAAGTTAAAATAAGTTCAATTTCATCAAATGATGATATCGTCCACTATTGGACGATATCGTCCCCAATTTGAGCACAATCGTCTCCGATTTCGCAAGCCGAAATCGTCCCTAATTTGACGAAATCGTCCCCCTTTCGTCGATTTCGCCCTTAGACGAAATCGGCGAACTTGAGACGATTTCGTCGAAATCGGGACGATTTCATCCCGACGACGTCGACGGCCCAAAAATGGCCGTGATGCTCAAAAATTGATCAAAATTCACCTAAAAAGCATGTAAATTCAAATTAAAACATTCTAAACTAAGTTTAGACTCTTACCCGTAGCCCGCATCGGACCTCTTTCGATCTGTGCGCCGTCTCCACCATTTTTGCTTGCAGAGCTCTAAAACCATAAAAAATGAACAGTAAAAATGAATTAGGGTTTTACCCTATTTTTCTTAATTTTATTCAAAACACAATTAAAAACATTTTAAAATTTTGCTTTTTCGCGTTTTTACCTCAAACGTTCGATTTGGGTAAAAACACGGAGGGGGCACCATAGTAAGCTATCGTACGATTCGACCAAGAATCGTCGCCTAAAAATGGGAATAATTTTTGCTTTCTCGTAGATCGAGAAGAACTCATCTTTAACGCATTTTCTTCGAAAAATTCGCTAAAGAGGGGGCAAAATGTAGCACCCTAAAATTGGCGCAGTGAAATCTTAATAATTACATTTACTCTAGTAAATAATTTAAATTCAAATTTTAACCTCCCAAACCGCCCGTTAACCGTCGTGTAATCCGTTTCCTCCTTTCCCGCGCCATTTTTAGAGTTTGTTTTGACCGTTTGACGATATCGTCGCCGATCAGACGATATCGCCCCAGATCTGACGATTTCGTCTGGGCTAGGACGTCCAGACGATCTTGTCCCAAAACTAATTTTTCATAATTAGCTTCTGTTCCAACGGGTCTCTAATCTAGGCAGAAGCGTGTCTACGCCGTTAGAGACCCTCCCCGTTGGAGATCTCCCAAATAGGGATGATCTCCAACCTCCTAACCTCCCTCCTAAGCCTATTTAATCCTAAGCCCTCCCCTTAGCATCCCCCTGGCTGATAATTCCTATAACTCGACTTCATACATGTTAAAACATCCCAAATTGTTATTTGCATGAGTTCTATCCAATTTTTGTTGTAGGTACCTTAGTGTTTTTCAGCCGGAGCAAGCTTACATCGTCGCAGACGATCCTGTTCAGATCGGAGGTGATCCTGTCGAATCAGAGACGATTTCGTACCAATGCGAGATGATTTCGACTGCAGTCAACATTGAGGCAATCAGTGCCTAAAGTTTGCATTTCTTCATCTTTCAATCTGCTATTTTATGTTGTAATTAGCTAGTTTATTTATTATTTTATGCTATCTTGCATTTTGGAGTTCACCCATCTAGATCAAATGCATAATTAAGTCATAATTATGATTAAATTAGCATAATGCATTCATGTTTCTATTTTTAAGTTTCAGTTTGATATTGTTGTTAATTTACATTGTTTCCCTCTGTTAGAATAGTTGTATTTTCTGTGTTTTGCACCTATTTCTCTGTTTGTAGGTCTCTGACAAATTCGTCAGATCTCAGACGATCTTGTCTGATCTCAGATGATCCTGTCAAATCAGAGGCGATCCTGACTGCTTCAAGAATCAGAATCTTCATCAAACATCCGGATCAGGTATTTTCTTTTAATATTCCTTAATTTCTCTATTTTTTGTCTTAATTCTATTTTTTGTATTCATTTAATCTGCATCTTCATATAGAATAGCTTAGACGCATTTTGGCCAAACCTAGGACTTGAATGCTTAAGGCTAAAATGAACACATAAAACACATTCCCAACCTAGGCGTGGAAACTGCCATTGAATGTTTCCTGGTGAACCCACCATCCATCAAAAAATCACCATAATACACCTCCCTCGAGAGGCGGGACCTTCGCAAGGCCTCTCAGTCCGAGGTACCATGCCATCCTTTTCACATCCCCCTTTCGAGCACGGATCCTATAGCCTGAAGGTAAGGGTGTGAAAAATTTGGAGCGATACAAGTGGGCATACACTATCAACTAGGTAATAGAACAAAATGATTACATACTAAAAATAGCGATTGAGTGCATGCCACAAGAGCAAAAGTATAAAAAAAGAGGAATCCCTACAATGGAGATCAATTACGTAAATTTAGCCACCATTGGGACCGAATCCCACCCATCATTATCATCAAGATACTATGGTATTGAACCTCATCCCTGATTGGAAGAAGAAGTGCTAAGAACATCTTCCTAGTCATGAGCAAACATATCTTCATCAACAAACATTGAAGCACCCAATTTCGCGTAGGTGTCAAGCCGAGCAGTCGAGGAAGAGAGAGGAATAGTTAGGTTACAAAATTTTTAAGGAAGTGGAACTTGATTTGGGGTAGGATTGCAATTTAGTATCGAGCAACAATGCTTCCTGGACCTAGACCAGCTTCAAGGATATTCTTACTAGGGAGGAACCTAGCTTATTATGCATGGAGCATTCCCCCAATGATCAATCAGCTCTTGAAGATAATAGAGCTCCAAACCACCATATTGACCTAAAATATAATTTGAAAATACACAGACAAAATAAGATTAGATTTTTCAAAAGCATATATGTGAAGGGAAGAAGAACACTTACCAAAGATATAGTCATTTCGAGCTTTCCATATGTTGTATAGGTTCGCCATATGAAACAAGTGCTACACTTCAAAGAAAATATCCAAGAAGGGCAAGGGGTCTCCTAAAATGATATGCTTCCACCCAAACCTAGAGAAATAATAGGGTCTAATAAAGGAAAAAGGTCACTCCCAAAGGAAATGAGCATGAGCATAGGCTCAAAATTTGAAAAAAGTCCTCAAAATCAAGGCAAAAGGGGTAAGAAAGGTTGGGGATGCCTAAATATCAGATACACTCCCCAGTAGAAATGTGTAGGTGAAGAAGACTTTAGGTAAAATAGGAAAGATTGGGCTCCAAGAAAGGATCCTAGGTAGTCTAGAACCTATTCATCCAAACAGGCTAAGGGGAAGATAATTTTACTTTATACCACCTTAACATAACCATCTAGAAGAAATAAAGGTCTTGGATACACATAGATTAAAATCAAAATGACTTTAGATGACCATTGAATAAATCACATCTCAAGAGAATAGATTTATAATTTTATCTTATTCGTAATAAAATGTTTGAATAGATCATATACTCTTTGTGCAACAATGTGTTTAACAAAAATCTATCAAATATTCTATTATATGAGTTTTCATAATGCATCTAGTATCCTATGTATATTGAAATCTTGAAGGAATAACATCTAAAATCCATTTGAATCAACAAATGAAACAAAATCCTACATTGATTTAGACCATCTAGGAATACCATCCTTCTATTCCAAATGAGAGATAATTGTGTTGATGTCCACCCAAGAATCCATAGATCATGTTGAAAAAACCATATGAAGATCCCTCCATCATCCTTCATGAGGAGTAACTATAGTTGGAGCATATAATTTATAACCCTAACTTTGATTTTTTTCTCTTTCCTACAAATTAGGCCAACAACCCAATTACTTTTTTATTTTAGAAATTATCCTTTCCATATGTTTTTTCTAATATTATTGTAATACCTCTAGAATATCTTGTAGGAGAAACTCTTAATCAATCCCCCATTTTTGAAATATTTTTTAATACATCCTTACATTACTCACTACTTAATTTTATTACTCACTACTTGACACTATAACTATGTCTTAGTAAGGATTATGTGTAAGGGGTTGGCCTCAAAATGTATTTATAAAAAATTGGTGAATCAATTTCTAAATTTAGGTAAATAGTGTCCAAATGCATGTAGAAGGTCCACTATTAATTAGGGTCAATGTTGGAAATTTAAACTTAAAATGGTCAAATTATTATAAAAATGGGGCGAATCGACCAAAAAAAAAGTGCACCAAAAATGTTTTGGCTAATGGGCCCTAGTCAAGGGTCCCAAATATTAGCCAATTTCAAATTTTAAAAATCTTAATTTTAGCCAATTTGGAGATAAATAGTTGCTATGCATAACCCTAGTCTTAGTTCCTTAACAACACATTTTAGGGGTTTTATTCGTACCCTTAACATTCCATGATACCATTTTTCATCATCACTTTTTAATTTTTCTTTGTGGGCTCAGGTCCATATCTTGTTAATACCTACAAAATATATTTCTGATTTTGCAAATCAATATACCTATTTTTTCTTGTTTTGAGAGTTTTCCTCTCTTTTTCCATTCCCACCAAAACTTTCATCTTCGTCAATCTCTTCTATTTTTTCATATTATTTGTAATGAGACTTATATTCTAAAGGCTTATGTTGACTTGGACAACCTAAAGTGCAATAAATAGCCTCACAAATACTTTATTGTTCATGTTCCAAAAACCCTAAAGTACAAGGATGATCCTCCATATTAATTTATTTTCTATGTTTCTCGAAAAGACCTAAATATTTTCTTGGAAACCTTTGGTTAACCTTACATTTTTCATCTCCTTTGCTTTAAAATTTACCTCTCTATCTTCCTTTGAACCTTTAATTTCTTTTGAATTTGAATTTCTACATTGTACTTCCTCATCTATTGTGTCATTTGTTTTCTCTAATGGTTGATCTAAGTAAACTATAATGGCCCCACCATTGATTATTTAAAGGAGATTTCTTTGTCACTTATTTAGGTAAGAAAAGCCCTCAATTTGATTCAACTTCTAATAAGGTTTAATATTCTTAATTTATATTTAATTTTATCTTATACCCCCAATCTGACTCTATATCTATTGTTTTTACTTTGTAGTCTCTTTCCATGTGTCTAGTCTCATAATTTTTGAAACATTGAGATACAAATTTTTCATAATTCACTTATTGATCCCATTCTATTGATTCATATTTTATCTTAAGATATTATGGTAAATTTTTTGAGATATCCATGACAACAAATGTCCAAGTATATACAACATGCCTTCTCTCCTTACTAGTTGGTCTCTCTTGTATGAAATCCCCTAGTATTGCCAATATTTTCAAAACCTCCTTATTGATGATCTAATATGAAATCACAAAAATCCTAAGCCATGTTAGAATTATTTTAATAACTTATGTTGTCATAGGAAAAAAATCACTCTGTTGTCTTTAGTATAATATATCTCTCCCCCTAAACCATGTACCACCGCTCATTATTTTATCCATAATTTATAAGCTAAAGAAGATGATGTGGAAAAATCCTTTTAGAATAAGAGGGAGTAATTTGAATTCAATCCCCACTTCCATTTGATCTAATTTTGAATCTCTAAAAAAATGATAGAATGCATGAATCTTATATATTAAACCTTTACTTTTAAGAATTGTTATATCATGCTCAACCATCTAATCCTTGATAATAACTTCTAATATAACATCTACTACTTCTATAGAATTTGTCATACATTCACTCTTCCTTTTGTCCTTAACTAGGGCATACTTACTTTTAATTAGGACTTGCAAGAATCCCTGTCATGGTAACTAGATTTTCCTCATAAGAATACTTTATTTTTCAAATTTCTCAAAGATCTAGAGCAAGAAAATGTGAGTTTCACTTCTTGCTCATAGTCACAACACTCATTCTCATTGATTTTTTTTATTTATTTAATATAAAATAAGGTTTTAGATAATGTTATTGATGTCAAAATACTACAACTGGATATTTACAATAGTAATATCTAATAGTTATCACCTTAGAAAATACTACTAAACATTCTTTATTTTCATTGAAATTCAATATTTTACAATCTCACAAACCACTTTATAAAATTAAGAAATCCTTTCATCATTGTAAAAATATTTTTAATTTAATTAGGCAAAACAACAACTTTAGTTAACCGAAACCTAAATTAAACAAGAGTATTGATCATGTTAACCATTAAATAGGTATAGACAAATGTTACCATATTCTTATTATATCCTAAGATTTGTTTTTAAGTAAACTTGCAATCAAATTGGAAAACAACTACCTTATAAATATGAATGAACTATAAAAAAGGAAAGATAAATTATTCACGTTTATATTTTAAAATCATTAAGATAATATTAAATAACATTAAAAAAATAAATATTATTAGAAATACTATTTAACATTTACTCCATTTCTAATGTCAATTAAAACAAATAAAATTTATTTTTACTTTGCACAAACCAATTGCTAGATATGTATCATTTTTATTACTTTAATTGAACACTCATATAATACTTTACTTTCCATGTACTAATAATAGCATAATTTTTTTATTATTCAATATACATTATACATATATGTTCATATTCTATTTAGAGCATTCAATTGAACATTACTGTAAGAGGATGTACTAATAATAACATAACTTTTGTTTTGAATGAAAACCTTGTATTAATTAAGATCAATCATACAAAAAATGGCGGGTGTAATTAGCACACCCTAAAAACCATAAAAGCCGCTAGGTGGATGAAATTGCACCTCCCCATAAAAAAAAAAGAGTCTAAAAAAACATTCCTACACATCTTCACGAGCAATCATTACACAAACATCCCAAGACATAATCATTAAACAAATATCAAGGAATGGGATGGAATTTAACTTCCTCGTTGACATACTACCAACCTCCATTCGAATATATTGGGGTATTACATCCTTCTTCTACATTACTTCCAACTAGAGTCTGTTGAGGAGCGGTAGGTGCATCGGTATGACGAACAACAGTCAAAGTAGTAGCAGTGTCACCCCACCCAACAACTAGCTTAGAAGTGGTGGGTCGAACATCCCACCTAGATTTTTGGTGGAAGGAAGGATGATATTTGTCATCTAGGCATTTGTAACATTGAGAGGGTTGGGACCAGTGTCTATCCACCGAAGAATGGGTGAAGCATTGGTAATCTCGATGGGGCTGAGAACGGGACCTAGAGGAGCTTCTCAAAGAATTGGGAGGGACACGACTAACCGTACATGGGGAATTACCCCAATGATCCATAAAAGTACGAAGGTGTTGTAGCTCAACGTTCACTTTGTCCACCTGTATAGAAATCTAGATCCATCAATCATAAAAAAAAACATACTTGTCAGCGAAAGAAAGTGTTCAAGTGGAGTCAAGCTATGTAAAAATCGCCTTGCTCCTAGTTTTCCACAAATGGAAGAGAGTATTGATATGGAAAACATTCCACACTAGTTCACGATTTTCAAAAAAATCAATGGGATCCCCTAGAAGAGCATGAGGCCATAAGAAGGGACTTCGCATGAAAGGTTGAAATAATTTTAGGATCCATTTCCAAGCAAGATAATCCCATCGACATTACCAAAAAATATGCAACACATCCTCAGGTTCACCACAAAAAGGACAAGTAGGATTTTGAACACCTAGTTACTGAAGTCTATTTCTTAGAGGAAGTCCTTGGTAAATAAGACTCCAAACAAAAAAACTTTGTTTAAGCTCAAAATATGAAGCCCAGACTTAGGAAAAAAATAAACTCCACCTTGAGGGTGAGGAGATCAAATCCCATTTAGCATTCATCCTATGTGACATGGGGAGCTGAGGAGTAATCCAATTATACCCAAGTTGGGCATTGTAATGAATGAGAGGGATGTTCTTAGGCCAACACCAATCAGACCATCGAGTATTTTAGAACCTCTTATGTAACTTGCTCCAAATGGAGAAAGGAACATCATCTATGACATCATCATAGGTCTATTTATCCTCATTTATGATATTATAAGTATACCTAAAAATATCCCAAGATATCCAAATCTTGGTTTAACACAAGAAAAAATCCTTCAAAGATGCAATTCCTTTCCTATAAAAATGTTGAGCTTTGACCCATTGAACTTGAGCCAATGGCATACCTTGCCATGAAATAGCAGGAGACCACCAGACATTCATGTCTTGAAGAGAGGCCCCTAAAATTAAATCCTTTCCTTTCCAGTATAGCTAGGGTTTAAGTTCCTCCTAAGCTTTCCAAATATTATTGATAACAAAGGAACCCTAAATTTTTGTAGGAATAGGGGCAGTAAGAATAGTTTGAAGGCTCAACCCCTTCCAAACATTTTTGCCATAGGGTAAGCCATAAGACAAGCAATGTCAAATGAGAATTTTCTAGTGCTTATTACTTGTGAGCGATCAAGTAATCCATTTAGCACATAAAGCAAAACCTTGTCTTTGGTAATATAAACGACCCATACCTCCACATGATTTGGGTAGGCAACACACCTCACATGCCACCCTATGAAATCATATTTTCATAATATATTTTACCAACAGGAAGTCTTGTAAGAACTTTTTCATAACATTCTCTTTGTTGATGATGGCTCCTAGAGTTCCACATTGTATGGCTTCCAAGTAAACTTTGTGTAAATATGGACCCAACATGTCCTAAAATTTCTTGTAGAATTTGCAATGAAAGCCATCTAATTTAGGGGTTTCATCATTGGCCATGAGGGACAAAGTTTCCTTAAGATCCTGTAAGGATAAAGGTGTATCACACAACTCCACTTGAGCAAGGGAAATCTTACAGGTAAAAACAAAACAACATTCATATAATGCCTATTGACGTTCATCATTAAGAAGTTGAAAATCAAAAACTCCCTGATAATGATGAAAAAAACCTTAATAATATCTGAAAGTGCAGTAAACCTCCCTACTTCCCTTTGAATGATATGGAATTGAGAATATTGAGCAGGAGGTCGAAGCCTTTTGAAGAATTCCTTAGAGACTCTATCTCCAATTTGAAGCTAATGTAGGCAAACTTGAAGCTGAGATCCCTTAGCTTCATACAGTTCATATTTCTTAAGTTCATTCCTCAAGGCTATAACATGAGACTAAAGATTTATATTATATGGAGAATTATCAAGCTTGAGATAAGCTTTATGGAGCTCTTCTTTAAAATATGAATTAGATTGTCTTCTGCATTTTGCAATGTCCACCCCTAAAATACGTAGTATTTTGGTGGTGTGTTGGATAGTAGAGCTCCACCAATTAATCTATCCCAGAGAGTCTTGTGGTTGAGGAAGCAAGTTATAAAGTCATAATATATGGGCCTTCATGGCTAAACTATGCAAAAAGGAAACATTAAAGTAGAACTGAGAGGAGTGAACTTTGGGTTGTGTATGCTGCATGTCGATAACAAACAAAATGAGGGTGCAGTCTGAAAGAGTAGTACCAGGTAGGGCTGTGACAAGAGGGACTAAGGGCTTGAAATCCAAAAAATAAAAGGAGTCACTTTCAGAGACCATCGTCCGATCTAACCTCTCGAGGACCCTGGATGACTCAGCTTGGAAGTTCGACAAAGTAAACCAGAGCTCTCAAGAAAAATCAGATGACGTAAAGTAGGAGTTTGGATAAAATAGACACAACTTATTTTTCATAAAAAACCAGGCCTTCCATTCACCAGAGCCCCAACATCTTGGAGAGTGGTTGATTTTATCCGAATCATTTTCTACCATGTTGAAATCATTGCAAAAACCCAAGTGGCTAGAGGCAGAGAGAAAGCTAGCCATGGCCAAAGAGAACTCCTAATTGAAGCATCGTTAGAGGCATAAATGTTGACCACCCCAAACAGCTTCCTTATGATCTCAAGTAAAATCCAAACAACTTGGTGGGACGAATCAACACCCCAACTTACCACATGTGGCTGCCACTTGGGTACGAAGATAGTGATAGCTCATCTTTTCCCATGCAAATGCTTGATAGAATAAAACATGCTGCATGGACTAGGAAAATTACAAACACACTACAGATTGAAATCACTTATCTTAACTTCTTATAGATGTAGAAAGTCAAAAGCTCCATGAAAACAAGTAACATTCACCAGATCGCTTTAGATCAGGTGTTTACGGATAGGATTTGTCAGTCCTCACACATTTTATGAGAAAAAAATCATGAGGACTTGTCAAGATTCATAATATCCATTATATCCTTTGAATCACCTAGGCCTTGAAGTGATATGATGGAATTAGTGCCTCCACTGAAATTACCCTCGCTTGAGGATATTTGGAGAACAAACTCATCACATTGACGACACTTGTCAAAGCTCAAGACCAACCTATCCCTAGAGGGGCTTCAATAATGATGAATTTTAAAAGCTTATTCCTTCGCAACCACGGAGTATGTGGGCATTGTCGATGAAAAAGATGGCATGGTAGTGGGATGAGCCTCTACAACAATCGAGGTGAATGGCAGGCCAGGCCAAGGAGAAGCTAAAAAGGTGACGACTTAGTAACTACAAGGGCGATCAAAGTAGCATTCAGGACCCCCACAGCTTGCATGGTGGGATGCATGTTAATGACAGTCGATGTGGTGGCTTCAAAATACTGCATAGAGCTAGTGGGGGCTTCCATAATGTAGGTATCAACAGGCCTAGTCTGAGTAGGTTGCACAGAGGGATTGATCTGCTCAAAGTGCTTAGAAGCATGATTTTTCTAGGTATTAACTGTTTGCCAATCACCTTGGCAATCTCGGGCCCCATTATACTGAGCTACCGAGGTAGTCGAAGGGGATTGGGTCTGCCTGGACTTCCACTCCATCACTAGACAATATCGAATCTTGTGAGCAATAGACTAGCAACAATAACAAGTATTTGGTAAATTAATATAGGTTACAGGTTGCCTAATGGAATTATCACCAATCTGGATATCTATGAATTTCAATAGGTCTTAGGTGAGGTTTATTTTGACACAAGCCTGCTTGGTAGGGCAAGCTGAGAAAAACCCTTCAGGCTCAAGATAGATAAACATGTCGAGGGAAGAGGCGAGCGCTTGCAAAAAACCCAAAAGGGGATAGATAGACCCAAGAACTCAATCCACACATGAATTTCTAGCTCAATTTGGTCACTAGCTATGAAGTCACGAGTGTAAGATTGTAAAATTAACAGAGAATTTCTCACCGTCCAAGAACCTTTGATTAAAACTTTTTGAGCTTGAACAAGATAAGGAAGCGAAAAAAAATAACCCTCGATAAAATTCTAAACATTCTCAACAAACCTCAAACTTATTGCACTCACAAACTCTATATTAAACATCATCTTAAAATAATGTTAAGATAAATACAATAAATAAAATACACATATCTGCATATTGTATATTGAATAATAAAAAATTTATGTTTATATTTAATATACATTATGCACGTCTGTGTGTATTCTATTTATTGTATTCACCTTAACATTATCTTAAGATGATGCCTAATACAGAGTTTTGATAGAGGTCAAAGGATGGACTGCCTAATACATTCTATGATCTAAGTTCAACGTACATTAATAACGTCGAAATAAAATAATATAATAACAAAATAATTACCCACTTTAAAATTGACCTTGTCCAAGTTCAAAGGGGACCCATTTGGAACTGAACTGAACTTCCTGCCGCGGTTCGCTGGTTATTCATATTCATGTGAGCATTGGAATTCAACAAACTGTAGTTATTCTCATGAGCACAAGGAGGACTATTCAACATCCATTTCTCAGAATTATTGATTTCTTCCTGCAGAGTCTTCATCAGTTCAAGAAAATCATCACAGTTGGCCAGCTCTTCATTCTCATTATCATCATCTCTTTCAAGCCAATTCCAAAGCCACTCATACGCTTCATATTTCAAATTTCTTTCCACGGTAATAATCTCTAAAAGCCTATATCAAACCCCAAATAAAAATATTATTCTCTCTTTGCCATGTATGTGGAATTCATCTCAAAAGTATAAGATACATGACTATTGTTTGTGCAGTAGGAGTGGACTTTCGAGGGAAAAACGCGTTAACGCGTACAAGAGAATAGTTTAGTGGCGCATTTAAAAAGCGAAGAAGGAAACAAGAAAAACTACATCTACCCTGTGGAACTTTGATTTGCTATGGGTCTTTTCTTTTGAAAGTTCACGTGGATGTCGATACCATTGTCTTCGAGGTCCCTCCTTTTTCCTATGTTAAATATGCATACGGACGTAGAGTTAGAAAAAAGTGTATAGAGGTGCTAAATCTTCATCTAATTTTCAGGAAAGTTACGAAAAGCTAAATTATATACTTGAGAACGTGAAGAACATTGTTGAATATGGAGAAACTTTAATTAACTTGTATCTTTTGAATTTTCATATTTATCTTTTATGTTGAAGAATAATTACATCATACTCGTACTTAGTCTTCTCATCTTTGACAAGCACTTTGGTTGTATCTACTGTTCACTTAGATGGGAGTGTTATAGATTCTCATTCAATTACCAATTGGGACATATACCCTATTTGTAAATAGGGTATCCATGTTTCTACCTAATATTTTACACATTTATTTGTAAGGTTTAATATTATCTCTAATTCAGTTTTTTTTTTTCAATTACCAATTGGGACATACCCTATTTGTAAATAGGGTATCCATGTAAATAGGGTATCCATGTTTCTACTTAATATTTTACATATTTATTTATCTCTAATTTAGATTTTATATTTTTTTTAATACTTTTTTTAAATTATATATTTTTAAATGGATTTTCTTCTACATTATTGATCTTAATCAAAATAGCTTTGTTCAAGGGAAACTCGTTGCTCATAGTATTATCACTATTCATGAACTTATTTATTCAGTATCCAAAAGCGGTAATGTTAGTCTTTTTTTTAAGCTAGATATGAATAAGACCTTTAAGCAAAGTGCCCTTGAAGTTTCTCTTCTTTGTCCTTTCTAGGTTTGTGTTCCACTTTGAATGGATTGATATCATTAAAGAACGCATCTCAAGTGCCAGTTTTTCAGTTCTTGTTAATGGATTTGTTGCTAGATACTTTCTGAGTTTTAAAGGTTTAAGACAAGGTGACCCCTTATCCCATTTTCTCTTCATCATCCTCGTTGAAGCTTTGGGTAGAACTTTGAGATTAGCTTTCTCAAGAGGAGCAATTTCAGGTATTAAACCAACCTCATCTCTTAATCTGGTCTTCCATCTCGTCTTCTATCAACAATTTTTTGACGACACTATTCTTGCCAGCCTTGCCTATGTTCTTCAAGCTCATGTCATTAAGTTGATTTTGCTCTCCTTTGAGTCAACTGCTGGCCAAAAGGTCAATTTCGCCAAGAGCAAAATTTATTTTATCAATACATCCATTAGATGACAAGCTTGTATATCCAAAATCCTCGCTTGAGCTATAGCTAATCTCCTAGCTACTTATCTTGGCTTTCCTCTCTTCAATGGACCTACAAAAACATCTTTATGAAATTCTATTATAGAAACGATTAAAAAAAAGTTGTCCGGGTGGAAAGGGGGGCTTCTCATCCAAGCTGAGAAAGCCACTTTAGTCAAAGACTCCCTCTAGGGCATTTCTATTTTATTTCTTTCCATTTTCCAAATTATGATTGAAGTGTCCAACAAGATACAGATCCAGAGGAAATTCTTGTGGTATGGTTCCGAACACAAGTAGAGATTCCACTTGGTTGAGAAAGAATTATAGAGGCATTGGACTCAGGAAGGTTAAGAACATGAATGCAACTCATATAGCTATAGGATCCCAGGTAGTCTAGAACCTATGCATCCAAATAGGTGAAGGGGAAGAGAATTTTGCTTTATACGACCATAACATAACCATCTAGAAGAAATCAAGGTTTTGGATCCACATAGAATGAAATAAAAATGACTTTAGATGACCATTGAGTGAATCACATCTCAAGATAATAGACTTTTAATTTGATATTATTCGTAATAAAATGTTTGAAGAGACTAGATACTCTATTTGCAATAATGTGTTTAGCAAAAATCTATCAAATAATTTTACTATAGGAATTTTTCCAATGCATCTATTATCCCATGTATATTGAAAACTTGAAGGAATAACATCTAAATGTCATTTGAATCAACAAATGAAATAAAATCTTACATTGATTTAGACCATCTAGGAGTATTATCCTTATATTCCAAAAGAGAGAGAATTGTGTTGATGTCCACCCAAGAATCCATAGATCACATTGGAAAAATTATATGGAGGTCCCTCCAACATCCTTCATGAGGAGTAACTACAGTTGGAGCATATACATTTATAACCCTAACTTTGATGTTTTTCTCTTTCCTACAAATTAGACCAACAACCCAATTACTTTTTATTTTAGCAATTATCTATTTCATATATATTTTTCCCATATTATTGTAATACCTCTAGAATCTCAAACTCTTAATCAATCCTCCATATTTGAAATTCTTTTGAATGCATCCTTACATTACTCACTACTTAATATTTTTTCTTGTATTAAAATAAACTCGACACTATAACTACATCTTAGTTCCTTAACAACTCATTTTTAGGGGTCCTATTCATACCCTTAACATTCCATGATACCATTTTTCATCATCACTTTTTACTTTTTTTTTGTGGGCTTAGGTCCACATCATGTTAATACCTACAATATTTGTTTCTGGTTTTACAAATCAATATACCAATTTTTTCTTGTTTTGAGGGTTTTCCTCATTTTTTCCATTCTCACAAAAACTTTCATCTTTATCAATCCCAAATTCAATTCCTTTCCACCACAGTTTATCCTTTAAAATTAAAGAAGTAGCCTTCTACATTGTTGATACATGGTGGGTGACTAATGCCATGGACATGAAGGTCTATCTAGTTGTGTTATTAATATAATGGATATGAAGGTCTATCTAGATGTGTTATTGAAAGCACGAGGATACGGAAGAAAAAATGAAATCCAAGTGCGATGCAAAACCGTGTTATAATCACAGTGACACTGAGAGGGGGGGTGAATCAGTGTGATCTTTTAATATTTAAACTTGCAATACTTAAAGCTGAAATAAAGCAAATTTAAACCAGATAGAACAAAAGAGCATCACACACAACACAGATTTAATGAGGTTCACCAATGTGGCTACTCCTCAAAAAGGGCTGCTTGGACTACCATCCAAATCCGGCCTTTGCAAAGCAACAACTTTACAACATATTTACCAGCACCAACTGGAAGGAGCACCAACCCCTCAATTTTTCTGCACCAACGAGAAAGGAGCACCTACCCCTAATTCACCAGCACCTACTGGAAGGAGCACCAACCCCTTATGCCAAGCTGCAACTTGGACTTCAATAGAAACAATGAAAATAACTGAATAATACCTTCACCTTATTGCTCATGGTCTGTAGATTCTCTGCACTCTGCCTCCATTGTGCAAATGCTTCGCACTATCAATCTGCTTCTACGCACATGACCTCTCACACTACGCTTCGTCACAATCAAACTATCGCTTCTGCTCCTATGCGCTTTTTTTGCTTTCTATACGCTCTTGCTTCACACTCAGCTTAATTCGATACGACGCGCTCTCAGCTCTCTACGGACTTCACTTGCACAAATTTTTCTTCGCACTAGACTTGGTTCGACACGATTCGCTTACTACGCACTGCAGACTTAATTCGCACAAAATCGAGACGCACACTTCAATTATAAAACTCCAAAATAGCCCTCCTTAAATAATAGAAATTTAAAACTTGAAATATAGTCGGCTGTAACCCTAAAGATCGTCGGCTGCAAAACCCTAAATTCTGTCGGCCCAGATTCAACTTTGTCGGCTTCAACCCTAAAGATCGTCGGTTGCAAAACCCTAAATTCTGTCGGCCTAGATTCAACTTTGTCGGCTTCAACCGTCTCTGCCACCTTTGTCACTTTCCTGTAGCTTCTGCCGTGAAACTACAACATGTCACGATATCGCGACACCTTTTACATCCGTACGCCTTCTTATCCCTGTTGTCATGAAATCGTGACACTTTTGGCCTTTGTTTGCTTTGACAACGTTTTTGTCATGAAATCGTGACACTTCTAACTATTGCTGACGTCATCCTTACTTCTGTCATGAAATCGTGACGTTCCTCGCTTTCTCAACCTTTTCTCGGCTTGCACCAGCGAAACCAGAACATGTCGCGAAATCGTGACACTTTTGCCTCCGAGCTTTCTCTCTCCTCTTTGGGTCGCGAAAACCCGACGTGTCGCGATATCGTGACACTTTTCCTCCTTGGCGCTTTTCTTCCCTTCGAGTCGTGAAAACCCGACATGTCGCGATATCGCGACACTTTTCCTCCTTGGCGCTTTTTCTCTGAACATGTCACGAAATCATGACTGTTTTCTTCCTTAGCGCTTTTTCTCTGAACATGTCGTGAAATCATGATAGTTTTCTTCCTTAGCGCTTTTTCACCAAACATGTCACGAAATCGCGATAGTTTTCTTCCTTAGTGCTTTTTCTCCAAACATGTCGCGAAATCGCGACAGTTTTCTTCCTTAGCGCTTTTTCTCCAAACATGTCATGAAATCGCGATAGTTTTCTTCCTTAGCGCTTTTTCTCCAAACATGTCATGAAATCGCGATAGTTTTCTTCCTTAGCGCTTTTTCTCCAAACATGTCACGAAATCATGATAGTTTTCTTCCTTAGCGCTTTTTCTCCAAACATGTCATGAAATCGTGATAGTTTTCTTCCTTGCCTTCTCTCTTCCAACATGTCATGAAATCATGACAGTTTTCCTTGCGCCTTCTCTCTCCTCGGCCATGTCATGAAATCGTGACAATTTTGTTTGTGCTTTCTCTCTCCTCTAACATGTCGTGAAATCATGACAGTTTTTCTTGCCTGCTAAAAATGTCGCGATATCGCGACACTTTTCTTACTTGTCTTTTTCTTTGATCTTTTGCAAATAGGCAACTATGGTCTTCTTGGAAACTCACTGTCCATGCTCTGAATAACCTTTGAACTTCTGTCCTCTGCATCTGAATGACTTCTGAAATGCTTGTCTGTTGCATCATTAGATCTAACTGCCTGTGTTGACAACAATGACAAAACTCTTGCAACACCTTGCTCAACAATCTCCCCCTTTGGAATTGTTGGCAACACCTATGTAAATTCCTGTAACTCTTCTCCCCCTTTGTCAATAATACCAAAGGGCTGCTGCAGACTCCCCATGAGTCCATACACACAATTCTCAGGCACAATTTGTTGCACTTAGCACAAATTATGATCATGAGCAAAAGAATAGTCAAATACTCAAATGCTCCCCTCGAGAAAGTGATCCCTGTAGCTAGTCACTTCTTGGGAGGTGTGACTACTCCCAATTTGTTTTGAAGGTACTCAAACACTTCCTTGGGCAATGGTTTTGTAAAAATATCTGCTACTTGTTCTGTGGTTGGGACAAAATCCAATTTAACTTCTCCTTCTGCAACTTTCTCCTTCAAAAAATGATACCTGATGGCAATGTGTTTTGTCCATGAATGCATTACTGGATTCTTGGAGATGTTAATTGCACTGGTGTTATCACACTTAACTGATATTGGTTCACTAAAATTAATACCAAGATCTTTCAGAGTTTGTTTCATCCACAAAACTTGTGTACAGCAAGTTGTTGTTGCAATATATTCTGCCTCAGTTGTTGATAAAGAAACTGACTCTTGTTTCTTGTTGTGCCAAGCAACCAACCTGTCACCGAGATAAAAAGCACCTCCACTTGTACTCTTCCTATCATCAACACATCCTGCCCAATCTGCATCTGAATAAGATATAAGGGTGAAGTCTTTACCTTTCGGATACCATAACCCATACTCCATAGTACCCTTGAGATATCTGAGAATCCTTTTTATTGCTGTCACATGAGTCTCTTTGGGATTGGCCTGAAATCTTGCTACCATGCAAACTGCCTATAGAATATATGGTCCAGTAGCTGTTAAATAAAGTAAGCTTCCAATCATTGATCTGTACATGGTTTGATCTACAGGTGGAGATTTGTCATCTTTACTCAACTTGTAGTCTGTCACCATAGGAGTTCTAACTGGCTTACAGTCCTCCATTGTGAATCTTTTTAGCATCTCTTTCACATATTTGACTTGGGAAATAAATATGCCTTTTTCATTTTGATTAACTTGTAACCCAAGAAAGTAAGTTCACCAATCATAGACATTTCAAATTCTTTCTGCATTTTATTTGCTAAGTCTGTACATGATTCATCTTTGCTATTGCCAAATATGATATCATCTACATAAACAACAAGAACAATGAGATGCCCATTTTCTATTTTGACATACAGATTATTGTCCACCATACCTTTCTTAAACCCCTGTTGAGAGAGATAGTTATCTAGCCATGCATACCATGCTCGGGGTGCCTGTAGACAAGATTGGGATCTTCACCAATTTGGAAACCATCTGGTTGTTCAATGTAAACTTCTTCTTCAAGTTTCCCATTTAAGAAAGCTGATTTTACATCCATCTGGTAAACTCTGAAATTCTTATGAATTGCTAAGGCTAGAAACATTCTGATTGCTTCTAATCTGGCCACAGGTGCAAAAGTCTCTTCAAAATCAATGCCTTCAACTTGTGCATACCCTTTACAGACCAATCTAGCTTTATTTCTAACTACCTGTCCGTCTTCATTCAATTTATTTTGAAATATCCATTTGGTGCCGATTACATTCTTATCTGTCGGTCTAGGAACTAATTCCCAAGTTCTATTCTTTTCAATCTGATCTAACTCTTCATTTATTGCCTTCATCCAGCTATCATCTTTGCTTGCCTCAGCTATATTTTTGGGCTCAATGCTGGATAAAAGAGAGTAGTTACTTACTACTTTCTTTCTTGTCTGAATACCAGTTGTGGGATCTCCAATAATTTGATCTCTGGGATGATTCTTCTGCAAGCTGCCTGTTTTGAATTTCTTATTTTCTTCCACCTCTGAGTCATCAATTAAGTCATCTGAGTTAAGAGATGGTTTCTTTTCTGTTTCATTTTCCTCATCTCCTTCAATGACTTCTTCATAAATTGGGTAGTTTTCTTCATAGTTAACTGTTCTTTCCCTTCCTTCATCAAATTTAACATCAGCATTGTCCACAATTTTCTTGAGTCTCTTGTTGTAACATTTATAAGCTTTGCTCTTTATCGAATACCCAACAAAGACACCTTCATCTGCTCTATTTTCAAACTTCCCAAGATTGTCTTCAATTTTTTTGATGTAACACTTACAGCCAAAGACTTTGAGGTGTTTTGTTGTTGCCTTTCTACCAAACCACAGCTCATAAGGAGTTTTGCTTTCATGAGTTCTCAGCATGTACCTGTTTTGGATGTATACTGCAGTATGGACTGCTTCTTTCCAAAATCTGTCTGCTATTTTGTTTTTCGCCAGCATAGTTCGTGCCATTTCTTGTACTGTTCTATTCTTTCTTTCTACCACGCCATTCTGTTGGGGTGTTCTAGCTGCTGAATATTGTCTCCTGATACCATGCCGTTCACAGTATTCTGTAAACTCATCTGAGATGAATTCTCCTCCTCTATCTGATCTCAAACATTTAATTCTTTTTCCTGTTTCATTCTCAACTAGATGTTTGAAAGATCTGAACATTCCAAAAGCTTCTATTTTATTCTTTAAGAAGAATATCCATGTCATTCTGGAATAATCATCAATACATAACATAAAGTATTTGTCACCATTTATGCTTTGAGTTCTCATGGGTCCACACAAGTCTGTATGAATAAGATCCAGAGGTTTATTGGTGTGGTACTCTTTTGTTTTGAATGAGGTTCTGGTTTGCTTTCCCTTTTGACATGAAGCACAAATACTATTTGAAGGTTTTCTAATGGTTGGAATGTCTCTTACTGCTTGTTTCGAGCTGATTTTCACTAGATTATCAAAACTAATGTGTCCAAGCCTCTTGTGCCATAGCCAGTTTTCTTCTTCCTATCCAATGAAACAATTACCTTCTGTAGTTTCTGAGAGTGTGTACAGGTTGCCAGATGTCCTTGATCCAGTAGCTATCAATTTTCCACTGTTTGATTTCCTGACTTCACAACCCTGCTTCTTGAAAACAACTTCATGTCCATTATCACAGATCTGACTAACACTCAACAGGTTATGTTTCAGACCATCCACAAACAAAACTTCTTCTGACTTGATCTTCCCATTACTAATTTGAACTGATCCTTTTCCGATTATCTTAGCTCCATCATTATTTCCAAATTTTACAGAACCGCCCTCATATTTCTGTAATTTTTCAAATTTTTGTTTATCACCTGTCATATGACTTGAGCATCCATTGTCAAGTATCCATGGTACCCTTTTACTCTGTGCCTTGAAAGCTGTTTGAACTATTAAGGATTCCTTTTCTTCCTGAGGATGCTCTTTCTGTTTCCACTCTGATTTGGCTACCGTATTGGGCTCTAGTTTGGACTTTCCTTTTCCAGTATCTTGAGTATATCTTTCGGAAGGATTTCTATTTTGTCTTGTCCTATTTGGTTGAAATTTTCTTTTTTGAGGTTGATTTGCAGCTAAAAGACTACGACAGTTTCTTGCAATATGTCCAAAGTTGTGACAATTAAAACATTCTACTGCATAATTTAACGGTGAAAAAGCATTTCTACTGAAGAGATTTCTTGGTCCTGCATTATACTTGCAATCTGCAATTTTATGCCCATAACCATTACACTTGAAACAAAAACCAGAAAAGAAATGATTGAACCTGAAAGATGGTTTTTGCCAGGATGTTGTAGGAGCCATAGATCTTCTTTTCTTTTGATGTGTGACCTTGGTAAATCCATCATTGTCAGTTCTCTTTTCGGGCCAGGCATTACTGCTTTCATTTGCCTGAGTTGTTTTTCTTTCATCAATCTGTTTCTTCTCTTCATTCCTTACAGTTTCTACATTTCTGGCTTTTGGTCCATTTGACGATTCTCCTTCCACGAAGCCTAGACCAAATTTGATGCCAGCAGGTCTTTGATCACTTAAAATTTTATCCAGCTTCATCGAACTTTCTTCACGCTTTTGATGGCAGCTGATTTTTCGATCCAGTTCTTGCATCTGCATTCGTAGACTAACATTCTCTTCTTCTAGTTTACAGCAGTAATCTATCTTCATGGTTATCTGAACTTCGAGATCCTCAGACATTTTCTTGTATTCTTCTGTCTGTATTTTCAAGCTGGTTATGATATCATTTGCATCCTCAAGCTTCCTTGAAAGTTTATAATTCTTTCTTTTCTCAGATTTCCATTCTACAAGAGCAGAGACCAGCTCACCTTCTAGATCTACTTCAGCCTCAGGATTTTTAGCAGAAACTTTAGAATTCATTACTTCCCTCTTTTTTGATTGTTCTACCTCTTTCGATTTTTTTGATTCACATGCCATGAACAGAACTTCACCTGTTTCTTCTTTAGAATCCTCACTAGAGTTGTCTTCTGAAGAATTTGCATTCCTGGAGATGAAACTTTTCTTTTTGAAGTTGCCTTTCCTGAAGTTTGATTTTTTCTTCCAGTCATTTCTTTCTTGGTGCGAAGCTTCCTCTCCCTGGTTCTTCTCATTGAGTGGACATTTTGTCGCAAAGTGCCCAATGCCTCCATAGTTAAAACATTTAAAAGGTAGCTTTCCTCTGTATTTTCCTTTTCCCTTTCTCAGTTTTTTGACAAAATTTGCTTCCATTTCATCAGATGCCTCCTCTTCTTCAGACTCTTGTTTTGTGTCTTTGCCTTTTAGGGCTTTAAAGGCTGCTTCTCTATCTATGGGATTAGACCTTCCTATTCTCATTTCAAAAGCAGTCAAAGAACCATGCATCTCATCCATACTAAAGCGATTTAGATCTTTGGCTTCTTCTATGGCTGAGACTTTAGAATCAAATCTAGGAGGGAGTGATCTTAATACCTTTTTCACGATAGTAGCATCATCCATATCTTCGTCGAGACCTCTGATTGAATTAGTGATCCCATTGACTCTTTGCATGAAAGTCTCTATGTTCTCATCATTGTCCATATTTAAGGATTCGAATTGAGCTCGATGTGTTTGAAGCTTGGCCTCCTTGATCCTATCATCTCCTTCATGAATGTTCTCTAGTTTATCCCATACATCTTTCGTTGATTCACAATTTATGATCTTGACTAGCTCACTTGTCCACTAGTCCACACATGATGGCATTTTTTGCTTTTGAATCATTTTCAAATGCATTTTTATCGGCAGTGTCTGTTGGAGCGGTGGCGGGAGCTTTGTAACCATTAACTACTGCACCCCAGATGTCAAAACCCAAAGCACAGAGATATGTCTGCATTCTGATTTTCTAGAATGCATAATTAGTTCCATCAAACAATGGTGCTTTGTTCGAGGAGAAACCTTCACCACTTGCCATTGCGTCACTTCCAAGATCACCCTAGCTGTTTGAGCCTGTTCAGGAACCTAGCTCTGATACCAATTGTTATAATCACAGTGACACTAAGAGGGGGGTGAATCAGTGTGATCTTTTAATATTTAAACTTGCAATACTTAAAGCTGAAATAAAGCAAATTTAAACTAGATAGAACAAAAGAGCATCACACACAACACAGATTTAACGAGGTTCACCAATGTGGCTACTCCTCAAAAAGGGTTGCTTGGACTACCATCCAAATCCAGCCTTTGCAAAGCAACAACTTTACAACTTATTTACCAGCACCAACTGGAAGGAGCACCAACCCCTCAATTTTTCTGCACCAACAAAAGGAGCACCAACCCCTAATTCACCAGCACCTACTGGAAGGAGCACCAACCCCTTATGCCAAGCTGCAACTTGGACTTCAATAGAAACAATGAAAATAACTGAATAATACCTTCACCTTATTGCTCATAGTCTACAGATTCTCTGCACTCTGCTTCTGCTGTGCAAATGCTTCGCACTATCGGTCTGCTTCTACGCAACAGCCTCTCACACTACGCTTCATCACAATCAAACTATCGCTTCTGCTCCTGTGCACTTTTTTGCTTTCTGTACGCTCTTGCTTCACACTCAGCTTAATTCGATACGACGCGCTCTCAGCTCTCTACGGACTTCACTTGCGCAAATTTTTCTTCGCACTAGACTTGGTTCGACACGATTCGCTTACTGTGCACTGCAGACTTAATTCGCACAAAATCGAGATGCACACTTCGATTCATCAAACTCCAAAATAGCCCTCCTTAAATAATAGAAATTTAAAACTTGAAATATAGTCGGTTGTAACCCTAAAGATCGTCGACTGCAAAACCCTAAATTCTGTCGGCCCAGATTCAACTTTGTCGGCTTCAACCCTAAAGATCGTCGGCTGCAAAACCCTAAATTCTATCGGCCTAGATTCAACTTTGTCGGCTTCAACCGTCTCTGCCACCTTTGTCACTTTCCTGTAGCTTCTGCTACGAAACTACAACATGTCGCGATATCGCGACACCTTTTACATCCGTACGCCTTCTTATCCCTGCTGTCGCGAAATCGTGACACTTTTGGCCTTTGTTTGCTTTGACAACGTTTTTGTCGCGAAATCGTGACACTTCTAACTATTGCTGACGTCATCCTTACTTCTATCGTGAAATCATGACGTTCCTCGCTTTCTCAACCTTTTCTCGGCTTGCACCAGTGAAACCAGAACATGTCGTGAAATCGTGACACTTTTGCCTTCGAGCTTTCTCTCTCCTCTTCGGGTCGCGAAAACCTGACGTGTCGCGATATCGCGACACTTTTCCTCCTTGGCGCTTTTCTTCCCTTCGGGTCGCGAAAACCTGACATGTCGCGATATCGCGACACTTTTCCTCCTTGGTGCTTTTTCTTCGAACATGTCGCGAAATCGTGACTGTTTTCTTCCTTAGCGCTTTTTCTCCGAACATGTCACGAAATCGCGACAGTTTTCTTCCTTAGCGCTTTTTCACCAAACATGTCACGAAATCGTGATAGTTTTCTTCCTTAGCGCTTTTTCTCCAAACATGTCATGAAATCGTGACAGTTTTCTTCCTTAGCGCTTTTTCTCCAAACATGTCACGAAATCGCGACAGTTTTCTTCCTTAGCGCTTTTTCTCCAAACATGTCACGAAATCGCGACAGTTTTCTTCCTTAGCCTTCTCTGCTTCCAACATGTCACGAAATCGTGATAGTTTTCCTTGCGCCTTCTCTCTCCTCGACCATGTCATGAAATCATGACAATTTTGTTTGTGCTTTCTCTCTCCTCTAACATGTCGTGAAATCATGACAGTTTTTCTTGCCTGCTGAAAATGTCGCGATATCGCGACACTTTTCTTACTTGTCTTTTTCTTTGAACTTTTGCAAATAGGCAACTATGGTCTTCTTGGAAACTCATTGTCCATGCTCTGAATAACCTTTGAACTTCTGTCCTCTGCATCTGAATGACTTCTGAACTGCCTGTCCACTGCATCATTAGATCTAACTGCCTGTGTTGACAACAATGACAAAACTCTTGCAACACCTTGCTCAACAAACCGAACTAAACTTAACGCTAAATCCTATGAATTGAAAGTGCATGAAAAGAGGGAAAGCATGAACGAATCAAATCGAAACAAAAGCCAATAAGGAAGACAGCCCTTTTTATTGATATGTTTCAGAACCTGGTTACAATGCGCCTCCTCCCCTTCTAAGGGCTAGGAGCGTTAAATATGCGTTCTTGTTACACCCATTGATGCTATTCCTTCTTTCGCGTGCCCACATGTAAAATGGGCGGACCAAACATCGTCACCGCTTGCATTGATGAGTCTTGGCTCCTTGCTGCTCTTCTAATGTCCCGATCCTACGTTCAAAGAAACAAGAAATAGTCAGTAGCACCTGTGGATGAAATAAAACATGCAATCCCTATGCCTTCGATTAATGCATGCAAGATATAAATAAAATGATAACTAACATATATCCAAATGATCTGAAAATTTGACAGGGGCATCAAGACCTCACAAAGAAAACATTGCAAATGGAACAGTCGAGAAATTCCTCACATATTTGAATTCGCTCCGGGGCGGGACGAATAGACCTGCAACAAAAATGTCGAAAGGCACTGTCCCAAATGTCACATCTGGGGAGCTCCAAATCACCTGCAAAGTTGGGATTAGCTAATTGGGGGTGTTTTGGGAAGACCCAGATGGTCAGATTTCCCCAATTAGGCCTCTGTCAATAGGAATTTGATGGGGGTTACCTACAAGTTAGTAAAGGCGAACGAAGATAGAAACATGATCAAAATTGTTCAAAACAAGGTGAAATTTAAATGGCAACCTATCTAAGCAACATAGAATTGAATGCAAAAATGACAGAAAGGAAATTTGCCACAGATTTCCAATCACTCCAGAGCGGGGCGATTAGGACTGTAGCAGTGTGGGGGGCACCCGGGGCAGGCCGCCCGCCGTTTGGGGCCCGATTTCGGCACCAATCCACTTGGGATGGGTCCAAAACCTCTTGTGGGGTATTGTCAACAAATTTGATGGGATATTGTGGCCAAATGTCAGGTTTTGGTTCTAGATTTGTGCTTCCAATAACCACCCTATGACCTCCTTCTCAAAAGAGATCAAGGATGTGAAAGGCACAACTCAAAGGGGTGTGGGTGTGAAAGTAAAATGATAGCACTTCGTTGCTCCAAAATGCTCCTTCTCTCCTTTTTTTGGGGTGAGAAGACTCACCATTTTATAGACCTGATGGTCTCTTTGGATGAGCATGTAGAGGCACCACTTGGCAATCATGCCTCTCCAGGGGAGGGAAGATTCCTCCCTGATTAGGGGCTTCATGACTACCCCTGTAACTGCCTCTAACGCTCGAAAACGCTCACTCACACTCCCATGCAATGAAGGAAGAATTAAGTGGCGGATCTGAGCTGCCATTTGTCAAGATTTGACTTTTTGCCCATCAAACCTGCTATTCGCCCCACCCTGGAGCGAATACTGCTATTCGTCCCTGGGTGGGGTGAATACCAGTTTGTAATCGTCCCTGGGTGGAACGAGTATGGAGCAGAGTGCCTAAAGGTGCCAAATTGACTCCTGACCTTCCAAAACTACTGTGAGAGTGGTTAGGACCACTGTTTAACCTCTAGGGGCTGCCCTTGGGGCTGTGTGTGTCAATGCGATCAGTGTTTGCAGTCACATAATCGGATTGGTGTTGTTTTGGTGTCTATAGATGCCCCTTTTTGGGAAGCATTGTGCGTGGCATAGTGTTGAGCAAAAATAGATAACCAAAGCACTAATGATTAGGGTTTCTCAGTAACCTAACCAACTTTTGATGCCCCAAGTATGGAAAGGGCATGCATTCTTGAATCCTTGCTTCTGACGAGCGAAGGAACTCAATTCAAGTGTTAACCTTTTTCGATGAGGTGTTACTTGATCTTGGACATTGATCAGTCATGAATAGGCAAAGGGCGCAACCTTTTGTCTGTGGGAACCTTGAGTTCATGATTCATGAATGCCAAGTGTTTGATCAACTTGTGATTATTGCTTGTTTGCTGCCCCAAGCAGGGGCGTGATTGTCTTTGTCAATGATTCTTTGAATGCATGCCATTTCTTTGATTGGGTGTGTCTTTGTTGATTGGTGACTAAGTGTGACTACCCCCTCAAGCGAAGAATCGATGAGGGAATGACCTACATGAGAAAAGCGATGAGTCACTTGACCCAAGATGACTTAGGTAAGGGTGCCTTTTAGTTGTTTATCTTTGAATGTGTGTGCAGTTTCCCAACATTTAGACCTATTTTTGGTGGGTGCTAACCCTTTTGGGTAACGCCATTTGGGGATGAAATTCTCGACAATCCGTCCTCCCGTGGAGCGGTCCGGCTATGGTAGCCTTCTTAGGGAATAGGATAGTGAGGATTTGTGACCCCGACGTCTGTTTTGCATGCCCGAAATGTCCAGTGCAAAGGCACTCTCATCGGGCAATGTTATTGTTTGTTTTTGGGTCATTTTGTTCATTTTTTTGATGTTTTTGAAATTTGTGCCCTGTATTCGCTCCGGGGTGGGACGAATACCAGTTTAGTATTCGTCCCAGGGTGGGACGAGCGCTAACCAGAGCGCTCATCCCAGGGAAGAATGATTACAAGCTCAAAAAGCCTATTTAAAGGCCAAAACTAAGTTTTGGGCTCATTTGCATTTGTTTTTTTTTGGCGATTTGGAGCTCTGAGGAGGAGGGGTTCAATTCTACGAAGTGAAGCGCTACCGAATTTCTCCCGACACTATGAGTTCATACATCGGATCGAGCGGCGGAGCCGAAGCGAGACCAGTAAGTGATCCTCCTCGTTATTGCTTGTATTTTTTTGTTACAGTTTTTAATACCGCAATTTATTTATGGTTCCTTTTGTTTGTTCAAAATGAAAGCCTTAATTAAATGTATGTCATTGTGCGTGAGTTGTTGTTTTATGGCTTCATGAAAACTTAAGTAAAACCCTAGGTAAACAAAGATCAAAAGTTATTTTAAACCTTAGTTTAAAACGTAACTAAAAATTTCACTTAACCCTAGTTTACCAAAGATCAAAACTGAACGTAAAAACTTAGTTCAAAACGTGGTTTAAAAATTTGTTTTTCTTTTCAGAGTAAAGAAAATTTTTGTATTTTGTGATGTTTGTGTTACACGAAAACCCTAGGATACACTGACCGCGAAACCCTAGTTTTTTGGCTGGATTTATCAGTTTTTAAAACTTGATTGAAAACCCTAGGTAAAAAAAAATGGTCACGTTAATTTTGTTTTGTTTGTTTTTTTTTTTTTTGTCTGTCAGTTTTAAACTTAGAGTACAAAAACCCTAAGACTGACAAACTGTATTTGAAAATTGTTTTTTGTTTTTTTATTTGTTTTTTTATTTTGTCTGTCAGTTTTAAACTTAGAGTACAGACCCTAAGACTGACAAACTAGATTTGAAAATTGTTTTTTTTTATTTTGTCTGTTTTTTGTCTTTTAAACTTAGAGTACAGAAACCCTGACAAACTGTGAATGTTTTGAATTTTTGTTGTTTTTAGCTGTACATTGTTTTATGCATTGTTGTATATTCATGTTACTGTTGTATAGTTTTTCATGATTTTAATGTTTTTGTGTTGTTTTCTTTTGCAGGTTGTGAAGAGCCGGTACCGCGTGCCTACTATTTTTACTGAAGCGCGGGAGGCGCTGACTGTGGCTGACTAGGAGTGGCTTGATGCCCTTGGGCTCAAGAAGGTGACTCGACTGGAGCCTGTGGTCGGGGATCGGGCCTATCTGATGGCCCTGATCAACTTGTGGGATCCCCGGACCAACACCTTCCATCTCCCAACAAGGGAGATGACAGTGACCTTGGAGGATGTCTATCGGATTCTATGGATTCCGATAGATGGATTGCCTATCAGGATGACGTCGCGCGATCAGCGGACAGCAGTGCTGACACATTGCTTCGGGCACGGGGAGGAGGTGGGTGTGGATAGCCCAGTGGAGATGGCAAAGGGCGACTGCCAGATTGGCGAGGATTCTAGTTCGATGGTGGCTGGAGAAGGGGGTGTTGGGAGTGAGGCACGCAGTACTTATGGGCCTCATTTCCAACATGCTGCTACCTAACTCGTCAGGTGCGAGGTTCCCGTGGAACCTGTTGGATGTGGTCTGTCAGCTGGTGGAGTGTTCGACGCATGAGCCCTTGATCATGAGGTGGGGACAGATGTTGCTGGCACAGCTCTATGGTGAGTTGTACGAGGTCCGCTACTAGAGGCGAAAGGGGATTGGCTGCAGCTATCTACTATAGATCTGGGCTTGGCAGCACATAGTGATGGAGAGGCCGATGGGGTTATCGTGGATGACTCAAGAGGAGATGGTGGATAAGGATATAGGTTACACGGCTCTATGGCGGCGGTCGAAGGGGTAGGGACAAAGTCGACGGTGGGCAGGTGCCATAGGGCACTATGCTGATGCCTTCACTCGGCTTACTCCAGGGGAGGTGTTCTAGCGTCCCTACCAGGACTTTCCATCCTGGCCTGAGGCTGGAGAGTGGCTTCGGTGGGTACGCAGGGGGCAGTGGCTCGATTGGGTAGCATGGGATCGAGCAGGAGTTCTTCCCTTACAATTGGGTGACATGATAGTTTGGGGTGCGCCAGGGGTTTCCTAGTGAGCCCGTGGTATATCGATGTCGGGGGGACGAGAGGACTCTAGACCGGCCAGTCATCGCACCACTTGGCGAGGATTCAGATGTGGTGATTGACGTCCCAGAATGTGGATGACGTTGAGACTACCGCATAGTATGACCAGTGGTGGGTATTGCGGTGATGGCGGGGAGAGGGGCTACTGGGAGGCACAAAGGTAGTAGCAGCAGGTGAGGAGGGTGCCGAGGCACCAAGAGATGATTGGGGAGTTCCACTGGAGGATGCGAACATGGTGGAGGTGGATGATGTGGATGTGGATTTTGGGGTTTCGGGGTCGGAGATGAGACAGTCTCGTAATTGTGGGAGCCGAGAGCATTTGAGATATATATACAGATGAATTTATTTTATTTATACACATGTCATGATTTGATGTTATGCATAGTGATTGATGGATGTGTATGTATGTATGTTAATTTACATTGATGGATGCATATGTTATGATGAATGCAAATGTTTCTAATTTTTAGGATATGCAAAATGTAATGGATGAATTGAACTTGTGTTGTTGGGCGAGGGCACCATAGACTGTTTAGAACTTATGGCTTTTTGTTTTATTAGGCGATTGTTGTGGTAACTGACTTTGGCTGTATACATGCTATTTTTGTATTTTTTGATGACAATGCGAGGATGAAAGATAGCGCAGTTGGCTTGGAATGTAGTTAGGGTTTTCTGAGACTCCGATGTTTTAACTAACTAGCCATGACTGTACTTTTTCTTACAAGACTTTTGAACAAGGTATGAATCGGACTTGTCTTTGACCAAGTTATTTCACATCCCTGTGTGTGCAATTGAGTTCGTTTATGTGGTATTTGTTAGGATACCGCCAGTGCTAGATAGGCTATCAACCAAACTTGTACTGAGGATCACCCAATTAGCTCCACCAACTTCCTTTGTTGTATTTAGTCAGATTAATCTGTGGTGCTATCTAGGATACCATAAGCTAGCTCATCCACATGCAAACATTGATCTATACACGAGTTAATGTGACAGATATATCGTCATGCGGGAGGTTTACCACCAGTGACCGATAGGCTATCCACCAAACCGGTATTGAGGTTTACTTCATGACCTTCTGAATGCTGAGAGTTCCAAGGATTCAAGTTCGACTCCCTTCTTTTCTTCAATTATATTGGGATACTTGCTCTTATATAGTGATAAAAATCACTATTTATTTATATATATTTTTTCTTTTGAGCAAGGGATTTGAATTATGAGTGATGAGAATCACTATTGTATGTGCCTTTTGATGTATGCACTTTGGTGGTGATGTCAAATTTTTTTTGGAGTTTTGACTTTTGCAAAATTTTATGATGTTTGCAACTTTTTGAGAACTTGGGATTCTTGGGGAATTGGGTAGGGAAGATGCTTGTCCTTTTGCCAACTCTCAGCATTCTTGGGGTCATTCGCATAGGGGGATGAGCAAGATAACCATTTCGCTTATGGTGACCTGGATTGCTTTGCAGGTTTCATCTTTCGTTCACACAACTTGGGAATTTTTATGTGTTTTAATTTGTGTTGGGATGCTACGTAACAAGGTGTGATCCAAGTAGAACTCTACCTTTGTAAAATCTGTCTGACTTTGTAAGTATGTGGCTAGAAAGCTAATGACATCTGAATGACGAAAACTCTAGATACATTTAGAAGACCACTGACTATGATATGGTAAAAAGAAGTGAATGGCATTTATTTTTTATGGACTGCTTATAGGATGGAGAAATGTGGAACAAGATGGATTGGCGAAGTAATTACAGTCTATGGTGCCTTGACCTGTATGACCACAAATATGCAATGTATGGATGTTATGCTTAATGCAGCTATTATTTTTGCATTTTTGATAGATTGATTTTTGTGAGTATGAAGATGAGATGCAAAAGAGCTCTTTATTGTTGTGATGATTTTGAGTATGCATGGAAATGAGATGCAAATTTTTGTTATTTTTGATGATTTTATTGTTTTTGAATTTTTCTTATTTTTGACCAAGCGATTGTGGGAATCCTTGGAGCTTTTTGGTTTGACCAAAGGGGTAATGGGCACCTTTGGGGCATTTTGGGGATGACCAAGCGATTGTGGGAATCCTTGGAGCTTTTTGGTTTGACCAAAGGGGTAATGGGCACCTTTGGGGCATTTTGGGGATGACCAAGCGATTGTGGGAATCCTTGGAGCTTTTTGGTTTGACCAAAGGGGTAATGGGCACCTTTGGGGCATTTTGGGGATGACCAAGCGATTGTGGGAATCCTTGGAGCTTTTGGTTTGACCAAGCGATCATGGGAATCCTTGGAGTTTTGGTTTGACCAAAGGGGTAATGGGCACCTTTGGGGCATTTTGGGGATGACCAAGTGATTGGGGGAATCCTTGGAGCTTTTTGGGATTGGGCTATGGCTCTTTTAGATATGGAATGGCCACAAATGACTGATGTTCAAGGGTTCTAGTTCCTTGATTCCATCAAGAGAGGCTAGCCGGTATGTTCCAGGTCCTATTTTACTATCAATTACATAGGGACCTAACCAGTTTGCCGTGAACTTGTCCCTTAGATGGGGCGGCAAGCTAGAGTTCTGTTGGTTCTCTTTTAAGACCAAGTCACCAACCTGAAAGCCCCTCAGGTGAACTTTCATGTTGTATGCTTTCTTCAATCGCTCTTGATAGATACGTAAATGCTCGAGAGCATTAACGCATCATTCATCGAGCAACGTAAGCTGGTCTAACCGGGCCTGTCGTGTAGTGTCATCATCGATGAACTCTTGCATTGATATGCGTAGGGAAGGAATTTCCAACTCGAGAGGCATGACAGCCTCGAAGCCATACACGAGCGAAAATGGAGTCGCCCTAGTGGGTGTCCGAATGCTAGTGCGATAAGCCCATAGGGCAAGTGGGATCTGAATGTGCCAATCCTTATGACTGTCTATGACCATATTTTTGAGGATGGCAACTAGCATTTTGTTTGACGCCTCTGCTTGCCCATTTGCCTACGGATAATAGGGTGTCAAAAAATTGTGCTGAATTTTGTACTTTGTGGTCAAAGCACGCACGTCTTTGTTCTTGAATGACGTCCCATTATCCAAAATTATCTTGGATGGAATACCAAAATGACATATGATGTTATGTAAGATGAACTCCACAATGCGGGTTCCAGTCGTAGAGGTAAGCGGAACTGCTTCCACCCATTTGGTGAAGTACTCTGTGGTTGTTATGATAAACGTGTGATGACCTGACGACGTAGGGGAGATCTTTCCGATTAGATCTAAGCCCCACTACAAAAATGGCCAAGCCGATTGGATCGGCTGCAAGGCCTGGGAAGGTACGTGTGTCAAATTAGCATGGTGTTGACATTTCATGCACTTTCTTACATATGCACAACAATCTCGCTCTAAATATGGCCAATAATAGCCCATGCAGAGAATGCGCTTTGCGATGGCCATACCACTGAAGTGGCCACCGCACGTACCATCGTGCGCTTGGGCGATCGCCCAAGTGGACTCCTGCTGGTCCAAGCAATGAAGGAGGATTCCTTCGTAGCTGCGATGGTACAAAATGTCTCCTAACAAGACATACTTTGCCACTTTCTGCTTGAATGCTCATTTTGCAGCATGCGTCAATCCAAGTGGGAGGTTACCTAACTTGAGGTAGTCCCTTATGGGTGAATACCAATCCTACTGATCAGAAGCCTCGATGGTATGAACAACCAATCCCTCTTGAAGTTCATCCCTAGCAAAAGTTGAGTGGGAGAGAACTTGCAAGAATAGCATTGTGTTGCTATTAAGGGGAGTAGGGGAGAACAAGGACCCCTAGTTGGCATGATTCAGATGATCATGGATTCGAGAGAACGTGTCTAGAGATGGTTCAATCTGGATCAAGTGGATTCTTGGCGTCAAGTCAGAGCTTGCGCGCTCCATCACGGATTGCGATAGCATTTTGACTTGAATGGTTGTCATATCACCAAAAATGTCTTGCAGGATTAATGACCCCAAGGAGGCCATAGTGTCTGCAAAATGATTCGATGATCGAGGGAGTGCCTCGATGTCGTACCATTCAAGATTTGCTAGGAATTTGTCCACAAGGGCTTTGTAGGCCTACAAAACTGGGCATTTACATTGGAATACCCCTTTGACTTGGTTGACAATTAACAGCGAATCACCAAAGATGTTCAATCGTTTGATGTTCATGGTGACCGTTGTCTGAAGACCTATGAGCAAGGCTTCATATTCGGCATTATTGTTGGTGCATGGGAAGTCTAATTTAAATGACAGAGGCATTGGAGCCCCTTGTGGTGTAAAGAATATGATTCCCATGCCACCACCTTGCTCACATTTAGAACCATCAAAAAATAGGGTTATGTCGGCCTGTGACTCAGGCTCATCAGAATCTGGCGATTCTGAGACATGGAAGACCCCATCATCGGGTAGTTCTATGACCAGAGGCTGATCGTCTTCGAGAGGAGCCTCTGCTAGTTGATCGGCTATGACTTGTCCTTTGATGGATTTTTGTCCAATAAACTCTATGTCAAACTCCGTCAACAACATGATCCATTTCGCCGTGCGGCTACTATGATAAGTATGACTCATCATGTACCGCAATGGATTCTCCTTAGACACAACATACGTAGTGTTGCTCAACATGTAGTGGCATAGCTTTTTGGTAGCAAACACCACTGCCAAGCAGAGTTTTTCAACGTATGCATAGTTAAGTTCATAACTGACCAAGGTGCGGCTAAGATAGTAAGTAGCCTGTTCTTTGTGAAGTTCATTTTTTTGGGCTAGCATGGCGCCCAGTGCCACCTCAGTAGCTGAGATGTATAAGTAGAATGACACTCCTGGTCTAGGTGGTGCCAACACTGGCGGCGAAGCCAAGTATTGTTTAATGTCATCAAAGGCTGACTGGCACTCGTCATCCCAGTGAAATGCTACCCCCTTATGCAATAATTTGTTCATGGGTCGGCACTTGTCAGATAGCTGCGCTATGAAGCGCTTGATTGACGTGACCTTTCCCTGCAGGCTTCTGAGCTGCTTGATGGTAGTTGGGGGAAGCATTTCAAGGATTGCCTTGACTTTGTTTGGGTCCACCTCGATGCCTCGCTTTGAGACTATGAAACCCAAGAGTTTTCCAGATGTGATGCCAAATACGCACTTCTTGGGATTCAGTCTAACTTTATGTTCCATGAGGCGATCGAGGATCTTGCTTAAGTCATCGAGATGATCTGGGTGCAAAAGAGATTTGGCCAACAAATCATCCATGTAATCTTCCAAAGTTTTATGCATGTAATCATGGAAGATGTACGTCATGGCACGTTGGTAGGTGGCGCCAGCATTTTTAAGGCCAAAAGGCATGACCTTATAACAAAATGTCCCCCAAGGCATTGTGAACGCCGTTTTTAGTTGGTCCTCGGGATTGATACAAATTTGATTGTATCCCGAGAAACCATCCATGAGGGATAGCATTTCGTGACCTGCTGTAGCGTCTACCAATGAGTCGATGCTTGGCAAGGGAAAATCATCCTTAGGACTCGCTTTGTTTAGATCTCAAAAATTAGTGCATATGCGAATCCTCCCATTAGGCTTCTTGATAGGCACCATGTTGGACAACCATGGTGGGTAATCCATGCAGATGACAAACTGTGCATCCAACAACTTTTGCAATTCGTCTTTGACCATCAAGGCCACTGTTGGGTGCATCTTGCATAGTTTTTGCTTTACTGGCTTGACTGTCGGATCAAGCATTAGATTATGCGTGACTAGCTGTGGATCTAGCCCCGACATGTCTCTGTAGGACCATGCAAAAACCTCCTTCTTCTCTTTGAGAAGGGTAATGTAGTCGGCTTGCTCTTCGGGGGATAAGCTTACCCCCAGCTTGATAATCTATGGATTCATTGGATCAGAGCCGATGTCTACGTCAGTCATCTCCTCGATCGACATGTGGGATCCATCCTCCAACTGGTGTGGAGTTGGGATCAAATGGATATCATTTGCTGAGTTTAAATCTGTGTTGGGAACCTCGGGTTCCTCTTCAGCATGGAAGATATCCTGAGTTGGCCCTAGGGGAAAATGAAGCATTTTATCGAAAGGCCAGTACTCTGATGGGGATGGAGGTGAATTGACGTGATCCCAGTCTATGGCATCTATGTCTAGATACAACGACTATGCTGGATCGGCCGGGTTATGGATGGGGGCGGTTAAGTCAATGGAGATCATGTTGATGAAATGATTTTGGTCTCCATTACCACGGGTGTGGTGACTCAAACATTCTGGATGTTCTCTGTGCTTCGGGTCTGGCTCTAGAGGTATTGGCATGAATGGATCGGCCCTATGTGCGGATAGGAAGACAGGGTCTACCCTCGGCACTGATGTCGCTATAGGGTCTCTGGGCGGAAGGTATTCTCCATATGCCCAAAGTGGTAGATTCAACACTTGTTCCCACCGTGTTGGGTCTACGTACCACTCATGCCCTGGCACTATGTTTAGTTGTTCAAATATGTCATTAATCTCCAAGGGGTATTGTTGTTGCATCTACCGCATGTGATTAAGATACGCCATTTCTGTTTCATCCTCATAATCACTGTCAGAGATCCAAAAGCCTTCATTGGCTCCAACAACTGCTTGAGGCATTGATGGCTCGTCTTGCTCGAGCAAATTGATCTGGCCCCATTGTGGTTGTTCCACTCTCCATGGGGGGACTTGATTTTCTTGACGTGGCACTTGCTCGATTGGAGCATCCAAAGGGAACATGGTCAAGAGGCTTTCTTGATAATCATCCATGGGGACCACTTGTGAGTGATTGCTATCTGATTCGAAGGGATCCCATGGTGCTACCTCATATTCTGACTCGTCCTCTGAAGATCCTTCCTGCTCTTGTCTACACCTCTCTTGTAGGTGTGTTTTTGAACTTTCTCCTCTTTCAAGCGAAGGGAAAGGGTTGTTGAGGTCAACAAGGTTGGTTGTCAACAATGGGAGATAATCTCCCAGTGTATATGTCATGTTAGGGTTGGCATATGGATCTAATGCCAATCCCCCCTTGTTGCCTATCCCTAGGCCTTGCATGTTCTCTACCAAGATGTCCAGGGGGAGGGGGTGGTTGAACCCTACTCCTGACTTGTCATATGGCATTTGGTATCTTGGTTGGCAAAGAACATGCACTCCTTGCTCATATCTGCCTAACCCATATCCATGCCAATTGCATTGGCCAAGGTATCTCAAAGCGAAGTCTGGGTTAGACAAATAGTTGACATCTTCTGCAAAGGGCTCTTCATCTTCGTCCTCTTGCATGCATGGCTCAGTACCATGATCAAGGCCCCCATACACAAAGTTTGTCTAGTTCGGCGGGTAGCCTAGAGGAACAATAGTACCGATGGGGAGGCGAGGTCTCCCCATGTCTTGCATGGACTCTAGTGTGGGTGTTGCTACAATATTCCACACCAAATACTCCCCCAGGCCCGTATTGGCCATTTCAATGGTGATTGTTGGCGATTGAGGGGGAGGGAATGGAAGTTCTTCCGAAGTCCACTCCATGTCGGGTGGACTGGGAGCCTCGACTTCCATTCTGCTAGGCATCTCCTCAGTAGAGATAGTTGATACTGATGGCGGTGCCTCTTCCAGGGGTTTCTTCCCTTTGTCCTTCTGTGTGGCCACCGTAGGTGGCATCGTTGGTGAAGGATCAGACGATGAAGATGGACCCGGCTATGGTTTTGATGGACTTGTCAATGGGGATGCCTACGGAATCGGACCCTGTCTAGATGGATTCAACTAAAAATCCAAATGCGTGGATGGAAGGGTCGATTGCGGCATCAGCTGCACCGCATTGCAATACTTGAAGGGTTCTAAGTCCGTCGGGACTACATGTACCTCCCCTTCAAATGTATACTTTAAACACTGATGAGCTATCGAAGGGACACACTTCATGTCCCTGATCCATGGCCGACCCAGCAAGATGTTATAGGCCATCTCACCTTCCAAAATATGGCACAATGTAGGTATAGTCTTTTGTCCCACTTGGATGGGTAGGACAATTGTGCCAACTATCGAGCATATTGCATCATTGAATGCTCGTAGTGTATATGTGGAAGCCGTAATATGAGATGCTGGCAACTTCAGATGTTTCAATGCCACTGTTGTGATGATATTACTGGATGAGCCAGTGTCTACCAACACCCTCTTATACGGAATCCCGTTGACCCACGCGATAACGTGCAGGGGTGGATCCGCCATGTCATTAGCCACTGATTTCACTTCGTCTTCTCGAAAAGTGATGACTGGCTCAGTGCATCATTTGACATGTCCCACAAAGTTGTTGAAAGAATTTGTTTCATGGGGCTGCAACTCGATGGCTTTCAATATCTCCATTAGAGCCTCCCGATGGGGCGTTGATTGTTGTATGAGCTCGTATATGGAGAGCCTAGCCGACGTGGTCCTCAAGCTCTGAGTGAGTTTGGTCCGAATTGTGGCCATGGGTCTAGGCGGAGGAGGTTGTGTAAGGTGTTGTTGTGGTTGTGACGTTGTTGGCACCTCACCTATAGTCGTCGTGGGGGTAGCTACACTCGGATACCTCCTATTTCGAGTCACTATACTGATCATCCCTACATACCCCTGCATGGGGCAGTTCTGTGTGATCTCATTGACTTGTAGGGTCTTTGCCTGTGCATCATGGGCAGGCAAGGGGTCCTTAAAGACCTCCATTTGTTGGTTGCTTGGTGCCATGGGATTATCCATCGCTAATGTCTTGTTATCAATTAGGTCTTGCACCAAGCCCTTAAACTTCCAACAGGCATTAAGGTCATGTCCCTTCCACCTATGGAACCTATAGTACAAATCCTCCCTATAGCCCTTAGGTTTTGGTGCATTGGGATCTATGGGCTGAATCTCGGGTAGGTTGATCAAGTTTGCCATTGACAAGCGGTCAAACAGGGAGTCTCTGGACTCTGTGTAAGGTGTGAATTATCACCTAGGGTGACGCTGCTGATTTTGTTCTTGCCTCTGATTTTCTTGGTCATAGCTATTAAGAGGCACCGCCTGATAGTTAGCCTTTTGGGGTTGTGTTACTTGTGCAGGCTTAGGGATGTTGATAGCAACCTGATTGACCGTAGCGGGTTTCTATTGCGTGGTCCCTATTTTGGTGTTTTTGGACCATTCTTTCTTCTTTGGCTTGGCTATCTCACCATCCTGAATCTTGATCTCTTCAATGATTCTGGCTTGTGCCAGAGCTTCCTCTAAGGTGGCATATTTTTGCAGCTACAATAGCATAGATATTGATCTCAAATAGCTTTTTGAGAACATTTGTGTGAGGTCAGACATAGGAGGGAGGTAGGGTAGCTTAGAAAGTAGAGTCCTCCACCGGTTCCCATATGCCACCATGGTTTCTTCCTCATACTACTTGAGGCTGGCTAAGTCACTTAGTGACGCCTTCTTCTTGGTGTTGAAGGCGAAGCGTTCGAGGAACGCATCCACTAGCTGATCCAAGTTGCTAATGTTGTGCTTTGGCAATTGAGTAAACCAATCCGAGGTAGGGCTTGCGAACGTGGTGATGAATGTTCTCAACAGCAAAGCATCATTATCCTGAATGCCAAAGCATTGGCTCAGGAATCTAGTCACATGCTCTTGGGCATCCTCCTCACCTCTAAAGATTGCCAACTGAGGCAGCTTAAAGTGTTCAGGGTAAGGGGGTGCAAGCATTGACGGATGCACAGGATGACTGTGGAGTTGGCGTAATGTGGGCTTTTGGGGCCCAGAAGTCTTGGTTTCCATAGACTCCAAATGCTCTAGCAGCACCTTATATGCATCGAAAGATTTAATCTCTTCCTCTTTAGTTTGCTCCCATCGTGGGTTGTGGGAAACTTGAGGCCTATGGAGGGGTGGCCGGATAGCAGCCCCTCCACCTTGGTAGGGCATTTCGGCCCACTCTTCTTCTTGTTCATACTCCTCATAGGCTTCTTGAGGAGTTTCTGGCCAAGACCTATGACCATGGGTGGGTCCCCATGGAGGGAGCCCATCGTTGTTCCTGGGAGTGGCCTCCCGCTCAGGTCTAGGAGGTCTCGGAGGCAGCACTTGGTAAGGTCATGGGGACCTATCTCGTACCAAGGGGTTGCACCTCTCATATGGTTCTGCTCTTTGGGTGCGAGGGGTTGGAACCCTCTCAGGAACCGTGTTATGGAGCAGCTCATCTGTTTGGCACCGAATGCGCTCTTTGCTAAGGCGATATAGATGCTCTAGCTGCTGTTGGTCTTGCTCAAGCTGCGTAATCTATGCTTGGCGGGCGGCATGTCTGGCGACTACCAGGTCGATTTGTTCCACCATCTTGAGTCTGGGAGGCCTAGATGCCTCTCCTACACATTTATCTCGATCGCGATGATCCGAGATCTCTATAGGCCGCTTCCCTCTATCGAGGTTGGCGGCATTCACTCGAGGCTCTGGCCTCGGTAGGTGACTCTGGTAAATAGCAAGTGCGGAGGCGCATTGCTCTCGCATTGTGTATTGCTCTTGAGGAATATGATGGTCTTCCTCATGCTCCCTTTCGTATATGTGAAAGGGGCGGGCAGAGTTGGCTCGCCCTGCTTGAAGAGCCTTGTGCTCTGGATTTGGCTTATTATTCCTAATAATGATGGGGGGTAAAGGAGGGATGACATAATCATGCGGCCTCTCCTCATAGACCCTATGCTGCTCTAGCACTTCATCATGTTGTGGCCACTCATATCGAGCTTCTAAGGGAGCCTTCCCATTTATATTGAGGGCCACGTGTAAGGACTCCTCCTGAAAGGGGCTATGATGACGGGCATGTCCCTCAGAGGGGTGCCTCTATAGTCCCATTCTAAAATGGCATGATGCGGACTCTCTTGTAGGTCAGGCCGCCAAGGCGGTATGACCAAGTCCTTGGGGCTATAGCGGAGGCGACTTGTGCCCCCTTGTACACTCTTCGCAGCTTTCGCCCTTGATTGGGCTTGGCTACGGGTGTACACCATGGTGGTCTTTTTGCTACCAGATGCGTAGATTTTTATTTCTTTTTATGATTTTTATGCTACACTAAACAGAAAGGATCACACACGCAAAGCAGTGATTATCTCGTTTAAAGATTAAAGGTGTGCCCTAAACCTGGTTTAGTGTGTTTTGATTTTGTTTTGAAAGCTTTTGTAAAGGATGTTTAAATGCAATATGATGGCTCTTATGACTCCCAAAAATGGTCGCCCCTTCGATATACCATTGCCAGGCCGATATACCAACCTCTCTATATACCCGCCCTTACGTGAGGGAAACTATTGGTACGTGAGAGCAGATGGTACGTGGAACGTAGGCGGTACGGAAGGGGGATCACCCTATTTTTGACACCTACCATAGAAGACTTATCCTCATGCACTGGGAATCACCCCAGCTACACTCGGTCAGCTTTCATCAGGATTTACGTCTAGCAACAGTAGCGATCGGGGTTTATGAATGCAAAATTCAAGCCAAGGTGGTGATGAAATCCACCGTTGGTCTTGATCAAGGGTTGGGGTTTTATGACCAGCTCCTTGGTGTTTATGTTGCCATGTGATGTGTGGGGTTCTTTTTACTTTGCATGAAAGGAAATAAACATGCAGCACAACTTTTCCTAAGCAAGCAAAGAACCAAAAAAATAGGAAACAAAAAATAGAAAATGACAGAAGGAGTTCAAGACCCCTACCTCTTCTCTGCCCAAGTCTGTTGGTTCTGAGTTTCTATCCTGAAACTGCATAGACAACTATTCATCCTAGGGAGGGATGAATTACAGGACTATATTCATCATAGGGTGGGGCAAATGCCCATTCATCCCTGGGTAAGATGAATTCCAGCTCTGTATTCACCACAGGCTGGAACGAACAACAGTCCAGCATTGGAAAACTCGGTACTGCAAGCAAAAACAATCAAATTTTGATCATATTTCTGATCTTAGAAATAGAGGACAAGGGTCCCACCGTGATCGCCACTGAAATCACGAGGATACGGAAGCAAAAAGGAAACTCCAAGTGCGATGCAAAACCGAACTAAACTTAACGCTAAATCCTATGAATTGAAAGTGCATGAAAAGAGGGAAAGCATGAACGAATCAAATCGAAACAAAAGCCAATAAGGAAGACAACCCTTTTTATTGATATGTTTTAGAACCCGGTTACAATGCGCCTCCTCCCCTTCTAAGGGCTAGGAGCGTTAAATATGCGTTCTTGTTACACCCATTGATGCTATTCCTTCTTCCGCGTGCCCACATGTAAAATGGGTGGACCAAACATCGCCGCCGCTTGCGTTGATGAGTCTTGGCTCCTTGCTGCTCTTCTAATGTCCTGATCCTACGTTCAAAGAAACAAGAAATAGTCAGTAGCACCTGTGGATGAAATAAAACATGCAATCCCTACGCCTTCGATTAATGCATGCAAGATATAAATAAAATGATAACTAACATATATCCAAATGATCTAAAAATTTGATAGGGGCATCAAGACCTCACAAAGAAAACACTGCAAATGGAACAGTCAGGAAATTCCTCACATATTTGAATTCGCTTCGGGGCGGGACGAATAGACCTGCAACAAAAATGTCGAAAGGCACTGTCCCAAATGTCACATCTGGGGAGCTCCAAATCACCTGCAAAGTTGGGATTAGCTAATTGGGGGTGTTTTGGGAAGACCCAGATGGTCATATTTCCCCAATTAGGCCTCCATCAATGGGAATTTGATGGGGGTTACCTGCAAGTTAGTAAAGGCGAACGAAGATAGAAACATGATCAAAATTGTTCAAAACAAGGTGAAATTTAAATGGCAACCTATCTAAGCAGCATAGAATTGAATGCAAAAATGATAGAAAGGAAATTTACCACAGATTTCCAATCACTCCGAAGTGGGGCGATTAGGACTGTAGCAGTGTGGGGGCACCCAGGGGCAGGCCGCCCATCGTTTGGGGCCCGATTTTGGCACCAATCCACTTGGGATGGGTCCAAAACCTCTTGTGGGGTATTGTCGGCAAATTTTATGGGATATTGTGGCCAAATGTCGGGTTTTGGTTCCAGATTTGTGCTTCCAATAACCACCCTATGACCTCCTTCTCAAAAGAGATCAAGGATGTGAAAGGCACAACTCAAAGGGGTGAGGGTGTGAAAGTAAAATGATAGCACTTCGTTGCTCCAAAATGCTCCTTCTCTATGTTTTTTGGGGTGAGAAGACTCACCATTTTATAGACCTGATGGTCTCTTTGGATGAGCATGCAGAGGTGCCACTTGGCAATCATGCCTCTCCAGGGGAGGGAAGATTCCTCCCTGATTAGGGGCTTCATGACTGCCCCTATAACTGCCTCTAACACTCAAAAATGCTCACTCACACTCCCATGCGATGAAGGAAGAATTAAGTGGCGGATCTGAGCTGCCATTTGTCAAGATTTGACTTTTTGCCTATCAAACCTGCTATTCGCCCCACCCTGGAGCGAATACTGCTATTCGTCCCTGGGTGGGGTGAATACCAGTTTGTAATCGTCCCTGGGTGGAACGAGTATGGAGCAAAGTTCCTGAAGGTGCCAAATTGACTCTTGACCTTCCAAAACTATTGTGAGAGTGGTTAGGACCACTGTTTAACCTCTAGGGGCTGCCCTTGGGGCTGTGTGTGTCAATGCGATCAGTGTTTGTAGTCACATAATCAGATTGGTGTTGTTTTGGTGTCTACAGTTATTAGACTTTTGTGATGTTTTATTCATGAAGAGGCAAGCGTTGGCACAGTGGAAAATATTTGCAAATTGAGTGAATATAAGGATTTTTGAAATTGTAAATTGGAGAATATAGGGACCCTAGACATTTGCCCATTCGCCTAAAAATTTTGGGACCAAATTTTTTTTGGGTTCATTCACCCCGCTATGATACATATTTCAAGGAGCATTCTCACCTAACTTTCTCCTTCAAATTATAATAAAATTCATTTCTCCCGCTAAATTTATCTCTTACAACACCATTATATAGCTAACATGAGAGTCATACTCATACATTTAAAACATTAATTATCTCCGATAGCAAGAGATACATAACAAATGAAAGACACTATGCGATAGACATATAACTTTTGACATATGGTGACTAATACACAATGACTCACATATGACGACTAACATAAGACAATAGACATAAGGTGGTAGACATAGGGTGACACACATAATCATCTAGATTTACTATCAAACGCTCAGTTTTCCTAAACAGTAATTTTCTTTTTTCAGTAATTTTCTTTTTTTAAACATCTTGTTCATGTTCATATGGATTTTTGTGCATTACCTCCATTAAAATATATTTTTATTTTTCATGCTTTATTTATTTCCTATCATTTTGATAGACATAGTGGTCATACCTTGTCAATCGCTCTGTGTCAGCAAAAAAAAATTGATATAGGGGCATTTTGTAAAAGGATATATCATTTGTAACATTTTTTTCATATATGACTCCATGTCGATCATTCCATGTCATTCGCACCATGGCAATTGCACCATAGCAATCACTTCTTATCAATTAGCCTGTGTCAGTCGCATGATATTAGTCTCATCGTGTCAACTGCATGATATCGATCGCATCTTGGCAATCATACAATATCAATCACATGGCCCACATCATGGCAACCATGTGATGTTGGTTACATCATGGTAGTCATACGATGTACACCGCATCATGTCAATAGTATGATGTTGACCACATCATATCGATCACACGATACCCACTACATTGTGTCGATCGTACAATATCAATCGTACGATATCGACTAAATCATGTGGTCACATCATGGTAGTTGTACAATGCCAACCACATCGTGTCAACTACATGATGTTAATCGTATTGTGTAGCTGCATCATGGAAACTACATGATGTCAGTTGCATCATTTCATCCACACGATGCTAGTCGTATCGTGTGGCCACATCGTGGAAGCTGCATCATGTCAGTCATACAATATTGGATGCATCTTGTCAACTACACAATGATGGCCACATTATAATAGTCGCACGATACCAACCGCATTGTGTTAGTTGCACAATATTGCCCGCATCATGTCAACCATACAATATCATCTACATGGGGTATTTTTTGCTCAAATATATGAATATTTTCAATATTCAAGACCTCATAACAATATGTTTTTAGCTTTACATAAATATATAAAAATTTAATTTCATAATATTAAATTAAAAATAAATATATAATAAAATCAAATAGCATTCATTAACTCAAGTTTATTTATTTAAATTTTAAATTTAAACTATTAAATTTTCATTAAAGACCATGTGATTGAATGTAATTGTTAAGGAGGTAGCAACCTTGCTAGCACAAGACGAAAAGTTAAACAAGGAAGATGGAAGCAACCTTGGTAGCCTAATATTACTTTTGCTAGGAGTCTTATTTCTAGGTTCATGATAGAACCTCATGACAATCATATGAGAGCAACAAAAAGAATACTTTGATATATCAAAGGCACATCATATATGTAGCTCTGATACTTGTGTTATTGTGCACTCTCTATGTCTCAACATAGTGACTAACTATAGTGCCAATGTAGTGCCTATGAACCATTATAGTGTTGAAATACTATCAAATATATTTTCTAGACAATGGGTGCTACTTAGACATAACAATTACTTAATTTTAAAAATATTTAAATACACATTTTTAAATTGGTTATTTTAACAATTAATTTTTTTACCAGTAATTTCTATTTTTTAAAATGATGTCATGTTCATCTTTCGTTTATACAGGTAAAGTATCACTTGTTGGCAATGGAAACAAGGGAGGCTAATCTTTCGATAAAAATAGTATCCTAAAATACTTTCATCATATTTCAAAATCTAGTTACCCATCAACATCTGCACAAATTCAAGGTACAAACACCTTTTACTTACTAAACAGTTAATTTTTGTATACTATTAATTTTATATATAATGTCTTTCTTCATTAAAAATTGTGTTTTTTTTGTTGATGGCTTTATCCAATGTTTATCTATATTTTTAATAGAATGTGTGTTTTTAAATCAAAAAATGATATGAAAAATCTTTGTTTGTAGAAAATGTTATTGACCTTGGTATGCCTCCACTTCAAGATATCCCCGATAATGAAATTCCCATAAATGAAATTTTTCTTAATGAAATGTAGCAACATGAAGAGATATGTGAAACTAGCATGCCAAATAAAAATAAAATAATAGTTCTCATACAATCCCCACTTCCATAGAATATTCTTCTAAGAATCCTAAACATAGAAAGTTAACCAAGTAGACTATTGGAAGAACATTTCAGCCTGAATGGTCATCATAATTTCCATTTATTGAGCCAATGTAGCCAAATAATAGTAATGAAGAACTAAAATAATGTAGATGTATAATTTGTAGTTGGAAACTCGAAAAGGATCATAGATTGCAAATTAAGAAAGATACAATAGAAAAACATTGTGGAAAATTTTATCTAACAATAAAAGAAAGTCATGGAACAACAAAAAAAAATATTAGGTGGAAGGATGCATCAGAATGTGCACATGTCAGATATGCACAAGAATATGATAAAGAAATGAAACAACAACAAACTCTGGTTGAGAAATGTGGAATGATTCAAGCCCGATTTCAAAAAATGAATAAGGCCACTTTAGCTTCAAAATTTTTACAGTTTGTTGTATATATTATTCCTAATAAAGGGTAGACATATATCTAATTTCATTGCTTATAAATACTTATTTCAACTAGCTAATGTGCAAAACCTTCCCAATACCTATTGGTCATATCGAAGTGGTTAGAAAATGGTAAAATATCTCTCATTGGTTGAGAAGGAGGACCTCAAAGAGAAATTAAAACATGCCAAATTCATTTCACTTTCATTTGATGAGGTGATTGCTATTGATAACACATCTTGGATTTGCATGCATGTTTACACATTGGAAAATCATTTTAGGCAACCTCATTTACTTGCACTACATAAGATGGTGGAAAATTGCAATGCAGAAAACCTTTACAATGTTGTTGTAACTAGTTTAAAGAAAATAGTAGGAATGAATGATATGGAAATAGCCACTAAGTTAATATGCATCAGAGCTGACGATGTTGCTATAATGCAAGGATACATGAATGGTATTTGTGTTCGACTACAAATATCAATTACCCCATATTTGATCCCTATTCATTACATGGCTCATAGAATGAATCTTGTATACAAGTTGTGAGCACATTTGTTCCCTATTCATTGCATAGCTCATAGAATGAATCTTGTATACAAGTTGTGAGCACATTTGAAAATGTAACGAGAGTGGAAGAACTTATCCATGAAATTCATGCTTATTTTTCATGCATTCCAAAAATATTTTTAGAGTTTCAAAAGTTTGCACTAGGAGTTACTGAAGGTAAAAAATTGTTAAAAGATGTAGATACTAGGTGGATTTTGTTGTATCAACCAGCATATAGAGTTTTCAAAGAATATCAATTTTTGGCAATGTTTATGTATGCAAATTTTAGGGTAGTTGATAAGGCTAAAGATTTATTATTCCAAATGAGTGACTTGGAAACATTTCTCACATTGTGTGGTATTCTTCCAATGTTGGAAGAAATGAATACTTTGATTAAACTTGCACAAAAAAGATCAATTTATATTGTGGATTTCATTAGGGTGAGAAAACAAATTTGTATGCATATTGATATGATGTACACATCTGGTGAAATTTTTATGGATCCCATGTTTGAGAGTTGGAGAACATTAACAAACATCAATGATCCTCAAAAATTTTTGAAGTTCAACATAAACAATCATCTTTGTATTAATGTCCATGGAAATGCGATACCCTTATATTGTTTTTATAAATGACTGGATATAGCTACAAATGAAGTTAAACAAATGCCCATAACATACAACAAATTTGATGTAGTTGTACACGATACAAATATTAAACTAAGAAAAATAGCAAAAACCTTGACAAAAGAAATAAGAGATTATTTTCAAAGAGATGAATTGCTTGAGGCTATGGGTGTGGTTAACCCCATGTTTTAGGATCCTTGTACTAAATACCAAAATATAAATGGTTTATTTCTCAAATACATGGGCACTCTTCTTAACCATTTCACTAAATGTGTGGAAGTCAATGGTATTGAAATCAATGGTGTTCTCAACAAAGATCTTTTGAGAAAACAATCAAACAATTTTGGAATGACAATGGTTGGTCAAGTTTCACGATTGAATAACCATCATGAACCAGGTTCTATTTCACGTTTGTGGAAAATATTGCATCCCAATAGTGTCTTACAACATACAATGAGTGAATATTTTCTTTTATATGAATTATGTCAAACAATGATTTTGGGATCTATGGAAGATGAAAGGGTGTTTAGTGCATTATTATTTATAAAATCTAAAGTTCAAAACAAGTTGGATAAAAATTTGGAAAATTGTTTGAGAGTATATGTGTCGACCTATGAGGTGGATAAGTATCCTTATGAAAGAGATTTGGCATATTGGAAATATCTAACAAACAAAAGAGGTATTATTAATACTCATGATGATGAGAATAAGGGTAAAAATGATCAAATTGTAGAGATAAAAATTATGGGTATGAGTACAGAAGATATTGAAAATAAGTGTTTGTTTTAGCATAAGTGTTAACCACACCCATAAGTACAAAAATTTTAGTATGAGTACAGAAATTTTGGGTAGCATAAGTGTTTATTTCAGCTTCCAGCATTGTAATCAATGGATGATTTAAAATTTTGAATAAATTTCACATTATTCATTATTAGCTTTCTACATGATATTGAGAATTGATTTTTCATTTTACTAGGACATGTATTTTTTGATATCTGAAAAGTGTTTGTTTTGGCTTCTAGCATTGTGGATTTGTTGTTTTTATATCATGTCATTGTTATTCTATTGTGTCTATCTCCAAAAAAATCTATTTTTATATCATAGACGTGTTATTGGATTTTCTATATATGTTCATAAGCTTTTTAAATATCATAGCCCTATTATTTGATTATGTATATGTTGATGAAATTGTATGTTTAACATTTAAGCATTGTTATTGAATTATCAGTCTATGATATTTAAATTATTTATTAGATTTGTATTTTATAAACCATTTATGGCAAAGCAGATATATGTGTTGCAATTCACTCATTTAAAAAGTTTTTATAAAACATAAGAGAAATTTTTACCTATGTCCATATTTCCTAGCAATTCATTCGTAATTGACAATTATTTATTGCATCCACATTAACTAATTATAACATCATAATTTTTAAAATAGAATTTCAAAAAAACAATACACAATTTATAGAAATGGTCTCTTTTATTAATTGGAAAGCATTCTTTTACAATTTACAAAATTGTTGATTGCTATACAACAAAAGCTACAATCAACTAGTTGGCTTTCTCCTAGGTGCCTGAAGCATGAGTTGGATCTTCTAGAGAATGAGTTTGTGTTGATGATCTCTCATCAATATCCCTCACTTCTAGTGCACCAACTCTTACCAAACCTTGTGTTGTAGTGGTCAACCCCGCTAGCAATGTTCCTTCTTCTTTCACAAGATCTTCTTTAAATGGTGCATTCAGTTCCTTCTCATTTTGTTTGAACAAAATATCCACATCCAAGCCATTATCTCTGATGACCTTCTTGGGCCAATTATTTTCCCTCATGATGTATTACAATTTTTTCCATATCAATAACTTATTGTAGACTATTTATTGCAGTTTTAATTAATGTTTTCATGCCGCTCACTTGCATCTTCAAGTATTCAAAATTATACTGCAAAAGAGAAGATAAAGACGTTATTATAAATAAATAAAATATATGTATGAAAGAAATGAATTTCAGTTATATGTAAAACTTACATCAGTGGTAACTCTTGTATTTTCTGCAGCTGCTACTTTATGCTTATCTCTAGACTATTCGTTGAAAAATGGTTGGGCCTCAACATTGAGGTTTTCCAATCTGTTTAACATAATTTGCAAAATTTCATCATTGTATGTGGACTTATTCTTTACACTATAATATTCAACCTAATGTAACAATGCATCAAGCTTTTGTGGTTCATTCTCCAATGAGTATATCTCCTTTATTTTTGAAAATTTATTGTATCAGGTATTTATTTCTTTTATTAAAACATTTTCTCGATATTTCCAATATTTTAAGCCAGTAATTTCTGAAAGCAAACTTTTCTTAACTATAACTTCACAACTAAGTGCTAATGAAACATCTACAAAATTAACTTTCTCATCATCGCTAAGAGGATGTTGGATGGTGGTTTGATGGGAGGGGGATGAGCTAAGTGTGGTGGTAGCTACCCCAAAAGCCTCTTGTGCTTCATTATGCTTTTGCAGATCATGAAGCAAATTAGTTGCCTTGAAAGGTAAATATTCAGGATTGGTATCATAATGCCATAAAAATTCAATTAAACTATTGTAAAAATAATGCCATAAAATAGTTTTAATTAAACCACACTTACCATAGGAAAATGTGACCTGCATTACTGACTCTATCCTCGCTGATGATGGATCCCCTTGTTGTTGCTCTAAAAACATATACATTTTTTTACCAAACTAATTGTAATTTTAAATCAATAAAACACATAATTTTTAATAGTAGTTTTGAATAGTAAGATTACTTCTTCAAAATCACTTGTAACATGTCTAGAAATCAAATGAGTTAGAGGTGTACGCTGAGGATCTGAGGAAGCCCTCATACGTTTTATAGTTCATGTAGTACTTACTGGTGTTGATTTTGACTGTGTGTTAAAATCTCTAGTGGCTTCATGCATGTGATCTCTTAAGGCGACATCTTTTTGAGTAGCAGATCCAACTGATTTTTTCTACATTCAAGCAAAAATTAGAAAATTTAAAAATTATTTGGAAAGAAGAATATATAGTTTTTTGAAAAATAAAATTTTACCTGTATTTCTTCTTTGGTTAGACCAATAGCCATTAATCTCAGGTGCAATGTAGTTGGAAGTGGGGTATCTTTAACATTATAGTATACTTCATAAAAAAGGTAAATAATAAAATGGGTGGATGTTACTACACATGTAGTTTGTTGTCTTCAAGTGTTAAGAAGATATTGTTTAATGCGGTTTGAAATGTAGGTGCAATAGTCAAATTTGGTGTCCAAAAGACATCAAATCAAATAGGCCAATACCCAAAATAACATGTCTATAAGTCATCCTTACAAAATAAGTCTTGCTTGGAATATTTCTATACAAACATGAAGAAAATTATCTACAACAACAAAAACGTTTAAGCCCCTTTTGGACTTACTAGAGTGAACTGAAAATAAAAAATACAACAACATTAGAAAATAAAAATTAGAATACCTTAAAAATACAGAATAATAAAAATTAAATTTAAAAAAAATATCGGTCAAATGTTGCAAATCAAGACCGTATTTTATCTCCAAGGTTAGTTTATCATCGTTGCTCAAAGTATACTGATTGGTCACTAGTTTACCATTGGTATATGGCAGCCCTGTTAGTCACTGCAGATCTAAAGGTTTGATAGTAAAACAAATATTCTTGATATTGATGGTCATCTAGACAACGAATGCATCATAATCATAGGAGTTGACTATCCTTTGCATGAGGGACACATTGGTGTTGTACTATATCATTTTTACTACCCTACAAAACTAGATCTAACCCATTGTGTATCTCTTCCAAGTGTGTTGAAAATATTACAAATGTTAAAGTAATAAATATTTTTTAAGGTAACCATTTGGATGATGCTTTGATCTGATTGTAAGCAAATTATTTGGATTCTAGATTCTGGACTATGGGTGGAAAAAAGAAGGAAAAAATCTACGATGGGAAAAAATCTAAGTTAGGAAAAAAGACAAAAAAAATAAGTCTGTATGCCTATTTATAGAATTTTGCATACCTGAATTCAGTTCATGCGCGACACGTGGTAGATGAAAGGACACGTGGTAGCATCTTATTGATGCATACTAGTTGTCATACCTTGGCAATCACTCCTTGGCTTTTGCAACATGTCAACAGCACCATGCCAACCACATGGTGCCAACTGCACCATACCGATCACACGGTGCTAGCTACACACTATCAATTGCACAAAAGGCCACACCATGGTGGTCATGTTGTGAATGTCACACAACTTACCCCAAAATTGGGGACCCACCTTTTGTTTTGGTATTTGGGTGTTTGCTTTTTGTTTTAAGTGTCTAATGCGTTGATTTATTTTGGGTTTGCAATTTTTGCCATGTTGACGATATATTTATCGTCAATTTGTTGTCGATGATTTTTATCGTCAATTTCTTGTCAACAATTTTTATTTTCATTTTTTTGTCGATGACTTTTATCGTCAATTTCTTATCGATGACTTTTATCATCAATTTGTTATTGACAGCCTTTTTATCATCAATTTGTTGTCAACGATTGTTATCGTCAGTTTTTTATCGATGATTTTTATCATCAATTTGTCGCTGATGATTTTTATCGTCAATATTGTCGATGATTTTTATCATCAGTTTGTTGTCGATGATTTTTTATCGTTAATTTTGTTGTTAGTAATTTTATTGTTAAAATTTTGTGTTTTTGTTCATCTGTTTGTTTCAAATAATAATAAATAAATAAATAAAAATAAAGAAAACTTAAGTTATTATATATATATAATATGTTTTATTAAATAAAATAATAAAAAATAAAATAAAATCATTTTTATATATATAAAGGGTAATGCATATGTACATATCCAATAGAAGGTCATAGTTTTTTTTCTTTATATTTCGTAGCCCCGCTTAAAAGCAATTTATTTCATTGGGCTCGAGTGCTAGTCATCAACCTCATGGTTGGGGGTGTTGATATTAACTTAATGGATCGAAATTTATTTCCAATACCTATAAAGGTCATGTTCTATGGTGTTCAAGTGGGGGCAAGGATTGCATGTCAAATCATTATTCAGGGTGATATTATATGAAGATTGTTCATGTCTAATTTCTATTATAAAAGAATATTTAATATTGATTTAGTGGTTATTTTGTAAGTTTTTATCTAACTTAAGGTTTATGATATGCAGGTTACCCACGCTCTATGAACAAGCATCGGCGACGGACCTTGGAGGATGGTGAACATTTTTTTATGGAGGTGGACTAATCAATCCTGCGCGGACGTGGATAGACTCTCGGAAGACATATACAAGGATTCTAAGTGGACCATCATATTTGCCGAGATGAATTGGAGGTAGCCATTGTTGGTACATACTACAACGTCCAGGGAAACTGTAAATGATAGTAGCACCGTTCGATGAGGTATGAGCTCCTATGATGCATACGACTCATGACTTCGATCGAGGCAAGGAATGGTTCGAGACAGGGTCTACGTGTTCATGGCAGTGAATGAAGATGTATATGATGCAGGATGCCCGTGTGGTAGAAGGGCGCTCTGAGGGATTCGACATGTAGGTAACCGTGAGCTGGCAGCGACAGGTTGAATGTTCGAAGATACCCGGAGATAAACAATAACTATGATCATGGCATCATCGAAGCAGAAGAGAGATGTAGAAGATAAGAAGTCATGGATGGAATCACACAGCAATCTCAGATAATAAATCCCGAAAAATAGTTTGACACACCTGGATTGCAAATGAACGTGGCATTGACCGTTGTTGGGTAGCTACAATGGATGAGAATCGATCTCAGATGTCATAAATTACAAGGAGCATGTTGGGGGAAGAAAAAGGATAGCTCTGCATATGACAGTGATGTGGAGGACTTGGGTTTGATGGTGTGGCACTCCGAAATACCGAATTGCGATTGATGACATGGAGGAAAATGCGGTCACACAGTGGGTGTAGACCAAGTGGGTGCAGGTTTCAAGAGAAGATATATAGGGTAGCTATTGTTTCATCCTAAATCATAAACTAAAAACTGTAGTAGTGACAAGGATGCATTGGAGTCTACGGCAACAGGCCAGATCGACGTGCTTGCTGGAAATTCCCATTAATATATTTCTCCCATCGACGGTATTACCAGGACCAAATCACACGGTGATCGGATGGGAATTTGGCATATCCATAGACCAAGCAGGTATAGCCAGAGTGCAGTCGAAGTGGACATCAACGGTTTACAGCAACTCCGGTAGCCAAAAGGAAAGGTGTAGAGCAAGGTTGAGGATAACTTAGGGCAACCATTGGCAAACAACTATCACAACTTAGATTACGTGATCATGGGATATAAAAAATAATATATTTTATGATATTATTCATGGGTATCCACATCATACCAAAGATTTTCAGCATGGCTAATCAAACATACGTGGAGGACTTTAGAGATCTGACGTCGATAGCCGGGGCCTGGCAACGAAGAAACGATGCTACGGTGGCAAAGACTCGGCAACCCATACAGCAACGATTTGTAGGATGGATACGTATGTCATTTTGAAGCGATTCGAGCGGTGGACAAGGCAACAACATCACCGTAGGGAAAATATAATTATCGAGGATAGGACGCAAATAGCTTGTAAGAAGCGATGCAGTTATCGCAGGAGATAGGGGCCGTTTCATACCATATCATTAACGTTCTAAATCCAATAGGGTTTCCTTTATTGGAATAATATGATGATTGTTTATTTTGATGCCAAATGTTTACGTTAGTGGAAGGTCGTCTTTAAAAAAGGTAGCGTGGCCAAGATTAGCGTCTGGTTAAGGCGTTACACAGTGAGAGATGAAACCGCGCTAAAGGACGAGTCACCTGATTCAAATTTAGGCGGTATCCATTACATATGGTCATCACTCATGTATTAAAAGGTGGATTATATACTAAGATAAATTGATAAAAGGTTGAACACTTTATCAAAAAGGGTTATTTAAGAAAACACCTTTGTAAGCATTATAATAAGTACGATGAAGGTAAAATGAATCAAAACTAAGTTAGAAACCAAACGGAAATGAAAACGAAGGGTTGCCGGAAGACTGCAAATACCCATTGCGAGGAAGTAACAAGGGCTGGTTTTTTTTTTTTTTTTTTTTTTAAAGAACAGAAATGCTGCTGGAAAATAGATGTCAAAGAGAAACATCATGCAAGGGTTTTTCAGAAATTTGGATTTTGTTAGTAAAATAGAAGGAGGGTTTTTTGCATGCTTGAATTTAAAATTTTATCTTTTCTTTTTTCAAGTTTTGAATTTATAGATGATGTTTGATGCATTTTAATGGTCACATCATTGAATGTTTGGAGTTTGAAATTTATTTTATGTGTCCTAGGAGCTAGCACTTAGTTTATTTTGATGATGAAAATGTAGGTTAGAATAGATTAGGTTGCATGTAAGAGTTTCTCACATCTTCGGTTTTGCAGGATAGGGTACCATCAAACTCATAAGTCTTTGCATGTTTACGTTTTCAGCATTCAAGTTCATTTCTAGTTTTTATTTTAATACTTTGAGGATTAAAATAAAAATAAAAAAATTAAAATGATAAAAATAAATACATGGGTGTGAAGAATGAGCATCAATCTTTCATTCGAAACAAATTCGAGCTCATTTCAAAGTCATTTCGATTTTATAAAAATTGTTGAAAATGACTGTTTTATGCAGATTTTTATAATTTCGGAATTTTATTTTTATACATTTTGAGGGTGAATCAGATTTTTTTTGCTTTTATGTTTTCATTTACAAGCATAAATGAACTTCCCTTAATAAAAATTTTAATCTCATCAAAGGGGGGTAATTTTTAATGGCATTCCATAAGCCATCATTTGCGGAGCAATAAATTTACCTTTCTTTATGAAAATTCTGATTTCATTAAAGAGAGGTAATTTATACATTACATCAAATTTTATTGTTTTAAAGCATTAAATTATTTCTTCTTTATAAAAATTTTGATTGCATTAAAAAGGGATAATTCATAATGACATTTTGAGGTTATTATTTTAAAGCAAATAAATTGGTGTCTCTTTATGAAAATTAATTTCATAAAAGAGGGACAATTTATTAATTATATCAAAGGCTATCTTTATCTTCATGATAGAAGCTAGATTTAATGTATATTTTCATCATTTCAGATTCACATTCATATATAGGTTTTAATCTTCTACTTCATGCTTAAAGTAGGATTTAATGCAAGATAAAACTTGTTTAAAATCTACTTAATAAAGGAAGATAAAATCTACCTAAAAAAATTCAAGATAAAATGAATTAAGGCTACATAATGGTCATATTAGGGTCAATTCATATTTGTATTTAAGTTTCATGAACAATCATTAATATGGAATAATAAAATAAACCAACACATACCCCTTGTTAACAGTTACTTGCAATCACTAAGGTATTCCTAGCATTTTATTTTTATATCTTCATTGAGATTACTAATACACATGTGCAATGTTAATATAGCGGAACCTTGGAGAAGTTATTTTGATTTCTAACTTCTTTGCAAGAGAGGGTTTTATGATCAAAATCCTAAGGTGGGTGTGGTTTTGCAATTGGGTAAAATTACCACTCAACATTTTGGTGCTAGAAGGAGGACCTGAATTGGTTTACTTTATTTTATTTATGCTAAATTATTCATTGTTGTTTCAAATGCTTTTGAATTGTTCATACAATGAATAATGTGATTTTGGTGTAACTTTGAGAGTTTTGAATTGCTAAATATTTCAAGTTCATTTGATTAGCATATTTGGCCTCTTTTAACACTTAACACTTTGGGAGCTAAGAGGGTCTGAATTAATTTATTTTATTGCTATCTAGATGCTAAATTCTTCATGTTACTTGAAATATTTATTCAGAGACATTGGTCTTGACTAACAAGGTTTTGTTTCCATATGATCACTTTCATTGATTCTAACATTCTCTATTTTGATGATGCACTAATGCTAATCTTTATGCAATTTGAGAATGTTCTTTCATGTCATGGTTTAATTGAGGTATATCTTGTTATCGATACTAACATGATGATCTTTGTGGTTTACTCATTTGAAAATTGTTAGTCATTTTATGCTTCTTTGCAAGATATCTTTATTTGACTAACAAAGTTGATTTTGAAGCTATTCTTTGAGTTTCACTAATGGCGACATTTGATGAACTAAGAGCAAGAATGATATCTATGTTAGGGGACTATTATAGTTTATTTGAAATACCTAGAATACCCCATCAAATTTTTGAATGTATATTGGAGGGTCCACCATAATGTGGGCAGAATTTGGCATTGGGATACATACAAAATTTGGATATCTACAAGAGCATGTTAATTCAATGGCAAATTTTCCATGAGGACATTGCTTGTAGGTTATTCTCATACATTTTGGATGACAGATCATTCTGTTGGTATGGCCAATTACCCATGGAGGTTAGGACTTCTTGGGTCCAACTAGAAGCAACATATATTTATCATTTTGGTAATCAAGTTGACTTAGATATGTTGTAAAATTAGTTTACCTCTATTTTTAAAGAGCCTAATGAATCTATAAGTCAATTCAATGAGAGGTTCTGTGAGTTGCATGCTCAAGTGTGGGAAATTTTTGACACAATAGAAGAGGAAGTTATTCAAGTATACATGGGAGCCATACCCCCCGTACTTGCTACACTTTTAATGGAAAATCTTGATGTCCCATATTTGCATAGAATCTATAAGGTCGCAATAATGGTAGTACAAGGGCAAGTGGAGGCACAACATGTTCCCATGAGAGATTGTTCTTTTAGAGTTATTGATGCCAACCTACACCAACCATCTAATATAGCACCCTCCACTCCAATGGTGCCTAAGGTGAATGTTCAAGGGGATGAATTTGAATGTCCAAATTTTATAACCACATTAGATATTGTCCAAGGGGATGTGCAAGTGGCCAAGCCAATATTTCCAATGAGGATTGTATAGATATGGGTTCATTTCTAAAAATGCATGAGTATTTAGATAATGGAGGTGTCCTAAATTTAACTAGTTTTGAGATATGTGATAGGACAAAACCTTCCATAGAATTGAATAAAGTGGTTGAAAGTGAAATTGAAAGAGAATCAATAAATGAATTTGAAGATATAATAGAATTTCACCACTTGTTCTCGGAAGATGCTTTAGATGATATTGTTGAAACTAAGGGTCAAGAAGACCCACACCTTCCAAATTGTGATGAAATTGAATCATGGGTTACAAATGTGGATAGTGATCTTGTAAACTTGAATACAAAGAGTAGCCCACTTTTGGAAATCATTGAACCATCTAAGGAAGGTGAAGGTGAATTTTATGAGAAACATCTTGATGAATTGGGAGATGGTGAAGAAGTAGTTGAGCATCACAACTCAATTTTGGAAGATGATTACTATGATTCTTGGAAGAAATTGGATGAATATGCTCACTATCAACCCTTTAATGAACCCTTTTTGTCAATTAATATGCAGGATAACATAATTACTTTCTCGCAGGAAGCTACTACAATTCCTGTACAATCTGAGAAGGTTTTGGAAGAAGGATTGGAATCTCATAAAGTGTTGGAAAACGATGATGATCCTACTACCATGCATAAATAAGAAAAATAATTGATAGATGAATCAAAATATCATGTCAATGATACAATGGAGTTTCATCCCATGAATTTAAATGACAATTTTTACAATGGTTGGGGAAGATATGAAGATGTATTGTTTTCTCACACTCTTATTGATGAAACACCTATTCCTCTTGATATGCAGGATGTTGAAACTTCTACTTCACATGAAGAGCTTACATTCACAAGATTAGAGAAAGTTCCCAAATTAGATCATGTTGAATATGAATTCATTGAAAATCTTGTTGAAAAAGAAAGGGAAGAAATGGTAAATGTTTCTTATGACTCATCTATTTTAGATGAGGAAGAGGTAAAATATTCTATTTCATTCTTGACTATTGAAAATTTGGATACAAATTCACATGATTATTTTGAGGATTCAAATGAAGAGAAATCATGGATGGTTGAAAAGAAATTGGAACCAAATGACAAAGAGATGGATTTATTCAAAACAATTCAAATTATTGATCATGGTAATGTGTTATTTGATACTCACCTTGACCAATAAGATGAAATGTTTGAAAAGTATGGGTATACTTTTGATTGGGTACCTAACTTTGGTATTTTTGAATAGGTGTTTGATGAAGAAGGTAAAGACCATGAGGTAAAAGAGGGAATTGCAAATCCTTACCAAGCCTTGGTAAATGAAAATCTACAAGAGGTAGAATCTAACCTTTTGTGTCCAAGCATCCAAGCTTTAGGTGAAGATTTGTATAATCACTCATTGGATTCAAATATTATTTATGATAAAATGCCATTGGAGGTTAATAAAGAACTAGAATCGATTTATCCTCACACCTATAATAAGATTGCTTTGGTAAATTATATGGAAGTTGATATATTTGAATTGTTGAATCAAATTCATCAATAATTAACAACCGAATCTAGGATAAAATCTTATAATAATTCTCATTTAACAAATATCCTATATGCTTGTAAACTTTTACATAATTTTGATTGGCCTACAAACATAGAAGATGATTTGGATTTGAAAGCACGAGGATACGAAAGAAAAAAATGGAAAGCTAACATGCGATATGCAAACAAAGAAATCGAACTTAGCGCTAAATCCTAAAAACTTGAAAGTGCATGAAAAGAGGGAAAAGCATGATCGAATCGAACTAAAACAAATGTGAATCAAAAGAAGATAGACCTTTTATTGATGTGTTTCAAAATTGGTTACAATGTGCATCCTCCCCTTCCAAGGGCTAGGAGCGTTCAAGCATTCTTTCTAATTACATCCATGGGCGCCTTTCCTTCTTCCGTGTGCCCACATGTAAAATGGATGGACCAAATGTCACCGCCGCTTGCATTGATGAATCTGGACTCCTCGCTGCTCCTCCGACATCCAAACCCTACATTCAAAAAGAAAAAAAATGATCAGTAGCACCTACGGATGGAACAAAGCATGCAAATCCCCAAGCCTACGCTAAATGAATGAGAAAAACAAATTAAACTATGTTCAAAACAAGTCCAAATACTATGAAAATTTGACAGGGGTATCAAGATATCATCATAAGGGCACTACAAAAAGAACAGTCAGGAAATTCCTCACCGTTTTGAGTTCGTTTCGAGGCGGGACAAATTCACCTACAACAAAATGCCGAAAAGGTACTGTCCCAATGTCCTACCTCGAAAGCTCCAAAAAACCTAGAAACTTGGGGTTAGCTAATTGGGGACATTTTGGGAAGACCCAGATGGTCGGATTTTCCCAATTTGACCTCCATAAATGGGAATTTTATGTTTCTTATCTACAAGTTAGTGAGAGCGAAAACATGATAGCATAATGGCAATTAGTCAAAATGAAATGAAATCAAAATTGTAGACTACCTAAACAACATAGAAATCAAATGCAAGAAATGAAAATGACCAAAAGCAAAATCTGCTATAGATTCCCAATCGTTCCTAAAAGGGGCGATTAGGCCTGTGGCAGTGTGGGGCGCCCTGGCGGGCCACCCACCGTTTGGGGCCTGATTTTGGCACCAATCCACTTGGGATGGGTCCAAAATCCCTTACAAGGTGTTTTTGACAGATTGGGGGGTATTTTGTGGCCAAATGTCGGGTGTTGGGCTTGAGATTCATCCTCTCAAAAGTCACCCAATGACCTCCCCTCTAAAGGAGATCAAGGATGTGAAAGGTGCAAATCCAAAAGGTGTGAGGCGTATAAATAAAATGATAGCACTTCATTGCTCTAAAATGCTCCTACTCTATATATCTTGGGGTGAGGAAACTCGCCAATTTATAGACCTGGAGGCCTCTTGAAATGGGCATGTGGGGGCACCACATGGCAGCCATGCCCTCCCAGGGGGAAGGAGATTCCTCCCTGAATTGGGACTTCATGACTGACCTTGCAGATGCCTCTAACGCTTAAAAACGCTCACCCATGCTCCCATGTGATGAAGGAAGCATTGGGTGGCAGATCCGAGCTGCCATTTGTCAAGATTTGACTTTTTACTCGTCAAACCTGCAATTCGCCCCACCCTAGAGCGAATTTAGAATTTGTCCCTGGGAGGGGCAAATCCCATATTGAATTCATCCCAGGGTGGGACGGATCCTTAGAAAAGTTCCTGAAGGTGCCAAATTGACCTCTGACCTTCCAAAACTACTGTGAGAGTGGTTAGGACCACAGTTTGACCTCTGGGGGCTACCCTTGGGGCTATGTGTGTCAAAGCGATCAGTGTTTGCAGTCACATAATCGGATTGGTGTTGTTTTGGTGTCTATAGATGCTCCTTTTTGGGATGCGCTATGCATGGCACATCGCCGAGCAAAAATAGATAACAAAAGCACTAATGATTAGGGTTTCTTAGTAACCTAACCAACTTTTGATGCCCCAAGTATGGAAAGGGCATGCATTCTTGAATCCTTGCTTCTGATGAGTGAAGGAACTCCATTCAAGTGTTAACCTTTTTTGGTGAGGTGTTACTTGAGGTCAAACATTGATCAGTCATGAATAGGCAAAGGGCGCAACCTTTTGTCTGTGGGAACCTTGAGTTCATGATTCACGAATGCCAAGTGATTGATCAACTTGTGATTATTGCTTGTTTACTGCCCCAAGCAGGAGCGTGATTGTCTTTGTCAATGATTCTTTGAATGCATGTCATTTTCCTTAATTGTGTGTGTATTTGTTGATTGGTGACTAAGTGTGACGACCCCCTCAAGAGACAAATCAATGAGGGAATGACCTTCATGAGAAAAGCGACGAGTCACTTGACCCAAGATGACTTGTGCAAAGGGTGCCTTTAGATTCTTATATTTGAACGTGTGTGCAGTTTTCCGATATTTAGACCTATTTTTGGTGGGTGTTAACCCTTTTGGCGACGCCGTTTGGAGCTAAAATTGTCAAAAATCCGTCTTCTTGTGGAGCGGTCCGGCCATGGTGGCCTTCTTAGGGAGTAGGATGGTGACGATTTATAACCTCAATGTTTTTTTTGGATGCCAAGAATATCAGGCGCAAAGGCGCCTTCATTCGACAATGTTATTACTTATTTTTGGGTGGGTTTTTGACCCTTTTGGTGATGTCGCTTGGGGATGAAATTCTCAAAAATTTGTCTTCCCATGGAGCGGTCCAGGATGTCAAGTGCCAAAGCACTCTCATCGGGCAAGTTTATTAGCTGTTTTGGTGCATTTTTGTTCAATTTTTGTTGTTTTTTGAAATTTTTGCCCTGAATTCATTCCGGGGTGGGACAAATTCCAGCTTAGTATTCATCCCAAGGTGGGACGAGCGCTAACCAGAGCGCTCGTCCCACGGGGAATGAATATAAGCTAAAAAGGCTTATTTAAAGGCCAAAACTAGGGTTTGGGCTCATTTGCATCTAAATTTTCTTACGATTTGGAGCTCTGGGGAGGAGGAGGTTAATTCTACAAAGCAAAGCACTGTCGAATTTCTCCTGACATCATGAGTGCACAAATCGAATCGAGCGACAAAGCCGAAGCGAGACCAGTAAGTGCTCCTTTAGTGTTATTGCTTTTGTTATGTGTTTTTGAAATTGCAAGTGATTTGTTTATTTTTCTTTTGTGATGATGTTTTCTCAAAATTAAAATGGAAACCCTAAAAACTGAACTAAACACAAACCAAGACTTTAGCTAAAAATTGAATGGAGGACGTAGCTAAAACCTAGGTGAAAAATCTTTATTTTTGCTTTTAACTAAAACCCTAGGATAAACGGAACAAAAAACCCTAGTTTTTTAGGCTGAGCTTGTCAGTTTTAAAATGTAGGTGAAAACCCTAGGTTAAAAACTGTTATTTTAATTTTGCTTTGTTTGTACAGACTTTTTAAACTAAAAATACAGAAATCCCGAGACTGACAACTGTATAAACCTTAGGACTAACAAATTAATTTTTTTTAGTTTTTCATTTTGTTTTTTAAATTTATCAGTTAGGATTAAAACCCTAGAACTGACAAATTAATTTGTTGTAAAAAAAAAAATATTGTTTTGTTTTTAAATTTATCAGTTAGGATTAAAAACCCTAGAACTGACAAATTAATTTTTGTAAAATTTGTTTTGTTTTGTTTTTAAATTTATCAGTTAGGATTAGAAACCCTAGAACTGACAAATTAATTTTTGTAAAATTTGTTTTGTTTTGTTTTTAAATTTATCAGTTAGGATTAGAAACCCTAGAACTAACAAATTAAGTTTTTTTTTTTTTTAATTTTGTTTTGTTTTTTTTTTTTGTACAGTTTTTTTTTAATGATTTTAATGTTTTTGTGTTGTTTTCTTTTGCAGGTTGTTAAGAGCCGGTACCGTGTATCTACTGCTTTTGCTGAAGTGTGGGGGGCGCTAACTATGGATGACTAGGATTGGCTTGATGCCCTTGGGCTCAAGCAGGTGGCTCGACTGGAGCCTCTGGTCAGGGATTGGGCCTATCTGACGGCCCTGATCAATCTGTGGGATCCCCAGACCAACACCTTCCATCTCCCAACAGGGGAGATGACAATGACCTTGGAGGATGTTTATCGGCTTCTACGAATTTTGATAGATGGACTACCGATCAGAACATCATCGCGTGACCAACAGACAATTGTATTGATACGATGCTTCGGGCATGGGGAGGAGCTGGGCGTTGAGAGCCCAGTGGAGATGGCAGAGGCTTACTACCAGATGGGCGAGATTTTGGTCCGATGGTGGCTGGAGAGGGGGGTGTTGGGAGTGAGGCACGCATTCTTTATGGGCCTTGTTTCCAACATGCTGCTACCTGACTCATCAGGTGCGAGGTTCCCGTGGAACCTATTGGATGTGGTCTGGCGACTGGTAGAGTGCCCGATCGAGGCACCGCTGATCATGAGGTGGGGGCAGACATTGCTGGCACAACTTTATGGTGAGCTGTATGAGGTTCGCTATCAAAGGTGGAAGGGTATTAGCTACATCTATCTATTGCAGAGCTGGGCTTGGCAACACACAGTGGTGGAGAGGCCAGCCGGGTTACCATGGATGACTCAGGCAAAGATGGAGGATAAGGAGATAGGTTATGCAGTGCTATAGCGGCGGTCTGAGGAGTAGGGATAGAGTCAGTAGTGGGCAGGTGTCGTAGGGCACTATATCAATGCCTTCACTGGGCTTACTCCAGGGGAGGTGTTTTGGCACCCTTATCAAGATTGTCCAGCCTGGCTAGAGGCTAGAGAGTGGCTTCGACAAGTACGCAGGGAGCGATGGCTGATCGGGCGACATGGGACCAAGCATGAGTTCTTCTCTTACAGTCGGGTGACACAACAATTTGGGGTGCACCAGGGGTTGCCTGGTGAGCCTGTGGTCTATCGACATCGAGGGACGAGAGAACTCTAGATCGACCCGTCATCGTGCCACTAGGTGAGGACTCAGATGCGGTGATCGACGTCCCAAACATGGATGAGGGGAGAGGGGCCACTGGGAGGTGCAGAGGCAGTAGCAACAAGTGGGGAGGGTGCCGAGGCACCAGGAGAGGCTTGGGGAGCTCCTCGAGAGGATGCAGATATGGTGGAGGTGGAGGATGAGGATGTGGATTTGGGGGTTTCATATCAGCCAAATATGTAGGACATCATGAAGCATTGGGAGCCAAAGCAGGCTGCTGTTCTAGAGAGTCCCATGCCTCAAGTGGATGTGGAGGACATGGAGTCCAGGTTACGCGCTGAGAATGCACAGTTGGTGAAGCTGCTACGGAGGTGGGATGAGGAGTTGGGGGAAGCGTTATAGGAGAGGGATCTCCTACAGGCTCAACTGGTGAAGTGGGAGAGCGCATTCGCTGCACATCGTCGGGGGGATGGGGACACGAGTGCTGCATAGGAGAGAGATCTCCAACAGACATAACTGGCGCAATGCAACGATGCAGTAGCTTACTATCATCAGCAAGAGACAGAGTGGTTGCGACAGGAGGCAGGTTGGTCTCGACAGGAGGCAGATTGGTCTTGACATCGACTGGATATGGAGGGAGAGATTATCCAGCTCGATGGGCGGTTACCTGAGCCCTCGGGAGGTGGCTCTTTGCGTTGGACGAGGGACAGTGGTATTGAGCAGTCAGCATCATCTCGTCATAGTTGATTGGATGAGGGATGCGATAGCAAGCGTGATGCGGGGGCTAGCAGTAGCCACCCTGAGGGGTCCCATAAGACGCACATAATGAGGGGTAGTTCCCGTCGCACCTATCCTACATGATCATGGTGGTCGATGCCTTAAGCTGGGTGGTTTTGGGATTTTGGATTTTGGATTTTGTTGCGGGGTCAGAGGACCAACTCTTTGTAGCCTGCGGGCATTTTTGATGATATATATATAGACTTGATTTTGTTTATGCGCATGTCATGATTAGATGTTATGCATGATGATTGATGAATATGGATGTATGCATGTGAATTTATAGTGATGAATGCATATGTTGTTGATGAATGCAGATGTTTCTAATTTATATGATATGCAGATGGAATGGATGGATTAAATTTGTGATGTTTGGTAGTCACACCATAGACTGTGTAGAACTTTATGGCTTTTTGTCCTAGGTGATTGCTGCGGTGAATAGCTTTATAGGCATACATGGTTTTTTTTTTTTTTTTTTTTGGTGAGACTAAAATATAGCAAGTTGTTTTCAAATGTAGTTAAGGTTTTCTGAGACTCATATGTTTTAACTAAATAGCCACGACTATACATTATCTCACAATACTTTTGAACAAGGTATGAATCGGACTTGTTTTGGACCAAGTTATTTCACATCCCTGTGTGTGCAATTAGGGTCGTTTATGTGGTGTTGGTCAGGATACCGCTAGTGCCAGATAGGCTATCAACCAAACCTGTATTGAGGATCACCTGATTAGCTCCACTAACTCCTTTGTTGTATTTAGTCAGATTAATCTATGGTGCTATCATAGGATACCATAAGCTAGCTCATCCACATGCAAACATTGATCTGCACACAAGTTAATGTGGCAAATATACGTCATGCAGGAGGTTTACCACCAGTGATCGATATGCTATCAACCAAACCGGTACTAAGGTTTGCCTCATGACCTGTCAAAATGCTGAGAGTTCCAGGGATTCAATTTCAACTCCCTTCTTTTCTTCAATTGTATTGGGATACTTTCTCTTTTGTAGTGATAAAAATCATTGTTTTATTTTTGTATTAATTTTTCTTTTGAGCAAGGGATTAGGATGTGGAGTGACGAGAATCACTATTGTTTGTGCCTTTTGATGTGTGCACTTTGGGATATCAAATTTTGGAGTTTTGACTTTTGCAAATTGTTTTGATGTTTTGCAATTTTTGTTTTTTTTTTTTTTTTTGAGAACTTTTGGGATTCTTGGGGAATTGGGTAGGGAGGATGCTTGTCCTTTTTTCAACTCTCAGCATTCTTGGGGTCATTCGCACAGGGGGATGAGCAAGATAACCGTTTCACTTATGGTGACCTGGATTGCTTTGTAGGTGTCATCTTTCGTTCACACAACTTGGGAATGTTTTATGTGTTTAAATTTGTGCTGGGATGCTACATAACAAGGTGTGATCCAAGTAGAATTCTACCTGCGTAAAATCTGTCTGACTTGGTACAGTATGTGGCTAGATAGCTAATGACGACTAAATGATGAAAACTCTCGATACATTAGGAACATCTGACTATGATGTGGGAGAATAATGTGAGTGGTGGTTATAGGCGATGAGCTATTTGATAAAGCGGAAAAATGTGGAAGATGATGGTTGATGCCAAGTAATGACAGTCTATGGTGCTTTGACCTTTATGACCACAATATGCATTGTATGGATGTGATGCTTAATGCAGCTATATGTTTTTGTATTTTTGATGGATTGATTTGTGTGGATATGCAGATGAGATGCAAAAAACTCTTTACTGTTATGATGATTTTTGCGTATGCATGGAAATGAGATGCAACTTTTGGTTATTTGGGATGATTTTATTGATTTTTTTTTCTTGTTTTTGACCAAGCGATTATGGGAATCCTTGGAGCCTTTTGGGTTGACCAAGCGATTATGGAAATCCTTGGAGCTTTTGGGGTTGACCAAGTGATTATGGGAATCCTTGGAGCCTTTTGGGTTGACCAAGTGATTAGGGAAATCCTTGGAGCTTTTTGGGTTGACCAAGCGATTATGGAAATCCTTGGAGCCTTTTGGGTTGACCAAGCGATTATGGGAATCCTTGGAGCCTTTTGGGTTGACCAAGCGATCAGGGAAATCCTTGGAGCTTTTTTAGTTGACCAAGCGATCAGGGAAATCCTTGGAGTTTTTTGGGTTGACCAAGCGATTAGGGGAATCTTTAGGGCTTTTGGGTTGACCAAGCGATTGTAGGAATCCTTGGAGCATTTTGGGATTGGTTGCTTTAGATATGGAATGGTCACAAATGATCGATGTTCAAGGGTTCTAACTCCTTGATTCCGTCAAGAGAGGCTAGCCGGTATGTTCCAGGTCCTATTTTGCTATCAATTATATAAGTACCTAACCAATTTTTCGTGAACTTGTCCCTTAAATGGGACGGCAAACTAGAGTTCTGTTGGTTTTCCTTTAAGACCAAGTCACCAATCCGAAATTCCCTTAGGTGAACTTTCATGTTGTATGCTTTCTTAAGTCGCTCTTGATAGATACATAAATGCTTGAGAGCATTAACGCATCATTCGTCAAGCAACATAAGCTGGTCTAACCGGGCCTGCCACATAGTGTCATCATCGATGAACTCTTGCATTGATATGCGTAGGGAGGGAATCTCCAACTCGAGAGGCATGACTGCCTCAGAGCCATACATGAGCGAAAATAGAGTTGCCCCAGTGGGCATTCGAATGCTAGTGCGATAATCCCATAGGGCAAGTGGGATCTGAATGTTCCAATCCTTATTACTGTTTGTGACTGTCTTTTTAAGGATAGCAACTAGCATTTTATTTAACGCCTCTGCTTGCCCATTTGCCTACGGATAATAGGGTGTCGAGAAACTGTGCTAAATTTTTTACTTTGTGGTCAGAGCATGCACATCTTTGTTCTTGAATGACATCCCATTATCTGAGATTAGCTTGGATGGGATACCAAAACGACATATGATGTTATGCAAAATGAACTCCACAATGCATGGTCCTGTTGTAGAGGTAAGCAGAACTGCTTCCACCTATTTGGTGAAGCACTCTGTGGCCATTATGATAAAAGTGTGACGGTTGAACGACGTAGGGGAGATCTTTTCGATGAGATCTAAGCCCCACTACAAAAATGGCCAAGCCGATTGGATCAATTGCAAGGCCTGGGAAGGTACATATGTCAAATTAGCATGGTGTTGACAATTCTTGCACTTCCTGACATATGCACAACAATCTCGCTCTAAATATGGCCAATAATAGCCCATGCGAATAATGCGCTTGGCGATTGCCATATCGCTAAAGTGGCCATCGCATGTACCATCATGAGCTTGGGCGATCGCCCAAGTGGACTCTTGCTGGTCCAAGCATCGAAGGAGGATCCCTTCATAGCTACGACGATATAAAATTTCCCCTAACAAGACATGCTTTTCCGCTTTTTGCTTGAGTGCTCATTTTGTGGCATGCGTCAATCCAAGCGGGAGATTACCTAACTTGAGGTAGTCCCTGACGGGGGAATACCAATCCTACTGATTAGAAGCCTCGATGGCATGAACAGCCAGTCCCTCTTAAAGTTCATCCCTAGCAAAAGTTGAGTGGGAGAAAACTTGCAAGAATAAAATTGTGTTGCTATTAAGGGGAATAGGGGAGAACAAGGACCCCCAGTTGGTGTGTTTCAGACGATCGTGGATTTGAGAGAACCAGTCCATGGATGGCTCAATCTAGATCAAGTGGATTCTTGGCATTAAATTGGAGCTTGCTCACTCCATCGTTGATTGCGATAGTGTTTTGACTTGAATGGTTGTCATATCACCAGAAAGGTCTTGTGGAATTAACGATCCCAAAGAGGCCATAGTGTCTGCAAAATGATTCGATGATCGAGGGAGTGTCGCGATGTCATACCATTCAAGATTTGCCAATAATTTGTCCATAAGGGCTTTATAGGCCTGTAGAACTAGGCATTTGCATTGGAATACCCCTTTGACTTGATTGACGATTAATAACGAATCGCCAAAGATGTTTAATCGTTTAATGTTCATGGTGATTGTTGTCTGAAGACCTATGAGCAAGGCTTCATACTCTGCATTATTGTTGGTGCATGGGAAATTTAATTTAAATGATAGGGGAATAGGAGCGCCTTATGGTGTGAAGAATACTATTCCCACGCCACCACCTTGCTTACATTTAGAACCATCAAAAAATAGGGTTATGTCAACCTGTGACTCAGGCCCGTCAGAATCTGGTGATTCTGAGACATGGAAGACCCCATCATCGAGTAGTTCTATGACCAGAGGCTGATCGTCTTTGAGAGGAGCCTCTACTAGTTGATCGACTATGACCTATCCTTTTATGGATTTCTATACAATAAACTCTATGTCAAATTTCGTCAACAACATGATCCATTTTACCGTGCGACTACTATGATAAGTGCGACTCATCATGTATCGTAATGGATTCTCCTTAGACACAACATACCTCTTCTTTCTCAGCATGTAATGGTGCAGCTTTTTGGTAGCAAACACCACTGCCAAGCAGAGTTTCTCAACGTATGCATAGTTAAGTTCATAGCTGACCAGGGTGCGGCTAAGATAGTAAGTAGCATGTTCTCTATGAAGTTCGTTCTTCTGGGCTAACATGGCTCCCAGTGCCACCTCAGTAGCTGAGATGTATAAGTACGATGAAGGTAAAATGAATCAAAACTAATTTAGAGAAATGAAAAGACAGAGATTTTCAAAACCAAATGGAAATGAAAACGAAGGGTTGCCGGAAGACTGCAAATACCCATTGTGAGGAAGTAACAAGGGCTGGTTTTTTTTTTTTGTAAAGAACAGAAATGCTGCTGGAAAATAGATGTCAAAGAGAAACATCATGCAAGGGTTTTTCAGAAATTTAGATTTTGTTAGTAAAATAGGAGGGTTTTTTGCATGCTTGAATTTAAATTTTTATCTTTTCTTTTTTCAGGTTTTGGATTTATAGATGATGTTTGATGCATTTTAATGGTCACATCATTGAATGTTTGGAGTTCGAAATTTATTTTATGTGCCCTAGGAGCTAGCACTTAGTTTATTTTGATGGTGAAAATGTAGGCTAGAATAGATTAGGTTTCATAAAAGATTTTCTCACATCTTCGGTTTTTCAGGATAGGGTACCATCAAACTCATAAGTCTTTGCATGTTTACGTTTTCAGCATTCAAGTTCATTTCTAGTTTTTATTTTAATACTTTGAGGATTAAAATAAAAATAAAAAAATTAAAATGATAAAAATAAATACATGGGTGTGAAGAATGAGCATCAATATTTCATTCGAAACAAATTCGAGCTCATTTCAAATTCATTTCGATTTTATAAAAATTGTTGAAAATGACTGTTTTATGCAGATTTTTATAATTTCGAAATTTTATTTTTATACATTTTGAGGGTAAATCAGATTTTTTTTGCTTTATGTTTTCATTTGCAAGCATAAATGAACTTCCCTTAATGAAAATTTTAATTTCATTAAAGGGGGGTGATTTTTAATGGCATTCCATAAGCCATCATTTTCGGAGCAATAAATTTACCTTTCTTTATGAAAATTCTGATTTCATTAAAGAGAGGTAATTTATACATTACATCAAATTTTATTGTTTTAAAGCATTAAATTATTTCTTCTTTATAAAAATTTTGATTTCATTAAAGAGGGATAATTCATAATGACATTTTGAGGCTATTATTTTAAAGCAAATAAATTGGTGTCTCTTTATGAAAATTAATTTCATCAAAGAGGGACAATTTATTAATTATATCAAAGGCTATATTTATCTTCATGATAGAAGCTACATTTAATGGATATTTTCATCATTTCAGATTCACATTCATAGATAGGTTTTAATCTTCTACTTCATGCTTAAAGTAGGATTTAATACAAGATAAAACTTGTTTAAAATCTACTTAATAAAGGAAGATAAAATCTACCTAAAAACATTCAAGATAAAATGAATTAAGGCTACATCGTGGTCATATGAGGGCCAATTCATATTTGCATTTAATTTTCATGAACAATCATTAATATGGCATAATAAAATAAACCAACACATACCCCTTGTTAACAGTTACTTGCAATCACTAAGGTATTCCTAGCATTTCATTATTATATCTTCATTGTGATTACTAATACACATGTGCAATGCTAATATAGCAAAAATTTGGAGAAGTTGTTTTGATTTCTAACTTCTTTGCAAGAGAGGGTTTTGTGATCAAAATCCTAAGGTGACTGTGGTTTTGCAATTGGGTAAAATTACCACTCAATAGGTCACACCATGGTGGCTGCACCTTGATGATTGCAACATGTCAGCTACACAATGCCAACCACATGTGGTAGTTGCACCATACCAATGGTGGTAGCCTCATAGAAGGTAGCACCACGGTGGTCACACCATGGTGGCCAAACCTTGGTGGTTGCACCATGGTAATCATACCATGGTAGTCGCACCTTGGTGGTTGCACCATGGTGATCACACCTTGGCAGTCACACCATGGTAATCGTATTGATTCAGTCACATGATATCAGCTGCACGATGTCAATCGAATCATGGTAGCTATATGATGTCAGTTGCATCGTGTTGACCACATGATGTTAGCCACACCTTATTTATCATATTGTACCAGTCACACAATATTGGTCGTACCATCTTGACCGCATGACGTTAGCCACACCTTATTGATCACATTGTACCAGTCGTACGATGTCAGCCACATCATGTCAATCGCACAATGTTAACCACATTTTATCAACCACATGATATTGGCCACATCATGGTGACTACATCATGTCCGTCACATGATGTTGGCCATACCATCCCAACTACATCATGTCAATTGTATGATGTCGGTCACACGATGCCTACCACATCATGGCAGTTACACGATGTCAGTCGCATCATGTTGGTCACACGATGTTGGTTGCACTGTGCATGAAAATTTTTAACATGGGGTTTGGTGGTGTTGAATTTTTGATGGTATGAAATTTAATGGGGTATTTGATGCTCAAAGATATGAATTTTTTCAATATTTATCGTAACAATATTTTTTTAGCTATTTACGTAAATATATAGAAATTTAATATCATAATATTAAATAAAAAATGGTTATATAATAAAATATATATTTATGTAACACAGTGACTAACTATAGTGCCAATGTAGTGCCTATGAACCATTATAGTATTGAAATACTATCAAATATATTTTCTAGGTAATGGGTGCTACTTAGACATAATAATTACTTCATTTTAAAATATTTAAATACATATTTTTAAATTGGTTATATAGGATTGAAATTTCTCCACCTATATTATCCCATGACCATGTCAATAAGGTATTTTAACCAACCATATAGCAATATTACAATTGTTGCTTATACATGTATAATCTAACAAGATTTGAAACGAAGTCTCAACATTAGGATCTTGGTAGTCTTTATTGAACCATGTCAAGTGTACATGTCCGTCGCACCATGTCAATCGCACCATGTCAGTTGCACCATGTCAATCACACCATGTCAGTCGTATGATGTCAATCGCACCATGTTAGTCACACCTTGTTTTTCGTGACCTATCTCTCATCACATGTATTTTGTTTATTATCGAATTTGCCAAATACTTATAACTTTTTGGGAAAAAATAGAAAAATTTTCCACTTTTTTATATGAGTTTAAACATGGTTCTCTTTGATTTCTAAACTGATTCATCCTATTTTTATAAATACATTTTGGGTACGACCCCTTATGCATAACCTTGTGAAGAGGAATTATTTAGAAGTATTTTCTTATTTAATTAGCTCATATTCACCCACTTTACTTACTTATTTTGCATTCATTAGGTTCAAGTGGTTGGTTGGTCCTATGTGAGTGTGAATGCAGCACTCACCTCTACTTTTAGTTAAGAATAACATTCTCTCTATCCAAGATAGAGCTAAGTCTTGAAGTGAAAAAAATAATAATATGTTACAAGTTTTGACCATTTATATGTAGATTTTAGGTTTCATTTATATTGACTTATGAGTGTCCCATTATTAAAAACAAAGTACAACAAGATTTAAATTAAAGTTTTTGTATTGAAATTTTATATTAAATTTATATTATTTGATTAATTTTTTTATTATTATACTAGAGGAATGGTAACTTGTTACAATTTTCTATGCCTCTTCATGGGTTCGAATCTCAATTCTTGTCAGCACTATAACCTCCAATTACATCGAGTAAACCTTTTACGTAGTCGGTTACACTGACGCAACATACCCACTGGTACTATGGGGTATGAGGGATTGGAACCCTAGTCTCCGCACTCCTACAAAAGCGTTTTGACCATTGAACCAAGACCTAGGACCCTTATTTGATTAAATATTAGTGTTTATTAAAAGTTTATTTTGAGTCTTATTTATTTTATTTAATATCTAATAAAATATTTTTTAAATAATTAATCGCTTCCTTCATAATATTTCATTCTTTATTAATATTTCTTCGATTTAAAGTTGAAATATTTTTGACATATTAAAAAGAGACCTATTTTATTTGTATCATGAAATAATTTGGTGTTTTTATCCCTTTCCTTGAGTTATTTCTCCCTAGATGTTTGGGACCAATATGACTCCTTTTTAATACATAATAATAATAAGTAATTATTTTTCTTATACAAATATATCATTTCCATTTCAATGACTTCTACTACCTCCTAATAGTTTTTGAGCTTGGATTCAATCTCCTCCTTTTCTTTAAATATGTTATTAAAATATTTGGTATTACAAATTTTCATTTTCCCCTTTACATTTGTCATTTTTTTAACAAATTTGTATATATATGATCCTTTTAAAAAAATAATGTATAAAGGTATTTATATTAAAGGATTAATAGAATATATTTTTACAAATAAAAAAAATAGGTGGATAAACATGCCACATGGCCAACGCCATCAACCAAAAAACCATCATTGTTCAAATAGTATGAGAAACCAAGAAATCAACTAACAACTAATCAAAACCACCTTATAGAACTGGTGGGTAGACACTATCAACTAGTTAACATAATAGAATGATTACATACTAAAAATAGCAAAAGAAAAAAAAAAGAATCCCCATAATGGAGATCCATTACATGGGTTTAGCCACCACTAGAACAAAATCCCACCCATAATTATCATCAAGAGACTTTGGCATTGAACCCCATCCTTGCTCGAAAGAAGTACCAGGAACATATTTCTAGTCATGAGCAAACATATCCTTATTGGCAACAAATATTGATGCACCTAACTTGACCCAAGCATCAAGCCAAGGAGCCAAGGAAGAGATAGGTATAGTTAGGTTACTAGCTTTGTAAGGAGGGGGACCCTAAGTTATGGTAGGAGTCCAATTTGGGGTTGAGTAACAACACTTCCTAGACCTAGATCAACTTCGAGGATAATCTTACTCAGGAGAAACCTGGTTGACTGTGCATGGAGCATTCTCCCAATGATCAATCAACTCTTGAAGATGAGAGAGCTCCATAGCCACCTTATTGGCCTAAACCATAATTTAAAAATACATAAACAAAATAATATTATATTTTTTAAAAACATAGATGTGAAGGGAGGAAGAATACTTACCAAATATATAGTCATTTCTAGCTTTTCATATGTTGTATAGGGTCGTCATATGAAAAAAGTACCACACTTCAAATAAAATACCCAACAAGAGTAGGGGGTCTCCCAAATTATATGCTTCCACTCAAATGTGGTGCAAGAATATGGTATAAAAAAGGAAAAAAAATACTCCCAAAGAAAATGAGCATGAGAATAGACCTAAAAAATGGATAAAGTCTTTAGAGTTAAAACAAAATTGTCAATAAGGGTTGGGGATGCCTAAATTTTAGATACAATCCCCAATAAGAATCCCTAGGTGAAGAAGAATCCAAGAAAAATAGGAAAGCTTGGGCTCCAAGAAAGGATCCCAGGTAGTTTGGAACCTACGCATACAAACAGACTAAGGGGAAGAGAATTTTGCTTTATACCACCATAACATAACCATCTAGAATAAATCAAGGTCTTGGATCCACATAGGTTGAAATCAAAATGACTTTAGATGACCATTGAATGAATCACGTCTCAAGAGTATATATTTGTAATTTGATCTTAATTGTAATAAAATGTTTGAAGAGATTATAAACTCTATTTGCAACAATGTGTTTAACAAAAATCTATCAAATATTTCTATTATATGAGTTTTTACAATGCATCTATTATCCCATGTATATTAATAGCTTGAAGGAATAAAATTTAAAGGCCATTTGAATCAACAAATGAAACAAAATCCTATATTGATTTAGACCATATAGGAGTACCATACTTCTATTCCAAAAGAGAGAATGTGTTGATGTCCACCCAAGAATCCATAGATCATATTGGAAAAACTATATGGAGGTTCCTCCAACATCCTTTATTAAGAGTAACTATAGTTGGAGTATATACATTTATAACTCTAAATTTGATGTTTTCTCTTTCCTACAAATTAGACCAACAACTGAATTACTTTTTTATTTTAGAAATTATCCATTCCTATATATTTTTCCCATATTATTATAATACCTCTATAATCTCTTTTAGGAGAAACTCTTCATCAATCCCCCATATTTGAAATCATTTTGAATGCATCCTTACATTCCTCACTACTTAATTTTATTTCTTGTATTAAAATAAACTCGACACTATAACTACGTCTTGGTTCCTTAACAACTCATTTTTAGGGGTCCTATTCATACCCTTAATATTCCATGATACCATTTTTTATCATTACTTTTTACTTTTTTTGTGGGTTTAGGTCCACATCATGTTAATACCTACAATATTTGTTTCTGGTTTTGCAAATAAATATACCTATTTTTCTTGTTTTGAGGGCTTTCCTCTCTTTTTTCCATTCCCACCAAAAATTTCATCTTCATCAATCCCTTCTATTTTTTCATATTGTTTATAATGAGACTTATCTTCTAAAGGCTTATGTTGACTTGGACAACCAGAAGTGCAAGGAATAACCTCATAAATACTTTATTGTTCATGTTCTAAAATCCCTAAAGTTTAAGAATGATACTCCATAGCAATTTATTTTCTATGTTGCTCTAAAAGCCCTAAATATTTTCTTGGAAACCTTTGATTAACCTTGACATTTTTCATCTCCTTTGCTTTAAAATTTACCTCTCTATCTTCCTTTGAACATTTAATTTATTTTGAATTTGAATTTGCACATTGTACTTCCTCATCTATTATGTCCTTTGTTTCTTCTAATGGTTGATCTAAGAAAACTATAATGGCCCCACCATTGATGATTTAAAGGAGCTTTCTTTGCCAATTTTTTATCCATGAAAAGTCCTTAATTTGATTCAACTTCTAATAGGGTCTAATATTCTTAATTTATATTGAAGTTTATCTCATGCCCCCAATCTATCTCTATCTCTATTATTTTTACTTTGTCGTATCTTGCCATGTGTCTAGTCTCATAATTTTTGCAATATTGAGATACAATATTTTCATAATCCACTTATTGATACCATTCTCTTGATTCATATTTTATCTTAACATATTATGGTGATGGTTTTGAGATATCCATGGCAACACATAACCAAGTATATACAACATGTCTTCACTCCTTACTAGTTGATCTCTCTTTAATGAAATCCCCTAGAGTATTACCAACATTTTTTAAAACCTCCTTATTGATGATCTAATATGGAATCACAAAAATCATAAGCCATGTTGGAATCCTTTTAATTTATTTAGGAAACACAACTTCAGTTAGCCTACACCTACATTAAATAAGAGTATTGAACATGTTAATCATTAAATAGGTATAGACAAATGTTACCATCTGCTTCGTAGGTCTTAAGATTTCTTTTTAAAGTAAATTGGCAATCAAATTTGAAAACACCTACCTTACAAATATGAATGACCTATAAAAAAGAAAAAAATAAATTATTCGTATTTATCTTTTAAAATGATTAAGATAATATTAAATAACATTAAAAATAAATTTTATTAAAGATATTATTTAGAATTTAATCCATTTCTTATGTCAATTAAAATAAATAAACTTTATTTTTACTTTACATAAACCAATCATTAGACATGTGTCATTTTTATTACTTTAATTGACCACTCATATAATACTTTACTTTCCATGTACTAATAATAGCATAAATTTTGCATTATTCAATATACATTATACATATATGTTCATATTATAATTCAGAGCATTCACTTGAACATTATTGTAAGAGGATGTACTGATAATAACATGAATTTTTTTATTATTCAATATACATTATGCACATCTGTGTATTCTATTTCTTGTATTCACCTTAACATTATCTTAAGAGGATGCCAACTTTACTGAAACTGTATATTGCATTATCCCCTCATCCAAATTTGAACAAAGCAATCAAGGATTCTTCTACCTATGACATTTACAATGCCCTTGCTATTAGATCCATTGTTACATAATAGTTTGAAGAAAAACTAATATAGATATCTTTAAGTGTTAGCAAATGGACCCAAATATAGGTGTATATTTCCCATGATCATATAATCACATGCATAAAATATTATTCAATCACAATAACACCAATATTGCACAAAACAAAAGCTTTATTAATAACAATATAAAATTTCTTACAAACTTGTTGCATAGCATAGATTTTAATCATCAATTTAAAACTTAACATGTGACTCTTTAATACTCCTGACTTTTTCTCTCCTCAAACTCATGGGAGATGCAACCTTTTATATGTCTTTCTTACATTATGACAAAGTCTCTCATGATTACATAACTTCTTACTTTTAATCTTGACACATATCACATGACTCTTCACTTACACATATGACACCTCATAACTCACACATAACTCTTACTTGCACACATGACATCTTTCACTCATAACACACACATGCATACATGACAAATAAACACACTTTATAACTTGATACCTATTATTGATACATACTTCCTAATCTAAATACTTACAATGGTACTCAAGGTATAAAATAATTTAATACCTCCAACACTCCCCCATTACATTATTTGGTGTGAAGACTTTTACCTTCAATCTCTGTCTCTTGTCTTTATCTTCTAGTTTTGACATTGTTGTTGGTACTAAAATAGATTTATCTCTTGCATTTGTTGTGATTCTAACTATTTTTGTAGATGCATTTGAAATTATTTGTTTGATAAGTTAATAAAGATCCATCATCAATATGCCTTTTACACTCCCTTGTCCATGAACATTATTTCCCTTGTACCAACAATTCTTTTGTAAATGATTATTGCTCCCATAATTTTTACAATGAACAAGATCCCAACAATTTTCAGTTTTGTGTCCATATCTATTACAATATTTGCACTTGTAATTTCTTTTTCCATATTTTGTATGGACTTTTATGGGTCTTGAATGATGATCATTCACATTCAAAGGATTTTTTAATCTTCAATTTTTCTTGGTGTTATTGTTTTTAAAATATTGAAAGCAATTGTTGCATTGCAAACTAATTTTCATACATTGCAATTATTGGCATATTTAAAATTAATATTTATGCAATGATTAAGAATCAAAAGAACTATATTTGGTTTACTTTTGTATGAATTGTATGTGCTCCATTAATTTGGTTGATCTATGTTTTCTTCCTTTTTAAATAACTTGTAAATAATTTGTAGAATATTTTTCTTTCTCTTCATATTGAATATTTGTTTTTCTTTACTTCCTAGCCATGATGTAATTCTTTTAAATTTATTTTGATGTTAAAAATTCCTTTTCCTTCAATTTTAGTCTTAAATATAATCTTCTTCTTCAAAATTCTAATATTTCATTCAACTTCAATCAATCAACTTTCAATTTCTAATTTTTAATCTACAATAAATCAATTTAATAATCTCCTTATTTCTCCTTCAAATTCTTATTCAATCTTAATCAAAATTAATTCTCCAATTTTAATTCACTTTTTTTCTTCTTATAATTCCTAATTTTTGCGAAGATCTGGAAAATTTCTGAGCAGGCGACAGGCGATGTTCTAGGGTTTGTGGAGCGAAGGAAAATCCAGGGCATCATGTGGGTTGCCGTAGTGTTTTTCTGGTTATTGTGGATCTGAAGGAAAGTCTGCTGCCCCAGGAGGGCCCAATGGGGACTCCTCCGGACCCTCTCTCTGGGAGAAAGAGCTCTTACGTTGAATTGCTAAAAGAAAATTCTTCGTCTTCTAATGACGAAGCTCAGAGAAATACTCTTCATACGCTCTTCAAGAACGTTGGAAAGAGCTCAACAGCACATCGAGTTAATGGATGCCTTCCGCAATCCGCCTCAAGACCCAAGATTGTCATCGAGCCAAAGATGGTCGAAGACACAATCATATACAGAGCCAACCATGATCTGATCTGTAAATTCATGGGTATCCGCCCTACCCTGAATTTCTTGCATACCTGGGTCAGACAAAACTGGGAGCCTCATGGTGAGTACTCCTTATGGTTTATTAGCAATGGGTATTTCATTGTTAGCTTTTCTTCTCTAGCCGATAGAAACAGGGCTTTTGAATCGAAAAAGAGGAACCACGGTCCGACAGGGTTATTTGTTCAACCCTGGAGAGTGGGTTTCGATCCTCGTATTGAACCCACGGCTGTCCCGGTTTGGATCCGGTTGTACGCTCTTCCAATGGAGTTTTGGGGTGAGCAGGTTCTGGAAATGATCGGTAACTCCCTCGGTAGACATCTGGGCGTCTCCAAAGACACCATAGAAGGAAATACAACTATTTTTGCAAGAATTTGTGTGGAAATGGATATTAGCCAGCCTCTACCGACAGAGGTGGAACTTGAACTAGCAGGACTATCTTGGATCCAACGGCTAGATTATGAGGCTCTGCCCTTCAGATGCAGAGTTTGCCACAAACATGGGCATTTGGCCCGGTTTTGTCCAAATATTTTGAACACAAAAATGGAGGCCCCGCTTGGAATGCCAAATCGCCCCGGGAGAGGGTAAGTCTACTCTTACCAAAGAACCATCCAATACTCCTCGGGGTAATGATGTTCAGAAAGATGGCTTTGAACAGCCCAAAAGAAGGAGAAAGCAAAAGAAAAATGGTAAGGAGCAATCACAACTCAAGCCAGCCAATAGGTATGAAATTTTTAAGACACTAGTAGACCAAGAGGATCAAGTCATGGAAGGAGTGGATGGGAATATTGAGGACAATAACATCCACACTCATGCTTCTCCTTCATCTCCCCCCATCTTAGAACAGGTGATTGAGTACACTGAGTCACCGTGATCGAGAGAATGCGGGGGCATTGATAGTGCACTCCCAAGCGCGGCCGGTAATCAAGGATGTCGGCATGGGAATTGCAGAAAAGAACGAGAGAAAGGCCCGCCCTAGGGATAACTCAGGTGGAAAAGAGATCCAAAAATACCAACTCTCAAGGAGCGGGCAAGAAAATCAAATAAGGACCTGCTAGCAGTTCAAGGAGACAAGGTGATCATTGGAGGATCGGTGAGGACAATTGATTCTTACTGCTCTCAAGGTTTTCAATGATTATTCAATCTTGGAATGTTAGGGGTTTAAACAGTAGAACCCATCAATCTGCTGTTCAAAGACTCTTAGGAAAATGTAAAACAGATTTTTTTGCTTATCCGGGAGACAAAAATGTCTTTAGATCTTATGTGTAAAACAGTTAATAAAATATGGAGGGCGCTGGTCATATGGATGTGGCTGCCCAAGGTGCCTCGGGGGGATTGTTACTCTTTGGAACTCTCTGGAATGGACTGCAATAGAACATATAGCTTGGAGGGGTGTTCTCACATCTCATTTTAGGAATAATGTCACAGCTGAACATGTTTTAATCACAAATTTTTATGGGGCTCAAAACCTTGATGGCCAGAGGCTCCAATGGAAATTTGTACATAACATGAGGTCCTCAAGGGAAGATTTAGGCTGGATTATTGCTGGGGATTTTAATGCTAAATTATCTTCTCGAGATCAGGAAGGTGGAACCCCAATTTTGGATCCAGGGGATCGACTTCTGATTGCCCAAGTCCGGGCCCTTCACTTAGTGGATATTAAAGGCCCCTGGAACCTACTTTACTTGGACTAACAAGAGGAGGGAGCCACATAGCAGGAAGGTAAAGCTAGACCATTTTTTGGTCTCAGAGGAGGCATTTGTAAAGTGGAATACTAAATTCCAGATTTTGGAGGGTCCAGTTTCAGATCACTTTCCCATTTTGTTGGAGGGAGGGACTATGACAGGGCAGCATCACAAACCTTTTAAATTTGAGAATTTTTGGTTACAAAAAGAGGATCTTCGAAAGAAAATTCCGCAGTGGTGGGAAGAAGGTCGTCCACCTTTTGGGACAGCAATGTTTAAATTCCACAAACAGCTTCATTTTGTCAAAGTCCAACTGAAACAATGGAGGCAAGCTAACAAGTCAGATTTCCAGCTCCAAAGAGCTCCCTTGGTGGCCAGATGGGATGAGGTTCAAAAACACTTTAGGGAAGGAACAATTACAGAGCAGCTCAAAACCGAGGATGATGCCTTGCGTAAAGCGGTTGAGGACATTGATAACCAAGAGGAGACTTACTAGAAACAGAGAGCTAGAACCACTTGGTTATTAGAAGGTGATAGAAATACCAAATTTTTCCATCGGTCAGCTTGTGCTAGGAGACAGATGAATAACATGGAAGCCCTTCAAGATGAGAATGGACACTCCTTTGATACTCTTCCTGGTATGCATTCCCATTCAATGGATTATTTTTCTAAACTTTTTAAGGAAAGTATGGAGCAAGATGTAGAGGCTCAAAATGAAGTTATTGATGTCATACCCTCTGTTATCTCTGAAGAAGAAAATCAGACCCTTCTTAGACCCATTGATAGAGATGAACTGAAGAATGTGGTCTTTGGAATGAGCACTGGCAAATCTCCAGGTCCAGATGGCTTTCCTATTGAGTTTTTTTAGGCCTTTTGGGATACTTTGGAGGAGGATGTTTTGGCTGTCACAGAGGAGTCCAGAGGTAATAAAAGAATGCTTAAGGCATTAAATCATACCTTCATCACTTTAATTCCAAAAGGGGAGAAGGGGGCTCATATTTCTGATTTCAGACCTATTGCCTTATGCAACGTGATTTATAAAATAATCACAAAGATAATGGTTGAACGGCTAAAACCTCTCCTTCATAACATTATCTCCTCAGAGCAAGGGGGTTTTGTAGAGGGTAGACAGATCTTGGATGGGGTGGTTCTCGCTCAGGAGGCAATCCACACAATGCAAAAATCTGGTAATAAAGGAATGTTCATTAAACTGGATATGTCAAAGGCTTATGATAGGGAGGAGTGGAGTTTCTTGTCAAAAATGATGGCAGCCTTTGGTTTCTCTCGGGACTGGATAGATTGGGTCATGAGTTGTGTTTCTACGCCTTCTTATTCTATTTTAATCAAGGGTCTGCCCTCGCAACCTTTTGGAGCCACACGTGGTCTTCGTCAAGGGGACCCTTGCTCTCCCTATCTTTTCCTCATTTTGGCTGAAGGATTAGGTAGACTTTTCTTGAGGAGAAGACATCAAGGCTTGCTAACAGGTATCAAGGTGGGTGAGGAAATTCTGACTCACTTACAGTTTGTGGATGATACGGGATTGGTTGGAGTGGCCAGCTTCGGGGAAGCTAGAGTTATCGAGAGATACTCTTAATGTCTACCTTAGGGCTTCAAACCAAGTCATCAATGATAAAAAATCCAAAGTGGTCTTTTTCAATCTTGACCAAAGGCTACAGGACAGAGTTATAGAGATATTGGGATTCACTAGGACTTCTCTTCCAGTGGTTTACTTGGGGGTTCCTTTGCATTTCAAAAAATTAAAAATAGATATATGGAAGGATCTTTTGGATGGTATCAAAGATAGAATGAATCATTGGTCTCATAAATGGTTAAGCTATGGGGGTAGATTAAATTTCTTACGGTCGATTATTCGGGGCCATGCCAATTTATAAATTCTCTATCCTGGCTGCCCCACATACTATATGGAAAGAGTTGGACAAAATGACTAGAAGATTTTTATGGGAAGGAGCAAAAGGGGAGAGGAAATGGGCCTTAGTTGGTTGGGATAAAGTTACCCAGCCCAAGGAAAAAGGAGGGCTAGGACTGAGAAGCTCCAAGCTTAATAATAAAGCTTTGGCTGGAAAGTTGCACTGGAGGTGGATTTCCCAACCAACCTCCTTATTCGATAGAATCCTAACCGAGTAAATATTTGGGTCATGTTCACCCCAATGAGGTGGGCCGTTTCCCTACTGGATGGTCCTTGGATCCTTAGTGTGGCAGGCTCTCAAGCTTGGATCTCAGGTTATTAAAGACCAATTGTTTTGGAAAGTGGGGAGAGGGGAGAAGGCACGTTTTTGGACTGATTCATGGGACCAGTACCCACCCATCATTGCTGAGTTCCCCGAATTACAACCAATTAAATCCGCCATAGAAGCCAAGGGTTGGGTCCAAATTGAAAGTTATTTCAACACTAGTCAAATGGGGGAGTATAAGTTTAAGAAGTTTAAGAGGTTGGAGGAGTGGCCAATTTCAATCCCTCCGGAGTGGCACCCATCTTGACCAAAATCTTGACAGAAAGGTTTCTCACAGGGAGAGACGAGGAGGATGAACTGGCTTGGGGCTATGGGAACCTTGGTGTATATACAGTGAAGGACGGATACGACAAGATCCTCCCAGAGCCTCCCCCACATTCATTTTCGGTTCAGGATTGGAGAAAGATTTGGCACTCCAAGGGCTGGCCGAAAGTAAACTTCTTTGCCTGGCGGTTTATGCACAATGGAATTCTCACTTTTGAAAATCTTAGATGTAGAGGAATCATCGGTCCATCTCGGTGTGTTTTATGCCACAAGAACGAGGAAATAGCTGACCACCTGATGTTTGAGTGCCCTTTCACGCGTCGGATTTGGAAGCGATGGTTCTCTCACTATAAACTCCAGGTTAATGGTGATCTGAATCGGACCAATATTTGGGAAAGATGGAAGAGGGGTAGATTTAAATCTAAAGCTCTTCGAATTGGTTGGGAGCTTGGTTTATTCTTCATCTGGTGGCAAGTGTGGTTGGAGAGAAATGCTCGTATTTTTAGAGAAACTTTCTCCTCGCTAGATGGAGTTTGGCAGGTCATATGGAGCAAAGCCACAGAAACTATTGCCGTCTATGCTAAAGAGGAAATTCAGGCTGGTCCTGGGCCACTGGAAGAGGGAGCTGAAGAGCAAGAGAGACAGGACAGAGCTAGCTGGAAACCACCCCCAGAAGGTTGGATTAAAATCAATACTGATGGAGCTACAAAAGGCAATCCGGGTAGTGCCAGAATTGGAGTGGTTTGCCGGGATCATGTTGGTTCAGTGCTCTATTGGGAACTGCAAGGCTTGGGAAGAGCCACAAACAATGAAGCGAGAAGCCATTGCTATCAAATCTGCTTCCATCTGGGCAGTTAATCAGGGCCACAGGAGGATAATTCTCGAATCCGATTCTCAAATTCTGGTTGGAGCTCTAGACTGCATGAGGAACTTTGCTTCGAAAGCATGGAGGTTGAGGATTATGGTCTCTCAAATCAAGGAATTATGGAGGGAATTAGATGATGTGATCCCCGTTTATGTGAGTAGAGATTTAAATAAAGCGGCCGATTTCTTGGCGAAGATGGGTGCTGAGAAAGAGGTAGGGGTGCAGCTGCACAGTGACATGCCTTTGGAGGATGAGGTGATTAGGCGGGGGCCTTGAAAGATCCTTGAGACAATGAGCAAAGAAAATGCTAAGGGTGGTTTTTGTCGCGATATCGCGACCTGTTGCGCCGTCGCGGCCTTTGGAGGGGAGCTATCGCGATATCGCGACATGTTGCGCCGTCGCGGCCTTTGGAGGGAAGCTGTCGCGATATCGTGACATGTTGCGCCGTCGCGGCCTTTGAATGGAAGTTGTCGTGATATCGCGACCTATTGCACCATCGCGGCCTTTGGAGGGAAGTTGTCGCGATATCGCGACATGTTGCACCATCACGGCCTTTGGAGGGAAGCTGTCGCGATATCGTGACATGTTGCACCGTCGCGGCCTTTGGAAGGAAGTTGTCGCGATATCGTGACATGTTGCGCCATCGCGGCCTTTGGTGGGAAGTTGTCATGATATCGTGACATGTTGCGCCGTCATGGCCTTTGGAGGAAAGTTGTCACGATATCGTGACATGTTTCGTCGTCGCGGCCTTTGGAGGAAAGTTATCGCGATATCGCGACATGTTGCGTCGTCGCGGCCATTGGAGGAAAGTTGTCACGATATCGTGACATGTTGCGTCATCACGGTTTTTGGAGGAAGTTGTCGCGATATCGTGACATGTTGCGCCGTCGTGGCCATGGGAGGAAAGTTGTCGCGATATCGCGACGTGTTGCGCTGTCGCGGCTTCTGGAGGAAAGTTGTCACGATTTCGTGACATGTTGCTCTGTCGCGGTCGAGGATGGATATTCGTCGCGATATCGCGACATGTCGCGATATCGTGACATGTTGCTCTGTCGCGGCCAAGGAAGGATAGTTGTCGCGATATCGCGACATGTCGCGATTTCGTGACTTGTTGCCCCATCGCGGCCAAGGTTGGATAGTTGTCGCGAAATCGTGACATGTCACGATTTCATGACATGTCGCTCCGTCGCGGTCAAGGATGGTTAGTTGCCGCGATATCGCGACATGTCGCGATTTCGCGACTTGTTGACTTTTTGCGGTCAGCGGTGGTTTGTGTCGCGTTTTCGCGCCTTGTAATCTTGTGTTTTCTTTGTTTTGGGCTGGGAAGGGTCTTCTCCCTTGTGTAACTGATCTTTGTTTTAATACAAGTTTTTTCAATTTTTTCAAAAAAAAAAAATTCCTAATTTTTTTTAATGAGTTTACATAGGTTTTTATGAGGGGTCTTAGTCCCCTCATACTGAGTGGGGTTTGAACCTTGTACCTCCCAAATAGATACCAAATCTCTTACCACTATTATAAGATTGTAGCTTTTATAACTCCTAAATTTTAATTTCAAATTCTTCCAAATTTAAATTTCAAAATTCTTTGGAAAGTGGGGAGAGAGGAGAAGGCTCGATTTTGGATAGATTCATGGGATCAACACCCACCTATCATTGTTGAATTTCTTGAATTGCAACCAATAAAAATAGCCATAGAAACCAATGGATGGGTCCATATTGAAAGTTATTTCAACACTAGTCAGCAGGGGGATTATAATTTTAAGAAGTTTAAGAAGTTGGATGAGTGGCCAATTCCAATCCCTCCGGATTTGACACCTATCATGACTAAAATCTTGGCAAAAATATTTTTCACAGGTAGAGATGAGGAGGATGAATTAGCTTGGGGCTATGGGAGCATTGGTGTCTACATAGTGAAGGACGGATATGATAAGATCCTTCCAGAGCCTTCTCCTCATACATATTAGGTTGAGGATTGGAGAAAGATTTGGCAGTCCAAGGGTTGGCCGAAAGTAAACTTTTTTGCCTAGCAGTTCATGCATAATGGAATTCTTACTTTTGATAATCTCAGATGTAAATAAATCATTGGTCCATCTCAATGTGTTTTATGCTACAAGAGTGAGGAAATAGCTAATCACTTGATGTTTGAGTGCCCATTCACGCACCAGATTTGGGAGAAATTGTTTTTACACTATAAAATTCAAGTTAATGGTGATTTGAATCGGATTAATATTTGGGAAAGATGGAAGAGGGGTAGATTTAAATCTAAAGCTCTTTGTATTGGTTGGGATCTTGGATTAAACTTTATTTTGTGGCAAGTGTGGTTGGAGAGAAATGCTAGAATTTTTATAGATATTTTTTCTTCTTTAGATGGAGTTTGGTAGGTCATTTGGAGAAAAGTCACAAAAATTGTGGCTGTCTATGCTAAAGAGGAAACTTAGGTTGTTATTGGTGCAATGGAAAAGGAAGTTGAAGTGCATGAGGGACAGGACAGAGCTAGTTGGAAACCACCCCTAGAAGATTGGATTAAAATTAATACTGATGGAGCTACAAAAGGCAATCCGGGTAGAGCTGGAATTGGAGTGGTTTGCCGGAATCATGTTGGAACAGTGCTCTATTTGGAACTGCAAGGCTTGGGAAGATCCAAAAACAATGAAACAAAAGCCTTAGCTATCAAATCTGCTTCTATTTGGGCAGTAAAACAAGGCCACAGGAGGATAATTCTAGAATCAGATTCTCAAATAATGGTTGGAGCTCTAGATTGCATGAGGAACTTTGCTTTGAAAACATGGAGGCTGAGGATCCTTGTCACTCAAATTAAGGAATTATGGAGGGAATTAGATGATGTGATTCTAGTTTATGTGAGTAGAGATCTAAATAAAGTGGTAGATTTCCTAGCTAAGATGGGTGCTGAGAAGGAGGTAGGGGTTCAGTTGCACAGTAACATGGCTATTGAGGATGAAGTGATTAGGTAGGGTGTTGAAAGGGTAGCAGACCAAGATAGCCTGAAGACAATAGGAAGGTGTCATGATTTTGTGACATGTTGCAACGTCACGACCAGCTGAGAAGAAGTGTCACGATATCGTGACATGTTGCTTCGATGAGGCCAAAGGAGAAAAGGTGTCGCGATTTCGCGACATGTTGCATCATCACGGCCAAAAGAGAAAAAGTTTCATGATATCGTGACATGTTGCATCGTCATGGACAAAAGAGAAAAAGTTTCCCGATATCATGATATGTTGCATCGTCACGGTCAAAAGAGAAAAAGTGTCGCGATATCGCGACATGTTGCATTTTCATGGCCAAAAGAGAAAAAGTGTCGCGATTTCGTGACATGTTGCATTTTCGCGACCAAAGGAGAGAAGGTGTCGTGATATCGCAACATGTTGCATTTTTTTGGACAAAGGAAAGAAGGTGTCACGATATCGTGACATGTTGCATTTTCACAACCAAAGGAGAAAAGGTGTCGCGATACCGCGACATGTTGCATTTTCACGATCAAAGGAGAAAAGGTGTCACGATATCGCAACATGTTGCATTTTCACAGCAAAAGGAGAAAAGGTGTCGCGATATCATGACATTTTGCATTTTCACGGCCAAAGGAGAAAAGGTGTCACGATTTCACGACATGTTACACCATCGCGGCCAAAGGAGAAAAAGTGTCACGATATCACGACATGTTGCACCGTCATGGCCAAGAGAGAAAAAGTGTCATGATATTGCGACATGTTGCATCATCACGACCAAGAGAGAAAAAGTGTCACAATATCATGACATGTTGCACCATCGTGGCCAAGAGAGAAAAAGTGTCGCGATATCGTGACATGTTGCACCATCGCAGACAAGAGAGAAAAAGTGCCACAATTTCATGACATGTTGCATCGTCGCGGCCAAAGGAGAAAAGTGTCACGATATCATGAAATGTTGCATTGTCATGGCCAAAGAAGAAAAAGTGTCGCCATATCACGACATGTTGCATCGTCACGGCCAAAGGAGAAAAAGTGTCACGATATCGTGACATGTTGCATCGTCACGGCCAAAGGAGAAAAATTGTCGCGATATCGCGACATGTTGCATCGTCACGGCAAAAATAGAAAAAGTGTCACGATATCATGACATGTTGCATCGTCATGGCCAAAGGAGGAAAATGTGTTGCGATATCGCGGCATGTTGCAACGTCACGGTCAAAGGAGAAAAAGTGTTGCAATATCGTGACATGTTGCATCATCGCAACCAAAAGAGAAAAAGTGTTGCGATATCGTGACATGTTGCATCGTCCTGGGAAAATGAGGAAAAAGTGTCATGATATCATGACATGTTGCAACATCATAGCCAAAAGAGGAAAAAGTGTCGTGATATTGCGACATGTTGCATTTTTGCGACCAAAAGAGAAAAGTGTCGCGATATCACGACATGTTGCATTTTCACGGCCAAATGAGAAGAAGGAAAAAGTGTCACGACATCATGACAAGTTGCATCAATAGACCAAACCGATCCCCCTGGCAACATCTCGCATTGTGCAAACATTGAAACTCGTTGGATCGTGCCTTAGGCCAATGGTCTCGGATTCGTCGACTCCCCTGTTAGCTAGGTTTTGGTTTAAGAGATTTGGCTCCAATGCAAATCTTCTTTTACTGTTGTAATCTTGTGTTTTCTCTATCTATGGATGGGAAAAGTCTCATCCCATCTTGTAACTGATCTTTGTTTTAATACAAGTTTTTTCAAAATTTTCAAAAAAAAAATTTCAAAATTCTTCTTATGTCCCCCTAATATTTAATTTCATAATTTCTATTTCTATTCAGACAATAAAATTTCATTTCCATTCAATTATTTCTTTAAATTTATTTTAATCACTTTATATCTCTCAAATTATCAAATGCAAAAGGTATTATTCTCTCAAAAAACTACGTACCCTTTTTCTTCAATAAACATAAAGTCAAAAGAAATACCTTAATGTGTGCCACGTATACTGAAACACTAATAATTCAAGCATTGAATTCTCACCTTGTTCACTTTAAATCTAGTTCTAAATCCTCCCACATCCTCTACAAACATCTACATAGCACTATGTTAAGAATTATACAATGAATTTACCTTTAATATTGATTGCACTCTAGAAATTATTCCTCATTCACTCATAGGCTACTTCTATTCAATACTCTTATACAAATAGGTTACTTTTGTTTGATGCTCTTCAACTCACTAGTTGCTTTCATTCAAAATTCTTCTACTCATAGGTTGTTTCTTACCAACTCTCCTTGACTCAAGTGCTCTTTTGCTATTCTCCAAATTACTATATGTTAATCGTTCAACTCAGGTGCTCTTCTTTTGCTCTCCAAATCACTACACATCAATCATTTAACTTAAGCACTCTTTCTCTACTTCTCAAAATCATTCCACATCAATCATTTATCAGGTGCTCTCTTCTACTCTTCAAAGTACTATAATCTTCCACTCCAATTTCCCACCATATTATTATAGCAATCAATTATCCTCTAATCCATTCTCTCCTCTAATTCGTTGTTCTTTATCAAAGCCTTTAATTCTTCCTCCACTTAAACTCTCCTCCTATTTATTGTTTTTTAAAGCCTTCAATAATTTCTCCACTCAAACTCTCCTCAAATCCATTGCTCTTCCTCTCTTCTAGCTCATGTTCTTTCCTTCATCAACTTCTCCTCCACTCAAGCTCTTACTCATCCACTACTCTTTTTCCTATTCCAACTTGCATTCTCTAATAGGTTTTTTATCAGCAATATCTTCTTTAATATTCATTATTCTTCAAAGATCATCCTCAAAAATCTCACCAATAAATACTCTCTCCAATATTATCTCCTTCAACAAAACCTCCTTCATATGTTCTCTCAAATCTTCCTCCAACAATCTTCTCTAATAAATCTTTCTCAACTCCTACATCTCTCTTTCTCTTAGCTCCAAATATTCTCTCCTTCTTAGATGCCTCACTCACCAATGTAGTTCTGAACCAAAGTGGCTTTGATAACACTATTACCAAATAGGCCCAATTATCTTAGGTGTATATTTTCCATGATCATATAATCACATGCATAAAATCTCATTCAATCACAATAACACTAATATTGCACAAAATAAAATATTTATTGATAATAATCCAAAAAATATTACTAACTTGTTACATAGCATAGAGATTGTTTACCAATATATAACTTTACATGTGATTCTTCAATAATCCTAACTTTTATTTTCCTTAAAATCACAAGAGATGCAACCATTCATATGCCTTTCTTACATTATGTAAAAATATCTCATGATTAAATAACTTCCTACTTCAAATCTTGACACATATCATATGACACTTCACTTACACATACAACACCTCATAACTCACACATAACTCTCACTTATACACATGACACCTTTCATTCATTATTCATATTTGCACACATGACACCTTTCACTCATAACTCACACTTGCACACATGATACATAAATACACTTTATAACTTGAAACTTATAGTTGACACACACTTTCTAATCTAAATATTTATAATGATACTCAAGGTACCAAATAATGTAATACCTCCAACATTAATCCAAACAACAATAACAAAAATAATTGGCTTTCTTCTAAAAAAAACTCTCTTTATACATTAAGAGAATATAGAATACATAGAATGTACTACTAATCATATTTTGGGGAGCTTAAACTTGGTAATTATGCAACTCTACATAATTCTATAAAATTTATTAAATAGAAAATGTTAAAACATGAGGATAAAAAATTACTAAGTGCCAAAGACACTAGGATATCTAATTATTATCTTTCTTCAAAGTCTCTTATTGTATTCAAAATTTACTGGACAATAGTATATAAATGCAAAGTATAATATTTACTATATTACATCAAGAGGTCTTTTAAAGTTCCTCGATTAAACAAGTTTTAATAGAGGTCAAAGTTTCACATACTAAATCTCATATACATTCATAACATCAAAAAAATATATAATAATAAAATAATTATCACTTTAAAATTTACTTTGTCCATGTTTAAAGGGTACCCATTTGAAATAAAACTTCCTACCCTGATTTGATGGCTATTCATATTCACGTGAGCATTAGAATTCAATGAACTTTAGTTATCCTTAGGAGCACAAGGAGGAATATTCAACATTTATTTCTTAAAATTATTGATTTCTTCTTACAGATTTTTCATCAGTTCAAGAAAATCATCATAGTTGTATTGGAAATTAATCCAGATTTCATCCACTTCTAAAATATCTTTTTGTTCATAGATGTTAGAATCTATTGCTATACTTTATAGCACTTGTATTTACTCCTAGTATCTATAGTTATTCAAAGGTTATATCAAAACCTTTCCATTATTTAATGTGTGTTAGAAGGTTAGCTAAACCCTTCCTACCTTTTGCCCTATATATATATGAGTGTTGAGAGTGATTTCATTGTTATATGGATGTAAGTAGAATATTTGTCGAAGAAAATAAAGAGAAGAAAAATAGAATATCGATAATTTCATTTTAGGAAATGCAAGTTTTAGCCTTGCAAAGGATAAAAATTTCTTCCGTGTAAAGCAGGAATATTTTTAATGAATGCTTTCGTTAGGTGAGGAGAAATACTTTCACTCATAGAGAAAAGGTGCTTTTGGGTAATTACTTCTAATTATCGGAAGAGGTGCTTATGAGAAAAACCTTTGATTGGGAAAGACAACAGCCTTGCATTAATATAATAGTAAATGTACTTTATTTATATCTACATCATGCATTTTATTTTAGCCACTTTTGTCTTGCATTGAAATTTTGATAATTGTATAGCTCTAGTAAATAGTTTAAAAGATCCACATGCATTATTTTATTTGATAAATCATGACTAGATCATTAAGCATTTTTTCAAATTGGTATTAAATCCAAATCCATCTATGGGAGTTTTAACAACATTGGCTTCTAGTAACAGTCCTCTATTATTGCAAATCCCATAGTTACATGGGAAAATTATGATTACTAGAGCATACAAATGAAGAATATATTTGGGTCTCAAGAGCTATGGGACCTAGTGGAAAATAGGTATGTAGAACCCATAAATGCAATAGCATATAATTCTCTTTTTCAAGATGAGAAGGATATGTTCAAGGAAAACCAAAATAATGATCAGAAGGCTTTGTTATTTATTATCCATGTTATTGATGAGTCTATTTTTCCTAGAATTATAGAAGCAACATTATCAAGCAAGCATAGGAAATCTTAGCAAATTTCTATCAAGGTGCCAATAAGGTAAAGTTGGTGAGGTTGTATATGTTGAAAAGAGAGTTCAAAAATTTGTAGATGAATGAATATGAGTCAATGAGTGACTTCTTTACCACACATTGGATATTATTAATCAGATGAGGATAAATGAGATATTGAAAGCCAAATAATTATAAATAAGATACTGAGAAGTCTACCAGTAATATGTGACTCGATCATCATTGCCATTGAGGTATCAAAGGATTTAACAACTCTATTAGTAGATGAGTTGATGGACTCTCTAAAAACACATGAGTAGAGGTTAAACTAGACAACACAATCCTCATTGTATCATTCATTCAAATCACAAGTCTCATTCAAAGACAATAGTAAGGTATCTATTATATAAAAATAAAACATCCTAATCCACACAAAAGAGGAGAAATAATATGCATCTTTGATGTCTATTATGTGCCTGGGATGAAACACAATTTAATAAGCATTGGGAATCTTGTACAAAAGGGGCACAAAGTGTATTTTGAAAATGGAGCTTGCTTATTAGAGATAAGAAAATACACTTAGAGAAAATGTGGGTATGACAAAGGCTAAGATATTTTTATTGGAGAATATTATATTATTTGGTACATGCTAATGTACCCGCATGGTACCTTCATGGTACACCTGGTAAATGTTAGACTAGGATTAAATATTATATTAGAGTGTGAGTAAATATTATATCTAATGTAATAATGTGTAGGAAATGCACAAGTGTCATGTAAATGACTATGTAAGTATAATGTGTGTAGATGTGCACAAGTGTCTAATATGTAAGTGTGAACATGTGTTCTTAAATTAGGGAGTGCTAAGTGAAGATTCATGTCTAGGTGTGCATACAAGATAAATTCATGTGTATGCAAGTGTCAAATAGAGAATCCAAGAGTCATGAGACTTGGCATAAGGAAAGGAAGATTCAAGTATACAAATATTCATACTACAATGGCTATATATTACTCCATAGAGGGATATAGTATTCATAGTAAGTATAGAGAGAATTATTATCATCATTGTAAGAGATATTTATGATACATTTATAAGAGGAAAAGGAGTAATAAATATTGCATACATCTGAGAAACTTATATTATAATTTGTGCTACATGCTTTGTACATGTATGATTCAGGCTATTACGTTTATATTTTTGCATATTAATGAATGTTAGTTTATATATTATAAGCCTTAATTATTAGTTGGGTCATATTATTCTTATTTACATCATTATATTGATCATAATATATTGTGACTATCATATATTTAATCCTGCAAATTTTATCCTATGAGTTTAAATTAATATTAAGGCTTCAAAAGCCATCAATGGTATCAAAGCTACAACAAGAAGTTTCTTGCATAGGGTAAATTTATTTAGCTGCATATAAAATCGATTTTTGTCTAGTGTGACAAAATTGGTTAGAGTTTTTCTACTTTAAAGGGAGATAGACTTGGACTCTACTATAATATAAAATAAAGTAGAAAAGGCTAAAGTCTTTCTATAGTTGCAGGAACAACTAGTGAAGACTAGGACTTAGTTATATAATATTTCCACTAGGTTGAAGGATAAACAGTAAAAACTAGGACTCATTTTTGGGTGAATAAACTTTAATATAGTTGATTATCAGGGCCATAGCCAAAATTGGCATTGATAAAGGATTTTTAGGGACATAGATAATCCTTGATAACTAATTTCTATCAAAACTCAAAATAAAGTTGAAGGATTCAGTACAATCAAGCTATCTTGGTTGGAGCATCAGAGAAGTTTAGTCATCTTGACATGATTGGAGTTCTTATATGTGACCTACTATATTATTCTAGGAGAAATTTATATTCGAAAGTGTGAGAAGCTTCCTACAAAAGATAGAGAATATATTCATTTTCAAGTGTAAGATAACATAGAAAGATTTCATCAAGTAGAGTTTGATTTAAGTTGTAGACTATTAAAGATTTAGGTATTTAAGAGAGGCCTTGAAAAATATAGATAGATCAAGGTTACCTATTCTAGAATTTAATTTATAATAAAGGCAGTCTATAATAATATTTTAGGTCTTGAAGACAAACCTTGACATAGTGGATTCAGGTCTTGAGGATAGACCTTGATAGAAAAGGATTTAGGTCTTGAAGGTAGACCTTGACAAAGAAAAACTTTCTTGAGGATAGACCTTGACATAAGAATTTTTAGGTCTTGAAGTGAGACCTTGATAAAGATAGAATATAGAGGTTATCTATTTGGAATAGAGACCTTGATAAGAACCAGGTCATTAAATATTGACCTTGACATTTGGCTTGACATTGGTATCCATAAAATTTTTAAGAAAGTATTAAAGAGCATAAAATATTAGAGGAAGTATACTAAGATAGTGATAGCATAAGTAAGCACAAGTTAGATGAAATCATGCAGGCATACAAATCCTAAGATAATATTCTAAGCCAACAAAAACTTATATTAAAGAAAGCATACATGATAAAAAGCACACGTTAGATTATGTGCTTAAGTAAATGCTTCAATGATAGCATAAGTTGTTAGAACAGAAATATAGGAAAAAAGAGAAGTTAAACTAGTCATCTCAATCAATATGGATCAATCATAAAGAAATAATATAAGCATAAGGTAAACTAGTCATAAAGGGAGAAAGAACAAAAATCTATTGTAAGTCGTTAAAGAAGGAGCCATAGCCGCTAGAGAGTGTGGAGTTGTTTTAAAATTTGAGATATATAATAATACCTATTTTAAAAGACTACATTGGACAAGAGAGTAGTGACACATTTGTATTACACCAAGGAGGATGCAATAAGGAGAAGATTTTTATGTGTTAAGTTTTTAACAAAATGCATTGGGACAAGTTTGTAGCTACTCAGTCTAGTTTGAAGTAAAATCAGGAGCTCTAAGTTGGAAGTCATAAATGCTAGAGAAGAAATTGAATATCACATGAAACCTACACCTGAGAAAGAGATACAACACATTAGATAGTAACTTAAAGTTCCAAGCAATGAGAGAGTCAAGTGCAATCAATTCAACTTGAAGAAAAGATAGTGTAAGTGCAACAAAACCAACAAGAAAGTAGAGACACAACATCAAAGGGACGAGCAAGTAGACATGAAGTGCCAAAGATACAAGTAAGTAAAGATGAAGTGCTAAAGGGACAAGCAAGTGAAATATAGTGCTAAAGATACAAGCAAAAAAAAGCTAGCACCATAGGTAAATCATTCTTTGGCAAAGTGTAATGTTTGCATTATTATTCACATAGCTAGCTAGAGGAACATCTGAGTTGATGGCAAAAAACCATGTAATATTAATAGAAGATAATGCAACATTTGAATCAATTTATCTAACATATCAAGGGCAAAATACCAAGTGTTCGGTCAAAGATGAAATGTCTAACATAGGTGTAAAGTGAAAAATTTCAAGGATGAAGACCTAGATTGAAGACTCAAGTCTTCAATAACCAAATAATCTAATGTAGGGGGATGGATAATATTACATTATTTAGTACATGCTAACGTACCCCCATGGTACCTTCATGATACACCTTATAAATATTATACTAGGATCAAGTCTTAGATTAGAGTGTGAGTAAATATTTTATGTAATGTAATAATGTGTAGGAAATGCACAAGTGTCATGTAAATGAGTGTGTAAGTGTAATGTGTGTAGATGTGCATAAATGTATCATAACTAAGTGTGCACATGTGTTCTTATATTAGGGAGTGCTAAGTTAAGAGTCATGTCTAGGTGTTCATACAAGATAGAGTCATGTGTATGCAAGTATCAACTAGAGAAGACAAGAGTCATGAGACTTGGCATAAGGGAAGGAAGAGTCAATTATACAAAGAGATACTACAATTGCTATATAATACTGCATAGAGGGATATAGCATTCATAGTGAGTATAGAGAGTGTTGTTATCATCATTGTAAGAGAGTTTTCTGATAATTTTTTAAGAGAAAGAGGAGTAATAAAGATTGCATACATTTGAGCAACTAATATTGTAAGTTTTTCTACATGCTTTATACATGTATGATTCAAGCTATTACATTCATATTTCTACATATTAATGAATGTTAGTTGATATATTATAAGCCTTGATTTACATATTAGTTGGCTCATATTATTCTTATTTACATCATTATCTTGATCTTACTATATTGTGGCTATCATATATGTGATCCTGTGATTTTACATTGTTAATGCTTCAAAAGCCATCAGTTTCTTTCCAAAATTTAGAGTGAAATGTTGCTTTCATTTAGTAAAATTGTAAAGAATACTACATGGTTGTGGCATCTCAAGTCTGGTTAATTAATTTTTAGTGGTAACTAATTTTTTTGTGATAATAACTTAGCCATAGAACTATCAAAGGATCTAGTTTTTCATGGTAGAAGCAAGTGTATTAACATCAAGTTTTATTTCATCAGAGAGTTGGTTAAAAATAATGAAATTGAATTGTTGTTTTCTAGGTCCAAATATTAGGTTGTAGAAATCTTCACAAAATGTTTGGAGGAAGATTTTAAAAATAGAAGGAAATTTTAGGTGTCAAAGTTCTTGTGAAATTTGGCTTAAGAGAGGGTGTTGAAAATTAATCTTGATTTCACCCACTTCTAACATATCTTTTTGTTATATGTCAAAATTCATCACCATACTTTGTAGCACTTGTACTTACCCTTAGAAGCTATAGTTATTCAAAGTTTATATAGACACATATCCATTATATAATGATATCAAAAGGTTAGCTAAACCCTTCTCACCGTTTGCCCTATATATAAGTGTTAGGAGTGATTTCATTTTTAGATGGATGCAAGCAGAAGATTTGCTAAAGTAAAGAAGGAGAAATGGAATAGAATGTGGAGAAGTTTGTTCTAGGAAGTGCAAACTGTAAATTTAAAAATGATAAGAAATACTTCCATGTGAAGAAGAGAAAATTTTGATGAATGCTTTCCCTTGGTGAGAATAAATACTTTCACTCATAGATAAAAGGTGCTTCTAAGTAATTACTTTCAGAAGTTTTGAATTTTTGATTGTTGGAATAGATGCTTCCAATAAAATCCTTTGATCGAAAAAGGAAGTAGCCTTGCATTAATATAATAGTAAATATATTTTATTTATATTTGCATCACTCTTTTTTATTTGAGTCACTTTTTATCTTGCATTCAAGTTCAATTGTATATCTTCAGTAAATAGTTTCAAAGGTCCACCTGCATTATTTTCTCTACCAAATCATGACTATGGCATTGAGTTGTACTTTCAAGTTGGCCAACCTTTTTTCATTCTCATTATCATCATCTCTTTCAATACAATTCCATATCCACTCATACGCTTCATATTTCAAGTTTCTTTCCATGGTAATAATCTCTAAAAACCTATATCAAACCCCAAATAAAAAAATTATCCCCTTTGCCATGTATGCAAAATTCATATCAAAGGTAGAAGATATATGACTATTGTTTTTGCAATATGAGTGGACTTTCTAAGGAAAAACATGTCATGTATTCCATTAATATAATCTATGTTGGCCTATGTTATTTTATCAGATGGTATATATGAAGAAGACCACATTTCAAGTTAGAAATAAGTAGGAAAATATTTTCATAGAATAGAATATTATGTTGTCATAGAATATCCTATCATCATAGAATATATGTGTTCAACATTATTAAAATATAATAATGTAACCTTAAATGGTGGTATAGAGGATTGGAACTAATTATATAAGGAGGTTGCCCCCTTGAAGAGGCCTACGATAGTAATATTACTAATCTCAAATTCCTACAATAATTATTATTTTGTATTTTTATCTCAATGAATGCTTCTATTATTGGATGTATTTTATTAGTGTTGCTTTTGTCAATAATCACTATAATCTTAGTTAGAATCATACTTGGCACTGATTTTCTTAAAGTAGTTGATCTCAAAACTAATAACTTTGAGGTAAAATATTCACCTAAGAAGAAGAGTATCATTACAAGTGGTATTAGAGCTCTTTCTAGGGCGTAGTAAGATTCTCTCAAAACAAAAAAGTGTAGTATTTTTTCTTGAGCCAAACCTTCATATATAGGAAACCAGTTAGTTATGTAATATCCAAGGCACCAAGCATAGAACTCGAGAATATTACCCTCTTATACTATCAAAGAGGTGGGTAGTGCATTCAAGGGTATATGTAGAATCTTTCTATGAGTAGTAGCCTAAAATATTGGTCCAAACACTATCAATTGTTGTTACAATATAATATAGGGCTATGGAGAGTAACAAAACCTAACATAGAATCCATTCATTTTCTACTTATCTTATTAGGAGCAAAGTTCATGGGATAGCAAAAGTTAAATTTAAAGCGATTGGAAGTAGATATGAAACCTCAAAACCCCAATTTAAAAAATAAAAGTCTAGGGTGCCAAGTATTATCATTTTGGGATATAGTTATTGCAATTGTCTCATCGACCTAGTTGTATTGTTATAAATAACCCATACACCTTGTCAAGACCCTTACTAAAAATAAAATTTCTATTTTTAGTAAATTTCTTTTGAGATCTATTATCAAGCAATGGAGGCTAAAATAGATAAGCTAGAGTAATAACTCTTCAAACTAGATAACCTCATAGAACTCAAGGGTCAAATATCCTCCATCCTCACCATGATAGCAAACTAAGATGAGTCAAGACATTGAGGTGCTTAAGATTAAAAATCCAAATTTTGATTGATGCATAAATGCTTAGAGAGGGAAAACCATTGAAAGGGTAGAATACTCTAGGATGTTTGTCAAGGAAACCAATCAACAAGTAGGAAACAATAGAGGTTTTACTCCTAGACTCCCTAAAATAGATTTTCAAAGATTTGATGGAATATACTATAAAGTTAGTTGATTAAGGTTGAGAAATGGTATGAACTTCATGAAACACCCTTTGACCAAAGGATATTTCTAGTTGCCTTTCATATTTATTTGGAAGCTCTACATTGGTACCAGTGGTTGAGAAAATAATTTACCAATCTTGGGTGGACACAATTCAAGAGAGAACTCCATAGTCAATTTAGGATATCAAAGTTTGAATATTTTAGTGGAGCACTCACTATGTTGAGACAAACAAGCACTATGCCCAAGTATATCACTAATTTTGAGAAGCTTGCCAATAGAACTAAAGCTCTTCCTAAAGAATTCTTCAATATTTATTTTATTAGTGGCCTTAAGGAAGATATAAGAATTGAGGTTCAAATGCTTAAATTGGTCACTTATATAACAACCACAAGGTTAGCTAAACTTATTGAGAACAAATGGAATGCTCAATAGAAGACTTCTAGACCACCTACAATTCAAAATAGATCTTTTACAACCACTAATAATAATTCTACAAAATATCTTATGGTTAAGATATTAAAACTAAAGGAAATGGGCAACCATAGATCCAAGGGACTTTGTTATAAATATTATGAAAAGTAGGCCATGGAACACAAGTACAAAACCCAATGCCTCTACCTCCTATATATGAAAAATCCTTCAACTTCATATATAGACATAGGGGATGACTTTGTGGATTCATGGGAAGAGCACTTAGATGCAGTGGATGTTGAAACTCCATTTGACAATCAATAAGAAGAGACCCCCATCATTTCTTTAACTGCTATTGTAGGAATATCAACATCATAGTGCATGATAGTTTAAGAATTTCTTAAAGGACACAATTTTTTTATCCTATTGGAATTTGGTAGCACTGATAAGTTTATTAACCCTAGTGTTTCCAGAAGGGCAGATTGTTGAATGGTATAATGGATGGAATGTTGATGCACAATACCATGCTTCTCAAGAAAATCTAAAAACTCTCTGCTCATAAACTTCCCCTCATTATTTGTGCATATCTTATTGATAGAACAAGAAGAGTGCTTCTCAATAAAGGCCCTAAAGACCCTTAAAATAGGTAAAAAATTCACTTTTGTACTTAAGAAAGTACACCCAAGTGTGCCTAAATAAGTCATAAATGAAAGTAAACACATACTTGGCCCCTAGAAATGATGGGGTTGGAAAAGACATCAATTCACTATAAACTAGCTCTAAGGGTGTCAAAGCTCTCAAAGCCTTCCCTTTTGTAAAAGGGTCTTGATGTTGTTTGCCAAGTGCACATCCAAGACAAAATCCATCTGAAAAAGAGACCCTAGGAATACCTATCATCATGTCTTGTGTGCTTAACTGTTGTAGATATCTATAGTTGAGGTGACCAAATCTCTCATGCCAAAGTTTACTCATAGAGTCTACATGAGCAACAAGGCAATTTCCAAAATATGAAGTGTCAAATCCTTCAAATCTATAAATATGGGCACTATGATCAATGACCCATGTAGCAACAATAGTCTCTAGCTCCAAAAACTCTCTAATCTCAACACCATATGGGATAAAGAGAACTATTTTTTCATCTCTAGAATAACAATTTTGATATATAGAAAGAATACTAGTGGAAAGTTTGGGCACATATGAGACATCCTTGATGTGCCCACCATCTAACTCAATTGTTCCTATCCCCAAAACTACAATGCTAGAAGGCTCTCCAACTTCAACGTTAGAAGTGGAAATAGGACTAAGAGAGGAAAGAAACTCTCTAGAAGGAGTCATGTGATTAGAAGCTCTCAAATCCATAATCCAACTATGTGATGATACCTCCAATGCATGTGCTGAAAGGGCCATTCCTTTGTCTTTTGTGGAAGAGGGAGTGGAAAGAGATATTTTATGCTTTTGTATGGTTTCTTATAAGGCTTTCATTTTATTCCAACACCTAGACTCAGAATGGCCTTCTTTACCACAAAAGGCACAAGTATCCCTACACTTTTTCTTATTCTTAGAGGAAGACTCATTGGATTTAGAAGGAGGGTTGGAGGGCTTTGTAGTGAATTTAGTTGGATGTGGAGTAGATTCTTTCTTTGGTTTGTATTTAGACCTAGATTTTCCTTTATCTTTCAAAGATGAGGATGCTACTACGGCTTGATTTTTGGAAGGAAGTGCATCTAATTAGTCAATCTTGGATTATTCCCTAGTGAGATGCTCATAAAATAACTCAAGTGAGAGCATAAAAAAAGTATTTCCTAAGGCATCCATACTAGAGTAAAACATAGAGGAGAATACTTGAAAGAGGTCTTTTAACTTGGATAAAATGAGAAAAATGCACTCTTCATCACTCTTATTATTTTAATTCCTCTTCAATTGGACCAAAAGGTATTTAAACTTTAAAATATAATCTTCTATGTTGGGGAAGTCATCAAGTACGAGAGATGATAATTCAGCTTCTAATTTCAAAGAGCAAAATTGATCCACTTTCCAAACATTCCTTCAATACTTTCCAATATCTCAATAGGTGTAGTAATATCTACTATGTGAAAAATTAGACTATCACTTATGTGTAACCCAATGATCCCTATAGCTTCATCCAATTTGCTAAGGTAAGTAAACTTTTCATATTCCTTTGTGAATGAGGATGGTTTATGTGTCAACATTTGTCATAATCCCTTAGATTGCACTAGTTGTCTCATTTTTAGTTTTCATGTGTGATAATTATGGGGTGTTTATAGATAAATTGAAATCATTTTAACCCAAACACAAACAAGGAAAGCAAATACAAGATACAAGAGATAAGAGGCACTTAGAATGTGCCTTGCAACCCTCCCAAGATATTGAACTATATAAATGAATGACCCCCCAAGAATTTTGGTACTTTATCTCAGTGTTTGTTACAATGTTCTTGCTAAGACAAGAAGTCAACAAGAAAAATTCTAGAAATTCTATTGTAAAACTAAAAAAGTAGTTTTTTAATACACTATAGTGCAAAAGGAATTTTCTATAAAATTCATCCATTATATTTGAATTTAGACTGCACCAATGTGAATCCCTAAAAAAATCAGTCAAGATCAAAAAATATTTGATCCAAAATGGATTTTGAAAGAGGGAGAAACGACCTCTAGAAGTTGATTTTCCAAAACAAATAGCAACAAAGTCGCGAGTTCGTAGTTAAAAAATTATAATTTTATAGAAAATCTATACACCAAATTTGAAATCTGACTACACCAATGTGAAGCCCTCAAAAAATCAGTCAAGATCAAAAAAATGACCCAAAACGGATTCTAGAAGAGGGAGAAATGACCTCCAATAGTTCGTTTTCCAAAAAATATGATGGGATCATGGGTTTGCAGTGAAAAAACCATGGCCTAGGCCTGAAAAAGGGACCTACAAAAGAGGTTTGGACCCACTTTCTAATCACCAATATTCCCTAAAAAATATGAGGTGAGAGCATACGACGGCCAAACCCTAAGAGGTAAGATCCAAACTTTCACAATTGTTGAAACTTGTTGAAGCTAATCTTGTGTAGTTGGAGATAAATTTGATCAATGTAGAAGATTCCTTCAAAGTCTTCAAACCTAAAAAAAATTCAATAATGGAGATCCTAGATTGAACAAAAGCAATCCTAAGATCCTAAACCTATGGGTGATATCAAACAACCTAAGCTCTATATGCCATGTTAGAATTAAAAGGATCTGATGATCCTATATTTCCTAAAACCTAGTTGTTTGAAAAACAATATCACCACAATATCTAAGCTATCAATAAGAATCAAATGATAGAATAAAATTTGTATAGATTAATGGAAAGCATAAGCAAATTCTATAGTAATCTAACAAGAAACTGACAGAATGATAATACTCATTATCGTACTCTCAAAGAGAGGGAAACCCTTGCTAACATATGCAAGGGTGTACAATAAGGATTGTAGGATCAAAATGAAAAAGGAGGAAATGGATATCCACCATCCATAATGGGGCACAACATGAGCCATAAATGAGAAATGGAGGGAATGAATATCCACCCTAGAAAAAAAAATCTAACAAGATAAGATAGCCAACTAGCAACAAAAAATCTAGATGATATAATATCCCACTAATAAATAATATGGGAAAAAGAAATATAAGCTCCTAGGTAATATCCTAAGTGAACTAAAGTAGTAAGGTGCATGACTAATACATCAACATTCCTTCTCTTCCAACTCACGGTCTCTAATAGGTTTCTTTGTCAATAATATCTTCTTCAACATTCATCATTCTTCAAAGATCATTCTCAACAATCTCACTAACAAATGTTCTCTCCAAGATTATCTCCTCCAACAATACCTCCTTCACACATTCTCTCAAATCCTCCTCCAACAATATTCTCTATTAAATCTTTCTAAACTTCAATATATCTCTTTATCTTAGCTCCAAATGTTCTCTCCATCCTGAATGCCTCACTCACCAATGTAGCTCTGAACTAAAGTGGCTTTGATACCACTATTACCAATTGGACCCAAATATCATAGGTGTATATATCCCATGATCATATAATCACATGCATAAAATCTCATTCAATCACAATAACACCAATATTGCACAAAATAAAAGCTTTATTGATAATAATCCAAAATTTCTTACAAAATTGTTACATAGAATAGAGCTTTCTTACCAACATATAACTTTACATGTGACTCTTCAATACTCCTAATTTTTGCTCTCCTCAAAATCACTAGAGAGCAACCTTTTATATATCTTTCTTACATTATGCAAAAGTCTCTCATGATTACATATCTTCCTACTTCTAATATTGACACGTCTTATATGACTCTTCACTTACACATACAACACCTCATAACCCACACATAACTCTTACTTGTACACATGACACCTTTCACTATAACTCGCATTTGCACACATAACAACTTTTACTCATAACTCACACTTGCACACATTATACATAAACACACTTTATAACGCGATACCTACTATTGACACACACTTCCCAATATAAATATTTAATAATGATACTCAAGGTACCATATAATGTAATACCTCTAACATTATTCCAAACACCAATAAAAAATTCTTTACAACAATAATTGGTTTTCTTATAACAAACTCTCTTTGTACATTAATAGAGCATAGAATGTACTACTAATATTATTTTGCAGATCTTAAACTTGGAAATTATGCAACTCTACATAGTTCTAAGAAATTTATTAAATAGGAAATATTAAAACATGAGGATAAAAAATTATGAAGTACCAAAGACACTAAAACCTCTAATTTGTATCTTGCTTCAAAGCCTCTTATTATACTTAAATTTTAGTGGGCACCAGTATATAGATGCAAAGTATGATAATTGCTATATTACATCAAAAGGTATTTTAGAGTTCCTCAATTAAACAATTTTTATTAGAGGTCAAAGGCTTGAGTACTAAACCTCATATACATTCATAACATCAAAAAAATATATAATAATAAATAATTATCACTTTAAAATTTACCTTGTCCAATATTAAATGGGACTCATCTGGAACTGAATTTCTTGTCCCAATTTGATGGTTATTCATATTCATGTGAGCATTGGAATTCAACAAACTATGGTTATCCTCATGAGCACAAGGAGGATTATTCAACACTTTTATCTTGGAATTATTGATTGCTTCTTGTAGAGTCTTCATAAGTTCAAGAAAATCACCATAGTTATTTTAGAAATTAATCCAAATTTTTTTTTGTTAACATATATTTTTATTCATAGGCATATCTTTTTATTCATAGATGTCATAATTAATATTCATACTTTGTAGCACTTGTATTTACTCATAGTAGTTATAGTTATTCAAAGGTTAGATCGACACATATCCATTATTTAATGTGTGTCATAAGGTTTGATGAGGCCTGGAAATGCCTCCATCATAGCATGTTTTGAACAACTAAAACTTGCCTAAAACTCTATGATTTACTTTATATACTAGTTAAGTTGATCTAATATGTTGTGTATTAATTGTTTGCATGATTGATGTGTTTGGAATATTATATGCTGATTTTTACAGTTTTTGTGTAGTTTTATGTCACTTTGCCATGACCTGTTACATAAGGGATATGCTTAGGCTGATAGCAACACTTTACTATTCTTATTTTGATGTTTCTCAAGCATTAATTTCTTTGAATTTAGCAAATAGTGCAAAGAACTGTTACTATGCAGTAGAAACTAGTTTTCCTGTGTAAATTCCAGCCAACTACCAATGAATGGCAAGGCATGGAATTCACACATGAAGAGGAATGAAGGCTATTGCAATATGATCCTGAGGACTAATCCACCTGAGAAATGCAGCTGAAATAAATTGAAGAGTACATAGTTGGTCATTCCGAAGATCTTCGGATTGAGAAATACAGTCTCTTCGGATTGAGCGAATATCTTCGGATTGAGCCACTTAGCTCCGGATTGAGAACAGAAAGCACTTTTTGACCTGTTGACTGATTTTTGATGATGGAAAAATGGAAAGAAGGCTGAGGAGGTTAAAGGAAAATATCTCCCATCTAAATTTGTCATCCTTGCCATCCAAAGCCACAATTTATGGAAAAGATCCTCTTCTAGGATAAACCTAGGGAATACTGCAGAATAACAGGAATTGATTTGCAGAGTATATTTTCTATTGTAATTAGATTTTAGGCATCTATAAAAGATAGCTCCCATCCAGGTTGAGCTAATAATAATAATAACAGTAGAAATAGTAGTAGAGAAAATATAGATAGAGAATAAGCGAGAAAACTGAGACTGTTATAGTTTTGTAACAGGTTTTAGCAGTAGATTTGTAATCATGTTCTGAATCAATAAAGTACAAGTTTTTCTATTCATTCTATTATGTTTGAGTGTGAGTAAGATTTAGAGAGAGAGGAACTCATACCTTCTTCTAGAAAAGGAGGCTGGCCACTTCCAGACCTAGGAGGAGGACTAACAGATAGGTTTTGTTCTGATTTTGCTACAGTAGAATAAGCTGTGAAACTTGTCAATTTCATTCTTTTGTAGTAGTTAACATCCATTTCAGTCCTAATAATTTATTTTCTATTCAAGATACTTTTGTGATGTGATTAGCAGTAGATCTGATTAGTCTTTTTGCTTTCCAACAACTTTCCAATTTACTACAATTTCCATTTCCAGCAATTTACAGTTTTTTGCAATTTTCCTGCATTATTGTTTTTGTTGTCAACCCCTGCATAGAAGATTGACAACCTTCTATTACAGAGTATTGATAGGACTTAATTTTAGTTTTCATTATTGCAAGAGTAAATAGACTTTCATTTTGCAACTGTAATTAGGTTTCCAATTCTGCAACTGTAACTAGGGTTTTAATTCTGCAATTTAATCAGATTTCATTCTTGCAACCGTAACTAAGGTTTCATTTCTGTAATCAGCAATTAGTTTTCATTCTTGCAATTATATTAAAGTTCAATTTATGCAATTTAGAGGTAGAAGAGACCTAAAAACCCCCACACAATCAGTTCCACCAATAAGACTTGTTGCTCCCAATTGACCTTAAATTATAGCCCTGTTCACTCCTTTCGTAGATAGCCTTGTACACTGCCCTGGATTGACAAATTCATTGAGAATTAATGATGTGCTTAATGATAACGCATCATTTTGGCATCGTTTGGGGAGAGTGTTGTTAGAAGGTGTCAACAGTTCAATAGCTATTAATTAGACTGAGTTGTGAAAATTTAGGGTAAAATCTGAATATAACAGTTGGTTAAGTAACAATTATTGACTTATAATTTATGTCATTAAGGAGTAGGCATGAATGAGTAGGCCTAGGGATGAAGAAGGCAAAATTATCCAAAGATATCCCTGGATTATTCCATTAAGAAGATCTTCATGCCTAAGGGGTGAATCACCTATGTTTGAACTACCAAAAAAACTAAAACAAAAACCACCAGCTTCATCATCATCAGAATCTCCTGAGCAAGAAAAATTACCAGACTCATTATCAACAGAAGGTTTTGGACCTCTTGAGAAAGAAATTTGGATAGGTTTAACTATTTCTGAAGAACAAGAAATTATGGCAGAAAGAGGCAATCCAGATGGGGATGACCAACATGGTCATGTCCATAATGAAAATGATCAAGATGATCAAGATGTGCTCCAACCTCCTAGAACATTTGAATATCCTATTCTTCTGAATCCCACATAGAACTCTCCCATGAAAACAATCTCACCTTCAATGCTTCCAACCTTCCGGGGTGTTGCATCTGAAGATCCTGATCAGTTTCTATTTGAGTTCAAAGTAGTGTGTCAAACCTATGACTATATAAATGATAATCAAAAACTCAAGGTTTTTCCTTCAACACTCAAGGACTCAGCATTACGCTGGTTCATGAGCTTACAACCAGATTCCATCCAAACCTGGGATCAAATGGAGACTGTGTTTTTAGACAAGTATCAAGAGTATTGTCGAGTAAGGAATAGGAAAGATGAGTTGTTCAGAATTAAACAAGAAGATGATGAAACATTAGAAGATTACCTTGATAGATTTGTGTTTGTTCAAAGAAGGTGTGGACTAGGAGAACCAGAATTATGCAAAACCATTTTTCTAAGAGGATTACAAGATGAATCCAGAGAGGTATTAGATTTGATGGGAAATGGGGATGTAAGTACTCATAATATGGATGAGATTGTGGATCTTTGCAGAAATTACTCTCGCACTAGGCAAAAAAGAAAGAAAAAGAGTACAAATGGCACTGATGTGAAGGACCTAATAGAGGAACTTGCAAATTTTAAGACTGATATCCTGGTACAATTAAACACAACTCTGGGAGAAATGTCTGCTAAAGCAAAAACCATAGAACCTTTAGCAATTTATTGCCCAAGATGCAGGAATAAACATGCCTTATAGGAATGTCCTCTAAACAAAACATCCATTTCAGCCATTTGTAGTATTTTCTCAAAAGGACATTTGACTGACAAATGTCATCTGCTACCACAACTAAAAACTGTCCTAGAAACTCAAATAGAAGAACTCAATTATGTGGGACCAAGACAAGGGGGAAACTTTCAATAGTATCAAAATACCCCTCGTTTTCCTACAAATTGGGGAAACAACCATGGAAACATGTCTTGGGGATAATCAGAACCACCCCAACGTCCTTGGAATTATTCTCAATGGATAAATTCTCAAGAATGGCCACAGATAAGTTGGAATAATCCATCCTGGAATCAAAACTAGAATAACCCATCATGGAATCAAAATAACCCACCATGGACTCATAATCAAAGTAATCCATCTTGGATGCAAAATCAATAGTAGTGGGGTCAACAATACCAGTCCTATCCAAGGCAGCAAAGAAATCAAGGTCAAACTCAAAATTTGTTGCCTGCACCAAATCAAAATTTTCAAGGAAAACCAAATCAACAAATGCAATAGGTGAAACAACCTCAATTACCAGCTCAACCTATAATAAATCCAAATAACATAAGGTAGGCAACTCTTGCCTATATGGCTGATTCTAAAGGAAATTCAGATATGCAAATTCTGGATTGTAGCAACATACAACTACGTTCAGGGAAAGTTTTACCTGAACCTATTATAATTGAAGTGAAAGAAGATGAAATTCAAGAACCTATTGAACCAAGCAAAGTCAAACCAACAATGGAAGAAGAAGAAGAAAAAATAGAACCACAGGCAAAATAGTTACCTTCATCAAGGATAATTCCATACCCTGAGAGACTTAACACTACAACAGAAAATTTTGAATCAGAGTTAGTGAAAGAACTCAAAAAATTAACCATATCACTGCCCTTATTGCAAGCCATTAAGGATATACCTATGATTAAAAGAACTATCCGAGATTTGTGCAATAGAAGAGCAGGAAGAAAAAAGAAAGCATTTCCTAAAACTGTTCATGTTGAAGGAAAGATAGTTGATCTCTTGTCAGGAAAACTAGTACCTCCAAAGTATAGTGACCCAGGAAGTCCAGTTATCATAGTGATCATAAGCTCAGTACCAATATCAAACGTCTTAGTTGATCTAGGAGCTACAATAAATATCATGACCAAGGATACAATGGAACAATTATAGCTCAAACATCTCAGCCCCACATTCACAGTTTTAGAAATGGTTGATAGGTCAGTTGCAAAACCTGAAGGTATCATTGAAGATGTCCCTATAGAAGTTTCTTCTTGGGAATACCCTACAGATTTTTTGGTTTTATAGCCAAGAAACTCAGCACATGGCTATCCCATTATCCTAGGAAGACCTTGGCTTGCAACTACAGCAGCCTTTATAGACTGCAGATCTAGAAAAATGACAATTTCAAATGGTATTGACCTAAAACAGATTTCTCTATATCCTCCTACAAGACCTTTAAGCAATTTCATAGGTCAGTTATGGTTTCCTGACTCATATGAAGAACCATAAGAGGTTATTTCCACACTAGCCACCTTGGTAGTAAGGGAACACATAGAAGACCTCCATGACATAGAAATTTTAGAAAATGAAATAGTCCTAATGAATGTTCTACATGAACAAGGGTTAGAAGAGGAAGCAACCAATATCAATCAATTGCTAGTGAGAGAAGAAGGTCAAAGTTCTGAAGAAAGGCCATCTATACCATCATAGGAAACATCTGTTTCACTACCACATGGGTGGCACCATCACTTGATCTTCCCTTCTCATTGTTCCATACAGGATATGCTTCCATCAGAAATCAATGAGATAGAAACTTCTTATGTCCTCCCATCTCATCATTGTCCTCTTAATTCCCTAGTCAACAATTGTGAAGAAGTAAATTCAGTCCTTCCAAATACAAAACAAATAGAAGTCCAGCCAAGCAAATTTTTGAACATAAATAGCCAGCTTACTAGGGAAGAGGAAGAAAAATTGATAGTTGTTTTGCAGAAGCATATCCATGCTTTTGCTTGGGATTACAAAGATATGTCAGGGATTCACCCTGATGTATGTACTCATAGAATTTATATTGAAGATGTCAAGCCTGTAAGACAGCCTCAGAGAAGACTGAATCCTGCCTTGAGGGATATTGTGAAAGAAGAAATTGAAAAACTTCTGGAAGTAGGATTCATTTACCCAATTTTTGATAGTCGGTGGGTCTCTCCATTGGTTATAGTGCCTAAGAAAAATGGAAAAATGAGAGTATGTATAGACTATAGAGAACTGAACAAAGTGACATACAAAGATCATTTTCCATTGCCATTCATAGATCAGGTGTTAGATACTCTTGCTGGAAAGAAATATTTTTGTTTTCTTGATGGATTTAGTGGATATAATCAAATTCAGGTTGCACCTGAAGATCAAGAGAAAACAACCTTTACCTGTCCATGGGGAACATTTGCCTATAGGGTCTTACCTTTTGGTTTGTGTAATGCCCCAACAACATTTTAGCGAGCAATGTTAGCCATATTTTCTGATCTGACTACCAACAATGTTGAAATATACATGGATGATTTCACAGTCTGTGGACAGACTTTTGACTTTACATTGGAACACCTTGATAAAGTTTTAACTCACTGTGAAACCTACCAGTTATCCTTAAATCCAGACAAATGTTTTATGATGATGGAGGAAGGAATAGTTCTTGGTCATCACATCTCTCCTCAAGGGATCCAGGTTGATCCAAAGAAGGTGGAAATTATCAAGAACCTTCTCCCTCCTAAAACTCAGACTGATGTCAGAAGCTTCCTAGGACACATTGGTTTTTACCGTAGGTTTATTCCCAGCTTTAGCACAATAGGCCATCCCATGTTTGCCCTATTGACTAAAGATTCTGAATTCTCCTGGACTGCAAAGTGTCAGGAATCATTTGAAGCTCTGAAAGAAAAATTAGTAACTCCACCTATGTTAAGAGGACCTAACTGGACATTACCATTCCACATACAGATCGATGCTTCCAATACTGCAATTGGAGCAGCATTGGGACAAATCGACAATGGTGAACACTATGCTATCTACTACATTAGCAAGAACTTGATAGGAGCTAAAAAAATTATACCACAACTGAGAAAGAATTCTTGGCAGTAATCTATGCCATCAATAAATTCAGGCATTACATCACAGGTTATCAAATATTCATTCACACAGATCACACAACCATTAAATATTTGATGAATAAGCCTATGGTGAGTGCAAGGATTATCCGTTGGTTACTATTGTTGCAGGAATTTGATATCACAATAATCAATAAACCAGGAAAAGCTAATGTTGTAGCAGATTTTTTGTCCAGGTTGCAGAACACAGAGGAAGGGGAATTAGTGGAGGACACTTTTCCTGATGAAAAATTATTTGCTATATCTATCCAATCACCTTGGTTTGCAGATATAGCCAACTATTTGGTCACAGGGAAAGTTCCCCCACATTTTACTTCCAAACAAAGAAAACAATTGATCAAATAGAGCTCTTCTTTTGAATGGATTCAAGGTATGCTTTTCAAGAGTAGTCCTGACCATGTGTTACGTAGGTGCATCCGAAAGGATGAGGTATATGATATCCTTAGGGCTTGTCATGATGAACCCTCCGGTGGACACTATTCTGTAAAAAGCACAATTAGGAAAATTTTAGGAATAGGATATTATTGGCCATCTCTTCACAAGGATGTGAAAAAGTACATCAGGCATTGTGATGCATGCCAAAGAATGGGGAAACCCACTCACACAAATGAAATGCCACTACAGCCTCAAGTGGTTTTAGAACCATTTGAGAGGTGGGGGCTTGATTTTGTGGGACCTATTGATCCACCTTCTCAAGGAAAGGTGCATATTCTGGTATGCACTGATTACCTGACAAAGTGGGTAGAGGTGCGTGCTTTCAAACATGCTCATGAAGAGAAGGTCATTGATTTCTTGTATAACCAAATTTTTTAGAGATTTGGAGCTCCACGGTCTATCACCACAGACCAAGGACCCCAATTTGCATCTAAAGTTATTGAGGCTTTTACAAAGTTGTATGAAATCAAACATAGGAAATCATCACCTTACCACCCATAAGCAAATGGCCAAGTTGAGGTAACAAATAGAGAATTGGAATGGATCTTGATGAAAATAGTAGTTGTTCATAGGAGAAACTGGCTAGATAAATTACCTGAAGTAGTTTGGGCTTACAATACTACTTGGAAATCCACTACTGGATTCACACCTTATGAACTAGTTTTTGGTAAAAAGCCCCTCCTACCTATTGAATTTGAGCTACTAACATTGTGCACAACATTGGAAATTGGAATTGAATTGTCATAGGCATAGGCAGATAGGATTCTGTAGTTGAATGCATTGGATGAACTTCGGTTGGATGCTCTGCACCAAACTGAAGTAATTTAGGAGTAGAGGAAGTTGTGGCATGATGGCCACCTGCAATAGAGAAAATTTTAGCAAGGAGATTGGGCTTTGCTGTTTGATTCTCGCTATGTGGACTTCCCTAGAAAACTAAGGACTAGATGGCTTGGACCGTACCATATTGAAGAAGTATTTGACAATGGAGCAGCTCGCCTCTCTCCCATTGATGATTCACAGAGAAAGTTGGTAGTGAATGGACATCGCCTTCGAGTGTACCATACACCTCTGACTAAGGAGGAGTTCTTGCAACAACTTGATAGCTTGGATGCACAATAGGTAGAAGAGATTCCCTCTTCCACCACAATTGCCACAGATTGAGCATAATCATGGATTTCAAGAAAATAGAAAAATACAAAAAAAAAATTAGAAAACAAAAATATGAATAAATTCTGGTTGTGAATTCCTTCATGGGCATAATCAGAATAAAAAAAAAAAAAGAGAAAATGAGAGGTAAAAAAAAAGAAAAAAAAAGAGAGAAAATGAATAACTCAGCAGTGAAAACCTTTTTCTAAGGCACTACTGAGTTGGTATGCATGAAAACCAGTTTTCTGGCATGCATAACCTTGAAAACTTTTGAGTCACCATTGTACAAATTCACCAACTACATTTGTTTTTGAAGTATTGCAGTAAGCCTCAACAGAGCATCAACAAAAGCAATCATCTTTCAAAAACTTGCATTAACTTGTTTTAACCAGGTATATGTTTCTTGCACTTTTCTCATTGTAAATATTTGATATATAGTATATGACAATTAACCATTAGTATAAAAGTGTTCATAAGAGTTGGCATAAGCAAAACATGTTTTAAAAGAAGAATGTTGGTTTCTATTGTATCTTCGGAATGACTGTTGCATTGTATCTATGGAATGACTGTTGCATTGTATCTTCGAAATGAAGCTTTGTCTTCGGATTAAAAATTGTCTTCGAAATGACAAGTCCAGCCTTGTCTTCGGATTGAAAATTGTCTTCGAAATGACAAGTCCAGCCTTGTCTTCGGATTGAAAATTGTCTTCAGAATGACAAGTCTAGCCTTGTCTTGAATGACAAGTCCTGCTTTGTCTTCGGAGTGAACCTTTGTCTTCGGAATAAAAATTATCTTCGAAATGAAATTTAATCTTTGGAATGAGCACTTAATGTTATGTTTCCACGTGGCATCCAAGGAGGGAGAAAAGACACGATCAACAAAATTTTTGACTCCATGTGATCATTGACACATGTCAACTGGTTCACGGTGAGATTTGTCTCATCTCGAGGAAGTACGAAATCATGGGGAAAATAACTAATAACGTGCCACCACCATTCATTGTTGATAACCATGCATGTGGGAAAATCATGCGTAGATCGGATGAGCTAAGGAGATTTGATGGCAAGGACGTCTGTCCAATGATTGATGGATAGGTGTCCAAGTCAAAAATAGGGAAGCGTGCCACTCTTCATTTCGAAGATGTAATCACTGATGCAACATGATTACAAGAATTTATTTTTAAAGAACATAACATTGCAAATCCAAAGAGAAAACCCTATAATTCTATAGAAACCAGAAACCAGTGACCTAGCGGATGGTTGTAGCAGTAGAGGTGAGCAGTATTTTTAGCACAACAAGAACAGAAAAATGGGATGAAAGATAAAAATGGAACCAACAGATACTACCATCCTTCGAGAGATTCTAGAAGTGTTGCAAATTTTTGAAGATGGAGGGTTTATGCCATTTTTAGACAAATTCGATGGAAGCTCTAAAGATTTGGCTACCGAATTTGCCCGCACATTCAGAAACAATAGGGTGCACATCAACGACATGAGAATTGAGGTAACCCCTGAAGTTCTTAGTCAAATTACTGAACTTCCATTAGAGGGTCTTCAAATTTCTAGAACTGGCAAGAATACACTAGCAAACATAGTTAGTCAATTTCTGGAAGAAGATGATAAAGAACCAGAATACTTGATAAATAACAACATGTGTAAGGGTGTAAAGAGGACCAACTTGCAAAAACCCTAGGATGAAGTAGCCACATGGGTAATCAAGTTTTTAACCTGTGAAGGGTAGTATGTAGTTTTATCAGGGCATCATTTTAAAATTTTGAACCACCTTAGACATGGTAGGCAACAACCTGAGGTTAGGGTAAATCTTCCCCTATATCTACACCAGGAGCTGCAAAACATGGCAAAATGCTATCAGGAGGGAAAAGGGAGCCCTCACCACCATGGTCTTATCAAATTGGTCTGCAAGCATCATTTTAGAGGAAACCTAAGAAGCTTTGATAGGTTTTACTCTGCTCTGACTGATGTAGTCTTTGAAAAAGAGGATGAGGAGGAAGAAGACACAGATGTTGCTATAGAGGAGGAAACAGATGTTGCTATAGAGGAGGAAATAGATGTTGCTATAGATATTGCTACAAAAGCAATAGAGTACCTTTCCCCAGAACCTTCAACCTCACAAACTAAGAGAGGGTCTGGAACTGGCAATAGAAAAGGAAAATAGAAGAGGGTCCATTTTTTTGAGAATATTGTTGATCTGACAGAATAAGGGAGTGAAGTTCCCAGCAAAACTAGAGAAGAGATAGAAGTGGAAGCAGAGGAAATTCCACCAAAACCTGATACAATTCCTACAGCCCCTATTGACACAAGAAAATAGAGTAAGAAGAGAAAGTATACACCAGGAACCAGGAGGTCTACAAGACTCCACCTGAAAGAAATAGAAAAATAGATGATTGAAGAGGAAAACAACCAAGGCAGTCCTGATGTCACAAAAATACAACCAGCCACTGTAAATACCACCTTGGAGGATTTTTTAGAATTTCTTGAATAGTTGGTTGAGGAAGAGTCTGGACAAGACAATTTTGAAATTGATGCAAACTTGGATGCAATCATAGATAACCTTATGGAACCTTCTAAACAGGACCGAATAGTTGAAATAGAAAGTGAGATAATGGTTGAGCAACAAACTACAGATAATTTGTCTGCATCAGATTCTGAATCAGAAGAAGAGGAGGTGGACATTGTAGAATAGTTGAGAGCAGCCAAGAGTGTGATTAAAACACAAACCAGATGGGTTGAGGAGAAGGAAAATATCATTGAAAAACATGAAAAAAGAATTGCAGAGTTGCAGTAGGAAGTGGAGGAACTAAAGAGCAGACTGTTACAATTTGAAAAATAGTCAACTACAATAGATAATGAGGAAGAGTTGGCTCAATTACTGCTTGGATTATCTAGGGCAGATAATTCTTCCCCCTTGATAGAGGTATCTTTGGATGAAAACACAAGAGCTCATTCTGAAGTAGTGCCCTTCCATTCCGAAGCAACACCTTCTCAATCCGGAGATGCTCCAGAATCGATCAGGAGCCCAGAAAAGAATATCTGTGGAGAGTCACAATAGTTATGTCTGCAAGAAACACTAGCACAAGAGCATTTTGAATAACAAAATGTAAATAATCAAGTAAGTGCTCCTCTGAATAATATTTCTGTAGAAGTAGGGATACAAGTAGAATTGTTGTCAGATGTCCAACCAATGGAAGTAGCAGAAAAAGGGATACAAGTAGAATTGCTATCAGATGTCCAACCAATAGAAGTGGTAGAAAAAGGGGTACAAGTGGAACTGTTGCCTAAGTTTCAACCTGTAATTAGACCACCCAATACTGTATCCCTGGAGCAGTATAATACAGACATTGCTAACTGGATGATCAAATATGAAAAGCTTGCCACACAGGTTGAGAAATTGAAACTGGTAGGAAAATAGCTGGAGACAAAGGACACAAAAATTAGTGCATTGAATGAAAAAGTAACTGACCTATGTCAAATTGCTGAATTTTTGGTTCAATTTAGAAGACCTGCTAGGTTTTATAGTCTCATTCTGAAGGAGAGATATCTGAGATGGTAGGTTATGAGAATTAGCTTAGGTCTCCCCTATAAACTGGAAAAATCTAAAGAGTTTTTGGAAGCTTACTTCAATAGTCCTATAGAGCAATAAAAACTTGCTATGTGAGTTATTTCTGCATAACTTTTTCATTCTAGAGGATGTAGATTTCCACCCCCATATTTGCATAGGAGATGTGCAATTGAGAGCTTTTATGTCTACCTTACAAAATCAGTTTTACTAGGACCAAGAAAAAAGGTAAAATAAGGAAATTGAATTAAGAGCTGAATTGTTAGTCAAAGCAATTCAGCCAAATCATCCGATTATCACCAGACAACATTTTCTCATGATGAATAGGGATGATATCAAAAGGATGTATTTGAGAAATTTGAGGGACTATGTAACTAAATTCCAAAATTTTTGTAATGACAATTTTGTTCCAGCATTATCACATTGCAAAAATAGATGGGCAGAACTTTCCATGTCTTTACAAAAAAGGGAGCCTATCTCCCCCATTAATCTGGAATGGTCCAAAAGAAGAGCATAAGGGGTGATACAACTTATTGAAATTATGCAGCATAACTGGGTAGGTCTCATATTTAGGCCTCCAACCATCATTACTCCAGTTCCCTACTATTTTGAAGAGGATCCTCAACCAGATGAGCAGTTTGAAAATTGGCTCAGAAACCTTCAGGAGAATAGAGGATACTATATAGGCAAAAAGTTGTTCTACAGATCATGGAACTTGAATATGGATATCTGTGATTCTATAGCCCAATAGAATGCATGAGGACATGCATTAATATAAGTTGGGGGAAAATGATGAGGCCTGGAAATGCCTCCATCATAGCATGTTTTGAACAACTAAAACTTACCTAAAACTCTGTGATTTACTTTATATACTAGTTAAGTTGATCTAATATGTTGTGTATTAATTGTTTGCATGATTGATGTGTTTGGAATATTATATGCTGATTTTTATAGTTTTTGTGTAGTTTTATGTCACTTTGCCATGACCTGTTACATAAGGGATATGCTTAGGCTGATAGCAACACTTTACTATTCTTATTTTGATGTTTCTCAAGCATTAATTTCTTTGAATTTAGCAAATAGTGCAAAGAATTATTACTGTGCAGCAAAAACTGGTTTTCCTATGTAAATTCCAGCCAACTACCAATGAATGGCAAGGCATGGAATTCACACATGAAGAGGAATGAAGGCTATTGCAATCTGATCCTGAGGACTAATCCACCTGAGAAATGCAGCTGAAATCAATTGAAGAGTACATAGTTGGTCATTCCGAAGATCTTCGGATTGAGAAATACAATCTCTTCGGATTGAGCGAATATCTTCGGATTGAGCCACTTAGCTCCGGATTGAGAACAGAAAGCACTTTTTGACCTGTTGACTGATTTTTGATGGTGGAAAAAGGGAAAGAAGGCTGAGGAGGTTAAAGGAAAATATCTCCCATATAACTTTGCCATCCTTGCCATCCAAAGCCACAATTTATGGAAAAGATCCTCTTCTAGGATAAACCTAGGGAATACTGTAGAATAACAGGAATTGATTTGCAGAGTATATTTTCTATTGTAATTAGATTTTAGGCATCTATAAAAGATAGCTCCCATCCAGGTTGAGCTAATAATAATAATAGTAGAAATAGTAGTAGAGAAAATATAGATAGAGAATAAGCGAGAAAACTGAGACTGTTACAGTTCTGTAACAGGTTTTAGCAGTAGATTTGTAATCATGTTCTGAATCAATAAAGTACAAGTTTTTCTATTCATTCTATTATGTTTGAGTGTGAGTAATATTTAGAGAGAGAGGAACTCATACCTTCTTCTAGAAAAGGAGGCTGGCCACTTCCAGACCTAGGAGGAGGACTAACAGACATGTTTTGTTCTGATTTTGTTGCAGTAGAATAAGTTGTGAAACTTGTCAATTTCATTCTTTTGTAGTAGTTAACATCCATTTCAGTCCTAATAATTTATTTTCTATTCAAGATACTTTTGTGATGTGATTAGCAGTAGATCTGATTAGTCTTTTTGCTTTCCAAAAACTTTCCAATTTACTGCAATTTCCATTTCCAGCAATTTACAGTTTTCTGCAATTTTCCTGCATTATTGTTTTTGTTGTCAACCCCTGCACAGAAGATTGACAACCTTCTATTACAGAGTATTGACAGGACTTAATTTTAGTTTTCATTATTGCAAGAGTAAATAGACTTTCATTTTGCAACTGTAATTAGGTTTCCAATTCTGCAACTGTAACTAGGGTTTTAATTCTGCAATTTAATCAGATTTCATTCTTGCAACCGTAACTAAGGTTTCATTTCTGTAATCAACAATTAGTTTTCATTCTTGCAATTAGATTAAAGTTCAATTTATGCAATTTAGAGGTAGAAGAGACCTAAAAACCCCCACACAATCAGTTCCACCAATAAGACTTGCTGCTCCCAATTGACCTTAAATTATAGCCCTGTTCACTCCTTTCACAGATAGCCTTGTACACTGCCCTGGATTGACAAATTCATTGAGAATTAATGATGTGCTTAACTACAGTGCATCAAGGTTAGTTAAACCCTTCCTACCTTTTACCCTATATATATGAGTGTTAGAAGTGATTTCCTTTTTATATGGATACAAGTATAATATTTGCTAAAGCAAAGCAGGTTAAGTAGAATAGTATGTGAAGAATTTCATTCTAGGAATTGCAACTTTTAGCCTTGCAAAGGATAAAAAGTCCTTCCATGTGAAGAAGGGAAAATTTCAATGAATTATTTTACTTGGTGAGAAGAAATACTTCTGCTCATAGAGAAAATGTGCTTTTGGGTAATTACTTCTGATTATTGAAAGAGGTGCTTTCAATAAAAATATTTTATTGGAAAATGTAGTAGCCTTACATTATTATAATAGTAAATATATTTCATTTATATTTGCATCATGCATTTTTATTTGAGCCACTTTTGTCTTGCTTTGAAGTTTCTATGATCATATAGCTCTTCTAGATAGTTTAAAATATCCACCCATATTATTTTCTTTGATATATCTTTAGTAGAGAGTTGATAATTTATTTCAAATTGGTATTAAATCCAGAGCCATCTATGGTAGTTTTAGCAACAATGGCTTCCATCAATAGTCCTCTATAGTTGCAAATCCCATAGTTTAATGGGAAAATTATGATTACTGGAGCATACAAATGAAAATTCTTTTTTGGTCTTAGGAGCTATGGGACCTAGTGAAAAATGGGTATGTAGAACCCACAAATGCAATAGAATATAATTCTCTTTCTCAGGTTGAGAAGGATGTGTTGAAGGAAAATTGAAATAATAATCAAAAGACTATATTCTTTATTATGCATGCTATTGATGAGTCCATTTTTGAATTGTAGAAGTAACAAATTCCAAGTAGGCATGGTAAATATTAGAAATTTCCTATCAAGGAACCAATAAGATAAAGTTGGTGAGGTTGTATATGTTGAAAAGAGAGTTCAAAAATCTTTAGATGAATAAATATGAGTCAGTGAGTGATTTATTTACCTACACAATGGGTATTGTCAATCATAATAGGATAAATGGGAAGAATATTGAAAGCCAAAGAATTATGAAGAAGATGCTGAGAATTTTACCAATAAGGTTTGACTCAATCATCATTACCATTTAATAATCAAAGGACTTAATAACTCTATCAGTAGATGATCTGATGGGCTCTCTACAAACACATGAGTAGATACTGAACTAGATAGCACAATCCTCATTGGAGCATGCATTCAAACTATAGGTCTCATTTAGAGACAACATTAGAATGAAATAATTCCAATAGGTAGCCTCAATTTCTCAAGAAGGAAAAGGGCATTACTGTAGATGTAGAGCTGGTAGAAGCTATGAAATAGGAGGAGAAACTAGTTGTAATTTCCATGAAGCAAGAGGAAGAAGTGGTATCAAAATTCAACAAGAAGGTCCAAATAAAAGGTATGACAAATCAAAAAATCAATGCTATAATTGCAATAAATCTTGTCATTACAATTATGAATATAGAAAGAAAATGGATGCAAAAAATAAGCAAGAGGTAAATTATACAAATGAGAATGAAGCAAACAAAGATGTATGTGGGTCTTTGACGTTAACTTGTAGTGTTTATGACGAGAGTCAAAATAATTTATGGTATCTAGATAGTGGTTGCAATAACCACATGTCTAGGAACAAAGAAATATTCTCAAATTTGGATGAAACCATAAAATTTGAAATGAAGATGAGAAATAATAGCAATATATCTATTATAGGCAAAGGGAACATCTTAATCCACACAAAATAAGGAGAAATAAGATGCATCTCTGATATCTATTATGTGTTTGGACTAAAACATAACTTAATAAGCATTGGGAAACTTGTGCAAAAGGGGCATAGATTATATTTTGAAAATGGATCTTGCATCATTAGAGATAAATAAAATATAATTATAGCAAATATGGCCATGACAAAGAGCAATATGTTTCCTTTGAAACTTTAGAGTGAAATTTTTCTTTGATTTAGTGCAATTGTAAAGAATGCTACATGGTTGTGGCATCTCAAGTTTAGTTATTTAATTTTTAGTGGCAACTAAATTTTATTGTGACAATAACCTAGCCATAGCATAATCTAAGGATCCGATGTTTTATGGTAAAAACAAGTACATTAACATCAAGTCTCATTTCATCAAAGGGTAGTGAAAAATAATAAAATTTAATTATTGTTTTGTAGGTCCAAAGATCAAGTTCCATAAATATTCACAAAACCTTTGAAGGAGGAATATTTTAAAAATTTGAAGGAGCTTTTAGGTGTCAAATTTTTTATGAAATCTGATTTAAGGGAGGGTGTTGAAAATTAAGCTAGATTTCACCCACTTTTGATATATTTTTTTCCATATATGGAAGAATCCATCGTCATACTTCATGGCACTTGTATTCACTCTTAGAAGCTACAGTTATTCAAAGGTTAGATAGACATTTGTCCATTATTTAATACGTATTAGAAGGTTAGCTAAACCCTTCTCACCTTTCATCCTATATATATGAGTGTTGGGAGTGATTTGATTTTTATATGGATGTAAGCAAAATATTTCCTAATGCAAAGAAGAAGCAGAATAGAATGTGGAGAATTTCATTCTAGGAAGTGCAAGCTGCAAATTTGAAAAGGATAAGAAATTCTTCCATGTGAATAAGGGAAACTTCAAATGAATGCTACCCCTTGATGAGAAAAAATACTTTCACTCACAGATAAAAGATGCTTATGAGTAATTGCTTCTAGAAGTTTTGGTTATCACAAAGGGGATTTCAATAAAATCCTTCGATTGGCAAAGGAAGCAGCATTGCATTAATATAACAATAAATATATTTTATTTACATTTGCATTGCTCATCTTTATTTGAGTCACTTTTTGTATTGCATTAAAGTTTAATTGTATATCTCTAATAAATAGTTTAAAATGTCCACCCGTATTATTTTCTTTGATAAATTGTGACTATAGTGTTGAGTTTTTCTTTCAAGTTGTCCAAATCTTCTTCATCCTCATTAGCATAATCTCTTTAAATCCAATTCCAAAGCCACTCACATGCTTCATAATTCAATTTTATTTCCATGGTAATAATCTCTGAAATCCTATATCAAACCCCAAATAAAATTATTATCCCCTTTGTCTTGTATATGGAATTCATCTCAAATGTAGAATATATTTGGCTACTATTTGTGCAATAGGAGTGGACTTTCTGAGGAAAAATATGCTATGTACCCCATTAATATAATATATGTTGGCCCATGTTATTTTTTCATATGGTATATATGAAGAAGGCCACATGTCAAGTTAGGAATAAGTAGGAAATGTTATCATAGAATAGAACATTGTATTGTCATAGAATATTGTGTTATCATAGAATATTTTGTTGTCATAGAATATTGTGTTGTCATAGAATATTCTATCATTATAGAATATTGTCACATAATATGTATGTACAACATTATTAAAATACAAGAACGTAACCTTCAATGACAATAGAGAATATTGGAACTAAATATGTAAAGAGGTTTCCCCTTCGAAGAGGCCTGTGATAATAATATCACATATCTCAAATTTCTACAAATATTGTATTAGTGTTGCTTTTATCAATAATCACTATAATCATAGTTAGAATTATATTTGGCATTAATTTTCTTATAGCAGTACACCTCAAAACTAAGAACTTTGAGGTAAAATATTTTCCTAAGAAGAGTGTCATTACAAGTGGTATCAAAGCACTTTCTAGAGTGTAGTAAGTTTCTCTTAATAAAAAAAATGCAGTGTTTTTTTCTTGCACAAAAAAAAATAAGTGTAGTATTTTTTTCTTGCACAAAAAAAAATAAGTGTAGTATTTTTTCCTTGCTAAAAAAAAGTGTAATATTATTCTCTTGCACAAAAAATTGGTAGTAATTTTTTTCCTTCCAAAAAAAATTGGGAATAATATTTTTCATTTTTTTAAGCTTAGTTCCTATAAGTTAGAAAATGGTGTTTTGTCCATTTTAAAATAATAGGGATGATTTGTCATTATTGGCTAAGCTAGATAGCCCATAAAATGTCTAGTGAAGTGAGGGATGATCAAGATCCAATACCTAGGCCTTCGATAGCACCCGTGCATGGATTTGAGCTCCCACATCCCTTGTGTATATAGAGAGACCCTTTTTAGGCATCTTGAGCCAAACCTTCATATATAGAAAAGCAGTCAGTCATGTAATATCCATAGTGCACCAACCACAACACTCAGGAATATTACCCCCCTGTACTATCAAAGAGGTGAGTAGTGTGCTCAAGGGTATGTTTGAAACCCTCCTTGAGTAGTAGCCTAAAATATTGGTTTGAGCACTATCAATTGCTACTATGGTATAATAGAGGGCTATGAAGAGTACAAAAATCCCAACCTAGAATCCATCCATTTCCTACTTATATTATCAAAAGCAGAGCTAATGGGATAGCAAAAGTGAAATTCAAAGAGATTGGGAGTAGATACACAACCTCAAAACCCCTATTTAAAAAAGAAAAATCTATGGTACCAAAAATTATAATTTTGGAATATAGTTATTACAATCATATCATCGATCTAGTTGTATTGGTATAAAGCACCTATACACCTTGTCAATATCCTTACTAAAACTAGTAACTACTAAAAATATCATTTATATTTTTAGTAAATTCCCCTTGAGACCCATTATCAAGCAATGGAGTCTAGAATGGACAAGCTAGAGGAAAAACTCTCCAAACTAGATTACCTCATTAAACTCAAGGGTCAAATATCCTCCCTTCTCACCATGATAGCGGACCGCCAACATAAGTAGGACCAGGTGAGTTAGGAATTTAAGGTGCTTAAGATTAAAAATCCAAATTTTGATGGGTATGTTTAGAATAGCCTAGGTGGTCATAGGGGTAAAACCATTGGAAGTCCAGAATACTCTAATGTATTTATCGAGGAAACCAATCAACAGATAGGAAACAATAGAGGCTTGACTCCTAGACTTCCTAAAATATATTTTCCAAGGTTTGATGGAACAAAACCACAAAGTTGTTTGATTAAGGCTAAGAAATGGTATGAGATTCATGAAACTCCCTTTGACCAAAGGATATTTATAGTTGCCTTTCAATTTGACTTGTAAGCACTACATTAGCACTAGTTCAAAAAATAAGTTCCCAATCTTGGGTAGAAACAATTCAAAAGATAACTTCATAGTCGATTTAGGTCATCCAAGTTTGAAAATTTTAGTGGTGCACTAACTAAGACGAGACAAACAAGCATTGTGCTCAAGTATATCACTGCTTTTGAGAAGCTTACCTATAGAACTAAATCTCTTCATGATTAATTTTTCAATATTTGTTTTATTAGTGGCCTTAAGGAAGAGATAAGGACTGAGGTTCAAATTCTTAAATAGATCACTTATATAACAATCATAGGGTTAGCTAAACATTTCAAGAACAAATGAAATGCTCAACCAAAGACTTCTAGACCACCTACATTTCAAAATAGACCTTTTACAACCACCAATGATATTGCTTCATATTCTTCTATGGTTAAGATATTAACACCAGAGGAAATGGCCAATCGTAGAGCCAAGGGATTTTTCTATAACTGTGATGAAAAGTGGGCCATGGGACACAAGTACAAAACCTAAAGACTCTACCTCCTAGATATGAACAATACTTCAAATTCTATAGACATAGGGTATGGCTTTATGGATTCAATGGAAGAGCACTTAGATGTAGTGGATGTCAAACCTTCAATCAATAGTTAAGAAGAAGAGACCCCCATAATTTCTTTCAATGCCATTGTAGGAATATCAACACTATAGTGCATGATAGTTCAAGGATTTCTCAAAGGGCATAAATTTTTAATCCTATTAGACTTTGGTAACACTAATAAGTTTATTGACCCAAGTGTTGCTAGAAGGGTAAATGTTTTTATTTATGGTTTTGATCGAGTCCAAGTAAAATTTGCTAATGGAGATATCATGACTTGTATTAGGATGTGTTTGAATGCTCGCATATCCATTGGTGACTATCACTGTCAAATAGATCTCTATGCAGTCTAATTGGGTGGAGTGGATATTGTATTGGGATACCCTTGGCTATAAAGATTGGAAATAGTGTCTTGAAACATTTTAGAACTTTGGATGTAATTCACTATCAATATTAGAACACACACCATTCAAGGAGTGAAATTTGGTAATCCCAAGATTATAACATCACATCAAATGCAGAGACTATTTAAAAAAGGTCATTGTGTAGTGGTGGGAATATTTTTTCAAATGCAGTTGTGTGTTATCCAAGATGAGAAGATGCCTTCAAACTTGTCAATTTTCTAACCAAGAATCAACAGGTCTTCATCAAACCCAAACAACTACCACCTAGTCGATCAAAAGATCATATAATCAATTTAAACCTAGGATTCAACCTTCAAAAATTCATCCATATTGATACCCCTATCACAAGAAGAATAAGATTGAGAAATTGGTGAAGGAACTACTAGATGTAGGGCTCATCCGTCCAAGAATATGCCCTTTTTCATCCCTCATCTTATTGGTCCAAAAAAAGTATGGGTCATGGAGAATGTGTGTGGACTTTCATGAACTCAATAATATAACTATAAAGGATAATTTTCCCATCATAATCATTGATGATTTATTGGATGAGTTGCATAGTGCTTAGTATTTTACAAAAATATTAGGTCAAAATATCACCATATTCGATTTCACAAGGATGACATTCTCAAAATAGCTTTTAGGACCCATGAGGGGCATTATGATTTCTTGGACATGCCTTTTGGCCTCACCAATGCACCATCAACTTTCCAATGCTTGATGAATAGGGTTCTAAAACCCTACCTACAAAAGTTTACATTGGTCTTTTTTAATGACATACTAATCTAGAGCAAAACATGGGACGAGCAGCTACAATATGTTGATCAGGTTTTGACTCTCTTACAACAAAACCAATTGTATGTCAACCAATCTAAATGCACCTTTGAGGGAATTGAGGTAGAATATATGGGACACTTTATGGTCAGCAATGGTGTCCATGTAGATCTAGCAAATATTTAGGCCATGAAAGAGTGGTCCAAACTCTAAACATTGAAAAACCTTCAAGGGTTCTTCAGCCTTACGGGATATTACTAAAAATCTATTCAGGACTATGGGAAGATAGTGGCCCCTTTGATGGTTATGCTTTTTAAGCATGCATTTTCCTATAAAAATGCAACTGAGCAAGATTTCTTGACTTTAAATGATGCCATGTGCCACATACCAATATAATACCTAATTTATCCAAAACTTTTATAATTGAAATTGATACCTCTAGAGTGGGATTGGGGGTAGGTCAACCCCTTGCATTCATAAACAAGGTCTTATCATGATAGAATCTTACCAAATCGACTTATGAGAAGGAGATAATGGTTGTTGTCTTTGTTTTCCTCCATTGGCACCCATACTTGTTAGGGAGACACTTCATCATCAAGATAGATCATCGTAACCTTAAGTACCTTTTAGAACAAAGTATTTCTTCACCTAAGCAGTAGAAATATGTTATTAAGCTCTTAGCATATGACTATGAGATAGTCTACCATAAAGGGAAATACAATGTGGTTGTCGATGCCTTTTCCAGATTGTTTAAAACATAAGATATTCTCTATGTAGTATCCATCTTTAAGGTTGATTGGCTAGAGACACTTAAGTCAAAATGAAAAGGGGATCCGACACTTGCAAAGATCATTCAGGACTTGCAAACAACAACAAAGAACCATCTCAATTATTCATGGAAACAGGATAAATTGCACTACAAACATCATATTATTATTCCACCCACTTCATAACTCAAATCCCATATTCTTACAGAGCTTCACTCTTCTTCAATAGGAGTACATAGGTTTCTTGTGAACCTATGAATAGATAAAGTATAGTTTCTATTGGCCCAGGTTGAAGTCAATTGTCAAACAATTTTTGGATAGTTGCAATACCTGTCAGTGCCAAAAAGGGGAAATGGTCAACACACCAAGATTACCTTAGCCTTTGCTCATTTTAAAGTCATTGTGGATAGATATTTCCATGGACTTCATTGAAGGACTTCCTCTATCGAGTTGAAAATTTGTTATGATGGTGATCGTGGATTGATTGACCAAGTATGTTCACTTTTGCTCCCTAGGTCATCCCTATACTATCTGAACATTGGCACACATTTTCAGGGATCGGATCTTTAGGCTCCATGGTACCCCACACTACATATTTAGTGATTGTGATAAGGTGTTCACTCATAAATTTTGGGATGAAATCCAATTCAAGGAACCCAATTGAAAAGAAGCACATCCTATCACCCATAAACTAATGGCTAGACAGAGGTGGTGAATAAATATCTTGAGACATATATTCGATGTTTTATCTCAGATAACCAATCCAAATGGAGTCGATGGCTTCCCTTGGCCAAATGGTGGTATAACACAACTTGTAATATAGCCACAAAGATGGCACCATATGAAGCAATATATGGTCAACTGCCTCTAACCCTTACTTCCTACTTGCCAGGTAGCTCAAAGGTTGAAGCAATCAACACAGTCCTCAATTGAAGGCAAGAAGTCTTAGTAGCTTTGAAATGGAATTTAGCCCTCACCCAAAACAGGATGAAACAACAAGCTAATAAACATGATACTAAGAGGAATTTTGTCAAGGGTGACATGGTCTTCCTTCATCTTCAACCTTATAAGCAGATGTCTCTCAACCAAAAGGGTCGACACAAGTTGGCACCTAAGTTCTATGGACCCTACAAGCTACTTCAATGAATAGGGGATATTTTCTACAAGTTGGAGCTACCCACAACATCCAAGATTCACCCAATTTTTCATATAACTTTCTTGAAGAAGGTGGTGGGCATGCACACCCATGTACAGATGGTCCTTCTTGAATTAGATGAAGAAGGATCCATTCTTCTACTACCAACAACCATTCTAGATCACAAAACTCAACATCTTCGCTTCTATGATATCATTGAAGTGCGTATGCAATGACAAGAGATGCCACTAGAAGATGTCACATGGAAGTTGTTACAAGACTTTTAAAAGCAATTTCCAACCTTTTAGCTTTGAGGACAAAGCTTCTTTAAGGGAGGTGGCATGTTATATACCTCATTAATGTAATCTATGTTGGCCTATGTTATTTTGTCATATGGTATATATATGAAGAAGAACACATTTTAAATTAGGAATAAGTAGACAAATACTATCATAGAATAGAATATTTTTCTATTATGTGTGTTCAATATTTTTAAAAGACAGAATGTAACCTTCAATAAGGATAGAAAAGATTAAAACTAATTATGTAAAAAGGTTTTTTTAAGAAGCCCACAATAATAATAATATTATTAATCTTAAATTTATACAATTATTATTATTTTGTATTTTCATGCCACAAAAAGTGCTTGATTTTGTTAATGATCATTATAGAACCATATTTGATACCGATTTTCTTATAGCAATACAAAACTAAAAACTATAAGGCAAAATATTCGCCTGAGAAGAAAAGTGTCCTTACAAAACACGTTAAAAGCAATACACTTCAAAATTAAAAACTATAAGGCAAAATATTCGCCTGAGAAGAAAAGTGTCCTTACAAAACATGTTAACACGTACACGAGAATAGTTTAGTGGCGCTTTTAGGAAGCGTAGAAGAAAACAAGAAAAACAACATCTACCCTGTGGAATTTGATTTGCTATGGGTCTTTTCTGTTGAAAGTTCGCCTAGACGTGGACATCATTGTCCTCGAGGTCCCCTCTTTTTCCTATGTTAATTATGCATACTGAGGTAGATTCAGGAAAAAGTGTAGAAAGGTGCTAAATCTTCACCTCATCTGCTGTAAAGTTATGAAATGCTAGATTATTTACTTGAGAACATGAATAACGTTATTGAATATGGAAGAAACTTTAATTAACTCGTATCTTTTGAGTTTTCATATTTATTATTTATCTTTTATCTTGAAGAATAATTTTATCATACTCATACTAGGTCCTCTCATCTTTGACAAGCACTTTGGTTGTATCTTTCCTCACTACATGGGAGTGTTACAGATTCAATTATCTAAATAGGTTATTCATATAATTTTATTAATTTTATTATATATATATTTATATTTATATTTATTAAAAGAAAATTTGGCCTTGTGTATCAACATTATCAATTGGATTTTGGATCAATTCAACATTATCTTTTGGAAGATTGCCTTCTCCTCTCCAACTCGCCTATAACACTTAAATAATTTTATATTATATATTTATATTATCATATTTACATCTATATCTTATAATTTGTATGTTTAATGATTATAATTTTATATTATATATTTATATAATCATATTCACACCTATATTTTATAATTTGTATGTTCAATGATTACGATTAGGTGGTTGGTTGGTTATGTGCGAGAGTGAATGCAGTACTCTCCTTTTAAAGTGAAACAACATTTTAATAGAGATAAAAAAGGTTTGGCCTTTTTAGATGTATTTGAGGAATATACTCTTTCCGCATTCTTCAATGTAACTCTTGATCATTCATATGTAAATGGTAGGTTACATTCATAATGACCTATGGAGTGTCCCATTCTTGAAAACAACTAACAAGATTTTTGTCTTTGCTATTGAATTTTTTGGATTAAATATTAATGTTTATACATAAAATTTAAACTTTGGTTGGCAATTTGAATTTTTCTTTAAATTATATTGTCTTGATCTTTGTCAAACTATTCATTTTTAATGTTTTTTTCTTCTTTTTTTTTACTTGTACATATGTTTATTTCTTATTTTTTATCAATTTTAAGGAATTGAGATGGATATTTGTATTATATTATGGTCATGTTACTATGGTATTTCAACAAACATATAGTAGTATTATAATAACACTTTGTCAATTATGTATATAGTTAAGACTTAAATCTCTATAGAGAAATTTCATATTTTTAGTCATCTAAGTTCATTTCATTCAATTAAAATGTTAATGTTAAACGTAAAATTGAAACCTTGGTCTATTGTATGAAACTATTTGCTCTCTAGTCTATTATAGAGAATTGGTTCTCCATCAATAAACCGCCCTCATATTTGTAGCAATTGCCTTTCCCTTCAACACATATCTCTCCAACTATTGTTATTCCTTGTCCTCTTTATGAGGCTCAATCATAAATTTTACTGTACTTCTCCCATTGGTGTGTTTGACACAAGCAAGGAATCTACCTACTACACATCATGCTCATCGGTAAGAGTGGTCACAACTAGTTTAGTTCTCTCCATGTGTTTGTCAAATAAATCTAGCAAATGTGACTCCAAAACCTCACCAAACTCACTCAATTCATCAATATCCATTGTTTCAGTGTCATCAACCTTAATTGGTTTGTTGTTCATGCCCTTATAATGAACCTACTTTGCTAGAATAGTGATTGTCAATTCCTCAATTACAAGGTGGATATTTACCCTAGATTAGATATGGTGAAATAATGATCACAAATCCCTTGTAATGTTGTAAGGACTACTCTTGACTACTCAATCCCTCATCTTCATCATCCTCTGTGTCTATTTTTATGTCAATTTCTTGAGATAATAATCTTATCATTACTTTTTCACCTAATGACACAAGTCACGCACAACACATATACTACCTCCAGCACCACCATGCTATTGTTGTTACTACAAAATAAGCATAACCTATGCCCAACATAATATAGTGGGTGTCCCATCTATGACATATCATATTTACCCCCACTTTGGTACATGTATATTCTATAGTCAAGCTATGCCAAGCATCTAAACATTGGTGTCAAAGGTCATAGGAAAATTTCTTGATGATTTATTCAAGAATGAGTGTGTACACTAATAAATATGATACTCAGTTAAACTTGACACCATCTATTATACCATACATGGATGAAAACATCAAAATTATATACTCATGTTGCTCACCCAATAACTATAGTATCATGAAGCAAGTATGTTTTTGTAGCCCTTGCCACGCAAGAGTTGCATCTACAACCCTCAACATCCATGTATAAACAAATAAGACACTTTTATTAGAAAGAAGGAACTGATGTTATATTAAATTTTGATGAAGTCTTGTACTCACTTTTAACCCAATTCTCTTTATATACCAGTTCGTGTGAAAATTCAAGCAACCCAAATACTCATTCAAAATATATTGGCTCAAGTGTAATGCACAACATTTTTGACCAAATGTCAATATTCCTCCTTCCTCAACATGGTACATATGTTCGTAACTCTCCACCAAGTATCATTTGAAAGTTCCTAGACAAATGTAAGAACCTAGAGAATTTTTATGAATAAAACCCTCCTAAATGCACACTTTAACTCATAATCATTAGCATACGACTTCCACTAATTCTTGCATGTAGCACATGTAGATAATATCCAAGTGATTTTTTTAGACTAAATTTTGGTTTATCACCTCCACCCTTTGCTTTCCTCTTACCTATCCATGTCAGCTCAATCTCACTTGTGCAAGTAAGTTAGGGTTCATCTACCTTTTTTAGATACACTTTTATATTCTAGCACAAAGCTAATCCACTCATTGTCTAGTTTGGTTCTCAAGATAATGTGTATATCTAGTTGTCTCAACTAACTTGGTATTTATATAGGTGATGTTGATGAATGATGTCAAGAATCGTTGCCTCCACCCTTTTCTTTTTTGTTGACTATCATAGATAGTGATGCCTCCTCTCCATATCAACTTCATCTCACCTATATTTGTGTGATTCAAGGTTCATTTTCCTTGGCATAGATGAGGTTTTATGTTCTAGTATGAAGTACATTCTCTCGATGTCTATCTAGATGATGTTAATGAATTATATCAAGACACTTTGCCTCCATACTTTAATTTTCTATTGATTTTCATAGATAGTCATACCTCCTCTGCATGTCAGCTTAATATCACTAATTTTGTGCAAGTGAGTTAGGGTACATTTTCCTTGGTATAGATAGAGTTTTTTGTTCTAGAACAAAGTGCATCCTCTTGTTGTTCAACTTTATCCTCGGGATAGCATGTATATCTTGTAGTTGCTTTGACATATTTATATATGATAACAATGAATCATATCTAGATATTAAAGAGACTTGATCTTGGCACTATTATTTTATGCACCATGTAAAAGAATCTTGTTGTGGCTCCTAACAAGGCTAGATCTAATGGCATGCACAAGCCATGATGACACCTCCTTGTATGCACTCATATTTAGGACACATAGAAGAACACATTGAAATGCTAGTTCTACATCATGATCTGTCATGGTATCCCTCACTCTAACCATTGCTTCCTTGAATTATAAACTTTGCACTCTTATAACTCAAAATCCCTTGAGTTAGAAAATCTAGAGGATAATGAGCTCAATAGTTATAATTGTTCTAGCAAAAATTTAGTGGTTCCATCAATGTTAGTATCTTATTCAACAATATTCTATACATGTACATCCTTAATGACCAACAAATCAAATGTCTCTCTAACCTATTAGTGATAATATCTCATCTCCTTGGGTTGGCAATTCACTACTACACAAATGTATTGCAACTTTGATGGGTTATTCATGTTGACACTTAAATTTATTGAATGACTCTCCTCTTGGTGTCCCAAATGGATACCTCTACATCTTAAACAATCCAAAAAACATCTTGGTATATTGTTGGTCCTCAAACAACTTTGCTTTTGATTGCAATAGCTAAAATGGTTGTCATGATGGAACCAAACCTTATGATTACCCCTTAAACTACAACACCATGGACAATTTCCTAGACAATAGCTTAAGCATGAATGACCATATGGACTTGTCACAAATTTTTCTTGGATTCAATAGTTTCTCTACCTTAAATTATTAGGGTTTTGTTAATACAAATGATCTTACCTCCATTGGTTGAGGTTCTCATGGCTGGATCTCAAATAGTCTAAACATCCAAGTCCCAAAAATCCAAGCCCTTATTAGTTAGGGTCTCATTGTCTAGCATAATAATTGAAGGGTCTCACATCCCAAATATCCTAGCCACTATCAATAACCACATGTCTGCATGATTGACGACAAAACCTTAGGAATTCAAGGTCCACCTGGCCAAGCCTCTAATGGAAGAATTTTGAACATCCCATTTAACAACTGGGTCTTGAATGACATATACCCAAACAACCTATCCTTTGATATCAAAGGTAATGTATGTAAAGTTTTTCAAACAACTAGACCTAAAATTTCTTTAGATTTTTCATCTTAGCAAGTAGACAAAACAACTTGTAAGGAAGACAACACCCTCTTTTTGTCAAATTCTCTCATATTTACAAAAACACTCAAGGGACAAATAAGTGGGACTATAATAGCAACTTGGTTGTAGACATGCAACATCTTATTGTAACCTTACCCTTAAATGTTAACAATTGTAAATTCCCAATAGATTGTCACCCTTGAATGACCTAGCAAAAGGTCACTACTCCTAAATTATGTGGTAAGCTAACAACTACCCTTGGATGATGTGGAAGATTGATAGTTATTTTCCTTGAATGACTCATAGATGACAATCTTGTCTCACTCTTGAGAAAATTTTCTATAGGTGACTTGTATAATTATCTCTATCAACATTTGGTTAGCATTGTTTGCAATTTATCCAAGAAACCCTACTCTTCTAGTAACTTCCCCTCTTTGTTGGTTATATTTATGTACATGATTGAATAGAATGAATACAATATCGTCTATATATTAGAGTATAAACCATGGTTTTTTCTTCATATGTCTTGCACTCTTTTTTGAGGTTTAATGGACTACAATTTTACTCTTTTTCTTTTTTGGAATTTATAAACTACCATCTATTTGGTCTTCTCGAGATAGCATTGGGATTGCATGCAATTCACTTCTACTTAAAAAAAATTTATCACTATCGTAGTTATATAATTTTATATAATAATCAAGATAGTTTAATTTTTTTATTTGAAAAACAATTACGTTTTACTTAGCATGTCACCCTATCACCCAAGTCTAATGGCTCCCATGTGAACTTTGCACAACATAAAAAAAATCACTTAAAAACATTACACCTTGTCTTCATTGGTGGATTCTTTGAAACCTACATGGGGTTGATTAGCATTAAAATTATTAATAATTTTAGTGTCATCATTTTTCTTCCTTGTCTTGTTAGTTGTCAATTTTCTATTGTAAAAATATGTCTCTTTGTACAAGTTTGTCATTGCTCGTGCAACACATGTATACATCAAACTAGTTGTTTATTCTCATGGTCCAATTGTTCTACCTATAAGTGCATATGCTACTATAAACATTTAATTTATGGATATCGTACTAGGTTTATCTACTCTATCAACTATATGGTCTACTTGTTCACAAATTTCCTTTATTAGATGCACTAATCATTCTTCTTTAGGAACCATGATGACAACACCAAGCTTATATTTACTTTATTGTTACCACTAGAGCTCGTCCATAAAATATAAGATCCTAATGTCACGGGATGTGATGGCCTCAATTAGTTAGTTCTTAATTCCACATGGTCCAACGTTGCCATATTCCTGGATTGGCTCAATGGTATACCCCACCATGTGGCAACATAAAGACTATAAGGGAGAAATGTTGTATTTTAGAAACTATAGATGTACCTGTAATCTCCTCAAGCCATGATACTTAAACTATAGCTTATTTTACTCAATTATTGGATCCCCTATCAATTGGTTTACCCCATTAGTAAATAAGTCATATACAATTGGTCACAACATCTAGATTGATTCCTAATCCAATTTCTCAATGCTTCCAATGGAATCATTTGCAATCAATTACATGTTTATGATGTGATACACTCTTCCATCTCCTACATATCCTCACTCCCCCAAAGGAGTTGTCTCTAGACTAACCGGACACATTAGGTAGTTTGTTTGAACTCTATGTCATCTTCTTTTATTTTTAGACAAAGGCATCCTTGTTGGAAGATTTTGTAATCCTCCATCTAGTAATGGAAGAGATTGTTGTGGAAGTGAAACTCATCTTTTGTACACTCCTCAAGTTCAAAGACACCATAATTATTTAATCGTCAAATGTACAAACTACAAAGGCTTGACTAATCCAAGAATGCTTAATCCTTACTTACCAATTAGTATCACAGTTATATGATATACTTATGGTACCCTTTCTTAAATATCATACAATATTTTTTTAAAATATGATTGACCTTTGCCATCTTCAACTAGTCATGGCCTAGTAATGCATCATAATATTCCTTTTGTAAGGATATCACAATAAAATCTAGGACAAATGTTTGATTTGCAATAATGCTATTTTGCCCCATCAATACTCCATCTTAAGGCTATACTAATCCATTTGTAAGAGTCAAACAATAGGTGATCAAAAGGTCAGCATACCCAACCCTTTTCAAATCTTCTCAAAGAGTACATTCATGGTCAATCCCCCAACCACCATGACATGTATTAACATGTGGCCCAGTATGTCAATGTGGAAAAATGTCAATCCCTTTCTAATATCAATCACTAGTACTATCAATTTGATAAAGTGATCCTTGGTTGTAATTGTTCCTTTATTAGTAATCTACAATTCTTCTTTTCACTTTCTAAACCTCATTGTATTTGTAATGATTGTATGTAGGTCAAAAATTACCTTCAATAAGATCACCATCTTCACAATAAAATAATTGAGTAGCCAAACTCCATGAACTTTACAACTCATCAAATGTGGGTGTGGTCATACCCTTGCTTGGTCTACTAGGTTGTCACATTCCTTTGTCATCAACTCCTTGACATTTATATAGGCCTCTTGCCATCACTTTTTTTCCATTGATGGATCAGTGTAGTTGGTCATTGAGCTTGTGCTTATATGACAACTAGAACATACTTCGTCACCAAGTTTTAATCTTCAATTTTAATAAAATTGAAACTCATGTTTTTCCTTGTTTAGTTCTAGTTTACCTATGTAGAAGTCAATATGACAAGTCGTTGCACACTGTTCATAGGTTACTCTTGACTTATTATTTTATTGTCATTAATGACTCTCCTTCATCAATCACTTGGTTAGACTAAACACTAAGACATCTTCAAATTTCCACGCTTGCTCTTCATGACCATTATTATGTATAATCCCTCATCAACTCTAAACAACTACTCTAACTCCAACCACTTCTAGATAAACTCCTCTAGTATTGCACCCATGCCAAACTCCCATCTTGGACACCACTAAACACATGACCTAACACTTGTTTTTGTGTTGTAATCTCCACCAAATTCACTTGCAAAATGTTTTCTTCATCTCTTGCAACTTCATAATGAATAAATTTTTCACACATTAGTTTATCATAGATACTTTCATCATGTAAGACATAGTTGTTAGCATCTAAGCTAGTTTCAATCAATATTTTATAATGAAATATCTCATACAATATATCAAGATGAGATACACAATTATTCAAACAATCTCACAATATTCTCATGGATGATAAACATAGTATTCCAATACAAATGAAGTATTGAAACTTCTCACATTATTACATACATATTACATGACCTCTCTACAAATAGCCTTTACAAAAACTCTTGATATTTCAACTTTAACTAACTCTTCATCTCCTCAAAATCATAGGATATATGACTCTTCATATTTCTCATAGGAGAAATATATTTATTGACTCCCTAATAATAACAAACCTCTAATGATTGCTAAATGATAAATATTTACAAGACTCCTTCACCACAAATTTACAAAATATTTACAAAGTACTTCCAAGGTACCAAATAATGTAATAAACTCCAACACACTCCATATTACATTATTTGGTATACTTTCAATATTTGATTCTAGTCTTGGTCTTACTACTCTGATTTTGGCATGAATTTTTTTTTTCAAGGTCCAATTTTGATATTAACTCTAGTACATATCACAAGGCCATTAATTTCTATGTTATAATGTTCATCAATTTTAACAATTTTGTCTTCATTTTGACCAACATATTTTGTGCAATCACATTTTAAACTGCCACTTTGAAAGCTTCAAATCATAATTCTCTAGAAACATTCATTCATAAATATTATTTTCATCTTATCTCATTCATACATACTTATCCATCCATAATTCATTTTTATTTGATTATTTTCTATACACTAAAAATATTTTTGAGAATGCTTATTACCTCCATAAATTTCATAACAATGGAGATCCTAGCATTTCTCTATCTTATATCCATATCTACCACAATGGTCACAATTGTTCATACTATGAATTTTATTCCTTTTATGTAATTTATTTTTTAACAAATTTTGATGACACATATTTGGTCTTACTATTTTCTGTTATAAAATTATTTTTACCATTCTCTAATTCATTATTACATGTTTGTACTATATATCCAAGGTCTTCACCTTTTGACATTTTTCTGGTATTATGGCTTACTCACATTTTCCCAAGCATGTATCTTTGTATTTGATTTTATTTAATAATTTTGAACCAATCTCTTTAGTATAACTAATTTCATTCTCATACTAATCTAGGGTTATGCATAAGGGGTCGAACCTAAAATGTACTTGTAAAAAATAGACAAATTTTTTTTGAAACTATGGTGAATCTTGGCCAACCTCATGTCGAAGAAAATGGTGATTTAACTTATTTTTTGAAAAAAACTTGAAAAAAAAAGGTAAATTTGATAGTTTTGGCCGGAGCGAGTGGAAAACAAGGAGTGATTGCAAAATATGGTTTGGCCTAATGCAAATAAGGTTCAGATAAGGTCAGGTGCAAAATATAATCCGGTATTAGATCGGGTGCAAAATGTGATTTAGGATCAAGTCGGGTGCAAAATGCGATCCAATATCATGTTGGGTGTAGAATATGGTCCAACCTGATGCATAATAAGGTTCAGATCTAGTGTAATGCAAAATATGGTTTGACCTCGTACAAAATGTAGTCTAGCATCAAGCCTAATGTAAAAAATGGTCCTGTGTTGAGCCTGATGCAAAATATCGTCCAATATCGAGCCTGATTCAGAATATGGTTTGACATCGATCCTGATGTATTTTATGATCCGATAAGGGGCTTGATGCAGATTATGGTCCGGTGTCGTTTTTGATGCAAAATTTGGTATGGTATTGGACCTAATGCATAATATGGTTCGGTATTAGACCTGATGTAGAATATGGATCGATACCTAGTCTGATGTAGAATACGGTTTGGATGTAGAAAATGGTCTACCATTGACCACCTGCCATGTGTCACACAATCGGTCACCCATACTGCATATCCAATACAATGCTGCCACATGTTGACTTCATCCATTTTGTCTATAAAATGGCATCAACTATCATTTTTTGATTTCATTTCTATGACTACATCCAACTAGAGCAAATCATTACAGAGCAACCAATTTTTCCTATTTCTCTTGTTTCCAAGTTTCCAATTTCTGGCAATGGTCGTCGCTTCCACCCCTATTCCAAAGTTCAACAACATTTCTTGCACATTAGTTTCAGATTTGTTAATAACCCTAGGTACGAACTTATCATGGTTAGATGATGTAGGTTTGACAACCTTGGGATCAATGCCACATTTCAAAACTAATAAAGTCCTCCTACAACATATTATTGGTAGTTATGACCATGACAAGGCCATAGTCAAAATGAAAATACATAATAGAAATTTATCGTTCACCATCATAGCTATAGACATTAAGATATTGACAGATCTTCCTTTTAGTGATTGTCCTCTAGTGTCAACAAAGTGCTAGCTCTCTATAGATGAGAAAGGCTACCTCGACAAAATGTACCAACTCGGCATAGAATATTTGGCAGGTATAATTCTTGTGTCTTAGAATCTATTAATGCTAAAAATTTCAAATTTGTAAATTATTATCTAATTTTTTTGTAGCTTCCACCGCCAAGTCAAAAAGAGGGTTAACAATCACCGATGTTAAGCATCTAATTTTGAATGCCCTTATTGAGTTCTTCCAAGAAAGACTGATTTTGCTTGGAAGATCTAAAAAAAATTGTTTTGGGCACTAGCGTATGTTATTCATTATGAGCATCATGAGAGGTTCGATTAGTGCACCTATATTGCAGATCGCATCAGTGCTGAATTGCATGCAGTGCAATTCCAAACTAGTAACACACAACCCATTTTGGCCACTGTTAATTATATTTTAGCACTATATTTTAAAAAATTTCATAATTTGCAAGATACTCATATTCCTACTATAGTGCATGTAGCACTACAAGCCATTGCCTTGACACCATATGAATTTAAGGTAATCAATCACTCTTTGACAATCAAATAGTATTTTATATTTTAGCATGTTTTCATTTTTTTTATTTTTCTTTTCATCTAAATGCAGGGTATGACAGCCACCATAAGGAATAAATAGAATTTTGCCAATAGCGGTTACAAGCCAGAGCAAACTCGTGATTCTAAAGACACTGGATAAAAAATGTCACCATTATAGAGGCTGCCAAAATATCTGACGCAAGCTCCTTCTCCTAGCGGTTCTTGTATGTCTAGGTATGCACAAAATGTGTAGGCTAAATCTAGTGTGGTCACCCCCACCCCCATTTGTATCCAAATTCAACAGATTTCATCGTCTTCAAATAAAACAATGTGTATTTACTTTGAATTAAGTTTTTTTCTATTTAATTTTTTGAATAATGCTAACAAAACTTTTTTATGTTTTTAGCTACATATCAATGAAAACCAATGAGAATGAGAGGACATATGGCGACACCGCTTCCACCACAACTATAGTTTCCACCACACCCATAGTTTCCACCACAACAACTACATCCATCGTAGCAATAGGTTCCATTGCAGCATCTGCATCCACAACAACAATGACAAGCACATCCTACATAGATGAGAGGTCAAATGTGGGTTGGAGGTGGAAAATAATTTTTTTCACAAATATCACAATCGGCAACACCAAGTTCTAGGTCCAGGTTCTTGTCTTTTATATTCAACACTTCTTCATAGGCACCATTTTAGGCTTTAAGGCAACGGATGTGCTTCAAGATCCACTGGGTGAAGCACAACAAATGGAAGCCTCTGTAGCTGAGAAAATATCATTCGCAGCTCTTGAAGGAAATGATCCTCTTCCTCAAACTAAGGATAACATTGTTAATTTTGATGAAACTATCTTAATAGTTGAAAATATGGAAACAACCATGAAACAGATTGTGCTTCAAGATTTTCAAGAAATGAAGGATTGGGAATATCAGGCGAAGGTCCTAATAAAGCAAATAAATATCCGATATAAAAATTACACAAAAAGAGATTCAATTTTTTCTTTAGTTCAGTATAAATCAAAAAAGCTTAGCAACCTCCTAAATCAGGCCACAATAGGAATAGTCAATTTATAAATTGTGTATGATGATGATTATTTAAATATTATCATCAGTAGATTAGAGAATATTATGTTGGCAATTTTGGGTACTTTGGGTACATTGCATTTGCTCAAGTGAATAAGTTGTCATTGATGTCAAGAAGCTTTTGAAGGAATTTGATTTGATGTCAAATAATTTGTTTTGATGAAGGTTACGGCATGACAGTTTCAAAGGTCTTTTGCAAACCCCATGTTGACAGAGAAAAAGGCAAGTGGAAAAACTGTCGCGATTTCGTGACAAGTTCGAAGAAAGAGAACAAGTTGGAAAAGTGTCGCGATTTCGCAACATGTCACATTTTCGTGACTCGAAAAGTGTAGGAAGGCAAAGAAGGAAAAGTGTCACGATTTCGCGACATATTGCAAAGAAGGTTGTACGGACGAAAAAGTGTCACGATTTTGTGACATATTACAAGGAAGGTTGTACGAAAGAAAAAGTGTCACGATTTTGTGACATGTTGCAGAAGAGAGAGTCCGAGAGAAAAAGTGTCATGATTTCATGACATAATGCAGGAGAGAGAGTCCGATAGAAAAAGTGTCGCGATATCACGACATCTTGGGTTTTCGCAACCCAAAGAAAAGAAAAGAGCTAAGGAGGAAAAGTGTCATGATATCGCGACATGTCGCATTTTTGCGACTTAAGCAGGAAAGTGAAAGCAAGGTAAAGTGTCATGATTTCACGACGTGCTGTAGAAGAGCTAGAGTCTAGTGTGAACTGTCGTGATTTCGTGACAAGTTCAAAGAGAGAGAAAGTAAAATGAGAATTGTCACGATTTCACAACATACAGCAACAGAAAGAGTTCAAAGTGAGAACTGTCGTGATTTCGTGACATGCTACAGATGAAAGTGTTCAAAATAAGAAATTTCATGATTTTGCGATAGGTTGCAAAGAATGCGTACGGATGCAGAAAGTGTCACGATTTCATGACAGGCAAAAAAGAAAGTAGACGAAAGCAAAAGTGTCATGATTTCATGACAAAAACTGAAAGTAGGTCTTCTATAGGAGAAGTGTCATGATTTTGCAATAAAAGCAGAGAGGAAGGCTATGAAGACAGAAGTGTCGCGATATCACGACAGAAGTGAAGACGAATTCTATAGAGGCAGAAGTGTCACGATTTCATGACAAAAGCAGAAAGGAGGTCGATGAAGGGAGAAGTGTCACGATATCATGACAAGAGCTTAGTTGAAGTCGACAAAGGCTGAAGTGTCGTGATATCGTGACAAAAGCCAAAAGAAAGTGTACGGTTGCAAAGGTGTCACGATATCATGACATGTAGTTTCGTGACAAAAGCTACAAAAGAGTTACAGAGGCAGTTGAAGCCGACAAAGTTAAATTTGAGCTGAAAAAATTTAGGGTTGTGCAGTCGACTAAAGATTAGGGTTACAACCGACTAAGATTAAGGTTTTGATCTTGAAAGTGTTGTTATAAAAGGTAGGCTATTTTGAAGAGTTGGAAGAGTTGTCTATGTGCGACGTTCGTAGATAGTGCACAGAGCAAGAAGTTTGATCATCGAGAGCAGAGTGCAAAATTCGATCGTAGTGTGCAGAGTGCATTTCATCGAATCATTCTAAGTGTGAAAGATCACAAAGGAAGCAGAGTGTGCGAAGACAGTGCCACTGTGTTTGCATAGAGAGTGCAAAGGTTGAAGTTCGACCAAGTGTGGCTGTGATTGCGCAAAGAGAGCAGAGGGCATAGAGAGCACAAAGGCAAAAACAAATGTAGAGTACTATTGCTTGAGGACAGAGGTGCATTGGTTCTTTGAGAAGAACCTGAGGACAAATTTGGCAAGTCTTTGAGAAGGCTTGTGTGCAAAGGATTGATTTGTTCAAAGGTGGACAGATCTGACAGATAGAGGAAGACTTGTACTAGACCGACTGACTGTGTTTGGTATAGGTTGCTGAGCTTCTGTGGACATGATCATAGAAGGCAGAGGTCTCTTAGGCTAAGCATTAAGGATAGGAGGTCTTCGGTGGAAAGGAGTTCCACGTGCTGGCAAGAGGTAGAGGCAGTTGATCTTCTGAGGGATCATTTCCAGAGCAGAGGGGAAGGTATCTCCTTTGAGCCGAGGCTCATAAAAATTGTAATTGGGAAGGATTCCCAAAGAACTTTGAGATAACTTTTAGAGAAAAGTTTTGTGGACGTAGCCCAGCCATTCTGGGTGAACCACATTAAAATTGATGTCACTTTGTGGATGATTTTGTGCATTGCTTTGATATTGCTTTGGGTATATTGCTTTACTATTTTGAAATATAAAGGAAAAAGTAAAAAGAGGTCTTATACTGTTCACCCCCCTCTCAGTATAAGCTTGTGTTCTTCAATTGGTATTAGAGCAGGTGCCTTCAAAAATTTTAACAGCTTGAAGGAAAAGCTAGTAAAGAACACAATGGATTATTCAAGTGGCAATGCAAGCACCTATTCTTGATGGGTCGGATTTTGGTCTTTGGAGTGCAAGGATGAAGGTTCATCTAATGGCACTTGGTAATGAGGTATGGGAAGTAATTGAAGATGAGTACACTATTCCTGTACATGGTCCAAATACTAAAGAAGAAAGGCTCCTACATCACAACAATTCAAAAGCAATGAATGCAATCCTGAAAGGCTTACTGAAAGCATATCTCACCAAAGTGATTCACTACAAGACAGCTAGTGAAATGTGGAAACAGTTGTAGGTGGTTCATACAAGTGATACAAATGTCAGAATGGCCAAGTTGAGACACTTCAAAGGTATGTTTGAACAACTCAAGATGAATTATGATGAAAATATTAGTGACTACATGCTTTGTATGGATGAGGTTGTTAACTCCATGAAAGACTTAGGTCTTGAGCTTACTAAAAATGATGTTTGTGATAAGATTTTAAGATCTCTTCCTAATAGATTTAGTGAAAAGATTTTTGCTATTGAGGAAGCTAAAGATTTGGATAAGTTGAAAAAGGATGAGCTCCATAGTATACTTGCAAAATTTGAGTTGAGAACTCAAGTGAAGGTTGATGTCAAGAAAGAGGCAGCTTTCAAGGCTACCAAGAAATCCAAGGGTAAACAACTTCAAGAGAGTGATGAGTCTTCTAGTGATGAAGAGGCATATTACAGAAAGAAAGGCAAGTTCTCTAGAAAGCACAAAAGCGTGAAAAATATAAGATGTTTCAATTGTGGAAAGTTTGGTCATTATGCTACCGACTGTACTGTTCCCAAGAATGAAAGTGATGAAGATAAACAGGATTCTAAGAGCAAGGATTCTAAAAAGCACAAGCATCACAGAAAGAACAAAGATGAGCACAACAATCAAGGAAAGAGGTATTCTCACAAGCACAAGAAGAGTTTCTACCTAGACAAAGCAAGTAAGTGTTCTAGTAGTGATAGTGAAAGTTCTTCAAGTGATGATGAAAATGAGATGTTGTTCATATCAAAAAAAGAGGAAGAACCGAAACATAGATTCATTATCATGAAATGTCTTAGATGTGGAAATTTTGGTCACCTTGAGGATGATTGTACAAATAATGATTTGGTTTCCAGTATGTATGAGGATGCTTCAAAAAACTATAAGGAAGATGCATGTATGGTTTTTGAAAAAGGTAGCACCTCTAGTGATAAGAAATCTGAAAAAGGCTTTGATGATTCAGAAAGCAAACAAATAAAGGATCTTGAAAGTGAACTTATTAGTGCTCTTAGTGCTTTGAAAAATGAAAGAAAGAAGAATGCTAGACTCAAGGATAAGTTAGATGAATGTTGTATGGAGAGAGATGATCTTATAGAAAATCTTGATTTCTCTATAGCTAAGACACAAGAACTCAAGGATGAGTTAGAGTCTAAGGTTCTTGAGTATAGTGAGTTGGAACAGAAAATGGCTTCTTTGAAAGAGGAAACTAAAGAGTACAAGGATAAGCTTTACAGGTTTCAAGATAGCTCCAAAAATGTTAAGTCACTCATCAAAGGTCAAAGAAAAACAACAGATAAAATAGGCCTTGGTTTTGTTAAGCCACACAAGGAACAAGTTGGAGAGTCTAGTAAGAGACTCCAAAAGGAAGAGAGTTCTGATGAGGAAAGTATTTCAGATCATGAGTCCTTGAATGATAGATGCGCAGAAACAGAAAACAGAATTCAGAATGAGAAGAAGAAGTTTTCAGGACCCAAGAGGTCAAATAAAGGAAAATTTCAAGGCAGATGTTTTACGTGTCACAGGTTTGGTCACATGGCTTCACATTGCATGGCTCAAGTGAAGAAGGTAAACGACAATTTTAGAAGTGCTAGTTTCTTTCAAGGGTATTTCTACTCTTGTCAACAGTTTGGGCACAAGGCAGTCTATTACGAGGTAAATAACAGGAACAAGTTTGATCAAAACAGGTTCGGCCAGAACAGGTTTGGTCAGAACAGGTTTGGGTAGAACTGGTGGATTCAAAGATCAGGTTTACCTCAGAGAAACAACATCGTCAAGTGTTTCAAGTGCAACAATGAAGGTCATATAATCAGACAGTGTAGAGCTGAAATTCCAGAATACAGGTACAAGAACAGTGGCATGATCAGGTCCAAGGATCAAGGCATGAACAAGAACAAGGATGAGAACAAGAACAAGAATAGTGACAAGAACAGGAATATGGACAAAGAGTTCAAGAGAAGGCCCGACAAGGAAGTTATAGACGCTGATGATGATCATTGCCTAATGGGAGTTTTACTCCCACCCCAAAATTAATCACCTCATCGGGAGGTGGGGGAGGGACTAAGCTAAGAGGCTCATTCTTAGTCCCAAGCCCCAAAGGTGGCCCTTTGCCATTGATGACAAAGGGGGAGAGATATGAGTAAGGGGGAGAGCTTCAAGTGAAGAGGAAAGCTTCAAGTCAGGGGGAGCAAAACTTCAAAGGAATATTCTCGGTTGTGGGCACAGTTTGTCAATTGTTAGCATAGTTGGTTTCAGTTTTGGCTCTTGAGAAGTGTTTTCAATAAAGGTTTGCCATCAATGACAAAGGGGGAGATTGTTGGCAATTTTGGGTACTTTGGGTACATTGCATTTGCTCAAGTGAATAAGTTGTCATTGATGTCAAGAAGCTTTTGAAGGAATTTGATTTGATGTCAAATAATTTGTTTTGATGAAGGTTACGGCATGACAGTTTCAAAGGTCTTTTGCAAACCCCATGTTGACAGAGAAAAAGGCAAGTGGAAAAACTGTCGCGATTTCACGACAAGTTCGAAGAAAGAGAACAAGTTGGAAAAGTGTCGCGATTTCGTGACATGTCGCATTTTCGCGACTCGAAAAGTGTAGGAAGGCAAAGAAGGAAAAGTGTCACGATTTTGCGACATATTGCAAAGAAGGTTGTACGGACGAAAAAGTGTCGCAATTTTGCGACATATTGCAAGGAAGGTTGTATAGAAGAAAAAGTGTCACGATTTCGTGACATGTTGCAGAAGAGAGAGTCTGAGAGAAAAAGTGTCACGATTTCATGACATAATGCAGGAGAGAGAGTCCGATAGAAAAAGTGTCGCGATATCGCGACATGTCGGGTTTTCGTGACCCGAAGAAAAGAAAAGAGCTAAGGAGGAAAAGTGTCACGATATCGTGACATGTCGCATTTTCACGACTTAAGCAGGAAAGTGAAAGCAAGGTAAAGTGTCACGATTTTGTGACGTGCTGCAGAAGAGCTAGAGTCCAGTGTGAACTGTCACGATTTCACGACAAGTTTGAAGAGAGAGAAAGTAAAATGAGAATTGTCACGATTTCACGACATACAGCAACAGAAAGAGTTCAAAGTGAGAACTATCATGATTTCATGACATGTTGCAGATGAAAGTGTTCAAAATAAGAAATGTCATGATTTCACGACAGGTTGCAAAGAATCCGTACGGATGCAGAAAGTGTCACGATTTTGCGATAGGTAGAAAAGAAAGCAGACAAAAATAGAAGTGTCACGATTTCATGATAGAAACTGAAAGCAGGTCTTCTATAGGAGAAGTGTTGCAATTTCATGACAAAAATAGAGAGGAAGGCTATGAAGATAGAAGTGTCGTGATATCGCGACAGAAGTGAAGACGAAGTCTACAAAGGCAGAAGTGTCATGATTTTGTGACAAAAGCAGAAAGGAGGTCGATGAAGGGAGAAGTGTCACGATATCATGACAAGAGCTTAGTTGAAGTCAACAAAGGATGAAGTGTCATGATATCATGACAAAAGCCAAAAGAAAGTGTACGGTTGCAAAGGTGTCGTGATATCACGACATGTTGTAGTTTCGCAATAAAAGCTACAGAAGAGTTATAGAGGCAGTTGAAGCCGACAAAGTTAAATGTGAGCCAAAAAAATTTAGGGTTGTGCAACCGACTAAAGATCAGGGTTACAGCCAACTAAGATTAAGGTTTTGATCTTGAAAGTGTTGTTATAAAAGGTAGGCTGTTTTGAAGAGTTGGAATAGTTGTTGATGTGCGACGTTTGTAGATAGTGCGTAGAGCAAGAAGTTTGATCGTTGAGAGCAGAGTGCAAAATTCGATCATAGTGTGTAGAGTGCATTTCGTTGAATCATTCTAAGTGTGAAAGATCGCAAAGGAAGTAGAGTGTGCGAAGACGGTGTCGCTGTGTTTGCATAGAGAGTGCAAAGGTTGAAGTTCGACCAAGTGCGGCTGTGATTGCGTAAAGAGAGCAAAGGGCGTAGAGAGCACAAAGGGCAAAGATGAATGCGGAGTGCTACTGCTTGAGGATAGAGGTGCATTGGTTCTTTGAGAAGAACCTGAGGACAGATTTGGCAAGTCTTTGAGAAGGCTTGTGTGCAGAGGATTGATTTGTTCAAAGGTGGACAGATCTGACAGACAGAGGAAGACTTGTACTAGACTCGACCGATCGTGTTTGGTACAGGTTGTTGAGCTGTTGTGGACGTGATCATAGAAGGCGGAGGTCTCTTAGGCTAAGCATTGAGGACAAGAGGTCTTCGGTGGAAAGGAGTTCCACATGTTGGCAAGAGGTAGAGGCAGTTGATCTTCTGAGGGATCATTTCCAGAGCAGAGGGGAAGGTATCTCCTTTGAGCCGAGGCTCATAAACATTGTAATTGGGAAGGATTCCCAAAGAACTTTGAGATAACTTTTAGAGAAAAGTTTTGTGGACGTAGCCTAGCCATTCTTGGTGAACCACGTTAAAATTGATGTCACTTTGTGGATGATTTTGTGCATTGCTTTGATATTGCTTTGGGTATATTGCTTTACTGTTTTGAAATATAAAGGAAAAAGTAAAAAGAGGTCTTATACTGTTCACCCCCCCTCTCAGTATAAGCTTGTGTTCTTCATATTATTTCTAAAGCCCAAGCTTTTTATAACCAATGGGCTTCCAATAAGAAAAAAGTTACACTTGTTGAGTCTGTCAAGGATGTGGCTGAGGTAAGAAAATGTTTATTTATGTTTCAATTTGTTTTTGTAGTTTATATTTTATATCTCATTAAAACAAGTAATAATTTTTTATATAACTATTTTGAATGATGTTTTCATTTTCTTTTTGCTGTCAGATTTTGAAAATTTAAAAAGGTAAGTTAACAACATGCATGTTAATATCAATACGACAAAAAAAAATTGCAAAATGCAATGGAAATGAAGAAAAGAATGCAATTAAAAGTGATGGATAATAATCATATGAGAAAATGTATTAGGGATAAGCTCAATGAAGATTCAAACGTCATACTACAACACTAAAAAGCAAAAGAAACACTTCCAACTATACTCAAAGATCCAAACCGGCAAGAAAGCGCATTGTTGGGGAGTATTTTGAAAGTACAATAAAATCTAGTCAGACTTGGTGCGCTATTGGAACAAGGTGTCAAGGAAGGAGATAAAGGAAAATAAAAGGTCGTTGCAAGTGAATCTAAGGTAGCTATCTCGAAATAAGATATTTAACAATGTAAAAATATTTTCAAGTTGACTACAGTCAACAATTTTATACAATGTAATATATTTCTAATTGAATTAATGAAAATATTTTCTAATTTTGTGTCTTCAATAATTCAAAGGTTGTCTGCATTTGTAATTTTGTGTTGCTTTTCTAGTATTACTCGCCAATATTATTTACTATCTTCATCTCAAACAACAAAAGAATATTTTTGTTGATAAATATTCATACATTAACAATACATACCAATACTGTGATATAAAATATAAGGCAACGATTTATCAAGGAAGGCAGTTGAAACACTATGATATAAAACATACAATATTTAAAAGCACAATATGATATAAAATGTACAATTTTTAAAAGTATAATGTGATGTAAAACATACAATTTATGAATAAACATTATGAAACAACATTGTGAAATTTGGAATGAACAATTCTCAACTTGTCCAAAATCAATATTAAGCATAGTGCATTTCAAAACAATATTGTAAAATATGATAACAAAGAAAGTAAAATTTTACATTATTGTCATATACTAGAAAAATCAAAATTTAGGTAGTTGAAATGAACACTTCTCAAGTTGTCCAGAATCATTTTGTGAAGCCATCATTTGATCACTAAAAGCATCATTATCCTCCTTATCGATCATATTTGTGATAACCCTTCTGTTTGTAATTAAATTTCAGTATGTCAATGCTCTATCATATGGAAATTTGTCCAACTGATATGATGGCACATAAATTCTTAAACAATTTTCTAGATTTTTTTTCAACCTATTGCGGAGCTTAGATTTAACAAAATATAGTGCACTAAAAACCCTCTCATCTTCCACAGATCCCAAAATCATTGTTTGACATAATTCAAATAAACAAAAAAATTCACTAATTTAATCTTGTAAGATACTACTTGGATACAACTTTTACCACAAATGTGCAATAGAACCAATCTCATGAATGTTACTCAAAAGTGACGTTATTTGAACCAATGTGCTTCCAAAATGTTGTTATTGTTGTCTTAAAAGATCTTTGTTGAGAATAATTTTTATTTCAACACCATTGATTTCCACACTTTTACTGAAATGCTCAATAAGGATGCTCATATATTTAATAAACAACTCTTGTGTAGAATTGTGATCATTGTAAGAACCCCAAAACAAAGGGTTAACAACACCCATGGCCTCAAGAAACTCATGTCTTTGAAACCGATCTCTTATCTCATTTGTCAATGATTTTGCTATGTTGAATATTGTTTTCTTAGTATTGTGTAAAACTTCGTATCTATTGTGTGTTACACAAACTTTTTCAACATCATCAGTAACTATATTTGACTACCTTTCATAACAATATAGAGGTATCATCTTTCCATGAACATTAATACAAATATTATCATTAATGTCAAACTTCAAAAAACTTTTTGCATCATTCACGTTTGTCAATGTTTTCCAACTTTCAAATAAGGGATCTGTAAAATCTTATTTGGACATATATAACCTATCAATAATCATACATATTTTCTTTCTCATCCTCATGAAATCAATGATATAGATGGATCTCTCTTGTGCAATTTTAGTCAATATGTTCATTTCTTGTAACATTGGAAGAATATCACATAATGTTAAAAGAGTTTCCAAGTTAGTCAAATAGAATAACATATAGTTTACCTTATCAACTACCCTACTATTTACATACATAAACTATGTTAAATATTGATATTCTATAAAAACTCTATGTGCAGGTTGATACAATGAAATCCACCTTGTATCCACATCTATCAACAGTTTTTTTCCTTTTGTAACTCCTAGTGCAAACTATTGAAACTTTGTAAACCTTTTTGGATTGCAAGAAAAATAAGAATGTATTTCACGAATAAGGTCTTCCACTCTAGCAACATTTTTAAAATTTCTCACAATTTTATATGCAAGATTCAGTATATGAGTCATAAAATGAATGGGTATCATATATGGGGCAACTGAGGTTTGGAGTTGAAAACATAAGTCGTTCATATACCCTTACATTATAGCAGCACCATAAGCTCCAACACAAATTAACTTTGTGGCTATGTCTATATCATTCATTCCCGTAATTTCCTTTAAACTAGTCAAAACAATATTATAGATGTTTTTTGCATTTGAAATTTACACCATCTTATGTAATCCTAGAAAACTAGATTGCCTTACATGATTTTAAAATGTGTACACATGCATGTAAATACAGGATGTGTTATCCACAATCATCACCTCATCAATAGAAAGTGAAATGAATCTAGAAAGTTTTACTTTCTCCCTTAGGTCCCCCTTCTCAAATAAAGAGAGACATTTTACCATTTCCCAACCACTTCGATTTGGCCAATGGGAAATGGGAAGGTTTTGCACATCAACTAGTTCATACAGGTGCTTAAAATCAATAAAATCATATATGGGTCTACCCTTTTTGAGAATACTAAATACAATAACAAACTACAAACTTTTTGAAGCTAAAATGGTCTTCATTTTATGAAATTGGGTTTCAATCATTCCACATTTCTCAACAAGGGATTGTTGTTTCTTTAAGTGATTCTCATAATCTATTGCATATCTGACATGCATACATTCTGATGCATCCTTCCACCTAACATATTTTTTAATTTTACCATCACTTCCTATAAATTTTACATATACTTTGTCTGCATGTTTTTCTATAGTATCTTTTTTATTTTGCATCCTATGATTCTTACCTAGTTTCCAACTATAAATTTTGCATCTACATTATTTTTTATTGACTTGGTTGTCTACAGTCAATACTGGCACAATCTAGGGAAATTGTTTTACCCATTCATTCTTAAATGACCTTCCAATAACCCACTTAGATTCTGTATTTCTCATTTTAGAATTTTTTCTTGAAGATTCATAAGAATTTTGTAGTGTATTTGATTTATCACTTTCATCTTCAACTTGCATATATTGGTGATGAAATTTATTATTGGATGTCATTGTTAAGATAATTTTCATTAGAAGGTATCTCTTGATGAGGAATATCTTCCAGTGAAGGCTTATTAGGGTCAACAGGGTATTTTGCATAGTAACATACAATAATATTCTTTATCATTTTTGGATTTTAAAAAACTAACTTACTGACAAAAAAAATATTCATATCATTGAGCACATACTGAGAACTAATTGTTTAAGGAAGAAAGTAGTATTGAAAATAATTATAAAATATACAACTAACTGTTTATAAGTCAAAAATCATTTGTACCTCAAATTTGTACGAATGTCGATGGCTTGTTTGATTTTGATGTATGGTTAAAATATTTGAGGATACTCTTTTCAGTATAAGATTTTGCCCCCTTCTTTCCATCATCAGTGGGTGAAATTTTTCTTGTAAAGATAGTGTTTTAATTTTAGAAAAGTAATAAAATGTTAAAGATATATTACTTCTCTTAGGTCTCAAGATACTATTTTAACTAGAATAAAAAGATAGTCGATTGCAAGAAAATACATATATGTTTCCTGCCATATTTTATTGTGATTTTGTCAGTGTATTTCATTACTGCATTTTTTGGTGATAACACATGTAATTGATAAGAACACACAAAAAAATCAATATACAAATTCAAATTAAATTTAGAAAAAAAGTTTTGTATGCAAAAAATAATTAGAGATACATATATGGAATAATATCATACTATAGTACAAAAAAGCATTTACTAAAGTATTTACCTTATTTATAATATTATAACAAAAAAGAAAATCTGAATAGAAATAAAGAATCAAAGAGTTTTAACAAAAGGACAAAAAATAGAAGACAACATACAGAACACGGAAAAATAGAAAAAAATAATTGAAACTTAGCATTGACATATTTTCTACAACTACTTCAACTTATATTCAGAATGTCTTAAGACAAATAGAGAACCTAGTGTAGAACGCGGTCCAAAAATCTATTATGTTGTAAAAAAAGGTCTGAATAACAATCAAGATGCAAAATAGGATTCGAATATCGATCTGGTGTAGAAGACAATATGCAGAACAGGGCAAAATAAAGAAAAATGTGGGAAAGAGAGCATTGACATATTTTCAATAAATGATAGAAAAATAACATAATAAAAACCTGCAATTAGCTGACAGAAAAACATATCTTATTACTACAACTGCTTCAACTTATATTAATAATGTCTTAAAAAAATAACTTGGTGCAGAACACGATTTGACGTTCTATTCTGGTACAGAATAGGATCCACAAAATGACCTTGTACATAATAGGATTTGGAGGAAGGTCTTGTACAAAATAGGGTTCAAAATTTGACCTTGTGCAAAACAGGATCTAGTATCAACCTTGTGCAAAACGGGGTCCGATATCAACCTAGTGTATAATGCAGTCTAGTATCGTCCTGGTGCAGAACACGTTTTGATCTGCTGCAGAACTTGTTATGGATATCGGTCTATTGTAGAATAGGGTCCAAATTACGATCTTGTACATACTGGATTTGGTCTATTGTAGAATAGGGTTTGGTCTTGTCTAGTGTTGAACAGGATTCGATTTGGTGCAAAAATGGGTCCAGTTTGGTGTAGAAATGGGTCTGATCTAGTGCAAAAATGGGTCCTATCCAATGCGAAATTGAGTCTGATTCAGTTTAGAAATGGGTCCGATTTGGTGCAAAAATGGGTCCAATCTGGTGTAAAACTAGGTCATGATATTTGTCTAGTGTAGAACAAGATTCGAAAATGAAAAAGTATCGTTGGGGTGTTAATTATATATAGTGGTATACTTGGCGAATTTGGCAAAAAATTTATAAAATTTTATGGCAAAAAGGGTCATCTATTTAAGCGGGATTACTGGTGATTTTTAAAAAAAATCGTAATACTATTATCAATGCACAACAAACTAACACCTAAAAATAATTCAAAAATTTTGGGTGAAAGGACCTATGTCCTAGTCCCCCAATTTAGCAAATTTAAATTTTTGAAAATGCAAGTATTAACCCAATTGGTGAATATTCGCCACTATGCATAACCCTGCACTGATCAATTTTAGCATAACTTAGACTATTAGTATCTTTGTCATCATTTGAATACCTCAAACTATTATCAACACAATGTCCATCAACACATCTAGAGCTATTTCTATCATTGTTATGTCTATCATAGCCTATACAAATATTCCTTATGCAATCAATACATACACTTTTAGCACATCCTTTATCTTCAAGGACAATATTCAAATCCCTTGGATCGCATGCTATGTCTATTTTCTCTACAAGATCACTAGAATCACAACATGCATCTATCATTATGGGTCTCAAATCATAAGTATCACAACTTGCATCTGTCATTATGGGTCTCAAATCATAATTATCACAACACACATTTGTTGTCATGGGCCTCAAATCACTTGTATCACAATTCATATTTTTCTTTTGATGAAGATCACTAGTGTCACAACTCACATATTTCATTTTGGGTTTTATCTTTTCTTCCCTATTGTACTTTCTCAGGATATTAAAAGTGAGTAATGCTATGTATATTATTTTTCTATTATTGCAAGTAATGTAACAATATTGTAGAGCATTCATTAGCTTCATGAATAATTGGTAGGTACCACATTAATTCTGCTGACACTTTTTTTTAGCTTTTTTTATAATGGAATGTAAGCAAGAATTCAGTTTTAACAATTTTTCATTTTCATCAATATCTTTTTAAAAAATATCTCTAGTTATTTGGCTTTCATCATGACCATCACATATATCATCTCCCAAACATTTTTTGCATAAAAATTCTCTAACTCACAATCATTCTCAAGAGCACTATCCCTAGTGTTGTTCTAAAGTAGGTCACATGTGTCATGTTTTTCACTCATAATTTTGATTTTATTACTCAATAATTCCTCTTATTCTTTTTCTCCTTCAATTATTTTTTATGACCCATAATTTGAATTTCCGCTTGTTTTATTCATCTATACTAACTTTTTATGATTCACTATTGTGTTTCTTTGTTTGCATCTCTTTGCTCTTTTCGTGATACTAACACTTTCCTTTGTAATCTTCTTCCTTTCAAAGAAGTTTTATTCAATTCATAAATTCCTCACAATTTTTTTTTAACAAATTTATTCCGGATATAATTAATTTCTTCTCCCTTTAATAATTCTCTTTCCTTTGATAAATATTTTTTTCTTCTTATATGCTTTTCTATTTTTTCTTTCAATAATAAACTTTGGAGGTAAAAAGTATTTTCATACATTTATAAATTTTGCTCACTAATTTGTCTTCTTTCCATTCCTTAACTTGATCCTTCTACTCTTTTCCAACAACCTCCTTTCAAATATTCCTTCTAAAAATCCTCTTCAAAATATATACCTCACACAAATATCACATGAAATTTTTACCTTTAATCAAACTTCAATGTATATTATTTTAGCTTATGCACCAAACTTAATCACTTTATCAAAAATAATTCAACGCGCATTTTACTTGACATTAAACTTTATATTCCAAACTTTGCTCACAAAAATAATTTGAAACTTATCCTAAGCCAAAACTAGCACAGCTCTTCCCGCTTGTGCTTAGGCCTTATGCTTACTTATTCTCTCTACTGGAAATATAATGTTTCCTTTCCTTTTGCTTCGTAGATTTGTTGTATTGCTCTCTAGACTAGTTTCTTTGTCTACCATACTTGCTCCTTCATTTTTTGAACTTACTCCAACGTTCTTCAAGCTCACTTCTCAATCTGCTCTTCCTCTTTGTCTACTAACATCGACCACCTTCACTTCCTCCTTTCTTGTCTCCTATTCTAACTTTTACTTAGCTTTTCTTTTGATGTCTCTAGAATGGCTTAGTTGGCTCCAAGTCTTCCTACAATCCATTCTTCATGGACTCCTTTGTCTATATTGTCTGATTCCTCTAGTGCCTCAAACTTGCACTTTCTCTAGTCACTATACCTGCAACTCATCACCTTTGCTGCTTTTAGTTTATGGCTGGTTTTGTAGCTCTCCACTATGGCTATCCTAACCTTGTTTTCCAACATGGTTGCTTACAAACTTGGTTTCTTTCAACTTGGACTTCTTTCAAGCGTGGCTTTGATACTACTATTATCATATAAGTTAGTTTCAATCAATATTTTATGATCAAATCTCTCATACAATATATCAAGATGAGATACACAATTATTCAAACAATCTCACAATATTCTTAGGGATGATAAACATAGTATTCTAGTACAAATGAAGTACTAAAACTTCTCACATTATTACATACACATTACATGACCTCTTTACAAATAGCCTTTACAAAGACTCTTGACATTTTAACTTCAACTAACTCTTCATCTCCTCAAACTCACAAGAGATATGACTCTTCATATTTCTCATAGGAAAAATATATTTATTGACTCCCTAATAATAACAAACCTCTAATGATTGCTAAATGATAAATATTTACAAGACTCCTAAAGGGTTTACAAAATATTTACAAAGTACTTCCAAGGTACCAAATAATGTACTAAACTCCAACAGTAGTCACTAGCCTCATTGGCATGAAACTCGTCAACATGCATGCTTTTGTCATGCCATACATTGTCACAAATGTCTTTGTCATGCCTTACTTTGTCATACCCTAGGTTGGTATTTTACTCTTCTACCACTGGTATAAATGTCTCCAACCAAGGCTAACTCTTGAATCGCACTTCATTCCTCATTCAAAAATAGGTCTTCTTTCTAAGGACTTCCCTTTTCATAAGGTCACATGCATTGAATATTTAAAGACAATATTCCCTTTATTAATTAGACTAACAGAATGGTACTATCACTTGTCTTTGCATGTCTTCACTAAAAAACAATCAAAAGTTTTTCAAACCCTATATTTCTTTATTATGAAGGGGTTTTGTCGAAGTTCCACCTTCTACACTTCACTCCACAAAAGGGCCCTTAGGGTTTAGTCAGAGTTCACCATACTTCCATGCACACATCATTAGCACCATTTTCATTATTTCAAAGTTATGCATTAAGCAATTTGTTCCAACCTACATGTCAACTCTCCCCACTATCATTGTTGTCTACATCTACCCAATGCTTTGCGATTAATGGATCATCCACTTTTTTCATTGCATTCTCCTCAACTCAACATTGATACGAAAATGACACCAAATGCAGTACAAATGTTGACTTCAACTCAACATTACATCAACAACTTGAATTGAATTAGTGACACCCACAGTGTAAAATGTGGCACAAGTGTTTTCGTATTCTAAAATAACAATGCAAAAAATAATAGCAATGAACAATACAATAAACAAACATGAAACAATCAAAATAACTCATAGTAGCAGTAAATATATGTCATTAATCTCTAAAACAATACATCAACTAGCCAATATTATCATGTATGTGTTGGTAAAAAATATGCCTTAGGTATGAAATGATCTATTCATGTGCCCTAGTCTCGGCCAACATTGAAATGCTGAGAGGAAGAAATGCCTCATGTGCCAATCTCCAGAGATGGGTTGGTTCCCTTGTTATTCTAACTGGGGGGATTTAAGGGTAGAGAACAAGAAATATATTAAATGACTGAAAGGAATGGGAAATATGGCCACAAGCCATATAGAATAGGGGTGATGAACTAACAGCATGATAACTTAACCGTACGTCGAATCAAATAGCACTCAATACTGAAAACTAACAAAAAATAAAACTAGGCACATAACATGTGTAATTAGGGCTATTCCAGGTTTCACGTTTTATCAGAATCTAAATCCATATATTAGAATTCAAGCCTACAAATAAAATAGAGAATTTAATAGAAAATAAGCAATAGAAGACATACACACAAATAGAAGTCCAAAGTTAGAGGACATTCTCTATATTGATAGAAGAATTCAAGTTACAACAAGCTTCTAGCAAACGTCCATCATTTTACAATAAAAGAGAAAGCTTATATAGGTAATTTTGTTGCTTAAAACATTAAAATCACACCCATAATACATCATGGTAGCAAAGAAGATAAGAATTGAGGGATAAACACTCATCAAACTGTTATGAGGCATGGGCCGAAACCGATGACTCATGGAAATGTAGTTGCACCCCTTCAATGCTCTGATAGTTTTAGCTTACTGGCGTTGCCTCCTCACTTGCTAGAATAGCCTGCATGAAATATGGGATCCTAAAATCCTTGGAGCGTCAAGTCCGAAAGCTTCTTAGACCAACTGTATTTGAACGGATAAGGATGCAGCCTGTCTTGCTGATGAGGAGCACTTATGGGGAGCTCTGACCGAAGTGGGGAGAGCTAGACTGAAACAGGCAGGCTAGATGTACGCCCTACCCATGCTTTATTTTTTTTTGGCCCGAAACGGGCTTGCACTCCTCAGCTGTATCAAAACATCTTGTTATTATTGTTGAGGTTCTTTAAGAACGTCATAATGAAAAGGTGGTGGTACGATATTGTGGAGAGGACTCGCTAACCTAGCACTATGTATGGGTAAGAAAGGAAAATAGTTTACCAAGTTTTCTGGGCCGCGGGGATGAAGAAGAAAAGATGATCAAAATGAAAAAAAAAAAAATGACGATGGGAAGTTGGGAAAAGGGAGACCAACAAACAGAAGAGTTTCAGGAAGCAGAAGACACGAGTTGGGTTCTCTTTTTGGTTACTATTTTTGCTACATTTAAATGAATGTGAAATCTATGCATGTTGTGTCCAAATGGCAATGAGAACTATGCATACTGTGTCTAAATGAAAATGGAAACTGAACATGTTGTGCAAACTCAAAAATGAAAGCGACATGTTTTAGGTAGAAAAAATAGTGAGAAACAATGTCAAATTGATTGGAATAAATGTGTTTCTATTGCATCTTCTATATGTCTATATTTTATGAAAATGGTAGGGTGATAGTTTGGTTTCTTCCGAGCATATCTTGCTTGTACAAAAATAGAAACAATGAGAAGATACCATAAATGCTTTTGTGCATTCTATGTAAAACAATTGAAATAGTGGATAAACTAATTAAGAAATGCTATTGTGTAAGCTATGACTCATCAAATTTAGGAAGCGACATGTTTCAGGAAGAATCAATGGTGTGAAACAATGTCAAACTGACTCAAAAGAACCAAGTTAAATTCGAGTCGAATGCTGCTGTGTTGGTTCAGTTTTAAAAAAATATGAATGGAAGCGCAGCTTTGCTAGTATAGTCGATTGCTTAACTTATGTGTTGATGGCTAAACTTTTGTATCGATTGCTTGTAAATGTAGGAGTAAAGTTTACTCAATGACACATTGTTGAATGTTAAACTTTATTGAGTGAGACTCTTATTTGTGAAACTGTAACCTAGAAAATGGGGTAGAAAATGAAAAGGGAAAACATGATGATAAGTTAACTAGGTGTATATCTCGAGATAAGAGATAATTAAATTTTTGTTTTGGTATGTTTTCCATTAAATTTTTTGGAATGCATGTGTGCATAGTAGGATGCATTATCATCCATAATGAGTCGTATCTGATCCCTATGAGCTCTGTAATTTGTGTGTTGATGGTCGTTGAATGAGCCGCCATTGAGGAAAACAACCCAAGGTCGTGGGTGAGTTCGAACCGGCAGCGTCAATACCTAGCCAAATGGTAGGCGGTGCTCATGCTTGTTGTGAGCGTAGACTTGGGTGGAAGAACTTTTAAAAGAAATAGTAGGTGTGAATCTAGAAGATGGTTGTTGAATCCATTGCCAACAATTGTGATGTTTGTTGTAAAAATGGGTAAATCCCTCTTGTATTTTCATTTGGAAAAGGGATTACAGAATTGGTCTTAGTGACATAAAATTGAACATCTATGATTTGAAAGATTTGTAATTAATAAAAGGGTTGTTGATTTAGAATGTTTCCTTATTATGACCTGTTTATGGATGTTACAGTTAGTTTCTTAATGCTTGAGGCAGACTTAAAATAAATTGTGAATATTGGAAGTTACATGAGTGCATAAGCTTTTCTAGTACAACGTATGAAATATGGGATGAACACTATTTTTATTTACCAATCTGCTGACTGGATAGGAAGTCGAGAGGATAGTCTTTAGAAGTAAACTTCTTTATTTATTTTTAAAAAAAGAAAGAACGTGTAATACGTGAAACATGAAATTATAAACTAAAGGATAGAACCATGGAAAAGCCTTTCATAATATAGCTTTTGGGAAACATAATTACTAGAAATTATGCAGTGTTGAGAGTTTGACAATTAAAACATGAGTAGAAAATTTGGACTCTTAAGAGTTTGCCCAAATGTAGAATATATTTGATTAATATATTTAAATGAACTTGCTTTGATATGCTATTGACATCATGGTTGTAGAAGAATTCATTTCAAACAGTAGATTACCCTAGGTATAGTAAATACTTATGCTTTAAAACTAAATGTTTTTGTTTAAAAATAGAGAGAGTCTTCTACTTAACGTAGTTTAGTAGATAAGTTTAAAAGTAGTATGACTTTAACAATATTCTTGGGTAGTTATCCTGAGAATGTAATTAAATATCATCCATAATGTTGAGGTGCGGGTATGCACACAACAATATTCAATACAACTTCTGAATAATAGAATGGGTCAGGATTATACGGAAAGGTGGTATGGGACATCCTTCCTAGGTTGTATTTGAAGGGCACAGTGATAAATTCTTGACTCATTGAACTTAGCTTAGTATAGCCACAAGGTTTGGAATGGGATAAACCATTGTGAGTTTTAATGAGTTTGTATAATGAAATCCAAGGTAAGGGAAATGACATGGCACTAATCGGGTCCAGGTAAATGGGATTCACCAGTTAGTCATAGAGACATAAACATTCCATAATATTTTATACCACTTAGGAATTAGTCGACTAGAATGTCAAAGGTTTGGTATAAATAGTTAAGGGAAAAATGCATCCATACTCTAGGTGTTATGGGCCCTAGAGGACAACCCTTGTCATGGATCAGTCCTCATGCTGGAACATGCGGATGATAAATGAGGATATTTGTTTCCACTGAATGGCATCTCCATGGGATTTGGCCGATCTCGTCCACTTGGGTGATTATTTGCAGCAGTTTGAACTCAAAAGTGGTATGTTATGTCTGTGCAATATTGTTTGAATTGATGATCCAAAAAGAAGTTAGTTTTAATGCAAACTTTGTGAGCTAGGAAGAATATTTTAGACTTTGAGATAATCTTTCAAAAAATAAAAAATAATCCTAGTCTTTGGATTCACTTTTACTGGACAACCAGGTAAGTAATCATATCTGAGTTGTTACACCATTGTCAAGCTCCTTGATAAATTCACTATAAGATAGATGGACTTATTCTCAATATAACACACTATTCTCTGAACTAGCTTTGGAATTGCCAACTAAAGGAGGAAAAAGGCATGGAAGGATACCCCTTGTTAAGTCAAAACCAGTTCTCACTCATACCACTTGGGTTTTACAATTTCTATCATGATCATGAGATGCATTTGCTCATTTTTATCTTCTTCAAGCAGTATCCATCCACCATTGTTCAAAATTCCTAAGAGATTTCACATGGAGGAAAATTCCTCCCATACTATTCCTGGAATAGTAGCCATTGTTTCTAGCATCATGGCTTAGCACCCATTACCTCCTCTTCAAATACTTGTATTACAATTATAATCAGACACGAGGGGCTAGATACACTACATATGCTATAAGATTATTAATTCCAAATAAAAATAGTGTTGATAGTTTTCATATATCATGTAGAGATAGGCTACATATAGATGATACTTAAATTGCTTATACAAACATGTAAATGGCATGTAAGGTACAAAATCTTACATCCTGTATATCTCCCAAGGACATAAATAAAATTATTTTATGTAAGAGGCTTTGCCTAGCTCAATTGGATATTGGTGAAAATTGATTTGAAGAAAAAACCTTATCAAATTAATGTGTGCCATATTGAAGGCTAAATAAGGTACTCCCATGGATAGATATATTACAATTTAGTCCCAAAATGCAAAATTTTAACTAATATTTTCATGTCCATACTATTTTCCATGGGGACACATTTTTGGGCCTGTATATTCATGGGGATATGTCCCCTAGGGGACAGGGATGGGGGAATGTAATGGGGATGTTCCAATAACATCCCCTCTTACCATAATTTATGCATGGATGTGCATGGGATGCTTAGGCATCTCCAAACGAGACAAGGGGACCCCTTTGCATACCATGTAATATTCAGCATTCCAAAGACAAATATGGAAACTTCATATAAAGAGACAAGAAAGAAAATGTATAGGTGCCTACGAAACTCAATTATGGAGAGTTATTTGTGAAAATAGAGAGTTGTCAGATTAGATAGACACCTGAATTATGAAAACTTAATCCTCCCCACAATTTCAAAATTAACAACTTATCAGTGAGACAAGAATATAATGCATGGGTGTTTGCACAAATTCTGTTGAAAGTTGATACACACAATTCTTGTATCTTTAAATAAATTATGCAATCCATTTATGTACATGCAGTGAATGCATGACATCACCACATAATGTTTTTAGATGGATGGTTCAACTATAGATAATCAATAAATGAGTCAAAAGTGTGTAGAGGTAACTCGCTACTCCACCTTGATTGTATGTTTTTGGTTGTTTGTAAATCTGATCTCAAAAAAGAGAAGTTGAAAATGATACTTTCAAAAGCATCATTCTAGTGGCCCAATCACATTGAACTAGTCACTATACAAGACTTTCCTCAAGTAATGAACCATTGTATTTGTATCTAATAAGTAGTAGGGGAAACAATGATTACTTCAAATTTGCGCATTTTGAAATGTCTTTTCATTTGTAATTTTAGATTTTTTTTAATATTTCTACATAGTTGTTCCTTTTTTTCCATGAGGATGTCTTCTAGCTATTCCCTTTTTTTCATGTCCCCATGTCTTCCCTCTAGAAAGCAATTCGAAGAAGACTTGACATGCTGAACTGTTTGATAGAATGTCTACGAGACAAGCAATTTTGATATGCAATTTTGATAAATGTATAAAGCAATTTTGGTATTCCTAAGTTTTGCAATGTAAAATCAACTAACAATTGTAAATCAGACTGATTAATAGCAATGCACTAAATGACAAAACCCATCCTCATTTGTTAACATGACATAGGTAAGTTGGGACGGTTGATCCAGGTTGGTTGCAGTAACTGTTTGGGCTTGTCCTATAAGTACCCCCCATATTCATTTTTTGTAATTTATCCATTGTATGCAGAAGTAATCCATAGTTTTCCATAAATGCAAATCTGTTGTGTAGCAAGAGTTATTCTGGAATGCATGTGTCATGTGTGATTGCATTGTGAGTATATTATTGTGTTTCGGGTATTGATCAATGCTTGGTATGAGATAGGGTATCGTAGGCTGTGTTGTACATATGTTGTGTAGTTGCAGAATAGATATGGGTTGATTTGCAAGGGGATGATACTTTGTTTTTGTTTTGTTATTGTGAACCAGGTATGCTAAGTAAGGGAGTATGTAATACCCATAGGCCCTCTATTATACCGCAATGACGAACAATAGTGCTCGGACCAATATTTCAGTCCACCACTCAAGGAGGATTCCACACATACCCTTGAGCACACTATCTGCCTCTCTAACAGTACGGGAGGGTAATCGTCCGAGATGTTGTGTCCCGTGGACTATGGATAATACAAGGCTGAAAATCTTCCTAATGGATAAAATCTTGTTTAAACCTAGATTGTCTCCCGATATACCTAAAGATACGTGGGAGCTCAATTATATGCATGAGTGTTGTTTGAGGTTTGGGTATTGGAGCCTGATTGCCCCTCACTTCACTAGACACTTTATGGGCTATCTAGCTTAGCCAATAACGGCAACTCCTTCATGATATTTTAAAACTCCTGGCACAGGGTTTCTATCCTACACAACTACTATATTTTTTGGGGGGGGACCTCTTCGAGGGGGCAACCTCCTTCAATATTTCATTAGCTTGCAAAAGGATAATCTCATACATGGCTTCATATATTTTTAAAGGAAAAATTCATGCAACCCTACCTAAATGCTCAAGAGGTGGCTTACATGCAAAACACCACTTGAGCTAGAATATTCCACCAAATGGCGGTTACAATCTTGATAAAAATAGTTACATGAAATGGTACCACTTGGTGAGGTATCTTACTACATCGGTTACAATATTGATAAAAATGGTTACATGAGATGGTACCACTTGGCAAGGTACCTTTATTGCCACCTACATTACTAAGTATTACATAATAACATTAAAATGGGATCCCCACATTGGAAGTGGGTTATTACATAGGTAATGAGAATTACAACATGGTGTTAGGATAGGATCCTAACATCCAGATGGTTGATTACATTGTATGTGCATGACTAATTTAATGCATGTAACTGAACACTAAACGACAATGTATTTGACCAGTTTGACTATTCATATTTCCTATGTAATTACATACAATAGACATTTTGTCAAACACTTTGAAAGTTCATTTCTTCTTGGACCTGTTGTCTACACATGCATGAAGGAACACATCCATTAGCAACATTAGGATTTTTACTCTCCAATATGAAACTTCGTCCAAAAACACTATGGGTACGCAGTGTTTTCATAGATATATGTTCACATAGGAACTATATGTTTCCCATGGCTGTAACCTAGAGCAAAAGCATCAATTCAAAACAATCCATAAAGTAAAGAAACAGAAGAAAAGAAAAGAAAAAGTGAAAACTCTAAAGCAATTTCATGACCAAGAAGATATATCTTCCTTTTTATGTTGGCAGTATATATGGCCCCATAGCTGGCATATGCCAATCAATTGTCCTTATCCTTGGCCTGTTGTATATAATATTTGGGAGGTCGGGTAATTACTTTTTTCTTATACCTTGTGGGACTTGATCTTGGCATCTATACAAGGCTCTCATAGTTTGTTGGAGTCAATAATTGCAAAATATCAAGAAATTCCATGTATGACTTGTATGTTAACAATGAGATTCTTGCCTACAGCATTTGAATTCTAATAATCCATGGCTTCTTCTAATTCTGCTTTTTACAAATTCATTAAAGAAGTTGTAATTTACTCTAACCAAGACAATATTTTAAAATTTAGAAGATAAAAAATAATAAGGACCAAGAAGACGAGGAAATGATGGAAGAAAAATACCCACACACTTGAGAATCAAAGTTGATATTTGATCAAACATAATTTTTGACAAGAAGCAACAGAACAATGATGCTTCTCCTATCGTATGACAAAATGTTGGGACTAACACTAAGAATAGTATAATACTGAATCACCTAGTTCTATGCCTTTTGCAACCAGTCTCTCAATAAGCTGCCAAATTTCATGTACACTAATTGCCTTCCCAAATGTATTCATGAGAGAATTATAGAAAACATAGTTAGGCACGCAACCTAATTTTGTCATCTCTTCAAAAAGGTCCTCTGCTTAATCCACTCTTCCTTCTTTGCCAGGACCATCAATAAAAGTACAAGTACAAGAATATGAGCAACACTCAGTTTTAGTAATATGACGATTTATATCTATGACACCATTCACTCTATTGGATTTTACAAGGCATAAAATGAAAGTTCTAAAGATAATTGTGTCTATTTTGCATCCTTGTGCACACATCTCATCAAGAAACTGGATTAACTGGAAGGCTGAATTCATCATGCTACCTTTCCCAAAGGCATTGAGGAAGGTATTTTAAGTAAGATATTTGCAATATGACCCAAATTTTTAGTCTCAATGAAAATATTCCAAGCCATATGACATCAATATTGCATAGCTAACATCATTAGACATCATAGGGAATAATAAATAGGTAAAAAGTTTGCAGACAATGTGGCCTGCATGGCACCTTCAACCACTCATTACCAAATAAATGGATTTCCTAACAGCTTTCGAAGTAGCCAATGTTGGGCATCTTGTCTTCAAAGGCATAGAATTCACAAACCCAATAATAAAACAACCTAAAATAATGTGAACAACATTAAAAATGTGATAACCACCTTTCATATAGGTTAGCATGGAAACCTCCTGTTGCCAGTTTGCCACATTTTGTCAAATTTCGTGTTGGGTGCAGTTTTGAGACAATCATTGTAAAAACTTCTCTTTTTCCATAAGAAATGGTTAAGATGTTATCTCGTTGTGTTTTTACCAGCTGTCTCTTTAGCTTAAAACTATATTCTTTCGCATTATGTGGTTCCTTTACCTTTTCTGTACATTTTCAATCGTATCGCATGCAGAATTGTAGATGTTTTAGCATGGGCGATATGGATATGTTCTCTTCTTTACTGTTCTTCTGCAAAGTTCTTTTCATATTTTTGCATATGATTTCCAACACTTAAGAATTTTTAGAACATGTTTTTCTATTAAAATATGCAGTTGCTCCACCAGTGGAGCGAACCCCCCAGTCGCTCCACTAGTGGAGCGAAAGGCCATAAAATATAATAATAAAAAAAACAAGTATAAGCTAAGTGCAAAGGAAGTCAAAACGGGGTCAAAGGGCCAAGCGCTCCACTAGTGGAGTGAATCCCCCATTCGCTCCACCTATGGAGCGACTCTCCAAGCAAAAGGTAGGTTGAAAAGCTAAGTGCAAAATGTCAAAATGGTCAAAGTTGTAGTCGCTCCAGTAGTGGAGTGAAGCTCCCTACCATTCCACCAGTGGAGCGACACTCCATAAGGATGCAAAGATAAATAAAAGGCAATAAGGCTACAAAGTGGGTCAAATTTTGGTCAAAGCACCAAGCGCTCCACTAGTGGAGCGAATCTCCCAAGCGCTCCACTAGTGGAGCAAAAACCAAGCGATGATGCATTAAGGCAAGTATAAAAGAGGTCAAAGCAGTCAAAGACCCTATCGCTCCACCAGTGGAGTGAAGGGCTAGAAAAGCTTAGAGATGAGTGAATATAGCTAAGAGTGCACAAGGAAAAGTCAACATCGTGGTCAAAGGGCAAAGCGCTCCACCAGTGGAGCGAAGGTCCCAAGCGCTCCACTAATGAAGAAAAAGTTTCTATCACTCCACTCAAGAAGCAACAAGCTTGACAAAGAGGTCAACACAGTCAAAGTTCTTGTCTCTCCACTAGTGCAGCAAATCTTTCAATCGCTCCACTTATGGAGGAAGAGGCTCTATCGCTCCACCCAGGGAGCAACACCCAAAACAAAGATAAAGTTCCTAAAACATGGAATGAACTACTATCACTCCATTTATGGAGCAAAACTCCTGGAGAGCCCCAAACTTAGTACAAACTATCCAGAACCGCCATGAAGATGCCCGAAACTGTTAGGGGATGCTGTAAAATCTACCATTAACTGATTAAACCGACCCCAAGCTATGCTCAGAGCCGTCTAATTATGGTAGATCGTTGGAATATTCTGCCTTCAATGCTAAGTTATCTGCAATGCTAAATTGACTTATGCAAGTCAGTTCTAGGACCAAGTCTGTCTATCACTGCTAGGGAGTGGTTGGGAATTAAAGTTTAAGGAGGTATTTTTCCTTATAAAAGCTGATATTTTCTCTGTAATTAAGGATGGACAATCTCTGCTAGAGAAGCAGCTTTGTACTTTGAAATTTGCTTTTGAAATACAGACTTCTAGCTCCGTCTTTGAATCTTCTATCTATGTGTATGACTTCTATCATGTTATTTCTGTTAAACTAGCCTCTTTACCGTATAACTTAATTCTATTATCTGGATTTAGCTAACAGTAAATGATGAATTCTTGGAATACCCCTAGAGTTTATGCAATTTTGAAGGCTTAATATTGATTTCTGTTAATGGTCTATTATTTTGATTTTTGTTGGTTCAAGTATACAAGTTGTCTATCGTGCTTATTGTCCATCATCCCGTATTTTTGGCTTTTAGCCTTTTCCCATTCCTTTTAGTCATTTCATTCCTTTCAGCACCTTCCTAACCCTTATCTCAAAACCCCATTTTTATTTTTAAAACCAGTCCTACTGGATATTTTCACGGAGGACATTCCTTTTCGTCAAAAATTCAATGCTTGGCAGTGGGTCTAGGGCATTGTAGACTTAGAAAATCTATAACTAGGCTGATTCCATTACCAAACATTTCTAGCATGTGCGGTGGGATGCAGACGTTCCACTACAAAAGTAGTATTAAGAAGTGATGTTCATCTTATTGTTGTCAAAATCTAAACATCTGGTGACTCATCTAAACTCAGCACACCTTTGAATCTCGTCGACCAGTGTAAAAACTCGTGCCTTCATGCACACGAGGTGGAGAGTTAGAAATATAGAATAAGTCAAGTTCTTCGAGCTTGACATTATGGCTCTAGGAGAACATCCTAGGGTGGTCAGGACAAATATCCCGCTAGAAGGGACATCTTCGTAGGAAGTTGTTGTTGTTGCTGTGCAGACTCCAACTCCAGATAGCACGGCAACTAGTTTACCCACAAATCTGCCAAATTCTCTAAATCATTAGAATACTCTAGTTCCAACGAACATTCACCCCAGTGCTTTGAGTGTTTTGACTATTCTGGTTTAGCAAGTTTTACCAACCTTGATTCATCTAAACCAATCGTTGTCACTGCCATCATAGTCAAATCCTCTGATTCATCCAACCACTCCACATGCATATATGGCACAGCAAGCCCCGTCTAGGTAGTTCTTGACCTAGAATCATACGGGACCCCTTGCCCTGCAATATCAACACAGTATCGCCTACAGCTTTGAAAGCTCTACCCACTTACGATGATATGGGAAAGATAGTGCACGAGCATATTCAAGACATCACAGGACTAGCAACCATTCACCAAATCATCGAAGAAGACATCATGGTGAAGTTGTTGGTTCTTTCTCTGAGAGGTAAGCTCCTCTACTGGTACCGATCGCTCCCAATCAGCACCATCAATTCATGGTATCAACTAGCCGGAAAATTAATAAGGGGTTTCAATGAACAAGTAGACCCCTTTTCTTTGTTGCACCAGTTCACTACTATTCAGAGGCATCCTCAGGAGGAGATAGCTGACTTCAATGTCAGGTTCACCTAAAACTGCTAGAGAATCACCGATGACCTTCGACCCACACTCGAGCAAGCTGTGTTCTATTACCTAAGAGCATTTTATTCGGATATTAGCATGAGCATCTGACATTAGCTACATTCCTAGAATTATACCAGCAAGCGAAGAAGGTGGAAATCGACCTGATAGCCATCAAAAAATTGCCTCCCAAGGTGACATCTCCAATTTACCCATATTTCCCCCAACATATGTACCCAAGCGCATTTGCTTCGCCTACATTCCATATGTATCTCGACCAACTATGGAATCCAACCCCTCAGTATCAAGCGACATCTATGTCGCAGTATCAAACACTCACCATTCCTCAACTCCTAGCCCTGATCAAATATCTGGTGTTACATGCGCCATTGGCTCCATTGCCATACCTACAAATCAATCTGTCGTTAATCAGGAAGCCACAATTACAGACCAGGAAAAAGAGTTGCAAGAAATACGAGCATATATGAAAATAATTGTGAATAATATGAGAGTCATGACAAAGAGGGAGGATCACCAAAGCTTCTAGCAAAGGAGATTCCCTCCTCCACTGATTACTAAAGAGAAAGCATATTTCAATGCTCACAGGCCTTCAGAAATAAATTCAGCTGTGATGAGCAATAGAGAGGCTAGCATCTCAGATCAAGTGTATTGGTGTACCACATGCAATGATCCACACAGTGAAGAAACCTACATGGTGCACCTCAATTATGTTCAGACATTGTTCGATGGTGCTTACAAGCAAGTCAATATGATCAGGGAAGCTGGTCATAATTTTATGATGTCTACCATCGAGCAAGTCTTAGTCCTCACCAAGGCTAGGAAGAAGCCCATCGAGGTGGATCCATCCCAAATGGATCCATTTAAGGTGCCTATCGCACCCAAGCCATGGACACAAAATGCCTAGTCACTGGAAAAAGCTTCCAATCCAACAGCAAGCTTGAAGTAGTATGACTTACTGAAGGACTACCTGCCACCTCGCACTAGAGAAAGGGTTCTCCAACCCAAATCTTCAACTTCTCAACTGTAATTCAAGATGTGAGACCAGGCCAGGGAGAAGCTCAAATACCCCTCATTAACCAAGCGCCAGTGGGTAGATGCCACACAACAGTACCAAAAAATGTATGAATCTGCAAAGGGAGTAGGAGAACCAAGCACTTCGATGTACAACATAGTGGAAGAAATGAAAAAGGCCCCAGCCAAGGTAAGCCTTTATGATGCTCTCCAACTTTCAGGTCAAGTTGACCTTTTGTAGGAATCTCTCAAGTTTGCTCAAGACAAGGAGATTAAGCCAACATAGACGGTATTTGCATCATCATTGACAACTTCGCCCATAGGTAAGAATTGTTCGCCATCATTCTACCTTTCCCTTCGGATGGAAGGATGGATCGTGCATAACTACATGATCGACTCAGGCATCGTGACAACCATCATGCCCTAAGTAGTGTGTGAAATAATGGGCATGGAGTATACCCAGAGTAGCCCTAGAGTGCTATAGTTAAATGGGACTCCCGTGAAGCCAGTAGGAATTATTAAAGATGTTTCTATCCAACTCCATAAAATGTCACAGGTCATAGTCATCCAAGAGATTGTGGTGGTTGACTTAGAGCCATACTTCAGTATGTGCCTCTCACGAGAATTTACAGCTAAGTTGGGAGGCTATCTCTCCCTCGACTATTCACACTTGGAGATCCCTTTCAAAGGGAACAAATTTAAACTCTTCAACGAGAAGCCTACCGGTTTTCATGTTGAGAAACTTGAAGACGAGGAGAAGGGCTCGGTCTCTGTCAACCTGATGGCAGAAGAAATACAAGTAGACCTGATGGAGGAAACTCTCGGTGAGCTCCGACTCGAGGACAAATTCTCCATGATAGATTTCAATGTTGTTATTGGGACTGATTTGGGATGCTACTCACTCACCAAGCCTAAAAATTCCAAAATGAAAGCGCCCGCAGAAAAACCCCCAATATTCGATCAGCCATGGAAGTTGTATTTTTACGGCACCCGATGTAAGAATGGTGCAGGAGTTGGCATCACTCTCATTTCTCCATCAAGAAAATAGAAAACTTATTCATACAGGCTCACATGGATTTGTACGAATAATGCAACAGAGTATGAGGCTTTGTGCCTCGGACTCAAGAAATCCGAAAAGCTCGGCATTAAGCAGTTACAAATATTTGGGGATTTCAAATTAATCTGCAAGTAGGTTACCAGTAAGGACATCTCCAAGCAGCACTATTGGAAAGCGTATCGCAACAAGTTGTGGGATTTTCTTGAATCCTTCACCGCACTGAATATCAAGTCAATTTTGTGAGAGCAAAACAAGCTTGTGGACATTTTAGCCTCCATCGACACCCAGTTTTCATCGACAGATGATATGATGCATAAGCTAAAGATGGTACGGTTGATCAACAAGCCTTTTGTGCCTGATAAAAAGCTCCATTGGTAGGGTTTTGACAATGATGAGCATCTTGTCAATTTTATAGTTAATGAAGCATCCTCCATTGAGGAGCAAACTCTGAATGAAGAAGACCATGAGGGATTTATTCAGCTAAAAAATAACCACATCCCGAAGGGTTTGATAATGCTGGAGAGTCTCTTCGACTAGAATGATAGGTCTATCGACCACAAGATCAAAGTGGACCAAAAAGAGTTCGTGGACCTGGAGTTAGAGCCAAGAAAAGTTATCAAGGTAGGGATCGACTGCATAGTCGAAGAGCTTTAGCAATATTCGCACCATGTGCAAGGAGTATCCTAACATCATCACTTGGTGTTACCAAGATCTAAGGGGATATGACAATAATATCATCCAACATACCATCGAGATGGAAGAAGGGATCAAACCCTTCAGACAGAAGTAGCAACCTGTCAACCCAAAGATATAGATGTTGATGAGGACTGAGCTTCTAATAATTCTTGAAGCAAAGATCAATTATCTGATAAAGCATTCATCTTGGGTGTATAACCTTGTTCTAGTATGAAATAATAATGGCCACATTCTCTTATGCATCAATTTTTGAAATCTCAACCAAGCCTCACTCAAGGACCACTACCTGCTACCTCAAATTTATCAAATCCTTCATGTAGTGGCAGGAGCGCAGAGGTTCTCCTTTTTGGATGGGTTCTTCGGTTACAACCATATTTGGGTTAAGGATGAAGACAAACACAAGATTGCGTTCACCACCAAGTGGGGAACCTTTGCCTACCAACACATGCCCTTCGGCCTATCAAATGCTAGAGTGACTTTTCAAAGGGCGATTAACCTCACCTTTGGTGACTGCTGAATCATGTCATTGTGATCTACTTGGATGACATGATATTCTTCTCCCATAAGTAGTAGGAACACAACCTACATTTGTAGCAAGTCTTTGAGAAATATCGAGAGTTCAGGGTCTCCATCAACCCCAAGAAATCAATCTTTGCAATGAAGGAAGGGAAGCTGCTCGAACACCTTATCCCTAAACAATAATTAATTTTTGATCCCACTCGATCTGAAGTGCTTCTTCGGCTTCCACTTCTAGCAAATAAAAAATCCATGCAGTCCTTTTTTGAGCAAATAAACTTCGTCAGGATGTTCATCGCTGACTTTACCCAAGTAGTGAAGCCGATGACCGAGATCCTAAAGGACGCTGAATTCAAGTAGACTGATGAAAGAAGGCAAGCTTTCAAAGAAATCAAGGAGTGGATCATTCAAGCTCCAGTCTTCGTCAATCTTGACTATTCAAAATATTTTATCTTATACACCGTCAGAGAGCTAGAAAGCTACGTAGTTGTTCTGACATAGAAGGGGGAAGATGGATATGAGCACCCAATAGCGTTCCTCAGCCAAATCATCCAGCTGCACGAAGAGAAGTTCAATTTTATCGAATGACAAGTGCATGCGATGATGAAGTCGCTCCAAAAGTTTTGACATTTCGTCTCTCAGAGTAAGACAATAGTGTATATGATACACCCTGATGTCCGAAATTTCATCATCCAAGGGGAGCTTTGCAATAGGAGAGTTGGATAGGTCACCAAGATCCAAAAATTCAAAATCAAAGTACAACCTACCAAGTTGGTCTGAGGTAGAGCACTCTATCAAGAACTGGCTAAAAATATTGTGGTTGAAGCTGCGAACCCTGACTCAGAAAACCCTACATCTGAAAGCAACCTCTCTAACTTGTTGGTTGATAGTTCATATTGGATATATGACCTTTTCAAATACTTCGATACGGGAAGATGTCCTTCTCACTTCAATGCTTCGCAAAGAAGGAGATTTCACTTGCAAGCTAGCAGGTATGTTTCGACTCCTAACAAACTATTTTATCAGAACATCGACGAAGTTCTCTTGAGATGTATCAGAGAGTCGAAGAAGGAAAAAATCCTAGAGGAGTTTCACTCAAGAATTTTGGGAGGTCATTTTGTAGGTAGGCCGATGGCTCTGAAGATCATCAAAGCGGGCTATTATTGACCCACCATTTTTACCGATGCTTTCAAGGTCAGCTAGCATTGTGACAGTTGCCAACACTACTCAAGAAAGATTCGAAATGCATCACTTCCTCTCCACACCATCCAGGAAGAAGCTCTGTTCCAACATTGGGGCCTCGACTTCATCGGGATCATCAATCCCAACTCCTCCGTTGGGCACAAATACATTTTGACTACCACAGACTACTTCATTAGGTGGTCAGAAGTGATTCTGACCAAACAGGCTAACCAAGACGTGGTGATCTCTTTCCTCGAAGGGTTGATTACCTGCTTCGGCATGCCTAAAGCCATCATGTCTAATAACGGTTCTCCTTTCACCAGCATGAGGATCTGTGAATTTGCAATTAGGTATGGAATTTACTTAAAGACCTCGTCTAACTATTACCCACAGGGATTGGCAGAGTCTACAAACAAAAACCTGTTGTGGATCTTGAAGCAGTCACTACAAATTACAGTTACTCCAGTGGCTTGACAGTGAAGGAGGTGAATTTGACCCGATGGATGCGAGCTTAGCCTAGTTGCTATAGTTGGAGGATGAAATAGAGAGAGCTTATGAAGCTTTCGTGAAGCATGCCAAATCCACCAAGAGCTGGTTCGGTAAAAAGTCTTCCAATAAAAATTTTAGTGTCGGGGATCTGGTCTTGAAGTGGAATGAAAACAAGTCCAAGCCTGGGAACCATGAGAATTTTTATGCCTTCTGGGAAGGCCCATTTTGATTCTTCAACGTTATTCAGACCAACTCTTTCATCGTGCAAACCATGGAGGGTTTCACTCTCTCGATTTCGGTGAACGGATTTCTCCTGAAAACTTATCACTTGCCAAGTTTTGAGGAAGATCATTGATCCACCAGGTATTTCTCGTGTATATATGTGTTTCAAAAGTATACATAGTTGGTTGTCACTCCAACAATGGAACAAAGTTGGGGGGAGAAATAGAAAAAGAAAAATTTTCTAAGTAAAATAAGTGACTTTTGCTCCCTAGTGGAGCAAAAGCCCCTGGAGCGATAGTCCAATTCGCTCCACCTTGGAAGCGAACGTCCCCCCCTCCTTTATTTTAGTTTTATTTATTTTATTTTCCTGTAAAGCTATCCTTTAGAGTGTGCCAAGTGTCATCAGGAGGGTAAGCTAATTTTCAAAAGTTATCTTCAAACCCTAAAGCATAACATTAAAGTGGGGTCATCTGGCCCTATCCAATTAAATCAGTTTTGCTCCATAGTAGCTGAAGCGTGTCCCCCTGGTAAGTTCGAGTGAGCACTCCTCCTGAGAAGTGCATGCGCCCTAAGGAAGTTTGTTCGATGCCACCTTTTTTCATCATTTCCAAGACTTGTTACCCGCATGTGAGCCAATCAGGGGCACATGATTGCACCCACGATCTTCACCTACATTAACTTCTTACATGCACAATTAGGGTGGTAAATTTGAAACTGGAGCTATAAGGTGAAGAGGTTGTCGAGAGAGTTTTCACCATTCAGTTACAATTTTGTTTTACTACTGCCCTATTGCCTAGTATTGTTCCCAAATGTCTATCTATTCAATTTTGAGCTATATTAATTTATCTGGCAGCCATGGGAAAAATGGATAAGGAGCCTAAGCAGAAGGTGCCCAAGGAGAAAATAGCACCTACAGGAGAGAGTGGCTCAAAGAAACCATAGAAGCATGAGAATAAATCGGTGAAATTGACACCTCCCAAAGATAGTCTCTTTTGGTTTCGAGATTGCATGATGACACACAAGGATATGGAGCAATTGTGCCAAGACATTGAGAAGACGCATAAAGAAGACCCGACTGGGAACCTGCTGGCTATTTTTTATCATTCACACTTGTTCTTTTACATGTGCACACTTGTACACCATTGCTCAGAGTTTGTGTAGGCGGTATCACATTTCTATGATGCCCAAATTAGAACAGTGTGAAATGCCAGGGGAGAAACATTGTTCTCCTTCATGGCTAACATTGTTCGATAGGGTTTCACCTATGACAAGATGCCCTCATCCAGTTTTACCCCAAGAAAATTCAACAATGATGATCAGGGCACCAAGTATAAACCGATGCCTAAGATGCGATAGTTTATAAGAGGACAGCTGGGAGGAGCGGCATCATCTAAAGAATTTCCACAGCTACCCAAACTTCTAAAAAAAATTGCTCATCACGATATCTATTCTATTCTGGTGTGGGTGATGGGGCTTTCCACTGACAAATTTATCTATGACTAGCAAGTATCCATGGTGCAGTCAATCTTTGAGAATGAGATTTACTTCCCGACCAATATGAAGTCAGGTGTTATCCTAGTTTTCTTCGACTGGACGAAGTTATTGGCATAGTAGTTGCATGAATAATTGTCCTATTTGCAAAGTCGCAAATATGACCAGTTCAGGCTTTGCTCCCCCTTGGTTTGGTACTTATTTTGGTACCTGCATGACAAGTTCCCTTACATCACGAAGAACTAGAAAAATGAGGAGGGCAAACCGTTACCGATTTACCTCTGGATGCAGAGCTTGTCCAGAGATGAACCATACTATCTTCAACCAGGTTTCCCTGGGACTAGAACTAGAGTTGATATACGGCCACTATGAGCGAGTCCCTCTGGAGCTGAGAGATAAGGTGGTGGACAAGAAAAAAGGAGATTTTTTTGCTCACCCAGGGTTTAGTTGTTAGACTATACGGGTTTATAGAAAAACCTTTTTTGTTGCCCTTTTACACCATGCCCTATCTGTTTTCTTTGGAGGTCGCTCGACAACGCGACTACATCAACGAGTTGTATGGGAAGGGTCAGGTAAATAATATCATATACCCTACGCATTTCGAGTTCGGAGACATTAAAGTGATGCAGTGTAGTCAGAATGTTGTGCTTATCGTGACACTTTTTGACTATGGGTTGATCGAGATCCCCCAGTGCTGGAGGTATGATCCACTTGACATCATCCGGGATCACCTTGGAGTAAAGTCCTTTCATTGTTGCCCTCGTCGCGACATGGAAGAACAACGGAATAATCCAAAAGGGCTCGATTTGGAGTGGCACATCGATGAGATGGTGCCTTTGCCCCCTTGGCATGATTTTTATACCATGGAGAGCGAATATGACCTAGTTGTCAACCTGGAACACAAGATGCCCAAGAATATTTTTGTAGCAATGAAGGCCAAACTATAGCATTGGTCAGATCATAATATCAAATAGTGGAGGATCATGAGGGTCCACAATGACAAGATGTCTTCAGACTACCCGCTGTTAATCGATAACAAGTTCTCAAATACATATAACGAGAACATATAAACTTATCGGGATCTCTCATTTATCGATATTGTGCCCCGAGGTGAGAGTAGCCCCAACGAGGTGGATGACCTGGTGGATCCAAGGCATGAGGTAGAAGGTGAGGGCAAGGCAATCTTGGGCACGCTATTATCGACTAAAAAAAGTAGGCCATTGTCCTATCAAAAGAAAAGTGCTCTCCTAAAAAGGTAATCTAAGATGCCTCTCTTGCAACAGGCGATAAAGAGGCCATGCACCAGTGCTCAAAAGTTCTTCGAAGCAATTTCTCCAGTGGCACATGAAAACCCTCTATCGAGCGCTCCAAAAGTTTCTATTATTACACAGTCAAAAAAGTAGAATATTGAGAACATAGATGTCATCAATGTGTATGTACTAGAAGTAGAGGAAAATGAGGAACCACAGATGCAGCACCCATCTTCCTCGACTTCTTTTATCATAGAGCCCAAAGGTATGCACCCATATTCACCTCCCTCTCCTTCCTCCTCTGTTGCAGTTACTGTTTGTTCGATGTCTGAAATTCCTATTTTAGTTTATGTTTCCCCAGTGCTCGAAATCTCTGTTGCGATATCTACTCCCTTAGTCTCTACTTATTTCTCTATTCTATTGTCACACTCCGTAGTCCCCATCATATCTATTTCCCCTATCCTTTCAACACCATCATCGGCAGCATTCGTAGCTTTCACTGAAGCCCTAAAAACCTTTGAAATTTCCACATCTATTAGCTTGCCCTTTTCTGTCATGGAAGACCTCATTACAGATACATTTATTGTCATAGAAATAAATCCCTCCTCTATTTCTTAGCCCTCTTCCACCATGGCATCGGCTGCTCCTATCGTGTCAACACCTATGCCTACTATTTCAACAGTCCAAACCCAAGCTCCCTTGAGGGTTAGCGCAGTCACTTCCCCTCTTGCTTCCCGCATGCCATCTGAACTTGAGTCACATCTTCCCCTCCTTCCTTTCATGCCAATCCTTAAAGTGGGTGTTCAGGAGCCACTAGAATCTGAATTGGAAATGATGCATCAGCTCACCGCTATGGATAGTATCCACAAGGCTCACCAAAGTTCAATATGCTGGATGAGGGATCGCCAAAAGAAGGAGGCACAGTCTCTAGCAAAAACTAAGAAGAAGTCCATCCTCGACCTAGAAAAAATGAAGCTGCACACCGTCAATAAAATACTGCTTATCCAGAAGCCTATGGAGGAGATGACTCCTGTCGATTATGCTTTCTGTCATACCGTAGAATACGTCACCAAGATGGATATGGCACAAAATATGGATGACATACAAGTTGACATAGGCTCCATCTATGCTCACGATGAACATTACAAGGAATGTTTCTTCAAGGAGCAGTCTAAGAACCTTGAGCTGGAGGAGGCCTTAGTAGCAGTGAAGAGGCAGATTGAGGCATTGCAATCTGAAGTTGTGCCACTGAAGCAGAAAATACTTTCATTGGAGGGAGAGAATGATGAAATTTCTAAGTTGTGTGATCACCATATGAAGTCACGCACTGAGGCCAATCAAGAGATTCAAGATCTCATTGTTCAACACCATAATTTGTGAGCTGAGTTAGCGAAGAAAACAGTGAAGCCTGTCACATTCTCTAAGGAGTGCCTTAAGGAAATGTGTTTGTAGTTCCTAGTGGATTTCCCAGAAAGGGCTGTGCGGGGAGTTATAGTCTAGGTATTTTTTAGGGAGGCTCAGGAGGCACTTGCAACTAGTGATCCAACTTTGGAATCCACCCAAGCAAATGTTAATCATTGGCTAGACTTAGCCATGCAACTTTGAAAGATTGAATACGTGACCGTTCACTTACTCCTATGAGCCTTTTGGCTCGATCCTAGGTGACAACAAAGATGACTGCTTTCTTTCTTCACGAAGGTTGACTTAGCCAAAAAATATTTCCAGCTCTTAGATGCCCTCAAGCAAGAAAGAGAATTTTCACTACGGTATTTCAATACTCTCGCTAAAATTAGCGTCCCCAATTTTACAAAACCTGAAGGACCCATTCCATCGATTGAGGAGTTAGAGCCCATATGGTCGATATTTGTTGATAGCCCCTTAGACATTGATGCTTGGAAGGATCCGATTTTAGATTCATAGGTGATTATGTTCATGGCTAAATATTCCTAGATCGAGTCTTGCTTACAATATTTCAATCAAATACTGGATTTTGCCGTTATTGAGCGTATCGAGACCTATCGTTGTCTAATAAAGAAGCTCCAAAAGCAGCAAACTTTCTCCCTGGAATGCTGGATTGACATATTTATAGTATACAAGCATGTCTTTAAGAGCTCTCTAGACAGGTTCTTTCCCCATCCACGTGAGCAGGAGAAGGAAAAAGAAATGAAAAGCGAGCTAGATTCCAAAGCGAGGGAAACAGAAGGGTAAGGAGAAGAATCAGAGGAGGATGAAGAAGATGAAGAGAAATAAAGGTTTAAAGAGGAACCCAGCAGCAGTAGATAATATTCCAAAGAGTAGTCTAAGGATTTTGAGAGTGAAGAGGACTCTATTACCCAAGGATAAGGCCTAGGATCCTTACATTGAGGTAGGCTCAATACCCTGCGAGCCGCCAAAGTTGTTGCCAATTTTGCCACATTTTGTCAAATTTTGTGTTGGGTGCAGTTTTGAGACAATCATTGTAAAAACTTCTCTTTTTCCATAAGAAATGGTTAAGATGTTATTTTGTTGTGTTTTTACTAGTTATCTCTTTAGCTTAAGACTGTATTCTTTCACATTTTGTGGTTCCTTTACCTTTTTTGTACTTTTCCAATCGTATCGCATGTAGAATTGTAGATGTTTTAGCATGGGCGATGTTATGGATATGTTCTCTTCTTTACTATTTTTCTGCAAAGTTATTTTCATATTTGTGCATATGGTAGTGATTTCCAACACTTAAGCATTTTTAGAACATGTTTTTATGTTAAAAGATGCAGTCGCTCCACCAGTGGAGCGAACACTCCAGTCGCTCCACTAGTGGAGCGAAAGGCCAAAAAATATAATAATAAAAAAAACAAGTATAAGCTAAGTGCGAAGGAAGTCAAAACAGGGTCAAAAGGCCAAATGCTTCACTAGTGTAGCGAATCCCCCATTCGATCCACCTATGGAGTGACTCTCCAAGCAAAATGCAGGTTGAAAAGCTAAGTGCAAAAGGTCAAAATGGTCAACATTGTAGTCGCTCCACCAGTGGACCAACACTCCACAAGGGCGCAAAGATAAAGAAAAGGTAATAAGGCTACAAAGTGGGTAAAATTTTGGTGAAAGTGTCAAGCGTTCCACTAGTGTATCAAATCTCCCAAGCGCTCCACTAGTGGGGCAAAAACCAAGCGATGATGCATTAAGGCAAGTATAAAAGAGGTCAAAGTAGTCAAAGGCCCTGTCACTCCACTACAGGCCCTGTCACTCCACCAGTTGAGTGAAGGGCCAGAAATACTTTGAGATGAGAAAATATAGCTAAGAGTGCACAAGGGAAATTCAACACCGTGGTCAAAGGGTAAAGCGCTCCACCAGTGGAGTGAAGGTCCCAAGCACTCCACTAATGGAGTGAAAGCTTCTATCGCTCCACCCAAGGAGCGACAAGCTTGAAAGAGAGGTCAACACAGTAAAAGTTCCTGTCACTCCACCAGTGGAGCAAATTTTTTAGTCGCTCCACTTACAGAGCGAGAGGCTCTGTCGCTCCACCCAAGGAGTAACACCCAAAATGAAGATAAAGTTCCTAAGGCATGGAATGAATTGTTGTCACTCTAGTTATGAAGCAAAACTCCTGGAGGTCCCCAAAAATAGTACAAACTACCCAGAACTGCCATGAATATGCCCAAAACTATCAGGGGTTGTTGTAAAAACTGCCATTGATTGATTAAATCGACCCCAAGCTGCACTATGAGTCGTTTGATCATGGTAGATCGTCGGAACCTTCTGCCTTCAATGTTGAGTTATTTGCAAGGCCGAATTGACTGTTGCAAGTCATTTCCAGGACCAAGTCTACCTGTCACTACTGGGGAGTGGTTGGGCATTAAATTTTAAGGAGGTAGTTTTCCCTATAAAAGTTTATCTTTTCTCTGTAATTAAGGATGGACAATCTCTTCTAGAGAAGCAGCTTTGCACTTTGAAATCTACTTCTGAAATATAGGATTTTGGCTCTAACTTTGAATATTATATCTCTGTGTATGACCTCTATCATGTTATTTCTATTAAATTAGCCTCTTTACCGTATAGCCTAGTTTTGTTATCTGGATTTAGCTGTCAGTAAAGGGCGAATCCTTGGAATACCATTGGATTTTATGCAGTTTTGAAGGTTTAATGCTAGTTTCTATTAAAGGTCTATTGTTTTGATTGTTTTTGGTTCAAGTATATAGGTTGTCTATTGTGCTTCTTGTCCATAACCCTGTATTTTTGGATTTTAGGATTTTTCCATTCCTTTTAGTCATTTCATTCCTTTCAGAACCTTCCTAACCCTTATCTCAAAACCCCATTTTTATTTTTAGAACCAGCCCTACTAGAGATTGTCATGGAAGGCATTCCTTTCCTTCAGACATTTAATGCTTGGCAGCGGGTCTAGGGCACTATAGACTTAGGAAATCTATAACTAGGTTGATTCCAATGTCAAAAACTCCACAAACTCTAGCCACCCAAGACTACCCCTCCATGTTATAACCTACTATTCTATGAGCCAATTTGGTTGAATCCAAGTAGAGCAAAAAAAGGCATTGGAACACACCTTGTACACTCAGAATTAATGCTCGCTTATACCACTTGGGCTTGACAACTTTACCACACCTTGTATAGTCAGAACTAGTGCTTGCTCATACCACTTGGGCTTGACAACTTCTATGATGGTCATGATATGCATAGAATTTTCCAAGTGACAACTGTCTTAGAATCCTCAACCTTTCGAAGAACTTGAAAAGTGGATATTTCTGAAGAACTTCATAGAATACACCATGGGAGATGCAGTGATTTAAGACAAACCAGCTCACCCCATTGATGTCTTAAAGGCAGTAGAAGAACCTGAATCCTCTAAATATGAAGGACCAAGAATGGTGCAGGTTAACCTCAGGGAAGAAGAGAAGATGATTAAGTGTGGAGATGATTGGGATCATGTGCTTAAAGCAATAACATTTAAGATCTTTATGGAATATAAATATGTGTTTGCATGGATGTACAAGGATTTGAAGGGAGTACCACCGAAACTATGCGTACATAATATTCCTTTAATTGAAGGCGTGCAACTAGTGAGAAGGTAGCCATATCGGATGAATCCAAAGTATGTAGCTTTGGTGAATACCGAGATAGAGAATATGCTAGATGCAGGCATTATCTTCAAAGTTATGACTAGTGAGTGGATGTTGCCAATAGTGATTACCCTAAAGAGAAGCAAATAATATCCGGATTTGTGTGTATTTCTAGAGTCTTAATGTCGTAACTATAAAATATCCCTTCCCAATTCTGTTCATATATTCCATCTTAGAGGAAGTAGTCGAACATGAGATCTATTCGTTTCCGGATAGATTTTCAGGTTATAACCAAATCAGCATTGTGGAGGAAGACAAGTTGAAAACCACTTTTATAGTGGAAAATGGTATATATGCGTATAATCGCATGCCATTTGGATTATGCAATGCGCCAGCTACTTTTCAACAAATCATCTTATATATTTTTGATAAGATGTCCACAAGGAATTTCAAGGCCTTTTTGGATGATTGGTCCCTATATGGTCGAATGCAAGATCACTTGAAGACATTGGAGGAATGCATGAGCTTGTGTAGGAAAGCTCAAATCACACTAAATCCAGGGAAGTGCATGTTGATGGTGCCATATAGGAAATTGTTAGGATATATTGTATGTCAGGAAGGTTTGAAACCATACCTAGACAAGATACAGGTAATATTGTTGATGGAAGAACCGCATGATGTGAGTTTCATGAAAATATTCTTAGGGACAATGGGCTACTATAGGAGATTTATCAAGAACTACACACAAATTTCTCATCCATTAGACGCTCTTACATGCAAAAGTGTTCCTTTCAAATAGGTGGAGGAACACCAAGAGGATTTTAAAGGCTTTAAGATGCATTTGGTGAAGGCACCTATCCTAGTTTATCCAAACTGGGAGGAGTTTCTTGTCCATGTAGATGCCTCAAATTTTGCAATCGATTGTACCTTAGCTTAGGAAGGATAGTTTGAATTGGACCAGCCCATATACTTTGTAAGTCAATTATTGTCAAGAGCATAGAATAATTATACCATGATGGAATAAGAAGCACTAGGGATGGTTTACATAGTAAGAATTACCTGCTAGCCAGACCACTTGCTTTCTATGTATACCATCAGGCGATGCTATACATTATTAATAAACCAATGATATATGGACAAGTGAGTGATGGCTTGTCACACTATAGGAATTCATGTTTTGAATGGTATTAAGGCAGAGGAAGAAGCATGTAATAGCGGACCAGCTATCAAGGATTTGTTCTAGAGAACCTACAAAAGGAAGGATACAAGATGAATTCCCTAAAGCACAATTATTCACGATAAGCGCAGTACCATCTTGGTATAAGCATATCAAGGACTACCTATCGACATGGGAGCTACCAAATGATATGACGACAACAGATCAACTAAATTTCATTACAAAATCAACACCCTTTATGTTGATTGCAGGCTTGCTATATAATATGGGGGAAGACCACATTTTGAGAAGATGTGTTATGGAAGACAAAGTGCAGAAAATATTGAAGGGGATACACGAAGGTTTGGCAAGAGGCCATATGGGGCCAGATGCAATAGCTAGGAAAGTGTTGTTGGCAGGGCTATGGTGGCCTACCCTTTATCACGATGCCAAGGAGTATGTGAAGGCATGTGATACGTGTCAAAGAACGAGAAAGCCATTGAAAAGAGACTTCATGCCATTACATCCTTCTCAACCCCAGGAACTTTTTGAAATATGGGGATTGGATTTTGTGGGACCATTGCAAACAAGCCAAAGAAGGAAATGTTGGTATATTGTAGTGGCAACAAAATATTTGATGAAATGGGTAGAAGCAAGGGCCTTACCAAATAACTCTGCAAGAAGCACTGCTCATTTTTGTATGAATAGGTTATCACCAGGTTTGGAATCCCTCTTCAATTGACAAGTGATTGAGGAGGCCATTTTGTCAATGAAACCATTCAAAACCTAACAACAAAATTCAATATCTTTCATTCCTTGATGATTCCATACTACCTTAGGGTGAACAGGCAAGCAAAGGCAACAAATAAATCCTGAACATTTTGGAGGAGGACAAATGAATTAAACTCATTGGTGGATGATTAGTCAGATCAAGATAACTAAGCCTGAACATTTTGGAGGAGGACTAATGAATGAAACTCCCCGATTGGAAGAAATGTAGAGTCACTATCAGAAAAATGACTTCGCAATCATCAGGAACATTCTTGTACTGGAGGAGATATGTGCATACAAGTGCAAAAGCTTGAGCAAGGGTAGACTCAAGGCAAGCAATTGTGTGCATAGGAAATGGTTCCAGGAACAAAATACAAGGAAGTTTAGCAACTCGAGAAGGATCGGATACCCCTTAAGGAGATTACATGGATTCATGCCACTCGTGACTTTTGTCGACAATGGTGGGTGCAAACACCACCCAAAGACCCAATCAAACAAAATATCAAGGAGGTCAGTGTTCATTTTATTTTGCAGGTCCCAAATGTTGAGAAGGAATTTTTTAAGGAGTACCTAATACAGATGTTGCTGACATATGACATGGCAAGACATGCTAATAAAGTGCAAGTGGGAGACAAGGACATTGAAGTGGTATTTTCAACTGAGGCATTCAGTTGAACTTTTGGATTGTTGAAAGGTGGGTAACTGGTACTAAATAAATAAGTCAACCCCAAGAAGACTCAGAAATTGATCCAGAGCATCACAACTCTAAAGGAGTTGGATGCCCTAGTTTCACATGGCAATCGAGGGATCAAATGAAATCAATTGTTGAATAAGGAACTTCAGTGCATTATGAATGTACTAATGGCCAAGTTGTCTGGGAGCAACAAGCCTCGAGCTTACTAGTATGGTTGATCCCATATATACAAGGCATTGAGAATGGAGTTGCCTATGATTGGGCAACCTACTTGACAATTTGCATCTAGAAATTTCTGATGAAAAATACTAAGAACTTCTCAATGGTCTTCCACACCATTGGATTATTTTTGGATGAAGTGTATAGAGAATTTATGTGAGTTCCATGATTGGACCCTCCCAAGGATTTACCTGAGTTGGCACCATCGATTTTGAGATGGATGGATGCTAAACCATAAGGAAAGAAGAACACTCCAACTAAAAAGCAATGGGTAAAGCAATGATTCAACAAGGCTTCACTCGAGGTAGGTCTAATGGAGGAATCTAAAGGGGAGGATGATGCACCACAAGTACGAGACATGGCACCATCGGCAAAGGAAGTTACACTACCTAAAAATGAAGTTGCACCCTTGGAAAGGAAGAGGAAATTTTTGCCACCATCACCATCATAGTCACCAAAATCCATGGAAAGGGTGACAGCCAAGAAGATAGCTTACAATTAAGATGTGGTGCGCAAGATAGAGCAATAGTGGAAAGGTACACAAACCAAGAAGATAGGGATACAAGAAGTAGATTTTTCAATCTCTGCATCTCTTAAGGCAATACCAGCAAAAGGGACAAGTACTGACACCTAGGTGGGGCCTATGGAATTTTTGGTAGAAGTTCAAGTCGAGGAATGCTTGGCATCACTTGACATACCCCTGGAACTTTTGTTTGGAAAGACCTCAGTCACACAGACTTTACGAGTATTTTTGTTTGAATTGGGTAAGAAGGAGGAAGTGGCATCAATGCACAAGGCCGAAGGAGATCCACTGGTAGGAACATAGAAGAATCCTATTTTAGTGGAAGATGAATTGCCTAATGTGTAGTAAGAAATGAAGATAGCCCATGACAAGGAGCCACAAAAAACACATGCCTCAAAAGGAATCATACTAGCTATGGGAGAAAGTAGCCAGTCACATGTACCTTCAGAGCAATAGATGACCATGGAAAATAAAGCGTCTAAGAAGCCTATTGAGCTTTCAGGGAAAGGGAAGGAGCCAATAGCAACATCGGGAGACGAGGAATCTGACATAGAATTGTCTAATCACATAATGTTGGATGTGCTTAATTTTCAAGATCCACCAAAAATGGGTGCACACATTACCCAGCAAGTGGTTGGTTATTTTACCAAGCTAACCCATGTGATGGACAAATTGTAGATGAATTTAAAGTAGGTTTTGTAGGGTAGTGGAAAAAATGGTAGTTAATGGCCGAAGGGAAGCTAGATAAGTTGGTCAAATGGGCTAGAAAAGGTAGCTGGCGAGTGGAGATTTCTAGCATTTACCAAGAACAGCCGTGGGATCTACCCACTGAACATCTTAAGACCATGGAAGGAGTTGAGAAACTGCTTGAAGGAACACCTACACTATATCTTGAACCAGCCAATGTGTATGTGTTAGGACATGGTACCCATCCCCCTTCCCGGATCATAACAGAATAGAGGACACAGGTGGAATACGTACCTGAGTTGCTTCCAATGTACAACCAGATTAACTTCCTAGCACACTTGCTATGTTGGCTAGCTAAAGGGATAAAAAAACTTCACATGACCAAGAAGAATCTGACCCAGCACTTACAAGACACAAAAGGGCAATTGCAGGCAACAAAGACCAAACTACAAGAAACGGAACACAAGTTGGCAGATGATGTACATCAATTGGAGGATGCTATGAGGCAAATTAAGGAAAGTTAGAAGGAAATCTTGGATCTCCATGCTCAAATCAGTGAGAGGGAGCAAGTGATTATGGATATAGAAGAGGAATTGTTGTGACAAAAATCAACAGAGAGATATTCATGCAACAGAATGCAGCGCTACTAGTTCAAAAAAACTAGAGTGATAAGGCCTTGAGGGGAGAATTGGAATAGGGTAAGCAACAAGAGGAGGCATTGCTCAACGTGTTGGCTTAGACATAACAGCGAGAAGCAGCTCTCAAAGGATAAATTGAACCAGAGAAAACCATCTTCCTCTACTCTGACACAGCATAAGATGAAGGATATCTTTATCAGAGGGGAATCAGAGTTGTTGGTGAAGTTGCAAGAAATGGAAGATAAGGCCAATGCATATGGCATGGAATGGGCCACATATTTTACTTATGCAAAGCAACTTTGCGATGAAAAAGAAGCCTTCAAAATTCATGTGTAGGAATTATAAGTACTTCAAACTGTTGATACAAAGGAAGCTAAGACCCTAATAGGACAACGTAGGAAGTCTCAGAGGACCCAACTACTGTAAAGGGGAGGATAGATGTAGACAGTAATTCCAAAAAGAAATAACAAGTGTTTGATACAATATACTATGTAAATTGTCAATGTAGTCAAAGCAATGTTGTATAGCATGTGATTGGAATGTAAATTAGACAAATAAAATTACATTTATTAGTACAATGTAATCAGCCATCATGCAAAGTGTTAAATGGTTGTTAAGACTATTTTATTAAGGCTGAAACACAAGACAGTTGAGGAATTTGGGGCCTGGTTGGTTACAGTAACCACTAGAGCCACCCTATATATAGACCCCCCTTTCATTTTGTAAATGATCCAATCAATCAAAATATGATCCACCATTTGTTCAGGTCCATTGCAGTTACAGGAAGGATGTAACGTTGTGCTGCAATCATAGTATTGGATGTAATCATCACCATGATAATGCAATGATACAATTTGGTGTAAAATTGGTCTCCTAAATGTTTCTTTGTGTTAGATCTATGCTATGTTGCAATGTTTAAATGAGGATCACTCAGTTGGAGCGAGAGGGAGTTGCAAGGAAAAAACCGTCTAACTACCCAAGGGAGCCAACATGCCAGGAGTCGACAGGAGCTAACTATCCATTATAGCTATTCATTCTAACTATCCCTCCTCAAGAAAATCGTCATCAATCATTAGGCTATCTATCATAAGTCATAAGGCAATCCTTTATCAGTCATAAGGTAATTTGTCATCTATCATCAGAAATCCGTCATAGAGTCATTCGTCATAGAGTTAGCTATCTAGGTTGATCCTTCATATATTAAGCCATTAGGAATTAGCCTTTTGAGTGATACTAACACAATTAATATATGTCATAAGGACATGTTATTTAGTGTGAGTTGTCACTCCTTCCCCTACTAAACCCTATCATTCCCTCATCTCTGAAAGTACTCACCATTGTCTACAATCCACAGGAAATTTCAAAGCTTTTGTGGATTATTGCTCCCTATATGGCAATACAACTAAACATTTAAAGGCATTAGATGAATGTATGGGTTTGTGCCAAAATGCTTCAAATAAAACTAAATCCTAACAAGTGTATATTGTTAGTACATTACGAAAAAAATTTGGGGCATATTGTCTACCAAGAAGGACTAAAGCCAAATCCAGAGAAGCTACGCGTAATATTGCTAATGGAAGAACCCCATAAAGTAAGTTTTGTGAAGACCTTCTTAGGAACAGTGGGATACTATAGAAGGTTCATAAGGAACTATGGATAGATTGCTTACCCGCTAGATGCTCTTATGCATAAGAGTGTTCTTTCAAATTGGTAGAGGAACACCAAGAGGCTTTTGAAGGATTGAAAGCACATTTTGTAAAGTCACCCATTTTGACACTTCCAAATTGGGAAAAGGAATTTAATGTCCATGTTGACGCATCAAATTTTGCGATTGGATGCACCTTAGGTTAGGAGGGGAAATTTGGGATGGATTAGCCCATTTACTTTGCAAGTCGATTGTTGTTCAGGGCAGAGAAAAACTATAGCATGATATAACAAGAAGCATTGGGAATGGTATGGTATTTGCAATATAAAAATTTTGACACTATCTACTAGACAACCCATTTTCTTCTTACGTTGATGATAAGGCATTGTTGTATCTAATCAACAAACCGACGATATATGGGTGAGTGAGCAAAAGTGGCTTGTCACATTACAAGAATTCATGTTTCGAATGATAGTGAGGCCTAGCAAGAAACATGTAATAGCAGATCAACTTTCAAGAATTCACTCGAGAGAACCTACACAGGGAGGTATACAAGATGAATTCCCAAACGCATAATTGTTTACGATAAGTGCAATACCAGCATGGTACAAATAAATAAGGGAATATATATCAATCGGAGAGCTGCCAGAGGAGATGATAGCAGGCTAAATAGTTGATAAAATAGGAATTGGATCAAAATCGGCATGGAAAAGAATCGGGAAAAATTAGGAAAAATTGGGAATCAGAAAAAATTGGGAATCAACAAAAAATCAGGAGGAAAATCGGCAAAAAATTGGCATTTTCATTGAAAAAACCGAAGAAAATGCAATTTTTCATTGAAAAAAACTTTTTTATGCATATCAGAATTTTTCAGGAAAAAATCGGCAAAAAATCGACTAGCCTATGAATCGGGGAAAATCAGATCGAATCGGGATTTTTCACAGATTTTCTCAACTATGATGGAAGCAGAAAAATGTAATATTATTACAAAAGTGGTGCCATTTTCATTTATTGTGGATTTGTATAAAATGGGAGCTGACAAAATTTTAAGATGTGTCATGGAGGACAAAATACAGATGACAATAAAAGAAGCACATGAGGGATTAGCCAAATGTCATATGGGGTTGTATGCAACAGCAAGAAAAGTGTTGTTAGTCTGACTATGGTGGCCCACCCTCTATCATGATGCCAAGGAATATGTTAAGGCATGTGATGTGTGTCAAAGGATAGGGAAGCTATTAAGGAGAGACTTCATGCCATTACATCCTTCCCAACCTCGAGAACATTTTTAAAGATGGGGGTTGGACTTTGTGGGGCCATTCAAAACAAGCTAGAAGAAGTGGTGATACATTGTGATAGCGATTGAATATTTGATGAAATGGGTGGAAGTGAGAGCCTTACCTAATAAATCTCTAAGGAGTATGGCCTGGTTCTTGTATGAATAGGTTATCACAAGGTTTGAAATTCTAGATCTTTCCATTTTGATAAGGGAAGCCATTTTTTCAATGAAATCATTTAGAACCTAACCACGGAATTCAGGATCTTTCACTCTTTATCTAGCCCATACTATCCTAGAGCAAATGGATAGGCATAGGCAACAAATAAGGTCTTGGTTTCTACAATGTATGAAACATATGGCATGAAAAGAGCCAATTGGTAAGAACATTTGCTAGCAGTCCTATAGGCATACAGGACAACCTTCAAGCCAACGACGAACCATACACCCTTCCAATTAATGTATGGGAAAGAGGCGATAGTGTTGGTTGGACTCTTGGTACCTATTTTGCGGGTAGCAATGGAAAACCACTTGATTGATGATGAGAGATTATATGAAAGGGTCACAACACTAGTACAATTGGAAGAGAAAAGGGTCATGGCACAATGGGCAACAGAGATCGCCCAATGTCGAAGGAAACTTTGGCATGATAAGCACTTACGAAAGATGGACTTGAAGATAGGTGATTTGGTGCTTAAATTTAATGGCAAAAGAGAAATTAAGCCAAGAAAACTAAAGACCTTATGGCTTGGACCCTTCCAAGTAGAATTATTGGACAATGGGGCTATTTGACTTAAGAAATTAGACAGTACAGTTTTCCTCGAGACAATAAATGGTTCTAAATTAAAGGTGTATAATGCAAGGGCACACGTAAATGTAATTAACTTAGAATCATCATAGGGAGAAATTTTGGGATAACAATGGAAACCCCACACCATGAAATATGGTTTTATGAATAAGGAGAACCTAGTAGAACCACTAATCTGGATGATGCTCAAGAAGACAAGAAAATGAACCTAGAATGACTACTCGAAACAGTAAGAGAACCTATAATTGAGCAAATAAAATTGGAACCTCGACCAATAGAGCGTAGAAGATTACATGTTCATGTCATATTTCCGAATAATGAGGAAGAAGGTAGACTCCAAGATATCACCAATGTTAAATTTCTAGAAAGAGAGCCTAGCGCAAGAAAAGCAAGGGATAGAACTCAAAAAAAAGAGGAATCACACCAGTCAACAAAATCTAGAGCTCTACAATAGATGTCAGGGAAACGCAGCAATTGCAAGAAGATTAGAAGACTTTTAGAATGCATAATACACGATTGAGGGAACAAGTAACTCACAAATTGGATGAAATAATGCAATGAATAAACGAAAGGGAAGAACTAAGATGAGTAGAGCTAGATGAATTTGAACAAGGAATAGAACGACAAATAGAGGGGTTAAGGGGAAGCATCGATGGCGATGAAGCAACACCTTCAAAAAGTAGCCTTTTCTCCTTAAGCTCTAGTAGCTCGTCTTCAGATACATTAAGAATTCAATTGAACAATAGAAGCACTACCAATTCAAGTTATTCATTGACAAGAAGATCTAGAAGGCATAGAAATATGATGCCACCAAATCCTCGAAGCCAAGGGCAAGACAAAATAATCAAACCATAGGAAATAATTGAGGAAAGACCACAACAAGGACTTGTTGATTCTATAGAATATCGAATAAGCAAAGAACAAACCACTAAAATACTATGGAAATATATTAGGGAAGTGCTAGAACAATCCAAAAATGGATGATGGATTGAAGAATCAAGTAATGATGAAAACCTTCCTACTCAAAGAGACCCTAATATGGTAATACCCCATATCCAAGTCCCAATCATGCAAGAATAATATCAAGGAACAAATATTGAAGTCAGCAAGCAGGGGTAAGATTCCTTGAAATGGTTCAAGAAGATGAAAATAATGAACCACTAATTCCCGAGGAGGATGAAAGAAGAGAGAATAGCTCAAGTAGTGATAATGAGCTAATAAGAGGACCACAAGGGAGGCCGAAGGTACAAGAGTACCGAATTGCAACCAAAACAATTGAGAAGGCAAAGAAGAGAAGTGACAAGGTTACAAAGAAGAGTGTAAGACACATCCAAATGGCCTATGAATAACCCAGTGAAGGAAATGACTCCAGCACTAACTTGGATTTCTCAATTCAATATCGAGGAGCACTAGTAGATTGTGAACCACAATACAAGTTTGAAGAAGCAATATGGCATAGACGATTGTTGTGAGCAGATCGAATATTGAGAACTCTAAGACAATTGTTACTAGGAACTCAAAACCATTCAAGGCAAGCAACAAGAGAAGAATTACATAAGAGGGAGAGGATTGGAGGTAACTTGGGTAATCCAAGGGGATCGATAGGTCTTCTTGGTAACCCAAGTATACATAACCAAGGGAGTTCGATTGATCTTCTTCCCGGTAGCTCGAGGAGGAGAAATTCCCTTCCAGTTACCCATAGGTCAATTTATTAGCAGAATGTACTACAAGGACTATTCATAGAATCAGTACAAAACAACCAACATCCACGAGTTCATGAGGGTGGCTCATTACAAGACCCATGGAATCCAAAGAAATATTGAGCAAATGAGGAACCAGATGAATACCATTCAGCTGGGAGTTCGACAGTCCCACACAAGGGATATTTGCCCAAAAATAATGGGAGGCTGGCTGAAAATATTTCGAGGGAGACAAGGATTCTAGAACAGGAACCAAATACCACCAAGAACTCCAGTTCCAACTTTGGCACACCAAGGGAGACTAGAAAACAAGAGGAATGATAATAGCCATAGAAGAGGCCACTAGGTTTCAAACAGGACAACTATCTGTCATCAGGATGATGGTTAGACTAGGTGTCGACAAGATGACAGTAGAGAAGGGTGTCAACTAGATGATGGCAGAATAGGCGGCTTCGACAGGGTGATGACACAGAAGTTGTCCATCAGGGTGACAACATAGTATCAATCTATGAAGATGATGACAAGAGATACAACCATTAGGATGACGACAAGAGAGAGGGTTGTCGATCACTGGGTAGGACAAACAACTGTTTGGAGAATGAACTCAAACGTAGTTAGGAAAATTAAATAAACCCATGTGTTAGAGGAGTGAGTTGTCGTCAGCAAGAAGAGTAAATGGTAGATTGGTGCATAAGAATGGGGAATGATTGTCAACGAGAAAAACATCCAAAAACACCCTGAATCCAAGTAAATTCTTAGAGCAGACGGCAGACGAATACAACGCATGATGACAACGAATCAACGATAGTCATCGTCACGGACAAGAGGCGGTGTTGTCAACTGACATGTTGGAAATTTGCATTGAAACAATCATGCGATTCACACGATGTAGGTAACATGTGGCAAGCACTCATGTTGTACATGGTGTAAATAAGAAAATGACAAAATAGGAAAAGGACAACAATTGCATGCAAGGTGGTGAGGTGGTAAGCATGCGGCATTTTGAACACGTAGTGGCAGTTGAGCAATGGTTTGCATGGATAGAAACCATAGGAAACAAAAAGTATAAATAGGGGTGAAAGAGGAGGATAACGCACAATGCAAGTAAGGGTGCAGATAAAGTGCAAAGCTAAGGTATTTCCGCAATGTTGAGAGCAAGCGGTTGAAGATGCAGTTGGCAAAACACACTTATGCATTAGAGATATTACCAAACCATACGAAGGATTCCCTAGCCAAAGATGTGAAACAAACGATAGAAATAAAAGGGAATTGTGAAGTTTACAACAATAAATTATGCAACAAAGGGTAATTTTGTTAACAAATTCATAGACGGGTGAAGGCCAATTGATGGTCGCTACTAATACCAATAGAAGCCAAAGGGTGGGAAAGTTGTCGTGGAAGGCCGAAGTGCTACTGCTCGTGTGGGGATATTTAAAAGAGTGAAGCATCATCATTGGAAAGAATTCGTGACTATGACAATCAGAAGAATCTAGTACATATCATCATCACCCTCGCCATCAGCAAATTTTTGCCATAATAGTCAATCATCAAAGACCTGTCATCACAAGTCAGTAAGAGAGAACTTGTCAACAAGACAATAGAAAAGAATTTGTCACCAGCAAGTCAGCAAGAGAGAAGTTGTCATAAGCAAGTCGGCAGGAAGGAGTTGTCGTCACAAGTTGGTGGAGGGAGCTGTCGTCACAATAGTTGGCTAAAATACTATCGTCTTTGACAATTGACCAAATGGGAGCCACCACCATAACAAAACACAGGGAGCAAGCCACCATCATATGTGAAAGAAATTGTTGCTACCAACAATAATTGGAGAAATACTACCACAAGCTAGCTGAAACAAAATGAGGAGTCGTATGATCTATACAAGATTGACATATCTAGAACAATCATTAAGGGAAGTACCACAGGAACAACCAATAATGGAAGCACCATAGGAGTCAATGTCTAAAAAGTGACTTTGACAATAGCAAGAACTTTCCCAAGCTAGTGGAGGAGCATGTGGATGGAAACACAATCCTAAGATGGGAAGGACTTAGGAAAGGCATGCATGTTCCCAATTAGAATTAGATTCGAAAGCAAAAGGAAAATAAATTCGATAGAATGAACGAGAGTAGATACCTCTCAAGGACATCATATGGATTCATGCCATAGGTTATTAATGCCAATAGTGGTGGGACCAAGCACCACCGAAGAATGTACTATGGAAGAATATGAAGGAGGCTAGAGTGAATTTCATACAAGTGCCAAATTTTGACAAGGAATTCTTCAAGGAATACTTGTTACAAATGTTGCAAACCTATGATCCCACAAGAAATGCAAGTACAGTGCGGGTAGGCAAAAAACAAATAACAATTGTTTCCTCGGCAAAAACTTTAGAAGAACATTTGGGTTGCCAAAAAGAGGCAAGTAATTGTAAAATAAGGGGTCGATTCCAAGAGAAGTCGACAACTGATCCAGAGTTTCATTGATCTAGAGAAGGATGACATTGAGACATTGATGTCGCATGGAATTCGAGGCATTAAACCAAATTAGCTACGGGATGTTGGACTACAATGCATAATGAATGTACTAATGGCAAGGTTCTTTGGTGAGTAGAGAGCCTCAAAACTGCCTATCTAACTAATACCATACCTACAAGGCATAGAAAATAGTATAGCCTACGATTGGGCAACCTACTTATCAGTGCATATTCAAAATTTTCTAATGCATACTACAATGAATTTCTCAATAGTATTCCATGCTATAGGACTGTTTTTGGATGTTGCATATCAGGAAGGCATATAAATCCCTGGATTGGATCCCCCCAGAGACCTACCAAAATTTTGCACCGATAGTGTTGAGATGGATCAATGCAAACCCCCAACAGAATAATATTACTCCAAAGAAGCAGCCAAAGCCGAAACAAAGGTTCAACAAGACATCACTCACGGATGAACCTTTGGATGAGTCGGATAAGGAAGAAGCAACAGACAAATAAGAACAACCTCTGAAGAGACAAAGGAGGTTTGCACCACCCATATTGACACCATCCCCACCATAAGGCTCAGGTTAGTAGATTGCTGCAGAACAAATTGCTAGGAGTCATGTTGTGATGCAAGGCATACACAAGACTTTGGAACAAGTCCAACATAAAGAAAAAGCTTCAAGTGTCGAAGCAATATTTGGTAAGCAGTGAGAGGAGAATTTTGAAATTATAGAATCTCTTAATATCATAACAAAGAATGGAAGTGTGGAGGTTCAGATTAAACCTACAGAGTTTTTGGCAAAATTTCAGTATACAGACCCACTGGCCTCACCATATTAAAAGACGAGTTCCAATTTCAAAAGACTTTTGTCACAGAAACGTTGCGAGCTCAAAAGCTTAATATGGGGAAATTTCCACCCAGACGAATGTTGTTTGGGAAGAAGTTCCACAGACGGTAATAGTATAAAGAGAACCTGAAGAAGAACATGTGCAAGAAGGAAACACAACAATAGCTGAAATGACTGCCATAGAAAAGTAGCAGTCAAGAACTAGGCGGAATCCAATTCAAGTAGAAGAGGGGCAGACTTCAGAACAACAAGAACTGCTCGAACAGAAAAATACATATCCATGGTAGGGTACTGTTGGTTATGAATTTTCCACTAGGAAAGGTTTTAGGTCTTTGCGCCCTAGATTCGCCCAATAGATTGAAAGGCCGGGAGGAAGAGATGCCTCCCGCACCAATCTCTGGAGAAGGCCGACTTCCTATGGTTTTTAGTTTAGTTTAGGGTACTGAAAGAGATTTAAAAGTGCAGAAAGAGATGTAAATGTGATGTACTTCGGGTGAAGGAGATAAGCAACATAGTTACTAACCAGATGCTTTTACCAACAACAATCAAAACAATGTATACCTAGAAACATTAGCACTTTCCTACCCTATGTATCCTTTCTATCTTATTCCAAATACACTTAATTGCCAATGCTGAGATCCAGATATGCAGAATGACAACAATCAGAAAAATAAGCAACATGAAGCAGAAATATTAAAGAAAGGCAGCATACAAGATAGACGCAACTAATGAGCCAAGTATACTTTTGTATTAAGAGCAGATGTACAACTTAGAGAAGTTTCTTAGCAAGATATCCCCTTTTTCTCCCCTTTTTACAATGAGACGCACTTGCTATTTATAGCATTTTTCCCTCCCAATTACAATGAGAAGCACGCAGATCCCCAAACCTACCAAAAGCTGCAAAAAGGGGAGAGATTTGATCTTGGTAGGCCATCCCTGTACTTGCAGTATGCTCTCACTTGATCTCGTACAACTTTTGACAGTCTTGGTCGCTGAAAAAGGGACCATCGTCTAGCTTTGGTAGATGGGGTACAATTATCTTTCAATGCCCAACTACTCTTCCTTAAAGTCCAATCGGCGTGAACTCCAAAATCTGACCTGGAGAAGAGGGGAAAAACATCCCAAATGCTCTCTTTGACTGTAGCCAAAAATCATTGAAAAGGCAAGACGTGCCCAGAATCGCTAAAGAGCGAAGGCGATCTTGGGAAAGATAACCCAAGGCAATCCTTGGCCTGAGCTCGAAAGCGCTCACAAAATGAGCGATTTCAGGCTTTTCTACTTGGTGTCGATGATTTTGAGCTCGAGGAAACCTCTTTGTTGGATGTCGCTAGGAAAGCCGAGCGATTTTGGGTTTGGGGAAGAGCGACAGTGATTTCGGGCTCAAAGCCTTAGCAACCTCGCAAGCTCAAAAGCGCTGGAAACTCTTGCATGCTAGGCAGCTTTTCTCTTCACGACGATGATCTCGAGCCCGCCTACTCCTTTCTGATGCCCCTTTTCGCTCGAAACGTGCCATAGCGACGGGCGGATAGTGCACGCGGTAGTGACTTCGGGTTCAAAGGATTTAGGCAAATCTGCCATTTTGAAACATGATCCTTAGTCGCTCAAAAACCCATCTTCACCAGAAATCGTGCAACAAAAACAATGATATTGGGAAAGGGGGGAACACTTGGTAAAATTTTACAATTTTTATGCCGATGATGGCATTAGATCTGATGGAAGCTGGGGACCGAAAACAGAACACCTTGCAGAAGCACCAAGGAAAATCACCATAACATATGAGGAAAGAACGGAGAAGAAGGAGAGTGGCAACAACCTGATAAAATTTACGCCCCTATAAAAAATGTGGCAACATTCTGGCGGCTCACGGGGTATCGAGCTCGCCTCGATGCAAGAATCCATGCCTTTATCCTTTGGGCCCGGAGTCACCCCTAGAATCTGTTTCCTTTTCCTGTAGGCCCTGGTCCTGCTGCTATGTATCCTGTTGCTCTTCCTTCAAAGGACTTTCCTCCTCAGGTTGATTTTTGTTCTTTTCTCCTTGAGACCCCTCTATTGATGGCTCTTCTCCTTCCTCTGGATCTTCGTTTGGAGTGAACTCCCTGGAGGCAAGGTGAGCCTTAATGCGCTCATATGTCTCTTGCACCTGAGCCCATGCATTTTCAGAGAAGGGCTCCATACTGCGGATATCGCTAGTTAGGTGCTTGAAGGTCTCCACCTGAACTATACCCATCTGCTCGGCCCTCTGGCCCAAATCCAGCAAACAAGAACGAATTATACAGAATTTTGAGGTGAGCTCCATCACTTGCTCTTGCTGGATAGGATCCTCCCATGCATCAATCTCAGAAGTGTCATCAACGAAGGCATCCCACAACTGGTGCAGAGCTTCTTTTGGCAAGCACTCGCCTTCGCTATCGATGAAGTTTGGGAATCCATGTGCTGAGAGAGTCAGGAAAGGGGACGAGCATATGTCCTTTTCTTGGTTCAATAGGTCCAGCAATGCCCTGGCTCTCTGAATCTTCTGAAATCTTTCAAAGAAGGTGTGCAAGGTGGCCCTTGCGGCTGCCCAATCAAAGGCAATGGAATCTGTAGCAGGTACTTGGAGGTTTTGGCGCTCAAGGTTTCCTGCCCTGACTGCCAGATCGAGCCAGCGATCTGCTTCATGCTCTGCCTCCTCCAACATAGGCTTACCCTGTGCGGATGCCTCTTGAATCTGGGTGAGAAATACAAACACCCTAAGGGCTTTAGAAGCCCGTGGCCTAAAATTTTTCAACAACCTGGTTCGGATCTGTTTGACACTATCCTTGGAGAACGTCTCCACAATATTTTCTTCTAGCTCCTGCTTTGTCTGCTGAAGTTGATCTTGAAGCTCTTTGATTTGATGTCCGACAACTTCTTTCTGATCCGATGCCTCCTTCTGAAGGCTCGCCAGCTGCTCTCTTAGTTGCAGGCGCTCCTTTTCAGAATTCTCAAACTGAGCCTGCGCCTTGGCCATGCCTTCTTCTAACTTCATCTTCTCGTTCTCCATCTCATAATAACGTTCTTGCAACTGGAAATATTTTAGGCGTAATGTATCAGTCCCATCATGGACAACTAGTGCCTCATTCTTGAAACTGACCTCATCCAAATTTTTGGTCGTGCTCTTATACTCATAGTCTCCAGGAAGCATGTCCTTTATGGGCTTCTTCACTCTTGGAATCTTCTTCTCCTTGTACAGGAGCATGCTCTCTGAGTCGAACCTGATGCGCTTCTCGACTGTGGTGATCTCCTTGCCTCTTCGCTTAATTGCATTCTGCATCCATTTGCCTGAGGAGTGCTTTGGTCAAGATGCGGCGGGCTGATTAGGCCGCGATATGAGGGATTGACTCTCCATTATCTGGATCAGACTTGTGTCTCCAAAAAGAGACCTAGCCAGGGGCAGACCTTGCTGTGACACCTCCCCTTTCATGAATAGGCATGGAGAACCGGTGGAAGGGCGCTCCTCTTCTTTGTGGGGTGACTCGGTCTGGGCGGGAGCGACAGATGAGTCCTCGGGATGTTCGGATGAAATGTGGGGGAAGGGAGGCGAGGTCAAAATGGTGGCATCCAACTGAGTCTTGGTCAAGGCTTGAAGGGTATCAGGCCTTGCAGAGGATAGGCCATGATGGGACTGCTCAGGTATGACTGGTGAAACCTCCTTTTGACCGGCGTGGGGCTCAGTGAGAGAGGGAGCGGCTGGTGTGCTGGGGGCTAATGGAATATTGGCGGGGATGGATGAGGTAGCAGGGGTTAAGGATGCCATGGACATTGACTCGGTAGTATGTGAGGGGGCAAAAAATGTACCTGTGGGCTCCGCCTGAGCCGGTGAGTCGAAGACGTGGTCTATCCACTGGTCGCCCACAAATGTAGATATATCATCCTTCTCCGTAGCAGTCTCTAAGACCTTGCTCTTCTTGGGCGGCGGAGTGGTATCCGGCTGTGGTGCTACCTCCTTCTCAGGCGTAGGCCCTTGCTCTTTAGGCCTTTCTGACCTCTTCCTCTTAAGAGGTGCGAGTTCTTCCTCTTGGGTGATAGGTGTCAAACTAATAGAACTCTTTGGGGCCTTAGGGGGCTTCACGGTCACCTTGACAGCCTTTTTCTTTCGAAGCATGGGGGACACTTCTGCCGAGGAAGTCTGCTTTGCTTGGGTCACGTGCATGGGTACTTCTCCTTTGGATGACGTGGCCTTAGCATGTTGCTTCTCGATCGGCTACTGCATTCTGGGCTCTTCAATCCTCTCTTCTTGTGACTACTGACTAGAGCCCTCACCACTTGTTTGCAATTGCTTAGGTGGGACCTGCCCCTTTTGTAGGTGAAGGCCTAGGGGCACGATGTGACGAAACACCACTGGCCGCCACGTGGCGTGATGTTTGTCGTAGAGGTCAAAAAAGGTGTCGTCGTCTTTTATGTCCTTCACAGATTTGTCTTTTTTGGTCTTGACATGCATTTTCCACCACTCTTCTATTTTGTCCAGTCTCCAACCCCTCCTCTGCAGTCTTGCCTCTAATCTCTTGTATACATCTGTATTCGGCCTGTGTCCTATATTTCGGCCAGGGTCAAACTCGACCTCTACGCAGTAGAAGTCATGCCAAGGCGGGAAAGACTGCATGTCCTCGATATACCACTCCAGATCTTCATCTTGGTTATTGCGCTCCTCCAGAATCCCCAATTGAGGACAGACATGAAACTCCTGGCGAGATGTAAAGTCTTTTATGATGTCCAAGGGGTCATATTTCCACTTTTGCGGTAGCTCCACCAAGCCGAAACTTGAGAGCGTGGCATGCAAGTACTGATGTTGTCCATTGGTGTCAACTTCGATCCCGACCCAGGTGATGGGGTATTCAAATAGGTGGCCTTTTCTCCTTCCCTGACCATATTTTGCGTCTGTATAATCCATCTGCCGAGACACCTCTAGGCCGAACTAATATTTTGATGCATAATAGGGCAGCAAGAAAGGTTTTCCCGTGAAGCCGAAAACCCTTATCACAAGTCCCTGCATAAGGCGAAAAGTGTCACCGTAATTCTGATCACTGAATTGGTCCCTTAATGTTTGCGGGACGCATGGGCATGAACCATGAAGGAGAGCGAGAGCTGGACCCAAGAATGATATATTGAATTGGTAGTACGATTCCTCTTTCCATAGAACTCTGGTCCACTCATAGACCGGTAGTCGTGTGCCTTTGTCATCTTTGCGTTGTACAGGAAGCGACCATAGGTGGCTATGCATATGAAATAAAAATAACTAGGCCAAGGCCGAGCAGTACCTAAAACCATCTTGCACATCGGTCTTATACTCTCATAGCTGCTGGTGCATTCCTCGGGTGATGCAATCTGCCCAATTGAAGAAAATTGGCTTGGTCTTATCTGTCATCTCATTTGGGTCATAGAACTCTCCTCTCAGAATACACTTAGTGAGGGAAATCTGGTATGGGAGGACTGTCGCATCCGAGCCGAGACCTAAGACCCAAGCCAACATAGTGTATATGCTAGTGCTCTTGAATTCGCTCAAAGGCCTTCCTTGTTTTGGCCATTGCCACGACGAAATAGGCTCATGAAGTTGAGAGCTCATAAAGTCCCGCATCCTCTGGTTATCTGAATACCTATCCGTCTGTTCTCCCAAGTTGACGCCTTTAACAATATAGTCTTCCTTATTCAACTATATGCCCGGCACGAAGGCCACTTCAATGGTATCAAAGTAGAGTGAAAACAAGACATTGCCCTGGTGGTCGCATACTTGCCTTGTGTTCGACCTGTAGTATTCGGCAATCGTCGCTATTAGCTCAGGGTAGTGATGTACCTCCGGGTATAAGAACCAGTAGAGATTAGACGAGTACACCGCAGCATAAGGATTCGAAGGGGAAAACTTATTCCGCCATTTGTCAATTGTCTGCCTTATCTGGCTGGTACTCTGGGAGTAAATCCCATCTCTGAGCTTGACCCAACTGTCAGAGGGTGGAGGAGGAATTGGCTTCGGCTTCGCGACTCATGGCTTCTTTTCTTCTCCTGCCTCGGCCAACCTAGCTTTCCCTTTATCTTTTTGCTCTTTCTTCTACCCACTCGCAGGCGTGCCCGATGCCGCTAGCACTTCTGCTACAGCTTTCTACTGTCCTTCTTTCTTTCCCATGGCACTAGTATAATCCAGTCCAGAGTGCGTTGGAATTCTACTGACCAAGTGCCCTCGTGGGAGCGCTATTTTATAATGGAGAGTTCGAGGGAGAAGCTTCAATAGGTGGCATATCCAAGTACTTTAAATTCAATGCGAGGAGTGCGGGGTTGGTAGGAGTTGATATCGAGCTAGGGTGGCCATGCACACGATCTCTCTTGGGAGTGTAAACATTTAAACCTTTGCCGCCTTAGAGTGTCCACCTTTTAATAAGCACTTATGGAACACGTGCAATTCGTTCCCTTTTGGCACGCTTTTCTATGCCGCTAGCTCGAGAAACGGGGCCCACTTTATAATTTCATTCTTTCCTCCATATCGCTCAAATTTCGAGCGATTTCGGGTTTGGGCCCTTATAACGAGCGAAGGCGAGACTTTTTCCATTCAAAACAAATGTTTGACCTTTTCCCTTACTCATTGTCGCTGTCTTGACGTGTGCGCTTTGGGGAAAGTGGTGCTTGGCGAGCGAAAGCGAGCAACCCACACTTGGGGAAATTCTAGCCCCTTTTGTATTCTTGGCGACGCCTGTCTTGAACTCCTGCCGTCGCTAAAAGGTAGAAGCGACTTTGAGCTTATTTGAAAACGTGGGCGCTTTGGAGACCTTTATGCCTAAAAGCGCTCGGGCATTTTTTCTTGATATCGCTCGAAACTTTTGAGCGCGCCCGAGATCGCTCCAAAGTTGAGCGACTTCGAGCTTCTTTCTTAAAAGTGAGCGCGGACGGGATTTTGCATTTAACTTCTTTCAATTTACCCACTCCCATCGTCGCCGAAACTTTGGAGCGCTCTTGAGGGTTTACACACTTAGCGAGCGAAAGCGAGACCGCCCACACTTAGCAGATTTTTGGGCCTTCTTTACTCGTTCCCCTCTGTGCTCTGAATCGCTCAAATCTTGAAAGTGCTTCTGGGATTGCTTAAAATCTGAGCGATCTCGGGCCTTTTTACTTGGAAAACTCTCTTTTGTTTGTCCCTAATTCAGCCGTAGCTTGGAAGGGATTCCCGTTTTCGCCCAAAAGGCGAAGCGACTTCAGGGCTTTGGCACTTTAGCGAGCGAAGGCAGGCAGATTTTTGCTTCTCTTCTCGGCTATCCCCATATTTTTCTCTTGCGGAGGAGACTGCTTCTGCATCTTAACACCAAAATCTTGCGGTCCCACAGGTCCGACGAACTACTTGGCTCAACAGCCTAAAAACAAAAACAACTTAAAAGCATATTTACAGACAGATAAAAATGAAAAGCATAAAGGAAAATATGTACAAGGGGGAAACTTCAACTAAGAGTTTTAGTTGTGATAGGCTTTTAGATGAAATCCATTGATAGGAATGGGGAGGATATGACCCTCCATGTCCCTCAGGACGAAAGCATTGAATTGATTGACTCTGGCGATCTGAAAGGGGCCTTCCTAGAAGGCGTCAAATTTGTCATGATTGCCCGGTTTTGCCTTTAATGCATCCCATTTGAGCACTAGGTCACCAATTTTGAAAATTTGGGTTGTGGTCCCTTTAGAGAACCAATTGCGTGTAGTGTTAGCGTGCTTCATGAAAGCTTCATGAGCTCTCTCCCTCTGCTCCTCAAGCTGCAATAACTGAGCTAATCTGGCATCAAGGGGATCCAGGTTGTCTTTTTCATCGTCAAGCAACCAGAGTGCAGGCATCTCAATGTGGGTAGGCAGAACCGCCTCTTTCCCATAGACTAATGCATATGGCGATGTTCTAATGGATTTCTTTATGGATATGTGATCTGCCCATAGAGCTTGATCCAGGTGTAAGTGCCATGACCTCTTATTCCTCTCAAGAGTTTTCTTTATGATATTCATCAGTTTTTTGTTTGTAGACTCTATGAGGCCATTTCCCTATGGGTAATAATTGGAGGAAGCTTTATGATAGATGTTGTATTTGCAAGTGAATTCTGTCAGTATAGCCCCTTTAAACCCTGGACCATTGTCCGTCACAATCGCCTCCGGAATCCCAAAGCGAGTTATCAAACTTTCCAGGAAGGCGACAATTGTCTCTTGATCGGCATGTTTTGTGGGTATAGCCTCGGCCCAATGAGTGAAGTAGTAAGTGGCAGTCAAAATGAATTTGTGCCCTACTGAGGATTCTGGGGAGATTTTACCCACGAAGTCCAATCCCCACTGCTGGAAAGGAAATTCCACCTGTATGGGTTGTAAGGGCATTGGAGCATTTCTGTTCCGGCCGACAAACCTTTGACACTTCTCACACCTCTGGCAAGCCTTCTGGGTGTCCGCAAAGATGGTGGGCCAATAGTAGCCTGCCTTTATAATCTTTAAGGTCGTAGGCCTTCCCGAAAGGTGTCCCCCTGACATTCCAAAATGGAATTCATCAAGGATTTTCTATTTTTTAGTTCCTTTGACACAACGTAGGATGCCATCAATATTTTTGTAAAATAGCCCCTCGAGGAGTAGAATGTACTTTAGAGCATTAAGCCAAAACCTCCTTTTCGAGGCATTGAGTTGATCGGGACACTTCCCTGTGTTGAAATACCACATTATTTCATCAGCCCAGTCGCTTTCCTCAGGCAATGAATTGACAAGGTTAACCTCCATCACTGGGTCTTCCCATTGACAAGCAGACACTTCGGTGGCGACGCTTCTAGCCAACTCCTGGCATAATGCCCGCCCTCGGACAAGTTTGGTGGGTTGAACCTCTATGTCGAATTCTTGGATTTTGGTAATCCACCCTGCTCTCTTGTGGCCTGGTTCACCCTGAATGATGAAACTTCTGACGTCTGGGTGAATCACGAAGACTGTGATCCGACTTTGAGAGACAAAGTGCTTAAACTTTCTCAAGGATCTCATGACTGCATGCACTTGCCGCTCGATGAAATTGTATCTCTCCTCATGTGGTTGTATCACCTGGCTCAAGAAGGCTATCGGACACTCCTCGCCATCATCTCCTTTTTGGGTTAGGACTGCAGCATAGCTCTCAGGTTCCCCAACCGCATATAGGATAAAATATTTTGAATAGTTTGGGTTGACTAGCACAGGTGCTTGAGAGATTCTAGTTTTTATTTCTTTGAATGCTTTCTTTCTTTCTTCAGTCCAAAGAAAATCAACATCCTTCTTTAATAATTCAGCCATAGGTTTGATGACTTGAGCGAAATTAGGAATGAACTTCCTCACAAAGTTGATTTGGCCAAAAAAATATTGGAGCCCCTTTTTGTTGACTGGGAGAGGAAGCTTCAAAAGGGCTTCCGCTCTATCGGGGTCAATTGATAGTCCCTTTTCAGAAATAACGTGGCCTAACAACTTCCCCTCCTTGACTACGAAAATAGATTTCTTGGGGTTGATGGATATGCCAAATTCTCGGCATCTCTCAAACACTTGCTCCAGGTGAGAAGTGTGTTCCTCCCGTTTGTGGGAGAACACGGTCATGTCATCTAAATAAATGATGATAATTTTGTTCAGCAGTTCTCAAAATGCGAGGTCCATGGCCCTCTAAAATGTGGCCCCAATATTAGACAAGCCAAAAGGCATGCGTTGATAAGCAAACATCCCCCATTTAGTGGTGAACGTTGTCTTGTGTTGATATTCATCTTTCACCCATACTTGGTTGTAGCCAGAAAATCCATCTAAGAGGGAAAATCGTTGGGCTCCTGCGACCACATGGAGAATCTAGTCAATCTACGGGAGTGGGTAGTGATCCTTGAGAGAGGCCTTGTTTAGATTGCAAAAATCAACGCAGAGGTGGATGTCCCCATTCTTCTTTCTAACCGGGACCAAATTGGTGACCCAGGAGGAATGCTTGATAGGGTAAATGATCTTGGCTTCCAGCATCTTCATCAATTCTGCCTTCATCATAGCTTCGATCTTGGGGTTAACTGCTCTCTGCTTCTGCCTAAAAGGCTTAACCCCTTCTTCCAACTCTATGGTGTGTTGGATTATTTCTCTATCATACCCCTTGAGATCTTGATAACACCAAGCCACAATGTTTGGATATCTCTTACACAAGGCTCAAATCTGTTCCAGCTCTTCCGTTATGCAGTCTATCCCTACTTTGATTGTCTTTCCTGGTTCCAGTTCCAACTCTCTATACTGCTTGGCATCGACCTTGATTCTGTGAGATATAGCTCTGTCATTTTGGTCAAACAGGCTCTCAAGGGTTATTAGTCCCTTTGGGACATGATTGTTCTTCAACTGTATCAACCCCTCATATTGCTCGTCATCAGGGTCTCTACCTTCGATTGAACTTGCTTCATGTATCATAAAAGTGATGATATCTTCATCACAATCAAACACCTGCCAATGGGTGTCTTTATTAGGCACATAAGGCCTATAAATAGTATGAACTGGCTTTGGATTTTGCATAGTGTCATCAGTCGGGATGTACCTGGCTCCAACAAAAGCCAATATGTCAACATGCTTGTTTTTCTCTCTGGAGATAGCTTTGACATTCAAGGAGTTGAATGACTCCATCAGATCCCAGACACGGTTGCGATAAGCTTTGAGATAATGCTTTTTTGAGGCACATTTTTTGGTGATCTAATTACACACCAGCTCTGAGTCTCTGAATATCTATAGATGTTTCATCCCAAGCCTTTCCACTTTTTCCAAACCCAAGCATAGGGCTTCATATTCTACCTCATTGTTGGTGCAACTCCAGGCCAGTCTATAGCAGTAGTCATTTTGTATACTAGAGGAAGATACTAAGAGGATGCCTACTCCGATGCCATTCTTGCACCTGGCACTGTCAAAATATAGTTTTCATAACTCATTAGGTGCAGGACCTATATCTTCTTTCATCATCTCCTTTGGCTTCTCAGGTTGAGTAACAGAGTAGCAGGCTATTTCGGTCTCAATCATGGCATTGAAATCCAAAAAGGAGAATTCATCTTATGCTCTCAACTATTCCATGGTTTCCTCTACCAGGTCCATTTCCTCAAGTTCCTCAGATGTTAAGATCATTTCTTCCTATTGTTCCTCTCTGAGTATCTTCCCAACCAAAAAATTGGAAGGCTTTTCATTGTATATTTTGACTTTTATTCCTTTGAAAGGGACTTCCAGGTGAGAATAATCTAGTGAGAGGTATCCCCCGATCTTGGTGGTGAACTCCCTTGAGAAGCACATGCCAAAGTAGGATTCTAAATCAACAACCACAACTTCCCGAATCACTGTTATATCTACGGCCTTATGTAACTGAATGGGGATGTCCTTGATGACACCCACCATCTTTACAGGAGTGTCATCTAGTTGTAGAACACCCTGACTACTTCGGGTGTACTCCATGCCCATTTCTTCACAAACTGCTCTTGGCATGAGGGTAGTTGATGCGTCGGATTCGACCATGCAATTGTGTACCACATGCCCTTCCATTCGTAAAGACAAATAGAAATGGGGTGGTCTATTTTTTCCAGTTATTGACGTTGTCAGGGATTGAGCCAGCATGGGTTGTGATGACTTTGCTCCTTTTACGGTCTTCAAGGACTCTTGCAATAAGTCCACTTGTCCCGGGAGCTGAAGGGCATCGTACATACTAATCTTCGTTGGAGTTTTGTTGAGCTCATCAACATTATTATATTTGGTAGTGGATGATTACTCAACCTCCTTTGCTGACTCATATTTATTATGGTACTTTTGAGTTGCTTCGACCCTTTATCGTTTGGTCAATGATGGGTGCCGAAGATTTTCTCGGGCCTGCTCCTGTGTTTCGACAAGAGGCTAGTTTATTGGAGCTTTAGTGAGAGGTACTTTCTCTTTGGTCGACAACAGCAGAGGTTTTTTGTTAGGAGCATTTGAGGTCACACCTGCAGCTGGATGTGTTCTTTCCCTCTGAGCGTATACCTTCAATGGCTTCATTTGGGCAGGTTCAACCTCAATCGGTCTCTTGCCTTATTTAGTCAAAATTGAAATAGGATCCTCTTCAGAAACAAAAAAGTTTCGCTCTTCTCAGATCATATTCATCCTCAGGGATGCTACCGATGAGGATCTGGAGGTAGTGTTGGTGTAGCATACAGCTATCCTCTCAGTGAGGGTCGTTTCAGGTAGAGCACCAGGTTACTTGGTCTACAGAGCTAAGTCCTGCGTTGGTGGCTGCATTCCTTGCTGGAGGTCTCTGGTTCTGGGTAGCCTGTTCTCTTGTCAGCATCGAAGGAGGGTAGGGCCTCTTGGGAATGAACTCCTGTTGGGCTTGTTTCTTCTTCATCATAGCCATATCATTAGACAGTGTCTGACAGACAGTGGTTAGTGACTCCATTTGCTTCAAGATCTTGGACTGTACATCCACGATCTACACCGGTTGGGCTGGTGGGGGTAAAGGAGCTAATGGCGACTACGATGAAAGCGAAGGAATAGACTGAGGTAGGAGATGTACCTTAGGTGGATAATGAGTGATTTTTAGAGTGGAGTTCCAGGTTGTATTGAGATATGAATAAGATGAGGCAGATGCTGGTGGATACTATGATTGTGGAAAGTCTGGGTAGATGGGCGGTTGCACCTTATGCGGGAGCCTACCTATACTTATCATATCTAGTTCCACTCTTTGAGCTACCTCATCCAAATCTGAGAAGGTGTTCACTCAAGCCAACTTTATGACTAGGATGATATCTGGGCCAAATGTCCTGATGTAGTAGTGAGCAGCTTTTCCGTTAGAAGGATGAAGCTCAGGAGGAACTCTTTTCAAGGACCGTGCAAATCTCACATTAAAATCTGAGATTTCCTCCTACGAGTGTCGTTGGATAGTTTGGAATTGGTGTAACAACGAATATGGGTCTACGGATTGATTGAATCCCTTACATAGCCAAATAGTAAGTGCAGGACATCTAGTAATGACACCTTTAGGAAAGGATCTATACCAATATAGCAACTTGCCTCACAATGAGAGCACCAGCAGACGAGTCTTGACACTTTCATTGGTAATGGATTGAAGCGCAGCCAAGGCCAGAATGTCTTGAATGTGTTCATACGCTGTCTTTCAAGTCCCATCATAAGTTGGAATAGCTTTTAAAGCGGTGGGTGGGACAACATCTTATCCTGTTATAGCAATAGGCCCAGTCGATTCGACGGTCAAGAATAGATCATTGTTCTTCAATTTTAGCCTCTTCAACCTCCTCTATCTCTTCCACCTCTTCAATTATAGGTTCCACTTCTTGTTGAGCTTGGTAATCGGCTACTCTCGGGTGCTCTCCAGCAGCGTTGATGTCGATTTCATAAAACTCAAGCTTTTGTCTCGAATTCCTAGATCTCCACATTCTCGTATGCATGAAGGCACTTTTGGTATTGGACCAGTTTTACAGACTCAGAGAATATTTAGGTAATGCAGAGTCACCAGGTGTTCTGATTTAACAGCAATGAAGTGAACATCGATACTTCAATTATGTTTCAGGGTGGGAAACCTTCGAGTCCCATCGGGCGTGCCAGAGAAACTGTTGGTTATGAATCTTCCACTAGGAAAGGTTTTAGGTATTTGTGCCCTAGATTCGCCCATCAGATTGAAAGGCCGAGAGTAAGAGATGCCTTCCGCACCAACCTCTAGAGAAGGCCAGCTTCCTATGGTTTTTAGTTTAGTTTAGGGTACTAAAAGAGACTTAAAAGTGCAGAAAGAGATGTAAATGTGATGTACTTCGAAATCAAAACAATGTATACCAACAGGAATCAAAACAATGTATACCTAGAAATATTAGCACTTTCCTACACTATGTATCCTTTTTATCTTATTCCAAATTGAAAGCACGAGGATACGAAAACAAAAAAAGGAAAAGCTCCAAGTACGATGCAAAACGGAACTAAACTTAACGCTAAGTCCTACGAATTGAAAATGCATGAAATAGGAAAAGCATAAACGAATTGAAACCCAAATGAAAAGCCAATGCGGAAAACAGCCCTTTATTTTATTGATATGTTTCAGAATTTGGTTACAATTCGCCTCCTCCCTTTTTAGGGGCGAGGAGCGTTAAATTTGTTTCTTTGTTACATCCATGGATGCCATTCCTTCTTTCGCGTGCCCACATGTAAAGTGGGCGGACCAAACATCACCGCCGCTTGCATTGATGAGTCTTGACTCTTCGCTGCTCCTCTAACATCTAGATCCTGCATTCAAAGAAACAAGAAATAGTCAGTAGCACCTGCGGATGAGATGAAACATGCAATCCCCAAGCCTACGATTAGTGCATGCAAAGAATAAATAAAATGATAACTAACATATATCCAAATGATCTAAAAATTTGACAGGGGCATCAAGACCTCACAAAGGAAACACTGCAAATAGAACAGTCGAGAAATTCCTCACAGATTTGAATTCGCTCCGGGGCGGGACGAATAGACCTGCAACAAAAATGCCGAAAGGCACTGTCCCAAATGTCACATCTAGGGAGCTCCCAATCACCTACAAAGTTGGGATTAGCTAATTGGGGGTGTTTTGGGAAGACCCAGATGGTCATATTTCCCCAATCAGGCCTCCGTTAATGGGAATTTGATGGGGGTTACCTGCAAGTTAGTAAAGGCGAACGAAGATGGAAACATGATCAAAATTGTTCAAAACAATGTCAAATTTAAATGGCAACCTATCTAAGCAGCATAGAATTAAATACAAGAATAACAGGAAAGATATCTACCACAGATTTCCAATCGCTCCGAGGTGGGGCGATTAGGACTGTAGCAGTGTGGGGGGGCACCGGGGCAGGCCGCCCGTCGTTTGGGGGCCCGATTTTGGCACCAATCCACTTGGGATGGGTCCAAAATCTCTTGTGGGGTATTGTCGACAAATTTGGTGGGATATTGTGGCCAAATTTCAGGTTTTGGTTTCAGATTTGCGCTTCCAATAACCACCCTATGACCTCTTTTCCAAAAGAGATCAAGGATGTGAAAGGCACAACTCGAAAGGGTGTGGGTGTGAAAGTAAAACGACAGCACTTCGTTGCTCAAAAATGCTCCTTCTCTGTATATTTTGGGGTGAGGAAACTCACCAATTTATAGACCTGGAGGTCTCTTGAATTGGGCATGCAGAGGCGCCACTTGGCAATCATGCCTTCCCAGGGGGAAGGAGATTCCTCCCTGATTAGGGACTTCATGACTGCCCTTGCAACTGCCTCTAACGCTCGAAAATGCTCACCCACACTCCCATGCGATGAAGGAAGCGTTAAGTGGCGGATCTGAGCTACCATTTGTCAAGATTTGACTTTTTTCCCGTCAAACCTGCTATTCGCCCCACCCTGGAGCGAATACTGCTATTCGTCCCTGGGTGGGGTGAATCCCAGTTTGAAATCGTCCCTGGGTGAAACGAGTATTGAGCAAAGTGCCTGAAGGTGCCAAATTGATCTCTGACCTTCCAAAACTATTGTGAGAGTGGTTAGGACCACTGTTTAACCTCTGGGGGCTGCCCTTGGGGTTGTGTGTGTCAATGCGATCAGTGTTTGCAGTCACATAATCGGATTGGTGCTGTTTTGGTGTCTACAGATGCCCCTTTTTGGGATGCGTTGTGCAAGGCGCAGTGTTGAGCAAAAATAGATAACCAAAGCACTAATGATTAGGGTTTCTTAGTAACCTAACCAACTTTTGATGCCCCAAGTATGGAAAGGGCATGCATTCTTGAATCCTTGCTTCTGACGAGTGAAGGAACTTAATTCAAGTGTTAACCTTTTTTGGTGAGGTGTTACTTGAGCTTGGACATTGATCAGTCATGAATAGGCAAAGGGCACAACCTTTTGTCTATGGGAACCTTGAGTTCATGATTCATGAATGCCAAGTGTTTGATCAGCTTGTGATTATTGCTTGTTTGCTGCCCCAAGCAGGGGCGTGATTGTCTTTGCCAATGATTCTTTGAATGCATGCCATTTCCATGATTGGGTGTGTATTTGTTGATTGGTGACTAAGTGTGACTACCCCCTCAAGCGACGAATCGATGAGGGAATGACCAACATGAGAAAAGCGACGAGTCGCTTGACCCAAGATGACTTGTGTAAGGGTGCCTTCAGATGTTTAGCATTAAATGTGTGTGCAGTTTTCTGACATTTAGACCTATTTTTGGTGGGTGTTAACCCTTTTGGTGATGCTTTTCGGGGCTAAAATTGGCAAAAATTCGTCTTCCCGTGGAGCGGTCCGGCCATGGTGGCCTTCTTAGGGAGTAGGATAGTGACAATTTGTAACCCCAACGTCTATTTTGGATGCCAAGAATGTCAGGCGCAAAGGCGCCTTCGTTCGGCAATGTTATTGCTATTTTTGGTTGGGTGTGGACCCGTTTTGCGACGCCGCTTGGGGATGAAATTCTCAAAAATCCGTCCTCCCGTGGAGCGGTCCGGCTATGGTAGCCTTCTTAGGGAGTAGGATAGTGAGGATTTGTGACCCCGACATCTATTTTGCATGCCCGGAATGTCAAGTGCAAAAGCACTTTCATCGGGCAAGTTTATTGTTCGTTGTTGGGTCATTTTTGTGCAATTTTTTTTTGATGTTTTTGAAATTTTTGCCCTGAATTCGTTCTTGGGTGGGACGAATACCAGTTTAGTATTCATCCCAGGGTGGGACGAGCGCTAACCAGAGTGCTCATCCCAGGGAAGAACGATTACAAGCTTAAACTGCCTATTTAAAGGCCAAAACTGAGTTTTGGGCTCATTTGCCTTCGTTTTTCCTGGCGAATTGGAGCTCTGAGGAGGAGGAGGTTAATTCTACGAAGCGAAGCGCTGCCAAATTTCTCCCAACATCATGAGTGCATGAACCGGATCGAGCGGTAGAGCCGAAGCGAGACCAGTAAGTGATCCTCCTCGTTATTGCTTGCATTTTGTTGTTTACAGTTTTTAATACCGCAATTTGTTGCTTCTTTTGTAGTTTGTTGTTGATTTGAAAAACCCTGATTAACTGTATGTCGTTATGCGTGACTTGTTGTCTTATGACTTAGGTAAAAAACCCTAGGTAAGAAAAAACTGAGTTCAAAACTTAGTTTAAAAATTTGTTTTTCTTTTTAGTGGGCTTCGTAAAAATGAAACCCGAGTTTACATGTATGCTGAAAAGACGTGATAACAGTCTGAAATTTGTTTCCTTTTTACAGTAAGGTAAACCTTAAGTAAAAGAAAAATTTTAAACTTAGAATACAGAAACCCTAAGACTGACACACTGTATTTGACAATTTGTTTTTTGTTTTTTATGTTGTCTGTCAGTTTTAAACTTAGAATGCAGAAACCCTAAGACTGACAAACTGTATTTTACAATTTGTTTTTTTGTTTTTTATGTTGTCTGTCAGTTTTAAACTTAGAATGCAGAAACCCTAAGACTGAAAAACTGTATTTGACAATTTGTTTTTTGTTTTTTATGTTGTCTATCAGTTTTAAACTTAGAATGCAGAAACCCTAAGACTGACAAACTGTATTTGTTTTGAATTTTTGTGAATTTTGTTGTTTTTGAGTTGTACATTGTTTGATGTAGTGTTGTATATTCATGTTACTGTTTATGCAGTTTTTCATGATTTTAATGTTTTTGTGTTGTTTTCTTTTGCAGGTTGTGAAGAGCCGGTATCGTGTGCCTACTATTTTTGTTGAAGCACGGGAGGCACTAGTTGTGGCTGACTGGGAGTGGCTTGATGCCCTTGGGCTCAAGCAGGTGACTCGGCTGGAGCCTGTGGTCGGGGATCGGGCTTATCTGATGGCCCTGATCAACTTGTGGGATCCCCGGACCAACACCTTCCATCTCCCAATAGGGGAGATGACAGTGACCTTGGAAGATGTCTATCAGATTCTATGGATTTTGATAGATGGATTACCTATCAGGATGACGTCGCGCGATCAACGGACAGTAGTGCTGACACGCTGCTTCGGGCATGGGGAGGAGGTGGGTGTGGACAGCCCAGTGGAGAGGGCAGAGGGTGACTGCCAGATTGGCGAGATTCTAGTTCGATGGTGGCTGGAGAAGGGGGTGTTGGGAGTGAGGCACGCAGTACTCATGGGCCTTATCTCCAACATGCTGCTACCTGACTCGTCAGGCACGAGGTTCCCGTGGAACCTGCTGGATGTGGTCTGTCGGTTGGTGGAGTGTTCGATGCATGAGCCTTTGATCATGAGGTGGGGACAGACACTGCTGGCACAGCTCTATGGTGAGTTATATGAGGTCCGCTGTCGAAGGTGAAAGGGGATTAGCTGTAGCTATCTATTGCAGAGCTGGGCTTGGCAGCACATAGCGGTGGAGAGGCCGGTGGGGTTACCGTGGATGACTCGGGTGGAGATGGTGGATAAGGATATAGGTTACGTGGCTCTGTGGCGATGGTCTGAGGAGCAGGGACAGAGTCGATGGTGGGCAGGTGTCGTAGGGCACTATGTCGATGCCTTCGCTCGGCTTGCTCCAGGGGAGGTGTTCTGGCGCCCCTATCGGGACTATCCAGCTTGGCCTGAGGCTGGAGAGTGGCTCCAATGGGTACGTAGGGAGCGGTGGCTGATTGGGCGGCATGGGACCGAGCAGGAGTTCTTCCCTTATAGCCGGGTGACACGATAGTTTGGGGTGCACTAGGGGTTGCTTGGTGAGCCCATGGTCTATCGGCGTTGGGGGGACGAGAGGACTCTGGACCGGCCAGTCATCATGCCACTTGGCGAGGATTCAGATGCGGTGATTGACGTCCCGGATGTGGACGACGTCGGGACTACCATAGAGTATGACCAGTGGTGGATACTACGGCGATGGCGGGGAGAGGGGCCACTGGGAGGCATAGAGGCAGTAGCAGTAGGCGAGGAGGGTGTCGAGGCACCAGGAGATGATTGGGGAGCTCCGCTAGAGGATGCGGACATGGTGGAGGTAGATGATGTGGGTGTGGATTATGGTGTTCCAGATCAGCCGGAGATGCAGGACGCCCCAGAGTAGTGGGAGCCAGAGCAGGCTGTAGTCCCGGATTTGCCTATGCACCAGGCAGTGGTGGAGGACACGGAGGTAGGGGTGCATGTTGAGAATGCACGATTGGTGGGGCTACTATAGAGGTGAGATGAGGAGCTAGGGGAGGCTCTGCAAGAGAGGGATCTCTTGCGGGCTCAGCTAGCGAAGCGAGAGAATGCATGGGCTATGCATCGCCGGTAGGAGGGGGATACCGATGCTGCACGGGAGAGGGATCTCCTACGGACACAGCTGGCGTAGCACGATGATGTAGTAGCGATGTACCATCGGTGGGAGGCGGAGTGGTGTCGACACCAGATGGATTTGGAGGGAGAGATCATCCGCCTCGGGGGGCGGGTACCTGAGCCCTCTAGAGGTGGCTCTTCATGTCGGACGAGGGGCAGTGATACTGAGCAGTCAGCATCATCTCATCGCAGGCGATTGGATGAGGGAGGGGGTAGTAGGCATGATGCAGGGGCTAGCAGCAACCACCCTGAGGGGTCCCATAGGACCCACACCACGGGGGTAGTTCTCGTCGCACCGATCCTGCGTGATCATGGTGGCCGACGCCTTAGGCTTTGGGGATTTTTGAGCTTTTGGATTTTGTTGTGGGGTCACAAGACCGGTTCATTGTAGCCTGCGGGCATTTTTGATGATATATACAGATGACTTTATTTTATTTATGCACATGTCATGATTTGATGTTATGCACGATGATTGATGAATATGGATGTATGCATGTTAATTTATATTGATGGATGCATATGTTTTGATGAAATGCAAATGTTTTTAATTTATATGATATGCAAATGGAATGGATGAATTGAATTTGTGATTTTTGGCGGTCACACCATAGACTGTTTAGAATTTATGGCTTTTTGTGCTGGGTGATTGCTGTGTGACCTGACTTTCTTTATGTATACGGGCTATTTTTTTGTATTTTCTGATGGCAATGTGAGAATGAAAGATAGTAAGTTGGTTTAGAATGTAGGTAGGGTTTTTCGAGACTCAGATGTTTTAACTATCTAGCCAAGACTGTACTTTTATCTTACGAGACTTTTTAACAAGGTATGAATCGGACTTGTTTTTGACCAAGTTATTTCACATCCCTGTGTGTGCAATTGAGTTCATTTATGTGGTGTTTGTCAGGATACCGCCAATGCCAGATAGGTTGTCAACCAAACCTGTACTGAGGATCACCTGATTAGCTCCACTAACTCCTTTGTTGTATTTAGTCAGATTAATCTACGGTGCTATCGTAGGATACCATAAGCTAGCTCATCCACATGCAAACATTGATCTGCACACAAGTTAATGTGATAGATATATCGTCATGCGGGAGGTTTACCACCAGTGATCGATAGGCTATCCACCAAACCAGTACTAAGGTTTGCCTCATGACCTATCGAAATGCTGAGAGTTCTAGGGATTCAAGTTCGACTCCCTTCTTTTCTTCAATTGTATTGGGATACTTGCTCTTGTGTAGTGATAAAAATCACTGTTTATTTTTGTTTTTCTTTTGAGCAAGGGATTTGAATATGGAGTGATGAGAATCACTATTTTATGTGCTTTTCTTGATGTATGCACTTTGGTTGTGATGTCAAATTTTTTGGAGTTTTGACTTTTGCAAATTTGTGATGTTTTGCAACCTTTTGAGAACTTGGGATTCTTGGGGAATTGGGTAGGGAAGATGCTTGTCCTTTTGCCAACTCTCGGCATTCTTGGGGTCATTCACACGGGGGATGAGCAAGATAACCGTTTCGCTTATGGTGACCTGGATTGCTTTGCAGGTTTCATCTTTCGTTCACACAACTTGGGAATTCTTATGTGTTTTAATTTGTGTTGGGATGCTACGTACCAAGGTGTGATCCAAGTAGAACTCTACCTTTGTAAAATCTATCTGACTTGGTACAGTACGTGGCTAGAAAGCTAATGATGACTGAAGGATGAAAACTCTTGATACATTAGAAGACAACCGACTATGATGTGGGAAAATAACGTGAGTGGCGGTTATTTGCGATGAATTATTGATAAAAATGGAAAAAATGTGAAAAATGATGGTTTTGCCAAGTAATGGCAGTCTATGGTGCGTTGACCTTTATGACCACAAATATGTAATGTATGGATGTGATGCTTAAGGCAGCTATATATTTTTGTGTTTTTGATGGATTGATTTTTGTGAATATGAAGATGAGATGCAAAAAGATCTCTTTATTGTTGTGATGATTGTGAGTATGCATGGAAATGAGATGCAAATTTTTGTTATTTTTGATGATTTTATTGTTTTTGAATTTTCTTATTTTTGACCAAGCGATTGTGGGAACCCTTGGAGCTTTTGGTTTGACCAAAGGGGTAATGGGCACCTTTGGGGAATTTTTGGGTTTGACCAAGCGATTGCGGGAATCCTTGGGGATTTTTGGGTTGACCAAGCGATTATGGGAATCCTTGGGGCTTTTTGGGTTGACCAAGCGATTATGGGAATCCTTGGAGCTTTTTGGGATTGACCAAGCGATTATGGGAATCCTTGGAGCATTTTGGGATTGACCAAGCGATTGTGGGAATCCTTGGAGCTTTTTGGGATTGACCAAGCGATTATGGGAATCCTTGGAGCTTTTTGGGATTGACCAAGCGATTATGGGAATCCTTGGAGCTTTTTGGGATTGACCAAGTGATTATGGGAATCCTTGGGGCTTTTTGGTTTGACCAAGCGATTATGGGAATCCTTGGGGCTTTTTGGGTTGACCAAGCGATTATGGGAATCCTTGGAGCTTTTTGGGTTGACCAAGAGATTATGGGAATCCTTGGGGCTTTTTGGGTTGACCAAGCGATTATGGGAATCCTTGGGGCTTTTTGGGATTGACCAAGCGATTATGGGAATCCTTGGAGCTTTTTGGGATTGACTGTATCGCTCCAAATTTTTTGCACCCTTACCTTCAGGCTATAGGATCCGCGCCCGGAAGGGGGATGGGAAAAGGATGGGACAATACCTCGGACTGAGAGGCCCTTTGAAGGTCCCGCCTCTCGGGGGAGGAGTATTAAGGTGATTTTTTGACGGATGGTGGGGTTCACCAGGAAACGTTTAGTGGCAGTCTCCACGCCTAGGTTGGGAATGTGTTTGATGTGTTCAGTTTTATCTTTAATCATTCAAATCCTAGGTTTGGCCAAATGAATCTAAACTGTTCTATTATGAAATGCAGATTTAAATGAATACAAAAAACATAATTAAACAGAAAATACAGAGAACAAGCTAAGTGAGAAAAACCATACCTGATTTCGGATGTCTGATGGAGGTTCTAATTTTTGAAGCAGTCCAGATCGTCTAGAATTTGACAGGATCGTCTCCGATCTGACAGGATCGTCTGAGATCTGACGAATTCGTCAGAGACCTGCAATCAGAGAAATAGACACAGAATACAGAAAATGCAGCTATGCTGATAAAGGAAAATGATGTGAAATGATAATAATGATGTTAATAAGATAATCCCAAATAGAAATGCAAGTAAATTATCATGCTTTAATAGCTAATCATGATTTTATTATGTATTTAAGCTATATGGGTGAACTCCAAGATGCAGAATAACAGAAATAATAATAAAACTAACTAGATGCAGAATAACAGGAAATAATAATAAACTAACTAGATGCAGAATAGAATAGTAGAAAGGTATAGGAAAAGTGCAAACTCTGGGCACTGATTGCCCCCAATGTTGACTGTAATCGAAATCATCTCGAATTGGGGCGTGATCATCCGAGATTGTACAAGATCATCTGCGATGATCTGAGCTTGCTCCGGCTGAAAAACAATGAAGTTCCTGCAAACAAACTTGGAAAAATACGAAGGCAAATGGTGATTTAAGATGGTCTAATGCAAATAGAACTCGTGTTACAGGAAATTTCAGCCAGGGGAATGTCAAGGGGAGGGCCTAAGATTAAATAGGCATAGGAAGGAGGTTGGGAGGTTGGAGATCATCCCAATTTGGGAGATCTCCAATGGGGGAAGTCTCTAACCGCGCAGACACGCTTTTGCCCGAGTTAGAGACGCCGTTGAAACAGAAGCTAATTATGAAAAATCAGTTTTGGGACGAAATCGTCTGGACATTCTGCTCCAGACGAATTCGTCCGATCCGAGGCGATATCGTCTGATCGGCGATGATATCGTCCAACGGACAAAACAAACTCTAAAAATGGCACAAAAAATGAGGAAAGCGGTTTAACGAGGCGATTTTGGGGTTGAAATTTGAATTTGAATTATTACTAAGGTAATTTTAATTATTTGCTAAGGTTTAACGTGCCAATTTTAGGGTGCTACATTTTGCCCCCTCTTTAGCGAATTTTTCGAAGAAAATGCGTTAAAGATGAGTTCTTCTCGATCTACGAGAAAGCAAAAATTATTCCCATTTTTAGGCGACGATTCTAGGTCGAATCGTATGACGACTTACTATGGTGCCCCCTCCGTGTTTTTACCCAAATCGAACGTTTGAGGTAAAAACGCGAAAAAGCAAAATTTTAAAATGTTTTTAATTGTTTTTGAATAAAATTAAGAAAAATAGGGTAAAACCCTAATTCATTTTTACTGTTCATTTTCCTGGTTTCTAGAGCTCTACAGACAAGATGGTCGAGACAGCGCACAGATCGACAGAGGTCCGGCGCGGGCTACGGGTAAGGGTCCAAACTTAATTTAGAAGGCTTTAATTTTGAATTTCATGCTTTTTAGATTAATTTTGAATGATTTTTGAGCATCGCGGCCGTTTTTGGGCCGTCGACGTCGTCGGGACGAAATCGTCTCAATTTCGTCGAAATCGTCTCGATATCGCCGATTTCGTCCAAGGGCGAAATCGACGATATGGGGACGATTTCGTACAATAAGGGACGATTCCCTCTTGCAAAATCGGAGACGAATTTTGCTCAAATTTTGGACGATATCATCCAATAGTGGACGATATCATCATTTGTATGAAATTGAACTTGTTTTACTTGCATTTTTAATCACTGTTTTATTAATGATTTTTATTGTTTTGTTGTTTATGTTGCAGAGAGGATTACTAAAGAGCCGAGAATGGAAATACGATGGGCTGAGGGATGACTTGGCCACTCTATCTCAGGCAGAGCGAGATCAGTTGGCTCAAGTCGGCTTGCAGCATGTGGCAGATATGCCACAGGTTTCTACGAGATATGGGGCTATTGACAACCCTAGCGAGAGAGGTGGTATCCGGGTTCTTCTTGTTTTCGGTTACCGACAGGGGAGATGACTCCCACATTGGAGGATGTATGGAGGATTTTGAGGATCCCCATACAAGGATGGCTAATAACTCCCATGGCCAATCAGGGCCACGCGATGATGCGACTATGCGGAGATCCGAGCTTCACCCTGGAGAAGGGCGGAGTGAACATCGAGTCGCTATGCCAGATGCCTGGGGCATCTAGACTGACACAGGTTTTGGCTGGGGTGGTAGGTGGTCTGCTGCTATGCCATCAGAGTGGATGCAGACTACCATGGCTACTAATAGATGTGGTCTACGACATGAGAGACCATGGGTACAGGTTTTCTTGGGGGAGCTTTGTACTATGCCGATTGTATAGGATCCTGCATGGGGTCGTATACAAGGGCGGCCGATGTCTGGTCATGACATCACTACTCGAGGTTTGGTGCTGGGAGCACATCATGGTGCGGAGGCCGGTAGGGCTCCCACCGACAGGGATTGATGGGGAGAGGCCCCGAGTTTTCTACTGGTGGCTCCGAAGAGGGTCACAGCGGCGGATAGATCTGCCAATGTCCCGGAGACTACTTGACGACCTTGTCTCCGACCAGATCACCTGGAGGCCTTGGAGAGATCATCCAGGGTGGGCCGAGGATGGACAGGAGCTGGCTCGCGTTAGGCAAACCTGTTGGCTGAGGATGGAGAGGGGAGAGGTGGAGCTCCACCGCTACGACCGAGTTTTGAGGCAGTTCGGTCTACAACAGGGGATCCCATCTCTCAGAGACTACGAGTTTTCTCGGACCGTCCGGGATAACACTACAGTCAATGGGGCTCCAGATATGCAGCGCTTCTAGAGTGAGGATGCAGACGATGCCCCCATTCAGCCAGTGGATGGGGATGACATAGGGGTTGCTGACGGCTATGATGCCTGGTACGCAGGCATCCGCCCTCCTCGGATGACGAGGGCTCAGGGTCCGATTCATGTAGTTGTGCATCGGATGGGGAGGCGGTGCCAAGCGGCCATTGAGGTGGCACAGGGTCACGACGGGAGAGAGCAGAGGAGGCCACAGGCTCAGCAGAGGCCACGACAGCGGGAGAGGAGGGAGGAGAGACCCCTTCTCCATGGAGAGAGAGGCCACCATCGCCCGATAAGGGCAAGGGTGTCGAGGTAGGAGAGAGTAGCGAGATGGCTACTCTCCGGGTGGAGACTGTCCGTCTCCAGGCTCAGGTGCAGTCCTTGCAGGATGAGGCTGCACGACACCGAGAGGAGGCCACACAGCTCAGAGATGAGGTCGCACGCCTCAGAGCATGGAGCGGAGGGGCGAGCACTCGGGACCTAGCATGGGCTATTGCCCAGATCACATTCTATCAGATGCTATACCACCATATGGTACCAGAGGGGCAGAGGTTACCACTGTCGGCCCACATTGTGGAGCCTGTCATGATGAGGTCATCGAGGACATCATCACGATCAGAGTCCAGGACTCATAGCACCACACGGACTACGATGGGGCCACCTCGTCCACCTCAGGGCAGGGGAGGAGATGAGGCTGAGAGCTCGAGGGGTTCTCGAGGCTAGCTGCTACAGACCGCACTGCACAGATTGATACATAGTGTTTATTATTTTTGATAGAGGATTGAGTATGCCGAGGTACAGATTGTGGCATACCGATCCAGTTTTGAGATGATGTATATATTGTTGATATATATATAGATGAGATATTTTTGATCATATGACTTGTCTTATGTGTTTGTATGATGCTTTAATGTTTTGATGTGATTGATTTGATGATTCATGTAATTATGTCGTTTGGAAATATTATGGTTTGAATGTCATGCTTTTAAAATTTAAATGAAATAATCTGATGTAAACAAATTGGTTGTTTGTGGTGTGATTTGATAAAAAAAAAAAGGGACTTTTAACAATAATTTCAAAGGACATTGTCGCTATTATAGACCATTTCATGGAGTCACCGCTCGCTAGGTCGTCAAGCTAATCCTGGTATAGAAATATTGCTAAAAGTAAAAGAGTGCTTAAGAGACTGTCTTAAGACTTTGTTGTGATGATGCAAATGATGATGATGATGGTGATTTGTTTTCAGATTTCCATGAAAATATTATGCATGAAATATATTTTTTTTTAAATGATTTTTGCTAGGCATAAATTCCTAAGTGTGATAAAATTTTTGAATAATTCCCTAGGAATTATACCATCATTGCAAAATTGAAGTTTGACATAATGACATGAAATAGTAACAATGTTTGTTTGTTTGTAAAGCATAATTGTGTAACATAATGATTTAAGTCATATGTTTTTATGATTTTAAATAAATGGGAAATAAAATTAGTACAATGGTTTGCGCTAGGCATAGAATATTTAGGTATAAACTTATACCATCATCGCGAAATCCAAAGAAGAAAATAATAGTTTTATTGCATGGTTGATTTTTAATTTTTGAAAATGAACAGAAAATATGAAGATGAGGACTTGCGCTAGGCATAAAATTCCAATTTTGGTTTTGGAACTATACCATCATCGTGAAAGTCAAAAATTTATATATAAATGTAACTTTATTGCATGTTTTTTGAAAATGATTTTGATTTTTTTGATAATGCATGTAGTTGTCTTTATACTAAACAACTGTTCTCAGAGAAGAAAATGAAATTATTCCAAACAATTTGCAAAAATATTTCAAAGTATCTTAAAGACAAAATTTAGATTTATAAGGAATCCCATGTGCGTATGTGAGTTCATTTCCGATCTTGATTTATCATAATGATACACAAAATCTCTCAAATACAAATGTGTGTGCAATTGCTTTGTGCATTTACCAGTTTTGAGCAAGATAATTTGATACAAGTGATTTGAATTAACCAAATAAGTGTTCACTAACCATGATTTAGATGCATATAACCGTACCTGACTACTATGTAAGTCGGGTTATCAAGAGCTAGCTAATCCATAAGCAGACATAGGTCTGTACAAAAGAAGGTCGCTAATGTGACAGACATATCACCACGCTAGGAGTTACCCAAGGCCAAGCGGGTTGGGCACAAACCACCTGTTATGGGGCTTACCTCACAGTTTTCGAATAATTGAGAATTCCAGGGATTCAAGCTCATCAACCCTTCTTTTCTTTTCAATGGGTAGGGAAAGGGATTTTATTGCTTTTGCTTTTGCTTGTTTTGCTTTCTTTTCTTTTCTTTTTTTGTATTTTTCTTTTTTCGTATCTTTTGCTTTGATATTTGAGATAATGCTGAAATAGTGCTAAGAGAGTACAAAATGATTCTGAAATAATGCTTCTTTTTCTCATGATTTTGCTTGATTTTTCTTTTTCTTTTGCTTCCTATTCTAGGGATACTTGCTCGGATTATCTGTAGAGCAAGGGATTTTTATTCTGGGTAGGGGTGAGCTTGTCCTTTTGTCAATTCTCAAAGATTCTAGACCATGTGCATGATAGGATAGCAGGGGAAACTTTTCGCTCAAGAAACCACTTCTACTATGTAGCATAGCATGGACATTACAAATATAATCATTTTATTGTGAAAGGATATGCTTGGTTTAAGTAAATAACAAGATCAATTCTCTGTGCTCAAACTTTATTTAATTGAATTTTGTGGACTTTGATATAAGAGAGATTAGTAATCATGCCGGATAAAATCAAGATATTTATTTTTGTGTTTGCAAAAGTGAGAGATTCCAAATAAATGCTAATTTATCCAAAATAATTTGAAAATATAACCGCAATACTTTAAGAAGAAATATATACAACAAATATTTTTGAGGAGTTTGATAATTTTGACTCTCTCTTTCTTCTCTTTATTATTTTTTTTTTGGTTTCGAAAGAGTCAATAATATTGTTGTTTTTACTTTTATTTTTGTTTGTTTTTGTTGAAACAGTTTTATATATATTTAAAATGAGACAACATGCAAAATATATACAAATGATGAAATGACCAAATTTTATGCATAATAACGCTTAAGATGCATAATATTCATAGGTTCTTTTAAATATTTACCATCTAAGGTAGCTAATTTGTATGCTCCCGATTCAAATTTAGCAATGATAATATATGGTCCAAGCCAATTGGGCTCAAATTTACCTTTAAGGTCTTTAGTTGCATTAGTATTTTTTTTATTTTCTTTTAAAACAAGGTCGTCGACCTCAAAGGATCGATGACGAAATTTCTTAGCATATGATCTTTTAAGCTTGTTTTGGTAGGCATGAAGATGCTCCAAAGCATTGATGCACTTTTCATCTAGGAGTTCCAGCTGACTGAGTCTGCCAGATCGATATTCATCTCCTACTTCGGTATCTTGAAGTAGTAGATCTCTTTCAAAATTAGGTGGGGCAGGTGAAACGCCCAATTCTTGTAATTCCTTTAAGGTTAACTTGGATAATTCATCTTGAGGAGTCGTGGCCTCAAGCTGGGCTATAGTAGGTATAGAACCATCAAAATAAAAACCATTGTGTAACATCTCTTCAATGGAGACATCATGGAAAATATCTCCTTCCAACTCATCGTCGGATTCAGCAATCATTTTAGGATAGGCTATGGATAGCATATTGCAGGTAGAAGAATTATTCTTTGGATACAAAGAATCTTGTTTATCTAGATAATCTTGATAACATATGAGTTGATCATCATCTTCAAAAGGGAAGGGTTGACCCTTACTAGGAAATAGGCCCACACCACATCGGGCGGGCCATGGTTCTACCTCAAAGGGTTCTTTCATACCATCTTGGAGAGGTCCCAAGCCTTTCCCTTTATAGCCCAATTTAAGCATTATGGGTTTAGCTTTAATATATTCATTAGCAAAATAGCATCGAGCATATCCATCACAATGCGTCTTGATGTTTCGGGGTATTCTTCCCCAATCATATCCTTTATAAATAAAAGCACAACTCCCGACTTGGTAGATACTTCCCATAGGTTGTGGGAGGCCCAAGGTACGAGGAGAAGGCGGAAAATTACTTAAGATAATGGAATCTTGCATAGAAGCATTTGTTTTTTCTGATATAAGAATTTTAGATAAATCAGGTAAGAGTTCATCAGTGAGAGCATAAGAGGTAGAAGGAACATTTCCTATATCTTTAGATGTGGAAGGTATGATAGATGTAGAGAATGTGGAGGTGTTAATAAATGGGTCTATAGGTTTTGAAATTATAGGGATGGAACATGAAGGATTGGTTGTGGATTTAAGATCTTTTTGAGGTTCTAGTGTGGTTTGTTTAGAAGATTGTTGAGCTATATATGAGGGTGAAATTAATGGAGGAGAAATAGATGAAGTTATGGGTGTGTGTTTCACACGTTTAGATGAAAAATAAGAATTAGGATGTGTGGATGACAGAGCAGGGCAAAATTGAACTCCAACGGGTTCTGCCAAAGCACACATATCAAAGGGTCTAGGATCACCATGGATAGTGACCAACTGATTTTTAAATTCGAATTTAACACATTGGTGTAAAGTTGATGGGACAACCCGCATTGCATTGATCCAAGGACGACCCAAGAGTATATTGTATGATGCGGGGCAATGTACAATAAACACGGTCGTGTCTAAGGTTCTCGGACCAACTTGCAATGGGATGGTGATAACTCCACACGTTTCTTGTGTTTCGTCATTGAAAGCTTTTATGATCATGCCATTTTTCTTCATTTCATCACTTCTAAACCCAAATCTTTGGTAGAAGTCAAAAGTGCAAATGTTTAGAGATGAACCATTATCAATCAAGACCCTTTTAATGACTACATCTCCTATTAGGGCAGTAATATATAAGGGGTTATCCTTATGTAAACTATGTTGTGGGATATCTTTATCTCGAAAGTCAATACAATCGACTTCTCGAGTGATGATAGTATTGGACATGGCTTCAGGTTGAATATTTTGAGGTACCATCATTTGGCTTAATGTGAGCATTAATTCATCCCTATGGGTAGGAGAAGATCTTAACAAGTCCAACAGGGAAATTTTGGCTGTAGTATTGGATAATTGTTCATTAATATTGTAAGGAGGCTTAGGTTGAACATTAGACATATGATTCCCTTTATTGGGATTTTTCAAAATAAATGGAGCTGATCCATCATTTTGAGTTTGATCCTATTGAGAATTTTGAGCCTGTTGTCTGGTAACAACTCCGATGGTACCTACAATGTTATATTGAAGACGCTGAATTGGTCTCGGTCTAGCGTTTATGGCTTGTTCATTAGGAAGGAACTGATTAGAAGAGGGTCGAGTAGTAACTCTTCTAGGAAATGGTTCTTTCGAAACCATAGCATCTGTGATAGGTTGAATCGGATCTGATTCATTTTTAGAACTATTCGATTGGTTTGAGGTGATGTCTATTTCACTTTCATTATCCGATTCTACATCACTAGGATCCGGTGTTTGAGTATTATATAGGGGTCCGGACGTAACCATGGAGAAAGTTGTGCCAAATATTTGAGGATCCTGAATAGATAATTGTCCGCTAATAGTCCCTACATATCGGGTAGGAGGGGGAACATTATGATGTTCAATTTGATTGGCCACCTCTTTACCATGTTTTGGTAAAGGATGTTGAAATATATCTAATGATTGATTAGCATTTTGATTCTGATTTTGGGGAATGTTCTTTTGAGCATTATTAGGAGGATTTTGTTTAGGTTGAAAGGCTTGCACCTCCATTTCATTATTATCAATCAAGTCTTGTATTTTATGTTTTAATATTTTGCAAGAGTTTGTAGCATGTCCAGGTCCTCTATGAAAATCACAATGTAAATCAGCTTTGTATCCGGGTATAGTTGGATCAGGTTCCCGGATAGTTGGTAATTGAATCAAACCTCTTTCGAGTAATTGGGGTAGAATAGTTGATAATGGTTGATTCAATCTAGTAAACTCTCGAGGTGGTTTATCAGGAGGTTTTAATATAAACTTCTCCGTTGTTTTCATAGTATTAACATTAGCAATGTTTCTACTATCAGTGACTCCGTCACCTACAACTTGTTTGTTTTTATATTGATTTCTGGATGTTTTCTCATCATCTTTCTTTTTGAGCTGACCTCTTCTAATGAGAGCATCTTCCACCCTTCGAGCTAAGTCTATAGCTTGATCGAAGGTGGTCAAGGTAGCAATTGATAATTCATAGGATAGTTGTTCTTGCAAATTATTAATAAAAATGTCCAACATTTCCCTATAAGGTAGCACAAAGTGCAGTTTTCCTGTCAACTGCCTCCATCTAGCTAAGAAATCAGCAAAACATTCATCTTTGTCTTGTTTTAAGTTGTATAAATCTTTAATGGTCACGTGTCTCTCGATGTAGGCACTAAATTGATGGACAAAAGATTCAGCTGTTTCTTCAAAATTCCTCAAAGAATGAGTGGGCAATTGATAGTACCACTCTAATGCCATTCCTCCTAAAATTTTTGGGAACATTTTTAGTAATAGCAAGTCATCATGTGATATATCATGACATGCTATCCTAAACATGCGAAGATGCTCTATGGGATCTTCAGTTCCTTTATATATAGGCAGGACGGGCATGGGAAAGTGCTTAGGGTATGGTTGTGCTACAACTATGGGATCCAAAGCTTGACTACACATCTCTCGATAATTATACGAGGGACGGTAGGGATCTATCCGGTCCATGCGGGAAGCTAACTGTTTCACCATGGCTTCCAGATTACCGGTTTGCCCACCATATTGGTTCGGTAGGGCATTAATATGGGATTTGTGAGCATATGATGGAGGGACATGAAGATTAGATGCTATATTGCTATTGTGTAAATTGTTGGTAGGAAGGGTGTTATGAAGAAGTTTTGAAGTTGTATTATGTTGTATCCCAGATTGTTGAAAATTGGTGTTTGGCTTCATTTTAGGTTTTTGTCGATTTGAAGCATATTGATCAATAGTTTGGCGAAATAAAGCAGTGAATGAAGGTCTCTTTTGTGTGGGAATGATTTTAGGCTCAATAACAGGTTCCTTAGGGGGTTGGGTAACCTGTTGTTTTTGCATGTTCTGAATCATAGTGACCATATCTATATTGGATGGTCCAGCTTTATCACTTTCTTGATCAACAAAGGACAAGGGATTAGTGTGTATGTTAAACATATCTTCCATGGCTGCTTGAGTGTCACTAATTTGTCCTCTATCAATACGAACTGCCATATTAAGAGCACCAATATTATTATTGAAAAATTTCCAAAAATGATCTATGTTATCAAAAGTAACAGTTTCGTCTGGAGCCATTCTAGGGGATGAGGATCCTTCCTCTTTAACATTTTCTTCTTGTTCATCTAAAACCAGCTCATCTTCTGGTTGTTCTAGAGTTTCTCCTTCTGGAATTGGATCCTCAGGAAGGGCATTTGATTTTTTTGTTTTCTTTCCTAACCAATCTTCTTCTTCTTCTTCTTCAGTTTGTTTACCATTCCTAAGTCTAGTCATTGTGCTTAAACTTAGATTTCAGCAAATATATATATATTTTTTTATATATATATATATATATATATATATATATATATATATATGCAACAAGCTTAAGAGGTATATATTTTAATTATATACCTACTATAGTATTTAAAATAAAATGTTTTGGTTTTGTTATGTTTTTGGTTTTTCTTGTTTTTTTTTTATAACAATATTATAAAGATAACAAACAACACACTAAATGCAAGAAATAATAATAATGAAAGCAATGATCTAGTTTTCTATAAACAATTTATAAATATCATTAACGGGCTCAAGTTCTTCAGGAGTCATGAAATGTTCTTCTTCAAATTGAAAATTTTCTTTCAAGAATTTGACAAAAAGTGCTATAGTGATATTATCTGTCTCAGACTCTGGTTGGTAGAAATAAAGTTCGTGGCAATACTCTCGATATAACACAGCTCTAGGAACTCTCCTCCACCTTTCCCTATCCGTAAGAACGACCTCTTGGTCTTCTACATGACCTAGGAATTGGTGTATAACAGCTTGCGTTCTCGAGGTATTCCTCGAAGGTGAACAATTCTGAAGACACAAGAGCTCTCCTATAAGCTAACCACCTATGGCAAGCTCTCTGAAGTTCATGATAAAAAATGAGTTGATGAGGATCCAGGATTCTATCTAGGGCAAACCTCTTAATTTGCCTAAGTTCGGTTGATCTAGATGAAATAATACCCAATCTCCTATTAAGTTCATCCCACAAAGGTGGAACTCTATATGTTTGAGATAGTCTAAGCAAAGAATTAAACTCTATGGCTATTATTTGATTTTCAACATTTATAGTGACAGCTAGTCTTTTCTTAGGAGCTACCATCTAAACATGATATGCAACTTAGTAGTTTTCTAATGATTTTAAATGCATCTATGTTTTTTTTTTTTTTCAAAAGGTTTTAGTTTCACGTCGGGTTCACCAAAATGTATCGCTCCAAATTTTTTGCACCCTTACCTTCAGGCTATAGGATCCATGCCCGAAAGGGGGATGGGAAAAGGATGGGACAATACCTCGGACTGAGAGGCCCTTTGAAGGTCCCGCCTCTCGGGGAGGAGTATTAAGGTGATTTTTTGACGGATGGTGGGGTTCACCAGGAAACGTTTAGTGGCAGTCTCCACGCCTAGGTTGGGAATGTGTTTGATGTGTTCAGTTTTAGCTTTAATCATTCAAATCCTAGGTTTGGCCAAATGAATCTAAACTGTTCTATATGAAATGCAGATTTAAATGAATACAAAAAATAGATTTAAACAGAAAATACAGAGAACAAGCTAAGTGAGAAAAACCATACCTGATTCCGGATGTCTGATGGAGGTTCTAATTTTTGAAGCAGTCCAGATCGTCTGGAATTTGACAGGATCATCTCCGATCTGACAGGATCATCTGAGATCTGACGAATTCGTCAGAGACCTGCAATCAGAGAAATAGACACAGAATACAGAAAATGCAGCTATGCTGATAAAGGAAAATGATGTGAAATGATAATAATGATGTTAATAAGATAATCCCAAATAGAAATGCAAGTAAATTATCATGCTTTAATAGCTAATCATGATTTTATTATGTATTTAAGCTATATGGGTGAACTCCAAGATGCAGAATAATAGGAAATAATAATAAAACTAACTAGATGCAGAATAGAATAGCAGAAAGGTATAGGAAAAGTGCAAACTCTGGGCACTGATTGCCCCCAATGTTGACTACAGTTGAAATCATCTCGAATTGGGGCGTGATCATCCGAGATTGTACAAGATCATCTGCGACGATCTGAGCTTGCTCCGACTGAAAAACAATGAAGTTCCTGCAAACAAACTTGGAAAAATACGAAGGCAAATGGTGATTTAAGATGGTCTAATGCAAATAGAACTCGTGTTACAGGAAATTTCAGCCAGGGGAATGTCAAGGGGAGGGCCTAAGATTAAATAGGCATAGGAAGGAGGTTGGGAGGTTGGAGATCATCCCAATTTGGGAGATCTCCAATGGGGGAAGTCTCTAACCACGCAGACACGCTTTTGCCCAGGTTAGAGACGCCGTTGAAACAGAAGCTAATTATGAAAAATTAGTTTTGGGACGAAATCGTCTGGACGTTCTGCTCCAGACGAATTCGTCCGATCTGAGGCGATATCGTCTGATCGGCGACGATATCGTCCAACGGACAAAACAAATCCTAAAAATGGCACGAAAAATGAGGAAAGCGATTTAATAGGCGGTTTAGGAGCGGTTTTGGGGTTGAAATTTGAATTTGAATTATTACTAAGGTAATTTTAATTATTTGCTAAGGTTTACTGCGCCAATTTTAGGGTGCTACATTTGACCAAGCGATTATGGGAATTCCTATGGTAGCTTTTGGGGATTGACTCAAGTCGACCTTATGGGAATCCTTGGAGCATTTTGGTGATTTGGAAAATGTTTTTTTTTTTTATAATAAAAAAAAAAAAAAAAAAAAAAAAAAAAAAATATTTTTTTTTTTTTTCTTTTGACCAAGCGATTGGATTTCGGGTGATGGGAATCACTTTGTATGAGATTTTTGATGGATGGACTTAGGTGATGATGGGAATCTTTGGAGTTATTTTGGGAATTTGACTTTGCAAGTGATTTTGGGAATCCTTGGAGCTTTTTGGGAGTTGACCTCCCAAGCCATTGTAGGGATCCTTGGAGCATTTTGGGATTGAGCAAGTAGCATCGATTATGGTGACTTAGATTGCTTTGGAGGTTTTATCTTTGGGATTGACACAAGTGATTATGGGAATCCTTGTGTTTAGCTTTGTTGTTGGGATTGCTACCAAGCAAGTGTAGGGATCCTGGGGGTGATGGAGCTTTTGAGTGTGGGGTGAGAATGTTGACCAAGATGGATTAGTGAGGAATGCCTATGGGGCCTTTCCTGGGTATGACCACAAATATGCGATGTATGGGATGTTATGCTTAATGGGGCAATATTTTTTGGGTTTTTGATAGACTAATTTTTGCGAGTATGAAGATGAGATCCTAAATAGCGCTTTATTATTGGGATGAGTTTGACCAAGTCCCGGATTATGGGAATCCATTTGGGGATTTTTGGTGATTGTACTTTTTGTTTTTCTTATTTTTTATCAAGCGATTATGGGAATCCTTGGAGATTTTTGGGTTGACCAAAGGGGTAATGGGAACCCTTGGGGCATTTTGGGATTGACCAAGCGATTGTGGGAATCCTTGGAGCATTTTGGGATTGACCAAGCGATTATGGGAATCCTTGGAGCATTTTGGGATTGACCAAGCGATTGTGGGAATCCTTGGAGCTTTTTGGGATTGACCAAGCGATTGTGGGAATCCTTGGAGCTTTTTGGGATTGACCAAGCGATTATGGGAATCCTTGGAGCATTTTGGGATTGACCAAGCGATTATGGGAATCCTTGGGGCATTTTTGGGGTTGACCAAGCGATTGTGGGAATCCTTGGAGCTTTTTGGGATTGACCAAGCGATTATGGGAATCCTTGGAGCATTTTGGGATTGACCAAGCGATTATGGGAATCCTTGGAGCTTTTTAGGTTGGGCTATGGCTCTTTTAGATATGGAATGGCCTCAAATGACTGATGTTCAAGGGTTCTAGTTCCTTGATTCCATCAAGAGAGGCTAGCCGGTATGTTCCAGGTCCTATTTTACTATCAATTACATAGGGACCTAACCAGTTTTCCGTGAACTTGTCCCTTATATGGGGCGGCAAGCTAGAGTTCTGTTGGTTCTCTTTTAAGACCAAGTCACCAACCTGAAAGTCCCTCAGGTGAAATTTCATGTTGTATGCTTTCTTAAGTCGCTCTTGATAGATACGTAAATGCTCGAGAGCATTAACGTGTCATTCATCAAGCAACGTAAGCTGGTCTAACCAGGCCTACCATGCAGTGTCATCATCGATGAACTCTTGCATTGATATGCGTAGGGAAGGAATTTCCAACTCGAGAGGCATGACTGCCTCGGAGCCATACACAAGTGAAAATGGAGTTGCCCCAGTGGGCATCCGAATGCTAGTGCGATAAGCCCACAGGGCAAGTGGGATTTGAATGTGCCAATCCTTATGACTGTCTATGACTATCTTTTTGAGGATGGCAACTAGCATTTTGTTTGACACCTCTACTTGCCCATTTGCCTACGGATAATAGGGTGTCAAAAAACTATGCTGAATTTTGTACTTTGTGGTCAAAGCATGCACGTCTTTGTTCTTGAATGACGTCCCATTATCCGAGATTATCTTGGATGGAATACCAAAATGACATATGATGTTATGTAAAATGAACTCCACAATGCGGGGTCCTGTCGTAGAGGTAAGCGGAACCACTTCCACCCACTTTGTGAAGTACTCTATGGCCGTTATGATAAACGTGTGATGACCTGATGATGCAGGGGAGATCTTTCCGATTAGATCTAAGCCCCACTACAAAAATGGCCAAGCCAATTGGATCGACTGCAAGGCCTGGGAAGGTACATGTGTCAAATTAGCATGGTGTTGACATTTCATGCACTTCCTCACATATGCGCAACAATCTCGCTCTAAAGATGGCCAATAATAGCCCATGCGAAGAATGCACTTTGCGATGGCCATACCACTGAAGTGGCCATCGCACGTACCATCGTGCACTTGGGCGATTGCCCAAGTGGACTCCTACTGGTCCAAGCAACGAAGGAGGATTCCTTCGTAGCTGCGATGGTACAAAATGTCTCCTAACAAGACATACTTTGCCACTTTCTACTTGAATGCTCATTTTGCGACATGCGTCAATCCAAGTGGGAGGTTACCTAACTTGAGGTAGTCCCTTATGGGTGAATACCAATCCTGCTGATCATAAACCTCGATGGTATGAACAACCAATCCCTCTTGAAGTTCATCCCTAGCAAAAGTTGAGTGGGAAAGAACTTGTAAGAATAGCGTTGTGTTGCTATTAAGGGGAGTAGGGGAGAATAAGGACCCCCAGTTGGCATGATTCAGACGATCATGGATTCAAGAGAACCTATCCTGAGGTGGTTCAATCTGGATCATGTGGATTCTTGGCATTAAGTCAGAGCTTGCACGCTCCATCATGGATTGCGATAGTGTTTTGACTTGAATGGTGGTCATATCACCAGAAATGTCTTGCGGGATTAGTGACCCCAAGGAGGCCATAGTGTCCACAAAATGATTCGATGACCGAGGGAGCGCCTCGATGTCATACCATTCAAGTTGTGCCAAGAATTTGTCCACAAGGGCTTTGTAGGCCTGCAGAACTGGGCATTTACATTGGAATACCCCTTTGACTTGGTTGACGATTAACAACGAATCACCAAAGATGTTCAATCGTTTGATGTTCATGGTGATTGTTGTCTGAAGACCTATGAGCAAGGCTTCATACTCTACATTATTGTTGGTGCACGGGAAGTCTAATTTAAATGACAGAGGCATTGGAGCACCTTGCGGTGTGAAGAATACTATTCCCGTGCCACCACCTTGCTCACATTTAGAACCATCAAAAAATAGGGTTATGTCGGCTTGTGACTCAGGCTCATCGTAATCTGGTGATTCTGAGACATGGAAGACCCCATCATCGGGTAGTTCTATGGTCAGAGGTTGATCGTCTTCGAGAGGAGCCTCTACTAGTTGATCGGCTATGACCTGACCTTTTATGGATTTTTGTCCAATAAACTCTATGTCAAATTCCATCAACAACATGATCCATTTTTCCGTGCGACTACTATGATAAGTACGACTCATCATGTATCACAATGGATTCTCCTTAGACACAACATACGTCTTGTTGCTCAGCATGTAATGGCACAACTTTTTGGTAGCAAACACCACTGCCAAGCAGAGTTTCTCAACGTATGCATAGTTAAGTTCATAACTGACCAGGGTGCGGCTAAGATAGTAAGTAGCCTATTCTTTATGAAGTTCATTCTTTTGGGCTAACATGGCGCCCAGTGCCACCTCAGTAGCTGAGATGTATAAGTAGAATGACACTCCTGGTCTGGGTGGTGCCAATACTGGCGGCGAAGCCAAGTATTGTTTAATGTCATCAAAGGTTGACTGGCACTCGTCATCCCAGTGAAATGCTACCCCTTGTGCAATAATTTGTTCATGGGTCGGCACTTGTTAGATAGTTGCGCTATGAAGCGCTTGATCGATGCGACCTTTCCCTGTAGGCTTTTGAGCTGCTTGATGGTAGTTGGGGGAAGCATTTCAAGGATTGCCTTGACTTTGTTTGGGTCCACCTCGATGCCTCGCTTTGAGACTATGAAACCCAAGAGTTTTCCAGATGTGACACCAAATACGCACTTCTTGGGATTCATTCTGACTTTATGTTCCATGAGGCGATCGAGGATCTTGCTTAAGTCATCGAGATGATCTGGGCGCAAAAGAGATTTGGCCAACAAATCATCCATGTAATCTTCCAAAGTTTTGTGCATGTAATCATGGAAGATGTATGTCATGGCACGTTGGTAGGTGGCGCCAACATTTTTAAGGCCAAAGGGCATGACCTTATAACAAAATGTCCCCCAAGGCATTGTGAACGCCATTTTTAGCTGGTCCTCGGGATTGATACAAATCTGATTGTATCCCGAAAAACCATCCATGAGGGAAAGCATTTCGTGGCCCGCTGTAGCGTCTACCAATGCGTCGATGCTCGGCAAGGGGAAATCATCCTTAGGACTCGCTTTGTTTAGATCTCAAAAATCAGTGCATATGCGAATCCTCCCATCAGGCTTCTTGATGGGCACCATGTTGGACAACCATGGTGGATAATCCACGCAGATGACAAACTATGCATCCAACAGCTTTTGCAATTCATATTTGACCATTAAGGCCATTGTTGGGTGCATCTTACGTAGTTTTTGCTTAACTGGCTTGACTGTCGGATCAAGCGTTAGATTATGCATGACTAGCTATGGATCTAGTCCCGACATGTCTTTGTATGACCATGCAAAAACCTCCTTCTTCTCTTTGAGAAGGGCAATGTAGTCGGCTTGCTCTTCGGGGGATAGACTTACCCCCAGCTTGATGATCTATGGATTCATTGGATCCAAGCCGATGTCTACGTCAGTCATCTCCTCGACCGACATGTGGGATCCATCCTCCAACTGGTGTGGAGTTGGGATCAAATGGATATCATTTGCCGAGTTTAAATCATCGTTAGGAACGTCGGGTCCCTCTTCAGCATGGAAGATATCCTAAGTTGGCCCAGGGGTAAAATGAAGCATTTCACCAAAAGGCCAGTACTCGGATGGGGATGGTGGTGAATTGACGCGATCCCAGTCTATGGCATCTATGTCTAGATACAATGACTATGCTTGGATCGGTCGGATTGTGGATGGGGGCGGTTAAGTCAATGGAGATCATGTTGATGAAATGATTTTGGTCTCCATTACCATGGGTGTGATGACTCGAACATTCTGGATGTTCTCTCGTGCTCGGGTCCGGCTCTAGAGGTATTGGCATGAATGGATCGGCCCTATGTGCGGATAGGAAGATAGGGTCTGCCCTCGGCACTGATATCGCTATAGGGTCTCTGGGCGGAAGGTATTCTTCGTATGCCCAAAGTGGCGGATTCAACACTTGTTCCCACCGCGCTGGGTCTACGTACCACTCATGCCCTGGCACTATGTTTAGCTATTCAAATATGTCATTAATATCTAAGGGGTATTGTTGTTATCGCATATGATTGAGATAGGCCATCTCAGTTTCATCTTCATAATCATTGTCAGAGATCCAAAAGCCTTCATTGGCTCCAACAACTGTTTGCGACATTAGAGGCTCGTCTTGCTCGAGCAAATTGATCTGGCCCCATTGGGGTTGTTTTGCTCTCTGTGGTGGGGCCTGATTACCTTGGAGTGGCGCTTGCTCGATTGGAGCATCTAAAGGGAACATTGTCAAGAGGTTTTCTTGATAATCATCCATGGGGATCACCTGTGAGTGATCGCTATTTGATTCGAAGGGGTCATACTCTGACTCATCCTCTGAGGACCCTTCTTGACATTGTCCAGACCCTCCTTGAAAATGAGCTCTCGAGATTTCTCCTCTCTCGAGCGAAGGGAAGGGATTGCGAGGGTCAACAAGGTTGATTGTCATTAATGGGAGATAATCCCTCAATGTATATGTCATGTTAGGGTTGGCATATGGATCTGATGCCAATCCCCCCTTGTTGCCTATCCCTAGGCCTTGCATGTTCTCCACCAAGATGTCCAAGGGCAGGGGGTGGTTGAACCCTACTCCTAACTTGTCATATGGCATTTGGTATCTTGGTTGGCAAAGAACACGTACCCCTTGCTCATATCTGCCTAACCCATATCCATGCCAATTGCATTGGCCAAGGTATCTCAAAGCAAAGTCTGGGTTAGACAAATAGTTGACATTTTTAGCAAAAGGCTCTTCATCTTCATCCTCTTGCATGCATGGTGCAACGCCATGATCAAGGCCCCCATACACAAAGTTTGTTTGGTTCGACGGGTAGCCTAGGGGAACAATAGTGTCGATGGGGAGGCGAGGTCTCCCCATGTCCTGCATGGACTCCAGTGTGGGTGTTGCTACAATATTCCACACCAGATACTCCCCCAGGCCCGTATTGGCCATTTCAACGGTGATTGTTGGTGGTTGAGGGGGAGGGAATGGAAGTTCTCCCCGAGTCCACTCCATGTCGGGTGAACTAGGAGTCTCAACTTCCATTCGGCTAGGCATCTCCTCAGTAGAGATAGTTGATACTGATGGCAGTGTCTCTTCCAGAGGTTGCGCCTCTTCCAGAGGTTTCTTCCCTTTGTCCTTCTGTTTGGCCCCCATAGGTGGCATCGTTGGTGGAGGACCAGACGATGAAGATGGACCCGGCTGGGGTTTTGAAGAACTTGCTAATGGGGATGCCTGCGGAATCGGACCCTGTTTAGATGGATTCAATTGGAAATCCAAATGCGTTGATGGAAGGGTCGATTGCGGCATCAGCTGCACCGCATTACAATACTTGAAGGGTTCTAAGTCCACCGGGACTACATGCACCTCCCCTTCAAATGTATACTTTAAGCACTGGTGAGCTATCGAAGGGACACACTTCATGTCCCTAATCCATGGCCGACCCAGCAAGATGTTGTAGGCCATCTCACCTTCCAAGATGTGGCACAATGTAGGTATAGTCTTTTGTCCCACTTGGATGGGTAGGACTATTGTGCCAACTGTCGAGCATATTGCATCATTGAATGCTCGCAGAGTGTAGGTGGAAGCCGTGATGTGAGATGTGGGCAACTTCAGATGTTTTAGGGCCACGGTTGTGATGATATTACTGGACGAGCCAGTGTCTATCAACACCCTCTTATATGGGATCCCGTTGACCCATGCGATAACGTGCAGGGGTGGATCCGCCATGTCATCAGGTACTGATCTCAATTCGTCTTCCCAAAATGTGATGACTGGCTCAGTGCATCGTTTGACATGTCCCACAAAGTTGTTGAAAGAATTTGTTTCATGGGGCTGCAACTCGATGGCTTTCAATATCTCCATTAGAGCCTCTCGATGGGGCATTGATTGTTGTATGAGCTCGTATATGGAGAGCCTAGCCGAGGTGGTCCTCAAACTCTGAGTGAGTTTGGTCCAAAGTGTGGCCACTGGTCTAGGCGGAGGAGGTTGTGCAAGGTGCTGTTGTGGTTGTGACATTGTTGGCACCTCTCCTGCAGTTGTCACAGGAGCATTTGTGCTCGGGTACCTCCTATTTTGAGTCACTATACTGATCATCCCTACATACCCCTGCATGGGGCAGTTCTGTGTGACCTCATTAACTTGTAGGGTCTTTTCCTATGGAGCATGAGTAGGCAAGGGGTCTTTAAAGACCTCCATTTGTTGATTTCTTGGTGCCATGGGATTATCCACCGCTAGTGTCTTGTTATCAATTAGGTCTTGCACCAAGCCCTTAAACTTCTAGCAGGCATTTAGGTCATGTCCCTGCCATCTGTGGAACCTACAGTACAAGTCCTCCCTATACCCCTTAGGCTTGGGAGCGTTGGGGTCTATGGTTTGAATCTTTGGTAGGTTGATCAAATTTGCCGCTAACAAGTGGTCAAACAGGGAGTCCCTGGACTCTGTGTAGGGTGTGTATTGTCGCCTAGGGCGATGCTGCTGACTCTATTCTTGCCTCTGATTTTCTCTGTCATAGTTGTTAGGAGGCACCGCCTGATAGTTAGCCTTTTGGGGCTGTGTTGCTTGTGCAGGCTTAGGGACATTGATAGCAACTTGATTGACCGCAACGGGTTTCTATTGCGTGGTCCCTATTTTAGTGTTCTTAGTCCACTCTTTTTTCTTAGGTTTGGCTATCTCGCCATCCTGTATCTTGATCTCTTCAATGATCCTAGCTTGCGCTAGAGCTTCTTCTAAGGTGGCATATTGTTGCAGCTGCAATAGCATAGAGATCGATCTCAAACAGCTCTTTGAGAACATTTGAGTGAGGTCGGACATAGGAGGGAGGTAGGGCAGCTTTGAAAGCAAAGTCCTCCATCGATTCCCATAGGCCGCCATGGTTTCTTCCTCATACTGCCTGAGGTTGGCTAAGTCACTTAGTGACGCCTTCTTCTTGGTGTTGAAGGTGAAGCATTCGAGGAATGCATCCACTAACTGATCTAAGTTGTTAATGTTGTGCTTTGGTAATTGAGTAAACCAATCCGAGGCAGGGCCTACGAATGTGGTTATAAATGTTCTTAATAACAAAGCATCATTGTCCTGAATGCCAAAGCATTGGCTCAGGAATCTCGTCACATGCTCTTGAGCATCTTCCTCACCTCTAAAGGTTGCCAACTGAGGCAGCTTAAAGTGTTCAGGGTAAGGGGGTGCTGGCACTGACGGATGCACAGGATGACTACGGAGCTGGCGTAAAGTGGGCTTTTGGGGCCCAAAAGTTTTGGTTTCCACAGACTCCAGACGCTCTAGCAGTGCTTTATATGCATCTGAAGATTTAATCTCTTCCTCTTTAGTTTGCTCCCGTTGTGGGTTGTGGGAGACTTGAGGCCTATAGAGGGGTGGCCGGATAGCAACCCCTCCACCTTGGTAGGGCATTTTGGCCTACTCTTCTTCTTGCTCATACTCCTCGTAAGCTTCTCGAGGAGTCTCTGGATGAGACCTATGACCCTGGGTGGGTCCCCGTGGAGGGTACCCATCGTTGTTCCAGGGAGTGGCCTCCCGCTCAGGTCTAGGAGGTCTCGGAGGTAGCACTTGGTAAGGTCACGGAGACCTATCTCGCACCAAGGGGTTGCGCCTCTCATACGGTTCCACTCTTTGGGTGCGAGGGGTTGGAACCCTCTCAGGCATCGGGTTATGGAGCAGCTCATCTGTTTGGCACCGAATGCGCTCTTTGCTAAGGTGATATAGATGCTCTAGCTGTTGTTGGTCTTGCTCAAGCCGCGTGATCTACGCTTGGCGGGCGGCATGTCTGGCGACTACCAGGTCAATTTGTTCCACCATCTTGAGCCTAGGAGGCCTGGATGCCTCTCCTATGCACTTACCTCGGTCGCGATGATCCGAGATCTCAATAGGTCACTTCCCTCTGTCGAGGTTGGCGGAATTTACCCGAGGCTCTGGCCTCAGTAGGTGATCATGGTATATAGCGGGTGCGGAAGCGCATGGCTCCCGCATTGTATATTGCTCTTGAGGAATGTAATGGTCTTCCTCGTGCTCCCTTTCGTATGTGTGAAAGGGGCGGGCAGAGTTGGCTCGCCCTGCTTGAAGAGCCTTGCGCTCTGGGTTTTGTCTATTGGTTCTAACAGTGATGGGGGGTAAAGGAGGGATGCCATAATCATGTGGCCTCTCCTCATGGACCCTATGCTGCTCTAGCGCTTCATCGCATGGTGGCCACTCATATCGAGCTTCTAAGGGAGCCTTCTTGTCTATGTTGAGCGCCACGTGTAAGGACTCCTCCTGAAAGGGGCTATGATGAACGGGTGTGTCCCTCAAAGGGGTGCCTCTATAGTCCCATTCTGAAATGGAACGATGTGGACTCTCTTGTGGGTCAGGCCGCCAAGGCGGTATGACCAAGTCCTTGGGGCTATAGCGGAGGTGACTTGTGCCCCCTTGTACACTCTCCACAGCTTTCGCCCTTGATTGGGCTTGGCTACGGGTGTACACCATGGTGGTGTTTTTCTACAAGCTATGTAGGTTTTTATCTCTTTTTATGATTTTTTTATGCTACACTAAACAGAAAAGAGCACACACACACAAAGCAATGATTATCTCGTTTAAAGATTAAAAGTGTGTCCTAAACCTGGTTTAGTGTGTTTTGGTTTTTGTTTTTTTTTGTTTTTGAAGGTTTTTGTAAAGAACGTTTAAATGCAATATGATGGCTCTTATGACTCCCAAAAATGGTCGCCCCTTCGATATACCATTGCCAGGCCGATATACCAACCTCTCTATATACCCGCCCTTACGTGAGGGAAACTATAGGTACGTGAGAGCAGATGGTACGTGGAACGTAGGCGGTACGAAAGGGGAATCACCCTGTTTATGACACCTACCATAGAAGACTTATCCTCATGTGCTGGGAATCACCCCAACTACACTCGGTCAGCTTTTGTCAGGATTTACGTCTAGCAACAGTAGCGATCGGGGTAATGGATGCAAAAATTCAAGCCAAGGTGGTGATGAAATCCACCGTTGGTCTTGATCAAGGGCTGGGGTTTTACGACCAGCTCCTTGGTGTTTAATTTGCCACGTGATGTGTGGGGTTCTTTTTATTTTGCAAAAAGGAAACAAGCAAGCAGTAAAAGAAAACTTTCCCTAAGCAAGCAAGTAACCCAAAAACAGAAAAACTGAAAACAAAAAATGATAGGAAAAGTTCAGAATCCCTACCTCTTCTCTACCCAAATCTGTTGGCTCTGAGTTTCTGCCCTGAAACTGTGCAGAGAGCTATTCGTCCCTAGATGGGATGAATAACAGAACTGAATTCATCACAGGGTGGGGCGCATTCCCATTCGTCCCTGGGTAAGACGAATTCTAGCTCTGTATTCGCCACAGACTGGAACGAACAGCAGTCCCACGTTCGAAAAAAATGATACCTGCAAGCAAAAAGCAAGTTTTGATCAGATTTCTGATCTAAAAAAAAATAGAGGATAGAGTCCCACCGTGATCACCACTGAAAGCACGAGGATATGGAAACAAAAAAAGGAAAAGCTCCAAGTACGATGCAAAACGGAACTAAACTTAACGCTAAGTCCTACGAATTGAAAATGCATGAAATAGGAAAAGCATAAACGAATTGAAACCCAAATGAAAAGCCAATGCAGAAAATAGCCCTTTATTTTATTGATATGTTTCAGAATTCGGTTACAATTTGCCTCCTCCCTTTTTAGGGGCGAGGAGCGTTAAATTTGTTTCTTTGTTACATCCATGGATGCCATTCCTTCTTTCGCGTGCCCACATGTAAAGTGGGCGGACCAAACATCACCGCCACTTGCGTTGATGAGTCTTGACTCTTCGTTGCTCCTCTAATGTCCAGATCCTACGTTCAAAGAAACAAGAAACAATCAGTAGCACCTGTGGATGAGATGAAACATGCAATCCCCAAGCCTACGATTAGTGCATGCAAAGAATAAATAAAACGATAACTAACATATATCCAAATGATCTAAAAATTTGACAGGGGCATCAAGACCTCACAAAGGAAACACTACAAATAGAACAATCGAGAAATTCCTCACAGATTTGAATTCGCTCCGGGGCGGGACGAATAGACTTGCAACAAAATGCCAGATAGCACCGCTCAAAATGTCACATCTGGACAGCTCCAGATCTCCTACAAAAGTGGGGGTTAGCTAATTGGGGGTATTTTGGGAAGACCCAGATGGTCAGATTTCCCCAATCAGGCCTCCGTTAATGGGAATTTTATGGGGGTTACCTGCAAGTTAGTAAAGGCAAATGAAGATGGAAACATGATCAAAATTGTTCAAAACAATGTCAAATTTAAATGGCAACCTATCTAAGCAGCATAGAATTAAATACAAGAATAACAAGAAAGATATCTGCCACAGATTTCCAATCACTCCGAGGCGGGGCGATTAGGACTGTAGTAGTGTGGGGGGCGCCCGAGGGCAGGCCGCCCGTCGTTTGGGGGCCCGATTTCGGCACCAATCCACTTGGGATGGGTCCAAAATATCTTGTGGGGTATTGTCGACAAATTTGGTGGGATATTGTGACCAAATGTCAGGTTTTGGTTCTGGATTTGCGCTTCCAATAACCACCCTATGACCTCTTTTCCAAAAGAGATCAAGGATGTGAAAGGCACAACTCGAAAGGGTGTGGGTGTGAAAGTAAAATGACAGCACTTCATTGCTCAAAAATGCTCCTTCTCTGTATATTTTGGGGTGAGGAAACTCACCAATTTATAGACCTGGAGGTCTCTTGAATTGGGCATGCAGAGGTGCCACTTGGCAATCATGCCTTCCCAGGGGGAAGGAGATTCCTCCCTGATTAGGGACTTCATGACTGCCCTTGCAACTGCCTCTAATGCTCGAAAATGCTCACCCACACTCCCATGCGATGAAGGAAGCGTTAAGTGGCGGATCTGAGCTGCCATTTGTCAAGATTTGACTTTTTTCCCGTCAAACCTGCTATTCGCCCCACCCTGGAGCGAATACTACTATTCATCCCTGGGTGGGGCGAATCCCAGTTTGAAATCGTCCCTGGGTGAAATGAGTATTGAGCAAAGTGCCTGAAGGTGCCAAATTGACTTCTGACCTTCCAAAACTACTGTGAGAGTGGTTAGGACCACTGTTTAACCTCTCGGGGCTGCCCTTGGGGCTGTGTGTGTCAATGCGATCAGTGTTTGCAGTCACATAATCGGATTGGTGTTGTTTTGGTGTCTACACAAATACACTTAATTGCCAATGTTGAGATCCAAATATGCAGAATGCCAGTAATCAAAAAAATAAGCAACATGAAGCAGAAATATTAAAGAAAGGCAGCATACAAGATAGACGCAACTAATGAGCCAAGTATACTTTTGTATTAAGAGCAGACGTACAGCTTAGAGAAGTTTCTTAGCAAGATATCCCCTTTTTCCCCCATTTTTACAATGAGACGCACTTGTTATTTATAGAAATTTTCCCTCCCAATTACAATGAGAAGCACATATCCCCAAACCTACCAAAAGCTACAAAAATGGGAGAGATTTGATCTTGGTAGGCAATCCCTGTACTTGCAGTATGCTCTCACTTGATCTCATACAACTTTTGATAGTATTGGTCGCTGAAAAAGGGACCATTATCTAGCTTTGGTAGATGGGGTACAATTATCTTTCAATTTCGAGCTACTCTTCCTTAAATTCCAATCGATGCGAACTCAAAAATATGACTTGGAGAAGAAGGGAAAAAACATCCCAAACGCTCTCTTTAACTGCAGCTAAAAATTGCTAAAAAGGTAAGATGCGCCCAGAATCGCTAAAGAGCGAAGGCGATCTTAGGAAAGATAAGCCAAGGCAATCCTTGTCCTGAGCTCGAAAGCGCTCACAAGATGAGTGATTTCGGGCTTTTCTACTTAGCACCGATGATTTTGAGCTCAGGGAAAACTCTTTGTTGGATGTCTCTAGGGAAGCCGAGCGATTTTGGGTTTGGGGAAGATCGACAATGATTTCAGGCTTAAAGCTTTAGCAACCTCGCAAGCTCAAAAGCGTTGGACACTCTTGTGCACTAGGCAGATTTTCTCTTCGCGGTGGTGATCTCGAGCCTGCCTACTCCTTTTTGATGCCCCTTTTAGCTCGAAACTTGCCATAGATATGGGCGAATAGTGCATGCGGTAGCAACTTCAGGTTCAAAGGATTTAGGCAAATTTGCCATTTTGAAACACGATCCTTAGACGCTCAAAAACCCATCTTCGCCAAAAATCATGCAACAAAAAAATGATATTGGGAAAGGGGAAGAACACTTGGTAAAATTTTACAATTTTATGTCGATGATGGCATTAGATCTGATGGAAGTTGGGGACCAAAAATAGAACACCTTGTAGAAGCACCAAGGAAAATCACCATAACATATGAGGAAAGAACGGAGAAGAAGGAGAGTGGCAACAACCTGATAAAATTTATGCCCTTATTAAAAATGTACCAACATGTACATACTTTGGTATATTCAAGAAATTACAAGGGGAAAGTAGTCAGACACCTCACCTTATGGCACAACAGACAATACTAGAAGGAGATAATTGCCAAGCAACTGCATGACGAAAGAGAAGCAACCTCAAAGTTGCTGAATTACAAAGTCTACATGCTTTAGCCAAGGAAGAAGCAGAGACACCAATAGAGCAGCGTAAAAAGTCGTTGAGGACAACAACAAATATAAAGGGGAGGACAGATGTAGATAGTAGTTCTAAGAAACAAAAGTAAAAAGTGTTTGTAAAAAGGTTTACACATTTGCAATGACATGAAATGTAATGCAAATTCAATTTAAATGAAATGAAATGAAAAGTTTTATGAAACACAAATACAACTGTTGTAAAACCTTAAACAAATCACGTCATTTGCTAAGGTTAATTAAGGTTGTTACGTAGGGAGTTTTGGTAGTTGGGGAAAATGTCTTGGAATTGGTTATAGTAACCACCAAGACGATGCTTTAAATAGGCCCCCCCTCATTTCATTGTGTATCCATGACAATGCATGTGAGAGACTAGGTTAAGTCTAAATACAGTCACAATGACTCTGTAAATTGTGTAACTTGATAATACAAATGGCTATCTTGTTCCCAATCATGTATCTTGTGTGATGTATGTTGTGATATGTTGTTAAAGTGTGCACAAGTGTTTGTTATTATAGGTTATAGGCTTGGACAAGGAGTGTTGCAAACATCGACCAGAACATAGCAATCACCGATGCCAACAAAGAAAGAGTTGACATCATCATCAGCCAATGTTGATATAGTTGATGCTATCACAGTCTACGACAACACAATTGATGTTGACATAGCCCATGCCATCATGATTGCCACCATCATCGACATCCAAATCTAGATTTTCATCATGACGTTAAGATGTCGGTATGCCATCATCATCCAATCGTGGTTGTCATGTCAGAGTTTCGTCATCTTGATATGTTGTCAAACCACTGGCGTTTGAGCTATGTTGTCATTGAGTGTACACTTGTTGATTGAAGTCCATTGTCGTCATGAGGAGGATGTCGTCTAAAGCTATGATCAATGTTAGAACTTGTAACTCCTTAGTTCATTGATTGCCATTCCCTCACCCCTAGGGATTCTCATTGTTGTCTACATTCACCACAGTCTAATAGTTAGAAATTGAACACAATTCACCATACATACCCTAGCATTCAAAACACATGATAGAAGTACAACAAAGAAAAATTAGTCACAACTTCCATAGATGCATAAAAAATTACAAATGCATACGACCGAAAGAGGCTCGATGCTCCTTAGACAATGGCTCAAGGATCAAGTCCCACTCATACAAATGAGAAGAGGTGAAAGGAAGAGCATACAAGGCTAGGTATTAGGCACAAGCAAGTAGCTCCCAATGCCTTACAATGAATTTTACATGCCTATTTATAGACCAAGACTAAGGGGCTTTTCCCTCCAAAATCCTGTGTAGAAGTCCTAAGAATTATCTTTTGATATGTTGCCAAGATCTTTTTGTACCTAAATTCAGCTACCTCGAGGTCTCTAGATCTAGGGCCATTAATTCTAAAGGCTTTTGGGCCCTCAAATGAGAATTTGTTGCCATCACCCCTTACTGCAGCACTTAGATGGTTGTCACGCCATTAATCCTTTCCTAGTCTGAGGCTCTGAACATCAAAGCTCTCACAGGCCTTCGTTTGCTTTCTAGGATGTCTCTCCAGCTAACACTGTTGATATGGCCTCCTTGATTGGTGCATGTTGGCAGGGTAGTCTTACCCGTGTGGTGATAATTTGGTGCAACTGCCACATGGGTGACTATGACGAGCTAGGCCATGAAAGTCAACTTTGATGGCCAATGGCAAGCATCACTTTAATTGGTCTTTGAGTTGCCTTTCCTAGTTTGTGAAGAGTTGCCACATGCCCTTGCTGAGGTAGGATCTCTTTCTAGCCAATGGCGACCCTTTTTGGATTGCCTCCTAGCACTTTTTTTCCACTCCTGAGTAGCTACAACATGTCCGGTCCTAGGCTACAGTAGGGCCTTTTCTCTTTTTGCGCTAGCCTCTATCGAAGGGAGAAGCATGGGATGTCGAATGAAATATCAAGGGCCCACGAGCTTCGACATTCCTTGGTCGCCTACTTTAGGTAGGAAAATAGCATCGACCATTGACTAAGAGTCCAACGTGGCTTTGATACTTGTTTGCCTTTCTTTGATCTACGATGCCAATGCCCGATCTTTCGACTGAAGGTGGGTTACGCCTTCCGATCCCTTTTTGCTAGTCTCGCTTCTAAGTGGATGTTTCTTGGAGTGAACTGCGAATGTAGGGAAACTTCCTTATAGTCTTGGTAGATCCCAAGGGATCCTCTGCCTACTAAATATGGTGAACCAAAATACTTTGCCTTATCTATGGGCATGGAGTCAAAATGGAATCCAGAAGATTACAAAAAAGAAAAGCAAGAAAAATGAGTAAAAATGGAAATGAGTGAAGAATGGTGTAGGGATCTACTGTGAGTGCAGCTTGCTCATATGGGCCGTTATTTCCTCCCAATCCTGTTTGGATGGCAATTTCACCACCTAAAAAAGGCGATAGCACCTCTGGAGCTTGACTTGCTCATCGCGTCAGAAGCTTGCTACTCCGCACATGACCACTTGCACCTTTACCTTGAGATCTACCAAAGCCCCGATGGCTTTCACAACATCTTCTTTGGTGAGGAGTTATGGCCACTTTTGAAATTTCAATCTGTTTCATTTCTGCAACTCCATCCCCTGCACATATTCTTGCTTTGACAAGAGCCTTATTATTGGTCGTCCAAGGGTAGAGCAACCCTTTGTAGACAACAGTTCTAAGAAGAAATTACTATTTGGAATTGTTTGATGAAATGTCTACATAATACTTGGAATTTTGATATAAAATCATGTTTTGCAATATATTTTGATGTATGTAAATCAGTCATCATGAATGAGTACGGACTGATTAATAATAATGCATGTAATGACAAATTGCGTAAACTAGACGTATTAAACTGATTAGTTAACTAGACAAATGGTTTAGTTAAGTCATACTAGTTAATTAGCTTGGGACTAATTAGTTAGCAATTTAGAATGATTAGTTAAGGCAATAACAATGGACAGTTGGTGACGGTTGAGCCTGGTTGGTTGCAGTAACCACCAAGGCTATCCTATAGATACCCCCTACTCATTTTTTAAGGATCCATCGATCCACCATTTATGAATGAATATAGCAAGCAAGATTGTTCTAGTGTGGTGCATATTCATGTGTGAAAGACATTGTATTGTCTTGCATGTTATGAATGCCATGGAGTAGATTGGAAGTTGTCTTGTATTTCCAATGTTGTGTGTGTTGTGCAGAGTTACAGGCAAGAGTGATCAATGATGAGTTCGATGGATGCGAGACGCAGGGCAAGTGTTGTTGAAAACCTGTCTAGGCCTACCTGCCACTCGTCTAGGCCTATCCATCTAGGCCTACCCGTCATCCATCTAAGACCTGCAATCATCCATATGGTGCTCACCTGTCTAAACCTTGCACCACCCATCTAGCACCCAACCCATATAGGTCGAAGCTACCCATCTGGAGGTACACGTATAAAGGTAGCCCATCAGAATTTACTCACCTAGCCAATTACCTATCTAGGAATTAACCCATCTGGAAACTACCCTCCTAGACTTCTCATTCTGCAACTTTTCTATCTGGATTATCACACCTGTAGTCATCAGTTATTGATTACTCATCAAGGGGTACACATTAGCATTTGGTATCATGGTTAATAGTTAGGTTTGCCATTCCTTTTCCTCCTAAACCTTTATTATTTTGTCATCCTAAGGTACTTACCCCTGTCTACACCCTTCTGAATCAAGGAGTATAGGGGATCCCTCGAGCCGATGATTGTCACAACCAAGGTGCACATCTAGGCCTTGCACTCTTGCGTGGCCTTCTCTTTCTCAAGCATGTCCCATATTTTACTCAATACGGTCTCTCAATTCATGAAACCAACAACTAATAGCTCCTGCTCATTTTTTGCATAAATTTGGGCTTGGAATCCCTTCGCTTTAGAAACTTTGTTGGTAATAGCTGCTAGGGCTTGCTCAATATCTAGGCCAATTAATATGCTTTGTTGGGAAGTCGTGCTCATGAACTCAATTTACCAGGACATTAAATATATGGCTCTGGCTATGCCATCCCAATACGTGGTACAAACTCCCCTTATCATCCTTGTGGTATTTTGTTGTAGGCCCTCCGCACTCTTCTTTTTTTGTCTTCAACTCTCTTTGGAAATTGGCCCTATTGGAGATGATTTTGGCCTCCAAGGAAACAAGTTGGTCCATTAAGCCTTGATTTTTATCCCTCTCCTCCTCTAGGAGAGCAATGGTTGCTTGGGCACTTTTGAGCTGCTCTATTTGATTTTGTAGCCCTTTGACCTCAATCCATGAGCTTTTGAGGGTGTTCCTGACTTCCTCGAGCTCTTTCTCCCTCTACATCAATTTTCTTTTGAGGGCCACAAAATCATGGTTGACGATCTTGTTTTCCTAATTGGCTAGCTAGACTTTATCCCTAGCCTCGAAACCTCAGAGATTGATGGTTTCTAGGGTAATCTGGTAAATTTATAATTGCATTTGTCCCTCAAGCTTGGAGACCATTGGGTTCATATGGATGAAATGGAGGACTTTCTCCTGAGGGTCGAATATGATCCTAAGCCCTTTTTGGTTGGCCTTGCCAATCTTTTGGCTTCTTTCCTCTAGGTGTACTTCGAGGATTTTTACTATATCTCACTAAAATATGGTGACACACCTCGTACAACGATACGGACTTGTGAACTTACCAGCCATCTTTGTAGGTGAAAGGGTGGAAACACCAGCTCGAAGAATGGACAGGTCGAAATGGGATGGGAAGCAAAAGGGAAGGGCAATAATTCCCTAACTAGGAAGGGTTGAGAGTCAATATGCGGGGTGTCTAGAGTAGAAGCTAGTGGGGTAAGAACCTTTGGGTTCGGAAGAAGTCCCATGTGGAAATTTGGCATTGACGGGATTGCATAGGAAGTCAGGTCAGCTAGGGGGAAGTGATGTGGGCCTAAGCTAATGGGGCCAACAACATAGGTGGTAGAGTGCTAACAAATGGTATGGAAAAGAGAGGTGTGCTAGGTAATCCACCAGCCATCGTAGACACAACAGATTGAGATCTCATTCTTGAAGACTCTACCCTTCCTTTTGTTGGTGGAGGGCTAGTGCTACAAGATGACTCCCTTCTTCGTCACTGCAATGTCGATGAATTTTCTTGAGGTGATAGCTTCGTAACTGAGACATGTTCCTTGGAGTGATCTCAAGTTATAGCTTCTATAGCTTTTGAGGGGAATTTCGTTGTGTATGACCCCTTTGGAAGTTACTTCTATTGTTGTTCCCTAGGGAATCATTCCCCCTATCACTTCCTTATTGCCTCCGCCTGCATAGGCACTTTGTTTGTCCATGTAATCCTTGTCCCAGTTCTCAACAAATTTTGTGTCCTCATCTATTTGTCCATACACAAGTGCAAGTTTCTTAATATTCTGTTGAAACTCCCACTAGGCATTGATTTTCTCTTCTTTCCATTTGTGCCCCTTCAAATATTTTGAATTAGACGTGTGAATGTGAAAGTTTGGGTCTACTATACTTGTTGCTATATAGGTCTCGTAAGCCTTCTTCCTTGGTGGTGCTAGTGCTTGGTACAAAATTTGCTTTAATAGAAGTGTGTTTTCATCCATAGGGTTCCAGAGGGCTTCAAGGTCCGGTTTGGACTCATGCATGAATTCCACTAAGTTCTTGACTTTGGTGAGACACTCAATGAACTTCTTGTCAAGATCATACTTCTACTCTCTTGGCACCATTTGCAACTTGAGATTTTTAAGCTTCTGGTCGAAGATGTCGTGGGTCTTCCATTTCAACAAGGTGACCTCGTCATAGGTGAAAGGAAGCTTGAAGAAATTGGTCTTGTTCCTTCCACTCATGAAATTTGTGTTGATGGAGTCTAGTTGTCGAAGCACTTCAAACATAAACTCGTTCAAACACATGGGTCTTGCTAAAACCGTGCATTTTGAGGCAAGATCCCTTTCTGGCCAATGACAAGCCTTTTTTTATTGCCTCCTCACACTTCTTTTCCCCACTCTCGAGTAGCTACCACATGTTTGATCTTGGGATGTAGTGAGGCCTTTTCTCTCTTTGCGCTAGCCTTTGTCAAAGGGAGAAGCATGGGTCGTCGAATGAAAAATTGAGGGCCCACGAGCTTTGGCTTTCCTTGGGTACCTACTTTAGATAAGAAAAGAGCATTGACCATTGATTAAGAACCCAAAGTCCTACATAGCTTTGATACTCATCTGCCTCTCTTTGCTTTGTGGAGCAGCACCCACTCTTTCAACTAAAGGTGGGTTGTGCCTTTTGACCCCTTTTTGTTGGTCTCATTTTTGAGTGGATGTTTCTTGGAATGAAGTGTGAATGTAGGGAAACTTCCCTATAGTATTGGCAATTCCCAAGAGATCCTCCACCTACTGAAGATGGTGAATCCAAACACCTTGCCTTGTCCATCGACATGGAGTCAAAATGGAAGCGAGAAGATAGCAAAAAAGAAAAGCAAGAAAAAGGGGTAAAAATGGAAATGAGCGAAGAAAGGAGTAGGGGAGCTACTGCGGGTGTAGCTTGCTCATCTGGGCCTTTATTTCATCCCACTCTTCTTTGGATGGCAATTTCACCTCCTAGAAAATGCGGTATCACCTCTCGAGCTTGACTTGCTCATCACACGAAAAGCCCTCTACTCCACACGCAACTACTCGCACCTATACCTCGAGCTTCTACTGCTTTTGATGGGAATTCCTTTATGTATGATCTCTTTGGAAGTCACTCTTCTATTTTTGTTCCTCTATTGATTGCCTCCTAGCACTTCTTTTCCCCACTCCCGAGAGGCTACCACATGTCCGGTCTTGGGCTACAGTAGGGCCTTTTCTCTTTTTGCACTAGCCTTCATCGAAGGGAGAAGTGTGGGTTGTCAAAAGAAATATCGAGGGCCCATGATCTTTGACATTCCTTGGATGCCTACTTTAGGTGGGAAAAGATAATCGACTATTGATTAAGAACCCAACAACCCGCACAAATTTAATACTTGTCCACCTTTCTTTGCTCTACGGTGCAGTGCCCACTCTTTCGACTAAAGGTGGGTTGTGCCTTTTGAACCCTTTTTGTTGGTCCTGCTTCTAATTGGATGTTTCTTGGAGTGAAATGGGCATGTAGGGAAAATTCCCTATAGTCTTGGAGACTCCCAATGGATCCTCTGCCTACTAAAGATGGTGAACCCAAATACCTTGCCTTGTCCATCGACACGAAGTAAAAATGGAAGCCAGAAGATAGCAAAAAAGAAAAGCAATAAAAAGGAGCAAAAGTGGAAATGAGTGAAGAAAGGAGTAAGGGAGATACTGTGGGTGTAGATTGCTCATGTAGGCCTTTATTTCCTCCCACTCATCTTTGGATGGCAATTTCACTTCTTCGAAAATGCGGTAGCACCTCTAGAGCTTGAATTTCTCAGCACGCGAGAAGCCCATTGCTCCGCACGCGACTAATTATAGCAATACCTCGAGCTCTACCAAGGGTTCGATGGCTTTCACAGCGTCTTCAATGGTGAGGAGTTATGGTTGCTTTTAAAAGTTCAATCTATTATTTTTTTGCAACTCCATCGCTTGCACATATTCTTACTCTAACATAAGCCTTTTGTTAGTCATCCAAGCGGAGGGCAAACCCTTTCGAATTAGGGAGTCTATGGGACCCCTCAGGCTGATGATTGTAGCAACCAAGGTGCACGGGCCTTGCACTCTTGCACAGCCTTCTTCTCAAGCGTGTCCCATATTTTCTTCAATACGGTCTCTCAATTCAAGACATCGGTAGCTAATAGCTCCTGCTCATTTGTTGCGGTAATTCGAGCTTGTAATCCCTTCTTTTTAGACACTTTGTCAGTCAAGTTGCTAGGGATTGCTCAATATCTTGGTCGATTAGTATGCTTTGCTAGGAAGTCATGCTAATGAACTTGATTAGCCAAGACATTGAAGATGTGGCCTTGGCTATGCTATCCCAATACACGATACAAACTCCTATATAATCCTTGTGGTATTCTGTTGTAGGGCCTCCACACTCTTCTGTATTTTTTGCCTCCAACTCTCTTTGGAAATTGGCCCTATCGGAGATGATTTTGGCCTCCATGGAAACAAGTTGGTCCATTAAGCATTGATTTTTACCACTCTCCTCCTCTAGGAGAGCAATGGTTGCTTGGGCACTTTTGAGCTGTTCTATTTGATTTCATAGCCCTTTGACCTCAAGCCATGAGCTTTTGAGGGTGTTCCTAACTTCCTAGAGCTCTTTTTCCCTTTTCATCAATTTTCTTTCAAGGGCCACAAAATCATGGTTGACGATCTTATTCGCCTAATTGGCCAGCTTGACTTTATCCCTAGCCCCAACACCTCATAGATTGATGGCTGCCAAGGTCACCTGGTAATATTATAGTTGCATTTGTCCCTCAATCTTGGAGGCCATTGGTTCATATGGGAAAAATGGAGGACTTTCTCATGAGGGTCGAATCTGCTCCTAAGCCCTTTTTCTATTGGCCTTGCTGACCTTTTGGCTTCTTTCCTCTGGTGTACTAGGACTGCAACTAGGACATGTTCCCTAGAGCAATTTTGGGTTGCAACTTCTACAGCTTATGAGAGTAATTTCTCTATGTGTATGACCTCTTTGGAAGTCACTTTTATTATTGTTCCCTACGGAATCATTCCCCCTATCACTTCCTCATTGCTTTCGCCTACATAGGCACTTTCTTCGTCCATATGCTCCTTGTCCCAATTCTTGTCAAATTTTGTGTCCTTGTCTATTTGTCCATATGCAAGTGTAAGTTTCTCAATCTTTTGTCAAAACTCCCACCAGGCATTTATTTTCTCTTCTTTCCATTTGTGCCCCTTAGGTACTTCGACTTAGCCACGTTAATGTGATAGTTCGGGTCTATTGTACCTTCTGATATATAGAAGTCCTTGTAAGCCTTCTTCCTTGGTGGTGCTAACGCTTGCTCCAAAATTTGCTTTAATAAAGGTGTGTCAACTTCATCCATAGGGTTTCGAAGGGCTTCAAGGTCTAGTTTGGACTCATGCATAAATTCCACCAAGTTCTTAACTTTGACAAGCCACTCAACAAACTTCTTTTTAGGATCATACTTATACTTTCTTGGCGTCATTTACAAATTGAGATCCTTTAGCTTCTAATCGAATATGTCATAGGTCTTCCGCATCAACAAGGTGATCTCGTTGCAGATGAAAGGAAGCTTGAAGAAACTAGTCTTGTTCCTTCCGCTCATGAAATTTGTGTCAATGGAGTCCATTTTTCAAAGCACTTCCAGTGCAAAAAATGTGTTCGAATACATGCTTCAGCAACCAATAAGCACTCTTGCTAAAACCATGCATTTTGAGGCAGGATCCCTTCCTGGCCAATGGTGGGCCTTTTTCGATTGCCTCCAAGTGCTTCTTTTCCCCACTCCCGAGTGGCTACCACATGTCTGGTCCTGGGCTACAACTGAGCCTTTTTCTATTTTTGCGCTAGCCTCCATCGAAGGGAGAAGCACAAGCTATCAAATGAAAGATCGAGGGCCCATGAGCTTTGACGTTCCTTGGCCTCCTACTTTAGAAGGGAAAAGAGCGTCGACCGTTGATTAAGAACCCAATGGCTAGTGCAAATTTGATACTCGTCTACCTTTCTTTGCTCTACGGTGCCAACGCCTGCTCTTTCGACTAAAGTTGGGTTGTGCCTTCCAACCCCTTTTTGTTGGTCCCTCTTCTGAGTGGATGTTTCTTAGACTGAAGTGAGAATGTAGGGAAACTTCCCTATAGTCTTGGAGGCTCCCAAGGGATCCTCCACCTATTGAATATGGTGAACCCAAATACTTTACCTTTTTCGTCGGCACGGAGTCAAAATGGAAGCCAAAATATAGCAAAAATGAAAAGCAAGAAAAAAGGGCAAAAATAGAAATGAGTGAAGAAATGAGTAAGGGAGATAGTGCAGGTGCAACTTGCTCATCTGGGCCTTTATTTTCTCTCACTCCTCTTTGGATGGCAATATCACTTCATGGAAAAGGTGGTAGCACCTCTAGAGCTTGACTTGTTCATCGTGCGAAAAGCCCACTTCTTCGCATGCAACCACTTAAGGTTGTCCCTCGAGCTCTACCAAGGGCCTGATGGCTTTCACAGTGCTTCAGTGGTGAGGACTTATACCAGCTTCTGAAAGTTCAATCATTTTTCTTTCTGCAACTCTATCACCTATGCATATTCTTGATCTGACAGGAACCTATTGTCGACCGTCCAAGGGGAGAGCAAACCCTTCTTAATCAAGGAGTCTATGGGACTCCTCAATATGATGATTGTCGCAACCAAGGTGCACATCTAGGCCTTGCACTCTTGCACAACCTTCTCCTTCTCAAGTGTGTACCATATTTTCTTCAATACAGTCTCTCAATTTGGGACACCGATAGCTAATAACTCCTGCTCATTTATTACGACAATTCAGGTTTGGAATCCCTTTCCTTTAGATGCTTTTTTGGGCGTAGCTGCTAGGGATTGCTCAATCTCTTGGCCAATTAATACGCTTTGTTGGGAATTCATGCTAATGACCTCAATTAGCTAGGACATTGAAGATATGGCTTTGGCTATGCCATTCCAATATGCAGTATAGAGTCCCCTTATCATCCTTGTGGTATTTTGTTGTAGGCCCTCCGCACTCCTTTTTTTTTTTTGCCTCCAATTCTCTTTGGAAATTGGCCCTATTGGAGATGATTTTGGTCTCCATGGCAACAAGTTGGTTCATTAAGCCTTGATTTTTATTCCTCTCCTCCTCTAGGAGAGCAATGGTTTCTTGGGAACTTTTGAGCTGGTCTATTTGATTTTGTAACTCTTTGACCTCGAGTCGTGAGCTTTTGAGGGTGTTCATGATTTCCTTGAGCTCTTTCTCCCTCTTCATTAATTTTATTTCGAGGGCCACAAAATCATGGCTGACAATCTTGTTCGCATAATTTGCCAACTCGAATTTATACCTAGCCCTGACACCTCAAATATTGATGGCTACCAAGGTCATCTGGTAATCTTATAGTTGCATTTTTCCCTCAAGGTTGGAGACCATTGGGTTCTTGTGGGTGAAATGGAGGACTTTCTCCTGAAATATGAATCTGCTCCTAAGCCCTTTTTTTGCTGGCCTTACCGACCTTTTGGTTTCTTTCCTATGGGCATACTACGAGGCTTTTTCCTAGATCTCATTGAAATGCGGTGACACTTGTGCAATGATAGGTACTTGTGAACTTACCAACCATCCTTCCAAGTGAAGGGGTGGTAACACCGACTGGAAGAATGGATAGGTTGAAAGGGGATGGGAAGTGAAAGGGAAGAGCAATAATTCCCTAATTAGGAAGGGTTGTGAGTCAACATGTAGGGTAGCTAAGAGTAGAATCTAGTGGGGTGAGAACCTTTGGGTTTGAGAGCGGTCCCATGTGGAAAGTTGGCGCTGACAGGATCGCATAAGAAGTCGGGTTAGCTAGGGAGAAGTGATGTGGGCCTAAGCTAATATGACCAACAATATAGGTGAAAGAGTGTTAAAAATTGGCATGGAAAAGAGGGGTGTGCTAGGTAATCCACCAGCCACCACAGACGCAGCTTGAGATCACATCCTTGAAGACTTTGCCCTTCATTTTGTTGGTGGAGGGCTAGTGCTATGAGATGACTTCCTTATTTTTCACTGCAGCACTAGGGAATTTCCTCGAGGTGGTAGCTCTGTAACCAGGACATGTTCCCTAGAGTGATCTCAAGTTGCAGCTTCTACAGCATCTGAGGGTAATTCCTCTATGTGTATGACCTCTTTGGAAGTTACTTCTATTGTTGTTCTCTAGGGTATCACTTCCTCGCTGCTTCTGCCTGCATAGGCACTTTGTTCGTCCATATGCTCCTTGTCCCAGTTCTCGTCAAATTTCATGTCCTCATATTTTTTTCCATACACAAGTGCAATTTTCTCAATCTTCTATCGAAACTCCTACTAGGAATTGATTTTCTCTTCTTTCTATTTGTGCCCCTTCAGGTATTTCAAATTACCTGCATGAATGTGATAGTTTGGATCTAATATGCCTATTACTATATAGAAGGCCTCGTAATCCTTCTTCCTTGGTGGTGCTAGCGCTTGCTCCAAATTTTGCTTTAATAGAGGTGTGTTGACTTCATCCATAGGGTTTCAGAGGGCTTCAAAGTTCGGTCTGGGCTCATGCATGAATTCCACCAAGTTCTTGACTTTGGCGAGCCACTCACTGAACTTCTCGAGATCATACTTCTACTCTCCTAGCACCATTTACAACTTGAGATCCTTGAGCTTCTGGTTGAATATGTCATGGGTATTTCGTGTCAACAAGGTGATCTTGTCGTTAGTAAAAGGAAGCTTGAATAAACTAGTCTTGTTCCATCCACTCATGAAATTTGTTTCGATAGAGTCCATTTGTTAGAGCACTTCCAATGCAAAAGCTCGTTTGAACATATGCTTTAGCAACTAGTAAGCGCTCTTGCTAAAACCGTGCATTTTTTATGAGAGTGGCATCCTCAGCGAAGAACTAATCTCTTGAGTGTTGGCCCTCCAAAAATTTTGTTCAACCAACCAAAAGACACTCGGGCCTTTGCCCACCTAGGGCTATCAACATAGGTACCAAGAAATTCTCCATGAATTCATAATAGGAGGACCCCTTCAAGCCCTCCATCCAAGAAGAGATAGACCATTGGTGGTTTGACCCATCCAGGAGCCTCACAGCTAGCCTGGGGTATGCACCCAAATTCTAAAAAAGAATCAAATGGGTTAGGAATGTTGAGAACCTAGAGATTTTGGTCTTCTAAAACCTAATCAATCCTTCATGAATGTTGTTGGCTATGCAATCATCAAAGTCGAAGACCACCCTCACTTTATAGGGTGTGCACCTCATTTGATCTAACACACCAAGTTGAGCCTGGAATAGGTCTTTTTCTCCCTTCAGGCTAAAAATAAATGCCAACATTATGGTGGCATCCCTAGCACTATTCTTCAGACAGTTGATACCCAAGGGAAATTTTGGCAATTTATCACCTTGGATGCCACACTCTTCCTGCAAATAGTCTAGCTTGTCGGGAATGGTGTTATAAAGATCAATGGTGCTTTTGAATTTCATCACAAGCCTCCCCATCTCTGCCTTTAATATTATCCAAATTAGGTAGGCGTGTAGGTTGGTAGGGTCATCCCAACTTCTTGAGATTCCCTCCCGACACGAGAGTTGGAGGGGTAAAAACTAGGAGCAAAAAATTACCATATATTGGGATCTTCAATATAATTGTTCTGCATGGTGACCAATTTTGGGGAAAACTATTGAACTAGGACTGGCACAGGTACTATTTATTGAGTAAGGGCTTGTGGTTGACCAACAATCCTAATGGGCAAAAGCGAAGATTTTTTATACCCATTTGGAGGTTAGAAATTCTTATAGAAGCTAATGAGACAAGATCATCTGATCTTCTTCCCCAAGGGTTTTTGATCGTCTTCCCCAAGGGTTTTTGATTGTATTCTTCTATTTGAAAAGGGTGCCTCATTCTAATCAGTTTTCCAACCAATGGACTCGGTTCAGCAGTTCTCTTAATTAAGGTCTCGGTTCAAATCTGATTCCCTTGTTGGAAGAGAGACTTTGGATAATTTTTAAAATGAAAACCTTTAAGCATTTTGTTGCCTATTTAGGGTTGTGATCTCATTAGAGAATGTCCTCATCATAATCCTCATTTCATCAAGTTGGGAAGCATAAGGGTTGGGACAAGGTTGTGGTCGGATCGAGTCAAGAACTTAGGTTTGCCCTAATATTACACCAAAAGCAACCTGATAAATAGCAGGTTGGATGCTTAGGGCAAGATAATACGAAGGTTGAATGGAGGGAAACAATGGCAAATGTGGCATGGGGGCTAGCCTTCCTATTTGGATTAGGTTGTTTTCAACCTGGATGGTTATTCCATAGGCTTCTGACAATGAGTTTCATCCCTTGGATTTGACCATCATTGCAATTTTAGAATTAAAAGCTTTCAAATAATAGATAAATGCCATACCCGTAGAAGGTTTGATCTCATTGAGAATCCTTTGCCAATATTTGTGTAATTTGATGTTGAAATCGTCCATTATTTCTATGGGCGCCCTCTTGATGGTCACTAATTTCTCGAGGGATGCCCTGCTCATATTTTCTTCAAATTTATCTATCAATAGGCCTACTATCTGGTCCCAGCTTCCAAATGATTGAGGGTTGAGGCCAACATACCATTCTCATGCTTTCCTCTGAAGGAAGCAACTAGCAACCTTAGGGCTATATCTTGCTTCTCAATGAAATGCGCCGCACACAAGCTCACTAGGTGATGCAAATATTCCATCAAGGTGATGGCATCTTCCCTTGTAAAATAAGATAGAAATTTGAGCGCCAAGGCAGGGATTGAATCTGATATGATAGATGGGACAAACGAAATTTAAGGACCTCTATCGTACCACGTTGAAAATCTCCATGGAGGTTGGTTCAGCAGAGCTGCCATGTTGCATCGTTAGTTCCTCCTCACTCTTCAATTCAAAGGTGGTACCAACTCTTGTGGATTAGCTCTAGCAAAGGTCCTGGCAATAGGCCTTCCACTCATATATTTTTAAATTCTTTCTTAACAATGGCATCGCCAGGTGGGGAGAGAGTGCTTCAACAAGCCAAGAAATAGAGACCACCAGAATCTCAATCTTAATGTTTGTCAGGTGACTTATTCATTCTCAACAATGTCACCAAGTGAACCTTTTGACACTTCACAAAGCAAGTTGACTAAGGCCTTCACTAGAGCCTTGGTTGGAAAATATTCTTTAATTTTCATGGAATGAAAGTGTTAAGCTCGTCCCACAGGGCATGCCACTTTGAACCATTGTCAACTCAATGTCCCAGCCTATCGAGGTAGTAGCCAGACATGCCTGGGCACCCATGCCTCGCATTGAGCAACATAGCGAGAAGCTCCTTGGGCGAAGAGAACATCTATGGGGTAACCTCCAAGGTTTTTGCTAAGGTCGACTTCTCATCAAATGTGATATTTTGCACACCTTTCACATCTTGCAGGCTTGAGTTTGTGTTTTGTCAGTTAAAAATAAATAAAAACATAAACACATGACTAAGGAAAACCTAAGCTATGAGGGTGATGCACCAAGATCTAGGTCCCTCCCATTTGCATGAATGAGCTAAGAATGAACACATTCACCACAGTCTAATAGCTATAAATTGAACACACTTCACCATGCATATCCAAGCATTCAAAACACAAGAAAAAATTAGGACAAAGAAAAATTAGTCACAGCTTCCATAGATGCATCAAAAATTACAAAGGCATACGACTGAAAGAGGCTCGATGCTCCTTAGACAATGGCTCAAGGTTCAAGTCCCGCTCATGCAAATGAAAAAATGTGAAAGGAAGAGCATACAAGGCCAGGTGTTAGGCACGAGCAAGAAACTCCCCATGCCTTACAATGAATTCTACATGCCTATTTATTGGCCAAGACTGAGGGACTTTTTCCCTCCAAAATCCCATGCATAAATCCTAAGAATTATCTTTTGCTCTGCAACCAAGATTTTTGTATACTTGAATTTGGCTGCCTCGAGGTATTTAGATCTAAGGCCATTAATTTTGGAGGTTGCTGAGCCCTCAGCTAAGAAGTTATTGCTTCCATCGCCCCTTACTGTGGCGCTTAAAGGGTTGTTGTACCTAATCCTTGCCTGGTTCAAGGCTCTGGACATCAGAGCTCTCCCAAGACTTTGTCCTCTTTCTAGGATGTCTTTTCCACTAACGTTTCTAGCATGGCCTCTTTGATTGGTGCATGTTGGTAGGGTAGGCTTACCCATGTGGTGGGTAGTTGGTGCAACTACCACACGAATGACTGTGATGAACTGGGCCACGTAAGTCAACTTTGGTAGCCAATGGAGGGCATCACTTTAGTCGGCCTTTGCGTTGCCTTCCCTAGTTCGCAAACAATTGACATGTGCCCTTGTTAAGGTGGGATCCTTTTCTAGCCAATGACGAGCCTTTTTTGATTGCATCCCAGTGATTCTTTTCCCCACTCCTAAGCGGCTTCCACGTCTTTGGTCCTTGGCTATGGCGGGACCTTTTCTCTTTTTGCACTAGCCTCTTTCAAAGGGAGAAGTGCAGACCATCGGATGAAATATTGATGGCCCACAAACTTTGACATCCCTAAAGAACATGAGCTTATAATGATAGGGGGGTGAACAGTATAAGATAAAACTTTTTGCTTTTCAATCCATATGATAACATCAGCAATATTAAAGTAGCAAATAGTACACAAAACATCACACACATGAGAGACATGATTTAACGTGGTTCACCCAATTGGGCTACTCCACGGAGAAAATATTTCACTAAAATTTCCTCAACAAATATTTTGGGAATCCTTCCCTATTACAATGTTTATGGACCTCTGTCTAAAGGAGACACCATCCCCTAATCAAGTTCGTGGATCTCTATCCACAAGAGAACTCCTCCTATGCTCTGATTGGTGATCTTCTAGAAGATTATTGCCTCCACTGCATTGGCTTATGGATCTCTCTCCACTAAAGACCTTTGTACTCACTTAGAAGAAATCTATCCTCACTGCCCTGGCTAATGGATCTCTATCCACTGGAGACTATTGTCCTTTACTCTATCACCTCAAAGCTTGCTCTCAGCTCTGGTCCATGTTTGTCTCAAATCTACACTAAACACTGTCCTTCGGTCTAGCACAAATCTGCTCATAAGTCTGGCACAAATTTGTTCTCAAATTTGTCTCTGCTCTGGCACAAATATGCTCTCAAATCTGTCTCTGCTTTGGCACAAATCTGCTTTCAAATCTGTCTCTGCTCTAGCACAAATCTGCTCTCAAATTTGCACTGAACTTTGTCCTCAAATTTGTCCTCAAGCTTTAACATAAAGCTTGATCAAATCACAAATCAACTCTGCTCTCAAGTCTCCACAAAGACTTACCTCAAATCTGTCCTTAAACTTTCACAAAAACTCATTCAACAATTTCAGAATTTGTATACAAAACACAACTTAATCCTATTTCAGAAAACCTCTTCAATCACACAACCAGTTTCACTCAAAATCTTGTTTAATCATAGAAACATATGGAGAATGGTAAGAGACTCAATATGTTTCACACTCACAAGTCACTCTATCAATTTCAAACTTGCTTTCAAATCAATTTAGAATAAATGATAATTTGTTTCACAAAACTTGAATTGTCACTCCAATGCATTTACACAATAATCCAATCAATGAAACACAACTTGTCTATAAACCCTAACCAAGTGTTTCACTATCCTTCCCACAACTCACACTCAAAACTCAAAATTTGACTCGATAACTCCAAATTCACATAACAATGATACTCATGTTCTTTCAACTTACACAAATCATGCATATGAAAACTCACTCAAATATTTCCAACAATACTTATCAAACAATCCTTTTCACACCAACTTTGCATTTCACAATTTTTCACTCATAAGGAAGATGTGCCCATACCTTTTCTTTTGATGGAGATATGTCTTCAAAACCTGTCTTAATCACAATCAAAACCTCTTTACCAATTTCAAGGTTACGAAACAACAATCTGTCTCAAAATCTCTACTCAAAATTCTCCTCAATATTTATTTCACCATACAAAAATAACAAGTCTCAAATACACCTTATAATCTCCAAACTTTTCAAAATATAACTAGCAAAGGTTCAATTAACTCACTTACACAATAATTCACTTCAGAATTTTAATGCATAAAATAATCAAAATAACTCCCTTGTATCTCCCTACTCAAAAATGCATTATCAAATAATCAACACACCTTTCTGGAAATAATTCAATTCACTTTTAAGCCAAAATTAAATCCTCCTCAATCTTCAACTAAGACAAAAATAAAATATATCTTAATCACCTTATATCTCCCAACTTAAAAATTGCATTTCAAAATAATTAACATCTCTTTTCCAAAAATAATGCAATTCACTTTTAAACCACAATTAAATCCTTCACAAACTTTAACTAAAATAAAAAATTCTTTAATCATCTTATATCTCCCAAGGCGCTCACAATACAACCTTTAGACCACATGCACATTACAACAAAAAATTTAAAGTACTTTTGCACACTCCTCGGTGGGATTTGATCCCAAGTCAAGCTTTTGCTTGCACCCTAGTTGCGGCCTAGCTGTCGCGTGAGCTAGGCACTCACGTGGGAGGTAAAAGCGCTTTGAGCGCTTTGTTTCTTCGACCAGCACCAAAGCCAAAACATAAAGACTTTGTCCCTTTGCAGCCGTCGAGACTCGAACGCGGAACCTTCACGTACCCTGCGCCTTACACACCAATAACTTGCCACTAGCCCAACCGATTGGTAGGTGACAAGGCTTTATGCCTTGGTCAATTTGTCCTTCACATTTTTCGGCTGTATTAAAAAAAATTAATATCCTCTTGTCTTATGTACTTTCGCATTCCACTCTCAATAATTGCGCATGCATTAATATTCGGAGACTTGCTTTTGTGAAGCAAGTCTTATGGTATTTATACCATATGCCACTTTCCTTCAAACGTCAACGGGGGAAGAAAAAATTAAATCAAATTTACACCCAACCCTACTTTGGGTTTAATAATTTTATTTTATAAATTAATTTATAATATAAATATTATAAATAATTTATTGACAACCTTAGGCTTTATCTTTAAACCTTTAATATTATAATATTATTTCCTTTGGGTCTAAAAATTTAGCCATCTTTTTTGAGCAACCATGTAAGGCTTTTAAACCAAATCTCTTAGGCTTAAAATATAAATATTTTAACCCTTCTTTTGCCAAATGCTTGCACTGACAACACAACTACTCAAAATTTCCAACAATCTCTTGGTCATCTTCTTTATGGAGGAAAATAGCATCAACCATTGATTAAAAACCCTAGTTGATGCAGCTTTGATACTTGTTTGCCTTTCTTTGCACTGCGAAGCCAGCACCCACTCTTCCGACTAAAGGCGGGTTGCACCTTCCAAACCCTTTTGGCTGGTCCCGCTTTCGAGTGGATGTTTCTTGGAGTGAAGCGGGAATGTAGGGACAACTCCCTCCAACACATTCACGGAACATAATTTTATACAACTTTGTACAATAAATTAGAAAGATATATCGTTGGAAGATGAACCGGTTCATCTTCCTGTGGTTCCTGTAAGGTTTGGCTCCATTCTGCAAGCACTTGTGTTGAATTAGCGTTCTCATAAAAATATTAACAAATTGGTACTTTAGACCATAGTAGAGAAGATCTGCAAAAAAATCCCGAGTCAAGCCAATTTTTCCCGATTAACAGCCTGGCTGATTTTTCTCAATTTTTGCCGTTTTCTTTCAAAAAAAATTGTGATATGCATGAGAAAAATTTTTTTTTTTTTGTTTTTGGCCGATTCCCAATTTTTCTCAATTCTTTTTCCATACCAATTTCGATCCGATTCTGATTTCCTCAACTATGCTTTAGACCTAAAATTAGGTCATATTTTTAAAATGCAATTTTAAGGCCCTTAAAAGCATGCTTTTTGGGCTTCAAGTTAAGGGAGTGTTTAAAAGCCTAAAACCACTTTGAGTCTCACATGTAGAGCTCAATCTGCCGTTTCTGAGAAGCCATTACAATAGTGAATCAGGAACAAATAACAATTTATGGTCTTTGCAATAGGCCTATCAATAACTGAAAATTTTTCCAAATTGTAATATGGATCCTCTACTTCGGATCAACTAGGTAGTTTGATCGACATGAAATCAAATAAAGCAGAAGTGTGCAGTAGGAGCAATGACCCATTCAACATAACTTGAAGGAATGGGTAGAAACCTACAATAGACCTAGAAAGGATTGCAGCAAGTAAAGGTATGTTGATTGTAGAGTTGCAGATGCATGTTGCTATACATGCATAAAAGATGTACAATGGTCCAATTAACAACTACGGTTTGATTGTCGATCAATGAAAGGAAGTAGTTAGCTTTGTATCTATTGACGCACGACAACGCTACCATTGTGCCAAAAGCTCTCGGTAGCAAGAGCACATACCGCAAAGGTCAGCGTTTGGCGGTCGGGGTTGAGGGTCCCACCCACCAACAATCTACCCCCCCGAGCTGAGAGGTCCGAGGTGGACACCCCAAGGTCAGATACTAGACACAAGAGGCCGGAGTGGACACGGTCAGACATGAGGTGATTAAACATGTTGGCGATGATTCGAACCCCGTCCCACCATGATCGCCAGATCTGTTGACACACCATGACGCTACCATTGCACCAATAGCAAGAGTGCTTACGACGAAGGTCAGGGTTCAGCGGACAAGGTTGAGGGCCCCACTTACCAACAATATCCATGAAGGAACAAATATATTTCACAAAATGTAGAGTTTTTGTAAACAACATTTGTTGCATGAAAACTACAACGAAACTAAAAGTTTTCATGCAAAAACATTTTGACAATAGCTTGCATTGAGATGGGATCATAGCATGGTACTAAGTCAAGTAGCAGAATTGATCGTTCAAACTTTACACCTGCATGTACAAACCTTGCTTCTTGTTTGGCAGTGGTATATGTTGAAGAGGCATAGATATGCTACAGAACATCTTGGCAGACACGGGTCCAGTAGAGATACTTCGGTACAGCAAAACAATTTCACTTCAAAATAACTTTGTACGTTGTTAAAATGAATTTCATAAATCAACATTTGGTAATGTTCCCTTTGTGGGACATAGAGGTGCCCAAGGTAGTATATGAGATCATCTAGGAGATAATGATTAGCAACATTCTCAGCTACACAAAAAGCAGTTTATATTGGCAGAAAGTAAAAATTATTTTCATAGAAAGCATTCAAGACAGTAAGGTGGTAAGTCAAAATCATTTCCATAGAATTGTGATTACAAGAGTTCAAGACGGTAAGGTGGTAGGAGGACAACATAAACAGTCCATAGCAAGATTGATGCCACGTTGTTTATGCTTGATGGTGAGGTGAAATTATTGCAGATAAGTCATCCACTTCAGCTAGCTTATTTTGTTATGTATTTTAACAAACTGCAGTGTTTTGTGGTCTGATCGCGTGATTGCCTCCTTACTGAAGAAGCCATGCCTCCCTTGGTGCATAGCACAAACAACTGCATATAGAATGTGGTCATACCTGGACAAATTATGAGTTGCATTATTGAAGCTTGTTGAATGATAAAGCACCAGATGCCTTTTGAGTCGAGAATGCTCCAAATCCAAATTCAGAGGCATCTATCACAATCTCAAGGGACTAATGAACATCCTGAAGTGCAAAACAAAGTATGTTTCGGTTATGTTCAAAGGTGATCTGTTGTGAATTAGGCCACTGAAATTTTGTTTTGGCATTGCCATGAGACAGAGTAGTGGCCAAGCAATGTGAGAAGAAAAGGACAAATTAATTGTAGAAGTTGGCAAGTTCGAGGAATCTGTGAAGATTTATAAAGGATTTAAGAGTAGGCTGGTCACAAATGACTCATATCTTAGTTGCATCAATTTGTATACTGCTAGCATCCATAATGTAGAAAACATAACATATTTTGGTTTATGATGAACACTTGTCTAGTGAGAAAAAAAAGTTGTATGTTGTTGAAGGGTGTTGAGCATTTCTTTGGTCTCCTAAAGGTGTTCTTCTCATGTTAGGAGTACAGATGAAAACATCAAGTAGACAACAATGAAGCAATCTGTGGATGGCCTGAGAATGTCATGCATCTGGTGTATAAAGTTGGGGGGGCAATCGGTGAGGCCTAAAGGCAATAATAAGGCCCTCTTCCCATTTTTTGTTATTTCTGTTGGAACTTTATGATAAGCAAAATGACTTTGGCAGAACAATTGACACCCTTGAATCTGTCAAGGAGACCACTGTTGTGCAAAAAGTGGATAGCAGATATAGACACCTAGGTTGTTTAGTACCAGTAGTTTATGCATACCTTCATCTCTTGTTCATCAGCTCTTAGAACAGTGGGTCTATCGGAAGGTGACATACAAGGCCTGGCAAGTCTGTTGTTAAGAACCACTTGGGTTGGCACTTGGCGCTTAAGAACCACTTGGGTTTGTCATACTTAAAGACAAACCCATATAAAGCAGAGCACTTGGAAGAGGAAATCCCAGTAGGAGGTTGATGAAATGCCTTAATTGACAATGCAATGGAAGTTCAGTAGGCAAATTAAGCACTTCTTTGGTCTGCTAAAGGGGCTTTCCTCATGTCAGACATACAAATGAAACTGTCAAGTAGACAACAATCAAGCAATCTATGGATGGCCTGAGAATGTCATGCATCTGATGTATAATAATGATGAGGTTAACAATGAGGCCTAAAGGCATAATGAGCCCCTCTTCCAATATTTTGTTATATATACTAGAATTAATGATAAGGTGGCTTCACCCATTGGGTTTGGGGCAAGCGGTAAGAAGTGAAGAATTTTGTATAAGCCAAGCTTCCAATTCCAAGGGTGAACCTTAACATTTTTTCCCAAGGGTTTCCAGCATGCAATTAGGAGTGAGGAGTTTCACACCATAAACCAAGATTCCAATCCCATGGGTGAACCATAACATTTAAATTTTTAATCAAATGGCATATGCTCAAGTGGTTATAAAATGTGGACTTCCAATGCAGAGACCCAGGTTCAAATCTTGTCAAGTGATATAGGCATAATTGCCAAAAGGTGGTTGTAATATGACTATGTGGTTTGTTGAAATACCATGGCAACATGGTTATGATGTAATATGGATGGGACGCATTTCAATACCATATAACCGATTAAAAAACAAAAAGAATATTGTGGCTTCAAAATGATTTTGGTAAAAAAAATTGACACCCTTCAATCTGTCACAAATATTGCCATTGTGCACAAGAGGAATGCAGTATTAACAAAAATCTATTTTACTAGGCAGTAGCCTATCATAAATAATACCCATCTTCTGTTCTTTAGCTCTTAGAACAATGGTCTACCACAGGGTGACATGGAAGGTGTAATGCACCCTTTGTTAAGAAGTTATTAGCTTTGAGACTTGACACACTTCATCTTGTTTTTATTAAGACAAACACTTATAAACAGAGCTTTTGGATGAGGAAACCCAATATAAGGTTGACTGAATGCTTTAATTGATAATGAAGCAGAAGTTCAGTGGGTAACTTGTAATTGACATCTTGCCAAATAAAATATCTGCTTCATTTTCTCCACCTATGTTTTCTCCTTTTGATTTTTCTTTTAATTTTTTTCTTTAAATCTTCTTACACCTTTTACTACTTTTGTAGATTTCTTGATAGAGGACATGGCTGGAGTTTCTTCTTTCCTGATTATGTTTCTCAACTGGCTGTTAACAATCTGGGTCTTCTTTGTTTTCCTTTTAGTTTTCATCTTCCTGTTGAGACTGGGCCTGATTCAGTACCACTTCTTGTTCCCTCGTGGTGTTCAACTGCCATTTACTTATTTAACTAGCACAAGTCATCTTAGGAACTATTAAAAGAACAAAGACTTTCATACACATGATCTATATCAGACAGTAATTTTCATGACAGAAATGAGAAATCTGTTGTCCTCAATGTTCAAAGGGAAAGATAAGGATGGTACTCAAAGCCTCCATTGGATACTTTATATGTCAAGTTGCAACATATTTAAAAAACCTGAATGTTTCCCAAGTTCAATGACACATCCTTCTTGTTAATCCCATATCACACCATATAAATCTCCAGAAGGGCTTAAACCATTTCAGGAAGGGGTCTATGACCAGAAAACTAACAAGAAAAAACAGTAACTTATATTGAATTACTTGACAGAATTACACTACAGGGGTTGGCCTTAAATTACCATTGACACAAAATAATTCAGGAACCTGATTTTGTTGGAGTTCCATCACAGATTTTCCTGACAATTCATTACCTAAAAATCCATCTAAGCTGTGCACCATCTGATGGAGGGAATTATGAAGATAAGAATATGTAATAAAACAGAATGCTATATGGATATAAAACCATTTTGCAGGGAAAAGCCATAAAAACTTACATTTGTACAGTACCTAATTAGAATTGGGGCTTAAGGCCATGTTTCAAGTATAACTAAATCAGGCCCCAAATATTAGCTTTTGGATTAAAAGACAAATCAAAAGCTGTTTTTCTGGGGGTGGCATTGAAGACAAATAAAAAACCTCCACTTCAATTACCTTTCCCCTCAACCCCCTCCCACCTCACTCTATTGACAATGGGTGGCCCTTATTTGCGGTTTTAGTGCAGAGTTACAAGCAATGAAGACCATAGGGAGACTTCAGAGGTCAAGAAAAATATTTGATAAGAGGTAGCAAATCTTGATCAATAATCTCATGAACCCCACAGCATTCAATGTGTGGTCAATATTATGTGCACAAAACCAATTTCTTTTACATTGCTAAGATAAAGGGTTGACAATGCACTGGTCATGGATGGAATGATTCTTACCATTTCATATGATGGTTTCCATCATTATTAATGAAATAAAATTTTCCATTACACATTTGTTGTTATAACAGATGTTGCAATTTGGGAAATTTGGGTGATGGAAACCATTGCTAAATGGATAAACGCTTTCTCCCCTATTGAATTTCAAATCATGCAAATATTTTGTATGTGATGCTTGATATAAATTATAAATCATAACACTACCAACAATTACATGGCAAATCTGTACACACCATGTCACTTTGCACTGAAAAAATCTTGCCATTGCATTAGATTATCATGCATGTAGTGAAGATCCTTGCTAATTATTCTATTAATAATTTTTAAATATACACTATAATGCACTAACACAAAAAAATTACTTGCTGTTTAAAAGACTATATTTCCTACTGAGATAGTTAATTTTAAGCAATGCCCTAGTTATCCATTGTCTATTGAGATGATTTATGGATTTGACTCCTGTAAGCACCTAGCTATTACATCAATTTAGTAAAGAATTCATTTTTTGCATGCAATTTCAGTCGTAGACTCGACCCTACTTAGCTACTCTGTTATTATTCTAGAAGATGTCTCTTGAACTTTTGACTCCCACAAACAAGTGATAAAATTTAATCACTTGAAAAAAGGAAATTCATTACAACTATCCAACTGGCTCCAGATAACTCTCTAAAACCTGCATTTTCTAAAAATAAAGTACTTTGGTTGCTCACTTCAATGAAGTAACAAAAGCCAATTGCTACAGCTTAAACTTGGTACCCATATAACTTCTATGATTTGGAACAGTTGTTTTAAAGCAGGACACAAATTAAATGCCAAATCTATCGATCCCAAAATCTGAAATTGTTGTTACAGTATCATTTTAAAATTAGTTAACAATCATCAAGCAAAATATATCTAAAGATTGCATATCATTATAAACTTATGTAGGATTTTGTCGTACAAATTTCTGTAAATACTTTAAGGAAGCATCATTCACGATTGCATGCCTTTTTTATGGGACCTTTGCACTGGGGATTCCCATTTACAGAATCCAAACATTCTTCTAAGGTACATATTGTTTTTGAACATACAAAACACAAACTATTATAGTAAGCCACATTTGTTGCAACTCAGTCCTCACTACAGACCTTGTCTGCACCAAAGAAACACTCAATCCTTGCCTTGATTGCTTTGCAAGTTTGCATCCTTTGATACATCATTCAATCTCTAGAAACACACATTATCAGGATTTTGGAGGTTTATATTTATAACATGATTCCTTCATTGATTGTAATTTTTCGCAGATTCTAACAAAATGCCAATGTGGATTACACCTTTCTCAAAATAGAACCAAATTCAAAAAAAATATTTTTAACATGTGATATTTTATCAAATTAGAAGTTACTAAATTGCAAACCCATTGCAGCCTAAAAGAAACAGCGCTTCACAAAGGTAAGAGGAAGATACCATTCTTACAATACAATTGATAATTATGAAATTACATATGAATCAAGGCTCAAGACATAAATGAATATCGTATCCCAGCCATTGTAATATTCAATTGCAATGAAGAAATTGAAGCAGGTGGTAAAGAATAAAAAATGACCAGCTACAGACTACAAAAATGCCATGTTTCCTGCAAGCAAGTTTATAAGCCTGCTGACACCAATCCATGCAAGGTGACAATTCCAATTACAATATTGTTATGATCCACGATAGGCAAAAATTGTACAGGTGAAGGTGGAGATTCCATCTTTTGCATAGCATCCACTGCCATGGCATTGGGTCCAATGGTTCTCGGGTTCCTGAAAACCAAAAAACCATGAGCAGAAGTCCCAATCTGAGTCTCAGAAAACCACAAACCAAACGTATTGCAAAAAAGAAAAAACAAGAGATTTTACATGCCTGTTACACATCTGTCCCACAGTGATTTTGAATATTTCTTCCCTAACAGATTTAAGGGTCCGACGTAAATCACCATCAGTGAAAGTTCCAACAAGGTGATGTTCATCATCAATAACAAGAAGGCATCCACATCCTTTACTAGTCAATTCCACAAGCTGATCCATTATTAGATCGTTTTCCTTACATAAAGGCAACTCATCATGCTTCTTCATTACATCATGCACCTGCAATTTCATACAACCAATTGAATCAGATTGACATTTATTTTGGATTTAATTCACAAGGCTTGAGCTTCAAGCCTTATGCAAGACTGAATGCTTGAAGCAAATTTGCACCCATTTATACACAAAAATCATGTGGTGCCGATTTTAAATTACTGTCTTCCTTTATTGTTCAAGTTTAACAAAATACACGACAAATATAAGATAGGCCGCTCCTCCTGCTCCTTGTACAGTCTAACTGTTCATAATTTAGCAATTCATTCCACTATAGAGAGATCTCAATGTAAAGATCTACACCTGCCCATCTCCCTAATTATGCATTCCTGATTTATGAAACAGAAAGACTATCCCATCTAAAATCTGTGACTCTTTTGGATTCCTTGAAGAACAATTACTCTGATCTCAGAGACGCTAAGATTGCTCTTGTTTTGGCTGATGAGTGAATTCACATTCCAAGAGAAGAAAGATGTGAGCAGTAAACTACAAATGCAATGAACTTGGGAGGAAAAACATGGAAACTGACCTGATGGAAGAACAGTATAACATCATTTACATAGGTCTTTTGTACCAGTAAAAAATCTGGAACAAATGTGTGTTCTTCTGACGTATGCTGGTGAGGCATGGGGCTCGAACTGTAACCCATGACTATTTGGACACAAAGTTCAAAGTTCAGCTGTGTATAAATTTTCCAGCAGCGAATACACTGATCGTTGGAGGCCAGGCGATCTTGTAACCTGGGGACTACACCTAATCTCGTCAGAATTCACCTCAGCCCTGTGAACTACCCAACAGTCTCACCTATGCATCTCTCAGAAGGCAAAAGAGAGAACCAATGGATCACAAAACCAGTTGGCGGGGTAAGGGTTCTCTTTAGGTCATATGCTCTCAACAGCATCTTACGCATCACGTAATAGATTGTAGGTATCATTTGTGGCACAAACTCTGCCTAAATTCCAGACGAAGTTCTGCAACAAATGTGGGTTCAAAAGAGAGCACCACCAAATCGATCTCAAATATAGCTAGAAACGCAAGGGTTACTTTTAGTTCATAACTTCATGGGGGCCTATATCTTGAACACCAGCAACTCTGCCTAAAGCTCAACAGAAGATACGTAACAAAAGCTGATTCAAAAGAATGCACCACCCAATGTATCTCAAATAAATATGGAAGAGTGAAGGTCCTTTCTAGTTTTTAGTGCCTAACCCGTATCTTAAACACTGTACAACAGAGTGCACTTACTATATATGGCACAAACTCTGCCTACAGATAAGCAGAAGAACAATTTTGGAAACAAAAGAACCCATAACCATATGGCCTCAAATGCAGTTGGAAGTGTAAGGGTTATTTTCAGGTCATAACAGGCTAGAGATACTATTTATGACACAGTGTTCCTAAAACTCTGTAAGCCTGGACTAGATTCACTATATGTATGTATGTATAGCCAATGTGGATTCCAAAAAAAAAAAACGCTAAGGATGGATCTCAAATACAACTAGAAATGTGAGGATTCTTTTCAGGTTATAGAACTAACCAGCATCTTAAACACTATGTAAGACGGTGTAGCGAATATTTATGACTAAATCCCTGCAACCTTGATCCAAGTCACTAAATGTATAGAAAAATTGAGGTCTAACTTAAGATCAAAACCAGAACAGCAAGGAAGACAACAAATCAATAAATTGGGAACACGTATCTTACCCTGAAGATAAGCCTTTTGCCGATCCGACCAGCAGGATGATTGAGAGCATACTGTTCTCTTGTCAGATTCTTAGCTTGCATAAGGGCTATGGCCACAGTGTCCCCAAACAGCATCTGTATGGCTGTTGAAGTAACAGGGGCCAGATCAAATGGGCAGAGCTCCCTCTCCAATGGAAGAAATACATGCATATCACAGATATTACCCAGCTGTGAGTTTCTGAGATTAGAGATCCCCACCAAGTATGCACCTTTGGCTTTGGCACATGGAGCAAGCCTCAGGAGCTCCTCTGTAGTACCACTCTTGCTGAACATAACCAGAACATCATTGGGGCCCACAATGCCAATGTCACCATGGAGTGCATCTGTGGGTGAGAGGAACACAGCTTTTGTGCCTGTTGACACAAATGTCTGAGTTATCTTCTGGGCCACAAACCCACTCTTACCCACCCCTGTGAAAAATATGACCCCCTTGGCATCCATGAGAACCTGGGAGAAGGCCTGCACTTCGGCATACTCAACATGGGAGAAGAAGTAGTTGAGGTACTTCTTCTGCTCTTCAAACAGCTGCATCATGTGGGAGATGCCAAAGGCAAGGTGAGTGCCATTGCTGTTTCCGTTGGCCTTGATTTTGGTGGTAGAGGCGTTTGAGATGTCATATGGCTCAGGCAATGCACCCATTGCTGCAGATTTGGACAGGCACAGACAGATCTAAGTCGAGAAAAGGAGCAGTCCTAAGTGGCCTTCAGTTAAGGGCACTGCGGTGTACAATGAATTGCATGTTCCAGTGAAGGCCAGTGCAGATCTGTGGGTATTGCTGAAAATTGGCGGTCAATGGGGTACTGAATTGGGTTTGATCCAAATGGGCTTTTTCTTTACTTTTTAAAGGATTTTTGAATCAGAGGCAAGGTATTGAACCGGGATCTCGCGAAGTGGTTTGTCAGCAAATGGTACCCACTCTCTCCAGTAGAGATCTTTATGACTTGTGCACCTCGCAAGATTTATAGGGAATATGCAATCGTTTAAAATAAATTAAGTAAATAAATAAAGAAAAGTGCCAGAATTTCAATTGAAAAATAACAAAAAGCTTTGGAAAACAACATTAAACGAAACATGCTAAAACGTAACTATCCAGCTGTAAAGAACGCGGAATGTAATGGAAACGTGTGCTGAAGTACATTGGAAAACGTTGTCGGTTCTTCCTCGAATTTATTTGCCCCGGATAAAAAGAATATGTGCAATGGTTAAGAAAATTTAAAAAACAAGGAAGGAGATAACTAAAAACCAAACATAATATCAAATGTTTGAATTTTTTATTTGGAAAAAATTGTATATTTTACTTAAATATAAATAAATAAATAGTTTAATAATTATATTCTATTTTATATATAAAAAAAAATTAATTTTTAACCGCATTTAATTATTTAAAATTTATTTAATATAATTAAAATAATGTAATTTTTAAATAAAGTTTTCCATGTTGCAAAATTATTTATAGTGAGATAGAGCACCCCTTTAAAGTTCTAAAGTTTGATTTATTTTAATGTCTAATTAACATCCTAGTATTTGTTACGGATGTCACATATTTTCAGGTTTTTTCTAATTTAATTATGATTTTGTTTCCACTATTGAATAGATCATCACTTTTTTAGAGATCAGCGTATTTGCAGGTTGTAAAGTTTTGATGTGGAATCCGAGGAGCATTTATTTTCACCTATCTTCTCTCCTACGAGATATGAAGTAGATATTATTGCTTATTCAGAGACATTCATACACTAAAATCTTGGATTCATTATGAAGATCTTCGTAGATGCATTGCTTTTTTCATTTGGAATTATTCAATCTCATAAAAGAACTACTTAGTAACAGAAGATAACAGGATTCTGACTTATCACTTCATTCTTCCAGTCTTCAGAGGCCACAACCAGGAAGCGTCAGGGTGATCACAAAGATACAACAAAATCAACTCATCGTTGACTCCAACAAAAAAACATCTACGACGACATCCAACTCTTACATCATTCACTTCTCTTCAACCTTAAATGTTGGGAGTAATCCTTGATCCAGAAATCTTGTATATCATATGTCATCATGTTTACTGTTTTTTTTACTTTATTTTCTCTCGAGTTGCATTTGGCACTCCCCTTGCTTTGTATATGTTTTACTTTACATTACAAATTCAAATTATTAAAGTTATTATGAATAATTAAATTTGGTATAAGGGTAGTTACAAGTAAGTGAAGAGATATAAGTTTAAACTTTGGGGATGTCAATTTGCAAAGGTAGTAGTTTGTTCTAAATTCTTAGACTACTTAAATTCGAATCATGACGAAGAAAGCTATATTATACCTTCAAAGTGTGGCCCCATTTACGTCATTATTGTATGCTATCTTATTTTAATAACTATATAAACTAGCTTTTATATATATATATATATATATAAACAAACAAATGACGTCAAGAGTTAGCGCCTAGCCTATCTCACTTTAGTTAATATTTAAATCCACCGTAACCCTTAATATCCATGTCGATTTTTTTAACATTGTTTACGACGTGGCTGACCTTCCTGGCTGCCATTGTAGGACACCTATCGACGTAATTAAATAAAACCTAAATAATATATGCAATGATGTGGGGCTCATTTCAACCCTATATAACTAATTTAAACAAACATCTTCATGATGATATTTTTTTGTCATAATTAAGTTAGTACACATTTTTTTTTATGGGTTTTGACTTTTCTTCGAAAGGTCCACAACGTGAGCAAGTATGTGAAGGGTGGGTGTATGGTGGTTGTGTGTAAAATTCCTTATTGATAATGATAGCTTTCGGTATCCGCGTGTTGTGGTCTATCGGTAAGGATGCCACCTGCATTATCAGTGATGTGAACCGGGTTCAACCCCCATGGCAGATATGTATATGTATAAAAAGTATAACTCAATTTAAAAAAATAAAAAATAACTCTAAGCTTTACGAAAAATCGTAATTAAAAGAAAACTACTCAACCCTATACATTGGTTATAAAAATTTATCGCACTAACCACATTAAAAATAATAGAAAATTTATTTATTTCATATTTGTATACCATTTGTATACCATTTAATATATACTTGTTATTATCTTTTAAAAGTAGAGTTTATGAAAGTAAGAAAACTTGTACATTTCATGTTTGTATACCATTTAAGATGTATACCGGCTATTTTCTTTTTTCAAAGTACTCCATAAATAAGTAGGAATATAATGGGCCATAGAGGGAACATCACTCCAACACTTTGTTTATTTATAAATATTGTTTTAAAATTTGAAAAAGTCTTAAATAAAATTTATCTAACTTATTATTAAATTAATAATTTTTTTAAATATTTAAATAATTGTTATTAGTAAAGATTTTTATGAGAACTATTATCAAACTATAATTAACTCATATATTTAATTTTATAAAAAAAAAATTAATAAAAAATATAGATTTTATACAACCTCTTTATAGTTGAAGAATTATTATGAAAAAATAACTTTGGTTTAATTGTTCAAATATTTATAAGATTATAGATAAAGAAGTTCATAGTTTTCTAATTTGTAGATTGTCCTTATTTATAGTATTTGAATATGCCTTACGAGGAATGTTATATTTTGTATTGATCTTGTACTAACATGAATTGGATGCTATCATTCATATTATGGATGAAGGCAATGCAACACCATGGGAGTCCAAGAACAATATCATAGTCTATCAATGAAATAATATTGTGTAGGAGGATGAGACATTTAAGGAAATAATGTTTATGTGAGATGCATGCTAAGGGTCTTATAAGGGATGATAAATATTTTCATTTAGTGTTATGTTTATATACTAAGAAAACAATTGAGTAAATTTTGCTCTTTAACATTTATATATAGGTAAATGGAGGTTGGATTCACAAGTAGATTAAGTTATTTTCTATTTTATTGATCTTTGGTAGGTCAAGTTATTTTGCATCATGATATCCTTAAGGTATTTAAGGAATTGTCTATGACAAAAGATCAAAGTGCTAAGAAGATCAACATATTAACAAATGATAATGTTGGAGAGTGTTACTTGAGAGAATTTGGTACATTTCATTTTGAACATGGTATCACCAAGCAAAGCACTAAACCATACACCATAATTGAATGGAGTAATAAAGATATTGAACAACACAATATTAGAAAAAGTAAGTGGAGTAAATACTTGATTATGCACGAGTTTTTTGGATAGGGATGTGGATATGATATGTTCTTTGGCTAATAGACTACTCATTTTGTTTTGGGTGAGAAGACTCCTTAGAAGCATGGAGTGGGAAGAAACGACGAATAACACATTTCAAGGTGTTTATGTATGAAGTGTATGTCCCAAATGAAAATAAAAGAAATTTTAACAATAAATCATTCAAGTGTGTATTGATTGGGTATGATAATGGAATAATCTATTCTTAATGGTCATATTGGTGGTGTATATAACATAAATGTGATGTTTACAAAGAGTAAACCATGAGGAGTTAATAACCTTAAAAAAATGCCTAGAAAAATTGTTCAACATAAGGAATGTTTTTTTCTATCCAAGACCATTGAGAATAGATGGAGAATTTTTCATTCAATCTATGAGTAAAATAAATTGATTCTTTGCCACTATCTTTGTAAAAATATTCGTATGCTAATATTTTGAATTACAGATTTTCAATTCAACTTCCTTTTCCTTTATTATGTATCTAATAAAATGATGATTCAAATAAATGTGCTTCAATTTTGTATTAAAAATAGGATTTTTAGTCAATTGTATTGCATTTTTATTGTCACAAAAATGGTAGTTGGTATTTCTTGTTTTTCAATAAGGTATTTTAGGATCCACCTCAACCACACTGCTTGTGTGATTGCTGAGCGGATGCTATGTACTCTACCTACTATTAAGAGTGTTGTTATTGCTTGTTTCTTTAGACTCCAAGTTACCAATATTTTTCCCAATGAAAACTAATTTCCTAATGTAGATTTCCTATCATCAATGAAGCCTCCGTAATTTTTATCATCGTATTCAACTAAATCATTTTTATTGGCTAAAATATAATGGATTCCATAATTTAAAATTCCCTTCACATACCTTAAAGTTCTCTTAGTTTCTCTCATATAATTTTATGATGGCTAACTCATGATTATTAAATCCAAGCAGATTGCATATGCAATATATTGTCTTGTTATTGTCAAGTATGTAAGGTCGACAATCAAAATTCTAGACTTGCTTTTATCCACTCTTCCACTTCCATCAACCTTGCACATTCTTTCACCTTGTGCTTTGTAGAAGTGGGGTAACAATGACTTTGCAACTTGTGATGTCAAACTTCTTTAATATAAATTGTGCACATTTAGACTAACAAATGAAGATCTCATCATGTGCTTGATGTACCTCCATGCCAAGAAAATAACGCGTAAAACTCATATCACTCATAAATTCTTGCATCATGGGTTACTTGAAACTTTCTCTTCGCTCTTGATGAACTTCCTGTGAAAATTAGATCAACTACAAGCAAACAATCAAAATATTATCACCTTCTCTTATGTAGTACAATGTAGGCTTATTCATACTTCTTAGAAATCTACACTTCAAGAACTATGCAACAATTCTTAAATACCAATCTCATGGTGCTTGTTTTAGTCCATATAATACCTTTTTAACTTGTAGATATATCCTTTACCTTTCACTTCAAATCCTTGTGGTTGTTCCACATGCACTCCTTCAATCTTTCCATTTAAAAATGCACTCTTTACATTGAGTTGATTTACAATCCATCTTTTTTGGGCTACTAAAGCTAAGACCATTTTTATTGTGTCTTATCTAGTAACACGTGCATGTCTCACCAAAAATTATGCTAATTTGTGGTGCATAGCCCTTTTACATTATTTCTTGCTTTGTGCATTTCAATTGATCCATCACTGTTGTACTTGGTCTTGAACACCCACTTATCTCCAATTACCTCCTTGTTTTTTGGAAGTTCACACAACTCCCAAGTATTATTCTTTTCAATTGCATTCATTTCTTCTTTCATGGATTTGATCTATACCTTGCTTTGGGCAGCTTCTTCAAAACTTGAGGGCTTGACTTCAACCTTTCACAACAGTGCATAGCTCATGATATTATCTTCGTGTTCCTTTTTCCTTTGTTCTTGGGCTTGTAATTGGCTTCTTGTGAACCTCCTATTAAAATTCCAATGCAATATTTGACAACTTAAATGTGCTAGTAATGCTCTCTTTCATTTTGTTCTTGTCTTTGGAGAAATGCTTGTCTTTGTTTGATGTTTGTGACATGCCAAATTTTTTAATTATGATTGTTTTCTTAGTCTTTTTTGCTTGTTATTCATATACTCACCTTCATCAAAAATCACATCTTTAGACATAATGCATTGTCTAGATTTGAATTCATAACCTCTATATGTCTTGCTTTCTTCAAATAACCAACAAAAATGCATGCTTGACTCTTTGGATCTTACTTCTTCATTTCCTTATCTTCAATATGAACATAAGCCAAACAACCAAACACTCTCAAGTGACTTATCAAAGGATTCTTTTCATATGATGCCTCATGAGGAGTCATATTCTTTACTACAATTTTTGGAATTCTATTGAGGATGTACACTATTGTTACCACTACTTCAGACCATAAATGATTTTTCAAACCTTTTGTTAGTACCATGCTTCTTACCACCTCCATGATTTTCCTATTCTTTTGTTCTACCACTACATTTTGCTAAGGTGTATAGGATGTTGTCAATTATCTTCTTGTCCTCGACTCATCACAAAATTTATTGAATTTCTTGGAAAAATACTCACCACCATGATTGATTAAAGTTTTGATTCTATATTCGCTTTCATTCTCTAGTATGGATTTGAAGCACCCAAATTCTTAATATACCCAAGTTTTCTAGTATGATCATCAATGAAAGTGATAAAGTAGAAGGATTTACCAACACTTGGTGTGTGCATTGGACCACAAATATTTGAATGAATAAATTGCTATAGATATAATGCTCTCCATGCTCTTCCTTTTAGAAAGTTCTCTCTATGATGTTTTTCCATTGTGCAACCTTCACAAACTTCACTTCTTACTTTTACACAAGGTTTTCCATGGACCATTCCTTTAGCATACAATAAATAGCAGCTTAAAAAATTTAGATGACCATGCCTCTAGTGTGATAGTCCTCAATGAATGTATGACAAAAATTGCTCTATTCTCTTCTAAGCTTCAAATCAAACATTATTTTCTTTGTCACAAGTACAACAACCATTGGTCGGTCCCCATTTGCTTTGTCATGGATAATGTACTCCTTATTCTTAAACACCACTTTGTAGTTTTTCTCTAAAAGTTATCCCACATTTGACAAATTGTTCTTCAAGCATGGTATGGAGTAAGGATTTCAGATATTTTTCTTTCCATATTTTGTGTCAAATTGTAGGGTTCCTTTTCCTTCAACTTCAAATGCTTTGGCATCTCCAAATTTCACCTTGCTCTTGTATGAATCATCTAACTCCACAAACAATTCTTTATTGAGGGTCATATGATTTGAACAACTAAAATCTAAGTACCAAGATTCTTTAGTTGAAAATTTTTCCACATTAAATGACAAAAATAGTTTTTTGAGCTTTTAACCTTCTTCATGTAAAATGTTTACCTTTTACTCTCCTTCACTGCCTATATTTATTTTACATTCTCTTTCACAATGGCCATACCATTTGTGATAATGACATTGAATATTCCTCTTATCCATAAATTTGCCTCTACCTATTCACTATAGCCTCCTCTATTACCATGGCCTCTTCCTCTCGTAGAATGTTGATTTTGTTGTTCCCCTCTTTAACCTTGGCTTGAGCTAGCCCCATTAATGTTTAACACTCTTGCCTTGGAAGCAAAAGCTTGCTCAAAGTTTTTTTCTTCACTATTTTGAATTCTTTCTTCATGAGACATAAGTGATCCCACCAATTCATCAAACTCCAACTTCTTCAATTATTTATTTTCTTCAATAATCAATCATTGCTCAATTGTTCTACTTTGGTGTCAATGTTCTAAACACCTTTTTGAAAACATCTCCTTGTCCTAGTTCTTCACCATAGATGCCCATTTTGTGTATAATGTCATGCACCCTTAAACAATAATCTCCCACATTTTCATTAACTTTCATTCTTAGATTTTCATATTCTCTCTTCAATGTTTCTAACTTCACTAATTTTACTTGAGTAGACCCTTGATAGGTTGTCTTCAAGGTGTCCCAAGCTTCTTTGGTAGCCTTGACACTTGCAATTCTTGAAAAAATGCTTGTATCAAGAGTTGCTTGTATGTGATACAAAGCTAAGACATATTTTCTTTGTGCTTCCTCCATATTATTTTTTCTTGTGGCTGATGAGATATTCCAATCTAAAACTTTCTCATATCCATTTTCCACAATGCTCCACATTCCCTTGGCTATTAGCAAAGTCCTCATCTTTATGTGTTAATAATCACAATCGTCTTGTTTAAATTTTGGGATGGGCAATGGAGCATTATTATGTGTCATGACAACTACAACAATAATGTATGAAGTTTTCCTTCACAAACTTGAATTTTAAATTCTCTAGTTAAAGAGAACCAAATCCTAAAGCTCTCCACTTCTCCAATCTCCAAGCTCTAGTGCCAACATATGAGGCATGGTTGTATTCTATAGTAGAGATTAAAACAACATAGAAATAAGAAAGTGAACCAAAGAACAAAATTGTATAAAAACCCTCCAATAAACAATTTATCAATCTTCAAATTTGTACATACTACTTCAATACAATGCCCTACACTTGTATATATATTATGTCTCCTGGTTGTCTCAAGAGTCTCTTGATGCTTTATATTCTCTCTAAATCTTAGTGAACTTTTTTTTTTTCACTTGAAATTCTATTTGTCTTATTCTTGTTCTGTTTTGATTTTGTCTTATTCTTGTCCTATTTTGTTTTTTTATCTCATTTAGTATCACAATTTCCAATAGTTTTTGTCATTGCATGAAAAGAATGGATGACTTCTTATACATAGATTATACCATCAATAATTTGTTTGTCATGAAGAAATCCACCTTGTTCCTCTCAAATAATAAAATCTAGAATATTTTTCAGTCTATTTGTTATCATTTTAAAAATAATCTTATAAATTACGTTAAAAAGGCTTATGGGAAATATTATTTGCAAGAGAAGATTATCAACAAGATTACCAGCAAAGAGAAACAAAATGAAGATTACCGACAGAGAGAAGCGATTTGAGTTTCAACTACAATATCTTGTTTACCAATAAAATAATTTTTCAACATTGTCATCGTCGTCATCGAGAAGAACTGCATCGCCATTAAAGTCATCCATGCTTCTTTGCAATAGCAACAACAGTCTGTGCAACATTGTTAAACCTTTTGGAGGAGAAGCTTGGTATTGGATTAATGCAAAGTCATACTGGATGGCTACATTTCTTTTTTATGTCAAATATTTTGCATTTAAATTGTTCTGTCAATGATAGCAAGGACTAGAGGAGATTAATTTTTTTTTGAAAAATCCTAGTTGCTTTTTTTTTTTAAAACCCTAGCGGCTTTTGGAATTTTTTTGGGTTGAGATCATAGAGTTATCAATTTTCATTGGAAAGGATGATACTGATGCTCTAGAATGATGGATGAAGTTTAAATCTCTATATTCTAGTGACCATTTTTGGATATGCAAACTTTTCTATGTTTTAAAAGAGGAAGCTTATGATTGGTGGGCAAATCTTCCTAAGAAAAGGAATTTCACCTAGGATGAAATGGAGCATGCATTCTTGAGTCAGTGGAACCCATATAAAAAGATAACTAGTTTGAAGGTCACCATCAAAGGATATGAAGAAGAAATAAAAATACTTCAGAGGAAACTGAAATAAATGAACAAAGAGGATATAATAGAAGAGAAAAATATATATGACAATGTGCAAGTTCAAGGTCGCATTCAGAAATAAAATCCTAAGAAGCAAGGATTCAAGGAGAAGTAAGAAGCAATTATGACAAGGGAACAAGTTGAAGAACCATTAGAAAACTCAAAAGTTGAATTTATAGTAGTAGCAACAATAGAGTCTATGGAAGAAGCAACAACAAAGTCCAAGGAAGCCTTGTTAGAAGTGCACAAGGATGCACCAAAAGAAAGGTATAAGAGAGAAGATTGTAAAAAGAATTTAAAATAAAGAAAAAAATGTTGAAGAATCAAAGGAAACTAAATGTCATGTTGATGAGAACATCATTTGTTAAGTCTTAGGTTATATTTTATTCCTAGGCTTAGTTTATTTTTATTAAACAGTTCCTAAGTTAAATTTAAGTGTAAATAATCTTCAAAATGTGAGTCGGAAAATGAAGTGTCGACATCTATGGTCGACATAAATATTGTTAGCAAATTGTGAGCATCTACGATCTCTTAGCTTGTGTAGCTAAGATTGTTAGCATCTTCCATTTTTGAAAGATTATTGTTGTAAATATGCTTATTTAAGCATTTTGTTCAATGAAAAATTCAACTTCAATTGAGTTTCCACTTTCAAAGTTAAGGTTGCAGCATATTGGCACCCACATCACCCTAAGCGGCAACAATCTTGGAGGCATGGCTTAAGACATCAATATGTTAGATCTACATGGAGTCAAAAAGACATCAAGTATGGAAGTGTTTGGTAGAAAAAGCATAATGTTTCTATATTTCAAAAGGGTGCAACAACATAAAGGAACACCAAGACCAACTGTTTGAAATATCAGAGCAAAGCAACAGAAACATGGAGCCAATAGAGCTATTATGGACATTCAAGTGGCACATCGCCAATTTGGCATCATCAAAGACCATTACTAATCAAGATTTCACTTGGATGGATGGATGAACAAGATTGGAAATTGTCAAAAAAAAGATGCTAAATATTTGTATTTACAAAACAAATTGAAGAATATCCAAAAAATGAATATCATAAATTCAAACTTTTTATGAAAAAGATGCAGGTATCTAGTTATAGCATCGCAATTGAGATGAGAATTGAATATGTTTGTAAATTCTCAAGCTTTACAAATGAGAGTTGTGATTTATCAAGGGTGAGGGACCCAAGTACAACTCCTTTTTCTCAAGCAAAAGAAACAAAGGCTTATAAGATGAAACTTATCAAAAAAAATATCTCACCTTTCTTTGAAACCAATGCAATAAAGGTGATATTGGTTACACTCATTATAACCTTCTTTTTCCTATCTTCAACCGCAACCATCATCTATTTCTTTAACATATCCCAAAAGTTTTGAAAGAAATTGCAAGAAACTCATAGACTAGATGCCTTGTCAAGGTGGTAAGAGAAATTACCTCATGTAGCTTCTTCATCGAAATCTATCATCAAGTTTTTACTTTATCTTTCTATGATAATTGATGAAGTATTTTACAAAAGCTCACCTTGAGCCTTCTTCTCTTGCCCAACTCTTGATAAAATAATTTTTAATTAATTAATTGCTTTCTTCTTGATCTCTTCTTCCATAATTCTTTCTTTTGTGGTTATAATATTTTTAAATATGATGAAATGACAAGTATGGTTTTACAATAGCATAAAAATTGATATTTCTATAACCTTTCTCAAGTCATCTCTCCCTAAATTTTTGGGCCAAATATTACTTTTTCTTTTGAAGTATGTTATGACAACCAAACAATTATTTTTTTCCTTACATATAAATATCTTTGTGCATTCCATTGATTTCCACTATCTTTTATACATCGTTGATGTTCGATTTAATTTCTTCCTTTCTTTTAAATATACTATCGAAGGATTTGATATTCAAGACCTTCGTCTGCCCTTCTAGATGTTTCATTTTTTGAGCAAACCTATACATACACAATCCTTCAAACTTTGCTTCATCCCAACCCAACATAGTCATCTTAAGAAAATAGGGTCTTGGAGCCACATAGACTGAAAACAAAATGACTTTAGACGACTATTATTGAGTGAATCATGTCTCAAATGAATTGGTTTGTAATATGATCCCGCTTGCAATAAAATGTGTGAAGAGATTAAATACTTTTTATAAATCCAACTATTGGACATCAATTTTTGGTTAGATGAGTTTGCCTAATAAACTTATTATGCCAAAGCTTGAAGCAACATCCCAAAGGCCATTTAGATTGACAAAGGAACAAAATCCTCTAGTGATCTAGACCAACCATGAGTACCACCCTTCTTTTTTTTAAGGAGATAAAACTATGTTCAAGTCCCCTTCAGGAACCAAAGATTGCCATTTGCCATTATATTTGACATGAATAAACCGAGGTCTGTCCGGTATTTATCTCATAGAGTAGCTCTTTTTGGAGCATATACACTTATGACTCCAATTTTCATATCATCCTCTTTCCTACAAAAAAGACTAGCAACCTGATTACTTATTGCTTCTAGCAATTGTCCATCACACTTGCAATTGTCGCATATACCTCCCGAAGATCCCAAATTGAAATCCATTCTCAAAGACTTAAATCTTCTAACCTCTGCAAGACAAGTGTGTACTATAAAATCCAGATATCAAAAGCAACCTGTTTCCATATCATCTTAGAAAAATTGAAGATATTGGATCCAGGTCAAGGATATATCCAGAATGTTTATTAAAATCCAATAACTAAGCTGAAAATGTGAATTAATCAGAGGCATTAAACATTGGTTAATCAGGGATATAAAAATCATTCTTGAGGTCTCAAAACTGATTATCTAATTCTTAAACATATTTGTCAATCAGATTTAGGTTGAAATCTTGAAAATAAAATAGATGAGGTGCAAGTCTTGAATTTTGGTTTTCATGCTTATAGTTTCATCAAACAAGGACCATCGACCAAAGGGTGGATATGCTCGCCATTGTTGCAATCTTCATCTTAAGGTGACATATGTGCAAGCTTTTATAGTAAATCATGAGCTCTAATGGATGAACAGTAAGGTGCAACAATTTTAATTTCATAAATTTACTCTGTTGATCTACTTCAATCTGTCAATTCTATAAAGCTCTATGTTTATGCTGAATAATGGTGATGAGGAAATTTTAGAGAGTTCAAGGGAACATAATTAACTCAAAAGGGCAAAGTGATTTCCATCGTAAAGCTAATAACTGGAGTGGGCATGAACCATCATGTTAAGAAAACTACTGAGGCCAATTTTTTTGAACCAGACATTAAAAATGCCCTAAAGAATTCATGATGAGAATGAAATCCATGCAAATAAAAGCACTACAGAAGAAATACAACTTCTAGTTTTCATCCGTATACTATTAATTTCCTCCATAGCCCTATTAAAAATTAAAGTTTGATGGGGACATTAGAGGTGACCCTTGCACTGATGGATGAGATGATATTTGAGATGGATGTGGTAATGATTTGCTCCTCCAAAACTATCCTCACTAAGGGGGATACTCATTTCATTGTTAGAGGGGCTTTTCTCCTACTGTTAATCTACCATTTAATTTTTTGATCTTCTTGATTATACATTGGCAGTTGCAGCTGCTTATGCCAGAAGCTCAATACTTAAATACCAGTCATCTCTCAAGTACAGCTTATGCATATTTGAAGGAAAGAAATAGGGCAATCAGTAAGGCTTGAGAAAAGCTACGTCATGCTAACCTATTGGGAGACCTTTTACCATGGAAAGAGGATTTATTTTCAAGGCCAAGCATTTCACTTCCCATTATTGCAAAGACCAGCATTTAATATGTCCAGCAATAAATTGTGGGTTTTCTGATTTAAATGGATATTAGATAAATATAAAGGACGTTACTAGTTCAAAAAAAATAGATGTGTTTAAATTGTTTCATGAACTTAATTTTGAGACAGTGCTCACTTTATACCATGCCTGGGCTAATTGAGCAACTCACGAAATGTACAATATTGACTTAATCCTCATAAACTTCCAAAGGCTGTCCCAACAAAGAAAAGACCACATCTATCAGAAATCTATTGCAATACCCAGTGTTACTTCATTGATAGATCTCCCATTGAGGATGATTAAGGTCATCCAAGAATAATACAATGGTTGGAGGGGTTCTGTTTCTTGGCATGAAAGACAATATTGCAAACCTGAAAGAGATAGCAAACTATACAGATATTTTGCCATCACCTAGAACTGCAAATGCAGGACTGATCACAGATTATCAAAGAACAGTTTCTGTTAGATAAATAAAAAGGATCTTACTAGTTCAAAAAATTCTGATATATGTTTAAATAGTTTTATGAATGTACTTTTGAGACGGTGCTCACTTTATACCATGCCTAGTCTAATTGAGCAACTGAGGAAATGTACAATATTGATTTAATCTCCAGAGGCTGTCCCAATAAAGAAAAGATTAAATCTCCTAGAAATCTAGTGCAATACCCAGTGTTACTCCATTGATAAATCTCCCATTGAGGATGATTAAGGTCATCCAGGAATAAGACAATGGTGGGAGGTTTTAATTTTTTCGCACAAAAGACAATTTTGCAAACTTGAAAGAGATAGCAAACTATACAGATATTTTGCCATGGCCTAGAACTGCAAATGCAGGACTGATCACATATTACAAAAGAACAGTTTCTGTTTGGAAGATGGATACATGTAATTCCCCCCCATCCCAAAATCAATATTCTTATGTTTACCATTTATACACAGTATCATTGCTGTGCAGTTTTATAGAACTATCTCTTGAGTATAATAAGGGTGAGAAATTCCACATAGCAGGACTGAGGACTTGCACCTATAAGCCTGTTACCCTATGGGCAAAGAGTTTGGCAAGTGGTGGGGCTCATAAACCACTCAAGTCCCACAAGGAGGCCAACTATCCCCCCCACACATGCTGCAAGTCAATGTTAATAGGGGTGAGGAATCCCACATAAGTGGGACCAAAGGCTTGCACCTCTAAGCCTACTACCCCATTGGCAAAGAGTTTGGCAAGTGGTGGGGCTCATAAACCACTCAAGTCACACAACCGGGTCACACGCACACACTAAACTAACTATACACTAAGAACTAGGTATTAAAGTGGAACAGAATTCCATCATAGGAATATGCCATTGGAAATAACAGCTTGTAGAGAGAAGAGCATCACAATGACTGGTTACAAATCAGGAGGACAGCTTGTTAGAATTCTACGAGTAAGAATTTAAATCCATAGATCAAATTCATCCACATCTACTGCATCACAATCTTATATTGAAATAATCTAAAAAGAATAATGAAGATACCTGAAACAAGATGTATACATTGTCCAATAGACCATGTTCTAGAAGTTCAGTGTAGTGATTACCATGATGAGGTGACTGCAATAAGGTGAGGGCAATGTAGTCATGCTAATGAAGGGCACCTAGATGAGGCTGGATTCTGAGTCCCTGGTGGCCATTGACAGAACAGATACTCCTTAGACGCAACTTCTAAGCTGAATAATAATCAAGCTCAAAACTGCATTCCCTCGTGTATTAAATATTTTAATATAATGCGAGATGCCATGTATCAAAGAAACACTGATCAGTCATTTATTAAACATATTACAAAGATACCAAAACTTACAGTGCGTTGTCAAGTGTAGAAAAATTAAACAGAAATTTTACATTTTGGATTCATAAAATTAGAGAGGACACTTTCAAAGGGAATCATACATTGCCATTGACAAGTGGCTTTAACATGTCAAAATAGTCAATTCTTCCCTGCAGGCTGATGACTTTCACCAAAGCTGAGGTGTTCCAAATCACACTGTACATCCAATCATTACACAAAAATAGGCCTGCTTCTATGCAAAATTGTCACATATTGCTACCTGCATCCTCTTTCAGATATCGCAATGACCAAAGGAGATGAAGCTGTAGCAACAGCATATACATACTCGATTACCATGCCAAGAATGTAACTGATAAGTCACTTGATGGTACTTTAGAAACGATGCATAATCTGTAATTTGCCTAGCAGATAAAGCTACTAGAGGAAAAGGGTGAAAGTTTATTTTTCTGATTGATATACTGGCGCTCTCAAAGAAATTTACATGCATGTGTGGGCTGTAAAAACAAAGCTCTCTTATTGAGTTCTTAAATCAAGCATCTGTCAGACTTTGATTGACTCCAGGCTTCTGTAGAAATCAAATTAGAATACCCTTTATAAATTTCAAAATTCTTACAAATGAAAAATCCAACAATGTTTTTTTTTTTGAAAATTTTGAAAAAACTTGTATTAAAACAAAGATCAATTACAAATTGGGAAGAGACTCTTCCCAGCCGAAATCAGAGAGAACACATGCTTACAATAGTAAAAGAAGATTTGCAATGGAGCCAAATCTCCTAAACCATTAACTAGCTAACAGGGGGTCGGCATGGTCAGTTGATGCAACATGTCGCGAAATCGCGACACTCCGCGACAAAGCAACATGTCGCGAAATCGCGACATTTTTTCTCCTTGGGCAGCGGTGTTGCAACATGTCGCGAAATCGCGACACCTTTTCTTCCTTTGGCCGCGACGAAGCAACATGTCGCGAAATCGCGACACTTTTTCTCCTTTGGCCGCGACGAAGCAACATGTCGCGATATCACGACACTTTTCTCTTTCGGCCGCGAAAATGCAACATGTCGCGAAATTGCGACACCTTTTCTCCTTTGGCCGCAAAAATGCAACATGCCGCGAAATCGCGACACCTTTTCTCCTTTGGCCACGAAAATGCAACATGCCGCGAAATCGCGACACCTTTTCTCCTTTGGCCACGAAAATGCAACATGCCGCGAAATCGCGACACCTTTTCTCCTTTGGCCACGAAAATGCAACATGCCGCGAAATCGCGACACCTTTCCTCCCTTGGCCACGAAAATGCAACATGCCGCGAAATCGCGACACCTTTCCTCCCTTGGACGCGACGAAGCAACATGTCGCGAAATCGCGACACCTTTCCTCCCTTGGACGCGACGAAGCAACATGTCGCGAAATCGCGACACCTTTCCTCCCTTGGACGCGACGAAGCAACATGTCGCGAAATCGCGACACCTTTCCTCCAGTGACCGCGACGGCGCAACATGTCGCGATATCGCGACACCTTTCCTCCAGTGACCGCGACGGCGCAACATGTCGCGATATCGCGACACCTTTCCTCCCGTGACCGCGACGGCGCAACATGTCGCGATATCGCGACACCTTTCCTCCCTTTGCTTTTTCTTTGATCATTAGCTCAAGGACCTTTCAAGACCTTGCCTAATCACCTCATCCTCAATAGCCATGTCACTGTGCAACTAAACCCCTACCTCCTTCTCAGCACCCATCTTAGCCAGGAAGTCGGCTGCTTTGTTTAAATCTCTACTCACATAAACTGGAATCACATCATCTAATTCCCTCCATAATTCCTTAATTTGAGTGACAAGAATCCTCAACCTCCATGCTTTCAAAGCAAAGTTCCTCATGCAATCTAGAGCTCCAACCATTATTTGAGAATCTGATTCAAGTATTATCCTCCTGTGGCCTTGTTTCACTGCCCAAATAGAAGCAGATTTGATAGCTATGGCTTCTGCTTCATTGTTTGTGGCTCTTCCCAAGCCTTGCAGTTCCCAATTGAGCACAGTTCCAACATGATTCCGGCAAACCACTCCAATTCCGGCTCTACCCGGATTGCCTTTTGCGACTCCATCGGTATTAATTTTAATCCAACCTTCCGGGGAGGTTTCCAACTAGCTCCGTCCTGTCCCTCTTGTACTTCAACTCCCTCTTCCATTGCCCCAATAACAACCTGAGATTCCTCTTTAGCATAGACAACCACAGTTTCTGTGACTTTGCTCCAAATGACCTGCCAAACTCCATCTAACGAAGAAAATGTTTCTCTAAAAATTCTAGCATTTCTCTCCAACCACACTTACCACCAAATAAAGTTTAATCCAAGCTCCCAACCAATACGAAGGGCTTTAGATTTAAATCTACCCCTCTTCCATCTTTCCCAGATATTAATCCGATTCAAGTCACCATTAACTTGAATTTTATAATATGAGAACCATCTCTTCCAAATGCGGCGCGTGAAAGGGCACTCAAACATCAAGTGATCAATTGTTTCCTCGCTCTTGTAGCATAAGACACATTGAGAAGGACCGATGATTCCTTTACATCTGAGATTATCAAAAGTGAGAATTCCATTGTGCATGAACTGCCAGGCAAAAAATTTTACTTTCAGCCAACCTTTGGAATGCCAAATCTTTCTCCAATCCTCAATTTGATAAGTATGAGGGGGAGGCTCGGAAGGATCTTGTCATATCCATCCTTCACTGTGTAGACACCAAGGCTCCCATAGCCCCAAGCTAATTCATCCTCCTCGTCTCTACCTGTGAGAAATCTTTCTGTCAAGATTTTAGTCATGATGGGTGCCAAATCCGGAGGGATTGGAATTGGCCACTCATCCAACTTCTTGAACTGCTTAAACTTATACTCCCCCAGCTAACTAGTGGTGAAATAACTTTCAATTTGGACCCATCCCTTGGTTTCAATGGCTGCTTTTATTGGTTGCAATTCAGGAAATTCAACAATGATAGGTGGGTATTGATCCCATGAATCTGTCCAAAAACGTGCCTTCTCCCCTCTCCCCACTTTCCAAAATAACCGATATTTTACTATCTGAGATCCAAACTTGAGAGCCTACCACACTAAGGATCCAGTACCATCCAAAGGGAAACGACCCACCTCATTTGGGTTAACATGTCCCAGATATTTACTAGTTAGGATTCTACTGAATAAGGAAGTTGGTTGGGAAATCCACCTCCAGTAAAGCTTTCCAGCCAAAGCTTTGTTATTTATCTTGGATCTTCTCAGTCCCAAACCTCCTTTAACCTTGGTCTAGGTTACTTTGTCCCAACCTACTAAGGCCCATTTCCTCTCTCCTTTTACTCCTTCCCATAAAAATTTTCTAGCCATCTTGTCCAACTCTTTCCATATAGTATGTGGGGCAGCCAGGATAGAGAATTTATAAATTGGCATGGCTCTGAATGATGACTCGTAAAAAAGTTAATCTACCCCCGTAGCTTAACCATTTGTGAGACCAATGATTAATCCTATCCTTGATACAATCCAAAAGATTCCTCCAGATATCTATTTTTAGTTTTTTAAAGTGCAAAGGGACCCCTAAGTAAACCATTGGGAGAGAAGTCCTTGTGAATCCCAAGGTCTCTAAAACTCTGTCCTAAAGCTTTTGAACAAGATTGAAAAAGACCGCTTTGGATTTTTTATCATTGATGACTTGGTTTGTAGCCCTAAGGTAGACACTAAGAGTATCTCTGATCATTCTTGCTTCCCCTGAAGCTGGCCACTCCCACCAATCCAAGTATCATCCACAAGCTGTAGGTGAGTCAAAACTTCCTCACCCGCCTTGATACTGTTAGCAAACCTTGTTGTCTTCTCCTCAAGAAAAGTCTGCCTAGTCCTTCGACCAATATGAGAAAAAAGATAGGGAGAGCAAGGATCCCCTTGACGAAGGCCTCGAGTGGCTCCAAATGGTTGCGAGGGAAGACCCTTGATTAACACTGAGTATGTCGGGGTAGAGACACAACTCATGACCCATTCTACCCAGTCCTGAGAGAAACCAAAGGCTGCCATCATCTTAGCCAAGAAGCTCCACTCCACCCTATCATAAGCCTTTGACATATCTAATTTTATGAACATTCCTTTATTACCAGATGTTTGCATTGAATGGATTGCCTCCTGAGCTAGAACCACCCCATCCAAGATCTGCCTACCCTCTACAAAACCCCCTTGCTCGGAGGAGATAATGTTATGTAAAAGAGGTTTTAGCCGCTCAACCATTACCTTTGTGATTATTTTATATATCACATTGCATAAGGCAATAGGTCTATAATCTAAAATATGTACCCCCTCCTCCCCTTTTGGAATTAAGGTAATGAAAGTATGATTTAGTGCTTTAAGCATTCTCTTACTACCTCTGGACTCCTCTATAACAGCCATTACATCCTCCTCCAAGTTATCCCAAAAGGCCTGAAAAAACTCAATTGGAAAGCCATCTGGACCTGGAGTTTTTCCGGTGCTCATTCCAAAGACCACATTCTTCAGTTCCTCTCTATCAATGGGTTTAAGAAAGGTCTGATTTTCTTCTTCAGAGATAACGGAAGGTATGACAACAAGAACGTCGTTTTGAGCCTCTTCATCTTGCACCATACTTTCCTTAAAAAGTTTAGAAAAATAATCCATTGAATGGGAATGCATACCTGGAAGTGTATCAAAGGAGTGCCCGTTCTCATCTTGAAGAGCTTCCATGTTATTCATCTGTCTCCTAGCACAAGCGATCCGATGGAAAAATTTGGTATTTCTATCACCTTCTAATAACCAAGTGGTTCTTGCTCTCTGTTTCCAATAGGTCTCCTCTTGGTTGTCAATGTCCTCAACCGCTTTACGCAAGGCATCATCTTCGGCTTTGAGCTGGTCTGTAATTGTTCCTTCCCTAAAGTGTTTTTGAACCTCATCCCATCTGGCCACCAAAAGAGCTCTTTGGACCTGGAAGTTTGTCTTGTTAGCTCGCCTCCAATGTTTCAGTTGAGCTTTGACATAATGAAGTTGTTTGTGGAATCTAAACATTGTTGTCCCATATGTTGGGCGGCCTTCTTCCCACCACTGTGGAATTTTCTTTCGAAGTTCCTCTTTTTGTAACAAAAAATTCTCAAATTTAAATGGTTTGTGATGCTGCCCTGTCTTAGTCCCTCCTTCCAACAAAATGGGAAAGTGATCTGAAACTGGACCTTCCAAAATCTGAAATTTTGTATTCCATTTTACAAATGCCTCCTCTGAAACCAAAAAACGGTCTAACTTTACCTTCCTGCTATGTGGCTCCCTCCTCTTATTAGTCCAAGTATAGTTGTTTCCGGGGCATTTAATATCCACTAAGTGTAAATCCTGGACTTGGGCAATCATAAGTCGATCCCCCGGGTCCAAAATTGGGGTTCCCCCTTCACGATCTCTAGAGGATAATTTAGCATTAAAATCCCCGACAATAATCCGGTCTAAATCTTCCCTTGAGATTCTCATGTTATGCACGACTTTCCATTGAAGCCTTTGACCATCAAGGTTTTGAGTCCCATAAAAATTTGTGATTAAAACATGTTCAGTTGTGACATTATTCCTAAAATGTGATGTGAGAACACCCCTCCAAGCTAGATGTTCTATTGCAGTCCATTCAAGAGAGTTCCAAAGAGTAACAATCCCCCCTGAGGCACCTTGGGCAGCCATTTCCATATGACCAACACCCCTCCAAATTCTATTAACTGTTTTACACATAAGATCTAATGACATTTTTGTCTCCTGAATAAGCAAAAAATTTGTTTGACATTTTTCTAAGAGTCTTCGAACAGCAGCTTGATGGGTTCTACTGTTTAAACCCCTAACATTCCATGATTGTATAATCATTGGTTACCTTGAGAGCAGTAAGAATCTATTGGCCTCACCGATCCTCCAATGATCAGTTTGTCTCCTTGAACTGCTAGCAATTCCTTATTTGATTTTCTCCCCACCCCTTGAGAGTTGCTATTTTTTTATCTCTTTTCCGCTTGAGTTATCCCTAAAGTTGGCCTTTCTCTGTTCTTTTCTGCTATTCCCATGCTGACATCCTTAATTATTGGCTGCTCTTGGTTATGCACTATCAATGCCCCTGTACTCTCTGGTTGTGGTAACTCACTGAGGTCAATTACCTACTCTATGACGGGGGGAGATGAAAGAGGAGCTTGAACGAGGATGTTATTATTTTCAGTATTACCATCCACTCCTTCCATGAATTGTTCCTCTTGGTCCACTAGTGTCTTAAATATCTCATACCTATTGGCGGGCTTGAGATGGGTTTGCTCTTTACCATCTTTTTTCTTTTGCCTTCTCCTTCTTTTGGGCTGTTCAAAACCATCTCTCTGAGCTTCTTTACCCTGAGAAGTATTGGTTGGTTCTTTGTTTATTGTTGCCTTACCTTCCTTAGGAAGATTTGACATTCCTAGAGGAGCCTCCATTTTTGTGTTCATATTATTTGGGCAAAATCGGGCCAAATGCCCGTATTTGTGGCAAACTCTACATCTAAAGGGCAGAGCCTCATAATCCAACTGTTGAATCCAAGATAGTCCTGCAAGTTCAAGTTCCACCTCTGCTAGTAAAGGCTGGCTAAGATCCATTTCCACCCATATTCTTGCATAAACAGCTGTGTTCCCTTCTATTGTGTCTTTGGAGACACCCAAATGTCTTCCAAGGGAATTACCGATCATCTCCAAAACCTGCTCACTCCAAAACTCCATTGGAAGTGCATACAAACGGATCCAAGCCGGGACAGCAGTGGGTTCAATTCAAGGATCGAATCCCACTCTCCAGGGTTGAACAAATAATCCTGCCGGACCATGATTCCTCTTTTATGATTCGAAAGCCCTATTTCTATCAGCGAGAGAAGAAAAAATAACAATAAAATACCCATTGCTAATAAACCATAAATAGTACTCACCATGAGGCTCCCGCGTTTTGTCGGACCCGAAGTGCAGAAAATTCGGGGTAGGGCGAATACCCATGAATTCTGAGATCAAGTCGTGATTGGCTCTGTATAAGACCTGTTTCTTCGACCATCCTTGGCTCAATGACAATCTTGGGCCTTGATTCGGACTGCGGCAGGCATCCATTAACTCGATGCGCTGTTGATCTGTTCCCAGCAGCCGTGAAGAGCATTTTAAATGCAGTTCTTTGAGCTTCGTCAGTCTTGGAAGGAGATTTATCTTTGAACAAATCTGCATAAGAGCTATTTTTCCCTAGGAGAGGATCCGGAGAAGTCCCCATTGGACCCTCCTGGGGCAGCAATCTTGCCTTCAGATCCACAGTAACCAGAAAACACTTCGGCGACCCAACTGATGCCCTAGATTTTCCTTAGCTCCAGAAACCCTAGTTCATCGCTTCCCGCCTTCTCGCTTCCCGCTCTTCACCCGGATTTAAAAAAAAAAAAAAAAGATCCAGCAATGTTACTTAGCCCTTCATTAGTCATATTGAACTGCTCCAGTCTGCATCAGGATTCAGAAAAGAACATTCTCTGTATATTTTACCTAGAAATTCCAACTAAGTGTAAGGCTTTCTTTAACATATAAAAAGGAAAAAAGAAATCTGGTATGTCTTCATGTTATATTGCAGTCAAACTGTATTTCAAGAACGATCATGAAAGATCTTCCAAAAGAAATTTCTGAGAATGTGTTGGAATTCTTAATGAGACCCAGGAATGACAGAATTATGACAAGAACCTGTAACACGATAAACCATGATTGTGACTCAAAAGAACAGAAAATATTCTTAGTCACAGGAATTACAGTACAAAGCTGACAGATGATCAAATGGAATAAAACTGGATCAAAGAAAACTACAAAGTATCTCTCCTGTATGCCATTTGATCATTAATCACTCAGGAATGGTATTTTTCTCTAAAATGCTAATTTTTTTCACATGCACTGCCTCCATTTATTGAAGGACAACCTGTATATAAGATGCCACATGGATATTTTCAAAGGCTAATTTGGTTAAGAAACATCTATTGAATTTGGGAAGGCTGCTTGACCTTTTTGACTTCTATTTCACAAGGGAAGACTCCAATGCAACCTTAGATAGTTTGCTACTGTTTGATTCTCTGTAGTTCTTGTACATTTATTGTGTATATGGTAGGTTTGGATTTGAAAGAGCCATTACTGTAAGAGGAAACTAACAGGAATGGTTAATACATATAAAGCTCTAAGGGTTTGCTAATTATAAGTCTCCATGAATTGAATTAAGATGACCAAACCGTAAATAAGCCGTGTATATTGGCCAAGTATTTGTATACATTATGCATGTTTGTTCCTCTTTGAAGCAAACCCAATATTTGTGACCCTAGAAAAATATCACAATAATATTAGAAAGACTTAACAAGTTTTTGAATAGTGTATAATGGATTTTTGAATCAGTGCTTGATAGCCTACCTTGTCTATTGTAATGTTGCTAAGGTCATTATGCCAGAAGAGAACATAAATAAGCCTGTTGCTTTAGGCGTTAATCCACTAACAACCATCAAGTTATTGTGCAAGATATAACTGGCTAATGGAAGTGAAGTTGTTCCATCTGTCAAACGATTAAAATGATGCATGCTAATGAGGGATCTAAACTTCAATTACTGGTGCTTGATCCTCTACTGCTCAACTTCTTGTGTGTTGAAGAGTCCTAAAACTAAATGCAAGGTAGTGATCAAATCAATTGGTAGAACAAACATGAATATTTGCTGGAGAAAACCAGATTTTGATGCGCTGCATCATATGAGAAATGGATTCAAAGGTAGAACTCTAATTCTGTCATCCCTTACTTCCACCGAAAGAATCAAGCCCAATATTTAAAGACAGAATACAGTCGATTATATCAATTATGGTAGACAATAAAAATAAGATGCAAGGACAATTTACAAAGAAATATAGCAAATAAAGAAATTTGCTCTCTCTGATCACACATCAAAGAATAACCCAAATGTATATTTCAGGAAGCTTGCAACATTTGGCCAAAAGCAGTCATTTACATTGGATTCTAGGCAACAAGCATCTGAAAATGCAAATCACATATGCAAACTGCAAAGTATCTCTGAATCTAATATTTCTTTCTTTCTCAGCACCATAGACTAGGGTAATTGCACTGTTTAGATGGTACAACAGTGAGAATGCTAAAGATGAAAAATATGCTCCAAGATATCAAATTCCAATGCCAGCCCACCTGGTCTTTGTTGAAAAATTGCAACTTCCATTTGTGGGGTTGTTCCCTTATTTGGTTGCTTCCAAGTTGCTATTCTTGGCAACTTACTTCAGTCCCATTGACCTACTCATGTCATCGTTTATGGACATTAATGTGATCTCCTTTGGAATTTTATAATTTACATTGATGACAAATGAAAGATAGGGATACAAAGACTCCATGATGTTGAATTTAAAACAAAATATGCCACATTAAAAGAGCAGTTAAAACTAACGTTTTAACCATCTACTTGCCGTTCCGCCGTTCCAATGCTCTGTTATCAGAAACGTTACATGAGAATCAAAATAAAAACAGGACTTCTAAGGTTAAGAAGATCAGAAACATTTTAAGGTTTCCTTATACATATGAAAGAATTATTATATTTTAAATATCATCATTTGAAATAAAAAAAAAATTACAAATCATTTCCATTTCTACAAATACAAAGATAAACCATATTCATATTCATAGTTGATTGACAACGAACAATGTCCATACAAGAAAACAATCCTGGCAATCTTAATTGTCTTGTACTTTCAATTTCACTATATTACATCATTCTGAATATAACAAAGGTCTGAAAAAAATAAAGATTTGTTGAACACCCCCAAACAAGAGACCGAATGAACAAAACTCAACCGAGAGATGGAGGTGATAGATACTGATCTATATTACAACGAACAATGTCCATACAAGATAACAATCTTGACAATCTTAATTGTCTTGTGCTTTCAATTTCACTATATTACATATCATCCAGAATATAATAGAGATTAAAAAAATAATGATGTGTTGAACACCCCAATAGGAGACCGATTGAACAAAACTCCATCTCAACCGATGCAGGTGATAGATACAGAACTAACGGAAAGTTGTTTATATCCGTGTTTATAAGCATTACGTATATCAGACCAACTTAGGTCCCCTATGCATGTGAGGAGGCACTCCTTGGGTCTTCTATGCATGTGAGGAGGCACTTGTATTGTGCTATTCGCTTCCAGAGCATACATACCGTACCCACATTTGAATCTTGACCTCCTATCTAGAGTATCCAAGCCTTCACCATCGGGCCTGCCTTTCTCGTCAGTCCTACTCAGGCTGTACCATAAACGAGCATAATAGTTTTTATATTTCTTTTAAATGTTTTTGGTACTGATTTGGTTGACCATTTGTTGCAGTCTCCTTTCGCAATATATTCAAAAATTCCTTATCACTTTTCTTCAGCATATCAGGCAGAGGCAAAGAAGCATTGTGCTCCACCAAATGCCTGTGCCTGGGCTTGATCCTCTTCTCTAAACTGAAAGCAAGGTACTGTGGAAATTCCACCAAATCCTCTACTCTACCCCCCATCTCTTTGATTAAATAATCAAACTTTGGCTGAAGATTACTATCAACACTGGAAGCAAAAATCCCAGGATTTCTAACCACCATTTTAGCAGCTCTCTTGTATGGAATACCCAAACTCTGCAAGTACTCCAGTTTAGGAATAAGGCTCTTTTCCACACTTTTAACCAATAGTCTTGTATTGGGACATTCTGAAAATCCCAATTTCCTCAGATAAAACAGGGTAGGTCTAAGTTCGTCTCTAACACTAGAAACCAGCAACTGGGGGGTTCTGTAAATAGTGTTTCTTATGTCTTTTCTAGGTACTTTTACTTCATCAATCAAAAAATTAAAGGCTGGGACCAAATCCTTCTCAATATTAGAAGTTAAAACTTGTGGGCACATACCAAATATTCTTCCGTGGCCCTTGGAGTGCACACCCATTTGTTGCAAGAAATGTACCACTTCCTTTATACTGTGCAAGCTGGTAGAGAGAAGTGATGGATTGACTCTTAGGGCCTTTTGAGTGTCCACCCCAATGAGTTCCAGGTAAAATATCTTTTCTTTCAGCTTGGAGCCTCCTGCATCAAACCCAGATAGTGGGAAATGCCTTTTTGGATCCAGAGGCCTTGTAGGCATGAAATTTTTAGGCAATGGACTATATGCATTATTGAGTAGAATTGGATTTGGGTCTCTAGATTCTTGTATCAGGGCATTGGGGTGTGTATTGAAATTGGGAGTTTTGTGAAATGCTTTGATGGGTTTCAATGTAGAGGAAATGCAGGGAGCTGATAAGGGAAATAGCAGTCTGGTTGACATGAGGAGAGGTTCCATTGTGAACATTAGGATCAGGCATAGGGTTTATTAGAGAGACCAACTTGTACTTTGGAGTTTTTTGATATACTTGCCAAGTGTCGAATGCTAGATGGTTAACTAGACAATATCATATTCTGTGTCAAGATGAACTATAATTACAAGAGCGAAAAATCTGAAGTCCTTACATTGAAGTATGAATATCATTCATAGGCCCAAGCAAAAAAAAATATAACGTGGCAATGATACTAATGACTTCAGAGATCGTTTTTTCCTTTTCTATATAGGAATCATTCCTTCTGAAGGCATAATTTCGAACCCGGTTTGTATATCTCCGTTTAATTCATAAAAATGATTGTTTTTAGTTTAAATTAATTTGATTTAAAAATATCAAGTAGATGTGAGACGAAGAATTCATAAGAATGGTAATAGATTAGCAGTACGCTTTTGCAAGAATAAGTTAGAATCGTTAATCATGAATTATAAAAAAAAAAATTTGTATCGTAAATATGATATATGGCGAGTTAAATTTATTAAATATTTTTTTTTTATATAGTGGAATCATTAATATTTTCATCTATTATTTTGGTTTTAAATTTTGAAAGTTACTATTATATTCCCATCTTACTTTTTAAACTTTTAAAAGAAACAAGAGGCTCGGAATTGTTAACCATAAATTACCACACACTCATTAAAAAACCAAGAAGTCTATTACCTAACTTTTTAAACTTTTAAAAGAACAAGAGGCTCGGAATTGTTAACCATAAATTACCAAACACTCATTAAAAAACCAAGAAGTCTATTACCTAAAGGAAAAATTAAAAGTTGATATGCTTTTCAATTATTGCTGATTTTTTCTTATTAAATGACTCTTCTTATGTATCCTTTCATTTATTAATTCATTGTATATGAAAAAAGATCATAATAGGGTGTTTTTGGGTGTTTTGATTTAATTTTATTGTTTGTTATAAATTAAGTTGGAAGCTTCGGTCTATATTTTTAGGGGGTGGAGAATCTTATAAATCTAGAGAACTATAGAGCGTGTCGCCCCAATATTATTAGTTACGTTTAAAAATTAAAATATTTAAAAGTTATAGCAGCAAGAGGAGAATTTGAAAGTTATATAGCAGCCAGAGGAGAATTTGAACTCACAGTAGAAGCATGAAAAATGTAATGAGGTTCCTTTAGTATACCTTGAAAAATAATGATGAATACTTTAATTATTGGTAGAGCTCATCGTAAAAGCATGAAAAATGTAACGAGGCTCCTCTCATATACCTAAAAAAATAATGATGGATACTTTAATCATTGGTAGAGCTCACAGTAAAAGCATGAAAAATGTAATGAGGCTCCTCTAGAATACCCTAAAAAAATAATGATGAATACACTTTAATCATTGGTAGAGCTCACAGTAAAAGCATGAAAAATGTAATGAGGCTCCTCTAGTATATACCCTTAAAAAAATAATGAAGAATACTTTAATCATTGGTAGAGCTCCGTGGAGTCAGACCGTTCTTATAATTAAAATTATGAATCTCGCCTCCTCCCATATTATTGTCAAATACCTTTTAAATGTGACACATCTAAATTGAGATGTTCCGGTGGTTTGATTTAATTCTATTGTTTTTTCATGAAATACATAATGAACACATACTCAGGTCGTTCTTATAATTAAAATTATAAAGACCCTTTCCTCCAATATTATATAGTCAAACATCTTTGAATGTGAGACACATTTAGATTAAGATGCTCTCATACCACTATTACTTTTTTTTGAATTAAAAATATTTCACATATATTAATGATAAAAAACAGTACAAAATTACATTAAAAAAACTGTATAAAAAAAACCTCCCGCATCTACAACTGCACTACTCAAGATTCAAACAACATTACATATTACACTTTATTATGTTTTTCTGAAATAAATATGTACAAAAACTAATCATATCAACATATCTATCAATCTTCGAATAACTTGAAGTAGATGACCAACTGTGTGAAGCAAAAAAATCTTGAAAAGCTTGAAGAAGATTATTGAATCTTTCTTTGAAGCAAAACATAGTCTTCGCCACCTGTAGAGATAGAAACAACTATGAGTCTCCTATGAGTAAGAGATCTCGGTAAATGCTGATAAAGTTCCTTATTCCTCGAAAGCCATATTTTCCATAAAATTTCCGTAGAAAGCAAAATCCAAAAATCATTAAAACATTTGCCCATTTTAAGCACATAACCAGAAATCACATAATGCCCAAAAGCAGTACTATCATTGTTACAACTCAACATATCTTGAAAAAATATAAACCACTATTACTTGTTATCAAATCATTCCATTTATGGTTGTCCTAAGGGAAATAAAGGGATTCATTTGTAGCAACAACAAATTCTTTTTCATTGTTGAATTTCTCAAACTTGTGGGATGCTCCACTAAATATTGGTCAACCTACAAAAAGGTTTACAAGTATTTGTTAGTTGATATACATTATCTCCTTTAGCAAAACAAACAACTATAAGGTACATGTTTCAATATTGATAAGATAAATCTAGCAATAAACAATATTTTTTTTTTGGTAAGTAGTGTTTGTATTTACAACGGGTTTTAACAAGGATCCCAAAACCTGATTACATAAGCAATGGGCCTAGGGCATCAATCCCTTGAAACTGAACACCAAAACAGAAATCCCGCCCAGCGATAACGATAAGCATGAAACAATCCCTCTCGGTGGGAAACAAACAAATAAGAAAGAAAGTAGTTTTGGAGATCCCGCCCAGCAGGGAGTAGCCAAAAAACACCATCGAGAAGATCCCGCCCAGCAGGAAGTAAAGAAAAACCGTTACAATAAAATCCCGCCTAGCGGAAGCGATCAAAACCACCACAAACGAGTCCCGCCTAGCGAGAAGCAACGAGGAAATCCCGCCATCCGGAAACCAGCGAGAAAGAAAGGATCCGCCTCGCAGGAAAACCGACGGATTTGGCGGATCCCGCCCGTGGAGAAACCAGCCGCCCATCGGGAAAACATTCCGTTCAGCGAGAGCCATCCTGTAGGAATCTGACAGCCAGCACAGAGAGGATCCAGCCCATCAGGAAGTGACCAAAGAGTTGTACCACAAGGAACCCACCTCGGGAAAACAGAAGAGGATCCCAGCAACAGGGACCAAGAATCCCGTCTAAGCACAGAGCCCGTCGAGGATTCACAAGAAAAAGGGGGAAGTTGTCCAAACCCTAAACCGTCACCTCCACCGCACCAAGAAACACAGGGGACCAGATCCACGCGAATAACCTGCAAAAACCCCAGGGGGAAGCCTGAGGGAAAAAGGGAAGGGATCCCCAACCAAACAGGGATCCTTGGGAAGCACCAGTCCGAAAAAATAGCCAAGGAAACCCTAGCCGGTCGGGAGGGCGCGAGATAGTGGAGAAGGATCTCCCCCGGAGATCATCTGCAAACAACCACTCCCCGGGAGGGATGACCTGGGTTGAGCCAGGGACTGGGCAGGAACCAGGAGCCATGGGAGGGGGAGCAGGGGAGGGACCAGAGCCCTCCCCTCTCTAGCAATAAACAATATAAATATATACTTAAAGTTAAATTATTCAATGAAAGAAATGATAAATTGAGCCAACAAACAACTATGAGGTACATGTTTCAGGCAATATTGATAAGATAAATATAGCATTAAACAATATAAATATATACATAAAGTTAAGTTATTTAATGAAAGAGATGATAAATTGAGCCTTCAAACTTGTAAGGAAAATAAGAAATATATCTAATAAAAGTATTATATTATTGGGTACTTTCTAATATTAGTGCAAAGATTATGTAAATAGTTTAGTTTAAAATGCGATTAATATTTGAGTATATAGTATATGTTATTTAAATAAGTGTGGAGTTACGTAAGAGTTTGTCATTTAGTATATGAAATCATTTGAGTTTTTGTTGTTAGAAATTTATTATTAAGTGATATTTTTTTATGAGAAATATGAAGTATTAGATCTCCTATGTGTGTGAGGAGATGAAAAGTTTGTGTAAATAGAAAAGGGTTATAAATGTGAAGAGTCTCATATTTAATATGCATATGTTGAAGACAAAAGCATTGTAATGTAGTGTAGTGTGAAGAAGCTTACAAATACATTGTATTTGTATTGCTTGAGTTGATAGATATCAATAATATTTTATGAGAGTTTGACATTAAATTGTTTCATTGTGTGAATATTTGATATTTGATATAATTGAGGATTGCATTGAGTTCCTAATAGAGGTATCATAACCACGTTATAAGGAAGTGTTTTATGTGTGATTTTTTCAAGATAATTGAAGGGAAGAAGAGGTGATAGTGCTTGTGAAAGAACGTTGGAAGAACAATGTGCAATTTTGGAGACAGTATGTCAAACTAGAATAAAAAAAGCAAGAGGTTTGAGAAGAACTAAAGTGGAGAAGAAAAAAATGAGATTATAGCTTAGGGAGACAAAGTGAAGATGACTGAAATGTAAGAAGAACTTCAATCAAAAGCAATACGTAGTGAAAGTTGGAGAAGCGATGAAGCTTGGAGAATTTGTGCAAGTTTGACGTTGTTGGGAGCACATTAGAAAGTAGGAGGATGTATGAAAAACCAACAACATTGGAGAAGAAGAGTGGATGCTTTAGAAAATATAGGGCAATGACAATCGAAGGTTGGAGAAAGAGTCAAACAAGGGCTTGAGGTGGTAACAATAGCGTAAAAAAGAATTGCAAGCCTAAACCTCAAATATGGTAGTGAACGTCAAGCAGGAAGTTGGAGCGAATGAGTAGAGAGTGGATTGATCGAAGCAGATAAAATGATCAAAGATGTCATAAGCTCAGATAACACTCAAGCTTGTGGAATCATATTCAAAAGGTGAAAAGCCCCTAAACGTTGGAGAATACACGAAGGAGTGATGTCCTAGTTTGGAGATTGGAGAAGCACCATATTCAAAGATTAAATTCCCTAAGGTACATTTAATTTACATCAAATTATTATTTGAATGACAATGATTGCATAAGTAAAAAGACACATACTAAATTTGAAATATTAAAGGAAAGATTGAAGGGGCATAATTATAAGGTGAAGAAAAAAATATTAAGCATATTTTATTAAAGGGGCATATATTAAAGTGAAAGAAGAATTGAAAAAGAGAATAGTTTTATTTTGGAGGAAGAAAATTTATAATTGATATGAGTTATAAGGAGAAATTAATATATTGAAGAAAAATTAAAGAAAAGTGAAATATTTAAGAAGGAAAGTTGATTTGAAAAATATATATTTAAATTAATTGAAACTTGAAGAAAGAATAAGAAAGTTGAATTAATTTGAATATTGAAGGTAAATTATTATTTGATTGAAAAAAAATATTTTTTAATACATAGGGGAATCGGTAAACCATTAGGTGTTACCACTATAAACCCTAGTCTTCTAGGTTAGATGAATCCAATGGGATCCCCGATCCTCCAAGGCATCGAATTGGGGCAGCCAATCGACAAACACTCGATTGCCACCATCTAGCCTATCCCTTTCTAGGTACGTTGTGGTTTGAACCTTGGACATCCTCGAAGGGAGGCCAAAGCCCCAACCATTGTGTTGTCCTTGTTGGAAATTTTTTAAGTTTACATGGTTTTTATGAGGGGTCCTAATAATAATTTATTAAAATTTAAGAAAGCAAATAAGATAAGAAGAAAATAATTTTATTTGAAGAAAAATAGAAGAATTATTTGAAGGAAGAAGAGACTTAAAACATTAAATTCTTTGAGTTAAAATGATTTCAATAACAAAGAAAATAGATCAAGGTCTATACAAATAATGACACCTTCTACAATGCCTCACATGTTTGGATATTATAGTCACAAAAACAATATGGTCAAATAGATCAACCTACTATATTCTTTTGATAGAAAAATAAGAAAGTAAATCCAAAGCAAAAATTTGAAAAAATATATGGTATAAGGAAAACAAAAGATATTTATTAGTACATTGATTCAAGTGCAAGTAGGCATATGACTAGAAACAAATAGTGGTTTAGTTCCTTTCAAGAAAAATATGAAAAACTAATTTCAATCGTAGATGATAAAATATGAGGTCAAAGGTATAGGAAATGTGTTAATCAAATTATCTGATGGAAAATGCATGCTTAAAAATGTATTATACATACCAGATTAGTTTCTAACCTACTATTATTATATTAGACCAAAATATAATGGTTTAATTCATAATATTGAAAATACAAAGAAATGTGTCATCACTAAACACAAAAAAATTATAGCTACTGGATCCTTCATAAATGGTGTATTTGCACTTGATACTTCATCAAATATTGTTAAGCATATTTTGGTCGATAATGGCTTTGGGTTGAATGTTGTAGTCTAAATTTTTTTAGACACTTTGATTTGCTCAAAAATGATCTTGAGAAATTTGACCTAGTGATCTAGGTCTTTGATGATGGAAAATGAGGCCAATGTATGATAATCACACTCCTCAAAGTAGGGCCCTACACTCTCAACAACTTATTCTTTATCATGGCTTGTGACCTATATTATGTCATTATTTTGGGTGGGTCTTGGACTTATCAAATGTGAGTTGTCTCATATGCTTTACATCAATGTCTCAAATATGAGTACAGGGGTCAAACTTATAGTATTCATGTCAATCCTAAGCCCTATAAATATTGAAAAGTAATTGAGGTTCAAATCCAAAAGGACAACTATATCCTCATCTTACTAACTCTCTCGATATTTCTAGTCTATGTACTAATTCTTTATCCCCTAAATATTTTGTCATAAATGCATTGAAGTCACTTCACCTAAATAACAATTATAATAAATAAAATTCAATGGAAATGATAATAAATCTATCATCACTAATAACAACCAAACTTCAACCTATGACAATTTTTATGGACCTAGTTAGGCTCCTTCCTTCCCCATAAACACTAGGATTATCTCCTAGTAGCAAAGGGAAAACAATATAGATAGGAATTCACTCCTTTATTTGCACTGGAATTGCTAGTGATGAGAAAATCAATGACAACAATCATTATTTGGTCAAATAACGATATGCTTTATGTTTCTTGTCAAATGCATATCTCATCCTAAAGTAGAGGTTAATATGGGGTATCAGGGTAAAGGCTTAGTTTTGTATGAATAGAATATTAAAGAGCCCTTGTAAAACAAATTTTGGTTAGGGAATTATGGGATAGGATATAATCCTAGTCATAATGATCCTTAGCCCAAGTCTTATTCTAATGAGGAAAAAGTGTTTGATCACAAAAAAACATTATGAAAAAGTCTGTCTAGTGAACATCATTTATTTGTATGGGTTTATATTGGAGTGACAATGACTATGAATATTTACATATCCTTCAAGTAATCCTTGTGCGCATCAATTTACCTAATATGTTGGGGTATATTATCTAATTGTCCTCCAACCCCTCCTCAATTAGAAAATGAGTCTCATGTTCTAATTAAAGATGCATTAGATGCCAAAATTTGGACATCAAATGACCCTAATATCCTTAAGTTAGGAAAGGTTTTTTTTTTTTTGGTAAGTAGTGTTTGTATTTACAGCGGGTTTTAACAAGGATCCCAAAACCTGATTACATAAGCAATGGGCCTAGGGCATCAATCCCTTGAAACCGAACACCAAAACGAAATCCCACCTAGCGGTAACGATGAGCATGAAACAATCCCTCTCAGCGGGAAATAAAAAAATAAGAAAGAAAGTAGTTTTGGAGATCCTGCCCAGCGGGGAGTAGCCAAAAACCACCATCGAGAAGATCCCGCCTAATAGGAAGCAAAGAAAAATTGTTACAATAAAATCTCGCCTCATGGGAAGCAGTCAAAACCACCACAAACAGTCCCGCCTAGCGGGAAGCAACAGGGAAATCCCACCATCCAGGAAACCAGCGAGAAAGAAATGATCCCGCCTCGCGGGAAAATCGGCGGATTTGGCGGATCCCGCCTCGTGGAGAAACCGGCCGCCCACGGGAAAACATTTCGTTCGGCGAGAGCCATCTCGCAGGAAGCCGACAGCCCGGCACGAGAGAGGATCCAACCCATCGGGAAGTGACCGGAGAGTTGCACCACAAGGAACCCGGCCCGGGAAAACAGAAGAGGATCCCAACAGCAGGGACCAAGAATCTCGTCCAAGCACAGAGCCTGTCGAGGATTCACAAGAAAAAATGGGGAAGCTATCCAAACCCTAAACCGTCACCTCCACTGCATCGAGAAACGTAGGGGACCAGATCCACGTGAATAACCTGCAAAAAAACCCCAGGGGGAAGCCTGAGGGAAAAAAGGAAGGGATCCCCAACCAAACAGGGATCCCTTGGAAGCACCAGTCCGAAAAAACAACCAAGGAAACCCTAGCCGGGTGGGAGGGACGCGAGATAGTGGAGAAGGATCTCCCCCCAGGAGATCATCTGCAAACAACCACTCCCCGGGAGGGATGACCTGGGTTGAGCCAGGGACTGGGCAAGAACCAGGAGCCATGGGAGGGGGAGCAGGGGAGGGACTAGAGCCCTCCCCTCTCTACAAGTTAGGAAAGGTTTTGATCATAATAGAATGTGAGGAATATACCAAGCTATTAAAAGAATTTAAATACATCTTTGCCTAGTCATATGTTGATATGTGTAGTCTAGACCCTTGTTTGGTAGTTCACCATTTAGTTGTTAGTCTTGAAAAACCCATAAAGTAAAAGTTACAAAGGATGGTGTCAAGGTCGTTCTCATTCATGTTGGATTTATTAAAACTATAGATCGTTTTGACTGGATTTCCAATATTGTTCTAGTTGTTAAAAAAATTGGGAGTATCAGGATATGTGCAAACTTTTGGGAAGATGACTTATCTCTTCCCAATATCAAAGTGATTATTGATTTTATAGTGGGGTATGAAATGCTATCATTAATGGATGGGTTTTTTTTACAACACCAATATAGCCAAGTTGGCTATATTTCCAATTGTCATTGATTTATTATTATTAGTTGTAGGTTGATTTACACTTGATCATGTTTTCACTTTTGAATAATATTTGCATAATCGCAAGGTGTATCGCTCCAAATTTTTTGCACCCTTACCTTCAGGCTATAGGATCCATGCCCGGAAGGGGGATGTGAAAAGGATGGGACAATACCTCGGACTGAGAGGCCTTTTGAAGGTCCCGCCTCTCGGGGAGGTGTATAAGGGTGAATTTTTGATGGATGGTGGGTTCACCAGGAAACTTTTGAATGGCGGTTTCCATGCCTAGGTTGATAGTGTGTTTGATGTGTTCATTTTTATGCTTGATCATTCAACTCCTAGGTTTGGCCGATATGAATCTAAACTATTCTATATGCCAATGCGGATTTAAATGAATACAAAAAATAGAAATGGATGCAAATAATAGAGAATATGCTAACTAGAAGAAGTCATACCTGATTTCGGATGTCTGATGGAGATTCAGAGTCTTGTAGCAGTTCAGATCATCTCGGTTTGTACGTAATCACTCGATATTTCTTGGGATCATCTCAAATCATAGTAGGTCATCTGAAATCAGACAGAATCATCTGAAATCTGACGAATTCGTAAGACGAATTCGTCAGAAACCTGCAATCACAAAAACAGACACAAAATACCAAATATGCAAATGCAGAAGCAAGGGATAATGGTAGAAATAACAACAAACATGCCTAAATAATAGTGTCTAATAACAAATGAGGAAATGCAGTAAATTTAATGATTGATTTTATCTTTATCATGCAATTATGCTAAATGAGGTGAACTCCAAGATGCATAAAACATAATAACTTAAAACAGTGCAGAGATATGTTATGAAAGATGCAAAAAAGCTTAAGAGAATGCAAACTCTAAACTCGGACTGCCCTCAATCTGAACTACAGTCAGGATCGCCTCCAATCGTACGAAATCATCCGAAATCATCCGAGATCGTCTACGACGATCCAAGCTAGCTTCAACTGAAAAATAGTAGAATTCCTGCAATAAAAAATGCAAAATACCAAATGCAAGCAATAATTAGGCAGGGAGGCAGGGGAGACCGGGGGATAAACTAGAAAAATCCTAGTTTATATAGGATTAGAAAGAGGTTTGGGAGGTTGGGGATCATCCCAATCTAGGAGATCTCCAACAGGGAAATCTCCAACTGCGCAGACACGCTTCTGCCCGAGTTGGAGAGGCTGTTGAAACAGAAGCTAATTATGAAAATTTGGTTTTGGGACGAAATCGTCTGGACGTTCTGTTCCAGACGAATTCGTCAGATCGGGGATGATTTCGTCTAATCTGAGACGATATCGTCCAACGGTCAAAACAAATCCTAAAAATGGCATGGAAAATGAGGAAAGCGGGTAAAAGGCGGTTTAACGGGCAGTTTGGGGTTGAAATTCAAATTTTAATATTTTATCTTTTTACTAAGGTTTTAACCGTGCCAATTTTAGGGTGCTACATTTTGCCCCCTCTTTAGCGAATTTTTTGAAGAAAATGCGTTAAAGACGAGTTTTTCCCGTTTTACGAGAAAGCAAAAATATACTCAATTTTTTAGACGACGATTCTTGGTCGAATCGTACGAATGCTGACTATGGTGCCCCCTCCGTGTTTTTACCCAAATCGAACGTTTGAGGTAAAAATGCGAAAAAGCAAAAATTTAAAATGCTGATTTTTAAATAAATTAAGAAAAATAGGGTAAAACCCTAATTCATTTTTTATCTATTTTGTTCCAGAGCTCTACAGAGAAGAAAAATGGTGGAGACAGCGCACAAAGCGACAGAGGTCCGGCGCGGGCTACGGGTAAGGATCTAATCCTAGTAGATTAGGTTTAATTTAACTTTGTGCAATTCTTTTGATTTAAATTTGATTGTTTGGGGCATCACGGCCGTTTTTAGGCCGTCGACGCCGTCGGGACGAAATCGTCCCGATTTCGTCGAAATCGTCCCTAGATCGTCGATTTCGTCTGACGGCGAAATCGGTGAATTAGGGGCGATTTCGTCCAACAAGGGGCGATTCCCAAGTTGCAAAATCGAAGATGATTTCATCCTCACAAAGGATGATTTTGCCCAATGTGGGACGATATCATCCAATGGTGGACGATATCATTTAAAATTTGATTTTAAGTTGTTTAATTTGAATGATTGAGTTATTAATGATTTTGTTGTTTTATTGTTTGTTTTGCAGAAGGGATTACTAAAGAGCCGGGAGTGGAAATACGATGGGCTAAGAGATGACATAGCCGCACTTGACCAGGCAGAGCGTGACCGACTTGGACAGGTCGGTCTACAGCATGTGGCAGAGATGCCACAAGTACCGACTGACATGGGGCTACTGACAGCCCTAGCAGAGAGGTGGTATCCGGGGTCATCCTATTTTTGGCTACCGATAGGGGAGATGGCTCCCACTCTAGAGGACGTATGGAGGATCATGAGGATCCCCATACAAGGACGGTTGATGATGCCTATGGCCAATCAGGGCCAGGCGATGATGAGGCTCACGGGAGACCCGAGCTTCACCCTGGAGAAGGGCGGAGTGAACATCGAGTCACTACGACAGATGCCTAGGGCATCTAGGCTGACACGAGTTTTGGCAGGAGTTGTCGATGGCTTACTATTGTGCCACCAAAGTGGATGCAGACTACCATGGGTGCTCTCAGACATAGTCTGCGACATGAGAGACCACGGGCATAGATTTGCATGGGGCAGCTTTGTTCTGTGCCGCTTGTATAGGATCCTGTATGGGGTCGTATACAAGGGAGGTCGATGTCTGGTTTTGACATCGCTACTGCGGTTTGGTTTTGGGAGCACATTGCGGTGCGGAGGCCGGTAGGGCTCCCATTGATAGGGGTTGATCGAGAGAGGCCCCGGGTTTTCTATTGGTGGTTGCAGCGGGGGTCACAGTGGCGGATAGATCTGTCGATGTCATGGAGGTTGCTAGATGACCTCATCCTAGACCAGATCACCTAGAGGCCATGGCGAGAGCACCCCGGGTGGGCAGAGGATGGGCAGGAGCTGGCTCGCATCAAGCGAGTCTGCTGGCTGAGGATGGAGCGAGGAGAGGTAGAGCTCCACCGCTACGATCGAGTACTATGATAGTTCGGTCTACAATAGGGGATCCCTTCTCTCAGGGATTATGAGTACTCTTGGACTATTTGAGATAGTACTACACTGAGCGGGGCTCTAGATATGCAGCGATTCTAGAGTCAGGACATGGACGATGCCCCCATCCAGCCAGTGGATGGTGATGACGTCGGGGTTGCGGATGGCTACGATGCTTAGTACGTAGGCATCCACCCTCCTCGGATGATGAGGGTGTAGGGTCTAGTGCACGCTATGGTGCGCCAGATGGGGAGGCGATGGTAGGCTGCTATTGAGGCAACGTGGGGTCACGAGGGAAGAGAGCAACGGTGGATCCCATAGGAGAGATGCCAGAGGATGGCACGGGCTCCATAGAGGCCATGGGAGATAGGGCGGAGGGAGGAGGGACTCCCTTCATAGTAGGAGGAGAGACCACCATCGCCTGATAAGGGCAAGGGTGTCGACACAAGGGAGAGCAACGAGACAGCGGCTCTCCGGGCTGAGGTTGCCCGCCTCCAGGCTCAGGTGCAGACATTGCAGGATGAGGCTACACGGCTTAGAGCTCGGGGGGAGGGGTGAGCAGGGATGATCTATCATGGTCTATTGCTTAGACCGCATTCTACCAGGGGTTATACTATCACATGGTTCCAGAGAACCAGAGGGTACCACTGCCAGCCCCTATTGCAGAGCCGATCATGATGGGATCATCGAGGACATCCTCACGATCGACGACGAGGACCCGAGATACAACCCGGACCTCTATGGGACCACCTCCTCCACGTCAGGGTGGGGGAGGAGATGAGGCTGAGAGCTCGAGGGCTTCTCGAGGCTAGGTGTCTATGGACTATAGATTTTGGTAGAGATTTTTGAGAGGATTGAGTATGCCAGGGTATAGATTGTGGCATACCAATCCTGTTTTGATATGATGTATATAATTTTTTGATATATATATGATCTTATTTCTGATGATATGACTTGTTCATATGTTTTGATGATGCTTTAATGGTTGAATTGTTTGCTTATTGGATTGATGATTCATGTAATTATGTCGTGTTGAAATATTATAATTTGATGTCATGCTGTAAGATTTTTAAATGAAATAATCTGATGTAAACAATTGGTTGTGGTGGTGTGATTTGATGAAAAATAAAAGAGACTTCTAACAATAATTTCAAAGGACATTGTCACTGTTATAGACCATTTCATGGAGTCGCCGCTCACTCGGTCGTCAAGCTAATCCCAGTATAGAAATATTGTTTAAAAGTAAAAGAGTGCTTAAGAGACTGTCTTAAGACTTTGTGTTGTGATGATGGAGATAATGATGGTTTGATGATTTGTTTTCAGATTTTCATAAAAATAGTATGCATGAGATACTAAAATATGATTTTGCTAGGCATAAATTCCTAAGTGTGATAAAATTTTGAACAATTCCTTAGAATTTATACCATGGTTGCAAAATGGAATTTGAACATAATGACATGAAATAGAATAAGTGTTCGTTTGTTTGTAAAGCATAATTGTGTAACATAATGATGCAAGTCATATGTTTTGATGAATTTGTTTTTAAAATAAATGGAAAATAAAATTAGAACAATGGTTTGCGCTAGGCATAGAATTATAGGTATAGACTTATACCATCATCGCGAAATCCAAAGAAGAAAAGAGATTGTTGGTTTTATTGTAAGATGAATTTGTGACTTTTGTGATACATAGAAAAATAATAATATGAAAATTCTGTTTGAAATTATTATTTTTGAGTTTTTGTAAAAAGGTGTATGTAATTGCTTTTATACAAAACAAAAATTCTGAAAAAGGATAAGATTATTCCGAAAAGAATTACAGAAATATTTTAAATTATCTCAAAGACAAATGTAGATTTATAAGGAATCCTCATGTGCAAATGTGAATTCATTACCGATCTTGATTTATCATAATGATACAAAATCTCTCAAATACAAATGTGTGTGCGATTGTATTGTTCATTCACCAATTTTGAGCAAGATAATTTGATACAAGTAATTTGCCTTGACCAAATGAATGTTCGTTGACCATGATTTATATGCATGTAACCGTACCAGACTACTATGTAAGTTAGGTTATCAAGAGCTAGCTAATCCATAAGCTGACATAGGTCTATACAAAATAAGGTCGCTAATGTGACAGACATATCGCCATGCTAGGGATTACCCAAGGCCAAGCGGGTTGGGCACAAACCACCTGTTATGGGGCTTACCTCACAGTTTTCGAATAATTGAGAATTCCAGGGATTCAAGCTCATTCACCCTTCTTTTCTTTTCAAGGGGTAGGGAAAGGATTTTATTGCATTTTGCTTTTGCGTTTCTCTTTCTTTCTTTTTTTTTTTTTTTTGTACTTTTGTATTTCTGCTTGATATTTGAGAAAATACTGAAATATTGTTGTGATGATACAAAATAACCTTTTCTTTTTCTCTTTTTCTTGAACTTTTCTTTTTCTATGCTAGGGATACTTGCTCGGATTAGCTGTAGAGCAAGGGATTTTTATTCTGGGTAGGGGTGAGCTTGTCCTTTTGTCAATTCTCAAAGATTCTAGACCATGTGCATGATAGGATAGCAGGGGAAACTTTTCCCTCGGGAAACCATTTCTACTATGTAGCATCATATCGAATTTGCAATGAAATCATTTTAATGTGAAAAGATATACTTAGTTCAAGTAAATAACAAGATCAGTTCTCTATGCTCAAAACTTTATTTAATTCAACTGTGGACTTTGATATAAGAGAGATGAATAATCATACCAAATAAAATCAAGATATTTATTCATGTGAATGTGAAAGTGCGGGATTCCAAATAAATGCTAATTTATCCAAAATAACTGAAAATATAACTGTAATACTTCACAGTTTGACAGGTACAAAATAAAAGATGTTTTTGAAGATTTTGATGATTTGGATATTTTTAATTTTAAGTTATGAATTGAAATAAATACAAGATAATTGTTTTTTGAAATGTTTTATATAAGTGACTAAAAGGAAATAATATGCAAAACAAATATATACAATGATGAATTGACCAATTTTATGCATAGTAACGTTTAAGATGCATAATGTTCATAGGTTCTTTAAGCTCTTTACCATCTAAGGTAGATAATTTGTATGCTCCTGATCCAAATTTAGCAGTGATGACATATGGTCCAAGCCAATTGGGCTCAAATTTACCTTTAAGGTTTTTAGTTGCATTAGTATTTTTTGATTTTCTTTTAAGACAAGGTCACCGATCTCAAAGGATCGAGGATGAACTTTCTTAAGATATGCTCTCTTAAGCTTGTTTTGGTAGGCGCGAAGATGCTCCAAAGCATTGATGCGCTTTTCATCGAGAAGTTCTAGCTGACTAAATCTGCCAGCACGATATTCATCTCCTACTTCAGTATCTTGAAGTAGTAGAGCTAAAGAAGGAACTTCTAATTCAAAGGGAAAAATGGCTTAAGCACCATAAACCAAGACAAAAGGTGAAGTTCCAGTGGGGGTTCGAACACTAGTTCGATAGGCCCACAAAGCGAGGATATAATTGAATGTGCCAATCTCGACCGGATTTATTAACCAATTTTTTGAGAATTTTGATTAAGGTTTTATTAGATGCTTCTGCTTGACCATTACCCTGAGGATAATAGGGAGTGGACCAGCGATGTTGAATTTTATATTTTTGACATAATTTCTTGACATCTTTATTTTTGAAACAAGTTCCATTATCGAAAATGAGATTGGCAAGAATTCCAAACCTACAAATAATTTGATTAAAAATAAACTTGGAAACTTGTGTTCCGGTGCAAGAAGCTAATGGCATAGCTTCAACCCACTTCGTGAAATACTTAGTGGCGGTTATGATGAATTTGTGTCCATCGGATGACACAGGGTTGATTTTTCCAATAATGTCTAGGCCCCATTTTGAAAAGGGCCAAGGAGATGAAATAGCCTGCAGTTCTTGTGCAGGCGCATGGACAAGGTCAGCGTGTTTCGGCACTTGTCGCAATGTCGCACATAATTATGTGCATCATTTTCCATGGTAGGCCAAAAATATCCTATCCGAAGGAGTTTCTTAGCAATGGCGCTACCACTAAAATGTCCCCCACAAGATCCATTGTGGGCTTCATTCAAAGCGGATCTAGATTCTTCTAGATTCAAACATCTCAGTAAGATGCCTTCAAAAGATCTTCTGTACAAGGTATTACCAATAATCACAAAGCGACTTGCTTGTCTACGTAATAACCTATCGTTGGTTGCTAGTACAACCATCAGGGAAGGTTCCTTTCTACAAAAAATTAAATATATCCATATACCAAGGTTCAGGAGTTGTTTCGTGGATGAGAAACACGTCCAAAGGTTCTAAGCATGATTTGCTTGAAGCGGGTTCCTGGAGTCGATGAATAATGATGGTAGCATATTCATCGTCTAACTCCAAGGGTAAAAGAGATGCAGCTGCAGCCATAGCGTCGACCGCACGATTGCTAGTTCGAGGAATAGCTTCCAAAGTAACTTGATCAAACAAGGATAATAACTGCAAAACATATGCTTTATATGGGCGTAATTTATCATCTCTGGTCTGATAAACATCATTGATTTGATTTATGACAAGTTGGGAGTCACCAAAAACCAATAAACTTTTAATTTTCAATGCCAAGGCAGCTCGTAATCCAAGGATAAGAGCTTCATATTCAGCAGTGTTATTGGTGCAAGCAAATGTTAATTTGAAGGACAAAGGAATAAGATGTTTTTGCGGAGATATTAAAATAATACCCGCACCAGCCCCACTCATGCATCGGGCTCCGTCAAAGTATAGGGACCATTGCTCTGAATGGTCTGCCTCTAGTTTAAGGCATTCATCAGGAAACTCAATGATGAGGGGATGAGTAGATTCTAAGGGTGCAGCAGCTAATTGATCTGCTATGATTTGACCCTTAACAAACTTCTGTCCTATAAATGTGAGTTCAAACTCGCTTAGCGCAAGAACCCATTTGGCTGTGCGACCAGATAAATACGGTCGACTCATGAGATATCGCAAAGGGTCGAATTTGGCAATAACATACGTTTTCTGACTGAGCATATAATGTCGTAGTTTCTATGTAGAAAATATGACTGCTAGACATAATTTCTCTAATGTGGTATATCGAGTTTCATAACTGATTAAGGTTCTGCTAATGTAATAATTAGCACGTTCTTTCTTCTCATCGTCAAGCTGAGCTAACATAGCTCCTAAGGCAGAATCGAAAGCAAAAATGTACAAGATAAAAGGACGATCAGATCTAGGTGGGGAAAGCACTGGTGGTTTGAGGAGATATTGCTTAAGGAGTTCAAATGCTTCTTGGCATTCGTCGTCCCAATGAAAAGAGACATCTTTCTTAAGAAGCTTAAGAAAGGGTCCAGTTTTGTCTGCCAACTTGTCGATAAAGCAGCGAATAGCTTGAAGCTTACCTTGTAAACTTCGTAATTCTGATATATTGGTGGGTGCGGGCATATCTGTGATAGCCACGATCTTGAGAGGGTCAATTTCAATGCCACGTAAAGAAACTATAACCCCTAATAATTTATCGGACTTAACTCCGAATATGCATTTAGCTGGATTTAGTCGGATAAGATATTCCCTTAACCGATCAAATACTTTCCTTAAGTCATTTAAATGATCATCTTCTTTGATGGAACGAGCTATGATATCATCTACATAATCATGTAGGATATCATGCATCATATCGTGAAAGATATAAGTCATAGCTCGTTGATAGGTTGCACCCGCATTCTTTAAGCCAAATGGCATCACTTTCCAACAAAAGGTTCCCCAAGGGGTAATAAAGGTTGTTTTGGCCTGATCTTCAGGAGCTATCCTGATCTGATTATAACCTAAAAATCCATCCATTAAGGATATCATTCCACTTCCGAAGTAAAGTCAATGATCTGATCCATGTTGGGAAGAGGAAAATCATCTTTAGGGCATGCAACATTAATGTCTCTGAAATCGGTGCAAACCCTAACTTTAGTGGCTTCTTTCTTGGTTACTGGAACTACATTTGAGATCCATTCGGCATAATCAATGGCTTGTATAAAAATGACTTTCAACAGTTTTTCTAGTTCTCCTTTGACTAGTAAGGCCACTTTAGGATGCATTTTTCTGAGTTTCTGTTTAACAGGTTTAGCATCTGGATGGACTACTAGATGATGCATAACTACGGAAGGGTCCAAACCTGGCATGTCTTCATATGTCCAAGCAAAGACATCTTCATAGTCTTTAAGAAATGAAATGTATTTATCTTGTTTTTCTTGACTCAATTCTGATCCAATATTGATTATGTGAGGGTTATGTTCGGTTCCAATGTTAATATTTATAACGTTTTCAACTTCCATATGTAAATCTCTCTCAAAATTAGGTGGGGCGGATGAAACACCTAATTCTTGTAATTGTTCCAAGGTTAGCTTGGATAATTCGTCTTGAGGAGTCGAGGCCTCAAGTTGGGCTATACTAGGTAGAGAGCCATCAAAATAAAATTCGTTGTGTAACAATTCATCAATGGAGACATCATGGAAGATATCCCCTTCCAACTCGTCGTCGGATTCGGCAATCATTTCAGGGTAGGCTATGGATAGCATATTGCAGGTAAAGGAATTATTCTTTGGACACAAAGAATCTTGTTTATCTAGATAATCTTGATAACATACGAGATGGTCATCATCCTCAAATGGAAAGGGCTGACTTTTACTAGAAAATAGGCCCACACCACAGTGGCGAGGCCACGGTTCTACCTCAAAAGGTTCTTTCATACCATTTTGGAAAGGTCCCAAACCTTTCCCTTTATATCCCAATTTAAGCATTATGGGTTTAGCTTTAAGATAATCATTAGCAAAATAGCATCTAGCATATCCATCACAATGTGTCTTAATGTTTCTGGGTATTCTTCCCCAATCATATCCTTTATAAATAAAAGCACAACTCCCGACTTGGTAGATACTTCCCATAGGCTGTGGGAGGCCCAAGGTACGAGGAGAGGGTGGGAGTTTATTTAAAAGGAGGGAAGTCTACATGGCGGTGTTGGCTTCCTCAGATATAAGAATTGTAGATAAATCGGGTAAGAGCTCATCAGTAAGAGCATAAGAGGTAGAAGGAACATTTCCTACATCGTCGGGTGTAGAAAGGATGCCTGTAGTGGATGTAGATGTCATAGGAATATTGATGGATGAGTCTATAGGTATGGAAGATATAGGAGTAAGACAGGAAGCATTGGTTGTAGGTTTAGGATCTTTTCGAGGTCCTAATGTGGTTTGTTCAGAAGATGGTCGAGCTATATGTATAGGTGTAGTTGAAAGAGTAGATGATGTTATGGGTGTGTGTTTCACACGTTTGGATGGATGATAAGAATTAGGATGTGTGGATGACAGGGCAGGGCAAAATTGCACTCCAACAGGTTCTGCCAAAGCGCACATATCAAAGGGTCTAGGATCACCATGAATGGTAACCAACTGGTTTTTAAATTCGAATTTAACACACTGATGTAAAGTGGAGGGAACCGCTCGCATCGCATTGATCCAAGGGTGACCCAAAAGTATATTGTATGATGCAGGGCAATGTACAATAAACACGGTCGTATCTAGGGTTCTAGGACCAACTTGCAAGGGTATAGTAATGACTCCACATGTTTCTTGTGTCTCGTCATTAAAGGCTTTTATAATCATATCAGTTCTTTTCATTTCATCACTTCTAAACCCAAATCGTTGGTAGAAGTCAAAAGTGCATATGTTTAAAGATGAACCATTATCAATCAAGACTCGTTTAACGACTACATCTCCAATTAAGGCAGTAATATATAAGGGGTTATCCTTATGTAAACTATGTTGCGGGATATCTTTATCTCGAAAGTCAATACAATCGACTTCTCGAGTGATGATAGTATTGGCCATGGCTTCAGGTTGAATGTTTTGTGGTACCATCATTTGGCTTAATGTAAGCATTAATTCATCCCTATGGGTAGGAGAAGATCTTAACAGGTCCAAAAGGGAAATTCTGGCTGTGGTATTGGATAATTGTTCATTAATATTGTAAGGAGGCTTAGGTTGAACATTAGACGCATAATTCCCTTTATTGGGATTTTTCAAAACAAATGGGGCTGATCCATCGTTCTGAGTTTGATCCTGTTGAGAGGTTTGAGCCTGTTGTCTGGTAACGGCTCCGATGGTTCCTACAATGTTATTTTGCAAGTGATGAATAGGTCTTGGTCTAGCGTTTATGGCTTGTTCATTAGAAACTATTTGGTGAGAAGATGGTCTAGTAGTGACTCTTCGAGGAAATGGTTCTTCCGGAACCATAGAGCTGGTGATAGGTTGAATAGGATCTGATTCATTTTCAGAACTATTCGATTGATTCGAGGTGATTTCCATGTCACTTTCGAGTCTCATATTCTAGTGTCACTAAGATCAAGTGTCCGAATATTATGTAGAGGTCTGGTCGTAACTATGGATAAAGTTGTGTCAAATATTTGAGGATCATGATCAGGTAATTGTCCGCTAATAGTCCCTACATATCGGGTAGGAGGAGGAACATTGTGATGCTCAATTTGATTGGCCACCTCTTTACCATGTTTTGGTAAAGGATGTTGAAATATGTCCAATGATTGATTGGCATTCTGATTCTGATTTTGGGGAATGCTCTTTTGAGCGTTATTAGAAGGATTTTGTTTAGGTTGGAAGGCTTGCACCTCCATCTCATTATTATCAATCAAATCTTGTATTTTATGTTTTAATATTTTACAAGAGTTGGTAGCGTGTCCAGGTCCTCTATGAAAATCACAATGTAAGTCAGCTCTGTATCCGGGTATGGTTGGATCAGGTTCCCGGATAGTTGGTAATTGGATCAAGCCTCGTGCTAGTAATTGCGGGAGAATGGTTGATAAAGGTTGATTTAACCTAGTAAATTCTCGGGGTGGTTTATCAGGAGGTTTCAATATAAACTTCTCTGTTGTTTTCGCAGTATTAACATTAGCAATGTTTCTGCTATCAGTGACTCCGTCACCCACAACTTGTTTATTTTTATATTGATTTCTGGATGTTTTCTCATCATCTTTCTTTTTGAGCTGACCTCTTCTAATGAGAGCATCTTCCACCCTTCGAGCTAAGTCTATAGCTTGATCGAAGGTGGTCAAGGTAGTAGTTGATAATTCATAGGATAGTTGTTCTTGTAAATTATTGATAAAAATATCCAACATCTCCCGATAAGGTAACACAAAGTGTAATTTTCCTATCAACTGTCTCCATCGAGCTAAGAAGTCAGCAAAACACTCATCTTTGTCTTGTTTTAGGTTGTACAAATCTTTAATGGTTACATGCCTTTCGATATAGGCACTAAATTGATGCACAAAAGACTCAGCGGTCTCTTCAAAATTTCTCAAAGAATGAGTAGGTAATTGATAATACCATTCCAATGCCATCCCCCCTAAACTTTTCGGGAACATTTTTAGTAATAGCAAATCATCATGTGATATGTCATGACATGCTATCCTAAACATACGAAGATGCTCTATGGGATCTTCGGTTCCTTTATATATAGGTAGGACAGGCATAGGAAAGTGTTTGGGATATGGTTGTGCTACAACTATAGGATCTAGAGGTTGACTACACATCTCTCGATAATTGTACGAGGGATGGTAGGGATCTATCTGGTCCATGCGAGAGACTAACTATTTCACCATGGCTTCCAAATTACCAGTTTGTCCACCATATTGGTTTGGTGGTACATGCGTATGAGATTTGTGACCGTAGGAAGGCGGGACATAAGGATTGGATGCTATATTGCTATTATGCAAATGGTTGGTAGGAAGAGTATTATGAAGAAGATTTGTTGTAGCATTATGTTGTATCCCAGATTGTTGGAAATTGGTATTTGGTTTTGTTTTAGGCTTTTGTTGATTTGAGGTATATTGATCAATAGCTTGGTGAAATAAAGTAGTGAATGAAGGTTTCTTTTGTGTGGGGATAACCTTTGGCTTGGTAACAGGCACTCTAGGTGGTTGGGTAGCCTATTGTTGTTGCATGTTTTGGATTATAGCAGCCATGTCCAAATTGGACGGTCCAAGCTTGATCACTCTCTTGATCAACGAAGGACAAAGGATTAGTGCGTGTGTGATATATGTCTTCTAGGGTTGCTTGAGTATCACTAATTTGATCTTTATCCATATGAACTGCTCTATTAAGGGTGCCAATATTATTATTGAGAAATTTCCAAAAATGGTCCATGTTCTCAAAAGTAACAGCTCCATCTGGAGTTATTTTAGGAGATGAGGATCCTTCCTCTCTATCATTTTCTTTTTGTTCATTTGCGCCCACAAATTCTTCTTCTTGTTGGTTTAAGGTTCCTTCTTCCTGAATTGGGTCTTCAGGAAGAACATCTGGGTTATTTTCTGGTTTTCTTAACCAATCTTCTTCTACTTCAATTTGTTTTCCATTCCTGAGTCTAGTCATTGTGTCTAAATTTAGGTTTTAGCAAATATATATTAATATATTTGCAACAGATCTTGGGAGGTATATATTTTAATTATATACCTACTATAATACTTAAAAGAAAATGTTTTGATTTTTATTATGATTTTGTTTTGTTTTTGTTTTTATGCTTATAAAGACAATAAACAACACACTAAATACAAGAAATAACAATAATAAAATAATAACTTAGTTTTCTATAAATAGTTTATAGATGTCATTGATAGGATCAAGTTCATCGGGAGTCATAAAGTGCTCCTCTTCAAATTGGAAATTGTTTTTCAAGAAGTCAACAAAGTGTGCTATGGTGATATTATCTGTTTCAGATTCTGTTTTGTAAAAATAAATCTCATGGCAATATTCTCGATATAACACAGCTCTGGGAACTCTATTCCATATTTTTCTATCTGCAAGAACGACCTCTTGGTCCTCTATACGAGACAGAAATTTATGTACTATAGCTGCATTCTCAAGGTATTCCTCAAAGGTATACAACTCAGAAGACACAAGGGCTCTTTTATCTGCTAACCACCTATGGCAAGCTCTCTGAAGTTCATGATACAAAATCACTTGATCGGGATCCAGGATTCTATCTAGGACAAACCTCTTGATTTGCCTAAGTTCGGTTGCTCTAGATGAAATGAGATCTAATCTCCTATTAAGTTCGTCCCACAAAGGTTGAACCCTATTTGTTTGAGGTACTCTAAGCACAGAAGTAATCTCTATAGCTGCTAGTTGATTTTCAACATTAATGGTGACAACTCGTCTTTTATTATAGTCTACCATCTAAATATGACATGCAAATTTTCTTAAGTCTAAATGCATTTATGTTTTGGTTTTTATTATTTTTATTTTATTTTTAAAAAGGTTTTTGTTTTCAAAAGGTTTCTGTTTCACGTCGGGTTCACCAAAATGTATCGCTCCAAATTTTTTGCACCCTTACCTTCAGGCTATAGGATCCGTGCCCGAAAGGGGGATGTGAAAAGGATGGGACAATACCTCGACTGAGAGGCCTTTTGAAGGTCCCGCCTCTCGGGGGAGGTGTATAAGGGTGAATTTTTGATGGATGGTGGGTTCACCAGGAAACTTTTGGATGGCAGTTTCCATGCCTAGGTTGATAGTGTGTTTGATGTGTTCATTTTTATGCTTGATCATTCAACTCCTAGGTTTGGCCGATATGAATCTAAACTATTCTATATGCCAATGCAGATTTAAATGAATACAAAAAATAGAAATGGATGCAAATGATAGAGAATATGCTAACTAGAAGATGTCATACCTGATTTCGGATGTCTGATGGAGATTCTGAGTCTTGTAGCAGTTTAGATCATCTCAATTTGTACGTAATCATTTGATATTTCTTGGGATCATCTCAAATCATAGTAGGTCATCTAAAATCAGATAGAATCATCTAAAATCTGACGAATTCGTCAGATGAATTCATTGAAACCTCGCAATCACAAAAAGCAGACACAAAATACCAAATATGCAAATGCGAAGCAAGGGATAATGGTAGAAATAACAGCAAACATGCCTAAATAATAGTGTCTAATAACAAATGAGGAAATGCAGTAAATTTAATGATTGATTTTATCTTTATCATGCAATTATGCTAAATGAGGTGAACTCCAAGATGCATAAAACATAATAACCTAAAACAGTGCAGAGATATGTTATGAAAAATGCAAAAAAGCTTAAGAAAATGCAAACTCTAAACTCGGACTGCCCTCAATCTGGACTACAGTCAGGATCACCTCCAATCGTACGAAATCATCCGAGATCATCTGCGACGATCCAAGCTAGCTTCGACTAAAAAATAGTAGAATTCCTGCAATAAAAAATGCAAAATACCAAATGCAAGCAATAATTAGGCAAGGAGGCAGGGGAGACCGGGGGATAAACTAGAAAAATCCTAGTTTATATAGGATTAGAAAGAGGTTTGGGAGGTTGGGGATCATCCCAATCTGGGAGATCTCCAACTGGAAATCTCCAACTACGCAGACACGCTTCTGCCCGAGTTGGAGAGGCTGTTGAAACAGAAGCTAATTATGAAAATTTGGTTTTGGGACGAAATCGTCTGGACGTTCTGTTCCAGACGAATTCGTCAGATCGGGGACGATTTCGTCTAATCTGAGACGATATCGTCCAACGGTCAAAACAAATCCTAAAAATGGCACACAAGAAAATGAGGAAAGCGGGTAAAAGGCGGTTTAACGGGCAGTTTGGGGTTGAAATTCAAATTTTAATATTTTATCTTTTTACTAAGGTTTTAACCGTGCCAATTTTAGGGTGCTACACAAGGACTTAGCTCTCTTAGTGGAAAAGGACTAAGCTAGCAATTAATATTATTCTTTCATTTCATATTCGTATTGCATTGGTTTTACAATTATTTGGCTTCAAGTGATATCAGAGCCGGGGATCGGGAAAATCATGTAGTAAAATTTTTAAAATTTTTGGAGTCTACACCTTCAGGCGATCACGATCTGTAGCATTCACGCAAAATGAAACCAATATAAATTCATAGAAGTAAGCATATTTATTATTCTCATCACTATCCAAAGTATCCTGGCTCGTAATCAATTGTTGTAAGGAGTGACGCAGTTGGACCAGCCTGCTTTGTGTAACTAGTAGACATCACCATAGGAGTATAGACAGATTTAATAAAGTTTTCATTAAATTTCATCAACCCTAATTTCTTCTAGGATGTGCATCGAGAATTTTATCTATTTATCATAGCTAGTGACAATTAAGGGTGGATAACGACTCTTCAATTGGAATATAAAGTTCAACATTATAAAAATTAGATATTGTGATTCGCTGTAGTGATGCACAGGTAGGCGAAATAGGAAAAGAACGTAGCAAATGTCTCAAGCAATCACATCCAATTCCATAAAATAAACGCATGATTTTAGAATGCTTCAAGTGGTTCGATAATATGACCTAATCGTTACATATTCTCCTAGATGCTAATTCCTAATGATGTCATTTGGCGAATACTGTCAATTGCTTCTTTAACCTTCGATGAATATTTTTTAAGAGCTACCTAGTGTGGAAAATGATCTTCATTATCATCAGATATAAGGCAACATATTCAACAAATAGGAGAGTTAATAAGAGCTATTTGCACCATATAATTTCCATTTACACCAAGCTACACAAAATTTTACTTGTTTGAATCTGAGGTATGCGCGCAACGTATCGTGAAGTCTATCATTGATAAAAACTAAAATAGGTATAATTTTATACCGTGAAATAATTTCTTAAAGTTTGCTAGTAATTTCAGGTAATTTTTTTTTTTGGGACTTTCAATATCCCACATATATCATGCAGGAGGTCTATTAGCAATTTATAACCTAAGAATTGTAACTTAAGCTATTGTGACATCGATCACACACATCAAGCTTGTGTTTCCTTCTTGCACTTACGTCAATAAACCATGTGTCTTTCTAGCTATCATTAAATTCATCTATCAGTTTTCTCTTATATTTCGTTGACCCATGTGTTTAGTTCTTATCCGTCCATCCATAGTTCTTCTTATCCTTCCATTCGCTTTTTTGTGTCTATTCCTCTCAGCCCATTCACAGTTTGATCTACATGTTAGATAGTCATCGTTGGTCCATAGTGTGGTGTCAGGTCTTTAATGTGGTCATTCTCATAGGGAGTCGTATTAGCAGAGTTTGGTTTGGAGTCAGTGCCTAAAGTGTGAGATCATCGTCATAAGAGTCACGTCAGCAGTATCCAATCTTACCTACGTTTCGTAATGCCTTGAGTCCACCTTGTCTAGAGTAGGGTGAACTTGCCTTGCTTTGAGTCATGGGAGTCCGCTTTGTCTTGAGTCACATGATTCCATCGTAAGATACTAGTCGTTGACATTCATAAGCTAGTCGATGATAGTTAACCATTGGAAATTGAATCCCAACTAGATGTTGACATTCATAAGCTGGTCGTTGGTAGCTAGCCATTGGAAATTAAATCCCAACTAGTTTTTGGAAGAAAATTTCAAAATCATAGGGGATCGACAATTTTACAGTTGGCGCAAAAAAATTGACAAACTCATTTTTTTTCCAAGAAAATAACTAAATCTTTTTGCTAAATTCTATAAAGCAAGTGCATGAGTGATAGGTGGAATCGAGGACCAAATGGAAGACTACATAGTGAAGATATTCCAAACGAAGGACCAATAAACCCACCAAGAAGACCTCCATGAAATAAAGGTACGCAACATAATTCTCCTTTATGCATTAACAATTTTAACCCCAATCATCCTGCTATTAACCCCATGGCTCCTTCCAAATCATCCAACTCATCCCAAGAAAATCTCACACATGAGAAAATAGTAATCCCCACTACATGCAACCAAGATTTATAAACATGTTTGTCTAAATTAAATGTTAATATGCACAATCTATCAATAATTCTCGATCAATTAGTAAACAAACCAAACCAAGAAGCTCATCCCTCCCCAAATAATTACCATAGACAAAATTATCATGTGGATCATGATACAAAGGAATTTTATCAATATGCAAAATGGCCTACAGGTGTTAATGTTCCACGTACTGATATCCATGTGGTTGGTTAGCTAAAATGGAGGGTATCTTACACTTATATCCTATTCCTGAAGCTAAAAAAGTTTCTTATGCCTCTTCCAAATTGGGTGCAGAAGCTTACCAATGGTTCTCTTGGCAACAATGTCAACATAATCATCCTATCTTATGGCCTGAATTTAGAGATTTTTTCTCAAGATATTTGATGAAGGTAGTTCTTCTTCCTACATTGTTCACCTATTGTGCCTCAAACAAACTGGTTCTATCCAAGATTATGTTTCAGAGTTCACAAGTCTTCTCGCTTACACAAAAGCAGTAGATGCTTCAGTGGTGGTTTTTGCCTTTTGACATGGTTTAAGAGAAAATATTCAACTCAAAGTGGACTTACATGATCCATATACTTTGGATAAAACTATAAGGATTGCTAAACTTGTTGAAAAGAAGTTTTAAAATTGGACATCTTCTAGATGAGATTCTAATACACGTCCTCAATATCACAACAATTCCTTTTGTAGAAATGAACAACCATCAAGATAGTTTTGCTATAAATACCGCAATCATCATCTAAGAATCAAGCATGTGTACCAAGACAAACCTTTCAAATACAATATGATAATAAGGATGAATAATATGAAGTAGAGGATGTCAATCAACCAAAATTGCCCATAAATGAAGAACAAATAGATAATAATGACATAATACCATAAGAGGATACTATGAATATCTTAGTGCATGCTCTCATGGGATTAACAACTCACCATACAATTAAGGTACCAGGGTTTATTAGGCACAAAATAATAAATGTGTTTATTGATTTAGGTACTACTCATAACTTTATCGACATCAAGACTGCTAAAGCATAGACTTTGCACATTAATTCTTCCAACCAAGACAAATTTCAAGTTTTAGTTGAAAATGGAGGAAATGCTCAACGTATTGGTAGAACGTATTCAATCTCAATATAATTGGGAAGTTACACATGAAGGGAAACTCTCTCTCTTCATTATGATTTTGGGAAGTTCTAATGTTATTTTGGTTGTTGAATGGCTAGAACAACTCGACACTGTTAGTTTCAATTTTTGAAAATTATTTGTGGAATGGAAAGAAAATGGTAAGAGTATCCGACTCCAAGGAATTCAAACTCCACCATCACAAGTAGTGAGTTCTCACAACATGGAAAAAATACTAAGGAAAGGAGGTTATGGATTCATAGCTCAAATCAACTACATGGAAGTGCAAGCACAAGATATAGTGGAAATTACCTCAAAGGATCTTGAAAATATTGTGGTTAACTATGATGAAGTTTTCAAGGAATTAAAAGGGTTCCCTCCCAAGAAATCTCATGACCATGCCATACATCTAATCCCTAGAAGTATTCCTCCTAATATATGTCCTTATCGATACCCTCAACCTCAAAAATATAAATTAAAAACATTGTCCAAGAACTATTAGAACATGGAGTCATTCATCATAACATTAGTCCTTATTCATAACCAGCAGTGTTGGTCTGTCGTAAAGATAATTCTTGGCGTATGTGTCCTACCTTTCGACCCCTTAAAAAAATCACCATCAAAGACAAGTTTCCTATCCTTGTCATAAATGATATCTTAGATGAATTGCATGGTGCTAACTTTTCACAAAATTGGATCTACGTTCAAGTTTTCATCAAATTAGAGTAAGAGATGAGGACATTCCTAAAACCACTTTTCGCACTCATGAAGGTCATTATGAGTTCTTAGTCATGCATTTTGGTCTCACAAATAACCCCCTCCACCTTCCAAAGTCTCATGAACCATGTCTTTCATCCATTTCTTCGCAAATTCATCTTAGTATTCTTCGATGATATTTTAATATATAGTAAATCTTGGAAGGATCATTTGATACATGTGGGGAAAGTTCTTCATGTTTTACATAAGGAGAATTTTTTTTTCAAACACTCCAAGTGTTCTTTTGGTGGTCAAGAAGTTGAATATTTGGGTCATGTTGTGGTTGCTCCACAACGTACCCCAAAATTGGGGACCCACCTTTTTTTTGCATGTTTTCCAAGAAGACCAAAGTGGCCCATATGCTAAAGATCAAAGAAAAATCAAAACACCGCAAGGAGAAAAAGTGTCGCGATATCGCGACATGTTGCATTGTCGCGGCCAAAAAGAAAAAATTTTCGCGATATCGCGACATGTTGCGTTGTCATGGCCAAAAGGGAAAAAGTGTCGCAATATCGCGACATGTTGCGTTTTCATGGCCAAACAAGAAAAAGTGTCGCAATATTGCGACATGTTGCATTTTCACGGCCAAACAAGAAAAAGTGTCGCGATATCGCGACATGTTGCATTTTTGCGACAAAAAAAAAAAAATTCTCGCGATATCGCGACATGTTGCATTTTCACGGCCAAACAGGAAAAAGTGTCGCGATATCGCGACATGTTGCATTTTCGTGGCCAAAAGAGATAAGTGTCGCGATATCGTGACATGTTGCATTTTCACGGTCAAAAGAGAAAAAAGTGTCGCGATATCGCGACATGTTGCATTTTCGTGGCCAAAAGAAAAGAAAGAAAAAGTGTCGCGATATCGCGACATGTTACATTTTCGTGGCTAAAAGCAACAAAAGAGAGCAAGGAGGCAAAAGTGTCGTGATATCGTGACATGTTACATTTTTGCGACGAAGGGCCACAAAATGGAAACCAAAGCACATACGCATACAAGGGAAGGTGAAACGAACAGCCATTGGAAAATGAAACGAACAGTCAGGGAAGGTGAAACGAACAACCATCGAAAAATGAAACAAACCATCATGGAAGGAGAAACAATTTTTTTAGAAGTTTAAATACGCCATTCAAAGAGGCCAGAAAGGGTTGGAAATTGCTGCGAGCAGAGTTGCGAGTTGAAGGCAAGAGGGCCATTCCGGACTCGTTTGAGTCGTTTTTCTTCCATGGACTGGTTTGGGAAAACCAAAAATTTTTGTTATTGTAAAATGACAAATTTTTAATACAAAATTTTTTAGAAAGTTGCATCTTATGGACAAGAAAGGAGTCATTTTCTGCATGCAAGATTAAATTTATATTTTTCCCCTTTTTAGATTTTAGGTTTGTAAATGGAGTTTATCCAAGTTTTCTTGGTTGCTTCATGTGAATGTTTAAATCTAAAAAATCGCATTTAAAACCCTAGGAGCCAACACTTAGCTTATCCGGATTGTGCTTGTTTTGTAGGTCCAATAGGTTAGGTTGCATGCATGAAAACCGCACATCTTTGGTTTTGTCGAAATAGGATAGCATCATACTGAATGCATTTTATTTTCAGTTTCTGCATTTTATTTTTTCCAAAAATTTTCACTTATTTAAATTTTTAGGCATTAAAATAAACATTTAAAAATTTTCAAAATCCAAAAAAAAACAATGACCAATCACTAAAGTTTCATGGTGAAATAAACCAACATTGCCCCTTGTTTACAGTTACTTGCAATCACTAAGGTGTTCTAAGTATTTAAATTGAATATCTTTATTTGAGATTACTAATACACATGCAAATGCTAATACGGCGGAGACCTTGGAGAAGTTGTTTGTTTAAATTCTTTGCAAGAGGGGATTTGGAACCCAAATCCTAAAGGAGAGTGTACTTTCACAATTGGGTGAAAATACCACTCAACGGATTGGCACTAGAAGGAGGGCCTGAGTTGGTTTATTTTAGTGTGAATTAAATGCTATAGGGATTTAAATTTTGAAATATTTCATGCCCTATTGATTATTATCTTTAGCCCTCTTTTAACAATACAACCTTGTAGTGTTAAAATGAGGACATGAATTGCTATGCATTGTTCTAACGCTTTTAATTGTTCATACAGGAATAATGTGTTTTGATTTGATTTTGAAAATTTTTGGTCTTGACTAACAAGGTTGTCTCCATGCAATTACTTTCATTTTATTTTAATGGATACATCTCTTGGTTAATGCTAATTTGTAAGGAATTATTATTTTTGTCTAAAAAGTATTTGTTGTCGATGTTATGCTCTTCACTTGTGTGTAATGCGATCTTGTGAATCAGAAAGCCTACAACACTAGGAGTATGCTCTTCACTTGCGCATATGCGATCTGGTGAATCAGAAACTTATATTTTTAGAATACTTCTTTGTCATGGTTCCTTCTTTCATTCATGACTAACAAATTGATTTTTATTTGAATTTCATTAATTGCAAGATTTTTCTGTGTGTTGCAGGTTTTCTTTGAGGTATTGAGAGTTTTGTCAGGTTTTGTAGGGTAGTTTCATTGACAAGCTGGACCCACCGCATCGCATCGTAACTAGGTCCAAAAATTTGAGGAAACCATATTCCAAAGCCTCTCACTCACTCATAGGAATTTGAGGAATAAAACTAAGCAAATTGTGGTCCCACCAAATATTCTTGTTATAGAAGATCCTTCTATTTCAGGTGCATCTAGCGGACTTGCACCGGTGGTGTCATTTGCCACTAGTGTATCAATTATCAGTACCATTTCCATGGTTCTTGTAGGGTTATCATCATCAATTTTGAATCAAATGGCCCAACCTCCACCAGCTCCTTGGTACGGAGCCCATAACATTCCTTTGAATATTGCAGGGGATATTCACAAGATCCCTAAGAATATAGAGATTTTTTTGCCCGAATAAAAATCATATGGCCCAAGGACCGTAGAAGTACATATTCAGGCCTATAGGGATGTTTTGATAAGATTGCAAGTTCAACATGAAGATGTGGCTTGTAGACTCTTCCCCATGAGCCTAGACCAAGTGGCTTATGAATAGTATATTTTCTTACCTACTGGTTCCATTACGTCATGGACGCAAATAGAGGATGTTTTTGTCAACCAATTCAGGTCAACATTAGATCCCACAATCATCTATAATTATCTCATTACATGCAAAAGAGGCCAGGGTGAGCCAATCCAAACTTTTAATCAGAGATTTTAGAAGTGCTATAATAGAGAAATTCAGCATTTTGCTATTGATCCCGCAGTAGCTTTGCAAATATATTTTGGGGCATTGGATCCTATGACGGAAATGTTTGCAAGGTGAAATCCTCAAGTTGCCAAGCTTGCTCTAGCCTATAATGAAGCTATGACCATTGAACAACAAATGACACCACAGGGTTATGGGTTTTCCTAGATGCCTATGGTAGGACAATATGGTCCATATGGTCAAGCTCCTATGATGAATCAAATCATGGCATTACAAATATCAGGCATAAATGCTTTGCCTTATCAACAACCATATTCATCAACACCCGCTTACGCACCCATTCTAATTCAACCAATCACATCCATTCCCCCTATTCCTTAAGTTTTGCAAAATAGTCAACAAACTATGCAAGGAGCTAGTCCAGTTAATTCTAAGGCTATAGTTCCTTTCCCCAATCTAATTTCGATTCAAAGTGTGAATCCCTATGCAAATCAAGCGGCTCAAAATCCAACTTAAATGGTAAGTCAAGATCTCACCAATTACGTAAATCCTACTGGAACTAGTAATAACATAGCTCAAACAAAAGAGATTTATTCAGAGGTTGAAGAGCTCAAAAATATAGTTCACAAATTGAGTAATGATTTGGTTCAAAAACAAAAGTATGAATCCCGTGCCCCTCACCCAAATAAAAACTTCAACAATAGAGGGAGACAGTGGAATACGAAGCCAAAAAATGGGGGTGTGCCTTCCCCTATTTCTAATTAGATAGATACTTTTGTAGGACCAAGTCACTCTAGTTCCATTCTTAATATTTTTGATTTTGCGTGGGAAAAGGGGTGTAGATTGCATAATACAAAGGAACATAATGAAAGGAATTGTCCCGAAATTACTAGGTATACCCATTGTCTCCAAGCTCAAGTGGATGATTTGGAACTTGTGCCAAATGAGGGTCCACCCCAACATCAACAAGGAGAGGACAACATTTTGGTGGTGGAAACTCTATATCATCAAGAGAGTGAGAATGAGGAAGGTGAAGATGAATGGGGTGAGAAACATGTTGATGAATCGAATATGAAGAAGAAGTACTTGAGCATCACGACTTGAACTTGGAGGATGATTACTATGATTCGTGGAAGAAATGGGAAGAATATTATCAATCTAAATCTTCTAATAAACTTGTTGTGTCAATTAATATGGAGGATAACTCAATTGCTTCCTCACATGAGGATACTATAAATCCTGTACAATTTGAGAAAGTTTTGGAAGAGGAATTCGAATCTCATCAAATTTTGGAACATGATAAGGATTCTACAACCATGAATCAAGAAAGAGAGTCATTTGCTTTAGATTCCTTTGGAGGAAAAGAAATTGAAAATCTTGATCCACTTACTTGTGCTACAATGATTATGCCATTTCAAAATGAGAAAATTACAAAACCTAAATCATTTAGGTTTGATATCATTGATGATCCAATTGAAAATCTCATGTTACCCAAAACAACCCAAGTGATTGATCACATAAATGTGTTAGTTAACCCACCCCTAGATAGACAAGACTTATGGTTTGAAAGGGATGGACATATTTTCAATTGGGTACCTAAGTTTGGTGCCTTTGATAAACGAGTCATGGAGAAAGAACAAGTGCTACATGATGATGAATGTCATGAGAGAAAAGAGGAATTTTCAAATCCTATTCAAGTAAGGTCAAATGAAAACATGCCAAAGGTAAAATCTCACCTTTTTGGTTTCACCATGCAAAATTCGAATGAAGGTTTGCCTAATGAGTTTTTTGATTCAAATATTATTAATGTTATGGCTTTATTGAATGAAAATGAAAGCTTATTTCTACACCATGAATCAAAGTGCGGAATGGACATCTTAAAGAATAGACATAAAGGAATTGAATATCAATCATTGTCTAATCAATTTGAAAACTGGAAACTCCACCATAGGATTATTAATGAAACTAAATCAAATTGGTATGGTGAGAGGGGCAAGTGGAAGTTTGTTTCTTTGTTTGGTTTGATCTTGTTTTTGTTGGATTCCTACAAAACTTGGTATGAGTATCACGTCATACATATTTTAAAGAATTCCAATTAGGTTTGGGATCCGGGAAAATGATAATCCAAACTTTTGCACCATCTTGCATTATATTGTACATTTGTATATACTTTTGGTTTTCATGTTTTGGTTTTGGATTGGATCTCATTTTGGTTTTAATTTTTGTGTGTTGGTCCTTTGGACACTTTTGGTTTGTCAACTTAAGTCCTTATGAATGTTGACTAAGACTAGGAGAATATGAAACATCGGAATTGTATTGCAGAAAGCTCCACGAGCATCGCAAACACATTAAAGAATATCGTTTGGAACTTGTGATGCATGAAGTTGTCAGTTTTACATATTATGGTAAAGTAGGTGATATATTCCATCCGCATTTCAAAAAGAGCAATGCATTCATCCAAATCTCATGTTACATTCCACATTGCATATACATTTCATCTCAGTTGCATTTTCATTTCAGGTACAATCATTGAAAAGGTGTCGAATCCTCTTAGGGTTATTACATAACATATATTAAAAGGATCCTAAGGTTGGGAACTGATGTCTGAACTATCTTTAACCAAGAACGTTCTACACATATTAAAGAGGATCTTGAGCAAAATGGTCAAAACCATACTTGGAAGAAAAGGTGAGGCGAAAGGAGTATTTTGTGTCTATCCTATCATGCAACATAATCCTTAAAATAGTGGTTTTTACCACTCCCATAATGCTTAAAGCCTAAAATCAGAGTAGTAAGGATAGGGTCTAATTCTCATCTTGCTTAGGTTGAGAATCCGATTCCCCAAAACTTCTATTTTACCCATTCAAGAACTTGAAATTCCAAAGCAAATATTTTTCATTTCTTTATTGGATTGGAAGGATCGTACTACATGCCCCTTGCAAGGATGGGTAGTCATCCCCAAACTCCAAGAAATCAAAAGTAGAGCCAAATCTTGGATTATGGGGTTGATCTCCACTAGGGCTATAGATGCCTGAATGGCAGTGGAGTATGCTCATGCGTGGAAATATGTCTTGTCTAAAAACAAGACCACTGACTGCTCAAACGGATAGGCTAGCCTGACAGTTTCATCCATAACGGGTTAAATCATTTTGTTCAAGATGAGGTAATGAACTCCAGATCAGAGTAGTAAGGATAGGGTTAAATTCCCATCTCGCTTAGGTTGGGAATCCTGTTCCCCAAAGATCTGATTTCATTTACACTTGCACATGGGTTCAAGATGGTAGTGAAACATAACCAAATTTGGGATCTAATAAATTAATTTAGTATGCACATATTTGGTCCTAAGAGGGTTTGACAGTTTTAATATGTTTTTTCATGATACTCAAAAGTCTGAGCCTTTGCAAAGCAGGTTGTTATATCTCTAACATAGTTGTCATACGTCAAATCCTACACAAATCATTCATAGCCTTGCCTACGAATCATAAGTGAAACTAACAATGGAAAGTTGAACGAGTTTCAAACGATAGGGAATGAAGCACATTGCACACATTGAGCTGATGCTTAATAATTCTAATGCTTCATGTATTTCTCGTCTAGTTTCATTCTTGGGATATTTGTTGATGCTTGTATTTGAGTCTGTGTGTTTTCAAGTTGAGTTCTCACCGAAATGCTCAGGAGCATTTCCTAGCAGAGTCGCCATTTGTTGTGGCTGCTCTACAACGTACCCCAAAATTTGGGACCCACATTTTTTTTACATGTTTTCCAAGAAGACCGAAGTGGCCCATATGCTAAAGATCAAAGAAAAAGCAAAACACTACAAGGAGAAAAAGTGTCACGATATCACGACATGTTGCATTATCACGGCCAAAAGGGAAAAGGAGTCGCAATATTGTGACATGTTGCATTGTCGCGGCCAAAAGGGAAAAAGTGTCGCGATATTGCGACATGTTGCATTTTTGTGGCCCAAAGAAAAGAGAAAGAGCGAGGAGAATAAGTGCCGCGATATCGCGACATGTTGCGTTTTCATGGAAAAACAAGAAAAAGTGTCGCGATATCACGACATGTTGCGTTTTCGCAGCCAAATAAGAAAAAGTGTCACGATATCGTGACATGTTGCATTTTCACGGCCAAACAGGAAAAGGTGTCGTAATATTGTGACATGTTACGTTTTCACGGCTAAAAGAGAAAAGTGTCATGATATCGCGACATGTTGCATTTTTGCGGTCAAAAGAGAAAAAGTGTCACAATATCGCGACATGTTGCATTTTCGCGATTCAAAGCAAAGAGAGAGAGAAGAAAGAAAAAGTGTTGCGATATCGCGACATGTTGCATTTTCACGGCCAAAAGAGAAGAAAGAAAAAGTGTCGCGATATTGTGACATGTTACATTTTTGTGGCTAAAAGCAACAAAAGAGAGCAAGGAGGCAAAAGTGTCGTGATATCGTGACATGTTACATTTTCATGGCGAAGGGCCACAAAATGGAAACCAAAGCACATACGCATACAAGGGAAGGTGAAACGAACAACCATTGGAAAATGAAACGAACAATCAGGGAAGGTGAAACGAACAACCATCGAAAAATGAAACGAACCGTCATGGAAGGAGAAATAATTTTTTCAGAAGTTTAAATACGCCATTCAAAGAGGCCAGAAAGGGTTGGAAATTGCTACGAGTAGAGTTGTAGAGTTGAAGGCAAGAGGGCCATTCTGGACCTGTTTGAGTCATTTTTCTTCCATGGACTGGTTTGGAAAAACCAAAAATTTCTGTTATTGTAAAATGACAAATTTTTAATACAGAAAATTTTAGAAAGTTGCATCTTATGGACAAGAAAGGAGGAGTCATTTTCTACATGCAATATTAAATGTCTATTTTTCCCCTTTTCATATTTTAGGCTTGTAAATGGAGTTTATGCAAGTTTTCTTGGTTGCTTCATGCGAATGTTTAAATCTGAAAAATCTCATTTAAAACCCTAGGAGCCAACACTTAGCTTATCCGGATTGTGCTTGTTTTGTAGGTCCAATAGGTTAGGTTGCATGCATGAAAACCTCACATCTTCGGTTTTGTCGAAATAGGATAGCATCATACTGAATGCGTTTTATTTTCAGTTTCTGCATTTCATTTTCATTTTCTGCATTTTATTTTTTTTCAGAAATTTTCACTTATTTAAAATTTTAGGCATTAAAATAAACATTTAAAAAATTTCAAAAAAAAAAAAAAAAAACAATGAACAATCACTAAAGTTTCATGGTGAAATAAACCAACATTGCCCCTTGTTTACAGTTACTTGCAATCACTAAGGTGTTCCAAGCATTTAAATTGAATATCTTTATTTGATATTACTAATACACATGCAAATGCTAATACAATGGAGACCTTGGAGAAGTTGTTTGTTTAATTTCTTTGCAAGAGGGGATTTGGAACCCAAATCCTAAAGGAGAGTGTACTTTCACAACTGGGTGAAAATACCACTCAACAAGTCATATAGTTTCTCATGAAGGTGTTAATGTGGATCACAATAAAATTAAAGCCATCCAAGATTGGACCTTACCTAAAACCATCAAGAAACTTTATGGGTTTTTGGGTCTTACAGGTTACTATCGCATGTTTGTTTATAATTATGGTAAAATTGCATCACCTCTCACCGCTCTTTAAAAAAGGATACCTTTCACTGGTCAGATGTGGCCACTCAGGTATTCATGGCACTCAAGGTAGCCATGTGCACTACTCCAGTTTTGGCAACACCACATTTTCACAAACCATTTTTTATTGAATGTGATGCTTCGGGAATGGGTATTAGGGCAGTATTAATGCAAGATGGTCATACCTTGGCATTTGAAAGCAAGCAAATTTCAGGTAAAAATTTGGAAAGATCCACATATGAGAAAGAAATGTTGGCTATTTTACATGCAGTCAAGAAATGGAGACACTACTTAATCAGCGGTCGTTTCATCATAAAAACAGATCATAGTAGACTCAAGCATTTTCTAGAACAATGTGTTTCCTATCCAAAGCAAAACAAGTGGCTAAAAAAGTTATTGGGATATGATTTTATTATCAAGTATAAGAAAGGTAAAGAAAATGTGGTAGCAGATGCATTGTCTCGTAAATATGAAGATGAAGTTTCCATCAACGCCATTTGTTCTCATTGGATTTCTCAACTCCAAGAAGAATGGTTGGTGAACACTAAAACTGCTCAAATTATTCAAGATTTAATTCTAGGATTATCCAAGAATCCTCATTTTTTATATAATGAAAAGGTGTTAAGAAAGAAAGATCACATTTACATTCCACAAATTTCCAATATTAAATCACTGGTCCTTGAAGAATCACATGCTTCTCCATCAGCAGGGCATTCAGGATTTTTGAAGACATATATGCAAGTAAAACAATACTTTTATTGGAAAGGATTGAAATCTAATTTCAAAATATTTGTTGTCGAATGTGAAGTATGCCAACACAATAAGGGTGAAACAATCAAATCTCCAGGAATCCTTCAACCCTTCCCAATTTTTGACTGCCAATGGGAATACATATCGATGGATTTTATTGAATGTATTCCCAAATCAGAAGGCAAAACAATGATTTTTGTGGTAATGAATCATATCTCCAAGTATGCTCACTTTGATGCTCTACAACACCCATATTCAACAAGCAAAGTGGCTAAGGTATTTATAGACTCCATTTTCAAGTTACATGGAATACCCAAAAATATTGTAAGTGATCGTGATCCTATATTTACTAATAATTTTTGTTGAGAATTATTCCATATTTGTGGTACCAAATTAAATGTCCTCTTCATACCATCCTCAAACTGATGGCCAAACAAAAATGGTTAACAAATATTTGAGTACCTATCTATGATGCTTTGTTTAAGATAAGCAGTATCAATGGAGTTAATGGTTTTCATTAGCAGAATGGTGGTACAATACTTCATAATATTACTCCATCAACATTTCCTCATTTTAAGCATTGTATGGGGTAAAACCACAAGCAATAGCAATTTATGTTCCAGGATCTTCCAAAGTAGCTCAAGTAGATGATTGGTTCAAACATTGATGAACACTGCTTAACATTCTCAAAGATAATTTGATCCAAGCACAAAATTGTATGAAGAAGCAACAAGACTCACACCATTCAAAATGATAATTCAATATAGGTGATATGGTTTTATTACATTTACAACCTTACAAACAACTATCATTGAAGATAAAGACTAGTCAAAAGTTGACTCCAAGATTTTATGGTCCTTAGAATATAGTGCATTGCATAGGCGAAGTGGTAGATCGAGCTTCCTTCCTCATCTTGTATACATCTAGTCTTTCATGTCTCGTGTCTCAAAAATGTGATTGGACAAAGAGTACACTCTCAGTCAGAGCTTCTGGTACTTGATGAAGAAGGACATATCTATCTTCAACTAGAAGTAATATTGCAGAGCAGATCATGACATTTTCGATCTCGCCACATCAAAGAATTTCTAATCAAATTTCAGGACCTACCAATAGAAGATGCTACATGGGAACATAAAGTATTTTTGAGTCATTTCCAACTTTGAGGAAAAAGATTTTCAAGGAGGGGAGCCATGTTACAAAACCAATATAGCCAACTCGGCTATATTTCCAATTGTCATTGATTTATTGATTTATTATTATTAATAGTTGTAGGTTGATTTACAATTGATCATGTTTTCACTTTGAATATTATTTGCATAATCACAAGGACTTAGCCCTCCTTAGTGGTGAAGGACTTAGCCCTCCTAAAGTGGTAATTAATATTCTTCCTTCATTTTGTATTCATATTGTATTGGTTTTACAATTTTTTGGCTTTAGTTTTTAGGATATAATGAGATAAAAATGGTTTTTGATAATCAACACAAAACAACTTTCACTACCAAATAGGAAACTTTCTACTATCACGTCATGCCATTTGAGCTAAAGAAATCAACAACTACTACTAATAGGAAAATATATATATATCTTTCATGATTTAATGCATAACCTCAAGGAATTTCATGTAGATGAATGTCTTATTCAATACCTTAAATGCAAAGATCACATTCAAGACCTTAGGCACATTTTTGAAAGGGTAAAGGAATATAAGGTACATCTAAAGCCTCAAAAGTGTATCTTTGGGGTGACATCAGGAAAGTTTATAGAATTTATTATATCCCAAAGGGGAATAAAAGTAGATCCCTATAAAACAACTATCATCAATATTATATCCCTTGAATATTGATCCACTTTGTAGTATTCAAGGCATTAGAATATTCATCTCCTAGCTTGTTGATAAGTGTCAACCTTTCACCAAACTATTGGGAAAAAATGTGGTGGCATGACAAATGCCAAGCCACATTTTATTCTATAACATTTTATTTCATATCACATCTAGTCCTTATTCCACCTAATCCTCACAAACCCTTGCTATTATACATAGCTTCCATTGACTATACCTTAGGGGATACGTTGGCATAATATGATGATAAACATAGAGAAATGACTATTTTCTACATTAGTCAAACCCTAGTCACTGATAAGGTTAAGTATACATATTTAGAGAATCTTTATTTAGTTATAGTCTTTGCATCCAAGAACCTTAGACATTATATTCTTAACTATAAGACCTTTGTTGTCGTAAGGATGGGCCCATTATTATATCTCATATCAAATCCCCCTCTATTGATAATATTTTCTAAGCAGGTCATAATGCTTAGAAAAATTGATTTATAGTTTATTAGTCAAAATTATATGAAAGGTTAGATAATTATCGATGGGTTAGCTACTGAACCCTTGGAAGTAAGCCAACTCTTGGTAGTGGATTTTATTGATAAGTCTATCTTTCACATCAATTCTAAGGAAGACCAAAAGAACTCCTGGACCTTTTACTTCAATATCACATGATACATCAAAGGAGTGGGGGTAAAAATCCTTTTTGTTACTTAACAAAAATCAATCCGTCTATCTTTTAAATTGAGATTCTCTTTTACCAACCAAATAGTAGAATATGAAGCCCTTATATTCAGACTTTGTGTTGATGGGAAAATTAAAATCCTTACTATTTTTGGAGATTCTTAACTAAAATTCAACTAAGTAAATAGTGTATATCAAACCATAGGTAAACATTTGAATCCATACAAAGATATTGTCAATATGTTGATGGCCACTTTTGACAATCACCATTGGTATTATCCCCAAGTCTAATAATCACCACGTTGTTTCTATGGATTTGGATGCATTTAGTTCTACAAGAGATCAACAATGAATAAGTTACAATTATCATTAGATAAGTTAGAGATCCTACAACTTTAAAATCTAGTCAAATCCCTCTAGCAAATTTTATTCTTGAAACAATATCATCTAGTCCTTGGTTTAAGAACATCTATGATTAACTTAAATATGACACTTTGACTTAAGGATTGAATTGTAATAAGAACAAAAACCCCAATAAAAGGTCCTATAGATATGTTATTATTCATGATATCTTGTATCACTGCACCCTTGATGGTATTCTACTTAGATGCTTAGACCAAAATAAATACCAAAAGGTAATTTAGGAAGCCCATGATGGATCTTGTAGTGGGCACTTTAGTGGTGTTGCCATTGCTAAGAAGATACCTAGAATGGATTATTATTGGCCTTCCATGGATGATTATTTGACAATATTCGAACCTAGGTCTCCTCCTTGAAATGTTGAGGAATCTAACTTGTTGAGCTAATACCGATTGATATGTTTTGGTCTATGTTACCAAAGTATTATTTCCATTTAAACTTGGAGTCCCATATATACTTATTTTTAAGGGTACTTCTATAGGATATGAATATCATCTCATTTGCCTTAGACAATTATAACTAATTGTTTAAAAGTCAATTCATGTCCTAAAAAACCGACGAGTCTACCAAAAAAACTCAAGAAATCCTATGAAAAAAGTTAAGACCCTGATTCTTTGAGGTTAGTGATCTGATTCTCAAAGAAAACTAGAACAATATCAATGCCAAATCCAATATTGGGGGAAAGTTTGAGCCCAATTGACTAGGTTTGTATATTATCATCACCAAGTATGGCTTAGGTGCATACCACCTTGCCACACTTGATGGTAAAGATCTTAAATAACCTATGAATATCATACATCTAAAAAGATATTATACCTAAGAAGTTTTAGATTTCTTTGACTATTTGGTTTGAAATTTCTACTTATATTCTTGTTGTCTATTTTCTTTCATGTTTGGTTGTTAACAAGTAGGGACCTACAAGGATATGCAAAGAATGATCCTAGTTAGGTTAATTATTTTCCTTTACTAGGTGTTCGGTGTGAGTAGATCCCTCCTTGTCTTGTTATTTAAATATCCACAAGGATAGACATATCATATGAACAAGTGCATAGGCATATAATTATTTGTAAATCATGTACTTTTCCAATGAGGGTATGTGCCTTCAAGGCATAAGTGAGTATCATCATTGTATTCTATCCAAAATTATCCTTTTTGCTTGACCATCAAACCTATTAACATGTCCGCATTATACCTAAGATGAGGAAATTAAACAAAATAATTATCCATCCACTTAGGTTTGAGTCATCCAAACTATACACATGCATAAAATTTAAATTTTGTCTTATATCTCCTTTCATATTTGCTTATCCAACTATTTAGACTTCCATCCCATCAAAATGCTTACATGGTTATAATTCATATTGCCATGTCTATAAATAAGAAATACACACTGGATTTTGTTAGCTTTTGAAGCTTTAATACTAATGTAAATCTCATACAAAAATAATCACAAGATCGAATATAATGAAGTTGCAATATAATTAATCAAATAATAACTCAAAACATAATATAAAATAGAATAACTCATAAGAATACTAACATAGACATGTTTACAATATTACACAAAATATTGAAAATGCTATTGAATAAAGGTTTACTAATGCAAGCATGAAGCTATGCATGTTCGATGATTATTACAATACTTTATCATTAATATATTATTTTATGTGACTCCTCATATACTGCACTCTTGACCTTCACTATTATTTACAACTCTTCACTTTCCTATTCTAACGACACATGTGCACACTTACATAATGGACACTTGTGTATATTTACACTCATAACACTTGCACACATGTTTACATGACATGTGCATTTCCTGCACATTATTACATTACCTAAAATATTAACTCACTTACTAATCTAAGACACAACCCTATTCTAATATTTACAATAATGTACCAAGGTGGTACATTGATATATACCAAATAATGTAATATTCTCCAACACCCCCTATATTACATTATTTGATTATTGAAGACTTTAGTCTTTAATATGATCTTCATCCTGATCTTGAAGCCCATGTTATCTTGCTTTCTTCAGTTTGCTGCCTTTATGTATTATTTTGATCAAATGAATGATTAGTATCTTTCAAAAAATTATCTTCATAAATCACAAATTTTTCTAAAAGAGCTTTGACTTCATTTTCTTCAGTAGTTTCTTCTAGTTCTTGAATTTCCGAATTTCTTGAGCTAGATGACCCTTTTGATTTCCTTCTCTATATTGTAGTTGAGGTTGATTATATTGATACTAAGAAGGGTACTAACATTAAAATTATTGTTGATGTGGATGATATTGAGTTTGATATTGTCTTGGTTGTATTGGCCTATTTGTTTGACCACTTTGATTTATTTGATTTCCTTGAGATTAATCCTTAGATTATGTCTACAAAAATTTGTATTATGATTCCTGTGAATACAAGAACACGACACTTAAATAAAATAAAGTAAATCAAATAAATGCAGTGAAACACAAATATTGCATAAAAGAATATATTCAATAAAGTGAGGGGAGCCGATAAACTCCTTTATTACAATCAGTGTTCAATGCGAATATTTGATACAATAGATTACAATGGCACTAGGGTTCTCCGAAACCCTAGCTAACAACAACAAAAGTGTCTTCAGATTTTTGGGTGTGTCCTTGATCCCAACAGGTTGAGTGGGCTTCAGATATCCAAGGTTGGGCCACTCTAGCTTCAAAAACTGTTAAACAATGTGTGAAATTTGTAGATCTGCATACACAAAACAGAACAAATGGAGTTAGTAATACCTGTGAGGGCTCCATAGTGTGAGGTCCTCGGACATCAATAAACCCTAGTTTAAGAATGAAATAAGAGAGCATGCAAGATCAAAAAATTGTTAAATAAAATACACTAAAATGAGATATACCTTGCTTTTGTTCAGTTATTGTTGATGGCATGGTGTAGCAGACTCAGATCCACATTTTTGTGGTTGTAGCAGGCTCGGACGTGCACTTGGCAGGCTCTACCATGAGCTTCGTAGGCTCTGGTGTGCACCTGTCGAATGGCAGGCTATGGTGAGTGCCTAGCAGGATCTGTAGCGAGCCTTGCAAGCTCTATAGCGAGCTTCGTAAGCTCTGGATGGCGCCTATGGGGTAGGGTAGAATCTACAAAAGCAGATCGAGGGGATAACAACGAATGCGGTAGATAGATAGGGGCTACGACGGTGTCGGGGGGTGAATGGGAAACGACTGGAACAACAGAAGTCTTGTTGGATTAGCTAAGGATCTCAAATCTTCAAACTCTATCTCTCTCAACTTCGCCAGGGCTTTAACAGTGACTCCTCTAGGGTGCAATTTCTAATCTCAAGGTTCCAGGGTTTGAGCATTTGCAAATGCCCTTATTTATAATCCAACCTAGGGTTTTCTTAGGGTTTTAGCCTTGCACTTTTAATCATGTGGCCAAGATTAAATCAGATCCTAAGATTGATATTACTTTTTGGGTATGGCATGGATTAATGAAGATGGATGGTGGAGATTAAATTGGATCGAACGGCTATGGTTAATTGAGTTTATAAATATATATTTTATAATAAATATATTATAATATAATATAAAATATTATATTATTTATAAAATGATATAAAATAATATTGAAATAATCCCAATTGGGCTAGGAAATGACGGGAAAGGGCTAAAGTGGTGAAATGGATGGCGGGAAGGTGGATTTGGGCCAAATAATTGGCGGGAAGGTGGATTTGGGCCAAATAATTGGTGGTAAGGTGGATTTGAGCCAAATAATTGGTGGAAAGGTGTATGGTGGACAAGTGGGTGGTGGGATGGTTAGGATGAAGGATTAGTGGCTATGATTTGGTGTCTACATATGCCCATTTTTATACCGTGTTGCATGAAACACAATATGGTGCAAAAACATGAGACACCTGCTTGGGCTTATGGGAATGGAAGCAACTTCTCTTTGTTGTTGGATTTGAGCACTCAATGTTGAAGACAAAATAATAAAGAATCTTTGGAATTTTACGTAGCTTACCCCCTCAATTGGCGAATGAGTTACGAATGTATCTCATAATCCAATTGAAAATTTTGTGCAAATAATGAATGATGCAGTGGATTTGTGCAAGTGATGAAATAATGATGTGAAATGCAGATGTGATACCATTTTTTCCCCAACGGTGGAAAAGGGATTGGTGTATAATATCATGTAATTGTGGATGATTTGAATGATGTAAAATGTAGATGTGATACCATTTTTGTCCCAACGGTGGGAAATGGGGATTTATCTAGTGTAGATGTTTATGATCATGTGAGATGTATCCCTTCATGGGAGAATCATAATGTAATGTGGTTACCCCATACTTTGGGTTGATTCAATGTTGTTGAATAAGTTGTCATAATTGGTGTCATTGAGTATGCAAGATATGAAGATGCAGGCTGACTAAGTCAATGTAGGGGTTGGGTATTGACTATGGAAATTTCTTCGCCAATTCCATGATGGAACCAATCAAGATTACTGATGTCCTGTATGATAACTGTTGTCAAGTGAATGAGTGTTTGAGATTTTGGTTATCCATGTTTTCATGCCCCATGGAAGAGGACATCAATGACTAATTTTTAGCAAATTGTTCTTGGCAAAGCTATACTCAAAATGTGAGGTTCCAAATGTGATTTTTATCCTTGATTATGTGATAATATATGATGATCACGATCAAGTGTCCTTATGATATATTATTCATCTTACCAAACTGCATGGATTACTATCGCTGCAATCACCAAGTTTATAGAATAACATACTAGATACGAGGTTCGCTTGAATGTTAGATAGATTATGGATGATAATGAAAGATGCTTATGAAAATAATGCTTGATGGATGGTGGTTATGCTTTCACGAAATGTGGTGTTAGCTGATGTATGATTTGCAACTTGTGCTTCTTTAAGTTGTTCCTTTTGCACATAACTACGCAATGCATTGATCAAACGAACTCTAAATTTTGTGAAATTGTGTGAGATGTTGCAGAATATGATGTAGAATGATTAGATTCTAGTTTTGTGAAATTTGGATTATTTTGCTATGTTTTGTGTCTTGATTTGTGGATTTTGAAGATTTAATTCGTTCTTGAAAATTATGGACACAAAATAATTTTTGTTTTCACAAAATCTGATTTTATGATGTGCATGATGTGTGGATGAAATTTGATGAAATTTGGAGGAGGTATGCTACCATTTTGATTCATTTTGTCTTTGTGCCATTTTTTCGCCAGGTGCACGTCTGTGCCTATGGTGTCCCGTAGGTGCACTAGCGCGCTTGGGTGCACCAGAAGGCTCCCATGCGAGCCTACGAATTTATAGGAGCAGACCTGCACCTGAATGTGCTAGGGAGAGCTATAAACAACTTTCTAAGTGAATTGAGAGGCTCACTTGTATGCTTTTGACTTTGAGGAGCTACGTTTGAGAAGCTTAGTGAGGCTAGTGGTTTGGGGAGCTTGGTGGGCGAGTGGGTGAGTGTGTGAAGGCGATGGTGGTGGAGGGCGCTAGTGCTGCTGGTGGAGTGGAGGTGCCATTTGTCTCAGTAAGACCACTTGTTTCCTTTGTGCAAAAAATTTCACGTTGTTTTATTTGTTTTATTTTTTTTGCTTTTTGAATACATTTTTAATATTAAAAAAGTATTTTTGTTGTTGCAGCTAAGGGATATTGAGCCTCGACATCTCTTCTCTCCTCTTGTTTTAGGGATGAGGAAGAAGATTTCAGAGGAGGAGTGGGGTTTGCTAGGTATGGTGGGTTTAGAGGGTGTGGCGAGGCTTGACGTGGTGAGGGCTAATGAGGGGTACCTCTCTACTTTGATAGAGAGGTGGGAACCGGATAAAGGGACATTCCAACTGCCTACTGGGGAGGCTACTGTCACTCTTGAGGATGTGTATCACATTCTCAAGGTGTCAGTAGAGGGGGAGAAGGTGGTGGTTTGAAGGGATAAGAAGGTGAAGATGGAGAGAATGTTTGGAGATCGATGGAAGGAGGCCCAAATGGGAGATGGAGGGGTATGATACTTGAGCATGTACAAAGAAAAGGAGTTGGATGCACTATCTGCATTGATCATGTTCATGTTAGCGAACATAGTGCTACCTAATAGCACGAGTTGTAGGTTCCCTTGGAACCTATTAGGTTTGGTGAGCGATCTAATGATAGATCCTCGAGAGTATGCATGGGCGCTTGCCTTATTGGTGCAGTTATACCAAGAGTTGTATGAGGTTATTAGGAGAGAGAGGAAGGGGATTGGGTGTAGCTTCCTCCTACAGTGCTGGGCTTGGGAGCAATTTATGATAGCTCGGCCTGAGGGGTTTCTATGTGAGTCATGGTAGATGGGAGATCCCTATGCTAGGAGATGGGTGGTGGCTGAGGAGATTCAGTCGAGTTGGGAGGTACACACTGGGCAGTGGTACCGAGACATGTGGTCAGGCTTGAATCAGGAAGATGTGATATGGAGGCCATGGTGAGGAGCTAGATGGAATGGAGATAGGATGGAGCTATGTCGAGTGAGGCAGGCTTGATGGTTGGTTAGCAGAGGGATGAGGATGTGGAGTACTTCCAGTACTCATGGGTGTTGAGGTAGTTTGGTTTACCTCAGGGTGTGCCAGATGAGCTGATGTTATATCACCATCAACAAGATGAGGGGACACTTCCTTGCACAGAGACATGGCATGTGCAGCTAGAGGATGACGAGCAGCTAGAGGTGCCTAATGTGGATGATGTTGGGGTGACTCCAAAGTATATGGAGTGGTTTGGTACCCAATCGGTATGGGTGCCAAGCGGATGTGGATGTAGCAGCTACGAGGTCGAGGATGACTCTGAAGAGGATGAGGCCTCAGTGATCAACGGGTCAAAGGCAGTCGAGGGGAGCAGCCAAGTAGGCTCTCAACGTGGGCTTGGAAGAGAGAGAGGGAAGATGATGAGGATATGGGTGAGATATCTGAGATGGCTAGGTTATGGACGAAGCTGGAGAAGCTCTGCAAGGAGTGAGAGACTATGCTTGAGTCTTAGAGGGAGGCCAGGGTGACTATAGATCAGTTAGGGGTGAAGCAAGCAACGATTGTGGCTAGTGATCAGGAGACAGTTACGAGGCTCCAAGTAGAGATTTTAGCGAAGGAGCGACGAGATCAGATGGATTTGTGACATCTTTGAGCTAGTGAGGTATACGTATATTCTTTGGAGGATGTGTGTATGCAACATCACATCACATTACCAAATCTTCCTTATTCATCTATGGCTAAGCCATATAGGCACATAGAGTCGAGGCAAAGTACTAGGTCGAGGGCTCCTTCTAGGTCTTAGAGGTCATCTCATGGATAGTTGATGTAGTGCTCAAATGTGCTCTTTTATATATGTAAGCCTTGGTGCTCCATTTTGTAGCCTTCTTGGAACTCCATTGTATATTTGACAGATATATATATATATATATATATATATATATATATAGATGGATTTTTCATATATGTGTGTTATCTTTTGTGTGGATGTGTTTATGTGTTATGCAATTCTTTATTTAATGTTTTTGATAATGAATGCAAGCTAACCATGATGTGTATGCCTAGTGTTTATTTGAATGATGTATGCAAGCTAATGATGTGTTATTAATGAGTATGAGTTATGGATGATTAATGCAAGTAAATGTATGAAGAATGTAAACTATATGCAATCCTATGATGATGTGTTATGGATGATTAATGCAAGCTACTGGTAAATGAATGCAATGACAAATGCTTATATGGTTGATTAATGAATGCAACCTTACAATATAGGAATGCATGTTTTTCATATGATCTATTATAGTTCATAAATATTTTTGGCCATTTTTGTTGTCCATTGTTTGACAATAGGGAGTACCAAATTTGGTGGTGTTTCACAACTTGAATCACTATGAAGACATGGATGCTAATATGACAGAAGATATGGATTTTGATATGAATGTTGATACGAAAGGAGATATGGATGTTGATATGGAAGAAGATATGGAGTGAGTTGGTCAAGTCATGCTTGTCTAGCTGTATCATCATCTATGAATTCTTGTAAGGAAACTCGTAATGAGGGAATCTCGAGCTCAAGAGGCATAATAGCTTTTACTCCATAGACCAGAGAGAATTGTGTTGCTCCCATTGGCGTTCAGATGCTTGTTCGATAAGCCCAAAGTGCCAATGGAATTTGTGTATGCCAATATTTATGATTTTCTTTGACTAGTTTCTTAATAATGGAAATCAAGGTCTTATTGGTAGCTTCAGTTTATCCATTTGCTTGTGGGTAATAAGGAGTTGAGAAAATATATTTGATATTATACTTCTCATAGAGTTTTTGAACATCTTTGTTCTTAAAAGACTTACCATTATACGAAATGATTTTGGAGGGAATGCCAAAGCGACATATGATATGATGGAGTATAAAATCCACAATTCGAGGTCCTGTCGTATTGGTTAGAGGTATAGTCTCAACCCACTTTGTGAAGTATTTTGTGGTGGTTATGATGAATGTGTGCTATCCCGAAGAGGAGGGGCAAAATATTTCCATTTAGGTTGAGGTCCCATTGTGAAAAGGGCCAGAGACTTTGTATTTGCTGTAAAGCTTGTGATGGTACGTGAGTTAAATTGGCATGTGTTTGACATTGTTTGCAATTTTTGACATATGTGCAATAGTCATGTTCCATTGTGGGCCAATAATAACCCATGCGCAATAAGCACTTTGCAATGGCTATTCAACTAAAATGACCACCACAAGTACCATCATGGGCTTCCTTGATGGCTGTTTGGGCCTCCCTAGGTTCGAGGCATCGAAGCAAAATTCCATCATAACCCCATTTATACAACATGTCACCCAATAGAATGAAACGAACTACCCTTTTCTTGAAAGTGCACTTGGCAGACCAAGAAATATCTGATGGAAGTGTTCCAAATTTTAAGAAGGCTACAATGGGGCTTGAATAAGACTCACATGATTTCGTGTGTATGAAGTAGACATATTTTTCATCTTTGGGGTCAGTGCGAACAACGACCGCTTTAGAGATTGTTGATACTATTAGGGGTTGTACCTCTCCTAAGTCATTATTTGGAATCAAGGATCCAAGAGAGGCCATTACATCTACAAACCTATTAGTCGAACGAGGTAAGTTATTGATTTCATACCATTCAAAAGTTGAGAGCAATTTCATTGCTACTTCATGATAAAGCTTAATGGTAGGTTCTTTGCATTGGTATTCTCCTGTTACCTATTTTACTACAAGTTGAGAATCCCCAAATATTTGGATACACTTAATACCCATAGCTATAGCTGATTGAAGACCTAGGATTAAGGCTTCGTACTCTGTTGTGTTGTTTGTACATGATAAGTCTAACTTCAACGATAATGGGATATGAATCCCCTATGGTGTATGAAAGATAAATCCCGCATATTGACCTTTCTCGCACTTAGATCCATCAAAGAATAATGTGATATCAACATCTTCCTCGGGAATGACATTGTTATCCACTTCAGTGACAAAAAATACTGAATCGTCTGGGAGCTCAATAATCAAGGGATGATCACTAGGTAGTGGAGCTTCCGCAAGTTGATCGATGATAACCTGACCTTTAATGGATTTTTGGCTAACAAACTCAAGATCAAACTCTATAAGGAGCATTATCCATTTAGCCTTATGGATGTTGTTATAAGTGCGAGACATCATGTAGCGCAGAGGATTTTCTCTAGCTATGACATAGGTTGTTTGGCTTAGCATATAATGTCAAAGTTTCTTAGTGGCTAAAACCATCGCTAAGCATAGTTTTTCTACATAAGTGTATCTTGTTTCATAACTTACCAATGTTTGACTAATGTAATAGATTGCTTGCTATCAATTTTGTTCATTTTTCTATGCAAGCATTGTCCCTAAAGCGACTTCTGTAGCTGAGACATAAAGACGAAAAGGGACCCCCGAGGAGGATTTAAGACTAGTGGTGAAGTTATATAGCGCTTGACATTATCAAATGCTTTTTGACATTCATCTATCCATACAAATGCTACCCCCTTTTGTAGTAAGTGATTAAATGGCCTAAATTTATCAGAAAGTTGCGCAATGAATTTGATCGATTTAATTTTACCTTGCAAGCTACGCAATTACTTGATTCTAGTTGGGGGTGGCATTTCCATGATGGCCTTAACCTTATTTGGGTCCACTTCAATACCTATTTTTGAGACAATGAATCCTAAAAGTTTACCCGACGTAACACCAAAGACACACTTTTTGGGATTTAATCTCACCTTGTATTCTAATAGCCGTTCAAAAATATTTTCCAAGACATCAATATGTTCTTGTCAGGTTTTATATTTAGCCAAGAGATCATCTACATAGTCTTCAATTATTTTGTTCATGTAATAATGAAAGATGTAAGTCATAGCTCTTTGATAAGTAGCTCCTACATTTTTGAGGCCAAAGGGCATAACCCTAAAACAAAATGTTCCCCATGGTGTTGTGAATGCTGTTTTGTGTTTGGTCATCAGGATTTATTCGAATTTGGTTGGATCCTAAAAAACCATCCATGAAGGAAATAATTTTGTGGCTTGCACAGGTATTGAAAAGAGTATCAATGTTTGGTAGATGGAATTCATCCTTAGGACATGCTTTTTTTAGATCTCGAAAGTCGTTGCAAATAGGTATCACTTTGTTAGGCTTGGGAACTGGTACCATGTTTGATAGCCACTTAGGATAGTCAATAGTAATGATAAAATGCACGTCTAATAGTTTTTGTATTTCCTCTTTGACTATGAGGGCTATGGTAGGATGCATTCTTCTAAGTTTTTGTTTGACCGGCTTGGCATCAGGACACAAGGTGAGATTGTGGACAAAAAAGTCAGGATCAAGGCCGGGCATATCCTTGTAGGACCATGCAAACACTTCGCTATTCTTCTTGAGGAGAGCAATGAATTTATCTTGTTCATCGAATGTTAAACTTTTTCCAAGTTTGACAATTTTGGGATTGTCAGGATCTGAACTAAGGTTCACATCGATGGTATCTTCAATGGATATATGTGAACCTTCCTCAAGTTGATGTGGTGTTGGGATCATATTAAAATAATCTAAGATGCTTTCTAACTTTTCTTGCTTATCGTTGTCTAACTTTGCTTGAAAGACCTCAGGACCGTTAGTGGAAACTGATGGAGGTGAAGGTGGTGGTGAGGGAGGAATGTAGTGGGCTGAAGCCTTTAGCAATTCCTCGGATAGGGCGAACTCCAAGGAGGAGGCTACGGAGGAAATATGATCCAAATAAATTAGGCTAATGTCAATTGGAATTGGCCTGGCCAGATCATATGGATTATGGCTTTGGGGTAAATACGTCAATAGGATTCATATTGACCTATTGGAAGGTAGGATGGCTGAATGGGTAGATGGAACAATTGAATCAGAACCAATGTCGAGGTGTGGTATCCCTGTAATAGTGCATGTGAAAATATCATAGCAACACACATTTTTTTTTAAATGTTTTGTTGATTTTGATTTTTTTTTTTGAAATATGTATATATGTTACAATTCTTAGCTTATGTGGGTAGCTCAAGGCAAGTTACCAGGTGGATCGTCTTGTTCTTGTGGAAGAAGCAAGCAGAATATGGGATGATGGATGGGGAACATTCGGAGGTAAAATTCTTCTTGTTGGGTGATGGGGACAATGGGATGTGACTCCTCTTCAGAATCATCCGAAGCGTTTGACATGACTCCAAATTCTTCATAAATTTCATCATCGAAATCAAAGTTTGGGTAGGAGAAATTTATGGGATCATCCTCGTTTACTTCGTCATGGTGAAGTTATTGAAGGGTTTGTTCAAGAGAGGATGTTGAGGGTAATGGATGGATGGATAATTTTTATCATTGATGCTAAGATTTTTGAAGGCTTGCTCAAGAAAAGTGATGGAAGACAATAGGTATAGCCTAAACTAGAATGATCATGGGCACCTCTATATGGGACATCTAAGATATCATGCATCCTTTGCTCATGGGAACCTAGACCTTGACCTTGCCAATGGAACATATTAAAGTATCGAGCTGGAAACTCCTCTATATTAGGTATTTTGGCACGCATTGTATCTTTTGGTTCTTCAGGTGGGTTTGCCCTAGTTGAGCAATCCAACCCTCCATAAAAAAAATTAATGTTGTTTGGAGCGGCACTCATGTCATAAACATCACCTATGGATAAAGAATGATCGTGGGGATGTCCAAAATCTTTAGCTGTGGGAATGGCTAGGAGTGTAATGGTGACATCTTGGACCACATACTCACTAATTCTTGGATTAGTGATGTGGACTTTGACTTGGGTTAATGATGTGGATGGTGAAGGCTCAGGTGGCTCTGGATTAGTTATGGATGGTGGCGAGTTAATATGTCACAATATAAAAGTTTGACTTGTGACACATCGGCTAATAGAATGAGATTGGATGGTGGTGTGGTATGATGAGATGGCAGTGTGGAATGATGAGATGGTATAGAAGAAGTGGTTGTTGTGATGTACGATGTGTTAACGAAATATTTATTGTGAGTACACGTACAAGAAGAAATGGATGTTTGAGAAGGTGATGCGATGGGTAGCTCCTCTAAGATAGGGGTCTTAGAAGAAGATGGAGATGGACTAGAAGAAGATGGATTAAGCGATGATGTGGATGGATTCAATGATGGCATCAAGAATAAATGGGAGGAAGGTAACATGGATTCATAAGGATTTGAAATGAAATTACAATACTTTAAAGGTTCGACATCCATGGGGATGCAATGGACTTGTCCATCATGAACATATTTAAAGAATTGATGGAACACATTTCATTTCCCTCATCCAAGGTCGACCAAGGAGTATATTATATGTTGTGGCTCCTTCCAATATGTGAAACATGGTATGCAACATTTTGGCCTCTACTTCTATGGGTAAAACAATAGTGCCAACTGTGGTACACAAAGCATCGTTGAACACCTTGAGGGTGAATGATGACTTGGTAATGTGGGATGGAGGTAATTTGAGGTGGATAAGAGTAGCGGTAGTAATGATATTGATTGACGAGCTGATATCAATAATAATTTTGAATGGATTTTCATCTATTAAGACCATTATATGCAATGGAGGGTCCACCAATTCTGAACTCATTGATTTTATCTCAAAGTCATAGAATGTAATTGATGGTTCCATGCATGTTATAACACTCCCTACAAAGTTATTGAAGGCACTAGAGTCTTGGGATTCTAACTCAATTGACTTGAGTATTTCCATTAAATCTTCTCTATGCCTAGGTGATTGTTGGATAAGCTCATATAAAGAAAGTTTGGCTGATGCCATTTTCAAACTAGTTGTTAACTGACTAGTTAAAGTTATCGTTGGTCTTATTGGACAAAGAATGGGTGTATTGGATGGGTTGGTTAGACTGATTTACGAAGATGGATTTGGTGATTTTTGGATTGGAGGTGGGTTTGAAGGTTGTTTAGGATTTTTTTGATTTTGCCTTTGCCCTCTAGTGACCACATGAACTGCTCCTACAAAGTTTTGATATTGTTGGAAATGATTTACTTGATTAGGAGGTGCTTGTTGATTGATACCTCCTACATTATGTTGTACCTCCCCATGGTTAGGTAGAGGTATTTGATATATTCCCAAATTTTGATTTTGTGGAGCTAAGGGGTTATCCACGTTAATGGCCCCTAGTTTTATGAGGTTTTGCACTATGTTTTTGAATACATGGCAGGAATTGATATCATGCCTATTTTGTCGATGGTATGGGCAAAACAAGTGCTATCTATAACTTTTAGGTCTTTTGGTGGAATCATCGGGCCTAATGGTGGGCAAGGTTAATTTTTTAGTCTCATACAACCTTCAAAATATGGATGAATATAATTTCGCTAATGGAGTGTATTGACGTTGGGGTCGATTGAATTCGCAGCGGGTAGGTTGTTCCATAGTTGGTACTGTGTTTTGTACCGTTGGTGCTTGAGTTACTAATGGGACCGCATGATAGGTAATTTATTGTTGCATCAGTTTTTGAGCCACTACGGGCTGGATCATGATCACTTGATTGACTTGATTAGCTGTGTTAGCCATTGAGGCTTGTGTTGATTTGGTTTGGCTAGATTGATTATTTCGGTATTGGCCCTTATTTTGCCATTCTTTCTTCTTATGCTTGATGACACCCTCTTGGATTTTTATCTCCTCAATGACACTAGCCTGTGCTAAAGCCTCTTCAAATTTTCTATAAGTATTGAGCTATAGCATCCAAGATATGGGTTTTAAGAAACTCTTGGTAAAAAGTTTGATAATTTCTTCCATTGGGAGGGAGAATGGCAACTTTGTTATGACTGCCCTCCAATGGTTTCCAAAATCATAGATAGGTTACTCATCCCATTATTTCAAGTAATATATATCTGATAAGGAAACCTTCTTCTTAATGTTAAGGGTGAAGCATTCCAAGAATAGATCTATCAATTGATCAAAAGTATAAATACTATGTGTAGGCAATTGATTGTATCATTCAGTGGCATCTCCCCCTAATGTTTGAGGAAATGTTCCTCAAACATTGTTAATTCAAAAACATGCGTGGACAAATGAACTCACATGCTCCTTAGGATCCTCGATTCCTCTAAACTTATCAAACTTTTGTACTGTAAAATCTATTGGATATGGCGGTGATGGTACCGATGGATGGATTGGTTGATGGATAAGTTGGCTTAATGTGAGCTTTTGGCTCATCACTCTTGGTGAGTTTTGCATTAACTGATCAATTTGTTTTTGCATTGCCTGGTATCTAAGATCTTATGCTAGAATGTGAGGACCTTGGATTATGTGATGATTGGTTGATGGGTTGGATGGTAGAAGTTGAGGTGTGACCAACATGTTGTTGTGGAAGGAATTGGGTTGGGTATGTGGAGAATATTGATGGTTGAAATATGGGGATGATTGATGAGGATGATGATGGATAAATGGATTGTGTTGTTGGTTAGTGGCAATGTTGATTGGTATGGTGTATGTGTGGAGTGGTGGTGGATTGGGATGGATACTATGGAATATTGAGGTACCCATAATGAATTTTGGTTGGTAAGCGGAGGTTGATTTGGAACTCCTTGGGTCATAGGTTTTTTTCCTTTTGTTCATTGTGAAAACAATCTGTTGATGAGCCCTAATGTATCCATAAGTTATCGATTTGACCATGTGTTTAATAATGGGGTTGTGGTTAGATGATATGATGGATGGGTTGATGATGATGGATGATTAGTCATGGTCATGTTGGCTAAGTGAGATTATGGAGGGGTGGATGACATGGTTATGTTGACTAGGTGAGATGATGGAGGTGTGGATGATGATGGATGAGAGGACATGGGTATGGTGCATGTTGCATTTGATGTTGCAACTTGGAAGCTAGGGACTTGTGAGGTAACATTGACATACTACTCATACAAGGGGTTGGTATGGGTGGATGTGAGATAAGTGTTTGGAACACTTGGGTTTTGTGGTGGTTGACTTGTGGAGGAAGGCATACCGTATTCATATCTCGAATTCAAATACCCTTGGGTAAGGTAGGTGGTAGCCAATTTTGATTCTTCAAAAACTTCTTGGCTAAGGGGCTCTAAGACATAGTTAGAGGCCTTGTAAATGGTGTGCCCTCTATCCATGTAACTTAATCTTGTTTAATGAAAAATAAAGGTAAAAACTAAGGCTGGCCAAGGCAATGAGATTCTCGTTTGTAATGACCTCCAATAAGTTTTATCGAGGGTAGTATTATGGTTTCTAGGGTAGAGATTGGTGGATGGAAATCACGGCCACCATCACCAAATCTCAAGCAATGGCTGGTGATGAAATCTAGCCACTACTGTTAAAAATGTGAATCGTGCAAGTGTGTGATTTATTTTATGTTTCTTGTTTTCTATTGTGTGAAAACAATATTAAAGATTACTAACTTCACTAATCTAAATTAGAAGCCAACATAAGACATAAATTTCACCTAAAGAGAGTGGAGTACACCATTGAAAACCCCCTGCCTAAAAATGATTAAAATCACAAGAGCAACTGGAGGGTTCATCCACCTCTCTACAAAAGGGGCCAGCCTAGGGCATGATTACTTTATGTGTCAAGATGTTGTTCCTATTTAGAAATGCAAAATTAAAGTGATCTTTAACCCTAAAATGCAAAATCTAGGATGCTTTTCTGTTTCATATGCACTCAAAAATGGCAACAATCACCTAGATCTACAAATTTTAGGACAAGAAATGAATTTGAAATAATGAAACACACACAAATCCTAGGTGTGACTTGCTATAGATTCTTTCCCAAATTGCTTAATATTAAACCTAGAAACAACAAAAATAGTAGCAGAAAGTAGAATACGTAAATCACTAAATGACGACCTAGGGTTATGAAACTTACTTAGAAGCCTTAGCTCTGCTCCAACTTACTACAAGGCACAACTGGGTTCTTGTGCAAGTGCAACAGGGCACCTGTGAGGCATAGAAGAACACCTGTGATTGTCTGTAGATGCTTTCGAATGATCTATGGATGCTCTCGAATGCCTAAATATGTTGCAGACTGCTCAAAAACCCTAGCAACGAATTCGATGACCTCTAAAAATCTTGCAACAAAAAGAAATAACATGAAGTTAGCAAGGTAGATCTATTAATTAATGAAACCCTTATGGGATCCCACCATGATCGCCATTTGTGAATACAAGAACACGACACTTAAATAAAATAAAGTAAATCAAATAAATGCAGTGAGACACAAAGATTGCACAAAAGTATATATTCAATAAAGTGAGGGGAGTCGATAAACTCCTTTATTACAATTAGTGTTCAATGTGAATATTTGATATAATAGATTACAATGGCGCTAGGGTTCTCTGAAACCCTAGCTAACAACAATAGAAGTGTCTTTAGATTTTTGGGTGTGTCCTTGATCCCAACAAGTTGAGTGGGCTTCGGATATCCAAGGTTGGGCCACTCCAGCTTCAAAAACTGTTAAACAATGTGTGAAATATATAGATCTGCATACACAAAATAGAACAAAGAGAGTTAGTAATACCTGTGAGGGCTCTACAGTGTGAGGCCCTCAGACATCAATAAACCCTAGTTTAAGAAGGAAATAAGAGAGCATGCAAGATCAAAAAATTGTTAAATAAAATACATTAAAATGAGATATACCTTGCTTTTGTTCAGTTATTACTGATGGCATGGTGTAGCAGACCCAGATTCACATTTTTGTGGTTCCAACAGGCTCGAATGCGCACTTGGTAGGCTCTACCACGAGCTTCATAGGCTCTGACATGAGCTTCATAGGCTCTGGTGTGCACCTACCAAGTGGTAGGCTATGGTGAGTGCCTGGAAGGATCTGCAGTGAGCCTTGCAAGCTCTATAGTGAGATTTGCAAGCTCTATATGGTGCCTGTGGGGTAGGGTAGAATCTGTAGAAGTAGATCGAGGGGATAGCAATGAATACGATCGATGGATGGGGACTGTGACGGTGATTAGGGGGTGAATGGGAAATGACTAGAATAGTAGAAGTCTTGTTGGCTTAGCTAGGGATCTTAGATCTTCAAACTCTATCTCTCTCAACTTTGCTAGGGCTTCAATAGTGACTCCTAAAATGTGCAATTTCTAATCTCAAGGTTCCAGGGTTTGGGCATCGGACACACATTTGGCAGGCTCTACTGTGAGCTTTGTAGGATTTGATGCAAGCTTCATAGGCTCTGGTGTGCACCTACAAAATGGCACGCTATGGTGAGCGCCTAGTAGGCTCTACAGTGAGCCTTGCAAGATCTACAATGAGCTTCACAAGCTCTAGATGGCACCTGCAGGGTAGGGTAGAATCTATAAAAGCAGATCAAGGGGATAACAACAAATGTGGCGGATGGATGGGGGCTGCAATGATGATGGAGGGGTAAATTGGAAACTACTGGAACAACATGTCTTGTTGGCTTAGCTAGGTCTCTTAGATCTTCAAACTCTATCTCTCACAACTTCTCTAGGGCTTCAACAATGACTCCTCCAAGGTGCGATTTCTAATCTCAAGGTTCTAGGGTTTGGGCATTTGAAAATACCCTTATTTATAATCCAACCTAGGGTTTTCTTAGGGTTTTAGCCTTGAATTTTAATCATGTGGCTAATATTAAATCAGATCCTAAGGTTGAGATTACTTTTTGAGTGTGGCATGGATTAATGAAGATGGATGGTGGAGATTAAATTGGATCGGACGTTTGTGGTTAATTGAGTTTATAAATATATATTTTATAATAAATATATTATAATATAATATAAAATATTATATTAAATATAAGATAATATAAAATAATATTAAAATAATCCCAATTGGGCTAGGAAATGGCAAGAAAGGGATAAAGTGGTGAAATGGCGGGAAGGTGGATTTGGGCCAAATAATTGGCGGGAAGGTGGATTTGGGCCAAATAATTGGTGGGAAGGTGGATTTGGGCCAAATAATTGGTGGGAAGGTGGATTTGAGCCAAATAATTGGTGGAAAGGTGTATGGTGGACAAGTGGATGGTGGGATGGTTAAGATGGAGGATTAGTGGCTATGATTTGGTGTCTATAGATGCCTCTTTTTATACTGTGTAGCATGAAACACAATATGGTGCAAAAACACGAGACACTTGCTTGGGCTTATGGGTACTGAAGTAACTTCTCTCTGTTGTTGGATTTGAGCACTCAATGTTGAAGACAAAAGAATAAAGAATCTTTGGAATTTTGAATAGCTTACCCCCTCAATTAGCGAATGAGTTATGAATGTATCTCACAAGCCAATTGAAAATTTTGTGCAAATAATGAATGATGCAGTGGATTTGTGCAATTTATGAATGAATGATGCAGTGGATTTGTGCAAGTGATGAAATAATGATGCGAAATGCAGATGTGATACCGTTTTTGCCCCAACGATGGAAAATGGGTTGGTGTATAATACCATGTAATTGTGGACAATATGAATGATGTAAAATGCAGATGTGATATCATTTTTGACCCAACGGTGGGAAAGGGGGATTTGTCCAGTGTAGATGTTTATGATCATGTGAGATGTATCCCGTCATGGGAGAATCATAATGTAATGTGGTTGCCCCATACTTTGGGTTGATTCAATGTTGTTGAATAAGTTGTTGTAATTGGTGTCATTGAGTATGCAAGATATGAAGATGCAGGCTGACTAAGTCAATGCAGGGGTTGGGTATTGACTGTGGAAATTTCTTCATCAATTCCATGATGGAACCAATCAAGCTTACCGATGTCATGTATTATGATTGTTGTCAAGTGAATGAGTGTTTGAGATTTTGGTTATCCATGTTTTCATGCCCCATGGAAGAGAACGTCAATGACTGCTTTTTAGCAAATTGTTCTTGGCAAAGTTGTACTCAAAATGTGAGGTGCCAAATGTGATTTTGATCCTTGATGATGTGATAATGGATGACGATCAAGGTCAATTGTCCTTATTGTATATTATTCATCTTACTGAATTACATGGATGCAAATCATTGCAATCACCAAGGAGATAGAATAGACCACTATATACGAGGTTTGCTTGAATGAACTAGACAAATGGTGGATGAAATAATTGATATATTTGATGGATGGTGATGTGAAGACATGGTGATGAGAAATGTGTTGATGGATGGTGGTTATATTTTCACAAAACATGGTGTTAGTTGATGTATGATTTGCAGCTTGTGCTTCTTTGAGTTGTTTCTTTTGTACATAACTATGCAATGTATTGATCGAACGAACTCCAAATTTTGTAAAATTGCACGAGATGATACAGAATATGATGTAGAATGATCATATGCTAGTTTTGTGAAAATTTGAATTGTTTTTCTGCATTTTGTGTCTTGATTTGTGTATTTTGAACATTTGATTCGTTCTTGAAAATTATGCACGCAAAATGATTTTTGTTTTCACAAAACTTGATTTTATGATGTGTGGATGAAATTTGGAGTAGGTATGCTACCATTTTTATTGATTTTGTCTTCATGCCATTTTGTCACCAGGTGCACGTCTGCACCTGCGGTGTCCTGTAGGTGTACCGACGTGCCTGGGTGCACCAGCAGGCACCCAGGCGAGCCTACAAATTTACAGGTGCAAACCTACACCTGAATGCACTAGGGAAAGATATAAATAGCTTTCTGAGTGAATTATGAGGCTCACTTGTGCATTTTTGACTTTGAGGAGCTGCATCTGAGAAGCTTAGTGAGGCTAGTTGTTTTGAGGAGCTTGGGGGGCGAGTGGGTGTGTGTGGAGGCGATGGCGACGGAGGGAGTTGGTGTTTCTAGTGGAGTGGAGGCACCATTTGTCTCGGTAAGACCATTTGTTTCATTTGTGCAAAACATTTTATGTTGTTTTATTTGTTTTATTTTTTGCTTTTTGAATACATTTTTAATATTAACAAAGTGTTTTTGTTGTTGCAGTTGAGGGATATTGAGCCTCGACATCGCTTCTCTCCTCTTTTCGACATTCATTTATCATTAGATTGCATTAATCATCCATAAATGAATGCAAGCTAATGATGATGTGTTTATGGATGATTAATGCAAGCTAATGGTAAATGAATGCAAGCAATATGCAAGCTAATGATGATGTGTTATGGATTATTAATGCAAGCTAATGGTAAATGAATGCGAGAAATATGTTGGTGATTAGGCGATAGTCACGAGGATCCAAGTAGAGATTTTGGTGAAGGAGCGGTGACATCAGATGGATTTGCGGTGTATTTGAGCTAGTGATGCATATGTGTATTCCTTGGAGGATATGTGTATGCAACACCATATTACAATGTCGGATTCTCATTCTTCATCTATGGTTGAGCCATCTAGGCACACAGAGTTGGGGTAAAGTATGGGGCCGAGGGCTCCTACTAGGTCTCAGAGGTCATCTCATGGATAGTTGATGTAGTGCTCAGATGCAATCTTTTGTATATGTGAGCCTTGGTGCTCCCTTTTGTAGCCTTCTTGGCACTCCATTGTATATTCGACAGTTATATATATACATGGATTTTTCATATATGTGTGTTATATTTTGTGTGGATGTGTTTATGTTTTTATGCAATCTTAATTTTATGTTTTTGATGATGAATGCAATATAATCATGAGGTGTATGCCTAAGGTGTATTTGGATGATGTATGAAAGATAATGAGGTGTTATTAATGAGTATGAGTTATTGATGATTAATGCAAGTAAATGTATGAAGAATATAAACTATATGCAATCCTATGATGATTTTTTATGGATGATTAATGCAAGATGCTGGTAAATGAATGCAACGATAAATGCTTATATGGTTGATTAATGAATGCAACCTTACAATATAGGAATGCATGTTGTTCATATGATCTAGTATAGTTCAGAAATATTTTTTTTGGCCATTTTTGTTGTCCATTGTTTGACAATCGAGAGTATCAAATTTGGTGGTGTTTCGCAACTTGACTCACTATGAAGACATGGATGCTAACATGACAGAATATATGGATGTTGATATGGAAGAAGATATGGATTGAGTACTACAGAATGTTCAAAGAATCAATCATACTAGTATCATCAAGCAAAATTACTAGGGTTGTCTAACTTTCTTTAGGACCAATGTGTGTGCAAGTGAGGTTCATATACCAAGTTTTGAGCATGAAAATGACCCTATCCAATCAAGTACCAGTGTGTGTTCATATGAAGCTCATTAACCCATTATGTGTAATTTGGGTATTACCTGTTATGGAGATGACCCCAAAGCTAGCATGTCCTTATGTGCAGTCAGAGTTCTCCTTTTTTAGAGGGGAGACATGTCACCTCGCATGAGCTTACTCCACTACCAGTCAAGCATCTATAGCCCTGGCGGAGATTCACTCCATAGTCCTATGGGATTGATCTTTTAGGCCTTGGGGATGAATATCCATCCTTGTTAGGGGCGTTTAGTATGAATCCTTATGAATTTAGGGATATAGGATGTTTGGGATTTTATTTTTTAATTTTGTATAGAGCTTTGGGGAATCATATTCTCAACCTAGGTGTGATGAGAATTTTGACCCTATCCTTACTACTCTATGTTTTTACATTTATGTTTGAAGAAATTTTGGTAGTGGTGAAAACCACTACTTTTGGACTATGTCGCGTAATGGGACAAGAGAGTGATATCTCCTTTTCGCCTCGAGGTACTAGCCAAGGATGGTACTAGCCCCCCTATATCATAATGTTTTTAAGATGTGATGTAATGTGAATGGTTCAAGACTATTTTGTGATAAATTGGCCATGCTCAAGACTTTATTAGTGTGTAAATTGTGTTTTTGGTCCTAAAGAAAATCGGACATCCATTTGGAGGTTGCTTGCTACACTAGTAATGGTTGAGTGATTGAAAATCTAGGCCTTATGATTTTTGATACAGGATGTGGTTTGACATACTACTTTTGCGAGGTTTGCATGATTTTTTCAAACTAGGTACCCCTAATTGTTATAACTTGACTTTTTTTTATGACCATATCATCATTACTATGCTAGATATTTTGAATGTGGGATGGGACGAATGCAAATGTTTATGCTTAATGCAATGGAGTAGTGATATGCAAATGGAAATTGTATAATGCAATGTAATATGTATGAGTTTATGTATGCGAATGAAACAATGCATGAAATGCAAAAATTAAAAATGCATATCAAATGCCTAGATGAAGATGAAAATGTATGTAATGTTTCGATGCCTATGTGGATGATGGTTTTTTTTTACAAGCCATGTATATAGACATATAGTGTGTCACTTTTAATAATGAAATGCCTTTAAATGAAGAACATTAAGTGGTTTGGGGTCCTCTATTCCCTCTAAATCGACAAGCCTATAAGTACCATTACCCACTTTTTGAGTGATTATGTATGAACCTAACCAATTTGCTACAAATTTGTCACGAAGGTATGACAAAGCATTGGTGTTTTTTTGGTTCTCTTTGAGGACCAGATCCCCTACTTGAAATTACCGAAGATGGACTTTAGCATTATAAGCACGCTTGAGGCGGTCTTGATAAACTCGTAAATGTTCTAATGCGTTGACATGCCTTTCATATAAGAGTGTGAGTCTGTCAAGTCGTGCTTGTCTAGCTGTATCATCATCTATGAATTCTTGCAAGGAAACTTGTAAGGAGGGAATCTCGAGCTCAAGAGGTATAATAGCTTCTGCTCTATAGACCAAAGAGAATGGTGTTGCTCCCGTTGGCATTTAGACGCTTGTTCAATAAGCCCAAAGTGCCAATAGAATTTGTGTATGCCAATCTTTATGATTTTCTTTGACTAGTTTCTTAAGAATGGCAATCAAGATCTTATTGGTAGCTTCAGCTTGTCCATTTGCTTGTGGGTAATAAGGAGTTGAGAAACTACATTGGATATTATACTTCTTGTAGAGTTCTCGAACATCCTTTTTCTTAAAAGAATTACCATTATCCAAAATTATTTTAGAGGGAATGCCAAAGCGACAGATGATATGATGGAGTATAAAATCCACAATTCGAGGTCCTGTCATATTGGTTAGAGGTATAGCCTCAACCAAATTTGTAAAGGATTCTGTGGTGGTTATGATGAATGTGTGCTGTCCCGAAGAGGAGAGTGAAATATTTCCAATTAGTTCAAGGTCCCATTGTGAAAAGGGCCAGAGACTTTGTATTGGCTGTAAATATTGTGATGGTACATGAGTTAAATTGGCATGTGTTTGAAATTGTTTACAATTTTTGACATATGTGCAACAGTCATGTTCCATTGTGGGCCAATAATAACCCATGCACAATAAGCGCTTTGAAATGGCCATTACACTAAAATTACCACCACAAGTACCATCATGGGCTTCCTCGATGGCCCTTTGGGCATCCCCAGGTTTGAGGCATCAAAGTAGAATTCCATCATAACCTCGCTTATACAATATATCACCCAATAGAACAAAATGAGCTGCCCTTTGCTTGAAAGTGTGCTTGGTAGACCGAGACATGTTTGATGGGAGTGTTCCAAATTTTAAGAAGACAACAATGGGGCTAGAACAAGACTCACATGATTTTGTGTGTATGAAGCAAACATCTTTTTCATCTTTTGGGTCAGTGCGAACAATGACCGCTTTAGAGATTGTTGATATTATTAGGGGTTGTACCTATCCTAAGTCATTCTTTGGAATGAAGGATCCAAGAGAGGCCATTGCATCTACAAACCTATTTGTTGAATGAGGTAAGTTATTTATTTCATACCATTCAAAATTTGAGAGCAATTTTATTACTACTTCATGATAAAGCTTAATGGTAGGTTCTTTGCATTGGTATTCTCCTGTTACCTATTTTACTACAAGTTGAGAATCCCCAAATATTCGGATACACTTAATACCCATAGCTATAGCTGATTGAAGACCCAAGATTAAGGATTCGTACTCTGCTGTGTTGTTTGTATATGATAAGTCTAACTTGAACGATAAAGGGATAGGAATCCCCTATGGTGTATGAAAGGCAAATCCCGCACCTTGACCTTTCTTGCACTTAGATCCATCAAAGAATAATGTGATATAGATATATTCCTTGGGAATGACACCGTTATCCACTTCAGTGATAGAAAATACCAAATCATCTGGGAGTTCAATAATCAAGGGATGATCACTAGGTAGTGGAGCTTTCGTAAGTTGATCGACCATAACCTGACATTTAATGTATTTTTGGCTAAAAACTCAAGATCAAACTCTATAAGGAGCATTATCCATTTAGCGGTACGGGTGTTGTTATAAGTGTGAGACATCATGTACCATAGAGGATTCTCTCTAGCTATGACACAGGTTGTTTGGATTAGCATATAATGTCAAAGTTTCTTGGTGGCTAAAACCATCGCTAAGCATAGTTTTTCTACATAAGCGTATCTTGTTTCATAACTTAACAATGTTTGACTAATGTAATAGATTGCTTGCTCTTAATTTTGTTCATTTTTATATGCAAGCATTGTCCCTAAAGCGACTTTCGTAGCTGAGACGTAAAGATGAAAAGGGACCCTGGTCTATGAGGAGTTAAGACTGGTGGTGAAGTTAGATAGCGCTTGACATCATCAAATGCTTTTTGAAATTCATCTATCCATACCAGTGCTACCCCCTTTTGTAGCAAGTGATTAAATGGCCTGAATTTATCGAAAAGTTGTGCAACGAAGCATTTGATCGATTGAATTTTACCTTGCAAGCTACACAATTCCTTGATGCTAGTTGGGGGTGGCATTTCCATGATGGCCTTAACCTTATTTGGGTCCACTTAAATACCTCTTTTGGATACAATGAATCCTAAAATTTTATCCGAGGTAACACCAAAGACACACTTTTTGGGATTTAATGTCACCTTATATTCTAATAGCCGATCAAAAATATTTTCCAAGACATCAATATGTTCTTGTCGGGTTTTAGATTTAGCCAAGAGATCATCTACATAGTCTTCAATTATTTTGTGCATGTAATCATGAAAGATGTAAGTCATGGCTCTTTTATAAGTAGCTCCTACATTTTTGAGGTCAAAGGACATAACCCTAAACAAAATGTTCCCCATGGTGTTGTGAATGCTATTTTGTGTTTATCATTAGGATTTATTTGAATTTGGTTGTATCCTAAAAAACCATCCATGAAGGAAAGTATTTTGTGGCCTGCACAGGTATTGACAAGAGTATAAATGTTTGGTAGAGGGAAGTCATCCTTAGGGCATCCTTTATTTAGATATCGAAATTCATTGCAAATGGGTATTGCTCTATTAGGCTTGGGAACTAGTACCATGTTTGACATCCACTCAGGATAGTCAATAGTAACAATAAAATACACATCTAATAGTATTTTTATTTCCTCTTTGACTATGAGGGCTATGGTAGGATGCATTCTTCTAAGTTTTTGTTTGACCAGCTTGGCATCAAGACGCAAGGTGAGATTATGGACAACAAGGTCAGGATCAAGGCTGGGCATATCCTTGTAGGACCATGCAAAAACTTCACTCTTCTTCTTGAGGAGAACAATGAATTGCTCTTGTTCATCGAATGTTAAACCTTTTCCAAGTTTGAAAATTTTGGGATTTTCAGGATCTGAACTAAGGTTCACATCGATGGTATCTTAAGTGGACATATGTGAACCTTCCTCAAGTTGATGCGGTGTTGGGATCAAATTAAATTCATCTAATATGCTTTCTAACTTTTCTTGCTTATCGCTGTCTAACTTTGCCTGAAAGACCTCGGGACCGTTAGTGGAAACTGATGGAGGTGAAGGTGGTGATGAGGGAGGAATGTAGTGGGCCGAAGCCTTTAGAAATTCCTCAAATAGGGTGAACTCCAAAGAGTAGGGTACGAAGGAAATCTGATCCAAATCAATAAGGCTAATGTTAATTGGAATTGGCCTAGCTAGATCGTATGGATTACGGATTGGGGTAAATAAGTCAATAGAATTCATATTAACCTATCGAAAGTTAGGATCGCTGAATGGATAGATGGAAAAATTGAATAGGAACCCATGTCGAGGCATGTTATCCCTATAATAGTGCATGTGAAAATATCAAAGCAACACATGTTTTTTTTGGAATTGTTTTTTTTGAAATGTTTTGTTGATTTTGATTTTTTTTTTTAAATATGTACATATGTTACAATTATTGGCTTATGTGGGTGGCTCAAGGCAGGTTACCAGGTGGATCTTCTTCTTATTATGGAAGAAGCAAGTGGAATATCATATGATGGATGGGGAACATTCGGAGGTAAAACTCTTCCTGTTGGGTGATGGGGATAATGGGATGTGACTCTTCTTCAGAATTGTCAAAAGCATTTGACATGAATTTAAATTCTTCATAAATTTCATCATTGGAGTCAAAGGTTGGATAGGGGAAATATATGGGAGCATCCTCGTTTACTTCGTCAAGGCAGAGTTCTTGAAGGGCTTGTTCAAGAGAGGATGTTGAGGGTAATGGATGGATGTATGAATCTTCATCATTGAAGCTAAGATTTTTGAAGGCTTGCTTAAGAGAAGCGATGGAATACAATGGGGTATACCCTAAATTGAAATGATCATGGGTGCCTCTATATGGGACATCTAAGATATCATGCATCCCTTGCTCATGGGAACCTAGACCTTGATATTGCCAATGGAACATATTAAAGTATCAAGCTGGAAAATCCTCTATATTAGGTATATTGGTATGCTTAAGATCTTTTGGTTCTTCAGGTGGGTTTGCCCCAGTTGAGAAATCCAACCCTCCATAAACAAAGTTAATGCTATTTGGAGCGACACTTATGTCGTAAAAATAACCTATGGATAAAGAACGGTCACAGGGATGTCCAAAATATTTAGCTGTGGGAATGGCTAGGGGTGTAATGGTGACATATTAGACCACGTACTCACCAATTATTATATTAGTGATGTGGAATTTGACTTGGGTTGATGATGTGGATGGTGAAGGCTTAGGTGGCTTTGGATTAGTTGTGGACGGTGGCTAGTTAAATATGTCATAATATAAAAGTTCAACTTGTGACACATTGATTGATAGAATGGGATTGGATGGCGGTGTGGTATGATGAGATGGCAGTGTGGAATGATGAGATGGAATAGAAGAAGTGGTTGTAGTAGAAGGGGTTGTTGCGATGTACGATGTGTTAACGAAAGATTTACCGTGAGTACATGTACAAGAATAAATGGATGTTTGAGAAGGTGATGCGATGGGTAGCTCCTCTAAGATAGGAGCCTTAGAAGAATATGGATATGGACTAGAAGAATATGGATTAAGCGATGATGTGGATGGATTCGATGATGGCATCAAGAATAAATGGGTGGAAGGTAACATGGATTCATAAGGATTTGAAATGAAATTACAATACTTAAAAGGTTCGACATCCACGATGATGCAATGGACTTGTACATCATGAACATATTTCAAGCATTGATGGAGAATTGATGGAACACATTTTATTTCCCTCATCCAAGGTTGACCAAGGAGCTTCTATGGGTAAAAAACAGTGCCAACTGTGGTACACAAAGCATCGTTGAATGCCTTGAGGGTGAATTATGACTTGGTAATGTGGGATGGAGGTAATTTGAGGTGGATAAGAGCATTTGTAGTAATGATATCATAACACACATTGAGAACCCTAGTGTCATTATAAACTACTGTATCAAATACTCACATTGAGTACTAATTGTAACAAAGGAGTTCATGGTGGACAATATGGTAGTGGGATGGTTAGGATGGAGGATTAGTGGTTGTGATTTGGTGTCTATAATTCCTCTTTCTACATATATGACAATATCTATTTTTCCATTTAAAACTGTCTCTTGAAGTTGAAGCAACATTTCCTTGTGAGTTATATTTTGATACTAAGGCATTGTTAGTCATTTCATCTTTGACTAAATTCTCCACTTCATACTCTTGTAGTATATTGACTAACTCATCAAATGAAGTATCTTTGCTTAGAATTTGCAAAGATGTAACTAGATGCTTATAGTTTTCTAGAAGGGCTCTCAAGATCACTTGAACAAGAAATGTGTCCTTTATCTTTTCTCCTAAAGTTAATAGCTTTGATTTTATGTTTACCACTATTAATAAAAATAATTCTATACTTTCACCAGTATGAACTTTTAAAGAATGCAACTGAGTTTGAAGATTCAAAATAGTAGCTTTATTTTTTCCTTCAAATATCTTAGCTAAAGTATTCCATGCTTTTGTAGAGGTTTTTGTTGTGCTTATGTAAGGTTGTATTTCATCTGTAATTGCAAATGTTATTATCATAAGAGCTTTGGCTTCTCCATATTCATATTTTTGAATTTCTCTATCATATTTAGTAGGTTTCATTTTTGTTCCACTAACAATGTCCCAAATTTTTTCTACTATCAAAATTGATTTCACTTTGTTTTTCCATGAAGCATAATTAGGACCTTTTAGAAGTTGAGATTCTAAAAGAAAGAATTTGTTGTTTGACATAGTGGCACTCATATAACCTTTGAAGTTGACTACCTTATGTCTCCCTAGGTTTTGAATAATAAATTCTAATTTTCTAAATTTTTCAAAAACCTATGAAGTTGAATTCCTTGTCTCCCTAATTGTTTAGAAACTAAGAAAGTAAGAACTTTGCAAATTTAATATTCCTTTTTAAAAGTAGAATTTCTTATCTATCCACAATTAAATAATTTGTAAATATTCTATATATCCTTGAATTTAAAGAAATAATAAAACTTTCAAATATAAAAACTTCAAAAAAATTTGAATTTAAAAACTACTTATTACTCTAAAGAACTTTAAAAGAATAAAAAACCCAATTAATCTAATAATAAACCTTATCACTCCTAATTAATAAACATTATAAAATAATTAATCAATCATCAAACCTTATAAAAAAATAACTAATCCTCATCTCTCCATATAACATTAACCAAAAATAAAATTTCAAAAAATTAATAAGCTTTCAAACCCTAAAATATACCTTGTTTACACATCAACATCTTGGGCGATCTTGAACTTGGAATTATCCACTCTAAAAAAAACCCTTTCTATATTTAGAATTGGATATGAATGTGTTGTTGTCCATGCAAGAGCTATTCCCTAGTCTCCTTGAAATAACATTCCAACTTTGCCAAGTGAATCGTTTCACCCGACTCAAAGACGTTTCATTCTTAATGTTATGCTTTCCTTTCTAAAGATTATTTAAATTGTAGTGCTTTGAAACATTCTATCTCTGCCCTTTCTATTTTTCATGATGTGGCATTTGATATCACTCAATGTTTTTGGTACTTTTGTTTCAAATCCAAGCTATATTGGAGTTACTCTTGATGATACTTTGTTTTCTCTTCCAAATACTTTGAACACTATGGCGCTTCACTGCCCATGTTCTTCGAATGAAATCACATATGAGATGGTGCTTCACTATATCTTACAAAAATATTATGAATGCTATCACCTTTAGATAATGCTTTACTATCTAGATGCTTTGTATACTTAGATGGCACTTCACTATTTTGATATTTTTTGAGCAAATTTTTTCACTTCTCCTAGTGTTGTACTATTCTTTACATCTTTTTGAGTGAGACCTTTGACTTCTCCAATGTCTCCTTATGCATCGTGTATAATTTCTCCAAAATTCCTATGGCATTTGACTACACTTAATGTCATGACCCTCCCTAGCGGACTATTTGGCACAAAGAAACAATGTATTAACCTATGATGTGGTAATACCTAGTTTGAACAATTGAACCAACTATATGATGTTTAGTTGATTTAGAAGGGCATGTTATCGCTAACATATTGCCAAGTGTGCAGGATCAGGTACACTCGTAGGTGGAGAAGGTAGAAGCATCCACCAAAAATGAGGGTACTTAAGATCAGGGGAAATGATGATTAAGGTACTCGAAGGTAACATGGATAGATACCTTCATATAGGCATGCATCATCGAAAGGGATAATCATCAATGACTGATCACCTTGAGCCTTAGTTGATAGCCTAGTAGCTATCGTAAAACCTTTGGCTGAGATAGGTGATTGGGTTGATGGAAAGATTCCCTCTTTGTTGTTTTGTAAATTTGATTGCTCTCTACTGCATCATGGCTTGGGTAGCATAATGTTGGAATTTCAATAGGAGAACAACTGCAAAATGTATGTGGATGCATAAAGTAAATTGTTATTTTGAAGTGATAATAGAGCATCATTTTTATGAAGAAAAGTGAATTAAATTTAAATGATAAATGAAGATTCATTTAAATTAATTAATGAGGTTTTGATTAAATGATGATATGAATTCATTTAAACTCATTAATAAACTTCATTTTAATGAATAAATGAAAATTCATTTAAAATAATTAAAGAAGTTTATTTTAATGATAATGCAAATTCATTAATAGACTTTAATTAAATGAAATGAATGAAAAATCCATTTAAGAATAAATAGAAATATTTTATTTTAAAAAAAGCAATTATGGAATTTGTTTTTAAATAAAAGAAATATATTTTAAATGGTAATAAAATATCATGTAAGAGATATTTTATTAGAAGGTACTATTTTTCATTTAAATAATGTAAATATCCCTTTCCCCTATATAGTGCAATCTACGTAAATAACCTAGGGTGCTATTAATTTCCAAATATGGAAATAAGAGATTAAAGAACTGCTTGCCACCAGGGAAAGATAAGATTAGGGATGGAAGCATTGAAGAAAAGGGAGCTCGAGGTTGGCTCGAGATTCAAGAAGGGAGGATGGTGGATGGGCCATCTAGGATGAAGGAGCATGTAAGGTGTAAGGGGGAAGAAAAAGAGGAATGAGAGAGAAAAATAGAGGGAGATGTAGAGCAGGCGATCTGGGAGAGAAAGGAGCACGTAGTAAGCAAAGGAGGAGAAGTGACCAAGAAGCCACTAGATTCTATCTTGTAGGAGTATTAAGGTTGGAGGTTTTTAAAGCTTTATCCATTTATACATGCTTTTGGTATGATGAATGAATGAGTAGTGAAACCTGGTTAAACCCCCTTGTAGCATGATGAATATCTTTCGAAAGATTTGGAAACCTTCTTGTTTTTAATTAAAACTGAAGTGGGAATCTAGCTCGGGCTTGGGCATTCTATGAGAGTCATTTGTGGTTTTAAATGCATGGAAGTTTGGCCTTACCATCATCAAGATTTTGGAAGGCATCGTATATCTTCTTTATGTTAAAAAAATAATTAGTGCCTCTCACTGCGTTCTCTCTTTGTGAAGTTATATATGGGAAACCACCTGTGTAGTGAATTGTGGAAACCATGTGTTTAAGTGAAGCTAGTGTGTAGTGGGAAACCACTATGTTAAGTAATTTGAGTTAAGTGTAGTGAATTGTATGTGAAGGTTTAACCAGTGTAGAGTTAAACCACTATGTAGTGGAGTTTTGTGGAAACCATATGTAGTGAAGTTTATGGGAAACCACTATGTAGGGAAGTGTGGAAACCACTATGTAAGTGTGAAGATTGTTTTGAAACCACCTATGTTTAAGTGGGAGTTCTTGTAGTGGGAAACCACCTATGTCTAAGTGAGAAGCACTGGTATGGAAACATGTGTGTGAAGTGATGGAAAAAATGGGAAGTTAGGGAAAATGTATGTGGGAGTTTGTTGCTATGAATTAGTCATCTTTGGGATAGGTAGTGGAGGTAGAGGAGTAAACTTAGCACTTGATTTTACCCTTCTTTGGGCTCTAAGTTTGGTAGTCACTTGACCTCCCTCCCGAATTTGTTTTGCATCATGAAGTCATAATAGTCTAAGTTCTTGGGAACTATAGTAAGGTTTATCTATGTGATTTTAATTAAAGTAAGACCTTTGATTAATATGTTTATCTTATGAGATTTTAATTAAAGTAAGACCTTTGATTAATATGAATTATCTTATGAGATTTTAATTAAAGTAAGACCTTTGATTAATATGAATTATCTTATGAGATTTTAATTAAAGTAAGACCTTTGATTAATATGAATTATCTTATGAGATTTTAATTAAAGTAAGACCTTTGATTAATATGAATTATCTTATGAGATTTTAATTAAAGTAAGACCTTTGATTAATATGAATTATCTTATGAGATTTTAATTAAAGTAAGACCTTTAATTAATAAGATTTATCTTATGTGATTTTAATTAAAGTAAGACCTTTGTTTAGTAAGATCATGAAGTGGTTATTTTTAACTAAAGTAGTGAATCTTTAGATAAGGTTATGAATATTTAATTGAGGTTATGAATCTATAATTAAGGTTGTGACTATTTTATTAGTAATTGATTATTTATTATAATTATGTTAAAAGATGAAGGATTGTTTTAGAGGTTAAAGGTATGGGACTTTAATGATTTAAAATATGATGTAGATTTGATTGGAGTTGTGAATTAAAAGGATGTTAGATTTATTATTTGAATTGAAGTTATGGGGCTTTGATTTAGTGAATGAATGAAGGATTGTTTTAGAGGTTAAAGGTATGGGACTTTAATGCTTTAAAATATGATTATATTTGATTGGAATTGTGAATTAAAAGGATGTTAGATTTATTCTTTGAATTGAAGTTATGGGGCTTTGATTTAGTGAATGAATGAAGGATTGTTTTAGAGGTTAAAGGTATGGGACTTTAATGCTTTAAGACATGAATAGATTTGATTAAAGTTAGACCTTGATCTAAGTAGTATATGTTGGATGGCTCTCTAAGGGAACTTGAGAGGTGAAGATAAAAGTAAAGGATCTTTTATAATATCCACTATGCATTAGATGGTTGGAAACTTAATTGAATTTTGTATAGTTGCAATTTGGTAAAGTAAATGATTAGATGCATTTAGAGGTATGCCTATCCTGAACCATGAGTACCTTGATCCCCTACTACCCTCAAAGAACCAATGGGAAGCAAGGAGAAGCAAGGAGTTCAATGGAATCAAAGTATAGGTAATTGTATTTTATGTTGATTTACTTATGCTCAAATAGACTAGGATTGTGGGGAGATATCCCTGATGCAGTTAATGTAATATTATTTAAAGTAAGAAGGATTTACCATGCAATATTTAATGCAATAACTATTTATTGGTTTAGAGAAGGTACTTTTACTTTATTACCGTGCTTGGTTATAATATGTAATTGATTCTCTTTCCATTGATGATATTCTCTTTTAGTGTTAATCCTTCCTTTATTTTTTGGATGCTTAGTGATTATACTTTGTTTGTTTTAGTATCTAGATGTATTCTTGTTTGGTTGCTTAGTAATAAAATCAAGAGTAGAGTTCTAGGGTGAACTCAGAGGTGACCTAAGGGAATTGAGAACCCCTTAGGGTGAACATAGGTGACCTAAGGGAATTAAGAACCCCTTAGGGTGAACATAGGAGACCTAAGGGAATTGAGACCCCCTTAGGGAGATAAAGGACTAAGTTGTGGAGAGACTACATCTGAGTTAAGATAGCTCATCATGTAGATGATATGGATAGCTTAACTCATAATACTCATAGCATACCTACACATAATGGCTTGTGTATGGTATGGTGATGCGTGTATACCTTCGATTGACTAAGGGTGATAAGTCTAGCTCATCAAGAGTGATGGGATAGATAGGCTTATTTGTAGTAACACATGATACGCCTACATAGATGGGACTTGTGTTAGGGTACCTCATGAGATGTAGCTTTCAGGAAAACTTAGGGGATTTAAACTTTAGGTAAATATTAGTTTGGGTTAGGGGTTCATGAATGGTTCATGGATCTCTCTCCTTAGTAAAAAAAATTTTTCTATTTTTGTATTTTTCTATTTGTGTATTTTTGGGTCATTACATTTGGTATCAGAGCTCTAGGTATGAGGGTATAGAGCTTCTATGTGTGCTAAAGGGAATTAGATGTCTCCAATGAAGGCTTGCTTAAGGTATAGGCTAAATCTGGGATGATCTAGAATACCCTATTTTCTAGAATCTGATGGGAATTAACCCCAAGGGAGAGTGGATGTTAGGATACCTTAGTATGGGCTTCGGTATCAGTGACACATCCTAGCCTGGGATATTACCCTAGTTAGATTGTTAATGCATCTAGCAAGAGAACTTTGTATTATGGCTTGAATTAGAGATACAACTTAAGATGAAACTGTAATCTAATCTTCTTTCTTGGATGGAACCAGGTTAAGATGCCACCTAAGACCAGAAGAGGGAGGCCTACACCTAGACAAACTCGACAAAGTAATGTTGAAGAAGAAAACTAGGATGGGGGACCAATAAGCCCCAATAGGGAGGTAGAAGACCTCACCGCTATGGTCGTTGCTATGCAGGATCAGATAAGACAATTGTTGGAAATAGTTATGAACTAGAATTTACAAGTTAGAGGCTTAGAGGTTGGTCTAGATAGTGGACTAACTATAGAACAAGTGCAAGCTAGAGCCTTAGTAGAAAAGGAAATAGCTAGGGACATGAAAAATATTAGTATCTCCAAGTTTTATGGGGAGGGTGAAGGGGATGCAGTGGAAGCATGGCTGAGAGAAGTAGAGGTTCACTTTATGGTAAAAGGCTACTCATCAGGAACTCAAACACTTTGGGCTATGATCAACCTAGAAGGGGCTGCTCTAGAATGGTGGGAAACCCACTATGAGGAAACTAATATTGAACCTATTGACACTCCATGGGAAGAATTTATAAAAATATTTAAGAAGATATTCCTAACAGAGCATTTCTATACCTTAAAGTTTGAGGAATTTGCTAGTCTGAAACAAGGAACCAACATAGTGGAGGTGTACTACAAGAATTTGGTAAGATTGTTTAAATATGTACCTATTTATAATGAGAAAATGTGGGTCCACAAGTTCACTCTTGGATTGGAGTCTAGGATAAAGCATGATGTAGACATGCAGGAGCCTAAATCATTGCAAAATGTATATGACCTAGCAAAGAAAGTAGAGTCACACTTCTGTTATAAATATGACACCTTACCCGAGCAAGCTCGGTAGGAACTAAAGAAGAGGAATAGTGATGGGTTTGTAAAATGGGAGGCTGATCAAGATCGAAAGGCTAAGAACCCCCAAAATCTTGAGAAGAAACCTAATGGAAATCAGAAGAAGTTCAAGAAGAACTTTCATAGGAAGGATAACAAACCCAATAATACGAAACCTCAACCATAGAAGTTGCAAGCTCCAGCTCCAACAGTTAAAATAGGGTATCAGAAACCTAAAAAATAGCAAGGACCCAAGGAAGGGTGCTACAATTGTTGGGGACCTCATTACTATAATCAGTGTCCATATCGAGTAGGGACTAGCACAACTAATGCAAAAGGGAAGGAACCAAAACATCGGATCTATGCCACAATCGAGAAGCAGAAGCTAGAGGGACAAGCCACCCCATTACTTGTGAAAGGTAAGGTTTTTAATAAGCAAGTAAACATTTTGATAGATAGTGGGGCCATTGACAGTTTTATTTCATCTAGTCTAGCAAGGACTATGTCGAAAAGGCCAGGATATTTGGCTCAAGGGTGGAAGGTTGAGTATGGTTCTAGGTAGACCTACTCGGTGAACCAATGTTATCCTATGGCAGAAATCACTCTATCTAATGGGACTACTAAATGTTGTTTATATGTAGCTCCCCTACATGCCTTTGATGTGATCCTAGGGATGGATTGGCTATAGGCTCATAAAGCCTTAGTCAATTTTCAAGATCGATGGATTGAGTATTTAGAAGAAGGTGGGAGGAGACTAAGAATTCATAGCAAACAAGGGGCGTTTGAACCTCAGATGTTGTCATCTATGCAATTGAAAAAGACCCTAAAGAGAGGAGGAATAGTGTATGTAGTAAAACTTAATGAAGTGGAAGACTATGAGAAAGGAGAAATACTAAGACAACATCTGATTTTATAGGATTTTAAGGATGTATTTCTAGAGGACTTACCTGGACTACCTCCTGTATGAGAATTTGACTTCACAATTGAACTTATGATAGGAGTCGAACCTATTCATAGATCCCCGTATAGGATGAATCCTATTGAAATGCAAGAACTGAAGGTTCAATTGCAAGGATTATTAGAGAAGGGTTTGATAAAACCAAGTGTGTCACCATGGGGTGCACCGATTTTGTTCATGAAAAAGAAGGATGGTTCATTAAGATTGTGTATTGATTACAGGATGCTAAATAAGGCTACAATCAAGAATCGATATCCTCTACCTAGGATTGAAGATTTATTTGATCAGCTAAAATATGCCAAGGTGTTTACTAAGATTGATCTAAGATCAGGGTATCACCAGTTAAGAATTCATGAGGAAGACACTCACAAGATGACATTTAAGACTAGGTATGGGCATTATGAGTTTACGGTTCTACCCTTTGGATTGACTAATGCCCCAACTGCTTTCATGAACTTAATGAACAGTGTGTTCAGAAGGCACTTGGACCAGTTTGTCTTGGTATTCCTAGATGATATCCTTATATACTCTCAAGATAGAGAAGAGCACGATAAACATCTTAGGATCATGTTAGAATTGCTAAGGGAAAATCAACTTTATGGAAATCTGGCTAAGAGTGAATTCTATGTTCTAGAGGTACGATATCTTGGACACATCATATCAGAAAAAGGAATTGTTGTGGATCCAGAGAAGATAGAGGCTATCCTAAATTGGCCACCCCTTACTAATGTGACTGAAGTGCGAAGCTTCATGGGGTTAACGGGCTACTATAGATGTTATATAAAGGATTACTCCAAGATTGTTGGACCCATAACTAACCTTCAGAAGAAGGGAAAGGAATTCAAGTGGTCAGAAAAGTGTGAGGCTACCTTTGCACTACTAAAGCATAAGCTTACTACCACACCAATACTAAAGGTTCTCGATCCACAAGGGGACTTTTTAGTGTGCACTGATGCATCAATAGAAGGGTTAGGAGGGGTACTCTCACAAGAGGAGTTAGTAGTGGCATATACTTCAAGGAAGCTCAAAAAGCATGAAGTTAATTATGCTACGCATGATTTAGAGCTAGCTGTAGTGGTGCATGCTTTAAAGGTTTGGCGCCACTACTTGGTGGGAAGACCCTTTGAATTAAATACTGACCATCAAAGTCTGCGGTACATATTCACCCAACCAATACTCAATGCAAGATAGAGAAGATGGGTGGAATTTCTCATTGAGTATGATTTCGAGATTGAGTACATAAAAGGAAAGGAGAATAAAGTAGTTGATGCTTTGAGTAGAAGAAAATATATAGCAACCATAACTAAAATTCACATGGACTTGATGGATCGAGTGAGATAGGAGCAATCTCAGGATGAGTATTGCCAAGAAATTCGAGTTAAGATGAATAGAGATCCTGAAGGAAATAAGGAATTTAGTATGAAATATGACTTTCTGTGTTATAAGGGAAGGGTCATCATACCAAAAATGGGTGATTTGAGGAACTTGATAATGCAAGAAGCCCATAGATCTCCTTATTCTTCTCATCCAGGAGGAGCCAAAATGCGAGAAAATATGAAAAGAACCTTCTTTTGGGTAGGAATGAAGAAGGACATCATAGATTTTGTTGCTCGATGCCTCGAATGTTAGAAATTTAAGGTAGAATGCCAACATCCTACAGGAAAACTATATCTGCATGATATACCTATGCAAAAATGGTAGGTTATATCCATGGATTTTATAGTAGGTTTACCCAAAACTCGGTACCAACATGATGCCATATTTGTAGTGGTCAAAAAATTGACTAAGGTTACCCATTTCATACCGAGGAATACCAAGGATGATGCTCAAGTGGTGGCTAGCAGATTCATCAAAGAGGTATTTCGATTGCATGGATTTCCTGAGGTAATTATCTCAGATAGAGACTCCAAATTCACTTTTGAATTCTAGAAATCCCTTCATAGTGCAGTTGGTATAAAACTGAATATGAGTTCAGCATACCACCCTAAAACAGATGGCCAAATAGAGTGGGTAAACCAAGTTCTGGAAGACATGCTCCGCATGTACTGCATGGATCACAAGTCTCATTGGGAAGATTGTCTACCTTTGGTAGAGTTTGCCTACAATAATGGACATCACTCCTCGCTAGGAATGGCACCTTTCGATGCCTTGTATGGGTGAAAGTGTAGAACACCATTGTCTTGGGATAACCTAGAAGACCGAGTTGTGATTGGGCCAGAAATGGTCAGGGTGATGGAAGATCAGCTAAAGGAAATTAGGCAAAGGCTTAAAGAAGCTGTGGATAGGCAGAAGAGTTATGCAGATCTAAAAAGGACTCCAAGAGAGTATTCTGTTGGAGATAAGGTGTTCTTAAGGGTTAAGCCAAAGAAGAGTGCTATCAAATCCATGAAGTTGGATCCACGTTTTGTGGGGCCCTTTGAGATCATAGAAAAGATCAGTTCCGGTTGCATACCGACTTGCATTACCACCTAATCTATCCAAAATCCATGACACCTTCCACATATCCTTGCTTAGGAAATATGTTGCTGACCCTGAACATGTGTGGGATGTTTCTAATTTGCAGATGGTAAATCCGAAGGCCATTGAAGTACTACCGGTGAATATTCTTGAGTTTCATTCTAAGTCTATGCGAAATCGGACTCTTGAACAATGTAAGGTCCAGTGGGACCAGTTCTCTGAGAGAAATGCCACTTGGGAGAAAGTGGAGGTTATGCAAAAATATTTTCCCTTTTTGTTTGAAGCTATATGATGTAATAATTTTTACTTTCTATTAAAAAACAAAAGAAACTGGAAACACCAAGGATGATGTTTAATTCTAGTGGGGGAGGATGTCATGACCCTCCCTAGCAGACTATTTGGCACAAAGAAACAATGTATTAACCTATGATGTGGTAATACCTAGTTTGAACAATTGAACCAACTATATGATGTTTAGTTGATTTAGAAGGGCATGTTATCGCTAACATATTGCCAAGTGTGCAGGATCAGGTACACTCGTAGGTGGAGAAGGCAGAAGCATCCACCAAAAATGAGGGTACTTAAGATCAGGGGAAATGATGATTAAGGTACTCAGAGGTAACATGGATAGATACCTTCATATAGGCATGCATCATCGAAAGGGATAATCATCAATGACTGATCACCTTGAGCCTTAGTTGATAGCCTAGTAGCTATCGTAAAACCTTTGGCTGAGATGGGTGATTGGGTTGATGGAAAGATTCCCTCTTTGTTGTTTTGTAAACTTGATTGCTCTTTACTGCATCATGGCTTGGGTAGCATAATGTTGGAATTTCAATAGGAGAACAACTGCAAAATGTATGTGGATGCATAAAGTAAATTGTTATTTTGAAGTGATAATAGAGCATCATTTTTATGAAGAAAAGTGAATTAAATTTAAATGATAAATGAAGATTCATTTAAATTAATTAATGAGGTTTTGATTAAATGATGATATGAATTCATTTAAACTCATTAATAAACTTCATTTTAATTAATAAATGAAAGTTCATTTAAAATAATTAAAGAAGTTTATTTTAATGATAATATTTTTTTGTTAATTTAAAAATTTTAATTATCAAAAAAGGGCATTTGAAAGGCGCCCCAATGCCTTGTACAACAAAGAAACAAGGATAACACAAGAGGAATCCTTAAAGGAACACAAAAAAGAGGTAAAATTCCTACTACAATAAAAAGAAGCCATCCTCAGACAGAAAGGAACAAAAAGAAACAAGCCTACAACCAGCAGGACTAAACCAGACCAAAACCTTCAGACCGAAGGAATGAGAAAAAGGAAAGAGACAATAGGTGGAACCACATCCTCGCTTAGAGAGGAACGTCAGTATGCATAGGAGAAGTGGCAGCGGTTTCCAACGTGGTATCCTTTGCTTCATCCTTCGGTGCGTCCTTTGGAACATCCTTCAGAACATCAATACAAGCTTCCTTTGCAATCTCCACCACATCCTCATATTTGTCGTCACCCTTGGCATCAAAGGGACCCTCAACAATGGAAAAGGCAGGAATGTCCTCGAACGTATCACAAAATAATAGGAGACTGAGAGCTTGGCGCTGATCCTTTAGCCTTGAAATTGCTTTATCGATGGCCATGTGGGTTGTTTCCAGATGATCAATTATGGCAGAGGTTGCCTGGACAACAAGTTTATGAAGGTATTTCTCCACAAGATCAGGTGAATTGGAATGGTCCTTTGTAGGTTTAACAGACGTGGAAGGAGGGGTTTCAAAAATTTCTTTAAGCTTGAGCCTCTAGGAACATCTAACAGGTGTACTCTCAACCTTGATATTTTTTCTGATGTTGAAATCAGGAAGAGGTTTGTCATTTTTCTCCTTCCTCTTAGGTCTAGAAATTTTAGGATTGGGAGTTGAGGAAGAATTTTCTTCATCGGAACTCGGGGTGGGGATGTTTCCTTTGGGGAATTTCAAAAGGAGAAATTTGTACAGGACTTTAAAAAGCCCTTGATGATAGGGCAAACCCTCCTCCTTTTTATGGGTGGAGGTTATGGTGTAATCTATGGACCAAAAGAGGGCAGCGGGAATGTTCATCATTTTGGCTTCATGGAAGTGGTTTACGAAAGCCAAATGGAAACAATAGAGCTGGGCTTCGAGATTATCATAGGTGAGGTATTGCATGATAGGTTTCAGAATTTATTTCCAGGGAGTGGAGAGATGATGATGGTACAATACCTTTCTTGACCATCTTGTGAATCGTCGAGGATTTCTCAAAATACGTCAGCTTCACTTCCCAGTTATATTTATTCCTTTTGATCACCTTTCCATCCATAGGCTGTCCCGTTAGGTCCACAGCTCGTATTATTTGAAATTCCATCGTGAATAGTAACCAGGCCCTTGTTCTAGGACTCAACAAAGGCTTTTGTCACCTCCTCATCAACACCATAAAACAACTTGAAAAAATCAATCAGCGCTCCTTTGTCCTTCCACATGTCTTTGACAATGGATTCAAGCTCGAACACCTCAGGCTCAATGAAGATGGGTTTTCCTTCTTTCATGGTTGCGGATAGAAAACAACGAGAAGGAAAACAAAAGGAATGGCTAGGGATAAATGGGATAGGCAAAGAAGCAACGCACTGATGGGTAAGTAGAGCATGCAAAGTGTCATATAAAAGGAAAGCGTTGTTGTAGCTCTGGGTTTTGTAGGAAATCCAGAAAGGATGCTTCGAAAAGGGAAAAAACCACCTGAAGGAATGAGATTGGCTAGGGCAGATAACAAGGCAAATTTTTAGGCATTGAATGTTGCGACAGATAGTCGAGAAAATCAACATCAAATGAAAAGGTTGACCATCGAGGATGCTCAGAAGATGAAACCAAAAAGAGAGTCTGGCACAAGACACAGAAAGGATTGGGATGTTCACCCAATAAAGTCTTGGAACAATGCAACTGGCCAAACGGTGGAAGATGGTTCTCGATGAAACAAGATTGTGAATATCAAAACACACGGGAGAAGTATGATTAAAAATCATGCTAGGCTTTACCTTGGGATTCCAAGAGGATTCGGTTATCAAGAAATAGGCGCAAGCATGAATGGGTAATTTAAAATTGAAACACAATGGGTCATGAGTCCAAATTTCAAAGTAAGGCATAGTCCTTGATGGAAGGGATAACAAAGGAATTAGGACATGAACCCAATGCTTCACATGGAAGGAAGAATGTTGGGCAATGAATTGAATGAGATTTTCAATATTCAACATGATTACCATTATTTTGATCACTTTTGACAAGCTCTACCACCTCAGGAGGAAGAGTATCAGTCCACGTTAATAGTCCTTGGGCGTTAGCTCCAATATTTTCCAATCTATCAGCAACAAAGTTAGCCTCTCTAAAGGTATGTTGAACAATGGTGTTATGCTACTGACAAAGGATTTGTTTACTTTCTTCCACAATTGTTCTAATCCTCCAGCTACTAGGTTTTGAAGTTTTTAAATAATTAATGATATTTAGAGAATCTCCTTCCACAATAATGTTCCCTGGAATATTTTTGATGAATTGGAGGCCTCTCCAAACAACTTTGGCTTCAGCAGAATGATTGGAAAGGAAGCCCAAAGGTTCGAAAAAAGCAAAAATAGAATTACCAGAATGATCACGTAGAATTCCTCTGGCTCCAGCATTGCTAGGATTTCCTTTAGCTGCTCCATCAAAGTTAAGCTTGACCCAACCAATCGGAGGAGGATGCCATTTAATGTTGGTCCTCGAAGATGAAGGATTAACAAGTCTTGAAGTATCAAGGAAGATGTTGCATGAATTGAGAATGGCTTTCTCAAAATGAGAACAAGGAAAAGGATCAAAAGGGGCTACATGGACATTATACTTGGCATAGAGGATGACTTTATGAGCAATGATATCAACATGTAAGGCTTTTTTGTCAAATATTCTTCTATTGCATTCAAGCCAAATTTACCACAGGTAATGCTATAGGCAAAATTTCCAAAGTCCTTTAAGCACTGGGTTCTTGAAAGGATTGGGCCACTGAAGGAACAACTCGATGATGGAAGGTGGATGAGCCCGAACTAGTTGGAAATTAAGAAAAAAAATTCTTATCACTATTCTTGAAAAATGACAAAACAAGAAAAGGTGAGAAGTAGATTCCCAATCAGAAAGACAAAGATAACATTTGTTAGGAAGAGGAATGCCCCTTTTGATTAGGTTTTCTATAGTAAGGATACGATCTTGAATGCAAAGCCAAGAAAAGGAGGTAATTTTGGGAATCAGGTACTTGGTCCAAACCAGCTTAAATGGAATAGGAGTTTCAATATTGTTGAGAGAAAGCAAATAAGCTGATTTGACAAAAAATTCTCTAGAATCAGTAGGTTCCCAAATAGGTTGGTCCTTAAGATCACCAGCTGGAATTTTGATAGAATATAATTGAGCTTGCAAACAAGAAATTTCTTCCTCATGGTTCAAGACATTAAGTATTTTCCAGCACATGATACCATTGATATAGGATATGAAATTAGCAACTTAAGGACCAACCAGATGTTTAGTTATGTTGATTATCCTTTGAAACATAGGAATTTGAATAAGAGGACTATCTCAAATCCACTTGTATTCCCAGAAGAAAATGGATTTGCCATTCCCAAGTTGCCATCAGAGTCCTTTTTGTAGAAGTGAGCGAGCTTCACAAATGGGTTTCCAAAAAACAGACCCAGTAGAGGGGACCTCACCATAGAGAAATTCAGAGGCCTAAAGATATTTCCTTCTCATGATCTAATATACCCTGAATATATTTCCTTCTTCATGATCTAATATAACCTGAAGATATTACCAAGAGCCTCTGTAGTAATAATGAAAAGGAGAGGGGACAAAGGATCCCCTTACCTTAATCCTCTATTACTCTGGAAATAACCTACAGGTGATCCATTAATGAGGATAGAAAACCAAGTTGAAGAAATGCATCCTTTGATTAAGGAAATCCATTCAGAATGAAAGTCAAACTTATGCAGGATGACAAGAAGGAAATCCCAGTTGAGTCTGTCATAAGCTTTGTTCATATCAAGTTTAAGAAGGAAAGCAAACTTTTTTGTTGATGGATATGGAGTGGATTTCTTCATGGACTGAAATGATACCATCAAAGATAGACCTTCCCCTAACAGATTTTCCTTGACACTAATTTATGATTAAAGTTATAACCTCTCTCATATGAATAGTGATGGCTTTCATTAAGATCTTGTAAATAACATTACAGAGGCTGATTGGCCTAAAATCATTAAAATTAGAAGCATTTGGAATTTTTGGTATGAGTGAAATAAATGTGGAATTGAAGCCTCTAGGGATGAATTTAGAACCTTGGATTTCTCTAATTGCTTTGCAAACATCCTTACCAGAAACATCCCATAAGGCTTGAAAAAATCTTGGAGAAAACCCATCTGGACTAGGTGCTTTATCAGGTTTCATGGAAAATAAGGCATCTTTGATTTCCTCATCAGAAAGGACAACTATAAGTTTTTTGTTAATATCATCAAAAATAAGATGAGGAATAAATTGAAGGAAGAAGTCCTTGCCTACCAGAGAATTAGGTCTACTTTCCTCCTAGAGTAATTGCATGAAATGAGCTATCCCTTCAGTTTTGATTTTCTTTATATCATTAATGGTCCTTCCATCATGGCTATGAATTTCTTTGATCCTGTTATTGCTTCGGTGTCTCATGGTGGAAACATGAAAGAATTTGGTGTTGGAATATCCTTTTTTGAGCCAAATGTCATGATATTTCTATCTCCAGAATATTTCTTCACATTGAAGGATATTGTGATATTGAGTTAATAAGTTCCTTTCTTCACTTCTCATATCAACAAATTAATCTCCAGTTTCATGGATATCTTTTTCTATTATGGCTAACTTGTTCATAATATCTTGTTTGTTATGGAAGAGATTTCCAAAGATTTCTTTGTTCCATATTTTTATATTTTCTTTAATATTCTTAATTTTTTGAGATAAAACAAAGGAAGGAGTTCCTTGGACAATAGATTGCCACCATTGATTGATCCTTTCTCTGAATTCAGTATGTAGCATCCACATAGCTTCAAATATAAAAGGAGTTTTGAAGATTTTTGGATTGTTTGTCTAGAAGAATAGGACTATGATCAAATCCAATTTTGAGTAGGGATTGAAGATTAGAATCTGCCAAAATTTCAATAGCTTCTTGAGAAAATAGTACCCTGTCAAGCTTGACTTAGATTAGTTAAGGTCCACACCTTCTATTTGACCAAGTAAATTGATTTCCTTTCAGAGTTACATCCATTAAATTATGTTCACTTATAAATTCTTGAAAATCCTCCATACTTTTGGAAAAGGAGCCAACACCTCCTTTTTTATCATAAGGAAACAAAGGGGTATTGAAGTCTCCTGCGAGGATCCAAGGAATATTTGGAAAGGCACTTCTAACAGAGGACAAGTTACCCCACATATGAGACCTATCAGAAATGGAATTGGGAACATATATATTAGTAAGAACCCAAGGTGAATTGTTATATTTTTCAAAAAAGAGAATGCTCATCATCTCATCAGTGGAATGGATGAGATTTCGATCCACAATATTTGGGTTCCATAGACACAGAAGACCTCCTGAAGCACATTTTGTATTACAAGCAATGGATTCATAGTTCTTCCAAATATGATTACATATATTTTTATCAAAGGTTCCACTAACCTTGGTTTCTTGAATCACAAAAATTGTAGGTCTGATTTCTTTCCTTAATGATTTAGCTAACCTTTTTTTGGCTAAACCATTGATGCATCTCACATTATATGAGAGGATATTCATTTGGAAGATTTTGAAGTTCTTTTGCCTCCCCTTCTAGATGGTTGGGGAGGTTTGGTGTACTTTCATTTCTTCCTTGGATATGTTAATACCACTGGAAAATAGGGTCTTTTGTACTCCATTAACAATATCATCATTTACTCCTTGCTTCCATTGATCAGAACTAGAAGGCCTTCCTTTTTTTTTGTTCCATAATCAATAGGAGATCTCTTTTGGCTTATAGTAATTTTGGGGCTGAAATTGTTGGTAGGAATTTTTTGAACCACTAGGATGAAAGGCTCAAAAAAGGAGGAAGGGATGGAGACATCATCAACCAGGGATTGGCCTGTATTAAAGGTAGCAGGATATGGAGGATTAATAGCCAAGGGTTTATAATCTTGCTGGACTTCCATTAGATCTGAGGATGGGTTTGGAGGAGGATCAGGATTAAAGGTATCATCGACACCCACCTCATGATCTAGATCTCTAAGAATTTGAAATTGATTAGGAAGAGCAAAAAGAGTAACCTCATTGGAAGCAACCACTGAGGGAATAACCTTTTTCCCTCTATCACTTGGAGACTTGGTGTAGGAAGCATTGCCATGAGAATCCTTCATTTTTTGGTCCTTGACGGGCCTGAAAATTATTCCTCTTGAAGGAGGAAATCATCTTTTATCCTTTTTGAAAGGAGTATGGAATTCCTTTCCTTTGCCAGTATTTGTAGTATCTGAATTTGGATTAGCAGCGACTGTTTGCTTTTTGAGCGAGGGGCACTGAGCACGAAGATGGCCTTGAGTTCGACATTCAATGTAGAAAGGAGGTTTGTTTTCAAATTCAATGGCTTGCTTGTGTAGGAACATTTTGTGTTCTAGATCGACAAATGTGGGGAGAGTAGAGTTGAGATTTGCATTGATACAAAGATGAGCAGCATGCATTCTTGATTTGGACAAAGTAACCCTATTGATGAGGAGCAGATCTCCAATAGTTGAGGCAATGGATTTGAAAATAGATTCCCGCCATAGGTGCCAAGGAAGATTTGGAAGTCTAACCCAGTCGGGGGAAAAATTGATACTTTGAGTATCTGGGTCAAAATCAGGAGTCCATTTCTTCAAGAAAACACTTTTAGACCCAAGGAACCAAGGTTTGCTAGACAGGATTTGAGCATCATCTTCTTTGGAATTAAGATGAAAACCAAAGAAGGTATTAGAAATGCCAAAAAAATGAAGGAATCCTCAAACTTTCCATCTTGAGAATTCCCAACGCCTGATAATATCAAGGCTAGGATTACCATCCACCACTTTTCCAACATAAGAAAAATATTTCTCGAAAATAAAAATTTTAGCAATACTAACTGGAATCTTGACTCTATTTCCAAAGACCTCAAAAGGTGGGGGAGAAGCATCAACATAGGAAGAAGAAATACCCAAAACCTTGGCAAAGGAAGGTTTAGGGTTAGAGGGAGGATCATCCCCCTAAAAAGAGTTGACCCTTCCAGAGTTAGAGTTAGCTAGATCTGCCTTTGACAATGGAGTGGAATTGGTAGAAACCAAAATTTTGAAATAATCCTCCCGCCTAGAGGAAAACCCAAAATCCTCTGCAGTGACAGAACTAAGCAAAACAGAGCTGGATCTGGGGCCGACATCCTGCCTTTCTATAGTTTTAATGAGGTTCTTCCCACATTTAGGAGCAGTGATGAGACCATCCTCCCACTTAGAGGTGTGAGGTTTCCCAATATTCTATGTAGGGGCATTGCCAAGAGGGTCAGAAAAGTCTTCCCACCCTCCAGAATTTTGAATGAAATCCTTCCCGCCTTCGAAAATTTGAAAACCAGAGGATTAAAGTCTATTAATGAATTTACATTGTAATTTTAATGATAATGTAAATTCATTAATAGACTTTAATTAAATTAAATGAATGAAAAATCCATTTAAGAATAAATAGAAATCTTTTATTTAAAAAAAAAAAGCAATTATGGAATTGTTTTAAATAAAAGAAATATATTTTAAATGGTAAAAAAATATCATGTAAGAGATATTTTATTAAAAGGTACCATTCTTCATTTTAATAATGTAAATATCCCTTTCCCCTATATAGTGCAATCTACGTAAATAACCTAGGGCGCTATTAATTTCCAAAGGTGGAAATAAGAGATTAAAGAACTGCTTGTTGCCAGGGAAAGATAAGATTAGGGATGGAAGCATTGAAGAAAATGGAGCTCAAGGTTGGCTCGATATTCAAGAAGGGAGGATGGTGGATGGGCCACCTATAATGAAGGAGCATGTAAGGTGTAAGGGGGGAGAAAAAGAGGAACGAGAGAGAAAAAACAAAGGGAGACTCAAAAGAGGCGATCTAGGAGAGATAGGAGCACGTAGTAAGCAAAGGAGGAGAAGTAACCGAGACACCATCGGATTCTATCTCGCAAGAGTATTAAGGTTGGAGGTTTTTAAATCTTTATCCATTTATACATGCTTTTGGTATGATGAATGAATGAGTAGTGAAAACTGGTTAAACCCCCCTGTAGCATGATGAATCTCTTTTGAAATATTTGGAAACCTTCTTTTTTTTAATTAAAATAAAGTGGGAATATAGATCGAGCTTGGGCGTTATGTGAGAATCATTTGTGGTTTTAGATGCATGGAAGTTGGGCCTTACCATCGTCAAGCTTTGGAAGGCGTCGTATATCTTATTTATATTTAAAAATAAATAAACAATACCTCTCTGTTGTGTTCTATCCGTCTGTGAAGTGTTGCATATATGGGAAACAACCTGTGTATCGAAAAAACTGCTTGTAGTGGGAAACCACCTATGTTTAAGTGGGAGTACTTGTAGTGGGAAACCACTTGTGTCTAAGTGAGAAGCGCTACGTATATGGGAAACCACTTGTGTATGGGAAGCGCTGCTTGTAGTGGGAAACCACCTATGGATGTGAATCACTGCTTATAGTGGGAAACCACCTGTGTTTAAGTAGGAGTGTTGTGTAAGTGAAACACTGCTTATAGTGGGAACCACCTATTTTTTAGTGGGAGTACTTGTATTGGGAAACCACCTGTGTCTAAGTGAGAAGCGTTGTGTATATAGGAAACCACCTGTGTATGGGAAGTGCTGCTTGTAATGGGAAGCCACCTGTGTATGTGAAGTACTGCTTATAGTGGGAAACCACTTGTGTTTAAGGGAGTACTTGTAGTGGGAAACCACCTGTGTCTAACTGAGAATCATTGCATATATGGGAAATCACCTATGTATGGGAAGTGCCACTTGTATTAGGAAACCACCTATGAATGGGAAGCATTGCTTGTAATTGGAAATCACCTACATCTGTGTGGGAGTTCCATTGCTACGAAATATCAGTCCCTTTGGGACAGGTAGTGGCGGTAGAGGAGTAAACTTAACACCTGATTTTACCCTTCTTGGGCTCTAAGTTTGGCAGTCGCTTGACCTTCCTACCGAAGTTGTTTCACATCCGCCACGAAGTCATAATAGTCTAAGTTCTAGGGAACTATAGTAAGGTTTATCTATGTGACTTTAATTAAAATATAACCTCTAATTAACATGGTTTATCTTATGAGATTTTAATTAAAGTAATACCTTTGATTAATATGAATTATATTATGATATTTTTTTTTGGTAATATTAAGAGAAAAAGAGGGTTTTAAAAGGCTCCCACAACCTTTTACAACTGCTCCGAGGAGGAGCACAACACACAACTAACCAAGGAGGGTTTTGAAAGGTATCCCACAACCTTGAAAAACACCGATGGAGCATAATACAATAACAATAAACCGTAGCTCCATATGGAGAACAACCCACTGCCACCAAACATAAATAGAAAAAACCACGCACAGGATGGCAAGCAAAAACCTCAACCAAAACTCCAACCGAGGTTAGGTCAATGTCAAGAGATGCTACCACAAGAGGAATCGAACGGAAAAAGAAACCACCCACCGGAGGAGTCAAAAAACAAAGACAAAAGGCAGTAAGAAATTCAAAATTTGAAATTAGTAACTATTCTCACACTTGAAGGAAACAAAAAAATGCCTCTTGCAGAGGAAAACACCAACAACATAATGATCCCTTACACCCGTAGAGAGATCCAACACAACAAGCCCACCCCAACAAAATCAAGATCCATCACCAAAGGAAGACTAGGAACCCCATCAAGCCAAACAGACCACCCCTAGTGGAAAAAAGAAATGAAGCCAATGCAGACCAAAGAAACAACATCCCCTACATCACTTCTTCAGGCACCAAACACTCACAACAACAAACATAGGAGCAAAATAATCACCAAAGCAAATAGGTGAATCCCAAAGCATCAGAGACCAACAAAAATAGGAGACCCCCATAAAAAACAAATCCCAAGGTGAAGAAGAATCCCAATTACTAGGACCCCTACAAGAAAGCAACTCCTCCCTGTAATTAAAACACCCAAACTATATGGGAACCATGAGGGCAATACTTCCACAAATTCTAGAAAAATGAGCTCTGCTTCTAGAACTACCAACCAACTACCTGAGTGACAAAACCCTGACTTGGCACCCACCAAAGAAAAATAGTCAAAAGCAACTACAACAACAACACTCCACAATCACCCCAGCAGGTTTGGTTCGGCCTTTGGTCTGATCCCCTTCCCATAGGGACCCCAATCGGATATTCAATGGTATATCAAGTCCAAGAAGAAAGCAAAGTCGAATGACCAAAATTTGTGACAAGCAACCAAACCAAAATAAACCAACACTCACCAAACCAGTCAAGAACCAAATAGTGGACCACCAACCAGAACCAACTGCACACCAACCAGAGCCCCAAATCACCTCCACAGGTTGGGTTGGCATGTAGCTCTTTCCACCTAGTGGCCGCTAGGGAGCTAGATTTTCAATGTCTTACCAAAGTATGGAGATAAAGCCCATACTTGATCAGGGATCACATGTCCTACTAGTGCTCACCCATATTAACCGTGGGTAGTGGTACTTCCTTCAAAGAGGAATGTGTACTATTTTCCATGTCTAAGATGGTTCTTGGAGCCGAATTTGGCCAAAAAATAGGGTTTGTATCATGTAAGCCAATGGGTGGAGATGAAGCCCATTGTATTTGGTCTTTATTAGTGTTTGGGGATGAAATTCCAACTCACTAATGTTAAAATATGAAGTGGTGTATGTGGTTCCTTTTATACTTTAATAAAGTAAAATAAAATTAGAACTCAATGAACCTTCACTAAATACAAAAGAACGTTTCACTTTCAGAAGTATTGCATGAATAAAGGAACCTATAAAAATTCTTATTCTATATTGCAAGCTAACCGTTTAGGTAGGTCGCAAATAATCAAACCATCCAAATGAATTTCTAAGCTATTATTTTCCCAAATTTTCTTCTTTTTGTTGTTTTGATATTAGGAAAAATGAAATCTACCTTTCAATCAACAAGGAAAAGACATAAAAATCTAAATTTAACCTTTTCTAAATAGCATTAATGCAAAGTGAATGTTTGAATAATTACCTTGAAACCTAATATGTTGTTGTTTTTGTTAGTTTGAGCTACAAACCCCTTGTTTTGTGGTCGTCCTAAGGTGGGATGGCTACAAATTTGGGGTCTATCCCTGGGTGGGATGACTGTTGTGGCCATCCTTAGGTGTCGCAATTAGGAATTCAGGGGTCGTTTTAGGCCAGAATGACCAAAACCTGCAACATTCAAAAGAAAAAAATAGAGTCAAAACTTATAAAATGAAATGAGACAAGGGTCCCACTGTGATCGCCAGTGTAGAGCAAAAAAATGGTGCACATAGCAAAGGGAAATGAAATGCATCTATTTTTCTATTTAATAATTCAAAAGCAACATTAATGTAAGCATAATGACAAATAAGTGAAAGAAATAAGGGGTTCTCTTTATATTAATTTATTTTTCAAATACATGGTTACAAAACGTTCCCTCGAGGGCTCGAGGGCTTGTAATTGATACAATTCATTATAATATCCAAAGGATCTAATCCTTTCAAAAAATCAAGGCGTGCTTTCAATGTATTCCTCACACTCACGATTTAAAAGTGGGCTTTTGCTACCACTGAGATGATCTATCCATATTTGAATCTTTAGCTATTTCCTTGGATGTTGTAATACCTAGATCTACACACAAGAAACTAAAATTGATTAATAGCATATGTGAATTAAGATGAACTCATAAAGATGCATGCAAAATTGAATACAAAAAGTGCAATAGATGATGCAAAAATATTCTAAATCATACCAAAAATTAGTATTATACATATTATCTACTTTAGGAATGATCTATGTAAAAATTGAAAGGAGATTTTAAGCAGAATCTATGGTCATCCGTGGGTGTTCCAATTGGGACTGTCATAATAAAAAACCTAATTGAAGGTCCAAAACTACTTCAAAATGCATGAAATTATAGTATGATGTATATAAACTAATTTAGAAATGATCCACACTAAAATTGACCTAAAATTTTATGGCAATTCATGGCCATCCTTGGGTGTTCCAATTAGGACTGTTAACCGTACTAGGTGGGGACGACCACCAAAATTGGTGGTTTTTGCCTCCAATTCTTCTGGGATCTGGTTCAAAGAACTCCTAGGAGTGTTGTAATCAAATTCGGTGATATAATTCATAGAAATGGATGGGTTTTGGAATGGATTTTCTTGTTTGGGGATCACTTGCCAACCTTCTTTGATTGATGAATATTCCAAATGAAAACACACAGGTAAAAGGGAGAGTGAATATTGATAGCACTTCATGGAAAATTATAAATTGGGTGGAATCACTCCAATTTATAGCCCAAGAGGACCATAGGTTCAAATTGGAAAGTTGGGGTATGCAAGGCAGGTTTTTTCCTTTGTCAAAATCCTTGCCATGATTGGGTGGAAGAGGCCTCCAATTTGGGCCTCTAATTTGTAGGTTGTGATGGCTTTGATAGACCCTCAATATATCATAAGTCATTGGGTGGGATAAATGGCAAAATTTGATTGTTATTTATCCCACCCTTGACTTTTTGAGGGTCCTAGGCCATGGCCATCCCACCCAAGGATGGTTGCTGGTGGTTGTCCCTAGGTGGTACGACCATGAACTGTGGCCATCCTGGGGTGGGACAACCATGCCTACATGACCCAAAACATCCCAAAAGTGGGGTAAACCTTCCAAAAAGTGGTTAGGACCCCTAATTAACCCATGAGGGTTGTCCAATGGGGCCATATGGTGTCGATAAGAGTGCGTCACTATAGTATAATCTGATTGACATGATTTTAGTGTCTACAATAAGACCATAATCAATTTTGAGTCCTATTGGAGGAATGTTAATGGCACCTTAAGCAAATTGGCATACAACCCTTGGGAGTGATCCTTGGATAGCATATCATGCAAGGGCTATTTTTCAAGGTGATATAAGGATATCAAACATCTTCTTCTTTGTTATAAGTACTCTCAAAACAAGCCTTAACAATTTGAACTCCTCCCTTTGTCATGTCTGAACCTCCTTATATCACTCAAAATATTGTGCGACAAATGGCACAAAATCCAAGTGATTCTTCTAAACTGCCAAAGAAGCAACCTTTGATCAAAAAGCCTACCTATGAGAATGAAAAGGAAGAAGCTCCTTTTTTGGGACTCTTTCTCCTATCATAATGAACAAGTAGAGGTAATTTTCAAATCCATGGACCATCTTGCTGCTTCTTATGAGAAAACAAAGAAATCATGGAAGTTGCAATTAGAGAAGAGGAACAACTTCATTCTTCTATAAAGAACCCTTTCAAGAACTTTTGCATCAACCTAGATCAAATATCAAAATTTCTAAACAACAGTACTTGATTTTTACCATAACCTTAGGAAGAAGATCACAAAGTATTCCACCTTCCTCAGGAAACTTGGGATCTATACCTCCCAATATAGAGCCACTCACGTTAAACCCTCCAATATCTCCACACCTAAGTTATCCACAAGTCTAACATGTAGATGTTCTACCTACCTAGCCTTATGATTTTAATGTAGTTACTTCTAACCCATTCCATAGCATACCCATGCTAGCCAACCCTTATTTTACTAATATACCTTTTCAAGATAATCCTAGAATTAGTAACCCAACAATCCCTTATGGATCATCCCATACAAATACTCAACATTACCCTCTAGTTAACCCTCATTTGTAGGCTATAATAACCTCAATGCATTATCCTATATTTTAGGATGTCAATGCTAGGTTATAAAAATTAGCAAAATAAAACTTAGAATTCAAACAACAGTTAGCCTCCATTCATTAAGGTATGCCTAAGAAATATTCTTCCAAAGATTGTTGTAATGAACTAGCATATCCTAAACTAATGATTAGGCCTTATCCAAAAACCTGTGTTATCATAGTTTTAGTTATACAAAGGATATGGTGATCCTATAGAGAACCTTTTCATCTTTAGAGAAGCAAACCACAACATCAAGTATGATGAAATGCTACCGTTAAAGTTTTTCTCCATGAGTCTTTGTGGTGAGGTGTTAGAATGGTTTTATCAACTACCTCATCACTCGATTAAGAGCTTTTATAAATTATCCAAAAAATTTATTCATCATTTTATCGTTTATATCACAAAGAAGTATACAATTGATGATTTATATGAACTTAATCAAGGGAAGAATGAATCCATTGGTGAATACTTACCTCATTGGTGAAAGTTGGTCATAAAACTACTTTTTTCTCCACCACCCAAATAATTATTACATATATTTATACATAATTTACAAGATAATTTTTTATATCCTCTAGATATGACTCATGGTGTGTCCTCCAATAATGCAATTGATCTCACAAAACAAATGGAAACTTCCCTTCAATGGAGAGGGCAACTAAAGGTCAGGAAAGAAGAAGATAAACCACATTCTTCCAACACCAAAGGATAGTATAATAATAAACATGTTGTAGGTGATGGTGTAACTAATTATTTACCTAACACCAAACCTAAAAATGATAGTGTTAGTACCACTATAGCACTAAGTAAACTAATCTTAGATAAATCTCCAAAGAAGCCTCCTAGGAAGTTTACTAAATTAAACCAAATATTTGTTAGATATACAAACGGAGTTGCTAGATGCAAAGATGATAGAGCTACCCCCTCAAAGGTAATATGACCCTAAAAGAGAGAAGTTCCCTTGGCTTAAATGGTAACAACAATATGCTTTTCATCATACTAATGACCACAATGCAATTAAATGTATTACTCTCAAGAAGGTAATACAAGATCTTGTTGACCAATGTCATCTTGTGGTTGATAGTCTTGAACAAGCAACATTCTCCAATAAAGACTTGGAGATATTTTAGGATCCCTTGCCTAAACATGGATAAAATACAATCAACTGAGTGTAGTACCATAATTTTCCTCCACCTAATTAGAATATGGTAGGGGTGATTAATATTTGTACTACTAGGCAAAAAAAAAAAGAAGGGTTAAGCTTCTAAACCACCTCCTAAAACACCCCTAGTTTTGTGGTCAAGGCATTCAAATGCTCATAAGGAACCACCTTTGGTTCTAAAATTGCAAGAAAAAACCTTTCAATCTTCAGTAGCAATTAGAGGATATATCGACCAAGATCTCCATACTTGAGTTTTTGTAAACCTCCCCAAGCCATAGAGAAAATTTGTTCAAGCTCTTAAGTGAATAGATATTACCTAAAAGTATCACTCTTTATGATTTTGATAACATGATTAATTCACTTAGCATGAATCATGTGACTATATCCTTCTTTAGGGATGACATCCCACCTACCTCTATGCCAGGAGAGATACCTCTATATATCACTTGCAATATTGGTGAGAAATCCATCAAAAAGGTTCTTATTAATGATAGATCATCCATTAATATTTGTAGCCTTAGATTTATTTGTAAAATAGGTCTCAAAAAGCAAGAATTAGAAAATTCAAATATCATCATAAAAGATTATGATGAGGAAGAACAAGAAGCTACAGGTACTATTGTCCTACAAATCAAAGTAGGGCCTCATATTTTGAATACATTATTTTATGTATTATCATGCAAGATAAACTACAACCTCCTTTTAGAATGATGGGTTCATGCAATGCAAGTTGTTCCCTCAACCTACCATTAGTGTGTCATATTCGAATATCAAGGAAATTTGTATAGCATAGTGGTTAACCATGATCCCTTTTCCTATTGTTGGAATTTACAATTGGAATGTCTAAAACCCCAACTTTATCCTTTATTGAATGTTTATCCTCCTTTCATTGACAATACCTTAAGGTCCAACCTACCTAAGGTAATAAGCATCCACCAATAATATGGCACAAATTATTAGGTTAAGTCAAAAGGAAAATAGAAGATAGAAGATATACATAGCATAAACCAAGCAAATCCTTCGTAGATCCGTCATCCTTTCTAATATTTACCCTATTACTAAGTAAATCCTTTGTAACTTTGGCTACATAGAAAAAGGTTTGGGAATTTGAGGATAAGGGATGTAGGAACATTTAGAAACTAAAACTTGTCCCGAGCATTGTGGACTAGAATATTTCCACGCCCACAATAAAATCACATCTTCTCCTTCTAAAAGTGATGATGATGATGCATAATTGTCCTTGTTTGAATCACCAACAAAAGATGCTTCAAAAATAGGTCTAGATTGGGATTAAGAGGAAGAATTTGAACCTCTCCCTTTCACATATTCCAATATATTTTCACAATATGCATGAATCCATACCATCAACATCTAACCTATTAAGGAGGTCAAACAGGATCCCTATGATAGTTTTGATAACGAGCATCGATAATATCTAGTGAATAAATATGAAGATACCCCATATCATTTGATGGTTAATATTGTATGGATATTGCACATAAATTATTGTGAGGTGAAAATTTTACCTCACTCTTATTATAGGGATGATAATAATGTTACTAAGAAAATTATTTCTTTAGATGCACATCCCTCACAATCATTTATCATGGAACAACAAACTTTAGAGGTCGATGAGCTATAAATTCTATGGATCATACCTGCCCCTCCACATTATGAATATGAATCAAATATCCACATAGAAGAAACTATAGATGTAAACATTGAGTCAAATGCCAATCCACAAATGATAAAGTTGGAAAAAATCTTAACTTTGGAAGAGAGAGAGTAGTATAAAACACTATTAATTGAGTATTGCAATATATTTGCATGGTCATATGCAGATATGCCAAGATTGGATCCATATATAGTAGTTCATAACTTAGTAGTCAAACCTAATGCTAAGTCGGTGAATCAAAACTTACGAAAGATGCACCCAAAAGTCACTTTACTAGTCAAAGAGGAACTCCAAAAGCTTTTGGAAGTCAAACTCATCAAATCTATCGATACTTTTATTGGAATTTGAATATAGTACCAATCACCAAGAAAGAAGGTACCATGCAAGTATGCACAAACTTTTGAGACATCAAAAAAGACTATCCTAAAGATGATTTTTCTTTGACCAACATTGACATGATAGTAGACTTCTCTACTAGATAGGAAATTCTATCCTTAATGGATGGATTTTTTGGCTACAATCAAATTCTTATAGCACTAGAAGACCAAGCCAAAATTATGTTTACTACTCCTTGGAAAACCTTCTAATATGATGTTATACCCTTTAGACTAAAAAATGCTAGCGTAACTTATAAATGTGCCAAGATATATATTTTCCATAATATGATGCATAATATCATTGAAGATTATGTCAATGATCTTCTCAAATGATCAATAAAAAGAGATCATTTCAAAAGCTTGAAATAAATATTTGAATGACTATGAGTGTATACAGTTTGTTTAAAATTCTCCAAATGTATATTTGGCATGACAACTAGCAAGCTTTTAGGTTTTATGGTGTCTAGTCAAGGTATCAAAGTAGATATTGATAAAATATTAGCCATAACCAATATGCCATATTTTAGAAACCTGAAAGAGATTACAAGCTTACAAGGTAGGCTTCAAGCAATAAGAAAATTTATATCCCAATTGGCTACCAAATGCTAACCCTTTTCATGACTATTGTGTAAAGGGATTAAGTTCAATTGGGATTAGAAATGTCAAAAATCTTTTGATTCTTTAAAGATATACTTGTTATCTCCTCTAGTTCTTATGTTTCCCAATCATCTTAGGCTAATGTTATTGTACATTACGATAATAGTTCATGCTTTAGGTATCATGTTGGCACAATACAATGAGCAACATAGAGAATGATCCATTTACTACATCAAATGAACCCTCATCGGTTAGAAACTAGGTATGCCCCTTTGGAAAAGATATTCTTAGCCATGTGTTCACTTCCCTAAAGTTAAGATATTATATGCTAAGTAACAAAACCTATGTCATATCTAAATTTGATCCATTGTAATACCTCATGTCAAAAACCCTATGTGTCAAATAGGGTAGCAAAGTGGGTAATGGCACAAAATGAGTTTGATATTGAATTCATTAGTCAAAATTTAGTTAAGGTACAAGTGATAGTTGATCAACTAGCAAAAATCACTTTGCCATCCAGTCACTCTTTAGAGATTGAATACCACAATGAGATGGTGGGTACCCTTACCACATCACAACCAGATTCTTGGACTCTTTTCTTTGATGATGTAAGATGCATTAAAGGAGAAAGAGAAGGAATTATCTTGGTGTCACCTCATCAAAAAGTGATTATGCTATCTTTTGAGATTCAATTCTTATGTACCAATAACATGACCAAATACGAAACTCTCATCCTTGGGCTACAAGTAGCATTGGCACTAAAAATATCTATTCTTTCTATTTTTGGATATTCATAGCTTATAGTCAATCAAATAAATAGGTTTTATCAAACTAAGGATGATAAATTAAAATCACATAAAGACATTTTATATAACCCAATGACTTCTTTTGATAATATAACCATTGATACGGTTCCACACTCTAGCAATCACTAATTAGATGCAATGGTTGTCATTGCATCCCTCATGCCTCTAGAATTGGAAGATGAACAAGTAAAAAATATCATTCATTAGATTAGACAACTGATAATGTTACAATCCAATCAAGAGTCCTTAGCTATTTTTACCATCGAGTAAGAACCCGTAATCGATTCTTGGTATAAGGAAACATACAATTTTATTAAGAGCAATATTTTACCTAAAGGGTTGAATCGTAATGAAAAATATAATCTCAGACAATATACCTATCGATTCATCATAATTGGAGACATCCTTTATTGAAGTAATTTTTATGGTATTCTCTTAAAATGCCTCAATTTAGACAAAGTTAAAATAGTCATTCGATATACCCATGAAGGGGCATGTGGTGGTGTAGACACCTAAAAGACGTAATGTTTGGGAGACTACTCATATGGGCACATTTGTAGACCATATGAATGACATTGGACCTTTCCAAGACCAAGAAATGGTTCTAACCACTCATTTTAGGCATCCTAGGCCTTTTCAGCTTTAGTCGTGGGTGACAACCACGGCTATGGGAAGCTTGCTTCTTAGCCATGGGTGACAACCACGACTACGGGAAGTCTACTTATTACTCATGTGTGACAATCATGGCTAGGATCCTGGCTACATAGAGCAACCACGACTAGATCTATAACAAACTCAGGTGACCAAAGCCAAGTAAAATCAGTTGCAAAAATAAAATTGCAATAGTTTTAAAGCAGTTTGGGCTTGGAAGAGTCTAGAAGCTTCCTCCCAACTACCAATTCCTATTATTGGCTTCTCCATGAAGCTAGATCAAGGATTTTGGGAGTCTATTTAAGACCCAAATTTCAAAGAGTAAACCTTGGCTATCTTCTCTAACGAAGTGCTACCAAATTACTGAAGAATAGCTCAATTGCATTGTAGCGAAGCCTTGCCAAATTGAAGAGTCAATTACACCTTATGGAGAGTATGGAGATACTACCCAAATCCAGTTTGACAACCAACTTTGCAAAAATGGAGATCCCAAGAACTTGAGGAGTAAGCTTGACAATTGACACAGTTCCATTACCAATTCCAATAAATTCAACTGCTAATCTATTCCAGAACATCGAGGTGACCCTTGATCATCAATTCCTTGGAGGATTTGAGAGTTTTTGGCCCTGGTTTCAAGAGAAAGGGAAGTTTTACCATAGCAAAACTTAATAGAGCTAGCTACTTTAAGCACCCATGGCTAGGGTTTGATGCTCTCTTTCCTCCATTTTAGTAGTAGATTTCTATTTCAGTTATGTAAATAGCTTAATCTAGCATAGGTTAACATTGCAGCAAATATTTGACTAGTCAATTTAGGATTTAGATGTAGAGTTGCTTCCATTTCCTTGCAATTGTCAATTTAGACTAGTTTCATACTTTTCAAGTTCTAATGGCTAATTGGGCTTCTTAATTGTTAGATTCCATGCTTTCTTTACATGCTTTACAATAATTTGATGATTTCTTGCATATATTCATAGATTTATATGCTTTATTTATTTCTTTATCATCGATTTATGCAATTTTCCATCAAAAGCCTCATCAAGAGAGGTCTCCTTTATCATTAACTCATTTCATGTTGTTTCTTGAACACAGGGTTTACATGACCTATTCATTTTCAAGGTATTCAAGGCAAAATATACCTCCAATCACGTGAGAAGAAGGCTATATTTAGCCTTGGGTAGTTCATGTACCTTTTGAAAAGTCTATGGATTACACCTCCCCCTCATTTAGAGGGTCTTAAATATTGTATCAATTGTATCAAAAATTGAGTATCCCTAAGAGGGATGTATATGTAATTTGGATATGACAAATTTTTAATAAAAGGAAACCCTATTTTCCTATTAAATTAATTGTTGTCCATTATTTATTGCTTTAATGCTTGATTTCAATTGATGCACTAGTAGGGTGTATGCTTTTTAGATCATTACAGATGGTGATCATGGTTGAAACCCCACAAATTTTGCAAGAACTAATGGTTTTTTGAACTTTTTACTGCAGGTGTCAGTCGTGCTTGACAGTCACAGTGCATAGTCTCATATGCACTTGACAAACACGGGTAGTAGTAGATCAAAAAAGTAAACAATAATTGGCTTGTCTCTCCATCAGATGGGGAATCCAGGCAACCCTGATCCTCTATAATTTTTTAGCTTGTTGTTTCACTACTATAGGTAATTAGAAAATATAGAGAAACAGTAAAGTGAATGAATTTCAATGCAATTTTTATGTTGTTTGTCAGCCACACCTGACATCCATGGCTAGCACTATTAGAGCGCCTATCAAGCATGACTAAGATCTTGGCCCACGGCTTTGTCTTGCGTCCAACACTATTACCTACAACTTTGTCCCATGGATAACATTCAAAGTTTGTTTGTAAATTTTTCCTATTGTGGTCCAATCAGAGGCTTGTTAGAACATTTTAATATGCATTCTCTAAAACAACATGTAGATTATTTAGATGCATCTTTTTGAATATCAAACACTTTTATCATTAGGTATTTAGGAAAGAGCATTGAGTGCTTGGTGTTGCATTTTACTTTCATGCAAAATTTAAAATGAACAAACACACACCATGCATTATCTAAACACTAGAAAGTTTGAAGTCATATTAAACCACTGGTAGGGTTCAACGATGGTGGCAATGATTTCCATCCATTGGCCCAACTCCCTCGAACCCTATTACTTGGCCAACACCGACTCCAAGATCTATCCTAACCGTGCAAAATAGCACACATTCCTCTTCGAAGGGGTGTATTGTTGTGCACAAGATGTTGGGTGAGGATCAGCAGGACCTATGCTCCCTTCCTGGGTGTGGATTTCATCTCCACATTTTGGGGGGTTTACATGACCTTCATTTTCATTGTCGGTTGTCGAGCTATGAACATACAGGTGAAAACCCTTAAACTATTGAGCATTACATCAATAATTTCAAACACGATGAGAGTAGTTTAAGTTTTCAACAAATTTCAAAACACACTAAACAAGTTTTAGGACACAAATCTAATCCTTAAAAGATATAATCATATTGTCTACTCTTTGTGTTTATTTATTGTTTGGGTAATCAACATAAGATCCTTGATCTGGGACCAAACCCTAACCCTAATAATAATAATTTTTTTTTGTATTCTGTATCCAATGGATTGAGAATCGTGCAAATTAGAGCTATAATGAAAAAATTATTTTGGTTTTATGATTACTCTATTTTCAAAACTGAAAATAAGGAAAAAAAATACACAAAAACGGTCATAAAATGGTCTAGACAACTCCAAAAATTGCCAAATTTATTTTGTTGTCTTAGTTTACCCCTTGTGCATCTCTCATAAAAATTTTGATTCCTAAATATTCATGCTTCAAAATTTCCCAAAAATTCCTAAAAGTGGACATTTTACCATGAGCCCCGGTTGGCCAATTATTTCAAAAATACAAAATTTTGACCCGAAAATCACTTTTTTGAGTTATAGCTCATTGTGATCAGCTCGTCACATTGATCATTTTGATATATAACACTTACAACTTTTTTTATAAGCCAATTTTTTTTCTAAATGGTCGGGGGACCTCCCATGATGAGTAAGACCTCTAATCTAGAGAGGAAATCAGGTTCCATAACCACAAAACATCTTCAAATCAGTACAGAGGACAAGGTCGTCCCTAAATGGCATCCCAAGTCTTATCATAACATCAATACTATCCATAGGGGGTCAAACCTTCAAGATATCCCTATTAAGGAAGCACCCATAGGTCCTCCAGGAAACCTTCTTGATTGGAATACCTTGATAGAATTCTATATAAGGAATAATCCACCCATTGAGGGGCCTAGTAGGTTGATCTCGTAGGTTCACATCCCAGCTTTCTCTATACATCAATTAAAAAATGATCATGAACATACACCATGGCCTAGCTTGGGTGAGCAAACCACCCCATCTGGTCGAGCAAACCACCCCATCTGGTCGAGCAATCCACCCCCCTACTCCTCATAGGGAGAATTTTGTGTACTTTGAATATATAGAGCTTACATCTCAGCCTGAATATGTCTCATTCCTCATATATGAGGAAGAGGACCCAAGTCATCCTCCTACTCCTCATGAAAAGTATGTGGGGCAACCGCATTATGGCTCTACATCGTCAAACTATACAAAGCCCACTCATAACTCAAAATATCAGGTCAAAGCAACCTTTAAGAAGTGTGTAAAACAAGTAATAGATCCTACTAGGGGGAAAGACATGACAAACCCATCCATATTTTAAATACGAGGGTACGTAGCCCTCATACAACTGAACAACAAGATCATACACATCAGGCATTGAGGCCACAACTTAACAAATAATAGACGGATCAACTCTAGTTGGATAATCAACGATGGGTGGACTCACAATGAGCACACCTACAAAGGTTGTATCAACGAAAGATACAAGAACAAAAAAATATAGAATAAGAGCAAGTGCAAAATGCATTGCATAAAGTGGTGCTTACGCCTAGTACCCAGAGGATGCAAAAATGTATAAGGCACCCAATTCAATCTCATAATATTTCACCATGGGCACACAAAAATCACGTTCAACATCATAGGTTGTTATCTAGTTATCATCATGAACCTCATACTCCTCAACAATACCAAGATCAATACGATGAGGAATCATATGCAGAGTCCCAATGGGAATATCAAGAAGAAGTAGATGCCTACCTTGAATATATTCCATGGTAGGGTACCTAGGAATAGATATTTTGGGATATATTATTATATTGTATAAGGATTGGCATGGGCCACACATAACCCAAGGTTGATTGTATTACAATATTATATTATATTATAATATAATATTATATTAGTAGTAGGCTTCCCAAAGTAGAATAATAATATGGATATATAAAGAAGAGATATTTGTCATTGTAATCATCATTGAAGAATAATCTTATGTAATCGTCGTGCCCACGAAGTGGCTTATGGGAATTTGCCCTCCTTAAGTGGCATATCTCATCTTGAGAGATCTTGTGGAGTTTACCGATTCAGGTGATTCTTAGATTAGATTGTGCAGAATTTGAAGAGTTTTAAAATGAGTGGTCATATGAAGGAATCTGATAAATATTGAGGGAGATACAACCTTTTGAAGTTAGTCATCCGAAACAAGGATAGTGACAAATTTCACAAATTTTTTTTAGAAAAATGTCCCATCTTTCAGAAGCCATATATCTGTGAAACTTTATCCGATTTAGGTGATTCTTGGATCAGTTTGTGCATAATTTTAAGAAATTTAAAATGAGTTGTCATATAAAGGAATGCAAGTAGTATTGATGGATATACAACCTTCTGAAGTCAGCCATCTGGAACAAGGGTAGTGATGAATTTTCATGTCATGATTTTTTCAAAAGATGAAATTTTTTTAGTTTGGGTAAGAAAATCAATTACACTTTATTTTTTTTGGAAGAAAAATTACAGATCTAGTTTTCTATATGGATTTTTATCTTCAAATCAGTGAGAAGATATTTATTTCCACAAAACCTTAGTTTTGGAGAAAATTATATCGATGTGAGAGTGGAAAATTTTAATCGAGAAAATGATATTGATGTGAGAGAGTGGGTGAGAATAGTAAATTTTAAATTTAGTGAAATAAGGTTACAATATGGTTATTTTAATTTGTTTACGGGGAAAGCATTACAATGGATAGACAACCTTACTAGGGGTAAAGGCTTGTGCAAATGGGATCAAATTGAATTGACATTCTTGAACACATAGGTACCTATTCAATTACAAAGAAAGTTAGATATTTGTAAGAGAAAACTTGAATGAAGGGATAAAAATATAGATATCATGTGGGATGTCATCGAAGACTATGAAAAGAAACTACATGGAATTCAAAATAAGCGAAATGCAATAAAATGAGAATGGGAAGTTTTCAAGAAACATAATGAAGACTATGAAAGAAATAAAATTACTCAATAAGAAAGAGGAAAAGGTCAAGGAAGATAAAAAAGATGTCAGTATGCAGACAGAGGAAACCATACCTTTGGTAGAAGAATATGGACAAAGGAATTTGTTTGAATCTAAAAAGTCTATTTTGCAGGTTCATGGAAGCATTCAAAAGGAATAGGTTATTATTTCCATTGACCATGGTAGCCGATATAATTTTATTAATATTGCTTTGGATAAAAAGTTGCAAGTTCAAGCAACAAAAATTAAGGACATACAGCTAGAGGGTGAGAATGTTCAGATTTTTGAAGATTTGAAGATCACCATGGATAAATATGTTTTACATTCATATTTTCATGCTATTTATATAGATGATGAGGATATTGTTCTTGGTTATCCTTGGTTAGATTCTTTGGGTACTGTTAACATTAATGTGCAAAAGAAGTTTATGAAGTTCTAGTACAGGAAAAATAAGATAACACTTCATGATATTTCTCAGCTTAAGGAGCAAGGATCCAAGGAAAATCAAGAAGTGATTGTAGAGAAACAAATTGAATAACCTGAAATAGAATCCAAGAAGGCAATAGTAGCAAAATATTCCATGGAAGAAGTAGCAACAACTAATTCAGTGGAAATAACAGTAACAGAGTCCAAGAAAGATTTGATAGAAGAGCACAAGGACACACCAATCAAAGAGAACATGAAAGAACATTGTGTAGAGGAATTTAAAATAGTGGATCCAAATATTGAGAAGTCAAAGAAGGTAGAACATCAAGTTAAGGTTGCACCATATCACCATCCACACCACCATGAGCGACAATAATATTGGGGGTATGGTTTAAGGCAACAATATTATGTTTCTACATGGGATCAGAAGGCCACCAACTATGGTAGTGTTTGGAAGAGAAAGCATAGTGATCATGGTTTTTTAGAGTGGTTCATCAGCATCATGAAACAAGTAGACCCATCATTCAAGTTATCAAAATACAGTAGCAAAAGTGTGGAGCCAACGAAGCAGATTTGGATACTCAAGTAACAAAATGGCATACCAACATCAACATGTTTCACTTGGATGGATGGATGATCTAGATTGGTACCAATTTCTAACTTTTCTTAGCAAATCATATTATCATGTTTCTTCATATGTTTCAAGGATGAAACATTTGTAAGGAGGGTGGCATGGTAAGGTACCTAGGAATAGATATTTGGGGATATATTATTATATTGTATAAGGGTTGGCATGGGCCACCCATAATCCAAGATTGATTGTATTATAATATTATATTATATTAGTAGTAGGCTCCCCAAAGTAGAATAAGAATATGGATATATAAAGAAGATATATTTGTCATTGTAATGATCATTGAAGAATAATCTTATGTAATCATCGTTGCCCATGAAGTGGCTTATGGAACTTTGCCCTCCTTAAGTGGACTCTCATCTTGGGAGAACTTGTGGAGTTATTCATTCCTTAAGGATTATTATTGGTGTTTTCCTACCTTAAGGGTATTATCTATCTCTCTCTCATTTGTGTATTGTTATTGTATAAAATGTATTATGGATGAATGATTTGATATTTTTGCATATTGGTGAATGGTTTATGTTAATAATAATAAAGTTATGTAACAAAATCCAGTTATGATGAGGTACTTAATGATTACACTTATCACCCACATCAACATCAAAAGTTACCTCCTCTATCTAATCAAGGGTGACATGATGAAGATCATATCATTTCATCAGGCCATACAAAGTGCTAGTTGATCGGATAAATACATTTGAAAAAAAATCAAAGTTTGGTTTATCAAAAACCTACACTAAAGCAACTTAGGAATCATCCTTTGCATCCCTTAGTATCATTACCAACATACCCATTGAATTTCAATATGCCTACACTTGAAAAGTTCAAAGATGATGAATACACGCACCAACACATGACAAGCTTCATCAATATGTGCTTTTATATTCAAGATAATGATCCCTTGATGTTGAGAACCTTCATGAAAACATTAATCGAGGATTCTTTAGAATGGTATAATCATCTACCACATCATAGCATATACAACTTTGAGTAATTGGTTGATGCATTCCTACAACTTTTTGCCTCTAGTGCTAAGAAAATGATAAACTTGACCGACTTGACTAGCCTCCATCAACTTGATGATGAGCCAATCATTGAATATGATAATAAGTGGAGGAAGGTGATGTTAAAATTACCTTTCACCATACCCACAACAAAGCTCATTCAAATGTTTATGAGAAGTTATTCGAAATAAATATTGCTTCTCCTGTAATTATATCAGTATCAAACATTTGAGGATGCCTTAGAATAGGTTGAGGTCATTGAGGCAATCAAGATATAGAAGGGTAATATTCAACTCCACAAAAAAAAGGGCCAAACAACAATATTATAGGTGGAAACATGCAACAAATGGTGACCCCAGTCAATCAAATTACTTTGAGTATCCACGAATCCTCAAACTAGGTAACACCACCTTTACCAGTGCAACATAACTACCAAGCTCAGTATCCTCTAGCCCAAAATCATATGCAACATAATTAGATATAATGCCAACAACGTCGAACACAATGACAATATACTAATTTTCTAGAGACATTAGCATCGATATTTAATCGATTATGTGAAGTAGGAAAAATCAATCTTTTGGAACTCCATCTATTGAAGCCTAATAAGCATAGTTCAAAGGTGCACAAGAAAAATCTATATTATGTTTACCATCGACAAAGGGGTCATGACATCCAGACATGATATCCCTTTAGATATTTAGTGTAGGATATGATTGAGAGGCAAGAACTTTCGATAGGAGTCTTACATGAACCCTTGCCTGCACATGAAGCAAACACAACACTTGCCAATCAAGTTGAGCAGCCTAATCAAGTGCATATTGACCTACCTCTCAAAAATTTTGTTGGAATGATCAGTGTTGTAACATAAAAATAGGAATGTCTAAATTGATCTTCGCAACTTGTGGCATCATCCAATTTTTTACCTTCGCTCATATCGTCTTAGCAGGACATTGGAAGTGCCCAAAATTGCACATCACAGTAGGGAGGATCAATTTTTATTACTCCTCCTAGCCAATCCAATCATAGTACATCAAATACAATGCACATTGGGGGTCTTCAAGGTGTCACAACTTCCCCATCATCCACATCACGATCAATGAAGCAAAGTGAGACTTCTAAAGGTATCACACCTTCCTCACTTTCATTGCGTGGCACACACACTAGGGGTGCTTAAGGTAGTGTACCCTCCCCTTTAAAAATATAAAAACAAACAAAAATCATAAAATATCAAAATTTCAAAAACATTCAAATCAATCAAAATTTCAGAAACATTCAAATAAATTCAAAATTTCAAAAACATGGAAAAATCTCAAAATCTATAAAAATATAAAAGCAATAAAAACTTAAAAACATTGCAAAACATCAAAAATTCAAAAACTTTTACATTATGCATTTTCATTTTGCACATGTATCCATTTAATTACATTGCATTAGGAATCTTCATCCATCGCACCTTGCATTAGGATAGGTTGTGTTTGCAATCTTACAAACGACACCACATTTGTGTCTTAATCATGCATTTATCCATCATCATCTTCAATCACCCTTCTGAGTAATTGTATTTTTCAACACAAAAGCTCCTGTTGCTATGAAGAATATACTAGGGTTTTTTGGTCATTCAACCATACCTAGTGGTCTTCTCAAACATTTCTAGAAACCTTGCTTTGCTTTTGTAGATGAGGTCTAGTTTTGATAGCACTTAGCATATCAGAATCCCATCACTAATTAAACACATTAATAATCCTAATTAGGGCAAAGAAGGATGAACACTACAAAAGTGGTCCGGGTCACCTTAGGCAAAAGGTTTTGTTACTTGCTCATTTTTTGAGGCACAATTGTCTAGAGTAGTAGTCATTGGCAAAAGGACAAGTTCCCCCCTACCCAAAGAAATCCCTTGCTTGCAAAAAGGAGCAAAATTCTAAAATCAAATCAAATCCCTTGCTCAAAACAAAAGAAAAAGAAAATACAAAATAAACAATGATTTTTATCACTATATACAAGCAAGTAGACCCGAGTTCAATCCCCATGGTGGATATGTATACGAAGTATTTACTCAATAAAAAAAAAGTATCCCAATAAATTGAAGAAAAGAAGGGGGTGAGCTTGAATCCCTAGAATGGTCAATACTCAAAAGCCATAGAGTGATCCCCAATACAATAATGGGTTGAATGAATCCCACCTAACATTGGGGTAGGTCTAAGAAATTTACAAATGATCTAGCTTTAGGTACCCTGTATTGCCTAGTGGTCTAGTTTAACTGCATCCAAACCTAGGATCAGGTGAGCATGTGGTGATCCTCATTACAGAAATGGGTTGAATGAATCCTATCTAGCAATGAGGTAGTATTATGTCTCATCTAATATATTTATTTGCACACATAGGGATAATGAATAGCTTGGTCTTTCATAGCAAAATTTTTATCTTTCAGAAGTCTAGTATAGTTATAAGCAACTAGGGTGTTTGAGTCTCATGGAAGACCTCAAAAATTCCTCATAGCAACAAATCATCTCATCTCAGCATATCATTACATATCACAATTGTTTCATACTACATATGGATGCCTAAGTGATTAATTCTTATGATAAGATTTAACATTTACATTCATGATTTTTATACATTTTGTGGTGTCATCCATTATATTGTTAAGCACATATTGCATTCATTCCTTATGTTTTAAGTGATTAAAGCATACAATTTCATTTACATTAGATCATCATCATGTAAATAATGCATCACATACATGGCATTCACCATATCATAACCACATAAATTAGATGCATAAAATTGAATCAAATTCAACATGCATTTAACAATAAGCATTGCATCCATATGCATACATAATAGTCCATCTATACATATAGATCATAGCATCTAACCAAAAATATATCATCTAGCTAGTGCATGTCATCAGTACATTGCATACATATAGCATAATCACATCATCATGTAGGCATTGCATTCATCATTGCATCCATAATATAAAATCAAAACAAAAACATTTGCAAACATCAATTGGGGCATTATCAATATCATACTTCCCAAAAAGATTCCAAAGATGCTTAATTTCTTTGGTCAAATTCCAAAGGCTCCAAATATGCTTTAGTTATTTGTTCAATCCCATAAACGCACATTTTCTCATCATAAGGAGTTTCATAATGGACATTAATGCATATTTTTTGGTCCAGAATTCTCAAAAATTGCAAAATTAACAAAAAATTAAATAAATCAAAATTCACAATGATTCAAAAAATCATCGATCATAGTGATTCAACACAAGCTTAAATGTAGTTGCCATCAGATTGATTCCTTAATAAGGCCATTACGGTTGGACTACTCCATGGGATAGAGATGTACAATTACTATTCATAGATGAAATCATAGTTGTAATAGGACATGCCTAACAACAAATACAAAAGTCTACAATCGTCCAAATTATTCATCTGGGTCAAGCGACTCGTCACTTTCATCACTTGTCCTTACCCTCATCGACTCATCGCTTGAGGGGGTAGTCATAATCAAATAATTCATAATCAAAATCAACAATTAAACTCTCAATCATTGCTAAGTGCATTCATTCAAGAATCATTGCCAAATACAACCATGCACCCTCCTTGCTTGGGGCAAATAAGTAAAATATCAAAAGTAAATTCAAGCAGACAGGGCATCTTGTCTTGTAATTTCCATCAAAGCTAGGATTGGACTTAAGCTTATCTCCTAATTGCCATCAAGGCTAGGATTTGACTTAAGCTTATCTCATAATTGTTGTGAAGGCTAGGATTTGACTTAAGCTTATCTCCTAATTGCCATCAAGGCTAGGATTTGACTTAATCTTATCTCCTAATTGCTATCAAGGCTAGGATTTGACTTAATCTTGTCTCCTAATTTTTGTTAAGGCTAAGATTAGACTTAAGCTTATCTCCTAATTGCCACCAAGGATAGAATTAGACTTAATCTTATCTCCTAATTATCGTCAAGGCTAGGATTTTGACTTAAGATTTCCAGAATCAAGTTCTTAAACTCATCAAAGGCAATGATTCAATAATGTATTCTCTTTTCATTATTGGGACATCTAATTTTTATCAGATCAATGATCATCAATCAACCTACAACATGGTTTTAGGAGGTCTATTTTTGCTTAGTATTGTTCATTCTCATAGCACATCCCAAAAGGGGCATCTGTAGACATCTAAAACATGCCATGTTTGGGAGACTACTCATATGGTCACCTTTGCAAACCATATGAATGACCTTGGACCTTTCCAAGACCAAGCAGTGGTTCTAACCACTCATTTTAGGTTCCTAGGTCCTTTTAGCCTTGGTCGTGGGTTACAACCGTGGCTATAGGAAGTCTTCTTCTTAGCCATGGGTGACAATCATGGCTACGGGAATCCTACTTCTTAGCCATGGGTGATAACCATGGCTAGAATCCTAGCCACATTGAGCAACCGTGGCTAGCTCTGTAACAAACTCAGGCGACCATAGACAAGTAAAATCAGTTGCAACAATCAAATTACAACGATTATGAAGCGGTTTGGGCTTGGAAGAATCCAAAAGCTTTCTCCCAACTACCAATTCTTGTTCTTGGCTTCTCCATGAAGCTAGAGCAAGGATTTTGGGAGTATATTTAAGACACCAATTCAAAGAGCAAACCCTAGCTATCTTCTCTAATGAAGTGCTACCAAATTACTAAAGAATAGCTCAATTGCATTGTAGCGAAGCCCTACCAAACTGGAGAGTCAATTGCAACTTGTGGAGAGTATGGAGATACTGCCCAAATCTAGTTTGATAACCAACTTTACAACAATGGATATCCCAAGAGCTTGAGGATTAATCTTGACAATTGGTACACTTCCATTTCCAATTCTAATGAATTCAACTACCAATCTATTCCAGAACACCAAGGCAACCCTTGATCATCAATTACCTGGAGAATTTGAGAGTTTTTGGCCCTGGTTTCAAGAGAAAGGAAAGTTTCCCATAGCAATGGTTGTTAGCCATGACTAATAGAGCTAGTTGCTTTAAGCACCCAGGACTAGGATTTTATGCTCTATTTCCTCCATTTTTGTAGTAGATTTCCATTTCCAGTTATGCAAATAGCTTAATATAGCATAGGTTAACATTGCAACAGACATTTTATCTGTCAATTTAGGATTTAGAGGTAGATTTTCTTCCATTTCCTTACAATTATCAATTTAGACTAGTTTTATACTTTTCAAGTTCTAATGGCTAATTTGGCTTCTTAATTGTTATATTTCATGATTTATTTACATGTCTTACAGTAATATGATTATTTATTGCATATTTTCATAGATTTATATGCTTTATTTCTTTATTTATCATCAATTTATGCAATTGTCCATCAAAAGCCTCATCAAGAGAGACCTCCTTTGTCATTAACTCCTTTCATGTTATTTCTTGAACACAGGGTTTATAGGACCTATTCATTTTCAAGGCATTCAAGGCAGCATATACCTCCAATCGTGTGAGAAGAAAGCTATCTTTGGCCTTAAGAAATTTGTGTACCTTCTGAAAAGTCTACGGATTACACCTCCCCCTCATTTAGAGGGTCTTCAATATTGTATCAATTGTATCAAAAATTGAGTATCCCTAAGAGGGATGTATATGTAATTTGGATATGGCAAATTTTTAATAAAATGAAACCCTATTTGCTTGTTAAATTCATTGTTGTCCATTATTTATTGCTTTAATGCTTGATTTCAATTGATGCACTAGTAGGGTGTATGCTTTTTAGATCATTATAGGTGGACACTTTAATGGAAGTGCTATAGCTAAAACACTTGTTCACATGGGCTATTATTGGTCAACTATGGAATGAGATGCTCATAGCCATGTAATAAAATTTAAAAAGTATCAAAAGCATGATAATCTAATTCATTCTCCATCTTAGGAACTTCAATTGGTTGCATTGCCCTAGCCCATTTCTACTTGGGGACTAGTGTCATCAACAAAATAAACCTAGTGTCATTCGATGGACATAAATTCATCATCTTGAGTACTAAATACTTTACCAATTAGGTAAAGGCTATGCTTCTAGCCTCTTGTACTGATTTTCAAGTCTCTAAGTTTATCCTAAATCATATTTTATCATGTTATGATATCTCTAACATGCTTATATTTGATAATGACACTCATTTTTACAATAAGGATGTGATCAAAATATATGCTAAGTTCAAAATTTAGTACAAGTGATCGACACCATATTACCCACAAGGTAATAGCCAATCCAAAGCCTTTAACAAAATATTGATTAATATCTTAAAGAAGTTAGTAAGTAAAACCTGTGGGGATCGATATTTGTAGCTATATCTTTCCTCATGGGCATATCGCACCAGTGTTCAAACTCCAATTGGTGCTACACCCTATACCTTATTTTATAGAAGTAAGGCCATCTTACCCTTTGAATTAGAAGTTCTATCTCTTAGGATCCCTTTAAAAGACACAACAATTGGTGATAAGTATCACCACATGAGACTTATCCAACTTGAGTTATTCGATGAAAAGAAAAATCATGTCTTAGAGCATTTACGTGTACCATTAAACTCTCAAGAAATCCTATGGACAATAGGTTACACCTCATTCCTTTGAATTAGGAGATATTTTTCTTAAATAAAATTAAAAAACCACTAATGCTAAGGAGGATCTTAAGGGTAATTTTGAACCCAATTGGTAAGGTCCCTTCATCATAACAGCCACATATGGATCAAGCACTTATCATTTGGCTTTCATAGATGGCAATAAACATAACAAACCTATAAATATAATGCATTTAAAAGGTATTATGCTTAAATTTGCATGTTTTCTTGCTCATGTGCTTGATTGCATGGTTGATTGTATGCATGACTCCTATTTCAAAATAAAAAATGAACATCTTGTTTCTTACCTTCATATGCTTGAATTGCATGGTTGCTTGGTTTTCCTATTCATCCCATAAATTCACGAGGAATCATTTTGTAATGAATTGATGATGATACTAGCTAGAAAATAATTTTACTTGTATTGCACTTGTAGTAGGTCACTAAACTAGCAGAGTTCCTCATCGTCTTCTCTAAAATCTCACCATTCCTTATAGATATTTTGAACTCTAGAAAAGAGACTGGGGTCATGAAAAGCATTAGAAAATCATTGGTTATGACCCAACCATAGCTAGACACTCTAGTTTATTTTTATAAGAATTCTAAATTTCTAAAAATGACCCATGTGCATCATATTGTTTATCATTACCTTTGTTTGTTCCAACATTGGATGGCACATATTTATTGCTTATGCTTATGCTAGACTTGTTAGTACTCCATGATGGAATTGATACTATAATGTTGAATCATGAGTGGCATATAAAAGGTTATGTCTAAGCTAACAATTCATTCCCTGAGTTAATATTTTCTCATCTCTTTTGCTACATTATTTTATCACAACATCCTTTGATTCATGTGACTGGTAAGTGCTTGAAAATATTAGAAAGCATCCAATAGCATGGGATAATCCTTTGAATTTTTTTATTAGTAAAAATATTTATCAAATATACACAAATATCAGTCACATCCTTTAATTCATCTTTTTTCCTAGAAAAAGTAGATCATAGGATTATTTGGTGACTGGTAAGTGCTTGAAAATATTTGAAAGCATCCAAAAATTTGGGATAATTCTATGATATTTTTATATCTTGGTGAATTTATCAAAAACATCAATCTTATCAAAAATCTTATTGAACATCATTTTCATCAACTTATGATTCACTCTTCTATCCAAGTAGAAAGTTTGGTATAATCATTCTCTACTCAATAAGTGTTATTAATTCATATATGTCCTGAAGAATACAAGCTTTTACTGAGAGGGGGGGTGAACAGTATAGCGCCCACTTTTTACTTTCTTTCCAAACCAATATCAATTAGTGTCCTTAATTGCAATAACCAAATATAATAGTGTGCATTAATAACATAGATAACAATAGTAAGCAAGTGCACAAATCACCACACACAATTGAGACACGAGATTTAACGTGGTTCTCCCAATGTGGTTTAGTCCACAAGATAATCTCCTTATAATATTTCATGAAGAAATAGTATCCCAATACAAATGATTAATTTGATCTGCTCAAAGCTAGGTTGTCCTGATCTACTCAGGTGGGCTCCACTAATCTTCTCAGCTAGGCTATCCATTGATCTACTTATCTAGGTTATCCATTGATCTGCTCAGCTAGGCAATCCACTGATCTTCTTAGGTAGGCTATCCATTGATCTTCTTAGCTAGACAATCTTGATCTGCTCAGGTGGGATCTTCACTGATCTGCTTAGCTAGGCAAATGGTGTTGGTATGTTTTTTAGTTTTTGTTCTCTCTTTCATTGCTCATAAATATGACTCAATGTCTTCTCACAAGGCTCAAAAAATCCTGCTCAAATGTTATCCCAAATCTGAACTCAAGGCCTTCACAAAAATGCTCAAACAATCCAACTCACATGCTATCCCAAATCTGTCCACAAATTTGTCCCTAAATCCTTCTCAAAGGCTCACTCAATCATGCACAAAAGTTGCCTCAAATATGTCCAATTTTTTTTTCCCAAAAACCTTCAAAAAGGCTCAATAAATCATGCTCAAGTAGCACTCAAATCTCATCCACAAATCAACAAAATCAAGGCTCAATGATGAACTCAACAATGAATGGCAATGTACTCTTTAATGGATGACAACAATGATCCACAATAATCTAAACAATGTATGACAAATACTCTCTCAAATGGATGATAACAATGCTCAACAATGAAATCAATCATGTATGACAAATACTCTCTCAAATGGATGATAACAATGCTCAACAATGAAATCAAGAATGTATGACAAATACTCTCTCAAATGGATGATAACAATGCTCAACAATGAACTCAACCATATATGACAAATACTCTCTCAAATGGATGATAAAAATGCTCAACAAAGAACTCTCAAATATATGGCAAATGAGATCTCTAATGAAAACCCCTCCAAGAAATAACGATGAGGACTTTAACCAACCAAGGACAATCTCCACACGTGATAGCAATAGGTTCTCAATAATATCTTCCTCATGCAATGTCAATAATCTCTCAAGAAATAAACACAACTCCCTCATGCAAAGAGCTCTCAAATAGCCAACAATGATCTCCTCAAATGAAATACAAATGTATCCACAAGTGACTAGAAAATTATCTCCTCAATGGTCTCAAATAGTGGCAATGTACTCAACCAACAATAATCTCCTCAAGCAATGGCAAAAACCTCCTCAATAATGGCAATACTCTCAATGAACTCCACTAAAGCAATAATGAACTCAAGCATCAATTTTATCCATAAAATTGATTTTCTAATCCATCCACTTCTTCTTAATATCCAAGGTACATAATCAAGCAATTTATCTTCAACTTCAAACCCAAACTCATGTGCATATCTTCTAACTCAAGGTGGAAATTAACTAGGTCTCAACTTCCTAGTTTAATTTCATAATTAAATCATGCACTAGAACATATAACAAGTTCAACACTTTCCAACCTTATGACTCCCTAATTTTTTTTAATACATACAACAAACACCTATGTTTTTATTTTTTATTTCACACCTTATAACTCCACATACAACAATCACAAATATTTAACTTCAAACCTTATAACTCCCTAAGCACATACATCAATCATTTATTTTACTAAATACCTTATAACTCCCTAGTTAAAATAGAAATGATTTTCAACCAAAACTTTGACAATATCAAATATTACCATGTGCTAGAGATAAATACCTTTTTATAGAATTCGTAGCCTTTGCAACCTTCAAAATCATTAATACCTTTGCCAAAATTAATGTCCCTTCACCATATTTGAAATCGTTAATGCCTTGCCAAAAACAATGTGTCTTCACACCTTTGCGGGAGTCAAACTCTATTCCTCTCACTTAGCACTGTGAAGCACTTACCACGTGGGTGTCAGCCCATGTTGGGATTTAATCCCAAACACCCAAATTTGCCTGTGCTCAAATTTGAAAACTCAAATTACCTTCCTTAGCAAAACACTTTGCCCTTGGTGGGATTTGAACAACGAACCTGCCTTGTGCAAAGTTCGTGTGCTACCAACTGCGCTATAGGATCCTACATGATATCACTTTCCCACGCTATCTCCTTGACCTTGCTCTTAAATGAAATTTATTTTTCTTTATTTCTTCCATGATCCCCTTTCGATGATTCTCAATCATGCACTATATTTTTGATCTCTTATAAACAAAGGTTTTACCTTTTATTTATATGCACCTCCATGCCTTCGAATGATTTCGACGTATTTTATTAATCTCCCCAACCATTGCACGTCAGCGAATAATAAAATTCAACTTTAGACCTTAGAATTCTTCATTATTTTGAATTTTTCCATGAAACGTTTTGCACCTAGGTTTTATTTGAAAAACATTTTCATCCATCATTATTTGGAGAAGTCTTAGCATAGTGGTTTTAATGAAAAACCCTTTCCAATAATTTAAAAAAATACCCTTTCCATTGGTTTAAAATAAAAACCTTTACCATTGGTTTTAATAAAAACCCTTGCCATTGGTTTTAATAAAAACCTTTACCATTGGTTTTAATAAAAACCTTTACCATTGGTTTTAATAAAAACCATTAATCTAATATTTAAAAAATAAATATTATATGTCGCTTGTGCCACAAAACCTTGCATATATCCATGCTCTCCAAAATATCATTAACGATTATTTATGAAGCACTTTTAACACCAAAAATCAATGTGATCCATGTGACATCAATGACAACACAAAATAACTCAAATTGCCAACACGTCCAACAAGTGAGGAATGATTATGTCAATTATTATTCTTTGATATATGGGTTTATCATGTATCATAATCAACAATATATCAAAAGGTCTATCAAACTATGGTTCATTATTATATCCAAAAAGAATGTTTGGTAGAATCATTCATTGCTTTATAAGAATTAGCAAGTCCTATGCATCCAACAAGTGAGATATTATTATGTCAAACTTTATTATTTTATATAAGGATCTATCATACATCACGAATCATGATCATATAAAATTTCTACCAATTTTTCATGCTTATATCTATCCAGAAGGTGGGATAGAATTATTCACCACTTGACAAGTGTTAGAATTCTTATATACCCAAAAAGAAAGAAATAATTCTATCAAATTTTCTTCCTCAATATAAGAGTCAATCACAAACTCAAGTTCATCAGTAATCACATCCTATCATTATACCTAACACGGATAAATGATGTACACTTAGTCAATACTAGACAAAATGTTTCAAAGTATCAAATAATATTGATAATTTAAATCAGAAATCCTATCCTGGTATAATTTTTTCATCATAAACATAAAAAAATCACCTATTACTTCTAAATCAAGGCACTATGATGAAGTGTAATCATTGATAGCCCCATCTCATCAATATTATTGATATAAATTTAATTTTTTTTAGCCTTTTAGATTATCAATCGATTTTGTATATAGGATGCATGTTTGGTTTGAGTTTGCTTAATTGTATGTTTGTATGAGTGCATAAACAACATATCTTGATTCATCATTTTACTTTTATTTCATCAGGATGTAGCTATTACCTTCTTAATACTATATTGGGGGTTGTATACTAGCGAGCTTGACTCACATTACATATCATAATATTTCCCTAGAAAGGCATGAACTCAAGAGCCTCTCTAGAAGGGGAGAAATGAGAGTTATTTTCTTCTAAATGATTTTTGTGGCTTCAAAAATATTCTACAAGGAATAACTCTTAATTTCTCCTATTTCACTGAGAAGCATTGATACATTACTCATATATCATTCATCATTACTATCACCATTGTATGCTTTTATTTATGCAATGAATGTATGCTTGAAGAATCACACAACAATTTACTCATAGGCTTTGTCCCTTGCAATAACTTTAACAAAGCTTAACACATACATGGTGTTATTTTTTAGGCTGTTGTGGGTAAACAAAATCATGTGATAATCATGTTGAACTAAATAATCCAATCTTATCCATGCACCCTTCTTGTGACAATGGTATATTTACCCCATGCATAGGAAAATTTGTTATGGTCACAAAAGGATGCTTCCATGGTAGAACATTGGACGCACAATTGTTGGGATGCGATAAATAATGCAAGCTATACATACCATTATAGACTTTGGATCCTAAAATACTAACAGTATATCATTGCTATAAACATTAGATTTATGTTTGTTACTTGGAATAATTGTTTATTTCATGTGTTAGTCAACACATTCCAAATGATAAAAGGACTAAAGAATTAATTCAAACACTGTTACTTTCCAAATGATGACATTCCCTAAGTTGTAAGGACATAAAATTTATAATGTATTATCGAATCTTCATTCGTTCTAAATAATTTTTTCATTTTGAGTGCTCTTATTAGGGCCTTCTAGGTAATGAATGTGCAACATTTTATTTTATTATAGGAACTAATAAGGGTTTCAAATGATAACATCTTCTTACACACAAATATTATCATCTTTAGCAACATTGTTCTAAAAATGACTTGACATATTCCAAATATATTAACATAATGCTAAAAGAGTAAAAATTCTGATGAGCACCATAATTGGTCATTTTTGTGCATGTTTTAATGGGATATTGTGCAACATTATTAACATTAGAGATGTATTTTTGTGAAATTATTGCATGCATTTAATAGAAATTGACATATTATGCTTGATTGGTGTTTTTAGTGGAAATTGTGTGTAGATGCAATATTTTATTACTTTTCACACCTTTTAGTCAATGTCCCACATAGACCTGGCATTGGAAAACACTTGTAATGCAATTGAGAAATGTTGGGTAGTTTAACGGAGATAGTGGCATTGGAAAAAAGCATCCACATTCGCTAAGGTACGGTACCTGTATCCTAGCCACAAGTTGGAAGGAATCTATCTTCGAGTGAAAGGGAAGAACATATCTTCCAGTGATAGGACAAACACCTATCTTTGACAACAGGTTGAAAGGTGCCTGTCTTTCGACGATAGAGTGAGTGCCTATCTTTCAATGATAAAAAAAAGTGATAACTCTCAACAAAATGGAAAAGGCCTATATGTGGCACCTTTATATCAGTGATGAGCTAAAAAGGTGCTTGTATTCCAGCAATAGATCGATAAGCACTTATCTTCGATGGGATAAAGTGTGCATTGATTGTTTGACTTGAAGAGTGTGCATAATTTTAGACATATATTGTTGTACAAACTTAGTGAGCACTATTATTATCTTGAAAATATTAATTTTAGCATGGTCAAAATTTTATCAGATATTAATTAAATTTAAGCATAAACCAGTAGTAGTAAATCGCATCAATTGATTAATTTTAGAACGGTCTAATTTTGTAACATGGGATGACACAAGCCACCCCTGAAGTGAAAAATTCCAATCTAAATCCAAATTGTTATTTTGTACTGCATTAATAAATAAAATCTTGAGTGTTCTTTTATTTGTGTGTTCAAAAGAGTGACTGTGTGAACTAGTTGGGTGGACATCTGCAGGAGCTTGTCCCCACTCCAAGTAGTATTCATCCATTGTTTCTACTTTCATTTGCTTATGTTGTGTGTTTCTTTTCTGTCTAATGTTTTTCGTAAGTGTGTTTATTTTCCTGTCTAATTTATTTTTGCAAGTGTGATTATTTCCTGCATTTTTTATTTCTACAAGCGTGTTTAAATTCCTAGAATTTCCTTTCATTTGTGTGCTTAATTTTTGTAATTTTCCTTTCAATCATGTGTTTTATAATAATCATTTAATATACTTTTCTTGTAGTTTCAATTAGTATTTATTTTCTTGTACTCAATTATTGCTAGTTTGGATGAAATTAAACTACATGAACAACACACCCCCACCAAACCAAGTGACACATAGGATTCATCTTCCAATTACTACAAGCGTATACTTTGAACTGGTACTTAGCAAGTTTATGAACTCCAAAATTAATAAAATTAAATAGCAGAAAAATAATTATTTTTAAAAACACCATTTTCTACTCACCATTTTGGCACCGTTGTCAAGGAGTGCCAACTATAGTATTCTAGGATCTATAGGTCATTCAAAACTAAAAATTATAGTTCAATTAGCTTACCCATAGATCCTATACCTGAGAGTGCATGAGTCCTCCAAAACCAAGAGGACCAGATGGATGTTTTCTTAAAAAAGTAGCAATCACTCCAGAAATACCTAAAATATATTTTGATATTCCTTCTGAAGCATCTCAAACACTTCCTGAAGCTGCACCATCATCTCCACCTGAGACACCTTGGCATATTAATCCAATATTTGGATAAAATTCCTCTACAAACAATCCACTAGAGGGATTTGCTTCAAATTTTTATTTAGGATCTTTGTTTGAAAATGTAAGAACCAAGGGAGATTTATTGACTACTCAACGGTGGAAGGCAGTTGAAGAAGGAACTATTTCACATTCAAATTTAAAACTATTGTTAGAAGATAATAAAAATGAGTGTGATTCCTTGTTAGCTACCTTATAAGTAGTTGGAATAGACCCTACATCACCTAAACCTATGACTGAAAATGAAGAGGCTTCAACCAGTTTTTCTTTCTAATTGAGGAATCAAGAGGAGAAACCAAAATAAAACACCTCTCCTACTCATCTAACAACTGAGGACCCTTATCTATTTATTTTCAAATTTTATGTACTTTGTAGATTAGTGGAGTATAAATCTAATGCCCAAAAATTGAAATGGTTTCCCTCTACACTAGATGATTCAAAATTACGTTGGTTTATCAGTTTAGGTAAAAAACATATTACCACCTGGGAGGACATGAAGAGTCATTGGAATATTTTTGGAATAGATTTAATTTTAATATTCAATGATCACCCTACACAAAACTGGGTGAGAAATATTTGAGAAACATATTCTTAAGGGGTCTTACAAATGAATCCTTAGAAGCTTTATATTTTTTATTAGAAGGTGATATTTACCAACACCAAATACCAGATATTCGATAGTTGTGTCAAAATTATTCAAGAAGAAAAGGTAAACCCACCAACTGAGTAACAAAAACCACAACCTCTGTAACCAAGGTATAAATAGGTAATATGTTGGAGGACATGAAGAGTGATATGCTATAATCTCTTGCACTTCAATTAGACATACTCCTACTTCAAAAAAAGAAGTAAAAAATTGAAGCAACACTAGCCTTCTTTTTCCCAATATGTAGAAGAAAACACCCCAAGAATGTGTCCAAAAAATAAAGTGATAGTGTGTGTCATTTGTCAAAAGGATCATAAAACAAGGTTGTACCCACAAATAAAAAATTTAAAAGAATAACCTAAAGTAGCAAAAATGTATTTTATGGGTAATATAAGAAATCGACAATAGTTTCCTATGAGAAACAATACGCCAGGAGGAGTAACACCCTATGGGGTATCCAATTTTATGAACCAAGGATAAACTCAACCATCCGATATGGGATAGTGGGGCCAACCACCTTGGATGAATGCCACCAAAGGATCTACTCTTTACACCCCTTATCTATGGATGCCATACCAACAAACTGGACCATAGTGGTAAAATTACAATGCGTGGACTTCACCTCCAAAAACCCCACTGCATACTAGTTTACCAGCACCTCCTACTTGTAGGCCAAATCAGCTACCTACACAACCAAATCCAAATTAAAAAAAAAAAGATAAATTAACCTACATATCAGGTAGAAATGGATATTTCCCCATATATCATATTATATTAGATTGCAATCCTGTACAACTTAGATTAGGTAGTCAAATAGGAGTAGATCCAATACCTCTAGTAGTGGAGGAAGAGGATATAGAAGTAGAAGTATAAGAGCAACCACCTTTGGTAGAGGTTGTGGAAGATAATGTAACTATAGAACAAAATAAAAATGAATGGGTTCCACCATTCTCCAAAAGAGTACAAGAACCCAAAAATCCAATGCAGTCAAAATTTGACATCATGGAAGGGTTGAAAAACTTGACAGCCATGATTCCCCTCTATTAGGCCATAAGAGATGTGCCAATATATACAAAGGCCATTATAGAGATATGTCTTAAGAAACCAAGAATAAAACCATCAAAAGTAGTTAATATGGTAGGTCAGTTAGCTGAATTAATGTTAGGAAACACCTACCACCCAAAATACTATGATCTAGGAAGACCAGTTTTAACAGTTTAAATGGTAGGCTTAAAGCTACCCAACACATTAGTAGATCCAAGAGCTATTATAAATGTTATACCCTAAGAAACCATGCAAAAACAACAAATCACAATATGAGGCCAACCAAAATAGTTCTACAATTGGTTGATTGATCTATAGTAATCCTGAAGGGATTACTGGAAGATGTGATTGTAATAGTAGATACATGGGAGTATCTAGAAAACTTTCTAGTCTTACAATATATTTCCATATTGGGTGGTTATCCACTTATATTAGGCCATCCTTGGCTGGCCTGTTGGAAATTTTGAGTATAGTGTTGTCATTGATGTCAAAGGTGAAAAGGTTGAGTTTTGTCTTCAAGGTTGAAACAATAAATGCAAAGGAATTTTCCATGGTTGTAAAAGCAAGCAAAGAGAATTTTGAAGAAAAGGATTATAATATTTAAATATTATTAAGGGAGATTTGGAAATAACAAGGGCTTCATTTGGTAAATAAAAAGGAAAGAGAGATTTTAATTGACAAGGCAAAAGGTTTACTTCTCATTGGTGAAAAAGACCCAAGGTAAAAGGTTTACTTCTCATTGGTGAAAAATACCCAAGGCAAAAGGTTAATATAATATTTTTTAAAAATATTATAAAACCTAAGTTTAAAATTGCATGGCACCAAAAATAAATAGAATTATTTTTAAATTAATTTGAAAGGTGGGCCGACATCTAAAACGTGCATGGAAAGCATATATATATCCTAAGGTCTTTGCAAATAAGAGTGTGCTTTTATTAATGCGAACATTTGAGAAATCATGCAAGTGTGACAGCGAATAAGGACAAGAGGATAGTGCTGATTTTGGAGCATAGAAGGAGGATGAATTAATGAAAAGTTCATGCATCCCTTGACGTCATCCGCCAGGGTGGCCCAACGATGGCTAGGCTTGTGTTAAGATGTTTGGAAGGTGGAGGTCTACGGTTCGATTCTCCCTAGCACCAGTTTTTTGAAGAGTTTTTATTTTTGATGAACGCACCAAGGAACAAAGGTGGAGGCCTACACGATAGGTCTCAACCGCTTGGCTAGCGCAAGTGGTTAAGTGCCTGCATTAGGAGGTTGAGGTCGGAGGGTCGATTCCCATCCGCACCAACATTAATAATTTTTGAAAAAGGTATGCGCTAAGGTTGTTTAATATTTGCTTTGCTTGGTGTTTGAGGGGTGTGCTATGGTATAAAAGTTTTGGCAAATAGGAGGTATAAGGATAATTTATTTTTGCCAAATGTTTTGAAGATATTGTTGTCATTAAAATTTTATTTTTATATATGCAAAAGTAGGAGTGATAAGGTGTAAATGGTTGATTTAAATTTGTAAATCAATGTTATTTGTCATTAAGTGGTTTGGAAATTATTTCATGAAAGTAGGGAGATAAAAGGTGTAAAATGTGTTTTTATTGCTTGTAATAGTGGCATTAAATTTAAAGGACTTGGTTCATGATTTGATGCTTTATTTTGAAAAACCAAGGGAGTTATAGAGCATTGGTTTGGAATTAAATTGAGCATATCCTTTTGAGAGGGAAATTCATGTGGATGGTTTGAGAAAGTATTTTGCTATCTAACCCTTGAAGTGGCACTAGAAAAATCAGTTGTTTGTGAGACAGGTTTTTGAAGACATATCTCCATAAGGGCAAATTAAGAGGTATGGGCACATCATTCCTTGTTTAAAGTGTTTTGTTGAAGTGAATGCTTTGGAGAGAAAAGGATTGTTTGATAAGCATTGTTGGAAATATTTGAGTTAGGATTTGTGATTCATTGTTGAATATTTTTGGATACATTTGGGATAGAGTTTGAGAACAAATTGTGCTTCTATTGTTGAAAGAAGTTTGAGACATTTGTGCTAGAGATTGTGAACTACTTGTGCTAGGTTTGAAGATAAGTTTTTGCATCTTTGTGAAACCTTTTTGAGCATGTGTTATAAGTAGTTATGAGTATGTATTTGAGAAGAATTGAGCAGGAATTATGAGCAGGTTAGAGGTAGACTTTTGAGCAGATTTGAGGTAGACTTGTGAGTAGGTTAGAGATAGATTTTTGAGCAGGTTTGAGGTAGACTTTTGAGCATGTTAGAGGTAGACTTGTGAACATGTTAGAGGTAGACTTGTGAGAAGATTGGATCAGTGTTGTGAGTAGATTAGATCATATTTATGAGCATAGCATAGGGGATAGAGTTCTCCTATGGAGAGAGATCCACAAACTAGAGCAGAGGGGATAGAGTTCTCTTATGGAAAGAGATCCACAAACTAGAGTAGTGGGGATAGAGGTCTCCTATGGAGAGAGATCCACAAACTAGAGTATAAGGGGATTGGTGTCTCCTTTGGATAGAGATCCATAAACATTGTAATAGGGATTTGATTCCCAAAGATTCATTGAGAAAAATTTATAAGGAATATTTTCTCCATGGAGTAGCCCACATTGGGTGAACCACGTTAAATCATGTCTCTCATGTGTGTGATGATGTGTGCATTGTTTACTACTTTGATATTATTGTTGTTATCATTTGGATTGAGAAGTAAAATGTTTTATCTTATACTATTCACCCCCCTCTCAGTATAAGCTTATGTTCTTCAATTGGTATCATAGCGGGTTCCTTCGTGAAAAGCCTAACAACTTGAAGGAAGATCCCACAAGAACATACATGACCTCATAAAATGGAGAAGAGGCCATGATCAACATAAAAGAGGAATTTATTGCTGCTCTTAGAAACTTGGAAAAGGTTAGAAGGAAGAATTCAAGTTTGAAGGATCAAATCCAAGAGGATGAGGAAGCAAAGATGGAACTTCTACAAAATCTCACAGAGCTCAAGGTAAAATTTGAAGAGGGAAGGAAAATTGAATAGGATATGGCAGAATAGTTAAAGGCAAAAGAGTTAGAATGTGAAAGGTTGGAATCTAAAATTGTCTCTCTAAGAAAGGAAGTTGAAAAGACTAAGGATAAGTTACAACAAGATATAAAGTTAGGGAAATAGAAAGAGGATTCAAGCTCCCAAGGAACAAAGATATCAAAAGAAGAAGAGCCCATGACTTATGCTAATGCATTGAAAGGCAAAAGCATCAATAAGGAAGAAGGCAAAGAAGATCCATGGATAAAATTCAATTACAGGAACAACAAAGGAAGAAGCATGCGACCATATTATTCAAGGCACTCTAACAGGTTACAAAATTTCTTCCATGGCTATTGTTTTTCATGTAACAAATATGGTCATAGAGTTGTACATTGCATTGTTTATGTGAGAGATAATGTTGATAGAAATTTCAATTCTTTTGCACCTCTCATGAATGACAATATCATATGTTACAAATGCAATAACTTTGGGCACAAGGCCAAATGGTGTAAAATAGTATTTCCTGAATTAAGCAAAAAGAAGGAGGATCAGAAGGTTCAAAAGAATACAACCTCAACAATTAGGAGAGAGAGAAAAGAGCAAGAAAAAGTGAAGTCAATGTTGGTACAAACAACTCTTCATGTACAAGATAAGAGAAAATAATGGTTTCTTGATAGTGGTTGTTCAAGTCATATGATAGGGGACAAGAGTAAATTTCTTGTACTTAAAGAAATCAATGGAGGATCAATAAAATTTGGTGATAATGGTTCAACAAAAATTTGTGGGAAAGGGACTTTGAGTTTAGATAATGGAAAAACAAAGATAGAGAATGTATTGTATGTCAAGGGATTGAGGCACAATTTACTAAGTGTAAGCCAACTTTGTGATCAGGGGCACACGGTCACTTTTCATCCAAATAGATGTGAGATCAAAAAATCTAAAATATGAAAGCTCATTGCAGATGCTAGTAGAACTACAAATAATCTCTACATGCTAAGTGAGATTAAGGGAGAAAAGTGTTTCTTATCACAAGAAGATGAGAGTTGGTTATGGCATAGAAGAATGGGTCATCTGAACTTTGACAACATAGTGAAAATAAGCAACAAGTAGGCAATCAAAGATTTACCCAAGATAAAAAGGCCACAAAACACAATTTGTGCACAATGTCAGCATGGAAAGCAAACAAGAACAAGTTTCAAGTCAAAATAATTTACGTCATCTGAACCATTGAAACTAGTTCACACTGACCTATGTGGTCCTACAAGGACAAAGAGTCTACAAGGTGAAAGTTACTTCATGTTATTTATAGATGATTTCTCCAGAATGACTTGGGTAGCTTTCTTAAAAGAAAAGTCAGAAGCCTTTGAGAAGTTCAAGGTATTCAAAGAATTAGTAGAAAATGAAATAGGTAGAAGGATTAAGTGTTTAAGATAAGATAGAGGAGGAGAATTTACTTTAGGTGAATTCATAGAATTTTGTGAACAACATGGGATCAAAAGAGAATATTCAGTAACAAGAACTCCATAACAAAATGGAGTAGTTGAAAGGAAAAATAGGATTATTGAGAATATGGCCAGAGCTATGTTAAATGAGTCTAAGATTTCAGATGGTTTTTGGAGAGAGGCAGTTCATACAATAGTATATATCATCAATAGAGCTCAAGTAAGAGTAAATCATCACAAAACCCCATATGAGCTCTAGAAAGGGAGACCAGCTACTATAAAATATTTCAAAATTTTTGGAAGCAAATGCTACATAAGATGGGAAGAGAAAAATTTGGGTAAGTTTGATTCAAGATGTGATGAGGGTATTTTCCTTGGCTATTCCACTAAGAGCAAAGCCTATAGGTGCTATAATAAGAGGACACATACAATTATGGAAAGTATAAATGTGATAGTTGATGAACAGATAGGGTCAAAAGAACCAGCTCAAGAAATTGTGTATCAAGAAGAAGAAAGTTGCCAAGAAGAATTAGGTGAAGAATCAGAAGAAGAGGAAACACAAAGAACACCACCTAAGACTCCATCTAGGTATGTGCAAAAAAATCATCCAAGAGATCTGATTATTGGAAATCCAGATGAAAGACAAACAAGGAGGAAGATAATAGGAACAAGTGAACATGCAAATCTTTCTTTGTTGTCTAAAATTGAGCCCAAGGATTTCAATGAGGCAAGAGAAGATAAGTTTTGGGTCAAGGCAATGGATGAGGAATTGGATCAAATAGAAAAAAGTGAGACTTGGGAACTTGTCCCATGACCAAAATATAAGAATGTAATTGGCACTAAATGGGTTTTCAGAAACAAGTTAAATGAAGATGGTCGGGTAGTCAGAAATAAAGCAAGATTGGTATGCAAAGGTTATGCACAAGTTGAAGGGATTGATTTTGATGAAACATTTGCTCCTGTTGCATGACTTGAGGCCATAAGGATATTTTTAGCTTTCTCAAGTTTCAAAAACTTCAAAGTATATCAAATGGATGTAAAATCAACTTTTCTCAATGGTGTCTTGGAAGAAGAGGTCTACATTGAGCAACTTGAGGGGTTTAGCCTAACTGATCAGCCAGATTATGTATGCAGATTAAAGAAGGCTCTTTATGGACTAAAGCAAGCTCCTAGAGCTTGGTATTCAAGGTTGGATAAGTATCTTCAGGAATAGGGGTTCAGAAAAGGAATTGTTGACAGTAATTTATACATCAAAAATGAAGGAAATGACTTATTAATCGTGGTTGTTTATGTGGATGATATCATTTTTGGAGGTAATAATGATAAGATGTGTCAAAAATTTTCAAAGAGTATGCAAAATGAATTTGAAATGTCAATGCTTGGTGAATTGTCCTTCTTTCTTGGACTACAGATTTCACAATCAGAGAAGGGTGTATTTCTCTCACAAACCAAGTATATAAAAGAGATGCTAAAGAAATTCAAGTTAGAAGACTGCAAACCAGTAAGTACCCCCATGGTTATAGGATGCAAGTTGAGTAAATATGATGAATCTCCTGAGGCAAATCAGACATTGTATAGATCTATGATTGGTAGCTTACTATATGTCACAGCTACAAGACCAGATATAATGCAGGTAGTGGGACTGGTGGCAAGATTTCAAGCAGCACCAAAGGAAACACATGTACTGGAAGTAAAGAGGATTCTCATAGCATATACAGATGCAGATTGGGCAAGAAGTATTGATGACAAAAAAAGCACAAGTGGAGGAGCATTCTTTCTTGGAGATTGTTTAGTCTCTTGGCTAAGCAAGAAACATGCATCAGTATCCTTATCCATAGTAGAAGCAGAGTACATTGCAGTGGTTGCTTGTTGTACACAGGTGTTATGGATGAAGTAAACTTTAAAGGACTTCAAGATTGAGCATGATCATCCCATCTCCATACTATGTGATAATACAAGTGCCATAAACATTTCAAAGAATCCAGTGATGCACTCAAGGACCAAGCACATTCTGATCAAATATCATTTTTTGAGAGAACATGTGATAGATAAGCAAGTCAAATTGGAATATGTTACTACAAAGGAATATATTGCAGATATTTTCACTAAGCCACTTCCAAAGGAAACTTTTGAGTATCTTAGAAGGAAATTGGGAGTAGTTTTACTCCCACCCCAAAATTAATCACCTCAAGGAGAGGAGGTGGGGAGGGGGCTGAGCTAAGAGTCTTATATTTAGCCCCAAAGGAGTCCCTTTGCCATTGATGTCAAAGGGGGAGATATTTGAGTAAGGGGGAGAGCATTCAGTCAGGGAGCAGTTTCTCAGGGGGAGTAGATTTGGAATCCAATGGTAGGAAAAGGAATTTTTAGAAAGGGTTGCCATCAATGACAAAGGGGGAGATTGTTGGAAATTTTGAGTATAGTATTGTCATTGATGTCAAAGTTGATTGTCATTGATGTCAAAGGTGAAAAGGTTGAGTTTTGTCTTCAAGGTTGAAACAATAAATGCAAAGGAATTTTCCATGGTTGTAAAAGCAAGCAAAGAGAATTTTGAAGAAAAGGATTATAATATTTAAATTATAATATTTAAATATTATTAAGGGAGATTTGGAAATAACAAGGGCTTCATTTGGTAAATAAAAAGGAAAGAGATATTTTAATTGACAAGGCAAAAGGTTTACTTCTCATTGGTGAAAAAGACCCAAGGCAAAAGGTTTACTTCTCATTGGTGAAAAAGACCCAAGGAAAAAGGTTAATATAATATTTTTTAAAAATATTATAAAACCTAAGTTTAAATTTGCATGGCACCAAAAATAAATCAAATTATTTTTAAATAAATTTGAAAGGTGGGCCGACGTCTAAAACATGCATGGAAAGCATATATATATCCTAAGGTCTTTGCAAAGAAGTGTGTGCTTTTATTAATGTGAATATTTGAGAAATCGTGCAAGTGTGATAACGAATAAGGACAAGAGGATAGCGCTAATTTCAGAGCGTAGAAGGAGGACGAATTAACGAAAAGTTCATGCATCCCTTGATGTCATCCACTAGGGTGGCCCAACGGTGGCTAGGCTTGTGTTAAGATGTTTGGAAGGTGGAGGTCTATGGTTCGATTCTCCCTAGCACCAATTTTTTGAAGAGTTTTTATTTTTTGATGAACGCGCCAAGGAACAAAGGTGGAGGCCTACACGATAGGTCTCAACCGCTTGGCTAGCGCAAGCGGTTAAGCGCCTGCGTTAGGAGGTTGAGGTTAGAGGGTCGATTCCCGTCCACACCAGCATTAATAATTTTTGAAAAAAGGTATGCGCTAAGGTTGTTTGATATTTGCTTTGCTTGGTGTTTGAGGGGTGTGCTATGGTATAAAAGTTTTGGCAAATAGGAGGTATAAGGATAATTTATTTTTGCCAAATGTTTTGAAGATATTGTTGTCATTAAAAATTTATTTTTATATATCCAAAAGTAGGAGTGATAAGGTGTAAATGGTTGATTTAAATTTGTAAATCAATGTTATGGGTCATTAAGTGGTTTGGAAATTATTTCATGAAAGTAGGGAGATAAAAGGTGTAAAATGTGTTTTTATTGCTTGTAATAGTGGCATTAAATTTGAAGGACTTGGTTCATGATTTGATGCTTTATTTTGAAAAACCAAGGGAGTTATAGAGCATTGGTTTGGAATTAAATTGAGCATATCCTTTTTGAGAGGGAAATTCATGTGGATGGTTTGAGAAAGTATTTTCCTATCTAACCCTTGAAGTGGCACTAGAAAAATCAGGTGTTTGTGAGACAAGTTTTTGAAGACATATCTCCATAAGGGCAAATTAAGAGGTATGGGCACATCATTCCTTGTTTAAAGTGTTTTGTTGAAGTGAATGCTTTGGAGAGAAAAGGATTGTTTGATAAGCATTGTTGGAAATATTTGAGTTAGGATTTGTGATTCATTGTTGAATATTTTTGGATATATTTGGGATAGAGTTTGAGAACAAATTGTGCTTCTATTGTTGAAAGAAGTTTGAGATATTTGTGCTAGAGATTGTGAACTACTTGTGCTAGGTTTGAAGATAAGTTTTTGCATATTTGTGAAACCTTTTTGAGCATGTGTTATAAGTAGTTATGAGTATGTATTTGAGCATAATTGAGTAGGAATTATGAGCAGGTTAGAGGTAGAATTTTGAGCAGATTTGAGGTAGACTTGTGAGTAGGTTAGAGATAAAATTTTGAGCAGGTTTGAGGTAGATTTTTGAGAAGGTTAGAGGTAGACTTGTGAGTATGTTAGAGGTAGACTTGTGAGTATATTGGATCAGTGTTGTGAGCAGATTAGATCATATTTGTGAGCAGAGCAGAGGGGATAGAGTTCTCCTGTGGAGAGAGATCCACAAACTAGAGCAGAGGGGATAGAGTTCTCCTGTGGAAAGAGATCCACAAACCAGAGTAGTGGGGATAGAGGTCTCCTGTGGAGAGAGATCCACAAACCAGAGTATAAGGGGATTGGTGTCTCCTTTGGATAGAGGTCCATAAACATTGTAATAGGGATTTGATTCCCAAAGATTCATTGAGAAAAATTTATAAGGAATATTTTCTCCATGGAGTAGCCCACATTGGGTGAACCACGTTAAATCATGTCTCTCATGTGTGTGATGATGTGTGCATTGTTTACTACTTTGATATTATTGTTGTTATCATTTGGATTGAGAAGTAAAAAGTTTTATCTTATACTATTCACCCCCCTCTCAGTATAAGCTTATGTTCTTCATGGCCATAGTTGATGCTTACATAAGTTGTAGGATAGGGAAAATGACAATATTAGATGGATAAAATATCAAAAATTGGTTATTTACCCTTCTACACAGTCAATTGATATGTTGGGAGAACTAAATTATGAAATTCTAAATGTTTATTCCTTGCCATTGCTTCAACAAGTAATGAACTTAGATGAGATGGAGTATAAAACTGATGAATATCAAGTCATAACACACTTTTTACAAGGAGAATCCTCACATTATCCTATAGAATCTCCACTTGTAGGTAGTTAGGAAACTCATGTTAAACAGATAGAAGTAGCACTTGGCAGAATATTGAACATTGACCATGCATTTTCAACTTTTCAAAAGGACAAGTTGAAAGAAATACTAATCAACCATCAAACTATTTTTGCGTGGGACTACAAATACATGAGGGGGATTGCACCCAAAGTCTACATGCACAAAATATATTTGGAGGATAATGTAAGATTGATAAGATAACCTCACAGGAGAATGAATATAGAAATGAAAGAAATAGTCAAGGCTGAGTTACAAAAACTTTTATCAACAGGATGAATTTATCCTATATCAGATAGTTAATAGGTATCACCTTTAGTTGTAGCGCACAAGAAAAATGGTAAGTGGTGAATTTGTGTGAATTATAGGATGTTAAATAAAGCCACTAGGAAAGACCAATTCCCCCTACCATTTATTGACCAAGTTCCCAACACCTTGGTAGGACAAAAATATTTTTCGTTCCTTGATGGGTTTAGAGGATATAATCAAATTCAAATAGGGGATGAGGATCAGGAGAAGACCACTTTTACCTATCCTTGGGGTACTTTTTCTTACCAAGTCTTATCGTTTGGGTTATGTAACGCACCTACCACTTTTCAAAGGATGGTGCTTAGCATATTTTCAAACATGGTTGGAGAGACTGTAGAAGTCTACATGGATGATTTCACAATTTATGGTGAAAATTTTGAATAAGCTATAACTAATCTAGAGAAAGTACTCCAACATTGTCAAGAAACAAACCTCTCCCTTAGTAATAAAAAATATTTCATGTTAATGCAAGAAGGGATAGTTTTAGGACACCATATCTTTGCTGAAGGGATTAAAGTAGAAAAATAAAAATGAAGTGATTAAAAAGCTACCCATTTCCCAAACACAGAGTTATATCTATAGTTTTCTAGGCTCTCTTGGATATTATAGGTGATTTTTTCAAGATTTTAGCAAAATTTCCAAACCACTGCATACACTGTTGACCAAATACTGTTTGTTTGGACTAGTGAGTGTGAGCAAGCATTCCAGATTTTAAATAAAAATTTGACAATTACTCTTGTGCTGAGATGTCCAAATTGAAATCAACCCTTTCATATTTATGTTGATGCATCCAACAATGATATAGGGGCAAAACTAGGATAGTAGGATGGAGATGAATTTTATACCATCTATTATGTTAGAAAACATCTCACGGGTGTTGATTTCAACTACACTATCACAGAGAAAGAGTTCCTTGCAGTAGTTCATTCTATATATAAATGTTACCACTATATCATAGGTTATAAAATATTTGTATACACAAATACTACAACCATCAAATATATGATGAAGAAACCTACGGTGAGTGGTAGAATTATTAGATGGTTTTTACTTCTAAAGGAATTTGATGTAACCATTGTTGATAAACCTGGTAGGGATAATGTTCCAAAATTTTCCTCTAGGTTAATATCTCAAGACCACACTACCACTGAAGATCTATTTTTGGATGAGCATCTCTTTACTATTGATGAAAAATACCATGGTATGCAGATATGGCTAATTACTTAACCATCGATAAAATATCTCTTGCACTTTCACCTCGATAAGCTCAAAATTTGATAGAGAAGAGTGCAGACTTCTCGTGGATTGATGGATGCCTATTTAAATTCAGGTCTGATCAATCATGTGTAGATGTGTTGTAAAAAATGAAATCATAGAAATTCTAAAGGCCTTTCATGATGAACCATGCGATGGAAATTTTATGAGAAGAAGAACTGCATTTAAAATTTTATAGGTTGGGTATTACTGGCCTTATTTATTTAAAGATACAATCAAATATATTAGGCAGTGTGATCAATATCAAAGGATGGATAGGAAAACTCTATGATATGAGATGCCACTTCAACCCCATGTGCATATTGAAACATTCAAGAAATGAAAAATAGATTTTATTGGGCCAATAAATCCATAGTTAAGTGAAAAAAGGTATATCTTAGTTTGTAATGACTATGTGACTAAGTGGGTTGAAGTGCAGGTACTACAGAGCGCAAAGGAAGACATTGTAGCCAATTTCGTATATGAATTCATCTTCACCAAGTTTGGTGTTCCCAAGGAAATTAGCACTGACCAGGGGGGCCAATTTACCTTGAAGATGATACAAGAGTTGATGAAGTATAAAATCCAATACAAAAAACCAGCTCCTATAATCTACAAGAAAATGGATAGGTGGAGGTCACAAATCAAAAGTTGGAGAACATTCTCACCAAAATAATACAACAACATAAGAAGAACTGGGTAACTCACCTACCAAAAGCAATATGGGTATATCGCACTACCTGGAAAACCACTATAAGATTCACACCATTTCAATTGGTGTATGGAAAGAATGCCATGATGCCAATTGAGTTTGAAATTAAAACCCTACGGACTACTGCAGAGCTAAACCTAAATCTAGATGTCACACAACAAGAATGTATTCACCAACTCAACTAGTTGGATGAATATTGGTAAGATGTGTTATAATGCACATAAGTCATACAGAAGCATAGGGCCATATGGCATGATCACCACATATGATCAAAATGGTTTAAAGAGCGAGATTGGGCATTACTTTATGATTCCCAATTCCAGGAGCACTAGGGAAAGCTCGTGTAGAGGTGGATGGATTCATATGAAGTGGTCGAGATAATCATCAATGGCGTTGTCCATGTTAGAACCATTGATGGTAGTGGCATTGTTCTAAAAATCAATGACCACCGCTTACAGTCGTATCATGTGCCTTCAATCCACGCAATAAAATCAGAAGCAGGCATGGGGGAGACCCCATTTCAATGAAATTAATTTATTTTCAGCAGTCAATGTATGCTTACATATTCACAAAAAAAATATTGTATATATTATTTTTATTAGCATAGGTTTTTTGTTTTTTATTTACTATTTTGTAGGATTACATGGACTTAGATGTGATTTGTAGGTAACTGGGTCAAACTAAGCTTATCAGGTATGAGGTCATGATTCCTCTTTTTATTTTATATTTTTTTGGCATGTTTATTTTTTGCAAAACAAGTGGGTTTAGATGCAATCTGTAGGAAATCGAATCAAACTAGGCCTATCAGGCATGGAGCCATATTTCCTTGCAATTTTGTTTTTGCTTTCTAGGAGGGTAGTAGAATGAAGAAAGTGCCAAATTTCCATCAGAAGTGCAATGCTTATTTAGACTCGTGTACACGTGTTTAATTTCTAACATAAGAAAATGCCTATATGTGGGTCAATGTAGCAGACATTGAATTTTTCATTGAAGAAAGGCACCTATCTTCAGGTCAATTCAGTGAACGTTGACTTTCTATCAAAGAGCAGGTGCTTATATTCTAAAATAGAAAAGGTGCTTATATCCATAAAATTTAGAAGGTGCCTATATTCCACATAAGGAGCCTATATCCTATACACAGCAAGCACCTATATCCAAAAATAGGAGGTGCTTGTATCCAAGAAACAAAGAGAAAAGGTGCTTGTATTCCAAATATAGACAGTGCCTGTATCCAAAATGTCAGAGTAAGATACCTATATTCTAGCCACATAGGGCACCTATATCTATAGATAAGACAAAGGCACCTGTATTCCAAAATTAAAGATGCATGTATTCCAAAACAAATACAACTCCTATATTCGACATTAAAGAAGCAACTGGAGCAACAATGGCATCAATATCCATGCACGTTCAACAAGTCAACCTTTTTCATGGACCGAAGTATGCGTATTTTTTTATTTTCCATGATGAAAATCGTTTGCTTCCCAATATTTGACCATTGGATTCCACATCTTCCTGTCGATGATACATGCATACTCTCAAGACACCAATAAATCAACTTCCAAGAGGGACGTTTTGTCCCACGGTAAAATAAAATAATCATGTTTTTCTTCATTTTTTGCATGAGACCTCGATACTAATAAAAATGCAGTACCCAATAACTTTATTTTGACATGATTACCTTACACAAAAAAATGCATGATATTTATTCATCCTGGAACACTGTCATCACGTATCGATAAATCAAATTACACCACAAGGATTTTACATATCATGATTTATGAAAAAACCACCCAGATATGTATTAATTTTTTCTGTTATATGTGTGCATGGTTATCATAAAAAACATTTCTATGTAACGTGCCAACACATATTCCATGAAACTATTGTCCAATCGTGCAACCCCCAAGTTTGAAATATGCCATGTGGCACCAATCGAGCATAAGGGAGGAGGTTGTAATTGTATCCACCTAAATCCGACACACAATTTAAGAGTTAATTATGTAGATTCCATAATTTTTTTATTATGAAAGATATATGCCTTGTATTCACATATACAATCGCATGCTTTGGCATGTTTAAAAATAGATAAAAATTTTTATTTGCAACTAGAGAAAAACTAGAACACAAAAAATCGACGCCATGAGAGGACCTTTAAGCAATCATGCATTGAGGAAGTATGAGCCCAGAGATATCTCAAGCATAACTGGTTTTGTTCAAAAATAGTTTAAGATTTTTGAATGGATGAATTATTGTTGTCTGGTCAAATAAGATCAAGATATTGCAATGGTGCAAGAATTCATAGCCTCCATGGATGATGATGTTGTAAGGATGTGTGAATTGGTCATACCAATCATGAAAGAGTGCATTGTAGAAGTTACCAGTATCCCATGTACAGAATATTGGACATACAAGGACAATAGTGTTGGACGTTACGCGCAAAGAGTTTTTGGGAAACCCATTATGTAGTTGATGTAGTTTGGATTGTCAAAGCGGTATGTCCCTAAACTATGGCGATAGGTATTAAAGTAAATGGTAAGGTTTTTCACTTACACTAGCAAATACTCATGGTTGAATGTTAACCACCTTTAGTTTATAAATAACCTACTGCATGGGGATCACATTAATGTCCTCTATTATCTTATGTACCCTAAAGGATGAGGCCAATCGATACCAGGCGAGCACAGTGATAGCATTAGGGTATCATGGGTTGATTTCATAACTAATTTGACATGTTAAGGCGTAGAGGGTCGCATCAGTAGCTGAATAGGATATTGTTGCATCAAAATCAACCAGTGGACAACATGAAGAAGATAATGAAGAAGAAAAAGTGCTTTTCTCCCACCACAACCAATCTAAATAAGCAACAAAGTAGGAAAACTCTGGCCCTTTTCAAGAAATATCATTTTCTACCTCCCAACATAGCCACTCTATAGGGGAGGTAGAGAATGTTAAACCAAGTCCATCAAGGGAAATTTCATAACTTGCCTCCTAAAACTCGAACTAAGAGGCAAAATAGGCTATCTCAAGCCCATTTCGGGTAATGTCACGACATGTGACCAAGTAGAGCAGTGATGGAATCTCTAGTCAATTACAGTTCATCAAGGGAGGATGAATAACATATGATGAAATATGAACTAGTTGCCCAAGTGTTGTAGGGCATGGCCTTTGGTGAAGCACCCTACCAATTCTCCAAAATAAGACCTCCAAGACCAATTATGGAGCATCAAAGAGCAATCCTCCCATTGGGAGGAAAAATACAAGAAAGAGCAAGTTGAGTTCCAAGTGTCTTGATGGGCTACCGTAGCATGGAAACAAGAATCTAATGAAACTATACGACAATTAAGGGATACAATGTGATGGCTAGAGAATAGGGTCCATTAATTGTTGGCCACTAATGCAAATAGGGTTGACGCTGTTGTATATATTGACTAGGCCATGGAACCAAAAATATTTTTCATCAACTCGAAGGAAAAGGTGACATCTACAGGGTTGTTCCATTGATTTCATGAGGGCATAAGATGCCCATATGTTCGATGCAGGGACCAATTAGAAGCCCCTATAGCAAATAATTCCCATGAACAAGAGAGCCCTATTTCATAGTGTGCCCCCCCTGTGATCAAGAGTGTGGATAGTGAATATGCTAAGTCATTCAAAAACCCTACAACTACCCAATCAACTGGTTAATTGATAGTTGAACAATCAAGGACTACCCAGTTAGCTGGGGAGTCTACTGAACATGTGGATGCTACTCAGATAGCTAGAGAATTACCTATACATGACCTTATTTTTCAATCAATTGAGAGATTAGATGAGCAAAATAATGTGGTTCAATCAAAGGAGTTAGTCGATCCCTTGATGGCTACATAATCATTTGATCAACTATCAATTGATCAAATCATAGCTGGTCAGTTTGATGAATAGCCCAAGGTCAAACCTCTTATTAACATGCTAATGGACCATGATATGTAAGACACAGAGTCATCAAAGGTCCAATAAAAACCACCTCCATGGAGGAAAGTGGTGATTGGTCTCTCGATGCCAATAGCTGATATAAAACTCCCAAGACCTACAAATAAATATTGACCAAAATCTAAGGCAAAAATTCCACCATAGAGGAGATCGAAGACGGGCCAAGTGACCACCACAACAAATAAAGAAGGTGCATTAGGACCACAACCCTAATGAATAACGGGCTATGTTTATGCAAGTCTTAAAAAGCCACTAGAAAAAATTCCAAGAGCTCAAGAAAAGCCTAAAGAAGGCTAAGAAAGAATGGAAGGCTCATAAAAAGATGATGAGAGAAATAGGTATCAATATTAACCCTACCTGACTAGATCAATTTTAGGACTTGTGTGGTTTTGTGGATGGACATTCATAAATTATGAGTATATATGACAAATAACTAGTGGGGATATCTTTAGAATATGGGGATATATGATAAAAAACCAACGATGTGATCATCGGTTAAAGCACCTAAACCTTTATTACCTAATAATAAAGAGGAGAATGATACAGATGATGCAACACTTGATTCGAATATAGCATGACTGTTGAAAGCCCATGTATTTGATACATCTCCATTTCTATCATAGGATAATCCAAATATTACCACTATAGAATGACTTCTGATAGATTATTTCTATTGGAAGCAGGCTGAACCCTGCATTTTAGAAGGATGCAACCACATTTACAAGACTACAAGAGGAGGACAAAATAGATAGATAGGGGTGGTGCATAAGAAAAACTAAAATAAGGAAAGGTCAATAGGTGCCATGAGGACATAGCAATACTTAGGCATGGGGGATGATGAGAACCAAAATTATTCATTTTTGTGCATGTTTTAATGGGATATTGTGTGGCATTATTAACATTAGAGATGTATTTTTATGAAATTATTACATGTATTTAATAGAAATTGATGTATTATGCTTGATTGGTGTTTTTAGTGGAAAAATATGTGTAGATGTAGTATTTTGTTGTTTTTTCACAATATTGGACCTAGCATTGGACAACACTTGTAATGAGATTGAGGGATGTTGGGGGGTTTAACAGATATAGTGGCATTGGAAAAATGCATCCACATTTGCTAAGGTACGATACCTGTATCCTAGACACAAGCTAGAAGGCACCTATCTCCTAGAAAAAGGGAAGCACATGTACTCCAATGATAGGATAAGCATCCATCTTCCAACAACAAGTTGAAAGGTGTCTGTCTTTGGATGACAGAGCGAGTGCCTATCTTTTGATAATAGAAAAAAGTGACAAGTCTTAGCAAAACGTAAAAGGTCTATATGCGGTGCCTTTATCTTGGTGATAAGCCAAAAAGGTGCATATATTTCAGTGACAAGTCGATAAGCACTTATATCCTATGGGATAAAGTGCACATTGACTGTTTGAATTAAATATTGTGCATAAGCTTAGACATATATTGTTGTACAAACTTAGGGAGTGCTATTGTTATCTTGAAAATTTTAATTTTAGCATGGTCACTCTTTTATTAGATATTAATTAAATTTATGCATGAACTAGCTATAGCAGATCGTGTCAATTGATTAATTTTGGAATAGTCTAATTTTGTAATAGGGGACGGTTGCATTCTGTATAAAATTCAAGCCACTCCTAAAGTGAAGAATCTCGATCTGAATCCAAATTGTTATTCTATACTGCATTAATAAATAAATTCTTGAGGGTTCTTATATTTGCATGTTAAGAAGAGTGATTGTGTGAAATAGTTGTATGAACATCTGGGAGAGCTTGGGCCCACTCTAGGCAGTATTCCTCCATTGTTTCTGCTTTCATTTTTTGATGTTGTGTGTTTCTTTTGTCTAATTTATTTTTTCAATTGTGTTTCTTTTCCTATCTAATTTATTTTTGCAAGTGTAATTATTACCTACTTTATTTATTTCTGCAAGTGTGTTTAAATTTCTACAATTTTATTTCAGTTGCATGCTTACTTTTTTGTAATTTTCTTTCAGTCATGTGTTTGATAATGATAATTTAATTTACTTTTCCTGTAGTTTCAATTAGTATTTATTTTCCTGCACTTAATTATTGTTGGTTTGGATGAAATTAAACTATAAGAACAACACACCCCCACCAAACCAAGTGACACATAGGCTTCATATTTCAATTACTACAAGTATATACTTTGCACTGGTACTCAACAATTTTACGAACTCCTAGATTGATCAAATTAAATGGAAGTAAAATAACTAATTTTAGAAACACCATTTTTTGCTCATCAAATACTACAACATCAATAAGACCAATGGAAAAATCCCTAGTTCTTTTAACAAACCCCAAAAGTGGGGGCATCAATAATATGATCAATCAAGATAATGAACTATCCTAATCAGGGTAAAATGAAAGATCTATATCAGGACATAAATTGTTCAAAAAACAAAAATCCATATTAGGACATAAATTGTCTGAGAAACAGATTTTTGTATCAAGACATAAACTGTATGAAAAGAAAATATCTATACGAGGACACAAATTATCCAAAAATAAAAGCACTATATCAAGATATAAATTGTTTGAAAATCAAAGATCTATATGAAGACATAAGTTATCTGAAAAGCAAAGCACTATATTAGGACATAAACTATCCAAAAAATAAAGCACCATATCAACACATAAATTGTTTGACAATAAAAGTACCATATCAAGATATTGACCATATACCCAAAAAAAAGAGGCATCTATTGACTACAAATACAATTTTATCTAATCGTTTATTCATAACTCAAGCTAAAAGAGTCATCCCTTAGCGATAAATTATTTTATAGGATATAAATTGTCTTATGGAATAACCTTCCCAAAAACATTATCAATCGTAGTTGCCTCAGCACTTGTCATTTATTGGGTTGAGAGACCACTTCTTAGGGTCTATTGATGACTTAATAAAGCCTATTTGAGAAGAGTAGTTCGATTAGCCTTCCAAATTGGTCTATATATACATAATTATATGTAAGATTATTTTTATATGACATAAATTATCCTATAGCATGAGATGTCTAAAAATATTATCAGTTATGGTTGCCTAAGCACTTAGATTTTATCAAGCTAAGAGGTTACTACTTAGGGTCCGCTGACAACATAAATAATCAATTTGTAAAGATCTATTAGGTTACTTTACAAATTCGTATATCTATATATATGATATGCAATAATTTAAAGATTGGATGTTTAGGATTGACCTTCATTTTCACAAATAAAATAAATTTGTTAAAAATGTCTCCCTACTAACTCAAGATAAACCATTTGATAGAATTCATAGACATCATAGCCCCACTACTTATGAGGAGAAAATCATAAATTATGATGGAAATACTTTATATGAGTTTCCCCTATTCTTGGTCGATGAGGAGGAGATAGTTAAAGATGGATCTACTAATTAGTCCCTTGAGGTGAATCCTGGGAAGGATAAAAATAATAATTTCAGACAACAAAATGTTGATTTTGGGAAGAAGGAAAGCCCGCCTAACCAAGGCGATAAAACTCAAGTTAAGTTTTAGCCTAAGACCAAACACTCGAGCAAGCTAAAGAAAATCTAGGGGAAAGGTAAGCCTTATGTTCCCCTCCACATTTTATCTAATATGGACTCTAAACATTCTTAGTATTTTCCCTTTACAGTCTAGGTGAAAGCCTCCCCCTTTCTCTTCTATGGCAAGAAAATGTTAAGTTTTTATTATAGGGTGGATGAGACCTCCACAACGAAAAAAATTAATAAAATCCTTGTGGACTCCCCCATCATAGCCGACCCAAAAAATAACTATGTCATCCTCAAATACCTCATTGAATCCTTGCATAGGATTAATAAAATGATGGTAATATTTATGGAATAAGTGGTGACCCATTTGGATGACATTGGGAAAAAGATGGCAAAAATAAATTCTAGTTTCATCCATAAAGCCATTCAATTACTCTTACCTAGAATCATCAAAGCATCATTTTCTAAATTTACCCATTTACACAATTTAGACAAAAATTTTACATCAATACGAATTCATACTACACAAACACCATAATGAATCAATAAAATTCTCATATATATCATCGTGTAGGTCTAGTGCACCATAATCAATCAAAATTGATACACTCAAATCATATAATCTGGTTGAAATCCTTAAATAAAATCTCTCATGCTACTCACATAGATCAAACTTTCTAAATCCATCACATAAGTCTAAGTCTCAGATCTATCCTCAGCTAGATGAGGTGGAAATTGGATCGACTGTTGGGATGATTGAGTCACCGATCTCATCCTAATATGTGAACAAGATCAAGTTCTTGAGGGAAATGACTACCTCTACTATGGAGGAATGGCTATGTAGAAAACTTGATAGTGTGTGCTCCTTATCACCTTTATCATAAGTTGGGCATATAAACTAGTTATCTAATTAAACAAGCCTCAGATAGCTAGGTCGTTTCTCCTAGTCCCTACTATAGCCATAAAATTCAAGGTGTCATATCGCTCTATCTGTATTTTATCTATATCAATGTAGGTCTGATCCCTCTCCAAAATGACCTGGTATCTCTCTAAAATAACCTAGTTCCTCTCTGCTAAAGCTTGTGTCACTTGCCCCTGTAGTAACTATATATGTCTCCTCATGGCATCCTTCTCTTGCTCAAATGCCTCCTCTGATGTCCCACAGGTCCTTAACTCACTATCATGAGTAGTAGCTAATGGGGCTATGATAAAATCTCTCAATTGCACTATGCCATATCTCAATATTTGTTGTAGGTACTCATATGCCATCTAGACATGTCGATGAGCCATCCTACTCAATCTAGGGCCCATCCTAGGTTGTTTAAGGACTAGTTTAACCCTAGCAGGATAGAACTAGTGATACCACTAGAAGTACCTTATGACCACCCCTACATCATCCAATCTAGGTTCCTTTATTGGAGGATCATCAACATCCCCCTCAATAAAATCCTTGATATCAGGAAGGTTACCATAGCCCCATCGTCTCTCCTAAGTCACCTATTGAAACCATTAGTACCTTAGCTTAGGAATTCATTGAACTAGCCTAAACTACCATTGAACCCTATCTAAATGATAGATTTCAAACTCTTCCTATGGTCACCTAGGCCATTTGACCCCTCTGAATTGGGCCAACTCAAAGTTATCTACTACCCACCCTACATGCTCCCTCCATGGATACCATATTATCTAATTCGGGTAGAGGTTGTCAATCACCCTCGAAGATGGCATCAACACCCCTCTAAATATCCTCCTAACCACCTCATTAGCTATGTCCCATATAAATTCTACAAGAACACTTGAATCTAATGGTGTTATTCGAAGCCCTATAGGTTATCTGATGGCTATGTGCTCCAATACCCAAATCTATAATAACATGCAAAAAATAGGCTCTTTCCATTCTTGTAGGCAACAAGGTAGAGAGTCCTATAAATATTGTATAGAATGAAGTATCCCTAGGTAAACTATGTCTAGTCATATCTTATCTAGGCTATGATCTCAAATATACCCCAATGTAGTAGTCTCTTGTTGGTATCTCCTACCAACAAATTAGATACTATAACACATAATAGCATTGTCAACCAATTCTACAATCTAGCCTAAATATGGCATTGATGCCAATGTCGTAACACCTCAACTAAAAATATCACTTATGAGTTAGACTCGAGATAGTTATATCTTGGTTACAACCCATTTGTATCCCTGCATCTTGGATAGGAACCTGCATAATCCTCTAGACATCCTCCAAGGTGATTTTCATTTTCCTTGTAGGTAGTAGAAAGGCCTTGCACTTAGAGTGACATCACTCATCTAGAGTAGTCAATAGAGCATGGTCTAACTAAATATTTGGCATAGTAGCCAAATGCAATAGTCCCACAATATCTAGTACATCTTGATCTACAGGTGTCATAGCTATTACTATGGATCAAAGGTTGCAAGAGCGATGATCTTTGCACTCAAGTACTTTTTACACTTATAACCAAGAAATGACAATGAAATGGAAAAATTATAGTCAAAAAATCAAAATAAGCCTAGCTTAAAATTTCAATGAATACATCAGGTAAAGCGTGAATCCTCCAAGTGGTGAATTCATAAAAGAAAATTTGTTTACCTATAAAAATCACAAATATGTCGATAGTGTATTTGATTTTACATATTCATGCTCATTGGATAAATATTCTTACCATGGTGACTCGACTACAAAAACACAAAAAAAAAAAATAGATAGAAAGAGAACATACCTCAAGTATGGTCCCACCTAGGCCTATTCCTCCTCTTACTCTATCTAAGTAGTGAATAGGATGTCCTAGTTGTCCCATCTCATGAAGCGATAGCCTTTTCTCGAGAGCCTTTTTTTCTCCCTATGCATAGTAAAAATAAAATTTAACGTGCTCCATGTCCCTATTTTACCCTAATTTGGGTAAAAACCCATTTTGCAATTTTTAACCCAATCTATTCTAGCTCCTTCATGATTGCTTTTTTGTCACTAAAAATTTGATGGGGCACCCAAGCTAATGGTAAATGAGTTTTTAACCCCATTTTAACCATATAAAGGGTTTTATTTAGAAAAAAGTTGGAAAAACATTATTTCACTTAAAGAGTTATTTTTTGATACATTTCACCCTGTATTGACTAATCAAAACCCAGTTATCATGTTTTCCTCGAAATACAAGCACCTACAAATATTTTATTTAAAAATTTAAAATGCATCAAAAAGAGGTTAAATGTAGATACCTAAAATCATATCTCTTATCTTTCATCGATTCTTGAAGTTAATCAACCAATTAGCCCAACCAATTACAACAAATAACTCAATCCCAAATTTTGGAGATAAAACCTAGCAAAGGTGAATCCGTAGAATCAGAGCAAATATTCCTAGAAGGAAATCCACTCAAAACCTAGTGCATTTGAAACTTTTCAAAACACCTCTTGAAGCACCAAGTTTGACCCCCAATGGTCATTTGAAGTGAATATGCCAAGAGGCAAATTTGCCCACCGACGTATTCATTTAGGCATCATATTTGCATTAAAAAATAAAAAATAAAATTGACACATGCAGAAGCCTACAAAGGGCGTAAATCTCACCCCAATTGACTACCTACAAGCATAGTTACCATCCAATATGATAAGGAATGGGATTGAACCCCTCCACTTCCTAAAATACCTAAGACTTGCCCAAATCCACCAAAACTAGCAAATCAATCAGCCAAACTTGCCAACCAAGAAATCAAGCCAATTCACATGCCATCCACCTCACCTCACCCATTTTGTAAACTCAAAGAGGGCCATTTTATAAATTGACCCCTTGGGAAATAATTCAACAATGACAATATTTGCAATGAAGTGTTGCCAACTTTATCAACCAGAGCAAACAAAAGATGAAGTGCTACCAAAATTCTCTCATGGAGCTAGAATGACTTCACTATGAAACTAGGAGAAGAGGACATTTGGTGTTTTGATCTTGGTGATATCTTCCCTAACAAGCATTTTCTCTAATTTTTCAATCTTACTAATAATTCTCCTTTATTTCGATTTGCGCTCATAAAATTATATCATAGACTTCATATTTTTAAAATCTAACCATTTTTGTGAAATATCTTCTTTGTCTTCATTTATAGAATCCATAGGAATCAGTTATAGAACTCCAAACCAAAACCAAAATCTCTATGTATCTAATAAAGGACCTTCCTTTTTTATCATTTGGCAGGATTTATCGTCCTCAATGGATTGAGTAAAACCATCAAGCTAACTTGCTCTAGACAACGTATTCACTTAGCCTTTCTATTCACTATTTTTAACAAATTTGGTATTCCATATTCCTCTAGCAATTGAAGCGAATCTGCTGAGAAACCCTATTTTAGGTGATGTATTCATGTAAAGCACCTACCCTATCTTTTTTATATAATTGTCCATCTCTTATCCCCTGGAACCTAGTATGAACCCATCAACCAAATCTATTTTAGGCAGTGTATTCGTTATAGCCCTAAGAAAATATAAATTTATTTTCTCATCTAATTGTTACTTTAAACAATCAATCCCTCTACTTAAATTTTATAAATAGAATACCTCTATTTCCTGATACACCCTATCACTCATCTAGTATTACTATTATAGTGAATCCGCCAAGCAAAACAATTCTAGCTAGTGTATTTATTTATATTTTCTTTGCAGCAATTTCCAAGGTAAGGCCACCTTGATTTTTGTATAAATAGAGGGCCTAACTATGCAAACTAGGAAGAAACAATATTTTGGATATTTTGTATGCCCTCAAATCATATGCCTATTTTTCTATATATTTTGCAGGTTTTAATGAATCTACCAGTTGTAGGAATTTTGATCAACATATTTGCATAGATGGTGTATTCACACTAGCCACTAAAATAGGTAAGTACCCTTAGTCCCCCAATTTTATAGTCCTTTCATAGGCTTCTCTGTCTTGTTTTTTTCTTGCTATTTCCCTTTTAGACACATACAAAAAAGGATAAAATAAAAATAATCTTTAATTTGGCTAATGTATTACTTTGCTTTCATTAGGCATTCAAAATTGATAGTGCATGTAGCTTTGCATCTAGGTTCATTTATGTGTTTTTAGCCTTCTTGCACCCTTATCCTCATAATAAAAGAAAAAAAAAATCTTCTTTCCTTATCATAGATGTCAAAATCATCATAAAATTGAATTGCATATAGGATAGAATTGTATTCTTGCATAGTTTCTTTCATACTGCATTGCATTGCACTTTCATCCATATTAGATTTTAAAATAGATCGCCAAAACTTAGATGTTTATGAAATTGAACACAATAAATAGATAAAGAAATATCTAAATCCCCTAATGAACATGTAACTCTCCACCAAAGATAAGTTAGCAACAGTTCTCTCCTGCCCAAGTGTGAACGACTACCCAAAAAGAAAATAAATCATACCTCCCTAGACCCAATACCCCAAAGCAAGGTGGCACAACCTTTTTGGCATCCCACACCTATATCATTACTATATTTGTCATAAATGGAAGACTTTAAATCATCAACACTATATATATTAATCTAGTCCATACATTTTGTACTATCAAGGAATTCATTTTCTAAACTAGCATTATCAAAGATTGATAAATCTATAGCTATATTTTCCATGAGATATTTATAAGTTGTTTCATGTTATTCCTCATTATGGTACTATGTTTCTTGTACTTCTTGGGCCATGTTTGCTCTTTAAATTACCAATTGTGGATGTTGTTGATAATATTGATATTGTCTCTGTTGATATCTTTGAAAATATATTTCTTTGATTCCATTGATTTAGAGAATTATATATACAATATCTAGCGATATGACCTTTATTACATATGTGAAAATATCTTCTTATTAGTTCAGGTTTATGTTGTGATGATGAGGTTCTTATATTATTTGGCAATCATTTTGTTAAAATAAAAGTATTATTTATCATTTCATCTCTTGCTTGGTCTTCTATTTCATATTCCTAAAGTATGTTGACCAATTTATCAATTGACATTTTTTTTTAGCACTTGGAGATATGTGACAATTGTTTTAAATGTTTTTGGAAGTGCTCTAAGTGCAACCTGGACAATAACTTTTTCTCCACCTTCTCTCCCATAGTTTGTAGCTTTGATATTAATTATGATATCCTTGCAATAAAATGTTCTGTGTTTTCACCATCATGAACTTTTAGTGAATACAATTATGATTACAAGTGTAAAATAGTAGCTTCATTCTTTCCTTCAAATATGGTGCATAATTTATCCCAAGCATTTTTTGAAGTTTTAGCTTCACTTATGTGTGCTTGAATCTCATATGATATACCAAATGTTATTAGCATTAGTGCCTTTGCATCTTCATATTTATATTTTTGTTTTCCTATGACATCTTCTAATGGTTTTATCTCCAATTACTACTTCCCAAAGTTTTTCAACAATAAGTATTGATTTCATCTTATTTTTCCATGGGGTGAAGTTTGGTCCTTTTAATAATTGATATTCTAAAAGAAAAATCTTTGTATTTGCCATGGTATTTTTAGAAAGTTTTTTTTGCAAAAATTCTTGCATAAAACGTTCTCTTAAGTGAAAAGCCTTTTTAACTCCCTAATGCAATATTGTTTTCTTGATATTTCTTCAAATTTATTTTCAAATATTTATTTTAATTTTAGTCAGATATTCTTTTCCAATTCACTTTTATTTCTCTTTAATTTTAATCTTCCCTTCTTTTAAAATTTAATTTTCTTAAGTAAATATCTTCTTTCTTTATTTATTCTTCTCACTTTAATAATTTTGCTTTCCTTTTTCTTTTCAATTTAATTTCTTTCAATATCCTTTCAAATAATGTTTCTTCAAATTATCACATTTATATACTCCGTTAATAATTATGATTAATAATTTCCTTCAAATTAGGTCCGAGGTGCAGACCAATTGGTTCCCCAAACCCCATATGAGGGGCGAAGATCTAAGGTTCAAATCTCGGGCCTCATCGTACTGAACACTTGTCCCTTTCCTAGTGTTTTCAGCGAGGTAAAAGGTTTAAAATGATTGTGGCATGGTGGTTATAGGGGCAAACTACACGAAGATCTATGTGGTGACTTTCAGGGTGGACATCGCAAAATACTGTGGCGGCCATAAAAAACCAAACCTACCCGAATTCATGGCGACTACCAATTCCACCATGTAAAATCAAATAATAATAATAATAATTATTATTATTATTATTATTATTATTATTATTATTATTTCCTTCAATTTTTTTCCTTTCAAATTTTCACTTTCCATTGAATTCATTGTTACTTAAAGACATTTATTTTCTCTTTTTTTAATTAATATCTTGTATGAGTTCCTTATATCTCCCTTAATTATTTTTTCTCAATATTTCAATAAATATAAATGGAAAATAATCTTCATACCTTATAAACCTTGCTCTCAATTTTATCTTCTTCTTTGCTCAAACTTGACCATTAATATTATCGCTCCTTTTTCAAAAACATCCTTCCTTTAAATAATCCTTTTCAAAAATATATTCTTCAAAAATATTATGTGAGCCTTTAATCAAACCTTAGTATTTACCAATGTGCATACCTTTAATCAAAATCTTAGTTAGTGGATATTTGAGGACTAGGGTTTTGCTCTGCAACTCATCCTGAGGAGCCGAGCCGACTTTGCGTTCATCGTTTGCATGTGTGATTTTTGGCCTCGTCACAGTGCTGCATGTGCCAGTGGATGGGATCTGCTGCTTTGTCCTTCCATTATTGATTCGCCTTGGGCGAAATTACTATTTTTTTTTTAATATGTCACATTTGGTTCCTCCTGGTTCATCGTTTGGTGAAGCCGATGGAGAAAAGGATGGCGGGCAAGCAACTTCAGAAGTTCATTCCCACAGTGTTCCACAAGGTAATGTGCCAGACATTTCTATTCCCCTCGATAGTTTCAATAAAGCTTGGACTTGGCTAGAGCAAAATACTGTCATAGGCTACTTGGGCCGTATCCTCTCTGATGCAATTCTACGAAACTGGTTTCAAAGCTATTGGAACCCATATGGTATCTTTGTAGAGTCTGTGCAAAACCTGACCAAAGGTTTCTTTCATATTCGGTTCTCTGATCCAAAGTGTGTCAAAAAAGTTCTCAGCAAGGGTCCTTGTTATGCTCATAGCACTTTGCTTATTTGTCAACCATGGCACAAGAATTTCCAGGTTGCCAATGGCGTCTCTCTTATTGTCCCTGTGTGGGTTGAATTCCCAGGTTTTCCAATGGCATTGGTCCCATTTATTCGTGATGTTGCCATGAAAGTTGGGGAATTTGTATGTGAAGAGCCTCAGCACTTCTATAATACTCGGCCTACCCGTCGGCTCTGTGTGAAAATTGATTTGGCCAATTCCCTCAAGGAATTTATTGATATTAAGGTAGGTGATACTAATATCCACCAGAGAGTGGTGTATGTCAATTTGCCAAACACTTGCTACAGGTGCTAGTCTGTCGTGCACAAGATTAAATATTGTCCCTTAATGGCAGATAAGTTTAAATCCAAGGGCCCAACCCCTGTTAATCAAGCTTCTAATGAGAAAAACCAGCCAACCAAAGATGGGTCTGATAGTGACTGGAAGGTGGTCTCCAAGAAAGGCAAGCATGTCCCTAGTAAAGGCCCTCAGGGATGCCAGTCCTCTGTCCATAATCCTCAGGGGGGTCAGCCTGTTGGCTCCTATGCTCAAGCCACAGTGATAAAACCACCCTTGCATGTCCCAGTTCCATCCCAAAATGCTTCCCCAAGTACTCAAATCCTTTCCAATTCAGCAGTTGTGGCTGAAGATATGTCAATGGCTCTTAAAGATAATGGTATCCTCTCTATCTCCATGGTTGCTCACCAGCTGGAGTAAAAAGAAGGCATGAATGCCCGAAGACGAAGGTCTCGTAGTCCAGTGCAGGGTCTACATGCAGACAAAAACCGACAACTGGGAAGCTTTTCTAGCAACTCATTTCAGTCGCTTGCTATTCTGGGTGACTCTGATGAGGTCAGAGGAAGTTTGATCCTCGACAGGTCAGAATGATTTTTCTATCATGGAATGTTAGAGGACTGACGGACCCAGTTCGAAGATACATGGTTCGCGATGATATTACTTTCTGTGCAACCAAGTATGGGGGCCCAGATATTGTTTGCTTGCAAGAAGTTAAAATTACTGAGTTCCAATTGCAGTGTGCCTGTGTGCTCATTTACCCTAATAGTCAACTTTTTTCCACCAAGCACCCTCCCGGTCGTGGTGGTGCTGTTATTCTCCTGGCCAATAAATGGCATGGGAATTTCATTGATTGGGGGGTTGACCCTTCTAACCAAGCTGTTTGTATTTTGCTTGAAGTTGACGGAATGTCCTTTGGAATTTTAAATGTATATGCCTCCAATAGTGCTTCGGAGCACTGTTTGTTTTGGAAAAGGTGTGCCTTTTCTTTGCCTCCTGTAGTTTGGATCGTCTGTGGAGATTTTAATATGGTTGAGCATGCTTCTGATAAAATTGGGGGTCTTAACCACAGGTGGGCCCTTGGTGAGCATGAAACCTGGTTTTTTATGAAAAAAAATTATGTTTGTCTGACCCTAATTCTTGTCTTTCTCCTGCTTCTTTTGATGAGCACCTTTGGTTTACCTGGAATAACTTTCAAGTTGGGCGGGCAAGGATTCTCAAACGTTTAGATAGAGCTATGTTGTCAGACCATACCCAGTTTTATTTTCATCGAAAGCATGGTGATGCTCCAGTTGTGGAGGTTATTGCTAGTACTATTGGGTCTGATCATTCCCCAATTATGTTCACTATTTTATCTTCTGTGGTACCTGTTCAGGGTATTAAGTCTCAGTTTTTTCTTAACACATCCTTTCTTCAGCATTCTTCCATGATGTGTCATATTTGGAGAGTCTGGAATTTGGGGGACAGACTTGTTGGTGAAGAAGGATGGATTGAGTGGTGGAATGATGCTATATCCCGAACCACAGCCCTTCTTCGCAGTTTGGGCAAGAAAGTTGCTCAATTTCGAAAATATAATTTGCTTGCTTTACGCACTGAACTGACAAAAGCCTCTTGTAGGATTGAAGCCAACCCTCTCTATCCTGTTTTGCAGGGGCATGCTGCTCAGGTTCGTCATGAGCTCAAGGTGGCAGAGCTCTATGAAGCTAAAGGTGCTCAGATCAAGGCCCGCTTACATTGGCTTAAAATTGGGGACAGAGTTTCTAAGGAATTCTTCCAAAAGTTACGTCCTCCTCGTAATGCCACTAAATTCAAAGCTATTGTGGACAATGGTATTCGCCATACCTCTCTACCTAGTATTGCTGACATTTTTGTTAAGCATTACACTCAAGTTTTTGCTGCTCAGTCTTCTTCTCTAGAGAGGGATGAAGCTCTCAAGCTTTGCATGGATGCTATCCCTAAAAAACTCTCTGTAGCTCAAAGAGAGGAGTGTGAAAAGTATTTGTCTATTGATGACCTTGCCTCAGCATTAACTCAAATGGCCAATGAGAAGGCCCAGTGCTTGGATGGATTTCCTTGTGAATTCTACAAGGCATGTTGGGACTTTGTTGGTTCTGATTTACACAAAGTCTACCTTGAAGCCATGCACAGTGGCTCTCTTGGAGCAATTTTTAACCGAGGTAATATCAAGTTCATTCCAAAACAAGGGGATCCTGAATGTATAACAAATTGGAGGCCAATTACCTTGCTCAATGTCAGCTATAAGATTATTGCCAAAGCCCTGGCTCTAAAACTTTGGCCCCTATTGCCTCTTATTGTTAGGCCAGAGCAAACAAGATTTATTAAAGGCAGATATATATTAGATAATGTCATTACAGTTTGGGAAGGTATGGAATGGGCTAGGCAGTCTGGTCAGCAAGCCCTCTTCTTGAAAATTGATTTTGAAAAGGCCTATGATAGAATTGAATGGAACTTCATTATTTCCATGTTACAGTATTTAGGGTTTGGGCCTGTGTTTGTTCAATCTATCAATATTCTTTTTCAGGATGCTTCGGCTGTTTTATCTTTGAATAAGCATCAAACTAGGCCAATCGGTTTGTTCAGATCTGTTCAGCAAGGTTGTCCCTTGGCTCCTTCTCTATATATCCTTGCTGCTAAAACCTTTGGATATTTGCTTGCTAGGCATGCTTCTTTGGGCCAAATTAAGGGTATTTCTCTCCCTGATAACAAAGGTCAGCTCATTAATGGTCACTTTGCTGATGACTCTTTTCTCACTCTTTTAGAGGAGGAACACTCAGTGAAGGAAGCACTCAGATGTTTGGAAGTTTTTATCAGGCCTCTGGTTCTAGTATTCGGTGGAGAAAAACTTCTTGTTATCGGCAGTCCCCTACCCGCTCCCTCCTTGGCTAGAACAGTTTCAATGGCATTGGATTTTACCAGGAGAAGTGTTCAAATTTCTAAGGATCCCTTTTGCCTTTTATGGTTCCCCTATTCAGTTATGGAACTATGTTCTGCAGAAAGTTGATAAAAAGCTTGAGTATTGGATTACTAAGAAGATGTCTCTGGTAGGAAAATTCCAGATTTGTTCTAAGGTCCTTGCCTCTACTCATGTGTATTACTCTTCTTGTTGGGTCCCTTCACAAGCATGCTACCTTAAGCTTGAAAGACTATTGAGGAATTTTTTGTGGGCAAACTCAGCTGAGAAGAAAGGTTTTCACCGGGTTGCTTGGGATATGTGTTGTTTACCTAAAGCTTTAGGAGGAATGGGCATGGTTGACTGTAAAAGACAAGGCACGGCTCTCTGTGCCAAATGGATCATACGATCCCTTAAAGGCTCGGAGGCCTGGAAAATCCTCATCAGACATTATATTTCTTCAGGGCTGCCTTTGAAAAAACAAGCCTGGAGAGGAATTGACCTCCCTTACCTAATTGTAATGCCAGTCTTTGTGAAAATCTCTGGTTCTTTTGTGATTAAAAGTATTTGGAAATCATGGCAGCAATTCACTCCTTGGCTTAAGTGGAAAGGGAATAGAGCCCATAAAGTATTGTCCATCAATTTTTTAAACATTTGGTGGTCTTTGGTGATTAACATTCAGGGAACTCCTCTTGCTCAGGTCCCGTGGATTCATGCCCAAAAGTTTTTTAAAAAAGGTATATCTACAGTTTCTGATTTTTATTCTCAAACCTCGAGGGATTGGATCCCTTGGCCGCTTTTTAAACAACAATTTCAGTTGAGCACTGGTGACAAGCTCACTTATGACTCAGTAATTGACATTATCCCCTTTTCCATGTGGCACAAGTGTGGGCAACACTCTCAGAGGCCATGGTGGAAAGATTGGTCCTGGTTTTCGGATATACCATTGTTGAATTACTCAGCTAAATTGGGTTACAAGTGGCTCTCCCCAATGTTGCCAATGGTCCCTAGACTTAATGATAAATGGGGAGATCCAGTGGTGGTTTCTGGTTGGAAGGCTCGATTTCAGATAGTTTGGTCTTCTTTTCTTGAGCCAAAACAATCTTTTTTTGCTTGGAGCCTTCTCTTTCAAATTTTACCCTTAGGAGACATACTCAGGCACTTGGGAGTTGCAAACCCTAAATGTGCATTCTGTAATGAGGATGAATCTTCTCCTCATATTTTCTGGTTCTGCACAAGAGCAAGGAGTGCCTGGGAATGGGGATGGTCTTTTTTTTCCCAATTCCAAGATGAATCCCTTACATGGTAGCAAGATCTGTTAGGGGATAAGATTAAATTTGTTCTTCCCTTGTCCAAAGTGTGGCACATCTTTCGAATTAGTCTTCTTTTTCACATGTGGAAATCTAGAAACAAGATAGTTTTTCAGCATCAAAATCCTTCTGATGAATTTTCTCTAGCTGACAAAATAGAGGTGTTTCAAGATACATGGTTCAATATTTGCAATCAGCAGGCTAAACTTGACATTGAGCAGGCGCACATGAAGGCACTTTTGGATGACTAGAAAAATGCACCTTGCTCAGTTAGCAGGGTTTTTCCAAACAACGCATAGCAGACGTCCTGTTCCCGCTCGAGGTCTCATCAACTGCCATGTCTGGTGCATGCACAGGGAGGTTGGGGACATGACATTTTTACCTACAATGATGGATGGAATGCACAGCAAATTCAATTACCATCATGTTATCCACCCAGAGGTGCCTGGGATGAGCTGGTGGAAGTTAATGGTGGCACACAGGATCATGCCTGGAATGCAGGGGATATAAGTGCACATAATTGCCAGCTTGATAGATCTTGAGGACAGGGTTGGGGAGATTCAAATGTTCATGAGGATCAGGGACACACAGATGGATTACCGCATACCTTGGCCATTCCATGGGACTCCAACGTAGACGTGCAGCCACAAACTTTCTGATTGCATGCAAGTTTCACTACCTATTTGATTGATGTTGCCTAGTTTGTAGTGAGCTCTGGTTTGTGGTTTCCCAACCTGTCGTTAGGGTTGGCTTGTTATTTCCAGGGGTGTGATCATTGCCACCCGCCACTTTTTTTCATGTTAAACTTTATTATTAATATAATTTAGCTTTTCATCAAAAAAAAAAAATCTTAGTTAGTGTGCATATCTGACGATTCTAGTCTCTCCTCATGAATTTCAAATTTTTTTACTTCTTTTGAGTGTTATGCATTTGCCAATTTTGTTTCTCTTCTATGTGCAATTCCAACAATGTGCATATTATTTATTCAATGTGTTGAATTTGTGTCATACATCTCAAGCATCCTCCTTCTTTTACTTAGGCAAAAATCCAACCAATGCAACTTTTCTCTCTAATTTCTCTAGTCTTCTACTAGTTTTCTATGATGTATTTGTTGATTTTATCTTTGGTTGTCTTCTTCTCAATGTTCTACTCTTCATGTTGAGGAATATTATATTATTTGGTACATGCTAATGTAACCTCATGGTACCTTCATGGCACAAATGTAAATATATAATGGATTAGGGTTGAGTTGATAGTTTAGATGAGTGTTTTAAATTTCCCCTTTCATGTAAGTGTCAATGTGCAGGAAATGCACAAGTGTCATGTAAGTTAGAGTGCAAGTGTGTATTGAGAGAATGTATACAAGTGTCTTGTTTGTAAGTGTGCATATATGTAAATTGAGGATGTACATAAGTATCTTATATTAGGAGTGCATGTAGAAGTGTGCAAGTGTCATAGAGTCAAGTGTACATGTAGAATCCAATAATATGATTGTAAAGAGAAAGATACATAAAAGCGAATAAAGCTTGTATACAAATTTTGAGCTAATATTGTAATTTTTCTTCATGTATGTTCATGAATTATTTTGACCATTTACATTCATATTTTATATTGTAAGTGAATTCCATTTCAATATTATATTGGCCTAGCTATAGATATTAAATTGCTCATATATATTTGTAGACACCAAAATTTGACACCTTCTAAAATACATTTACCACCCCACCATCAAAGCCTACATAATAAAAAGATATGCCTAAGTTCTAACTTAGGGATATAAAATCCTACACATTATCCTATTTTCCTAATTTATTAAATTTGGAAAGTCAACTTAGGATACCCTGCCTACCCATTGGACATGTGTCCCAGACACTTCATCCAACACCCTTGCCACATATTACCCACTCTTGTCCCCCTTGTCCTTGCACATGGGGTAGATTCCCAACACCCATGCCACAACTCATTTGTTGTTGTCCCCTTTGTCCCTTCACATAAAATAGGATCCCTCATCCCACTCCACTTGCAGCCACATCACCTCAGTTAAGTGAGGCACACTGAATGACTCACTATAACTGCCCCTTCCACCTAGAAGTTCAGATTTGCCACTTGGCAAGTTAGGCTTGCCACCTCCCACTTCCCTCTAAAACCCCAAGAAGGCTATAAAGGCACCATCATTCCACCAAGAAAAGGGAGCTGAATTTGCATACCGATAGGCTACCAAAATACATCTGGACCCAGCAAGAAATTATGAGCATGAGCCCAATTTCGTATCGTTGGTTCGAATCCCGAGGTAATTCGTTCTTCAGTTAAAATCGCTTGTCCGCGATTTCAAAGTGAAAACATGCATCCATGGTTTCACAACCACAGGTCCATAGTTTCCAGCCCACAACCACGTTTTTGCGATTCCATAGTCCCGAGAGCAAAAACATATTTCATCAAATAGATATTAGTAATTTTAATATTGGTAAGGCTTTATTTATTAGTTGTTTTCTGCTATCGGCTTTCCATTTGCATCAGTGTAGGGTTCATGTGTAGCTTTAGATTTATTGCTTGAATATATAGGTGCTACTAACCCCTTTGCTGGTTTGAATGTGTGTAGGTGATAGATATCTTGGATAAGCTGCTAAAGCTATGGAGTGGTCCCCTATTGGATACCAAAGCCCACTCACCCTTTGAAGCTGTAACAGAGGAACGAAGAACACCACACCCTATAGAAGAGTCGAAATATTTCCCCTCTTCTATCAAAACATTGTATCTCAGAGAGAGAAGGAAGCATTGTAACATTACCCCTAACACATTTGGGGAAAAATCCAAAATTATTGTAACATTGTATCAAATTTAATACAAAAAGGATCATTTTGGCAATCTTACCTCTTTCTTATATTCGATTTATTTGTGTTCAGTTAATTTGTTATAGAAATGGCGATCACGGTGGGACCCCCAAAGGGTTCCATTTTTTTGGCCTTGCTTTTTATTTGATTTACTGATCTTTGTTTGCACCTACAAGTTTTGGGAGTTCGAGGCACGCGTAGATTCGACTTTGGGTCGATAAATTTGGAAAACCCTATGCCCGAATTGTTTACTATGGAAACACAAAAATGCGGTTTCTATCCTGAGAAAATGCAAGCATGCAGTTTCTGTTCTAGGAAAATGCAGAGGCACGGTTGAACATTCTAAAATGTGAAGATGTGGTTCCTATCTATAGAAATGCAGGTCGACGGTTGATAGTTGTAAGAAGCAACAAAAGGAATACAGGTTTGTACCCTGTCTCATATTTTAAAATTTTCCTTTAAATCTGGGTTTAAGTTGCATTTAAGTAGATTAAGAGTCCTAGTCTTGTATGCCTTTGTTTGCATTTAGGTCCTAGGAATAGAAAAACTTACTTAAATCTTGCATTCATACACGAAATCATAAAGGGAAATAAACAAGAATTTGGATAAACATAGTAGGAAGCAATCATCTTGCATATACCAGGTTAGAAATAACCTAGGTATTTCATTTTTGGGGTTTGGATCTGTATTCTACTAGGTTCTGTTGATAGAAAAGACCCGTGCATCCACGGTTTGGATTTCCTGAAATGCGCTTGCATGGTTGGATAACCACGTTTCCACGGTTTACCAGAACTAACCGCTCACCCGTGGTTAGCCCTGTTAAATAGAATTTGGCCGAGTCTTACCTAAATTTGCAATTTTACCCCTAATATGATTTTGTCTGCTATTCCCTGTCTTTCCTACTTTCTACATTAGGCATAAAAATAGAATTGCATGTTAGTTTTGCATATCACAATAATCAAACAAAATCACCACACACTCACATAAACGTTGGAAAATGATTGGATTTCATCACCATTGGGTTTGGATTTCATCACCGAACCACCAATATTATACCCTAATTTTTGGCCAAAGTCGGCTCCAAGAACCGTCGTAGCTTGGAAAATTTGCATATATTTCTCTTTGGAGAGTATGACATTGACCAAGTGAGACTGGGTGAGGACTGGTAGGACCTGTGCTCCTTGTCCGGGTGTGGGTTTCATTGCCACACATGGGGGATTTATGTGACTTGGAGTTCATAGCCAGGTTGTCGAGCTGCGAGTATACAGGTGAAATCCTAGATTCATTTAGGGAAAAACATTGAGCACACGTCTTTTCATTTTTAAAACAATTAAAAAAAAAAAACTAATGAAAATCTAGCACCAAAAACTTTGTGTGTTTGTTTGCTTTGCGTGTTCTATTGCATTATACTATCATTTTATTTACATAGATAGTTGCACTCGATATTTTACCACATAGTAGCGTATGGTAGTAACTCGTAGTCGAGCTAAGAAACTAGTGTCAAACCAAAGTCAGTGGTCTTCCCCTATGGCCTCTCAGTCTGGCAACGTCCCTCACACTTCGGTGGTAGGACAAGTAGGCATGCCCTTTTCTATGTCCCAAAGTCTTAATGTAGGGCCTTCTAGTAATGCCCCTAATACAGACATAGACATTATGCATAGGGCTACTCACACAGCCATACCTGAGACACCTAGGAGTGAACCTCCTATAGTGGTAGATAGTCATGTCACCATGTTGGACATAGATACTGTTAGAATGTACTTGAATGCAGCTGGAATGGTCTTCCCATCATTACCACCACTCTCCATCCCATCCCATGTCATACCCTCATTACAACAAGAATCCACATTCACTTACCCACAGTAGTCGAAATAGGTTTTCACAAATCCTCTCTTCGAGTTGGCTACTGTAGCATTGGCCAATCAACCATCATCATCCAACCATCCACCCCTCACATTACCACAACAACTAACCATTTCCACTAATCCCTTGTATGAAATAATTCATGTTGTTTCACAAGCCCAAACATCCACTCCATCCACTACCCTCATAGGGTCTACATCTCATACCATACCATAGTCAATGGCGATACCCTTTGCTACTTACCCACCACTCACTTCCACTACCATGGTTGTTCCACAACCAACCCAGCCTACCACATCACATGTGGCGGTCCCTACTTCAAATGCAATTGCTATGCAACAAGCTTTCTTACAGCTACAACAAATGATTTTAGATAACACTAACCGTAGCATGAATCCTGACCCCAACCAATATTTGCGAGGGATTGAGCACAATTTTCCACCCACATCTCACCAAACTAATGCCTTTATCCAAGATCCATCTTGGGTGATGCGCCCTCCATCTACCACTATGATTCATAACCAACCATCACATCCATATGCTAATATAGTAGGTCAACATACCATCATACCTCCATCACCCCACCCACATCATAACAACCATCAACATCCTTACCATAACACATTCCAGCCAACCATACCTTACCACCCGCAGCCTACATACAATCAACCCCATTACCAACAACATCAAGTACATTCGAGTGTCAGTCCTATGGATGACCCTAGATACCAGTTCTTACAGAGTCATATTGATAGTCTTGCCATGCAAAATCCAGGTTTGCAATACCAAAAGCCAACTTTAAGGCAACTACTCAATCATCCTATTCATGCTTCGATGCCTGAGCCACCATATCCAATGGATTTTCAAATACCCAAGCTTGAATTCAAGGGGGAAGAGGACCCTCATGAACATATAACTAGATTTGTAAATGCATGCTTCAGAATCAAGAGCAATGATGCACTATTGTTACATACCTTTCCTCAGACACTAGGGGGAGAAGCCCAAGACTGGTACAACCACTTGCCACATCAAAGTGTTTTTACCTTTGAACAACTAGCGAACCAATTCTTGGAAATATTCGCCCTAAATGTCAGAAAATAAACCACATTGACTGATTTGATTTATCTAAAATAATATGACGATGAATCGGTCTATGACTTTGGCAATCGATGGAGGTCAGTCATGATCAAGTTACCATTTTCCCTCCCTATGTCAGAGATAATACGAATGTTCACGAAGAGTTGTGCTAGGCCCATCTCTTCGTTACTACAACTACAACAATATAGAACATTCGATGAGGCACTCGCCCAAGCAAAGCTAATAGAAGAGATCAAAATTCATGAAGGTGAGATAAAGCCTAAGAAGAAAGAGTGGCAAAATAAGAATCAAAAGGGGAATAACCATGGTCAGTCCAAGACCGCACAGGTTAACCAGATAGTTTTGGGCCAACCACAGTTAAATCAACTAGCCCAAGCACAAATCCAACAACCCCAACAACAACAACAACCACAACAATTGAATTATCAAGCGGTTCCACCCCCAAAGTAGGCACAAAATTAGACACAACCTACAAAAAGGCAACAACATCATTTTAAGCCAAAAAGAAATTACACACCAGTACAAGAGCCATATTCATTAGTCTTCCAAAATTTGTATGCGGTAAAACTCTTTACATTGCCAAAAATGAAACCTGAAGATCCTAACAAACCAAAGACAAAAGGTTACAAAGAACACCTCTTTTGCATCTATCATAGACAAAGAGGACATGATATTGAAGGTTGTCATGGCTTCAAAGGAATTGTACAAGATTTATTGGAGGTAGGTACAATCAAAGTTGACAACCCACTAGCCCAAAATAATCAAAACCTAGGCATCTATCAGACACCTTTGCCACATCGAGAGGTAAATCAACAATCGATGGGAGCATCAACTTCTACAGTTCCTCCCAATCAAGTTAATTATGTGTCTCAACTATCGCAAGGTTTTGTAGGAGCTATCAATATAGTTACCCGTGGATAGAGGCAAGCTAATCGCACAACTCAGGCTCCAACAACACAACCAACAAATGTGCCCATACAACTTGGACCAAGCATTCCACCACCACCTTTCCATAATCACCCAGTTGTCACCTTAAATAGTCGGTTAACACAAAGTTTAAAAATAGCTTCAAAAAAATTATCAATTTATGAGCTAATACAACAATCAACACCCCATAGGGAAGCATTGATGGAAATATTAAAGTCTATACAAGTACAATCAGAAGACCCCAATGCATTCAATTCCTTTGTGGGGAGTGTGCAAAAGTGCATGGAACCCTCGATAGTATTTTATGACTTCGAGGAAAAGCAAATTTTGGCAGATTCACCTGATCCACCATTGCACATAGTAGCTCACATCGATAGGAAGCCATTCAAGAGAGTGCTTATTAATACCGGTTCCTCCATCAACCTCATCACCACACCTACAATAAAAAATCTCAACATCCCATCATCTCACATCACAACTTCCACCTTCACCCTTAGGACTTTTAATGACGCTTTATGCTCAACTATGGAGAATGTTGTTCTTCCCGTCACCATGGGGGTGAAAAAAATACATGTTCTCTTCCACATCTTGGAAGGAGAAATGCAATATAATATACTTCTTGGATGCCCTTGGATTAGGGAAATGAAGTGTGTGCCTTCAACATTGCATCAATGCTTAAAATATGTACATGAAGGCAAAGTACATTGTATACCAGCTGACACAGAACCTTTCAAGTACTGCAACTTAATTTCAAACCCGTATGAGCCCTTGCTTCCATAAACACACCTAACTATCCAGCCACTCACCATTAGGACCATTCCACCTAATAACACCTCATCAAAAGCACCCATTCAAGAGGAATTGCCTATAGTTGACCCAACTTTTGCATCCAAAAGCGTCAGCTCAATTCAGCCTTCGAACATTGCATATCACTTTCCAATCACACCTAACCATCCTGCCAACCAACCACCAACTCCATCTAGCACACTTCCAGATCCACAACAACCATTCATATTCACAGCACAACCCACTCCATCCATCAATAAACCACAATCATCACAACCCGTAGTCTCACAAATAGGGCCACCTATTAGAGAAAATCCACCACCACCATTAGAGACGTAAGCTAACTCAGAAGAACCCTCTTCATCCACCGAGCCATTAGCCTCCCAACCTTCTCGAGTTGCAGTACACCTCACCAATCCAGGTATTGGTGAGTACATTATTGAAAGTGTCACAGTTACACCACCTATTGAGTCAGTCAAAGATTACGGTCACCCTCGCGACCCACCTTTAGCCATAGGTGAGATATACAAAATGGGTTCCCCATAAAATGCAATAAATTTCATATATGGGGGAGTAGATTCTTCATCTGGTCCACCTCCTCCGAAGGAGGACCATTTAAAAGAGTTTAATGAGAACATTGATTTTTTATCTAACCCATCATTCCCAGTGAGATATTTTCAAAGGGTTAATTGGCAAGGATATGGACTTGGATGACATGAACAAGGTCCTCACCGCATTATTGAGCCAAAATATAGAGAGCCAAATGACCGCTCAGGTCTAGGTTACAGACCTTCCATCGCAAGCTCTTCGCTAAGTCAAGCATTCCAAGAACTGGACATTGAGTGTGAAGAAGGAGAAGGAGAAAGTGACAAAGAGGATGAACCTAATGATGAAAATGATGATATAGATGGTGAATACCTAATCTATAATTTTTACCCTCATGTTTTTGGAACTTTCTCAGAACAAGCCTTACAACAAGAACCAGAATACGAAGATCCAACAGAAATGGCTGACCTTAGGCCAGATTACACACAACTCATTCTGGGACCTCATACAAATGCTAACAACTTCTGGATAAGCGACGATGATTATGAAGATGAGACATAAATAATATTTTTGAATCATGAGCACGAAATGCAAGCTAGGAGAATACTACAAGCAGAGGTGCATCATAAACAACATAATCAAGAGGTAGAAGAACCTCAAGAGGAGTTAATACATGCAAAATCTATTCGGAGAAATGACTGGTACCAAAAGAAGTTCCCAATAGACCGAACTCTCTTTTAGCTAAGCAAAAAGCATGAAAGTCCTGAACCAGAACCTCCTCCACCACCTTGGCCACTCTCGTAGCACCACCAATCACACACACTAGGTCAGTTGCAACCTAGAGAGGATGAGTCATCGCCTCTCGAATCGCAGCCACCCCATCTCCATCAAGTCAACATGATTTCTGTTGATTTTCTCACCCCACTCCACAATCCATATGATGAGGCAAAGTCGATCCATATCGACACTAGCCTCATTGCCATGGACAGGATCTCATCCCCGCCATCCATTGTTGAATTTATCCTATCCAAAGAGTTGTTGCGTGCTTCAAACGCATATATTTCACAACAATCTTCATCTTCAAACAACTCGGTTTTTCAAACTAAAATAGAGGGGGAAGCCCCTGAGACATTTGAGAATGTGGCGGATGACATCCATCTCATCCCAACTCCACATCAACTAGAAGAAGGTTCACACATGCTGATTGAAGAGTCTATAGACGTGAACCTTAGTCAAGACGCGGATAATCCCCAAATTGTAAAAATCGCAAAAGACTTATCCATAGAAGAGAAAGAATGCATTATCAACATGCTAATGAGAAAGAAAGAAGTATTCACATGGTCATATAAAGACATGTTTGGCTTAGATCCAGACTTGGTAGTCCACAACCTTACACTGGCACAAGATGCAAAGCCATTCAAGCAAAAGCTTAGGAAAGTCCATCCCATAGTCGCATTAATTGTGAAAGAAGAGCTACAAAAGTTATTGGATGTACACTTCATAGTACCAATTGATTACCCAGAATGGCTCTCAAATATGGTACCCGTTCACAAACCGAACGGAGGGATACACGTGTGCACTGATTTTTGAGACTTAAACAAAGCATGTCCCAAGGATGATTTTCCTTTGCCCAATATCGATCAATTAGTAGACTCCTGCACTGGTCACGAAATGCTTTCCTTAATGGATGGTTTCTCGGGATACAATCAAATTTGAATTAATCCCGAAGATCAACATAAGACAACATTTACAACACCATGAGGCACATTCTGTTATAGAGTGATGCCTTTTGGACTTAAGAATGCAGGAGCTACATATCAATGTGCTATGACGTACATATTTCATGACTATATGCATAAGATCATCGAGGATTATGTAGATGACTTGATTGCTAAATCAAAAACACGTCTTGAGCACATTGAAGTCCTAGAAAAAGCGTTCGATCGATTGCTAGAACATAAAGTAAGGTTAAATCCTAAGAAGTGTGTATTTGGTGTCACATCGGGAAAGCTTCTAGGATTCATTGTCTCCAAGCGAGGCATTGAAGTAGACCCAGGTAAGGTAAAAGCTATACTAGAGATGCCACCTCCAAAGAACTTGAAAGAGTTGCATAGTTTACAAGGAAAGATACAATCTATCCGACGATTCATCACACAACTCTCAGATAAATGCAGGCCTTTCAACCGCTTGTTACAAAAGGGGGTGATATTTTCTTGGACAACTGAATGTCAAGAGATGTTCGATGACATAAAGAAATATCTGGCTTCACCACCAGTTCTTATGCCGCCTCGAACAGACGTCCCTTTTTACCTATACATCTCTGCAATAGATTTTGCACTAGGGACCATGCTCGCACAGAAAAATGAAAATCATAAAGAGCAAGCTATTTACTACATCAATCGAACATTGGTAAGTTACGAGACAAGATATGCTTATGTCAAAAAATTGTGTTTAGCAGTGGTTTTCGCCACTAAGAAACTTTGACATTATATGCTAAGCAACACTACCTATGTCATCGCTAGAGAAAACCCTATGAGATATATGGTGATTTGCACTTACAACAACACCCGTATAGCTAAATAGATAATGCTCTTAACAAAATTCAACCTCGAATTTATAAGTCAAAAATCCGTAAAAGGTCAAGTGATAGCTGATCAGTTAGCTGAAGCTCCACTACATAATGATAAACCAATAATAATTGAGCTTCTAGATGATTCAGTATTCTCTGTCACAGAAAAAGAAGAGTCAGTTTCCCTTGAAGAAGAAGTAGACATGACAATGTTCTTTGATGGATCTAAGTGCGAGAAAGGACAAGGTGCGGGAGTTGTGTTTTATACACTTGAAGGAATACCAATTCCTTTATCATTCAAACTCGACTTCGCATGCACTAACAACAATGCAGAGTATGAAGCCTTAGTATTAGGGCTTCAATCGACTATAGCAATGGGCATAAAAATAATAAGCATCTTTGGTGATTCTCAACTAGTTGTTTACCAAGTAAAAGGAGAATACCAATGTAAAGAGCCAGTATTAAAATAGTATCACGCAGTAGCAATGAAATTGCTAGAAAAGTTTGATTGGTACGAAATTAGTAACTTACCCCGTTCGACAAATAGATTCATGGATGCAATGGCTTCTTTGGGATCTCTCATCCCTAAGAATGAGCATGGAGAAGTACAACCGCTGATCATAACAACAGTGCCCAAACCATCAATTCAAAGAGCAGAATCTACAGGTGAGAAAAATGTTTGTTTGATACATGTTGAACCTTACAATTCTTACCTTGACGAAATAAGAGACTTTCTCAAGTCTGGAACACTCCCAATAGAAATGACACGAACTGCAAAAAGAACATTCAAACAAAAAGCAATTCGTTTCACTCTATTGGGGGACGTGTTGTATAAACATGGGTATGATGGAATATTATTACAATGTCTAGATCCGATTGAGGCAGAATGAGCTATAGCAGAAGCCCATGATGGTACTTGTGGTGGTCATTTTAGTGGAATGGCCATAGCAAAAAGAACATTGTGAATGGGATACTATTGGCCAACAATGGAAAATGACTATTGTAAATATGTCAAAAAGTGCCAAAAGTGCCAACACCATGCAAATTTAACTCATGTACCATCACACGCTTTACAACCCATTCAAATTCTTTGGCCATTTTCACAATGGGGCCTCGATTTGATTGGTAAAATATCACCTGCTTCATCAAGACAACATAAATTCATCATAACTGCTACGGAATACTTCACAAAATGGGTGGAAGCAATTCCAATGACCACTACGACTGGACCTCGAATAACGGAGTTTATACTTCAACATATTATCTGTCATTTTGGAATACCCTCAAAGATAATTTTTGATAATGGGAAGTCATTTAAGAATAAGGATGTTAGAGCTTTGTGCAAAAAATTCAAAATCCAACATAGTTTCTCAACACCTTATTACCCACAAGCAAATGGGTAAGCTGAAGCAACCAACAAAATAATGGTATCCATTCTCAAGAAACTGGTCAAAGAAAATCATCGAGATTGTCATACTCAACTACCTTTGGCACTATGGGCTTACAGAACAAGCATCAGAATGCCAACAGGAGCAACACCTTTTTCATTAGTTTATGGTGCTGAAGCTATATTACCTTTCGAACTCGAGATACCCTCCTTGCGAATCGCATTACAAGAATTCATGGATGATGACACAGCTAGACAAGCACGTCTTGACCAACTGACACTTATTGATGAAAGACGCATCAATGCTCTAGAGCATTTGCGAGTATATCAAGACAAAATAAAACGTGCTTACAACACAAAAGTCCATCCTCACGAATTTCAAGTAGGGGACCTCGTGCTCAAAGAAAATCAACAAAATACCAATGCATTGCCACACTTGAGAGATAAATTTATGGCTAATTGGTTAGGACCATATATTGTAAAGCAAAAATTGGGACCAGGAACGTACAGACTTGCCAATATGGAAGGAAAATTGGAGTCAGAGCCACTAAACATAATGCACCTAAAGGCATTTTATGCGTAAATTGACTTACAATATATGTATATATATACATGGCTAAAAAAAAAAAATTGCACACATTTCAACATTGCATACATTTTAAAATTGTATATACAAAAATCTTTACTTGCATTTTGCATATTGCATGAAAATATTCAAACACAAAAATTCAAATTTGCATTGAATAGGCATATCATAAGTATATAGTAGCATTACAATATATATATATACATATACATATAAACATGCACTTGCATCCATCCCATCCCATGTTCAGTGATCTTTTGCAGCAGTGATGATATGGCAAAACAAAAACTAGTTCTAAGAATTGGGGGTACACAACTCAGGCATTCAGCAAATAACATTACACCCATAAATGTTTATCCTATGTTATACAATCCAACATTTTTGGTCACTCAACCAATACTAGCGTCTCTTCAAGGTTTGGTAGAAAGCTAGCTTGATTTTTAGGAGGTAGAGTATTGCATTGATTATGCCTTGTGTACATCAGATCCCAAACACAGTTAAACATTAATAAATCCAAGCTTTGCACAAAGAAATATGAAATCCATGAAGTGGTCTAGGTTACTTTGAGCGAAAAGGTCATCCTGCTCATCCCCCTGTGTGAATGGTTCAAGAATGCTGAGAGTTGGCAAAAGGACAAGCATCTTCCCTACCCAATTCCCCAAAATAAACAGTGGTTTTCACCACTATCAAAAATCCTGAATTCTCAAAAAGTTGCCAACATCAAAAACTTGCAAAAGTCAAAAAACAAACCCTCAAAGTGCACACATCAAACAACACAAGAAAAACAGTGAGCCCCATCACTCTAAATTCAAATCCCTTGCTCAAAAAAAAAAACTCAAAAATAAACAGTGATTTTTATCACTATATATGAGAGCAAGTATCCCAATAAATTGAAGAAAATAAGGGAGTCAAACTTGAATCCCTGGAACTCTCAACATTTGGAAAACCATCAGGTGATCCTCATTACAGGTTGGGTGGATAGCCTACTTTTCAAATGGTGGTAGCCTCCCGCATGATGATATGTCTGTCACATTAGCTTTTACGTGTGTACGAACCAATATTTGCATGTGGATGAGCTAGCTCTTGTAACCTAGATTGCCTAGTGGTCTAGTCCTACTAAGTACAAAATCTAGGATCGTGACATCCATAGAGTGATCCTCATTCTAGGTTAGGTGGATAGCCTATCTAGCAATGGTGGTATCTTTATGTGTTTCACAAAAATGAACTCACTTGCACACACAGGGATATGATGTACCTTGGTTGTCTAGCAATATTCATACCTTGTCAAAAAGTCTCGAAAAGTCATATACAAACATTGAATAGGACAAATAGAGTGTTTGAGTCTTTGAAAATATATTCGAGATATTTAATCACCCACCCATATCATTTCATAATCTCATCTACATTCATAAAAACCAACCATTCCAATATACATCCAGTATCATAGAAAAATACATAATGTCACAAAGTTGTTTACCCCCAGTTGCAACAATGAACAAGCAATGGCCAATAATAGTCTGAGCTATAAAAAGATCACATGAACATCATGCATCCCATCATATAGTTAGCATAAACAAATAATTAAATTTATATTACATATTAGATTACATCATCAATATAGAACAACACATAAACATTTAGATGCATCACAAATAAAAATAACAAAACATTACAAAGAAGCATTCATAAATCATCATAACACATGAGATAACCAATATAAACACCATGTATATATATATATAAATATGGATGTCTCAAAGGTACAAAATGCTCATAGGTTGTATACATTAGAGCACCAAGGCTCATAGCAAAATAATACACCACAAAATACAAAAACAAAAATAAGGTACACTAGCTGGTACCAACAGGATCCCTCCAAGAACCCTTAGCAGATGAAGCAACGTGGGAGCTAGACTTTCAATGACTTCTGTGGCTCATCTCGGTCCTCCGACTGGTAGTAGCCATTAAAGACAAAGGAGGAACATGAAGTAGGATTTGTCGCTCATGCAATATGTTCTCCAAAATATTGATATAGGTAGCCTACTTATGTAGGGTCCTCAAATATGCACCCTCACGAGAAACTCTCTAAGATATCTCCACTCGAAGAGCAACAACAGTAGCTATGGTGTCCCCTCCACCAGAACTTGACTATAAGCGAGTAAGCTCACCCTCAAGTCGAGATACCTCACCTCCAAGCCTGGTAATATCTGCATCCCTAGTAGCGATAGCATCATCACTAGGCCCACCCCGTAATCCATCCACCTTGGCCTGTAAGCGAGTCACCTCGCTCTGACATAAGGCCAGCTCACCCTTCAGGCGAGCAACCTCCAACTCCAAGCTATCATGCTCACCTTGGATAATCCCCCAATCATCCTCTATTCGTCGAGGAGGGGCATCCCCCTCTCCATCCCCATCACCACCAACCTCCTCAGGATGTTGAGATTCCATAGCCATCTTCTCTCTTGAAGAGCTATCGCATCGATGCTTCACCGACCAAGGAACCCATCCTCCTACCTCCACCTCGTCCCCACTCCCCTCATCATCCACAACTACACTCGACGTCCAAGGAGGCTGAGAGGTAAACCATACCTCATACTCAAGAGTGGTACCAATGTCATCAAGGTCAGGAAGATCAACATCAATATCATCAGAAGGGTCATCAACTCTCCAAAATTTAGGAATGAAAAGTAACCCTAACTCGTCTCCCCGATGTCTGTAGGTCACAAGTGCATCAGGCACACCCTGGACCAACTCGAACCGACACTGCACCCGAGAGAACTGAACATACTCCATCTCCCTAAGATGGGCACCAACAACCCATCGACCTTACCTGATCCTCTAAATATTACACATCCGTCACCCAATCCATGCCTCTCCAAGGCCTCCAACTCATAAAGTCTCTAGTAAGACAACTCAAAATATCTCTATACTCTGATGCCCCCACCACTGGACGACTAAGCTCCTCACTGAGTAGCCACCTATAAGCACGAGGAGAAGTGGCATCACAGGCACAAGGAAGACCAACTGGTCATCCAACAATGATGTGCTCCCAACACCAAATTTGGAGCACCAAACTACAACCTAGGCCCTTTCGCCCCCACCTCTTCACCTCGTACAACTCATTGTAGATCTGGCATAAGAGAGCGGGAGCCCAAGCCAACCGTCGAGGGTCATATATCAAACCAAGAATAATAGGTACCTGGTTCCATGGGATCCTCGATCCCATGGAATTGGGCAACAACATGTTGCTCAATAAATACATCAAAAATGTAGGAAGGGCTCCCAAAATGCTAGTCGCATAAAGATCCAAATAGGTAATCCCACCCCTACTACAGTCTACATCCCAAAGCTCACCAAATATAGGAAAGAGAGCCTCCTTCTTGTCGAGGCCAACATGGTAGGACCCTCAACAAGAATACAAAAAATATGGTAGATATCCTCCAAGGTGATAGTAAGCTCCCTCCATAGGAAGCTAAAAAGTCCCCCTGTCAAGATCCCAACGCTCAACAAGCATCGAAAGCAGATCCTCATCAGCTTAGACGGTTCCTAACCGCCCACAACCATCAAGACTGATGGTCTGCAAAAGAGTCTAGTCATCGACGAAAAGTGCCTTCCGCACTTTTTGGATAGCCCTCGACCACCTATGCCGAGCATCAAGAAGCTTAACCTGAAAAAAAAAACAAAAGGGTAAAAACATGAGATGCATTAGAAAAAAAAACAAAAAAATTTTCACCTACCCCTAGGTGATCAAAAATAAACAGACAAAAACAAACAAAACAAAATAAACAAAACACAAAAACATACAAAACAAAAAAAAAATCACCGACCCCTAGGTGATAAAAAATAAACAGACAAAAACAAACAAAACAAAATAAACAAAAAACAAAAAAAATGAAAAAAAAATTCACCTACCCCTAGGTGATAAAAAAAAATAGACAACAACAAACAAAACAAAATAAACAAAAAATAAAAACATACAAAAAAAAATCACCTACCCCTAGATGATTGAAAATAAACAGACAACAAAAATATACAAAAAAAAAAAAAAATCAATCGAAAACAAAAAAACAAAACAAAAACACAACTGAAAACAAAGATTCATCCACTTAATTAAAAACAAAAACAAATAAATAAATAAAAAATCACCTACCCATAGGTGATCGAAAATAAATAGACAATTGAGGGAAGAAAGTAGAGAGGGGAGGGCTCTGGTCCCTCCCCTGCTCCCCCTCCCATGGCTCCCCGGTTCTCTGCCTCCCCGGCTCAACCCAGGTCATCCCTCCCGGGGAGTGGTTGTTTGCAGATGATCTCATGGAGGGAGATCCTTCTCCACTATCTGCGCCCCTCCCAGTCGACTAGGGTTTTCTTGGTTGTTTTTTCGGATTGGTGCTTCCTAGGGATCCCTGTTTGGTTGGGGATCCCTTCCCTTTTTCCCTCAGGCTTCCCCCTGGGGTTTTTTACAGGTTATTCGCGTGGATTTGGTCCCATGTGTTTCTCGGTGCGATGGAGGTGATGGTTTAGGGTTTGGACAGCTTCCCACTATTTTGGTTCCTAAGGATCCCATCCCTGTGACTGTTTCCTCTTCCCGCTCGAGATTCCTAGTCCCTAGATCCCTGGTCCCTTAACCTGCTGTTTCTTTTTGTTTTTCCGGGACGGGATCCTCTTCTTTTTTCCCGGGGCGGGTTCATCATGGTGCAGCTCTCTGGTTGCTTCCCGATGGGCTAGATTCTCTCTGTGCTGGCTGTCGACTTCCTGCAGGATGGCTCTCGCTGAACGAAATGTTTTCCCGGTGGGCGGGATGGTTTCTCCACAGGAGGGGATCCGCCAAATCCGTTGGTTTTCCCGCGGCGGATCCTTTCTTTCTCGTTGGTTTCCCGGATGGCGGGATTTCCTCTCCGCTTCCGCTAGGGGGACTGTTTGTGGTGGTTTTTACTGCTTCCCGCGAGGCGAGATTTTATTGTAACGATTTTTCTTTGCTTCCTGCTAGGCGGGATTTTCTCGATGGTGGTTTTTGGCTACTCCCCGTTGGGCGGGATCTCCAAAACTACTTTCTTTCTTATTTGTTTGTTTCCCGTTGAGAGGGATTGTTTCATGCTTACTGTTACCACTGGGCAGGATTTCTATTTTGGTGTTCAGTTTCAAGGGATTGATGCCCTAGGCCCATTGCTTATGTAATCAGGTTTTGGGATCCTTGTTAAAACCCACTGTAAATACAAACACTACTTACCAAAAAAAAAATAGACAACAAAAAAACAAAACAAAAACACAACTGAAAACAAAGATTCATTACCAGCCCCACTTAATTAAAAAAATAAAAAATTCATAACCAGCCCTACTTATTAAAAAAATAAAACAAACAACACAATAAAAGAAACTAACTAAAGGTAAATGACCACCTACCTCAGCATAGCGGACACCACCTTCTGCTCTAGCCGAGACCCCACTTTCTTCTCTAGCCGAGACCCACCACCGCCACCTCCACCACCACTACCCTTGCCAATCTCCATCTCACTCATCACTCTAAGAAAATCAACAGATGACAAATGGTAATGAAATAAAAATGACAAGGCACTGGCCTATTTATAACCGCATTTCATGGTGAAAAATGTGCATCCACATTTTTTGGAGCACCCAAAAATGCAAACCCGCGGTTTGCAGCCTAAACCACAAACATGTGGTTAGTTCGGCGAAACTACGAGCCTGCGGTTTCAGGTATGCAAAATCGCGCACCCGATTTTACCAAAAAAAAACAAAAACAAAACAAACAAACAAACAAGTAATCAAAATAAAAACATCACCAAATCAAGGACAAAAACAAAAGCAAGAAATCCAAGGTTAAACGACGCCTACTCTGTGGGGTTACAAAACACGGTATGTTCAAATAAAAAATGCACACTAGAATTGCTAATAGTCACTAGGACAAGCGACTAGGATGATTGGTTCCTTTTACTTCATTTCTTGCATGTCAACTAACCAAACGATATCTTAATATATATATAATAACACATTCAATTGGTCATTGGGTCCCAATTGTTACCCACTCACCAATCGAGGGGGTAAACATACAAATTAAAATTTCATTAACAACATTCACTTTGCCACACCAAAGAGAGTTGAGTCCATTCATCAAATAAAGGTCGAGTGTCATTAGTTTTTGCATCGCATTGTGTTGTACACAACACAGTACAAAAAGGGGCAACTGTAGACACCAAAATTTGACACCTTCTAAAATACATTTACCACCCCACCATCAAATCCTGCATAATAAAAAGATATGCCTAAGTTCTAACTTAGGGATATAAAATCTTGCACATTATCCTATTTTTCTAATTTATTAAATCTAGAAAGTCAACTTAGGATACCTTGCCTACCCATTGGACATGTGTCCCAGACACTTCATCCAACACCCTTGCCACATATTACCCACTCATGTCCCCCTTGTCCTTGCACATGGAGCAGATTCCCAACACCCATGCCACAACTCATTTGTTGTTGTCCCCTTGTCCCTTCACATAAAATATGATCCCTCATCCCACTCCACTTGCAGCCACATCACCTCAGTTAAGTGAGGCACATTGAATGACTCACTATAACTGCCCCTTCCACATGGCAGTTCAGATTTGCCACTTGGCAAGTCAGGCTTGCCACCTCCCACTTCCCTCTAAAAGCCCAAGAAAGCTATAAAGACACCATCATTCCACCAAGAAAAGGGAGTTGAATTTGCATATCGATAAGCTACCAAAATACATCTGGATCTAGTGAGAAATTATGAGCGCGAGTCTAATTCTATACCGTTGGTTTGAATCCTGAGGTAATTTTTTCTTCAACCAAAACTGCTCATCCATGATTTCACAGTCGAAAACACGCATCCGCAGTTTCACAACCATAGGTCCTTGATTTCCAAGTCACAACCACGTTTCCACGGTTCCACAGTCTCGAGAGCAAAAGTGGATTTCATCAAACATATATTAGTAATTTTAATATTGGTAAGGCTTTATTTATTATTTATTTTTTGCTATTGGCTTTCCATTTGCATCAGTGTAGGGTTCATGTGTAGCTTTGGATTTATTGCTTGAATATACAGGTGCTACTGACCCCTTTGTTGGTTTGAATGTGTGCAGGTGACAGATATCTTGGATAAGTTGCTGAAGTTGGAGTGGTCCCCTGCTGGATACCAAAGCCCACTCACCCTTTGAAGTTGTAACAAAGGAACGAAGAACACCACACCTTGCAGAAGGAAGCATTGTATCTCAAAGCCCTCTTCTATCAAAACATTGTATCTCAAAGAGAGAAGGAAGCATTGTAACATTGCCCCTAACACATTTGGGGAAAAATCTAAAATCATTGTAACATCGTATCAAGTTTAATACAAAAAGGATCATTTTGGCAATCTTACCTCTTTCTTATATTCGATTTATTTGTGTTTAGTTAATTTGTTACAATATTATTCTAATCTTCAATATTAATATTTAGATATTTAATTTCGTGGCTTACTTAGTAAGGGACCTATGATATTCTATGGTAGTAAGGCTTAAAAAAAATAATGGCATTAGAGCTACCACTTAATTCTTTCCATTTTTTATAGTTATTTTATTAGCCATAATCATCTAACTTTATTCATTCTTGATAGAGTTATAGGAGGATATATCCACTTTTAAAGTAGTGAAGACTTGGACTTTATTTCTAAAAGGTATGATTGAGTAGATATTCAAGGGACAAGGATTAGCCACCCTAATGTGGAGGCTAGGGTCTTTCCACTTGGTTGAAGGAAAACTAGTAAAGACTAGGACTCAGCTAAGATAGATTGATAGTCAACTCAAAAGAAAGTTGGACACTGAATATTGAGAGAGAACCACCTCGTAAGAAATTTGGAAGTTTAGGGACATTCAAAGTCACCCTGATAATATTTTAGATTCTCTAGATAAAAAGAGGAGAATCATATTTTGTTCTAAGGTGAGACCTAAAAAATTAGAGATAGATTGTAGACATTGAAGAAATATTTCAGAGTTTCATTCTAGAAGATTGAGAAACATCAGAGCTTCCAAGATATTGAGAAGTATTTAAAGATTCCAAATATTGGAGGATCCTTTAATATTTTTTCTAGGATATAAGACTTGGCTTCAAGAGAAGGAGAAGCAATACACATATTTTACAATATAAATCTTCTACATAATAGAGAACAAGTAAGCACAAAGAAGAAAAAAACATTATAAGCTTTCCAAGATAAAGTAACATTACAGAATCGTGCTGACTAAAAATACATATATTTCAGTCTTGGATGTGGATAATAGTTTTTGTGTAGTATTCAATAGATAACCCATATTAGCTATTGAATTTATTAGTACAACAATGCACTTACAAACAAAGTTCAAGAGATCAACATGGAAAAGAGTACTAAGATGATAGTTTAATAGCACAATCATGAACAACAAGAGCAATGTTAAGACAAAGTGGACTCTAGTGCTAGGAAGGTGCTATATTATAGGTATAATGGAGAGACTTCAACATGACTATTGAGGATATTAGTATGTTATTCTTCAAGATAAATACAACATGTCCAGAGTGCTATCTTCAAGGACATCATGTCTATGGTGCTATTATTAAGGTAGAAGACAATGTGACTAGAGCTAAGAGATTAATGTGCGAATAAGAATGAACCATTCACAAAGTTACCATATGAAGAGCACATAAAATGAGCCAATCATAAAGTTACCAAGCAAAGAGCGTATGCAATGAACCATTCACCAAGTTACCAAGTGAATAGCACATACAATGAGCCATTTAGCAGGCTACCAAGAGAGAGCACATACAATAAGCTACCAAAGGAGACTTACAATATCACCTAAGGACAACAAGGAGATGTAGAATAAATAGCCAATAGGAAGCACTTGAGAAAGAATGATAAGGAAAAAAGCAAAATATCCAATTGGCAACACTTGAGAAAGACTGATGAGGTAAAGAACAAAAGAGTCATTAGACAACACTTGAGAAAGGAAGTGATAGGTTTTCTTCATAGACATGAAATTTTAAGTGTTAGAAGATAGCTAAAAGGATAGATACATTTAATAGTGTTGAGCAGAGTTGAGCAAAGTTAAGCAACGTTGAGAAAAGCTAAGCAATGTTGATGAGCATTAACCAGGATTAAGGAATGTTGATGAAAGTTAAGCAACATTAAGGAGCATTGATGAGTGTGAGTAAAATTAAAAAGCATTATATCCACTAGTGTCATATTGGGTAATGTTTATACATTACACTCATATTTTTTTGGTGCATATTTAATACTTTGGATGGAAAGATCGAATTTGAATTAAATTAAGTGGAATGCACCTTGATTAATTATTATAAGGTTATATTTTATTTTTATTAGATATGGAGTAATAAAGGATGCTACAAGGTATAATAATATTATTTGAAGAATAGTAAATTTGAATTTTTTTTAAGGATTTAAGTTTTTGAAGAATCAGAGAATTAAGGAGTTAAGTATTTGAGTTTAGCTTTTGAAAATTTGAAGGTTTAAAGCTATTTGAAAGTTTTGAAAGTATTTTTGAAATTTTGAATACTTTAAAAACTTTGAATTTGAAATTTGAAATTTTGCAAATTTATTTTATTAGGGAGTTAAAAGGGTTTCTACATCAAAAGGATGAGAGAATTTTAAAATTTGCAAATTTCATAGTTGAAGGATATTAATTGACTTGGAAGTATAGGGTTTACTACTTCAAATATTTCAAAAACTTAATGAGTTCCATTATGTCAAATAATAACAAATTTCCTTTCTGAATCTCAATTTTTGAAAGGATCAAATTTTGCATCATGGAAGAACAAAATGAAATCAATTCTTATTGTAGAAAAACTCTGGGATATAGTAAATGGAACAAAGAAAAATCCTAGTGAGGATGAAAGAGAAATACAAAAATTTGAATAAGTTAATGCAAAGGCTCTCATGTTAATAACATTTGGAATAGTTGATGAAATACAACCATACTTCAATGGAGCAAAAAAATATATAGATGGATGGAATACATTATGCAAAATATTTTAAGGAAAAAATAAAGAGATAATTCTAAATTTAAAATCTCAGTTATACTCCTTAAAGATTAATAGTAGAGAAAGTATAGAACTCTTTCTTTGAAAATTAGCAAATATAAAAGCAAAACTATTAACTCTAGGAGAAAAATAGAAGATAAATTTCTTGTTCAAGTTACACTAAGGGAACTTCTAGAAAGTTATAAACATTTAGTTACTTCTTTACAAGTCCTAAGCAAAGAGACTACATTTGATGACTTAAACAATATTCTTCAGGAATATGAAGTAGAGAACTTATTTCAAGAAACTCAAGAATTAGAAGAAACATCTAAAGAAAATGAATTCAAAGCTCTTACAATAAAACTCTCTATCAATGAAGATGTTCATTTTTCAAAGAATTATGAAGATACTAATGTTGCAAATGCTATAGAACATCATAATATAAGAAGAGAGACATCAAATAAATGACATATAAATATCAAGACCACAACTAAAAAGAACAAAATAAATAAATAGAAGAATATCAGGAAAGTAAAGAAGAAGAAATCTAAAAGAGATACAATTCAAAAACATGTGCCAAAACAAGAACCTAAAACTGAAGATAAATCTCAACCAGAGATTTAAGGTCACTTGAAGATTGAAGACAAACACAAAGACCAAGATTAAAGACTAAATTTTTCAATAACCACATGATGTAATATAGGGGGATGTTGAGGAATATTACATTATTTGGTACATGCTAATGTACCCCCATGGTACCTTCATGGTACAAATGTAAATATGTAATAGAAGGTCGAATCTATAGTTTAGATGAGTGTTTTATATTTACCCTTTCATGTAAGTGTCAATGTGTAAGAAATGCACAAGTGTCATGTAAGTTAGAGTGCAAGTGTGTATTGAGAGAATGTGCACAAGTGTCTTGTATGTAAGTGTGCAAATATATAAAGTGAGGATGTGCATAAGTGTCTTAGATTATGAGTGCATGTAGAAGTGTGCAAGTTTCATAGAGTCAAGTGTGCATGTAAGAATAAAGTGAAGAGTCTAGTATGCAAGTGGCAAGATGATAAGCCAAAGGTCATGAGAGTTTTCATATGGAGAGAAATAGTCAAGTATATGAAGATTCATCTTCTATGTCTATATTATGGAGATAAAGCTCCATGAAAACAAAATCAGAGAATCCGATTATCTAATTGTAAAGAGGAAGATACAAAAAAATGAATAAAGCTTGTATACATATTTTGAGCAATTAATATTGTAAGTTTTCTTCATGCATGTTCATGAATGATTTTGGACATTTACATTCATATTTGATATTGTAAGAGGATGTTATATCATTATTATATTGGACTAGATGTACATATTAAATTTCTCATATATATTATTCTACTCTTCAATATTAATATTTAGACCTTTAATATTGTGGCTTATTTATTAAGGGACCTATAATATTGTGTGGTAGTAAGGCTTAAAATCCAATACTTTCTTCATTTCTCATGGCGCTCTCACTATGGACTCTTCACCTTGGCACTTGATTAGTCATATCTTCCTCACTATTTCATTCTTGTCTCTATTTAAATAGGCATTTCCATCTTGGCTATCTTGCTTCAATTTGCTTTCAACATTGCTTTCTCACCATGTTTTTTCCTTCATACAACTTTAACTTATTCTTTTGTTATCTCCTCCAATAGGCCACTCTTCAATGGAACTCTCATGATTCAGTCTATGGTGGCTTTGATATCACTCTTAGCAAATAAGCTATACTTCAAACAATATCACTATAAACAAATCTCACACAATGTCATAAAAACGCATTCAAACACACTATATTTCATAGATCATACAATAGTATTCCACTACTAATGAAGTATTGAAATTTTAATACTTACATCCCCCATGTTTTCTCTTCATATAGCCTTTACAACGACTCTTGACATTTCAACTTCATATAACTATTCATCTTCTTAGACTCTTCAATATTTTGGAAAATATGACTCTTCATATTTCTCATATGAGAAATATATTTTATTAACTCCTAATAATGAAAAACTCTAAATGAATCATATTTACAAAATACTTACAAGTACCAAGTAATGTAATAAACTCCAAAAAAATATGTCCATTTTTACTTTTGGAATCATTCCTAGTCCCTATTACCTTTTCTAATATAAACTAATCTAATCTAAATACTAAAAATAAAATAGAAGAAATTAAATGCGTGAAGGTAATGGTGTGAGAAATTAAAGTAAATTGCATGAAAATTAAATATTATGAAGGGTGTGTGATTGATCAATGCATAAAAAAATTGAATAACATTTATATGCTCCCATGCATATGAAATTAATATAATAGAATGAAAGGACTAAGAGGTGAAAAGGTAGATCCACAATTACTATGCAATCCATACTGAATCCATAGTCTAAAAGAGTAATGCCACAATTGGAAAGCAAATGTCTTGTAGTCTTTTTATTATTCTCAAAGTTAAAGTATAAGTGGAATCCATAGAGTGTAGCTCTAATTTCCTTAATAGAAAAAATATTTTTACAATTGAGCCCTTAGCTCCTATCTATAGTCAATTATTTACCTCAAATTTACCTGGGATAACAAACTTCTATATCTAGTAAATCTACTAGTTTAGAAGTATCTTTAGCAAAATGATGTACCACTAAATGTTACATGCTTCAAAAATAATTCTTGGACTACTTAGAAGTTTTCAATTTTGTTTTTAGCACCACAAAATGATAAAATATATATTTCAAATTGGTTTCCTCAAGTATTGTGCTTCCTTGTGCTACTTGACCCAATGATGAGTGATTTGCTACTGGGAAGGGGATAGTTTCCTACTTCTATAAAATACTAATTTGCTCATGTGTGAGTGTAGTGAAAATTTCACTACAATAGGTAAACACAACCTAAAGGAGGATTTTCAAGTAGGGTTGCTATCCAAAGCCAAGCAAGATGAGGGTACTGAAAGATCCCTCTAACTATCAAATAGTTGATGCTAGAAAGATGTTGATAAGGGGGATCCTACATCAAAAGCTACTATTCAATTCAAAGCTCCCCATGCCATGAAGTAAGGTTGACCACTAGGACTAGATAGCCAAAGAAATTTGACCTTTTTAGTGGTAACTAAGCCAAGTCGCAACACAAACAAGGACCCCAAAGCCATTCTAATGTTAACTAAAAGGGCTTCATTGTCGACATGGTTCCTACTTACTCTATGACCCCAAATCCACCCCTCAATTAGATGGATGAGTTTGGAAACTAAACCAACCCTCTTTTGATAATTGGGTTTTAAAGCAACTTGTATCCTAGGGTTGTTACAAAATATTACCAGCAACATACCCATGAAGTGAAACCCAAGGACTAGATAGGAAGAAAAGAAAAGGTGCAATGATCAGTAAGCTTTTCAAATAGGCTAGATCATCTAAAGGTTCTTCTAAGGTATCATGAAAAAAGAGAAATAATGGAAAAACCTTACCAGACAAAGAGAGTAGCTCAGGAACACTCATCAAGTGAGGACGCATGGATGGTCCCAACATAAAGGTAATATCAAAGAAGAGGAGAAAGAGCACTACCAGAGCAACCAAATTCTTGGAGATAGTCTTAGAATAAAGGCTACTCTCAAATCCTAATGACCTATCCCCAAAGGAGGGAAGATGGTAAAATAGGTTAAAACTAAGAAGATGGAAATATCCTAAAGATCATATAATGCATGGAGACCTAGTCACTAATTACTACGGTAAGAGATAATTAACATAGTGACAACCAGATCTAGTGGGAGGATGAGTGAAACTATAACTTGGTGATCAAAGAAAATATAAGAATGGGATTCACACCATCTTGAGATCCATAACAAGGCTCTATTGACCAGCATAGGTTGATGTCTTCTAGGACTAAGTTTCCATGAAGAGAAGAATCCATTATTAACACCTATAGAGGACACCACCCCACTTTTTATGCGCTCATAATGATTATACCTCATATCAAATCTAGAATATTCCAAAAATGAATGCAACATCACACCTCGAGTGCAAAAAAAAATAGATAGGTTTTCATGCTCCAATAATTTTAGAAGGTAATTTTAAATTTTGGTTGCATAAATAGTTGATTTTTAACATAGATATAGGGAGAAATAACAATATCTCATCATTCCTAGTATCTAGCCCATTTAGAGTTCTCCTCTCCATCTCTCTTGTGTATTTATCTAGACTTGAGTATCGAGTCATTCTATATATAGAACCCTTCGATCCCTTTCATTTTGGCATATGTATCTCACTAGTTTTAACATACATATATATGTAAGAGCTATGACTATTTACCTTCTACTATAAATTTGCATGGGAACCTCGTGACTAGTATCTTTTCCTTGTGTAAATTTCATAATAAATGTGTATGCTATGATGAGATCATGTTCACTTTCCTGGTATGGGTGACTCATGTGCTCATTAATCCCATTAAAGCATAGATAACACTTGTATTTTTTGGTACATCACCACCTTTATTCTAATACATATATTTTATTTTCTTTCCTTTACTACTTTCCTCCTAATATTTTTTCCAAACAGACTTGGTATACTAGGTTAGAATAATAAGTATTCCAAGAACACACTCAGACAAGGAGCCAACCTTGTTAATAAATCATGAAGGTTGTCCTTGGAGCCACATCCCATGCTCCCTAAAATTCTCAAATTGTATGCTTTATACAAGGTGTAGGCATAGGATACACCCAACAATAACAAATGGTCACTATATGAAAGCATAAATTAGAGCAGATATGGTTCCCAAAACTTTAATTAGCACACCTGATGGGACCAATAACATCAAAAGGTGCTAAATTTGAGACTCTAATGAAGGTCCTAGTTGTTCACTTATTGAAGATTTATGAATATTCACCTAGTGACTCCACTGAAAATAAATCTCCAAAAGAAACCACTTAGAAGGATATCAAATTGGAATTCTAGTTTAGATACAAATCTATCAGCTTGAAGAATAAGTGCTAAATTCACCTAGGAACTCTACTATTTGAAGGATTCATTGAGTGATGACTTTATTGTTTAAATGTAAAACCAAAAACTTATGAGCCCTCCACCACTTAATCATGGACCTAGAAGGAGATATTGACAATAGAGGATGGTTGTAATGGCAAGCCAATAGCAGAAAAGGCTATCGACATGGTACAATGGAGGTTTTTTGTAGCCACTAATACCACTAGCCACTTGGGATGAGATTTTGGTCACAGCTCTCAAATCCTTGTCCTTCTTCACTAGGGAAGATACCACAACTCCAACTAAGCACCTCTACCATGTGATCAATACGTGCATCCTATATAGTATTAACTATAATAACATAGCACTCAGGCTATTAGCAACCTCTTTTAAGGAAAAATTAATATAATGGTACATCTCCCTCACTCCAAACTCTATTGTTTAATGGGATTAGCTTCCCAACTTATTGCTCGATATATTTAAATAAAATGTGGATGAGATTTCCCTAATAGAGCAATTAACAACCATTAAAAGAGCCCTTGTGGAAGCCATTAATGACTTCATTACTAGATTTCATAAGATCTGGTACAAGATCCTTGAGTAAATTAGGCCACCTCCAAGTATGGATTTCATCTATTATCTAAAGGTTGTTCATTTTGATATAGCTATGATGGTAATTTCTAGATGAGGGAACACCTTGGTAAAATCTTACTAGTTGGTTATTCAAGCTAAAAGAGACCTAATCCACATTGAAAGGTTGGATCCTAGAGTCCCCACACCCATTTTTTCCAACATCTAACCACCTTATCATCACCCACCACATAGATCAACACATTTCAGCCATCCCCTACCATAAAATCATCCATGGTATAGACTCCCTCTCTGCCCCAACTCAACCTCATGATGATCATCAGGTCATAGATATATGCAAGTTATAGAACAAGGTCAAGGCATTGACCAAAAAAATGGCTATCAAAGATCCCCCAATGTTCTTGTACTAGGGTACCAACAAAATGTTTATCAAAGATCCCCAATGTTCTTGTACTAGGATACCCACATCCCTATTTTTCAACCAAGTAGTTAGGGTTACCAACATCTTCCTAATGGGTATCATAGATCCTCACTACAATATTTCTAGGAGTTTTTTTGAGCTTGAGCCTAGAGCAATAAACTACTTCTTTTTTTATCTCCTTGTATCTATCACTGCACAATTTGGTTAGTGATATGTTCAATATTTACATTCCTAGCAATATTCATATTCAAATCCTTGTTTTTCTAACCATGGTAACTTGTAATAGGTTGCATGACCTATAGCTAAGTTTACCTATCAATGATCTACTCTACAAACTTTGGTTCCATATTCTAAAGCCTCCATCTCATATGATGTCCTAGGCCTCTATAATGGACCACCATAACAAATAATAATGATGAGTGATGCAGATAAGGTCTAAACTCTCCTCAGATGGACTAATACTCTGGTGAGTGTCAGAGCATAAGTGCAATCCATACCCCCTAGTAAAAATCCAAAAGATAAGGTTGAGCAATAATGTTATAGGAGGATCAAGGATCCAATCTAGGAGGAGAGATAGGTACCAAAAATAATTGGATTCAATGTTGCCCAAGAATCGAACAAGACTTCCTCAAAGGTCAACATATGTGATGCTCTATTGAACCTTGTATATGCACCAAAGAAGGCATTTCCAATCAATCTTGGATGTCTAGTTTAGGGTATAACTCAAAGCTAATAGGTCATTGGGATGGATAGGACCCCAATTAAAGCTACAACAGTGGAAAAATACTTCCTAGTGGTGTTGCACAAGCTTCTAAAAGTCTCAACAATTAGAAGGATGATAGTGATGGATCTTCCTTTGCCACCCAAGTTGCATCTACCAAAATAACTCTAAAGGCTAGATTCATTGTGTTCCTCATCATTTTTAGATTGGATATAGAATTTGGTTGTACTTGGACAAGTGTTGTTTCCTTGAAAAGGCATACATCAAAATCATACCACTTTGCTATAGGTCATACCATTCTTCAGTAGGTGTTAGTGAATGATTTTCACCTTGATCTTCCCACATAGTTGGGCATCCATGATATTTTCAATATTGATCTCCTCAAGCACCACCATGAGTCTACATTAGAGTCTGAACTTGCTATATGTCATCCTATTGATATTGTCTCCAATTTTTAGCTTTTTTTAGATTATGATCAAGTTTTGAACACAAAGACTCACTGAATCCACTATTTTTGGGAGGAATGATGAGGATTGATGACCCTAGCATACTATAACTTATAGCATACAATTTATTTGATCACATAAGATTATTTTATTATCTTTATTTATCCTATGTGAAACATACCAATTACCTATAGCAAGAAATTAAAGTTAGCTTCTTGAAGTTAGGTTGTTAGTTAAGTTATTTTGGGATTTGGTTGTTGTCTTTACAATTTGCACTATTGGTTTGAGATTGGATCTTCCAAATTGCACCTCACTTAAAATATGGGAGATATCACAAATCTTGTATTCTTCACATGTTTTTTGCCTATATAGACTTGTAGTTTTGCCAATAAAATTAATAAAGTTTGCATTGAGAAATCTTTTTCCCATATCAATTAATTTACATATTTTATTTTCTATTGACTTAGATTTTTTTAATGGTTTACTTTTTTATATAACCAATATAAGTATCATGTCATCATTTTTTTATATAAAATATTCTTTATATATATATATATATATATATATATATATATATATATATATATATATATATATATTAAGATTATTTTTTAAAATTAAAAATAATATTGAAGAATTAGTTATTAATAATAATACACTTTAATTATTATTTTCTATATTGTATTTATCAAAAGTAAAAGCTAAAAACATATAAATTTTTTATAAACCAAAAATGGTTCATAATAACTTGTTTATTAGATTTAACAATGAATTTAAAATTTAAATAAATAGAAAAGAAAACTTATAAGAAACCCTAAAAAACACATAGAGGACAATACTCTTGCAGCAAATCCTAGATTGTCTTAGAAATTCTATAAAATATGTTTCAAAGCTTTAGATTGTTAGCATAGGATGCATTTAAAAGTAAAAATATTAAATATATCCAAATCCATATTAGAGGAAAATTTATGATGCCATAATCTATATGATACCAATTGGGCTACATCTGACTCGAACATTTTTTGGAGTGACTGTAGCCAGGGTTTAAGATAGGAATCAGAGCAATGAAGCCTTGAGTGGTGGAAGGAGGATTCCATGGAAACAAGACCAAGATGCAAAATAATATAGAGGACATGGACTCCAAGAAGGGCCAGAATAACAATGAACACATGCACGTGGAATAAATAATACAAGCTAGTGATCAGATACCATAATAGAAAGAAAATTTTAATTTTTTTCTAGTTCACAACAACCAATCCCAAACAAGGTAAAAATCAAGGGTACAAACACACAAGAGCAAAGGACTAAATTTAAAACAACAATCTAGGGTTGTATTGCAATAAGTGGAAATGTCTCAATAAGGGAACAAACTTGGACCATTGGAAATTAATCAAGAAGGGATTAATATTATTGTCATAGCAAGGAAAATGAGTCAATCCCTACTATGGGAAGAGAATATGGTGAAACATCACCAAAAATAATCTTTTAGGATACCTTGAGAGGATAACCTCAAACAAATTCAATTAATAACACTAGGATTCCCCACAAACCTTTGCAAATATCCAAAATAGACCTTGGAAAAATAGCCTTAGGATGCATGAAAGCGATGAATGGCTCTCCCATAGTCCAACTATAGATGTTGAACATACAAACTAGGATCAATGCTATGGACCATAAAGGAATAATCTATAAATTTATGGGTCTTTGTCTAGTCCTCCCTACTTTCAAGACATGGTTTGGTAGGCAATGGAGAATTAGAGGTGAGTTAAAATTTCTACTTATCACAATGGTTACTTCTTAGTTATTTTTTCTAATGAGGAGGATAAAGAACATAGTTTCTAGGGTTTCCTTGGTTTTTAGGTAGGTTAGGGATTTTCATAAAGCCCTAGCATGCCAAGTTTAAGGTAGAAGAGGAAATACCCTTAGTAGCCCCAGCATGGGTGATACTTTTTGGGTTACCACCAAAGTTTTGAAACCAAGTTGACTTCATGGAAATATGCAATACTCTAGGATCTTATATGATGACAACCGATTGTACAAGTTAATTTGAGAAAATAATCTATGCTAGAATTTATGTTCTCATTAACGTTGACAAGTCCTTACCGAAATAGATTACAGTTTGGGGAGGATACCTAGGAACAAGAGGTGGACTATGAGAACATATCCTTTAGGTATAGGATTTATCATGAATATGGTCACCTAGCTAGAGATAACAAATATTGAATCCTAGAACTGAAATAAGAGGAAACAAAACCTAGAGGTTTCCAACTACCTAAACATAAGAACATACAAAGGAAGCAAACAACTAAAGAACAAATAGTCAACTCAACTAGTAAGTTTTATAACCTCCCAATGGATGATGAGGAGAACATCATGGAGACAGAGATCCAATAAATCCCACTTTAATTCCTAAGAAAGGAACCAATAGTTGAAGAAATAAATACCAAAATCGAGCCAACTCTAGCTCTAGAAAGTAGCCCACAAGAGAACCGAACCCAATAATCAAAGAGATCCCAAAGGAAAAATAAGAGAAGAGAAAGACAATAAATCTAACTAATAAAATGGTGGAACTCATAAAGGATTTGATAGTGGAGATGAAACCCAAGAATATTTTGAAAGGGCCATGATGGTATACTCACCTATGCCAATTTTGAAATCCATTTCAAAATCAACAAAAGTGAGTTAGGAGTCTACTAAAAATATGAAGCTAGACACAAACCAAATAACAAGCAAGAAGACTACTCAACATCAAATAGGGAAATAAGGTGCAAAGATGAAAGCAATGGGTAAGGTCAAGGATATTATCCACATCTTTAGTCCTTGTTATTGATGAAGTCAATCATCTAGAATATTTTAGGGTTAAGGGTAGCTCTACAAAGCATAATGACGTAAAATGAATGATACAACAACATTGTTCATAGATGGTTTTCATCCAAGAAACAAAAGTGTTAGTGGAAGATATAGATATTTTTGCAAAAAATATTTGGTTTGTGTGTAGAGTGGAATCCCTAAGCTCCCAAGCAACATCTAAAGGAGTGACCTATCTTTGGGATCTGAAAGAGGTATCGATAAACCAATTAATGGAAATTTAGGGGATTAAGGCTTTGTTGGCCTAGAGTAGACATTCACCTTAGCGTTCATTATATCTTGTTGGAAATTTTGAGTAGTTGTGTTGTCATTGATGTCAAGAGTCAGTGTCAATGATCAGTGCAAGGATTTGGTAAAAGGAGGGTTAAAATATTTATATTTTAAGCCCAAGATATTTGGTTTAAAAGCATCACATGATTGGTCAAAAGGTTGGCTAAATACCCTGAAGGAAGGAGATACCTAGGCCTAAAGGAAATAATATTATAATATTTATTATTATAATATTAAAGGTGGTCAGATAAGGTCTAAGGGTGAAAAAGGAAAATACCTAGGCCCAAAGGAAATAATATTATAATATTTATTATTATAATATTAAGGTTTAAAAATAATGCCTAAGGTTATTTATAAATTATTTATAATATTTATATTATAAATTAATTTATAAAATAAATTAATTAAACCCTAAGTTAGGGTTGGGTACAAAATCATTTTAATATTTTTCCCCCTTCGACGTTCGAAGAAAATGGCATATGGTATTTATACCATAAGACTTGCAACATTAATGTAAGTCTCCGAATTAATGCATGTGCGAATATTGGCTAAGGTTTTGATGCGAATTCGTGAGCGCATAAGACAAGAGGTTTTTATTTTTTAAAGTAGTAAAAATGTGGAGGATAAATCGACTAAGGCTTAAAGCCTTATCACCAACCACGTGGTTGGGCTAGTGGCAAGTCATCGTTGTGTAAGGTGTAGGGTGAGCGGAGGTCCCACGTTCGAGTCTTGACGGTAGCGAAGGGGTAAAGTTTTTGTTTTGGTTTTGGTGCCAAGCGAAGGAACAAAGCGCACGAGGCACTTTTACGTCTCAAGTGAGCGCCTAGCTCACGTGGTAGCTAGGCCATGGCTAGGGCATTGGCGGCAATGCGATAGGGGATCGAATCCCATCGAGGAGCAAAGGTATTTAAATTTTTAATTTTATATTGTGCGCTGGTCTAAGGTTGTTTAGTGTGCGCCTTGGGAGATATAAGGTGATTGAAATATATATTATTTTTGCCATGGTTGAAGGTATTGAATAATTTAAATTTAGGTTTAAAAAGTGTATTGGAATATTTTGGATAGTGGTGTTAATTATTTTGAAAATGCATTTTTGAGTAGGGAGATATAAGGAAGTAATTTTGATTATTCTATGCATTAAAATTCTGAAGGAAGTTATTGTGAAAGTGAGTAATTTGAATCTTTGCTAATTATATTTTGAGAAGTTTGGAGATTATAAGGTGTACTTGAGACTTGATATTTTTGTATGGTGAAATAAATATTGAGGAGAATATTTGTGTGGAGATTTTGAGATAGGTTGTTGCTATCTAACCTTGAAATTGGCAAAGAGGATTTGATTGTGATTAAGACAGGTTTTGAAGATATATCTCCATAAAAACAAAAGGTATGGGCACATCTTCCTTATGAGTGAAAATTTGTGAAATGCAAAGTTGGAGTGAAAAGGATTGTTTGATAAGCATTGTTGGAAATGTTTGAGTGAGTTTTCATATGCATGATTTGTGGATGTTGAAAGATCATGAGTATCATTGTTATGTGAGATTGAGAACTATCTTGAGCTAGGGTTTGTGAAAGATCATGAGTATCATTGTTATGTGAGATTGAGAACTATCTTGAGCTAGGGTTTGTGAAATAACATGAGTATCATTGTTATGTGAGATTGAGAACTATCTTGAGCTAGGGTTTGTGAAAGAACATGAGTATCATTGTTATGTGAATTTGGAATTATCTTGAGTCAAGGTTTGAGTTCCATAGTGTGAGTTGTTGGAAGTATAGTGAAACACTTGGTTAGGGTTTGTAAGCAAGTTGTGTTTCATTGAGTGAATGGTTTGAGTGAAGTTGGTTGAGCATTATTGATTGAAAGCATTGGAGTGATAGTTCAAGTTTTGTGAAACAAATTATACTTTATTCCTAAATTGATTTGAAAGTGAGTTTGAAAGTGATAAGATTTGTGAGTGTGAAACATATTGAGTCTTTGATCATTCTCTATATGTTTCTATGGTTAAACAAGATTTTGAGTGAAACTTGTTTGTGTGATTGAAGAGGTTTTCTGAAATAGATTAAGTTGAGTTTTGTATGCAAGTATTGCAATTGATTTGAGTAAGCTTTTGTGAAAGCTTGTGAGATATTTGAGTAAGTCCTAGAGGGGACTTAAGGATATATTTGAGTAAGATTTTGTGAAAGCTTAAGGATATATTTGTGTGAGCTTTTGTGAAAGCTTAAAGAATTGAGGTAAGTTTTTAGTGAAGACTTGTTGAGAATAAGTTTTGGGAGGACTTGTTGAGTAGATTTGAGGTAAGTCTTGGTGAAGACTTGTTGAGATATTGGACAAGTTCTAGAGGAGGACTTGTTGAGAGATTTGAGGTAAGTCTTGGTGAAGACTTGTTGAGTATATTGGAAAGTTCTGGAGAGGACTTGTTGAGCAGATTTGAGGTAAGTCTTGGTGAAGACTTGTTGAGTATATTGAGCAAGTTCTTGAGAGGACTTGTGGATATATTTGAGATAAGTCTTTGAGAAGACTTGAGAGAAAAGTTGATTGATTGATTTGTTCAAGATTTGTGTTAAGGCTTGGGGTAGATCTAAGTAGAGTTGATTTGTGATTGGATCAAGATTTGTGTTAAGGCTTGAGGATATATTTGAGGATAGAGTTTGGTGTATATTTGAGGGTAGATTTGTGCTAGACTAGAGATAGACTTGTGAGCAGATTTGTGCTAGATCAAGGATAGTGTTTAGTGTATATTTGAGATAGATATTGAGTAGAGTGAGAGTAAGCTTTGGAGGTGATAGAGAGAGGATAGTAGTCTCTAGTGGATAGAGATCCATTAGCTAGGGTAGTGAGGATAGAGGTCTTTTGAGTGAGGATATAGGTCTTTTATGGAGAGATATCCACAAGCTAGTGTAGTGGAGGTAGTAGTCTTCTAGAAGATCACCATCTAGAGCAAAGGAGAAGGAGTTCTCTTATGGATAGAGATCCATGAACCAATAAAGGGGAAAGAGTTCTCCTGTGGATAGATATCCATAAACTTGATTAGGGGATTGGTGTCTCCTTTGGATAGAGGTCCATAAACATTGTAATAGGGAAGGATTCCCAAGAGATTTGTTGAGAAAATTTTAGTGAAATATTTTCTCCGTGGAGTAGCCCACATTGGGTGAACCACGTTAAATTGGTGTCTCTATTGTGTGTGATGATTTATGCATTGCTTTTATTACTATTATTGATATTGCCATTGATATATTGGATAATATTATTTGAGAAAGAAAAGTAAAAGTTGGTCTTATACTGTTCACCCCCTCTCAGTATAAGCTTGTGTTCTTCAATTGGTATCAGAGTGGGTTCCTTCGAAAGAGTTTAATAGCTTGAAGGAAAATCTTATAGGAACATAGATGGATTCTCAGAGTGGATCTTCAGGAAATAAGGCACCATTGTTTGATGGGAACAATTATGCATTTTGGAGTGTAAGAATGAAGATTTACCTAATGGTACAAGGAAATGATATATGGCAAGCAGTTGAGGATGGGTACACACCACCAGCTACTCCACCTACAGATAAATATGGTAAGCTCCTACAACTGAATAATTCAAAGGCAATGAATGGAATCTTAAGTGGTTTACGTGAATCAAAGTTTGTAAAAGTTATGCATTGCACATCAGCAAAAGAGATTTGGGAAAAGTTGAAGAAAACATATGAGGGAGACAAAAAGGTCAAGATGGCAAAATTGCAAAATCACAAGAAAACATTTGAAGACCTAAAGATGAAGGATGAGGAAGACATTTCTACATACTTACTTCATGTGGATGAGGTTGTTAACTCCATGCAAGGACTTGGGTTTAAAGTTGAAGAAACAGATGTTTGTCAAAATATTTTAAGGTCACTCCCTAAGAGGTATAGTGAAAAGGTTTCAGCCATAGAAGAAACAAAAGATATTGAAACTTTGACAAGGGATGAGTTACATGGAACTCTCACAACTTTTGAGATGAGAATAGAAAAGGATCCTATCCCCCAGAAAGAAGCAACCTTCAAAGTTACAAAGAAGACAAAGGATAAGAAGTCAGATTCAAGTAATGAGTTATCCAGTGATGAAGAAGCAAACTATGGCAGAAGGAACAAGGACACAAGAAAGTATAAAGGTACAAAAATAGTTAAGTGTTTCAATTGTGGTAAATATGGTCACTATGCATCTGATTGTCCAAAAGCTGGAAATAGCAATGGTGAAGAGAAACAGGATCATAAGAACAGGGAAGCAGGAAAATACAGGTATCAAAAGAAAAGTAGGGATGGACAAGGCAAGCAAGGAAAGAAGTTTTTCCAAAGGCATAAGAAGAGTTTTTATGCAGATAAGATAGGCAAGAGTTCAAGTGATAGTGATGGAAGGTCCTCAGATAATGAAGAAGAAGAAATTCTATTTCTGACAGTAGAAAAAGAAGATGTTAAGAAAAAGGTAAAAAGGGAACCAATAATTCTCAAGTGTTTTAGGTGTGGTAACTTTGGTCATCTTGAAGATCATTGTACAAGGAATGGGTTCAGTTTTAGTGAATATGAATATGAAGATGCTCTTGAAGGTCTAGAAGAAGAAAGTCTTCTTATGGCAATAGAAGAAGGAAGTGCTCCTATTGAAGATGAATCAGAAAGGAATGAAGATGATCTAAAAGATAAAGAATCATAAAATGAAGAGGAAGGAGAATTTGATCTTGAAGGTGAGCTTATTTTTGCTCTTAAGGAATTAAGGAAGGTAAGAAAGTAGAACTCAAAACTCAAGCTTCAATTTCAAGAATGTGATGAAGAGAAAGGAAAGCTTATAGAAGATCTAACCAACTCAATAGCTAAGACAAGGAGATTTAAAGAGAAGTTAGAGGTAAAGGTTTTAGAATGTGAAATATTAGAGCATGAGGTAGCTTCACTAAGGAAGGAAGTAAAAGAGTCTAAAGACAAGCTACACAGGTTTGGGAGAAGCTCAAAGACCTTGGATAAGATTATCAAGGTACAAAGATCTTCATCAAACAAGATAGGACTTGGTTTTGAAGAGGAATATAGAGAATAAGGAGAGGAGTCAATCTCAAGCTCCAAAGAAGAAGAAGCTTTAGAAGAAGAGAGTGTAAGAGAAAGTGAGACTTCTGAGGATAAGTTGGAAAATAGAAAGTTCAACAAGGAAAGGAACAATGCACAAATAAGGAATAGATGGAATAGGAAACATCATAGGGAAGAAGAGACTAAGAGACCAATGGGGTCAAGGCAAGGTTTCTTCAATGGACGTTGCTTCTCATGTCATAGGTTTGGTCACAAGGCTACATAGTGCAGGACACATGAAAGATAGGGATATGGTTTCACTAATAGGAATTTTAGAAATGGGCATCTCTTTCAAGGGTATTGCTACTCTTGTAATCAGTTTGGTCATAAGGTAGTTAATTGTAGGGTTCATGATAGGAATGGATATGGCTTCACTAGGAGGAACTTCAAGATATTTGCACCTTCAAGGAACCACAACATTAAGTGTTATAAGTGCAATAATGTTGGGCATATGGCTAAGTGGTGTAGAAAAAAATTTCTAGAGACAAGCAGGAATATGAATATTCAGAGGAATCAGAAGGATCAGTTGAGGAAGAAGGTGGACAAAGGAAAGGAGCAGTGTATGCTGGGAGTAGAGATACTCCCACCCTAAAATTAACCACCTCAAGGAGAGGAGGTGGGGAGGGGGCTGAGCTAAGAGTCTTATCTTTAGCCCCAAAGGTGGCCCTTTGCCATTGATGACAAAGGGGGAGAGATTTGAGTTAGGGGGAGAGCATTTAGTTAGGGGGAGCAAATTTGGAAAAAGGAAAAAGGAATGGTTAAGGAAAAAGGGTTGCCATCAATGACAAAGGGGGAGATTGTTGGAAATTTTGAGTAGTTGTGTTGTCATTGATGTCAAGAGTCAGTGTCAGTGATCAGTGCAAGGATTTGGTAAAAGGAGGGTTAAAATATTTATATTTTAAGCCCAAGAGATTTGGTTTAAAAGCTTCACATGATTGGTCAAAAGGTTGGTTAAATACCCTAAAGGAAGGAGATACCTAGGCCTAAAGGAAATAATATTATAATATTTATTATTATAATATTAAAGGTGGTCAGATAAGGTCTAAGGGTGAAAAAGAAAAATACCTAGGCCTAAAGGAAATAATATTATAATATTTATTATTATAATATTAAAGGTTTAAAAATAATGCCTAAGGTTATTTATAAATTATTTATAATATTTATATTATAAATTAATTTATAAAATAAATTTATTAAACCCTAAGTTAGGGTTGGGTAAAAATTTATTTTAATATTTTTCCCCCTGTTGACGTTCGAAGGAAAATGGCATATGGTATTTATACCATAAGACTTGCAACATTAAGGTAAGTCTCCGAATTAATGCATGTGTGATTATTGGCTAAGGTTTGGAAGTGCAAATTCGTGAGCGCATAAGACAAGAGGTTTTTATTTTTAAAGCAAGAAAAATATGAAGGATAAATTGACTAAGGCTTAAAGCCTTATCACCAACCAAGTGGTTGGGCTAGTGGCAAGTCATCATTGTGTAAGGTGTTGGGTGAGCGGAGGTTCCACGTTCGAGTCTCGATGGTAGCAAAGGGGTAAAGTTTTTTGTTTTGGTTTTGGCATTGATCGAAGGAACAAAGCACACGAGGTACTTTTACTCTCAAGTGAGCACCTAGCTCACATGGCGGTTAGGCCATGGCTAGGGTGCTGGTGGTAGCGCGATAGGGGATCGAATCCCATCGAGGAGTGCGCAAAGGTACTTTAATTTTTAATTTTATATTGTGCGTGGTCTAAGGTTGTTTAGTGAGCGCCTTGGGAGATATAAGGTGGTTAAAGTATATTTTATTTTTGCCTTGGTTAAAGGTGTTGAATGATTTAATTTTGGTTTAAAAGTGCATTGGATTATTTTTGAATAGTGGTGTTAATTATTTTGATAATGCATTTTTGAGTAGGGAGATATAAGGAAGTAATTTTGATTATTCTATGCATTAAAATTCTGAAGTGAATTATTGTGAAAGTGAGTTATTTGAATCTTTGCTAATTATATTTTGAAAAGTTTGGAGATTATAAGGTGTACTTGAGACTTGATATTTTTGTATGGTGAAATAAATATTGAGGAGAATATTTGTGTGGAGATTTTGAGATAGGTTGTTGCTATCTAACCTTGAAATTGGCAAAGAGGATTTGATTGTGATTAAGATAGGTTTTGAAGATATATCTCCATCAAAACAAAAGGTATGGGCACATCTTCCTTATGAGTGAAATATTGTTGGATTGAATGTTGTGAAATGCAAAGTTGGAGTGAAAAGGATTGTTTGATAAGCATTGTTGGAAATGTTTGAGTGAGTTTTCATATGCATGATTTGTGGATGTTGAAAGATCATGAGTATCATTGTTATGTGATATTGAGAACTATATTGAACTAGGGTTTGTGAAAGAACATGAGTATCATTGTTATGTGAGATTGAGAACTATCTTGAGCTAGGGTTTGTGAAAGAACATGAGTATCATTGTTATGTGAAATTGGAATTATCTTGAGTCAAGATTTGAGATCCATAGTGTGAGTTGTTGGAAGTATAGTGAAACACTTGGTTAGGGTTTGTAAGCAAGTTGTGTTTCATTGAGTGAATGTTTGAGTGATGTTGGTTGAGCATTATTGATTGAAAGCATTGGAGTGATAGTTCAAGTTTTGTGAAACAAATTATACTTTATTCTAAATTGATTTGAAAGTGAGTTTGAAAGTGATTTGTGAGTGTGAAACATATTGAGTCTTTTATCATTCTCTATATGTTTCTATGGTTAAACAAGATTATGAGTGAAACTTGTTTGTGTGATTGAAGAGGTTTTCTGAAATATATTAAGTTGAGTTTTGTATGCAAGTATTGTAGTTGTTTGAGTAAGCTTTTGTGAAAGCTTGTGAGCAGATTTGAGTAAGTCCTAGAGGGGACTTAAGGATAGATTTGAGTAAGCTTTTGTGAAAGCTTAAGGATAGATTTGTGTGAGATTTTGTGAAAGCTTAAAGAGATTTGAGGTAAGTCTTGGAGACTTGAGATTTGTTGGAAGTCTTGTTTGGAGTTATTTGAGGTAAGTCTTGGTGAAGACTTGTTGAGAAGATTTGAAAGTTCTAGAGAGGACTTGTTGAGAAGATTTGAGGTAAGTCTTGGTGAAGACTTGTTGAGCATATTGGACAAGTTCTAGGGAGGACTTGTTGAATATTGAGGTAAGTCTTAGTGAAGACTTGAGAGCAGATTGAGCAAGTTCTTGAGAGGACTTGTGGATATATTTGAGGTAAGTCTTTGAGAAGACTTGAGAGCAGAATTGATTGATTGATTTGTTCAAGCTTTGAGTTAAGGCTTGAGGTAGATCTGAGCAGAGTTGATTTGTGATTGGATCAAGCTTTGTGTTAAGGCTTGAGGATAGATTTGAGGATAGAGTTTGGTGCATATTTGAGGGCAGATTTGTGCCAGACCAGAGATAGACTTGTGAGCAAATTTGTGCTAGACCGAAGGATAGTGTTTAGTGCAGATTTGAGATAGAGATTGAGCAGAGCTGAGAGTAAGCTTTGGAGGTGATAGAGCAGAGGATAGTAGTCTCTAGTGGATAGAGATCCATTAGCTAGGGTAGTGAGGATAGAGGTCTTCTGAGTGAGGACAGAGGTCTTCAATGGAGAGAGATCCACAAGCCAGTGCAGTGGAGGCAGTAGTCTTCTAGAAGATCACCAGCCAGAGCAGAGGAGAAGGAGTTCTCCTGTGGATAGAGATCCATGAACCAACAAAGGGAAAGGAGTTCTCCTGTGGATAGATGTCCATGAACTTGATTAGGGGATTGGTGTCTCCTTTGGATAGAGGTCCATAAACATTGTAATAGGGAAGGATTCCCAAGAGATTTGTTGAGAAAATTTTAGTGAAATATTTTCTCCGTGGAGTAGCCCACATTGGGTGAACCACGTTAAATTGGTGTCTCTATTGTGTGTGATGATTTGTGCATTGCTTTGATTACTACTGTTGATATTGCCATTGATATATTGGATAATATTGTTTGAGAAAGAAAAGTAAAAAGTTGATCTTATACTGTTCACCCCCCTCTCAGTATAAGCTTGTGTTCTTTATATCTCAATGTATAAATACCTATCATCCTAGATGAAAATTGATAAACAATGGAGGCAAGGAGCTTATATTATCGATCATTTCCTTGAAGCTTGATCGCTTGTAGGTGGAGATTTCAAAACCATCTTCTCATTGGGAGATAAGATAAGAGGAAATTGCAACCTAGACAATGGTACTGACATCATGATGGAGCATATTAGATCTCTTCATTTGGTAGCCATCAAACCAGACACTAGTATGGTGACCTGGACTAAAAAAGGAGGGCCCAACATGTACTCTAGAAAGACTACAAAGGTTTTTGTTATCAAAGGAGTTTTTGACCAATGGATGCATTTGAAGAGAAAAAATAATGAACAATACAAGATTAGATCATTGGCCAATGTTGGTAAAACTGTGGAAGACTAGACCTAGTCATGCTCCTTTAAGACTCCATCTAATGTGGTTTTAAGACAATAATTTTTGAGATAAAGTTCATGTTGGTCAAAAGGTAAACCCAAACATGGTATGAAGATGTACAACTTTGTTAGGAGGCTACAATACATCATGTCCAAATTAAGAACATGGAATTGGAAGGAGTTTGATGACATAAAGGGAAAGAAATGAAATATCGTAACCAAACTTGAGGAACTAAATGAACAAATACAAATGAATGGCACTACTGAGATCCAAAGCAAGGATGATGCCAAGCTTACTGCTCAGTTAGAGGAATGGTTTAAAAATAAGAGATTCTATGAAAATAAAAAACTAGGATCTAATGGCTCTAGAAGGGAGATAGGAACACTAGCTTCTTCCATTAATCTCTCCTAGTAAGGTGGTTGCATACTTTCATCTCATCCCTAAAAGCAATAGCGGGTGATTCAATACACATGGGGTGGGATGAAATATATAACAAGAGAATGCTTTGTCCAACACTTTATGACATAAATACTAAACTAGGTAGCACAACATGAAGTACTCCAAGAGATTCCTTCTCTCATCATAGAGGAAGATAATGTAACTTTGACTACCCCAATTACTATTGAAGAACTATAACAAGTAGTTTTCAATGTTAGAGAATATTACATTATTTGGTATATGCTAATGTACCCCCATGGTACATCTTGTAAATATTATATTAGGGTCAAGTATTAGATTAGAGTGTGAGTAATATTTTATGTAATGTAATAATGTGCAAGAAATGCACAAGTGTTATGTAAGTGTGTATGTGCAAGAAATGCACAAGTGTCATGTGAGTAAGTGTGCAAGTGTAATGTGAGTATAAGATAATGTAAATTTGATTATCCCTATAGTTAAGAATAATAATCTGATCAATAGTTAAGAATAAAAAGGCATTGGTGGCTAAGTTATATTGAAGATTGCTAAAATTCCTCGAGGCATTGTGGGCTCAAGTTTCGAGAGTCAAATATGCGGAGAACAAAAAATATTCGATTTTTGCTTCCTAGTTGATTATCTCTCATCTTAATGAGACTCAAAATAGGAGAGGATATGATCAAGAAGAGATTTTTTTGGATTATCCATAATGGGCAAAAGGCTAACTTTTGGATAAATTGATGGGATGGTCATCCTCCTCTAATAACACAATTCTTGACTTGGAGACCGTTGATGGAGAACCTACATAGAAACAACTAGGTTAAGGTAGCCAATTATTGTAAGCCTCAAAGCAGAAGTTGGGAGGTAGGAAGACAATGGATCCCAATAGAGGAATGACCAATATAGGTTTTGAAGGATCAGAGAAACAAAATCTATAGGATCATCTAGATGAGATCACTCTCATGGTTTCAAGAGGAGGACACTCTTGGATGGGGCAATAAAAAGTAAAGTGAATATATTGTTGCCTTTAGATACTTAGACCTCTGCTAGAGTACCCTGAACCTATTAAGAGATATTCACATAGTTGTGTGCACATAACCTTTGGCCCAAAGTGAGATTCTTCATTTGGTTTCTATTTCATAGAAGAGTGTTGACAATGGAACCTTTGATGAAAAGAGGGATACATGGACCTTTTAGATGTAATATGTGTTGGAAGAACGAGGAAACAATCTCTAACCTCTTTATAGAATTCCTCATCATAATCAAACTGTGGAAACAGATGGCAATTCTCCTAGGCATTTGTTGGTCTAGGATATCATCTATAGAACAACTTTGGAGGGAGTGGCCTAAATGGGAGGAAATAAACCAACCCACTTGGTAGATTTTTTGGGTGGGGATGACTCTCCTTCTATAGAATTTGTGGAAGGAGAGAAATAATCATATCTTCAATCAAGAGTACAAAGACAACCACTTTGTATGGCAAAGAATCACATCCAATATGATGGAGTCAATCCAATACTTAAAAGGACCCAAGAATCCTAACTAGAAGTGGATTCAGATAATATCCAAATTACTAGTGCCTCTAATGGTGGTCACATAAAAAAGAGTAACCTCAAATCACACATAAGTAATCTAAACTGGGAATTGGAAACCTCCTCTAGAGGTAATTGGTAAGATTAATATGGATGGAGCCTCAAGGGAAAATAGGAAGAGCAAGTATGAGAGGAATAGGTTGCCTCTCGAATAACACTTATGCTTTTATCTTCACAAAAAGCCTAGGTATCTTAATCAATAACTTGGCAAACAAATATGACATCTTAAGGAGATTACAAGAGGCTCTAAAGGTGGAATGGAGGAAAATTCAAGTGGAATCACACTCCCAAACTATGATTAACCACTTAAAAGGACCAAACAAGCAAAATAACACAAACTAGAGAATATAAAAAATAATTGAGCAAGTAAGAATGACCCAATAGTGCTTTGAGATAGTGGAGTTCATACACATCTTAGAGATCAAAATAAGGTGACAAATGTGATGACTAATCGAACTCTTGACAAATGAGACCTTATTTGCTATGTGATAACTAATTGAACTCTTGACAAAGGAGACCTTATTTGCTATGGATATTCTCCTTGATGATAGACTCAATATATCAATATATCAGGAAAACTCTTATTCGTCTATATCCTTACTTACCTAATATTCTTATACATAAATAATTGTAGTAAACCAAATGTGAAAAAGCATAATCAATTATTAAAAAATATATATATATTAAGGCTAATAATAATCTTTTTAAAATTATCATACATTCAAAGATTTTGTCACCACGCGACTTTATAACTTCCCCCCACAATAATTTCGTATTGCATCATTAAAACATTGTTCCCGCTGCCTAGTGTTATTGCGTATTCTAGAAAGGTCGAGCGAATCCCTCCCTAGCTCTGCCAAAGGCTGAAACGTGGGCTGGCCGCGGTATATACACAGTGAATATACAACACAGGTAGGCGTGATCTGTTGTATACTCAATGTGTATATAGCCAAAGAGAAAATATCGTGGGAGTGGGGACACTGCCCCTTCACATGGTAACCATCTTGCTCGCCCATACGGTCACATGGGCGCGCCCTGTCTGGCAGACCGGTTCATCCCCCTTCCTGCCAGCACACAACGTATTAACTCTGATGGGTCTTGTCCTGGAGACCATCGAGTTGTAGGTTCGAATCCCGAGACGATAGAAGATTAGATATAACCGGATCTTTCCTGATTGCTTTTGCCAGTTGCTTTTGCTCAGCCCTCCTGCCATGCACGCATTTCCTCGCATCAAATCTGCCAACGTCCTGCCAAATTCAAACTCTCCTTTAATTAATACGCCTGCTCATCTTTTGTGCTCGGCTAATCAAACCTTAGAATCCATTGCCTGTAATTCTGCTGTTACAGGAGTACCTACCTGTTGGTAAGTTGACTTTTTTTTTTTTTTTTCACCTTCGAGGACGTAAATAAATGTATATAATATTGAATAGCTGAAAGGATAGGCCTGACCCGGTTCGATTTTTTTTGAATAGTTTGATTAACTTGGTTTATAAAAGTTCTTTGCTCAAAAAAATTAATAATTGAATTGCCAATTTTAAGTGATAACTATACCATTTGGTGCAGTGAAATTTTGCAGTAGGAAGTTCTTATATTTAAAAAATAATTAGAAAGAAAGAGTAAAGAATTAATTAGGATTTATACAAATCAGCATTGAAATTGGACGATTGCATTTTTATGAAGTGTGTTTTTGACAATAACGTTGGATTCTTTTTGTAAAGACTTAGTTTGATTTATAGGGTCCCGGATGTATTTTAGTTATATTTTAATTATTTCTATATTTTAAAAACAAAATATATTTTTTTGTTATCTTCCTCAATGTACCCTGCTGAATGCTTATTTTTCAGTGTACCCCAATCTTACCCAGCGTACCCCAATTGAATACTTCCTCTGCAATGTACCCCAACTGAATACTTCTGTTTTAAAAAAAAAAAAAATTAATACACAGAAACTTAAAACAACACATACAATCAATTTTTGAGCTTTTAACTCTTGTTTTGGCATAATAGCAGTAGTTATAGTAAGTGTCTCCAAGGGTTGAGTGGATTGGTAAAACTTGGACACTTATGAAGAAAAGACTAAGTTCAAACGGGAGTATGTTCAATATGGGCAAAAGTAGTAATCTGACAACCTGAAGACTACTATGACCTGTAGTTGATGAAAATATGTTATAATTCTCCAAATATATATAAAAAAACAATATAAGTGTTTTCAATGGCAAGTTGTTGTGAGGCTTATATCAACAACAACCAAATCAATTTGATTAGTTTACAATCAAAGATAAATTAATTATATATAAATAAATATAAAGAATAAAATTCAGGAGTATATTAAGTTTCAGCTAAAATACTTTTCCACAAAATTGGAGTATATTAAGTTTCAGCTAAAATACTTTTCCACAACATTTGAGTGTCTAGATTTGAGGATTCTTCTAAGTTATTTGAAATAAATTATATAGCTAAACTAGAAAATGATTTTCTTTACTATAGTGAAGAGATAAAGGGTGTTATTGTAGAAAGTCTTATCATTCACATTTAAAAAAATATATTTTATATATAAACATTATATGTAATTTTATTGACATTATTTTTATTAATATATTGATTTATTTTTAATGAGTTATATAATATTAAAACATTAAAATTTAATTTTTTAAGTTGAAAATTTTATTTAATTAAATTTGTAAAATTTAATATTAAAATATTAACCAATTATATATATATATATATATATATATATATATATATATATATATATTAATTTTAATATATTTTGAATGAATAATAAAACTTTAAATAAAAAATTTAAGATTTTATTTTTAAAATAAAATAATACGTTATTTTAGTAAACTGTTTTACAATTTAAATAAAATTTTAAATAAGTTTAATTATGAAAACTTAACAAATAATTTTTACAATAAAAATGAAACTATAAATTTTTTTTAGTTTTTTATATATTATATTATAACTTATAATTAAAAACAAAAAATAAAATTTAAAATATTAATTAAAATACATAAATAAAGATAAAACATTTCGATTTATATAATAATAAATTAATAGAATAAAAATATTATAATCTTAAAAATAATAAATTAATATATCTTATTTTGGTAGATTCTTCAACATTTCCAGAAAACACAAGTTCGAATTTTTCGAAACAAATATGACTAATATCCAAGATTTGTTGTAATATCACTATGTCCTCAAAAATGTATATAATACCAATAAAATCCGTTTCAATCCCATAAAACTTATTAAAATTAAAATTTTATAATAAATTAATATTTCTTACAACAATTAATACAACTTTAAAATTTAACATAACTGCAGACAACTGTCAGAGCTATAATACGTCCGAAATTATGTTTGAGTGCAAGACGTGCAACGTTCAAATCTACGTATTTATTTTAAAAAATATTTTAAAATTTAATTTAATAATAAAATAAAAAATTATTTTGTAAATACAAAGCATCATATAATTTTTAAATATGAAATTTAAAGTTATTATAGTTTATTTTATAAATAAATAATAACTTTATAATATAAAATCAAGGACGCCACTTGACTGAACTGACTATAGTTTCTGAGCTTTTAAATTTCGACTATGGCTTGTCCTTGTCTTTATTTCCAAGTATACTTTTACTTTGGCCACACAGGATCTTAATTTTCAACTTAAACGATATAAACAATCATTTACCTCTTTCAGAGAAGTGGTAGGAAACATTTCATTCTCTCTGCCAACATCTACCGATTTGATTTTTTCGAGAACAGACATTAAGGTCCATTCGACATTCATCCCCAAAGGTGGAGGAACCAAATCTCCACATTCTCCTTACCACTTATAAATTTAGAGAAGAAAGAGGAGATTGCTGTCAATCACAAATCTTTAAGGTCCATTCGACAGTCATCCAAAAAGGTGGAGGGAACCAAATCTCCACATTCTCCTTACCACTTACTAATTTAGAGAAGAAAGAGGAGATTGCTGTCAATCACAAATCTTAAAAGGAAAATCAATAGCTTTGGACAAGAAAACACCTTTATCAGGAGACTGCTGTCAATCACAAATCTTAAAAGGAAATCCAATAGATTTGGACAAGAAAATACCTTTAAATATCCGAGCGGTCATGCTGTTCCCTGGTGCAAAATCACAGAGAGAATCACTGGACTTTAGAAGGACTTGTGCACCTCAAGAAGGGGCAACTTAGGCTGCTAGAAGCTACAGATCCTGCCTATATTTGTCCTCCATATAGATATATATATTCTGTTGATCCCCTTAGTACATAACCCCTAGGCCAGGCCCTGCTATTGTAGATATAAATATATATATATATATATATATATATATCAACTTCAAAGTTTGGACTTCATAGTATCATCTCTCTGTTCTGTGATATTCCTGTTCATGGCTGCTGTTGTTGCATGGATTTCCTCGACGTGTTAAATGGGGGATCTCAGGCCCATGAACTTAGTTACATAATTCTTTCTTATATCATACTGTTTTCTTCTTGTAGAAGATTTTCATGTATGGGGTTATGACTAGAGTATAACAACAGGAAGGGGTTGACACCATCATTGGAAAGTGATAGTATAATCTCTTAACATGGATGGAGAGAATTTTCCTGCTGGGTTCTTCAGGTGGGATCAAAGGGTGCCTCCACCTGCAGTAGCGACATCATTTAGCAAGGATGTTCATGTCAGCAGGTCTCCCTGTGCTTCATTTGAGTTTGTTGTGCCCATCAATCCAAGGAAGGAATTGAAGTCTCTGGAGGAGTTGTTCAGGGAGTATGGGGTGAGGTACTTGACCATGGCCAAGATGACAGAGATGGGCTTTACTGCCAACACCCTGGTGAACATGACGGAGGAGGAGATTGATGATTTGATGAAGACCTTGGTGGAAATCTATCGCATGGATCTTCTGCTGGGAGAGAGGTATGGGATAAAGTCTGCCATTAGAGCGGAGAAGAAGAGGTTGCAGGACAGCTTGGAGATGCAGCGCTTGGAGCTCTTGTCTGAGGCCGAGAGGAAGAGGATTCAGGAAGACCAGACCACTTTTGCAGCTGCCATGACATCTGAAGGTAATTTTATGTTTGGAGACAATGTGGATAAGATGTAAACAAATTGGTCTTATAGGCAAAGGTGGGGTCTGTTGAGTACTTGTTTATGGCTAGATGGTGTCAAGACATGGATTAAATAATTGAGGGTATGAAATGTCTGTTATATGTAGAGTTGATTTGACGGACCACTGTTTTGAATATTAAAGGAATGTGGGTCTTTGAGGAAAAACCAAGTTCACAGTGAATATTGTTCTAAGAATTGATGGATAGAGTACTTTTTTTGTTTGGAGACAATGCGGTTAAGATATAGAGATATTGGTCTTAGAGGCAAAGGTGGGGTCTTGTGAGTCCTTGTTTAAGGATAGATGGTGTCAAGATATGCATTGAGAAATTGAAAGCCTGAAATATTTTGTATGTGTAGAGTTATTGTACAAACCGATGTTTTGAATCTTATAAAAAAAAGGGGTCTTAAGGAAAAACCAAGATCACAGGGAACTTTGAATGGTGTTCTCAGAATCGATGGATAGGGTAAATTTTTGTTTGGAGACATTGTGAATAAGATGTAGAGATCTTGGCCTTATAGCAAAGGTGGGGCATGTTGATTACTTGTTTAAGGATAGATGGTGTCAAGATATTGAGAAATTGAAGGTGTGAAAGCTTTTGTATGTGTGTTGTTATTAGACAGAACAATGTTTTGAACCTTAAAAAGAAGTGGGCCTTAAAGGAAAAGCCAAAAATTTTCTGGGACAGGCAAGAATATTGGACCGGTTCTCATTCTGCTTGGTGACATTTTAATCTCTTTTTCTTTTAAGAAGTCATATGATGGCTCAATCTGCTGTCATTTTGTAAAAATTATGGACGATGTAGCGTTTGGTGTTCCAAAACTTTTGGTAAATGTGGCAAGTTTTACAACCAATGCTTGAATAATTGAAGAATGTATATCTTCCACCTACATTACAGAAGAGCAATCCTTAACAAAGAGTGCTGAATATATCTAATAATTTCTAGCACACATAGAGGAGTATTTTTGTTCTCATTCTGCTAGGTGATAGTTTATGCGTATTTCATTCATGTAATGATTGATTATAATTCTAGCTTGTGAACGTTCAGGTCAAAATATTGCAGTTCAGGCCCCGTTTTTCGTGTCACTGTGAAAATGAAAACACGTAACGAGAAGTGTGGTGTTTTGGTTTCAGTTTCACTTCTTTGTATTGTAGGTAAATTATATGCCTGAAACCCATTTGTGACCTGACTTCCTAGTCGACTTTTTTTGTTGGCAGTTTATTATATAAAACTGGGGCAACTATATGCTTAGATACAATCATACAAGGAATGCTTAGATACAATCATACAAGGAGCATACTGTTGAGGTTTTTTTTTGATGTCGTAAGGCTTGGTGAATGTGGGAATTTTTAGCTTTATTGCTTGAATGATTGAACAATATCTCTCTTCTTATTATATTATATAAGCTGGCCTTCCCCACAATCCCTAAAAGAGTGCAGGTTGGATCTACTTATACTGCTGAATTTGGGCAGACAGGAACATTCGGTTTGCTCTTATTGGGTTGGATGATAGTTTTAGGATATTTTTAGAGGCATATGATAACTGAGTTTGATGTCATTCTGTGAAAACTTAGATCAAGATGTTGCAGTAAAGCTTCTATTCAATTGATTCTGGTGGAAATGCAAAACATTTCATAGAAAGGATGCAGTATATTTATTCACATTATATTAGCCTATTGAGTGATAGTTTTATGCTATCTTTTCAGCTGTATAATGAGCAATTTTGATGTCAATCTTGGAAAGTTCAGGTCCATATATTGCAGCGCAGGTGCCACTGTCCTCATCATTGTTAAAATGCAAACAATCAGAAATGTGGTGTTTGATTTTAGTCCCAGTTTTCCAAATTTTAAGTAAATTGGTTGCCTGAAATCTTCTTCACTAGGATTTATCCCAAAACTTTTGGAGGACTATATGCATTTGTATAAGGATAATCCTATTCTAAAATCTGGATATGTTTTTTTTGTAGGGACGTCTAAGGAATTAAGGACAAATGATCCTCTGATTTTCCCAGAGAGCACAAGTGCAGACCATGTTCCAATGAATATAAATACCTGCAAAGATGGGCTCATAATCCAAAATCATAATCATGGAAATTTATGTGGATCAGGATTGATTGGGTTACCTGAGCACAGCAGTGAGAGCGATGAGAGGAAAATGGATACAAATAAGCAGAAGAGAAGACGGTCCAAAGAAGCCGGAGAGGATGGAGAAGATAGACCTAGGGAACATCCCTTCATTGTCACTGAACCAGGGGAACTTGCGAGAGGAAAGAAAAATGGACTCGACTATCTATTCGATCTCTATGAGCAATGTGGAAAATTCTTGTTAGAAGTTCAAAGAATTGCCAAGGAAAAGGGAGAAAAATGCCCAACTAAGGTAACGGTCTCTTCCCCAAACTTGACCCTTACGACAGTGTTCTATGCTTTTTCCTTTTATTTTGTTTTGGGTGGTTCTAAGACCAAGATGAAAACCTTTGATAATATGACGATAAGAGGCTTTTTGGGTCTGGATCGAAATCGAATAAGTACAAGCCAATAAACATGATAGAAAAGATCCAGCCTCGATCCATCACCACTGTAAAGTCTCCGTGTACATTTGCCTTTTGTGGGTTTTAGCAGAAATAAAGCTTGAAGAAGCTAAGGCTGCACTTGAAAGAGTGCGCCGCATGTCATCGAAAGACTCTGTTTGATGTTCCTAGCTAACTCCTTTAATGCATTGATTGCAATCACTTTTACTATGCTTCACATGTGCCGGATGATTTTGATTAAGTGGAAATACCGTCAGGAATTGTAGCTTGCTCTTGCTGGTTTTCTAATAGCTGATGAATGTCCAGGATTCATATTATATCATAAGGCCTTAATAGGTTCCTAGCACCTGTTGGTAAGATTCAAATAAGTTCGAACTTGAAGGGGCTTAGGGTTTATATGTCCCATAGGTCGATAGCACAAGAGTGACTCATCCCACACATGGTGGACCCTGGAAAGTATGGGGTGTTCTGATATGCACAATACTAATCCACATTAAAAAATTATTTTACTTATTCCTTAAATAATCATATAGGATCATTTGGCTTACTAGAAGGAAAATTATCTTGGTACTTTTATATCCACCCTATCCAAATATAGAAATGATATTTCAAAAACTAAAAAACAGCATTTTTTTGGTTTGGTTTCTTTTATATATACAATGGATCTTGTATGTCTTAGGGGATGGTAAACATCATCATCAAGAAAGACCATTTACTCTTTTTTAAGGTCTCATAGGAAACGCCATGGTAAGGAATTCTTAATTGGTCTGCATTGTGTGCTCTAACATGGTTGCTTGGCCCTAGTGATTGCAGGTAACAAATCAAGTATTTCGTCATGCAAAGCATACTGGCGCAGTGTACATAAACAAACCCAAAATGAGACACTATGTTCATTGCTATGCCTTGCACTGTCTGGACAGTGAGCAATCCAATCATCTCAGAAGAATATACAAGGAGAGGGGAGAAAATGTCGGAGCCTGGCGCCAAGCCTGTTACTATCCTCTAGTAGCCATAGCCAGGGAAAACAATTGGGACATAGAAGGTGTTTTCAATAGAAATGATAAACTTAAGATTTGGTATGTTCCCACAAAACTAAGGCAGTTATGTCACATGGAGAGAAGCAAAGAGAGCCAATAATTGATCCTATACAAGAACGTCGTCTCTCTATGCTGCATTGCACTTTCTTTCAGATAGCCAATAGGTGCATTGTGTTGTCAAGCCTTGGTTGCACCTTGTATATGGACTGGCACCTGACTATGAATCTAGTTGTTTCAAACATTCAAAATGTTCTTTGGTTTGAATGTTTTGGACCTTGTATATGGACTGGCATCTGACTATGAATCTAGTTGTTTCAAACATTCAAAATGTTCTTTGGTTTAAATTAATTTCCACTTGGTATGAGTTTCGTCTAGCAATCAGTTAAAAGCACTAGTTTTTATACCATCGTGGTTTTTATATAGCCATAAGAGGTTATTATCACATGACAACAAATTTGGTCTCCAGATCATTCAATCTCCTTTGGAATTCCCAAGTTAAAAAACACTATTTTTCTCTCACCCGCAAGAGGTTCTATTCTCTAAAGAGTTTAAGAATTTAGGTGCAGTCTATTATATATATATAATTCAAGTGTACATACAGGAGGTTCCTCAAGCCATGCTTTTAATTTTTTTTTATTTCTTTAAGTATTCACAGCATGCTTGATGACTAGCTGTCTCACCCCAATTTTAACTTGGCAATAGTGGTAGTTTAAATTTTTTTATTTTTTATTTAAAAAAAAAACTTATATTAACAGTAACGATGCAACATAATTATAGGGCCCTAGGTCTTATAAACTAAAATGTTTTCAATTCGTTATGGTTTGAAAATGGTAAAAATATTAAGTATCTAAGGTTATAGATAAAATGGATTAATATAAAAAAGCAACTTAACTGGATCTCTGAAAGTGATAATTCCTTGTACATTGAAAAAAACAAAAATAGTAAAAACATGAAAGGTTATGCATAACATGGATGGATCAGTATAGGAAGCAACCTAACTGGAACCTAATTGGAGCTTTGGTGTAGCACCACCTTCATTATTTGTTTTTGGTTCAGTTTCATTATTTTAAGCTTGTCATGGATTTTTTTGACGGGGTGTTCAAGAATCTAGTATTGATTGTGAAACCTGTTCAACTGCAACAAGATGTCATCTATGAGAAAGTTGTATTAAGTATCTAAGGCTATAGATAAAATGGATTAATATAAGAAGCAACCTAACTGGATCTCTCAAAGTGATAATTCCTTGTACATTAAAAACAAAAATAGTAAAAACATCAAAGGCTATACATAACAAAAATAGTAAAAACATCGAAGGCTATACATAACATGAATGGATCAGTATAGGAAGCAACCTAACTGGAGCTTTGGTGTAGCACCACCTTCATTATTTGTTTTTGGTTTAGTTCCACTATTTCAAGCTTGTCATGGATTTGCTTGTCATGGATTTTTTTGACGGGGTGTCCAAGAACCTAGTATTGATTGTGAAACCTGTTCAACTGTAACAAGATGTCATCTATAAGGGAGTTGTGCCTAGCCTAAAGGGGTTAAAGCCCCCTAGTAAACAAAAATCAGCACCTTACTTTCCATATAAATCGGATATCAATGACTCTAAAAAAATCTCAGCTCATACCAAGGAAGCAAGTTTTTCAGTTAACACAAATGAAGAAGAGTGAGAGAAGATCATCAAACACTTCCTAGTCTCCTTCAACTAAAGGTCAACAAAAGTAAGTGTTTGATAGACTCCACTTGTCCACAGACATACATAGAAGGGTTAGGTTAGGTTGAGCTTTGCTAGGTGCTGAAGATGAAGGGTTCTGCATTGGATGACTTTCTTGTCAAACAATAGGTCCTGGGTAGTAAGTGACACTTTCCACTATGTATGAATGGGAAAAAGTTATTGTTCTTTGGAAAGATGGTGGTTTTACCTCTCAACGAGGAGAGAAGTCAAAGGAAGGGATTAGATGAGAATACAATTGTTTAGATTAGATAGCTTGTAAGGGACAGTTGTTCCATCATCTCTAATCAAACCAGGAGGACAAATCAGAGCAATTTATTTTGATAGTAACTAGGCTAGGAATAAACTTGATATTTTCCTCAAAAGCCACTTTACAATATAAAAAAAGGAGATGCTGAAACTTGACTGCTACCAAAACAACCACTTTTCTAATAACTCATCCCAAAAATCTAAAAGTAATAATAAACCTTTGTATTCCTTAAAAAAAACTAAAGGACTAACATGTCTATAGATAACAGGGTTCCATGATTGATTCACAAGGAACGAGGCTTACATAATATTAAGAAGTTGTAATCTTACCAAACTATTCAAATCCTATGACGAGATAACGAACTACTAATCAAAAAATAAAAGTGCCATGCAAACCTTGTCTTATTTAAAAATATGGTTTTATTTATGTTTATAAGTAACTGCAAGGTTCTAGATCTCATAAGAACCTTCTAAAGTCCACCTTCAGTTAAAGCTCTACTCATTTAATCATCCACTTTGTCGTAAGACATTTACCTTAAATGACAATGCTAACCCTGCCTTCACCCTTAGAGATGATACACAGCTTCTAAGGAATAGCCAGTAAAGTACGAGTCCTGTTCCTTTCGTTCCACATGAAACGTCTCCGTCTCAGTAAAGAGGTACTTTTTAACAAAAGATTCTCGAGTCCATGGTTTTGTAGTGAAACAAGAAGTCTAGTTCAAGGCCCAATGTACTTGAGTATCAAATCCAGTAACCCATACTTTGCTTCCTTCCCAGTCGACCGATGTTCATGGTTGTACTTTTCCTACTAGACCACTGTGTATGGCTGTACTTTTGTCCTGCGTCTTTGTCGGTGGGTGGATGTTCCATTTGAATATTTTTTAATATTTAATTTTCATATTACACAGTACATATGGAGCTGAGGCCATGAAAAACATTCAGCTGGAATGTCTTCGTGGAGAGGGGTGTCCAGTTCAACATTTTTGCAAACTGACTAAATGGAGAATAGTTTGTCAGATTTGAGTAAACTATTCCTAGGCTTCCAACCATAAATCAACCAGGGAAAAATTAGAAAGCTATAAACAAGGCCAAACTGCCTTCAAAATCTAAATAAATGAGATTTTATACTTCAGTTTATGTAGAAACTATAAAACATTGAATAGACCTGATGGGGTCTTGGTCATGTCTTAACAAATTCTAAGTAGGCAGAAGATTAAAATTACCACTGTTCTTTATAGATGGTTTCAAAAGTAATGAATAAGATAAGTCACATATAATATATTGATATTAAATATTATTATAATATAATAATATTTTAAAATTAGTAGTAAATATTATTATTTTCTAATTAGATATATGATATTGAAGTGGATTTTATTCGTATTATATTATAATTTTATAGATATTACAACAGTAAAACAGTTATATATGTGTTATAGAGGAATATTGTTTTTTTTGAAAGCTTAGAAACATAATTGATGAAGTTAATATGTTTGATTTTAAATTTGATGTTGGGTCTCTAAAATATAATATATTTTTTTAGAAATAATAAATTATTATTATTATTATTATTATTATTTTTAACATGGTGGAATCAATAGTCGCCACGAATCCGGGCATGCTGTCCAGTTTTTATGATCGTCATAGTTTTCTACGTTGTCCGCCCCGAAAGCCATCACACAAATCTTCGTACAGTTTACCCCTATAACCGCCATGCCACAATCATTTTAAACCTTTTACGCCGCTGAAAGCACCAGAAAAGAACAAGATTTCAGTCTGACGAAGCCCAATATTTAAACCTTGGACCTTCGCCACCAATTGGTCTACACCTCGGACCTAATTATTATTATTTGTTGAAAGTGACTTGATCTTATTTTAAAAAAAAGTACACCATTAAAAAAAGGTGATGTAGAAACACACCTCGAAAGCTTATGCACAACATAAAAAATAAAAAATAAAATATTTTGATAATAAATTATTTTTAATTGGCTGCAAGAGATTAAATTTGAAGTTGGGTCTCTAAAATTTAATAATTTTTGAATAATAATAAAGTAAATTGGTTAGAAATGAGTTTTATTTGTATTACATCAATAATATAATAGTTTGACAATTATGTATGTGTCACAGTAATATAATAGTTTGACAATTATGTATGTGTCATTGGGCTAGATTGGAACATGTGTTTTGAAAGTTGAAGAATATGATTGGTTGCGCTAATTTGATTATAAATTTGAACTTGAGTCTCCTTACAAGCGGTAACCGATTGAATTAATATCATTTGATAAAATAGAAAAAATTATTAAATATAATAATTAGAAAAAAATGTATTATTTTTTAGAACTTGGGTGTATTCGTATAAATAGAGAAATTTAACAGGTTGAATTAATACCATTTAATAAAAATAAGAAATATTTTTTTGATTGGTAAAAAGGGTTTTGAAAGGATCCTGTAACCTTTTACAAAGAAAGAAGGTTGGGAGAAAAGTTCCTAACCACAAAATAGTTGAAGGAACAAATCCTCTACGAGTTATTGGAGAAAAACAGCTAAACTGGTAAAATTTGAATCAGGACCATCCCGCCCAAAACCATACAGAGGATGAAAAATTTGAATCAGGGCCATTCCGCCCAAAACCATACAAATGATGGAAAATTTGAAACAGGGCCATCCCGCCCAAAACCATACAAAGGATGGAAAATTTGAAACAGGGCCATCCCGCCCAAAATTTAAAATTGAAATTTGAAAATGAAGCGGAAAAAATAAAAAATTTTGAAATTTGAAAATTGTTCCCGTCCACGAGCGACCAGGGACGTAGTTGTAGGACGCAGACCAGGAAGCATCTGCAAGATGCAAACTAGGAAGTTGACTGGGATACAATCCATGAAGCAACAACTGGCCAGGATGTCAATCAGGATGAAAATAGGAAAACAACGACAAGAAAGCGAACATGATGCAGCAGGAACCCAAGGACGCCACAACACAAGCCTGAAAAGTGGAACAACAATCCTGAGGATCTCCTCAGGCTAGGAGATCCTCTTGCACACAGAGGTGAACTTCAAGGAAGCTAGAAGACCCGAGGAAATGAAGGCCCGCAAAACCCAGGTGAAGAGCAGAGATGGGTAGGAAGATTCCAAGGATCCAGATCTGGAGGAGTCAGGATAAACCAAAGCTGCCGATAAAGCACAGGTCCACTCCCCAAAGACCGAAGGATGTAGTATGGTACCCCGAGCAACAAAAAAGAATCTGGAACCTCCATACCTGCAGATGAATAACTTCAAGGACTGAACCTCGAAGGCCAATGGATCCACTCAATAGCATTCAAAAAACAAGGTCACCCTCGAAGCCAAGAAGAAAGATCTGAGTGTACACCAAAATGTTCAGGTCCAGCAACAAGAAGCCCCCCGAAAAAGAGCCCAAAAACGAATCCACCCACGAGAAGGGACCACCAACGAGCACCCATCCACAACCCAGATATGGAGGAGTCAAGATAAACCAAAACTGCTGACAAAGCACAAGTCCACTCTCCAAAGATCGAAAGATGCAGTATGGTATCCCGAGCAACCAAAAAGTATCTGGAACCCTCCATCCCTGCAGACAAATAACTTCAAGGATTGAACCTGGGAAGCTAATGGATCCACTCAATAGCACTCAAAATGCAAGGCCACCCTCGAAGCCAAGAAGAAATATCTAAGTGTACACCAAAAGGATCAGGTCCAACAGCAAGAAGCCCCCGAATAAGAGCCCAAAAATGAAGCCCACCCACGAGAAGGGACCACCAATGAGCACCCACCCACGACCTCACCACTCCGCACGAACCGAAGGGACTCTGGCCTCTGGCACCAAGAAGAACACCACCACTGTTGAAACTAGAGAAAGAAATCTCTACAGGCCACTGAATCTAGGAAATCCAACACAACCATGGGCCAAAAGCAGCCAGGGGATCAACAACTAGGAATTTCCACAAAGTCAAAGACAGCCAAGGGAACACCCTCAGATAGCTGTAAAAAAACACCATACCACTATATGTGTTCTCGCAAATTCACCCTAGCGAGGTTTGGGTCAGTAGATGGCCCTTTCCCCTCCTTGGAAAGCTAGAAAAACATGAAACTACTGAACCTAGAAGAAGTGTTGCACCATCCAACCAAGTCCCCAAAATTGACAACGATCCATGAAACACAACCAACAAGACCCCCAACAAGAAAAACACCCTGGACACGAGCCACAACAGAGAACTAAGCATGACTAGCAACCAGATCCAAAGTGGGAGAAAGGAGGCCTCTCGCTTAAATATTTTCAGAGCGTCGAAGCCGGAGGGGGAGGCCTCTCTATCAACTTAATTAAACTAATATATTTTAATACATATAAAAAATAAGAAATATTATTAAATATAATAATTGTAGATTTTGATTTTTTTTTTTTGACGAATACAAGATTTCTTTGAGAAAAAATTTGTCAATAAAAATAGTTATTTAAAGAAGTTTAGCTAGACATAATAATACATCGAAAAAATATATATTTTTAGTCCATTAATAACAAATTAAATAATAATTCAACTATAATTCCATCAAGGTGGGGGCAATACTCCATTGGTGTATAGCAATAGGGGGCCTTCCTCCCTTTGTTTTGAACTAAGGTCATGGAGATAAAATGTCAACGATATACTGTTGGGGTGTCTAGATAGGGACAAGAGTGAAAATTTTCAGAGACAACCTTTTAAAAGGTATCCAATACGAATCATTGATTTAAAACTTTTTTAGCATAGATGTTTTGAAAAATATTAGTAATATTCAAAAGGAGGTTATACAAGTGACATGGACTTCTCCATGTAAGGACATGATTTAAAAAAAATAAAGAGTTAGTGTGGCTTCTACTAGGGTCACTACCATCAAAGTAACAAATCATTAAATTTGCTTTTAGGTTAATTAAACTATATTAACTTGTTCTTTTGTCAAAGATATTATTTATTTCATTTTCTATCAAATATATTCATTATATTTCTTAAATTGTTATATTTTTGCATCTATGGCTTGACATCATTTTCATTGAGAGATAAAATCTCATTTAACGAGATGCTTTCTAAAATTTGAATTTCACCAAGACGAAGATCATTGAATAAATTATTTGCTACCTAATTTCCTTTCCTTTATGTATGTTCACATTCCAAGAGTTTGGATCCAAAAAAAGTTGATGAATATCATCAATAATTTTATTTTATCCAATCATTGCATCCATTTTTGTTGATAACATTAATAATAATCTATGAAACCCTTTTTTAATTGAAATATATTTTCATCCCTTTTCAATTGCAATCTTGATCCCTATAAGAAGTGCCGTAGCCTCTACATGTCAGTTGAAATCCCTTATGATTTTGAGTATGTGAAAAGAAATTTACCTTTATTTGAAAAAATACCAACTCCCCAAGTTTTTCCTAGATTTTTTTTTGGAAGCATTACCAATATCAATATTAATAAACCTAATTTTTAGATACATATTTTAGCATAGATCAAAACAAATCCTTTGTGTTAACTTCATTGTCATAGATGGTTGTTCCATGTATATTCAACTCATGTAACCAAGAGGCCAACACCTATTTTTTTTGCACTTGAGACTTCAATTATGAGCATCATGTCTATAAAACTTTTGCAAGTGAGATAATAATACAATTCTAAACCTAGGCATGATTTTAAGATTTATTTTTAAAATTTTGATATTCCTTTCAAGACATAATTTCCAATAAACAATGGAATTATCAATCCTCCATAAAAGCATAATGCTTTAGCTTTGAAACAATTGATCCAACATTTTATGAAATCTTTCAATGTTGATGGAGCTACCCATTATATTCTTATATTTTTGAAAACACAACCGCAAATGGTGTAAGCAAAGGGACAATGAAAAAGTAAATGATTTGAAGTTTCTACATTCTCTTCACACAAGGTATACCTAAAAGGTCCATGATATGATCTTCTTTATAGACTCTCCCCTATAAAAAACTTGCTTTGGAATTCTAACCAAAGGAATGATGAGGCCTTAGGGAAGACTTCCAATGACCAAAATTTTTTCTAAGGGAAGTCATTGTGAATAGGAAATTTTGATTATCCCAACTTGACTAGGTATTCATCATCTTTTGATAGATTTTAAAACAACTCTTCCTTCCATATAATTATAGGTAAATAGACCTCTTGAAGCATCTTTAAAAGCTCATCCATTATTTGCTTAAGTTCTTGTCCTTCAACCAAGTGACTAATAAAAGTCCATGAACTAGAGTTGTTGCTCACATTAATATAATATTTGACATTTGGACCTTTACAAACTAGAAACATCCAAGCCAAGGATTGCTATTTTGAATTATAAATAAGAATATAAGGTTCAACCAAGCGTCAAACCAAAACTCTTGAATTATAAATTCTTGATTAACTATAAACTATCTGATATGAAGTTTCATGCTGGCAATCCTCTAGGTAGGGTTTGTTTCTTGGACAATTTCATTGCATCAAGTGAACCTATATATTTTTGAAGTAACATTTTTGCCAATTCTTCCTTTGAGCTTTGAATAATCTTCAACCAAGTTTTTCCCCAAACGACAAACTCATAAGTATGCAATTGTGTAAGCCTTCCTCCTAAAATTATTTCCTTTACAAACCCTATTTCACTTACAAAGAGGAAACATAATTCTTTCCTCACATTCTTAAAAAAAAAACATCTTTGCCTTTTTATCGAATTTGGATGCTATCTTTGTTGAAAATCATTCATATATTGTGTGTGTATCTATCAATCAATTAATCTATCTATATATATATTCTTATCCTTGTAAAAAATAAGAACTTTTTTTTTAGAGTTCAAAGAAATTACAATGAGATGGGTATTTTATACCCTCATATAGGCCTTACTAAAAACCCCTGTTACGAGCTATTATAAAATATTTCAACAATGACTCAAATTTCTCTAAACTTTTTATCAAACCTTATACAATAAAAAGTATGAACAACCTGGTACAAGCCTCTAGTCATATTATAGAGTGTTATTATGGTACTTTAGCATTGTATCCATTAGTCATCTTATGGTTATGACCTTAATTATCAAAAGATATAAAAAAAGAACACAAAATATGTCCTAAATCATGACTACTAACAAAAGGGAGTAGACAATGGTGGGATGATAGTCCTACACAATACTTTTAATCAAGTACCAATTGGAATATCCAAGGCAACTTTTGATAGACCATCTACCTCCTTATTTAGTTCTTTATATATATGTTTATAAGAGATCTCTACAAATGATGCTTCTAGAAATTTCACTTGCTCATAATAAGGCCTAAGTATTAAATTTTGCATCCCCACTAATCCTAAAGCCCAATCCACCACCAATTTTAAGTCATCAAAAACTTGAATTTTTGTTATTCCTTGTTCCACTACCATTAATATAAAAAAGATCAAAACCTTTCACTCTGCCACATTATTGGTGCCTTCACCACAACTTGCTTTGAAAATGAATTTGTGATTTTCATCTTGATATAACACTCATTTTGCCCCACATCTGCTTAGATTATCTTGACAAGCTCCATATAAAAACATAAGACTTCATAATATCCATTGTTAAACTACCCACTTGCCTTACAACATTTATTTTTGGGATTTTTTTATGCCTTCATAAGTATATTTGATTTGAGCTTGAACTTGTAAAGATGGAATTTCCTTGCTCTGAAAAAACATAGAATTTCTTGCCAACCATAGACTCCATGCCACTATTAATGGAATGGATATGTAAGCCTTTATATTTGAACATTCTCCAACAAATTCCTTGTTGAACATGGTCCGTTCTCCTTAGTCATGGGTAGAATAGACCTTCACACTTTTCCCAAAAATTTACAATGAACCAGTAGTTGACCATTGTTTCTTCTTCCCTTTTACATAGGCTACATTGACTTGGACCATCCCAAGACCTATTTTGTAGAACATCCATGACAATACCTTCTTAGCTAACGTTAACAAATAAAGAATTCTAATTTCAAGGATAATTTCACCTTCCAAATATTGCTCCACCACCAAAGAACCTTCTGCTTATTATCTTCAAATATTGCCTTGTATCCTCCTTACCTATAAACTATCTACTAGTTGGGTTCTTTGACCATACTAAAGAGTCTTCTTCTTGTCCTAGTCTTATTAAAGCTCTTGTTATACCCCTTGTATGATTTATCCATTTCTCAACTTTATTTCATTCCAAAAGTAATTCTTCTACTAAAAGGCACCCTTGATTCCACAAATTGGTTCTATTAATAGAGGTTCTATTACACAATCTAATTGTCAAGTCCTAGATCCTTATATTTTTGGAATGAGGTTAAAACAACTTTGAGCTTCTTCTTTGAGACTTCATGAACCAACTCACCATTAGCTTTCTCACCTATAAATCTAGGAAAGAGAGAAGACATTATACTATTTTAACTATATTAACTTGACCAGGATCCTTGTATAGTTGACCAAAATACCTTACTCACATGCTTGTTATTCCTTTAAAGGAGGATAATTTACTTCCATCTCGACCTTGTAGCTCAAAAATTGTATTTTGTTATTTTCTATGATTTGAAAATCTATGAAACAAATAAGTATTCTCATATTCATTTACAATCCAAATTTCTCTACTTATAAACCTCCACTATGCTTCTCTCTTTCCAAAGCTTTTATACTTGAGCCTTATTTCCTCATCCATTTCTTTTTTAAAGGTCATTTGTTGGAAATTTGAGCATGTTTTGTTGTCATTGATGTCAAGAGGTTTGATGTCCTAAGTTGATGGAATTAATGTCAAGAGGTTTAATGTCCTAAGTTGATGGAAATATTTGTGAGAATATTCTTCATGCTGGCACATGAGTATAAGGCAACAAGAAGAAAGGGATTCCTCTCCATGGTGTTTGAGAAAGAATTTATGTCTATTTAATTTACCTTGATGGTAATTTTGCAAAGGTTAATAATTATTTATGGTGGCAAAAGTTTCTCCTTAAAGAAAATGCCCAAAAGGATTTTTAATATTTAAAATATAATATCTAAATCCATAGGATTTAAATTATTATAATTAAATATAATATAATTTTTGAAGCACCAAATGTGATTTTCAAAGCACCGACATTGAAGGTTAATGCTATCGAAAGCATAGTAAAATTGCAAAGGTTAAGGGGGAAAAAGATTGTTCGATCATCGATTAAAATCTAGCGCCTCGTTCGTCGATCGATTTGCAACAGGGAAAGGTTGAAAACATTCTTCTTCAGAGTTTGAGGCAGGCAAAAAATAAGGAGTAGAGGCTCTATCTTCACATCCCATCTGAGTGGTTACTCCATACGGCTATGGTCGTAGCGCTAGAGCATAGCAACTAATAGGTCTCGTGTTTGAGTCGCAATAGAGGCAATGGAAGGTTTTGCATCATGGTTTTTATTTTGTGCGGTAGAAGGTGTGTTAAAGGAAGGGAAGTGTCCCTTTGATTTCATGTGGGTGGCTAGCCCACGTGATGGCCTAGTCATGGCTAGCGCGCGAGGCCAACATGCAGCACGAGTTCGATTCTCGGTGGTAGGCAACAACAAAGTTTTTTTTTTTAAATTGATTTATGCCAAAGTCCAAAGTTTATAAGGTATGCGCCTAGCCTAGGAAGTCATAAGGAGTTTTTGTGATGATTTTATTTTTACAATAAAAAGGGTTATGAAATATTTTTTTTTGTGCAATAATTAAGTGGAGTTGTTTACTAGTGCTTTGGAGGAAATTTTTGAAGTGGTGATTTATTTATCTTTTGGAAATGCATTAATGGCAAGTAGGAGATATAAGGTGTAAATGAAATGTTTTTCTTATGTAATTGGTGATCTTTTTTGATGAAATTTTATTTGCAAGGTTACAAGTTATAAGGTGTAAAAATTGGTTTAAATTTTGTGTACCTCTTGCATCGTGAAAATAATTTTTGTGGGGTTGTGTTGAATGTTAATGCATTTTCCTTGAGATCAAAAGAAGGGTCCTAGAGCATATTTTCAAAATTCATTGAGCACCTTATTGAAGGAAAATTTATGTGAGATAATCTTGCTATCTAACCCTTGAAAGTGGTACAAAGAGAATTGGTTGTTGTTGAGATAGGTTTTGAAGACATACCTCCATCAAAGCAAATAAAGAGTTATGGGCACATCATTCCTTGTTTAAATGTGTTTTGTTGGAATGAATGTTGTGAAACACAAGGTGGAGTGAAAAGGATTGTTTTCTAAACATTGTTGAAAATATTTAAGTGAGTTTTGTGTGCTTCATTATTGAATGTTTTGGAAATATTTGGGATAGATTTTGAGAACAATCTATGCTTCTATTGCTGAAAGGGTTTGAGACATTTTTAGATAAAGAGTGTGAACTACTTGTGCTAGGGTCAAAGACAAGTTAGGCATATTTATGAAATATTTTAAATATTATTTTGAGAGAAATTGATAGCATTTGAGAAGACTTGAGAGCAAAATTGAGAAAGTCTTTGAGAAGGCTTAAGAGTAGAATTGAGCAAGTCTTTGAGAAGGCTTGAGAGTAGAATTGAGCAAGTCCTTGAGAAGGCTTGAGAGCAGAATTGAGCAAGTCCTTGAGAAGGCTTGAGGGAAGATTTGAGCAAGTCTTTGAGAAGGCTTAAGGATATAATTGAGCAAGTCTTTGAGAAGTCTTGAGAGTAGAATTGAGCAAGTCTTTGAAAAGGCTTGAGAGCAAAATTGAGCAAGTCCTTGAGAAGGCTTGAGAGCAAATTTGAGCAAGTCCTTGAGAAGGCTTGAGAGTAGAATTGAGAAAGTCTTTGAGAAGGCTTGAGAGCAAAATTGAGCAAGTCCTTGAGAAGGCTTGAGAGTAAAATTGAGCAAGTCCTTGAGAAGGATTGAGGGAAGATTTGAGAAAGTCTTTGAGAAGGCTTGAGGATAAAACTGAGCAAGTCTTGTGAAGACTTGAAACAATATTAAGAGCAAATTTGTGCTAGACTAGTGATAGAATTTGGTGTAATATTTAAGACAAAATTGAGAGCAAGATTTGGAGGTGATAGAGCAAAGAGGATAGCAGTCTCCAGTTGATAGAGATCCATCAGCCAGTGTAGCGGGAATATAGGTCTCCTATGGAGAGAGATCCATACGCCAAAGTAGTGGGAGCAAAAATCTTCTAGAAGATCACCATCTAGATCAAGGGAATAGAGTTCTCCTATGGAGAGAGATCCACGAACTAGAGGAAGGGGAAGGAGTTCTCCTGTGGAGAGAGATCCATGAACCAGAGCAAGGGGAATGAGTTATCCTATGTAGAAAGATCCATGGACCAAAGCAAGGGAAAAGATTTCTCTTATGGAGTGTGATCCATGAACTAGTTGGGAAGATATATTTCTTCTATGGAGAGAGATCCATGAACCAGTTGAGGAGATAGAGTTCTCTTGGATCAAGTTCCACGAACTAGAGAAAAGAGGAAAGAGTTTTCCTATGGAGAAAGATACACAAATTAGAGCATAAAGGATTGGTGTCTCCTTTGGACAAAGGTCCATAAACATTGTAATAGGGAATTGATTCCCAAGAGATTTGTTGAGAAAATTTAGAAGAAATATTTTATTCGTGGATTAGCCCACATTGGGTGAACCAAGTTAAATTTGTCTCTCTTGTGTGTGATGATTTGTGCATTTCTTTGATTACTGCTATTGATATTTCAATTGATAATATTAGATAATATTATTTGGGAAAGAAAAGTAAAATTTTGTCTTATACTGTTCGCCCCCCCTCTTAATATAAGTCTATGTTCTACATCATCTGCTATATATATTACAAGATTTTATCAATCTCCCTCAAATTTTGACCATCCATCATTTTATTTTTATAGGTCCACTAAACCAATGTTGCCTTAATCCTAAATCTGTTGCAAATTGCATACTAGTAGATTCTCTTACACTAGGATCAAACTCCACCTATTTTGATTTGACTAGAGTTATAAAGTTGTCATCTTTTAGCCATCAGAATTGAATTTAAAAGGACAATGTAGTTTTTTTTTCTCTTTTGCTATAAGAAGGATTATTTGGGAGTGATCAAGGTCTCATTTGGTTTAACCCAAGACTTCATTCTATAAGTGTTATTTACCAAAATCTTAGCTACTATAAATCTATCATATCCCTTAGATATTCTATCAACCCCCGTCCTCATGTTTCTCCAAGTTGGGACAAAATTTATAGGTGATAGGTCTACCGACCCCTTGGCTTTAAAGTTTTTTATGAAGTAATCAAATAGTGGATTGGTTCTAGAAGTAGTACCCCACACTTCACTCCTAGAAATAGTTAAGTTTAAATCACCTCCTAAAATTAATTATCAACTTCTAGAAATTTACTATCCATAATAATATCCTAATACTACATCCTATCTTTATAAGGCCATAAAATTTCACCATTATCAATATTTCCTTGAGCTCCATTGAAAAAAATTCAGCCCCTACTCTTGATTCAAGAAATGCAAATTTGGTTAGCCTAAACTTATTTTCCTTCCATCACTTGGATAGCTAAACCCTTTTTTCTCTTGAATTAGCAGAATATTTGAATTATGAATTTGTACCAGCCTACATAGAGAATCTATTTTTGCTAAGCTATCCATCCCCTAGATATTAAAGCAAATAAATTTTGTTGATTAACTATGTTTAGGATCATCCTTGCCTTAAGGAATCCCTTTAAAGATGATTGCTTACCTTTTTGAACTTCATAGAGAGTTTTATTCTTAGCCAATACAATAAGATATCTTCTAGCCCTCCCACCAAAAAGACTCCCTACCCCCATGTTTTTACTAAGGACTCCCTCAAATCCTCCTTACCTTAGTCCTATTATTCCTTTCAAGGATCATAGGGGATACCTATGGGTTTATAGGGACATAGAACCTTCTTGACCACAAGCAAAAATAAGTGGGGAAGCAAACTCAAAGTGGTTTACTTGTGAAGCATTCCTAAAAATGTTACCAGAGTCTAAACCAAGGTATGAATCTACCACCTCTAAGGAAGAAGAACTCGAGGGTCATCCTTGCATCTCAAATCCACCCTTACCTTCTTCCAAAGGAGACTTTGTTTTATAGACTGGTAAACTTAACCATTGTTGAGTTGAAATACTCAAAGGAGAATTACCTATAATCCATATGAGAAATGATATTTGATAATAGTTTTGCTTTGAAAGTTTGTATCTGGGTCTAAGAGCATGATACCCAATTTTGCCCTAATATTCCTAGCCATGCTTCAATATGAGATAATTTTAAATCCATCACTTGATTTGACACAAAGTTTCATCTCCACCTTCTTTAAATATCTTGTTATTTCCCCTAATTCCTCTAGCTTGTTTTCCTTATGAATTAAATTGATAATATAACTAGTCTATGAGTCATGTGCCTAAAGGAAAAATTACATCTCATTTTTTCCCTTAAAGACCCCTCTCTCTACCTTACAATGATAAACCTTCCTAAAAAAATAAGCAATTAGTCCTTTACGATATGTCCATAATTATGATAATACACACACCTAAAATACCCACAAATATAGTTAAGGGTTTGAACACGCATCTCTTTGTTGTACTTTAACACAATTTTCCCACTAATATGTTCTTTCCTATGATTCCTCTAGCTTGTGTTCCTTATGCATTAAATTGTTAATATAACCACTTTGTGAGTCATGTGCCTAAAGGAAAAATTGCATTTCATTTTCATTCTTAAAGACCCCTCTCTCTAGATTACAATGATAAATATTCCTAAAAAATAAGAGAACCATCCTTATCAATATGCCCATAATGATGACAATATGCACACCTAAAATACACACAAATCTAGTCAAGGATTTGAACATGCATCCATTTGTTGTACTTACATTGCTCTAGGAAAAAGGATAAAAAAGGTCCAATTAAAATTGTTGAAATGAATGGATCATGTTTAATCACGTGAATAAGATGGACATACCAGATTTTAAGCAGAATAAGACAAGGAAGTTTAACCACAATCAATAAAGACAATTCAAATTCCAAGAAAATAGATGGTTTATGATTCCCCACTCAAATCTAATGGCCTCAGATTCTTTGTTTTTGTAGTTCATAAAATAAGTCTTATTTTAATATGAATTTCCTTTGTAATTTTTCTACTAACCATGAATTTTTATCTTAAATAAGCTTTGCATATTTAAAAGGTAAGCTGACACAAACGACATATTTGGAGAAAGGAGTTAGTAGAAGGATTGGCATACTTTTTAGTTGCAAAATAAAGTCAGGGTGATAAAAGGACAAAGCCATGAGTAGTTGGCACATGTTTTAATAGAAAAGACCCATGACTAAGATGAAGCTTCCAGATCAAATCAACCAATGAACATTAATTGCACATGCCTTAAGATAGCTAGGGCTAGATGGAGGATCCATATTTGAACAAATGTGTAAATTAATGGTTATGTAACAAAAGTAAATCAAGAAAATGTGATTCTATGATAGGTTATATCATTATGGAAGGTAATGTGGCAATTCCTATATGGCATAACCATGATTGATGTTGGAAAAAATTTAATACAAAGCATGCAAAAGAACACCCTAAAAATCCTATAAATCCTTGCCTAAAGTACCATTTATAGTTACAATGAGGATATATAGAGTAATTTAACTTAGGGCTTGTCATGAGAATTAATATTTTTTGAAGTTACAAGGAGTAGTACCAAAATGACCTCAAGTGCCATCCCTAGAATCCTTTCCCCTATTATTGTGGCTAAAATTGAAAGCCTCACTAAAGCCCTACCATGTCAAGAGTTATGAGGGAAAGTTGTCACCAAAGATGTGAAGCAATTTGTTAAGTTGTCGGGACCAAATATAGAAATAACTTATACCTAGCAGTGGAAAGTGAAACATACCACCATATTTAGGTATAAGCCAAATCAAGAAGACTAACATCACCATCCAACACTGCTTAAAGAACTATTCAAGAGAGTATGGAGAACTCAACATAATGCCAATCCTTACTACAAAAAGTGGACGTGCAATTTGGGTAAGTTGATATGAACCGAAGTTTAACCTATGACCCTCAATCTAGAGTAATCAAAGATTATGCAAACCAACCAACATTCAAAATCACTCCTGAGAAAATCAAAAACGTCTTTGAGCTAGATGAGGCTACATTGATTTTGGACAAAAAGGTAATAGCATCTCAATCTCAATACATGCTTGGTACTTCTTTTTATACTATTTTTTTTATCATAATGTATTTGTATCATCCCATTTTCTTGTCCATAAATCTAAATTTTATCCTTGGGTTTGAGACTATGATGGCATGATTAATATAGTATTAGGAGTTAAAGAATTAAATTGGGTCGATAGAGAAACCATGTATCTGATTGTCCAATGCAATAGAAGAGGGTAACCTACAATATATAGATGGGAAAATAAGATCAGTGATACAATAGACAAAGAACCTAAAGAGTTATGGAGAGCCATTGTAGAGAAGAGAGAATTGAATCCCCCTTTTCTATATTATTCCTTTCTTATGCACTTAATAGTGGAATATATGACTAAGAAATTGATTGAATAATGGGGTGGGGTATATGATGAACTTATATAAGAAAGACTCCCTTGGATACATGAGGGCTAGTCCAACAATACCTAATTTTTTGGTAGGTTTTTTCCATATGTTCATTTTAGGCTTTGTAATCGCTATCCTTGCAGAATTAGTTCAGGAATAGCTAGATTTTTGCATGAAAAAATAGGGGATTATTTATTTGATGAAGAATTTACTTACATAAGATTAGATGAGTCTAAAATTACTCCAAAAGCATTACCCAAATTCTATCCTATGTCTATTGCAACACTATAAATCATTAGGCAAATATCAAAGGAATAAAAAATGAGAATAGCTAAGAAAAATGACAAAGTGCCATGGCTAAATCTCCCTTATAGAATGGGATATTATGTATATAAATGGTACTTTAGTCTATTGGGAGCTTTGTGGAAGATGGACTCATAAAGTTTCATTAAAATTACTTGGTGACCTTATGTCCCTTTTGATTATCATAAAGAAATTATTGTTGAGAAGCTGCCAAATGCCTTGGGAGTCCATCGAGGAAAATTTTAGAAAATGCAATGCAATCCACTCTAAAAAAAGGAGAATTCCTAGAGACCATATGGAAAAAGCATTTGGGGAAGAGACCTCACACTCAAATTGAGATGATAGCTAATTATCTAGTTGACTTAAGAGTATTAAGAAGGACTTCAATAAAAGTCGTTGCTCCATTAGTCCCTACCATATGCCTTGAGGAGCTACAAGACCCAATATTGAGGATCATAGATTAAAATCCTAAATAGGTGAAGGTAGTCTTAGAAGTTACTGATTTCGTTGAAGCAAGAATAGGGGAGTCCTTAGCTATCTAGCATGCTCTTGGTGTTGTTGTAGAGATAGAGAAGGTAAAACATATTGTTGTTGTTTCTTTTGCACAAGTCTAACCAAATATTTTGGATCTTGCCCAAATATTGATGTCACCTAAACATAAGCTCGAGTTAGCAATAAATTTGCCTAAAGTCATACCCACATCTCTAGTGGTGAACATAGAAGAAATCAAAATATCTTCAATTATGCTCAAAAGAATCCAATAGGCTAGGGGATTATCTAATATCCTTCTAAAACATCAAATAAAATCTAGAAAACATTCAAGTTCTCCAAAACATAAAAAAGGCCAGACATGAAAGTGCTTCTACAGCTCCTATAATTCTCACTCTGACAAAAGGAGAAGAAGCTATACATTTTTATCCTAATAAGGAGAGATAAATCCAAGATATATATGAAGAGAAGTATCTAAGTAAGGTGTAGTACACAATTGAAGAGCCAAGCACATCAATTGCAACTGTATCCATCCCCATGCTCAAAATATTAAAGAAATACAAATTAACTAGGGAACAAGGGAAGTATAGGTTTTGGGAGATCTAGAAGCCATACTAAAATCAGGAGATCACCTTCATATTGTAGCAAAAAAAATTATACTTGAGGAAAATAAAGAGCGAAAAGGAAAAATGAAGCTACTACAAGAAGAAAATGACAAGCTCAAACAATGGCTATTGCAAAAATGGACAATTAGGCAATTCAAATGTGTTGTTATTGTATGAAAGTACAAAGAGAAAATTATTTTTAAATTTAAGGCTGAAATAAATACAATTAACAGAGGTCTCAAGGAGTTTTTAGACATCATAATCAGAATTCAGAACATGAAATCACTCTTAGAAGATGTAGATAAAAATGCAGTAGCCATAAGCCACATTTTTTAGAAATACAGGGATGAGTTTGATCAAATAAGTGGTAAACATGTTACTATTTTAGATAGCAATATTTATGAATGTCAAGATAAATTTATCAAAGTGACCATCTTTTTGTATAAAATAACTCATTAGAAGGTTTTTGTTAAAGAGCTAGAAATTAGGGGACAAAAAATTGATAAGAAGAGAAAACAAGTAGCAATTCTCCTCAAAGAAACCCTCATTGTTGAAAATTGTGATAAATTATTTTCCAAAGCAATACAAGACTTTGAGTGTGATAGCACAAATGAAGATAAGTTGGCCCAACAACTGACTAACTTGTCAAAAGTAACCCAGGCTATAGCCAAATTTTCTAAAGAGAATGAACCTACAATAAAAGACTATAAAAATAAGTCACTAAGGGTAATCGATGCAATTTCTAAGACAACCTCCTTTTGCAATGAGACTTGGGTACTAACGACCAATTCACTTAGAATAATCCAATCAAGAAAAGACAAATCTAAAGTGGGATCCCTTGTAGAAAAACAATAGGCTTAGAAGAAGATATAAGTTAGAGGATCTAACATGATCCAAGAGAATCAGTGCAAGACAGTTTAGAACAACCACACAACAACTATAAACCATCATGAGATCAATGGTATAGATGGAACTACATGGAGGGATGAGATAAGGGAGTTGTAATATAATGAGGCCACATTCAAACTATAAATAGGAGTTGCATTTATGGAAGAAGCATCAAGTTTTGCATAGCTAATTTTGTTGAAGGTATAGTCAAGTGCCATTTTCCTTGTCAATTGTATTTTTATTTATGTGTCTTTTCCTTGTTTCCATCTCTTATTATTCCCCATCACTTGTGTAGGTTTTGTTGAGGATGCATTCAGTTAGCTGAGATAATTTGTAGCAGTTGATTCAGAAGCTTGGAACTCTTTATCACTACTCTTAGGATGAAGAGTGAATTTCCTCTATTACATTATTTGAAGAGAGTGAATAATTTGTATTTTCTAAAGATATCCAAGCACTTTCCAAACTCTAAATTGTAAAAATATTTTGAATTATAATACAAATTAAGCTTCTTTTAGATCCCCAAATATTTAAGAAGTACAAGAACCCCAAATATTTAAGAAGTATAAGAGTGGTCTACACTTTTAGATCAGGATATAATTGGCATTATTTGATGTCAATAGCATTGATGAAGCATGCATCAAAGCCACTTACTTGGATATGAGGAGCCATAAACCCATGCAAGAAAAGCAAACCCTAGACCCTTCAAAGTTCTCAAAGGTTGCAAAAAAATTCAAGGGTTCCAATAGAAAGGGTAAGAAGAAATTTGGAGCAACAACAACCAAATCATAGCAAAGTGGAGAGCATTGCAAGGAGTGCGATGTCAACACCCATTCAAGTGAATATTGCTAGAATTTACATCCAAAGAAGAGGTCCAAATGGTGGAACAAGGGTAAGAAGAAGATAACAAGTGCATGCAAGAAGGAAGAACACCAAGAGGACAACTATAATGAAGGGGATGAAGAGGGTAAAGTGGTGTGTGTCACCAAATCCCAACCCTCAAGGTAGGAGAAGACCTCTAAGAAGGAGGAGCAAACTCTTGAAGCCAAGGAGTTGTTTTGGGTGTATATCCAAGTGAAGAAAACAAAAGTTACAATTGTTTGATACATGATCATAAAGAAATTTGATTTTTAAAGATCTAGTGAAGTAGCTAAGATTGAAAATTTTAGATCATCCACAACCATACCCATTGGGATAGGTGCAAAAGGATGTGGAGCTCCAGGTAACAAAACAATGTACTATTGGGTTTTCTATCAATGATAAATTCAAGGATACAATCACTTGTGATGTAGTACCCTTAGACATTTGTTAAGTCATCTTTGGCAACCCATACATATGGGAAAGGGATGGCTTATTCAGAAGAATTTTGAATCAATGGGAACTAAAAAAGGATGGTACTAAGTTCCTAGTAAATTCTAGTAAGATGGAAAAAAAATTCCAACTTGTGACAACACAATAAGCCAAACACCTGGTGAATGTGAGAAAAATATTTGTGCTTTTGATGATAAGAGGTACATAGGATAGTGCTCAAATCATCAAGGAGATTGAAGTAGTTGATTGTACTCCAAAATAGAAGCTAAAAATAGAGTTATTGCTACAAAATTTTTGAGAACTAATGCAAGCATGAAAAATCTTACCACCAAAGCGTGAAGTGGAACATGAGATCCAATTACTATCTAATTCACCTATTACAAACATTGGGTTGTATATGTAATCCATAATGGAATCATATGAGGTAAAGAAGCAAGTACAAGATCTATTGGATCAAGGAATAATTCTCCCAAGTGCATCACCAAACAGATCCTTAATTGTACTAGTTTCAAATAAGGATGGTATTTGGAGGATGTGCATTGATTACTAGGCATCAAACAAGATTACCCTTAAGAATCGATACCCGATACCATGGATTGATAACTTGCTGGACCAACTAAAGCATATAAGGTATTGCACAAATTTGGATTTGAAATTAGGATATCATCAAATCCAGATGATGGAAGAAGACATATGGAAGACAACCTTAAAGACCAAGCAAGGTCTATTCAAATGGTTGGTGATGCCATTTGGACTAACCAATGCTCCTACAACATTCATGAGGTTGATGAATGACGTGTTGAGACCTTTCCTGGATAGGTATGTAATTATTTTCCTTGATGACATATTAGTTTTCAGTCCTACATGGGAAGAGCATATACAACACTTAAGGTTAGTCTTTGAAACATTAATAAAGGTATCTTTTAAATTAAATCCAAAGAAGTATGAGTTTGGAAAAATATCTCTAGTTTATTTGGGACATGTCATTAGAAATGGGGATATAAGGATTGATCTAGCCAAATTGGTAGCCATAAGATATTGGCTAAAGTCCAAAACTCATACTAAGTTGAGGAGTTTTATTGGGGAAATCTAATACCTCAAAAAATTTATCAAGGATTTCTCACACATAATATCACGTTTGCTAAAGATATTACAGAACAAGAGCATTTATTGGGGTGAATATGAGAACAAAGTATTCTATAATATAAAGGATAAGGTATACAATACACCCATACTTGTTATGCCAAACATGAGGATGCCTTTTGAGGTGGAGACAGATGCTTCTAGACATGCAATGGGAGTTGTCCTACTTCAAGAAGGTAGACCTATTTGTTATCATTTTTTTAATAATTTTTTATTTGAGAAATTATGAGACTGGGCAGTACGAGAGGAGCGAATAATAGACCCTAGAATTAACTTGGGGCCCATGAGGGAAAACAACCAATGGAAACCATACATGGAGAAAATTTCACACTCACCACCATTGAGCGATGCTCCCATGGGAGAGGATGGAGCATATTGATGGGCCATGATTCGTTCGTTTAAGGGGCTAGGTCATGGTTTACGTGCTTCCACGTAGGAATTTCACCCAAAATCCTACTTCCCAGTTTGCAAAGCTCTATGTGGGTGTTGTGCTTTATATACCACCATGAGGCCCATCATGGGATAAATGTGGGATAATGGCTCAAGACTCTCGCAACGTTTCTCAAGTTATTTTTTTAAATAATTTTTTATTTGATAAATTATGAGATTGGGTAGTACGGGAGAAGCAAATAATGGACCCTAGAATTAACTTGGGGCCCATGAGGGAAAAAAACCAATGGAAACAACACATGGGGAAAATTTCACACTCACCACCATTGAGCGATGCTCCCACGGGAGAGGATGGAATATATTGCTGGGCCATGATTCTATTGTTTGAGGGGCAGGGTCATGGTTTGGGAATTTCACCCAAAATACTGCTTCCCGATTTGCAAAGCTCTATGTGGATGTTGTGCTTTATATACCACCATGAGGACCATCATGGGATAAATGTGGGATAATGTCTCAAGACTCTCACAATGTTGCTCAAGTTATTTTTTTAATAATATTCTATTTGAGAAATTATGAGACTGGGTAGTACGGGAGGAGCGAATAATGGACCCTAGAGTTAACTTGGGATCCATGAGGGAAAACAACCAATGGAAACCACACATGGGAAAAATTTTACACTCACCACCATTGAGTGATGCTCCCATGGGAGAGAATAGAGCATATTGTTGGGCCATGATTTGCTCATTTGAGGGTTTGGGTCATGGTTCACGTGCTTCCACTTGGGAATTTCACCCAAAATATTGCTTCTCAATTTGAAAATCTCTATGTGGGTGTTGTGCTTTATATACCACCATGAGGGCCATCGTGGGATAAATGTGGGATAATGGCTCAAGAATCTCGCAGTGTTGCTCAAGTTTTTTTTAATATTTTTAATTTGAGAAATTGTGAGTCTGGGTAGTACGGGAGGAGCGAATAATGGACCTTAGAATTAAATTGGGGCCCATGAGGGTAAACAGACAATGGAAACCACACATGGGGGAAATTTCACACTCACCACCATTGAGTGATACTCCCACGGGAGAGGATGAAGCATATTGTTGGGCCATGATTCACACGTGTTTTGCATGATTCTAATTGGGAATTTCACCCAAAATCTTGCTTCCCAATTTTCAAAGCTCTATGTGGGTGTTGTGCTTTATATACCACCATGAGGGCCATTATGGGATAAATGTGAGATAATGGCTTAAGACTCTTGCAATGTTGCTCAAGTTATTATTTATTTTTTTAATAAATTTTTATTTGAGAAATTATGAGACTGGGCAGTATGAGAGGAGCAAATAATGGACCCTAGAATTAACTTGGGTACCATGAGGAAAAAACCAATAAAAACCACACATGGGAAAAATTTCATGCTCACCACCATTGAGCGATGCTCCCATGAGAGAGGATGGAGCATATTACTAGGTCATGATTGCTATAAAATTTTTTGAGAACTGATGCAAGCACCAAAAGGCTTACCACCAAAGCATGAAGTGGAGCATGAGATCCAATTACTACCTGATTCACCTATTCCAAATATTGGGTTGTATAGGTAGTCCATAATGGAATTAGATGAGGTGAAGAAGCAAGTACAAGAGCTATTGGATCAAGGAATGATTCTCCCAAGTGCATCACCAACTAGATCCCCAATTGTACTAGTTCCAAAGAAGGATGGTAGTTGGAGGATGTGCATTGATTACTAGGCATCGAACAAGATTACCCTTAAAAATCGGTACCCGCTACCATGGATTTATGACTTGCTAGACCAACTGAAGCATGCAAAGTATTTCACAAAGTTGGATTTGAAATTAGGATATCATCAAATCCAAACAAAGGAAGAAGACATATGGAAGACAACCTTCAAGATCAAGCAAGGTCTATTCAAATGATTGGTGATGCCATTTGGATTAACAAATGCTCCCACAAAATTCATGATGCTGATGAATGATGTGTTGAGACCTTTCATGGATATGTATGTAATTATTTTCTTTTATGACATATTAGTTTTCAGTACTACATGGGAAGAGCATATACAAGACTTAAGGCAAGTCTTTGAAACATTAATAAATGTAGGTTTGAAATTAAATATAAAGAAGTGTGAGTTTGGAAAATATCTCTGGTTTATTTAGGATATGTCATTAGAAATGGGTATATAAGGATTGATCTAGCCAAAGTGATAGCCATAAGGGATTGGCTAAAGTCCAAAACTCATACTGAGTTGAGGAGTTTTATTGGGGCAATCCAATACCTCAAAATATTTATCAAGGGATTCTCATAGATAACATCACCTTTGATAAAGATGTTGTAGAACAAGAGCATTTATTGGAGTGAATATGAGAACAAAGTATTCTAGAATATAAAGGATAAGGTATACAATACACCCTTATTTGTTATGCCAAACATGAGGATGCCTTTTGAGGTGGAGATAGATACTTCTAGACATGCAATGGGAGCTATCCTACTTCAATAAGGTAGACCTATTTGTTATCATTTTGAATTATTCTCTGGGGTTGTTCTTAACTATCCAACATATGATAAAGAGATGTTTGAACTAGTCCAAGTGATTAAGAAATGACGATATTATCTATTGGGTAAAAAAATAATTGTGTATATAGACCATGAGCCATTAAAGTACTTACAAACACAAAGCAAGTTACAATAGTCAAGCTACTTTAAGTGTATGGATTTCCTAGAATAGTTTAATCTCTTGATTAAGTACAAGAAGGGAAAAACCAACAAGCTTACTGATATGTTGTCCAAACATCCTCTAAAAATTGCATCCGTGGTGATGGAGTTAGAGCCCTTCTCATTTGAGGAATATAAGGGACAATATGATGAGGATGATGAATTGGGAGACAAATACAAGAAGTTGAAGCATGGCATGCAAGGCAAATCCAATGTAGACTATCATGTGGAGAATGACTTGCTATTCAAATAAGGTAAGCTATGTATTCCCAAGGGAAATAATCACTTGTAGTTGATTAGAGAAGCTCATACTTCATTGATTATTGGTCATTTTGGTGTGCATAAGACTGTAGTGAATATATAAAGGTATGTTTATTGGCCCAACATGTAAAATGATGTTTTTAAATTTATCCATGGATGTGCAACATGTAGCACAAGCAAACCCAACAATCATAAATTAGGGTTGTACACTCCCCTACTAGTTCCAAATTGGCCATGGGAAAGCATTTCAATGGACTTCTTGGGTGGCTTGCCAACCACTCAGAGAGGAAATGACTATCTATTTGTAATAGTTGATAGATTTAGCAAGATGGCAATTTTTGTGCCATGTAAGAAGATTGTTACAGTAGAATGGACAACCAAATTATTATTTGAAAATATTTTTATACATTTTGGATTACCAAAGAGCATCATTAGTGATTGTGATACTTGATTTCTCAATAAATTTTGGAATGCACTTTGGGGAATGTTGGACACCAAGCTGAAGAGATCAACAATGTTTCATCCATAAATACTGCAACAATCGAGTAATACACTCATCTACGAGGTTATCACCATTTAGGTGTGCTATGGTTTCTAGCCACACTTACCTTTTTATGGAGCATTTGAAAGTAGGTAAGACCTAAGTAGCTTTGATTTAGAAGGAGAAAAAACACTAAAATTCATTCAATGTATTCAACTAATACAACAAAAAATAGAAGAGAAGTTGAAGAAAACTTAGCAACAATACAAGGAACGCCATGATAAGCATAAAGTATCTCATGATTTTCAAGTGGAAGATTTGGTATGGCTATACTTAGGCAAGGAAAGGCTGCAAGGAGTTGGGAAGAAAATCAAACCCATTAGGTATGGTCCTTTTAAAATTTTGGAAAAGTATGGGGAGAATGCTTTCTATCTTGAATTTCCCAACTACATGCAAATGTACTCTATTGTGAACGTGGAGAACCTAAGGTTGTTTGAGCCTTCTCTACTAGATGAATGGGAAGAATCTCTAGTTTTACCTAAGTTGGATGATCTAGTCTCAATTGAGTTTGAGATAGCCAAGGAATATTTGGTTTTGGATAAGAAGAAGTGGATAAATCGCCAAGGAAAAGATGATCTATGTATAATCTGTCCAAAGGGAAAATTGCTAAGAAAGACAAAATAACTCTCAAGGAGACAAGGCGGAGGTGTAATACCCTCATCTAAATCAATAATATTTTGAGAGACCAAAAGCCTCTAATGGGGAAGGCATGATCAAGAGCTCAAAATATTTTTGCAGTGTAAAATGAGAGCTAAAACAAGCAACGAAAAAAGGGTAAAATTTTAAAGTACCCAATGTTTTTTGAACTCCACATTCTTAACTTGGACAAATGGGTATATAAAATTAATTATGGATTGAAAGATATATCCTTTTGAAATTCGTGGACTATTACAAAGAATTGGTGTTGCTGAAATATATTTTCCTCCAGTCTTCTGAAATATTGATGATGTGTATGTGAATTTGGTACCGATGTAAATATTATCTCGATATCTTTCCATCAAGATTTAAATCATATCAAATGGATATCTCTAGAAAAAATTTATGGCCATTTTAAGATTACAACTAATTATAGGAAGAAAAGTGGTAGAATTATTGAAAGTGCTAACAACTTAAAAATATAAATTTCCAAACCCCAACTTAGGTCTATATATATATATATGAGTTTTAAGTATGTTTATTCATATGAGAAGAGAAGGATTCCAAAATCATAACAAAACAAAAGGAGAACTCTTGAGCACTAGTTAAGGAAAAACTGAGTTCATGACACAACAAAGTATAGGAAAGACATCAGAGTAGGGGAAGTAGAGTTGGAGAAAAAAATATTACAGTCTAATACAACAGTTAAGGATTGTAATCAATGCATGTTTTTTTTCCAATAAAAATCTACAAAATTCTTTTAACTATGGTTTTACCTATTCTAGGGTTTCCACATAAATTTGCTGTCTCTCTTTGAACTATGTGAATATTTGACTGGTATTATTTTTGTAGTTATAATATTAATACTTACATGCATAAATCACAATTTAATAAAGCATAAGGATTAAACAATATCTATAGATCTGTATGTAGAGGTGAATCCACAATGTGGCACTTTATAATCATTGTGCAATTCATTTTCAATTGTGTGTTTGTTGTTCATTTACATGTTACATTATTTGAATGTGTAAATGATGCCTTCCTTCGCTGGTTAAATCTCAATTATTATTGTTACATAATTTAAATGAACATAATTGAACTAGTTCTTCCTTTCTTTTTTATTCTATTTCATGTGATTGTTGAAATATTTCTATAACTGATAATAGATAAGGCACCGGTTTGTTAATAGGGCATAATTATAAGGTCATTGTGAATCTTGGTCAAAGAACATTTAATATTTTATATTTTTGTTAAATCTGGATGAGCACAAGCAAGAAAATCACAATTTAAGCTCTCTCTTGAGTTTCCTAACCATCCGCAGTCTATCTAAAATCTTCTTGATTATTCATTCTCGAGTAAAGAGGTGGATTGTGTAGAGTCCACAATAATGATTAGAATATGAATTTGTGAAGAGAAATAAGGAGCCACAATTAACTAAATCATATTAGCAGTAATAATAGAATACAAATAAGAAGATTGCAGATCCACACATAACACAATATTTATCTTAGAAACCCTCAATCGAGAAAAAACCAACACAATACTATCTTATTATTTCATTAACTTGACTATCTCCAATACAATAATATTATTAAACTGTCTCTCCCCAAACCCTAATACAAGTGTGATATATATAACAAAGGCACATGCACTATTTTTTACAATATCATGGGTTCAAATATAGTAACCCTAAAAGCCCATATGGGTCTAAAAATAACTTAAAAACCCTAAAAATTTAACCCCAACAAGTATAGGTACAGAGTGTCCAGTACCTTTTAGTGTTAACCCCACCAGAATAACATGGAAAATATTCAACATATCTCCAACAATTTGTTGTGGCATGACATTCCATAAGAGATGAAAAAAAATCCCCAACAAATACATACAATATAAGTAACTTATTTTGATGAAGAATAAAATTCCTCATTCAATTAAATTAAAAATTTAATTAATTTTTAGTTAAATTAAAAGATTAGTTAATAATTAATTAGTAATTAATATAACTTTATAAAAAGTTATATTGTAAAAGGTATGTCTATTCAAATCATGCATATTCATGTAATATTTATATTGAATAATGATGAATGGAATACTTTGATTTTTATTAATAAATTATATATTTCTTGCCCATAAAAATATTTATATCAATGGTATCAAAGCATACCAATCCTAAGAATCTGGTAACTTTAACCTTCATCCATTCAATACAACTGATTGTATTTATGAATAGTTTGGAAGCTTTAAAGGAGTAATAGACTCATTTTCTTCCCTTCTATCTTAGGATATTTATGCATGGTTTTCAATGTGTTGACCTACAACCCTACAAAATGGTTCTTTTTGATAAATTTTAAGCTTGTATTTTAAATTAATATATAAGCTTATATTTTTATACATTTTTACTTTGTATAGACGTAGCAGGCCTATGTAGTGGTGTGTACAATTGCACAACACTATACAATTCAAAGTGTAGTTCAAATGCATATATTATTAAATTAATATATACTATTTTCATGGAGGTGAGAGCGCCCACAATTCATATATTATTAAATTAATATATAATTGACATGTAATAATATTATTTTTTTGTTTTTTCGATTTAGGTAATGTGATAAACCCCTATGACTGATGCATAGGGTTGAGTAGTCCCATTCCAGCCTTAACTCCTCGTAAGGTTGAGAGCTACACTTATCAATAGGGGATTACCACACAACCACACACACACATTGTGGTTTGAACCTTGGACCTCCTAAAAAAGAGCCAAACCTTGAACCATTACACTGTCCCCCCTAGGACTACAATAATTTTAAATATTATTAATATATTTTTTTCCTTAGTTTTTGGTTTTTTTGTTAGGGTAGTGTGAGAAACCCATATGACCGATGCTTAGGTCTAGGCATTCCCATCCCAAACATGATCCCTCATAAGGTCAAGAGCTAATCTTATCAATAGGGGATAAACACACAACCATACACACACCCACCTCCTCACACACACTCACCGACACCATGGTTTAAACCTTAGACCTCCCAAAGAAGAGCCAAAGCCCCAACCATTGCACTATCCCCCTTGAGATAATATTATTAATATATTGTTGCATACACAATTTAATGGACAATTAATATTTTAATATTTTTTTGATACATAGGGGAGTTAGTTACATCCACACTATTTTTAATAACTACCAAGTGCAAGGTTCAACCCACAAGGGCTGCTCCCAACAAGCCTATATCACCTCGTTATATTGACCCGATGTGAGGGGGAGCACTGACCACTCGGGATTTGTACCATCATCATCGATATGGCATGCAATTAGAGGATTCAGATCAAACTACTACCTTTGCAAACAAATATGCATACCCCAAGGTTTGAACCTAGGTCTCTTCTTGGTAAGTGCCTAGCCAGACAGACAACTACCAATCCACCTAGCCCTTGGGGGCTATTAATATTTTAATTTTAATAGGGCAATATTTCCCACCTAATAATTTCGCCCCCTCCTTACACATGGCATGATAGGCACCACACACACTTCCCCCCTCCCCTTTATACATGTAATATAAATTTTATTCCTTTGCCCCCTCTTTTATAATTAATTTAAAAATTAGTTAATTATTATTATTTTATTGAGGTTAGTTTGAGAAACTCCTACAACCGACGCTTAGGGCTAGGCATCCCCATCCCAACCATGACCTATGATAAGGGTGAGAGTTGAGGTTATATGTAGGGGTCAAACACACAACCATACACACACCCACTCCCTCACACACTCCATGCCGCAGTTTGAAACTTGGACCTAGTTAATTATTAATTTAAAATAATTAATTAAAATTTTTAATTAATTAATTGATTTACCTAAAAGGGGGAAATTATTCACCTGAGGAATATATTAAAGTGAGGGGGATAAAGTTATTTTCATTCAAGGGGGCAAACAAAATTCAAACCAAAGGAAAAGATTTATTAAACCAAAGGGAAACAATATTAAATTGAGGGGAAGAATTTTTCATGATAACACTTGGGACCTTACAAAAAATATTATCTCAAGGAAGAAATTAGCACCATGTCACTTAGCCAAGACACCAAGGAGATTAAGGAGCTAACATAGGGGGCCAAAGAGCTGACATAATTGGCAAAAGAGATATGTACCCATATGGTGAAGAATGTGTCCAATATGAATGATATGGATTGGAATGAGTTCCTTGGTGTTAAGGGCTCCAAGAAAGATGCTAATTTGATTCCAACCCTACTTCATGAATGGCAAATATTAGCATTATGGACACTAGAATTGGCATGATCAAAGTCAATTTGGAGAAAAATCTTGAGACTATTGCTCAATCCATGGAGGCTTTGTAGATAGGGGTCGATGTGAGCATAAACAATAAGAAATTATTGAAGAAATTATACAAAATTCCTTGGATCCAAAAGGGCATAGTAATTCTTGACAACCCTTTTCCTTTGGCATAGTTTAATAGGGTGCATTCGACTTGAGAGGAAGATCCTCCTCACCTGCTTTAGTATATGTTGTGAAAGATGATGTTTCTGATCTTGCTTCACTTCAAGAAGTATCCTCCTTTACTGGTTTATAGGACCAAAAAACTTGATAGTAGTTTAGAAAATGAATTTAAAGATGATCTCATTGATTGTGAGACTCATTTATTCGATAAATCACTCATATCTTGTGTTCAATATGATCACTCTATGTAGTCCTATTCCCGATATCCAAAGTTGAAGAACATATGCTTGGATAGAATTCCTATCCAAGCATAGTTAAATGTTGGCGCGCTTGCTTCTTTTGTTCTAGAAATCAAACCCATTGTTGTGTAGGATCTCGATTCCTAGTAAGAGAGTACCGTTAATATGCTTTGAAGACCCTTCCTATGTGCCCACTTCATGTGCTTCGTGCCACATCATTGGCTTCCCTTGTGGTCATCTCCTCATCCTCCAGATTGTTCTTCCTCCTATTTTGAATACATTGGGATCCGATGCACATATTGTTGGGAGGAATGATAAGGAATAAAATTCCTCATTCAATTAAATATTAATTACATTAAAAATTAATTAATTATAAATTTATAATTAATATAACTTAATGAAAACTTATATTGTACAAGGCACATCTATTCAAACTGTGCCTATTTATATTAAATAATGATGAATAAGAATACTTGGCTTTTGATTAATAAATCATATATTTATTTTCCATAAAAGTCTCCATATCAGCTTCACTCAAAATTTGGTCTCCATACCCTTAGCACACAACATACATTAAGATAATTATATAATTACCCCATTATTTCACTCAACTATCCCATTCTATTATGGAGTATAATGGATAATCCTCTAAAATATAATAGCATGAGGATATAATAAATCTAAAAAGCATTGCTCACATACTCACTCCTGAAATGAAATTGAACAATAAGCCATTGTATTGAATTGATTAAATAATACATAGCCAACCTTAGATTAGCCCGTAGGTTATGGAACCACCTAGGTGTCAAATAGGCTTGGTTACAACAATATAACTACATAGCCAATAATGGAATAACAATTACGCTAGCATCCCCCCTTATTACATTATTTGGGTAATAAGATAACTACTAGCTATACTAACATCCCCCCTGCTTACATCATTTTGCAATACAAAGAGAGCTACGAAACAATTCAAATTTGACACGTGCAAGTGCCTTAGTGAAAATGTCTGCAACTTGAGCATTTGTGGGAATGTATTGAAGCTAAATTTGGTGCCTTGGAACTTCGTCTTGAATGAAGTGACATTGTGTGTCAATGTGCTTGGTTCTTTCATGATGTACTAGATTCTTGACAAGATTCAAAACACCCATGTTGTCGCAGAACAAGTGTATTGGAGATTTTGATGGAAGACCCATACTTGTCAGGATGCGACGTAACCATATCACTTCGCACATAGCTTCACGTGCGGCACGATATTATGCCTCTATTGATGAAATAGCAACCACCTGTTGCTTCTTGCTGTGCCAAGAGATAGGACTAGATCCAAGATGAAACAAATATCTTGAAGTTGATTTATGATCATCATATGATCCGGCATAGTCGGAGTTCGTGTATCCCTGTAAGAAGAATTTGTTGTTCCTCTTGTATTCTAGGCCATATTCCATTGTGCCACAAACATAGTGAAGAACTCACTTTGCTACTTTCCAGTGTGTAGTCTTAGGTTCCTGCATGAACCTTGAAAGATAGTTGACAACAAATATGATATCTGGCCTAGTGTTGGTCAGATATATGAGACTCCCAATAAACTAACGATAGAGAGTAGCATCTACCTGAGGTGATTTTTCATATCATGGTAACTGAAGACCTATTTCCATTGGTGTTGCCATCGGCTTGTAGTCAGTCATGTTATATTTTTCTAGTAGTGTCTTGGCATATATTTTCTGAGACACTTTGATGTAGTGCTCCTTCCGGTTCACTTCCAGACCAAGACAGTAATGGAGAAGTCTGAGATCTATCATTTCAAAAGATTTTCTCAAATCCTATTTGACAGTAGAGATCATTGTTTCTGAACTCCTTGTTATGAGTAGATCATCAACATAGAGTACAAGCAACACTATTTTAGAGCCTTGCTTCTTAAAATAGAGGTTTGCATCCAATGGAAATCTCTTAAATACATGCTGCAGTAGATGATTATCCATTTTTATGTACCAAGCCCGAGGGGTTTGTTTCAAACCATATAAGGATTTGACCAATTTGCAAACTTTCTACTGTTGGCCTTCTACTTCAAATCATTTTGGTTGAGTCATGTAGACTTCTTCTTGGAGATCACCATTTATAAAAGCACTTTTGAAATCCATTTGGTGTACTTTACACCCATACTATGCTGCCATAGCACAAAGAACTCGAATGGTTGTCATCCGAGCAGTAGGTGCAAAAGTTTCCTCGTAGTCAATGCCTTCTCTTTGAGCATAGCCCTTTGCAATAAGTCAGGATTTATGCTTATCTATTGTCCCATATAATTTATACTTAACTTTATACACCCATTTGCAACCTATGGGCTTATTTTTGTATGGCATATTGACAAGCTTCCAAGTTTTGTTTTTCATCAAAGACTTATACTCTGCATCCATAGCGGCCTTCCATTGAGGCTCACCAAGAGCATCTTGCACTAATGCAGGTTCAAGATCATCTATTGAAGACATAAACACCCTGTCATTATTAATATCCATATATTCTGTATCTCTATCTGGATCTACAAAAAGTTCCTCAAAATATTGACACAGATCATCAACCCTAGTATTCTCTGTTGTAACTTTCTCCTGTCAAGCCATGCTGCGAGTACGAGGCCTATCCAATGTCAAATCTGGTGGAGTGGATAAATTATAATCTTTGATTGTATTTGTATACCACTTTGGATTCTTCTTCTGAGGTGTTGAAGAAGATGAAGAAGGACCTCCAACCTTTAATGAAGGAGACTTCTCAATCTTAGTTTCCACAAGGTCTAGGTATACATCTGATGTGTTTCCTGATGTGAAAGCCTCATAAAAAACAACATCTCTACTAATGTGTATCTTCTTGGTCAAGGGATCAATCAAATGATAACCCTTAGAGTGCTCATCATAGCCAAGAAGAATACACTTCAATGTCTTCTCATCTAGTTTCTTCCTTTTCTCTTTTGGTATGTGCATGAAAGCTTTACATCAAAAAATGCGTAGATGAGAAATGAAGGGTTTCCTACCACTCCATGCTTCCTATGGAGTCATTCCTTGTAGGGCCTTTATGGGTGGCCTATTCAACAGATATACTGCTGTGGTGATAGCTTCTACCCAATATAGTTTCTCAAGACTAGCTCCTATGAGCATGCAACGAACCATTTTCATGATGGAACAATTTCTCCTTTCAACAACTCCATTTTGTTGAGGAGTATAAGCAGTAGTTAACTGTCTCGTGATCCCATGTGCAGCCAAGAATGCAAAAAATTATTTAGAGGTAAATTACCCTTCTTGTTTGGCCCCTTTCTGTTGGTGTAGAGGGCAGTGTTAGAAGAATCATCTCGTTGTAGTTGGCATGCCTCCTCTTCTTGAAGCATATTAACCAATTATACAAAAGTAACTTTTCGTTGTGACACCTGAAGGGAAGTGATAAAAACCCTATAAGAATTAGGTAAAGCTCTTAATACAATTGAGGTAAGGAGCTTGTCATCAACTGGTTCTCCCAAAGAATTCAACTTTGCCTTCAATTCAGACACTCTACAAAGAAAAAATTCAACTGTCTCCCCTTGCTTCATGCTTAGACTGTGTAATTGAGATTGAAGAAATAGAATAGTGGAATCATTCTTTCCCTCATATATAGTATTAAGGGCATCCCATGCCTATTTACTATGTTCACAGTCAGCAATATGGGGTTGAACTTCATCAGACACAACAAGCAAAATGAGCGCTTTTGCTTTGTTGTCTTTCTTGTCAAAGTCTTTCTGAATAGCAGATGGAGCTGTAACACCAGTAGTAGATGAAGGTCTTGTTGTTGCTCCAGATACAACATCCCATAAATCATCCATTGCTAGGATTGCCTTCATCTTGTTTTTCCATGGTGTGTAATTAGGACCTTTCAACAACTGATGAGAATCAGTCATTAATTTTGTAGACATGGTGAAGGTTCCTTATAACACCAATTGGTCCCCCTTTCGATATACCTTTTGCTAGGCCATTATACAGTATAAAATACCTAGCCTTACGTAAGGGAGACTATAGGTATTTAGAAAGATAAAAAAAAATCACCCACCCTTACGTGAGGAAACTATAGGTAATTTTTAGAGATCATATGATACGTGGTACTTAAGCAGTACTGAAAGGGAATAGTCTTGTTTATGGCACCTACCATAGAAAGTCTGCAATCCTCATGCGTGGAGCATAACTTCCCCTAAACACTTTGGATTTCAGAACTTTCATAAGGATTTATGCCTAAACACAAGAACTATTAGGGTAATGGATGGAGTAAAAATGCAAAAAAAATGGCAAACTTATCTCTCCCCGATGATTTATAGAGAACAAGCTCAGACGTTGTTTTGGAAGCTATATTAGGCGGTGGATACAGTAGCGCAATCATGACAGCTTTACCTGTAAGTGTTGGCCAGAGGTATCACAAATACTAAACACTGCAATGCAATAAATTGCATGGATGGGTTTGAATTATTCCGGGGACTTAGGGAGTGAATTTGATTTTAAATTTTAATGATGTAGTGCAAATCAAGAAAAAAAATGCAACATACAACATAAAAGTGCCCACAGAAATAAACCACTAGGTGTCGGGCGCTGCCGAAAATGCACCTTTACAATAATGCCAAAAATTGCCTTTGCATAAAATACTCTCAATCCCCCCCTTGTTTTTTATTTTTTTTTTTAATTCTTACTAACGCCTTTTAAAAATCAATTTTCCTAGGTATCAATTAAAAAATATATATTTTTCATAAAAAAAAATTATTTCAATAAAAAAATATTTAAAATAATTCTTTTTAATTGAAAAATATTAAAAATTTTAATTAAACCTAAGAAAAAAATTAAAAAAAAAACATTAGGAAAAAATATTATTTCCATACCTTCATTGGACCCGTGGGGACTTAATCCCCCGACCCCATGGGTGCTAGTCTAGCACTCCTACCAGTTGGGCTAGCGCAGCCAATGAAAGGGAAAAGAGAAGACGTTCCCTTTCTTCCCTTGCAACCCTCACGAGGAGCAAAAAATGTTGTGGGACTTTAGTCCCACATTGCTCCCGAGGGATTCATGAGGGGGGAATAAAAAAATATTTCCCCCCTTTGTTTGTGATTGCCTTCGGGAAATCATAGTAAGGTCCTTTTTGCCACGCCACGCAATAGGGGAGCTGATGCGTAGTCATTATACCATCATTAAATCTCAAAGATCTTATCAATCCGGGGTGGTGTCCAAGGCTGTCTACGATAGAAAGTTCAAACAGAGTTGCATTTCAGCTCATTTGGGAGTAGCAGGTCTTTATTGGTAGGATTGATTGTGTGGGGGATTTGTGTCACTTCTATCCCTATATTGCATAAATTAAACCTTAATCTAATTGCAAGAATGAAAAACTAATTGTTGTCTACAGAAATAAAGTCCTAATTACAATTGCTAAATTGAGACCTAATTGATTTGCAAAAGGAAAATCCTAATTACAGTTGCTAAATGAGAAACCTATTTACTTTTGCAATGATGAGATAAAACAAGTAATCAACTTCTGTCAATACTTTGAAACAGAAGGTCGTCAATCTTTTGTGTAGTGTTTGACAGCAAAAACAAGAATGCAGGAAATTATAGAAAACTTGTAAATTGTTGGAAATGTAAATTGCAGGGAATTGGAAAATTACTAAAAAATAAAGAAACTGATTATATCTATTGCTGATTACATCACAAATGTGAAATAGATGGATAAAAACTAAAACAAAAATCAAATACCACAAAATGCTGAAATTGACAAGTTCCACTACTTATTCTGCTGCAGCAAAATCAGGACTGAAAACCTGTCTGTTAGTCCTTCTCCTAGATTTGAAAGTGGCCAGCCTTATTTTCCAGAAGAAGGTATAATTTCTTCTCTAAGTCTTACTCACACTCAGACATAACAAAATAAATGAAATGAAACTCGCACTTTTATTGCTTCGAAACATAATTACAATTCTACTGAAATCTGTTACAGATCTGCAATCTGTTACAGGTCTATTATCTCTAATATGTCTAATCTCTAATCTAATATTTCTAATATCTAATATTATTAATAGCTCAACCTATATAGGAGCTATCTTTTATAGATGCCTAAAATCTAATTACGAACATAAAATATGCTGTCCTGATATCCTGTAGAATTTCCTGGCTTTATCCTAGAAGAAGATCAAACTTGATCTTTTCCATAAATGGTGGCTTTGGATGGCAAGGACGGCAAAGTTATATGGGAGATATTTTCCCTTAACTTTCTCAACCTTATTATCCCCTTTTTCACCGCCAAAATTTAGTCAACAAGTCAAAAAGTGCATTCTGTTTTCATTCCGAAGATAAGTGGCTCATTTCGAAGATAAGTGGCTTATTTCGAAGATACTGCAATTCTCCTTCCGAAGATACTGCAATTCTCATTTCAAAGATACTGCAATTCTCATTCCGAAGATACTGCATTTCTCATTCCAAAGATCCACTCATTTCGAAGACACTGTGTTTTCTCATTTCGAAGACATTGTGTTCATTCCAAAGACACTGTGTTCATTCCGAAGATCTTTAGAATGACCAACTATGTTGAATTCAAATGGTTTTGGCTGCATTTATCAAGTGGATTAGCCCTTAGGATCATATTACAATAGTCTTCATTCTTCCTTGGATGTGAATTCCATGCCTTGCCATTCAATGGAAGCTGGCTAGAATTTATATGGAAAAACCAGTTTTCTGCACGTACGTAATAAGTCTTTGTACTATTTGCTAAATTTAGAGAAACTAATGCTTAATGATCATCAAAATAAGACTACTAAAATGCTGCTGTCAACCTAAGCATGAAAATATAACATAAAACTATACAAGAACTGTTAAAAATCAGAATATAATGTCCTTAATACTTCAATCATGCAAATAGTTAATACACAACATATTAAATCAACTTGACTAGCATATAAGATAATTCACAAGAGTTTTAGGTAGTTTTAACTATTTAAAACATGCTATAAATGAGGCTTATCCAGGCCTCATCATTCCCCCCAACTTATATTAATGCATGCCCTCATGCATTGTAGTGGGCTATGGAGTCACAGATGTCCATACTCATATTCCATGTTTCATAGAACAATTTAATGATTGTGTAATTTCTTATGAAGATTTTTGATTCATTATTCAAACTGATCATCTGGTTGGGAATCCTCTTCAAAATAGAATAAAACTAGAGTAATGATGGTTGGAGACCTGAATCTGAGACCTACCCAATAATGTTGCATAAAGGTATTTCTCTGGATTGAGAACTCCACTTTCTACTATAATTCTCTAATTTTATTTTCATGTTTTTTCAATAACATCTTTTCTTTCCTCAATCCATCTCATTTGTATTTTTATAACACTTTTGGTTGCTGTCAGTTGTTTTGTGATGTTCACCTCCTCTTCTTCTTTTGACTCAGAACCTAATACTAACAAATCAATTGCAGTTTGCTGCTCAACAATGATCTCATATTCTACTTCAGACCCCTACTCCTGTACAGGAGGTTCCATGATATTATCTATGATTACATCAAAATTCTCAGTTGCTTGTTGCATTTCTATGACATCAGGGCTATCCTGTCTAGTTTTTTCTTCAATAATTTGCTCTTTTTGTTGGAGTCTTGTAGACCTCCTAGTCCTTAATGTATATTTTCTCTTCTTGACCTGTTTTCTTGTGGTAACAGGGGCTGTAGGGATAACTTCAAGCTCTTCACTGTGAACTTCACTCTTATATTCTGATAGATAAATAACATCTTTAGAAAAATGAACCCTCTTCTATTTTATTTTTTTGTTGTCAGTTTCAGACCCTCTTTTCTTAGTCTATGAGTTTGATGGTTCTGTTGCTGCTGTTGGGTGCATTTTTTTTTTTGCAATAGCCTCTATAGTAGTTCCTATTTCTTCTTCTACAACAGCCTCTGCAGTAGCTATTTCTTCTTCTGCAACAACCTCTGTAGCAGCTATTTCTTCTTTTGCAACATCTACAACATCTGTTAGGTCACTAATTTCTGGTTGCTACAGGGTTTGCTCTTGTTCTTCTTCAGAAAGAATAATTTTTTTTTTCTTGTAATCATTAGCAAATATGTCTTCGAAAAGAAAATATGGCACACTTCCTTATTCTATGCTCTGAACACCTGGCCATCAATCATTGGACATCCTTGCCATCAAATTTTCTTTACTATTTTTAGCTTGTCCATTTTGCATGCAAATTTTCCCACATGAGTGGTTATTATCAATGAATGGTGGTGGCATGTTTGTTAAATCTTCATTCCAAAGATTATGTTTCATTCCCTCCTTGACTATGTCTTTTTCTCCATCCTTGGATGCCACATGGAAACAAATTATTAAATCTTCATTCCGAAGATTATGTTTCATTCTAAAGACTAAGCTAGGCATTTAATTTGAAGATAACCTCATTCCGAAGATAAACCTTCATTCTAAAGACACACCTTCATTTTGAAGACAAACCTTCATTCCGAAGACAAACCTTCATTCCAAAGACACACCTTCATTCCGAAGACAAACCTTCATTCTGAAGACACACCTTCATTCCGAAGACAAAGCTTCATTCTGAAGATACCACGGTTATTTGAAGATACAACAGTCATTCTAAAGACATAGCAGAAACCAACATTTTTCTCTTTCTCTAAGCATGTTTTGTTTATGCCAACTCTTATGAACACTTTTATACTAATGGTTAATTGTCATATACTATATATCAAATATTTACAATGAGAAAAGTGCAAGAAACATATATACCTGGTTAAAACAAGTTAATGCAAGTTTTGAAAGATGACTCGCTTCGTTGATATTTTCACTGAGGCTTCCTGCAACACTTCAAAAACAAGTGCAGCTGGTGAATTTGTACAATGGTGACTCAAAAATTTTAAGGTTATGCATGCCAGAAAATTGGTTCTCATGCATACCAACTCAGTAGCACCTTAGAAAAGGTTTTCACTGCTGAGCTATTCATTTTTCTCTCTTTTTTTTTCTTGTCTTTTTTCTTTAACCTCTCCTTTTCTCTTTTTTTTTTTTTTTTTTTTTTTTTTTTTTTTGTCTTTTTGATTCTGATTGTGCCCGTGAAGGAATTCATGACTTCCCTGAAATCATGTCCATGAAGAAATTCACAGCCATAATTTATTCATCTTTTTGTTTTCTATTTTTTTCTAATTTTTTTTCTTTTTATTTTTAAGATTCAAAGATATGATCATTTGGAATCTTCATCAGAAGAAGCCTCTTCCATCAAATGTAACTGTGTGAAATATCGAGCAAATTCCACCTTTGTTAGTGGTTTATGGTACAACTGTAAAAGATGTCCATTTACCACTAATATCCTCCTTACATCATCAACTAAAGAAAGTTGAACAAGTTCATTCTCAAACTCCCCTGGTTCATCCTTGCTGCTCTTAATGTGGTCATCATGCCACATTTTCCATTTTTGTTGAGTGAACTCTATTTGGTGAAGTGCTTCCAACCAAAGTTCATCAAATGCATTCAACTACAAAATTTGTTTTTTCTGTACCTGCAACAACTCAATGCCAATCGCTAAAGATGCATAAAATGTTAGTAAAGCATTAGGATGTTGCACCAATATATCAAACAAATTTGCTCCCTGGTTTTTAGTCAACCAACTATTGTTGTTCAAAGGTTGTTTTGGTTGTGTTTCAGTTTGTTTTGTACTAGGCTTATTTGAATTGGTTCTTGGAGAAACATTTTTATTTACACCAATGGAGGCCAAAACTAAAGTATTCTTTTCATTTTCCTTATGTGTTCTAAGAAATTGTGGGCTTTCTGTACAATCATACTTAGGTGTAATAAGTTTACTTGAAAGCAAGTTAACTAATTTTCCACCTTTTTGTATGGTTTTAGGATATACTTTCTTATTTTTTCTTGGTTTTCTAAAACACATTTCTTGAACAATCTTATTAATGATTGGTACAACTTGAGGTAAAGGGATTGTAACAGTTAAATTTTCTAATTCCTTTATCAATTCTGATTGTGAAGATGTTACTTTTGATATCTCAGACTATTCAAAATATGATACTTTATTTGATGAGGTATCTTGTTCTTCTTGATGTTGTTTTAGTGTAGATTTGTTTTCATGTTCATTATTTTAAACTTCACTTTCTACACTGATAAGTGGAATAGGTTCAAGCAGTGGTTCACCTGAACACAACTGAGTTTTAACACAGTCACTAACATTTATTAGGGTTGTATTTTTTGATTCAACCACAGAGACAGGGGTTACCTGTTTAACATGATTTGGACTGACCATAGGTTGAGTTGAAAACAGAGGTTGTTTTAATTTTTGTTGTTGTTGTCCACGATTGAAATTATGGATATAATTAGGCAACAAATTTGATTTTTATTTTTGACAATGTTGCTACCCTTTGTACTAATTTTGATGTTGTACCCATTGATATCCCTATAATTTTGGCTGCAACCATGGTGGATGTTGTTGATTCCATTGTTGTTGCATCCATCCATGTTGAGACCATGCTTGGGAGTATGCCCATGGTGGTTGAATCCAACATTGTTGAAGTGGACCTGGAGCAGACCATGGCATATACCAAGGATTATTTCCCCAATGTGCAGGAAATTGAGAAGCATTCTGATATGGAAATTTATGAAAATTATTCCCTTGTCCTTGCCCTACAAAATTGATTTTTTTCATAGGTTGAGACTGTTTTTCAAAGACATTTTTAAGTTCTGGCAATAAACTACACTGATCTTTGGGGTGTCCTAATTGACAAATGCTACATGTAGCAGGTATAAATATTTTGTTCAAAGGACAATCATGAAGAGAGTGTTGCTTTTTACATTCCGAACAATAGATGGTGAAGATTCAAGTAGATTCATTTTTTTCATCTAATGTTCTATCATGTACTAAAACATCAGCCTCTTTTATGCATTCTTTCAAATCATGTTTTTCATTACCAATTATGTGTTTTCTATGTCTTGAATGAGAGTAATTTTTACAGAGTTTAATAATTTCCTCAAATTTAAGTGCATTTGTATCTCCTCTTCCCAAGATATCCAATGCATACCTAGATTTATCTTGTAGTCCCCTTAAGAATAGGACTTTGCAAATTTTAGGTTCAACACTTCCACATATCTTATGAACAAAAGAAAATCTATCTATATAATATTCTAATATTTCATTGTCCTCTTGTTTCATTGTAAGAATTTCATCATTTTGATTCTTGACTTGACAATATTCTTGGTATATCTCCAAGAATATGTTTTCCATCTCATCCCAAGTTCTAATTGAGTTAGGTGCTAAGGTGATAAACCACCGTAGAGCTAAATATTTAAGAGTGGAAGGAAATAGTTTGAGTTTTTGATTGTTATCAGTGTAATCATGAGCTTGACATACAATTTTAAACTCAAACAAAATTGATTTTTTTCATAGGTTGAGACTGTTTTTCAAAGACATTTTTAAGTTCTGGCAATAAACTACACTGATCTTTGGGGTGTCCTAATTGACAAATGCTACATGTAGCAGGTATAAATATTTTGTTCAAAGGACAATCATGAAGAGAGTGTTACTTTTTACATTCTAAACAATAGATGGCTGAAGATTCAGTAGATTCATTATTTTCATCTAATGTTCTATCATGTACTAAAACATCAGCCTCTTTTATGCATTCTTTCAAATCATGTTTTTCATTACCAATTATGTGTTTTCTATGTCTTGAATGAGAGTAATTTTTATAGAGTTTAATAATTTCCTCAAATTTAAGTGCATTTGTATCTCCTCTTCCCAAGATATCCAATGCATACCTAAATTTATCTTGTAGTCCCCTTAAGAATAGGACTTTGCAAATTTTAGGTTCAACACTTCCACATATCTTATGAACAAAAGAAAATCTATCTATATAATCTTCTAATATTTCATTGTCCTCTTGTTTCATTGTAAGAATTTCATCATTTTGATTCTTGACTTGACAATATTCTTGGTATCTCTCCAAGAATATGTTTTCCATCTCATCCCAAGTTCTAATTGAGTTAGGTGCTAAGGTGATAAACCACCGTAGAGCTAAATATTTAAGAGTGGAAGGAAATAGTTTGAGTTTTTGATTGTTATCAGTGTAATCATGAGCTTGACATACAATTTTAAACTCAAACAAAAACATATTAGGATCTTCGGATGTATTTCCCTTGAAATTTGGTAATACTGCAGGTGAAATGACCTTCATGGGAGCATTTTGATTAAAATCTAGTTGGATGGGATTTTGAAAAGTTTTGGCAGGTGCACTAGTTGCACTAGGGTGGAGCACATTGTTGGCTCTACCTTGATTCTCTTGTGAGCCTTCCATTGTAGGTTCCCAAAAACAATTATAAATCTTGTCAAATTTTCCTGATTGTATGGATTTGTCAAGAGAAAATGGTGTTGAACTACTTAATTTTCCTCCTTGTAATGATTTTTCAAAGGATATTGTAGTGCTGGAAGTGGATGATTGGGATTCTTTGAAAATTCTAACATTTTTGGAAATAAAAAATTTAGACATTTTTGACATAATTTCAACCTCTTGTGAAATTTTTATTTTTGTGGTTTCTTGCTTATTTCCTAAATGGACTGAAATACAATTTACCAATAACAATTACATATACCAGTCATTACATTCAGATTTTACTCTAAAATTCACAACATAGCATATTTAATAATTATTGGACTGCTTTTCACCTTCTAACAACACCGTGTTCCTTGACAATGACACCAAAATGATGCATAGTTGTTATACCATCATTAAATCTCAAAGATCTTATCAATCCGGGGTGGTGTCCAAGGCTGTCTATGATAGAAAGTTCAAACAGAGTTGCATTTCAACTCATTTGGGAGTAGCAGGTCTTTATTGGTAGGATTGATTGTGTGGGGGATTTGTGTCACTTCTATCCCTATATTGCATAAATTAAACCTTAATCTAATTGCAAGAATGAAAAACTAATTGTTGTCTGTAGAAATAAAGTCCTAATTACAATTGCTAAATTGAGACCTAATTGATTTGCAGAAGGAAAATCCTAATTACAGTTGCTAAATGAGAAACCTATTTACTTTTGCAATGATGAGATAAAACAAGTAATCAACTTCTATCAATACTCTGAAACATAAGGTCATCAATCTTCTGTGTAGTGTTTGATAGCAAAAACAAGAATGCAAGAAATTATAGAAAACTTGTAAATTGCTGGAAATATAAATTGCAGGGAATTGGAAAATTACTAAAAAATAAAGAAACTGATTATATCTATTGCTGATTACATCACAAATGTGAAATAGATGGATAAAAACTAAAACAAAAATCAAATACCACAAAATGCTAAAATTGACAAGTTCCACTACTTATTCTGCTGCAGCAAAATCATGACTGAAAACCTTTCTGTTAGTCCTTCTCCTAGATTTGAAAGTGGCCGGAATTATTTTCCAGAAGAAGGTATAATTTCTTCTCTAAGTCTTACTCACACTCAGACATAACAAAATAAATGAAATGAAAACTGCACTTTTATTGCTTCAGAAACATAATTACAATTCTACTGAAATCTGTTATAGATCTGCAATCTGTTACAAGTCTATTATCTCTAATATGTCTAATCTCTAATCTAATATTTCTAATATTTAATATTCTTAATAGCTCAACCTGTATGGGAGCTATATTTTATAGATGCCTAAAATATAATTACAAACATAAAATATGCTATCCTGATATCCTGCAGAATTTCCTGGCTTTATCCTAGAAGAAGATCAAATTTGATCTTTTCCATAAATGGTGGCTTTGGATGGCAAGGACGGAAAAATTATATGGGAGATATTTTCCCTTAACTTTCTCAACCTTATTATCCCCTTTTTCATCGCCAAAAGTTAGTCAACAGGTCAAAAAGTGCATTCTGTTTTCATTTCGAAGATAAGTGGCTCATTTCAAAGATACTGCAATTCTCATTCTAAAGATACTGCAATTCTCATTTCGAAGATACTACAATTCTCATTCTGAAGATACTGCATTTATCATTCTGAATATCTGCTCATTTTGAAGACACTGTGTTTTCTCATTTCGAAGACATTGTGTTTATTTCGAAGACACTATGTTCATTTCGAAGATCTTTAGAATGACCAATTGTGTTGACTTCAAATGGTTTTGGCTGCATTTATCAAGTGGATTAGCCCTTAGGATCATATTACAATAGTCTTAATTCTTCCTTGGATGTGAATTCCATGCCTTGCCATTCAATGGAAGCTGGCTGGAATTTATATGGAAAAACCAGTTTCTACTGCACAGTAATAAGTCTTTGTACTATTTGCTGAATTTAGAGAAACTAATGCTTAATGATCATCAAAATAAGACTACTAAAATGCTGCTGTCAACCTAAGCATGAAAATATAACATAAAACTATACAAGAACTGTTAAAATTCAGAATATAATGTCCTTAATACTTCAATCATGCAAACAGTTAACACACAACATATTAAATCAACTTGACTAACATATAAGATAATTCACAAGAGTTTTAGGCAGTTTTAACTATTTAAAGCATGCTATAAATGAGGCTTATCCAGGCCTCATCAAGAGTGTCTGGTCCGTCATGTCAGTCCATACGGTCACACCACGTGTCAGTCCCCAGTCATGCCACGTGTCAGTCCCCAATCACGTCTTGGTCTACATGTCAGTCTGTTAGGGCACGCCATGTGTGGTCACATGGGTCAATCTCGAGAATTATGCCCAAGTCAAAACCAGTCCAGATCGACCTTGGGAAATGTGTCGAGTCAGATCCAACATCAGTTGGCCTCAGGAGATGTGCCCAAGTCTCTCGATTGCCTAGTCAGGTCTAGTTGACCTTAGGATCCGTGCTAGCATCCAATCAAGTCCAGTCGACCTCGGGATCCATGCTCGTGTCCAGTCAGGTCCAGTCGACCTCGAGATTTGTGCCCACATCCAGTCAGGTCCAACATCGGTCGAGTGTGTCTAGTCCAACCATTCGCTCTGATACCATGAAATGAAATGAAACAATAAACCATTGTATTGAATTGATTAAATAATACATAGCCAACATTAGATTAGCCCGTAGGTTACAGAACCACCTAGGCATCAAATAGGCTTGGTTACAACAATATAACTACATAGCCAATAATGGAATAACAGTTACGTTAACAACTCCCTCCACTACCATAAAGAACCTAATATTTTATTCCAACTAATTATTCATTGGTGCTTTGAATTCCTTGAAATTTCTAAAAGAACCTAATATTTTATTCCAACTAATTATTCATTGGTGCTTTGAATTCCTTGAATTTTCTAAAAGATTCCCTTTGGTATGAATAGTATACAACCACAGATACCTAGATAAATCATCAATAAAAATTATTGGTTCTATAAAATGACGATGCATTCATGGATCCATAAATATCATTGTGAATGAGGACCAAGGGTCATGTGGGATGCCTAGTTATCCCTTTTGTTTAGGATTCTATATAACATTTTTCTAAAACACACACCTCACAAACATCACTAGGGGAAGAATAAGAGGAAACCTAATGGCCAACTAATTATGACTCATTTACCTTAATGACCCATAGCCAAGATGCCTAGGTCTTTAATGCCATCACCAATTCTCATCATCTATGTGTAACACCATAGCCACAAAATCTCTCTTTAGAGAGGAAGTAGGAGTTAATATTTTGCATAGATTATACATCTAATTCAACTTATGACAATACCTTGAGGTAACAACCTTGAATCCATCATAAATATCTTTGATCACCAACTAATCTAGCTATAATTTCATTTTCTTATTTGTGTGGGTGATATGTCATATCGACAAACGATTATGACCTACATTGGAAACATGAAAAACATCATAAAATGAGGAAGAACAATACTAACCTTACCATATCTAGCTACTTATAAAGAGGAATAATCCCTAATAACAAAAAACAATCTCTCTTGAATATTGTGTTGTATCACCATAGAATTTTTTGGTACTTGATCATGTGTTAAGTTACCCTAAATTTGTGATCCACTCATTAGGAGTGAATGTCCAATATGTTTAATTAACATCTACATGTAATCTTGAGGTTTTGCCATCTTGATAATATTCACCCTAATAATAGAAAAAATAGCATCAACACACCCATTTTTGGATGCATCCTCAATCCTCTTAATGAATACTCAATAAAATTCTATTCTATATCCTTCCTTTCTACAAAAGGCACAAACTAGCTTCTTGAAGGGCCTCCTAGTTTTCTTCTTAGTTTGTTTTTTTGTTAGTCTCAACCTTGATCTATTCTTTTGTATGAGCGTAAATGGTGATGGAATGAATATTATACTACTATATTTGATCACAATGGTGAAGAAGATATTTGAATATTTCATAAATTTGAGGAAGAAGAGAATTTGAAAAGTAGATACAAAGTGTCTCAAATTGAATAAAAACTATCTAATATGTCTCAAAAATATTGTTGGATGCAATATTGAGAAGCTCAATATTTTCTTGTTTTCTTCAACTTCTTATTCCTTCTTCTTCTCCTTTGAAATTCCTTTAGTAGTGCAATTATCATATTGCCTTTTGAACCAATTAATATACTCATGAACCGTGTTAAAGGAATCCATAATCAAGGTAGGAAGCTCCACCTTTAACCTAATAATTTATTGGAATCAAAGCAATCACATAGTCCCTAAAGTTTATCAAGAAATTACTTTGAATCCATAATAACATTAACATGAGTATCGTAGATCTTGTCAACATGAAGAGATATCACACCAGGAGCCTCATCTTTGTTATCTCTAAAAAACTGCTTTTTATTTAAAATAAGTCTCTAAAGCCTTATTATTTACATATTTTAGCATCCCTTTGCTTTAAAGAAAAAATTCAATATTGATTTTCCAAGTGGTATAGTTCAAAATTTTCAACAAAGGTACACATGTTGATCCATAAAGTTTTACATGCAATTAATATAGAGATCTAAAAAAACACAATTAAAAAACATGCTAAAAAATTTCATATGTAAAATTTATGGTCCCCATAAGTTTGGCCCTAAAATCACACAAAATTCTTTGAAAATATTTAAAAAATTAAAAAACTAATTTAGTACCTATAGTGAATTGGAGGGCACCACATGTTGATGCATGAGCGGTTGAGACAATGATAATTCTATGCAAGTGAATGACAAGAAGGAATTGACTATCCAAACCACTAGATAATATACCAAAAAAACTAGATTATGCCACTTATCATATTCTTATTTATTCTAAAATCTATAAACCAGATCATGTCACTTATTGCACTTTAATTCCCTCTAAAATCTATAATATAGCAAGTCTACTATTGGTTATGTAATTGGTTAGTCAATGGGTTTGATCAGCAAAAAAACGTGATTGATTAAACTTGTATTTATACCTATCATGTGGCATCTTGCCTATTATATCAACCCTTGCCATGTTATCACATTCCATGTTAGTAGTTGCCATATCATCTTCCATATTATTAGGTTTAATGTCATCATGAAGTACATTGTTAATGTCATCAATTTCCACATCATCATAGGGTGCCAGGTCTTTACAAGATGCCATGTTAGCATATGTGGTTGAAAAGAGGGTAGCATCATCATCCTCTCCAATTGTCTCAACCACCATAAGTATAGACCAGGTGGTCAATACTATCGCACCTCACATAGAGCGACACAACAGGGAAACTCTAAGAGCATAGGGTCAACTCAATTGGGTGCCTTTGGTTTTTTTTACAAGGCCAACTCCTTTTAATATGTGATATTATATGCACTTCATACTCTATCCTAATATAACCAAATTTAGGAGGGAAAGGAAAAGAGAAATTAAAGATAATAGAAAGGAAAAGGATCCTAATATTCCTTAGCATAACAATGATATACATGAATGCATGAGTATAATGGGTTGACAACTCAAAGGTGAACACTTCCTTCTCTTAGCATGTTAAGCATAATTGGTATATAAAGGAAATGGGATAGAAACTAATTAGTCATGGCCTCTAGTATGCACACATAAACACACACACACACACACACACACACACACACACACACACATATATATATATAGATATAAGAAATGGGATAGAAATTAGTTAGTCATGACCTCCAGTATGCACACATAAACACACATACATACAAGAAATGGATAGAAAGAATAAAATAGTAACAACCTCAAGTATAAGTATATATATGAAAAATAGCAATGATTCGCAAGAACGAACATAATTTTGACAAGATCAAGGGATCTACGATTACAGGGATCTTCTGTTGACTTTGATTATGATTATGAAATTATGACTACCCCCTCAAGCAATGAGTCGATGAGGGTAATGACAATGATTGAAGCGACAAAGTCGCTTGACCATAATGAATGATCTGAACAAATTTAGATTTGAGCATTTTAATGCCTTGGCTAGGCCTAGTTCAGCTTATGATTGCAACTATTAATAGTAATTGCACATTTCTATCCCATGGAGCAGTCAGGCTACCATAGCCGTCTTAGGGAATCAAAATGATACAAATCCAATTAGATTTGTGTTGAATCATGTTTGTCGATGATTTGCTAAAAAGGTGTCATAGGAGAAATGGTATGAAACCCTTCGTTCCCATGGAGCAGTCCAACCTCAAAGGCCTTCTTAGGGATTGAAAAGAATCATATCATATCAACGATGACAATTTTGCCCCAAATGTCCTTATGGTAATTTACTCATCTTATCGGATTGCATGGATCGCAAGTCGCTGCAACCGCCAAGTGTATAGGGTAAATCACTGAATACGAGGTACATTTGGCTTTTGATTATTTATTTATTTTTTTGTTATTATTTGTTTGTGAATTATTAAATGACCATGGTGCTTTTAAAATCACCAAATTTACAAATTGGTTGCTCTTATTGACAGTTTGATCCATTGGGAAGCATTAATTTGTCCTTTTGGCCCCTCCCATGGTGGGATTTGACCAAATTTTTTCCAGTTGCAAATCGCAGCTAGGGCTTGCGGTTCCCTTTTTGCATTTTTGGGAACCATGACTAGGGCCTGTGGTCCAAAAACCCTAATTCCTGGACCGCAGGTCTCAGCCACGGTCCACACGAAATAGGAAAAGGTTATAAAAGGTTCAAATTTCAAATTTACCTCATTATTCCTTGACAGCGACTGACAATGACAGAGCTCTGACAATGACGACATAAAATCCTAACCTGAAACCCTACCAAACCTCACACCCACTCCTTGCACACTGCACGATGGTAGACCATGGACAAGCATCATCCAGCCAAGGCCACGGTGAGGGAAAGGTAATTCAAAACCGAGACCACGCATCCATTACCAGTAAAATTAACCTCATTAAGTAATGGGATAATTGAACCTAATTAAATTGTCGGTAACGAACCTCATGGTAGACTAGGCTAGTTTAGGTTAGGTTAGATTAGAGTGTTTATTTTTAGTTTTAATTTTTTTTATTTTTTGGGCGGGGAATTAACCCCGTTCGAGTCTCAGTTGGAGACCGCAGGTACCAGCTGTGGTTCCCAATTGACTAATTGGGGACCACAGCTACCAACTGCGGTCCGCATTTAAACTCCCAACGGTCAATTTTTGACCACATGTGAACTGCAGGGTTGATCCATAGTTCATCAACTTTAGGAATATTGATAAAAAAAAAAAAATCTAAGGTTAATAGGTAGTTTAATGTCAATTAATTCATTTTTGACTTGTCTAGGTGACATTTTTTATTTTTATGACTGCCTGATTACATGTTTTTGTATTTTTATCAAATTTTAAATGTTTTTGATGCTTTTTAGGTCATTTTTAGATGTTTTTGCTTGTTTTTAGTTAGAATTTTTCCTTATATTATGCTTTTATTTCAGAGGTTGACCTCTAGAGCCCGAGATCCCGATATCCTTAAGACTCTCCATGGACAGCTCACTGATGGGAAGTGAGCATGGTTTGGAGCCATCGGATTCAGCTATGTCTTGGATCTACCCATGATTAGGGTGGATCAGGCCTATCTGACTGCATTGGCCCGATACTGGAATGCGTGGACCAACACATTTCACCTACCTATAGGTGAAATGACTATGACCTTAGAGGATGTTTATAGGATCTTTAGGATCCCTATTGATGGTGAGACCATCATTTCTTCTACCCTAGGGGCCTCTTTTTGATGTGATCTTTGACAACTGGAGTTAAGAGGCTCAGGAGAATATCGATCATGGAGGGGTACACATCGGCTACTGGAAGGATGAGGAGATCTTCTATTTTAGGGAGGTTTTTTTATGCACCTTGTTACATAGATTGTTCTTCCAGACTCCTTGGGTGTGAGGATTACCTGGAACCTCTTGGCCACTTTTAGGAGAGTTACTCAGAGCTACACACGACGACCATTGATACTAGGCTAGGGGAGTACTCTGCTTTGCTAGCTCTACAAGGAGCTATATCATATTACATGCCAAAGTTGTAAGGGCATGAGCTATAGTCTGCTTCTATAGATCTAGGGTTAGCAAAACATCTGAATTGAGTGCCCTAGAGAGCTCCCATTGCATATTACTGCTATTGATGCTCAACACCAGTGTTATACTGCCTGTTGTCCTTGGGAGGAGGAGGGCATTCAAATTTGAGCTCATGCTGGTAATACCCAACATTACATGACTCAGTTTGCAACACTCGGGTTGGAGAACGTTGTTTGGTGGCCCTACATGGATTTCCTAGCATGGCCTTATGCAAGGGAGTGGCTTCGACAGGCTCATTGGGATAGGTGGTTACTCGATCGAAAGGTCAAGATTAGAGAGTACCAGTTCTACTCTCATGTCCTATGATAGTTTATCATGGTGTAGGACATTCCAGAGATCTCGTTTGCATATAGACACATAGATTTGGATAAGGATCTCCCACTGATTCATCCTTCGATGTTAAGAGATATCCCATACGACTTCTAAGAGACTGGAGTTGATAGATCTAGGACCACCCTAAAGTATGACAGGTGGTGGTCCATGTTTAGATGGTATGGGACAGTGCCTCTAGGCAAATAGCCAGAAAGGCAGAGGTGGATCATAATGGGCATAGGATGCACTAGAGGATAGAGGGTAGCTGGGGCATAGAGGTCACCATTGAGGAGGCTCCACATGAGGTATAGGAGGAGGATGAGGCTAAGGAGGGTGAGGTTCCTCTTGATAGTGCAGAGGGGTAGCTCTTGGCCCAGGTTGCAAATTTATAGGCTCAACTAGGTAGATATCAGACTCAACAATTGGAGCATGACACTACTATCACCACACTAGAGGTGAAGTTAGCTGACAGGGATAGGTGGCTAGCACAGCCTGAGGAGAAAATCACGAGCCTCATGGCTCAAGCTATAACAACTGAGACTCGAGTGTAGGAGCTCACTAGTGCACATGACCTGGAATTGGCATAGCAATATGTAGCAGTGGCAAAGAGGGATCTTGTTTGGGCACAGAGGGGGTCTATTCCACCTCCTCAGGCTATCATGGAGCCTCCAGTGACACCAACAGTAGTACTACTAAGTGGCTGGGATCCTATGGCAGAGAACGAGCGCTTATAAGGCTTGTTGATGAGGACTAATGACATACATGCATCCAGGGTTGTTCGAGTGGACCAGATGGTTGGTTTTATACAGATGTTAGGTGCAAAGGTTTTGAGGATCCCTATGCTCTATAATCCCAGCATACCAGGTCTAGGACCACGGTACAGTATACTACTAGTTCTAGCCACCGCACCCATCAAAGTGAGAGGACACACAGGTCCTCTAGTACACATGGTGACAACAGTCACACCAAGACTAGGGAGGTAGGACAATCCTCTATAGTGTCTAGTCATAGGGCTCACCGTTCAGAGGTATCGGTTGCACAAGTGGTAGTTGGGTGAGTTTTAGACCTCTTTGGATTAGGAGGCAAGCAGGATCCTCAGCAGGACCCACCACAGTCAACAGGGTAATAGGCAGAGCAGGCTCCTGAGTAGGGTACTAAGGGAGGCAATGAGAGCTCTGGTGCAGGGGGCACAAATCAAAGCTAGGGCTCTCACTACTGTAGGATACATTTTTGTTATATATATCATTTTTGGTGTAAGGTCAAGGACCTACACAGTTGTAGCCTATGAGCATTTTGGTACTCTCCCTATATACTCTTTTGGACATATATATATATATATGACTTGATCATTTATGGCTCATTATGTGTACTGATGTGTTTTTAATTTTATGTTTATTTGATGCACATGTATGCAATGCTTATATGTTTATGATTTATTTGATGCTATATGATGTGATGTATGGATGACATGCACTAGCTATCTATTTGATTTATGATGATGATGATGTTATGCAGTGATCTATATGCTTAGATGTGCGATTTATAATGGATGCAAATGGATGCAGTATTTATTTTTAAATGCATGTTTAATTTTTCTTTATCGTATGCATTTAATTTATGTGATGATATCATGATATGCCTATGCAATGTATGGTAATGCATTATGTTCATGATCATAATCTAATGGAAATGAACCTGTATGTTTTAATCACTTAAAACATAAGGAATGAATGTAAAATGTGTGTATCAATCGATTGGATGACACCACAGAATGTATAACAATCATGCAAACTAATTGATAATCCTCATTACAAGAATTAAATCAATTAATCACCCATATATGAAATGCAGTGAAATGGATTGGTATAATGCTAATGAATGAATATGTCATTATGTATATTTTTCTTTGCACTTGCACTATATAGTCAGTGGTCGTCTAAACATCATTTCTGATATTCATCCGGTATCTATCCTATATGTTTGATTGTGCTTTGTGAAATGCATTTTGATGAATGAATGACTTTTATTTTTGATGGCTAGTGATATTTGATATTTTGTTGCTATTAGAGAACTTTTTGAGGTTTTCCATGAGACTCAAACACCCTAGTAGACTTCTCAAAAATCACATACTAACTGTACAAGGCTTTTGTTGGACAAGGATTTTGCCGTGACAGACCCAACTATTCATTATCCCTATGTGTGCATGTGAGTATTTTCAGATAGACCATAAGCATACCCCGTATGTCAGTCGGGACTCTTTCAACCCATATGTGAGATAGGGTTCCTCATATGATCGTATCATCCTTGTTTCAGCTTTGATTAGACTATACGGCTAGACAACCCTAGGCACCTAGAGCTAGCTCATCTTGCAAATTGATCAGGGCTACCCTCCAAAAGCAAGCGGGACTCTTTCAACCCATTGTTGTGATTGGAGATCACCCAACAGAACTACTACCCGAAAGCATGCGAGACTCTTCCAACCCATTGCTACGATCGGGGTTCACTCTATGGTTTTCAAGATGGTGAACAATCTAGGGATTCAAGTTTTCACCCTTCTTTTCTTTCTTATTCATAGGGATACTTGCTCATGTGTAGTGATAAAAATCACTATTTTTCATGTTTTACTTTGAGTGATAAAAATCATTGTTTATTTTCATTTTTCTTGAGCAAGGGATTCATATAGTGCTTTGTGATTCACTATATCACTTTAGATTTGAATTTTTGATTTAGATTTAAACTTTGAACTTGAGATTTGAACTTTGTATCTATGGAATTTTGCTCTTTGATTTAAGCAAGGGATTTATATGTAGAGGAAATTCTTGTCCTTTTTCCAAAGTTCACCACTCTAGACCGAACTATTTGCAAGATAAGCAGGTGATAAAACCCATCTCTCTAGATACCTAGGACCACTTTCGTAGCTTTCATCCTCTCTTGTCTTAGCAGGATTTTATATGTTTTTCTTAGTGATGGGATCTTGATATGTTAAGCACTATCACAACTAATGACCTCATCTACAAAAGCAAAGTAAGCTTTCTACAATATCTGAAAGACCCACTAGGTATGGTTGAGTGACTGGAAAACTTGGTATACATACATATTTCTTAGCAACAGGTGTTGTGTATGAATGCAATGAATTATGATAAATGCAAGGGTGCATGATTGAAACACAAACGTGTCATCGTCTGTAATATTTGATAGACACATTACCTTCTACTATGGAATGCAATGGATGACAAATGCCTAAATGCAATGTAATGAAATGAATGCATGTATGAAAATGCAAAATGCAAAAGCAAATATTTTTGGATTTTATGCTTTACCAATTTTTTTTGGAATTTTATATATTTTTAAATTTTTATGGATTTTTGAGCCTTCATATTTGACCAAACGATGAGTATATGCCCTTGGAGCTTTTTGGGGTTGACCAAAGGTTTAAAAACACCTTTGGAGCTTTTTGGGATGACCAAGCGATTCTTAGAAATCCTTGGAGCCTTTTAGATTGACCAAAGGGCTTATAGACGCCTTTGGAGCCTTTTAGGATGACCGAGTAGTTTTGGAACTCTTAGGGCCTTTGGGTTGACCAAGCAATTTTATGGAAATCCTTGGTGCCTTTTGGGATGACCGAGTGGTTTTAAGCAACCCTCGAGGCTTTTGGGTTGACCAAAGGGCTTATAGATGCCTTTGGGGCCTTTGACTGACATGACCAAGCGGTTTTGGAACCCTTGGTGCCTTTTGCTATGCTCTTAAGCATAGAATGCCTTAATATGGATGATGTTGAGAGGTTCAGGCTCTTCAACACCCCCTAGTGACGTTAGGCGATAGGTACCTAGACCAATATTTTTAGATATGATATAGGGTCCTAGCCAATTAGCCATAAATTTGTCTCGCATATCAGGTGGCAAATTCGAGTTCTATTGGTTCTCTTTCAACATAAGATCCCCAACTTCAAAGTCTCTCTGGTGGACTTTGACATTGTAAGCTCATTTTAATCGCTCTTGATAAACATGGAGATGCTCCAGGGCATTCACGTGATGTTCATCAAGTAACGTCAATTGATCTAGGTGAGCTTGTCACGCGGTGTCATCATCGATGAACTCTTTCAATGTGACGCGCAACGTTGGAATTTCCAACTCTAAGGGCATAATGGCCTCAGCGCCATATACTAGTGAAAATGGCGTTGCCCTAGTGGGCGTCCGAATGCTAGTCCTATAAGCCCATAATGCAAGGGGTAGTTGTATATGCCAATCTTTGTGGTGTTCTTGTACCATATTTTTCAAGATGGCAACCATAGTCTTGTTTGAGGCCTCAGCTTGCCCGTTTGCTTATGGATAATATGGAGTTGCAAAATTATGTTTGATGTGATACTTAGATGTTAAAGCTCGCACAGTTTTGTTCTTAAATGAAGTTCCATTATCCGAAACTATTTTGGATGGTATCCCAAAATGACTTATGATATGCTCGAGTATAAACTCTGCTATGCAAGCTCCAGTGGTCGTTGTTAAGGGAATGGCTTCCACCCACTTTGTAAAATACTCAGTAGCCATAATAATGAATGTATGTCAGCCTGATGATGGAGGAGAGATCTTGCCAATAAGATCAAATCCCCACTGAGCAAATGGCCAAGCCGCTTGGATGGGTTGTAAGGCCTGCGATGGCAAGTGCGTAAGATTAGCATGATGCTGACATTTGATGCATTTCTTGACATACACATTGTAGTCCTTCTCCATAGTGGGCCAATAATAACCCATTCAAAGGATGCGCTTGATGATGGCCATGCCACTGAAATGGCCACCGCACGTACCATCATGAGCTTCTAAAATTGCCCAAGATGACTCTTGGGGCTCAAGACAATGAAGGAGAACTCCATCGTAACTTCGGTGGTACAAAATATCTCCTATCAAGACATACTTAGTCACTTTCTATTTAAATGTGCATCTTGTGGCATGCAACAATCCCTCTGGGATAAAACCAAGTTTTAGGAAGTCTTGAATTTGTGACATCCAATTCTGATAAGCCTCAGCTTCGACTGCTAAGACGACTTGCTCCCCCTACGTATTTATCTTTGTAAATGCAGACTAGGAAACAACCTTGTGGTGAATGGTGGTGCCACTCCCCGTAGGACTCTGGGAGGTTAAAGACCCCCAAGGTGCCTTCTTGAGAAAGTCTTCAGCTTTGCAGAACCAATCAACTTTTGGTTCCACACTAATCATGTTGACTGATTCTTTGTTATCAAAGGTTGCATGCTCTACTGCAGGATGCGAGAGCATCTTGACATGGATGGTAGTGAAATCGACAGATGGATTCTGAGGGATTAAGGATCCCAAAGATGCCATGGTGTCTATGAACCTATTTGATGAATGAGGGATTGCCTCGATGTCATACCATTCCAATTTAGCCAGATAGGTGGCAACAAGATCTTTGTAGGCTTTCAGTATCGGACATCGACACTGAAATAATCCTTTTACTTGATTAACTATGAGCAAGGAGTCACCAAAGATGTTTAATCTTTTAATGTTCATGGTGACGGTTGTGTGGAGGCCCAAAAGTAGGGCTTCATACTCAGCATTGTTGTTGGTGCATGGGAAGTCTAATTTGAATGACAAGGGCATTGGAGCTCCTTGTGGCGTGAAAAATACTATCCCTACACCAGCTCCTTGCTCGCACTTTGAACCATCGAAGAAAAGAGTCATATCAGCATTGTTCTCTAGTTCTTCGAGTTTAGGAGCTTTGGATACTACAAACACTACATCATCCAGAAGCTCAATGGTGAGAGGCCTACTGTTTGACAGTGGCACCTCAGCCAGTTGATCCACTATGACCTGTCCCTTAATGGACTTTTGGCTTATGAATTCCAAATCAAATTCTATCAATAGCATGATCCACTTTGCAGTACATGTATTATGATATGTCTTGCTCATCATATACTACAAAGGATTTTGTTTTGATATAACATATGTCGTATGACTCAACATGTAGTGTCACAATTTCTTGGTAGCGAACACTACTGCTAAACACAGTTTTTCCACATATGCATATCCTAGCTCGTAACTCACCAAGGTTCGGCTAATATAATATATGGCTTGCTCTTTGCCTTGCATGTTATTTTGGGCCAACATGGTCCCTAATGCAAATTCGGTCACTGATATATATAGCAAAAAAGGCTCATCTGGCCTTGGTGGAGCTAGTACTGGCAGCGTTGCTAGGTATTGCTTGATCTCAGTGAAAGCTACTTGGCAGTCCTCATCCCAGTTGAATGGGACCCCCTTGTGTAGCAGTCGATTCATGGGTCGACATTTATCCGATAATTGTGTGATAAATCACTTTATGGATGCTACTTTGCCCTGAAGGCTTCTTAGTTCCTTGATATTTGTGGGAGGACGCATCTCTAGAATAGCCTTGACCTTCATCGGGTCGACCTCGATGCCTCACTTTGAAATGATGAATCCCAAGAGTTTACCTGAAGTTACGCCAAATACGCACTTCTTAGGATTCAATCTTACATTATGCTCGATGAGGTGATCGAAGACCTTCCTCAGGACCTCAACGTGCTCACTACGCAGTAATGACTTAGCCAACAAGTCATCCATATAATCCTCTAGGATCTTGTGCATATAGTCATGAAAAATATATGTCATAGCCCATTGATATGTGGCACCAACATTTTTAAGACCAAATGGCATAACTTTATAACAAAATGTTCCCCATGGCATTATAAATGTGGTTTTATGCTGGTCTTCGGGCTTAATCCGAATTTGATTGTAACCAGAGAAACCGTCCATCAAGGAAAGCATTTCGTGACCTGCTATCGCGTCTACTAGAGCATCGATATTCGACAATGGAAATGAATCTTTGGGTGTTGCCTTGTTGAGATCTCTAAAGTCCATACAAATATGGATCCTTCCATCAGGTTTTCCTATAGGCACCATATTGGATACCCATTCCGGATAGTCGATGGAAATGACAAATTCTACATCCAATAGCTTTTGCAATTCATCTTTCACCATTAAGGCTACTATTGGATGCATCTTTCTAAGCTTTTGCTTGACTGGCTTCTTGGACAGATCTAGCGAAAGGTTATGAGTAACCAATTTTGGATCTAGACCTGGCATATCTTTGTAAGTCCAAGAAAAAATATTAGGTCTCTCCTTCAGTAGAGGGATGATGTTGTCACGCTCATCTGGAGTGAGACTCTCTCCAAATTTAACCTTCTTTGGATTAGTGGGATCTTTACTGATATCCACATCAAAGGTTTCCTCTACTGACATATGTGATCCCTCCTCGAGATGATGAGGCGTAGGAATCAAATGGATGTCATCATCTGGGTTTATAGGTTCCTCGTTGGAAGCATCCTCAGCGTGATAAACATCATAAGCACATCCTGGTGCAAAATGAAATGGTTGCAACATTTCTTCGTTAGGGAAGAAATCTTCAGGCTCTATCGATGAGTCAGCATGATCCCAATCGATAGCATCCATGTTTAGATGCAATGGTTTGGATGGATCGGCTAGATTATGGAGTGGAGTGGTCAAATCAATGGAGACCATATTGATGGAATGGAATTGATCTCTAGGACCACATGAACTAGACTCTACATCATTGATGCAACTCCCATACCCGAGATCTGGCTCTAATGGCATGGGCACAAATGGGTCCTCTCTATGTGAGGTATGAATGATAGGATCTCCTCTATGCATTGACTACAATATAGGATCATTTGGCTCAAGGAGCTCTATGTAAGTCGATGGAGGTGGAAAAACCATTTGATAGATTTCGTCCAAGGTTGGCCTCTTATGCCTCAACCGATGCCCAACATGCAACTGACGATAGACCTCTTCAATGTCTATGGGTTGATGATGGTGACGTAAATAATGGGGTCCAAGATAGGCCCTCTCTAATTAATCTTCCTCGTCACTATCAAAATATAATCCTTCATTCACCCCTACAGGGATGGGGTGATCTGATAGATGTGGCCCCATGAATCTTATTTCTCGATCACTATCCTCACTATCCGAAAGAATTGGATAAAATGATCATATATACGATACTGTCATGAAATCTGGCTCTGCTTCTTCCTCAGAGTGATCAGTGTTAAGAGGTACTTCCTCAATAATGTATTCTAATTTTGTAGGTAATAGATGTTGTGGATACACAAGCCTTGGATCGGTCATCTCATCTTCATCACTATGATTGCTACTATGGGTGGACCACTCTATCTTGTCCACAAATATTGGGAGATTAGTTGGACGAGGCCTCAAATAGGCCTGCTCTGTCTCATATTCATAATCGCTCTCGACTATGAGGTGCTCATCTATCTCATCCAATTTCTCTATGGGTAGCAAATGACATAAAAATATCGAACCTATGAAGGCCTGCTCAATTTCCTCCTCATATTGATCATCATTTGAGGACTCACCATCTACATCATAGCTTGGTCCACTTATTTTGGAGGTGGACTCCTCTCCCTCTTCACTACAAAGATCTCCTGACTCGAGATCACCTAAAATGGTGGGGTTATGCCCCTACATACCTGTGTCATCGGTTGTGTTACAGAATTTGGTGACCCAGGTTGCCTCTGGGATTCTACTCTGAGAACCCTTCATGTTCAACTTCCGGTGGCTCAATGGTGATGATAGACACCATTGGGTTGTTCCCCTGAAGGCTAGACATGTTAGGATGATATGGATTGAAATCCACATCATCCCCTAGACTAAGGTACAAATGATCTAATGATGTTGCAAGCAAGTCATCGTGTCCTTATATCTGTAATCCCAATCCGAACCTATCAGTCACCAACTGATAATGTAGTTCAAGTGGGGTCCTACATCCTTGCTCAAAGAGACCAATGCCATAACCATGCCAATGATATAGCTCAAAAATGCATATGGCATACTCTAGGTTGGACAAGTAGCGAACATTCACTTTGAACTGTTCATCGTCATCTTCATCCATGGGCGTTCACGTTGGAATTTGATCCAGCCCAACATAGATGAAGTTTGTCTAGTTGGGTGGCTCACCCAACGGTACTATGGATCCAACCAAAAATTGATGGGCATGCGGTCGGCCCATCTCTCGTGCAGTCTCTAGAATAGGACCAAAGGTCACATTTTGCACAAGATATTCACCTAACCCTGTATTGGCTAGGTGAACCGTCACCCGTGGTGCGGATGACCCTACTGATGATGCAGGCGAGGTAGGTTGAGGTACCTCCTCGACTTGATCTTGGGCTTCTTCCACTTCCATGGGAGTGGCAGCCTCAACGATGATTGGTTCAGGTGCATTCTTCGTTTCTTTCTTGCCCAATTTTACCTTTAACTTCTCATCGTCCTGACGCATTACTGATGCACTCGGTTTTAGAGAAGTCGTAGTGGTATGCTCAGATCTATTTGACATAGATATCGATGGTTGAACATGCACTATCTGTTTACCTCTTGGAACCTTTATCGATGATGTGGGTCGTATGTCCAAGTGCGTTGATGGGAGTATGAAACCCCCAGGAAAATCTGCTAGGTTCACGAACTTGAAAGGTTCTTCGTTCGATGACACCACGTGAACCTGTCCCTCGTGTATGTATTTCACACACTGATGCAATATCGAGGGAACATAATGCATTTCATGAATCCAAGGCCTCCCTAGTAGGATGTTGTATTGCATGGCACCTTCTATCACATGACACATTACAGGAATGGTCTTTAGCCCTACCTGAATAGGTAGGACAATCATGCCAACCGTAGAGCATAGTGCATCGTTAAACGCTCTCAATGTAAAAGTGGTCGGTACAATGTGTGATTTGGGCAATTTCAAATGATGCAGTGCCTTAGTCATTATTATATTGATTGATGAACTAGTATCAATCAAGACCCTTTTGAATGGCATGTGGTTGACACATGCGATGATATGTAGTGGCGGGTCAGCCACATCTGTAGAAACCATTTTTACTTCATGATCGTAAAATTGGATCATTGGTTCCTGACACTATTGTACATGTCCCACAAAGTTTATGAATGCCTGCGCATCCTAGGATTGTACCTCAATGGACCTTAAAATGTCCATAAGAGTCTCCCTATGCCTAGGGGACTATTGTATTAGCTCATATATTGACAACTTTGTAGGAGTCATCTACAAGTTTTGGAACTACCTGCTCCTAATGGTCACCACCGGTCTCATTGGTGGGCCTAGAATATTTTGTGCCTACCTCTAGTGAGGCATGGCCTGTATCTGAATGGGAGCATGAGGTTGATTCGGTTGTTCATACCTCCCATGCCTAGTAATGACATTGACCATACCTATGAACCCCTGGGTAGGTGGTTCGACTCGCACTTGATTGACCTAGCCAACATTGTTATGGGGCGCCTCATGGTTTGGTAGTGGATTCTTATAAATCCCCATGTTTTGGTTGTCCGGTACCTAGGGATTTCCCAGGACCACAAGCTCTCCATTATCTATCATATTTTGCACAATATGTTTGAAAGACCAACATACCTCGATGTCATGGCCCTTCGCTCTATGAAATATGCAAAATAAATCATCCTGATAGCCCTTGGACTTGGGCTGATTAGGATCAACCAACTTGACTTTTGGTAATCTTATCGCCTTGGCCTCACATAGTTGATGGAAAATTGATGTCAATGATTTCGTAAATGGTGTGAATTTGTGAGGTGGGTGTTGCTCTTTGTTTTTGCCCTTATAGTTATTCTTGCGCTGTTCATATTGCGCAGGAGGAGGATGGGCCTGATAATTCTATTTCTTTTGCCCCTTGTCCTCTCTTTGGAGATTTAGCACCACTTGATTCACATGGGCCTGCTTGCCCTATTGCTTCGTGGTACTCTTCTTATATCCCTCTTTCCTGCTCTTGAGCTTCAAGTTGCCTTCCTGCAACTTGATGTCCTCAATCACCTTGGCTTGCGCCAAAGCTTCTTTGAATGTTGGATATTGTTGCAGCTGCAACAATAGTGAGATGTGCTTGGCACAACTCTTCATGAACATTCATGTTAACTCTATGGTAGGAATAGGGAATGGCAACTTCGCCATTATTCTCCTCCATCTCTTTCCGTATTATTCAATTGGCTCATCATCATGCTGAGCTAGCACAACCAAGTCAGAAATATTAGCCTTATTTCTTGATGCCAAAGGAATAGCGTTCAAGAAAGGCATCAGCTAATTGCTCAAAATTTGTTATGCTATGTTTCTTTAGCTGATTGAACCACTCTTGGGCTAGACCAAGAAGTGTCATGACAAAAGTACGCAATAACAATGCATCATTGCTTGCTATCTGGAAGCAAGCATCCAAAAAGCTCATGACATGTTCCTGCGCCTCTTCATCACCCTTAAATTTGTCTAACCTAGGCATATCAAAATGCTTAGGGTATGGAGGTGTAGGCATCGAGGGGTCTAAAGGTTCATTGTGAATCTTCCTCAATGTCGACTTTTGAACAGTCATGCCTTGCCTCTCGATTGCTTTGACCTTCTCAGCCAAAGCCTTGTAAGCTTCTGAAGATAGAAAGTCCTCCTCCCTAAGTCGACATGGAGGTGGTCTAGGAGGTACGATCTTCTTCTGTCGAGGTGGAGGGCATTGCTCCTCCTCCTCCTCAGCTTGGGAGCTCTTAGGATACTCTTGGTTGTATCCATCTCCCTCTTGTTCCTCATATTGTTGTTGCCTCTGATTGTCGATCGAAGGTGGTCACTCTCTTTGTTGGGAAGTAATATGAGTATGAATGCTTACGCGCTCCTGGTGCATATCGGCTTGTGAAAAAGCCTTCCTGTGCACCCACTCTCTATGCTCATCATGAGAATATAGACCAGCCCTAGCTAACCTATCCTCCTACTCTACGTGCTCCTTCTGAACAAGGATACACTCCTCATGCATGCGCTGCTCATATAGCCTCTGTCTGATGAGCCTCTATGCTTGAATATCTTCATCTTCAATGCGCTTCCTCTCTAGGCGAGCATCCTCTAATTGATCTTGGAGGAGTTGTCATTTTTTCTTAGATTCCAATTGATGTGATCTCTCAATCTGATCGATCGTAGGAGGCCTCTGGTATGCTTGCTCTGTACGAGCGACCTTGTGGGTTCTGTACCCATTGGACTGATATGTTGTGCCTTTGCCTCTATCTTTAAATATGGCATCAACATCCTACTATGCCCTATACTATGTGCCACCATGTGTGGATGGTGGACATGTGACATGAGGGTGCTTAGAAGCCTCTCCATGCTCTCTAGTAATCCTAATGATGCTCTCGCTATGCTCACTCGGGGCACGAGTGGGTGGAGCTGAAGGCTTATAGCCTAGCTACTCTAAAACACTACCTAGACCATCTAACTATCTAGACCTCCACCTCTCATGGGGTGGTGTTCCATTAGCTCCCACATTTGATATATCAATGGTGATCTTGCATGCTATAGCACGTGCGGGAGTATGGGTAGACCTATGCTCAGTAGTGAGCCTATCTACTTGCCCCTGAATGGGTGGATCTCTATTCCTTCTATACTCAGAAGGTGGAGGTATGGTACCTCCTATAGACCTAGTGTGAATGGGTACCAATCTGGTCCCTTGCATGACATACTCTTTAGCCGATCCCATGGATGCACGTGCAATGCGATCTCGATAATGGCTTCCAAGTGGAGCACCCTCAAGTTGAGAAGCTCCCTACTCTAATCTACATCTAGAAGAATGTATTGATGCTACTCTATCAGGGTATGCCCAATGGGGTCCCCTCATGTCGAGTTATCTCCTCTAATGCTTGTCGAACGATGTTCGGTTTGCTCATGTGGTTGAGGACTAGACACGTGCAATTGTGAATTAGTTGGGGCTTGGTCATTGGCTTCAGGCTTGCGCCTTTGTCGACCACCCCGTGTATCCACCATAGTGTACCTAACATCTAGATGTATCTTTTATTAGCAAACAAGGTATACAATGATGATTATCTTCTTTTTTTAAATTTTAAAATGAGCCCTAAATTGTTTGATGTTGTTTTCAAGATGTGTTGTATCAGTAAAGAAACTCTTGCGTGTTTTGAAAAATCATTGGATTTTATTCTCAGTTTAAATTGGCTTTCACCTATACGCTCGCAGCTCAATAACTTGGCGATGAACTCCAAGTCACGTAATCCAACCTATAATGTGTGGTAATGAAGCCCACACATGGTTAGGGAGCATAGGTCCTCCCAGATCCTCACCCATTTTCCCCTAGTCAGCGTTATACCCTCCGAAGAGGAGTACATGCAAATTTTCTAGGGTACGAAAGGTTCTCGGATCCGGTATGGTCTAGTATCCAAGGGTACGTAGGATTTGGGCCAACGGATGGAAATCACGCCCACCGTCGTTGAACCCTACTAGTGGTTGGATGTGAAGCCCAACTCACTAGCGTTTTGTTGTAAAGTGGTGTGTGTGGTTCATTTTAATTGTGCATAAATGACAAATGCATAATATAGCATAAATGATAGTTTCCTACATGTAATGTAAAAAGAAATGTTTCATATTCAAATATGCATGCTATATCCTACATGATTCTTTGACAATGCAATTACGATGCAAATGGCCACTGAATGGGCCTTCAACAAGCAAACCAAACACACAATTCTATCAAGCACGCTGGATTCTAGGGCGGACTGAAATCAGAGATCCGTTGTTCCTAGAAGTGCATTTCTAATTGAAGCAAACACAAAAAGCAAACTAGGACGATTGATTACCCTTTTCTTAATTGTTTTCCTAATTTGCATTCGAAATCATGCTTGCTGTAAAAACACAGAGTGCAAGAAATTATTAGAGGGTTAAAAATAGGATCTACCTCAGGTCCTGCAATGGATGGCTATCTGAATTTGTTCTATCTGTGTTGTCAATGGGAGACCGCAGGTCTGATCTATGGTTCTAACTGTAAACTTGTATCGACCCAATTTTTTTGTGCCCTTACCTTCAGGCTAAAGGATCCATGCCCGAAAGGGGGATGCGAGAAGGATGAGACAATACCTCGGACTGAGAGGCCCTTTGAAGGTCATGCCTCTCGAGGGAGGGGTATAAGGGTGAATTTTTGATGGATGGTGGGGTTCACCAGGAAACTTTGAGTGGTAGTTTCCATGCCTAGGTTGAGAATAGGTTTGATGTGTTCATTTTATGTTCAATCATTCATATTCCTAGGTTGGCCAAAATGAATCTAAATTATTCTATATGAAAATGCCATTTTATATGAATACAAAAAGCATGAATGAATCCTAAATACAGAAAGTATGTTAAATGGGAAAGAATGCACCTGATTTCGGATGTCTGATGAAGATTCTAAAGCTTGTAGGAGTCCAGATCGTCCTGGATATGACAAAATCATCTGCAATTATATAGAATCATCCCAAATCATAGGCGATCATCTAAGATCAGACAAGATCGTCGTCGACCTGACGAATTCGTCAGAAACCTGCAATCACAAAAATAGACAGCAAAAACAAAAATGCAACTGCAAAGATAATGCAAAATGATAGAAATAATAGTAAATATGCTTGAATGATAAATCCAGATAACAATTTAAAGGAAATGCATTGTTTGATAGCTTATTTTAAACTTTGCCATTCATTTATACTAAATGAGGTGAACTCCAAGATGCATAACAGAAATAAATCAATCTAATGCATAATTAAATAAGAAATAAGGAAAGAAAATGCAAACTCAGGGCTCTGATTGCCCCCAATCTGACTTGCAGTCGAAATTGCCTCTAATCGTACAATATCGTCGACGATCTCGACAGGATTGTCCAAAATTGTGTGGAATCTCCTGCGACGATCCAAGCTTTCTCCAGCTGAAGCATTGTGAAATCCTACAACAAAATAACTTACAAACACAATTCTAAAATTCGACAGGGAGTCAGGGAGAGTAAATAGGGAAAGAATCACAGATTCAAGAGGTCAAGGGGAAATCTAGGGGGATAAACTGAGGAAATCCTAGTTTATATAGGATTAGGGGGAGGTTAGGAGGTTGGGAATCATCCCAATCTGGGAGATCTCCAACAGAGGAATCTCCAACTGCACAGACACGCTTCTGCCCAAGTTGGAGAGGCTGTTGAAACAGAAACTAATTATGAAAATTAAGTTTTGGGATGAAATCGTCTAGACATTCTGCTCCAGACGAATTCATCCGATCTGGGACGATATCGCCTGATTGGCGACGATTTTGTCCAACGGTCAAAATAAATCCTAAAAATGGCATGAAAAATGAGGGGAGCAGTTAACGGGTGGTTTCGAGGTTAAAATTCAAACTTTTATCTTTTTACTAAGGGTTTAACTGCACCAATTTTAGGGTGCTACATTTTGCCCCCTCTTTAGCAATTTTTCCAAAGAAAATGCGTTAAAGACGAGTTCTTTACGCTTTATGAGAAAGCAAAAAATTTATTCCATTTTTTAGACGACGATTCTAGGTCGAATTGTACGACTGCTTACTACGGTGCCCCCTTCATGTTTTTACCCAAATCAAACGTTTGAGGTAAAAGTGCGAAAAAGCAAAATTAAAAAAATGTTGCTTTTAAATAAATTTAAGAAAAATAGGGTAAAACCCTAATTCATTGTTACTGTTCATTTTAGCTGTTTCAGAGCTCTACAGGCAAAATGGTTGAAACGACGCACAGATCAATAGAGGTCTGGCACGGGTTACGGGTAAGGATTTAAACTTAATGTACCATGTTTTTAACTTAGTTTGTTTAATTTTTAAATTAAATTTTGACTGTTTTTGGGGCATCGTGGCCGTTTTTAGGCCGTCGACGATGTCGGGATGAAATCCTCCCAATTTTGTTGAAATCATCCCTAGATCATCGATTTCGTCTGGGGGTGAAATCGACGAAATAGGGGCGATCTCGTCCAATAAGGGACGATCCCCAAATTGAGAAATTTGAGACGATTTTGTCCTACAAAGGATGATTTGACTGAATTTAGTACGATATTGTCCAATAATGGACGATATCATTTTTTTATGAGATGAAATTTATTTTAATTGATTTTAATAACTATCTATTAATGATTTTTGTTGTTTTGTTGTTTATTTTGCAGAGGGGATTACTAATTAGTTGGGAGTGGAAATATGGGGGTCTAAGAGACAATGTGGCCATGCTTGATCAGGCCGAGCGAGACCGACTAGCAGAGTTCAGACTACAACATGTGGTAGAGATGCCACAAATACCTACAGACATGGGGCTATTGACAACCCTAGCGGAGAGATGGTATCCGAGATCATCCTATTTTTGTCTACTGATAGGGGATATGGCTCCCATTCTAGAGGATGTATGGAGGATCTTGAGGATCCCCATACACGGGTGGTTTATGACTCCTGCGGCCAATCAAGGCAAGGCCATGATGATACTATGCGGTGACCCTAGCTTCACCTTGGAGAAGGGTGGAGTGAACATCAAGGCACTGAGGCAGATGCCTGGGGTGTATCAATTGACCCAAGTTTTGGCAAGTGTAGTGGGTGGCCTTCTGGTATGCCACCAGAGCAGATGCAAATTATCATGGCTCCTCTTAGATGTGGTTTGCGACATGAGAGACCACGGTTACAGGTTTGCTGGGACAGTTTTGTACTATGTCGCTTGTATAGGATCCTATACGGGGTCGTATACAAGGGAGGTCGATGTCTAGTTTTGACATCATTGCTACAGGTTTGGTGCTGGGAGCACATTGCGGTGCGGAGGCCGATAGGGCTTCCACTGATAGGGGTTGACTAGGAGAGACCTCGGGTTTTCTATTGGTGGCTCCAGAAAGGGTCACAATGGTGGATAGATCTACCGATGTCCTGGAGGTTGCTAGATGACCTCATCCCAGATTAGATCACTTAGAGGCCATGGAGAGAGCATCCAGGTTGGGGAGATGACAGATAGGAGTTGGCTCACATCAGGCGAGTCTGCTGGCTGAGGATGGAGCGGGGAGAGGTAGAGCTCCACCGCTATGATCAAGTTTTGAGGTATTTCGATCTTCAACAGGGGATCCCATCTCTTAGAGACTACAAGTACTCCTAGAATGTCTAGGATAACACTACATTGAGCGGGGCTCTAGATATGCAGTGATTCTAGAGTCAAGACACTGACGATGCCCCCATTTAGCTAGTGGATGGGGATGACGCTAGGGTTGCAGATGGGTATGATGCCTAGTACACAGACATCCACCCTCCTTGGATGACGAAGGCATAGGGTTCGATGCATGCTATTGTGTAATGGATGGGGAGGTGGTGCCAGGCTACCATCGATGCAGCAAGGAGTCACAAAGGGAGGGAGCAACGACAGTATCCATAGGAGAGACATCGAAGAGTTCCATAGGCTTCGGAGAGACTGTAATAGCTAGAGAGGAGAGAGAGGAGGGACTCCCTTCTTAGTAGAGGGAGAGGCCACCATCATTTGATAAGGGCAAGGGTGTCAAGGTGGGGGAGAGTAACGAGATGGCAGCTCTTCGGGCGAAGAATTCCCACCTCCAAGCTCAGGTAAAGACGATACAGGATGAGGCTACATGACTTAGGGCTTGGAGCAGAGGGACGAGCACTCAAGATCTGGCATGGGCTATTGCTCAAATCATGTTCTACCAGGGATTGTACTATCATGTGGTTCTAGAGAACCAAAGGATATCGTTGCCAGCCCCCATTGCAGAGCCAATCAGGATGGGGTCTTCGAGGTCATACTCATGATCGACGTCAAGGACCTACGACACAGCACGAACTCTGATGGGGCCACCTCATCCACCTCAGGGCAGGAGAGGAGATGAGGCTGAGAGCTCAAGGGCTTCTCGAGACTAGCTGCATAGTGTACAGAGATTGTATATTTTTGAGAGGATTGAGTATTCCAGGGTATAGATTGTGGCATACCAATCCAATTTTGATATGATGTACATATATTTTTGATATATATATATATATATATATATGATATTTTTGTGATATGACTTGTGCATATGTTTTATGATGCTTTAAGATTTGAATTGTTTGATTGATGATTCATGTAATTATGTCGTTTGGAAATATTATAATTTTATGTCATGCTATAAAATTTAAATGAAATAATATGATGTAAACAAATTGGTTGTTTGTGGTGTGATTTGATGAAAATAAAGAGACTTCTAACAATAATTTCAAAGGACATTGTCGTTGTTATATGACCATTTCATGGAGTCGCCGCTTGCTAGATCATCAAGCTAATCCCAGTATAGAAATATTGCTAAAAGTAAAAGAGTGCTTAAGAAATTGTTTTAAGACTTTGTGTTGTGATGATGAAAAATGATGATGGTGATGATTTGTTTTCAGATTTTCATGAAAATATTATGCATGAAATATATATTAAAAATATAATTTTTTTGCTAGGCATAAAATTCCTAAGTAGGATAGAAATTTGAATAATTGCCTAGGAATTATACCATCGTTGCAAAACTGAATGTTGACATAATGAAATGAAATAGAAAGTTTTCGTTCTTTTTAAAGCACAATTGTGTAACATAATGATCTAAGCCATATTTTTTTATGAATTTAAATAAATGGGAAATAAAATTAGAACAATGGTTTGTGCTAGGCATAGAATTTTAGGTATAGACTTATACCATCATTGTGAAATCCAAAGAAGAAATTGATATAATAGTTTTATTGCATGATTGATTTTTTTTATTTTGAAACAAACAGAAAATATAAAATGAGGACTTGCGCTAAGCATAAAATTCCAGTTTAGGTTTAGGAACTATACCATCATTGCGAAAGTCAAAAATATATATAAATGTGGCTTTATTGCATGTTTTGAAAGAAGTTTTGGATTTTTGAAAAGAAATGTATGTAATTGTTTTTACACTAAACAGATGAAATCATTCCAGAAGATTTGCATAAATATTTTAAATTATCTCAAAGACAAAATGTATATTTATAAGGAACCCCATGTGCATATGTGAGTTCATTGCCGATCTTGATCTATCATAATGATACAAAATCTCTTAAATACAAATGTGTGTGCAATTGTATTGTTCATTCACCAATTTTGAGCAAGATAATTTGATACAAGTAATTTGAATTAACCAAATAAGTGTTCGTTGACCATGATTTATATGCATGTAACCGTACTAGACTACTATGTAAGTTGGGTCATCAAGAGCTAGCTGATCCATAAGCAGACATAGGTCTGTATAAAAGAAGGTCACTAATGTGACAGACATATCACCATGCTAGGAGTTACCCAAGGCCAAGCGGGTTGGGCACAAACCACCTATTATGGGGCTTACCTCACAGTTTTTGAATAATTGAGAATTCCAGGGATTCAATCTCATTCACCTTTCTTTTCTTTTCAAGGGGTAGGGAAAAGGGATTTTATTGCTTTTTGCTTTTTATTATTTATTTATTTATTTATTTTTGTATTTTTGCTTGACACTGAGATAATGCAGAAATATTGCTAAAATGGTACAAAATGATACTAAAATAATGCTTCTTTTTCTCATGATTTTTCTTGACTTTATTTTTCTTTTGCTTCCTATACTAGGGATACTTGCTCAGATTGGCTGTAGAGCAAGGGATTTTTATTCTGGGCAGGGGTGAGCTTGTCATTTTGTCAATTCTCAAAGATTCTAGACCATGTGCATGATAGGATAGCAAGGGAAACTTTTAACTCAAGAAACCACGTCTACTATGTAGCATCATATTGAATTTGCAATGAAATCATTTTAATATGAAAAGGTGTACTTGGTTCAAGTAAATAACAAGATCAGTTCTCTATGCTCAAAACTTTATTTAATTCAACTGTGAACTTTGATATAAGAGAGATTAAAGATATTTATTCATGTGAGTGTGACAGTGAGGGATTCCAAATAAATGCTAATTTTATCCAGAATAACTGAAAATATAACTACAATACTTCAAGAATTGACGGATGCAAAAATAGAAAATGTTTTTGAATATTATGATAATTTTGATTTTTTTATGTTGTGGTTTTAATTTATGAATTGAAAGAATACATAATATTACTATTTTGAAATTTTTAAATGAATTACTTAAAATGAAACAATATGGAAAATATATACAAATGATGAAATGGCTAGATTTATGCATAATAGCGTTTAAGATGCATAATTTTCATAGGTTCTTTAAGATCTTTACCATCTAAGGTAGCTAATTCTTTACCATCTAAGGTAGCTAATCTGTATGCTTCCGATCTGAATTTAGTAGTGATAATATATGGTCCAAGCCAGTTGGGCTTGAATTTACCTTTAAGGTATTTAGTTGCATTAGTATTTTTTTGATTTTATTTTAAGACAAGGTCGCCGATCTCAAAGGATCGGTGATGAACTTTCTTGAGGTATGCTCGTTTAAGCTTGTTTTGGTAGGCACGAATATGCTCCAAAGCATTGATGCGCTTCTCATCTAGGAGTTCCAGCTGACTAAATCTTCCAAAGATGATATTCATCTCCTACTTCAGTATCTTGAAGTAGTAGAGCCAAAGAAGGAACTTCTAATTCAAAGGGAAAAATAGCTTCAGTGCCATAAACCAAAACAAAAGGTGAAATGCCCATGGGAGTACGAACGCTAGTTCGATAAGCCCGCAAAGAAAGATATAATTGGATGTGCCAATCTCGACCAGATTTATTGACCAGTATTTTGAGGATTTTAATTAATGTTTTATTAGATGCTTCTACTTGGACATTACCGTGAGGATAATAGGGAGTGGACCAACGATGTTGAATTTTATATTTTTGACATAATTTCTTGACATATTTATTTTTGAAACAAGTTCCATTATCCGAGATGAGTTTTGCAAGAATTTTGAACCTACAAATAATTTGATTAAAAATAAATTTGGAAACTTGGGTTCCAATGCAAGGAGCCAAGGGCATAGCTTCAACCCACTTCGTAAAATACTTGGTGGCAGTGATGATGAATTTGTTTCCATTAGATGACACATGATTGATTTTTTTGATGATGTCTAAGCCCCATTTTGAAAAGGGCCAAGGAGATGAAATAGCCTGCATCTCTTATGCAGGCACCTGGACAAGGTTAGCATGTTTCTACCACTTTTCACAATGGAGCACGTAATCATGTGCATCATTCTCCATGGTGGGCCAAAAATATCCTACCCTAAGGAGCTTCTTAGCAATGGCGCTACCACTGAAGTGTCCCCCACAAGATCCATCGTGGGCTTCACTCAAAGTTGATCTAGATTCTTCTAGATTCAAACATCTCAATATGATACCTTCAAAATATCTCCTATATAACGTATTGCCAATTATTACGAAGCAACTTGCTTGTATACGTAATAACCGATGCTGGTTTCTATTAAAACCTTCAGGGAAGGTCCCATTTTGAAGAAAATGAAATGTATCAATGTACCAAAGTTTAGGAGTAGTTTTGTTGATTAGAAACACATCCAAAGATTCTAAGCATGATTTATTTGAAGCGGGTTCCTGGAGTTGAAAAATAATGATGGTAGCATATTCGTCATCTAACTCGAAGGGTAAAAGAGATGCAGCTGCAGCCATAGCGTCAATCGCACGGTTGCTAGTTCTAGGAATAGCTTCCAAGGTAACTTGATCAAATAAAGATATTAATTGTAATACATATGCTTTATATAGGCACAATTTATCATCTCTAGTCTGATAAACATCATTAATTTGATTTATAACAAGTTGAGAATCACTGAAAACTAATAGATTTTTAATTTTTAGTGCCAAGGCAACTCGTAAGCCAAGGATTAGAGATTCATATTCAGCAGTGTTATTAGTACAAACAAACATTAATTTAAAGGATAGAGGTATAAGATGTTTCTATGGAGATATTAAAATAATACCTGCACCATCCCCACTCATGCATCGGGCTCCATTAAAGTATAGGGACCATTGCTCTAGATGGTTTGCCTCTAGTTTAAGGCATTCATCAGGAAACTCAATGATGAGGGGATGGGTAGACTCTAAGGGTGCAACAACTAATTTATCTACTATGATTTGACCCTTAATAGACTTTTGTCCTATAAACATGAGTTCAAAATCATTTAGCGCAAGAACCCACTTCGCTGTGCAACAAGATAAATAAGGTCGACTCATAAGATACCGCAAGGGATCAGACTTAGCAATAACATACGTTTTCTGATTGAGCATATAATGGCATAGTTTCTGTGTATAAAATACGACTGCTAGACATAACTTCTCTAATGCTGTGTAGTGGGTTTCATAACTGATTAATGTTTGACTAATGTAATAATTAGCACGCTCTCTTTTCTCATCATCCAGTTGAGCTAACATAGCTCCTAAAGCAAAATCTGAAGCATAAATATACAAGATAAATGGGCGATCAGGTCTAGGTGGCAAAACTATAGGTGGGTTAAGGAGATATTATTTGAGGAGTTCAAATGCTTCCTGACATTCGTTGTCCCAATGGAAAGAGACATCCTTCTTAAGAAGCTTAAGAAAGGGTCCTGTTTTATCCGCCAACTTATCGATGAAGCGACGGATAGATTGAAGCTTACCTTGTGGACTTCATAATTCAGATATATTTGTAGGTGTGGGCATATCAGTGATAGCCGCAATATTGAGAGGGTCAATTTCGATGCCATGTAAAGAAACTATAACCCCCAATAATTTATCAAACTTAACTCCGAATATACATTTGGCTGGATTCAATCGGATAAGATATTCCCTTAACCGATAAAATACTTTTCTCAAGTCATCTAAATGGTCATCTTCTTTAATAGAACGAGCTATAATTTTGTCTACATAATCATGTAGTATATCATGCATCATATCATGAAAAATATAAGTCATGGCTCATTGATATGTTGCACCTTCATTCTTCAAACCGAATGGCATCACTTTCCAACAAAAGGTTCCCCAAGGGGTAATAAAGGTTGTTTTAGCCTGATATTCAAGAGCTATTATGATCTGATTATAACCAAAAAATCCATCCATTAAGGATATCATTCCACTCCTAGTAGTAAAATCAATGATCTGATCCATATTGGGAAGAGGAAAATCATCTTTAGGGCATGCAAAATTAATATCTCTAAAGTTTGTGCAAACCCTAACCTTGGTAGTTTCTTTCTTAGTTATTGGAACTACATTCGAGATCCATTCAACATAATAAATGGCTTGTATAAAAATAACATTCAGGAGTTTTTCTAACTCCCCTTTGACTAGTAATGCCACTTTAGGATGCATTTTTCTAAGTTTTTGTTTAACAGGTTTAGCATCCGGATGGACTACTAGGTGATGCATGACTACAGAAGGGTCTAAACCTGGCATATCTTCATATGCCCAAGCAAAGACATCTTCATATTCTTTAAGAAATGCAATGTATTTATCCTATTTTTCTTGACTCAATTCTGATCCAATGTTGATTATGTGAGGATTATCCTTGGTTCCAATGTTAATTTTAATGACATTTTCTACTTCCATGTGTAGATCTCTCTCAAAATTAGGTGGGGCAGGTGAAACACCAAATTCTTGTAATTCTTCTAAGGTTAGCTTGGATAATTCATCTTGAGGAGTTGTGGCCTCAAGCTGGGCTATACTAGGTATAGAGCCATCAAAATAAAATCTATTATGCAATAATTCTTCAACGGAGACATCATGGAAGATATCTCCCTCCAACTCATCATCGGATTCAACGATTATCTCAGGGTAAGCTATAGATAGCATATTACATGTGGATGTATTATTCATTAAACATAAAGCATCGCGTTCATTCAAATAATCTTGGTAACATGTGAGTTGGTAATCATCCTCAAATGGGAAGGGCTGACACTTACTAGAAAATAGGCCTATACCACAGCGGGCAGGCCACGGTTCTACATCAAAAGGTTCTTTCATACCATTCTGTAAAGGTCCCAAACCTTTCCCTTTATATCCAAATTTAAGCATGATAGGTTTGGCTTTAATAAACTCATTAGTAAAATAACATCGAGCATATCCATCATGATGAGTGCTGATTGTTTCTGGGTATTCTACCCCAGTCATATCCCTTATAAATAAAAAGCACAGTTCCCGACTTGGTAAATACTCACCATAGGCTATGGGAGGCCCAAGGTATGAGGAGATTGTGGCAAATTATTTAAAATAAGGGACTCTTTCATAGAAGCATTTTTTTTTTCTCTGTTATAAGAATTTTAGATAAATTGGGTAATAGCTCGTCAGTAAGAGCATAGGAGGTAGAAGAAATATTTCCTACATCTTCTGATGCAGAAAATATGTCTTAGGTGGATATATATGGTGTAGAGGTGTTGATAGATGAGTCCATTATAGGTATAGAAGTTATAGGAGTAGAAAAAGAAGCATTGGTTGTGAGATTAGGATCTTTCTCGGGTCCTAATGTGGTTTTTTTAGAGGATGGTTGAGCTATATGTAGAGGTGGAACTTATGGAGAAGAAGTAGGTGACGTTGTGGGTGTGTGTTGTACACGTTTAGATGGATAATTAGAATTAGGATGTGTGGATGACAGAGTAGGGCAAAATTGAACGCCAATAGGTTCTGCCAAAGCACACATATCAAAAGGTCTAAGATCACCATGAATGGTGACCAACTGATTCTTAAATTCGAATTTAACACATTGATGTAAAGTTGAGGGAACAACTCGAATCACGTTGATCCAAGGGTGACCCAAGAGTATATTATATGATGCAGGGCAATTTACAATAAACACGGTCATATCTAAGGTTCTTGGACCAACCTGCAATGGGATGGTAATAACTTCACATGTTTCTTGTGTTTCATCATTGAAGGCTTTTATGATCATATCAATTCTTTTCATTTCATCACTTCTAAACCCAAATATTTGGTAGAAGTCAAAAGTGCAAATATTTAAAGATGAACCATTATCAATCAAGACTCGTTTGACTGCTACATCTCCAATTAGGGCAGTAATATATAAGGGGTTATCCTTATGTAAATTATGTTGCGGTATGTCTCTATCTTGAAAGTCAATACAATCAACTTCTCAAGTTATTATAGTATTGGTCATGGCTTCAGGTTGAATGTTTTGTGGTACCATCATTTGGCTTAATGTGAGCATTAGTTCATCTCTATGTGTAGGAGAAGATCTTAAAAGGTCCAAAAGAGAAATTCTATCTGTAATATTTGATAATTGTTCATTAATATTATAAGGAGGTTTAGGTTTAACATTAGGTGCATGATTCCATTTATTAGGAACTTTCAAAACAAATGGAGTTGATCCATCATTCTGCATTTGATCTTGTTGAGAGTTTTGAGCCTATTGTCTAGTAACAACTTCGATGGTACCCACAATATTATTTTGCGGATGATGAATGGGTCTTGGTCTAGTGTTTATGGCTTGCTCATTAGAAAGTAATTGGTGAGAGGATGGTCTAGTAGTGACTCTTCTTGAAAATGGTTCTTCCAAAACCATAGAATTTGTGATAGGATTAATAGTATCTGATTCATCTTCAGAACTATTTGATTGATTTGATGTGATTTCCATATCACTTTTAGTCTCGTATTCTGTATCACTAAGATCAGGTGTCATAATATTATGTAGAGGCCTGGTCGTAACCACAGATAAAGTTTTTTCAAATATTTCCAGATCATGAGCAGGTAAATGCCCACTAATAGTTCCTACATATCAGGAAGGAGGGGGAATATTATGATGTTCAATATGATTAGCCACCTCCTTACCGTGTTTTGGTAAAGGATGTTGAAATATGTCCAATGACTGATTGGCATTCTGATTATGGTTTTGCGGGATGTTATTTTGAGCATTATTAGGAGGATTTTTCTTAGGTTGAAAGGCTTGCACCTCCATCTCATTGTTATCAATTAAGTCCTGTATTTTATGTTTTAATCTTTTACAAGAGTTGGTAGTGTGTCCAGGTCCTCTATGGAAATCACAGTGTAAATCAGCTCTATATTCGGGTATAGTTGGATCAGGTTCTCAGATATTTGGTAATTGAATTAAACCTCATTCTAATAATCGCGGTAGAATGGTTGATAAAGGTTGATTTAACCTAGTAAATTCTCGAGGAGGTTTATCAGGAGGTTTCAGTATAAACTTCTCCATTGTATTTACAACATTAACAATAGCAATATTTCTGCTATCAGTGACTCCATCACCCACAACTTGTTTATTCTTATATTGATTTCTAGATGTTTTCTCATCATATTTCTTTTTAAGCTGACCTCTTCTAATAAGAGCATCTTCCACTCTTCGAGCTAAGTCTATAGCCTGATCGAAGGTGGTCAAGGTAGCAGTTGACAACTCGTAGGATATTTGTTCTTGTAACACATATTTGTTAATAAATATGTCCAACATCTCCCTATAAGGTAACACAAAGTGCAATTTTCCTATCAACTGTCTCGACCGAGCTAGGAAATCAGTAAAACATTCATCTTTGTCTTGTTTTAAGTTATACAAATCTTTAATGGTCACATGCCTTTCGATGTAGGCACTAAATTGATGAACAAAAGACTCGGCTATTTATTCAAAATTCCTCAAAGAATTAGTGGGTAATTATTAATAAAACTCTAATGCCATTCCTCCTAAAATTTTCGGGAACATTTTTAGTAATAACAAGTCATCATGTGATATATCATGACATGCTATCCTAAACATATGAAGATGCTCTATGGGATCTTCGTTTCCTTTGTATATGGGCAGGACAAGCATAGGAAAGTGTTTAGGATATGGCTATGCTACGACTATAGGATCTAAAGGCTGACTACACATCTCTTGATAATTATACGAGGGACGATAGGGATCTATCTAGTCCATGCAGGAAACTAACTGTTTCACCATAGCTTCAATATTACTAGTTTGTCCACCATATTGGTTCGATGGCACATAATTATGGGATTTGTGAGTGTATGATGGCGTGACACAAGGATTAGATGCTATATTGCTATTGTGTAAAGTGTTGGTAGGAAGAGTATTATGAAGAGGATTTGTAATGGTATTATGTTGTATCCCAGATTGTTGGTAATTAGTGTTTGGTTTTGATTTGGGCTTTTGTTGATTTGAGGTATGTTGAACAATAGCTTGGCGAAATAGAGTAGTGAATGAAGGTTTATTTTGTGTGGGAATGACTCTAGGCTTGCTAACAAGCACTTTAAGTGGTTGGGTAACCTGTTGTTGTTGTATTTTCTGAATCACAGCTGTCATATCCAAATTGGATGGTCCAGCTTGATCACTTTATTGATCAACAAAGGACAAGGGATTAGTGCGTGTGTGAAATACTTCTTCTAGGGTTGCTTGAGTGTCACTAATTGGATCCTTGTCCATATGGACTGCTCTATTAAAAACACCAATATTAGTATTGATGAACTTCTAGAATTATTCCATGTTCTCAAAAGTGATAGCTCCTCCTAGAGACATTTTAGGGGATGAGGATCCTTCCTCTCTAACAATTTCTTCTTGTTCATTTCTTACAACAAACTCTTTTTCTTGTTAATCTAGAGTTCCTTCTTCCTGAATTTGGTCCTCAGGAAGGACATCTGGGTTATTTAATGGTTTTCCTAACCAATCTTCTTCTTCTTCAGTTTGTTTTCCATTCCTAAGTCTAAGCATTGTGCTTAAACTTAGATTTTAGCAAAAATATATACTTATATATATATATATATATATATATATATATATATATATATATATATATATATATGCGATAGGGTTGAGAGGTATATATTTTAACTATATACCTACTATAATATTTAAAAGAAAATGTTTTGATTTTTGTTTTTATTTTTGTCTTATGATTGTTTTATGATTTTTTTTTATATTATAAATATAACAAACAACATACTAGTTGCAAGAAATAACAAAAAAAAAAAATGACTTAGTATATATATATATATATATTTGGATTGTTTTCAAAAGGTGTTTTAGTTTTCACATCGGGTTCACCAAAATGTATCAACCCAAATTTTTCACGCCCTTACCTTCAGGCTAAAGGATCTGTGCCCGAAAGGGGGACATGAGAAGGATGGGACAATACCTCGGACTAAGAGGCCCTTTGAAGGTCGCGCCTCTTGGGGCAGGGGTATAAGGGTGAATTTTTGACGGATGGTGGGGTTCACCAGGAAATTTTGAGTGGTAGTTTCCACGCCTAGGTTGAGAATAGGTTTGATGTGTTAATTTTATGTTCGATCATTCATATTCCTAGGTTGGCCAAAATGAATCTAAATTATTCTATATGAAAATGCCGTTTTATATGAATACAGAAAGCATGAATGAATCCTAAATACAAAAATTATGTTAAATGGGAAAGAATGCACTTGATTTCGGATGTCTGATGAAGATTCTAAAGCTTGTAGGAGTCCAGATCATCCTGGATATGACATAATCATCTGCAATTGTATAGAATCATCCCAAATCACAGGCGATCATCTGAGATCAGACAAGATCATCGTCAACCTGACGAATTCGTCAGAAACCTACAATCACAGAAATAGATAGCAAAAACAAAAATGCAATTGCAAAGATAATGCAAAATGATAGAAATAACAGTAAATATGCTTGAATGATAAATCCAGATAACAATTTAAAGGAAATGCATTGTTTGATAGCTTATTTAAACTTTGCCATGCATTTATACTAAATGAGGTGAACTCCAAGATGCATAACAAAAATAAATCAATCTAATGCATAATTAAATAAGAAATAAGGAAAGAAAAAGCAAACGCATGGCTCTGATTGCCCCCAATATGACTTGCAGTCAAAATCACCTCCAATCGTACGAGATCATCGATGATCTTGATAGGATCATCCGAAATTGTGTGGAATCACCTGCGACGATCCAAGCTTCCTCCAACTGAAGCACAGTGAAATCCTACAACAAAATGACTTGCAAACACAATTCTAAAATTTGATAGGGAGTCAGGGAGAGTAAACATGGAAAGAATCATAGATTCAGGAGGTCAGGGGGAAAGCCAGGGGGATAAACTGAGGAAATCCTAGTTTATATAGGATTAGGGGGAGGTTAGGAGGTTGGGGATCATCCCAATATAGGAGATCTCCAATGAAGGAATCTCCAACTACATAGACACGCTTCTGCCCAAGTTGAAGAGGCTATTGAAATAGAAACTAATTATGAAAATTAAGTTTTGGGACGAAATCGTCTGGATGTTCTGCTCCAGACGAATTCGTTCGATCTAGGAAGATATCGCCTGGTCGGTGACGATTTCGTCCAACAGTCAAAACAAATCCTAAAAATGGCATGAAAAATGAGGGGAGCAGTTAATGGGCTATTTCGAGGTTAAAATTCAAATTTTTATCTTTTCACTAAGGGTTTAACTGTGCCAATTTTAGCTACAAAACTATACTTTGTATTAGTGTTTCAGTTGTTGGGCTATAGCTGATAGCTGCGGTTCAATTGTTGGGCCATAGCTGATAGTTGTGGTTCAATTGTTGGGCCGCAGCTGATAGCTACGATTTGCACCTGTAATTTAAAAAATAAGAGGAACTAAGTGAGATTTCTTAAAATGCGGAGTTCCGCTGTGATCACCATCTGTAACCACCAAAAAGCCTCACACTTGAGGAAGGAATCCCCTTATTGTAATGGTAAATGGGTAATCAACATGCATAAGATAACAAGAAATGACAACAAAATGTATAACAAAAGCTTTTATTCCATTATGAAGTCCAATTCGGGTTACAAGTACATCCCTCTTAGGGATAATCACATTGATACAATATTACAATAGGGGTTCTTGTATTTGTTCTCCTCTCAAAGATAAGTGTGATAATCAAGATGCCTTTGTAGGGTGACATGAACTGCCCTAGGGTGGAGTAGACCCTCTTCTTTGTGTTGAGGAAGGATTATGATATAGACTCCTTTCGAATGTAGATCCCTATGGTCAAGAAACAATAGAAAAAAGTCAAGCAAATAGGTAGCCTCTCGTGATGAGGCCCTTTAGAGGATAAATGCATGATAAAGCCATTGAAAACATGAAATCAAGAAAGCATGTAAAAGGCATTCACACTATGCTAGACTAAACAAGATTCATAGAAACACATAAAAGAACATAACAACTATGAATTGCATAAATCAATTTAAGGTAATCAGGCTTTGAGAGCCATAAAGAAACCATTAATGTCTAATGCATGCTACTATATTAGAAACATTCTAAAACCTAATTATACCGGTCAAAAATATTTATAACTAAAATTAAACCATACAAATCCTTAGTTTAACCTAGCTAGATGGACAAAAATGAAAACAATAAGGAGGTGATACCTCAGTTGCAAATCGCAACTCTGGTGCATGGTCTGCACTATAAACCGCGGCTGAGAGTCGTGGTTAGTACTCTAATAGATTTTCCCTCAAGTTCAAGGGCAGTGGGCTTGATCTCCTTGTCTGAATTGATGTTCAAGGGTTGCCTTCAGTGTCCTCTAATGAATTTGGTGGTTAATTCATTGTGATGGGCCTTCGTTTGCCCAGATATGCACTTCGTTGCTCTCCTAGGCTCCTAGGGCATCCACAATGCAATTCATCATGGATCTTGGAAATTAGATATGGGATAAGTGCAATAGCTCTCTCAATGTATTCAGTTAAGTATACAATTCAACAAGGCTTCGCTGCTCAAATCTCCAATGTTCTCCCTCTCTTTTGCCCTAATTTGATGGGGTACTTATAGGATGACCCAAGGGCTAGGGGTGGCTTCATGGAGAAGCCAAGATCAAGAAGGGGTGGTTAGGACAGTTGGATTGGAAGCTTCCACCCTTTAACCATCTTATTGCAGGTTTAATGGTCTTTCCAACCGATTTGGCTTGGATTGGAGGCTAACTGAACTTCAATTAAAACTGTAGGTCTCAACTGTGGTTCAGACTGTAGACCATAGGTTTGGGCTGCATTTCAGACTAATTATGCCAAGGAGCCCAAATTGAGTGGTTAGAACCACTGCTCTATCTTGGATTTTATCCAAGATATTCCATATGGTCTTGTAGCATGTCCATATGAGTAGTCGCCTTCTACATGATGTGTTTTAGGTGTCTATAGTATAAAATTATGAAGCCCTCAAGGGGATGTAATGTAATATTATTGAATACTTTGGATTAATAAAATACAAGGAGAAACCCCCATTTTTATATCAAACAATCCATGTTTTGCAATAGGTAAAATAGTTACATCTTTATGCACATTTCCCTTTGAATGCTTACTTTAATACACTTTTACATTTCAATAAGAACCTTATAGACGTGTTGTTATTTTTGTTTCTTCAGAGGTATTGAAAATTCTATGAGTTTATCCCCTACAATGGAGGATGATGATGATTCATTTTTAGGGAATATAAATTATCTGTAAAACCTAGATTTCACCCTAAAATATTTTACCACTGCCATTGGCATGGGAATGGTCTTGGTCGATACGATTTGGGCCTTTGGACACCTTACCAGCCACAATACCAACTTACTACAAATAAATTCAGCTTAGGGTATTCCATGTGCTAGAAATTTGAGTTAATTTGAGGCATTTTATGTTGTCATTGATGTCACATGGATCATTAATGTCACATGGATCATATTTGGTTTTGGTGACCAAAATATTTCATAAATAAGCATTTATGATATTTTCAAAAGGATGGCTATTTATAAGGTTTTTGTGAAAACCAAGGCAAGAAAAATAAAAGTTTTTATTTAAAAACATGAAGGGCATATTTGAAATGGGTTTTTCTTAAAACCTGGTTTAGGCTTTCGTTTCGTCAAAAAAGGTGCCCCGATGATGAAGATATTAAAGTTTAAAGTTTAAGTTTAAATTAATGGAGGGCCACCCTATGTGCAATTAATGAAGGGTGGCACATACATACATATATATATATATATATATTTATATATATATATATATATATATATTATAAATATATATATATATATATATATATATATATATATATATATATATATATATATATATATATATATAAAGGTTTCAATTTATTTCGGAAAATGTGGCATATTATATATCATCGAAAAGCTTATTTTGAGGGCTAGTTGACTAACTTATTTAGAGGGAGAAATAAGGTGTGTGTAAAGAGATATTTCTGATTTTGCAAAGTGGTTCCAAAAGTGAAGTTTGTCTTGTTATTTTTCAAGAGGATTAATTCTTTCAAGAGGTGACAAGGTATGCAATATTGTGATTTATTTTATTTTATGGTATAAGTGGTTTTGGGAGTGAAAAGGTTATGCAATGTTTTTATTTATTTTATTTTATGGTACAAGTGGTTTTAGGAGAGATAAGGAAGTTGTGCAATTAAATGCCTTGGTGATGATTATTGAAAAGTGGAGTAATGTTGATTATTTTGTGATCTACTAACCCTTGTGAAGATTGGCAAAAGAATTTTGTGATTGTGGCAGATTTACAAAGAGGTTTTTTCATCTTCGTAAAAGGTATGGGCACATTATCCTATTGAATATTTATGGTGGTTGATTTCTGAAATATCATTGGAGAGAAAAGGATTGATTGTGGTTTCCTTTTCGAAAGTGATTGGTTTAATGCTTCAAGGTTTTCTAGTTTGAGAGTTGAGGTTAAACCTTGTTTTATAAGCATTGTTATTGAAGCCCATTGGTTGTGAAAGAACTTGAGTTAGAAAATAATATGAGTATAATTGTTATGTGAGATTTGTGGTTGAACATTGTTGGAAACATTTGAGTTGGTTGATACATACTTTGACTAGGGTTGTGTGAGAAAGAGTTGTCCCTTGTGATGATTGGTTGAGTTGAGTTGATTGAGCCTAGTCAAGTGATGTGTGAAGTGATTTTTCAAGTTCTATGAAACAAACTATTCCATAATTCTATGTTGAGTTGAGATTAAGGTTAGAACATATTGAGTCTCTAACAATTCTCTTTATGGTTCTATAAGACTTGAGTTGAGTTGAGGTTGAGTTGAGGTTGATTTGAGTTGAGAGTGAGATTATAATATATTGAGTCTCTAAAAATTCTCTTTATGCTTCTATGAGTTGATTTGAGTTGAGTTGAGATTGATTTGGGTTGAGAGTGAGTTTAGAAGATATTGAGTCTCTAACAATTCTCTTTATGGTTCTATAAGACTTGAATTGAGTTGAGATTGAGATTAGAACATATTGAGCCTCTAACAATTCTCTCTATTCTTCTATGAGTTGAGTTGAGATCATTGTGGATCATTGTTGTCATCCATTGAAGAGTACATTGCCATTCATTGTTGAGTTCATCTTTGAGCTTTGCCTTGACATATTTGTGGATGATATTTGAGTACTGCTTGAGCATGATTGATTGAGCCTTTGAGAAGGCATTTGGGACATATTTGAGGATAGTGTTGGGATAGATTTGAGGATAGTGTTGGGACAGATTTGTGGACAGTTTTAGAGCAGATTTGGATAAGTTATTAGTGAGCTTTTTGGAGCAAATTTAGGCAAGTTCTTGGTGAGCTTTCTAGAGTAGATTTGGGCAAGTTCTTGGTGAGATTGCTAGAGCAGATTTGGGCAAGTTCTTGTGAGCTTCCTAGAGCATATTTGGGCAAGTTCTTGGTGAGCTTTCTAGAGTAGATTTGGGAAAGTTCTTGGTGAGCTTACTAGAGAATATTTGGGCAAGTTGGTGAGCTTGCTAGAGCAAACTTGGGAAAGTTCTTGGTGAGCTTGCTAGAGTATATTTGATAAGTTCTGTGTGAGCTTGTTAAGTAGGTTCTGTGTGAGCCTATTGAGCAGGTTCTTAGTGAGCCTATTGACAAAGCTTTGGATGTTATAGAGTATAGAGGACAAAGTCTCAGTGGATAGACATCCAACAACCAACATAGTTGAATATAGATCTATGTGAGAAGTCTTCAAATGGAGAGAGGTCCACCAGTCAGTGTAGCAGAGAGACAAAGTCTTCTAGAAGATTACATAGCCAAAACAAAAGAGAGGAGAGTTCTCCTGTGGAAGAGATCCACAAACTTGATATTAGGGGATCAACATATCCTTTAGATAGAGATCCATAAACTTTATAATTGGGAGTGATTCCCAAAGAGATTGATTGAGAAAGTTTTAGTAAAATATTTTCTCCATGGAGTAGCCCACATTAGGTGAACCACATAAATTGTGGTGTCTCTATTGTGTATGGTTTCTGTGCATTGCTTTAATTATTGCTATTGATATTGCTATATTTACACAACATAATATTGAATTGGAAGAAAAAGTAAAAAGTGGTCTTATACTTTTCACCCCCCATCTCATTATAAGATTGTGTTCTTCACCATGCGTATGCCATATGAACTCCTTGTAGACTCCTTCCAATGCCTAAACATAGGCTTTGTGGATGATATTTATGAGAATAATTATTTTGACCCAAGCTATTTTCATCTTCTAGGAGATTATTTTTCCATTACAATGGTTTCTTTTGAGCCTTTCGACTCCTTTAGTGAGGCATCATAATAATATGATGATGATGATATAGATTTTACGAATCTAGGTCCCTGCCATAATCAGTGGATTAGCAGCAAATAAGAGACCAATGAACAAGAAGAGTCTAGCCTATCTAATAACCCTAAAAATGATTGGATCGAAGAGGGAAGTGGATCCATTCAAGATCATGATTACATGTCCACTGATTTATCTTACCATGAGTCTGATGCAATATTCATTACTTTAGATAACTACAAGGATGAATATGCTACTAGTGAGTCCTTTAATGATCTTGATAAATTCTACCTTTACTTATTCCCTAGAAGGATAATCCATTTTCTGGTAGCTACTACCACCAAAAGATCCGATCATTCTAGCTCTCCCTAGACTTCATCTATTCATTCCACCTACACCTCAACCACCTCCAGTGCACTTGAGGCCACCCATATTTGATAGGATCTTCCCATTCATGAATGGAAACTATTTACCATCCATAAATATGGTTTCCATTGATCTGAATGCACCACTCCATAATTCCAAATACCCCTCAAAATATTTGCATCTCAACTAAGAGGTAATTGATTTAATTGCACCACATTTCCAATATCACCCAAAGGGTTCTTCCCTTGTGAAGAAATATCACAGTCATTTAATTTATCCCAAGGGTCATCTAAAGAGGTTTTCAAGCTAATAGTAAACCAAACATAATTGATTCTTTGAATCCAGCTGATGACATTCACTTAATCCCTACACCTCATCATATCGAGGAGGGATCCCACATGTCAATAGAGGAAACAATTGATGTAGACATTGGCACTGATCCTAAGGCTCCTAAAAATATAAAATTAGGATAAATTTTATTCCTTGAAGAGCAAGACATCTATACAACTTTCTTGATAGAGAAGATAGAAGCTTTTGCGTAGTTGTACAAAGACATGTTGGGTCTTGATCCAAATTTTGTCATACACAACCTCTCACTCGATCCAAAAATCAAACCGATCAAGTAGAAGCTTTGTAAGATACATTCAATAATAGCCTTCATGGTAAAATATGAACTATAAAATTTGTTGGATGTAGGATTCATACAACCTATCGATTATACTAACTAGATTTCGAACATGGTACCCATAGGTAAACCCAATGGGAGGATTCACATATGCACAAAATTTTGAGACCATAACAAAGAAACTTCGAAGGATGAACTACCCCTTTCGAAAATTGATGCTTTAGTTGATGCCACCACATGTCATGAAATGTTATCCCTCATGGATGGTTTCTCAGGCTACAATCAAATTTAGTCAATCTTGAGGATCAGCCCAAGATAGCCTTTACCATGCCTTGGGGGACTTTCTGTTACAAAGTCATACCATTTGGTCTCAAAAATGCTAGTGCCACATATCACCATGACTTACATATTTCATGACTACATGCACAAAATTTTGGAAGATTACATGGATGATTTTCTAGCCAAATCTCTATTGCATCAAGAGCATGTTGATGTTCTATGGAAGATCTTCCAACACTTAATCAAGAATAACGTTAGAATTAATCCAAAAAAGTATGTCTTTGGAGTTACATCTAGAAAATTTTTGGTTTTTATAGTCTCAAATTGAGGAATCAAATTTGATCCTACAAAATTTAAGGTGATACTCGAAATGCTTCCTTCTACAAACCTTAAGCAGGTCCACAACTTACAATGGAAGTTCTCATCTATTTGATGCTTCATGGTGCAACTTTTGGATAAATGTCTACCCATGAATTGATTATTACAAAAGGATGTCCCATTCCATTGGGATGATGAGTGTCAAAAGACCTTTGACAAGATCAAACAATACCTAGATTCACCACCAGTTTTAGCTCGACCTCGACCAGGTGTGCCATTCTTGTTATACACATTGACTACCGACCTTGCCTTAGGGACCATATTGGCCTAAAAGAATGAGGTAAATAAGGAAAAATCTATTTATTATATTAGTTGCACTTTGGTTAGCTATGAGTTGAAGTACACATACATTGAGAAGCATTGCCTAGTAGTGGTCTTCACCACCAAGAAGCTTCAATATTACATGTTAAATCATACAATGTATGTCATTCCAAAAGAAAATCCTTTGTGATACATGATGAGTCACATATACCACAATAGTCAAGCCACAAAATGGATCATGTTGTTTATATAATTTTACGTTGATTTCATAATTCAAAATCCATTAAAGGTCAAGTCATTATCAATAAGCTAATAAGGCTCATCTCCAGGATGATAAGCCTCTCATAATTGAGTTGCTTGATGATGCCATTTTTGCATTATACAAATCACCCTAACCTGAAGAACCTAAAAATAAAGTTGACATGACTTTGTTCTTTGATGTTTTGAAGTGTGAGAAAGGGGGTGGCATAAGAATTATGTTTTTTACACTGTAAGGGTCCCTATACCCATTTCATTTAAACTTGAATTTCCATGCACCAACAATAATTTTGAATATAAGGCTCTAATTTTGGGTCTTCAAACAATTATCACCATGAAAATAAAAAAGCTCAACATCTTTGGTGACTTCATGCTCATAGTTAACCAAGTCAAGATAATCTATAAATTTTGATATTTGACCCTAAAATCATACAAAAACCTTGTGGACAAGCTACTAGCTAATTGGAATGGTACAAAATCAACGTAGTCCCTCATTCATATAATCATTTTATGGATACAATGGCTGCTCTAGGGTCCTTAACTCCATAGAAATCTTTTGATTATATCACAACCATTCATATCAAAATGCTTTTAAAATCAACAATTTTGTGTGAGGTTGTCCACATGATTCAAATTAAACTAAACCAATATCGATTCTCTCAATTACATGAATTTTTGAAATATGCATACTAGGGGTCCTTGGTCCCATAGGGTCCTTATAATAATGGCATGACCTTCACCTTAAGGTTGTCTCCCAATCTACATTCGTGCATGATGAGTCACAACGAGAACAAGAAATTCATTTAGTTGAGACCCAAGCATATCAAGATTGGTCCACCTAATTAAAATATTTTTTAAAACTTAGTAATATCCCTCTAGGATTGTTGCATATCATAAAATGAACATTCAAATGAAAAGCATTAAAATATCTCACTTAGGGATATATTGTATCATCTAAGCTATGATGGTCTTCTCCTTCATTGTTTATAACCCCAAGAGTTTGCTTGGGTAATTTTGTAAGCTCACAACGATACTTGCGGTGTCCATTTTAGAAGTATGGCTATTGCCAAGCACATCCTTTGAATGGGTAAATATTTGTCCACCATGGATAAATATTCTTGTGCTTATGTCAAGAAGTGCATGAAATGTCAACATCATGCCAATATTTTACACATACCTTCTCAAGCCTTACAACCAATCCATTTGGTATGGATTTTTTGCAGTGGGGTCTTGATTTTATTGGGAAGATATTACCCTCATATTTGGGACATCACACATTTATCTTAATATCCACTAAATACTTCACCAAGTGGGCGGAAGCCATCCCTACTACCACTAAAAATAGATCTCACATTGCAGAGTTCATACTTCATAATATCATTTCATTTTGTTTTTCCATCCAAGATTATCTTTGATAATGGGATCCCATTTAAAAATAAATACATGTGTGCTTTAACTTCAAAGTATAACATCTAGTAAAACTTTTCCATGATATATTATCGATAAGCTAATGGACAAGTAGAGGTGTCCAACAAGATTTTAGTTGTTATTCTCAAGAAAACCATCAAGTAAAATCACAAATATTGGCATCTTCAATTGCCTCTAGCACTATGAGCTTATCAAACTAGCATTCAAACACTCATTGAGGTAACCCTATTTTCACTAGTATATAGCACTTAGGCCATTATACCCTTGGAATTATAAATTCTATCATTTCATATATCACCTCTCATCTTTTTGTTTGTGTTCCTATTGTGCTTACCTTTTTGGTGTACTGGTTCTTCGTTTTCTTGAACATGTTCCTCTGTAAATATGTTAGCATATTTTTGAAATACCACAATATCTTGTGATATTTCTTTTGATTCTAGCATGTATGCATTTTTATGAATTGAACTTGTTGCTTTTACGTCATCTTAATTCATAATAAGACAAGTATTTATTCCATCCATATATCCAAAGTTAATCATATAGTTTTTTTCTACTAACTTGTTTACTGAGATGAGATTGAATGTTAATCCAAGAATATACAATACTTTTTGTAGTAGAATATTTGGAAATAATTTGCTTGGTGTTACACATCCATATCCATGTATAGGATACATTTGGCTATCTGCAATTCTTAGTCTATAACCTTTAGCAATTTCAAGACAATCAAACCATTGTATATTTCCTGTCATATGATGATTGGATCTTGAGTCAATATACCACATGTGTTCATGATTGTATGACATTCCTTTACCCATTTGAAGAAGAAATAAGATATAATTGCAGCTCCCTAATTGAATTATATAAGCTTTATTTGATAAAACCTTTATTAATTCTTATGTTGTAGACTTCCTTATGACTTCCTAGGTATGAATACCTAATGTTAGGTATTTGAAGAAAGCTTATATCTTCCCAACTTGACAATATTTTATGGATATTAATATAAAAATTTTAAGAATAATTTGTGACTCCTTAATGTTTTTGGAGTATTATATAGTGCTTTTGTAAAATATAGTTCAATTTTGGTTGATTTTGTATGAGTTTTGTAAAGATCAAAAATCAAATTCTTAACACCTTATTACTCCTATTGAACTAAGCACTTTTAGATTTTTGAAGAGGTTTTAATGTTGGATTTCTTTTGTCCCTTTTGAGAAATTTTTGAGGCAAGAATATAAATTTCCAACTTTGATAAAAAATTTTAATAACCCCTTTTTGTAACCCTTAGGATTTTATTCAAGTGTTTCTAATTTCCAAAAACACCTAGTTTGATGTTGTAACCCTTATCACTCCCAAATTTGGAAAACTAGAAAACATTAATATTTGCAAACATTAAATGGATTAATTCCAAGTAGTATCCCTTATTTCTCCTATGTATTTTAAAAATATTATATTAATTTCCCTAAGTTTTGCTTTCAACCTTATCTTATAACCTTATAACTCCCTTTTTAAAAATTAAAGCAAATTAGATGAGGAGTTTTGATTAAGGCTTTGTACCATTATGAATCCAAATGAATATGGTAGTAATATCACCTTCTTGAGAACAAATTCCCCAAGCTAAGCTTTGGTATTAACGTTGTCTTGTAATACTAGTTAACTAAGAGTGTTTTCTATTGCACTCGACTTGCTCCTGATTGCTGTCGAATCGCTACCAAATTGTCATCGAGTGTTTTCCATAAATTTGCTGAGTTGTCATCAATCCACTATCGAGTAGCTTCCAAACTACTGCCTATATTTCTTTCAAACTACTATGCTTCCTTTCCAAGGTTCAAGGCACATTTAATAGGTGGTCATATGAGTGACACGTATCACAATAGAAGTTTTAAACACCCATGGAAGCTTCGACTATTTTGTGGAGGTGTTGAACTCACTCCATTTCTTGTGAAAAATATCACCTTTTGTTTGAGATGTTTTTTATTCTTCTTTTGAGCATTTTTCAATAAAATCCACCTTCTTCAATGTCTACGAGACTTCCTTGTTGTGACGCATATCAAGCTATTAGTTGTACGTAACTCCTCTTATGCATGGAGTATGGGCACTAAGAGAGAAATGTAATGTCTTCTTTGTGAGTGTTATATAGAGGTTCTCTTATAGAATTACAAGTGGCACTTGCATTCCCTTCTCTTTATCAACGGTTTCTTGAATACTCTCCAATGCGTTTTCCACCTTGTTCTTTACTATTTTATATAGATGCTGAAATATCTCCATCAAAGCAATGCTAATGGTTGAGTTGTGGTGGAGATATAGAGGAGATTTGGTAGAGATATAGAGGATATTTGGTGAAGCTTTGGTGGCCCTTGAATGGAGTCTGAATGGCAATGCTTGGATTAAGACCCTTGATGCTTCACTTATGGTAGAAATGCTTCATAGCTTTCTTTGATAAGAATTCTTATTTTCTTTGCATTTGCTTGCTTTGATAGAATAGCTCATTTGCTTAAACATATGCTAGCTCTTTTTCTTTATACACTACTTGATATTCCCCTATACCTTATCTTTTGTAGGTTCGTTTGTCCAAGATGAGCCCTTTGAGTGGCTCCTATTGCTTGGCAATAAGAGTGCTTACCTTCAAACTTTCTTGGCTGATTTTTTCTGTAGATATTGTACCTTTTTGGAGCACATTTGAATATGCTCTTGGGCTGTAAAAAACCATAGTAAAATAGTGCAATAAATTGTACTATAGATTATATATAAACCTCCTTTGATGCATCTTCTTTTTCACCCTTATTTCAGATCTAAAATTTTGGTTTTATGGCATATTTTTCTCCTACAATACAAGGGTTTTGAGATTGTATTTTATGAGTAGACACCTTCCCCTTTTTTCTTGGACACTTTGATGAAAAATCCAATCTTAGATAACAGTAGATAAAAGCTTTTTAATTTATGCAATTTTCTGCACTTCCCTTTCTTACATCCAATTTTGTAATGCTTTGGATTTGAGACTCTCCAGGTCTCAATCTATGAAGCTTCTATTTCTATTTTTTGTTAGTTTTGTTCTTATCCATGTTTTGGAGTATTCTAACCTTTTTTGGGTGGCTTCTTTTGGCCACTATGAGTTGCATATTTTTGTGCTTCAATAGTGTCTTTAGACACTTTATACAAATCAGATTTTGTGCCCTTCAAGAAAACAAAACTATTTCTTTTGAGAGTAATATAATAATGCAAGTATTTCACTTTTAATGCACTAAGATTAAACCTTATCACTCCAATCAACTCTCAAATTTATGCACTGACAATTTATTGCAACTAATCAAGAATAACCTGAAATGAATATTTAAGAGTTATTCTGCAATTTCACTACAACTACTATTGTAGGACTTAGCCATATTTTTATTTTTCCAAAATAGATAATAGATAGTTAATAGAAAAAAATTTGAAATCTAATCAACTCCTAATTAATGTGCAAATGAACCTTAAAAATAACTTTTTCTTTTTGCACTTTTTAAGACTATAATCCAATTTAATATTTGCAACTTTAATCCAAATTCAAGTGCTTCTAACAAATCTAATAGGTAAATGAATTAATGAACCTACTTGCACCAAAAAGTTGCATAACTTTTTTTGTAGTAGCTCTTTTATCTCTTCTGTAGAGGATGTAGATCTTGATGTCTAAGATCACCAAGTTTCTACTAAGAGTATGTCCTTGCACCTCTTTGTAGATTGTACTGAATAACTCCTTCACTAGATAATGGTCTTGAACTTTCTTTCACGAGCCTAAAATTTGGTGGTGTGTTCTCCTCTTCTATTCTCCTCCTTCTGCTACAAATTTTGATAAGTCTTTGTTTCTGAAGTGATGCCTTCTTTCTATGAGAGGTAATATTCAAATATTCAAGATTTGGTAAGCTTCTTTTGTCTTCAAGTCTTCTTATTAAATTTAGACTTCAAGCAGGATCTTCTTTTGATATTTGACACTCCTTGCTAAATTCTTCTTCACATATTTGGCACTCCTTGCCAAATTCTTCTTCACATATTTGGCACTCCTTAAAAAATTATTCTTTTGTAATTTGAAACTCACTAAATTCTTCTTCTCTTGGGCTTGTTGTTGAATAGCGACAATTGTCCCAAGTTCCTCACTATGAGGGGCTTCTCATTGGTAGTGTATTTCTCCAATGAGTTCTCCTTTGAGAATATATTCAGTAAGGTTCTCCTAGATTTTTTTGGATGCTTGATAAGACCTTCCTAAAGTCTCTAATCTTACAGCTTCTGATGGTCTTCCTTGAGATCTTTTCTTCAACCTTTGGATCCTATAAGTATTCGTGGTGAGATCTAGTTTTGGATATTTTATTTTACTACTTCTGGATTCGATCAAGACTCACCTAGTTGTTATTATCTTTCTCCTTCCTTTACTGGAAGTTATTCAATGAGATATTCTCCTGATCTCTTCAATTTTGGTTTAGGTGCTTAATTGATTTTGAATAAGATACCCTTCATAACTTTCTTGTAGGAAATTTCCCAACTCATTGAATCTTCTTTCCCTACAACAAAGTATTATTACTAAAATATTTAGTATAATTTTGAATTAGATATTCTCTACGAATTCTTCTCAGGATCAAGGCTTCTATGGAATTTTTCAGTGTCAAGGCTTCAATGGGATTTTCAGTACCAAGGCTTATATGGCCTTTTTCAGTATCAAGGCTTCTATGGCTTCTTTTAGTACCAAGGCTTCTATGGTCTTTTTGGTATCAAGACTTCTATGGATTCTCCTCCAAGGCTCCTATGGCCTTTTCTCCAAGGATTCTATGGTATTTTTATGTCAAGGCTTCTATGGCATATTATTCAACTTGTGAAGTTCTTCGATTCAACAATGGAGATCTTTAGTCTCATGACTTCACCACAATTCTTCACTAGAAGTTTTCTTTCACAGTATTATTCTATTGCACAAGGAATCAATCTTTGTACTATGATGGTATGCCAATATTTGGGCAAAAAATTTAGAGTTTTCTAGATTTCTATCATAGGAGGAGTCCCAATCCTCTGAGAATTAATTTTTTGAAATAAAATAAACTTTAGGCACTATTTAATAAATTCCTGATATCCTAGATGATCCTCACTAGATTATTTGTCAATCTAGTGGATTGAATGTTGATTCCAGGTCTTCATGAGTTTTTTCTAAAACTCTATGGAAAGATTTTAGTCAAATGCAATCTTAGTATTTTTAAAATTGATATTTATTTTAGTTCTCACTTGGGCTCTCTCTATTTCTACCACCTAGACTCTTCTGAGATATTTTGATAGTGGTTGGTCTAGCAATGTGTTAGTTTGTCAAAACACTCAGGCTCAATGATAATGGTGGTTTTCCTATTCACCTACACAAACTAGATCTATTGTAGCTTTGATACCATTGTTATCTTTTGATGTAATGAGCACTGAGAGATAACAATCACAAGATGCAAAATAATATGAAAGAAAGTAAATCTACTAGATGACTAAAATATGCAATAAATAGAAATGATATAAAATAATACAATGTAGCTATGGAGAAAATGAACACTCCATTATAAATCTACTAAACTACATTGCACCCATCACCAATGGATGGTGAAGCACATAGAACTATGCTAAGCACTAAGCTACACTATCAGACTATGTCCCCCAACTCTCTGTCTATCTATATCTATTTCTATCTAACTATGAGGCCATCCTTATATAGGTAAAATAGGATACTTGGCCAACACTCTATCTAGTTGTGCAAGAGATAACTTGCACATTGACACTTGTGCATTTATTACATTGCATGAAGTAACTAGATAACTTGCCCCTAAGTAATCTAAGTAACCCAAATGATGTAATAGACTCTATTTGTAACATTATATATCTACCGCACTAAGGGGATCTAGTGAGTGTAAGTTCAAGGTCTACCTATAATTAAAATCCTTCATCACCCATGAAGAACTCACAACACTATGGAATCTAATAGTAGGTGGCCATGGGTGAGTGAACCTCCATGAGCACCCAATGATCTTAGGTCCATAGTTGACTCTAGTTATGAGACTCAAGTGAATAATACAAGTAAAAAGGAAAGGTAGAAAGGAATGGTTATCTTATGTTTAGAGGGTTGTATGTCAACTTTGATAATAGAAGAAAATGTGCATGAGCTTAAAATTATTTTGGTCAATAGATATTCCATCAATGGTTGGTACATTGTAGTTGCCTAATACAATACAATTTAAAGTGATAATATCTACAAGCCATCAATATTCCATCCAATGATATGCATAGTCCTTCCAATGTAGGAGAGTAAGAAAATAAGAAAAGTAACCCAATGAGGTATGAGCTAGACATGTGGTAGCCAATTAGGATCTCAAAGAGAAAAGCACTTATGCCTAGATGAATAAAAATTGTCATTGGTATAAGGAGGTCCCACCATAGTTGTGGACACATGGCAACCAATGCACATAGAATAAGATAGGAAAACATAATTTTAAGAGGATACCCACCATTGGTTATGAAATTTAAGTTTTTAAACCTAACCTATTAGAGCCAATTGTTTGGAATTTGCAATGATTTCCTATGCCAGTTAAAAGATCCATGTTTGCTATGTTAGCAAGTGAGGCATTTTAGGAGAAACACATTGAGGATTTACTAGTGCAATAATTCCTAGTGTAGTAGTAACAAGACATGTTAGCGATGATTTGTCATCTAAAGGCCCAAAAGCCCTAGGTATTAATGGAATTAGTTATAGATACCTCAAAGTTATTGACTACCATTAGATAAGTATTTTTAATTAAAGAGCAAAGCATAATTTATAGACCTTCTTCATAGAGCTTGTAAGGGAATAAACCCTCTTAATGGCTTATAAATAGGTCCTACTTTGCATTTTAAAGGTACTGGTAATTGTATACTCATGCTTATTATCTAGCCTTGTGGTATCATCCTTTCATCCCCTCTTCTTGATTGTAATAACTGAAGCTCAAACCTTAAGCCACCTTAAACCACCATATTGAGGTTCTCTAGTTTACATACTTTGTAATAACTTATGGTACATTAATGGAAGACATGACTATTTTTTCTCTATCCTCCTTCGATGTGATTTTTATTCTAGGTTGTATGGAATCTATTGTATTCATTCTAGCTATTATATAGTGGAGTTCATGTTTATTTATGGCCACCTTTTTCAATTAGAAGGGAGGACATTAATTCTTGGTGCATCACCCCCTAGCTTAAGTTTTAATTTTCTACACAATTTACTTTCCTATCCCTTTACATTTCTTTCATTTTTTTACTTTCATTATAATTATATTCCTTGCAACTCCATAATGAAAATTAGGCCTTAGCTCATGAAGGCCTTAGTGCAGCAAGGATTTAATTTTATAAGGAATCGACCTTGATTAAAAACATCATAGTTTTCTCTATAGGGGATCCCTACATCTATAATGTTTCTTGTTGTTTCACTCTACATGATACATGGATGCCCCTGGCACATCGGGCTTCCTTTTTAAGGGCTTGTGCACTCTAAGATGAGAACACTTCCACATCTTTAAATATTATTCCCTTTCCACTTTTTATGACTAAAAATATTGCTTTCCCTTTTGGCTCTTCAAGCATTTCCTCCTCTATTTCCTCTCTCAATAGACTTTTCTTTATACCTACAGTTCCCCTATTTGCTTCCCTTGGTCCATAGGACCCACTTTAAGACCTTTTCATATTCTAATTATCTCTCTCACTTATTCCATAGCTAGCTCCTCCATTGTTTCCACCTGCCTTATTACCCTCCAAGCATCACTTGCATAGTATCTACCTACCAACTAGGCCTTCCATCCCAACCCTATTTGCATCAACCAGTCTATTATAAATAACTTTACTAACTCATGATGTGCCATACTCAATATGCTCCCATGTTGTCTATAATGGGTACTCATAACTTCTACTACCTATGACAAAAAATATGGTGCATTCAACTTATATTCTTACATCTCCTCTTGTGTTTCATATGTAGAAGGAACCTGAAGTGGTGCCCCATCATTACCAAGAAACATACACTATCTATGAAATATTTTAGGTAGTATAGTGTGATGATATCATAGGGTGTTGATAACAATGTTTGCATTGTCATTCCATCATCAAATATCTCACAAGAATTATGCTCATTAGGAAGTAAGAACTTCTCATGAGTGTGATGCATTGGTAGTGAATTCTAAAACTTCCTTTGAACCTATATTGGAAGCTCTATCATGCTTGTTATTTCCATATTCGATGTGTCAACATCTATTCCTTGCACCTGACTCTGACCATCATGTAAATTTTCTATAAAATCTATTTTTAGTCATCATATTTGGTAAAATAATGAAATTATGACATCTACCTTACACACTCTAACATAGCCTCTTCCTCTACACTTTTTGGCATCTATAAAAAATCAACTAACTTAAGATGAATTACCTTGGATGCCATAAAATCCATAATCATCAAATTATTCCTTGTTATAGATTGTCTTTTGTTCCCATTTCTCAACTATATTGGCATGTTTTTCCATGCACAATATTTTCTCTTATGTCATCAAAATATTCCTTTAGATCGAGCCACTTGTACTACAAATTTTATCCTTTCTTGAATTCTATTGTCCCTACATGTTATAGAATCCTATCTTGATCCTCTCTTGTCCTTTACCCATTTGTTGTCTTAAACCTTGTGTCTTAATGGTTACTTCACATTATTTTTTGCATCATCACTTGATTACCTTGTGCTTTCAGTTTTGTCTTTCACATTTTTTTATCTCTTTCATTGTGTTGATTCCTCATTCACTCTTTATCCCTTTTAGATTTCTTATGAAAATCCTCCTATTTACTCAAAACTCAAGGAGGCACATCTCTATTATTTCATAATGCTAAATTACAAGGCCTCTACTTTAAAAAATGATTGTCTAGCCTCTGGAAACACAAGAACTATTACTTCACAACTATCCTTGTGAAATTGGGGCACTTATACTAGTTTTTGACACATCCCTTATACTAATGGATGCATCAAAAAGGGAAAAAATATGGATACCCAATTTTGTGCATCTCCAATTTGCTTGATTAATTCCATGATTCTTGGGGTAAGCATACCTTTTCATGCCTTTGACAAAACCATGATTGATACATTGGAAATTGCATTGTGCATTTGTGCTATTGGATACGTTTGACCCTTTGGATTGGTTTTTGAACTATGGATTGGTATCCACATTGTAGATTGGATTTCATAGTATGAAATGACCCTTGTGGTTTAGATTTAACCCTTTAATGAGGATTCATTTTTGTACCATGGGATAGCACCCAAATTATAGATCCCTTGTTGAGCTATCAACCTTAGTGTTGGAAATTTTGAGTATATTGTTGTCATTGATGTCAAAGAATTAATAGCATAGGTTAATGACATTGGTTGTCATTTATGTCTATAAAAATAAAGGTTTAATGGATTTACCATGATGGCATTTACAGAAGAAAAAGGAAGAGGTTCTCCAAAGAAAAGGACCCAAAAGAAGAAAAATATTATAATATTTAAATCTATGAAGATTTAAATAATTATAATAATTAAAAATTAAAGGACCCAAAAGGTTAAAATAAAATTATAATATTTAAATCTACCTTAGATTTAAATTATTATAATATTGTTGAAAAGGTTTAATGGCACCAAACTTCGACATTGCATGGAGGTAATTTTCCAAGTGGAGCCGACATCCAAAGTCAAAGGGCAATGTGTATAAAAAGGCTAATATTTTTGCAAGCCATGGTGTTCGATTAATCCCCAAGAAATTAAGACTTGCAATTTTCATATTTGAAAAAGTAGTGGAGGTAGAGAAAGGTTTTACATGAATTTTGAGGCAGTGCAGATATTAAGGTAGTGGGTGTCCAAACATCATTCGATGGTGGATGGTAGCCTAGTTGGCAAGCTTGGCTTGTAGAGCACGTTGTAGGTAGTAGGTTCGGTGTTTGATTTGCACAAAGGTTTTTGCATGTTGAAGTATTTTACATCGATGGTAGAGGAGAAGGAGCATGTACTCATTGGATTTGTGTGGGTAGCTAGCCCATGTGGTGTTTGCCCTTGTGTTAGGGTGCATGGGCCAACAAGGACGTAGGTTCGAATAACGATGATAATGCTTGAGGGCAGAATTAATTTTTTTTAAAGGTATGCACTTTAAGCTTGGTTAGGGAGTTATAAGGGTTATTTAATGTTTATTATGTTGATGTAAAATGGTTAGGGAGCCATAAGTATGGTAAAGTGATTTACCTTTTGTTTTAGAAAGGGTTGAAAACTAAAATTTTAGATTGCTAGTGCTTGGTGGATGCATGAGATGAAATGATAATTTCTTTGGTCTTATTGAAATTTGAAGTGCATTATTGTGTTTTCATAAGAAGGAGGTATAAGGTGTATATGTGAAATTCATGTGTGTAATTTCTGGTTTGTTTTGTTGAAGCATTATTTTGCATGAGAGAATAGGAGTAATAAGGTGTTATAGTGGTTGATATTTTATTGTAATATGTGTATGGTGAAATATATTTTGAAGTGAAAATTCATGTGGATGTGTTGAGAAAATATCTTGCAATCTAACCATTGGAGTGGCATTAGAGAAATTAGTTATTTGTGAGATAGGTTTTGAAGATATATCTCCATAAGAGCGATTAAGAGGTATGGGTATATCATCCCTTGTTTAAGGTGTTTATTGAAATGAAAGTTTTGGAACATAAGGTGGAGTGAAAGGATTTTTGATAAGAAATTTTGGAAATATTTGAGTGAGGTTTTGTGCTTCATTGTTGAATGTTTTGAAACATTTGGGATAAAGGTTGAGAACAAGTTGTGCTTTCATTGTTGAAAGAGATTGAGACATTTGTGCTTGACATTTTGAACTACTTGTGCTAGGGTTGAAGACAAGTTAGTATATATTTGTGAAATCTTTTAAACATTAGTTTGAAAGATATTGATTTCAATTGTGAAAGTGTTTGATATAAATTTTATGAAGGAAATTGTGTTTTGGTGTGATTGATCTTTGAGAGAAATTTGTAATAATAATAAACCAGCGTTGTTATACATTGTTTTGATTTGAAAGGGATTAGCAAGAGAAAGATATTGGTTGATTTGAGTACAAATTTTATTAGTGTGAAACATAGTGTTTTTTATAGAGCAAACAATTCTCTATATGTTCCAAAGGTTAAACAAATTCTAAGTAGAATTTGTTTTTGTGAAGAAATTTTTTGAAAGAGATTTAAATTGTGTTTGTGAGCAAGTCTTTTAAGAAGACTTGAAGACAGATTTGAGCAAGTCTTTTGAGAAGGATTGAAGGTAGTTTGATCAAGATTTAATTTAAGTATTGAGGATAGATTTGAGATAGAATTGAGGGTAGGTTTGTTCAAGCTTTGTGTTAAGGCTTGAGGCCAGATTTGAGATAGGATTGAGAGCATATTTGATTGATGATTTGATCAATATTTGTGTTAAGGCTTGAGGAGATATTTAAGACAAAATTGAGAGTAGGTTTGTTCAAGGTTTTTTTTAAGGCTTGAGAATAGATTTGAGATAGAATTGATAGAATATTTGTTAAAGCTTTGTGTTAAGGCTTGGGGCAAATTTGAGATAGAATTAAGAGCAAATTTGTGAGCAGAGCTAGAGCATATTTTTTGTATATTTGAGATAGATTTTAATACAAATTTGAGATAGATTTTCATGTATATTTGATACAAATTTTGATGTATATTTGAGATAGATTTTAGTGCATATTTGAGACAGAGTTTGGTGCAGATTTGAGAAATATTTAAGAGTAGGCTTTGGAGGTGGCAGAGCAAAGAGAATAGTAGTATCTAATAGATAAAGATCCATTAGCTAGTGCAATAGGAACAAAGGTCTCCTGTGGATAGAGATCCACAAGCTAGAGTAGTGGGGGAATAAGTCTTCTAGAAGTTCACCATCCATAGTAGAGGGGATAGAGTTCTCCTATGGATAGAGATCCACGAACCAGAGCAAGGGAAAATATTTCTCCTATGGAGTAAGATTTGTGAACCAGCTAGAGAGATAGAGTTCTTATATGGTGAGAGATACACGAACCAATTGAGGAGATAGAGTTATCCTAGATCAAGTTCCATGAAGTAGAGTAAGGGGATAGAGTTCTCCTATGGAGAGAGATCCACAAACTAGAGAAAAATGGAAAGTGTTCTCCTGTGGATAGAGATCCACAAATAAAAGCATAGGGGATTGGTGTCTCCTTTGGATAGATATCCATAAACATTATAATAGGGAATTTATTCCCAAGATATTTTTTGAGAAAATTTAGAAGAAATATTTTCTCCGTGGAGTAGCCCACATTGGGTGAACCACGTTAAATTTATGTCTCTCTTGTATGTGATGATTTGTGCATTACTTTGATTACTACTATTGATATTTTCATTGATAATATTGGATAATATTATTTTGAAAAGAAAAGTAATTTTTTTTCTTATACTGTTCACCCCCCTCTCAGTATAAGCCTATGTTCTTTAATTGGTATTAGAGCGGGTTCTTCGAAAGAGTCTAATAGCTTGAAGGAAGTTAGTACATGAACATAGATGGCATATTAGAATGGATCTTCATCAAATAAGGCACCATTATTCAATGGGAACAATTATGCTTCCTGAAGCATAAGAATTAAGACTTACTTAATGGTACAAGGATTATGGCAATCAGTTGAGGATGGGTTCACACCTACAACTAATCATACCACAGATAAATATGGTAAGTTGTTACATGTAAATAATACCAAGGCTATGAATGGGATCATGAGTGGATTATATGAAGCAAAATTTGTGAAAGTTATGCATTGCAAATTAGAAAAAGAGATATGGGATAAATTGAAGCAAACCTATGAGGGAAATAAAAAGGTCAAGATGGTAAAACTACAAAACCACAAGAAAAGGTTTGAATATTTGAAGATGGAATATGAGGAAGACATTGCTATATATTTACTTTGTGTGGATGAGATTTTAAATACCATGCGTGGACTTGGATTTGAAGTTGAAGACTACACTATTGCTCATAAAGTTTTAAGATCACTTCCTACAAGGTATGATGGAAAAGTTTTAGCTATAGAAGATATGATAGATATTGATCAATTGAATATGGATGAGTTACATGGAATTATCACAGCTTATAAGATGAGAATAGTAAAGGATCCCAACTCCAATAAAGAGGTAGCTTTTAAAGCATCAAAGAAGAAAAAATATAAGAAAACAGAATCAAGTGGTGATTCAAATAGTGGTGAAGAAGCTAACTATGGTAGAAGAAACAATGACTCAAGAAAGCACAAAGGTATGAAAACAATGAAATGTTTCAATTGTAGAAATTTTTATCACTATGCATCTAATTGTGAAAAATTTGGAAGCAATAGTAGTGAAGAGAAACAAAATCATAAGAAAAATGAAGGAGGAAAATCCAGGTATGAAAATAAAAATAGGTATGGTCAAAACAAGCATGAAAAGAAGTTATTTCAAAGGTACAAGAAGAGTTTCTATGTTGATAAGGGAAGCAAGGCTTTAAGTGACAATGATGAAAGACCCTCAAATAGTGAAGAAGAAGAAATTCTATTTTTCATTAGAAGAGGAAAAAAATGCTCATGTTGAAGGCAAAGTTGAAAAGTATGAAGATGCCCTTGAAAACCAAGGAGTAGAACAAGATTCAGAAAATGAAGAGGAAGGTATAGTAGATCTAGAAGCACAACTTATTGTTGCTCTTAAAGAATTAAAAAATGTTAGAAAGTAGAATTCAATATCCAGGGCTCAAGTTCAAGAATGTGAGGAAGAAAAATAAAAGCTTATACAAGACCTAACAAACTCAATAGCTAAGACAAGGAGATTTAAAGAAAAGTTAGAAGTAAAAGTTTTAGAATGTGAAAGATTAGAACATGAGGTAGTTTCACTAAGGATGGAAGTGAACGATTCTAAGGACAAGCTACACAGGTTTGGAAAATTTTCAAAGACTTTGGATAATATTATAAATGCACAAAGATCCTCATCTATCAAAATAGGACTTTTGTTTTAATAAGAACAAAGGAAACAAGAAGAAGGGTCAAGCTCAAGTTCAAAAGAGGAAGAAGTTTCAAAGGAAGAGAGTGAAGGATAAATTGAGACTTATGAGGATAATTTGAAGAATAGAAGCTTCACTAATAAAGGAAACAATGCACAAACAAGGAACAATGATCATCACAAAGAAGAAATGACTAAGAGACTAGAGGGTTCGAGACAAGATTTATTCAAAGGATGTTGTTTTTCATGTAATCGGTTTGGTCACAAGGCTATGCATTACATGACTCATGGAAATGAGTATGGTTTTACTAAGAGGAAATTCAAATATGGACATATATTTCAAGGGTATTGCTACTCTTGTAATCAATTTGGTCATAAAGTAATCCAATGTAGGGTTCATGACAAAAATGAGTATGGCTTCACCAGGAGGAACTTCAAGATATTTACACCGTCTAAGAACTACAACATTAAGTGTTATAAGTGCAATAATATTGGACATAAGGCCAAGTTGTGTATAAAATAGCTTCCATAGCTTCCAGATACAAGCAAAAATAGGGACACTCAAAAGGATAAAAAAGGTATGTTGAGAAAGAATATTGACAAAGAAAAAGAGCATTGTATGTTGGGAGTAGAGATACAAGGAGAGGGGGTGGGTGGAGGGCTGATCTAAGAGTCTTATCTTTAGAACCAAAAGAGTCCCTTTGCCATTGATGTCAAAGGGGGAGATATTTGAGTAAGGAAGAGTGCATTCAATCAGGGGGAGCAGATTTGAAATTAAATGGTATGGAAAAATGGAAAAATGATCTTTTATAAAAGGATTGCCATTAATGACAAAGGGGGAGATTGTTGGAAATTTTGAGTATATTATTGTCATTGATGTCAAAGAATTAATGGCATAGGTTAATGACATTGGTTGTCATATATGTCAATATAAATAAAGGTTTAATGGCTTTACCATGGTGGCATTTTCAAAAGAAAAAGGAAGAGGTTCTCCAAAGAAAAGGACACAAAAGAAGAAAAATATTATAATATTTAAATCTATGAAGATTTAAATAATTATAATAATTAAAAATTAAAGGAACAAAAAAGTTAAAATAAAATTATAATATTTAAATCTACCTTAGATTTAAATTATTATAATATTTTTGAAAAGGTTTAATGGCACCAAAATTCGATGTTGCATGGAGGTAATTTTTCAAGTGGAGTTGACATCCAAATTCAAAGGGCAATGTGTATAAAAATTCTAATGTTTTTGTAATCCATGGTGTTCGATTAATCCTCGAGAAATTAAGACTTACAATTTTTGTATTCGAAAAGTAGTGGAGGCAGAGAAAGGTTTTACATGAATTTTGAGGTAGTGCAGAGATTAAGGTAGAGGGTGTACAAACATCATTTGACAATGGATGGTAGCCTAGTTGGCAAGCTTGGCTTGTGGAGCACATTGTAGGTAGCAGGTTTGACATTCTATTTGCACAAAGGTTTTTACGTGTTGAAGTTGTAGACACCAAAATCTAGCCACTTGTCCTCCATCCATGCTTTCCTACCATTTCCACCACCAAAACATAGCCACTTGTCCTCCATCCTAGCTTTCCCATCATTTCTTCCTATTATTTATATATATTTATATATATTTATAATATATATTTAAATAATAATATTTTAATATTATATTTGATATATATTTAATAAATATATATTTATATAAATAAATAAATCCCAACCATCCGATTTCATTTAATCTCATCCATCCATCCACATTAATCCATGCCACACCCTAAACTTAATATCCACCCTTGGATGTGCTTTAATCTCAGCCACACGATTAGTGTCATTGAAACCCTAAAGTATGCCCTAAGTTGGACTATAAGTAGGAGCCATTTTGATGGCTCAACCCCTGATTCCCTTGATTCTAATTTTCCTAATTTTTGGATTACCTAAGTTCCTAAGTCTCTGATTCCATGATTAACCTAAGCCTAAAAAATCCCTAATTGCCCAATCCACCATTTGTGCCCTAGCCCCCACTTTGCCTATTTTATCCTTAACCTTCATACTTGTCACCATTTTTGCCTCCCTCTCCACCATTAGATCTACTTTTGTAGGTCTGATTATGGCTACTCTCTACAAGAGCTCTACTACTCCCTACAAGAACTCTGCTACTCTCTGCAAGCAACCTACTACTCTCCATCCTAGTCTTGAGCACCCTACCACTCTATGCAATCATCATGCTACTCTCGGTTGCATTCCTAGGTGCCCTGCTACTCTTCCTGAGAGCCCTACCGCATTTCAAAGTCCACTTTTGAAGACAAGCGAGATCCTCGGGTGTTGTTAGGGCATGTCTGCACTATCAACCTGCAACAAGATACATTCATCCACAGAAAAACAACAAGAAGTAAGGTAAATCACACATTTTTGTATTTTATTTCATATCTTTAGATTTACATGCAATTTCATTTATCAATAGCTAGGGTTTTATTGATATATGAGGGTCTCACGTAGTGGAGCCCTCACAATTATTACTAATTCTCTATTATTGTTTTTATGTGTATAGTTCTAGATATCTATTAGCATTGAGCAATTTTTTAAGTTGGAGTGGCCCGACATCGGATATCAAGAAGCCCACTCAACACTATTGGGATCAAGAATGCACCTGAAGACACCACAACCTTGTTGTTAGGGTTTTAGAGAACCCTAACCCCTATAAAATTGTATCAAAAGGATTACAAAATATCCTAATTGTAACAATAGAGTTTCTAAGCTCCCCCCATTAATACAAGATCAATTCATTGTTGTGCAATTTTGATTCTTTGTGTCTATTTTATTTAGCATTGTTTGGTGTTGCGTTTTTGTATTCACAAATGGCGATCACGGTGGGACCCCATAAGGGTTTCTATTTATGATTTATCTTACTAATTTACTTGTTATTTTTGTCATCTTGTAGGTTTTTCAGAAGCATAAATTTCATAGATTTCATTGGATCTAGGGTTTTTGAAGAAGTTTGCAAAAGTTGCAGGAAGTGCACAAATGCCCTGCTGCACTTAGGGATCATCCAGAAGCACCTTGAGGCATTCTAGAAGTTACCATATGTATTTACATAGGTCAAAAATCACCCTAGGGAATTTTACAAGTGCCCTACTATGTTTTTCAAAGATTTGGAGCAGATACGTAGGCTTTATAGTAAGTCTGCTATCCTAAATCTAAGTTTCCATTTTTACGTATTTTGGGTTGTTTGCTAAATTTTTTAGATTTTAAACATAAAATGAACCATCATTAAGTAATCTGGAAAAGAATCCATTTTAGTTTGCATTTTTAGGTTTGCATTCATTCACATATTCTGATTAGGGTTTCTATTTTCTTGATGTATTTACAAATAATTAATGTTGCATTTTGTTTGCATTTGAACTGAGAAATTGCATAACATAGTGTTGCATCTTAGGGTTAGAAACACTTTATTTCATTTATCTAAGTAGGAACACCATTAGATTGCCAAAATTATCCCTACCATTGGGTGATTCCAGGTAGAGGGGTGGATGAACCCTCTGGTTGTTATTTAGACAAGGGGTCTTAAGTAGTGTACTTCACGCCCTTTGGAGAACTTGGAATTCTCTTGTTGGCTTCTAATTTAGATCTATGAAATTAATTATTTTTAACATTGTTTGTACACAATAGAAAACATAAAATTTAAAAATAATTCACACACATCATGGTTCATTCAAAATAGTAGTGGTTGGATTTCATCACCAACCATTGCTTGAGATTTGGTGACGGTGGCATTCATCTCCATCCACCAATATCTACCCTTAGCCACCATAGGATACCCCTAAGCAAACTTGTTGGATTTCATCACCAACAAGAATCTTGTTGCCCTATCTTAGCCATAGTTTTTCACCTTTATTTCATTAAGAAATATTAGAACATCAAAACACACAAAACTGGCACATAAAATGAATACACATTAAAAGGAGATAATCAATGAATAAGGTAAGCCACATTGGTTGAGACTTAGCATTGATTGTTTTTTTCCTTAAATAATTCTAGCTTTTGTGTTACATTTGGTATTTTAATTTGTATCTTGATTTATTTTGCTTATGGTATTAACTAGAAATCAAAAGAAAGCAATAAGTCAAGATAACTTAATGGAACCTTCATCCACCTTCCCCACCACTTCTATGGTAGATTCCCTAAATGTGACATAGGTAGATTTATCTGTAGGTCCCTCACATTCTTTGCCATCCATAGCCTTCCACATGACCATGCCCCAAGAGGAGTCAACCTCCCCTACTATAGATAACCACATCACCCATATAGACCTAGATAAAGTAGAAGCTCTTATGAAGTCTTCTAATTATGTCTTAGAGTCTATTCCCAATTCACCTAGATAGGAGTCTACTTTATAGCAAGAGTCTATCTACTCCCAACCACCATCTAGGTTTACCCAGGTGTATACCAACCCTCTTTTTGAGGCATCAGTTGCACCTTCATCCCATGTGTCCATTCCCCAACCTTCATGTGCTCCTAGCACCTCATACACTTCCACCTACACCAACCCCTTGTATGAAGCACATGTAAATGCTGCTTCACAAGTCTCAACCTCCCAAGTTACCATACCTAGTGTAACTTATTCCCAAACCACATCGTCCATACCCTCCACCTCCATACCCTTAGCCTCTGATAGAGAAATTAGTGAAGCATGGGAGCACCTAAAAAAATTTCTTAGACAATGTCAAAATGCTCAACAATAAGTATAGGTTAACCCTAAGCCTTTACATACCTCTACTCAGACTATCCTTGTCAACCAAGTTCCATCATGGGCACCACAGTCTTCTATGGTCTCTATCCTTGTTCCCCCATCAAGCCATACCATCACCCATCCCATTCCCATTGGCCAACCTAGCCATAACCTTCATCCATCAACATCATTTCATAATTCCCCATTGTTTCATCAACAATCCCCCATTCATCATATTCCATATAATTCACCAAGCCATCAATACCAATCTCCTCATCACCTAGTCACTCCACAACATTTCTCCACACCACCACAAACCCATTAGGTAATTTAGGGTTTTCATGTTCCTAAGGAAGACCCTCGAATTGAGGCCATGCAGAAACAAATAGATCAATTGATGCAATATACACCTAGTTTTTCAAACTAGAAACCAACCTTATGCCAATTGATCAACCAACCAATTCATCCTTCGATACCATCACCACCATATCTAGTATATTTTATGGTGCCCAAGTTTGAAAAATTTAAGGGAACTAAGGATCCCAAAGAACATGTGAGCACTTTTGTACATTCTTGCTTTAGAATTCAAGATGACAATGCTCTCATGCTTCAAAATTTTCCTCAAATATTAGGAGGGGATGCCATAGAATGGTATAATAAATTACCAAGCCATAGTATCTATACTTTTGAACAATTGATTGATCAATTCTTTGACCACTTCATCCTAAATGTTAAAAAGAAGATCTCATTTTTAGATGTCTATGCTTTAAGGCAAAATGATGATGAATCTATCTATGATTTTGGTAATCGTTGGAGGGTCATCATCACTAAATTGCCATTCACCCTACCAATGGATGAGCTAATTAATTTATTCACCAAGAGTTGCTTAAAACCTATCTCTTGGATGCTTCAACTACAAACTTATCAATCATTTGAAGAAGCTTTAGCTCAGGCTAGTGTCATCGAGGATATCAAAATCCAAGAAGGCATACTAAAGCCTAAGAAGAAAGAATGGCAAAATAAGGGCCAATACAAAAGTAATTATGCTAGCTAGCAAAAATCAACATAGGCTACCCCAAAATCACAACCTAATCAAGTAAATCAAGTGGTCATGAGCCAGCCGGTAATGGATCAAGAGAAACTCATGCAACAAGTATCATAACAAATTTCCTATCATGCAGTCCCTTCAACAGCACAAGCTCCAATTGTATAAAACATAATTCCAACTATGGAAAACCATCCATGATGATAGTCTATCCGATAAACTTGCCAATACACCCCTTTATACGAGTCTTATGCTTCCATTTTTAGAAGGTTGTATGAGACAAATAAACTTGCTCTACCTGAAATTAGACCAGATGATCCTACCAAACGTGGGAAAAATTATCGAGAACATTTATTTTACCCATATCATAGGAAAAATAGGCATGATATCAACAATTTCCATGTGTTTAAAGATATAGTCCAAGACCTCATTGACTTGGGGGTGATCAAGCTTGATAATCCCCTAGCTCAACAAAACCAAAACCTTGGTATTTTTCAAACACCACTTCCTCATCACGAGGAGGTGCAACCAAATGTAGGGGGGCTAACACCAAAATCCCTCCCAATCAAGTTAATCATATACAACAATACCAAGGGATTGTTAGGGGCCATTCATGTGGTCACTAGAGGTCAAGGGAATAACCAACAAAGGCAACAACCTCAAGCAAGTGAGTCACAACCTTCTACATCACCACCCATCCAAGTTTCCCCCAATCCTTCATCACCCATCCATATACCTAGCCAATCGAATCCTCCAAATCCACCCATCAATCGTCCACCCCGACCAGTCATCTCCTTGAGTAGCCGGTTAACCACAAGCTTGAAAATAGCTTCTACCAAATTGTCAATATATGAGCTAATCCAACAATCTCCCCCACATTAGGAGGCATTAATGGATATTTTGAAATCCATCGAATTGCAATCGCAAGATCCTAATATCTTCAACAAATTTGTGGGGAGATTTCAAACATGCATGGAGCCATCCATCACATTTTATGACTTTGAGATTAAGCCAATATCATCGAAATCAGTAGACCCTCCATTGCACATCATGGCATTAATTGACAAGAAGCCTTTAAAAAGAGTGCTAATTAACACCGGTTCCTCTATCAACATCATCACCACATCTTCTCTTCATTATTTAAACCTCCCTCCATCACATATCACCAAGTCATCCTTCACCCTCAAAGCATTTAATGATGCTTTGTGTTCCACAGTTGGCACTGTTGTTTTGCCCATCGAAGTAGGAGCTAAAATATTGCATACAATGTTCCACATCTTGGAAGGGTCCATGGTGTACAATGTACTCCTTGGAATACCTTGGATGAGGGAAATGAGATGTGTCCCCTCAATACTACATCAATGTTTGAAATATGTTCATGAGGGACACGTACATTACATACCAATGCATATTGAGTCGTTTAAGTATTGCAACTTCATTTCAAATCCCTATGAGTCCATGCTTCCTTCCATGCATATTTTCCTATTGCCATCATCTAAGTCATCCACCACTTCACCAATCTCTTCATCAAAGGATCCCATTCCTAAAGATCTCCCCATCACCAACCCTCATCAAACTCCCACACCCCCATCATCATCATCATTGACTACATGCACATGTGGTCATAGTCAGTCCACATCATCAAAATCATTGCCATCCACATCATCATCATCCATTCAAAAGCCTACCCAATCCAATCCATCACCTTCACCCAATGTTTCACAAGTCAAATTGATGACTTGTGAGATATCCCCATCTTCACTATTACCTGAGTCATCATTTTATCATAGTCATGCCATGTCATCCCAAGTTGAAGTCCACCTCACTAATCCTAGTATTGGTGAATACGTGGTCGACAACATTACCATCACGCCCCTCACCATCCCTAGTGCTAAGGATTTTGGTCATCCACATGACCCACCTTTAGCAATAGGAGCAATCTATAACATGGGTTCAACTCCAAATAGCATAAATTTTGTATATGGGGGGATTAAATCTTCAAGTCCAGCTCCCATAGAAGAACCCAAAGAACCGATTCTTTCCAACATTCCAAACATGTCAAGATTTTTATCTCGATGCTTCCACATTGTTAATTGGCAAGGCCATGGCCTAGGATTGCATGAACAAGGAATACCTCAACCTATTGATGTTCCATATCAAGAGGTGCACAACCGTTCAGGCCTAGGTTACCACCCACTTTCCACCACATATTCTTTTGAACAAGCCTTCCAAAGGCTTAATCTAAATTCATGAGAAGATACCCTCCATCTTGATAATTTTGAAGATGAAATCTATGAATAATTAGAGCTTATATCGATAATTTCATATGAATTTGAAGAAGAATCAGAACCCATCATTCCCTTTACCTAACAAGATGAGTCTTATCTCAACATGTTCCCCATACATGAGTCCATATTTCATTTTCTTCTTCCACAAGAGTGAGCCATCTCTACCGGTGAACCACCTCCATTCCATTGAGCCCAATTTGTAACATATGTACATAATACAAAAACAATGGTTATCACCACTACCAAAAAAAATTCACAAAAAAATCAAAAACAAGAAAAACATTTTACTACTTTGAATTACACATGTACATAGAATTTAGACAAATGCATTTAATTGTATTGCTTGTTTTTGTTTAGGTTAACCAAGCCACTCACATCAATTCTTCAACTCCTTTCATCAATTCCATCCAACCGCACCTTGTCCATAAGTTAACATGAATCCTGTTGATTTATTTACCCCACTCCATAATCCTTACAATATAGCTAAGCCATTTCTAATTTATGTAAGCCTTATTGATATGGACTGAATCTCCTCACCACAAACCTTCGTCGAATTCATCTTGATCGAGGAATTGTTAAGGGCTTTCGCCAACTACATTCCTCCATCCCCTCCACCTTCACCTTCGCCTTCACCTTCGAATCCTAAGGTTTTCCAGATAGATATAGATGAGGATAAGCCAGAAGATTTTGATGATATCTTAGATGATATTCATTTGATGCCTATGCTCCATAAACTTGAGGAAGTTTTGAATATACCATTGATGTGGATCTTGGTTCAGACAAAGAAAATACCTAAACTGTCAAGCTTGGCAAAAGCTTATCACCCGATGAATAAGAGCAATTAATTGCTCTCCTCAAGAGGAAAAATGACATATTTACATGGTCCTACAAGGACATGCCTGGTCTAGACCGTATTTTTATTGTCCATAATCTCACCTTACATCCCGATGCTAAGCCAGTTAAGCAAAAACTTAGGATAATGCATCCTACTGTGGCCCTCATGGTAAAAGCAAAGCTTCAAAAACTCCTAGACATGAACTTCATAGTTCCTATTTATTATCCTAAATGGCTCTCAAACATGGTACCCATTCACAAGCCTAACGGGATGATACATGTATGCACTAACTTTCGAGATCTTAACAAATCACATTCCAAAAATCTCCTTTGGAGAGGTACAACCTCTTATCATTTCAATAGTCTCTAAATTTGTAATTTCTCATGCTAAGCCAAAGGATGAAAAAGATGTTTGCTTTATCCAATCAGATTCATATGATCCTTGTTCGAGCCAAATAGTAGCCTTCCTTAAGTTTGGAACACTCCCATATGACATATTTCAAACTACCAAATGCACTTTCAAGCAAAAGGTAGCCTGTTTCATTATTTTAAGGGACGTGTTGTATAAACGTGGTTATAATGGAGTGCTCCTTCATTATCTTGAGGATATTGAGGCTCAAAGAGCCATAACTGAAGCCTATGATGGTACTTGTGGTGGTCATTTTAGTGGAATGGCCATTGGAAAACATATTTTATGCATGGATTATTATTGGCCCGTCATGGAACGTGATTGTTGCACCTATGTCAAACATTGAAAAAAGTGCCAAGAACATGCTAATTTAACTCATGTACCATCACAAGCTTTAGAGCCTATTCAATGCCTTTGTCCCTTTTCACAATGGGGTCTAGATATAATTGGCAAAATATCACCTCCTTCTTTGGGATAACACACTTTCATCATCATAACCACTGAATACTTCACAAAGTGGGTTGAGGCAATTCCTCTAACCAGCATGCCAGGTGATGAGCCTAAAAAACGCTCATATTTTGTATGAGTTTCATCGATTATTATGAGGAAATATATTAGGAACTGTGTACTTTTATGAATGATTATATAATTATTTAATATAATTATGTGTGTTATCTAATTTGTGTGTTTTTATGAAAATGTAGTTGGTTTTGATAGATTGTGAACCTGGAACTTTGTTTCTTTCAGGATCAAGGCATGAAGGTAGGCGCCTTCCTCTTCAAGGAAGGTGCCAACAGAAGGTAGGCACCTTCCTCTTCAAGGAATGTGCCAAAAGAAGGCATGCACATTTCGTATAAAGAAGGCACTCGATATACTTAGGCATCTTTCGCATAAGGAAGGCACCCTATACAAGGTAAAGCACCTTCCGTATAGGGAAGGCACCCAAATCAGTAGGCGCCTTCCACTGGAAGAAGGCACTCAACATCAGTATGCGCCTTTCACATATGGAAGGTGCCCCACCAGAGCATATGAGGAAGGCACCTTCCTTATAAAGAAGGTTCCTCTCTATTCTTTGCCCGTTGACCAGACAAAGCGATGTAACATTAACTGGTGCAGTTTCAGTTCTACGTTACATAGGATAATTCTGGGAGCTACACCAATGAACAAAAATGCCAAGCAAAGAATGAACCAATTAGTAAATACGTTTTCATTAGGAACAATGCCCACTTTAGCAGATGTCAATCATGTTTCACCAGATTATCCCAGTTTAGTCTGAATTAAACTACTGCTGTAACTTATTTGTAACAGAAGATCTGTGTGTGTGCTATATAAACACACATAGATATCTTTGATAGATATCTAGACTGAGCATTATTTATCATTCTAAGGAGATAGAAGTATTATAACAATTATTTTGTAAATACAATAAAGCTAGAGAGTTCTTAACTATGTATTCAGTTGGAAGGGAGCTGTTGGAGCTTGGGCCCACTCCAAGCCAATATTCCTTCCATTTTAATTGTGCTTTCTAGCTTAGTTTCTTGCTTTCATAGGTTTATTTTCTGCACTATTATTTTCATTTCTACAGTAGTTTTATTTTCATTGTGCACATATGAATATTTATTTTCTTAGGAGTTAATTATTCATACGTAAATTATTATGGTGGATGAAATACTGACAATCCTTTAAACCCCCCAATAGTAGAATAGTAAGACTCATATCAAAGTGGGTATTGTGAATGATCTGATATGAGACCCTTCTAAAGTTTACGAAGCTCCCTAGGTTGACAAATTAAATGATTGGGCAAGTGACAAAAAGAGGAGCAAAATTCACCTGTGTTTGGCTCGTAACATTTTGGTGTCGTTACCGAGGAAGTGCCTCTATTAGATTAATTGCAATACCTAAAAGCCTTCTATATGAATTTGTATGAGTTCTTCGAGAAGAAGAGGACCTAACGGTCGGTTCATAAAACAAAATCCACCAAAATATGAGTCAGCTGAATACTTTGAGTTTGAACTAGATTTTCTTGAGTCTTCGCCCGTAGTCCACTGGAGTGAGAATCTCCACCTTGTGCAAAGTTCTTCCTCATCCCATCAACCAGGGGAAGATCAAACCATTGTAAATCCATTATTTAAAAGGACACCCTCAGAGGAAGCTCTATTGTGGAAAGTTGTAGAATATTGAACGATAACATTAGAAGACCTTAGAGCCTTGAATAAAAAATTTTTGAACGACCGTGAGGATATAAGAACTGCATTAGAGACCATATTTCCTAAAAAAATGGTCAATGAAGAGGCTTCATCTGGCTTTAGCTTCTTTATTGAGGAAGGAGTAGGAGAAACAAAAATGAAAACATATCCCATGCTCACCTTCCTACCTTCAGAGGATACCCAACCAAGGACCTTGACCTATTTTTATTCAAGTTTGATGTTTTATGTAGGTCTTTGGACTATAAATCTGATATGTAGAAGCTAAAGCTCTTTCCTTCCACACTATATGACGCAGCTCTGCGATGGTTCATTGGTATGGGAGATAAACATATTGCTACATGGGATCAAATGAAGAGGCTATTTTTAGAGCAATATAAATATTTCAGGAGAGCAAGAGACTCCAGAGAAGACATATTGAGCATGACACAGAAGGAATATGAGTCTCTTGAAGAGTACCGGGAGAGATTCAACTTCAATCTTCAATGATATCCTCATGCGAAGCTAGCTGATAAGTCTCTTAAAAGCATATTTTTGAGAGGACTTAACAATGAATCATTGGAAGCTCTCAACATGATTTTTGGAGGTGATGTCTACCAGCATGCTATGGAAGATATCCAACAATTATGCTAGAACTACTCAAGAAGGAGAGGCAAGACCACTCCTATAACCATGAAAGTGACTGCTTCGATCATAAAAAAGAAATAAGCAATATGCTAGAATATTTGAAAAGTGAGATGCTTTTGTCTCTAGCATTATAGATGGACACGCTATTTTTGGAGAGAAAGAAGCAATAAAATGAAGCGATATTAGCTTATTTTTCCCAAAATGCAGAGGAAAACATGCAAAGAATGCATGCCCGAAGAACAAAGTCATAGTATGCACGGTCTACAAGCTAAATCATAAGACCCGATTATGCCCATAATTGCCTAGTATAAAGGAGGATGCTAATGTTATGAAAGCCTATTTTTTAGGCAATTGAAGGAGTTATCCACAATCCCCTATGGGAAATATGCCACCAACAATGCCATCATATGGGGGAGGACCGTATATGCCACAAGGCCAACCTCAACCACCTAACATGGGGTGGTGGGGGTCATATCCTTGGTCTAACACACCCCTAGGAGTGGCATATCCGAACCAACAACCCTAGATGCAATATCAATACCCTGGGCAACAATGGAGAGGTTAGTTTCAATGGAATTTAGCTCCACAAAAAGTAGTGCCAGCTCATCAAAATCTGCTAGCCTTACTCGTAGTGAGACCTATGCAGCTACCCGCACAACCAATGACAAATCCAAATAATAGAGTGAATCAGTCGGCATATAATGTAGAAGGTGATATGTACCCAATGTATAATATTAGTTGTAATCCGATTCATCTTAGATTAGGTAGACAACTAGGAGTAGAGACATATCTATTGATAGAAGAGGAGGCAAATTTAGAAGAAACACCTCTTATAGAAGATGTGGAAGAAGAAGTGGTTGAGAGAACAAAGCCTCCATTTCCTAATCGGCTGCAAGAGCAGAGGAAATTGATGCAGTCAAAGTTTGATATTCTTTCTAGCTTAAAAATTATCACAGTGATAATTCCACTCTTTCAAGCTATCCGAGACATCCCGATATATTCTAAAGCAATAAAGGAGATGTGCCTAAGAAATTCAGGATGAAGGGTGACCCAGACTATTAATGTTGTGGGAAAATTGGATGATTTAATGATGGGCAAGATATGTCATCCTAAGTACACAGACCCAGGTAGTCCAGTGTTGACTATAAAAATTGGAGGACATTCCTTGACCAATACATTGGTCGATCTTGGTGCAGCCATTAACGTAATGCCTTAGGAGACCATGCAGAGGCTATAGATCATGGACCTGAGACCTACCTCAACGGTTCTGTAGCTAGTTGATTGATCAACCATAGCATCGAAAGAAATGATGAAGGATATAATGATGCATGTGAATATTCGACTGACTTCCTGGTTTTGTAGTCTAAAACCAGGCTAGGTGGCTACCCACTTATCTTGGGGATACCATGGCTGGTGATAGCCGATGCATACATCAGCTGACATGATGGGATGATGACCATCTCCAATGGGCAGAATGTAAAAATGTTGACTTTTTCACCTCCTGTGCAATCAGTTGATTCGTCAGGATGGTCTACGTTGACCAAGCACAAATGGGAGGAGCTATCCATAATCTAGTCGGTGATGGAATTAGATGATTTGGCAAAGGAAGAAGATGAGGATGGAGTTATTATAGAATTACTCCAAGGAGAATCCTCTCGCATCAGCCTGAGTCACCATTAGCTGGTGCCGAAGACCACCACATTTAGTAGATAAATATTGGGCAAAGGAAAACATTGAATGTCAATAGTGGGTTGACCCCCACATAGTTTATGGAGGGAGAACTACTGGATAGACACCAATGAGCATTTGCATGGGATTACTTAGATATGAAAGGGATCAACCTGAATATCTATACTCATAGGATATACTTTGAAGAGCAGGCGACTCCAAGCAGGTAGCTGTAAAGAAGAATGAATTCAGAAATGAAGGACATTGTCAAGGCAGAATTGCAAAAACTCTTGTCTTTCAAATTGATCTATCCAAATTTTGATAGTGAGTGGGTGTCACTGCTTGTGGTGGTCCCCAAAAAGAATGGGAAGTAGCAGATTTGTGTGGACTATAGGGCACTGAACAAGTGACCAAAAATGATCATTTCCCACTCCCATTCATTGATCAGGTTTTGGATATACTTTCAGGGTGGAAGTACTTATCCTTCCTGGATGGATTTAGTGGATACAACCAGATCCAGATAGGGGAAGAAGACCAGGATAAAATGACGTTCACCTACCCTTGGGGGACGTTTTCTTATCGTGTACTGCCTTTCAGGTTATGCAATGCACCTACCACCTTTTAAAGGGTGGTGCTGAGCATAATTTTAGACATGATAGAAGATGCAGTTTAAGTATACATGGATGAATTCACCATTTATGGAGAAACCTTTAACGAATCAATGAAGAATTTGGAAAGAGTGCTCTAAATAAGTAAGGAAAATTATTTGTCCCTTAGTAATGAAAAATTATTTATATTGATGCAAGAGGGCATCGTACTGGGACACCATCTCTCTGTGAAAGGAAAAAAGGTTGAAAAAAAGAAGATAGAGGTCATCAAGGACCTACCCAACCCCACAACATACTGAGAGGTGAGAATTTTCCTCGGATCTGTCGAGTACTACCAACGATTTATCGCCAACTTTAGCAAAATTGCAAGACCACTGCACACTTTATTACCTAATGACATGGAATTCAATTGGACGAAAGACTACAAAATAACATTTCAGTCACTTAAGGAAAAGTTGATATCTACACCTGTTCTAAGGGGACCAAATTGGGCTATACCCTTCGACATCTATTATGATGCCTCCAACAATGCGATTGGAGAAGTCCTCGAACAGAAGGATGGTGAGGAATTTTACACCATATATTACATCAGCAAACATTTGACAGGGGTTGAGCTCAACTATACAACAACAAATAAGGATTTCCTTGCGGTTGTGCATGCCATAAACAAATTTTGGCATTATATCACTGGATACAAGGTGTTCATCCATACGGACCACACAACTATCAGGTATTTAATGAGCAAACCGGCTATTGGAGGAAGAGTTATAATATGGCTTCTACTATGCAAGAATTTGATGTCACGATAGTTGACAAGCCCTATAAGGACAACATTGTAGTAGACTTCCTATCTCGGTTGACACTAGTGAAGAACACAAGCTTATACTGAGAGGGGGGTGAATAGTATAAGACCTCTTTTTACTTTTCCTTTATACTTCAAAACAATAAAGCAATATATCCAAAGTAATATCAAAACAATGCACAAGATCATCCACAAGGTGACACAACAATTTCAACGTGGTTCATCCACAAAACTTTTCTCTAAAAGTTATCTCAAAGTTATTTGGGAAACCTTCCCAATTACAATGTTTATGAGCCTCGGCTCAAAGGAGAAACCTTTCCCCAATCTGAATTTATGAGCCTCTGCTCAAAGGAGATACCTTCCCCTATCTCTACTCTGGCTGGTGATCCTCTAGAAGACCTCTGCCTCCGCTGCCCTTAGCAAATGGAACTCTATCCATAGAAGACACTTGTCTTCCCTGCTCTAGCTGGAGACCTCTGTCCTCAACTCTATCACCTCAAAGCTGGTCCTCGAATTTGCACTAAACATAATCCTTCGGTCTAGCACAAATGTCCTCTTCCTCTGTCTTTGATCAGCACCAAACATAGTCCTTCGGTTTGGCACAAATCTGTCCTCAGGTTCTTCTCATAGAACCAATGCACCTCTGTCCTCAAGTTCTCTGATAGAACTATCAACCTCAGCTTCACAAGTCCTCTGCTAAGACCTATCCAAAAACCTGCTCACAAGTCCCCAATGGAACCTGTCCAAATCCTGCTTACAAGTCCCCAATGGAACCTGTCCAAATCCTGCTTACAAGTCCCCAATGGAACCTGTCCAAATCCTGCTTACAAGTCCCCAATGGAACCTGTCACCTGCTCACAAGTTCATAAAGAAAAACTTGCCTGGCATGAACTCACAAAGAGAATTGTTAGAGACCCAATGTGATTCATTAACCTCATAGAAGCATAAAGAGAATTGTTAGAGACTCAATATGTTCTATACTTAACTCCCAATATCAATCTCAACTCAATCTCAAATCTCAAAGGAGTAAGATAGATGTAGTATGCTTTTCTCAAGAACATGAAACACAACCCAACAATTGCCAACAATGCAATATCTCATATAACAATGATACTCATGTTCTTTCCACAACCAATATCTTTTCTCAACCAAATAGGGCTTCAACAACAATGCTCAAAGACAAGGTTTAACCAACATCATTCAACTCAACATTAACCTTGAAGCTTTCAACCAATCATCACAAGAAAAGGAAACAAGTAGAAATCCTTTTCCCTCCAAATATATTTGAACAAAATAGCCACCAACACAATATCACCAAATGCAAAGAATAACTTGTTCAAATAAACTCAATGGAGTAAGCCCAATATCATGCATCAAGTAATAGCAATAACTTGATCAACCAACCTCTATGGAAGCAACTCAACCATCAACCTCAACACAGCCATCCAAGGGTTTCACCAACTCAAAGCAAGTATCAAGACTCACAACCATAAACCCTAGTGCACAATGCTTCCACTACCTCAAACCAAAATTATGCATTCACCAAAACTCTCATCAATGATAACAATGCATAAGTAGTCTTCAACAAACCAGAAACTAGGACTTACACCCAACCAAAGGAAACCTTGTTGAATAACTTTTCACTCCAATCTTATTTTAGGAAAACATACACCAATCATACTCATAAGAAGAATGTGCCCATACCTTATTGAAGTGAAGGAACCCCTTTGGAAATCTGCCACCATCACAAAATTCTTTTGCCAATCTTCACAAGGGTTAGTAGATCACAAAATAATCAACATTACTCCACTTTTCAATCATCATCACCAAAGTCTTTAATTGCACAACTTCCTTATCTCTCCTAAAACCACTTGTACCATAAAATAAAATAAATCACAACATTGCATAACCTTATAACTCCCAAAACCACTTATACCATTAAAGTAAAATAAAATATTACATAACCAATAATAAACATTCCACACTCTAGTTATGACTCCCCTTATATCTTCTTAATAAAACAATTAATTCTCTAACCCTTATATCTCCCTAATAACACAATGCACTTAATAAAATAAAAACCTTATACAATCCCTTGTAACTCCCAACTTCCACAATACACTAATAACCAAGCATTTTATGACATACCTAAAAAGTGCATCCGTCGCCGTCGCTGGAGTGATTCGATCCAACGATCTGTCGCAGCCCTTAAACCTTAGCACAGTCATGAATACCACAAGGACTGCATGATCTTCGTGCATCCAACTTCATTTTCAGCTTTGACATTCGCAAAGTCATCGAGAGAGTATTCCTACCACTTCGTCGTGTTCGAAACTCGATTCACACGCCTTTTTATTATTAATGTTCAAACTAAAAACTTTAGGTTTCTGAGACGACGATCTATTCTGATGCAGATACGAAGTTGCCTTGACGAAGTTTTCAGATATTCTACAGCATATCCTCGGATGGCACAATGACTTCGTATTATCTCATCCCCAACGAATCGCTCCCGAGCATCATTTGAATCTCCACCGTGAGCCCTCCTCTTTGGCGCTGCTCCCGAGCATCATTTGAATCTCCACCGCGAGCCCTCCTCTTTGGCGCTGCTCCCGAGCATCATTCTTCGTTAGCGCAGGGGCTCCGACTAAATCGAAATTGCATGAGGATTCATATCGAAAACATACACCCTTTAATGAATTCCATTGCCACCTTTTATATGTACTTCGATGCATTACCAAACACGTCGGCATTTCCAAACACGTCGAAAAATACTTTAATTTAATTTTAAAATATTAATTTAAATTTTAAAAATAAAATTTAAACTAAATATTTAAAATTAAATATCTTCAGCATCGGGGCACCTTTTTCAACGAAACGAAGAGCCAACTTGGGTTTTAAGAAAAACCCTTTTCAAATCTGTTGTCCATGGTTTTAAATAAAACCTTTTATTTTGTCTACCTTGGTTTTCACAAAAACCCTTCCGCTTCTTGACATCAATGACAACATCAACACTTGAGCAAAGGCAATGTACCCAATGTACCCAAAATTGCCAACAATCTCCCCCTTTGTCATTGATGGCAAAACTTTACTAAAAAACACATCTTCAAGAGCCAAAACTGAAATCACTCTCTTTGAAGTTTTGCTCCCCCTGACTTGAAGCTTTCCTCTTCACTTGAAGCTCTCCCCCTTACTCATATCTCTCCCCCTTTGTCATCAATGGCAAAGGGCCACCTTTGGGGCTCGTGACTAAGAATGAACCTCTTAGCTTAGTCCCTCCCCCACCTCCTGTTGAGGTGATTAATTTTGGGGTGGGAGTAAAACTCCCATTAGGCATTGATCATCATCAGCATCTATAACTTCCTTGTCGGGCCTTCTCTTGAACTCTTTGTCCATATTCCTGTTCCTGTTTCTGTCACTGTTCCTGTTCTTAGCCATGCCTTGATCCTTGGACCTGGTCATGCCACTGTTTTTGTTCTTGTATCTTGGAAGTTCAGCTCTACACTGTCTAGCTATGTGACCTTCATTGTTGCACTTGTAACAAGTAACAATGTTATTTCTTTGAGGCATACCTGTTCTTTGAATCCACCTGTTCTGACTAAACCTGTTCCTGTCATTTGCCTTGCAATGAACTACCTTGTGCCCAAACTGATTGCAAGAGTAGCAATACCCATAAAAGAAATTACCACTTCTGAAACTGTCATTTACCTTCTTCACTTGAGCCATGTAATGTACAGCCATGTGACCAAACCCGTGACAAGCAAAACATCTGCCTTGAAACTTTCCTTTATTTGACTTCTTAGGTCCTGAAAACTTCTCCTTCTTCTCATTCCAAAATCTATTTTTTGTTTCTATGCATCTATCATTCAAGGACTCATGATCTGAAATACTTTCCTCATTAGAACTCTCTTCCTTTTGGAATCTCTTACTAGACTCTCCAATTTGTTTCTTGTGAGGCTCAACAAAACCAAGACCTATTTTATCTGTTGGATTTCTTTGACTTTGGATGAGAGACTTAACCTTTTTGGAGCTTTCTTGAAACCTGTACAACTTATCCTTGTACTCTTTATTTTTCTCTTTCAACGAAGCCATTTTCTGTTCTAATTCACTATACTCAAGCACCTTAGATTCTAACTCATTCTTGAGTTCTTGTGCATTAGCCATAGAGACATCAAGACTTTCTATAAGTTCATCTCTCTCCATACAACATTCATCTAACTTATCCTTGAGTCTAGCATTCTTCTTTCTTTCCTTTTTCAAAGCACTAAGAGCACTAATAAGTTCACCTTTAAGATCTACTTCACTTTCCTCTATATGTTTGCTTTTAGAATCACCAAAGCCTTTTTCAGATTTCTTATCACTAGAGGTGCTACCCTTTTCAAAAACCATACAGGCACCTTCCTTATAGGGAAGGTGCCCAACTGAAACAAGGCAACTTCCTTATAAAGAATGTGCCCCAGAGAAAATAAGGTGCCTTTCTTATAAAGAAGGCACACCAGAGAAGGTAGGTACCTTCCTTATAAATAAGGTGCCCATAGAGTTCTTAAATATATATATATATATATATATATATGATCAAGGTGCCTTCCAGTGTAGAAAGTCACATCCATTCAAAGTGCCTTCTAGTCCACGAAGGTGCATCATTCAGAAGTGCCTACCAGAGAGGGAAGGCACCTTTTCAAAAGTGCCTTCCATAGTAGGAAGGTGTCCTTATTCAGCAACACCTTCCATAGTGGGAAGGTGTTTTTCTTCCAAAGCGCCTTCCATAGAGGGAAGGCATCGCTCTTCATAAGTTCCTTCTACAGTAAGAAGGTGCCTTTGTTCAAAAGAACCTTCCATGGTAGGAATGTGCCATCAAGCAGAAGCACCTTCCACCTAGGGAAGACACCATTCATTTAAAGTGCCTTCCACATCGGGAAGGCACCAAAAAAGTACCTTTTTGCGTACAATCAACGCTTTAGTATCACATGCGCCTTGATTCAAATGATGTCAACATGTGGTTGGGCAGCACAAAATTACCACCATCATCCCATGTGATGGAAATATGCCCCAATAAAAAATTATGCAGAGTTACGAGATGAGATCCTTGTGCACACCCCAAAGATGATGGATAGATGGTTTTCCAAAACCAATCGGGAGCTATCTATGATATAGAACCTTGAACAATGTAGCAACAAAGTCCAGTGTAATCCACACATGTGAAATACCAACCTTCGTGTCATAGGCTGACAAATCACTACCCTCTGCAGTGCATGAAGCATCCAATCAGGTATGTGCATAATTTTAGTTAAATTTTTATATAATATTTTATAAATTATGCAATACTAAAAAAATAGTGCTGCCATAAAAATCATGCATCCCCATGGCCAAAACATCGTGCCAATGTTATGGCTTGAGCGGCATACCTTGCCAACCCCATAATTGAATGCTAGGGTTAGTAGCCTTCCTTATAATAAGGTGCCTTCCTGAAGGCATAAGGCAAAAATAGAAGAACAGTTAGGAAAGTCACCATGGGAGGACAATCAAAGAACCACACTGTCAAGAAAAATGAGTCGAGTGATATAGAGGGGATCAGGGGGGTTGTGAGGACCCAATTTGAGGCTTAAGGATGGCTTTAATGCTATACCCTAGTCTATCATAACCAGGATATGGAGGTAGGTAAGGAATTTGTTGCCTCCTTGAGGGGAGACGTAGCTCAGGTGCATGGAAGAGAAATTCTAGTCATCCCAAAATACATATCCTAGGTGAATGGCTTGCCTATCACAGGCGAGTGCACATATAAGGGTGGCATGTTGAAACAATGCATCGGCTTGCTGTTGCTAAGAGAAAATATGCAGGTAGAGAAGGAGGGGCTACCAAAAATTTGACTTCCCATGAACCTCGAAAGTTGTTCGAGCAAATTGCTCACTTTTTCACATGCACCGAGAAATATTCCCACTTGCATGTTAATCATGTGCAGTTCTTAAATCACCTAGTGCATGGGAGGAAGATGAAAGTGTCCTTCTACCTAGAAAATTCCCTAAAGGAAGAAGCGTCTAGATACTAGAGGGGTGCACCTTCCACCTTGGCCCACCACAGATTGATATCAATGCTGGTTCACCATGCAGAGGCACAAAGAGAGGACTCCCATGCAGAGGGATATGATAGCCAAGAATAAGAAGAAGTTTTTATCAATGGGGCAAAGGAAGATGAAGAATTCCCCACATAAGAGATAGAATAAATCAAATAATTGTCATTGCCCAATTTCATGGAAAAAATAGGGCACTCACCCTTACCCAAATTCATAGAGGAAGGGGTGCAACTCACCAAAAACAAAGCTGAATTATGGTAACTAGAGCCAGTTCCCAGGAGGAAGTACCTTCAACATCTCCTCCTATCATCATCTGAAGAAGAAGAGGATGTGGAGGCTGGTATCACAGCCTAGACCCTCTAGGAGTTGACAAACTGAAGCCCACAGGATGCCAGAACTTCTACAGGCAATAATTAGGAAGTTTACATGACCCTAGAAGAGGCCCTGGAATGGCATACCAATTGTTGGTTGACCCAAAAAATGTTGGAGGATTTCCAAATGACACATCGGGAGGAGTTGAACGAGCAAGCATGAATAATAGCTCAGCTCAAGTAGCTGGTCTAGTAGTTGCAAGAGGAGAATCGATAATTATAGGCCAAGGAGACAAAGGATGCATTGACTTAGACCGATTGGGTGATTGAGGTTCCAAAGAACTCCCCAACCTCATTAGAAAGAGTATACTCTTCAGGGAATTCCATTCAGATGCCCAGTAGAGCAGCCCAAAAACAAGGGAAAACTCCTCTACCTTTTAAAATTAAGGAAAGAGGGAGCCCAATGAAGCGCTTTGTTATTGAGTTGAATGACACAGAGCCTGGTGTGGACCTGTAGCTATAGATCATTCCCAGGGTGAAGGAATATTTCCTTGGACCCAAAGAAGGAGGGGTCGAAGGACCTGCAAGGATAGCACAAAAAAAACTTGAGAAATAAGGGACAACTCTAGGGATATTAGAGCCAACCCCTGATAACAAGGAGACACCCACCAGTAAGGAGGAGAAACCCCCTGTTCGAGCCACCAAACTTTCTACAAAGGCTAAAGGAAAAGGGCCTATAACAGATGGAAAGAAATTTAAGGTGACCTTCACTAACCAGTCGAGGATGAATGGGACATGCAGACATTCGTTGAGAGGTAGAAGTAGTTCAAACAACTGCTAAAAGATATGGAAGTAGTAAGTGAGGCCAAGAATTCAACCTCCAAGGTCCAAGGAGACCTGGGTATTTAGGTCAACCCAATGAATAATAATCAATTTTGGGAAATTTATGGGTCATCCTAAGGATGCCCTCAAAAATACACAAATATTTTGAGAGATAGGGGATATATGGGCCCAAGTTAGAAGTCGTTGCCATTGCAAGAGAGAGTGCAAGGCTCACCCATGAGGCAACTCAATTACATAAGGCCCAGGTAGTCCGACTCGGGAGGGATAATTCTGATATTCATCTTGTGAAGATTAGACCTCCATATGTCGACTTGTGGCAAGCTACAGAAGTTGCATTTCAGGTAGAAGGGACTACATTGGCTATACCACCTTCAAGGTTAGCCAGGGTGGGGACCTCAAATAGGCAGAGCCAACAAATTGAGCAGAGGCAGACAAAAGCAGTAGTTGTATACCCCACCACTATAGATCTGCATAGAAAATAGAAGACCGCACCTCTCGATGTCGATCAAAAGAAGAATCATCCATAGGCCGCAGGTACAACCAAAAAATGATGACAATGAAGAGAATGAAGGGCTACCTACAATTTTGATGCCATGAGGGTGTAGTATATGTTAGGCATGGGGGGATGATGAGCCTAAAAATGCTCATATTTTGTATGAGTTTCATTGATTATTATGAGGTAATATATTAGGAACTATGTACTTTTATGAATGATTATGTAATTATTTAATAGAATTATGTGTGTTATCTAATTTATTTGTTTTAGTATATTTTTGTGGAAATGTAGTTGGTTTTGACAGATTTGGATCAGTCAAGGTCTTTCGTGGACCTGGAACTCTATTTCTTTTGGGATCAAGGCATGAAGGTAGGTGCCTTCCTCTTCAAGGAAGGCACCAATAGAAGGTAGGCGCCTTCCTCTTCAAGGAAGGCACCAAGATAAGGTAGGCACCTTTCGTATAAATAAGGTGTCCGATATACTTAGGCACCTTTCGCATAAGGAAGGCACCCTATACAAGGTAAAGCGCCTTCCATATAAGGAAGGCACCCACATCAATAGGTGCCTTCCACAAGAAGAAGGTGCTCAACATCAGTATGCACCTTTCACATAAGGAAGGCACCCCACCAAATCATATGAGGAAGGTACCTTCCTCATAGAGAAGGCACTTCTCTATTCTTTGCCCATTGACCAGATAAAGCAATGTGGGCAACATTTACTGGTGCAGTTTTAGTTCTACGTCATGCAGGATAATTTTGGGAGCTACACCAATGAACAAAAATTCTAGGCAAAGCATGAACCAATTAGTAAATACATTTTTGTTAGGAATAATGCCCACTTTAACAGATATCGATCATGTTTTACCATATTTTCCTAGTTTAGTCTAAACTAAACTACTGTTGTAACTTATTTGTAATAGAATATCTATGTGTGTGCTATATAAACACACAGACCTCTCTGATAGATATCCAGACTAAGCATTATTTATCATTCTAAGGAGATAGAAGCATTATGACAATTATTTTGCAAGTACGATAAAGCTTAAGAGTTATTAACTACGTATTCAGCTAGAAGGGAGCTATTGGAGCCTGGGTCCACTCCAAGCCAGTATTCCTTCCCTTTTACTTATTCTTTCTATATTAGTTTCCTACTTTCATAGGTTTATATTCTACACTGTTATTTTCATTTATGCAATAGGTTTATTTTCATTGTGCATGTATGAATATTTATTTTCTTAGGATTTAATTATTCATACGTAAATTATTGTGGTGGATGAAAGACTAACAATCCTTTAAACCCCCCAATAGTAGAATAGTCAGACTCATCTCAAAGTTGGTATTGTACATGATATGATATGAGACCATTCTAAGGTTTACGAAGCTCCCTAGGTTCACAAATTAAATGATCGGGCAAGTGACAAAAATAGGAGCAAAATTCACTTGTGTTTGGCCTGCAACACCATGACCTAGAATTGTGGAGTTTATCCTTCACCATATCATTTGTCTTTTTGGTATCCCCTCAAAATTCATTTCATACAATGACAAGTCTTTTGATAATAAGGATGTTTGAGAACTTTGATAGAAATATATTATTCAACATAGCTTCTTGACTCCTTATTACCCACAAGAAAATGAATAAGCTAAAGCTTCCAACAAGACCTTAGTTGCTATTCTCAAGAAACTTGTCAAATAAAATCATAGAGATTAGCACACAAAAATTCCCTTGGCATTATGGGCTTATCAAACAAGCATTTGCACACCTATAGGGACAACACCATTTCCATTGGTCTATGGAGTTAAAGTAATCATACCTCTTGAGCTCGAGAGCCCTTCCTTGTAAATTTCTTTGCAAGAATTCATAGATGATGACACCACTAGACAAGCATACCTTGACCAACTCACACTTCTTGATGAAATGCAAATCAATAATTTAGAGCACTTACAAGTATATCAAGACCACCTAAAGTATTCTTACAAAACCAAAGTCCATCTATGTGAATTCCAAGTAGGAGATCTTGTCCTTAAATAAAACCAACAAAATACCAATGCATTGTCGCATCTTCATGATAAATTCATAGCTAACTGGTTAAGTCCATACATTATTAAACAAAGAGTGGGTAACGGTACTTATAGGCTTGCTAGTCTAGATGGAGGTGAAGAACCCAAACCACTTAATATTATACACTTGAGAGAAATTTATGCATGATTTGATTTATATATATGTATGTATATACATGGCTAATACACAAAAACATTTGCATACACTTCATTCATAACATTGTATTTCACAAAATACTGCATTACACATTCCATTTCATAAATTGCATTTCATACATTACATCCACATTTACATTTCACATTTCATATTAGGGATCATTTATTAAGTTCAAGGTCTTGAATTGGTCCAATAAAGTCATGTTGCCTTAATCAGGGGTACCCTCACAAAGTCATACACACAATTCCATTATGTCATTCGCACAAAACCACATCTCCATAATACCTAGGTGTTTTTGGTCACTCATCCACTCCTAGTGTTTTAAGCAAAAGTCCAAAATACATGTCGAGTTATTTTAAGACCACTACACATCTTCACTAATAAAATATCTATTTTTGGGAATTGAATCCAAAACATTCTTGAACCAACCACAATTTCACATCTTAAAAACATCTTGTGTTAAAGAGGGCTAACACCATACTTGGTATAAACCTTGAAGTGAAAAGGGTCATCCTTGCTAGTCCCATCATGCAACATAGTCCAAAAAATAGTGGTTCTCACCACTATCACAAGTCTAAAAATAAAAGAAAAAGTAGGGAAAAATCCCTAATAAAAACTCTAAATATTTTATATCACACATCACTGATCATTGGGTTGTAAGGATTGTACTATATTTCTAGATAGATGGTTAGGTAGTCATTCCCAAACCTTAAGAGATCAAAAACATAAATTGTAGAGTATGGAGTTAGACTCCACTAGAGCTATAGATGCTTGAATGGTAGTGGAGTATGCTCATGTGTGGCAACACATCTCTATCAAAAAGAGATCGTTGACCACTCATACGAACAAGTTAGCCTCTTGGTTTCTTCCATAACATGTTTACCCAATTTACTCAAGATGAGTTAATGAAATAACTCACACACACATTGGTTCTTGATTACCTCGAGTCATTACCATACTCTTTATTCGGTAAATGAATTCACAACACACACATTTGGTCCTAGAGGGATTAGGTAGTATTAGTGAGTTAGTTTGATATAGTAGGTTGTTTGAGTCTCTGCAAAACAATCAGTCTTCCATATCAACATCCATATCTTCTTCCATATCAACATCCATATCTTCTTCCATGTCAACATCCATGTCATTTCATGAGCCATTACCTACCTAAAACCACCAATTTTGGTTTCCTTGATTAAAAAACAATGCTAAACATGGCCAAAGCAAAAAATCTAAATAATAAATGGTCATTAGCATTTCCACCTTGTATTAATAATCCATATATTCCATCTCACATTAATCATCCATAATATAGCATATGCATTCATCATAAATAGAAAACATGCATTCCATAAAATATTCCATACAAAAGAATCCACAAAAATACATAACACAAAAGGTAAAAGCCATGTATATATATGTGTGTATAAATTTTTCTTGTACAATGAATTCCTAAAGGCTACATATACTAGAGCACCAAGGATCATATACATCTCAAAACTAGCTAATGTCTCTGAATGGACCCATGGGACCTACTAGGAGCCTAAGACCTAGAATTTTATCCAAACTCAGCCGGCCTACTCAAATTCATTATCAAAAAAAAATGGAGGTTTTGGCAACATGATGTAGTTTGCCATATATAAATCCTCCAAGGAGTGCACATACACCAAGCTCACTCGTAGTCACCATAAGTCTATCCCATGTCGTTGTTCCTTACCAAAAAACTCTTCTTGGAGTTCATGATCATCTTCCAATCCTCTCCACCAGATCCTCCAACCGCTAGCTCCACATGTAGCTAATTTATAGTCACATCCCATGCACTAAGCTCCTCTTGTAGTTGTGCTATAGCCTCATTAGGAGACAATAACAATACCTCTCACTCTGCTTGTAGCTTCTCCATATTATCCTGTAGCCTTACCACATCTGATATCTCCCCCATCTCATCCTCATCCTCCTCATCCTTCTCTTTCCTAGCCACAAAATTATTTTGCCTCACATCTATTGCCTTCTTCCTCTAACTACTAGCTCAGAGGGGCCTCAGTCACTTCAAATCCCCATCTCACTTCTCATCCTCCTCGTCATTAGCCAATATCCTAGGTACCCATACTAGTTGGGCACCAAACCATGTATCATACTCAGGGGTCATCCCTGAATCCTCCACATTTGGTACCTCTAGCTCCTCATCATCCTTAATTGTATCCCTCCATATATCCACACATAGAAGCCCCACCTCCTCTTAGTGCCTCCTATACAACACCGACTCATCTACCAAACCCTATGGCAAACCAAAATACTGTAATACCCATGAGAAATAGAAGTACTTTGACTTGCTCACCCTCCTCCAATAAATCCACCTGAGCTACCTCACTCATCATAGCTACTCCCCATTGCTATGCCATGTGGTCCCCCACTAAGGCCTCCAAATCACTTGGGCAGATGTTATTTCAGCCTACATGTCCTCGTACCACTGAATCGACCGCATTGGATGACTCGGTTGTACCTCCTCTACCATCGCCCATATCTTAGCATAGGGTTGTACCCAATCCCACTCCTCACAAGGTAGGCCCTCTAGTCGTGCCACCCTAAAGTGCTCCCATCTCCAGCACTAAAGAAGAAAGTTGCATCCTAAGCCCTTCCTCTTCCATCGAGTCACCTCATACAACACCTGGTATACTAGCACCAATAAAGTGAGATCCCATGCATACTACTATGGTGTAGTTAGTAGGTCATTAACCAATCCTAATAGGTTTCATGGTAACCTACATCTAGTACTATTGGTAACCACTACATTCACCAACATGAACATCACCAAGGTCGAAAGGGGCTTCAAATCCTTCCTCACATACATCAACAAGTAAGGAATCCCTCCACTCTCCACCTCCACCTCGTCCCACTTATCCCTGAACATCTTGCTCATTTGTGTCTTCTTGTCATATCCTACCTCCACCTCCTCCCCCTCTATTGGTACCTTGATAATGTGATACACATCCTCAAGAGTAATCATCATCTCCCTGATAGGCAGTTGGAAGGTCCCCCTATCTGCATCTCATATTTTAGCCAAGGTCAAAATATACCTCTTGTCCACCCTCACCACATCCAACTGATCTACGCTTTCTATCCCCATAGCTTCCAATACCTCCCACTCATCCTTCATCAACTATTTTATCATCCCTATAATGAGAGGAGAAAAATGATGTTGTGGATCCAAAACTCACAACTACAGTAATAAACACACTTCATAAGTAAAAAACAAATTGCACAATGAATAAAGGATTAAAAATGCATTACCTTAGCAAATATTGCTTCTATTACAGTTGTTGTACTGATTATCTCCATCTCCATAGCTTCCACACCAAATTTCACTACCTCACTTCACTCCTCAAATCCACTTCACCCCTTAGACACAACTTCTCAAACTTGTAAAGCTTCATTTTCCAATCTAAAAGCTATTTATAGCTATTTTAGGTGCATTGAAGCACCCTAGGGCATTTCAGACATGCTCAAGTGCACCTAGGCATTTCCTAGGTTGTGCAAGCATGCATGGGTGTTTCTTGGCACCCTGAAGTGCATATGGGCATTTCTTGCACCCTGAAGTGTAGATGGGCATTTCTTGCACCCTAAAAACACATGCGAGCATTTATTGGGTAAATCAACAAAATGTAAAATCAATCAAAATGGTATCTTAACTCCTCCAAATATTACCAAATTTCATCCACACATCCATTTCATCATAAAATAAGGTTTTGTAAAAATAGAAATCAGTTTGGATGCATAATTTTTGTTTGCGATCACACATCATAAAAAGCACAATTTCTCTTACAAAATGTATCAAACTAGTCCAAATGTTTATAAAATCACCATATTCATCATCTAAATCACAATTCTCATCATCCCACCTGTGAAAATATGAGTCGATTTGGACCAATAAATTAAATTTTAGGTCCAAAAAGGTACTAGATTAACCAATATTCCATTCAATTTTCTCCAATCAATTTTGCTCTTCACAAAATCATCAAGTTTTATCTAGAAAATTTCAAATTTTACCAACATCACCATATCTCATCCATTTCTTCCCACATGTGCTGAATTTCAAGTGAATATTTTATATACTTGGTGAGTGTAGTGATTTGCATCCATGCAATTTAGTAAGATGAATGAATTACCATAAGAACACTTGGTCATCATCATCATCCTATATATCCTAGTTCAAGATGCGCTATCAAATTTGGTTCCTCATATTCCAATTGAAACCTTTGACAAATATAAATCTTTCTAACAAGTTATCATTGATGGCCTAGTTCGTGGGGCTTGAAACATGGACAGCATCATAACTTTTCATCATCTCCTATTCCACCAGTCTCCAAGGATGCAGGTTGGGTAAAGTGATTGAGCAACCATTTAGGGATTCCATGTAGGAATTTCTACAATCATGAGTGGCCCTGAGGATAGACGATTTTTCTTTTCCTTTTTGCATTTGCATATTAGTCCAAATCATGGAATCACCCCAAATTTGGGGAAACCAAAATTTGATTATGATTTTTCCATGACAGGATACATCTTACATGATCATGACATCTATATTTGGCACAAAATTATTCATATATTGGGGCAAAAATAAACACAATCATCATCATATTTTTTTCCCAAATCCCTTCATTTTTGGGGTAAAAATAGATGCAATAATCATCATCATTTATCCCAAATCCCTTCATCTATTGGGGCAAAAAATAGACACATTTCTATATCCCATTTCATAATCACCTTCAACCATTGGGGTCAAACATAGTCGCACATTGCACATTTCCCATTTCCTTATTTGCATAACATTTCTTCCATTGATTCTTTTTCAATTGGCTCGTGAGATTCATTTGCAACTCATTTGTTAATTGAGGGGGTAAGCTACATAATAACTTTGAAATTCTTTATTCTTTTGCCTTCAATTTCATTCTACATTTCAACAAGAGAGAGAAGCTACTTTTGTTCTTAACCCAATCAGGTGTCCCATATTTTTGCACCCTATTGTGTTTTACGTTAAGAACACAACCTTATACTGAGAGGCGGGGTGAACTATATAAGACCACTTTTTACTTTTTCCTTCAATTCAACTTTCAATTCAATATTATGTAGTGTATAGATAGTAGTATCAATAGTAGTAATCAAAGCAATGCATAAAACACCATCCACAATAGAGACACAACAATTTACGTGGTTCACCCAATGTGGGCTACGTCCACAAAAAATATTTTGCTAAAACTTTCTCAATCAATCTCTTGGGAATCCTTCCCAATTACAATGTTTATGGACCTCTGTCCAAAGGAGATATTGATCCCCTAAATCTCAACTTTATGGATCTCTTCCATAGGAGAACTTTTCTTTTCTTTTCTAGCTCAAATTCAAGTTCTTTGCACAACCAATGGGCTTCAACAACAATGCTTATAAAACAAGGTTTAATCACAACTCTCAAATCAGAAAATATTGAAGCATTAAACCAACACATTCAAATAGAAAACCACAATCAATAATTTTCTCTCCATTGATATTTTAGAAATCAACCACCATAAAAAATCAATAGAATAATGTGCCCATACCTTATTGATGCCAAGAAGTTTATCCACAAAATCTGCCACACTCAACACAACTTTCCTTTCCAATATTAATGAGGGTTAGTGGACTTCAAATAATAATCACAAAATAAAGCATAACTCAATTTACACATTTTTACTCCAACTCAAAAATCACATCCACCAAAGATATATTCAATAACCCTCAAGCAAAATAGTTTTCTCAATAATGTTTCAATAATTAAAACCACTCTCCAATTAACATCTCAACAATGTGCCAAATAAGTAATAATCCTTATTACTCCTCAAACCACTTATACCCTAAAAAGAAATTAAAATCTATGCTTGCTCTCCAAAAACCACTTTTACTATAAAATTTATGCACAGATTTTAAACTAACTTTCAGCACAAAATAAAACAAAAATTTGTTTTAATTTTCTTTTACAAATTTAATGCATACCTTGCATGAATTTCGTAATATCAAACACATCACATAAACTTTGGTAGCATGCGCACGAAAAACCACAACCAATGCTCTATTCTCTTTTACACAGCAAAAGAGAGTTTGCAAGATTCGAACCTGAGCCCTGTGGCTTCTATGCCCTAACAGGTGCTTGCGCACCACGTGCGCTAGTGCTCCACACAATACCAAAGGCACTTCACTTCCCTTTAACCTCCACGCAATAGCCAAATGCAAATGCAAATAGTTTCCACCCTTCTCAACCAAAATGAAGTGCACATGATTCAAACACTCGACCACTTAACTCCAAATGCCTTTGCACTGCTTGAGTTTCCAATAGGCCACACTACCCACGATGGATTTGATTTCGATCACCCTTCGAATTATTTGTTGCCTCTACCTTAAAACATTTTCACACGAGCTCTTTTTCACTTTCCAATAATCACATTAATCACAAGAGCAAGGATGAGAAAAAAATAAACTTTAGGTCATCCTTTTATATAGCCTTCTCCCTCATATTCAACGACGTCGTTGGAATACTTTTATTTAATTTTAAAATTTAAATTTAAATTTTAAATAATTTAAAATTTAAACTAAATATTTAAAATTAAATATCTTCATCACCGGGGCACCTTTTTCGATGAAACGAAAAGACAACTTGGGTTTTAAGAAAAACCCATTTCAAATCTGTTGTCCATGGTTTTAAATAAAACATTTAAAATTAAATATCTTCATCACTGGGGTACCTTTTTCGATGAAACGAAAAGCCAACTTGGGTTTTAATAAAAACCTATTTCAAATCTACCATCCATGGTTTTAAATAAAACCTTTTATTTTGTCTACCTTGGTTTTCACAAAAACCCTTGCATTTTTCACAAAACATAGTGCATGCCATCGTAGATTCTTTTGACATCAAATAACCTTTTGATATCAATGACAATATTTTAGCTTAGGGACTCAAAATGTCCAACAATATCCCCCTTTGTCATTGATGGCAATCCATATTCATTTACTGAAATTTGACCTTCTTTTATGCTCCCCCTGGGACTTTGCTTCCCCTGGCTCAATGCTCTCTCAAAAATCAAATCTCTCCCCATATCAAAACTTTCCTTAATAGACACAAATCTCTCCCCCTTTGACATCAATGGCAAAGGGTCACCTTTGGGGCTCGAGGTTAAGAATGAGCCTCTTAGCTTAGCCCCTCCCCCACCTCCATATGAAGTGGTTAATTTTGGGGTGGGAGTATTTCTACTCCCTGAAAGCACTGATCTTTACCTTTATATTTCTCTCTTCCTTTCTAAGTTTTTTGAATCCTCTCACTATTTCTTTCCAAGTCATCATCCATGTTTCTGTTATCACTTATGTTCTTGTTCTCATCCATGTTCTTGTTCTCATCCATGTTCTTGTTTCTATTCCTATTCCTGTTCCTGTTCTCATACATATCCCTATTCCTATTCCTATTCATGTTCTTGTTCTCATTCATGTTCTTGTTCCTATACATACCTACTTTTGGAATATTTGCTCTACACCATATTATTGTGTGACCATAATTATTGCACTTATAACACTTAATGTTATTAATCCTTGGAGGTGCAAATGTCTTAGGATACCTCCTAGTGAAGCCAAATCTTCTTCTGCCATGAACCCTACAATTCATTGCCTTATGACCAAAATCATTGCATGAGTGGCAATATCCTTGAAAAAGTTATCCTTTTCCATATACCTGTCTTTCATGTAACCTACACTATGAAGCCATGTGCCCAAACCTGTGACATGAGAAGCATCTCTCATTGAAGCTTCCTTGCCTAATATCATTGGTCTTTTATTCTGATTTTTGTTCCATATGTATCTTCTTTGTGCATTATTCCTATCTTTGTTGAACTCTCTATTGTCCAACTCATCCTTTTATGTCTCATTCCAACTGACACTATCATCTTTTGAAGTATCTTCTTCTAAAGTTATTTATTCTTCAAGACTTGAAGTAGGTTTTTTTCTTATTTCTTTCCAAAGCCAAGATCTGTTGAACATGATGTTCTTTGTTGTCCGCAAATGAACTTATCCAAGTTATTAGAGCTATTTTTGAAACTCTTTATCTTGATATTGGAGTCCTTTAAATCTTCCTTTATAGTAGCCACTTCTTGTGCTAACTTCTCACATTTCAAAATCTTTGCTTCTAATTTTTTTTTGAACTTACTTGCCTTGGCCTTTGACTTCTCTAAGTCCTCTATGAGAAATAATATTTCTTCATCACATTCTTGAAACTGTCTTTCAAGCTTAGAGTGTTGCTTTCTTACCTTCTTTACTATGTCAAGGGCATGTATAAGTTCTCCCTTGAGATCATAACCATTCTCTATTGAGTAATCCTCTATTTGTTTGCCTTTGTCCTTATCATTACTTCCTTTTGGCTTATCTTCTATAGGATCACTTACTTCATCTTCTAAAGCCATTAGAAGATTCTCATCTAGTCTTTCAAGTGCATCTTCAAAACCATCATCACTAAAACTATAGCCATATCTAGTGCAATCATCTTCAAGATGTCCAAATTTACCACATCTAAAACATTTGAGAATAACTAGAGTCCTTTTCTCTTTAACCATAAATAGGACTTCATTTCTATCATTGTTTGAAGAACTAGCATCACTATCAATTGAGTACTTACTTGCATCATCCACATAGTAACTTTTATTTTGCCTTTTCAAGAACTTCTTTCCTTATTTGTTTTATCCATCCTTTCCCTTATTTTGGTACCCGTGTCTTTCTGATTCCCTATACTTGTGATCCTATTTTTCTTCATCACTATTGTACTTTAGCTTTTTGCACTCTATTGCATAATGTCCATACTTTCCACAATTGAAGCATTTAATGGATCTAACATCTATAAATATTTTGGAACCTTTATCTCTTCTACCATATTTAGCTTCTTCATCACTAGATGAATCACTGCTTGATTCTATCTGTTTCTCCGTTTTCTTTTTATCCACTTTGAAAGCAGCTTATTTCGAAGGAATAGCATCTTTTGTTCTTATCTCAAAAGTAGTAAGCATACCAAGCAAAAAATTCCTTGTCAAAGAATCACTATCAATTGAAGTTTCTATAGCAGAAACCTTTTCACTGTAACTTTTTGGAAGAGTTCTCAAGATCTTATCACAAGCATCAGATTCATCAACCTTCATTTCAATACCTCTCATCTCATGTACAAGTTCATCAATATTACTAATATAATCACGAATATTTTCATCATATCTCATTCTAATGTTCTCAAATTCTCCTTTGAGATTTCTGATCTTAGCTTTCCTGACACCTTTATCACCTTCATATATGTCATGCAGTAGATCCCACATATATTTTGTTATTTTACAATCCATAACATTCATAGATTTTGATCTACCCAATCATCTTATAATTGTATTCATATCTCTTGAATTTGCATGCATTAGAAACTTACATTCCTTATCTATAGGAGGATTGACTATAGAATCATATCTAAGTTCCACTGCATCTCAAACTTCATTTCTAAGTGCCATTAGATAAAATCTCATCAGCATACACCAATACAAGAAGTCACTTCCATCAAAGACTAATACTGCATTATTGAAGGATCCATCCTTTTGATCCTTGTGATCCATTGTGTTCTTAGACTACTTTTCCTTCAAGTTGTCAAACTCTTCTGAAGGAAACCGCTCTGATACCAATTGAAGAACATAGGCTTATACTGAGAGGGGGGTGAACAATATAAGATCACTTTTTACTTTTTTCTTCAATTCAAATTTCAATTCAATATTATGTAGTGTATAGATAGCAGTATCAATAGTAGTAATCAAAGCAATGCATAAAACACCATCCACAATAGAGACACAATAATTTATGTGGTTTACCTAATGTGGGCTACATCCACAAAAAATATTTTGCTAAAAATTTCTCAATAAATCTCTTGGGAATCCTTTCCAATTACAATATTTATGTACCTCTATCCAAAGGAGATGTTGATATCCTAAATATCAAGTTTGTGGATCTCTTCCATAGGATAACTCTTTCCCCTTCTGCTTTGGCTAGTGATATTCTAGAAGAATCTATCTCTCTACTGCTTTAACTTGTGGATCTCTCTCCACTTGAAGACTCCTCACTTAGATCTATCCTCAATTGTCCTGGTTGTTGGATCTCTATCCATTGAGACTCTATCCTCTGTACTCTATCACATCCAAAGATCTTTCAATAGGTTCACTCAGAACCTCCTCAAATCTGCTCAATAGACTCACTCAAAACCTGCCCAAATCTGCTCAATAGGCTCACTGAGAACCTACTCAAATTTGCTCAATAGGTTCACTCATAACCTCCTCAAATTTTCTCAATAGGCTCACTTAGAACCTGCTCAAATCTACTCAATAGGCTCACTCAAAACCTTCTAAAATATGCTCAATAGTCTCACTCAAACCTGCTCAAATCTGCTCAATAGGTTCACTCGAAACCTGCTCAAATCTGCTCAATAGGCTCACTCAGAACCTGCTCAAATCTGCTCAATAAGTCCCTCAAATCTGCATAGCAAAATTTCACAAAAGCTTACTCAAAATTAGTCCATAAGCCTTCTCAAATACTTACCTCAAATCAGCTCAAATCAATCTCATAGAAGCATAAAGAGAATTGTTAGAGACTCAATATGTTCTATACTCAAATCCCAATCTCAACTCAAATCAATCTCAAATCAGAATATAGAATAGTTTGTTTTATGGAACTTGAACAACCACTTCACACATTCACTTGACTAGGATCAAACAACTTCACTCAACCAATAACCTCAAGGAACAACTCTTTCTCACAAACCCTAGTCCAAGCATGAATCAATCAACTCAAAATGTTTCCAACAATGCTCAACCACAAATCTCACATAACAATGATACTCATGTTTTTATTTAGCTCAAGTTCAAGTTCTTTGCACAACCAATGGGCTTCAACAATAATGCTTATAAAATAAGGTTTAATCACAACTCTCAAATCAGAAAACCTTGAAGCATAAAACCAACACTTTCAAAAAGGAAACCACAATCAATCCTTTTCTCTCCAATTATATTTTAGAAATAAACCACCATAAACAATCAATAGAAGAATGTGCCCATACCTTATTGATGCCAAGAAGTTTATCCACAAAATATGCCACACTCAACACAACTTTCCTTTCCAATCTTAAGGAGGGTTAGTGGAATTCAAATAATAATCACAAAATAAAGCATAACTCAATTTACACCTTTTTACCCAACTCAAAAATCACATCCACCAAAGATATATTCAATAACCCTCAAGCAAAATATTTTTCTCAATAATGTTTCAATAATTAAAAACACTCTCCAATTAACATCTCAACAATGTGCCAAATAAGTAATAATCCTTATTACTCCTCAAACCACTTATACCCTAAAAAGAAATTAAAATCTATGCTTGCCTACTTATCTCTCCAAAAACCACTTTTACTATAAAATTTATGCATAGATTTTAAACTAACTTTCAGCACAAAATAAAACATTTTTTTTTTTAATTTTCTTTTACAAATTTAATGCATACCTTGCACGAATTTTGGAATATCAAACACATCACATAAACCTTGGCACCATGCGCATGAAAAACCACAAACAACGCTCTATTCCATTATACACAGTAAAAGGGAGTTCGCAAGATTTGAACCTGAGTCATGCGGCACCTACACCCTAATAGGTGCTTGAGCACCACGTGCTCTAGCGCTCCATACAAGATCAAAGGCGCTTCACTTCCTTTTATCCTCCATGCAATAGCAAAACGTAAACGCAACAGTTTCCACCCTTCTCAACCAAAATGAAGTGCACACAATTTGAACACTCGACCACTTGCCTCCAAATGCCTTTGCGTTGCTCAAGTTGCCAACAAGCCACACTGCCCACGATGAATTTGATTTCGATTACCCTTTGAATTATTCACTGCCTCTGCCTTAAAACGTTTTCACACGAGCTCTTTTTTCTTTTCCAATAATCGCATTAATCACAAGAGCAAGGATGAGAAAAACATAAACTTTAGGTAATCCTTTTATATAGCCTTCTCCCTCATATTCGACGACGTCGGCAGAATACTTTTATTTTAATTTTACAATTTAAATTTTAATTTTAAATAATTTAAAATTTAAACTAAATATTTAAAATTAAATATCTTCATCATCGGGGCACCTTTTTCGATGAAACGAAAAGCCAACTTGGATTTTAAGAAAAACCTATTTCAAATCTGCTATCCATGGTTTTAAATAAAACCTTTAAAATTAAATATCTTCATCATCGGGGCACCTTTTTTGATGAAACGAAAAGCCAACTTGGGTTTTAAGAAAAACCCATTTCAAATCTGCCATCCATGGTTTTAAATAAAACATTTTATTTTTCTTGCCTTGGTTTTCACAAAAACCCTTGCATTTTTTACAAAACATAGTGCATGCCATCATAGATCCTTTTGACATCAAATAACTTTTTGACATCAATGACAACATTTTAGCTTAGGGACTCAAAATTTCCAACATTACACAACATGATACAAAAAGGGTCATTTGTAGACACCAAAATCTAGCCACTTGTCCTCCATCCATGCTTTCCTACCATTTCCACCACCAAAACATAGCCACTTGTCCTCCATCCTAGATTTCCTACCATTTTCCCCTATTATTTATATATATTTAGAATATATATTATTAAATAATAATTTTTTAATATTATATTTGATATATTTTTAAAATATATATTTATATAAATAAATAAATCCTAGCCATCCAATTTCATTTAATATCATTCATCCATCCACATCAATCCATACCACACCCCAAACTTAATATCCATCCTTGGATGTGCTTTAATCTCAACCACATAATTAGTATCGTTGAAACCCTAAAGTATGCCCTAAGCTGGACTATAAGTAGGAGCCATTTTGATGGCTCAACACCTGATTTCCCTAATTTATATTTTCTTGATTTCTAGATTACGTAAGTTCCTATGTCTATGATTCCCTGATTAACCTAATCCTCCAAAAATCCTAATTACCCAATCCACCATTTATGCCCATCCCACTTCGCCTACCTTATCCTTAACCTCCATACTCACCACCATTGTCACCTCCCTTTCCACCATTAGATCTACTTCTATAGGTTTGATTTGACCCCTTGAGCGTACAACTACTCTCTAAGAGCACTCTGCTACTCTCTGTGAGCACCCTACTACTCTCCATCCTAGTCTTGAGCACCCTACCACTCTCTACAGGTGCCCTGCTACTCTTATTGAGTACCCTGCTACTCTCAAATGCATTACCAAGTGCCCTACTACTCTTCTTGAGAGACCTGCCACATTTCAAAGTCCACTTTTGAAGACCAATAAGATCCTTGGGTACTGTTAGGGCATGTATTCACCATCAACCTATAACAAGATACATTTATCCATGGACAAACAATAAGAAGTAAGGTAAATAACACATTTTTGTATTTCATTTTATATCTTTAGATTTGCATGTAATTTTATTTATCAATAGCTAGGGTTTTATTGATATCAAAGGGTTTCACATAGTGGATACCTCATGGTTATTAACAATTATCTATTATTGTTGTTATGTGTGTAGGTCTAAATATCTAGTAGTGTTGAGTAGTTTTCTAAGTTAGAGTGGTCCAACATCGGATATCAAGAAGCCCAATCAACACTGTTGGGATCAAGAACATGCCTGAAGACACCACAACCTTATTGTTAGGGTCTCGACAAATCCTAACCCCTGTAAAATTGTATCAAAAGGATTAAAAAATATCCTAAGTGTAACAACGAAGTTTCTAAGCTCCCTCCCATTAATACAAGATCAATTTATTCTTGTGTAATTTCAGTTATTTGTATCTATTTTATTTAGCATTGTTTGGTGTTGCATTTTTTCATTCATGAGTCTTTTGCGTCAACAATAGAGGAGAAGGAGTGTGTGCTCCTTGGGTTTGTGTGGGAAGCTATCCCATGCGGTGCTTTCTCTTGTGCTAGGGCATAGGGGCCAGCGAGATCACGGGTTCGAATAGTAGTGGCAATGCTTGAGGGCAGAATTAATTTTTTTTAAATATATGCACTTTAAGCTTGGTTAGGAAGTTATAAGGGTTAGTTAATGTTTATTATGTTGATGTGAAATGGTTATGGAGCCATAAGGATAGTAAAGTGATTTGCTTTTTGTTTTAGAAAGGGTAGAAAACTAAAATTTCAGATTGCTAGTGCTTGGTGGATGCATGAAATGAAGTGATAATGTATCGCCCAAATTTTTTGCACCCTTACCTTCAGGCTAAAGGATCCGTGCCTAGAAGGGGGATGAGAAAAGGATGGGACAATACCTCAAATGGAGAGGCCCTTTGAAGGTCGTGCCTCTCGGGGGAGGGGTATAAAGGTGAATTTTTGATGGATGGTGGGGTTCACCAGGAAACTTTGAGTGGCAGTTTCCACACCTAGGTTGAGAATGGGTTTGATTTGTTCATTTTTATGTTCAATCATTCAGATTCCTAGGTTGGCCAAAATGAAGCTAAGCTATTCTATATGAAAATTCTGATTTATATGAAGACAACAAACATAAATGAATCCTAATGTGATTAAATGTAGAGAATATGTTAAATGGAGAAGAGTACACCTGATTTTTGATGTCTGATGAAGATTCTGAAGCTTGTAGGAGTCCATATCATCTTGGATATGATAGGATCATCTGTAATTGTATAAAATCATCCCAAATCACAGGAGATCATCCGAGATCACCCAAGATCATCAGCGACCTAACGAATTCGTCAGGCAAATTCGTCAAAAACCTGCAATCAAGAAAACAAACACCAAAAACCAAAAATACAATTGTAAGAATGATGCAAAGTGATAGAAATAAGAGTGTAGATGTTTAAATAACAAATCTAGATATCAAATTAAATGAGATGCAATGTTTTGGTAACTTATTTTGAATTTTATCATGCAATTATGCTAAATGAGGTGAACTCCAAGATGCAAAACATAAGTAAATTAATCTAATGCACCAATAAATAAAGAAATGAGGTAGAAAATGCAAACTCAGGGCTCTGATTGCCCCCAAGCTGAATTGCAGTCAAGATCATCTGTAATCGTACGAGATCATCGCCGATCTTGATAGGATAGCCTGAAATTGTGGTTGAATCGCCTGCGACGATCCGAGCTACCTCCGACTAAAAAATAGTGAAATCCTACAACAAAAACTTGAAAACACGAATATAAAATGATGGGGAGAGTAGGGATGTTCTAACACAAGAAAAGAGTCAAGGGAGGAAGGGGAAGAAGTCAGGTAGGGGGATAAACTGGGAAAATCCCAGTTTATATAGGATTAGGGGGAGGTTAGGAGGTTGGGGATCATCCCAATATGGGAGATCCCCAATATGGGAATCTCCAACCGCGTAGACACGCTTCTACCCAAGTTGGAGAGGTCATTGAAATAGAAGCTAATTATGAAAATTTGGTTTTGGGACGAAATCGTCTGGACGTTCTGTTCCATATGAATTCATCCGATTTGGGACGATATCATCAGATCGGCGACGATATCGTCCAATGGTCAAAACAACTAAAAATGGCGTAAAAAATGAGGTGAGCGGTTAATGGGCGGTTTCGAGGTTAAAATTCAAATTTTTACTTTTTACTAATGGTTTAACTATGCCAATTTTAGGGTGCTATATTTTGCCCCCTCTTTAGCAAATTTTCTGAAGAAAATGTGTTAAATACGAGTTCTTTATGCTTTATGAGAAAGCAAAAATTTATTCCATTTTTTAGATGACAATTCTAGGTCGAATCGTATAACTGTTTGCTATGGTGCCCCCTCCGAGTTTTTACCCAAATCAAACATTTGAGGTAAAAGCACGAAAAAGAAAAAATTGAAAAAATGTCATTTTTAAAATAAAAATAAGAAAAATAGGGTAAAACCCTAATTCATTTTTACTGTTCACTTTCACTGTTTTAGAGCTCTACAGGCGAAATGGTGGAAACGGTGCATAAATCGACAGAGGTCCTACGCGGGTTACGGGTAAGGATCTAAACCTAGTGTACTATGTTTTTAACTTGATTTACTTGATTTTTTTATTTTAATTTTAATTTTTTTTGGGCGTCATGGCCGTTTTTAGGTCGTCGACGACATCGAGACGAAATCGTCCCAATTTCGTCGAAATCGTCCCTATTTCTCCGATTTCGTCTAAGACGAAATTGAAAAAATAGGGGCGATCCCGTCCAATAAGGGGCGATCCCCAAATTGAAGAACGGAGACGATTTCATCCTATTAAGGATGATTTTATCTAAATTTGGTACGATATCGTCCAATAATGGGCGATATCAACTTTTATGGGATGATTTTAATTTTAATTGATTTTTTAATGATTATGTACTAATGATTTTTGTTGTTTTATTGTTTATTTTGTAGAGGGGATTACTAAAGAGTCAAGAGTGGAAATACAAAGGTCTAAGAGATGACTTAGCCACACTCGATCAGGCCGAGCGAGACAGACTAGCAGATGTAGGACTACAGCATGTGGCAGAGATGCCACAACTTCCTACAGACATGGGGCTACTGACAGCCCTAGCAGAGAGATGGTATCCGGAGTCATCCTGCTTTTGGCTACCGATAGGGGAGATGACTCCCACTCTAGAGGATGTATGGAGGATCTTGAGGATCCCCATACATGGTCGATTCATGACACCTTCGGCCAATCAGGGCCATGCTATGATGAGATTGTGCAAGGACCCAAGCTTCGTCCTGGAGAAGGGCGAAGTGAACATAGAGGCTTTGAGGTGGATGCCTAGGGCATCTTGGTTGACCCGAGTTTTGGCAGGGGTGGTGGGTGGCCTTCTTCTATGCCACTAGAGTGGATGTAGATTACCATGGCTACTCTCATATGTGGTCTATGACATGAGAGACCACGGATACAGGTTTGCTTGGGGTAGCTTTGTATTGTGTCGATTGTATAGGATCCTTTATGGGGTTGTATACAAGGGAGGTTGATATTTGGTGCTAACATCACTCCTACAGGTTTGGTGTTGGGAGCACATTGTGGTGCGGAGGCCGATAGGGCTTCCACTGATAGGAGTTGACCGGGAGAGACCCTAGGTTTTCTATTTGTGGCTCTAGAGAGGGTCATAGTGGCGGATAGATCTACCGACGTCCCGGGAGGTTTCTAGATGACCTCACACCAGATCGGATCACCTGGAGACCATGGAGAGAGCATCTAGGGTGGGGAGAGGATGGACAGGAGTTGGCTCACATCAGGCGAGTCATATGGTTGAGGATAGAGTGAGGAGAGGTAGAGCTCCACCGCTACGACCGATTTTTGAGGTAGTTCGGTCTACAACAGGGGATCCCTTCTCTTAGGGATTATGAGTACTCCCGGACTATGCGGGATAACACCACACTGAGTGGGGCTCCAAACATGCAGCGGTTCTGGAGTCAGGATGTTGATGATGCCCCCATTCAGCTAGTGGATGGGGATGATGCGGGGGTAGCAAATGGATATGATGCCTGGTATATAGGCATCCGTCCTCCTCGAATGATGAGGGCATAGGGTTTGATGCACACTGTAGTGAAACGAATGGAGAGGCGGTGCCAGGCTACCATAAATGCAATGAGGAGTCACAGAGGGAGGGATCAGTGATGGCCTCCTTAGGAGAGACGCCGAAGAGTACCATAGGCTTTGGAGAGATAGTAGCAGGAGGAGAGGAGAGGAGAGAGGAGATGAGAGAGAGACTCCCTTCTCAGAAAAGGGATAGGCCACCATCGCCCGATAGGGGCAAGGGTGTCGAGGTGGGGGAGAGCAACGAGATGGCAACTCTTCGGGTGGAGAATGCCCACCTATGAGCTTAGGTGTAGACTCTGTAGGATGAGGCTACACGACTCAGGGCTCGGGGTGGAGGGGCGAGCATTCTGGAGCTGGCATGGTCAGTTGCTCAGACCGCGTTCTATCAGGGAGTGTACTACCATGTGGTTCTAGAGGGCTAGAGGATAGAGTTGCCAGCCGCCATTGCAGAGCCGATCAAGATGGGGTCATCGAGGACATCATCACGATCGACATTGAGGACCCACGACATAGGACGAGCTCCGATGGGACCACCTCCTCCACCTTAGGGTGGGAGAGGAGATGAGGCTGAGAGCTCGAGGGCTTCTTGAGACTAGATGCACATTGTACATAGACTATTTATTTTGAGATGATTGAGTATGCCAGGGTATAGATTGTGGCATACCAATCCATTTTGATATGATGTATATACTTCTTGATATATATATGATGTTCCTTTTGTGATATGACTTGTGCATATGTTTTATGATGCTTTAATATTTCAATTGTTGATTGACTATTCATGTAATTATGTCGTTGAAAATATTATAATTTTATGTCATGCTATAAAATTTAAATGAAATAATCTGATGTAAACAAACTGGTTGTTGTGGTGTGTTTTGATGAAAATAAAGTGACTTCTAACAATAATTTCAAAGGACATTGTCGTTGTTACATGACCATTTCATGGAGTCGCCACTCGCTAGGTCATTAAGCTAATCCCGGTATGAGAGAAATATTGCTAAAAGTAAAAGGGTTCTTAAGAGACTTTCCTAAGACTTTGTGTTTGTGATGATGAAAATGATGATAGTGATGATTTGTTTTCAGATTTCCATGAAAATATTATGCATGAAATATTTAAAAATATGATTTTTGCTAGGCATAAAATTCCTAAGTATGATAGAAATTTGAACAATTCCCTAGGAATTATACCATCGTCGAAAAAAAAATGAATGTTTTGACATAATGAAATAAAATAGGGGGTGTGGGGGAGGGGGGGGGGGGAGGGGGTGCGCGGGGGGGGTCTCCTCTCTCCCCCCCCCTCCCAAAAATTTGTGTATATATATAAATTGATGGGTGGGGGGGGGGGGGGGGGGGCCGGGGGGGGGGGTGGGGTGGGGTGGGGGGGGGGGCGGGGGGGGGTTGTAAAAAAAAAAAAAAAAAAAAAGGAAAGTTTTCGTTCTTTTTAAAGCACAATTGTGTAACATAATGATTTAAGCCATATGCTTTTTATGGATTAAATAAATGGGAAATAAAATTAGAATGATGGTTTGCGCTAGGCATAGAATTTTAGGTATAGACTTATACCATCATCGCAAAATCCAAAGAACAAATTGATATAATAATTTTATTGCATAGTTGATTTTTTGATTTTGAGATAAACAGAAAATATAGAAATGAGGACTTGCACTAGGCATAAAATTCCAATTTAGGTTTAGGAACTATACCATCATCGTGAAAGTCAAAAATATAAATGTGACTTTATTGCTAGCTTTTGAACATGTTTTGCAAGAAAATTTTGGATTTTTGAAAAAAATGTATTTAATTGATTTTACGCTAAGTAGATATTCTCAAGTAAGAAAGTCAAATTTTGGATAAAAAATATAAAGAAAATTTGTGAGGGGGTTGTGTGTTGATGGTCCCCCCATTTTGAAAAGGGCCTAGGAGATGAAATAGCCTATAGTTCTTGCGGGCGCAGGACAGGCGGCGTGTTTCTGACACTTGTTGCAATGGCGCACTTAATCATGTGCATCATTCTCCATGGTAGGCCAAAAATATCCTATCCTAAGGAGCTTCTTAGCAATGGCGCTACCACTAAAGTGTCCCCCACAAGATCCATCGTGGGCTTCACTCAAAGCTGATCTAGAATCTTCTAGATTCAAACATCTTAATAGGATACCTTCAAAAGATCTCTTATACAATGTATTGCCAATTATTACGAAGCGACTTGCTCGTCTACGTAATAACCTATGCTGGTTTCTATTAAAACCTTTAGGGAAGGTCCCATTTTGAAGAAAATTGAGGATATCAGTGTACCAAAGTTTAGGAATAGTTTCATTGATTAGAAATACGTCCAAAGGTTCTAAGCATGATTTAGTTGAAGCGGGTTCCTAGAGTCGACGAATAATGATGGTAGCATATTTTTCATCTAACTCCAAGGGTAAAAGAGATGCAGTTGCGGCCATAGCATCAACCGCATGATTGCTAGTTCTAGGAATAGCTTCCAAGGTAACTTGATCAAATAAAGATATTAATTGTAATACATATGCTTTATATGGGAACAATTTATCATCTCTAGTCTGATAAACATCGTTAATTTGATTTATTTCAAGTTGAGAATCATCGAAAACTAATAGATTTTTAATTTTTAGTGCCAGGGTAGCTCGTAATCCAAGGATTAGAGCCTCATATTCAGTAGTGTTATTAGTACAAGCAAACATTAATTTAAAGGATAGAGGTATGAGGTGTTTCTGTGGAGATATCAAAATAATACCTGCACTAGCCCCACTCATACATCGGGCTTCATCAAAGTATAGGGACCATGGCTCTGAATGATCTGCCTCTAGTTTAAGGCATTCATCAGGAAACTCAATGACGAGGGGATGGGTGGACTCTAAGGGTGCAGCAGCTAATTGATCTGCTATGATTTGACCCTTAACAAACTTCTATCCTATAAAAATGAGTTCAAACTCACTTAGAGAAAGAACCCACTTCGTTGTGCGACCAGATAAATAAGGTCGACTCATGAGATACCGCAAGGGATCGGATTTAGCAATAATGTATGTTTTATGACTGAGCATATAATGGCATAGTTTTTGTGTAGAAAATATGACTGCTAAACATAACTTCTCTAATGCTATGTAGCGGGTTTCATAACTAATTAATGTTATGCTAATGTAATAATTAGCACGCTCTCTTTTCTCATCATCAAGTTGAGCTAACATAGCTCCTAAAGTAAAATCTGAAGCAAAAATATACAAGATAAATGGGCGATCAGGTTTAGGTGGTAAAATTACAGGTGGGTTAAGAAGATATTGTTTGAGGGGTTCAAATGCTTCCTTACATTCGTCTTCCCAATGGAAAGAGACATCCTTCTTAAGAAGCTTAAGAAAGGGTCCAGTTTTATCCACCAGCTTATCGATGAAGTGAAGGATAGCTTGAATCTTACCTTGTAGACTCCGTAATTTAGATATATTTGTAGGTGCAGGCATATCAGTGATAGCCATAATCTTGAGAGGGTCAATTTCGATGCCACGTAAAGAAACTATAACCCCCAATAATTTACCTGACTTAACTCCGAATATACATTTGGCTGGATTCAATCGGATAAGATATTCCCTTAACCGATCAAATACTTTTCTCAAGTCATCTAAATGGTCATCTTCTTTAATAGAACAAGCTATAATGTCATCTACATAATCATGTAGTATATCATACATCATATCATGAAATATATAAGTCATGGCTCGTTGATAGGTTGCACCTGCATTCTTCAAACCGAATGGCATCACTTTCCAATAGAAAGTCCCCCAAGGGGTAATAAAGGTTGTTTTAGCCTAATCTTCAGGAGCTATCTTGATCTGATTATAACCAAAAAATCCATCCATTAAGGATATCATTCCACTCCCTACAATAAAATCAATGATCTGATCCATATTGGGAAGGGGAAAATTGTCTTTAGGGCATGCGACATTAATATCTCTAAAGTCTGTACAAACCCTAATCTTAGTAGCTTCTTTCTTAGTTACTGGAACTAAATTCGAGATCCATTTAGCACAATCAATGGCTTGTATAAAAATAACATTCAGGAGTTTTTCTAACTCCCCTTTGACTAGTAAGGCCACTTTAGGATGCATTTTTCTAAGCTTCTGCTTAACAGGTTTAGCATCCGGATGCACTACTAGGTGATGCATAACTTTAGAAGGGTATAAACCTAGCATATCTTCATATGTCCAAGAAAAGACATCTTCATATTCTTTAAGAAATGCAATGTATTTATCCTATTTTTCTTGACTCAATTTTGATCCAATGTTGATTATGTGAGGGTTATCCTCGGTTCCAATGTTAATTTTTATGACATTTTCTACTTCCATGTGTAGATCTCTCTCAAAATTAGGTGGGGTGGGTGAAACACCCAATTCTTGTAATTCTTCCAAGGTTAGCTTGGATAATTCATCTTGAGGAGTCATGGCCTCAAGCTGGGCTATACTAGGTATAGAGCCATCAAAATAAAATCCATTATGTAATAATTCCTCAATGGAGACATCATGAAAGATATCTCCCTCCAACTCATCGTCGGATTCAATGATCATCTCAAGATAAGCTATAGATAGCATATTACATGTGAATGTCTTATTCATTAAATGCAAAGCATTGCGTTCATCTAAATAATATTGGTAACATATAAGATGGTCATCATCCTCAAATGGGAATGGCTGACCTTTACTAGAAAATAGGCCCACACCACATCGGGCGGGCCACACTTCTACCTCAAAAGGTTCTTTCATACCATTCTGGAAAGGTCCCAAACCTTTCCCTTTATATCCCAATTTAAGCATTATAGGTTTGGCTTTAATATACTCATTAGTAAAATAACATCGAGCATATCCATCATAATGAGTTATGATTTTTCTGGGTATTCTACCCTAGTCATATCCCTTATAAATAAAGGCATAACTCCCAACTTGGTAAATACTTCCCATAGGCTATGGGAGGCCCAAGGTACGAGGAGATGGTGGCAAATTATTTAAAATAAGGGAATATTGCATAGAAGCATTCGTTTCTTTTGATATAAGGATTTTAGATAGATTGGGTAAGAGCTCATCAGTAAGAGCATAAGAGGTAGAAGGAACATTCCCTACGTCTTTCGATGTGAAAAATATGAATTTGGTGGATGTAGATGGTGTAGAGGTGTCGATAGATGGGTCTATTATAGGTATGGAAGTTCTAGGATTAGAACAAGAGACATTGGTTGTGGGATTAGGATCTTTCTTAGGTCCTAATGTGGTTTGTTCAGAAGATGGTTGAGCTATATGTGGAGGTGCAATTTATGGAGAAGAAGTAGATGACGTTGTGGGTGTGAGTTTCACACGTTTAGATGGATAATGAGAATTAGGATGTGTGGATGACAGAGCAGGGAAAAATTGAACTCCAATAGGTTCTGCCAAAGCACACATATCAAAGGGTCTTGGATCACCATGAATGGTAACCAAATGATTCTTAAATTCGAACTTAACACATTGATGTAAAGTTGAGGGAACATCTCGCATCACGTTGATCCAAGGACAACCCAAGAGTATATTGTACGATGCAGGGCAATGTACAATAAACACAATCATATCCAAGGTTCTTGGACCAACTTGCAATGGAATGGTAATAACTCCACATGTTTCTTGTGTTTCATCATTGAAAGCTTTTATGATCATATCAGTTCTTTTCATTTCATCACTTCTAAACCCAAATCTTTGGTAGAAGTCAAAAGTGTAGATATTTAAAGATGAACCATTATCAATCAAAACTCGTTTGACTACTACATCTCCAATTAAGGTAGTAATATACAAGGGGTTATCTTTATGTAAACTATGTTGCGGTATGTCTCTATCCCAAAATTCAATACAATCAACTTCACGAGTTATTATAGTATTGGTCATGGCTTCAGGTTGAATGTCTTGTGGTACCATCATCTGGCTTAATGTGAGCATTAATTCATCTCTATGTGTAGGAGATCTTAAAAGGTCCAAAAGAGAAATTCTAGTCTGTAATATTTGATAATTGTTCATTAATATTATAAGGAGGTTTAGGTTGAACATTAGGTGAATGATTCCCTTTATTAGGACCTTCAAAACAAATGGAGCTGATCCACCATTCTAAATTTTATCTTGTTGAGAATTTTGAGCCTGTTGTCTAGTAACAGCTCCGATGGTACCCATAATATTATTCTACGGATGATGAATGGGTCTTGGTCTAGCGTTTATAGCTAGCTCATTAGAAAGTAATCGGTGAGATGATGGTCTAGTAGTGACTCTTCTTGGAAATGGCTCTTTTGGAACCATATAACTTGTGATAGGGTGAATAGGATCTGATTCATCATTAGAACTATTCTATTGATTTGATGTGATTTCCATATCACTCTCAGTCTCGTATTCTGTATCACTAAGATCAGGTATCTAAATATTATATAGAGGCCTGGTTGTAACCACGGATAAAGTTGTGTCAAATATTTCTAGATCATGAACAGGTAAATGCCCACTAATAGTTCCTACATATCGGGCAGGAGGAGGGACATTATGATGTTCAATTTGATTAGCCACCTCCTTACCATGTTTTGGTAAGGGATGTTGAAAGATTTCCAATGACTGATTGGCATTCTGATTTTGGTTTTGTGGGGTGTTCTTTTGAACATTATTAGGAGGATTTTGCTTAGGTTGAAAGGCTTGCACCTCCATCTCATTGTTATCAATCAAGTCATGTATTTTATGTTTTAATATTTTACAAGAGTTGGTAGTGTGTCCATGTCCTCTATGGAAGTCACAGTGTAAATCTGCTCTGTATCCGGGTATAGTTGGATCAGGTTCCCAAATATTTGGTAATTGAATCAAACCTCATTCTAATAATTATGGTAGAATAGTTGATAAAGGTTGATTTAACCTAGTAAATTCTTGAGGAGGTCTATCAGGAGGTTTCAGTACAAAATTCTTCACTGTCTTCGCAGCATTAACTGTTGGCAATTTTGGGTACTTTGGGTACATTGCCTTTGCTCAAGTGTATAAGTTGTCATTGATGTCAAAAGGCATTTTTGTGTTGATATCAAAAAGAGTGTGATGTCAAAAATATCTTGAGAAGCTTCATAATGTTAAAGGGTTTTTATTAAAACCATGGTGACAAGGTTAAAGGTTTTTCTTAAAACCATTTGGACTCATTAAGGGTTTTTATTAAAACCAAGCTTAACTTAATGCAAAGGTTTTTACTTCTTGAAAAACCTTGAAGGTCCATGTTTATTATTAATAATTAAATTAACTCAAACCTTTGACAAAGGTCTAAGTTTAATTTATTATTAATAAAATAATAATAATTATTATTTTAATTATTATTAAAGGGTCTTTTAACCCTTAAGCGACGCACATAAAGAATTCATTCGCCGACGTGTTGCCATCGTTGGAGGAGCGCCGACGTCAAACAATTAAGGAGAAATGGCTATATAAGTGGGGATGATTTTCTAAAGTAATGGTACCTTCGATCGATGCAATTTCGTAGCTCTGTGTCCTCCGTAAAAGCGATGTTTTTCGCTGTATTTCGTTGTCCATCCATATTGAATTGCCCAAGCTTTTCTTGCGCTTGACGTCCGACAGATTGCGTTTCTCTGACATTTGATAAGACTGCGAACTATGTTTTCTGGGAGTTACGTTTTTGGACAGCGCTCATGATGATGGTGGTGGCTTGAGGAAAACGTTTACGTTTTCAAATCCTTGGCGATTGAAGGAAGACAACACATAGGATTACATTATATTTTTCATTGGGCACTTGTGCTCCAATGGTGGTGGTGTGTTGAGTGAAGAAGCGTTGGGCAGAGGTGCCAAGTTTGACCCATGTTGTGGGCAATTTCGTTTTGGTCGTGATGCACGAGGATAGCAGCAATGAAAGCGCTTTAGCATATGTGGTGGTGTTATTCATTTTCTCCAAAGGTTGGAGAACTAAGGTTGGCCAAGTGTTGTGATAGGTTTTGAGTTCTCTTTCTTCTATCAAAGTAAAGGTATGGGCAACTTCTTCCATGAATATTGTTGATGGTGTATTTTTCTGAAATTGAGTTTGGAGTGAAAAGGTTTTCTACTAGGTATCTCTTTGTTGGTGTAAATCCTATTTTCTAGTTAGTTGAAGATTGTTTATGCATTATAATCCTTGATGATGAGTTTTTGGTGAATGCATAATTTTTGGTTTGAGATAGTGGAAGCATTTTTGCACTAGGGTTTATGTTAGTAAGTCTTGCTACTTGCATTGAGATGGTGAAACCCTTAGTTGGCTGTTTTGATATTGATGGTTGAGTTGCTTCCATAGAGGTTGTTTTGATCAAGTTATTGCTTTACTTGATACATGATATTGGGCTTACTCCATTGAGTTGATTTGAGCAAGTTATTCTTTGCATTTGGTGATATTATGTTGGTGGCTATTTTGTTCAAATATCTTTGGAGGGAAAAGGATTTCTACTTGTTTCCTTTTCTTGTGATGATTGGTTGAATGCTTCAAGGTTAATGTTGAGTTGAATGATGTTGGTTGACTAAACCTTGTTTGATGAGCATTGTTGTTAAAACCCTAATTGGTTGAGAAAAGATATTGGTTGTGGAAAGAACATGAGTATCATTGTTATATGAGATTTTGCATGGTTGGCAATTGTTGGGTTGTGTTTCATGTTCTTGAAAGAAAAGCATACTACTATCTATTTTAGATATTGAGTTGAGTTTTAGATTTGAGATTGAGATTGAGCTGAGTTGATTTGAGTTGAGTTTTGAGATTGGGATTTGAGTATAGAACATATTGAGTCTCTAACAATTCTCTTTATGCTTCTATGAGTTTGACAAATCACATTGGGTCTCTAACAATTCACTTTGTGATTTCCTACTAAGAAAGTTTTTCTTGGTGAGCTTGTTGAGGTTTTGGATAGGTTTTGGTGGGGGGGTGTGAGTTTGGAAGAGTTTCGATGGGGACTTGTGAGTAGTTTTGGACAGGTTTCGATGGGGACTTGTGAGCAGATTTGGACAGGTCCTAGCAGAGGACTTGTGAGCTGAGTTTTGAGAGTTCTATCAGAGAACTTGAGGACAGAGGAGCATTGGTTCTTTGAGAAGAACCTGAGGACAGATTTGGCAAGTCTTTGAGAAGGCTTGTGTGTAGAGGATTGATTTGTTCAAGTGTTGGAAGATAAAAGAGGAAGACTTGTACTAGACATGTTTGGTATAGGTTGCTGAGCTACTGTGGACATGATCATAGAAGGCAGAGGTCTCTTAGGCTAAGCATTGAGGACAGGAGGTCTTCGGTGGAAAGGAGTTCCACGTGCTGGCAAGAGGTAGAGGCAGTTGATCTTCTGAGGGATCATTTCGAGAGTAGAGGGGAAGGTATCTCCTTTGGGCCGAGGCTCATAAACATTGTAATTGGGAAGGATTCCCAAAGAACTTTGAGATAACTTTTAGAGAAAAGTTTTGTGGACGTAGCCCAACCATTCTGGGTGAACCACGTTAAAAATGGGTCTTCAATGTGTGATGCTTTCTGTCTTGATTAATGTTGTGTTGATGCCACTTGCTATCTAAAGTTAAAATTATTAATTGGTTAAGTCTTATACTGTTCACCCCCCCCTCTTAGTATAAGTCCATGTTCTTCAATTGGTATCAGAGCGGGTCTCTCCAGAAAGAGCCTAACAGCTTGGAGAAGGATCTATCAGAGGATCATACAGATTCAGAAAGAGATGAAGAGGTTGAGTTCGATCTCAAAGGTGAATTCTTCTTGGCTTTGAGAAAGCTTGAGAAATTTAGGGAAGAGAATTCTGTTCTCAAGCATCAATGTCAGGAAGAAAAGATAGCAAGATCAGAATTGTCTCAAAGTGTTATAGACTTCAAAATTCTAGCTGAAGAAGGGAAGAAGGTTGAACAGGTTCTGACAGAGGTTCTCAAAGGAAAGGAAGCTGATTGCGAGAAACTAGAAGAAGAGGTTATGTCTCTTAGAGTGAAGTTGGAACAGTTGGCTCTCAGACAGAATACTCCATGTGAAAAGCAAAAGAAGGATGGTATCACCATTCAAGAAATAGGGTCTTCGAGCAAGATCAATCTTCATCCTGAAGAGCGGTGGATTCCAGTTGGTCACAAGAAGAACAATCATCCAAGGCATCAAAACAGGTTACATAATACTTTCCATGGCTATTGTTTTTCCTGCAAGAAATTTGGTCACAAAGCTATGCATTGCAATAAGTCTGTGAATAGACATAGTAAGGAAAATGTTAACTCTTTTGCACCTCTTATGAATAAAGATGTCATGTGTTACAAGTGCAATAATTTTGGGCATATAGCAAGGATGTGCAGTTTGGATAGATCTAGCCTTGAGTTCACTAAAAAGAGAAATGAGATCAAATCTAAGTCAATGATAGCTCAAACTGCTTTTCATGCTCTAGACAAAGTAGAGAAATGGTATCTTGATAGTGGTTGTTCAAAACATATGACTGGTGAAAAGGAAAAGTTTTTGGTCTTAAAAGAAACAAACAGAGGAACAGTCAGTTTTGGAGATAACAGGTCAGCTAAAATCTGTGGTAAAGGGACTCTTAGTTTGGATGGGAAATCCAAAATAGAAAATGTGCTTTATGTAGAAGGCCTAAGACATAATCTTCTAAGTGTGAGTCAACTTTGTGATCAAGGGCACATAGTATCTTTCTTTTCAGATAGATGTGAGATAAGTAAAGAAAAAAATGGAAAACTCATTGCTAGTGCTACAAGGACTCCAAACAATCTTTACATGCTAAGTGAGATAAAAAAGGAAAAGTGTTTTCTAACTCAAGAAGATGAGAGTTGGTTATGGCATAAAATATTGGGGCATTTGAGCTTTGATAATCTTGTCAATATTAGTAACAAGGAAGCAGTTAGAGACTTGCCCAAAATAAAAAGGCCCCATAACATCATTTGCGGTCCTTGTCAACATGGAAAATAGACCAGAACCAGTTTCAAATCAAAAGGGTATACTTCTTCAAAACCATTGGATCTTATTCATACTGATTTATGTGGCCCTACCGGAACTCGGAGCATTCAGGGAGAAAGCTACTTCATGCTTGTTTATAGATGATTATTCTAGAATGACTTGGGTTACTTTTCTCAAAGAAAAATCTGAAGCTTTTGAAAAATTTAAAGCTTTCAAAGAAATGATTGAAAATGAGACTGACAAGAGAATCAAATGTTTAAGATCAGATAGAGGAGGAGAGTTCACTTCAAATGAATTTGTGGAATACTGTGAGCAACAAGGAATCAAAAGAGAATATTCAACAGCAAGAACTCCTCAACAAAATGGAGTAGTTGAAAGGAAAAACAGAACTATTGAAAATATGGCTAGAGCTATGTTAAATGAGTCAAAACTTTCAGATGGCTTTTGGAAAGAGGCAATCGAGTACAGATAGTCTACATTATCACCAGGGCCCAACTTAGAGTCAATCATCATAAAACTCCTTATGAGTTGTGGAAAGGAAGACCAACTACAGTAAAATACTTCAAAGTGTTTGGGAGTAAGTGCTTCATTAGAAGGGAAGATCAGAATTTGGGTAAGTTTGATCCTAGATGTGATGAGGGAATCTTTCTTGGGTATTCAAGTAGAAGCAAGGCCTACAGATGCTTCAACAAAAGAACTCATACAGTTGTAGAGAGCATAAATGTAACAGTTGATGAAAAGACAGGGATAAGAGAACCAGTCCAGGAACTCGGTGATGAAATTTGTCAAGAAGATTTCAGAGAGGTTTCGGATGAAGAAGAGGAAAGACAACAACTGCTTCCCAAAACTCCTTCACGATATGTTCGGAAACATCATCCCAAATATTTGATCATTGGTGATCCAAATAGGAGGCAAACAAGAAGAAGAGTCATTTCCTCTCATGATTCTACAAATGTTTCATTATTATCTCAAATTGAGCCAAAAGATTTCAGTGAAGCATGTGCGAGATAAGTTTTGGGTAAAAGCAATGGATGAAGAGCTAAATCAAATAGAGAAAAGTGAAACTTGGGAATTGGTTCCAAGACCTAAGGACAAGAATGTCATTGGCACAAAATGGATATTCAGAAATAAACTCAATGAGGATGGAAATATTGTCAGAAACAAATCTAGGTTAGTCAGCAAAGGTTATGCTCAAGTAGAAGGTGTTGATTTCGAAGAGACGTTTGCTCCTGTTGCTCGTCTTGAAGCTATCAGAATGTTTTTGGCCCTTTCAAGCTTCAAATCATTCAAGGTATATCAAATGGATGTAAAGTCAGCTTTTCTAAATGGGGTGTTGGAAGAAGAAGTCTACATAGAACAGCCAGAAGGAGTGTCTCTCTCAGAACAGTCAGACTATGTGTGTAAACTGAAAAAGGCCTTGTATGGGTTAAAGCAAGCACCTAGGGCTTGGTACTCAAGACTTGACAGGTATCTTCATGAGCAAGGCTTCAGGAAAGGTGTGGCAAGATAGCAATTTGTATATTAAGGATGAAGGTGATGATATGCTGATTATGGTTGTCTATGTTGATGATATTATTTTTGGGGGAAATAATACTCAGATGTGCAAAGATTTTGCTAACACCATGCAGAAGGAATTTGAGATGTCTATGATTGGAGAGCTGTCATTCTTTTTAGGTCTTCAGATTGCTCAATCAAAAGATGGTGTATTTCTCTCTCAAGGAAAGTATATCAAAGAAATGTTGAAGAAATTTGGGATGATGGACAACAAACCAGTATGTACTCCAATGATTACAGGGTGCAAGATGAGTAAAGATGATGAATCTCCAGTGGCAGATCAGAGGTTGTACAGATCAATGATTGGCAGTTTATTATATGTTACAACTACCAGACCAGATATCATGCAGGTAGTTGGGTTAGTAGCAAGATTTCAGGCAGCTCCTAAAGATTCTCATGTTATAGCAGTTAAGAGGATATTCAGATATTTGAAGGGCACTATGGACTTTGGGCTTTGGTATCCCAAAGGTGATGATTTCACTCTCACAGCTTATACGAGATGCAGATTGGGCAGGCAGTATTGATGACAGGAAAAGCACTAGTGGTGGAGCATTCTTTCCGGGAAAGAGTTTGGTTTCTTGGCTAAGTAAGAAACAACCTTCGGTTTCCTTATCTACAGCAGAGGCTGAATACATAGCAGCAGTGGCTGGGTGTACACAGGTTTTATGGATGAAAACCACCTTGGAGGATTTCAAAGTCAAGCATGAACAACCCATCTCCATACTTTGTGATAATACAAGTGCCATAAGTATTTCCAAAAATCCGGTAATGCACTCAAGGACAAAGCATATTTCCATCAAGTATCACTTTCTAAGGGAGAAAGTGCAAGACAAGGAGGTCAAGGTAGAGTATGTGTCTACTAAAGAGCAGATTGCAGATATCTTCACCAAACCTCTTCCAAGAGATACGTTTGAGTATCTAAGGGAGAAATTGGGAGTTGTACTCCCACCCCAGAATTAATCACCTCATCAGGAGGTGGGGGAGGGACTAAGCTAAGAGGCTCATTCTTAGTCCCGAGCCCCAAAGGTGGCCCTTTGCCATTGATGACAAAGGGGGAGAGATATGAGTAAGGGGGAGAGCTTCAAAGTGAAGAGGAGAGCTTCAAGTCAGGGGGAGCAAAACTTCAAAGGAAGATTCTCGATTGTGGGCACAGTTGTTAGCACAGTTGGTTTCAGTTTTGGCTCTTGAGAAGTGTTTTCAGTAAAGGTTTGCCATCAATGACAAAGGGGGAGATTGTTGGCAATTTTGGGTACTTTGGGTACATTGCCTTTGCTCAAGTGTATAAGTTGTCATTGATGTCAAAAGGCATTTTTGTGTTGATATCAAAAAGAGTGTGATGTCAAAAATATCTTGAGAAGCTTCATAATGTTAAAGGGTTTTTATTAAAACCATGGTGACAAGGTTAAAGGTTTTTCTTAAAACCATTTGGACTCATTAAGGGTTTTTATTAAAACCAAGCTTAACTTAATGCAAAGGTTTTTACTTCTTGAAAAACCTTGAAGGTCCATGTTTATTATTAATAATTAAATTAACTCAAACCTTTGACAAAGGTCTAAGTTTAATTTATTATTAATAAAATAATAATAATTATTATTTTAATTATTATTAAAGGGTCTTTTAACCCTTAAGCGACGCACATAAAGAATTCATTCGCCGACGTGTTGCCATCGTTGGAGGAGCGCCGACGTCAAACAATTAAGGAGAAATGGCTATATAAGTGGGGATGATTTTCTAAAGTAATGGTACCTTCGATCGATGCAATTTCGTAGCTCTGTGTCCTCCGTAAAAGTGATGTTTTTCGTTGTATTTCGTTGTCCATCCATATTGAATTGCCCAAGATTTTCTTGCGCTTGACGTCCGACAGATTGCGTTTCTCTGACATTTGATAAGACTGCGAACTATGTTTTCTGGGAGTTACGTTTTTGGACAGCGCTCATGATGATGGTGGTGGCTTGAGGAAAACGTTTACGTTTTCAAATCCTTGGCGATTGAAGGAAGACAACACATAGGATTACATTATATTTTTCATTGGGCACTTGTGCTCCAATGGTGGTGGTGTGTTGAGTGAAGAAGCATTGGGCAGAGGTGCCAAGTTTGACCCATGTTGTGGGCAATTTCATTTTGGTCGTGATGCACGAGGATAGCAGCAATGAAAGCGCTTTAGCATATGTGGTGGTGTTATTCATTTTCTCCAAAGGTTGGAGAACTAAGGTTGGCCAACTGAGTTCTCCTTCTTCATCAAAGTAAAGGTATGGGCAACTTCTTCCATGTATATTATTGATGGTGTATGTTTTCTAAAATTGAGTTTGGAGTGAAAAGGTTGTCTACTAGGTATCCTTTTGTTGGTGTAAATCCTATTTTCTGGATATTGAATATTGTTTATGCATTAAAATCATTGATGAGTTTGTGGGTGAATGCATAATTTTTGGTTTGAGATAGTGGAAGCATTTTTGCACTAGGGTTTATGTTAGTAAGTCTTGCTACTTGCATTGAGATGGTGGAACCCTTGGTTGGCTGTTTTGATTTTGATGGTTGAGTTGCTTCCATAGAGGTTGTTTTGATCAAGTTATTGCTTTACTTGATTCATGATATTGGGCTTACTCCATTGAGATTGATTTGAGCAAGTTATTCTTTGCATTTGGTGATATTGTGTTGGTGGCTGTTTTGTTCAAATATCTTTGGAGGGAAAAGGATTTCTACTTGTTTCCTTTTCTTGTGATGATTGGTTGAATGCTTCAAGGTTAATGTTGAGTTGAATGATGTTGGTTGAACCTTGTCTATAAGCATTGTTGTTAAAGCCCTAATTGGTTGAGAAAAGATATTGGTTGTGGAAAGAACATGAGTATCATTGTTATATGATATATTGCATGGTTGGCAATTGTTGGGTTGTGTTTCATGTTCTTGAAGAAAAGCATACTACCTACATCTGATATTGAGTATTATATTTGAGATTGAGATTGAGTTGAGTTGATTTGAGTTGAGTTTTGAGATTGGGAGTTGAGTATAGAACATATTGAGTCTCTAACAATTCTCTTTATGCTTCTATGAGTTTGACAAATCACATTGGGTCTCTAACAATTCACTTTGTGATTTCCTACTAAGAAAGTTTTTCTTGGTGAGCTTGCTGAGGTTTTGGACAGAGTTCTGGGTGGGGACTTCTTGTGGTGGTGTGTGGTTTGGAAGGTTTCGGTGGGGACTTGTGAGCAGATTTGGACAGGTCCTAGCGAGAGGACTTGTGAGCTGAGTTTTTGAGAGTTCTATTAGAGAACTTGAGGACAGAGGAGCATTGGTTCTTTGAGAAGAACCTGAGGACAGATTTGGCAAGTCTTTGAGAAGGCTTGTGTGTAGAGGATTGATTTGTTCAAGTGTTGGACAGATATGATAGACAGAGGAAGACTTGTACTAGACCGACTGACTGTGTTTGGTACAGGTTTCTGAGCTACTGTGGACGTGATCATAGAAGGCAGAGGTCTCTTAGGCTAAGCATTGAGGACAGGAGGTCTTCGGTGGAAAGGAGTTCCACGTGTTGGCAAGAGGTAGAGGCAGTTGATCTTCTGAGGGATCATTTCCAGAGCAGAGGGGAAGGTATCTCCTTTGGGCCGAGGCTCATAAACATTGTAATTGGGAAGGATTCCCAAAGAACTTTGAGATAACTTTTAGAGAAAAGTTTTGTGGACGTAGCCCAACCATTCTGGGTGAACCACGTTAAAAATGGGCCTTCAATGTGTGATGCTTTCTGTCTTGATTAATGTTGTGTTGATGCCACTGCTATCTAAAGTTAAAATTATTAATTGGTTAAGTCTTATACTGTTCACCCCCCCTATCAGTATAAGTCCATGTTCTTCATTAACATTAGCAGTATTTCTGCTATCGATGACTCCATCACCCACAACTTGTTTATTCTTATATTGATTTTTGGATATTTTCTCATTATCTCTCTTTTTAAGATGGCCTCTCCTAATGAGAGAATCTTCCACTCTTCGGGCTAAGTCTATGCCTGATCAAAGGTGGTCAAGGTAGTAGTTGATAATTCGTAGGATAGTTGCTCTTGCAAATTATTAATAAATATGTCCAACATCTCCCTATAAGGTAACACAAAGTGCAACTTTCCTATCAACTGTCTCCACCTGGCTAGGAAATCAGCAAAGCATTCATCTTTGCCTTGCTTTAAGTCATACAAATATTTAATGGTCACATATCTTTCGATGTAGGCACTAAATTGATGAACAAAAGACTTAGCATTTTCTTTGAAATTCCTCAAAGAATTAGTGGGTAATTGATAATACCACTCTAATGCCATTCCTCCCAAGCTTTTCGGGAACATTTTTAGTAATAACAAGTCATCATGTGATATATCATGACATGCTATCCTAAACATGCGAAGATGCTCTATGGGATCTTCGGTTCCTTTATATATGGGAAGAACATGCATAGGAAAATGTTTAGGATACGACTGTGCTACGACTATAGGATCTAATGGTTGACTACACATCTCTTGATAATTATATGAGGGACGGTAGGGATCTATTTGGTCCATGCGGGAAACTAACTGTTTCACCACGGTTTCAAGATTGTTAGTTTGTCCACCATATTGGTTCGATGGCACATAGGTATGGGATCTATGAGTGTATGATGGTGTGACATAAGGATTAGATGTTATATTGCTATTATGCAAAGTGTTGGTAGGAAGAATATTATGAAGGAGATTTGTAATAGTATTATGTTGTACCTTATATTGTTGGAAATTGATGTTCAGTTTTGTTTTGGGTTTTTGTTGATTTGAGGTATATTGATCAAGAGCTTGGTGAAATAGAGCTATAAATGATGGTTTATTTTGTGCGGGAATGACCCTAGGCTTGTTAACATACACTTTAGATTGTTCGGTAACCTGCTATTGTTGCATGTTCTGGATCACAACTACCATATCCAAATTGGATGGTCCAACTCGATCACTCTCTTGTTCAATAAAGGACAAGGGATTAGTGTGTGTTTGAAATACTTATTCTAAAGTTGCTTGAGTGTCACTAATTCTATCCTTGTCCATATGGGCTGCTCTATTAAAAACACCAATATTAGTGTTAATGAACTTCCAGAATTGTTCCATATTCTCAAAAGTGATAGATCTCCCGGAGACATTTTAGGGGATGAGGATCCTTCCTCTCTAAAATTTTCTTCTTGTTCATTTCGTACAACAAGGTCTTCTTCTTGCTGGGCTAGGGTTTCTTCTTTCGGAGCTTGGTCCTCAGGAAGGACATTTTTGTTAGTTAATGGTCTTCCTAACCAATCTTCATCTTCTTCGGTTTGTTTTCCATTCCTAAGTCTAGGCATTGTATTAAACTTGGTTTTAGCATATATATATATATGCGATAGGGTTGAGAGGTATATATTTTAACTATATACCTACTACAATAATTTAAAAGGAAATGTATATAGTTAAAATATATACCTCTCAACCCTATCGCATATATATATATATATATATATATATATATATATATATATATATATATATATATATATATATATATATATATATATATATATATATATATATATATATATATGCGATAGGGTTGAGAGGTATATATTTTAACTATATACCTACTACAATAATTTAAAAGGAAATGTTTTGATTTTTTTTTTTTATTATATTATTATTTTGCGAGAATAAAAATAACAAACAACATGCTTGTTGTAAGAAATAATAGTAGAAAGAATCAATTTTCTATGAATAGTTTATGGATACCATTGATAGGGTCAAGTTCATCAGGAGTCATGAAATTCTCCTCTTCAAATTGGAAGTTGTTTTTCAAGAACTTGACAAAGTGTGCTATGGTAATATGATCTATTTCAGACTTTGACATGTAAAAATAAAGTTCATGGCAATACTCTCGATACAACACAACTCTAGGAACTCTATTCCATCTCTTTCTATCCGTAAGAACGACTTCTTGATCCTCTAAATGAGATAGAAATTTATGTACTACAACTACGTTCTCAAGGTATTCCTCAAAGGTGTATAATTCAAAAGACACAAGTGCTCTTTTATCGGCTAACCACCTATGGCAAGCTCTTTGAAGTTCATGGTACAAAGTCACCTGATCAGGATCTAGGATTCTATCTAGGACAAACCTCTTAATTTGCCTAAGTTCTATAGATCTAGATTTAATAATACCCAATCTCCTATCAAGTTCGTCCCACAAAGGTTGGGCTCTATATGTTTGAGGTACTCTAAGCACATAAGTAATCTCTATGGTCGTTAATTTATTTTCAACATTTATGGAAACAACTCGTCTTCTATTATAATCTACCATCTAAGTATGATATGCAAATTTAACAATTTTATAATGATTCTATATGTTCTTAATAATGTGTTTTTTGTTTTTTTTTCAAAAGGTGTTTTAGTTTCACGTTGGGTTCACCAAAATGTATCGCCCAACTTTTCCGCACCCTTACCTTCAGGCTAAAGGATCCGTGCCTAGAAGGGGGATGATAAAAGGATGGGACAATACCTCGGATGGAGAGGCCCTTTGAAGGTCGCGCCTCTAGGGGGAGGGGTATAAAGGTGAATTTTCAACGGATGGTGGGGTTCACTAGGAAAATTTGAGTGGCAATTTCCACGCCTAGGTTGAGAATGGGTTTGATTTGTTCATTTTTATGTTCAATCATTCAGATTCCTAGGTTGGCCAAAATGAAGCTAAGCTATTCTATACAAAAATTCTGATTTATATGAACACAACAAACATAAATGAATCCTAATGCGATTGAATACGGAGAATATGTTAAATGGAGAAGAGTACACCTAATTTCTGATGTCTGATAAATATTTTGAAGCTTGTAGGAGTCCAGATCATCTCGGATATGACAGGATCGTCTGTAATTGTACATAATCATCCCAAATCATAGGATATCATCTGAGATCACCCAAGATCATCAGAGACCTGACGAATTCATCAAGAAAATTTGTCAAAAACCTGCAATCAAGAAAACATACACCAAAAACCAAAAATACAATTGCAAGAAAGATGCAAAATTATAGAAATAAGATTATAGATGCTTAAATGATAAATCCAGATATCAAATTAAATGAGATGCATTGTATTGGTAACTTATTTTGAATTTTATCATGCAATTATGCTAAATGAGGTGAACTCCAAGATGCAAAATAGAATTAAATTAATCTAATGCACCAATAAATAAGGAAAATGAGATAGCAAATGCAAACTCAGGGCTATGATTGCCCCCAATCTGAATTGCAGACAAGATCATCTGTAATCGTACGAGATCATCGTCGATCTTGATAGGATCATATAAAATTGTGGTTGAACTGCTTGCAACGATCCGAGCTACCTTCGGTTGAAACATAGTGAAATCCTACAACAAAACTTGAAAACACAAGCGCAAATGATGGGAGATAGGATGTTCTAACACAACAAAAACTAAAATTGCAAGGAAATGATCAGCCAGGGGGATAAACTGGGAAAATCCCAATTTATATAGGATTAGGGGGAGGTTAGGAGGTTGGGGATCATCCCAATATGGGAGATCTCCAACGTGGGAATCTCTAACCATGTAGACACGCTTCTGCCCAAGTTGGACAGGTTGTTAGAATAGAAGCTAATTATGAAAATATGATTTTGAGACGAAATCGTCTGGACGTTCTGTTCCAGACGAATTCGTCCGATTTGGGACGATATCGTCAGATCGACGACGATATCATCCAATGGTCAAAACAACTTCTAAAAATGGCACAAAAAATGAGGTGAGCAGTTAACGGGTGGTTTCAAGGTTAAAATTCAAATTTATACTTTTTACGGATGGTTTAACTGCGCCAATTTTAGGGTGCTACAGATATTTTCTTTGGTATTATTGAAATTTGAAGTGCATTATTGTATTTTCATAAGAAGGAGGTATAAAGTGTATATGTAAAATTTATGTGTGTAATTTCTGGTTTGTTTTGTTCAAGCATTATTTTGCATGAGACAATAGGAGTAATAAGGTGTTATAGTGGTTGATATTTTATTGTAATAAGTGTATGGTGAAATATCTTTTGAAGTTAAAATTCATGTGGATGTGTTGAGAAAATATCTTGCAATCTAACCATTTGAGTGGCATTAGAGAAATTAGTTATTTGTGAGATAGTTTTTGAAGACATATCTACATAAGAGCAATTAAGAGGTATGGGCACATCATCCCTTGTTTAAGGTGTTTATTGGAATGAAAATTTTGGAACATAAGGTGGAGTGGAAAGGATTGTTGATAAGCATTGCTGGAAGTATTTGAGTGAGGTTTTGTGCTTCATTGTTCAATTTTTTAAAAAAAATGGGATAAAGGTTGAGAACAAGTTATGATTTCATTGTTGAAAGAGATTGAGAAATTTGTGCTAGATATTTTGAACTACTTGTGTTAGGGTTGAATAAAAGTTAGTATATCTTTGTGAAATATTTTAAACATCGGTTTAAAATATATTGATTGCAATTGTAAAAGTTTTTGAGATAAATTTTATGATGGAAACTGTGTTTTGGTGTGATTGATATTTGAGAGAAATTTGCAAGAAGAACAGACCAGTGTTGTTATACATTGTTTTGATTTGAAAGGGATTGGCAAGAGTAAGAGATCAGTTGATTGAGTATGAAACATATTGATTTTTTGATAGAGAAAATCATTCTCTATATGTTCCATAGGTTAAACAAATTCTAAGTAGAATTTGTTTTTGTGAAGAAAGATTTTGAAAGAAATTTAAATTGTGTTTATGAGCAAGTCTTTTGAGAAGACTTGAAGTCAGATTTGAGCAAGTCTTTTGAGAAGGCTTGAAGGTGGTTTTATCAAGCTTTCTGCTAAATCTTGAGGCCAAATTTGAGATAGAATTGACAGCTAGTTTGTTCAAACTTTGTGTTAAGGTTTGAGGATAGATTTGAGATAGAATTGAGAGTAAATTTTGATTGATGATTTGATCAAGATTTGTGTTAAGGCTTGAGGATAGATTTGAGACAAAATTAAGAGTAGGTTTGTTCAAGATTTATGTTAAATCTTGAGGATAGATTTGAGATAGAATTAAGAGTAGATTTGTTCAAGCTTTGTATTAAATCTTGGGATATATTTGATAAAGAATTAAGAGCAAATTTGTGAGCAGAGCTAGAGTAGATTTGGTGTAGATTTTAGAAATATTTTAGTGTAGATTTGAGATGGATTTTGGTGTAGATTTGAGATAGAGTTTGATGTAGATTTTAGATAGATTTTGGTGTAGATTTGAGATAGATTTTGGTGTATATTTAAGATAGATTTGAGAGCAGGCTTTGGAGGTGATAGAGTAAAGAGGACGGTAGTCTCTAGTGGATAGATATCCATCAGTCAATGTAGTGGTAATATAGGTCTCTTGTGGAGAGAGATTCATAATCCAGAGTAGTTGGGGTAGAAGTCTTCTAGAAGTTCACCAGCCAAAGAAAAGGGGATAGAGTTCTCCTATGGATAGAGATCCAAAAACTATAGCAAGAGGAAAGAGTTATCTATCGATTAAGATCCGTGAACCAACTAGGGAGATATGTTTCTTCTATGAAGAGAGATCCATGAACCAGTTGAGGATATAGAGTTCTCCTGGATCAAGTTCCATGAACCAGATCAAGGAGATAGAGTTCTCCTGTTGAGAGAGATCCACAAACTAGAGAAAAATGAAAAGAGTTCTCTTGTGGAGAGAGATCCACAAATAAGAGCATAGGGGATTGATGTCTCCTTTGGATAGAGGTCCATAAACATTGTAATAGGAAATTGATTCCCAAGAGATTTGTTGAGAAAATTTATAAGAAAGATTTTCTCTATGGAGTAGCCCATATTGGGTGAACCACATTAAATTTGTGTCTCTCTTGTGTGTGATGATTTGTGCATTACTTTGATTTTTGCTATTTATATTTCCATTGATAATACTATTTGGGAAAGAAAAGTAAAATTTGTTCTTATACTGTTCACCCCCCTCAGTATAAGCCTATGTTCTTCACTTATCTATATTAAGTAGATGTCCTTCAATACATTGAGGCATTAATTATGCTACCAATAGCATGCATACTTTTCCTCTTCCTTCATATTGTTTATTCCTAGGACCTCTAGTGCAAAACCATCTAGGATATAGTATATCATATGTAGTATCACTAAAATATCAAGTACATTTATGAATCAAGTATGTCATACCCCAACCAACAATAAATGCACCTAAATACCCTAATAGAAGTGACTTGAGTAGAATACTAATCAATGTTGGCTTTTAAGCCTTACTACCATAGAATTTAATAGGTCCCTCAATAAATAAGCCACTATATTAAAGGTCAAAATATCAATAATTTAAAGTGTAATCTTACATAAAAGGGAAAATATAAATCGCATATCTAAAATATAGACTCAACTCTAATCTACTATGTATTTACATGTGTATCGTGAAAGTGCCATGGGGGTATTTTTACATGTACAAAATACTGTAATATTCCTCAACACCCCCCTATATTACATTATTTGGTTATTAAACACTTTAGTATTCAATCTTGGTCTTCATTTTTATCTTCAATATTCATGTGATCTTACATCATTCATGAACCTCTATTTGTCTAGAACTTTTTTATCATATTGAATCTTTGGGTTCATCCATTTTTCATTTTTTTAGGATAATCTTGGACTATGCCTAATCTAATTCCCTATTTCCTGTGTTTCTAAAAAATAAATAGCTTATCAGTAATTTCATCTTGACACAAATTTTCAATAATTTCTTGGGGGAATCCCATTGGATCTAAGGAAAATATTCCATTATTGATTGATTTTGTAGCTTCAATTTTGGTTTGATTTATGATAATACATTTGATATGTTCATTTGTATAATTGAAATCAATTGTTCTTCCTTTTTCAACCAATTGAGCAACTGAGATAAGATTAGTTGATAGTTCAAGAACACATAAAAATAATTCTAGCAAAAAAGTTGGAAATGGAATGCTAGGTATTAATCTATAAGTTCCTTGAACTTGATACATCTTATCATCTATAATTTTTAGTGAGATATTATCCCTGACTTCTAAGGATTCAAACTAATGTAAGTTTCTAGTCATATGATGACTAGCACCTGAATCTATATACCAAATATATATTTTTTGAACTTTTTGATGAGATTCAAGTGATATAATCTCACATATTTGATAAGAGTTTTGAAGAAATCTTTTATGATGTTTCCCTTTGTATTCAAATGATTGTTCTTTATACAAATTTTGTTTTTGAACTTTTCCTCTCATATAGTATGGTCTTGTACCTTGATAAACTCTTCTATGTTGTAATGATCCTCTTTGTCATTTATCCATTTTAATTATTTTGAAATTGAAATCCTTATAACTCCTAAAGTTAAAATAAAATAAATAAGAATATTTATAAATTTACATTTTTCCTAAACTTTTGAAGTAGAAAACCTTTTAACTCTCTAATACATTAAATTGGCAAAATTTCAAAAACTTTTAAAGTATTTTTCTAATTTCAAATTTTCTCAAAAATTGAAGAACTTCAAGAAAACCTTTAATAACTTCAAAAATAAATCTTCTAACTTAAATTTCTTCAAATATATTAAAATTAAATCAAATAAACTATTTGAAGTAGAAAACCTTATCACTGCATGCTCAAATATTAAAAAACTCAAATAATGACTTCAAGTTTAAAAACTTATATCTTCTAAAAATTTAGAACTCCTTCTAGATCTTACTTTTATAATTAAATCCAACTAACTAACTTATAATCTCCTTATAACTCCTTCTAGATTAATAAAATTTCAACTAATTAAACTTATGAATCCAACTAATTTATTTTAAAAAGAGGGTAATAAAGATAACCTTGTTTATCACCTTAGTGGACTTGCATCTTAACTTTTCATCACTTGTTCTAATGTCTCTACTGTTGGACATTTTGAGTCATTAAGTCAAGTTGTCATTGATGTCCAGGAATGAAGTCATCATTAATGTCAAGGAATTTTTCAAGAAACAAAGTTGTCAAAGTTGTCATTGATATCTAGGAATAAGCCATTGATGATGTCAAAGGTCAAGAGGAACAATGCAAAGGTTAAAGGCAAAAGGGCTTCATAATATTTTTTAATATTATGTGGAAGCATAAGTTAGAAGGTTTAAAATAAAAGGTTTTGCATAAAAACCCAAGGAAGCTTATTGCAAATTTAAAGGAAGGTTTAATATTTATTTTATAAAATATTTAAATTCAAATTGAATTTAAATTTTATAAATAAATATTATTTATACAAAGTTGTGCAATGAGATAAAGCCTTAATAAACCAAAGGGTTTTAAAGAATTAATTCATAAAATTTAAATTCAAATGAATTTAAATAATTTATAAATTAATAAGTTTAGAGGAAAATAAAAAGCATCGATGTCTAAAAGTTAGAAGGTAATTCGAGCGTCGATGTATATGCATGAGGAGGAAATCAATATATAAATCTATGCCTTAGAGGCATTAACATTTATCCGTTTGCTCAATCGAATTAGTGCATGCAATTGTGTTGAGAATTCATGTGGAAAAGACAAGTGAATTTTGTTTTTTAGTGCCAGCGAATAAAGTTTAAAGGGAACAACATCAAATTGCCAAGCGCCAACTGGGAAGCGTGGCCTAGTGGCAAGAGGACAGTGGTTAGAGTGCTTGGGTGCTAGGTGACCTGCATTCGAAATGCGATGGTAGCATTTTTGGCAGTTGTGTTTGTGTTGGAAGTACCAAAGAAAAGGTGCATGTTTTTTCTAGGCAAGGCGAGGAGACTTTTTGGAGGATGTGGTGCTATTTACTCCCCAAGAAAGTGCCTAGCTCGTGTGGCGGTTGGATATGTGGCTAGGGCATTGGTTGAGGCTACGTTGTGAGTTTGATTCCCTCCGAGGCCAAGGTAATAATTTTTATTATTATTTTGTGTGTTGCCTAAAGTTTGGAATTAAAAGGGTTGCTTAAAAGGATTGTTAGTTGAATATTATTTTTAATAAGTTGGAGGAATAAGATGTTAGCTTTATTTTAATAAAGTATTTGTGTCACATTGATTTGTTGAAGTTTTAAAAGGATAGAGGGAACTTCTTGCATTGAGTTATTTTGAAAAGAAGAGTGCATTGAATATTATTTTAATTGGGAGATTATAAGGTGTTAGTGGTGTATTATTTTTGTAAATGTTGATGAATTTTTTCTTAAAGATGGAGTGATAAGGTGTATGTGTGTCTTGATATTTACATTGTATTTTGAGGAAGTTTATCATCTTATAATTTCTTTGAGCTTGGCAAAGAAGTGTTTATGGTTGTGGCAGATTTATAATATTCCTTCATCATCAAGAAAAAGGTATGAGCACATTCTTCCATAGTTAAGTTGATTGGTTGGTTTTCTGGAAATAAGTTTGGAGTAAAAAGGACTTGATTAGGGTTTCCTATTGAATGTGTTGAGTTAATGCTTCAAGGTTTTCTAGAATAAAGAGTTGTTGTTAAAACCTTATTTTATAAGCATTGTTGTTTAAGCCATTGGTTGTGTGAAGAACTTGAACTAGGGTTTTAGTATCATTGCTATGTGAAGATTGTTTTATAAGCAATGTTGTTGAAGCCATTGGTTGTATGAAGAACTTGAACTAGGTTTTTAGTATCATTACTATGTGAACATTATTTTATAAGCATTGTTTTTGAAGTGAGTTTTTGAACAAAGAACTTAAACTAGGGTTTGAAAAGAACATGAATATCATTGTTATGTGAGAATTGTCATTGGGTATTATTGGAAACATTTTGAGTGAGTGATCATATGCTTGGCCTAGGGTTTGTGAGCAAGATTTATTTCATTGAGTTTTTGGTTGAGTAGATTTGGTTGAGCCTAGTCAAGTGGGTGTGTGAAGTGATTGTTCAAGTTCCATAAAACTAACTATTCTATATTCTAAATTGATTTGAGAAAGTAATTGAGCATTGAGGTGAATAAGAAGCATATTGAGTCTCTAAAAATTCTTCTTATGTTTTTAAGAGAGTGATTGAAAGTAATTGAGCATTGTGATAAGTGTATAACATATTGAGTCTCTAAAAATTCTCATTATGTTTCTATGAGATTGGACAAGTTCTTGTATGGACTTGTTGAGCAGATTTGAGGCAAGTATTTGAGGAGACTTGTGGACTGATTTTGTGTGAGATTTTGTGGAAGCTTACAATACAAATTTTGAGCATATTTGGATAAGTTCTTGAGAGGACTTATTGAGTAGATTTGGTTAAGTTCTTGAGAGGACTTAATGAGCATATTGGACAAGTCCTAGATGTGGAAGTTATTTACCTATCTAGGCATGTGCCTAAGTTATTCTATGATGGGACTAATAAACCCCAAAAATTTATTGACAAGTTCATAGCTTATTATAGGGATTGGCTTCACAATGAAAAAAATTTAATGAAATTAATGACTAGGGCTTTGGTAGGAAATGCTCTTGATTGGATTGCATCCTTACCTAAGAATTCCATTTATTCCTTAGATACTTTTGTTAATAAATATGAAAAATAATTTTATGATGACATGACTATTATAGATGCAATATATGTTTTTTTAAACACTAAAAAAGGCCCTGATGAATTTGTTATTGATTTCTGTAAAAGGTGAGAAAGACTCAAATGTCATGCAAATATGAATTTATTTGAAGAGGTTACTATTGTTATTTTTAAAAATAAGCTTAAACCTCTTTTCAAACTATGTTCCAAGAATATAACCCATGTGGTTTAATTTCTTTAATAAAGCTATATGAACATGGGGAATAGAAGGATGACCAAAAATACCTCAAACCTAAAAATCTAATAAAAATGTTGTAGGAGATGAGGTTTGCAATGTAGATGTTCAAGATACCTCCCATGGAATAAAAATAATTGGAGTTATTGTTCACATGGTAACTAAATATTGGGGTGGTTCTAAGATTGAGAACATGATACCTCAATGGACACTTGAAGATATTCTCAAAATCTACCCACTTCATAAGCTAAAAAACTATCATATTAATGATAGGTTTCAAGATCCTGTATGGTGTGATGCTAACAATTTTTGCTTTTGGCATGGAATAAATTGTTATAATAATTCCACTCGTAAATATTTGTAAACGTTTTACCTTAGGCAAGCCTTTGGCCCTAATGTCAATGTTTATTAAATTAACAATGATGGGATTGCTTTATTTTATGAAAGGAAAAATAATATCTAAAAAATGTTTAGTAATCCTTGCAATCAAAGGTTAGGTATCTATAACACCCCATCCCCTGACCATGATAAATAAGATCCCAATAAATAGGAAGGGATGAAACAAATTCAAGGTCAAGGGTTTAATTGAGATGGCCAACAAAATCATCAAAATTAAGGATATGAATCTAATCAAGGCAACCAAATAAGGATTCAACATTATTAGAATTAAATTGGTAATTATTGCCAAAATCAAAGCCCTAGAGCTAGAACTTCTCAAAATACTTCTCAAGTTAATCAAGCATTTTCCCAAAATAGTCCAAGTGGTGAGTACATATGTAGTCAATAAAATGCATCTTAGTATGTTAACATTTTAGAGATATAAAGAGAAATGATTACATATTTGGAACAACAAGTTACAGTTGCTATTAGGAGTACCCATCTATAATAAACAACCTTTTTAAGGAAGAAAAAATAAAAAAAAACAAAGAAAAAGGACCAGTTCATGCAATGATCAATGTTGGTATTATTGATAAAATTACAAATCCTCCCTTGGTCATCCAGGAACCTATTACAAATTCATAAATTTCTAGAACTATAGAAAACATTCTTGAGAGACCTCAACCCAGTTTAAGGAGCCTATAATTTTCAAAAGTAGTGTAAGACCATAAAATGCTACTTAAAGCAATGATATTAGTATCCTTAACAAAAATAATGATAGGATGTCACCTACCCCAAACAACTATAATTGAAAGCAATGATGATCAAAATAAAGACAAGGGATATTGTTGAAGAGTTGTGTACAAGTCCGTGCACAATCCGATACTTAGATTACTTACAACATATTTTTATCAAAGAAAAAATTAAGAGACTTAGTAAATGAGATGGATATTCCCAAACTAAGTATTGTTAATAGTAGGTCCACTATTATAGGTTCTTATATAGAGTAGTATATTCAATCACATGAAGAAATCCTTTGTAATGATGCACATACTAGCCTTGATTTGGTTATAAATTTTACTTTGAAGAATATGATTTCTATTGATTATTAGCAAGGGTTAATGGTCCACCATTGATGATAGTAGTAGTTTACAATGATATAATGGTCCATAGGGATTTTTTTGATAAATGGAATGGACATATTCCATGTCATTATCCTTGATAGATAAACTGAAATTCCCTAGAGAAAGTAGTGTTTCTACTAGAAGCCATTGCTATGCTTATAATGGTAAACCTCAATATTTTGTGGGTTGCATTCGGTTGCCAATTTAAGTTGGAATTAAAGATATAATAGTTAAATTTATGGTGTTTGGTTTTTATACCATCTATAAAATGGTATTAGGTAGACCTTGGACTAATTAGATGATAGCCAGAGCTTCCTCTACTTGTCAAGTGGTTAAGTATGCTTATGATGATAAATTTTTCATATTAGAGGGAGATCCAGATACTTGGAAGATTTCATCCAAGGCATAATAGTTATTGTATCCCCTATATGGATGGAATACAAAATATTTCCATCTATGAACATGAGCCTCAGTGTACTTCTAGAAGGAAGTTATACAAGAGTTATTCTAAATTTTGTTTGAAATACCCTCAAGGTAGTTATAAACCTGAATATGAAACCTAGTATAGATGTCATTATTGTCCTTCCTTAAAAGGGAGTAAAATTTCCACCATTGTATAGTCTAAAAAAATAAGATATTCTATTTTGTTTTACAAAATATTAGCCAAATTACATAAATCCCATGAAGATGTCAAATTTAAACAAGTAACATTTTGTGTAGGCAATGATAACATGGGAAAGGAAAGTGATAGCAACATAGGCAGTGCTTTAAATCACACCTTTAACATTGAAACTAAGAATAATCCTTCTATTAATCCTATTTCTAAGGTGTGTGTGGGTAATTATCAAGTAGGTTCAATAAAAGTTCTTATTTTAGATGATGATGATGACTAGCTTGAAATATTTTTTTGTGTAATGGATAATATTAATTTGTTTGCCTATTGTATGCTTAATAATTATAAATGTAATAATTATAAATCTATGTTATATAGCATAGAACAACTTGTTAGCATCTCAAAATTTTATGGTTATCCATTGCAAATGGCCAGATGCACTTGACACTTGTGTCTCACATAGAATGACAACTAAAAGTCCTAAGCGCATGGGATGTGACTTAGAGGACAACTTCCAATATTTTTGACAAGGATGAATACTTATAAGATGTGATATTCAATGCTCACCTACCTAAATTATTTTCTTTAACCAAAGAAAAAGGGAAGAAAAACAATATAAATTAAACAACAAAAAATAAAATCTTATTCTAATGGAGGTGATGCACCAAGTTCATGAGATTCTTCTGTACAGTAGTGGAATGAATAAACACATGCATCATTTTATAATAGCTATAAATTGATCATGGTTCTGATCCAACATAACATTAACACAATGAAGTAGCATTAGCTCAACGGGTTAGATTCCTCAACATTTAAGGAGGATACCAAGGTTCAAATCTTACCAAGTGATACATGGATAATATCCAAGCTTTGTTGTAATACCTCTATGTGGTGATGATGTAATATGGGTGGGGACCATTTCAGTCCTATACAATCAATTGAAAAACATAACATTCACACAAATTTATACATAAAGGAAACAAGGAAAAATGAGATTAGCCACAACTTCTTATATATATATATCATAACATCTCATACATGTATTCTAGAGCAAAAGAGGCTCAATTCTTAAAATTGAATGATGAAGGCTTCAGTTCATACTGACACATAGAAGAAAATGAAAGAAAAATTACATACAAGACTAGATATTAGGTATGAATAGGAAAATCCTTGATTCCTTACAATACCTATTAATTCAATATTTATAGGAAAAATTGAGTGTTTCCCTTCAAAATTGTGCAATATGCCTCCTCATTTAGATGTTGGGGAGTTTTATGGATTCAACTTGTTGATCATCTTGAGGTCTCTAAAATCATTAATGCTAAAAGACTCTAGGCATTTGGATTTCCAACTACTATTGCTATTATAATTAATTTTACTAGGAATTATCTTGGGGAGTAGGGCATGAGATTTATTTACAATCACTTTCATAGGGATAGAGGTCTTGGGGACTAGACCTTTTTCTATCATGATTTTAATGTCTATCACTTCCTTGGAATCATGTACCTAAGTTGTGCAAGAAGGTAAATCAAGGCTCTTTCGTATCTACTATCTGGTCTCAAATGATTTTCTTAGGAATTTGTGTGTGGATGTTACCTCTTATAAATTATATAGAGACCCCTTGCTTGTGGGATTGATGGTGAAGCTCTATTATTAGCTGCTAGTTATCATAATAGATATTGGTTAGGGAAGAACTTATATTCTTAATTATATGACTATTGGATATTTTCTAGATCACCTTTGAGTTTGTAAACTTCTTCTTGGGCCATTGATTACTTAATCTTATAAAGTTTTAGAATAAATCCATTGGATGTTATAATCAAATGGTCTAGACAACTCGTAGAACTTTTCTTGATCTTAACATTTCAATCCTTCCTATAAATTTTTAAATGCCATTGGATCTACTTCACACCCAGGATCAATGGTTGATATTTCTTGAATATGTTCTTTTATGGGACAACTACTAATTTCTTTTATGGATGACCAACATGTCTATGACATATTTTTTCTTGGTTGATGGTAAATTTTTATTTTTACAACTTGATCTATACCTCTTGAAATCAATGCAAGCCTTTTATTTGAGATTGGATGATTTGTGAAACTTTTGCTTTGTAATACTTCTTTAGGTATCTTAAAAGTATGAGCCATTGATTTAAAATTGGATGATCAAAAAAACTTTGGCTCATCAATCCTCGTTAGAGACTTCTTGAAATCACATAAGCCATTGATCTTCAATTAGACGGTCCAAATTTTTTTTCTTAATCTTGGTCAAAATTCTTCTAAATAACATGGTTTATTGATCTTCCATTAAATAGACCATAAAATATTTCTTATTTATTCTCCCATAAAAATTCCCAAAAATAGCATGGATCATCTATCTATTATTAGATGGTCCATGGAAATTTGCACGACCTATATTCATCATAGGTGTCTTGAAATAGCACGGGTTATTGGTCACTATGATCTGATGGTCCATGGAACCTTGGGAGAATATTCCATCCTAATGAATTATAAAAATACTGTCATCAATTAATAAGATTGGATGGACTATACTTTTTTTTTTAACTTGAAGTGCTTCAATATTTCTTCTATACTTCTATGAACCATGGGGTCTTTGGTTTACTCTTCAAATATTGATATTCCCTTATTATAAACATCATGCAACTACTACATATTAGTGGGATTGGGTAGATGCAAAGGAGATTAAATTACTATTACCTTGACCAAATACTAAAGAGCTATATGAAGTAGTGGTCATACAAGTTATCAGATGCCATGATTGATAAATTTGTAGAGTTTCTACATACCAAGTACTTTTGGTTGCCTTTCTATCTTTCATGGATATTAGATTCTTCCAATGATAGTGTCCTACTAATTTTTTCCTATGAGTGTAGTGGGGAGTTGGTAGCAACATGGACAACAATTGTGAGCCCAATTAGATATGGAAGATAATTATATCTATGGGATTTATCATTGGGGGTAGAGTGAATCCATATCCATTGTTTGGTTTGAACCTCATCCGATGGTGGAGTCATTTTATATTTTACCAAAATGGTAAAAGAAGATCATTTTTACAACAACGAAAATAATTAGATCAAAAGGTAGAATTTGGGATAGCATGAGTTATTTGATAATATTGAATATATGGGTTACACAAATGGTTGAAATCACATGAATAGAATTTTTTTTAAAACTCCTCAAGAAGAATACCAATGAACAAGCATGCATCAGGGAAGGTGACCCCTTGGGATTGTTACCAACTATCTAACTAACACCTAAGGTCATACAATAGATGAAAGCATGGCCATATAAGTTCATGTGGTGTGAATTTAATGCAAAAGGTGAAAACATCCTTCCCCTCCATATAGAATTTAGAAGGAATAATACTACAAGGCATGAGTCTAGTACTTGGAAATGGGATAACTATTTTCCTATGTCATCCCTACCAAAAACAATATTTGAGTCAAGTTAATCTAAGATAAGAATGGAAGATAGATAAGGAATGAATTCATGTATGATGAGTTAAACCCAACTTCACACACCACCTCCTAAGGAGGAAATGTTTATAAAACAACCGCCTCATATTAATTTTTCTCCATGAATTCTCAAGAAAAGTTGAAAATAGAGTTGTTATTGAGAGACTAGAAAAATAGTATCACCTAGAGAGCATGCATTCACCTTATCTCTTAAAATATCCTAGACTTGACTGCATTGACTCTATGACTAATATATAAGGCCTTTGTTTTTTGGGTTTCTTATCTTCTACAAGTAAAAGATCTCTTGTGAGTCACCAAAGTTGTAGTGAAAATTCACTAAACCTAGCAAATCCTATCATCCCTACCAAAAAAAATATATTGATTTGGAAGAATAACAATATGAAAGGTTCTCAAATATATATAACTTTATAAGTAGCTCGCACTATAATATTTTTTATGAGACTATAAAGAAAAATCTTCATTAGAGGTTGGAAGTATATATAAAGACCATTGAGCCACAAAGCCATGTTGACCATCTGATTCCAATATTTGATGGCTCATTCTAATCCTTGATAGCCTTTTCAATAATAACTAAATCAAACCCTACCATTGGTTGGATTCTAGGAGCCATTTTGGTAAAATATAAAATGACTCCACCATTGGATGAGGTTCAAACCAAACAATAGCTTACCTACAACCCTCACTGGTTCATGCTTACCCGTGAGATATTTAAACTACGGTATATCCTATTAAACAAGTCAAAACACATTGGTTTAAATCATATATAATATTTTATAACACAACCCAAATAGGGTCAAATTTTTCCCATGCCTATTGTCTGAAATGCTCTAGGAGAATTAGAATCCTAAAATTTAGTTTCCCATTGGTCCATTTGATCATTAGGAATGAACGAATGTATATTATTTATGGAAACATTTGACATAGATTTGTATTCTTTAGTTGTAAGACTTTGGTTAGTGCTTGGATCAACCTAGGTAGGTATTTGACATGATTCATGTGGATTGACTCTAATGTGATGTTTATATTGGTCCCATATTATGTTATTAGGACCATAAGCTACCAATCTAGATATAGGTAGCCCTCAAATTTAATTATGAAGTCCTTGGATAAGAAAATTCTAAATGAGACTAAAAGTTTGATTTTCTTGTGATATCATGAGGCTCAAACAAGCATATACTATGATTGGAAGGCTTCTTGATATTCCTAGGATATAATTTGAGCTCTCACCCAACTACATCATCCTCTTATCGATAGATTTGTAAGACACTCCTAATGTGTGTATCACCTCTTTGGTCATGATTGTAGTTCTTGACCTAGAATTTATCATGCAGTTGTGGATTTGCTTATCACCATAGATGAGGGTTAAGTAGAAGGGTGGGATTTTAACTTGGCTTACTTCCAACCTAGATCTTTGCAATACTATTAATACCTTTTTCTTCCACAACCCTTTTTGTTCCTCCAAGGCCTAATTTAGGTGCTCTTTTTGCTTGATAAAATCAAAGGTATTCATGAGAGGCATGTCCATGATATATCTTTTTAGATTCCTAAACTATTAAATGATTCCATGGGATGGATATCTTGAGTGGAATTTGATAGTGGTAGAGGTTTAGGCCTCAATGTAGTTGATCAAACTATTTTAGTAGGTGCTAATAATAGTGCATGATAATTTGGAATTTTAGGACCATCCTTTATTGCATCCACCAAGAGGTTTTGTGTGGTGGAGACATCCTTCATGGTATCAGTTGGCTCACTTTGTTGGAAATATTGAGCATATTGAGTTGTCATTGATATCAAAGGAAAGTATGATATTCAAGGTAAAATATTCTTCTAAGGTTGGATAATTATTCATGGCAAAGTACATCTCAAAGGAAAGAAATTGTAGAAAGAAAAGGTTTATAATATTTATTTTTAAATATTATAATAAGGACAAAGAATTTTAAAGAGTTGGATTGAAACAAAAAAAAAGAAAGGGTTTAATAGAAAAAGCAAAGAAAATCATTTGGAAAAGGTTTGAAGGCAATATTATAATATTTATTAAATATTATAATATAAAAGTTTAAAAAGCAAGGGGTGCCAAAAATATTGGAGGAAATAATTTTATAAGTATCAACATGCATATAAAAACATATGCATCGATGCCAAATCATAGTATGAAGAAGCATATTTAAATGGGATAAAATTTTCATTTTTGTAAGGTTGAAGATAATGTGCTAATCATTAATCCATTTGTGAGTTTCATGGTTCATGGAAGGAAGAGAAGGGAGAAGTCCACATGCATTTCAAAGTAGATATGAATCCAAAATATAAATAGGGTAGTGTGTTTGATATCCCATCTAGGGGACTAGCCCAAATAGTAGGTATCCCTGTTCTAGGGCATTGGTAGACAATAGGTTGCAGGGTCAAAACTCATTGACTCTTTTGCAAGGTAGAGGATGATAAAATTTTGGTTGAGTTTGCAAGGTGGAAGATAAAGGGAATTTGTTGCATTATTGGTTTCAAGTGGGTGTCTAGCCTAGCTAGTCACTAGTCTAGTGCTAAGGTATAGGCAGGCAGGTGGTCGCAGGTTCAAATATCACATACATTGTTTTTGCAAGGTAGGAAAGGTAAAAATATTTGCATGGTTAATTTTTTATAGGCAGAATGTGAAATTGTTTGCGTGGTGTTTGCATGGCAAGTTTACAAGGTAAAAATGAAATTATTCACATGGTACATTGACATAAGGTTTTGAGGGCACATCTTCATCAAAGCAATTTTAGAGGTATGGTGATTTTATTCCTTCCTTAAGGTTTTTGGTTGAGCAAATATTTTGATGTTATGAGGAGGAGATATAAGGATTAAGTTCATGTGCATTGTTGAAAATATGTGTGCTGGAATTTGAGAATAAAATTGTGCTTTATTTTTAAAAGAAATTGGAAACACGTGTGCTAGGGTTCTGAACAAGTTGTGCATCATTGTTGAATGGAATTGGAAACACATGTGCTAGGGTTATGAAAAAGTTGTGCTTCATTATTGAATGATATTGGAAACACATGTGCTAAATTTTGAGAGCAAGTTTTGTGCATAATATTGATTTATATTGGGATAAACTTGTAAAGGTCATAGAGCATACTTGTGAAGTAATTTGTGCATTGGCTCTAAGTGATATTGGAAACAACATATTGTGAAATTGTATTGCATATCATTTTCTATGTGTTCTTGAACAATAATTTTGGGTAAAATATATCTGAAGTACTCTAATCAAAGAAAGTATTATGAGCAATTTTGAGCATGTGTTATGAGAAGTTTTGAGCAGAGATAATGGGTAGAGTTGAGAGTAGTTTTGTGAGTTGTTTTGAGCAGGCCTTTTGAGAAGGCTTGTGAGAAGTTTTTTGTAGGGTGTGGAGTATATTTGAGCAAACCTTGTGTGAAGGCTTGAGAAAAATTTGGGTAGAGTTGAGAGCAGGTTTGCGAGCTGATTTGGGCAAGTCTTATGATTAGGTTTGGTGTAAATTTAAGTAGAGTTGAGTAGGTTGTTGAGAAAAATTGAGCAAGCCTTGTGAAAATGCTTGGAGAAGATTTGAGCAAGCTTTGTGAGAAAGCTTGGGATAAATTTGGGTATAGTTGAGAGTAGGTTTATGAGCTGATTTGAGCAAGCCTTATCGGTAGGCTTGGTGTAGATTTGAGTAGAGTTAAGCAAGTTGTTGAGAAGAATTGAGCAAGCCTTGTGAAAAGGCTTGGAGTAGATTTGAGCAAGCTTGGGGTATATTTGAGTAGATTTGTGAGTAGGATTTGGAGAAAACTAGAGAAAAGGGAATAGAGTTCTCATGTGGATAGAGGTCCATGAATTAGATCATAGGGTATAGAGTTCTCCTATGGATAGATATCCATAAACTAGAGCAAAGGGGATAAATTTATTCTATGGATAGAGGTCCACAAACCAAAGTAGAGGGGATAGATTTATCCTATAGATAGAGGTCCACAAACTAGATTTAAGGGGATAGAGTTATCCTATGGATAGAGATCCACAAACCAGAAGTTGAGGGGATTGATTTATCCTATGGATAGAGATCCACAAATCAAATTTGAGGGGATAGATTTCTCCTATGGATAGAGGTCCATGAACCAGAGGTGAGGGGATAGAGTTCTCCTATAGATAGAGTTCCACAAAATTGAGTATAGGGGATTGGAGTATCCTTTTGGCAAAGGCCCATAAACATTGTAATAAGGAATTGATTCCCAAGAGATTCATTGAGAAAATTTAGAAGAAATATTTTCTCCATGGATGTAACCCACATTGGGTGAATCATGTTAAATATGTGTCTCATGTGTGTGAATTTGTGCATTTATTTATTACTGCTATTGATAATACTACTTTGGAAAGATATTGCAATTGATAACATTGGATAATATTATTTTGGAAAGAAAAGTAAAGTTCATCTTATACTGCTCACCCCCCGCTTAGTATAATATTGTGTTATTCAATTAGTATCAGAGTAGGTTCCTTCAAAAAATTCTAAAAACTTGAAGTAAGATATTATAGGAACATAGATGTCTTCTCAGAATGGATCTTCAAAAAATAAGGCTTCAATGTTTGATTGGAATAATTATACTTTTTGGAATATGAGGATGAACACTTATTTGATGGCATAGTGATATGAAACATGGCAATATATTGAGGATGGGTTCAAACCTTCAGCTACTCCTCTTACATATAAAGATAGAAGGAAACCATATGAAATTAATGCCAAGGCTATGAATGAAATATTGAGTGGATTACGTGAATCAAATTTTATGAAAGTTATGCATTGCAAATAAAAAAAATAAATGTGGGACAAATTGAAGCAAATATATGAAGGAGATAACAAGGTTAATTTGGCAAAAATTCAAACTCATAGGAGGATGTTTGAAGAGTTGAAGATGAAATATGAGGAAGATATTGCTAAAAACTTACTTCATGTTGATGAAGTTATTAATACCATGTGTGTACTTGGATTAGAAATTGAGCACTCTAGTGTTTCTCAAAAAGTATTAAGATCACTCCCTATGAGGTATGATGCAAAGGTTTCAGAAATAGAAGAGATGAAGGATCTCGATAAGCTGACAATGGATGAATTACATGGAATTCTCACAACTTATGAGATGAGGACAGAAAAATATCAAAATTCCAAGAAAAAGGTAGCATTCAAAGTTTCAAAGAAGACAAAAGATAAGCAATAAAAATCAAATGATGAGTCAAGCAGTGATGAAGAAGCTAACTTTGTGAGAAAAAATAAGAAGGGCTCAAGAAAATACAAAGATATGAAGATTGTGAAATGTTTTAACTGTGGTAACTTTGGCCACTATGCATCTAATTGTCCACAAGTTGGAAGTAGTAGCAGTGAAGCGAAACATTATTATAAGAAGAAGGAAGAAAGAAAATTCAAGTATGAAGAGAAAAACAAGTATGGTCAAGGCAAGCATGAGAAGAATATTTTTCAAAGGTACAAGAAGAGTTTCTATGTTGAAGAAGCAAGCAGTGCTTCAAGTGAAAGCGATAAAAATTTCTCAGATAGTGAAAAATAAGATATTCTATTTTTGGAAATAGAAGAGGAAGAGGACATTCCTATTGAAGACCAAGTAGAAGATGTTCCTGACCAAGTAGAAGAAAAATAAGATGCTCCTATAGTTGAAGACCTAGAGGAAGGTTCAAAAAAAAAGAAAAGAAACCATAGTTGATCTAGAAGAGGAACTTATTGTTGCTCTTAAAGAGTTTAAAAGAGTTAGAAAGAAGAACTCAATACTGAAGGCTCAAGTTCAAGAAGATGAGGAAACAAAGGTAAATCTACAAGATATCAAAAACTTAAAATTTAAGGTTGAAAAGGCAAGGATAATAGAAGAATTTATGGTTAAAAATTTAGAGGTAAAAGAGTTAGAATATGAAATATTAGAACATGAAGTGGTTTCTCTAAGGATGGAAGTGAAAGATTCTAATGACAAGCTGCATAGGGTTAGGAAAATTTCAAAAGCTTTGGATAACATTATCAAAGCACAAAGATCTTCATTTATCAAAATAGGACTAGGCTATGAAGAAAGTCAAGAGGTACAAAAAGGGGAGTCAAGATCAAAAGAAAATGAAGTCTTAGAGGAAGAGATTGAAGAAGAACCTAAGACCTATTTTGATAAGTTGAGAAGTGGAAGCATCATTGAGGAAGAAAATAATGCACAATAAATAAATAGGGATCATCATAGAGAAGTTAAATAAAAGACTAAAAGACCATATTTTCCACGTCAAGATGAATATTTCTTCCAAGGGCATTGTTTCTCATGTAATAATTTTGGTCACAAAGCTATAAATTGCAGGGTTCATGGTAGGAATGATTATGGCTTCACCAAAAGGAAATTGAATTCATTTGCACCTTTCAAGAACTACAACATCATGTGTTACAATTGCAATAATTTTAGACATAAATCAAGGTGGTGTAGAACAGTGTTTTAGGAACTTCCAAAGACAAGCAAGACAAAAGTTTCTCAAATGGTCAAAAGGTTATGTCTACAAAAGTTTGGAAAAGGATTGAGAAAAATGAAGAGAATTGTAAGTTGGGAGTAGGTTTGCTCCCATCCCAAACCTAATCACATCAATAAGAGGAGGTGGTGAGGGGGCTATGCTAGAACATCATAATTTTAATCCCAAGGATCCCTTTTCCATTGATGTCAAAGGGGTAGATATTTCAATAAGGAGGAGAGAATTCAGTAAGGGGGGGTAGCTTCTCAAGGGGAGAAGTTTTGGAATCCAGTTGCACTAATAGAATATTTTTGTGTAAGGGTTGCCATCAATGATGAAGAGGGAGATTGTTGGAAACATTGAGCATATTGAGTTGTCATTGATGTTAAAGGAAAGTATGATATTCAAGGCATAAATATTCATCTAAGGTTGGATAATTATTAATGGTAAAGAAATTGTAGAAATAAAAGGTTTATAAGATTTATTTTTAAATATTATAATAAGGATAAATAATTTTAAATATTTGGATTGAAACAAAAAAAAGAAAGGGTTTAATAGAAAAAGTAAAGAAAATCATTTGGAAAAGTTTTGAAGGCAATATTATAATATTTATTAAATATTATAATATAAAAGTTTAAAAAATCAAGAGGTGCCAAAAATATTGGAGGAAATAATTTTATAAGTACCAAAATGCATATAAAAACATATGCACCAACATCAAAGCATAGTATAGAGAAGCATATTTAATGGGACAAAATTTTTATTTTTGCAAGGTTGAAGAAAATTCGCTAATTGTTAATCCATTCATGAGTTTCGTGGTTCGTGGAAGGAAGAGAAGGGAAAATTTTACATGTGTTTCAAAGTAGATACAAATACAAAATATAAGAGGGCAGCATGTTTGATATCCCATCTAGAGGACCAGCCTAGATGGTAGGCATCCTTGCGCTAGGGCATTGGTAGACAACAGGTTGTAGGGTCAAAACTCATCGAGACTCTTTTGCAAGGTAGAGGACATAAATTGTTTGGTTGAGCTCGCAAGGTGGAAGATAAAGGGAAGTTGTTGCATCATTGGTTTCAAGTGGGTGGCTAGCCCAACTAGTCACTAGGCTAGCACTAAGGCACTGGCAAGTAGGTGGTCATAGGTGCAAATCTTGTGGATGCTATTTTTGCAAGGTAGGAAATGTAAAAATATTTGCATGGTTAATTTTTGATAGGAAGAAGGTGAAATAATTCACGTGGTGTTCGCATGGCAAGTTTGCAAGGTAGAAAGGAAATCATTCACGTGGTACATTGACATAAGGTTTTGAGGGCACATATTCATCAAAGAAATTTTAGAGGTATGGTGATTTTATTCCTTCCTTAAGGTGTTTGGTTGAGAAAATATTTTGATGTTATAAGGAGGAGATATAAGGATTAAGTTCATGTGCATTGTTGGAAATATGTGTGCTAGAATTTGAGAATAAAATTATGCTTTATTGTTGAAATAAATTGGAAACACATGTGCTAGGGTTGTGAACAAGTTGTGCATCATTGTTGAATGAAATTGGAAACACATGTGCTAGGTTTGTGAACAAGTTGTGCTTCATTGTTGAATAATATTGGAAACACATGTGCTAAGGTTTGAGAGCAATTTTTGTGCATAATCTTGATTGATATTGGGATAAATTTGAAAAGGTCATAGAGCATATTTGTGAAGTAATTTGTGCATTGGGTCTTAGTGATATTGAAAAGAACATATTGTGAAATTGTATTGCATATCATTTTCTATGTGTTCTTGAACAAGAATTTTGGGTAAAATATGTCTGAAGTACTTTAATCAAATAAAGTGTTATGAGTAGTTTTGAGCATGTGTTATGAGCATTTTTGAGCATAGATAGTGGGTAGAGATGAGAGCAAGTTTGTGAGATATTTTTAGCAGGCATTTTGAGAAGGCTTGTGAGTAATTTTGTGTAGGGTGTGGAGCAGATTTGAGGAAACCTTGTGTGAAGACTTGAGGCAGATTTTGGTAGAGTTAAGAGTAGGTTTACAAACTAATTTGGGAAAGCCTTATGAGTAGGCTTGGTGTATATTTGAGCAGATTTGAGAAAGTTGTTGAGCAGAATTGAGCAAGCCTTGTGAAAATGATTGGAGTAAATTTGAGTAAGCTCAGGGTATATTTGGATAGAGTTGAGAGCAAGTTTGAAAGCTAATTTGGGAAAGCCTCGTGAGTAGGTTTTGTGCAGAGCAGAATTGAGCAGGTTGCTGATTAGAATTGAGAAAGCCTTGTAAAAAGGGTTGGAGCATATTTGAGCAAGCTTGGAGTAGGTTTTAGCAAATTTGTGAGCAAGCTTGGAGTAGGTTTTAGCAAATTTGTGAGCAAGCTTTGGAGTGAACTAGAGCAAAGGGATAGAGTTCTCCTATGGATAGAGGTCCACAAACTAGAGTAGATGGGATAGATTTCTACTATGGATAGAGGTCCATAAACCATAGAAAATGGTATAGAGTTCTCCTATGGATAGAGATCCAAAAACTAGAGTAGATAGGATAGAGTTATCCTATGGATAGAGGTCCATGAACCAAATTTAAGGGGATAGAGTTCTCCTATGGATATAGGTCCATGAACCAGAGTTGAGGGTATAGAGTTCTCATGTGGATAGAGGTCCATGAACCAGATTTGAGGGTATAGAGTTCTCCTATGGATAGAGGTCCATGAACTAGATTTGAGGGGATAGAGTTCTCCTATGGATAGAGGTCCACAAACTTGAGTATAGGGGATTGGAGTCTCCTTTGGGTAGAGGCCCATAAACATTGTAATAGATAATTTATGCCCAAGAGATTCATTGAGAAAAATTAGAAGAATGATTTTATCCATGGATGTAACCCACATTGTATGAACCACATTAAATTTGTGTCTCTCATGTGTGTGATGATTTATACATTGCTTTATTACTTTTATTGACAATACTACTATGAAAAGATATTGCAATTGATAACATTGGATAATATTGTTTTGAAAATAAAATTAAAATTTTATCATATACTATTCACCCCCCTTTGAGTATAATATTGTGCTCTTTAATTGACATCAGAGCGAGTTCCTTCAAAAAAATTCTAACAACTTGAAGGAAGATCTTACAGGAACATAGATGGCTTCTCAGAATGGATCTTCAACAAAAAAGGCTCCAATGTTTGATGGGAATAATTATGCTTTTTGGAGTATAAGGATGAAGACTTATTTTATGGCACAAGGATATGAAACATGGAAATTTGTTGATGATGGTTTTAAACCTTCAGCTACTCCTCCCACAAGGATAGCAGAGTTAATCAGAATTGAGCAAGCCTTGTGGAAAAGGCATGGAGCATATTTGAGAAATATTTGTGAGTAAGCTTGGGGCATATTTGAGTAGAGTTGTGAGTAGGATTTGGAGTAAACTAGAGCAAAGGAAATAGAGTTATCCTATGGATAAAGGTCCACAAACCATAGTAGAAGGGATAGAGTTCTCTTGTGGATAGAGGTCCACAAAATAGAGTAGAGGGGATAGAGTTCTCCTATGGATAGAGGTCCATGATGAATAACATAAGCTTATATTGAGAGGGGGGTGAACAGTATAAGACCACATTTTACTTTTCTTTTCAATTCAATATTATGCAGTGTATAGATAGCAATATCAATAGCAGTAATCAAAGCAATGCATAGAACACCACACACAATAAAGACACTAATTTTAACGTGGTTCACCCAATGTGGGCTACCTCCATAGAGAAAATATTTCTTCTAAATATTTCTCAAATAATCTCTTTGGAAATCCTTCCCAACTACAATGTTTATGCACATTTATCCAAAGGAGATGTTGATCCCCTAATATCAAGTTTGTGGATATCTTCCACAAGAGAAATCTTTCCCTTTCTGCTCTAGCTAGTGATCTTCTAGAAGACTCTGTCTCTCTACTGCACTGACTGTTGGATCTCTCTCCACTTGAAGACTCCTCACTCAGAAGATCTATCTTCAATTGTCCTTGTTGCTGGATCTCTATCCATTGAGAACCTATCCTCTATACTATGTCACCTCTAAATATCTATCAATAGGCTCACTCAGAACCTTCTCAAATCTGCTCAATAGGTTCACTCAAAATCTACTCAAATCTGCTCAACAGGTCCACTCAGAACTTGCTCAAATCTTCTCAATAGGTCCACTCAGAACCTACTCAAATCTGCTCAATAGGTCCACACAAAACCTATCCAAATCTGCTCAATAAGCTCATACAAAACTTGTCCAAATCTACTCAATAATTCCTCTCTAGGACTTTCTCAAATCTGCATGCATACTTCCACAAAATCTTACACAAAATTAGTCCACAAGCCTTCTCAAAGACTTGCCTCAAACATATAGAATCATAAAGAGAATTTTTAGAGGCTCAATATGTTCTATACTCAATGCTCAATCAATATCTCAACTCAATCTCATAGAAGCATAAAGAGAATTGTTAGAGACTCAATATGTTCTATACTCAAATCCCAATCTCAACTCAAATCAATATCATAGAAGCATAAAGAGAATTTTTAGAGACTCAATATGTTCTATACTCAAATCCCAATCTCAACTCAAATCAATCTCATAATGGGATTCAACAACAATGCTTATAAACAAGGTTTAATCACAAATCTCAATTTAGAAAACCTTAAAGTATTAAACCAACAAATCTCAAAAAGGTTAACCACAATCAATCCTTTTCTCTCCAAAGATATTTTCAGAAATCAATCACCCACATAAGTCAATGAAGAATATTTCCCATACATTTTTTATGCCTTATGAGTTGTCCATTAAATCTGCCACACTCAACACACTTTCTTTTTCCAATCTCAACAAGGTTTAGTGGTCATGAGTAATAACACAATAATCAAAATAATATCTCAATAACACCTTATTACTCCTACTCAATAAAAATGCACCAAACCCTCTTATGCAAGAAATCATCCCTCAAAAGAATGAATCGAACTTATTTTTGGAACTCCTTGACAAAACCAAAAATATCTTCTTGCACACACTTTATTTCTCCCTCAAAGCAATCTAAACAAGTAGCCCTCAAAAATAGCTTTCCAATGATATATAATATGATATACTTCCACAAATAAAATCAACAAAAATCTTTATCTTTCCTAGGGCATACCATAACCTTATTTCTCCTTAGGCAACCTTGGAAGAAAAATAAAATATTAAACAAAAAATAAATTTACTTGCCTTACCCTCAGCGGGATTCGATCCCCCGACTATTTTCTTCCCAATGCCTTAGCCGCAACTAAGCCATCATTGGGCTATGCATTAGGACGTGTCTAAAAGGGCACACCCACCATGTAATATCTTCAAATAGTGAACCTCTGAAAAACAACAAGCACGTAGAGCACTTCTTCCTTGCAATCCAAAAAATATACCTCACACAAATTAAACTTAGAACCTCCTCCTTAGCACCGAGCCAACATACCACTAGGTCACGCTGGACTTTGCGCTTAGGGCTTCTGAATATTCGTAGCTTTAACATTTACAAAAATTGTAAGGCTTTCGAAACAGAAATCTCTTTCGCATACACTTCGAAAACAATAGAAAGGGATACTTGGTAAATGAACTTTTTTGGCATTTATATAATGCCTTTTGCCTTCCTTAGCATCACGTTGGCACTTTGAATGAATTCGATGTCGACGTGATTTAATTTATAATAAGTTTAAGTTTAATTTTAAATTTAAATATTATAAATTAAAATCAACCTTAGATCTTTGTCTTAAAGAGCCAACCTTGGATTTAATAAAACCTTAGAACCTTGTCTTAATGCCCAACCTTGGTATTATTTATAAAATTTAAATTCCTTGTGAATTTAAATGATTTATAAATAATTATTAAACCTCCTTTTTAAATTTTGCAATAACCCATCTTGGGTTTTTATAAACCAATAATTTAACCTGTGCTCCCAATAATATTAAAATATTATTGAGCCTTTTTCCTTTCACTTTTGCATTGATGAAGATTTTTCCTGGATGACTTGGGCGACCTTATTTCTTACCAGATTCCTTGATATGAGTGATAAATCTATCAGGTGACATAAATGACAACTCTAACTTAAAGGACTCAAAATGTCCAACACATGAACCAAAGCAGAGGGGATAAAGTTCTCCTATGGATAAAGGTCCACAAACCAGAGTTAAGGGGATAGATTTCTCCTATAGATAGAGGTCCACAAAGTAGATTTGAGGGGATAGATTTCTCCTATGGATAGAGGACCATGAACTAGAGTTGAGGGGATAGAGTTATCTTGTGGATAGAGGTCCATGAACCAGAGTTGAGAGGATAGAGTTATCCTATGGATAGAGGTCCACAAACTTTAGTATAGGGGATTGGAATCTGCTTTGGGCAAAAGCCCATAAACATTGTAATAGGGAATTGATTCCCAAGAGATTCATTAAGAAAATTTAGAAGAAATATTTTCTCCATGGATGTAACCCACATTGGTTGAACCATGTTCAATATGTATCTCTCATGTGTGTGATTATTTATGCATTGCTCTATTACTGCTATTGATAATACTACTTTGGAAAGATATTGCAATTGATAACATTGGATAATATTGCTTTGGAAAGAAAAGTAAAGTTTATCTTATACTATTTACCCTCCCCTCAATATAAGCTTATGTTCTTCACATTTTGGTTTTCAAGACCTATTTGGCTAGCCTTCTCTTGCTCTTCTATCACCTTTCTTTTATCCCTTTTTAGATAGTTTTTTGGGCTTGTCGCCTAGCATTTTTTGAGGTTTTAGCTCAAAAAATATAACATATACTTCCTCCTCATTCCACATGACAAAAATCTACTTTAGATAAAATTTTGAGTTAGGAATATATGGGGGAGGAGAGGTTTGGTTCTATGCTTGCGTTTTTGCCTCTAGATGAGGGATGGATTCTTGGATAGACACTATTTCATATAGAATTGTCATGGTTTACCCAGAGTTCCTCCTAAAGTATATATTAGAAGGATAGAAATGAATGAAAATGAGGTACCATGCATTAGTGTCCTCAACACAGTTATTTTGCATAGGGACTATCTGTATTAGTGCTAGGAAGAACTTTCTATAGTGGAAATGGGAATAGAACTATTTTTTGATTATGGATCTAGACCTAGCTAGCATATTTATTGGTTTGAAATTAAGGTCTATAATGTCCGTTTTGAGGGGGTCTATAGCCTTTATTATTCTAATGTAAGAGAGGCCTCAAATAATTTGAATGTCAAATTCTCTAGGTATTTTGCTACCTTTTGAGGGTTATGACTTCATTATAGATCATATTTAGTAAATTCTTCATATCCTCTGATTCAGAGGAGTAAGGATCTTTTGCATGGTGCTCAAGAGTAGGAAAGGGAGTAGGGGTCACAACTGAATTCACAACAGGAGTTGGTTGAAAATTCATAGGAAGGAAAATTTAAGGGGTCTAGGAGCTAGCATTCCTATCTAAATTTAGTCATTCTTAGTCTGGATGGTTATGCCATAAGCTATTGGAAAGGAATTTCCTTTTAATTTTATCATCATGGCTATTTTTTAGTTGAAAATTTTCAAATAGTAGATAAAAGCCATACCTAGGAAGGGTCAAATATTATCAATAATCCTATACCAGGTCTTATGATACTGGGTATTTAAATTATATATGGCCTCCATAGGAGCTCTTTTAATAATTAACAATTGCTCCAAGAGAGATACACCATTTGCCTTCTTTCTTCATCTAACCACCAACAAGTTAGAAAGTTGATCCTAAATTTTTATCGAGTATGAAGCGAGGTTAATGTACCACTATAAAAAATTCTCTTTAAAATTTATGCTAGTAGTCTCAATGCCACATTCTGCTAGTAGTCTCAATACCACATTCTGCTAGTAGTATCAATGCCATATTTTACTCTTTGATTTTATGCAATGTACATAGGTTAACCATGTGATGTAGGTGCTTTGATGGCATAGTTATATCTTCCTCGATGAAGTAGGGTAGGGACTTTAGGGTTGAAACCAAGATCAAATCCCATGTAGCTAGAGGAATAGGTGGAATCATAGGGGTTATGTTATTCTAGGATGGATATCTTATTTGGGGTTGCTTTTGTGGTGTGGCTATGCTCTAACATTGGCCTCTCCTCAAAATTATGTTGAAAGGTGGCACACCAATACTCACTTATTTTCTCTTATAAAAGATCTAGTTAGATATTGCACTCATCTATTTTTGGGTCCTTGGTTCTCAATGGATTCATAATGTGGATAGCCTCTTTTACTTAAATAAGCAAATGAAACTTGAGACCTTCACCAGATAAAATTTATCCCAATTGTAATTTTTCATGGGATCAAGATCAATAAAATTTGTGGGATAAATCAAATTAGAGTGGCCCCACCCAACATACCATTAAACTATTGTCATATTAGAATGTCATGGTCATATATTGTATATGGTTGAATGCACCCGACACTTATGCCTTACATAGAGTAACATAGTTAGAAGTCCTTTAAACAAGGTCATCTCCTTATAACATGTGATATTCAATGCTCACATACCTAAATTATTTCTTTATCCAAAGGAAAAGAGAAGAAAAAAAGAGAAAACAAAGTCCTATACTAATAGAGGTGATGTGCCAAGATTATAAAATTCTTCTATATGCTAATGGGATGAATTAACACATGAATCATTTTCTAACAACTAAAATTTAAGCATATTTTGATCTAGCATAACATTCACATAAATTTATACACTTAGGAGACATAGTAGAATGAGATTAGACACAACTTATTATATATCATAACATCTCATACATGTATGCTAAATCAAAATAGGCTTGATGCTAAAAACAAAATGACTCAAGGCTTGAGTATAGACTAATACAAGAGAAAAATAAAAGAAAATTTATATACAAGGCTAGATATTAGGAATGAATAGACAATTACTCAATGCCTTACAATATCTATTGATTCACTATTTATAGGTAAAATTAGGGAGTCTTCCCCTTCAAAATGATGCAAGATGCCTTATTAGTTACATGTTGGGGAGCTTCCTACATTCAACTTGTTGTTCATATCAAGGTATTTGGATCTAAAGTCATCAATGATGAAGAAATTGAACCTCTATATGTGTAGCTACCATGATTATTACAAATACTTTTACTGGGAATTCCCCAAGGGAGTAAGGTGTAATATTCTTTTATAATCAATTTTGTAAGGGTCGAGGTCTTAGGGACTAGACCTTTTTTTCCATGATTTTAATATCTATCACTTCCATAGAGTGGCATTCCTAAGTGGTGCAAGTAGGTGGGCTTAAGTCTCTTTTGTATCTATTGTCTTTATGGGCTCAATCGATTTCCCTAAAAAAATTTGTGTGAAATTTTACTACACAACAGGTGATTCTATTATCTCTACTTCAATTTTTTTGCATAGGTTTGGTGAAATATGAATTAATCCCTTGTGTAAGGATTTAACAAAGACTAAAATCTATCAATTTAAAAACTATCATGTTCATTATTTTATTTCTATAAATGTTCATTCTTGTATTGCATTGATCTAATCTAAGCAATAATCCATTATTGGCTCATTGTCTATTTCAAATTCTCTAGTTATACTAGGACAACTTCTAAAAGTTGTAATCCTAGTCAACACTATAATTCTACCTATATTTGGGCTCGTTCCTACTATTTTTATAGTCCTTGAGGACTGTTTGACCTATAAATCTATTGTTATACCCAAATTTAGGAGTTTTATTGGTAACCATGACTACCTCAAAATATGGTGATCTTGGTTAGAGTTGATTGATTGATTTGTTCAGACAATTAGTTAAGGTTTAGGGCAGATCCAGTAGAGTTGATTTGAGATTGAGTCAATACTTAATTTAAGGCTTGAAGATAGAGATTCAAAATATATTTGTGCTAGATTGATGGACTATTTTTACTGCAAATTAGAGGATAGATATTAAGGATAGATTTTGTTACAAATTTGAGGATAGGTTTGTGCTAGACCAGAGACATAGATTAAGCAGATTTGTGCTATAATGAAGGATTATGTTTAGTGCATATTTGATACAGGTCTTTGGAGGTGACAAAGCAGAGGATAGTAGTCTCCAGTGGATAGATATCAATCAGCCAGGGTAGTGAGGATAGGTCTTCTAAGAAAGGATAAGAGTCTTTAGTGGAGATATATCCACAATCTAGTGTAGTGCAATATTCTTCTAGAGGATCACTATCTAGAGCAGAGGAGAAGGGGTTATCCTATGGATAGAGATCCATGAACTTGATTTAGGGGATTGGTGTCTCCTTTGGACAAAGATCCATAAACATTGTAATAGGTAAAGGATTCCCAAGATATTTATTAAGAAAATATTAGTGAAATATTTTCTTCGTGGAGTAGCCCACATTGGGTGAACCACGTAAATTGTGGCGTCTCTATTTTGTGTGGTGATTTGTGCATTGATTTGATTACTATTGTTGATATTGCTATATACACATTGCATAATATTGATTGAAAAGAAAAGTAAAAAATGGTCTTATACTTTTCACCTCCCCTCTCAGTATAAGCTTGTGTTTTTCATATACACTCCACATTGAAAGTTTGAATAGATTTTTAAAAATTGTGCCAGCCTAAAAGTTTGAATAGGATGCACTAATATCTGTTCATGCTAGCAAAAATTTTAATAGCAAGTATTTCACTAGTTTCTTTTTATGTTTATCAATAATTGAGTATCTACCTTTAGAATACATTTTTTAGCTGGTATTATGTCCCTCTCATAGCCAATACAAGAAATAACCTACTTCAATGCTTGATATTATTTTTATAGATGTGTAAAATTTGATCTTGTCACTTTCTTCTTTGTGAAGAAGAATGTTGGTCTCCTCACCTTCTTCTCTGCAAAGAAGAAATGTTGGTCTCCTCACCTTCTTCTATAGCTAGTGAATCTGTGGTGATTGATTTAATTGTATACAACATTGATTCTCCTTGTAAACATCACTCAACATTTCTATTCATCTTCTTCTAGAGATGCTTAGCTAATGTTCTTATTTTAATTTTTTGTAGATATTATATGATGCTCTCCTTATATTGGAGATGTTGGTAATATCTACTTCTAATATTTTTTTGATGCCTTAGAATTATCTCCTTCTAATATCCTAATGATGCCTTAGTATTGTCTCTTGTTGATGTTGGTCTTGATAGCATTATTTGTTCTACTAGCTCCTCAATGATGCTTAGTCTTATATCTATGCTATCCTTGTAAGGAAGCATCTTGATAATGCTTAACACAATTCAGCTAGAAATGATTAACTTCATGTCTTCAAATAGAAACACTCAAATGGCATTCAATATTCTCTCTACTTAGAAACACTTAACTCTTGTCCATATTTTCTCTAATGGTTACTCCTAGTGTAGACACCTAAAACGCGTCATGTCGAGGGCAACTACTCATATGGACATGCTACAAAATCATATGGAGGATATTGGATAAACTCCAAGATAGAGTTGTGGTTCTAACCACTCAATTTAGGCATTTTGGCCTAAGAAGTCTAAACCGTAGCCTAGGCCTGCGATCTCTAGTCTAAACCGCGGTTGACACCTACAGTCTGTAGTCTGGACCGCAACTATGACCTATGGTCTTAACTAAAGTTCAATTAGGCCTTCCATCTGATCCAAATCGATTGGAACGATCGAAAGATCTAGAATGAGGTAGTTGAAGGATAAAGATTCCAGAGGCTTCCATCCCAACTGTCCCAACTACCCTTCTTGGTCTTGGCTTCTCCATGAAGCCACCCCTAGACCTAGGGGCATGCTATAAATACCCCCCTTTGAATTGGGAGAGAGAGAGAATTAATTGATCAAGAGAGTAGCGAAGCCCTGTAAAATTGCATAATGAATCTATGCGTTTGAGAGCCCCTTTGCTATTCACCTAAAGACCAATTAGCCATGGATGCCCTAGGTTCCTAGGAGATTCAAGAAACATAAATCCTAGAAAACTAAGGCCCTTCATAGTGATTGGACCACCAAATATGTCAAAGGACAACAAAGGTGACCCTTGAACATCAATTTGGATAAGGAGGTCAAGCCCACTACCCCTAATTCTGAGGGTAAAGTTATCAGAGGTCAAACCATGGCTGTCAGCCACGGTTCATAGTGTAGACCACCCACCATAGCTATGATTTGCAATAGGTGACTGATTACCTTACTTTCTTTGCTTTTGACCGCATAGATTAGTTATATTAGTATTTTCATAGGTTTCATTGCATTTTAGAGAAACTATTACCGTAGGAATTAGTCATTCCATGCATTGTGTTAAGTAGGATTATATTGGATCTTTTATGCACTTTATTGCTCCTAACTTGATATTTGATCCATGCATCATTTGCTTATTTATGTCCTTCATGTTGTAGTATAATTCTTGATCAAATTAAAATAGTTTAAAGTCTTTCTTTATGTTTTCTTGTTTTACTATTTTAATGGAATTTATATACATATTTTCTTAAAGGGCCTCATCACGAGAGGCTATTAATATTTTTAATCGTGTGCTATTGTTTCTTGTTTGCAAGGAGATATGTGCAAGAGGAGCTTATGTCATAATCCTTCCACATCGTGAAGAAGGGGGTCAGCTCCACCCCAAAGCAGTTTGTGACTAATCAATAGAGCACTATAAGTGTGCCTACCCTATTGAGGGTATTGACAATTGTAATATCAGTATCATCTTCCAAGTGACCCTAAGAGGGCATTTTTGTAATCAAAGCTCATTCAGATATTAATACAAGAAACCTTACTTACATTGTTTGTATTCAATTTAAGTACTTGTGTGAATCTTTATGTTTTTATGATGATATAGATCAATACAGTAGCTAGGTACACGCTCCGTGGTTAGGTCAGATGGTGATCACGACGGAACTCCACATTTCTAGCCCTGAGTTTTGACTTTTCTTGGCTTTTTCTTATCTCAGACACTAACCGTAGCTTTCAGCTATAGTTATTTTTTGGCCCATGGTTATAACTTGTGACCACTACTACAGCTTGCAGATCGGACCTACGGTTAATAGAGGAAAAGGCAGACAGTAGGAAACTCAGTGGGCAACAGAGCAAGAGCTAATGTAGGCCCTAATTTCACTATCTGTTTGAAATTTTTTGCTCTGTGTTTTTCCATAAAGCATTAAACTGTTGCAAACTAGGAACTTAAATAAAAAAAATTCAATGAACAAGTCTTAGTTGGTTTCCATTTTCCTTTCATTAGAAAGGCGTTGGTGGGAAAAAAGAACCTTTGAGTGCAGTCCGCCCCTAAATACAACGACCTTGATAGAGATTTCGTGTTTTTTGCATGCTTGAGGCCCAATTAGTGGCCATGTCATTGTAATTGCATCATCAAAATATCATATAGGACATTAGCATGCATTCTTTCTGAATTTGAAACATTCCTTTCTTTTCATGCATATCATGTAGGAATGATCATTATGCTCTTGTATGCATTTGTAATTTTTACAAAGTAAAAGGAAACACATACACCACCTGGCACTTAAACGCTAGTGAGTTGGGCTTCATCTCCAACCACTAGTAGGGTTCAACAAAGGTCGGCGTAATTTCCATCCGTTGGCCCAAATCCCACGTACCTTGTGTTACTAGACCATACTAGATCCAAGATCCTTTTGTACCCTAAAAAATTTGCATATACTCCTCTTCAGGTGGTATGACGCTGATTGGGGGAAAATGGGTGAGGAATTGGGAGGACATGTGCCCCCTGACCATGTGTGGGTTTCACTTCCACACATTATAGGTTGGTTTACATGACTTGGGTTTCATCACCAAGTTGTCGAGCTGCGGGTATACAAGTGAAAGCAAATTTAACTGAGTATAAAATGCAACAATCTTTCAAAACACATGAGAGTTTCTAACACTAATACAACACATCTGAAAACAACATCAAACAGTTTAGGGCTCACAATAAAAATTTAAAAGGATATAATCATCATTTGTAAACCTTGTTTGCATAATAAAACACATCTAGATGTTAGGTACACAAATGGTGAATACACAAGGTGATCGACAAAGGTCTAGGACCGATGCCCATAATCAACCCCCAATTGGTTCACAACAACATGTTTCGAGTCCTCATACACATGAGTGAACCGAATGATGTTTGACGAGCATTAGATGCGACAACTCGACATGAGGAGATCTCGTTGAGCAGAACCCCGATAGATGAGCTTCATTACACTCCTCTAGGTACAGGACTGAGTGTAGAGCTTCTCAGCATGAGGATGCTCTACTCCAAAGCCATTATCGATACCGCACTGCACACGCGTCCATGGGATTGGTCAAGGAATATGTTGTGTAGGGGACCAAGTTGGTTCCCATACGTACTAGGTCCAAAGGAGGTTCTAACCTTCCACAGTCAGAATATAGACAAATCAAATATTTGCCCATTTAGGGGCAAGAGGACAGGCTCGCTTTCGAGCATAGGTCCAGCCATACTCCCGTGCATGGCCCACCATGCAAGATCACCATTGATATATCAAAGGTGGGAGCTAATGGAACACCATCGCATGAGCGATGGAGGTCTATACAGTTAGATGGTCTAGGTAGTATTCTTGAGCAGCTAGGCTGCAAGCCTATAGCTCTACCCACTCGTGCTCCGAGTGAACATAGCGATAATTGTATCAAGATCACTAGAGAGCATGGAGAGGCTTCTAAGTGCCCTCATGTCACACGTCCACCATCAACACATTTTTTTGATGGGTACAGAACCCATAAGGTAGCTCGCACGGAGCATACACACCAGAGGCCTCCCACGGTCGACCAGATTGACAGATCACATAGACTGGTATCTAAGCAAAGACGTCAACTTATCCAAGATCAGTTGGAGGATGCTTGCCTAGAGAGGCAACATATTGAATATGAAAATCTTCAAGAGCAATGCATGCACTAGGAGCGTATTCTAGCTCAGAAGGAGCACATAGAGTAGGAGGATCGGCTAGCCAAGGTAGGCCTATACCCTCATAAGGAGTATAGAGAGTGTGTACATAGGATGGTTGTGTCCCTAGTAAATATGCACAAGGAGCGTAGAGATGCTCGTACTCATTTTAGTGCCCAACAGAGGGAGCGACTGTCATAACTCAATGATCTTATACAGAGGTAGCATGAACATGTATATGTAGATGGATACAACCAGGAGTATCCTGAGAGTTACCAAATTGAGGAGGAGGAAGAGCCATGTCCTCCACCTCCCCCGAAGAAGACATTTCCTCCTACACTGCCTCCACGTCAGCTTAGGGAGGGCTTTTTGTCTTCTGAGGGATACAAGGTTTTGGCCGATAAGGTCAAAGCAATAGAGAGGCAAGGCATGACTATGCAAAAGCTGACACTGAGGAAGATACACAATGGACCTCTATACTCCTCGGTGCCTACGCCTCCATATCTTGAGCATTTTGATATGCCCAAGTTAGTAAAATTCAAGGGTGGTGAGGATGCCCAAGAGCATGTTATGAGTTTTTTGGATGCTTGTTTCCAGATAAAGAGTCATGATGCCTTGTTGTTGCGCACCTTCACTACGACACTCTCTGGACCAGCTCGAGAGTGGTTCAACTAGCTGAAGGAACACATTATTACTAGTTTCAAATAGTTAGTCGATGCATTTCTTGAACGCTATTCATTTGGCATCAAGAAATAGGCCAACATTTTTGATTTGGCTGCACTAGCTCAACGCGACAACGAGCCCACCAAGAAATATGAAAAGAGATGGTGTATAATAATGGCAAAGCTGCCATTCCCTATTCCTACAACAAAACTAACATGAATGTTTACAAAGAGTTGTGCCAAGCACATCTCGCTACTATTGCAGTTGCAGTAGTATGCTATATTCGAGGAAGATATGGCGCAAGCCAAGGTGATCAAGGACATCAAGTTGCAAGAAGGCAACTTGAAGCTCAAGACCAAGAAATAAGGGTTTAAAAAGAGTACTATGAAGCAACAGGGCAAGTAGGCCCACGCGAATCAAGTAGTACTAAAAATTGGAGGAGAGGATAAGGGACAACAAAATCCTAATTATCGAGCCCAACCTCCTCTTGTGCGTTATGAGACATGCAAAAACAACTATAAGGGTAAAAATAGAGAGAAGCGCCCACCTCGCCAGTTCACACCTTTGACGAAATTGATGACTTCGATTTTCCATCAACTATGCGAGGCCAAGGCCATGCGATTACCCTAGGTCAAATTAATAGATCTGAATGTACCAAAGTCGAAGTGGCATCAAGATGATATGTTCTACATATTCCACAAAGCGAAAGGCCATGACATCGAGACATGTTGGTCCTTCAAACATATTGTGCAGAACATGATAGAAAAATGAGAGCTTGTAGTACCAGGCAATCCATAGGCATCCGACAACAGAAACATGGGGATTTTCAAGAATCCACTACCTAATCATGAGGCACCTCGTAACAATGCCAACCAGGTCAATCAAGTGAGAATCGAACCACCTACCCAGGGGTTCGTAGGCATGGTCAATGTTGTTACTAGACACGAGAGGTACGATCAACCGAATCAACCTCATGCTCCCATTAGAATACAAGCTACACTAGATCAACGACCAGCTCAAAACATTCTAAGCCCACCAACTAGACCGGTGGTGACCATAAGGAGTAGGTTAGTTCAGAACCTGCAAACAATTCCTATGAAGTTGTCAATATATGAACTTATTCAACAGTCCCCTAGACACAGGGAGACTCTTATGGATATTTTGAGGTCCATTGAGGTACAGTCCCAAGATGGGCACGCATTTACAAATTTTTTGGTACATGTACTGTAGCACCCTAAAATTGGCGCAATAAAATTACAATAATTACATTCACCTTAGTAAATAATTTAAAATTCAAATTTAACCTCCCAAACCGCCCGTTAACCGTCGAGAAATCCGTTTCCCCCTTTTTCGTGCCATTTTTAGAGGTTGTTTTGACCGTTTGACGATATCGTCGCCGATCAGACGATATCGCCCTGCATTTGACGATTTCTTCTGGACTAGGACGTCCAGACGATCTTGTCGCAAAACTGATTTTGCAAAGTTGGATTCTGTTCCAACGGGTCTCCAATCTGGGCAGAAGCGTGTCTGCACCGTTGGGACCCTCCCCCATTGGAGATCTCCCAAATTGGGATGATCTCCAACCTCCTAACTACTCCCCTAAGCCTATTTAATCCTAAACTATTCCTTTAGCACCCCCTGGCCGAAATTCTCTGCAAGTTAACTCCATTCACGTTAAATCATCCCTATTCTTCATTTGCACTAGTTCCATATCAATTTTGTTGTAGGTACATCACTGTTCTTCAACCGAAGCCAGCACCTATCGTCGTCGATGAACCTGTTCAGATCGGAGGCGAACCTATCGAATTCGAGGCGATTTCGTACTGATGCGAGACGATCTCGACTGCAGTCCATATTAAGGCAATCAGTGCCTGAAGTTTGCCTTTCTCAACCTTTTCTCTGTCATTTTATTCTGCAAATTAGATAGTCTATTCAGTGTTTTATGTTATTTTGCATTTGGAGTTCACCCATTTAGATTAAGTGCATAATTAAATCCTAATTATCATCTAATTAGCATGATTCATTTCTGTCTCTGTGTTTAAGTTTCAGTTTGATAACATTGCTGCCATTTTATATCATTTCCCCTTGTTAGCACTGTAGTACTTTTTGTATTTTGCATCTGTTTTCGGTTTTGTAGGTCTCTGACGAATTCATCTGACGAATTCGTCAGATCTCAGATGATCTTGTCTGATTGCAGATGATTCTATCGAATCTCAGACGATCCAGACTGCTTCAACATCAAAATCTTCTTCAGACATCCGGATCAGGTATTCCTCATTTGCATTCTGTAATCTCTCTGTTTTTTGTCTTTAAACTTGTTTTCTGTATTCATGGAATTTGCATTTTCATATAGATTAATCTAGATTCATTCGGCCAAACCTAGGATATGAATGCTTAAGGTTAAAAATGAACACACTAAAACACATTCCAAAACCTAGGCGTGGAAGCTGCCGTTAAATGTTTCCTGGTGAACCCACCATCCGTCGAAAAATCATCAAAATACACCTCCCTTGAGAGGCGGGACCTTCGCAAAGTCCTCTCAGTCCGAGGTACCATGACATCCTTTTCCCATCCTCCTTCCGGGCATGGATCCAATAGCCTGAAGGTAGGGATGCGAAAAATTTGGAGCGATACATTTTGGTGAACCCGACGTGAATGCATCATAACCTTTTGAAAAACAAAACAAAAACAAAAAAAACAAAAACATATATAGAACAACTAAAACATAGATGCATTTTAAAACATTTAAGTTTGAAAACATGTTTAGATGGTAGCTCCTAAGAAAAGGTTAGCGGTTACTATAAACGTAGAAAATCAATTGGCAGCCATAGAAGTCAATTCTGTCCTTAGTGTGCCTGAAACAAGTAGAAATCAATTCCTGTGGAACGAACTTGATAGAAGACTTAGTCTCATCTCATCTAGGTCCACACAACTTAAGCAAATCAAGAGGCTAGTCCTAGATAGAATCCTGGATCCTCACCAACTAGTTTTTTATCATGAACTTCAGAGAGCCTGCCATAGATGGTTAGCCTATAGGAGAGCTCTAGTATCTTCAGAGTTGTTCACCTTCGAGGAATACCTCGAGAACGCAGCCATTGTGCACCAGTTCCTAGGTTGTGTAGAAGACCAAGAGGTTGTTCTTACAGATAGGGAAATATGGAATAGAGTTCCGCGAGCTGTGTTATATCGAGAGTATTGCCACGAGCTTTACTTTTATCAACCAACATCTGAAATAGACAACATCACTATAGCTCTTTTCATCAAATTTTTAAAAGAAAACTTTCAATTTGAAGAAGAACACTTCATGACTCCTGAACAACTCGAACCTATTAATGATATTCATAAATTGTTTATAGAAAACTAGATTATTACTTCAGTATTATTTCTTGCATTTATTGTGTTATTTGCTGTCTTTATTATATTGTTTCAAAAAAACTAAAAAACTAAAAAATCAAAAACTTAGCAAAAAACTTAAACATTTCATTTTTCAAATATTGTAGTAGGTATATAGTAAATATATACCTCTTAATTTGTTGCATATATATATATATATATATATATATATATTTTATATATATATTTGCTGAAATCAAAACTTAGCACCATGCCTAAACTTAGGAATGGTAAAGAAACTTTAGGAGAAGGAGAAGATTGGTTACAAGATACAACTAAAGACCCAAATGTCCTTCTTGGAGATTCAAATCCGGAAGGAGAAACTCTAGGTCAATCAGACGAAGACTTAGGTGAAGATAAGGAACAAGAAGGAAGTGTTAAAGAGGATGGACCCTCATCCCCTAGAGTAGCTCCAAATGGAACTATTGCCTTTGACAATGCAGAGCATTTCAAGAAATTTCTCATGGATAACATTGATGACCTTAATGTGGCAATTCGCCTTGATAAAGGGCAAATTAGTAACACTCAAGCAGCCATGGAATATATGTGCAATATGCGCACTAATCCCTTGTCTTTCATTGATCAAGAAAGTGACAAGGCTGGACCATCCAATACGGATATGGTCACTATGGCTCAAAACATGTCAAAACAACAAGGTTACCCAACCTCCTAAGGAACCTGTTATTCAACCTAAAATCACTCCCATACAAAAGAAACCTTCCTTCACTACTTTGTTCCGCCAAACTATTGAGCAATATGCTTCAAGTAAGCAAAAACCTAAAACAAAGCCAAATACAAACTTTCAACAATCCGGAATACAACATAATCCAACTTCAAAATTCCTCCATAATACTTTTCCTACCAATATTTTACACAACAGTAACATGGCATCTAATCTTCATGTTCCTCCATCATATGCCCATAACACTCATGTCAATGCCCTACCGAACCAATATGGGGGGCAAACTAGTAATCTGGAAGCCATGGTGAAACAATTAGCTTCACGTATGGACCAGATAGATCCCTACCGCCCCTCGTATAATTATCGAGAGATCTGTAGTCAACCTTTGGATCCCATAGTTGTAGCTCAACCATACCCTAAGCATTTTCCCATGCCCGTCCTGCCTATATATAAAGGAACCGAAGATCCCATAGAGCATCTTCGCATGTTTAGGATAGCATGTCACGACATATCGCATGACGACTTGCTATTACTAAAAATGTTCCCCAAAAGTTTAGGTGGAATGGCATTAGAGTGGTACTATCAATTGCCCACTCATTCTTTGAGAAACTTCGAAGAAACAATGGAATCATTTGTCCATCAATTTAGTGCCTACATCGAGAGGCATGTAACTATTAAAGACCTATACAATTTAAAACAAGACAAGGATGAATGCTTTGCCGATTTCTTAGCTAGATGGAGGCAATTGATAGGAAAACTGCACTTTGTGCTGCCTTATAGGGAAATGTTGGACATTTTCATCAACAATTTACAAGAACAGATATCTTATGAGCTATCGACTGCTACTTTAACTACCTTCGATCAAGCTATAGATTTAGCTCGAAGAGTAGAAGATGCCCTCATTAGGAGAGGCCAACTCAGGAAGAAGGATGATGAGAAAACATCCAGAAATCAATATAAAAACAAACAAGTTGTCGGTGACGGAGTCACTGACAGCAGAAACGTTGCTAATATCAATGCAACGAAGACAACAGAAAAATTCATATTGAAACCTCCTGACAAGCCTCCTCGAGAATTCACTAGATTAAACCAACCCTTATCAACTATTTTACCTCAATTACTCGAAAGAGGTTTGATCCAATTACCAGCCATCCGGGAACCTGATCCAACTATACCCGGATATAGAGCTGACTTGCACTGTGATTTCCATAGAGGACCTGGACATTCTACCAACGCTTGTAAAAGATTGAAACATAAAATACAAGATTTGATTGACAATAATGAAATGGAAGTGCAAGCCTTCCAACCTAAACAAAACCCTCCTAATAATACTCAAAAGACCATTCCTCAAAATCAAAATCAAAATGCCAATCAAACTCTAGACATATTTCAACACCCTTTACCAAGACATGGTAAAGAGGTAGCCAATCAAATCGAACATCATAATGTTCCCCCTCCTACCCGATATGTAGGAACCATTAGCGGACAATTACCTATTCAGGATCCTCAAATATTTGACACGACCTTATCCCTGGTTACGACCAGGCCCTTACATAATTTTCAAACTTCTGATTCTAGTGATATAGAATCAGATAGTGAAAGTGAACTAGACATTACTTCAAACCAATCAAATAGTTCTGAAAATGAATCAGACCCTATTCAACCCGTCACAGATGCTATGGTTCCAGAAGAACCATTTCCTAGAAGAGTCACTACTCGACCCTCTTCTAATATATTCCTTTCTAATGAAGAAGCCATTAATGCTCAACCGAGACCAGTTCAACGTCTTCACTATAACATTGTAGGTACCATTGGAGTCGTTACTCGACAACAAGCTCAAAACTCTCAACAAGAACCAAACCAGAATGATGGATCAGCTCCATTCGTTTTGAAAAACCCCAATAAAGGGAATCATGTTCCTACTGTTCAATCTAAACCCCCTTACAATATTAATGAGCAATTGTCCAATACTACGGCCAGAATTTCCCTCTTAGATTTATTAAGATCCTCTCCCACCCATAGGGATGAGTTGATGCTTACATTGAGCCAAATGATGGTACCTCAAAACATTCAACCTGAAGCTATGGCTAATACTATCATCACTCGAGAGATTGATTGTATTGACTTCCGGGATAAAGATATCCCACAACACAGTTTACATAAGGACAATCCCTTATACATTACTGCTTTAATTGGAGATGTAGCCATCAAAAGAGTTTTGATTGATAATGGCTCATCTCTAAACATTTGCACCTTTGACTTCTACCAACGATTTGGCTTTAGAAGTGATGAAATGAAGAAAACTGATATGATTATCAAAGCTTTTAATGACGAAACACAAGAAACGTGTGGAGTTATTACCCTCCCATTGCAAGTTGGCCCTAGAACCCTAGAAACAACCGTGTTTATTGTACATTGTCCAAGCATCGTACAATATACTTTTGGGTCGCCCTTGGATCAACGCCATGCGAGCGGTCCCCTCAACTTTACACCAATGTGTTAAATTTGAGTTTAAAAATCAGTTGGTCACTATTCATGGTGACCCTAGACCTTTTGATATGTGTGCTTTGGCAGAACCTGTTGGAGTGCAATTTTGCCCTGCCCTGTCATCCACACATCCTAGTTCTTATTTTTCATCCAAAACTGTGAAACATAAACCCATAACTTCACCTATTTCCCCTCCATTAATTTCATCCTCCTATATAGACCAACAACCCTCTAAACAAATCATTTTAGAACCTCAAAAAGATTTTAAATCTACAACCAATCCTTCAAGTTCTATCCCTATAAATTCAAAACCTGTAGACACATCTATCATACCTTCCACAGCTAAAGACATAGGTAATAAGCCTTCTACATCTTATGCCCTTTCTGATGAACTCTTACCAGATTTATCTACAACCTTAATATCAGAAAAGACAAATGTTTTCATGCAAGATTCAAACCTTTTAAATAACTTACCGCCATCTCCTCGTACTTTGGGCCTCCCACAACCTATGGGAAGTACTTACCAAGTCGGGAGTTGTGCCTTCATTTATAAAGGATATGACTGGGGAAGAATCCCTCGGAATATCAAAACTCATCATGAAGGATATGCTCGGTGTTATTTTACCAATGATTATATTAAAGCTAAACCCATGATGCTTAAAATGGGATATGAAGGGAAAGGCTTGGGACCTTCCCAAAATGGCATGAAAGAACCTTTCGAGGTAGAACCATGGCCTGCCCGCTGTGGCGTGGGCCTATTTCCTAGTAAGGGTCAACCCTTTCCTTTTGAGGATGATGATCATCTCATATGCTATCAAGATTATATGGATAGGCATGTTGATTTGCCTATTAAAAATCAGTCGTTTTCATGCAACATGCTGTCCATAGCATACCCTGAAATGATTGCTGACCCCGATGAAGAGTTGGAAGGAGATATCTTCCATGATGTCTCTGTTGAAGAGATGTTACACAATGGATTTTATTTTGATGGTTCTATACCAACTATAGCCCAACTTGAAGCCACTAATCCTCAGAATGACTTATCTAAATTAACCTTACAAGAATTACAAGAATTGGGCGTTTCACCCGCCCCACCTAACTTTGAAAGAGATCTACACATGGAGGTAGAAAATGTCATTAAAATTAATATTGGAACTGAGGATAATCCTCACATAATCAATATTGGATCAGAATTAAGCCAAGAAAAACAAGAACAATACATTGCATTCCTTAAAGAGTATGAAGATGTCTTCGCTTGGACATACGAAGATATGCCAGGTCTAGACCCTTCTGTAGTCATGCATCATCTAGTAGGAGATACCGAAGTAGGAGATGAATATGGGTAGCTCATATGAACTCTAAAACTTTGGAGCATCTCGCGTGTTACCAAAACAAGCTTAAAAGATCATATGCTAAAAAAGTTTGTCATCGCTCCTTTGAGATCGGTGACCTTGTTTTAAAAGAAAATAAAAAAAATACAAATGCAACTAAGGACATTAAAGGTAAATTCGAGCCCAATTGGCTTGGACCATACATTATTACTGCTAAATTTGAATCAGGAGCATACAAATTATCTACCTTAGATGGTAAAGAACTTAAAGAACCCATGAATATTTTGCATCTTAAACGTTACTATGCATAAATTTGGTCATTCTTCATCCTTGTATATATTTGTTTTCAAAATTTTTTATATTTCTTTCAAATTTATAAAAATCCAAAAACATCAAAAATATTCATAATCTTCAAAACTATCTATTGCATTTATTTAAAGCACTTGTTAAATTTTTTATGCTCAAAATCAAAAAAATAAAACCAAAAATCAAAATAATGATAAAAATATAATAACAACTATATGCTTGACTCTTTCGAAACCCAAATAAAGAAGAAAGCGAGAGTCAACAGTCTCAAAACTTCTCAAAAGTGTTTATATATATTTTCTTACAATTATTGCAGTTATATGTTTTAAATTATTTTTGGATAAATTAGCATTTATTTGGCATCCCTCACTTGCACACTCACAACAATAAATATCTTGATTTTATCTGGCATGATTACTAATCTCTCTTATATCAAAGTTCACAAAATTCAATTAAATAAAGTTTGAGCATAGAGAATTGATCTTGTTATTTACTTAAACCAAGCACATCTTTTCACAATAAAATGATTATATTTGTAATTTCCATGTTTTGCTACATAGTAGAACTGATTTCTTGAGCGAAAAGTTTCCCCTGCTATCCTATCATGCACATGGTCTAGAATCTTTGAGAATTGGCAAAAGGACAAGCTCACCCCTACCCGAAATAAAAATCCCTTGCTCTACAGCTAATCCGAGCAAGTATCCCTAGCAAAGAAAAAGAAAAGAAAAGTTCAAGAAAAAGAAAAGAGAAAAGAAAAATGTTATTTCAGCAATGTTCCAAGCATTATCAAGCAAAAGAAATACAAAAAGAAAAATAAGCAAAGTTCAAAAGAAAGCAAGAAAGCAATAAAATCCCTTTCCCTACCCTTTGAAAAGAAAAGAAGGGTTGATGAGCTTGAATCCCTGGAATTCTCAATTATTCGAAAACTGTGAGGTAAGCCCCATAACAGGTGGTTTGTGCCCAACTCGCTTGGCCTTGGGTAACTCCTAGCGTGGTGATATGTCTGTCACATTAGCGACCTTCTTTTGTACAGACCTATGTCTGCTTATGGATTAGCTAGCTCTTGATAATCCGACCTACATAGTAGCCTAGTATGGTTATATGCATCTACATCATGGATAATGAACACTTATTTGGTTTCTTCAAATCACTTGTATCATAGTACCTTGCTCAAAACTGGTAAAAGAACAATGCAATTGCACACACATTTGTATTTGAGAGATTTTGTGTATCATTATGATAAATCAAGATCGGAAATGAATTCACATATGCACATGGGATTCCTTATAAATCTAACTTTTGTCTTCAAAATAATTTGAAATATTATTTTTTGCAACTTGTTTGGAATAAATCAAGTACAGTTGTTTACCATACAGACAACTATATAATACAAAAATCAAAAATTTCTTTCAAAATATACAATAAAAAACATATACATATATATCTGGTTGACTTTCGCGACGATGGTATAGTTTCAAAACCAAAATTGGAATTTTATGCCTAGCGCAAGTCCTCATTTTCATATTTTCTGTTCATCAAAAATCAACCATGCAATAAAACTATCTTTTTTGGATTTTCACGATGATGGTATGAGTCTATACCTACATATTCTATGCCTAGCGCAAACCATTGTAACAATTTTATTCCCCATTTATTAAAAATCATGAAAACCATATGACTTAATTCATTATGTTACACAAATTATGCTTTTCAAAAGCAAACACATTTTCATTATTTCATGTCATTATGTCAACCTTCAATTTTGCAATGATGGTATAATTCCTAAAGAATTATCCAAAAATTTTATCATACTTAGGAATTTATGCCTAGCAAAAATCATTTTAAAACATTATTTCATGCACAAATATTTTTTATAAAAATCTGAAAACAAACCATCATCATCACCATTTGCACTATTGCACCAAAGTCTTAAGACAGTTTCTTAAGCACTCTTTTACTTTTTAACAATATTTCTATAAATGGGACTAGCTTGACGACCGAGTGAGCAGCGACTCCATGAAATGGTCTATAATAGCGACAATGTCCTTTGAAATTATTGTTAGAAGTCTCTTTTTATTTTTACATTTCATTACAACAAATCAAATTGTTACATCAGATTATTTCATTTAAAATATTACACGCATGACATTCAAATTATAATATTCCCAATGACATAATTACATCCAATTATCAAATCAATCAATCAAAACATTAAAAGCATCATAAAAATACATAAGACAAGTCATATGATCAAAAATATCTCATCTATATATATCACAAATATATGTACATCATCAAAACTGGATTGGTATGCCACAATCTGTACCTCGGCATACTCAATCCTCTATCAACAAAAACAAATATAATACAATGTCAGTGTCCAGCCCTCTAGCCTCGAGAGCCCCTCGAGCTCTCTGCCTCATCTCCTCCCCCACCCTGAGGTGGACGAGGTGGCCCCATCACCGTCTATGTAGTCCTCGTCCTCGACCGGGACGTGGTCCTCGATGACCCGATCCTGATCGGATCTACGATGTTAGCTGGCAGGGGTAGTCTATCCGCCTCTGGCACCAGCTGGAAGTATAATGTCTGGTAAAATGTCAGCTGGGCGATAGCCCGTGTCAACTCCCCAGAGCTCGCCCCTCCGCCCCGTGCCCTGAGGCATGCAATCTCATCCCGTAGCTGTGACACCTCAGCCCGATGTCGTGCAGCCGCATCCTGTAGCGTCTGCACCTGGGCCTGCAGACGATCTCTCTCTGCCCGAAGAGTAGCCATCTCGCTACTCTCTCCTGTGTCCACACCCTTGCCCTTATCGAGCGATGGTGGCCTCTGTGGAGATGGGGGTCTCGCCTCCCTCCTCTCCCTCTCTCTCTGCCATGGCCGCTCCTGTGCCTGTGGCCTCCTCGCCTCTCTCCCGCCATGACCCTGGGCTACCTCCATCACCGCCTGGCACCGCCTCCCTATCCGATGCACAACCACATGGATCGGACCCTATGCCCTCGTCATCCGAGGAGGGCGGATGCCTACGTACCAGGCATCGTAGCCATCGGCTACTCTTGCGTCGTCCCCATCCACTGGCTGGATGGGGGCATCATCCGTGTCCTGGCTCCAGAATCGCTGCATGTCGGGAGCCCCGCTAACCGTAGTGTTATCCCGGATAGTCCGAGGAAAACTCGTAATCTCTAAGGGATGGGATCCCCTGCTGTAGACCGAACTGCCTCAAAACTCGGTCGTACCTATGGAGCTCCACCTCTCCCCTCTCCATCCTCAACCAACAAACTCGCCTAACGTGAGCCAACTCCTGTCCATCCTCTGGCCACCCTGGATGCTCCCTCCATGGCCTCCAGGTGATCTGGTCTGGGACTAGGTCATCCAATAGCCTCTGGGACATCGACAGGTCGATCCGTCACTGTGCCCCTCTCCGGAGCCACCAGTAGAAGACTCGGGGCCTCTCCCCGTCAACCCCTATCAGAGGAAGCCCTATCGGCCTCCGCACCGCAATGTGCTCCCAACACCAAACCTGTAGTAGCGATGTCATAACTAGACATCGACCGCCCTTGTACACGACCCCATACAGGATCCTGTACAATCGGCATAGTACAAAACTGCCCCATGAGAACCTATACCCATGGTCCCGCATATCATAGATCACATCTACGAGCATCCACGACACCCTGCACCCACTCTGGTGGCACAGTAGAAGTCCACCAACTACTCCAGCTAGAACCCGTGTGAGTGTAGATGCCCCAGGCATCTGGCGCAGTGCCTCGATGTTAACTCCGCCCTTCTCTAGGGCGAAGCTCGGGTCACCGCACAGTCGTCCCATAGCGCGGCCCTGATTGGCCGTAGGAGTAATCAGCCGTCCTTGTATGGGGATTCTCAGAATCCTCCATACATCCTCCAAAGTGGGAGTCATCTCCCCTGTAGGTAGCCGAAAACATGAAGAGCCCGGATACCACCTCTCTGCTAGGGCCGTCAGTAGCCCCATGTCTGTAGAAACTTGTGGCATTTCTGCCACATGCAGTAAGCCGGCCTGTGCCAGCTGATCCCGCTCTGCCTGTGTAAGAGCGGCCAAGTCATCTCTCAACCCGCCGTATTTCCATTCTCTGCTCTTTAGTAATCCTCTCTGCAAACATAAACAACAAAACAACAAGCAATCATTAATAAACAATTCAAGTAATCAATAATGCAAGTTAAAAGTTCAATTTTGTACAATTGATGATATCGCCCACTATTGGACGATATCGTCCCAAATTTGAGCATAATCGTCTCCGATTTCGTAGTTCGAAATCGTCCCTAATTTGATGAAATCGTCCCCCTTTCGACGATTTCGCCCTCGAGCGAAATTGCCGAAATTGAGACGATTTCGTCGAAATCGGGACGATTTCGTCCCGACGACGTCGACGGCCCAAAAATGGCCGCGATGCTCAAAAATCATCTAAAAATTACCTACAAAGCATGTAAAGTTAAATTAAAGCATCATAGATCAGTCTGGACTCTTACCCGTAGACCGCGTCGGACCTCTGTCGATCTGTGCGTCGTCTCCACCATTTTTGCTTCAGAGCTCCAAAAACCCAGAAAATGAACAGTAAAAATGAATTAGGGTTTTACCCTATTTTTTTAATTTTATTCAAAAATAATATTTTGCTTTTCCGCGTTTTTACCTCAAACGTTCGATTTGGGTAAAAACACGGAGGGGGCACCATAGTAAGCTGTCGTACGATTCGACCAAGAATCGTCGCCTAAAAATGGGAATAATTTTTGCTTTCTCGTAGATTGAGAAGAACTCATCTTTAACGCATTTTCTTCGGAAAATTCGCTAAAGAGGGGGCAAAATGTAGCACCCTAAAATTGGCGCAGTAAAATTACAATAATTACATTCACCTTAGTAAATAATTTAAAATTCAAATTTAACCTCCCAAACCGCCCGTTAACCGTCGGGAAATCCGTTTCCCCCTTTTTCGCGCCATTTTTAGAGGTTGTTTTGACCGTTTGACGATATCGTCGCCGATCAGACGATATCGCCCCAGATTTGACGATTTCGTCTGGACTAGGACGTCCAGACGATCTTGTCGCAAAACTGATTTTGCAAAGTTGGATTCTGTTCCAACGGGTCTCCAATCTGGGCAGAAGCGTGTCTGCACCGTTGGGACCCTCCCCCGTTGGAGATCTCCCAAATTGGGATGATCTCCAACCTCCTAACTACTCCCCTAAGCCTATTTAATCCTAAACTATTCCTTTAGCACCCCCCTGGCCGAAATTCTCTGCAAGTTAACTCCATTCACGTTAAATCATCCCTATTCTTCATTTGCACTAGTTCCATATCAATTTTGTTGTAGGTACATCACTGTTCTTCAGCCGGAGCCAACACCTATCGTCGTCGACGAACCTGTTCAGATCGGAGGCGAACCTGTCGAATTCGAGGCGATTTCGTACTGATGCGAGATGATCTCGACTGCAGTCCGTATTAAGGCAATCAGTGCCTAAAGTTTGCCTTTCTCAACCTTTTCTCTGTCATTTTATTCTGCAAATTAGATAGTCTATTCAGTGTTTTATGTTATTTTGCATTTGGAGTTCACCCATTTAGATTAAGTGCATAATTAAATCCTAATTATCATCTAATTAGCACGATTCATTTCTGTCTCTGTGTTTAAGTTTCAGTTTGATAACATTGCTGCCATTTTATATCATTTCCCTTGTTAGCACTGTAGTACTTTTTGTATTTTGCATCTATTTTCGGTTTTGCAGGTCTCTGATGAATTCGTCTGACGAATTCGTCAGATCTCAGACGATCTTGTCTGATTGCAGACGATTCTGTCGAATCTCAGACGATCCAGACTGCTTCAACATCAGAATCTTCTTCAGACATCCGGATCGGTATTCCTCATTTGCATTCTGTAATCTCTCTGTTTTTTGTCTTTAAACTTGTTTTCTGTATTCATGGAATTTGCATTTTCATATAGATTAATCTAGATTCATTCGGCCAAACCTAGGATATGAATGCTTAAGGTTAAAAACGAACACACTAAAACACATTCCAAAACCTAGGCGTGGAAGCTGCCGTTAAATGTTTCCTGGTGAACCCACCATCCGTCGAAAAATCATCAAAATACACCTCCCTTGAGAGGCGGGACCTTCGCAAAGTCCTCTCAGTCCGAGGTACCGCGACATCCTTTTCCCATCCTCCTTTCGGGCGCGGATCCAATAGCCTGAAGGTAGGGATGCAAAAAATTTGGAGCGATACATGTACAATAGGGTCAGGAACCCATGATACAATTTTACGATCATGAAATGAAGATGGTTCCTACTATTACGGTTGACCCATTGCTACATATTATCGCGTGTGTCAACCACATGCCTTTCAAAAGGGTCTTGATCGACACTGGTTCCTCGATCAATATAATTATGACCAAGGCATTGAACCATCTCAAGTTACCCAAATCACACATTGTGCCTACCATATTTACATTAATAGCGTTTAACGATGCACTATGCTCGATGGTTGGTACAATTGTTCTACCTATTCAGGTGGGACTCAAGACCATCTCTATTATGTGTCACATGATAGAGGGCACCATGTAGTACAACATTCTACTCGAAAGTCTTTGGATTCATGAAATGCATTGCACCCCCTCGATCTTGCATCAATGCATGAAGTACATTCACGAGAGACAGATCCACGTAGTGTCCTTGAATGAAGAACCATTCAAGTTCATGAACCTAGCAGATTTTCTTGGGGGTTTTGTACTCCTGTCGACACACTTTGCTATTCGACCTACTTCATCGATTAAGATTCCAAGAGGTAAACCGGTAGCCCGTGCTCAACCATCGACATCTGTGTCACACAGATCTGAGCATGCGACTGCAACTTCTCTAAAATTGACTGCATCGGCAATGCATTGGCAAGATGAAAAGCTAAAGGTGAAATTGGGCGAGAAAGTAGAATATCATATGCCTAGACTAGTCACCAATGAGATTCCCACTTCCATGGATGTGGAAGAACCTCAAGACAAAGTCGAGGAGGCACCTCAGCCTGCTTCACCTGCATCTTCAACAGGGTCATCTGCACCATAGTTGACCGTTCATCTGGCTAGCACATGGTTGGATGAGTATCTTGTTTAAAATATTACTTTCAGACCTATCCTGAAGACTACACAAGAGATGGGCTGACCGCATGCCCATCAATTTTTGATTGGATCGATAGTGTCATTGGGTGAGCCACCCAACCAAATAAATATCATCTACACAAGGCTAGATCAAGCACCCACCAGAATTTCCGTAGATGAGGACGATGACAAGCTATTCTCTATGAATGTGCGCTATCTATCCAACCCAAAATATGCCATGCATATTTTTTAGTCTTATCATTGGCATGGGCAGGACCTTGGTCTTTTTGAACAAGGACGTAGGACTCCACTTGAACCTCATTATTAGTTAGATACTAATACGTTTGGGTTAGGGTTACATGTACAAGATCATGACGATTTGCTTGCTGCATCCTTAGATCGCATGTACCTGAGTTTGGGGGACGATGTGGATTTTAATCCATATCACCCTAATATTTTCAAGTTTTGGAGGACTTGCCAGACGGTATCATTTGTTACCATAGGGCCAACCAATTCATATCATGATGGACCCTTAGAGGACAACCCCAGAGACAACCTAGGTAACCAAATTCGTAATGCTATGACACTGGTATGCAGGGGCATAACCCCACTACTGTAGGCAATATCGAGTTAGGAGATATTTGTGATGATGATGGAGAGGAGTCCACCTCCGAAATGAGTGGACCTAGTTATGATGTAGATGATGAGTCCTAAAATGATGATTAATCAGAAGAGGATGATCCGACCTTTTCAGGTCCGATATTTAGACGCCATCTTCTGCCTATGGAACAAGTGGAAGAGACGAATGAGCACTTCATAGTTGATAGTGACTATAAAGATGAAATAGAGGAGGCCTATTTAAGGCCTCATCCAGCTAATCCATGGTAGTGACCACAGTGATGTAGATGAGAGGATCGATTCCAGGCCTATGTATCCACAATATCTATTGCCTAGGGAATTAGATCATGTTATAGAGGAATTCACTCCCAACACTAAGCACTCTAAGGAAGTAGTGTCAGTTTATGTGGTAGTATCATATATACGATCGTTCTATCAAATTATCTAGATAGTGATGATAGTGACCACATAATAAGATACATGGGGCCACATCTGGTAGATCGCCCCTTAGAAGATGGGGGAAGTGACGGATTGTATTTATACAAATGATGATGAGGATTCATTGGATATGGCCTATTTGGGACCTCATCACCTACGTAATAGGCCTCCACCTAAAGGTCCCCCACCTATTATAGTTGTAGGTTTGCATTAGGAGATTAATCTCCATCATAGCCTAAGGGAAAGAAGAGATCTCAAAGAGAGGTATCAGGAACTCTTTCCCCATCTGCCTACGTACGCAGAGATCCTTGAGCCAAGAAATCCCATTTTGCAGCTAGTGCATCGGGAGGATCTAGTTATACGAGCATCCCATAAAGAGGATTCGTTTGTGCCCATACCATCCGAGCCAAATCTTGGGTATAGAAGCTACGGTTCAAATATAGAGTTTTATCTGTGTGGTTCATGAGATCAATTCCATTCCATTAGTATGGTCTTCGTTGATTTGACCACTCCACTCTGCAATCCAATAGATCCATCCAAACTGCTACATTTGAACATGGATGCTATTGATTTGGATCGCACTGACTCGTCGATCTAGCCTGAATATTTCTTCCCTAATGAAGAAATGTTGCAACCGTTTCATTTTGTGATAGTCTATGCTTATGATGTTTATCATGTTGAGGGTGCTTCCCATGAGGAACATGTGAACCCGACTAATGACATCCATCTGATTCCTACACCTCACTGACTTGAGGAGGGATCACATATGTCAGTAGAGAAAACCTTCGATGTGCATATCAGTAAAGATCTCACCAATCCAAATAAGGTTAGATTTGGAGAGAGTCTCACTCCGGATGAGTGTGATAGCATCATCCCTCTACTAAAAGAGAGACCTGATCTCTTTGCATGGACTTACAAAGACATGTCAGGTCTAGATTCAAAATTGGTTACTCATAACCTTTCGCTAGATCTGTCAAAGAATCCAGTCAAGAAAAAACTCAAAAAAATACATCCAAAAGTAGTCTTAATGGTGAAATACAAGTTGCAAAAGCTGTTGGACGTAGAGTTTGTCATCTCCATCGACTATCCAAAATGGGTGTCCAATATGGTGCCCATAGGAAAGCCAGATGGAAGAGTCCGTATTTGTACATATTTTAGAGATCTCAATAAGGAAACACCCAAAGATTCATTTCCGTTGCCAAATATCAATGCTCTAGTAGACACTACTGGAGGTCACGAAATGCTCTCCCTTATGGATGGTTTTTCTAGATACAATCATATTCATATTAAACCTGAAGATCAGCATAAAACCATGTTTATAATGCCATGGAGGACATTTTGCTACAAAGTTATGTCATTTGGTCTTAAAAATGTTGGTGCCACATATCAACGGGCAATGGCATATATCTTTCATGACTATATGCATAAAATATTGGAAGATTATATCGACGACTTACTAGCTAAGTTGTTGTTGCGAGCAAAGCATGCGAAGGTCTTAAGGAAGGTCTTCGATTTCTTGATAGAGCATAATGTCAGGTTGAATCCTAAGTGTGTATTTGGCGTAACTTCAGATAAACTCTTGGGATTTATCGTTTCTAAATGAGGCATCGAAGTAGACCCAGCAAAGGTCGAGGTTGTTATAGAGATGCATCCTACCACTAATATCAAAGAACTAAGAAGCCTTTAGGGCAAAGTAGCATCCATAAAGCGCTTCATCACTCAATTATCGGATAAATGTTGACCCATGAATCTACTACTACACAAGGGGGTCCCATTTGATTGGGACGGGGACTGCCAAGCAGCCTTTACTAAGATTAAGCAATACCTGGCAATGCTACCAAAGACTAGCTCCACCAAGGCCAGATGTGCCTTTTTTGCTATATATATCAGCAACCAACTTTGCATCAGGGACCATGTTAGCCCAAAATAACATGCAAGGCAAAGAGCAAGTCGTATATTACATCAGTCGCACGTTGGTGAGTTATGAGTCAGGATATGAATATGTTGAGAAGATTTGTTTAGTAGTGGTGTTCGCTACCAAGAAATTACGACATTACATGCTAAGTCATACAACATATGTTATATCGAAATAGAATCCTTTGCAGTATATGATGAGCAAGACATATCATAACACACGTACTGCAAAGTGGATCATGCTATTGATAGAATTTGATTTGCAATTCATTAACCAAAATTCCATCAAGGGACAAGTCATAGCTAATCAACTAGCTGAGGCACCACTGTCCAACAGTAGGCCTCTAACCATTGAGCTTCCATATGATGAGGTCTTTGTAATATCTGAAGCTCCCAAACCTAAATAACCAGAAAATAATGTTGATATGACATTGTTCTTCGATGGTTCAAACTATGAGCAAGGGGGTGGTGCAAGAATAGTGTTTTTCATGCCACAAGGAGCTCTAATACCCTTATCGTTCAAGTTATACTTTTCGTGCACCAACAATAATGTTGAGTACGAAGCCCTACTTTTGGGCCTCCATGCAGCCATCACCATGGGTATTAAAATATTGAATATTTTTGGTGATTCTCTGCTCATAGTTAACCAAGTTAAGGGGCTCTTTCAGTGTCGATGTCCCATACTAAAAGCTTGCAAAGATCTTGTTACCACTTATCTGGCTAAATTTGAATAGAATGACATCGAGGCAATTCCTCATTCATAAAATAGGTTTGTAGACACCATGGCATCTTTGGGGTCCTTGATCCCTCAGAATCCATCTGCCAATTTTACTACCATCTATGTTAGAATGCTCTCACACCCAGCAGCAGAGCATGCAACATTTGATAACAGAGTCAGTCAACATGATTGTCATGGAACCAACATCTAATTGGTTCCATAAAGCGGAAGACTTGGGTGGGCAGCAATATCAAGTGCTGCACAAGCCTTACAGCCCATTCAGGTGGCTTGGCCATTTGCTCAGTGGGGACTAGATCTTATTGGCAAGATTTCTCCTCCATCGTCAAGCTGACATACATTCATTATCATGGCAACTGAGTATTTTAAAAATTTGGTGGAAACCATTCCTCTTACAACAACCACTAGAGCTCACATCGCAGAATTTATTCTTGAGCATATCATATGTCATTTTGGGATACCATCCAAAATAATTTCGGATAATGGAACTTCTTTTAAGAACAAAACTGTGCAGGATTTTTATGAGGCCCAAAAATGCCTCATTATTGCACAATGTTTGACTACCATATGATAAGTTAATTTCCAAATAGTTGACTAAAATATACTATTTGTTAAGTGTTTGCATGATTTTATGTTAGGAATACTATATCTCTGTTTTTGACTATTTTCAGCATTTTGTGACTAATTTTGCTTGATTAAGTAGCAAGTAAAAACATGCATTTCAATTAACCAAATGTGGTATGTTGATATCCATTAACTTATCAATGGTTTTTGAATGTTTTCCTACCATTCAACTTGTTTCAAATCCACATTGAAGCCAAAATTTTAGGATTGTCATAAATCTAAAAATCTGAAAAAAACAGCCATATAAAAATCAGCAAGCTGTCACTTTATAGGAACACCTTGAAGTTGTCAAGCAAAGCATGAGGATATAGATGGAATGAGTTTATAAGGACTACAAAATACATATGACCTATTTAGAAGCATTCCCACATGGTCTAAATATGCAGCAACTGGGTATAACAGAGCAGGGACAATTGTGCAACACTGTTGCACTATTTCAGCATTGTTACTTGGTGAATGAAATGTATAAATTGAGTAGCAACTTGATGTAATCCTTCATGTTGATATTTGAATAATTTTTCCATGTTCTAATTTGTTTTAATTTGCAAGAAATGCTAATACTTTACAACTTTGCAGCAAAATTGGAAAATGCAGTAATTTACCATGTAAATTCCAGCAAACTACAAATGAATGGCAAGGCATGGAATTCACACATAGAGAGGAATGAAGGCTATTGCAATATGATACTGAGGGCTAATCCACCTGAGAAATGTAGCTAAAATCACTTGAAGAGCACATAGTTGTTCATTCTGAAGATATTCGAAATGAATAGACATCTTCAGAATGAGAAATACAGTCTCTTCGAAATGAGCCACTTATCTTCGGAATGAGAACAAAAAGTGCTTTTTGAATTGTTGACTGATTTTTGACGATGAAAAAATGGAAAGAAGGTTTAAAAGGTTAAAGGAAAATATCTCCCATATGATTTTGCCATCCTTTCCATCCACAGCCACCATTCATGGAAAAGATCAATTTTGATCCTCTTCTAGGATAAACACAGAAATAACTGCAACATAATAAGAAATTGTTTGCAAGATAGAAATGGCATATTCTGAAGTGAAGAAAGATATGTGAAATATTTCTAGACTTCTCCCACATACTCCCACCACTGAATATGATTTCTAAAGGCCAATTACTACTACTGCAACACAAACTGTCCAGATTTGCATTTATTTCAGATCCAAAATTATTGGCAAATCATTGTAAAGCAGCACATAGGCTGATTTGAGCATTGATATGTTGTAAATATTTATATAAATAACACAACTCCCTCCTTGGTTGAGCCAGTTAGGAATTAGAATAGAGGAGAGTTTTCAATAGCAACAATTAGGATTGTACAACAATTTTTTGTAACAGTTTTCAGCATGTTCTGTCATCAATAAAAGTGCAGCTATTTCATCATTTTTTGTTTTGAATGTTAATTAGTTAAGGAGTGTTTTTCATCTCCTTCTAGATCAAGAAGTATGGGCCCACTTTCAGATCTATAAGGAGAGATTTTATGGCAGGTTTTAATCTGTAATTTTGTTGTAGCAGAATTAATAGATTGTTTGCCAGATTTCATTTTCTTGTTTTTATTTTGTATTATGTGATTTATGTTTTCTATTATGTTTGTGTATAACATTTGTGTGTATGTCAGCTGACAAATTATATTAAGCATTTTTCCTTTGCTTTCCATGTTTTCCCTGCTTTCTATTTTAGCAAATTTCCATTTTCAACATATTTTATTTTGCTGTCAATTCTTGTAGCAGAAGCTTGACGACCTTTTGTGGCAGGGCATTGGTAGGTGTTTTAGAATAAGTTTCATTTACAAGCATCATTTCAATTATGCAAGAGTAACTAGATTTCAATTCTACAAAAGCAGATTAGATTTCAATTTAGCAATTTCAATTCATGCAATTGTAGTTAATTGTTAAATTCTACAATTTAAATTTAGTTTTCAATTCCTGTAATTTATTTCAGTTTCCATTCCACAGACTAGGTTTAGTATGACACCAAAAGGCTAAACCAAAATTTGCTTCACCAATAAATGCTTGAAAATTGAACGCCTGAATTATACTTTGCCCTAGCCTTCTATCATAGACAACCTTGGACACCATCCTGAATTGATAAGATCTTTGAGATTTAATGATGTGCTTAATGAAAACACATCATTTTTGCATCGTTGTCGGGGAACATGGTGTTGTTAGAGGGTAAAAGCAATCAAATAATTATTATTGTGCTAAGTTATGAAGTTCAGAGTTAAATCTGAATGTAATAGTTGGTATAAATAATAATTATTGATAGTTGCATTTCAGTTAATTTAGAAAACAAGCAACCACAGGGAGGTGATCTTCACACTTGGGGGTTAAATTGCTTATGTTTGAAATTCTTGATAAAAATTGAAAGAATTCATCATCCTCATTATTAAGAAATGTAAGATCTCTTAGAAGATCCATCTGCTAGTACTACCATTTTTATATCCATATCATCAGGTTAGTATAAACAAATTTGTACTAGGTGTTGGAAAGATATCATGGTAGATATACAAGACTATCCCTTGAACAAAATGGCTAGATCAGCTACCTATAGCATTTGTTCACAGGGACATACCATTGATGAATGTCATTTACTTCCACAACTTAGAGATGCAAAATCTATTGCCTATTATGAATTCTTCTCAAAGAGAGATCCCAACAACAACAAACAAGGCAAGTAAATCAACCACCACCTTCAGCCCAACCTGTGGCCACTATGAATAATACAGGACAGGCAACCCCTGTCTATGTAAGTTGAATCTATTAAAAAAAAAAATCACAAAAACTTTTGCACAATCAAAATAGGAGTTTACAACTTAATGGTGATCCTAGATTTTTTCATTATTACCTAAATATTGTTAGGATTTTACCATGCTAAACCGGAACCTAGCAATTCTTAGCCTACACAAACAATAGTTGATCTCATTAGAGGTGATCCTACCTAACAAGTAGTTGATCTGCTAAAGTTGTACACTTCTTGTCTTATTGTGCAAACCAAAAATATTTCTTTTTTTTAGCCCAACCTGTGATCAATCTGAATAATACAGGATAGGCATCCCCTATCTATGTAGCTGAATCTGGTAAAAAAAATAACTGCAGAAAATTTTATTGACTGCAGCAACATCCAATTGAGCTCAAACAAGAACTTACCTGAGCTTAAAGAGATAAAAATCAATGGAGATACACAGAAAACCTTTAGTCCAAACACACAAAAATTAGCCTTGGATAAAGGAGAAAAACTACACAAAAAATTTACTTCCATTGAACTCCATAGTAAGAAATTACAAAGAGGTAAAATTAGTCCTCCTAGGAATGAAATAAATTGAAGTGCAGCCAAGAAAATTCTTGAACATTATTAGCTGGCTGACTTATAAACAAAAAGTAAAATTGGTGCTATTTTGAAACAATATTTCAATCCCTTTACATGGAATTACAAGGGTATATCAAGATTTTATCTTGATGTAAGAACTTAACATCTTTTGGGAATTGGTATTTAATTGTTTCAAGTATATATTGACAAGATTTTGCAGACTAGGAGGCATTGACAACACTTGATTGTAGAAGTTTTCAGATATGGAGCAGTGCTTCTTTCTCCCATTGGTAATTCATAGAGGATGTTAGTGGTGAATGGACATTGCCTTCGGGTATACCATGCACCATTAACTAAGGAGGAGTTCTTGAAGGATATTCCATTGGATGTACACATAATGGAAGAGAATTTCTCTTCAATATCAGATTTAGAGTGATGATAAAAAGTTAAAAAAATAAAAATAAAAATACAAGAAAAGCAAAAAGAAGAATAGTCTTGTTTGTGAACTTCCTTCTTGGGTACAAGCAAGACAAGAAAAATTAAAAAAAAAAAAAAGAGAGAGAGAGAGAGAGAAAAAAAAATTGCAGCAAAGGCATGTCCCACAAAATGGGGATACATAAGGACAAGCATCAATTTCAGCAAGGAAGAGGAACAATGGAGCCAATACTTCATTTCTAGCAATAAGGAGGCAATTATGATGTAAGAATATTCTTACTGCTCATCTAGAAAGGAAGGTTGCATCAATGTTGCAGGTTTCAACAGAAAGAGATGGTGTTTTCATACAACAATTGACATGTTTTTGTAGAATAAGGATTGGTCTTATCAAAATAAGAGTGAAAGATGTTCTCTCTCTCTAAAGCACTTGAAAAAAAAAAGGGACATAAGTTAGTTGAAAACCAGAAATGGCAGCCTCTTCTGATGAAAAAAATGAAAAAAAAGAGATGAAAAAAAAAATGAAAAAATAAAAAAATGAATAATTCAGTAGTGAAAACCTTCTTGGAGGCACTACTGAGTTGGCTTGCATGAAAATCAATTTTTTGACATGCATTGCCTTATTGATCTACCCATCATTGTTCCACCATTGTACAAATCTCACACTGCACATGTGTTATGTTTGTTTATGTTTTTGGATAGCCTGTCAACAATCATCAAAAGCATCTTGTAAGGTGCATGACCAATTTTCAAGACAGTAAGGTATGTGTTTCTTGCATTTAATTCATAGTAAACATTTAGAATTTAGTGTATGATAGTCGGTATTTGGCATAAACTATTCATACAATATTGACAAGTTGAAAAAGGAACATGTTCAAGATGTCAAGAAACACCCCCTTATGCCCTTAATTGCATAGAAATTTCAAAACTGTGCAAAAACCTAATTTTGGGGCAGACATGGCAGCAATTCTATTTCAATTTGTAAGGCAAGTTTCAGAAGGAGAACTGCAAGTTTATATCTCATAATTGTCTGATAAATTGAAGGAGGATAATCAAAAAAATGCACTTGAAGGTTCTATTTTAGTACTACTGGAATAAAATAGCAACATACAAAACAAAGAATAACATCTAAACAAAAGGATGAAGAAGAGATTTTTGATGTTATGGAAGGCTTATACACTCTAAATATGGGCCCACAATAGAATCTGTAGCTAAATTTTGCATAGGAGGTCATTTCTACATTTTTTTGAAGATCTTTGGAATGAACAGACATCATCGAAATGAGAAATACAGTCTCTTCAAAATGATCAGACATCTTCGGAATGATAAATACAATCTCTTTGAAATGAGCAGGATATCTTCAAAATGAGCAAAAACTATACCATAATTGCTGAAAATGCTACAAAATAGCAAAAAAAGTAGGGTACATCAAATATTGAGGTTTATAAGGCTCTACCACAAGTAAGTACATCCCTAAAGCATTTCAAATCCAAAAAAATTATCAATTTTTTTCAAAATATGCAGTGAGATGGATTGGTATAATGCTAATGAATGAATATGTCATTTTGTATATTTCTTCTTTACTGCACTAAATAGTCAGTGGTCGTCTAAACATCATTTTTGATATTCATGCGGTATCTATCCTATATGTTTGATTGTGCTTTGTAAAATGTATTCTGATGAATGAATGACTCGTATTTTTGAAATTTAATGATATTTGGTATCTTGTTGCTATTGGAGAAATTTTTGGGGTTTTCCTTGAGACTCAAACACCCTAGTAGAATTCTCCAAAAATCACATACTAACTGTACAAGGCTTATATTGGACAAGGCTTTTACCGTGATAGACCAAACTATTCATTATCCCTATGTGTGCATGTGAGTATTTTTAGATAGATCATAAGCATACCCCGTATGTCAATCGGGACTCTTTCAACCCATATGTGAGATAGGGTTCCTCATATGATTTTACCATCCTTGTTTCAGCTTTTATTAGACTTATACAACTAGAAAATCCTAGGTACCTAGAGCTAGCTCATCTTGCAAATTGATCAGGGCTACCCCTCCAAATGTAGGCGGGACTCTTTCAACCCATTGCTATGTTTGGGGATCACCCAATAGAACTACCCCTCCGATTGCAGGCGGGACTCTTCCAACCCATTGTTGCGATCGGGGATCACTCTATAGCTTTCAAAAGGTGGAAAATCTAGGGGTTCAAGTTCTCACCCTTCTTACTTGCTCATATGTAGTGATAAAAATCACTATTAGTCCATGTGTTACCATTTTCTGTGAGCAAAGGATTTTTATAGTGCTTTTGATTCACTATGTCACTTTACATTTTGAACTTGAAATTTGGACTTTTGGACTTTGTAACTTGGGATTTAAACTTTGGGACTTTAGTATTTATAGGGGAAAATATTTTCCTTTTGCCAAGTACACCTTTCTAGACCGACTATTTGTAAGATAAGCAGGTCGTGAAACCCATCTCTCTAGATACCTAAGATTGCTTTTGCAACTTTCATCCTCTCTTGTCTTAGCAGGATTTTATATTGTTTTGCTTAGTGACAGGATTCTGATATGTTGAAGCACTATCCCAAATAATGGCCTTGTCTATAATAGCAAAGAAATCTTTCTACAATATCTGAAGAACTCACTAAGTATGGCTGAGTGACTGGAAAATTTAATAGACATACATATTTCTCCGTAATAAGTATCGTGTATGAATGCAATGAATTATGATAAATGCAAGGGTGCATGATTGAAACACAAATGTGCAATCATTTGTAAGATTTTGATATACACATTATGCTCTATTGTGGAATGCAACAGATGACAAATGCCTAAATGCAATATGATGATGTGAATGCATATATGAAAATGCAAACTGCAAAAGCAAATGTTTTTGGATTTTATGCTTTAAGAATTTGATTTGGAATTTTATATATTTTCAAATTTTTATACATTTTTGAGCTTTCATATTTGACCAAATGATGAGTACATGTCCTTGGAGCTTTTAAGGATGACCAAATGACGAGGAACTACCTTTGGAGCTTTTACTTGACCAAGCTACTCAACCAAGAGCTTGGGCCATTTTGCGATGACCGAGCGGTTGAGAAAAAACCCTCAAAGCTTTTGGGTTGACCAAAGGGCTTACAAATGCCTTTGGTGCCTTTACTTGACCAAGCTTCTCAATTTGAGAACTCAAAGCCTTTTGAGATGACCGAGCAGTTGTGGACAAACCCTCGGAGCTTTTGGGTTGACCAAAGGGCTTATAGATGCCTTTGGGGCCTTTACTACACTCTCAAGCATAGAATGCCTTAAGACGAATGCTATTGAGAGGCTCAAGCTCTTCCACACCCTCTAGCGACATTAGGCGATAGGTACCCAGACCAATCTTTTTAGATATGATGTAAGGCCCTAGCCAATTAGCTATGAATTTTTCTCGCATATCAGGCGACAAATTTGAGTTCTGTTGGTTCTCTTTCAGCATAAGATCCCCAACTTCAAAGTCTCTCTAGTGGACTTTGACATTGTAAGCTCATTTTAATTACTCCTGATAAACACGAAGATGCTCTAGGACATTCACATGATGTTCATAAAGTAACTTCAATTGATCAAGGTGAGATTGTTGCGCGATGTCATCATCGATGAACTCTTTTAATGCGATGCGTAGCATTGGAATTTCCAACTCTAAGGGCATAATGGCCTCAACGTCATATACTAGTGAAAATGATGTTGCTCCAATGAGCATCCGAATGCTAGTCCTGTAAGCCATAATGCAAGGAGCAATTGTATATGCCAATCCTTGTGGTGTTCTTGCACTGTCTTTTTCAAGATGGCTACCATAGTCTTGTTTGAGGCCTTAGTTTTCTCGTTTGCTTACAGATAGTATGGAGTTGCAAAATTGTGTTTAATGCAGTATTTAGACATTAAAGCTGATGAGGCCCAAAAATGCCTCATTATTGCACAATGTTTGACTACCATATGATAAGTTAATTGCCAAATAGTTGACTAAAATATAATATTTGTTAAGTGTTTGCATGATTTTATGTTAGGAATACTATATCTCTATTTTTGACTATTTTCAGCATTTTGTGACTGATTTTTCTTGATTAAGTAGCAAGTAAAAACATGCATTTCAATTAACCAAATGTGGTATGCTGATATCCATTAACTTCTAAATGGTTTTTGAATGTTTTTTCTACCCTTCAACTTGTTTCAAATCCACATTGAAGCCAAAATTTTATGACTATCATAAATCTAAAAATCTGAAAAAAAACAGCCATATAAAAATTAGCAAGCTATCACTTTATAGGAACACCTTTAAGTTTTCAAGAAAAGCATGAGTATATGGATGGAATAAGTTCAGAAGGACTACAAAAGACATCTGACCTATTTAGAAACATTCCCACATGGTCTAAATAGGCAGCAACAGGGTATAACAGAGCAGGGACAATTGTGCAGCACTAGTGCACTAGTGACAGCTTGTTGATTTTTATATGGCTATTTTTTTTTCAGATTTTTAGATTTATGATAGTCCTAAAAGTTTGGCTTCAATGTGGATTTGAAACAAGTTGAAGGGCAGGAAAACATTCAAAACCCATTGAGAAGTTAATGGATATCAGCATACCACACCTTCAACCCAACCTGTGGCCAATATGAATAATACAGGATAGGCAACCCCTGTCTATGTAAGTTGAATCTATTAAAAAAAAAATCACAAAAAATTTTGCACAATAAAAATAGGAGTTTACAACTTAATGGTGATCCTAGAGTTTTCCATTATTACTTAAATATTTTTAGGATTTTACCACGCTAAACCGCAACCTAGCAATTCTTAGCCTACATAAACAATAGTTGATCTCATTAGAGGTGATCCTACCTAACAAGTAGTTGATTTGCTAAAGTTGTAAACTTCTTGTATTATTGTGCAAACCAATTTTTTTTTTTTTTTTAGCCCAACCTGTGATCAGTCTGAATAATACAGGATAGGCATCCCCTATCTATGTAGTCAACTGCAAAAAAATTGCGAAAATGTTATTGATCGCAAAGAACATCCAATTGAGCTCAAACAAGAACTTACCTCGAGCTTGAAGAGATAAAAATCAATGGAGATACACAGAAAACCTTTAGTCCAAACACACAGAAATTAGCTTTGGATAAAGAAGAAAAACTAGAAAAACTACACATAGAAAATTTACTTCCATTGAAATCCTTAGTAAGAAATTACAAAGGGGTAAAATCAGTCCTCCTAGGAATGAAACAAATTGAAGTGCAACCAAGAAAATTCTTGAACATTATTAGTTGGCTGACTTATAAACAAAAAGTAAAATTGTTGCTATTTTGAAACAATATTTCAATCCCTTTATATGGAATTACAAGGGTATATCAAGATTTTATCTTGATGTAAGAACTTAACATATTTTGAGAATTGGTATTTAATTGTTTCAAGTATAGATTGACAAGATTTTATAGACTAGGAAGCATTGACAACACTTGATTGAAGAAGTTTTCAGATATGGAGCAATGCTTCTTTCTCCAATTGGTAATTCATGGAGGATGTTAGTGGTGAATGGACATTGCCTTCGGGTATACCATGCTCCATTAACTTAGGAGGAGTTCTTGAAGGAGATTCCATTGGATGTGCATATAATGGAAGAGAATTTCTCTTCAATATCAAATTTAGAGTGATGATAAAAAGTTTGACAAAAAAAATACAAGAAAAGCAAAAAGAAGAATAGTCTTGTTTGTGAACTTCCTTCTTGGGTACAAGCAAGACAAGAAAAATTGAAAAAAAGAGAGAGAGAGAGAGAGAGAGAGAGAGAGAGAGAGAAAAAAAATTGCAGCAAAGGCATGTCCCACAAAATGGGGATATATGAGAACAAGCATCAATTTCAGAAAGGAAGAGGAACAATGGAACCAATACTTCATTTTCAGCAATAAGGATATAATTATGATGTAAGAAGATTCTTACTGCTCATCTAGAAAGGAAGGTTGCATCAATGTTGCAGGTTTCAACAGAAAGAGATGGTGTTTTTATACAACAATTGACATGTTTTTGTAGAATAAGGATTGGTCTTATCCAAATAAGAGTGAGAGATGTTCTCTCTCATTAAAGCACTTGAAAAGAAAAAGGAACAGAAGTTAGTTGAAAACCAAAAATGACAGCCTTTTCTGATGAAAAAAATGAAAAAAAAAAAGAGATGAAAAAAAAATGATGAAAAAATAAAAAAATGAATAATTCAGTAGTGAAAACCTTCTTGGAGGCACTACTGAGTTGGCTTGCATGAAAATCAATTTTTTGACATGCATTGCCTTATTGATCTACCCATCATTGTTCCACCATTGTACAAATCTCACATTGCACATGTGTTATGTTTGTTTATGTTTTTGGATAGCTCGTCAACAATCATCAAAAGCATCTTGTAAGGTGCATGATCAATTTTCAGGACAGTAAGAAGGTATGTGTTTCTTGCATTTAATTCATAGTAAACATTTAGAATTTAGTGTATGATAGTCAGTATTTGGCATAAACTATTCATACAATATTGACAAGTTGAAAAAGGAACATGTTCAAGATGTCAAGAAACACCCCCTTATGCCCTTAATTGCATGGAAATTCTAAAACTGTGCAAAAACCTGATTTTGGGGGAAACATGGCAGCAATTCTATTTCAATTTGTAAGGCAAGTTTCAGGAGAACTGCAAGTTTATAGCTCACAATTTTCTGATAAATTGAAGGAGGATAATCAACAAAATGCACTTGAAGGTTCTATTTTAGTACTACTAGAATAAAATAGCAACATACAAAAAAAAAATAGCATCTAAACAAAAGGATGAAGAAGATATTTTTGATGTTATGGAAGGCTTATACACTCTAGAGATGGGCCCACAATAGAATCTATAGCTAAATTTTGCATAGGAGGTCATTTCTACATTTTTTTGAAGATCTTCGAAATGAACAAACATCTTTGGAATGAGAAATACAGTCTCTTCGAAATGAGCAAACATCTTCGAAATGAGAAATACAGTCTCTTCGAAATGAGCAAGATATCTTTGAAATGAGCAAAAACTATATCAGAATTGCTGAAAATTCTATAGAATAGCAAAAAGAGTAGGGTACATCAAATATTGAGGTTTATAAGGCTCTACCACAAGTAAGTACATCCCTCAAGCATTTCAAATCCAAAAAATTTATCAATTTTGTTCAAAAGATGCAAACAACAGAAATAAGAATTTAGGCTGAAATGTTGTTAAGAATAGAAAATTCCATCAGTAGTAGTGCATCTGCCAAATACGATTCCACAATAACACTATTGCAAAATGAATCACATGAAATCAAGCCTTTAAGAGGTACCTTACAACACTAAAACTTGTAGAAAGACAGAAAAATAATCATACATGTGCTTAATTGCAAAATACTTCATATAATGCAGCAAGGAGGAATTTCTCAGTTAGCAGGTAGCAAAGGATGTTGTTCACAAGAATAAAACTTGCACATTACTATGGCCTACTAAGATGCATGATGACATATATCAGTTCAAGTTGGGGGGATGATGAGGCCCAAAAATACCTCATTATTGCACAATGTTTGAATACCATATGATAAGTTAATTGCCAAATAGTTGACTAAAATATACTATTTGTTAAGTGTTTGCATGATTTTATGTTAGGAATACTATATCTCTGTTTTTGACTATTTTCAACATTTTATGACTGATTTTGCTTGATTAAGTAGCAAGTAAAAACATGCATTTCAATTAACCAAATGTGGTATGCTAATATCCATTAACTTCTCAATGGTTTTTGAATTTTTTCCTACCCTTCAACTTGTTTCAAATCCACATTGAAGCCAAAAGTTTAGGACTGTCATAAATCTGAAAATCTGAAAAAAAAAACAACAATATAAAAATCAACAAGTTGTCACTTTATAGGAACACCTTGAAGTTGTCAAGCAAAGCATGAGGATATGGATGGAATGAGTTCAGAAGGACTATAGAAGACATCTGACCTATTTAGAAACATTCCCACATGGTCTAAATAGGCAGCAACAGGGTATAACAGAGTAGGGACAATTGTGCAGCACTAATGCACTAGTGACAGCTTGTTGATTTTTATATGGCTATTTTTTTTTAGATTTTTAGATTTATGATAGTCCTAAAATTTTGGCTTCAATGTGGATTTGAAATAAGTTGAAGGGCAAGAAAACATTCAAAAACCATTGAGAAGTTAATGGATATCAACATACCACATTTGGTTAATTGAAATGCATGTTTTTACTTGCTACTTAATCAAGCAAAATCAGTCATAAAATGTTGAAAATAGTCAAAAACAAAGATATAGTATTCCTAACATAAAATCATGCAAACACTTGACAAATAGTATATTTTAGTCAACTATTTGACAATTAACTTATCATATGGTATTCAAACATTATGCAATAATGAAGTATTTTTGGGCATCATCATCCCCCCAACTTGAACTGATATATGTCATCATGCATCTTAGTAGGCCATAGTAATATGCAGGTTTTATTCTTGTGAACAACATCTTTTGCTACCTGCTAACTGAGAAATTTCTCCTTGCTACATTATATCAAGTATTTTGCAATTAAGCACATGTATGATTCTTTTTCTCTCTTTTTACAAGTTTTAGTGTTGCAAGGTACCTCTTAAAGGCTTGATATCATGTGATTCATTTTGCAATAGTCTTATTATAGAACCGTATTTGGCAGATGCACTACTACTGATGGAATTTTTTGTTCTTAACAACATTTCATCCTGAATGCTTATTTTTGTTGTTTGCATATTTTGAACAAAATTGATAAAAATTTTGGATTTGAAATGCTTGAGGGATGTACTTACTTATGGTAGAGCCTTATAAACCTCAATATTTGATATACCCTACTCTTTTTGCTATTCTATAGCATTTTCAACAATTATGATACAGTTTCTGCTCATTCCGAAGATATCCTACTCATTCCAAAGAGACTGTATTTCTCATTTCGAATATGTCTGCTCATTTCGAAAAGACTGTATTTCTCATTCTGAAGATGTTTGTTCATTTCGAAGATCTTCAAAAAAATGCAAAAATGACCTCCTATGCAAAATTTAGCTACAGATTCTATTGTGGGCCCATCTCTAGAGTGTATAAGCCTTCCATAACATCAAAAATATCTTCTTCATCTTTTTGTTTAGATGTTATTCTTTGTTTTGTATGTTGTTTTATTTCAGTATTACTAAAATAGAACCTTCAGGTGCATTTTGTTGATTATCCTCCTTCAATTTATCAAACAATTGTGAGATATAAACTTGCAGTTCTCCTTCTGAAACTTGCCTTACAAATTGAAATAGAATTGCTGCCATGTCTACCCCAAAATCAGGTTTTTGCATAGTTTTGAAATTTCCATGCAATTAAGGGCATAAGGGGGTGTTTCTTGACATCTTGAACATGTTCACTTTTCAACTTGTCAATATTGTATGAATTTTTTATGCCAAATACCGACTATCATACACTAAATTCTAAATGTTTACTATGAATTAAATGCAAGAAACACATACCTTACTGTCCTAAAAATTGTTCATGCACCTTACAAGCTGCTTTTGATGATTGTTGGCAAGCTATCTGAAAAAATAAACAAACATAACACATGTGCAGTGTGAGATTTGTACAATGGTGGAACAATGATGGGTATATCAATAAGGCAATGCATGCCAAAAAATCAATTTTCATGCAAGCCAACTCAGTAGCGCCTTCAAGAAGGTTTTCACTACTGAATTATTCATTTTTTTATTTTTTCATCATTTTTTTTTTCATCTCTTTTTTTTTCATCAAAAGAGGCTACCATTTCTGGTTTTCAACTAACTTCTGTCCCCTTTTTTTTCAAGTGCTTTAATGAGAGAGAACATCTCTCACTCTTATTTGGATAAGACCAATCCTTATTCTACAAAAACATGTCAATTGTTGTATGAAAACACCATCTCTTTCTATTGAAACATGCAACATTGATGCAACCTTCCTTTCTAGATGAGCAGTAAGAATCTTCTTACATCATAATTGTCTCCTTATTGCTAGAAATGAAGTATTGGCTCCATTGTTCCTCTTCCTTGATGAAATTGATGCTTGTCCTCATGTATCCCCATTTTGTGGGACATGCCTTTGCTACAAATTTTTTTCTCTCTCTCTCTCTTTTTTTCTTTTTTTTTCAATTTTTTTTGTCTTGCTTGTACCCAAGAAGGAAGTTCACAAACAAGACTATTCTTCTTTTTGCTTTTCTTGTATTTTTTTTTCTTTTTGTCAAACTTTTTATCATCACTCTAAATCTGATATTGAAGATAAATTCTCTTCCATTATATGCACATCCAATGGAATCTCCTTCAAGAACTCCTCCTAAGTTAATGGTGCATGGTATACCCAAATGCAATATTCATTCACCACTAACATCCTCCATGAATTACTAATTGGAGAAAGAAGCACTGCTCCATATCTAAAAACTTCTTCAATCAAGTGTTGTCAATGCCTCCTAGTCTATAAAATCTTGTCAATCTATACTTGAAATAATTAAATACCAATTCCCAAAAGATGTTAAGTTCTTACATCAAGATAAAATCTTGATATACCCTTGTAATTCCATGTAAAGGGATTGAAATATTGTTTCAAAATAGTAACAATTTTACTTTTTGTTTATAAGTCAGCCAGCTAATAATTTTCAAGAATTTTCTTGGCTGCACTTCAATTTGTTTCATTCCTAGGAGGACTGATTTTACCCCTTTGTAATTTCTTACTAAGGATTTCAATGGAAGTAAATTTTTTGTGTAGTTTTTCTCCTTTATCTAAGGCTAATTTATGTGTGTTTGGACTAAAGGTTTTTTGTGTATCTCCATTGATTTTTATCTCTTCAAGCTTAGGTAAGTTCTTGTTTGAGCTCATTTGGATGTTGCTGCAGTCAATAACATTTCCTGCAGTTTTTTTTTTTACTAGATTCAGCTACATAGATAGGGGACGTCTATCCTGTATTATTTAGACTGATCATAGGTTGGGCTAAAAAAAAAGATATATTTTTGGTTTGCATAATAAGACAAGAAGTTTACAACTTTAGTAGATCAAATACTTGTTAGGTAGGATCACCTCTAATGAGATCAACTATTGTTTGTGTAGGCTAAGAATTGCTAGGTTGCGATTTAGCGCGATAAAATCCTAACAATATTTAAGTAATAATGGAAAACTCTAGGATCACCATTAAGTTGTAAACTCCTATTTTGATTGTGCAAAAGTTTTTGTGATTTTTTTTTAATAGATTCAACTTACATAGACAAGGGTTGTCTGTCCTGTATTATTCATATTGGCCATAGGTTGGGTTGAAGGTGGTGGTTGATTTACTTGCCTTGTTTGTTGTTGTTGGGATCTCTCTTTGAGAAGAATTCAGACTAGGCAATAGATTTTGCATCTCTAAGTTGTGAAAGTAAATGGCATTCATCAATGATATGTCCCTGTGAACAAATGCTATAGGTAGCTGATATGGCTATTTTGTTCAAGGGATAGTCTTGTATATCTACCATGATATCTTTCCAACACCTAGTACAAATTTGTTTATACTACCCTGATGATATGGATATAAAAACGGTAGTACTAGTAGATGGATCCTCTAAGAGATATTATGTTTCTTAATAATGAGGATGATGAATTCTTTCAATTTTTATCAAGAATTTCAAACATAAGCAATTTAACCCCCAAGTGTGAAGATCACCTCCCTGTGGTTGCTTGTTTTCTAAATGGACTGAAATGCAACTATCAATAATTATTATATATACCAGCTATTACATTCAGATTTCACTTTGAACTTCATAACTTAGTACAATAATAATTATTTGATTGCTTTTACCCTCTAACAAAACCATGTTCCCCGACAACGGTGCCAAAATAATGCGTTTTTGTTAAACACATTAAATCTCAAAGATGTTATCAATCTGAGGTGGTGTCCAAGGCTGTCTACGATAGAAGGCTAGGGCAAAGTTCAATTCAGACATTCATATTTCAAACATTTATTAGTGAAGCAGATTTTGGTTTAGCCTTTTGGTGTCACACTAAACCTAGTCTGCAGAATGGAAACTAAAATAAATTACAGGAATTGAAAACTAAATCTAAATTGTAGAATTTAACAATTAACTACAATTGCATTGAAATCTAATCTACTTTTGTAGAATTGAAATCTAGTTACTTTTGCATAATTGAAATGATGCTTGTAAATGAAACTTATTCTAAAACACCTGTCAATGCCCTGCCATAAAAGGTCGTCAAGCTTCTGCTACAAGAATTGACAACAAAATGAAATATGCTAAAAATGGAAAGTTACTAAAATAGAAAGCAGGGAAAACATGGAAAGCAAAGGAAAAATGCTTAATATAATTTTTCAGCTGACATACACACAAATGTTGTACACAAACATAATAGAAAACATAAATCACATAATACAAAATAAAAACAAGAAAATGAAATCTGGCAAGCAATCTATTAATTCTGTTGTAGCAAAATTATAGATTAAAACCTGCCATAAAATCCCTCCTTCTAGATCTGAAAGTGGGCCCATAATTTCCGATCTAGAAGGAGGTGAAAAGCACTCCTTAACTAATTAACACTCAGAACAAAAAATGATGAAATAGCTACACTTTTATTGATGATAGAACATGTTGAAAACTGTTACAAAAAATTGTTGTATAGTCCTAATTGTTGCTATTGAAAACTCTCCTCTATTTTAATTCTTAACTAGCTCAACCAAGGAGGGAGCTATGTTATTTATATAAATATTTACAACATATCCATGCTCAAATCATCCTATGTGCTACTTTATAGTGATTTGCCAATAATTCTGGATCTGAAATAAATGCAAATCTGGATAGTTTGTGTTGCAGTAGTAGTAATTGGCCTTTAGAAAGCATCTTCAGTGGTGGGAGTACATGGAAGAAGTCTAGAAATATCTCACATATCATTTTTCACTTCAGAATATGCCCTTTCTATATTGCAAACAATTTCCTATTATGCTGTAGTTATTTATGTGTTTATCCTAGAAGAGGATCAAAATTAATCTTTTCCATGAATGGTGGATTTGGATGACAAGGATGGCAAATTCATATGGGAGATATTTTCCTTTAACCTTTTCAACATTTTTTCCATTTTTCCATCGTCAAAAATCAGTCAACAAGTTAAAAATCCCTTTCTGTTCTTATTCTGAAGATAAGTGGCTCATTTCGAAGAGACTGTATTTCTTATTTTGAAGATGTTTGTTCATTCCGAAGATCTTCAGAATGAACAACTATGTGCTCTTAAAGTGATTTTAGCTACATTTCTCAAGTGGATTAGCCCTCAGGATTAGATTGCAATAGCCTTCATTCCTCTCCATGTGTGAATTCCATGTCTTGCCATTCATTTGTAGCTTACTAGAATTTACATGGTAAAATACTGCATTTTCCAATTCTACTGCACAGTTGTAAAGTATTGGAATTTTTTGCAAATTCAAATAAATTAGAACATGGAAAAATTATTCAAATATCAACATGAATGATTACATCAAGTTGCTACTAAATTTATACACTTCATTCACCAAGTAACAATGCTGAAATAGTGCAACAGTGCTGCACAATTGTCCCTGCTCTGTTATACCCTGTTGCTGCCTATTTAGACCATGTTGGAATGCTTATAAATAGGTCATATGTCTTCTTTAGTCCTTCTAAACTCATTCCATCCATATCCTCATGCTTTTCTTGACAACTTCAAGGTGTTCCTATAAAGTGATAGCTTGCTGATTTTTATATGGCTATTTTTTTTAGATTTTCAGATTTATGATAGTCCTCAACTTTTGGCTTCAATGTGGATTTGAAACAATTTTAATGGCAAGAAAACATTTAAAAACCATTGAGAAGTTAATGGATATCAGCATGCCACATTTGGTTAATTGAAATGCATGTTTTTACTTACTACTTAATCAAGCAAAATCAGTCACAAAATGCTGAAAATAGTCAAAAATAGAGATATAGTATTCCTAACATAAAATCATGCAAACACTTAACAAATAGTATATTTTAGTCAACTATTTGGAAATTAAATTATCATATGGTAGTCAAACATTGTGCAATAATGATGCATTTTTGGGCCTCATCAGCTTTAACGTCTAAATGCCGCATTAAACACAATTTTACAACTCCATACTATCCGCAAGCAAACAAGAAAACTAAGGCCTCAAACAAGACTATGGTAGCCATCTTGAAAAAGACAGTGTAAGAACACCACAAGGATTGGCATATACAACTGCCTCCTGCATTATGGCTTACAGGACTAGCATTCGGATGCCCATTGGAGCAACATCATTTTCACTAGTATATGGCATTGAGGCCATTATGCCCTTAGAGTTGGAAATTCCAATGCTGCGCATCGCATTAAAAGAGTTCATCGATGACAAAACCGCGTGAAAAGCTCACCTTGATCAATTTAATTTACTTTATGAACGTCGTGTGAATTCCCTAGAGCATCTTCATGTTTATCAGGAGCAATTAAAATGAGCTTACAATGTCAAAGTCCACTAGAGAGACTTTGAATTTGGGGATCTTGTGCTGAAAGAGAACCAACAGAACTCGAATTTGCCACCTGATATGCAAGACAAATTTGTAGCTAATTGGCTAGGGCCTTACATCATATCTAAAAATATTGGTTTGGACGCATATCGCCTAATGTCGCTAGAGGGTGTGGAAGAGCTTGAGCCTCTCAATAGCATTCGTCTTAAGGCATTTTATGCTTGAGAGTGTAGTAAAGGCCCCAAAGGCATCTATAAGCCCTTTGGTCAACCCAAAATCTCTGAGGGTTTGTCCACAACTGTTCGATCATCTCAAAAGGCTCCGAGTTCTCAAATTGAGAAGCTTGGTCAAGTAAAGGCACCAAAGGCATCTGTAAGCCCTTTTGTCAACCCAAAAGCTCCAAGGGTTTTTTCTCAACCGCTCGGTCATCCCAAAATATCCCAAGCTCTCGGTTGAGTAGCTTGGTCAAGTAAAAGCTCCAAAGGTAGTTCCTCGTCATTTGGTCATCCTTAAAATCTCCAAGGACATGTACTCGTCATTTGGTCAAATATGAAAGCTCAAAAATGTATAAAAATTTGAAAATATATAAAATTCCAAATCAAATTCTTAAAGCATAAAATCCAAAAACATTTGCTTTTGCAGTTTGCATTTTCATATATGCATTCACATCATCATATTGCATTTAGGCATTTGTCATCTGTTGCATTCCACAATAGAGCATAATGTGTATATCAAAATCTTACAAACGATTGCACGTTTGTGTTTCAATCATGTACTTGCATGTATCATAATTCATTGCATTCATACACGATACTTATTATGAAGAAATATGTATGTATATTAAGTTTTCCAATCACTCAACCATACTTAGTGGGTTCTTCAAATATTGTAGAAATCTTTCTTTGCTGTTATAAACAAGGTCATTAGTTGGGATAGTGCTTCAACATATCAGAATCTCATCACTAAGCAAAACAATATAAAATCCTGCTAAGACAAGAGAGGATGAAAGTTGTGAAAGCAGTCTTAGGTATCTAGAGAGATGGGTTTCACGACCTTCTTATCTTGCAAATAGTCGGTCTAGAAAGGTGTACTTGGCAAAAGGACAATATTTTCCCCTATAAATCCTAAAGTCACAAAGTTTAAATCCCAAGTTACAAAGTCCAAAAGTCCAAATTTCAAGTTCAAAATGTAAAGTGACATAGTTCAAGTCCAAATTTTGGTACCTATATTTTTTTTATTCCATGTCCTTATGATATTGTTTTTCTTCATCATTGTTATTTCCAGCTTCTTAAAAATTAGATGCATAGTGACCATAATTTCTACAATTGAAACATCTAATAGATCTTGTATCTTTAAACTTTCTTGAGTCCTTGTTCCTTCTACCATAATTTGCTTCTTCATCACTGGATGACTCATTGCTTGAATCTGAATTCTTACCCTTTGTCTTCTTAGTAGCTTTGAAGGCTACTTCTTTCTGGATATTAGGTTCCTCTTTTGTTCTCATCTCAAAAGCTATAAAGATGCCAAGTAATTCATCTCTTGTCAAAATATCACCATATTTTTATTCCTCTTTAGCTAAAATCTTTTCACTAAACCTTTTTGATAGTGACCTTAAGATCTTATCACAAACATCAAAATCTTGAACTTCAAGTCCAAGTCCTTGCATGGAGTTAACAACCTCGTCTACACGAAGTAGATAAGCACTAATGTTTTTCTCATCCTTCATTTTTTAGATCTTCAAATTGTCCCTTGAGATTTTGTAACTTTACCTTTTTGACCTTTTTATCTCCTTCATATATGCCTTACAACTTGTCCCAAATTTATTTTGCTAACTTGCAATGCATAACCTTAACAAACTCTAATTGTGATGATGTATAATCTTACCATATTTATCTGTAGGTGGAGTATTTGGTGGTGTATATCCATTTTCAACGGATTCCCATATTTCATTGCCAAGTGCCATTAGGTGAATCTTCATTCTCATACTCCAAAATACATAATCGTTCCCATCAAATACTGGTGTTGAATTATCTGAGGATCCACTCTTAGAATCCATCTATGTTCTTGTGAGCTTTTCCTTCAAGTTATTAAACTCTTTTGAAGGAACCTACTCTAATACCAATTGAAGAACATGAGCTTATACTGAGAGGGGGTGAACAGTATAAAACCACTTTTATCTTTTTTTTCTCAATCAATATTATGCAATGTATCAATAGCAATATCAACAGTAGTAATCAAATCAATGCACAAATTATCACACATAATAGAGACACCAATTTAACGTGGTTCACCCAATGTGGGCTACTCCATAGAGAAAATATTTCACTAAAATTTTCTCAACAAATCTCTTGGAAACCTTTCTCTATTACAATATTTATGGACCTTTTTCCAAAGGAGACATCAATCCCCTAATCAAGTTCATGTATCTCTATCCACAAGAGACCAATCTCCTCATCTGGTTCATGGATATTTATCCATAGAAGAACTCCTTTCTCCTTTGCTCTGGTTGGTGATCTTCTAGAAGAACTACTACCTCTATTGCACTATCTAATAGATCTTTATCCATTGAAGACTCCTGTACTCACTCAAAATACCCATCCTCACTGCCCTGGCTAATGGACCTCTATCTAGTAAATACTGTCATCTTCTATACTCTTGTTGAGAAGCAACACACCCCCACTAAAAAAATGAAATTCCATCCTTTGAAAATATTTAGTTTTCATTTTTTTGCAGGGACCCTCTTGATGTTTTTCAGGTTTTAATTCCAAATTTTGCTTGCCTCCTTTTTCAAAGTTTTGCCTATATCAAAGTATCCAAGTAGGCTTGCATATGGCATTGATTTCAATTTAAAATTCATTTTTTAAATGTTAGAATCATTTTTGGGTAAGGAAGATCCTTCACTAATATGTAAAAATGCAAAATACAGATGGATAAATTCATTGGAGTCAACCTACAATTTCTGGAGAATTTGCAAAGAAGAAGAAATAACTTGAGAAAACGTCGCGATATCGTGACATGTCTCATTTTCGAACTTGTCTCATTTTCGCGAGTCGCGATATCGTGACATGTTCTATTTTCGAACCTGTCTCATTTTTACGACACCATAAGCTTAAAAGAAGTCACTTGGGAAAATTTCACGATATCGCGACATGTTTTAGTCGAGAAAGTAGAAATGTCGCGATATCGCGACATGTTTTAATTGGAAGCATCGAGTGAGAAAAATGTCGCGATTTCGCGACATGTTCCATTATCGCGACCTGTTCCATTTTCGTGATGCCATAAGCTTGAAAGAAATGAAGTGAGGAAAACGTCGCGATATCGCGACATGTTTTGATTGGAAGCAAAACTTGACGAAAACGTCGCGATATCGCGACATGTTTTGATTGGAGGCAAAGCTTGACGAAAACGTCATGATATCGCGACATGTTTTGATTGGAACCAAAGCTTGAGAAAACATCGCGATATCGTGACATGTTTTGATTGGAGGCAAAGCTTGAGGAAAACGTCGCGATTTCGCGACATGTTCCATTATCGTGGCCTGTTCCATTTTCGCGACGCCATAAGCTTGAAAGAAATGAAGTATGGAAAACGTCGCGATATCGTGACATGTTTTGATTGGAAGCAAATCTTGAGGAAAACGTCGCGATATCGTGACATGTTTTGATTGGAAGGAAAGCTTGAGGAAAACGTCGTGATTTCGCGACATGTTTTAGTTGGAAGCAAAGCTTAAGGAAAACGTCACGATTTCCTGACATGTTTTAGTCAAAAGCAAAGCTTAAGGAAAATGTTGCGATTTCATGACATGTTTTAGTCGAAAGCAAAACTTGAGGAAAACGTCACGATTTCATGACATGTTCCATTTTCGCGATGGCATAAGCTTAGAAAGAGTCAAATAAGAAAAACGTCACGATTTCACGACATGTTTTGATTGGAAGCAAAGCTAGAAAAAAATGTCACGATATCACGACATGTTTTGATTGGAAGCAAAGCTTAAGGAAAACGTCGCGATTTTGCAAAATGTTTTAGTCGGAAGCAAAGCTTAAGGAAAACGTCGTGATTTCGCAAAATATTTTAGTCGAAAGCAAAGCATAAGGAAAATGTCGCGATTTCGTGACATGTTCCATTTTTGCGATGGCATAATCTTAGAAAGAGTCAAGTAAGAAAAACATCACGATTTTGCGACATGTTTTGATTGGAAGCAAAGCTTGACGAAAACGTCGTGATTTCGTGACATGTTTTGATTGGAGGCAAAGCTTGAGGAAAACGTCGCGATTTCACGACATGTTTTGGTTGGAAGGAAAGCTTAAGGAAAACGTCACGATTTCGCGACATGTTTTAGTTGGAAGCAAAGCTTGAAGAAAATGTCACGATTTCGTGACATGTTCCATTTTCACAACATAAGCTTGAAAGAAGTAAAGTGGGAAAACATCGCGATTTCGCGACATGTTTTGATTGGAAGCAAAGCTTGAGGAAAACGTCGCGATATCGCGACATGTTTTGATTGGAAGAAAAGCTTGAGGAAAACGTCGCGATTTCATGACATGTTTTGATTGGAAGCAAAGCTTAAGGAAAACGTCACGATTTTGCGACATGTTTTTATTGAAGCAAATCTTGAGGAAAACGTCACGATTTCGCGACATGTTTCGAAGGAAACATCACGATTATCGCGACCTGTTCCATTTTCGCGATGCCATAAGCTTGAAAGAGATTAAGTATGGAAAACGTGCGCACATCGCGACATGTTTTAACTGGAAGCAAAACTTGACGAAAACATCGCGTGATATCGCGACATGTTTTGATTGGAAGCAAATCTTAAGGAAAACGTCGCGATATCGCGACATGTTCCATTTTCGCGATGACGTAAGCTTAAGAGAGATGAAGTGAGGAAAACGTCGCGATATCACGACATATTTTAATTTCATGAGAATAGGAAGGAAAACGTCGCGATATCACGACATGTCCCATTTTTGGACCTGTCTCATTTTTGCGAGGGCAAAAGCAAGGGAAAAGTAGCTTGAGGAAAACGTCACGATATCGCGACATGTTTTAAAGAGTATGAGCTTGGAAGAAGAAAATCAAGCCGACATGTAATGAACATTAGGGTTTAATTTAATAATATTAAAATTCTAACCCTTCCTTTTCTTTTGCAGAAAGCGATCCGACAGTTGCATAATAGCAGAAGTAATGGCGAGAAAGACAAAGATAAGCACAAATCAAGCGAGGACCGTCAGATGGAAATGGGAGATGCCGAGAATTTTTGGTCCGTCCAGATTTTACAGATCTAGCCGCAAAAAGACTTTAAGGTGTGATCGAGCAACTGCCCATTTAATGAAATATGTCGGCGATTGGCCGAAAAGTGAAAATATCTACACACAGTTACCAAAATTTGTCGATGGATGCATTTAACGGGAGAATTTATGGCGAAAGTAATGGCGTGCAGAGAATTTCAACTCGAACCAAACAAAAGCGGTTGTGCGAGGATAGAAGGCCCGGGAAGTTAGTGACTCATCCAAATTTCCCAGAGGAATTAATGAGATGCTCCCGGCAGACGCACCAGAAAGATGAAGATATCTACACACAGTTATAGGTGGATGAAAATAATATCAAATTGTGCCTTCTCCATTTATGGCAAGAACCGCACGAAGATTTTTAGAGTGATTAGGGTTTATCGAAACTCTATATAAAAATGCCTTATATTGTAAAACCTCGACGGTGGGATTTTTATGATAAGATTTAGGGTTTTAGAAGAAGATATTCTTGAAAAGATCAGGGTCTATCTTGAGTCTATATATACTTCCTTTGAATGTAAAGTCCAGAGGCGGAAACTTAGAATAAAAGCTATTTTAGCAATTTCCTGCAAATCTTGTTTGAATGCTTTGTTCTGTACCTGGAGTTGGTGTGACTTTGTTTTCTGTGATAGCGTGGCCAGGAGCCTAATCTCTTTTGGATTGCGATAAGTGCATCTTCTTTTGTTTTCGTCTCGCTAAGGTTTATTTAATTTATGTTGTAAATCTGTGTTATCAAGATTGGATATGTTGCTAGGCTTCATTCCGTTTGTTGTATGCTAGGGAAAATTAGAGATTTAAGGTTCAGGTCTGTTCTAATTGCTCTGTCCTCACTGCACGAGCTAGGCTGCTAGTGAGAGATACCAGTTGACACCGACTTCCCTTCTGTTTATAATTTTCTTTCATACATGTGTCATCTCCGTCTTATGCTCTTAGTAGAAGGTGATCTTAGAAAGCTGGACACCTTCCTCTTTGATTTGTTCTATTGTGAAGCTAAATAGTGTAACTGAAATTGGTAGTTTTGATTTTGTAGCTAAGTTAGATAAGCTTCTCTTTCTGCCCTACCCTACTCTCTCTGTTCCACCGATTAAATGATCCATTTTTATTTTCTTTTAAATTTGTCTTTTATTTAAATCTGCTAAAGCATAAAGAGCTAGATCAAAGAACTGATTGTAAATCCGATTGTCCACAAAGATAACCACCTCCAAAAACATTACTGAACTAAATTCGAACCCGTTGTAAGGTAACAGACAGTCCGCTTGAAACTATTCCAGAAGCGAAAAAGAGTGAATAGCCATTCGACCCAACTCTGTAACTCACACCTTGGATATCCAGCAAGATCCTAAAGTGAGTGGGATTTATCCCGTATAAGTGTTATCGGTATTTTATGCTCATTCCTCATGGGGTGTGTATGAAAGTCGAACCAACATTTAAAATTGGCGCTAGAAGGAGGGCCTAAACTTCATTCAGTATTTGTTAAGGATTGTAAGTCGCTTGTGAAAAGTTGGATTCTACCTACAGAGTAACAAGGTCCCACTCCAGAGCTGGAGAGCTCCTTGTGCCTGAGTTAGAAACCCCAAGGAGAAGCAGCCTCAGAAGGGCCAAGTCTTTGTCCGAAATAGTTTTATCACCACTTGTAGTTGCTCCAACTACAACTAAAAATATCATCGTTAATCAAGTAGTAATGGCAAGCTGGTTGGGTTCCACTGCCTTGAATATCCCTGGTGCAGCCCATGATTTGCCCAAAAACCCTGAGAAGTATCTTCCTACTTACAAGCATGATGGAATCAAAACAGTAGAAGAACACCTAGTGGCATTTAAAAATGCTCTAAAGTTGTTGAATGTGCAGCATGAAGATGTGGCTTGTAGGTTATTCCCATTCACTCTCTGGGAGGGGGCATACGACTGGTTTTTGAATCTTACCAATGATTCTATTACTAGTTGGAATGACCTGGAGACAGTTTTTGTATCACAATTTGGTGAAGTGATAGATCCCGGTCTATTATATCAACAGTTTTCTAGCATTAAAAGAGAAATAAATGAGACTGTCAGATCTTTTAATGTCAGGTTTCAAAAGGCTTATGGTAGATTGACAGGTCATTATGTGCCAACTGCAAATCTAGCATTGGAAATTTTTAAGAATTCCCTAGATCCAGTGACCTCTGTTTTCTTGAAAAGAGATGCCAATGTTACTAATCTAACAGAGGCTTATAGAGAAGCTTTGGTTCTTGAAAGATAATTGGGAGCTCAACCTTTGAATGCTCATCAAATTCCTTTTGTTACACAAAATACCCCTATCTTGAACCCCATCCCACATCAAATAATGTTGCCAGCATGCCACACTCCACCGATAGGAAATCCATTGGCTGTAACCCATGCTGAAAATATACAGGATACAGACAAAGAATTCGATAAAATAAGAGTTGAGGAAGTCTCAAAGACGGTCCAAAGGTTGGCGAATGACTTTTTGAGTTTCAAAAGGCAAGTGTCCACCAGGGAGAATGCAAACAGATTTTCTTATCAACAAAATAGATTCACTAGACCACCATACGAGCCCAACAAGGATTATAAAGGTAAGGGGCATGATGTGAATATTTGTGACTTGGCTTTGCCTAACTGGTGCAGGATACATGGGACATCTCAGCACGGGGAATTGGATTGTTTGGAGTTCTGCAATGCTTTTGAAGCTCTATCTGGTGAGTTGGTTTCTCCTGAACATCAAAGAAATGTGGATGGTCCAAGTTCATCCAAACATAGTGCAGCTATGGTCTTAGATTCATTCACTTTTCCAGATGAATCAGATAATGTTGTGGAGATACCTATGGATGAGGTGCAAGCTTTTCAACAATATAGGAGGGACAACTACAACCTCAGGAACAAAAATCTAGAGCCTAATACTACATCTACACCTCCAGACAACTCCCATAATGTTCCTCCAGGTCCATCTCCAAATAATAACCCACCTCCACCCAAGGGAGGAGATCCAAGAGTACCGGATGGATTTGCTACTCCACTCAATAAGGGATATAATATAGTGGAGGACATGAAGAAGATCAAGGCTAACATCACTCTTCATGAGTTGGCTCAAATTTTTGAACAAAGGGATAACTTGATTAAGACATACTCTGAGCCTACTACCAAACCTCTAGAAAAGGGGAAGAAGATAGCTAATGCAAATATGGCCATGTATAAAGAAAAGACTGAAGTTTCGCCTTTCCTACTGACTGTCTTTATATTTGGGAAAAATTTACACAACTGTCTGGTGGATTCTGGTGCTTCAGCCAATGTCATGCCTCTAGCCATATGTCAACAGTTGGGTTTAACCCCTATGAACTCCGAGAGGAGAGTCGTCCAATTGGATAAATCTGAGGTTAAAGTGGTAGGTGAACTTCAAAGTATACACATCCAGCTAGCATCTGAGCCGAGAGCACAACATAGAATTGACATTCAGGTGGTAGATATTCCTGTGGGATACGGAATGCTTCTGAGCAGAGATTGGTCAAAGTCTCTGAATGGGTACTTGGCGAATGATTTTTCACATATGTGGTTGCCCTGGAAAGGTGTTGCAAATCAATTGAGAATCGAATGAGAGCCAAGATATAAACTCATGATCACTGAGTATAATGCCAAGAATGAGACTGTTAATCTTGCTGAGGACTGTTATATCGGGGTTTATAATTTGACAACTACTCAAAAGGAGAAACCTGTTAAAGCTCACCTTGATCACGATAATGAAGTTGGGATGCTTCATATTGATGGAGCTAAGTCTAAGCAAGGTTCTGGTACAGGGGCAATTCTTAAAGGACCTAAAAATCAGACCTGTTTTATGTCTTATCGCTTGCAGTTTCCCTGCACGAATAATTTGGCAGAGTATGAAGCACTAGTGCCGGGATTAAAATTTTCTTTACATTACTTTGATGATCATGCAGATACGAAAGCTCGTGTGTTGGACTTGATTGATTTGCAGGGTGGACGACTTCAAGCCGTGGAGCATTTTAGTCGACACCAAGAGACAGTCAAGCGCTGGCTTGACAAAAGGGCCAGAGTGAAGGCCTTCAAACTTGCAGACCTGGTGTTTCTATGGGACAAATCCCATGAAAAGAAGCGTAAACACACCAAGCTGCAACCTCTATGGATAGGGCCATACCAGATTGCCGAAACCCTAGGTAATAATGCATTTCGTCTACAGGACCTAGAAGGTAATTTTTTGAACCTTCCTGTCAATGGTCAATATCTGAAGCATTATTTCTTAGCTGTTCCATCCACTACATCATTTGAATAAATCACAAAGACTTTGTGCATATGTATATATTGTAAATAAAGTTTGAAGTAGTGTGTTTTTATTTTGTTTTATTTTAAGGTTGAAGTGTTGTGTTTTGTCTTTTGCAGGAAATTGCAAATTTATCTTTAATTGGTGGCCCTTTTTCTCCTCTTTAGCTTTTAAATCCTGTTTGTTCAAAAATTTTGCCTAAGCAACAAAAAAACAAATCAACATTTAAAATTGGATTGGCGCTATAAAGGTTGAAGTAGTGTGTTTTCATTTTGCTTTATTTTAATTAAGAGATAGTCTGCTTGAACTAAAAAGTGGAACTACTTGTTATTTAGAACAACAGTAGAAAGATAATTGGATTTTGTATCTTGCTTGCCACAATTATTTTAATTATAAAGAAACTACTATACTCGTTGGTTGAAGAACTCCTAGGGAATCCAAGAAAAGTTGGTCATGAGAGGGGACTCCGATTCATGAAATTATTTTAAGTGTCCAAAGAAGCTATTGGTACCCAAGCTGAAGTGGTTAGTCGATCAATTGCTCGATCAATGAAATATAAAAGAGAAATTCTAGCAAGGCTTTCCAGATATCGGTATATTTCAAAAAGAGAGAGAGAAGGTGAAAGTTGGGCAAGCCAACATAAAACTGGCACTCTTTTCCACAAAAAAAAAAAAGTTATGTGATGAAAGAGATAGCCAAGGCTCCCGAAGGATACATCTCAAACGTGTTCACCAAGCTATAGATGCCACCTCATAGTTGTGAGTCAGGGTCGTGAAAATCTAAAGAGTAACTCTGTCGGGGCTGTAAAAGGCTAAACTAGTAAACAGAGCCCTACTCGGTTTCCCCTTCACAATCTAAAAAATTGATCAATCCGAAGTAAACATTCGAAGGCCCGGTCATCCTTGAAGGAAAGTTTTATACGCTTATAATTGCACATCAGAATCTTCCTTAAGTGGTTCAACCTAGTATGTCCTTGGGAAACTTTAACAACTATCAGATAGTAGTTAAATTATTTTGGAAAATATTTGTGGCAAAGCATGGTACATAGTCTAAATTGTTTTGAAACTAGAGTTCTGGATTCTAAATAGTGCTACTATTTTCCCTGCAGATATCGCCATTTGTTGAGAAGCAACACACCCCCACTAAAAAAATGAAATTCCATCCTTTGAAAATATTTAGTTTTCATTTTTTCACAGGGACCCTCTTGATGTTTTTCAGGTTTTAATTCCAAATTTTGCTTGCCTCCTTTTTCAAAGTTTTGCCTATATCAAAGTATCCAAGTAGGCTTGCATATGGCATTGATTTCAATTTAAAATTCATTTTTCAAATGTTAGAATCATTTCTGAGTAAGGAAGATCCTTCACTAATATGTAAAAATGCAAAATACAGATGGATAAATTCATTGGAGTCAACCTACAATTTTTGGAGAATTTGCAAAGAAGAAGAAATAACTTGAGAAAACGTCACGATAGCGTGACATGTCCCATTTTTGGACTTGTCTCATTTTTGCAAGTCGCAATATCACGACATGTTCTATTTTCAGACCTGTCTCATTTTTACGACACCATAAGCTTAAAAGAAGTCACTTGGGAAAACGTCACAATATCACATGTTTTAGTCAAAAGCAAAGCTCAAGGGAAACATCGCGATATCGCGACATGTTTTGATTGGAAGAAGAGCTTGAGAAAAACATCACGATTTTGCGACATGTTCCATTATCGTGGCCTGTTCCATTTTTGCGACACCATAAGCATGAAAGAAATGAAGTGAGGAAAACATCGTGATTTCGTGACATATTTTGATTGGAAACAAAGCTTGACGAAAACGTCGCAATATCGCGACGTGTTTTGATTGGAAGGAAAGCTTGAGGAAAACATCGTGATTTCGCGACATATTTTGATTGAAAACAAAGCTTGACGAAAACGTCACGATATCACGACATGTTTTAATTGGAAGCAAAGCTTGGGGAAAACGTCGCGATTTCACGACATGTTCCATTATCGCAGCCTATTCCGTTTTCGTGATGCCATAAGCTTGAAAGAAATGAAGTATGGAAAACATCACAATATCGCGACATGTTTTGATTGGAAGCAAAGCTTGACGAAAACATCACGATATCGCGACATGTTTTGATTGGAAGCAAAGCTTAAGGAAAACATCGCGATTTCACAAATTTTTTTAGTTGGAAGCAAAGCTTAAGGAAAACGTTGCGATTTCGTGACATGTTTTAGTCGGAAGCAAAGCTTAAGGAAAACGTCGCGATTTCACGATATGTTTTAGTCGAAAGCAAAACTTGAGGAAAACGTCGTGATTTCATGACATGTTCCATTTTTGCGATGGCATAAGCTTGAAAGAGTCAAGTAAGAAAAATGTCATGATTTCGTGACATGTTTTGATTGGAAGCAAAGCTTGACAAAAACGTCATGATATCGCGACATGTTTTGATTGGAGGAAAAGCTCGAGGAAAACGTCATGATTTTGTGACATGTTTTGATTGGAAGCAAAGCTTAAGGAAAACGTCATGATTTCGCGACATGTTTTAGTCAGAAGCAAAGCTTAAGGAAAACGTCGCGATTTCGTGACATGTTTTATTCGAAAGCAAAAGTTGAGGAAAACGTCACGATTTCGTGACATGTTCCATTTTCACGATGGCATAAGCTTAGAAAGAGTCAAGTAAGAAAAATGTTGCGATTTCGTGACATGTTTTGATTGGAAGCAAAGCTTGACAAAAACATCGCGATATCACGACATGTTTTTATTGGAGGAAAAGCTCGAGGAAAATGTCATGATTTCGTGACATGTTTTGATTGGAAGCAAAGCTTAAGGAAAACGTCACGATTTTGCGACATGTTTTAGTCAGAAGCAAAGCTTAAGGAAAACGTCGTGATTTCGCGACATGTTTTAGTCGAAAGCAAAACTTGAGGAAAACATCACGATTTTGCGACATGTTCAATTTTCGCGATGGCATAAGCTTAGAAAGATTCAAGTAATAAAAACATCGCGACATCGCGACATGTTTTGATTAGAAGCAAAGCTTGACGAAAACGTGCCGATTGCGACATGTTCCTTGTTGGAAGGAAGGGAAACGTCATGATATCGCGACATGTTCCATTTTCATGATGGCGTAAGCTTAGGAGAGATGAAGTGAGGAAAACGTCGCGATATCGCGACATATTTTGATTTCATGAGAATAGGAAGGGAAACGTCGCGATATCGCGACATGTCCCATTTTTGGACCTGTCTCATTTTTGCGAGGGCAAAAGCAAGGGAAAAGCAGCTTGAGGAAAACGTCGCGATATCGCGACATGTTTTAAAGAATATGAGCTTGGAAGAAGAAAATCAAGCCGACATGTAATGAACATTAGGGTTTAATTTAATAATATTAAAATTCTAACCCTTGCTTTTCTTTTGCAGAAAGCGATCCGACAGTTGCATAATAGCAGAAGTAATGGCGAGAAAGACAAAGATAAGCACAAATCAAGCGAGGACCGTCAGATGGAAATGGGAGATGCCAAGAATTTTTGGTCCATCCAGATTTTACAGATCTAGCCGCAAAAAGACTTTAAGGTGTGACTGAGCAACTACCTCATTTAATGAAATATGTCGACGATTGGCCGAAAAATGAAAATATCTACACACAGTTACCGGAATTTGTCGATGGATGCAGTTAATGGGAAAATTTATGGCGAAAGTAATGGCGTGCAGAGAATTTCAACTCAAACCAAACAAAAGCGGTTGTGCGAGGATAGAAGGCCCGAGAAGTTAGTGACTCATCCAAATTTCCCAGAGGAATTAATGAGATGCTCCCGACAGATGCACCAGAAAGATGAAGATATCTACACACAGTTATAGGTGGATGAAAATAATATCAAATTGTGCCTTCTCCATTTATGGCAAGAACCGCACGAAGATTTTTAGAGTGATTAGGGTTTATCGAAACTCTATATAAAAATGCCTTATATTGTAAAACCTCGATGGTGGGATTTTTATGATAAGATTTAGGGTTTTAGAAGAAGATATTCTTGAAAAGATCAAGGTCTGTCCTGAGTCTATATATACTTCCTTTGAATGTAAAATCAGGAGGCAGAAACTTAGAATAAAAAGCTATTTTAGCAATTTCCTGCAAATCTTGTTTGAATGCTTTGTTCTGTACCTGGAGTTGGTGTGACTTCATTTTCTGTGATAGCGTGGCCAGGAGCCTAATCTCTTTTGGATTGCGATAAGTGCATCTTCTTTTGTTTTTGTCTCGCTAAGGTTTATTTAATTTATGTTGTAAATATGTGTTATCAAGATTGGATATGCTGCTAGGCTTCATTCTGTTTGTTGTATGCTAGGGAAAATTAGAGATTTAAGGTTCAGGTCTGTTCTAATTGCTCTGTCCTCACTATGCGAGCTAGGCTGCTGGTGAGAGATACCAGTTGACATCGACTTCCCTTTTGTTTATGATTTTCTTTCAGATCTGTGTCATCTCCGTCTTATGCTCTTAGTAGAAGGTGATCTTAGAAAGCTGGACACCTTCCTCTTTGATTGGTTCTATTGTGAAGCTAAATAGTGTAACTAAAATTGGTAGTTTTGATTTTTCAGCTAAAGTTAGATAAGCTTCTCTTTCTGCCCTACCCTACTCTCTCTGTTCCACCGATTAAATGATCCATTTTTATTTTCTTTTAAATTTGTCTTTTATTTAAATCTGCTAAAGCATAAAGAGCTAGATCAAAGAACTGATTGTAAATCCGATTGTCCACAAAGATAACCACCTCCAAAAACATTACTTGAACTAAAGTTGAACCCGTTGTAAGGTAACATATAGTCCGCTTGAAACTATTCCAGAAGCATAAAAGAGTGAATAGCCATTCGACCCAACTCTGTAACTCACACCTTGGATATCCAACAAGATCCTAAAGTGAGTGGGATTTATCCCGTATAAGTGTTATCGGTATTTTGTGCCCGTTCCTCGTGGGGTGTGTATGAAAGTCGAACCAACAACTCTGTCACCTCCAAAGCTTTTTCTAGATCTATCTTAAATCTATACTAAACATGATTCTTCGATCTAGCACAAATATGCTCAATATTTGTCTCTAGTCTAGCACAAACCTATCCTCAAATTTGTACCAAACTCTATCCTCAAATATGTACTAAACACAATCCTTTGATCTAACACAAATTTGCTCAATCTCTGTCCTCAAACCTATCCTTAAGCCTTAACACAAAGCTTAACTCAATCACAAATCATACCTACTAGATCTGCTCCAAATATTAACTCAAGGTTTGAACAAATCAATCAATCAACGTTGCTCTCAAGTCTTCTCAAAGACTTATCTCAAATTTGCATTGTAAGATTCCACAAAAGCTCACACTAATCTGTCCACAAGTTCTCTCTAGAACTTGTTCAATCTACTCAAAAGTCTTCACTAAGACTTATCTCAAATCTGCTCAACAAGTACTCACTAGAACTTGTCCAATCTACTCAACAATTCTTCACTAATATTTACCTTAAATCTGCTCAACAAGTCCTCACTAGAACTTGTCTAATCTACTCAATAAGTCTTCACCAAGACATACCTAAAATCTGCTCAACAAGTCCTCACTAGAACTTGTCCAATATGCTCAATAAATCTTCACGAAGACTTACCTCAAATTTTCTCAACAAGTCCTCTCTAGAACTTGTCCAATCTCATAGAAACATATAGAGAATTGTTAGAGAATCAATATGCTTCACATTCCCAACAATGCTCAATTATTTTCACTCTTTTTTTACCATAGAAACATATAGAGAATTGTTAGAGACTCAATATGCTTCACACTCACAACAATGCTCAATCACTTTCAATCTCTCTTTTTACCACATAAACATATAGAGAATTGTTAGAGACTCAATATGCTTCACACTCATAAACACTCAACCTATTTTTTAAATCAATTCAGAATATAGAACAATTTGTTTCACAGAATTAGAACCATCACTTCAACACTTCCACTAGGCTCAATCGACTCAACTCAACCAATCTCTCAATGATGCACTCCTTGCTTACAAACCCTAGTTCAATCATATGAACACTCACTCACTTATTTCCAACAATGTTTATCAAACAATCTCACATAACAATGATACTCATGATCTTTCACAAACCCTAGTTCAAGATAGTTCTTAACTTCACATAACAATGATACTCATGATCTTTCACAAACCCTAGTTCCAAGATAGTTCTCAACTTCACATAATAATGATACTCATGTTCTTGCACAAACCTTAATCATGCATATGAAGATTCATTCAATGTTTCCAACAATGCTTATCAAACAAGGTTTTTATCATTAACACTCACTCAGAAAAACCTTTAACAATCAAACTCAACAATGCTTACCAAACAATCCTTTTCACTCCAACTTAACATTCACAACATTCAATCCAACAATATTTTTCTCACAAGGAATATTTACCCATACCTTTTATTTTGATGGAGATATGCCTTCAAAACCTATCTTGATCACAATCAAAATTTTCTTTACCAATACTAGGGTTAGGTTACCACAACCTTTCTCAAGATCTCCATAAAATAATTTTCTCAAATATTATTTTCATACAAAATAACATATCCTTTTGTACACCTTATAATCTCCAAACTCACAATATTCAATTTAATATTTCACCATAATACTACATTTAACAACAAGTATATCAAAGTCTTTATACACCTTATAATCTCTAAACTCACAATTTTAATTCAACAATTTCATCATAACACAACACTTAACATTGTGCATAGCAAAGTCCTTATACACCTTATAATCTCCAAACTCACAATTTTAATTCAAAAATTTCATCATAACACAACACTTAACAACAAGTATAGCAAAGTCCTTATACACCTTATAATCTCCAAAATCACAACTTTAATTCAACAATTTCATCATAACACAAAACTCAACAATATGCATAGAAAAGTGCTTATACACCTTATAATCTTCAATCACCCAAAAATCAAAATAAAATATTTTATTTTTATTTTCCTTATAACACCCCTAAGCTCTTAACATCCACTATAATCTCAAAGCACTTAAATTTCAACACCAAAAATCGAATGACATACCTCTTGTTTGTCTTGCCCACTAAAAGAGCTTTGACGAATTTGGCCACATGACGTATGCTCCCCCAACACCTTAGCTCCAAGATAGGCCACCACATGGGTTGTGTGCCCACATGAAAACCAATGCACACATTATCCAACTTAATCCTGCTACCTCACAAAGTGCCAAGCAAAACGAACGGTGGGTGCTTCCTCCAAAACATTAATCGCGTGGATCAAACCGCGATATCCTCCAAGAAAATCCTAATGTATTCCCAGTTGTCGTATACGCTACCACTGTCGATGGGAAGTCAAACCAATGTGCAGTACTTGTTTTTGTTTCCCTCAAAGCACTTTTAATTCAATTCATCCTCTTCTTCAAAACAGCATTCGATATTCACATTCGAAGGTACGATTATTAGAAGACTTAGAAAATAGAAAATATTTCTTATATAAATACTTAATCACATTTTGAATTCTCACGTCGACCCTTTTTTTTAATTTAAAAATTTGAATTTAATCTATTTAAATATTAAATTAAAACCTTTACCTTCTTTATTAATTTAAATTAAAATTTTAATCAAAGATTAAAATATTTAATTTAAATTAAACCTTTGAAAATTGCTCATGGGTATTTTTAATTTGGACTTCATTTCTCTTCATCTTGTCATTTGGCCTGGAATATTTTAATAATAAAATATTATTATTTAATTCAAGTTTGCTTCTCCTTTCTAGGGTTTTCAACCTTTGGGCCCTTTTTAGGCATATAATATTAAAAACAAATATTATATCCTATCCCTTTCTAAGACCTTCTTGCTTTTGGAAAAACCACTTGATGTCCTTAATGACGACAACATTAAACCAATATTCCTTTGACATCAATGACAACAAAACTACTCAAAATTTCCAACAATAATGGACAAAAAATATTTTCCCATTCATGCAAATGGGATTTATCTAAAGAAGTATATTTAAAAAATACTAAATTTTATGTTCTATTTTCTTTTGGTAGGTATTATGGTGCTACAGAAAATAGGTGGTCAAAAGAAATATTCAAAAGCCTTAGACATATCAAGGAGGGATAGTTGATGGTAGGAGCTACACCATCCATATATAATCCAATGATATCCATCCAAGCATAAAATTATGAATAATTGTAGTCACACGAGAATATAACCTCATAAAAAGGTCCCAACAAAGCCATCAAAGAACTAACATACAATCCCAAAAGAGATGGTCTGTCAGGAGTTTTTCAATAGACTGAAAGGATCAAGCCCAATTTGGAATGGTTATAGACCATCTAAGAAAATTATACGGTACCAATGGAAGATGGCCATCCCCTTCTAGTAGATCCCATGTGAGGGATAAGTATATCTAACTCATGGAAGGAAGGTAGTGATTCACTAGCATAATAATGATAAGCTATGAGTCTAAGATTAAACATGAGGAATCAAGGGAGATAAGAGCACCTAAATATGCATAATATGAAATCAATGCAAGTTGGCATCACCAATCCAAGAGAAAATTCTATATAAAGCCAACTTGCATGCATAAATGCCAACAAGCCACAAAATGAGTCTATAGTGCTCATCTTCTTCTCTGCAAATTATGGAAGTGACTCCATTGACTAATAAATAAGGCTTCCATCCTTTGGGTTCCTCATCTCCTATAGGTAAGGGATCCTTATGAGTAGGCAAAGTTGTAGTACAACTTCACTACATGATGCCACCCCATGACTAACATCATGAGGTTACCCAAAAGGTTGATCAAGGGTATTATTCAATGGAGGCTACAAATAGTTGTGGAAGACCTTATATTTCTCGTGTCAATTGCCCATTCCAAGTGTCCAATAGCCTATTCCATTTATGATAGTCCTCTTGATGATAACTCAATTAGATCTGGATACTTCCCTAGTATTCCATAATGCTATATTCCAAGGCCTTAATTTTATAAAAAGATTGTCCAACGTATGGAAACACAAGAACTATTGCTTCACAACTATCCCCACAAAAGTGGGGTATTTATACTTGTTTTGATGCATCCATTATACTAATGGATGCATAAAAAATAGGTAACATATGAATACCCAGTTTTGTGCATCTCTTGTTTGCTTGATTAATGCCCTGACACTCAGGGTAAACATATATTTCCATGCCTTTGATAAATTTATAGACCATAATTGATATGTTAGCAATTGCATTATTCATCTGCACTATCATATACTTTCCATCCTATAGATTTTTTTTTGCACTATAGATTGATCTTTGCACTACAAATTGTCTTTCATATTACAAAATGGTCCTTGTGTTTTAGAATGACCCCTTTAATGAGGATTCATTTTTGCACCATGGGATGGCACCTAAATTGTAGGTCACTTATTGAGCTATCAACCCTAGCTATTTTAAGTAGATGGCCTATGATACATTGAGTCGTTAATTATGCTACCAGTAGTACTTTGAAGGAATGCATACTTTTCCTCTTCCTTGATACTACTTATCCATAGGACCTCTAGTGCAAAATAAAGTGTAGAACCATCTAGGATAGATTATGGTAGATGTAGTACCACTAAAATATCAAGTGCATTGTATGACCATACCATAGCCAACAATAAATGCACCCAACTACCCTACTAGATTTGATCTAAGCAAATTATCAATCAAAATCTCTACTTGCTAACTAAATTAGGCAAAAGTCTTAAAACCTTTTTGCCAAAAATTTAATAGCTAATAGGTTTTAGAAATAAATCGTGATGGCATAAACAACCGATCAGTGGCAATGATCCAATGAAGGAACAACTTAGATCAATTTCATGTCTCCTATAATAAATTAAAGTAATTTTTTTCAATTTCTATCTATAAATACCCCTATTGATTAAAAATATGGGCTAATCGGTCGATCAATTAATCAATTGATAAACAATAAAGTATTAGCAAAATTCACTAAGTAAACATAATGTATACTCTTACGCTAACAAAATATTATCAAACTCCCACTAGAATTATTTGCTAACTACTAATGACTACTACACATTCTCTCTCTTAGGCAAGATTTTATGTCACTATGTGTATTCAATCGTCCTGGTGTGTTGGTACAACTTGGCATTTATTGTTTTATCATCATTTGATTTATAGTTCATATGATTCCATATTTTATCAATTTTATTTGATTTCAAAATCATCAAAAAGTGAACTAGGGGCTGACTATCCAATCAAGGATATGCCTCATTCGTCTTGATTTGGGTAAGTCCCCAAAAACATTGGCACTCCCTATTGTTGTTTTATTCCATATTTTTGAAGGTAGAATTACATGTTCCCCTCTGTTTCTCTATAGGTAGGGGTTTGTGTTCCCTTAATGAGCTATGATCATATTATTAAACATGAAAATCTTAGTATAATCACTCTTTGTCTCATACCAGATACAAAATTTTCTTAGCATAACATATTTCTTTTTGTCACCATTTTATTCTTGCTTTTATTTGAAACACATGTCTCATTTATTGCTTATTATTACCAATTAGAAAAATACTACCATTGTGTTGTCTCTATTATTTCGTGTAATGTAATCATATATTTGGTTGTGTAATATTTGTATCTAAACTGACTTTCAAGTAATGCTAAATCTCCCATTTTGTGTCTAAATATATCATGTATGTGTTGAGGTGAGGAAGGACAAGTGATCTACCAAACAGGGGTAGGTATTTTGTTGTCATTACATTAAATAGATTTACCTCTTCTAGAAAAACATAGAAGATAAGTTAGTTGTCATAAGAAATATTAGCTTAATCTTACACAAAGATCTTATATTGTTATTTCTATTTTTAGTTCTATGTCATTTCTAATTCAGCTTGTAACAATGCCTAAGCAAATTAAAATTTAATTATTCAATTAGTAAACTCAAATATGTATGAATTTTATAAATTAGTTTGTGATATTGTCAAATATCAAACCACATTTAAAATAAGGATGTTAAGATGCCTCTTGTAATACATATTACATATTACTATTGCAATATTCAATCTCAAATATTTTCATATTAATGTAATATCAAACTATAGTCTACATTTAATATATATAAAAAAAATTAAATACAAAAAAATATTATACTTTCTTTCTATTATATTACCTATAACATAATGACTATCATAAAAAAAAAAATAGTGTGAGAATTTCAATTTTGTTAGCAAAAACGGGATTACAAATTTAAATATGATATTCAATAATGTTACTTTAAAGAGAAGGTTGAATATTTAAATCTAAAGGAAAGTAGGGTTTATATACTCCACATGGTGAAAAAGAACATGTAGAAGAAAAAAATATATGAATTGAAGGAGAAGAGAAGAGCTCTAGAAGGGAAAATTAGGGCATTAGATGGGTAGATAAAGTACTTTTTGGTTGTTACATAATCGAAGGCAATATTGCTAATTCAAGAGGGCCCAATGGGGACACCTCTAGATACTCTCTTAGATAGATAGATTTTTTTTGTAGATTTGTTGAAATAAAAATCTCCAATAGAGACTAAAGAAGCACAAAAAACACTAAAAAGCCCTTTATAATTTGTTTGAAAATATCAACATCTCAAAGAGTCAATGGATGCTTTCCATAGTTAGAATCAAGGTCAAAGATAATCATTGAATAGAGTATAGTAGAAGCAACAATATTGTATACAACCAATCATGACTTGATCTATAAATTCATGGGTATTCACCCTACCCTGAATTTTTTGTATTTGTGGGTTTTATAGAACTAAGAGCCTCTTGGTGAGTATCCTTTATGGTTTATTAGTAATGGATAGTTTAATGTTAATTTTTCCTCAATTATCAATAGAAATAGAGCTTTTGAATCAAAAAATATGAAGCATGGTCTGATAGAATTATTTTTTTATCCCTAACGAGTGGAATTTGATCCCCAAATTGAACCCATTTTTGTCCCTATTTGGGTCCATCTATATGCACTCCCAATGGAGTTCTAGAGTGATAAGGTATTAGAAGTTATTGGTAATTTCCTTGAAAAATATTTAGGTGTTTCTAGATACATAATGGAAGGAAATATAACTATTTATCCTAGATTATACATGGAAATGGATCTTAGCTAGCATTTATTGGTAGAGGTGGAACGTGAACTTGCAGGACTATCTTGGATTCAACAACTAGATTATGATGCACTTCCATTTATGTGTAGAGTTTATAGCATTTGCCACAAATATGGGCATTTGTTCCATTCTTACCCAAACAATATGATCACAAAAATGGAGGCTCCTTTGAGAATGTCAAATCTTCCTAAGGAGGATATTTCTATAGTTAATAAAGAAGAAACTAACATTTATTAGGGAGAAGAAGCATAGGGATATGGTTTTAAACAACACAAAAGAAGGAGAAGGCAAAAGAAAAAATATGGTAAATAACAAACCCATCCCAAGCCCTCAAATGGGTATGAGATCTTCAAGACACTAGTGGACCAGGAAGAAGAACAACTCATGGAAGGAGTGGTTGGGAATAATAAAAATAATAACAACCATGTTCAAGCCTCTCTTTTGGCTCTACCTACCATAGAGTAGGTAACAGAGTATAGTGAGTTACCATAATAATAGATTGCATGGGTATTGATAGTGCATAACTAAAAGTGATCGATTATAAAGGATGTTAGCATGGGTGTGGAAGAAAATAATAGAGATAAGCTACCTTTAGGGATAATCTAGGAGAAGAAAATATCAAAGAGTAAAATCTCTCAAGGAGTGGGTAGAAAATCAAATAAGTAATTGATAGCATCTTAAGGAGATAAACTGGTCACTAGGGGATCGATGAGGCCAATAGACTCTTACTAATCTCAAGGTAACCAATGATTATACAATCATGGAATATTAGGAGGTTTAAATAGCACAATCCATCAATCTACTGTTCAAAGACTCTTAGAGAAAAGGTAAACATATTTTTCTCTTATCAAGAAGATAAAAATGTCATTGGATCTTATGTATAAAATAGTAAATAGAATTTGGAGGAGTGTTGGTCATATGGAAGTGGCTTCCCAAGGGGCCTTAGGGGGGATAGTTACCTTTTTAAAACTATTAAATGGACAACAATAGAACATATAGGTTGGAGGGGTGTCCTCACATCACATTTTAAGAACAATGTGATAACTGAGCAAGTTTTAATCATAAATTTCTATGGAACTCAAAACCTATATGGTTAGATACATCAATAAAAAGTGGTGCATAATATGAGAATCTCGAGGTAGGAGTTAGATTGGATTTTTGATAGTATTTAATGCTAAATTATCATCCAAATATCAAGAAAGGAGAATCCCAATTTTAGACCTAGGGAATTAGCTTATGATTTCCCATGTCCATGCATTACACTTGGTGGATATTCAATGTCCTCGAACCATCCATACTTGGACTAATAAGAGGAGGAAGCCACATAGTAGGAAGGTGAATTTAGACCATTTTTGGTTCTAGAGGAGGCATTTGTGAAATGGAATCTAAAAGTTTATATTTTAGATGATCCAATTTCATATCAGTTCCCCATCTTATTGGAAGGAGGGATCAAGATAGGGTAGCATTACAAACTATTTATATTTGAAATTTTTTTGTTACAAAAGAAGAAACTTCAAAAAAAATCCCACAATGGTGGGAAAAGGGATGACCAACATATGGGACAACAATATTCATATTCCACAAGTAGCTTCATTATGTCAAGGATCAACTAAAATTATGGAAGCAAGCTAACAAGTTAGATTTTTAGGCCCAAAGAGCTTCATTGGTGGCCAAATGGGATGAGGTATAAAAAATATTTAGGGAAGGAATAATTATAGAGTAGCTCAAATAAGAGGATGACGAATTGCATAAAGTAGTTGAGGACATTGACAACCAAGAGGAAATCTACTGGAAACAAAGAGCAAGAACCACTTAGTTATTGGAAGGTGATAAAAAAACCAAAGTTTTCCATTAAGTTGCTTATTCTATGAGATAGAAAAATGATATGGAAGCTCTTCATGATGAAAATGAGCACTCCTTTGATATGATCCTAGGTATGCAATATCATTCAATGAATTATTTTACTAAATTGTTTAAGGGAGGTATGGTGCAAGATGAAGAGACTCAAAAAGAAGTTCTTGTTATCATATCCTCTATTATTTTTGAAGAACAAAATCAATCCATACTTAAACACATAGATAGAGAGGAGCTAAATAAGGTAGTATTTTGAATGAATATGGAAAAATACCAAGTCTAGATGACTTCGCAATTAAGTTTTTTAGACCTTATAGGAGATATTGGAGGAGTATGTAATGGTTGTTATAGATAAGTATAGAGGCAATAGAAGAATTCTTAAATAATTAAATCATACATTCATTGTCTTAATTTTGAATAAAGGGAGAGGGTGCATATTTTAAATTATAGACCTATTGCCTTATGCAATGTCATATACAAAACAATCATGAAGGTAATGGTCAAGCGACTAAAATCTCTCCTAGACAATATTATCTCCTTGGAGCAAGGGGGTTTTGTAGAGGGTAGGTAGATCTTGGATGGTGTGGTTCTAGCTTAGGAGGAAATCCACGTAATACCAAAATCTAGTAATAAAGCAATGTTCATAGAATTGGATATGTCAAAGGCATATGATAGGGTAGAGTGGAGCTTCTTGTCAAGAATGATGGAATCTTTCAGTTTCTTTTAGGATTGGATAGATGGGTCATGAGTTGCATATCTACTCCAATGCACTTAGTGTTAATCAATGGTCTTCCCTTGCAACCATTTGGAGTAACTTGAGGCCTTCATCAAGGAGATCCTTGTTCCCCTTATATTTTTCTTCTATTGGTTGAAGGCTTGGGTAGACTCATCTTGAGGAGAAGACAATAGGGTTTGCTAATAGGTATCAAGGTGGGTGAGGAGGTTTTGATACATCTAAAGTTTATGGATGACACGAGATTGGTGGCAGTGGTCAATCTTAAGAAAACAAGAATAATCAAAGATGCTCTTAATATTTACTTAGGGCTAGAAACCTAGTCAGCAATGAGAAAAAAAATCCAAAGTGATCTTCTTCAATCTTAATCAAAGGCTTCACAACAAAATTTTATAGATCTTGGTATTCATGAGGACTTCTCTCCTAGTGGTCTATTCAGGGATCCCTTTGCATTTTAAAAAAATAAAAATAGTTTTATGTAGGAATATTTTGGATCACATCAAAGAAAGAATTAACCATTGGTCTCACAAATGGTTAACCTTTGGGGTAGATTAAATTTTTGCAGTCAATCATTCAAGTCATACCAATTTATAATTTTTCTATCCTTGCTACGCCATATACCATATGAAAAGAGTTAGACAAGATGGCTAGAAAATATTTATGGGGAGGAGCAAAAGGACAAAGGAAGTGGTACTTATTAATTTAGGAGAAATTAATACAACACAAGGAAAAGGGAGGTTTGGTACTAAGGAGATCAAAGCTAAGTAATAAAACTTTGGATGGAAATATTTACCAAATGTGGATCTCCCATCCAACTTCTTTATTCATTAGATTTTTAAATAGTAAATACTTGGGATAGGTGAACCCAAATGAGGTGATTCATTTCCCTTTGGATGGTAATGGGTCCCTAGTATGTAAATATCTAAAGATAGGCTCTCAAATAGTGAAATATGGATTATTTTGAAAAGTGGGAGAGGGGAGGACACACAATTTTGGATAGATTCATGGGATCAATACCCACATATCATTTTTAAATTTCCAAAACTTCAACTCATAAAAATATTGATGGAAAGTAGGGATTGGATCAAGATTAAAATTCATTTCAACACTAATCAGCTAGGGGGTTATAGGTTTAAGTAGTTTAAGAAGTTGGATGAGTGGCCAATTCCAATCCCTCTAAAAATTGACACTCATCATGACTAAAGTCTTGGAAAAAATATTTCTCATAGGTAGATATGAGGAGGATGAATTAGCTTGGGGTCATGGAAGTCTTGGAGTCTACACAATAAAATATGGATATGATAAGATTCTTCCAGAACCTTCTTCTCGTGCATATCAAGTTGAGGATTGGAAAAATATTTGGTAGTCCAAGGGTTGGTTGAATGTAAACTTATTTTTTTGGCAGTTCATGCAAAATGGAATTATTAATTTTGATAATTTGAGATGTAGGGGAACCATTGGTCTATCCCAATGTGTTTTATGCTACAAAATTGAGGAAACATTTGACTAGTTTATGCTTGAGTGTCTGTTCACATGCTAGATCTAGGAGCAATGGTTTTTAGCTTATAAAATATGAGCCAATGGTGATTTGAATCAGGTTAATATTCAAAAAATATGGAAGAGTGGAATATTTAAATTTAAAGCTCTATATATTAGGAGGAATTTTGGACTAAACTTTATTTGGTAGCAATTTTGGTTGGAGAGAAATGTTAGAATTTTTAGAGAAACCTTTTCATAGCATGTCATTTGGAGCAAAGTCATAGAAATTGTGGTAGTATATGCTAAACATGAAACTTAGGATGATATAGGGATGATGGACAATGAAGCTAAAGTGCAAGAGAGGAATGATATAGCTAGTTGAAAAACACCCCCAAAAGGTTGGATTAAAATCAATATTGATGGAGTTGTAAAACATAATCCTGATAGATCTAGAATTGGAGTGGTTTGCAAGAGTCATAATAGGATAGTACTATATTGGGACCTACAAGGCCTAGGTAAGACCATTAACAATAAAGCAAAATTCTTAGCTATCAAATTTTCTTCTATCTAGATGATAAAACAAGGTTATATGAGGATAATCATAGAATCAAATTCTTAAATATTGGTAGAAGCTTTGGATTGCATGAAGAACTTTGCATCGGAGACATGGAGGTTGAATATTCTTGTTACCCAAATTAAGGATTTATGGAGGGAGTTGGATGATGTGATTCCAATTTATATGAGTAGAGCTATAAATAAATTGATAGACTTCCTAGCTAATATGGGTGTTGAGAAGGAGGTTAGGGTTTAGTGGCATAGTGGCATGGCTATTGAGGATGAGAGGATTAGGTAGTTTGGTGATAAAATATAGTTTTTGACTAATTTGGACAACCATTGTAGACATATGGTTTAGGATATTTGGAACCAATGTAGATCTCCTTAGTGGTGTACTCAAAAGTTGTTAGGTCTTACGATCTTGGATTTTATAGTTATGAAAGTTTATTGAAAAGTTAAAAGGAGGAAACAGGTCCTTGTGTTGGCTAAGTTTGGGAGGAGTCTCGTCCCAACTTGTTAACAATCTTGTTTAATGTAATTTTTTAAATTTCTTTAAAAAAAAAAAAGGATATTTAATAATTTTGGCCTTTTAGCCAAATTATCATAGGCCCCACCTAACCAGGACCATATAAAACTTAAAATATGTATGAATATTCAATTATAGAATAATATTAATGCAAACAATTCTTATATAAATCAATTTAACATTCAACAATATAACAATATTATTGAACGAAAATACTCACAATATTATTGATGAGTCAAATATATAATCTTGATATTTGCTCTACATTCAGATGCATTTCATGGAGCTTTGTCTCCATAACATAACCTTAGACACGTGACTCTTAGAATCTTTTTCAAATGCTTTTCTCACATATTTAGGAGATGTAACCTTTCCTATTCTACACATAAGACAAGTCTCTCATGTCTTTTGGCTTCTCATCTTGCCACTTGTATACATGACTCTTGACTCTCTATTTACTCTTACACACTTTACTCTATGACACATTGCACACTCCTACATCTATACACATGCACACTCTATTACATGACACTTGTGCACATTCTCACTTTTCACATTTGCACACATAATTATATGACACTTGTGCATATTCTATACATGAGCACTTACATAAATATAATAATCATATACTTAACTAAACCATAAACATACATCCTAATATATTATTTATTTTTAATTGTACCATAAAGCTATTGAGAAGATACATTAACAAATACCAAATAATGTAATATTCACTAGTAAAAAAAAAAACTTTCCTACATAATATAGAAAGAGGAGTTAATCAAAGTACAAATATTGTAAATACACTTTCCTACATAATATAGAAATAGGAGTTATCTATATATGTCTCACTAAAATATATGCTCCTTGCTCTTTTGGGATACGTATGGGGACAATCTTGGTAAAGTAATTCATCACAAATTTTGTTAATACCTTGTAAATATTGTTACAAAACAAGACAAAGTAAAACAAGTTAAAATGACATCACTCTCACCTTTTAAAATTATAACCTAAAAAATGGTGTTGATCTTCTTCTATATAGATCCAGAGTTCCTATCCTCTTTAGATATAACAAATAGGTATTCTTTTATAGTGTCCAAAAAAATATGAAAGCATATAAGGGAAATTCATTCAATCCTTGAATTCATATTCCTTTCATACCAAAAAATTGTCCTCTTAACTTGACCTTCATTGAATTCACTCATTAATAATTTGTTGTCTTCTTCATATGCTAAAGGAAAAATATTTCTAGGAATAACATCTTATACCCACTCATAATCCTTTTCTTTCTCGTATAAAAGTTCTTCAAAATATTTCACTACCTTTATTTTGATATTTGATGTCTAAATTAGCTTCATCTCATATTCAATCTTGTTACTTGAGATATTGTTGATATTTTAGTAACCTAGTGTACTCTTATGAAAAACCTTGTGTTGTTATCACCTTTATAATTCTAGATTGTTTTAGATTTTTATGTCTAGATATATATTCCTACCTGAAAAATACCTTTGATCACATTCTCCAATTGCATTTTAAAATTCCACTTCACTGTCTCCTCCTTGCTTATGCTTATACACTAGGCCTGCTTGTGTATCTTTCTATTCTCTCTCTCTAGATGTCTAAATTTTGTTAGATTTTTTTAGATGTCTTTATCTTTTGGACAAGGGTGAACATTACATAACCCTCTTCTTTTAAAGGTTGTCCATAAATTCACTTGCTCTTAAAAATCTTCCTTTTCACCTACATGGAATCATTTGTGAATGGGGATCCTTTATCTAGTTGATTGAAAAAAAGATCAACCAATGATCAAATTAAAAGATCAACCAATGATCAAATCTTGAGTGTGAAAGGATAGTCTACATGAGAATGTCTCCATATAAATAGGAACCACAAAATGGAAAATAATCACTTAATGATTTCATCCATTCCTCAGTACATACCACAATAAATAAAATATCTACTTTCATCCAGAGCTATTTTTTGAGAATAAAATTCATAAAATTCTTTGTAATTTTTGTTAATGGAAGACCTTATTTCTTATCTTCTACTTTTAGGTAGCAATTGAACTCACTTATACTAGTTCAAAGGTAGTCTTAAGATGTTACTTTACAACCTTGGAACTCCAAAAAGAAGGTCTAAGGTTTGAATTTGAAAGTAAATAGGGTTATACACCATGCTTGGTAATGAAAGTATGGTTATATAAACATATATCAGGTAAACAAAATTCTCTATAACTATTATCCTAGATGGTGTATCTAGGGGGTCTAGGGGTTAGCCTTCCTATCTAGATTAGATCCTTTTTAGCCTAGATGGGTATCTCATAGGCCTATGATAATGAGTTCCCACCCTTAGACTTGATCATCATGGAAATTTCAAAATTGAAAGCTTTATAGATAAATAAGGTAAGGAATTAATTTTTAAGGTAAGAATTGGATCCCATAAATCAAGTGGAGCATGTGGGATTAGGAGACCTTTGTCTTTTTGCACTAAAAATTTCTAAAAGGATGGTTCAATATGGATGCCATATTGTGTGGTTGGTTCCTCCTTCTTCTATTCATTGGTGGCACTAGCTTTAGTTGATTGGATTAGGCAAAGGCTCTAGTTATAGGTCTTCTACTCATATAATTTTAGGCTCACTCCTCGAGAATAGAGTCACTAGGTGGGGAGATTGTGCATCAAAAATATTATGAGATCGATACACCCAGTGGAATCTCAATCTATCCTTTGTTAGATAGCTTCTTCAAAGTCTTTCTCTTTTCAATAGAGTCACTAGGTAAATTTTGTAATGCTTCACTTCAAGTAGATTGACTATGATCTCCACCAAGATCAAAGTTAGGAGATTTCTTTCAACACTGTAGGATGAACATAGAAACACATCCCATCAAACATGTTAGATAGATTGTTGTCATCTTAGAATGCACTTGCCCATTAGGATGGAAGTTTGATGTGCCATGGACACTTGTGCCTCACATAGAGTGATATAGGAAGAAGGACCATAGGAAAAGGGTATATCCTATGGGGCAACCTCTGAGGTTTTTAATCAAGGTATGCTCCTCATCAAATTTAATCCTTGGTGCCCAGAGACCTTTGCAAGCTAAGGCTTGATTTTATTTGGGGGTTTATAGGGAAAGGATTTACAATGAAAGTAAAAAATATAAGAAACATAAAGAGATAGGAAAATAAATTTTGCAAAAAATATAATCTAAGCTATGAGGATGACGAGCCAAAAATTATAGTCCTCCCTCTCAATTGAAAGAAGTGGCCATAAATGAATGCAAACACCATTGTAATACACTAAATTTTGCACAACCTAGAATCAAAAACACATCAAAGCAAAACATAGCAAAATTAGTCATGGCATTTATTAATGTGCCAAAAATAATTATAAGGCATGTGCTCTAGAGAGGCTCAATGCTCATTATCTATGGCTTGAGACTTGATCTCGCTTATTATAACCGAGAAGAGGGGGTAAATGGAAGAGCCCACAAGACCAGATAAAAGGTATGAGCAGACAAATCTTGATGCCTTTACAATGCAAATTTTGTCCTATTTATTAGTTAGGAGGAAGGTCATTTTCCTTGAAAACTTTGTGCATAAAGTCTACAAGTTATCCTCTACTCTGTAGCCAAAATTCTTCTGTAATGGCAATCAACAATTTTAAAATCTCTGGATCCATGGCCATTAATGCTTGGGGTTTTTAGGCCTTTGGATGACAAATCATTACTGACATGTCCCATTGTCATTGCACTGGGAATGGTTGTGTCATTAAGTTCTCACCATGTTTCTCTTGGAATATCTTGCTTTCTAACATAGCAGGCATGGATCTTCTAACCAACAATGGTAAGGTAGGCTTACCTGTGTGATAGGTGGTCATTGTAACTTCCACATGGTTGGCTTTGATAAGCTAGGCCATAAAAGTCAACTTCTATGGCCAATGGTGAGCGTCCTCTTAAATATTATTTTCCTTGCCTTCTTCTATGTGTGTTTGATTACCATTTTTCCTTGTTTGAGGTAGGATCTTCTTTGATCAACGGTGTGCCTTCTTTGTCTAGTCATTGGCACCTTTTTCTTTGAGCTTTCGATTGGCTACCATGTGTTAAAATTTGGATGTTGTTAGATTTTTTTCTCCTTTCCATGCTTCCCTCCATTAGAAGGACCACGTCAATTTTTGGAAGAAAAATCAATGGTTTGCGAGCCTTAATTCTCTTAATGCTATTGACTTTGGGTAGAATATGAGAATCGATTATCAATGGAAGATCTAACAGTTGACACGGCTCTTAGGTTTGTTCATATTTCTCTTAGTGTCTCTCCTTTTGACTAAAAGCAAGAAGCACCTTTTGATTGCCTCGTTTGACCCATCCTACTTTTGTATGAGCTTATGAGCAAAGCAAGGATTGTAGAGAAAATTTCTCTATAAATACTATGCATCTCAATTTACACCTAGCTATATAGGCTACCACATCACTCCTCAATGCACTTATTCCTATATGTAAGCACCAACATAGGATATCCATGAACCACCTTTACCTATTCCAAACTAGTGTATTTCTTATAATATAGATGCACACATCTTATAGAGGCTATAATTGTTGTCCCTTGATACATCATTGCACCCCTATTGGAGGTATTAGTCAAATGACATCCCCTATACAAACACTAGATTGTAAGTGATAGTTGAGAATTCATAACAGGCATGTTTCTTTTTTTTGTACTATTTTTTGATCCACTAAGGCACTTGTCATACTTGGCAATAGATTGAGATGATTCCACTTCAATATTAATACCAAATTCCATCTCCTATTTATATAGATCCTAATAATGATTGTTCTCCTTATCCTTAAAATCACCATTATATTTGGAACAACATCGATCAATATGTAAAAACACACATATAGAATAACTTTATCTTCTCCCTCCACATCCTTCATAGTCAAGAAGGATCCTTCCATAATAATGTTTCCCAATACTAAGTAATTGGAAATACCTAAACTAATCATTACCCATTTGCACCAATCTTCAACAAATAAAAAATTATACAATATTTTATCTACAAAATCCAATTTAAGTGTGTTAGGATCCTCAATCCTAACATTATTAGTTAGTATTAGTTAGTATTATTAATCATTTAATTACTATATTATTAACTTATAAAGTGAACCATCACAACCCTTCATAACGTGAACCATCACGTATCTTCATACGTGAACCATCATGTCTCTTCACCAACGTAGCTTTAGGGTAGATATATATATTAGGTTGGCCATCCATATCAAATCATCCATGAATAATAAGAATAAGAATCATAGATTCCAAGGAGGGAGCCCCCTATAGTGGCAAAGCGATTACAAGGGATCCCCCTTTGAGTGGCCTGCGATTACATTTATAGTAATACCTTGAGGTCTTACCATTTGGTATCAGAGCCATGTGGGACCCAATCATGTGGGAATTGCTCAAAGATCTTCATCAAATCACTTTTGTGCGTGAGTATCAAACTCGATTTGAGGATATCACCAAACACAACACAAGATTGGATGAATCAATTCTCATCAATGGCTTCATTAGGGGATTAAAAGAGGAAATTAGAATGGAGGTGACAAGGTTCAATCCCTATACCATGATGCAGACCTATGGATTGGCAAAATTAGCTGAAGATAAAATTAATGCACAACAACGATTAGGGAAACCACTTATGGAAAAATTGTCGACCACTTACATAGCTCCCAAACCTATGCATAATGGAAGGTCACAAAGCACTTACACAACCCCCAAATATAACCAAACTTTACGAATTAAACATCTTAGCTTTGAGGAGATGAAGGAACGACGAGCAAAAGGACTCTGTGATAATTGTGATGAACAATTTGGACCCCACCATAAATGTGTTACACTAACATTGTATTTATTGAAGGAATTTGATCCCTGTCTCTCCATAGAGCAAGCAGATGAGGTAGTTGTGTCCGAAGCAACCAATGCACCTACTCATCGCAATGAAGATAATGAGGTCGATGTGCAAGAAGTTATTGATGTACCAAGCAAGGATGAGGTATACATACCCAAAGTGATCAATGCTAGCCAAACATGCACTCTACAAGACCTACACATACCTTCCTCACCAATAGTGAGTTATTGCCAAATGACCAAACCTATTCGGAACCAATGTAGAGTGACTACACACTCCTCCTCCGTTGGCTCTACCAAGGAACCAAAAAGGATATGAAATCATTACCATCACTTTTGATGCATCATTCTAAAGTATTTGAGGAACCCCAAGGGTTGCCCTCCCATCGTCATCATGATTTTCCTAAGGAAGATTCTACTATTGTTCTTGGCAACCCCCGCTAATGCTTCATCCTTCTCGATATCCCTGCCTAGGAAAGGATGCCATTAAAAGAGTCCAAGAACTTACACAAATCCTTCTTGAAAAACAAAGGACAAAGCTTCTCACTTTGAGATTTGAGGACAAAGCTCTTTTTAAGAAGGGTGGCATGCTAGGATCCTCAATCCTAACATTATTAGTTAGTATTATTAATCATTTAATTACTATATTATTAACTTATAAAGTGAACCATCACAACCCTTCATAACGTGAACCATCACGTATCTTCATACGTGAACCATCATGTCTCTTCACCAACGTAGCTTTAGGGTAGATATATATATATTAGGTTGGCCATCCATATCAAATCATCCATGAATAATAAGAATAAGAATCATAGATTCCAAGGAGGGAGCCCCCTATAGTGGCAAAGCGATTACAAGGGAGCCCCCTTTGAGTGGCCTGCGATTACATTTATAGTAAGACCTTGAGGTCTTACCAAAGTGGTTGTACACCTTACTCATATCCAACTTCATAACCTTGTCACTTGTACTTATTTATAGAATGACCAACTTGTTTAAGGTGATTACTCTATCTATTATATGTTTCACTACAATATATGATCCTTGCTATTTTAAGGTAAGTATGGGAACAATCTTGGCATAACAATTCATCGTAACTTTTATTATTATGTTGTAAATGTTCTTATAGAATGAGACCAAGTAAAACAAGTTAAAAATGACATCACTCTCACCTTTTAAATTCATAACTAGGGAAATGGTGTTGAGCCCCCTTTATATAAATCTACAACTCCTATCCTCCTTAGATATAAAAAATAGGTATTCTTTTATAGCATCCAAAAAAATATGAAAGGATCTAGGAGGAAAGTCATTAATCCTTGGCTTCGTATTTCTTTTCATACCAAAAATTGCCATCTTAACTTGACCTTAATTGAATCCACTTATTAAGAATCTATTGTCTTCTTCGTATACTAAGGAAGAAGATATTCTAGAACATAATCTTATACCCACTCATAATCCTTATCTTTCTTACGTGGAATTTTCTCAAAATATTGCACTACCTTTCTTCTTCGATGATTTAGTTAATTTCTTCCTATTTTCAAGATTGATACTTGAGAGATTGTTAATATTTTAATGATCTAATGCTCTGTTATGAAAAACCATATGTTGTTATCACCTTTATAATTCTAGATTGTTTTGGGTTTTTGTCTTTAAAATATATCTTTCTACCTCAAAAATACCTTTGATTGCATTCTTGCCTCCTCCTTGCTTATGTCTATATACTAGGCCTACTCATATATCTTTTTATTCTCTCTAGATGTCTAAATTTTGTTAGAAAATATTGTTTAAATTTATTATATTTTATTTATGTATTTTTTAAACGTCTTTATTGTTTGTAAAAGAGGAAACATAGCATAGCCTTTTTCCTTTAAGTGTAATCTTCACCATCATTTTACTTACTTTTAAAAAATATTCCTTTATCACCCACATGGCATGACCTTATACTTAAATAAGATCGTTTATCTATTTGATCAAATTAAATATATAAAAAAACAAACCAATAATCATATTTTAAATATAATAAATAAAATTTACATGAATCCTTCTCCTATAGAACCTTTTTCTTTTTCAAACATTCACGCTTTGCATATTCCATATAATATAATAATTTTCATTCATTTCACGCAATAAAATATTTCTAGCCTTTTCATCAACTATCCACAAAGTAACTATGACCTTGATCTCGCATTCACACTTTTTATTCAATGTTTCTTCGTCTTTATAAACACCTTCCTTGCTCGGTTTTTGTTGCCTGTTCTAAATAAAGGCTTGTAAATTCCTAGACCTACTCCTACGGATCATTTATCTTTTAATATTTTAAACATTGGCTACATTGATATTTTAAAAACGATACTATCCTAATCTAGGATTAAGGGGATAACTAACATTTCCTAGGAGGTCTTGACACATACCCTAGGGTAAATGGCCTAATACCTATATATGGACAAGACTTAAATCTATTTTTTTTTAATTGACTATATTGATATTTTCAAAACTATACTATCTTTTTAATTTTTTTAAATTGACTATGTTGATATTTTAAAAACTATACTATCCTAATCTAGGATTAAGGGGTTACCTAACATTTCCTAGGTCTTGACACACACCCTAGGGTAAATGGCCTAATCACATGGGTTTAGCTAGTATGCGGTCATTCATTTTTCAATGAGGAACGGAAGAAAAAAAAAAGGATGAACAACATTTCCATAGTCAATTTAATCCATTAAATATTTAGCCAAGAACGAAGTGTTGCATCGTTAAGATATTTGCCGTAACAGAAAAGGGGCAATTGTGAAAGGCGTTAGATTCTTCCAAATTAAAATCAGTGTTAAAAGAGAATTCTATCCTTCGTTCATTTCACCTGACCTACCAACCTCTTTTTTTTTTTTTTTCACTTCGAGCTTCCATGTCTCATCACATTATTGGGGGATAGCTGCTTCTGGCACGCGGGATCGTACACACAGAATAGAAGTCCAATTAAAGTGAAATTAATATCATAATAAACCTATTATAAAACAAGAGAGGGAACCAACCCACGTTCCTATCGATAAGAGTCCGACAGAAGACTTGCACCTCTAAGTTGTTCACGCCTTTAACTTACTACCTACGGCCTAATAAGTTTTGGCCATAGCCTTTGCCTCTGTGTTCGCCATCGCCTCCGCCTCTGCGCCTGCAACACTCTCATCTTTCCAAAATCAAGCTCACCTCCTTTCCCCTTGCTTTCTCCCTTTTATTCTGTCTGTTTATTTCACTTCCATGGCATCGTCTTCCTCTTCCAGAAAAAGGCAGAGACCGGATGAAAGTGGAAATGCGTTTGAAGAAATTGTACCACCATCTGTAACTGCATCGTCACCCTCAACGCTCAACAAGTTGAGCTACGATGTATTTATTAATCACAGAGGTTGTGATGTAAAAGAGACCCTCGCGAAGGAGAAATTCACTCCTAGAGGAGTCAGAGTATTCTTAGACAACAGAGAACTTCAACCAGGGGATTCAATACCAATCGAATTACAAAAGGCAATGGAGCGTGCTCTGCTTGACATTGCTATCTTTTCCGACAACTATGCAAAATCCGTTTGGTGTTTGGCGGAACTTTCCTGCATGGTCAAAACCAATACGAAAGTTATTCCTATTTTCTATCGTGTCAAGCCTGATGTTCTCCGATGGGTCGCGACAGTAAAAGATATGCCAGTGCAATCTATGAGCATGAGCAGAAGAGGAGATAAAGCCGAGGGAAAATTCTAGAGTCGAAATCGGCATTGGAGACAGTTTCATGTCTTTTTGGACATAAGGTTACCAATGAAGAGTAAGCGTCTCGTTCTCCAAATATCTCATCTCGTAAGTCTGACTATGTTTTAGCTTTCGTTACCATTATTATTAGATTTTTGTTTTTACTATGTTTTAGTTTTCGTAGTCCTTTTAAAAGTTTTGTTTTGCCTTTTAATTTGTGAAATTTGTTGTAAATTCTTAGTGAGTGGAAAAGAGTCTTGGAAAAGCTTGAAAAAGAATTAGGTAAGGTGATGAACCCGCCATTACTTGTGTCCGAAGACTTTCAGACCAAAATAATAGGGTCTGCTTCAAAGATTGTGGGCATCGTAGGTATGGGCATCGTAGGTGTGGGCGTGTGTGGCAAGATGATGTCCGAGATGAAGCAAGTAAAAAGCGACTCCGTGAGTTGCAAAAGAAGCTTTTGAAAGACCTCGATGTCTAAGTGGAGGATTCATCATTTGAAAATGTACGTAAAGGTATGGACATTATAGGATTCATCATTTGAAGTGTGGGATGGATTGGGGCAGAGTGGGGTGTAGCTTGGAGATGCTTAAGAACAAGTGTCAAGAGAATTGCATAAGAATGCACGACCACCTTCGAGATTTGGGAAGAGAAATTGCAATAGGAAAGTTACCCTATCGTATCTGGCGCCAAGGGCAGATTAATAACAGTTCTTCACAAGCCAAGGTGAGTAATATTGCCTCCTAAACTTCTAATGGCTGCCATTAATCATAGCATGAAAGCCCCGTTTCTCAGTTGGTCTGACAACTTAATTATGTGTTCTATTCGTTCAGGAAGAAATGCAGATCCGGGGGATAATGGCCGCTACCACTTCTTTTTTGGGCGGAAGGTGGAATTGGTGGTTGGATTACGGGCCTCACGCTTCTCGATCTTGCTTATCGCATTACGATCCTTTCGAAGAGTGCGTGGACGTTATGGAAAGCTCAAGGAGACGCTGTTGGCGCCATGAACATTCCTCTCTCCCTTTGAAACTTCTTGTATTGAATAACAAGGTTTTCAGCAGGAAGATTGGGGAACTGTTGAAAGGATTGGTTTGGCTTCGCTGGTTTGATTTCGATAATCAATGTCTTCCTGAGTATCTTTCATTGGGATATTTAAGAGTTTTAGAGCTCTATCGAGTTCAGAGCATAAAAGCGCTATGGAAGAATAATTATAAGGTAAGTATCTTCCTTTGAATTAAGGTTTTGCATCAAGCTATTCTTCCAAATACGTTTTTCGGCTAACATATCTTAGCTGAATTGAAATTTGTGTGCAGCCTCCGTTGCAATTGAGAGAGCTGATTATTAAGTCAGAACCTTTCAGGAATCATAATTATAATTTCCAAAGTTTTCCAAACTCAATAGGAACTCTCAAGCATTTGAAAAAGTTAGTAGTCAGTGGCTGCATGACATCCTCTTTACGTAGTCTTCCAGACAAGTTTTGTGATCTGGAATCCCTCGAGCACCTCGAATTAAAGCACTTTGAAATGCTGTTGTCACTGCCCAGCCGTTTTGGGAATTTGACAAACCTACGGCATGTCACGTTGTTGTCTTTAAGCAGCCTCGGTTGTTTGCCTGTTTCTTTTAAGCATCTGACATGCCTGCAATATCTAGATTTGTCCGATTTGGAGGAGGCTCAATTTCACGTCAAATAATTTAGATATTTTTGAAAACATCACAAAGCTCGAGTATTTGAGCTTTTCACGGTGCGAGGAACTAAAAGCGTTGCCTAATTTCACAAATCAGTCATTCTTGAGAGAGCTCGATTGTTCTGGTACCAGCATAAGGGAGAGCTTGATTGTTCTGGTACCAGCATAAGGGATATCTTGAGAAGCTTGCCAACTACTTTTGGTGATTTGTCCTGCTTGAATAAGCTCTATATTGAGTCCTGTCACGACTTGATATTTTACCAACCTCTTTTGACAATATGTCTAACTTGACTACACTTGATATTGGAGACTGTTCCAGCTTGAAATGTTTGCCACCATTTTTAGTAATTTATCCACTATTAAGGATACTCCATGACTGTTATTTGAGTCAAACTCAAATACATTATTAGCCTACATTTCGTTCATGTGGCTCTATCCAAGTTCACACTATAGATATCTTCCCTAATGTTGGTTTCTTATTTAGCAATTTTTTCTTCAAATCTTTCTCACTCAAAAGAAGAATAAAAATGATTTTAATAGTACACTTTTCCAAACTTAGTCTAATGTTAATTTGTTCGATAGTTTTACAAAACTTCTTGTTTGTTTAGTTTGAATATCAATTTTGTAGACTATTTTCCGAGATATTTAGTTTGATTGTGGATTAACAATGGCTTTAATATCATTGTTTGTTTTTTAACCAAATTTTCATAAGTCCCACATAACCAAGATCATATAAAATATAAAACATGCATGAAGATTTAATCACAAAATAATATCAATGCAAACAAATCTCATATAAATCAGTATAACATTTAATAATATAACAATATTATTGAATGAAAATACTCACAATATTAATGATGAGTCAAATATATAATCTTGAGATTTGTTCTACATTCAAATGCATTTCATGGAGCTTCGTCTCTATAACATAACCTTAAAAAGGTGACTCTTGAACTCTTTATCTATTGCTCTCCTCACATATTCGAGAGATACAACAACCTTTCATATTTTACACATAAGACAAGTCTTTCATGTTTTTCGGTTTTTCATCTTGCCACTTGTATATATGACTCTTGACTCTATTTACTCTTACACACTCCTATATCTATACACATTCACACTCTTCTACATGACATTTGTGCACATTATCACTTTTTACATTTGCACATATAGTTACATGACACTTGCCCATATTCTATGCATAAGCACTTACATAAAAATAAAAAATCATATACCTAACTAAATCATAAACATACATTTTAATCTATTATTTATTTACAATTGTATCATAAAGCTATAAAAAGATACATTAACATATACCAAATAATGTAATATTTACTTTAAAAAAAAAACTTTCCTAGATGAGTTAATCAAAGTACAAATCTTATAAATACATTTTTAACTTTTTTTTGTTTTCTACAAAACATAGAAAAATTGATTATATCCACATTCATTATATCCACGACACTTTTCTATTACTAAACAAGGTTCAAAATTTGAGATTGCCCATAAGCCAAGCATATTGGGCTTACATTATAATCAATCATTATCTCGGTCAATATGCATATATGGTGTTTGCAATTCTGGTACACTACCATCTGGGATTTTGTTGCTTCCTACACGATCATGATGGTAGCGATGACGGTGGCTAGTAGACAGGACACGATGACGGTGGCTAGTAGACAGGACACGGCACATACGGCTAAAACGACGGACACCAAGGCCAGTAAAAAAATCACGGCACATTCGGCTCAAATTGCGGACAATGTCTAGCAGCCCCCAGTTTTCGGCCCACGTCCAAACATATTCTACAACAATATTTTCTAGACGAGGGACACCACACAGAAGTTGAACCCTGGCCCGCTTTACCGTAAATTTTACAGCCATGTAGACAAAAGCTATGTTACCCGCCAAACAGATAAGCCCAGAAGTCCACAGAAACAAATATGCTAACTTTGCCGCTCGATTTGCCAACACCGAATACACTGCAGCAATGAAACCGTAGCCAGCAAATGCAAACGCTATGCAAACCAGTGAATTGCTTATGCACATGAAGAGCATCTTATCTACTGTTGTAAGCGGAAAACTCATCTCCCACATCAACACAACCAACAGCGACAAGAAGAATGCCATGCAATCGAAAAACAAAAACAGCTTGAAGAAATCGGATCCAAACAAGACCGGCGTCCCTAAATATTCTTTTTTCGTATTCTCCGTGTTGAAACCACCCGGAACAGTAAACACCGACGTGAATGCAATCGTAGCAAGCAACACTGCCACCACTAATTCTAATCCATGTCTCTTAGCAAACGTTTCCTCCATCATCTCCATGGATCTATTATATTTTTGTTGGCTGACATTTGGGGCACTGTACAGAAACGGCCTCTGGCAGGGATGAAAACTAGCAAGCTTGCCTATAAGATCGTACGATTCGTGGTACTCTGTGTTTCCTCTTGCAATATCCAGCGGTGTCAAGCCTCCCTTGTTAACCGCGTCCTTGTTCACTCCAGGTACACTCAGCAACAAGTCCACCATCTATAGCCAATTGGTTTCAAAAATTAGGAGGTGGACTTCATAGAAATTTCTATTATGTTATTGGAAATAAATAGTTTGTATGGGAATATATCACATGAACAAGTTAAACAAGTTGGAAGGTAAGAGGGTGGAAACAACATCACATGAAGAGGTTAGAAATCAAGAGGGCCAACTACCCCCACACATGCCCTCGATGTTAATAGGGGTCGAAATAAATAGCTTGTATGGGAACAGCGTTGCATGGACAGGTTAGAAAGCAAGAGGGTAGAAACAACATCACATGAGCAGGTTAGAAAGCAAGAGGGCCAACTATAAATAGCTTGTATGGGAACAACATCACATGAACAGGTTAAAAAGTAAGAGGGTCAACTATAAATAACCTGTATGGGAGCACCATCACATGGACAGGTTAGAAAGCAAGAGGGTGAGAACAGCATCACATGATTAGGTTAGAAAGCAAGAGGGCCAACTACCCCCACACCATCACATGAACAGGTTAGAAAGCAAGAGGGCCAACTACCCCCACACCATCACATAAACAGGTTAGAAAGCAAGAGGGCCAACTACCCCCACACCATCGCATGAACAGGGTAAAAAGCAAGAGGGTGGGAACAACATCACATGAATAGGTTAGAAAGCAAGAGGGTCAACTACCCCACACATGCCCTCGACGTTAATAGGGGTGAGGAGTCCCATATGCGTGACCAAGGATTTCCACCTTTAAGCCTGCTACCCCATCGAGGAAGTGTTTGGCAAGTGTTGGGGCTCATAAATTATTCAAATCCCACAACCTGATCAATGTTTTCTACCTTGAAGCCTGCTACCCCATTGACGAAGAGTTTGGCAAGTATTGGAGCTCATAAACCAATCAAATACCACAACCAGATCAATGCAAACTTATTAACATTCGCACAAACTAAATGTGAACTTATTTAACATTCTTAAATACTAAATTAACTAAAATAAGTATTAAAGTGGAATAAAAGAGGGCGCATGAAGAAGAAACATACGTGCATGTCTTTATTGCTTGCTGCGATGTGCAGAGGTGTGTTGCCTCCGCTTTCCATAGCGATCGGTTGCTCGTCCCCCCTTCTTGGACACGGGGGAACTCGGTAATCGGACTCGTTGATTAGCTGTGATAAATTTACCTTTTCCGTTAAAAATTTAACGATTCTGACTTGTCTAGCTTCAACAGCCACGTGTAGAACATTCCTACCCCGTTTGTCTCGTATTTCGATAGTTTCTGGGCTGCGTTTGATCAGTTCTTTCACTATTTCCAGAAACCCGAAATTTACAGCCATAAAGAGAGGAGTAAACCCATTGCAATTGAAGATAGAACCCGCTTTGGTCCTGCAATCGAGCAGCTGCCTTACCATATGGACGTGGTTTCTCCTAACAGCCAGGTGCAATACCGTGTTCCTTTGCCTGTCGACTGCATCCATCAGACCCTTCATTTCATTTTCATATAACATGTATTTGAGGAGATCTGCATAACGACTCATCAACGTTACTGACAATTTCGTGTATTTCAATTGAAAAAATAGATGACTGAATTCAAGATAAGCCTCACCTGCGTGTCCTCCAATGATCACAGCATGTAAACACGTTCCCTTGTCCGATGTCTTTTGGGTTAACGCAGATCGATCTGTTAACTGCGTTGGTAACTCCAGTAAGTTCTTTACTGTGGCTAAATGGCCGCCTTCGCAGGCTTTAAAGAGCGCCGTTTCACTAGAAGAATTGAGGATATTGCCAAGACTGCTGTATTTTTCCAATAGAGCCGTCACGACATCGCTGTGACCTCCTTGAGCTGCTTCGTGCAGCGCCGTGTTGCCGTTAACATTGATTGAGTGCACGAATCCATGGTTGACGTGAGGGTCCCCAAGGAGTTTATTAACGAAGCTGAGGTTCCCTGCACCGGCAGCCAAATGCAGAAGAGTGTTTTTCTTGCCAGACGTGGTATAATGGAAGTCGGCCGCTTCAAAATTTTTATTTTCTTGAGCGCTTTCAGACTCATTGCGGCTTTGTACATAGAGGAATCCCTACTTCTTGGGAGGTGGGGCGAGGTGGGCTGCTGAAGTTGAGCCTCCAGTATCCCCGCAGCCACAGTTTCCTCCACAGCAAGACCTCTTCACGACAAGCCTGAAAGAATAATAATAAAGGCAATAAGTATATATTCAATGTATATATATCTGCTTGGGATATATAAATGCCACGCACCCTCCGCAGCCATTGACGCACTTGCAGCCATCTCCGCAGCCACAGTTTCCTCCACAGCAAGACATCTTCACCTCAAGCCTGAAATCTCACACACAAATCTTTCACAGAACTTAAAATAAAATCCAGACGATGGTGAATGAATTGCGCTTATTCGGTATTTATGACATACTAGCGGTAAAATTCGGTTCGAGATGAAAAGAACAACAATACGTGGGCCGTTCACGTGGCCACCGCTCCCGCAATCGCCGTCGATATCAGATGTTATAAATTCAAAGGGCTACAGTAGTGTCAACGTCATATATTCGATTTCCAACTACGTATGCCTCGATGTTTTGACCTCCAGTTATCGGCATCTTCCATTATGGGCCCATCGCACCGGCTATTCCCGGTAAAAAGGAGGCAGAAACAGCATTTGACACGGCCGGGGCATTCATTCTGCGTTAGATGTGTGGTGCTGGTAAAATTATTGAAACGATGTTTACTTCGGTTCACGCTTATAATTGTGTGGTGTTGCAAGGTAGGCTTATAACAGCCAGTCAACACACGGAACTTTCCCTCTCCATAGCAACTTTCCGGCGGGTCCACACGCCGCGTTCCACTTTCTCAGTATTTTCTCACATTTGTAGACAAATCTTGAAAAACATTATTTAATCGTCTAAAATCATAACATTATAATATTTGAGAAAGACTAAATTATACTTCGTAATAGTAAAAGGTCCTCGTTGAGTTCCAATAAATTAGATTAATAATAACATAGATCACGCTTATAATTGTGTGGTATTAGGTAGGCTTATAACAGCCAGTCAACACACGGAACTTTCCCTCTTCATAGCAACTTTCCGGCGGTCCACACGCCGCGTTCCACTTTTCTCACTATTTTCTCACATTTGTAGACAAATCTTGAAAAACATTATTTAATCGTCTAAAATCATAACATTATAATATTTGAGAAAGACTAAATTATACTTCGTAATAGTAAAAGGTCCTCGTTGAGTTCCAATAAATTAGATTAATAATAACATAGATCACGCTTATAATTGTGTGGTGTTGCAAGGTAGGCTTATAACAGCCAGTCAACACACGGAACTTTCCCTCTTCATAGCAACTTTCCGGTGGGTCCACACGCCACGTTCCACACTTTTCTCACTATTTTCTCACATTCGTAGACAAATCTTTTTTCTAGAAGCAATGGTTACAATCAAGATTTTTAGTAACTACCAGCACAGCTAGTAGGGTTCAAACTATCTACGAAGGCTCTCAGGACTTCCACCGTCTCGGTACATGGTAACCCGGCGTGAGATGGGGACCACCGGATGCACAAGGGTTGCACCGTCGTCATCAATCTGACGCACCGCTCAGAGGAATTGGATCTGAGCTACTGTCTGTGCATGGACAAGCCCGTGGAATTGGAACCTAGGTCTCCTCTCGATAAGCCCGTGGGATTGAAACCTTTGTCTACAAGCCCATAGGATTTGTAAACAAATCTTGTAAAACATTATTTAATCGTCTAAAATCTTAACATTACAATATTTGAGAAAGACTAAATTATACTTCGTACACGGAACTTTCCCTCTTCATAGCAACTTTCCGGCGGGTCCACACGCCAGGTTCCACACTTTTCTCACTATTTTCTCACATTTGTAGACAAATCTTGTAAAACATTATTTAATCGTTTAAAATCTTAACATTATAATATTTGAGAAAGACTAAATTATACTTCGTAATAGTAAAAGGTCCTCGTTGAGTTCCAATAAATTAGATAGATAGATAGATAAATAGATGAGTTCCAATAAATTAGATTAATAATAATCTAAAGAGAAATTATAGAGATAGATAGATAGGTATTAACGTGGAACGGAATTCCAATCATGGAATATGCGATTAGACTTGCACTTAAAGAGAAATTATAGAGATAGATAGATAGGTATTAACGTGGAACAGAATTCTAATCATGGAATATGTCATTAGACTTGCATCATCACATTAACCGGTTAGAAAGTAAGAGGGCCAACCCCCCACACACATGCCCAAACTCGATGTTAATAGGGGTGAGGAATCCCACAAAATGGGACCAAGGACTTGCACCTTTAAGCCTACTACCCCATTGGCAAAGAGTATGGCAAGTGTTGGGGTTTATAAACCACTCAAGTCCCACAACACAGTTAATGTGGGATTATTCACACACACACAAACTACACTAACAAGATAGATAGGTATTAACGTGGAACGGAATTCCAATCATGGAATATGCCACTAGACTTGCATCATCACATTAACTGGTTAGAAAGCAAGAGGGCCAACCCCCCACACACATGCCCAAACTCGATGTTAGTAGGGGTGAGGAATCCCATAAAATGGGACCAAGGACTTGTACCTTTAAGCCTGCTACCCCATTGGCAAAGAGTATGAACCATAAAAAATTGTGTATAAAAAATTATATAGCTTTTTTCTTTATTAAATAATATTTGATTGGTAATGTTAGAAATAATCTTTATTCCATCATTTGGATTATGTAAATGTATCCTCTAAGATATATAATTAGATTATTTTTGTGCAAATTATTTAGCGATTTCATGCAATGTAATAAATAAACAAGTGTCAATGTGCAAGTTGTATATGTGCAAGTTGTCCTATGCACAACCAGATAGAGTGTTGGGCAAGCATCCTATTTTGCTTATATAAGGATGGCCTCTTAAAGAGACAAGACAAAGCAAGGAGAGTCAGGGGACATAGTCAGATAGCGTAGGATAGTGTTCTATGTGCCACAACATTCATTGGTGATGGATATAATGTAGATTAGTAGCTTTGTAAATGGAGTGCTCACTTCCTCCATAGCTATATTGTAATATTTTATATTATTTATATTTCAACATACTTCAATCATCTAGCAAATCTATTTTATTTCATATTATTCTGCATCTTGTAATTGTTATCTCTCATTGTTAATTCATCAAAAGCTAATAGTGGTATCAGAGCCACGATAGATCTAATCTGTGCAGGTCAATAGGGAAACCACCATTGTTGGTTAGCCTAAGAGTTTTGACAAACTAACACGCTATTGGACTAGCCACTAGTAAAAGATCTCAGGAGTATCTAGGTGGTAAATTTTGAAAGAGTCACAAAGATAGGACTGAAAAGAATCTCAGCTTCAGAAAATACTAAGATAATTTTTGTATAGAGTCTTTTCCACAGAGTTGTTATGAAAACTTGTGAATACTATGACTCAGCATTTCAATACACTAGATTGACAAATCATCTAGTGACAATCATCCAAATTATCTGGAATTTGCTAACTCGTGCCTAAAGTTTCTTTTGTTGTAGGAAATTAATTCCCATAGGATTGGGACTCCTACGACATAAATCTAGGAGACTCCAACTTCGTTGCCTTAAGGTCGACATGTCCTCATAGTGCAAAGGTTATTTTATCGTGTGAGAGAAGAATACTGCAGAAGAAGACTTCTAGTGAAGGATCGTGGTGAAGATAGGAGACTAAAGATATTCGTTGCTGGATTGCAGAATTCCACAATTGAAGAACATGCCACAAGAGCCTTTATACATAAAGGTTATAGAAGCCTTGAAGAAGAAGCCACAAAAGTCTTGTTATTGAAACTACCATAGAATCCTTCATACTGAAAAGGCTATAGATGCCTTGATACTGAAAAGGCCATAGGAGCCTTGATATTGAAATAGGCCACAGAAGCCTTAATCCTGAAGAAGAATTCGAGAAGAATATCTAATTTAAACGCAGACTAAATATTTCAATACTAATATCTTTGTTGCAGGAACAGAAGATTCAATCAATTGAAAGACTTCCTACAAGAAAGTTAGGAAGAGAATCTTCTTCAAAATTAGCTTAATTCTAAAGCAAAAAGGAAGAGATCAAGAGAAGATCTCATTGAAGAACTTCCAATCTTGGAATAAGAAGAAGGATTAGGAGATTCCTTCTCGAAGCCAAGAGCAGCAGAATCAGAAGATCTAAGAGAAGATCTCACCACCAACACTTCCAGGTGTAGAAGGTTGAAGAAAATTTGAAGAAATAATTAGCATTAATTATGAGCGAAGAGAAGTTAAACCCCATATTTTATCTGCAGTACAAATTAAAAATATTGTTAGGAATAAGGGTATGATATTCATAGTAAAGTTGAATAGAAAATAAGAGTCTGGGATGGTGTTCGACCTCGTCCAAAAACATTTAGTGTTAGGTGCTTTCAAGGATGTATTCCCTGAGGAACTTTTGGGGTTACCTCCTTAGAGAGGATTTGATTTTTCAATTGAGTTGTTATCAAGTGCAGCACCAATTGTAAGGTCGCCCTACAAAATGACTCCTATAGAGTTTCAAGAGCTAAAAACACAACTTCAGGATTTGCTTGAAAAGGGGTTAATCAAACCTATTGTGTCACCCTGGGAAGCTCCTATCCTGTTTGTTAAAAATAAATATGGTACCTTAATAATGTGCATAGACTATCTAATGTTGAATAAGGTTACTGTCAAAAATAGGTTACATTGCAAACTTTTATATGATTTTTATTTCAGCATACTTCAATCATCTAGTAGATCTATTTTATTTCATATTATTCTGCATCTTGTAATTGTTATCACTCATTTTTCATTCATCAAAAGCTAACAGTGGTATCAAAGCCACAATAGATCTAATCTGTGCAGGTCAATAGGGAAACAACCATTATTGGTTAGCCTAAGATTTTTGACAAACTGACATGCTATTGGACCAGCCACTAGTAAAAGATCTCAGGAGTATCTGGATGGTAAATTTTAGAAGATTTATAAAGATAGTATTGAAAGGAATCTCAGTTTCAAAAAATACTGAGATCATTTTCGTATAGTCTTTTCCATAAAGTTGTTATGAAAACTCATGAAGACTGTGACTCAGCATTTCAATACACTAGATTGACAAATCATCTAGTGACAATCATCCAAATTATATGGAATTTGCTAACTGGTGCCTAAAGTTTTGTTTGTTGCAGAAAATTAATTCCCATAGGATTGGGACTCCTACAACAGAAAGCTAGGGGACTCCAACTTCGTTGCCTTAAGGTCGACGTGTCATCATAGTGCAAAGTTTAGTTCATCATGCAAGAGAAGAATACTATGGAAGAAGACTTCTAGTGAAGGATCGTGATGAAGATAGGAGACTAAAGATATTAGTTGCTAGATTGCAGAATTCCACAATTGAAGAACATGCCACAAGAGCCTTGATACAGAAAGACCATAGAATCCTTAAAGAAGAAGCCACAAAAGTCTTGATATTGAAAAGACCATAGAAGCCTTCATACTGAAAAGGCCATAGAAGCCTTGATACTAAAAATGCCACAGGAGCCTTGATATTGAAATAGGCCATAGAAGCCTTGATCCTAAAGAAGAATTTGAGAAGAATATCTAATTCAAACACAGACTAAATATTTCAGTACTAATATCTTTGTTGCAGGAGAAAAAATTAATTAGTTGGAAGACTTCCTACAAGAAAGTTAGGAAGAGTATCTTCTTCAGAATTAGCTTAATCCTGAAGCAAAAGGGAAGAGATCAAGAGAAGATTTCATTGAAGAACTTCCAGTATTGGAAGAAGAAGAAGAATGACTAGGAGAGTCCTTCTCGAAGCCAGGAGTAGTGGAATCAGAAGATCTAAGAGAATATCTCACCACCAACACTTCCAGGTGTAGAATGTTGAAGAAAATTTGAAGAAATGATTAGCATTAATTGTGAGCAAAGAGAAGTTAAACCCCATATTTTATTTGCAATGCAAATTAAAAATATTATTAGGAATAAGGGTATGATATTCATAGTAAAGATGAATAGAAAATAAGAGTCTGAGATGGAGTCTGGCCTCTTCCTAAAATATTTAGTACTAGGTGCTTTCAAGGATGTATTCCCTGAGGAACTTTTGGGGTTACCTCCTTAGAGAGAATTTGATTTTTCAATTGAGTTGTTATCAAGCGCAGCACCAATCATAAGGTTGCCCTACAGGATGACTCCTATAGAGTTTCAAGAGCTAAAAACACAATTTTAGGATTTGTTTGAAAAGGGGTTAATCAAACCTAGTGTGTCACCCTAGGAAGCTCCTATCCTGTTTGTTAAAAATAAATATGGTACCTTCATAATGTGCATAGACTATCTAATATTGAATAAGGTTACTGTCAAAAATATGTATTCATTACCTAGGATTGATGATTTATTTGGTCAACTAAGAGGAGCAACCATCTTTTCAAAATAGATTTGAGATCTGGATATCATCTATTAAGAATTCGGGAGGAAGATACTTCTAAAATAACATTTAGAACAAGGTATGGATATTTTAAGTTTGTAGTCTTATATTTTGGGCTAACCAATATCCTAGTCACATTCATGAACCTCATGAACAATGTTTTCAGAGAACAACTAGATAAGATTGTACTCGGTTTTTTGAATGACATTTTGATTTATTCTAAAAATAAAGAACATGATCAACACCTGAGAACAGTGCTTGGGATTTTTAGAAAGAATGAATTGTTTGAAAATTTGACAAAATGTGAGTTTTATACTCCACAAGTGCAATACCTTGGATATATTGTCTCTGCTAAAGAAATTGCAGTAGACCCCAAGAAAATCAAAGCAATCATTGATTGGCCAGCACCTACTAATGTTACAAAGGTGCTAAGTTTTATGGGACTTGCAGGATATTTTAGGCGATTCGTTAAAAGTTTTTCGAGAATTGCTCAACCCATTACAAACCTTCAAAGAAAAGGGAAAGGCTTCAGGTGGATAGACCGGTGTGACGAGGATTTTTAAGTTTTGAAAGAAATGTTGATGACTGCACCAATCCTGCAATTACCTGATCCTAATAAGCAATTTATATTTTGTACAGATGCATCGATCGATGGATTAGGTGGGATTTTGACCCAAGGTGATGCAATTATTGCTTATGAGTCCAACAAACTTAAGAGGCACACATTCAATTATGCCACTCATGATTTAGAGTTGGCAGTGGTAGCACATGCCCTAAAATTTTTGTGACATTACCTTTTGGAAAAACCATTTGAATTAAAGATAGACCATTAAAGTCTGAAGTATATATTTACTCAACCCTTATTAAATGCCAGATAACAAAGTTAAATAGTTCTTAGCTGAGTATGATTTTGGTATTGAGTACATTAAGGGTAAATAGAATAATGTCGTTGATGTTTTGAGCGAAAGAGGGTGTATAACCATAATGAAAAATACTAATATGATCTATTAGATCAAATTAAAACATGGTAATAAAAATATGATTTTTGTCAGACGTGTGTAGGTCCAGTTGGACAAAAAGCATACAATGATACAAATTATGTTTTTAGGGATAATATTATTTATTTCAAGAATAGGTTGGTAGTACCCAACTTAGGAAAATTGAGGGAAACAATCCTTAGGGAGGTGCATAACACCCCCTACTCTACGCACCTAGAAGGTGCAAAGATACCAAATATATTTTTGGCTTGGTATGAAAAAAAATATTACTAATTATGTGGCCAAATGTTTGGAATGTCAAAAGGTGAAAGCGGAACACCTGCATCCAACTGGAAAACTATATCCACATGAGATACCCACATAGAAGTGGCAAGTAGTGTCAATGGATTTTATAGTGGGGTTTCCTAAAACAAGGTTCAAACATGATGCAATTCTAGTAATTATGGATAAATTAACTAAAGTCACATTTTATACTTGGCAATGTGCAAGATGATGCAACTACTGTAGCAAGTAAGTTTGCCAAGAAAGTAGTAAGACTCTACGACATTCCAAAAGTTATAATCTCTGATACAGATTCTTATTTCACATTTGAATTTTGGTAAGCACGACATCGAGCATTAGGAACCAAACTTAATATCAGTATTGTTTATTACCCAGAAAAACAAATTATCAGATTGAGAGGGTGAATCAAGTGCTTAAGGATATGTTGCAAATGTACTACATGGACCAGCATACTAAGTGGTAAGACTAATTATATCTAGTATAATTTACATATAATAATAGTTACCATGCTTCACTAGGTATGACACCTTTCAAAGCCCTGTATGGGAGAAGGTGTAGAATTCTCTTATCTTGGAAAAATTTGGAGGATCGGGTAGTGATCGACCTGGAAATGATAAAGAAAATTTAAGAGCAATTGAAAAAAATTCAGCAAAAGCTAAAGGAGACCGTAGATCACCAAAATAACTATGTGGACCTCAAAATAACACTAAGGGAATATTCAATGGGAGACCGAGTATTCTTAAGGGTAAATAGAATAATATCGTTGATGCTTTGAGTGAAAGAGGGTGTATAACCATAATGAAAAATACCTATATGATCTATTAGATCAAATTAAAACATGGTAATAAAAATATGATTTTTGTTAGACGTGTGTAGGTCCAGTTGGACAAAAAGCATACAATGATACAGATTATGTTTTTAGGGATAATCTTCTTTATTTCAAGAATAGGTTGGTGGTACCCAACTTAGGAGGATTGATGGAAACAATCCTTAGGGAGGTGCATAACACCCCCTACTCTACGTACATATAAGGTGCAAAGATACCAAACATATTTTTGGCTTGGTATGAAAAAATATATTACTAATTATGTGGCCAAATGTTTGGAATGTCAAAAGGTGAAAGCGGAACACCTACATCCAGCTAGAAAACTATATCCATATGAGTCACCCACATAGAAGTGGCAAGTAGTGTCCATGGATTTTATAGTGGGGTTTCCTAAAACAAGGTTCAAACATGATGCAATTCTAGTAATTATGGATAAATTAACTAAAGTCACATTTTATACTTGGCAATGTGCAAGATGATGCAACTACTATAGCAAGTAAGTTTGCCAAGGAAGTAGTAAGACTCTATGACTTTCTAGAAGTTATAATCTCTGATACAGATTCTCATTTCACCTTTAAATTTTGGTAAGCACGACATCGAGCATTAGGAACCAAACTTAATATCAGTACTATTTATCACCCAGAAAAACAAATTATCAGATTGAGAGGGTGAATCAAGTGCTTAAGGATATGTTGCAAATGTACTACATGGACCAGCATACTAAGTGGGAAGACTACTTATATCTAGTAGAATTTACATATAATAATAGTTACCATGCTTCACTAGGTATGACACCTTTCAAATCCCTGTATGGGAGAAGGTGTAGAATTCTCTTATATTGGAAAAATTTGGACGATCGGGTAGTGATCGACTTGGAAATGATAAAGAAAATTTAAGAGCAATTGAAAAAAATTCAACAAAAGCTAAAGGAGACCGTAGATCACCAGAATAACTATGTGGACCTCAAAAGAAGACTGAGGGAATATTCAGTGGGAATAGTTCATATTTTACAATTTTAGTTGTACTCTTTTAGAATGCATGTGATAAATTCTAATGATCATAGGAGTATGTGCATGTCAGCTGACCAATTAGCTTCAATTCCTACATTTTAAAGTATTTCCTGTCATTTCCTGTTTCAGCAATTGTGTTCAGATTCTGTATTTCCAGTTTGCATTAGAGAATTTCTTGTTAACTCAGTTTATTCCAGATTTGCAATATTTGCTAACAACCTTTGAATTTCATCACTGTATTAGGTTTCATTTTCTGCAAGTGTGAAGTTTCAATTCTGAAAAGTTTCATTGTTGTTATAATTAATTTTGTGATTTCAATTTTGTTATTCTGTCAATTCTGTCATTTTAAATTCTGCAATAGTAGTATAGATTTCCTTTTCTACAATTGTCTGAATTTCAACTATGCAAGTATAAGTAGGCACTCAGTTTTAGTTTCTAGAAGATTAAAAGGGACACCTGACACCCCCAAACACTAACCGTTCAATGAATAAGGCCATGATTTGGATGAATTAAAAATTAGTCTGTTAACCCCTACTTTCGTATATAGCCTTCGACACCGCCCTGGATTGACACATAATGATTAAATGGTGAAGAATTGATGACACTCATCATTTTTGGTGTCGTTGTTGGGGACCTTTAGGTGTTGTTAGGAGAGGTCTAGCAGTTCAGAAACTATCCTATTTCAGGAAATAGTTTTTGGAAACCTAAGGTTTAGTTCATTTAGTAAATAGGCATGGATGCATAGGCCAAGAGATGAGAGAGGGAGGTTTATTAGAACTGGTTCCTTCCCAGAAAGGCATTCTTCCCAGACAGGAGAATATCTGCCTGTGTATGACTACCCTGACAGAGTAAAAAAAGAATCATCTTCTTCATTAGTTGAACCATATGCAGAACCTTTTGAGGAAGAAGTTCTTGAAGCACTCACTACTAGACATAACCATGTTCCTAATCCATTATTAGAACATGAAAAACAACTTGAAGAAGTTAAATTAGTTAAAACTGAGGAGGAAATCATGGCAAATCCACCACCTGCTAGAAATTTTTAGTACCCTATACGATTAACTTTTGGACAATAGGATCCAATGAAAACTATTTCTCCCTTACTATTGCCAATTTTTAGGGGAACAATGTTTGAAGATCCTGATTAGTTTCTGTTTGAGTTTAAGATCTTGTGTCAAACATATGATTATGTGTCTGATAATCAAAAGCTAAAGTTATTCCCTTCCACACTTAAGGATGCAGCTTTACGTTGGTTCATGAGTCTTGACTCAGATTCCATTCAAACTTGGGATGAAATGGAAACTACATTTTTAAACAAATATCAGGAGTATTGCAGGGTATGTAATATAAAAGATGAGTTATTTTGAATTAAACAGGAAGAAGATGAAAATTTGGAATATTATGTTGATAGATTTGCTTTTATCCAGAAAGAGCTGGTCCTGTAGAAGGTGAATTGTTAAAATCTATCTTTCTAAGAGGATTACAAGATGAATCCAAGAAAGTATTGGATATAATGGGAAAAGGAGATGTACACCAACTTGAGATTGCTAACATTATAGAGTTGTGCACAAATTATTCTAGAACTAGGTACAAAAGGAAGAAGAAAAATCCTAGTAACATAGACACCAGAGAATTGATGGAAGAAATGGCTAATATGAAAACTGATATACTTGTTCAACTAAACACTGCTTTAGGAGAAAGGAATACAAGAGCCAATTCTTCATCACCCTTGTCTATCTATTGTCCTAGGAGTAGAAATAAGCATGCTCTGCAATATTGTCCTTTGGACAAGACTTCAATCTCAGCAATTTGTGGCATTTGCTCAAAGGAACATAAAACTGATAAATGTCACATTTTGCCCCATCTTAGGAGTGTTTTAAAAAACCAAGTTGAAGAGCTTCATGCTATTGGGCAAAGGCCAGGAGGTAACTTCATACAAAACCAAAATGCCCCTCGCTTTTCTTCAAATTGGGGACAAAATCCTTGGAATATGCCATGGGGGTGTACAGAACCTCCTCCCCAACCTTGGAATCAATCTTGGGTAACCCCTCAAGATTGGTCACATTCTAGTTGGAATCAGCCATGGCATCCAGTTAATCCATCTTGGGTACCAAATCAGTCAAGGCAAATATGAAAGCAAAAATACCCATCCTATCAAGGGTAGTAGAGGTATCAATCACCAAATCAACACTTTTTTCCAGCCCCTAATAAATTTTTTTTAGGAAAGAGTTCAACCACAACAAACACAACCAGTTAAGCAACCTCCACTTCTAGCTCAGCCTATGGCTAACCCCAATAACAACAGACAAGCAACCCCTATTTATGGAGCTGAGTTTGAAGAGACTGTTGTAGTCCATGTCCTTGACTGTAGTAACATCCAGTTATGTTCAGGAAAGGTTTTACCTGACCCTGCACCACCAACCATTGAAGAAATTGATGGAAAGTAAGAATTTTCAAGTCCAAAAAAACCACAAATAGAGCAAAAATAAGGAAAAACAAAAAATTCATAAGGAAAAATTGAACCTGCCTCAACAGACCTGTCGTATCCTGAAAGGTTTGACCACACTATCACTGCTCCTAAATCAGAATTAATCACATAATTGAGAAAATGTCTATCTCACTCCCTTTTTTGCAGGCAATAAAGGATGTACCTCTAATTAGGAAAACCATTCAGGAGCTGTGCATTAGGAAACCTGGTAGGAAGAAGAAAGACTTTCCTAAGACTGTACAAGTAGAAGGTAAGTTGGTTGACTTGCTTTCTAGAAAACTAGTACCCCCCAAATATGGTGATCTAGGGAGTCCAGTAGTTACAATTACTATTGGGTTAGTTCAAATTCCAAATGTACTTATTGATTTAGGAGCTGCAATCAATGTGATGACTAAGGAAACCATGCAGAAATTGTAGCTCAATAATCTTAGTCCTACCACCATAGTTTTGGAAATGGTAGATAGGTCAGTTGCCAAACCAGAAGGTATTCTAGAAGATGTTGCCATTGAAGTGTATTCTTGGGAATATCCTGTAGATTTCTTAGTGTTGAAGCCTAGAAATTTAGCTATTGGCTATCCTATTATTCTAGGACGACCTTGGCTTGCCACTGTAGCTGCATTTATAGACTGCAAGTCAGGTGAGATGACCATTTCAAATGGTGTAGACCGAAAAAATATTTCCTTGTATCCACTAGCCCAACCTTCAACCAAATTTTTTGGATAAATATGGTATCTTGATTCTGATGAAGAACAAGAAACTATTATCACCTTGGCCACCATTGTAGTAAAAGAACATATTGAAGAACTTAATTCACCATAAAGAGAAATCTTTGAACATGAAACGATTTTGGTGAAAACATTGCAAGAAGGTCTTAAGGATGATCAAATTCTTGTCCATCGGTTGTTATGGAAAGATGAAGAACAAACTACTGAACATCTGTCATCTATTCCACTACAAGGAAGCTCCTTCACACTGCCACATGGATGACATCATCATCTTATGACTTCTTTCACTTGTCCTATGCAAATGATCCCATTAGGTATCACATTTACACCAGAATCAAGATTATTTCATACTCTGCAACCACATCATTGTCCCTTAAATGCTTTAATCAGTAAATATGAATCTGTCAACTTTGTTTATCCAGGGATTAAGCAGATTGAGATATAGCCAGGAAATTTTTTGAACATTAATAGTTGGTTGACTAATGAGCAAGAAGCCAAATTATTTGTTGTTTTGCATAGACATGTTTAGGCTTTTGCTTGGAGTTATAAGGAAATGACTGGCATTCATCCTAATGTGTGTACACATAGGATATACATGAAAGATGTCAAACCAGTAAGACAACCATAAAGGCATCTGAATCTTGCTCTGAAGGTTATTATTAAGGAAGAAATTGAAAAACTATTGGATCTAGGATTCATCTATCCAATTTTAGATAGTAAATGGGTTTCTCCATTGGTCATTGTTCCAAAGAAAAATAGGAAAATGAGAGTATGTGTGAATTACAGAGAGTTAAACAAGGTAACACATAAGGACCATTTCCCATTACCTTTTATAGACCAAGTGTTAGATACCTTGGCTGGCAAGAAATTTTTATGTTTTCTTGATGGATTCAGTGGTTATAATCAGATACAAGTTTCACCTGAATACCAAGAGAAAACTACTTTCACATGTCCTTGGGGAACATTTGTGTATAGGGTTCTGCCTTTTGGTTTATGTAATGTTCTAACAACATTTCAAAGATCTGTTTTGGCCATATTCTCTGATTTTACAAATAAGAGTGTAGAGATTTACATGGATGATTTCACAATATTTGGGTATAGTTTTGAATATACTTTGGAACAGCTTGAAAAATTTTTAATACGTTGTGAAACATACCATTTGTCTCTTAATCCTCATAAATTCTTCTTAATGATGGAGGAAGGGATTATCCTTGGTCATCATATTTCCTCTTATGGGATCAAGGTTGATCCTAAAAAGGTAGAAGTCATCAAAAACCTTCCTCCTACAAAAACTCAAACTGATGTAAGAATTTTCTTAGGACATATTGGTTTCTATCGCAGATTTATTGCCAATTTCAATATCATAGCCAATCCAATGTTTGCATTACTAATTAAGGATTTTGAATTTTCTTGGTCTCTGAGTGTCAAAAGTCTTTTGATGAATTGAAAGAAAATTTAACAACTCCCCCTATATTGAGAGGACCTAATTGGGCATTGCCCTTCCATATTCAAATTGATGCTTCCAATACTGCTATTGGAGTTGCATTAGGACAAATTGATAATGGAGAGCATTATGCCATTTACTATATCAGTAAAAACTTGACAGGAGCTGAGAAGAACTACACTACTACTGAGAAAGAATTCTTAGCTGTAATATATGCTATTAACAAATTTCAACACTATATCACAGGATATCCCATATTCATCCACACAGACCATGTTGCTATAAAATATTTGATGAATAAACCTTTGGTTAGTGCACGGATTATTCGCTAGTTAATACTATTATAGAAATTTTATAATACTATAGTCAATAAACTAGGGAAGTCTAATGTAGTGGCAGATTTCTTGTCAAGATTACCAAATGCAGATACAGAGGAATTAGTTGAGGATGCGTTTCCTAATGAGAACTTGTTTGCTATTTCTATACAATCTCCATGGTTTGCAGATATAACTAATTATTTAGCTACAAGGAAGATTCCTCTTCACTTTACTCCTAAAAAAAAGAAACAGTTGATCAAGCAAAGTTCTACTTTTAAATGGATAGGAGGTTTATTGTTTAAATGCAGTCCTAACCATGTTTTGCATAGGTGTGTTCGCAAGGACGAGGTATATGACATCCTATGAGCATTTCATGATGAACCATCAGGAGGGCATTATTCAGTGAAAAGTACCATTCGAAATATTTTAGAAACTGGTTACTACTAGCCATCATTGCACAAAGATGTCAAAAGATATGTCAAAAATTGTGATGCATGCCAAAATATAGGTAAGCCTACTTTTGCTAGTGAAATGTCTTTACAACCTCAATTAGGTACAAAACCATTTAAGAGGTGGGGGCTAGATTTTGTAGGGCCCATTGATCCACCTTCCCAAGGGAAAGTACATATCTTGGTATGTACTGATTATGTAACCAAGTGGGTAGAAGCTCGTGCTTTTAAGCATGCCCGAGAAGAGAAAGTTGTCAATTTCGTATATTCACAAATATTCCTACAATTTGGAGCCCCACACTCTATCACCACTAATCAGGGACCTCAGTTTACCTCAAAATTTAATGAAGCCTTTACCAAGTTGTATGAAATCAAACATAAAAAATCCTCACCTTAGCATCTGCAAGCCAATGGCCAAGTTAAAGTGACAAATAGGGAATTAGAGAGTATTTTAACCAAAACTGTAGCAGCCCATAGAAAAATTGGATGGAGAAGTTACCTGAAATAATTTGGGCTTTTAACACCACTTGGAAATCCACTACTAGATTTACTCCCTATGAATTGGTTTATGGTAAAAAGCTTCTTTTGCATATTGAGTTGGAATTACTAACTCTTCGAACTACTTTGGAAGTTGGTATTAATTTGTCACAGACACAAATAGACCAGATTCTGCAGCTCAATGCATTGGATGAGCTAAGGAGGGATGCATTGCACCAGACCGAGGTGATCCAATTACAACGTAAGTTGTGGCATGATAGTCATATCCAACAAAGGAAATTTCAACAAGGTGATTGGGCTTTGTTGTTTGACTCACGATATGAAGACTATCCTGGCAAGTTGCAAACTCGATGGCTCAGACCTTATCAAGTTGAGGAGGTATTTGCAAATGGAGTTGTTCGTATTACGCCCATTGATGATTCACGATGAAAATTGGTGGTTAATGGACATCGTCTTCGGATATATCATAAACCATTAACAAAGGAGGAATTTCTCAAGCAAGTGGAGAATTTGGATGAACACATGTTGGAAGAAAATACTTCTTCCACACCTGACTCAGCAGAGTAACATGAAAAAAATTAAAAAAAAAAGTAAAAAAAAATGATAAAAAAAATGAATAATTTCGAAAGTGAAAACCTCTTTGAGGCACTTTTGAATTAGGCTTGCATGAAAACTAGTCTTCTGGCATGCTTTCCTTAATGACTCACCATTTGGACCCACCATCATCGTTCCCTCTTTTCTCACAACCACTGTTTCTTGTTTTCATATTGCACCTGTCTTAGTCAATAGAGCAACCAACTAGGAATCAGTGGAAACAACCACTGTACAAATGTAGATAAATGGTTATATCAGGTATGTCCCTTTTTCATTTTATAACATTGTTGATATCAAGTATGTAATGTATAATATCCTTAGTTAGTATATAAGGCATACATAAGGTTAATTCAAAAAGTTATCCATCTAGTCAATGGGAGTTGTGAAAACACCAAATGCTTCAGCATGATAATGCTCTATAGCAAGAATTCTGTTCAGCTTCGAAATGATGAAAGCTCTAGAATAAAAACTATTTTTTTTAATAAAAGCAGCTTCAGAATAAAAAAGGGTTTTGCTTCAAAATGAAGAGATGTTCAAACTTTGAAAATATTCTAGAATAAAAGACGCAATGACACGTGACATCAAAATTATCTTTCGATCGTTCAAAGTAGAGAAAATCACGGTACAAATTTCAAGATACAGGTTTCCAACGCCAATGGTGAGAATGAAGTCATTGGAAATCGTTGCATGCTTTGCAATGTGAAAAATATTTGGCACACTTAATAAAGACTTCGGGAAAAAGGAAAATCCTGCACATTGTACACAATGCAACGAATGGTTTATCGCCACAACAACAAATGGTAATTATTCAATCCCACACAACAAAAACTGGTAAATCACGTTCTTACGGAGGAATAGAAATCTACCCAGTGAAACATAGAGGGGGAATTTAATTTTTCAAACGCTTCAACACATTTCGAAGCATTTCTCTAGCACTGTAAAAATTAATTTCGTAGCCCATAAGCCATTTTTACCCTATAATTACAAAATAATTCGATCCAGACTCAGGAACGACATTGTTTTTTGGTACCAAACAAAGATAGAACACAAGGAAACTAAAAATGTGGGGTAAGAAGAATCATATTGAGCCAAAAAATGTAGATTGTCTATAGGGAGATCTTGAATCGCTATGTATCTTCACGGAGGAAGGGTTTATGTCGTTTATATGAAAATTCGATGGACACTCTAAAGGGTTGGCAACAGAATTCACCCGAATGTTCAGGAACAACCAAGTCCATATCAGCGGCATGACCATCCAGGTAACTCCAAAAATTCTTAGTTATATTACTGAAATGCCTTTGCAAGGGGTTCAGATTGTAAAACTAGAAATAATGCCCTGGTAGAAATTGTCAATCAATTTAGGGAAGAAGGAGACAGGCCAATTAAATTTTTATTGAGAAAAAATATTTGCAAAGGGGTTAAGAGGTCCATTATACCACCTCCCTGGAATGAAGTAGATGTATGGGTTATTAGGTTTTTAACCTATGATGGACAATTTCCTGTTTTATCTGGGCATTATATCAGAATTTTGAATCATCTACGGCATGGTCGTTCAAACCCGAAAGTCAAGATAAATTTGCCCTTATGCCTTCACCAAGAACTGAGTACTATGGCTAGAAAATACCAACAAGGAAGGGGCACTCCCAAACATCATGGGCTCATCAATATCATCTGTAAACATCACTTTAGAGGAAACCCTAGGAGTTTTGAACGGTTCTTCTCTGCTTGGAATAAATTTGAAGATGAAAGCCCTAAATCTGAGGAAGAGGCAGAAGGTGAGAAGTCTGAATCTGAAGATGAGGTAGAAATTACAAGATTTGAACCTGAAATTGAAACTGAATCCTCAGAAAAAGAAATCCCCTCCTCACCACAAGGACCTCCATCTTCTAGGACTAGGAAACAAAGGGAGAAACAGTCTAAGTATGGTCCTTTGGGGAAAAGAAGGAAAGTTACATTTTTTGAAAGTGTAACTATTTTTCCAACACATTCTGTTGAACACCTGGTAGTTCAAGCAAAAAAGGGCGACTAGAAAAAGAAACGTCTGAAGTAGGTTCTACTTCAGAATCATCAAAATTTGTTCTAGAGATTTAAAAAGGTCAAACAAACTCCTATAGGGTTGCGAAGGTCTTCTAGACTTCAAAAATAAAAAGTAATAGAGGAGGTTGTGGATGTAGAGGCAACATCACTATTCTCGTAGATAAATTCAGAGTAGGGACAAGAAGTACTTGTAGAGAAATTCACTGAAGAAATATCATAAGAAGTATATATGGGCACAAAAGAATTGGAGGTAGAGACAACAGTCACAGATACAGAAATACCTTTAGTCTCACTTGTTGACTATTCAAACTTTGAAGATTATGATTCTGGCAAAGAATCAATAAGAGAAGAGGAAGAGCCTGATATGCAAACCTAGTTAAATGTTGCTAGAAGTGTCATTAAGACACAAATGGGGTGGATTGAACAACATGAAGCCTCTCACATAGAAAAAGATAAACTTATTGCTGATCTACAGGAAGAGGTAAACAAACTAAGGGTTCAATTGTCCACTTCGAAGCAACAAACTACAAAAATAGATTCTGAAGATGAATTGGCTAGAATACTGTTGGAATTGGCAGAAGATTATTGGGAGTTGGCCTTAATTGAGGAAGAATCACCCATCAGAGGAGTGGAAATAGAAGAGACGACAACCCAAATTTTCCAACAGGATATCAGCATGATAGATTCAGAAGCTTCTACAGAATATTCTAAAAATTTACAACAGGGGGAACAAACATTACAAGAAACTGAGGAGGCCAATGAACAGAGAGAAGGGCAAGAACAGGTAAATGTACATTTTCCTCAACTATCTGTTGAATTAATTATAGTTGAATCACCTCAAGTTGAAACAATAGAAATTGGACTGCAAGTAAATCTGTTTTTTGTTAATACATCAAAAATTGGTATACAAGTAGATTTACCTCTAAAAATACAGTCGGTCATGAGGCCCCCACAAATAGTGACAATGACAAAATATAATGAGGACATAGAACATTGGGTGCTTAAATGTCAGAGAATGGAGGCACAAATTTCATCTTTAAAATATTTGGAGGATAGGCTTGATGCTCAAACTAAGGAAACAGAAAAACTGCAAAAATAGGTTCAGTATCTCTGTCAAGTTTCAGAGTACCTAGTTCAATTTTGGAGGCCAACTAGGTCTTACAGTCTAATATTGAAAGAAAAATACCTTCACTGGAAAGTAATTAGAATTTTTTTGAATCTTCCCTATGAAAAAAACACTGCAGAGGAATTTTTGGAAACCTTTTTGCATAGCCCAGAAGAACAGAGGAATCTGCTTTGTGAATTTTTTTTTCATAACTTCTTCTTACCTGAGGATGGAATCTTTTTGCCACATATCTTTGTAGGAGATATCCAGTTGAGAGCCTTTACATCTCTAGTGCAAAATCATATTCATTGGGAGGAGGAGAAAAAGGTAAGCAAGGAAATGGAGTTAACAACTGAGTTACTGATCAGAAGAACCCATACTAATTACAGGGAATCCATCAATCAACATTTTACTATGATGAGAGAATAGAAAATTAGAGAAGTATATAAGAGCAATCTTGCTGATTGTATCAAAAAAATTTAGGTCTTCTGTAATCAACATTTTGGTAATGCTCTCTTAGCTTGTAAAAGCAGATGGGGAGAATTATCAATCTCACTTCATAAGAGGGAACCTATCTCACCTAACAATTTATTATGGTCCAGAAGGAGAGTAGAAGGCATAGTACAAGTTATCCACAATTTGTAGGATCGTTGGGTAGGTTTGAGGTATAGGCTGCCAAATGTAATAACTCTAGTTCCTTATTTCTTTGATAGTGATCCCCAATCTGATGAGCAATTCCAAGAATGGCTCAAGCAAGTACAAGCAATCAAAGGATATTATAAGTTTCCAAGACCAAAGCTGAGTTATGAAGAATGAAATCTGGATGTAGATCTTTGTGCTATTGTGGTTGAATAGAATGCATGATGACATGCATTAGAATAGGTTGGGGGAAAAATGATGAGGCCTGCAAATGCCTCATCCATGGACTAGTTTTGATAACTTATAAACACTTTTGAATACCTTATGTTATGTCTTGATGCTAATGGTAATGATAGAATGCATTATGTATTGGTGTTTACATGTTTTAAATGTTGAAGTGCATGTATCATGTTTTGACTGTTTTTCTATGTTTTATAGTCTGTTTCAGCCGTATGTTTGGTATATTTTGCATTGAATTGTTGGTATCTATTTGGTTTTGTGTTTCTTTCACAAGTTTTTTCCATCGTTTACTCACTTTGAATAACCAAAAAGGCTCCAATAACTTTGTCTACAGTTGACTATGCAAAAAATAGGAATTTAAAACTATACTACTATTGCACAAATTCCAGCCAGATGTACATATACAACATGGCTTGGAATTTATCCACTCGAGCTGGTACACAAGATGGAATTAGTGTTTTGGGTACTCTTGGATACTATTTCCATCATCACAACTGTTTGCATGCGCTTCTGGCATGGGAATTGTTGCAAACCCTATTCTGCTGCCTAATATTCCAGAGCAACTCTGGAATGAGTGTAGAAGCAACAGTTTTGGTCAAAAGTACCTTTAAATGCAACAAACGGGTAGTAAATGATGGTTACAACTATTTAAAGGATATCCTTATCCATTCCCACACCTGTCCCTCATCGAAGAAAGCCAGTAGGTGGAGTGGATGAGGCTTGATGGGTCAAAACCTTGCATTTGTGGAACAACAGACTTGTAATAGTTGTAACAGTCCTTTATTGAAGCACTAGACCTTATCACCATTGTACCTTACTAGTATAAATAAAATGCTCCCGTTTGGTTGAGCATATAGGAGCAAATAGGATATAGATTAGCATAATTTCATAAGCCTTCTTTGTAATTACAACAAAAAAGTATTTTGTAGGCCTTTTTCCTACAATACTGTAATGTTGTTGCAAAATCAATAAAAGGTGCAATATTTCTATTTCATTGGCAGTTTGAATGAGTGTGTGTGAGACCTAGATAGTTTAAGACAGTTATTTCCACCTTCTTCTAGGTCATGGAGCAAGGTCCCACTTCCAGGGCTAGGAGAAGGAGCAACTTTCACAGGTTTTCTATTCATTTCTTGCTGTAGCAGATTAGCAGGAATCTGTCAAGTTCATATTTTACAATTTTAGTTGTACTCTTTTAAAATGCATATGATAAATTCTAATGATCATAGGAGTATGTGCATGTCAGCTAACCAATTAGCTTCAATTCTTGCATTTTAAAGCATTTCCTGTCATTTCTTGTTTCAGCAATTGTGTTTAGATTCTATATTTTTAGTTTGCATTAGAGAATTTCTTGTTAACTCAGTTTATTCTAGATTTGCAATATTTTCTTACCAACCTTTGAATTTCATCACTGTATTAGGTTTCAATTTCTGCAAGTGTGAAGTTTCAATTCTGAAAAGTTTTATTGTTATTATAATTAATTTTGTGATTTCAATTTTGTTATTATGTCAATTCTGTCATTTTAAATTTTGCAACAGTAGTATAGATTTTATTTTCTGCAACTGTGTGAATTTTAACTATGCAAGGATAAGTAGGCACTCAGTTTTAGTTTCTAGAAGATTAAAAGGGACACCTGACACCCCCATGACACCCCCAAACACTAAATATTCCATGAATAAGGCCATGATCTAGATGAACTAAAAATTAGTTCGTTAACCCCTGCTTTCGTATATAGCCTTGGACACCGCCCTGAATTGACACATAATGATTAAATGATGAAGAATTGATGAAACTCATCATTGTGCCTATGCTTTACTATTTGTAAATGTGAAAATATTCAATGGGATGATGTCTGATGTTGGTAACTTTAAAATTAAACTTGTTAGGAAAACATTTTTAGCCAGAGCAGTAGAACTTTTTTTTTTTAATTATTTGGATTCTAACTATTCTTTTATCGAGCAACCAAGTGAGTGGGTTGTTATAGTAGAAGATAAGCATCGATTATCGATGGAAGATCTAACAATTGACATAGCTCTTAGGCTTGTTCACCTTTCTCTAGTGTCACTCCTTTCAACTGAAAGTAAGAAGCACCTTTTTATTGCTTCGTTTGACCCATCCTACTTTTGTACGAGCCTTTTGAACAAAGCAAGGATTGTAGGGAAAATTTCCCTATAACTACTATGCATCTCAATTCCCACCTAGCTATATAGGCTACCACACCACTCCTCAATGCACTTATTCATATATGTAAGCACCAACATAGGATGCACATGAACCACCTTTACCTATTCCAAACTAGTGTATTTCTTATAATATAGATGCACACATATCGCAGAGGTTGAATATCCCTCCTATATAGTTATTATCCCTTGATACATCATTGCACCCCTAGTGGAGGTATGAGTTAAATGACATCCCTCATACAAACACTAGATTGTAAGTGGTAGTTAAGAATTCATAACATAATTAGTTGAATGAGTTCCTCTATAATTTTTTCTATAGCCACAAGACTAATATATTCTTTTATAAAAACTGATATGACATCCCTCAAATTTATATTCACCAGCAACAAAGCATATTTATTTTTTTTTATAGTATTTTTTGATCCACTAAGGCACTTGTCATACTTGGCAATATATTGAGATGATTTCACTTCAATATTAATACCATCTTCCATCTCCTATTTATATAGATCCTAATAATAATTATTTTCCTTGTCCTTAAAATCACCATTATATTTGGAACAACACCAATTAATATCTAAAAACACACATAGAATAACTTTATCTTCTCCCTCCACATCCTTCATAGTCGAGAAGGATTCTTTCATAATAATGTTTTCCAAAACTAAGTAATTGGGAATGCCTAAACTACTCATTACCCATTTGCACCAATCTTCAACAAATCCAAAATTCTACAATATTTTTTCTACAAAATCAAATTTAAGTGGTCGTACACTTACTCATATCCAACTTCATAACCTTTTCACTTGTCCTTATTTATAGAATGACCAACTTGTGTAAGGTGATTACTTTATCTATTATATGCTTCACTACAATATATGATCCTTGCTCTTTTAAGGTAAATATGGGAACAATCTTGGCATAACGATTCATCATAACTTTTGTTATTATGTTGTAAATATTCTTATAGAATGAGACCAAGTAAAACAAGTTAAAAATGACATCACTCTCACCTTTTAAAATCATAACTAGGAAAATGGTGTTGATCTCCCTTTATATAAATCTACAACTCCTATCCTCCTTAGATAAAAAAAAAATAGATCTTCTTTTATAGCATCCCAAAAAAATATGAAAGGATCTAGAAGGAAAACCATTCATCCTTGGATTCCTATTTCTTTTCATACAAAAAATTGTCATCTTAACTTGACCTTCATTGAATCCACTCATTAAGAGTCTATTGTCTTCTTCGTATAGTAAGGAAGAAGATATTCTAGAACATAATCTTATACCCACTCATAATCCTTATCTTTCTTATGTGGAATTTCCTCAAAATATTGCACTACTTTTCTTCTTCGATGGCTTAATTAATTTATTCCCATATTCAAGCTTGATACTTGAGATATTGTTGATGTTTTAGTGATCTAATGTACTCTTATGAAAACTAAATGTTATTACCACCTTTATGATTCTAAATTGTTTTGGGTTTTTGTCTTTAAAATATATCTTCCTACCTTAAAAATACCTTTAATTACATTCTTGCCTCCTCCTTATTTATATCTATATACTAAGCCTACTCATATATCTTTTTATTCTTTAGATATCTAAATTTTATTAGAAAATATTATTTAAATTTATTATGTTTTATTTATGTATTTTTTAAATGTCTTTATATTCCTTTATCACATACATGGCCTTATACTTAAATGAAATTATTTATCTACTTCATCAAATTAAATAAATAAAAAACAAACCAATAATCATATTTTAAATTTAAAAAAATTAAATTTAAATGAATCCTTCTCCTATAAACCTCTCTTTTTCAAGCATTCACACTTTGCATATTCCATGTAATAATTTTCATTCATTTCATGTAATAAAATATTTCTAGCCTTTTCAACTATCCACAAGTAATGACCTTGATCTCACATTCACACTTTATCCTCAATGTTTCTTCGTCTTTATAAACACCTTCCTTGCTCGGTTTTTGTTGCCTTTTCTAGATAAAGGTTTGTAATTTTAATTGAAAATGTTGCACATTATATCAATAAAAAAAAAAATTATATTCAATATCAAAAGGCGAATAAACTTTGATCAAAGAATTATCACTTACAAAACTTAACAGCAGCCACTACATATCTATAACACTACTAATTATATAAAACACTAAAAGCATAACTACAAAACTAAAAAAAGTAACAGCTAAATTTACTACTCTTATCCACATTATAAGAGGTGTCGACCGTACTCTCTACGGATCATTTATCATTTAATATTTTTAAAATTGACCATATTGATATTTTAAATACCTACATATGGACATGACTTAAATCTAATTTTTTTTTTAAACATGGGTTTAGCTAGTATGCGGTCATTCATTTTTCAATGAGGAACGGAAAAAAGAAAGAAAAAGATGAACAACATTTCCATAGTCAATTTAATCCACTAAATATTTAGCCAAGAATAAAGGGTTGCATCGTCAAGATATTTGCAAAACAGATGACATGCAATCTACCGCTGTGGGGCAGTCCATTTTGAAATCAGTGGCAAAAGAATTCTATCCTTCGTTCATTTCACCTAATCTACTAACATTTTTTTTTTTACTTCCAGCCTTGGACAAGGTTGGTGTAACTCACTGGAAGCTTCTCATCACATTATTGGGGGTGGCTGCTTCTCGCTAAAAGGGAAGTCTGCCACGAGGGATCGTACACACAGAATAGAGTCCGATTTAAGTAAAATTAAAGGAAGTCTGGCACCCGGGATCGTACACAGAGAAGAGAATACGATTAAAGTGGAACTAATATCATAATAAACCTATTATAAAACAAGAGAGGGAGCCATCCCACATTCCTATTGATATTGATATAGATGAAGAGACCGACAGAAGACTTACACCTCAAGTTGTTCACGCCTTTAACATAATACCTACGACCTAATAAGTTTTGGCCATAGCCTTTGCGTTGTGTTGGCCATTGTCTTCGCTTTTGCGCCTGCAACACTCTCATCTTTCCAAAATCAAGCTCACCTCCTTTCCCCTTGCTTTCTCCCTTTTATTTTGTCTGTGTATTTCACTCCACTCCATGGCATTGTCTTCTTCTTCCACAAAAAGGCACAGACAAGATGAAAGTGGAAATGTGTTTGAAGAAATTGTACCACCATCTGTAAATGTTAGGATCCTGTTATAAAATAAACTCAAATAACACACTCTCACACAATTGTTTGGAAATAAACTCACATAAACATCATATTAATATTCAGAACAAAATACACATTATAACAAAAATTTGCGAAAAGGAACAATCTCACAATAAGACAGAATTGCAGGCCTCTTCAAGGGGGCAACCTCCTTCAACACTTCATTAATTTATAAAAAGATGAATACATTGGTGCCTTCTCGGGTATTTAAGGAGTTCCCTTCCACGGTTGGCTTACATGCAAAATGCCACCTGGATTACATGCATAATGCCACCCGAATTACATGCATAGTGCCACTCGAATTACATGCACAATGCCACTCGAATTACATGCACAATGCCACCTTACATAACCTATCTACCATGTGTTACATAAAAAGGGTGTCATTTGTCATAGGCACTATATAAGCTAAAACTTAGAACATTACAAAATATTAATCATGGGTACTACCCACGTTATTTAGGAATTATTATATCATAGAAGTTATTACAAAAAGGGTTAGGATGGGATCCTAACATGTCCTTCCCCTTGAAGAAGCTTTGTCCTCAAAGCTGAAATGAGAAAACTGTTGCTGGAGTTGGTGGAGAGATTCCCATGTAGCATCTTTAGGTTGAAGCCCACGCAACTGAACCAGGATCTCTGTAATTGTACGGTTGCAAAGAGTGCGAGTCCGACGATCCAAAAACTACTCAGGTTCAAGTAATATGAAGCCTTCTTCATCCAATTCAGGAAGTGTGGATTGAACCTGTACCTGTGTGCCCACGACTTTCTTGAGAGCGAAAACATGAAAAATTGGATGAAGCTTGGAAGTAGGTGGGAGCGCCAATTTGTAAGCTGTGGGGCCAATCCGTTGTAGAACCTAGTAAGGGCCATAGAATTTTGCAGCAAGCTTTCGGCACTTGCGAAGTTGTAGGGATGATTATTTGTACGGCTGCAAGCGAAGGAAGACCATATCACCTACATCAAAACTACGATCAGAATGATGCTGATCAGCCTATTGGCGCATCCGATTTTGGGCCATGTTCAAATTTTGCTTAAGTTGGCAAAGGACCTCGGTGTGTTGACTTAGAGTGTTGTCGACGGCCTGGACCTTGGAGCTGCCAAGAATGTAAGAGGAAGGCGTAGGTGGGAGGCGCCCATAGATCGCTTCAAATGGTGTGAGTTTGGTTGCGGTATGATAAGAAGTGTTGTACCACCATTCGGCCAAGGATAGTCATTTGGCCCATTGAGTGGGATGATCTAAGACAAAGCAGCGAAGGTAGGTTTCCAAGCATTTATTAACAACTTATGTTTGACCATCTATTTGCGGATGGTAGGCTGAACTCATTTTGAGCTGAGTCCCTTGCAAATTAAACAACTCTTGCCAGAAATGACTAGTGAAGGTGGGATCACGATCAGATACAATGGAGGTGGGCATGCCATGAAGGCGAAATATGGAGTCAAGAAAAATTTGTGCAACAATGGATGTTGTATAAGGATGGGCAAGGGCACAAAAGTGAGCATATTTTGAAATGCGGTCCACTACCACAAAAATAACTAACTTGCCTCCAGATTTAGGGAGCCCTTTTATAAAGTCCATGGAAATGTCAATCCAAACCTGATCCGGGATAGGCAATGGCTGAAGAGTGCTCGGAGAGTGCACTGTTTAACCTTTCATCCTTTGACATGTGTCATAGGCAGCAACAAAAAAGCGGATGTCCTGTTTCATACCTTTCCAAAAGAAGGTGTGCTTGAGTCGCTCATATGTTTTAAGGAACCCTGAATGGCATGCAGAGGGAGTGGCATGCAATTCCTTCATGAGGAGCTCTCGAAGTGGGGACTTATGAGGTAGAACCAGGCGTTGATGGTAGTGCAGATCATGGCCATTCCAATTATATCCTGGTGCAAAATCTGGATCATCCATTAGTGAGGCTATCAAAGCTTGCAAATCTGCATCCTAACGTGCTTCTTGACGCAAGGAATCAATCCATTGGGGAAGTGGTGCTGAGATGGCACACAACATACTTACGATCTCCATTTGGCAAGAAAGAGCATCAACCACAATATTCTCCTTTCCCTTTTTGTAGGTGATATCATAATCATAGCCCATGAGTTTAGACACCCACTTTTGTTGGTCAGGCGTGGCAACTCTTTGTTCTAGAAAATATTTGAGACTTTGATGGTCGGTTTTGATGGAGAAGTGACACCCAATGAGGTAAGGTCGCCAATGTGTGACTGCATGCAATATGGCTAACATTTCCTTAGCATATGTGGATTTCCCTAGATTACGATCAGAGAGTGCCTTGCTAGTAAAAGCCACAGGTCGTCCTTCTTGCATCAATACTACCCCAATACCATGACCAGAAGCATCACTTTCAATGACAAATGGTTTAGAGAAATCGGCATGGCTAAGATGGGAGTGGTGGTCATAGCATGCTTGAGTTCAATGAAGGCTTGTTCAGCAGGCCCTGTCCAAGTGAAGGAATCTTTTTTCAACATGGAGGTGAGGGGGGCAACTATCTTCCCATAATTACAGACAAATTTGCGATAATATCCTATAAGCCCTAAAAATCCTCGAAGTCCCTTGAGGGTGCGAGGTTTCGGCCACTCTTGAACTGCTTGGATCTTCTTAGGGTCAACCTTGATGCCATCTTGTGAGACAATGTGTCCTAGATACTCTACTTCAATAAGGCCAAAGGAACACTTGGACCTTTTGGCAAACATATTATGGGTGACCAAAAGCTGTAAAGTTTGATCCACATGATTGAGGTGCTCTTCCCATGTGCGGTTGTAAATCAAGATGTCATCGAAGAACACAAGGATGAACTTCCACAGAAAGGGTCAAAAAATGTTGTTCATAAGACTTTGGAATGTAGAAGGAGCATTTGTGAGACCAAATGGTATTACCAAGAATTCATAATGACCTTCATGAGTGCGAAAGGCAGTTTTGGGGATGTCCTCGTCCTTGAGCCGGATCTGATGGTAGCCAGAGTGGACATCAAGCTTGGTGAAATACCTGGTCCTGTGTAGTTCATCGAGTAGTTCATCAACCACTGGAATAGGAAATTTATCCTTGATTGTAGTCTTGTTGAGTTCCCGATAGTCAATACATAGGCGCCATGAGCCATATTTCTTGGAACAAGTAGGACAGGCGAGGAGTAGGGGCTAGTACTAGGCCGGATGACACCAGCCTTGAGTAATTCTCGTACCAATTTTTCCAGTTCTGATTTCATGGCATGAGGGTACCTGTATGGCCTGATATTTGGTGGTGCACTACCCGAAAGCAATGGGATAGCATGGTCGTGAGAGCGATGCGATGGTAGTGTAGTTGGCTATGCAAATACAACATCATGTTTGTGTAGAACTAGTTGTAGGTCTGATGGAATTTCAGCCATTAGTGAAGTGGTTGGTTGGATGGAGAAGAGTTGTGTAATGACCCCACGTTTTGATTTCTTTAGCACTTTCTCCATACGATTGGAACTAATGAGGTGAGGTGTTTCTGTAGGGTAGCCCTTGAGTAAGCGTGTTTTTTCATTTTGGGAGAATTGCATCTAGAGTTCTGCAACATTCCAACTGATAGTGCCCAACGTACTCAACCATTGAGATCTAAAAACCATATCACATCCTCCCAATTGGATGGCAAACATGTCCTGCTTGAGTTCATAGTCCCCTATCCTGATCTTGACATTGTGGCATTTTTATTTACAAGGTAATGTTCCCCCATTGGCTACCATGACTTCAAATGAATTACAAGTATGGATATAGCAATTTGCCTACTTAGCAACTCTAGGATCAATGAAGTTGTGTGTGCTGCCTGAATCAATAAGGATCGTAAGACGTTGGCCCTTGAAAAATACCACAACTTTCATGGTTTGTGGAGTGGTAATGCCTGCAAGAGCATGGACTGAAATCTCTGCATTAGACCCCTGTGTATCTTCTTCCTATGGAGAAGGTGTTTGAGGGGGGTCCTCCTCCTCATCACTCTAGTTAGTGTTAGCAGGTTCCTCAACATCTATCAAGAATAGTCTTTTTTTTGCACACTTTGTCCTTTAAAAAACTTTTCATCACAATTATAACATAAGCCTTGGGCACGACATGCATCCATCTCCTCTGTAGCCAGTCGCTTGGGTGTAGTAGGTTTACTATCCACTAAATTTTGGGCACGAAAAGGAAATGAAGGTCGGTTTGGAGAAAACTACGATGGCGCCCTTGGTTTGAGAGTTTAGATTCGGCCAGACGGGCCAAACTGATAACTTCCATCATGGAATGTGGTTTCAACATCTTTAATTTAGCTTGGAGATCCCATTTTAACCCACTGATAAAACAACTCGTGAAGAACCCCTCTGTCAATCCTTTTGTCTTATTGGCCAATTTTTCAAATTGAGTTTGGTATTGAGGATGTTTGTTGTAGTTTGGTCAAAGCCCCTATGAAGTCCTCATACTCACTAGGCCCAAAGCGGGTCAGTAGTTGGGACTCAAATTCCTCCCAAGAGAGATTTGGGTTGGAATTATGTAACCACTGGAACTAGTGTAGAGCCTCTGATTCCAAATTGAAGGAAGCCCTTTGAACTCGATGATATATGGAAACATTATGAAGTCGAAAGAATTGATCAAACCTACATAACCACCCATCAACATCCTTCCCATTAAATCGAGGGAAGTCCATGTTTGGCATTTTAAAGGATGGGTCATGGTCATTCCTTGCAGAGTTTTCAACCTGGTGTTCTGTTTTGAGTGGTCCATTATTGAACTTGCTACCCATATTTATCACTGTTTCTTCTAAGCGAGCGCTAGTGGCCTCATGATCTAGACGAAGACCTTGGACCTCTTCCCTTATGGAGAAAATTGCCAAGTTCAAATTCTCAATGGCTTTGGTTAAAGAGTCCATCTGTTCTAGCTCTTTTTTATGTCCTCGGGTACCCTGGGCCATTTTGGAACCTTTTGTGACCAGTTACTAAAATTAGAATTGGGTTTCAGGACTTATTATTTTTAGTAAGTGTCCAAAAAAGTGCTTGGGTGCTATATATCAAAATAATCAGTTCGAAGAGGTGGTCACAATGAGCTATATCCCACAAAACTACCTTTGGGCACCCCAAACTTTTTTTTTATCTCCTGTTTTGTCGAGTCTAACGGTGTTTATAGTTTTTGAATCTGAGCTACAATGCAAAAGTTGGGTACTAGAGTACTATCTATAATTAGTCTCTGGTCACTCGCTCACTGTTTTTCTCAGCTTGGATAGTCTCTCTGACACTGCTTACCTCACTAGTCTGAAGATTATCTGTATTCTGAAGGTTACTGTTATGACAGTTCTGTTCTAAAAACTACAATCTCTGACCTGACTGACCTCATTGTTACTGCCACTGTAAATTTGACTGTTATTCTCCAGACTGTCAACTTAACTATCACCCTCATATTTTATCCCGAATCCATGCAATGTATGTTATTTTTTTTGGTAGGGGATTCCTTTATTATATGCTCACTTTTGGGAATTTGGAATGCAGGTTTACAAACAGGGAGTTTTGATTTGTGATTTTGTTGCAGGTTGAAGTTTTAACAGAACCAGGGTATGCTAAGTAAAGGAGTATGTAACACCCATAGGCCCTCTATTATACCGCAACGACGAACAATAGTGCTCGGACCAATATTTCAGGCCACTACCCAAGGAGGATTCCACACATACCCTTGAGCACACTATCTGCCTCTTTGACAGTATGGGAGGGTAATCGTCCGGGATGCTATATCCCATGGACTATGGATGATACAAGGCCGAGAAGCTTCCTACTGGATAAAATTTTGTTAACCCTAGAATGGTCTCCCATGGTGCATGCAAAAATCCTTGTGAGTTTATTCCAAGTTTAACAAAATCCTATAATTAGGTTAATCAATCCTGATAAGCTACATCTTCAACATACAAGATGACTTATTTCCCTTATGATTCGATATGCATGAATGTAGATTGGAAAATAACCTTGTGGTGAATGGTGGTGCCATTCCCCATAGGACCCTACAAGATCAAAGACCCCCAAGATGCCTTCTTCAAAAAATCTCTATCTTTATAGAACCACTCATGGTTTGGTTCTATATGAATCATGTTGATTGATTCTTGATTGTCAAAAGCCTCATGTTGCATTGCAGCTTGTGAAAACATCTTTACATGAATGGTAGTAAATTCAATAAATGAATTCTAAGGGATTAAAGATTCCAAATATACCATAGTGTCTGTAAATATTTTTGATGTACGAGGGATTGCCTCAATTTCATACCACTATAGTTAGGCTAGGTAAGTGTCAACAAGATCATTATAAGCTTTCAGGATAGGACACCTGCACTAATATATTCCTTTAACTTGGTTAACAATGATAAGGGAGTCACCAAAGATGTTTAGATTTTTAATCTTTGTGGTGATCGTTGTTTGGAGACCCAAAATTAGGGCCTCGTATTTAGTGTTGTTATTGGTGCAAGGGAAATCAAGTTTAAATGACAAGGATATTGGAGCACCTTGTAATATGAAAAACATGATTCCTACACCACCCCCTTGCTCACACTTTGAACCATCAAAGAACAAAGTCATGTTAGCTTTGTTATATGGCTCTTTGGGTTCAGGTGACTTCGGTAATGTAAATACTGCATCATTAGGAAGTTCTATGATGAGAGTTATGATATCTTGAAGAGGTGCTTCTGCTAGTTGATCAAATATGACCTATCCCTTGATGGAATTTTGGCTAATGAATTCTAAGTCAAATTCTATCAGTAACATGATCCACTTTACAGTACATGTATTATGATATGTCTTGTTTATCATATACTGCAAAGGATTTTGTTTTGATATCACATACATTGTATGACTCAGCATGTAGTGGCACAACTTCTTAGTCATAAAGACCACTTCTAAGAATAGCTTTTCTACATATGTGTACCTGTTGGAACAAAATTTGCCTTCGGTTGATAGTGTTGCGCCTTAGACTTTGCCAACATTGAATAGACAGATCTTGCTTGAGATCATCTGTCTAGTCTCCAGAGAAGGCTGGTTCCTTTGAGTTTTTTAGAGAAAATGGGAACAAGAGATAAGGGAAATATAGCCTAAGCTAGAACTTTTCTCATGGTACAGATTAGACAACAACAAACATTGATGATGCAGTTTAAACAACAACAAAGCTAGAACTCTTCTTTATAGAAAAGAAAACACGAAATCCTGAATGTGACTTTTAGATGTTCATCTAAAAAGCATGTAAATATCTGTTAATGTTCAACTATAGAAACAAGATTCATACGTGCATAGTCCAGATTTTAGAATAGATACATTTATAAAACTCAGAGTGGATAAAAATTAAAACACCAGATACATAAAAGCACACAGAAGTTTTGAAAGCTAGAGGAAGAAATCTTTTATTGCTTGTAATCCAGTACATGCGCATCAAGCTTGTAAATGTCCAAGAGCCAACCCTTTTTCTGGAGTCGCTCACCCCTATATATACCCTAAAAGAGTATCTTTTCCTAATTACATCTTACTTATTTTACAAGCAATAATCTACAATTTCTAACAATACACAATGGATTTCCCATAGATTGGATAGATTAGCAATCATCCAGTAGACCTGCCAGGTTGTAATCAGCAGACCATTCTTCAAAAATCAGCACCTGATGTCAGTGCTTGTCTCCAGTTGCCAAAAATATACTTTATTCCTTTATAGCTGGCATGTTGCGAAATCACGACATTCGTATCCTGCTTTACTCCTCTGTCGCTTCCAACCACGAAAATGAGACATGTCACGAAATCGTGACATTCGTCTCTTCCTTTGCTCCTTTGTTGCCTCCCATCGTGAAAATGAGACATGTCGCGAAATCGCGACATTCGTCTCCTCCTTTGCTCCTTTGCTGCCTCCTGTCGCAAAAATGAGACATGTCACGAAATCACGACATTCGTCTCCTGCTTTGCTCCTTTGTTGCCTCCCGTCACGAAAATGAGACATGTCACAAAATCACGACATTCATATCCTGCTTTGCTCCTTTGCTGCTTCTAGCCGCAAAAATGAGACATGTCACGAAATCGCGACATTTGTCTCTTCCTTTGCTCCTTTGTTGCCTCCTGCCACAAAATGAGACATGTCATGAAATCACGACATTCGTCTCCTCCTTTGCTCCTTTGTCGCCTCCCACCGTGAAAATGAGACATGTTGCGAAATCGTGACATTCGTCTCCTGCTTTGCTCCTTTGTTGCCTCCTGCCACGAAAATGAGACATGTCGCAAAATCGTGACATTTATCTCCTGCTTTGCTCCTTTGCTGCCTCCCATCGCGAAAATGAGACATGTCATGAAATCACGACATTCGTCTCCTACTTTGCTCCTCTGCCACTTCCAGCCACGAAAATGAGACATGTCGCGAAATCGCAACATTCGTCTCTTCCTTTGCTATTTTGCTGCTTCCCACCGCGAAAATGAGGCATGTCGTGAAATCGCGACATTCGTCTCTTCCTTTGCTCTTTTGCTGCTTCCAGCCGTGAAAATGAGACATGTCACGAAATCATGACATTCGTCTCTTCCCTTGCTCTTTTGCTGCTTCCCGTCGCAAAAATGAGACATGTCGCGAAATCACGACATTCGTCTCTTCCTTTGCTCTTTTGCTGCTTCCAGTCGCAAAAATGAGACATGTCGCGAAATCGTGACATTCTTCCTTGCTTTGCTCTTCTGTCGCTTCCAGCCACGAAAATGAGACATGTCACGAAATCGCGACATTCTTCCTTGCTTTGCTCTTCTGCTGCTTCCAGCCATGAAAATGAGACATGTCGCGATATCGTGACACTTTTTGCCCTTTGCTCTTTCTCCTCACTATGAACCGCGAAACTGAGACATGTCGCAATATCGCGACACTTTTTGCCCTTTGCTCTTTCCCCTCGCTGTGAACCGCAAAACTGAGACATGTCGCGATATCGCGACACTTTTTCCTCTTGTTCCCTCTCCTCGTTGTGAACCGTGAAACTGAGACATGTCGCAATATCGCGACACTTTTGCTCTTTTGGCCGCGACAAAGCAACATGTCGTGATATCGTGACACTTTTGCCACCTTGCTCCCTTTTGTTGCTCTTAGCCGCGAAAATGCAACATGTTGCGATATCGCGACACTTTTGCCTCCTTGCGGTGTTTTGCTTTTTCTTTGATCTTTAGCATATGGGCCACTTTGGTCTTCTTGGAAAATATGCAAAAAAGGTGCATCAACTGTTTTTCTGTAGTTAGGTGCTTTTTGACTAACATTCTTGGCGCCTTTCGGGGGAATTTTTGCTTGCAAAAATAGAGACCAGGCCTTTATCCATTGGGAAACGAAGTCACCAGCATAGTTGCAAAAAGTAAATTTTTGAGCAGAAAAACACAAGAAAAATCATGCACTTTGGAGAACAAGTGATCTTCACCTTATCAGAACCTTTCTTTTACAACTTAGGTATTTAACCTTTGTCTGAAAAACACAAAAATTCAATTCTGGGAGCTAGGATTTCTTAGGTTGCTGGAACACTTCGGGAGCAGAAGAATGACCATTTCCCTTGCTTGAAAGGATTCCAATAGGGAAACTTCCTCCCAGGAATGAGCGTCAATACTTCTTATTGTCTTTTGTAAATATTAGGCCGTAAAACAGGGAAATATTTACTGGAAATTCAACTTTAGGTGAAAAGCGTTCACCATGATGGGTAGAACCTGTCCATCTTGATCTTTTAACTGGAAGGCATTGAATTGCTTTTCTGAAACAATTTCGAATGGCCCCTCCCAGAATGCATCAAAATTGTCATGATGTCCTGGCTTTGCTTTCTTGAAATTCCATTTTAATACCAGGTTACCTATTTTAAATTTCTTGAAAGTGGTTTTCTTATCGAATCACCCGACTGTTTTTACCATATGCCTTTGATGATGATCGTAGGCCTGTTCCCTATATTCTTCAAGCTGTAGAAGTTGCATCAGTCGGGCGTCCATTGGATGGCCTTCATCTTCGTTGAATTGGTTTAGCATTCTCAACATGGGTATTTCCATATGAATCGGCTGAACAACTTCTTTACCATAAACCAAAGCATATGGTGAAGTATTGATTGATTTTTTTATTGAGATTCTGTTGGCCCACAAGGCTTGATTCAGGAGTGAGTGCCAGTTCCTCTTATTGTCCTCTAATTTTCTTTTCAAAATTCTCGAAAGATTCTTATTAGTAGACTCAGCTAATCCATTACATTATGGGTAATAATTAGAGGAAGTCTTCAGGTAAATTCCATATCTACTGACGAATTCGATCATATTTGCACTAGTGAAAGGGGATCCATTGTCTGTAATCAAAGAATCTGGTATGCCAAACCTTGTGATTAGACTTTTGACGAATTATATCACCACCTCTGAATCAACTTTCTTCATAGGCACTACTTTTGCCCACTTGGTGAAATAGTCCGTGGCAGTGAGAATGTATTTGTGGCCTGATGATGAGTTTGGCTCTATTATCCCTACGAAATCCAACCCCCATTGCTGGAATGGTTCCTCGACTTGAATACACTTTAAGGGCATGGGTGCATTTCTGTTTCTTCCCATATACCTCTGACACTGTTCACACTTTTGGGTCACTCTGTACGCATCTAGGAAGATGGAAGGCCAATAACATCCAACTCTAAGGATATTCAAAGCTGTAGTTCGACCCGCATAATGTCCCCCTAAAAAACCCCTATGAAATTCATCTAACACTTTTTGCTTTTCATTATCGGGAACACATTTTAACAACACACCATCAATGTTAATCCTGTACAACCCCTCTGTTCGAAGGGTATATTTCAATTCTTGGGTCCTGAATCTCCTTCTCTGGGAAGCGCTCATATCCTCAGGACATGACCTAGTCTGAAAATACCTCACAAAGTCATCGATTCAACCTGAACTTGCTCTGTCTTGGTGTTGCTCTATGTTTGCCATGACGGGGTGGCTCTCCCTATATCCACTTGTAGCTTGCTTGGCCAATTCCTGGCACAAAGCTCTCCCTCTGAATATTTTAGTAGGATGTATTTCTACATCATACTCTTGGATGCGAGTCACCCATCCAGCTCTTTTTTCACCCAATTCTCCTTGAATTATGAAGTTCCTTACATCGAGATGAATAACATACACCATCGTCCGACTCTGGGATAAGAAGTGCTTTAGCTTATTCAAAGACTTCATAATTGCGTATACTTGTTTTTCTATGAAGCTGTACCTTTCCTCATGTTTGTGCATGGTGGAACTCAGAAAGGCTATGGGTCTTTCTTCGTCATCTGCTCCTTTTTGAGTGAGAACTGCAGCATAACTATTTTGCTCTCCGACAAGATATAGTATGAAATCCCGAGAATAGTCAGGGTTGACTAGCACAGGAGCTTGAGCGATGGCTTCTAGAATTTTTTGGAAAGCTTCTTTCCTTGGCTCTGTCCATTTAAAAGGAGCATCCTTTTTCAATAACTCAGTCATTGGTTTAACTGTTTGGGCAAAATTTACAATGAATTTTTTGATGAAATTTACTTGCCCAAAGAAATACTGCAAACCTTTCTTGTTAACTGGGAGAGACAACTCAAGAAGCGCCTTTACTCTATTAGGATCAATTGACATCCCAGCTTGAGAAATAACATGCCCAAGGAGTATTCCTTCTTCTACAACAAAAATAGATTTTGTAGGGTTTAGAGATATCCCAAATTCCCTACATTTCTCAAACACTTGCTACAGATGAGTGGCATGGTCCTTTTTTTTGTGAGAAAAAATTGTCATGTCATCTAAATAGACGACAATAATTTTGTTCGCAAGCTCCCCAAAAGCTACGTCCATGGCTCTCTAGAAAGTTGCTCCTGCATTAGATAATCCAAAGGGCATCCTTTGGTATGCAAATGTTCCCCACTTAGTGGTGAACGCAGTCTTGTATTGATCTTCATTTCTCACCCAAACCTGATTGTAACCAAAAAAGTTGTCTAATAGAGAAAACATTTTTGCTCCCGCCACAATATGAAGGATTGGGTCAATCTGGGGTAAAGGATAGTGATCCTTTAAAGAGGCTCTGTTCAAATTTCTGAAATCGACGCATAGTCGTATTTCTCCATTTTTCTTGCGGACTGGAACTAAATTCGCCACCCAAGTAGAGTGCTTGATTGGGTATATTATCTTAGCCTGCAAGAGTTTTAACAACTCTTGTTTCATTAAGGCTTCAATATTGGGATTCACAGGCCTCTGCCTCTGCTTGAAAGGTTTAGCTCCTTCCTCCAGTTCAATGGTATGTTGAATGACCTCTTTCCTGTACACTTTTAGATCACTATAAGTCCAGGCTATTATATCTAGATACTCTTTACATAACTATTTTATTTCCTCTAGTTCTACCACTGTACAATCAGTCCCTACTTTGATCATTTTGCCCAGTTCTAGTTCTACTTCTTTATACCGATGTTCATCTACCTTGATCCTTCGACCTACAACTCTGTCGCTATTGTCAAAAAGGCTCTCTAGGGTGATCAGTCCCCTAGGGATATGGTTTTTTTTTCAGTTGAATAAGGCTCTCTTCGTCCTCTTCTTGTAATGCTCTATCTGTAGAGCAATTCATCTCGTGAATCAAAAAATTTAGGATCTGCTCATCGTTTTCGAATACTTGCCAAAAAATGTCTTTGTTGAGCATTGAAGGCCTGTATATAAGTCTAACTATTTTAGACTTCTGAATAACATTGCTGACTAGGCAAAAATTTGATCCTACTGATGCTAATAGGTCTGCATGTGTGTTCTTCTCTCTGGAAATGGATTTCATGTTTAGTGCTTCAAAATTTTCCAAAAGATCTAACACTTTGTTTTTGTAAGCTCTTAGGTAATGCTGCTTACAAATGCACTTGCTAGTAACCTGTTTAACGATCAACTCTGAATCTCCATAGATCAGCAGTTGTTTTACACCCAGTTTCTTAGCTTTCTTGAGTCCCAAACACAAGGCTTCATACTCAGCTGCGTTATTGGTGCAACTCCATGTCAACCTATATGAATTTTTTTTTTCTGTTCCAGTGGGTGAAATCAAGATGATCCCAGCTCCTGCTCCATTTTTGCACCTTGACCCATCAAAGTACAACTTCCATAACTGGTTGATTGAATCATCTGTTTTAGGGACAACAATAGGGAGCTTTTTTGGTTTCTCAATGGAATAGCTTCCCATTTCTGTCTCTATCATAGCATTGAAGTCTTTCATTGAAAACTGGTCCTCAGATTAGAGTTCCTCCAGGGTTTCTTCCATTAAATCAATATTCTCAAATTCCTCGGACATCATGTTGACAGTAGTTGTTTCTTCTAGTCTTTCCACATGAAAAGTAGATGGTTTCTCATTCTAGATCTTGACTCTTTTACCTTTGAAATGTACCTCCAAATGCGAATAATCTAGTGACAGATAACCTCCCAGTTTGGCTATGAATTATCTGGATAAACACATACCGAAATATGGTTCCAAGTCTACAATGACTACTTCTTGTATTACGTATACGTTTCGGCATTCTGTGGAGTTGAATAGGTATATCTTTGATCACCCCAAAAATTTTTACTGGAGTACCATCCAATTGCAACACACCAGGATGACTTCGAGTATATTCCATCCTCATTATGTCACATACGACTTTCGGCATTACCGTAGTTGCAGCCCTTGAATCAATCATGCAATTGTGAACTATCCACCCCTCCATTGGTAAAGATAAATAGAAAGGGGGCGGTCTATTTTTTCCAGAGGTTGACACAACATTTGCTTGTATGAAATTTGAAGAAGAGGTATTATTCTTTAAAGTTAAAGATTCTTGGAGGAGGTCAATCTGACCAGGAATTTGCAGTGCATCATACATGCTTATTTTGGAGGGGGTCCTCTTCATTTTTTCTGCAATGTTGAACGAAAGAGTTGCAGCTGGGGATACTTCAGAACTTTTCTCCCTTCCACTAGTCGATGCGTCATATCTGTCTCTGTAGACCTGCGTAGCTTCTGTTATTTGCATTTTTGTCAATGAAGGAAATCTGAGTCTTTCCTTCACTTGCTCTTAAGATTTGCTCCCTTTTCTAGGAGGAAATTCTTTTCTTGGTGTAGTCATAGAAGTCTGAGGAGGATCAGAACATCCTTTCTCATTAGACTAGTTTTTCTGTGGAGTTGCCCTGGGGGCAAGATGAAACCCTTGTGGTTGGAATTATTTAGGGTCAGTTTGCAATGGCTTTTTTCTCGACCTCGTCAAGACTGAGACTTGTTCCACGGATGGCATGTGCTGCCCAAGAAGTAATGGATCCAGCGGGAAGCACTGTGTACCAATAGAGCATATTTCCTTTCAAAGATATGATAAAAAATTTGACCATTACATCTTCCTCAGTGATGTTGTAAACATATGCTAGCTTTGATACATCCAAACAGTGCTCATTTGCTGTTTTGCCTATTCCGTCGAAGCTCAACAATGCTTTTAGTGCAGCTTGTGGAATTTGGTGGTGCGTTTCCAAGTTCAAAGGGCCATTTTGATTCCATACAAGATGTGCTGGGGCAGGGGCAGCTACCATGATTGCTAAAGGAGTTACTACCGCTATGGGATTGCTTGCAGATGCCCCTACAACGGGTTGTAAAGAGGTGCTAATGGTGCCGGGAGGATTTGATCGTGCGGCTAGCACAGGATGTGCTTTTAGGCTTTCAAGATGTAGTTCAAAAAACTCGATGGGCTCTTCAGAGTTTCTAGCTCGGGATCTAGTTATCATATGGCTATATAACCAGAAGGATTCTAGACAAGGTCTTTCTTTTATGGTCTAAATGCAACGAAGTTTCCAGGTGATTTTTTCTTGATATTTTGCAAACAAAAGGCTATGAAGGTAAAACACCAAAACTTATACAATACTGTGGGATTGCTGGTTCCATCGGGCATGCCAAAAACTATTGGAACAAAATCTGCCTTCGGTTGATAGTGTTGCGCCTTAGACTTTGCCAACATTGAATAGACAGATCTTGCTTGAGATCATCTGTCTAGTCTACAGAGAAGGCTGGTTCCTTTGAGTTTTTTAGAGAAAATGGGAACAAGAGATAATAGAAATATAGTCTAAGCTAGAACTTTTCTCATGGTACAGATTAGACAACAACAAACATTGATGATGCAGTTTAAACAACAACAAAGCTAGAACTCTTCTTTATAGAAAACACAAAATCCTAAATGTGACTTTTAGATGTTCGTCTAAAAAGCATGTAAATATCTGTTAATGTTCAACTCTAGAAACAAGATTCATACGTGCACAGTCCAGATTTCAGAACAAATACATTTATAAAACTCAGAGTGAATAAAAGTTAAAACACCAGATACATACAAGCACACAAAAGTTTTGAAAGCCAGAGGAAGAAATCTTTTATTGCTTGTAATCTAGTACATGTGCATCAAGCTTGTAAACGTCCAAGAGCCGACCCTTTTTTTGGAGTCGCTCACCCCTATATATACCCTAAAAGAGTATCTTTTCCTAAGTACATCTTACTTATTTTACAAGCAATAATCTATAGTTTCTAACAATACACAACGGATTTCCCACAAATTGGATAGATTGGCAATCATCCAGCAGACCTGCCAGGTTGTAATTAGCAAACCATTCTTTAGAAATTAGCACCTGATGTTAGTGCTCATCTCTAGTTTCCAAAAATGTACTTTATTCCTTTATAGCTGGCATGTCACAAAATCACGACATTCATCTCCTGCTTTACTCCTCTGTCGCTTCTAGCCACGAAAATGAGACATGTCACGAAATCGCAACATTCGTCTCTTCCTTTGCTCCTTTGTTGCCTCCCGTCGTGAAAATGAGACATGTCGCAAAATCGTGACATTCATCTCCTCCTTTGCTCCTTTGCTGCCTCCCGCCTTAAAAATGAGACATGTCACGAAATCGTGACATTCGTCTCCTGCTTTGCTCCTTTGTTGCCTCCCGTCACGAAAATGAGACATGTTGCGACATCGTGACATTCGTCTCCTGCTTTGCTCCTTCACTGCTTCCAGCTACGAAAATAAGACTTCGCAAAATCATGACATTCGTCTCTTCCTTTGCTCCTTTGTTGCCTCCCGTCGTGAAAATGAGACATGTCACGAAATCGTGACATTCATCTCCTCCTTTGCTCCTTTGCTGCCTCCCACCGTGAAAATGAGACATGTCACGAAATCGTGACATTCGTCTCATGCTTTGCTCCTTTGTTGCCTCCCGCCGTGAAAATGAGACATATCACGAAATCGCGACATTCATCTCCTGCTTTGCTCCTTTGCTGCCTCCCGTCGCAAAAATGAGACATGTCACGAAATCACGACATTTGTCTCCTGCTTTGCTCCTCTGCCACTTCCAGCCGTGAAAATGAGACATGTCATGAAATCACGACATTCGTCTCTTCCTTTGCTCTTTTTTTGCTTCCCGTCGTGAAAATGAGGCATGTCGTGAAATCATGACATTCGTCTCTTCCTTTGCTCTTTTGCTACTTCCAGCCACAAAAATGAGACATGTCATGAAATCGTGACATTCGTATCTTCCCTTGCTCTTTTGTTGCTTTCCACCACAAAAATGAGACATGTCACGAAATCGTGACATTTGTCTCTTCCTTTGCTTTTTTGCTGCTTCCAGCCGCAAAAATGAGACATGTCACAAAATCACGACATTCTTCCTTGCTTTGCTCTTCTATCGCTTCCAGCCACGAAAATGAGACATGTCACGAAATCATGACATTCTTCCTTGCTTTGCTCTTCTGTCACTTCCAACCATGAAAATGAGACATGTCGCGATATCACGACACTTTTTGCCCTTTGCTCTTTCTCCTCGCTATGAACCGTGAACTATCGACACTTTTTGCCCTTTGCTCTTTCTCCTCGCTATGAACCACAAAACTGAGACATGTCGCGATATCGCGACACTTTTTTCCCTTTGCTCTTTCCCCTCGCTGTGAACCGTGAAACTGAGACATGTCGCGATATCGCGACACTTTTACCTCTTGTTCCCTCTCCTCATTGTGAACCGCAAAACTGAGACATGTTGCGATATCATGACACTTTTGCTCTTTTGGCCACGACAAAGCAACATGTCATGATATCGTGAAACTTTTGCCACCTTGCTCCCTTTTGTTGCTCTTAGCCACGAAAATGCAACATGTCACGATATCGCGACACTTTTGCCTCCTTGCGGTGTTTTGCTTTTTCTTTGATCTTTAGCATATGGGCCACTTTGGTCTTCTTGGGAAATATGCAAAAAATGTGCATCAGCTATTTTTTTGTAGTTAGGCACTTTTTGACTAACAGTACCCTAGCTCATAACTCACCAAGGTGCAGCTGATATAGTATATCATTTGCTCTTTGTCTTGCATATTCAGTAGTTGATATATACAACAAGAATAGCACATCCGGTCTTGGTGGAGCTAGTACTGGTGGTATTTCTAGATATTGTTTGATTTCAGAAAAGGCTTACTGATATTCCTCATCCTAATGGTATGGGACCCCCTTGTGTAGCAGTCGATTCATGGATTGATATTTGTTCGATAATTGTAAAATGAATCACTTTATGGATGCTAATTTAACTTATAGGCTTCTCAACACTTTGATGTTATTGAGTGGGGTCATTTCTAGAATGGCCTTTACCTTTATTGGATCAAATTTAATCCCTCATTTAGAAATGATGAATCCCAAAAATTTTCCTAAAGTTACGTCAAATATGCACTTCTTGGGATTCAACCTAAAATTATGCTCTATCAAGTAATCAAAGACTTTTCTCAAGACCTCAACATGCTCTACATGCAACAATGACTTGGCCAGTAAGTTATCGATGTAATCCTCTAGGATCTTGTGCATGTAGTCATGAAAGATATATGTCATGGCATGTTGATATGTGGCACTAGTATTTTTAAGACCAAATGGTATTACCTTGTAGTAGAAGGTCTCCCATGGTGTTGTGAATGTAGTTTTATGTTGGTATTCAAGTTTAATCTAAATATGATTATAACTAGAAAAACCATCCATTAGGGAGAGCATCTCATGACCCACAGTTGCATCTACAAGAGCATTTATATTGGGCAACGAGAATGAATCCTTCGGTGTTGCCTTATTAAGGTCTCTAAAATTTGTGCAAATATGGATTCTTCCATCAGGTTTTCCTATAGGTACCATGTTTGATACCTATTCTGGATAGTCAATGGGAATAATAAAGACTACATTCAATATCTTTTGAAGCTCATTCTTTACCATCAAGGTGATAGTAGGATGCATCTTCATGAGTTTCTACTTGATTGATTTCTTTGCAGGATCTAGCAAAAGATTGTGAACAACCAATTTTGGATCTAAACCCACCATATCCTTGTAGGTCCAAGTGAAGAGATCATGTCTCTATTTCAATAGAGGTATGAGGGTGTCCCATTCCTTAGGAGATAAGCTTTCTACAAATTTAACTTTCTTTGGATTATATGGATCATTATTGATGTCCGCTATTAAAGTTTCCTCTATTGACATGTGTAACCCCTCCTCAAGCTGGTGAGGTGTAGGGATTAGATGGATATCATCTGTTGGATTTAAAGGTTTGACTAAATCAGGATTAAAAACAACATGATACACATTATGTGTGTAGCTTGGTGCAAAGTGAAATGGTTGTAATATTTCTTTATTGGGGAAGAAATATTCAGGCTCCAAGGGTGAATCAGTGTGATCCCAATCAATAGCATCTAGATTAAGACATAATGGTTTGGAAGGATCGACTGGGTTGTGGAGTGGAGTGGTAAACTCAATGGATATCATATTGATGGATGGGATGGAATATCCAAGACCACGTAGATGCAACTCTATATTGTTGGTGTGCCTTCCATACCCAATATGTGGCTCTAGGGGTATGGGTATCTCAGGATCTATTTTATGAATAGATAGGAATATGGGATCGCTTAGTTGTAGGAGCTATCTAAATGTAGGAGGATCGGGAAAAACTATATGATAGATTTCATTTGAATTGGTCGATCTCCCCTTGAGATGAGGGCTAGGATATACTATGTGATAAATCTCATCTATGTCAAATGGTTTGTGATAATGATGCAATTTTTGATGCCCAAGGTAGGCAATTTTTATCTCATATTCATAATCATTGTCATATATGAAGTGTTGATTATCCATATCCACTAGCTCTATGAAATGACATGAATGTTGAGGCCTAAGGTAGGCCAATTTAGTCTCATCCTCGAACTCACTATGCTCTATGATGTATTCATTCTCCTCTCGCTCATAACCGTAGCCTGGTTCATCTTCCCACAAGATAACTCCTGATGGGCTTGACTTAAGAGAGAAATTTGTATGATACAAAATGGATGGTTCTATAGTGACCATGGTCGCCAACCTATCATTCATATAGCTTATGTTCGGGTGATAAGGATACCATTCAATGTATTCCATAAACCCTAAGCTCATTCTATATAGATATATTGCTAATGAATCATCATATGTTTGGATGCAATATCCTAGGCCAGACCTATCAATAGGTAATTAATATTGTGGTTCAATTGGGTTTCATCACCCTTGCTCATATAGACCTAAACTATAGTTGCACCAATGGTTGCATTTGAAGTATCTAAGAGAAAACTTAGGGTTGGATAGATAATGAATATCCATTGTAAATGACTCATTGTCATCCTCTTCAATGTCAGAGGTATCATGGGCTTGATACAAACCAATGTAAAACTAGTCTGGTTAGGTGGAATTTTTAATGGTGCCACTATTTCTATGGGTAGGTTTGGGACTCTTGGTCATCTCATGTCTTGTGCAGACTCGATGATTGGAGTGAAGGTAATATTTTTCACAAGATATTCACCTAGTCCTATGTTGACTAAGTGGACAGTCACCTACGGTACAAATGATGTTGATGATGATGTAGGTAAGGCAAGTTGAGGCATCTCCTTGACTATGTCTTGAGAATCTTCTTACTCCATAGGAGTTGGAATTTCTACTATTGCTATGGTTAGGATTACCCTAGGTTATTCCTCCATCATAATAGATTTTAAATTTTGAGAGTGTGTTGGTTTAGACATTGTTGGTTTCTCATAAGCGTTAGTAGTTTTGGAAGCAAGAGGTGGCACCAACGTGGATGGCTCACCTCACATTTATCTTGACTTACATCCTGGTTGCATGATAGGAAATGAAGTCCTAATGTATAGGTGAGTAGATGGAAGGATGAAATCCCTCTACATGTCAACCTAATGTACATATTTGAATGGTTCTTCATCCGATGGTACCACGTGCACCTATCCCTTATGCACATATTTAACACATTGATGTAGGATCGAGGGAATGCATTGCATGTCCCTTATCTAGGGATACCCTAGGAAGATATTATATTGCATGGCCCATTATAACACATGACACATCATAGGGATGGTATTATGTCCTACTTGAATAGGTAGGACTATTGTACCCACTATCGAGCACAATGCGTCATTGAATGATCTCAATGTATAAGAAGGGACTATGTTGTACTTAGGGATCTTTAGATTCCCTATAGCTTTTGTCATTATTATGTTAATAAAAAAGCCTATATCGATTAGAACCAACTTTAAGGGTGTGTTATTGATACACGTGATGATGTGCAAATGTGGGTCTGCTATGGTAGTTGGGACTAACTTTATTTCATGATCATAGAAATTAATCACGGGCTCTTGGCACTATTGTACTTGCCCCACAAAGTTTGTAGATGGTTCAAGGTTTTGGGGTTGGAGCTCAATGGATTTCAATATTTCCATTAAGATCTCCTTGTGCTTGGGAGATTGTTGAATGAGCTCGTATATAAATAAATTAGTTGGCATTGTTTGAAGACTCTAATTAAGTCTATTTCTGATCATTATCATAGGTCATGATGGTGGACTTGGAAGATTATTCTACACTAGCCTTTGTTTATGTGTAGCCATGATACAGATGGGAGTCTTTGGAGGCCATGGTTGGTTGTATCACCGATTTCTTATAATAAAATTGAACATTCCAACAAATCCTTGAGTGGAAGGTTCGAATTGGACCTAATTAACTTAAGCACCCTAATTTCTAGGGGCTTCATGATTCAGCAATGGGTTTTTAAATATGTCCATGTTCCTGTTATCGAGAGCTAGTGGATTGTAAACTTGTAGCTCACCCTTTTTTATCATATTTTGTACAATATTTTTTAAATTAATGCACACCTCAATATCATGTCCATGTATCCTATGATACATGCAATAATGATCATCCCTGTATCCCTTGGGTTTGGGCTGGTTAGGGTCAATAAGTTGTACCTTAGGAAGTTTGAGTACCCATGCCTCACTCAGTTTATTAAATATTGATACCAAAGATTTTGATAATGGTGTGTACTAGCGAGGTAGTCGACATTGCTTATCTTGGCCCTGGTTCTTGTTCTTTTGGTTATAGTTATCTGGGGGTGGCTAAGCTTGGTAATTCTATGGCTACTAGCTATTCCCAATTTTGGTATATTTAATAAAACCTGGTTGACTAGTGTAGGCTTGGTCTGCTACTATTGATTGTAATTATTGTGGTTGTTGTTCCAGTATTTCTTGTTACAGAGCTTAATATCTTCTTCTTCTAATTTGATGTCTTCTATAAGCTTGGCTTATGCCAAGGCTTCCTCAAATGTTGCATACTTATGAAGTTGTAGAAGTAGCAAGATGCACTTGGCACAACTCTTAGTGAAAATTTGGGTGAGCTCTACAGTGGGAATGGAGAACGATAATTTGGCCATTAGTTTTCTCCATATATTCCTGTAGTCTTGGATCATCTCATAATCATACTATTTAATATTGGCTAGGTTAGACAAGTTGGTCTTCTTCCTTATTCCAAATGAAAAGCATTCAAGGAATGCATTCACCAATTTCTCAAAGCTAGTGATGCTATGTTTGGGTAGTTGGTTAGGCCACTCTATTGTTGTACCTAATAACGTAATGTTGAATGTTCTTAATACCAGGGCATCATTGTGCTAGATTTTAAAGCACACATTCATGAATTTGATCACATGCTCTTGTGCATCTTCCTCTCCCTTAAACTTATCTAATTGAGGCATCTTGAAATGCTTCGAATAGGCAAGACTTGGTATCGATGGGCACAAGGGTTGATTGTGTATCTTACATAAAGTGGTATTTTGACCAACCACATCTTATTTCTAGAGATATTTGACTCTCTTAATAAGTGCCTTGTAAGATTTTGAAGAGATGATCTCTTCATCCTTAAGGTTATTTCGGGGTGGCTTAGGAGGTAGTCATTCTGCATTGGATCATGTTCATCGGTTATAATCCTCTTCCATGACCACGAGTGATGGTTCAAGATAATTTTATTCCTGGTCATCCATATTTTCATCTTGTTCTTGTTCATGCTCCACCTGTTCTTGCACTAGGCACCATTGGTGTCTCAAAATATGTTGTGAGGTACAGTGAGTGCAATTTTCTAGTTCTTTGGTGTGCCTCTCGAGTTGAGAAGCAAAATGTCTATCGAAGTGGTAGTACTCACTACTCATGTGTAGATTAGCTCGAGATAACCTATTTGCTTGTTACTAATGCTTAGTTTATTTTAGGGTTTGTTTTTCCCTCAGGCACTATTCATATAGACATTGGTACCATTTTCTTTGTGCTTGTTCCTCTTCTTGTTTGAGTTTATCTAAGCGATATTGCTCTACATACAATACCTCTCTTTTGTCTTGGATTACTTTTTCTTGATATTTTACATCTTCCTACAACATACACACACGATTGGATTGAACCACCATTGAAGATCTCAAACTTTGTAACTCTGTGCAAGGAGTCACTATGGTAAGGTTCTTTGAAGGATACCCCATTGTGCTTTTACCTTTATCTATAAATGTAGCATTTTTAGTGTGCAACAACCTATGTTATACACATCCATGATCAGTAGTGTGAGTATTGCAAGAAGTTTTTGAAGTTTCCCCCCACTCATGAGTGTATCTCACTATTTAATGACTATGTGAACTCATAGAAATGGAGTGTGTTGTAGTATTTTTTTGTTGTGTTGGACTTAGGAGAACCTGATCAAGTTTCTCAAGTTATCCGGTTCTACATGGTTGATCTCACAGAGTGCCATTTACTCCAATAAGATCAGTATCTATTATAATTCTACCACTATCAATGTGGTTAGGAGCTATGGCAGGTCTGTGATCAGATGCCACCCTAGTGTTCTACCCCTCATTGGTATGATCTCATCTATATCTATCCTATGAGGATTGGGGCATTGAAGTTCTATCATTTCTAATGTGAGAGGAACTTGGATCTATTTCTCTAGCTTGGGTTCCTTGAGAGGACCCCCACAGGTTGAGTTATCCCCTTTGAGGCTTGTTGAACTTTGTTTAGCGGTGTTTTGTATGGGTAGCTCAAAATTAGTGTTGTGATTATTATTGGGTGGAGCACTAGTTCCCGCCTTGGTGTTAGACCGAGGACAGTTGCTCCGTGTGAAGACCATGACAATGTGACCTTATCTCTTATGTAAATTTTTAGGACATGCAAAAAAAGAAGACAAATGTATTTATCTCTTTTAAGTATTAGATGTGTATCCTAATAACTTATTTAATGTTTTTTTTATTTTTTGATTTTCAAAAAGACCTCATATCACATGTTTTAATTTTTTGGATGATATTATTTTTTTAAAGGGATTTTCACCTATATGCTCATAGCTCAACAACCGACAATGAAAGTTCGATCACATAAACCCACCAAAGTATGGATATGAAGTCCATAATTTGTTAGGGAGCATAGGTCCTACCGGTCCTCATCTAGTCACACTTGGTTAGCGTTATACCCTCTGAAGAGACGTACAAGCAAATTTTTCAAGTTATGTCGGTTCTTGGATCCGATATTGGCCAAAAATAGGTTTCGTGGGATTTGAGCCAATGGATAGAGATGAATCCCACTGTCATTGGTCTCTATTAGTGGTTAGGTATGAAGTTCAACTTACTAATGTTTAAGTGTGACGTGGTGTGTGGTTCTTTTTAATTTTGTATGAAAATGAAATGCATCATAGAGCACTCAAATGATTTTTCTATATGCTTAAAAATAATATTTCCATTTCAGAGAATGCACATATAAAATCTAGATGATATTAAGAGAATGCAAGACTAATTATGAAAAATAGCCTCTAATTGGACCTCAAGCATGCAAACCCTAACATACAATCTAGACCGCTGGAGACTAGGGCGGATTACAATCAAAGACCACTTGTTCCTAGCAATAACTAGTAGAAAACCTAAGAGATTTTATAAATTTTGCTTTTAAAATTTCTCTGTGTTCTCTAATTAACATTCATATACTGCATTTTAGAAAATAAATAACATACAAAGAAGCAAAATTATAAATAATTTCATCCAACTTGAAATCCAAGTTTGTTGATGATCTGGCTATCTACTATTTGCAAGTTTTTTTCAGCCGCTATCGCTCAGGGCAGCTCTAAATTTGGATGCTTTCTTCAAAAGTGATTGGGCTCTACTAATCGTTGTCAATCAGAGCGACTGCACCTATATAAAAAAACATGCAACAAATCAGTAAATAGCATAAATTTTGGGTGCTTTCATCGTGATCACCATCTGTACGATACTAGAATGCATGCACCTTATTGTATTTGCATCTGATAAGGAAACTTAGAGGAAACTTAGACCTAGGGGCTAATTTTTTTTTTAGACCTAGGATATGTTAATTAGGACTTAGTAATTGGAATAATCAACGTGAGTTGTTTTCTTTCCTCCGTTGAATGGTCTAGGTGTCCTTTTCATCATTTTAGGGCTTTCATATTTAGCCTTTCTGTGATTGTGTACGTAAATCCTTGGAGCAGTTCATGATTTCTAGGATTGCGATTTTCCTTTTGGACTTATTTAAGTCCTATGTTTTTAATAATATTTGGCTTCAATATTTTCATATCAGCATCATACTATCAAAGATAAAGCAATAAAATATACAATGACAATGAATTAAGAAAAAATTAAAGTCTCATTTTATTAATTCATCATGAAAATCAGTTACATGTATGTCCCTCTTAGGGATACTAAATTTTGATACAATGAATACAAAGATATGAAACCCCAAAATAGGGGTGGTGTAATTTGTAGGCATTCTAGATCGACACAAATTTATTGAGGGCTAACAAGGATGCCTCCTTATCCATTTTTCAAGAGGAACTTGATGTTGAGAATGCTTTTAGGCTTGAAAGAACTTGTAATTTGTATACAAAAAACAACAAAGCACATTTAAACGCATGTGAGGCCTCTCATGATGAGGCTTTTTTCAAGAACATGCAATAAATAATACTAAACTTGAAGTAAGCATAAATATATGCAAAGATAATAAAAAAATGGCTAAATTTGTGTAAAGCATGAAGTAAAACATGGAGATCTAGTTAATCTAACATGTAATTTGCAATAAAAGCATGAAATGAAGCTAATATAAGAAGATTTATGAAAGTAAGAAAATATGACCAAAGTTAAGGCAAAGCTACCTCTAAAATTGCTAATGAACCATGCAAATATGTTGAAAATGATAAATCTACTGTAAGATAAGTTAATAAAGCAAAAATAAGCAATAATCTAGGCTAAGAACTAAATAAAACACACATCAAACTCTAGCCACTACTACCATCGATGATGGAGGCCTACGAGCCATTTTCGAAGATAGCAACCATGAACTGAGTATTCTACCTCTTGAATTAGGGGTTGTGACACACAATTCACCAGTTGAATTGATGTACAAGGGTCACCTCGATGTTCTGGAATATATTGGCAATTGAAATCGTTCAAATTCACATCAAATTGGGATGGGATTGCAAGGTATGCTTCTCAGTCCTTTGAAATATCCATTGTTGTTTGCATGCTTATCACTCCATAATTGAGTAGAATTTTAACTCTCCTAAAGGGCTATCAAGTCATTGTCCAATTTGGTAGATATTCATTGCACAAAATTCAAGGATCAATCTAGGCACCTCTCCAATTTGGAGGGGGTTCTTATAGCCTTCCCAACTCCTCATAGTAGCTTACTTTAGAAGACAAGATCAAGAATTGAGAGGTTGGAGCAATTGGGAGGAAGCATCCAAAAGATTCCTCACCAAAAACTATTATTACAATTGATTTTGACTTGGCTCAGGATGTCAAGTTTATTTCAGAGCTAGCCACTCTCACTAAGGGTGACTAGGAGCTCCTAGCTACTATCAGCAGGTAAAACTATATTGTAGCTTATCTGAGCATCAATGACTAGGACTAAATAGGATAAAGCTACCCCAAATGAGTGGTTAGAACCACTGCTAGCTCTCGGAGAGGTCCAAGTGGTCTACAAAGGTTCCCATATGAGTAGTCTCCTAAACATGACGCGTTTTAGGTGTCTAGAGAATGTTGTGTTAGAATATTGGAAAATAATGAATAATGTATTGGCCTTAATATAGTTTGAAGATGATTGGAGTGCATTGGAAGAAATAAACATGTGGTGAAATAATTTTGGTAAATTCATAAGCATTGAAACATTTCAAAGCATAATTATATTTAGAAGCCTAAGCACAAAGGTGAAGTAAAAAAATTGTCGATGAGACATTCTAAATCTGCATGAAATGAGTGCCTAGATAAAGGTAATATTTTAACATTTGTATTTTATTTATTAGGCATCAATTGAATTTAATTGTAATTTAGGAGTTATAAGGTTAATTTGATTATTTGAATTTTAGGAGTTATAAGGAGAATAATTAATTAAATTGAATGAGATTGGGGAGTCATAAGAAGAATGAATTAATTATTTGATTGGAGGAATTAATTTTAGAAAGAAAATTTAAATTCATGATTGATTGAAGGAAAAAAATTGATTGATAATTGAAAGGGAGAAAAATTAATTAAATTATTGAAGATATAATTTATTGAAATAAATTATGAAAGATTGATAAGATTAATTGATAATTGGAATGAAGAAAGTAAATTAATGATTGATTGAAATTTATAAGAAGGATTTGATGAAATTAGTCGAATTTTATAATTAAGGAAAGTGATGAATGTTTTGAAGAATTGAATTATTAATTGATTTAATTAATTGAAGAAGGCAATGAATTGAATGAATTATTGTAAAATCAATTAATTGATTTGGAGATATAAGAAGAAATGAATTTGATTAATTTGAAAAAAATGATTGAATAAATTGATTAGTCAAGAAAGAGTGAAATTAAAAATGAAAATTTGAAGTTGGGAGCAATAAGGAATCCCACATTGAAGGAATTAAATTTATTCAAAATGAGTACATCAAGATCATACAAATTTAAAGGACCAAGCTTAATTAAAAGAATATTTCAAAGATAAAGATATTGCCATAGAAATATAGCAAGATATAATGATCCATGAGAGATACAATAAAAATAAAATGTAGAATATGGAGAAGATTCATGGTACATAGATTCTGAGGCAAGCCATCACATGATAGAAAATATTTATTGGTTCAATTCAATGAAGAACACAAGATTATACTGAGAGGGGGAGGTGAATAGTATAAGATAAAACTTTTACTTTTCTTTCCAAAGCAGTAACTTCAATTATTATCAATTGCAATAATGAAACAATGCATAAATCATCACACACATAAGAGACATAAATTTAACGTGGTTCACCCAATGTGGGCTACATCCACGAAGAAATATTTCTTATAAATTTTCTCAATAAATTTTGTGGGAACCAAACCAATTCCCTATTACAATTTTTGTGGACCCCAATCCATAGGAGACACAAATCCCCTCTACTCTGGTTCATGGACCTCAATCCATAAGAGACACCAATCCCATCTACTCTGATTCGTGGACCTCAATCCATAGGAGAAACCAATCCCCTCCGCTCTAAAGTCTACTCGCTACTCTTATCACAAAACCTGCTCAATTATGCTCACAAAACCTGCTCACATCTGCTCATAAAACCTGCTCAAATTTAGTCACAAAACCTATTCAAATATGCTCACATAAAGTGCTCACAACTGCTCACAATACCAACTCACATCTACTCACAAAAACCTACTCAAATCTACTCACAAAAATCTTCTCAAATATTGTAATTCCTAATTTACACCTTTCCTTCCCTTTTGTAGATAGCTGAAAATATCCTTCTTTTCAATTGAATCCTTTCACACTATCCTTGCACTATGTGACACTTTGACTTGCTTTAAAACAACCCTTCTATTTATGTGAGACTAAACTATTTTGCTTATTTCCACATTCACTTCAAAATCAATCACAATGCACAAATCTGTCCTTCTCATCTACTCCCAAAATCAATCATGAACAAGGCATAAATTTACTCACAAATATGTTCTATAACTCTTGCACATTTACTCCCAATTTCAATAAAAACTAATGCACAAGTTTGCTCACAAATATTATCTATAACCTTTGCACATTTACTCCCAAAACCAATGCACAAGTTTGCTCACAAAACTGATCTATAATATTTCCCAATTTCAATCAAAATAATGCACATTCAATAATTCCTTATACCTCCAACCTTATGACAACAAAAATATTTTCTTCAAACCAAAACCACCTTGAGAAAGGAATTAAATCACCATACCTCTAAATCTACCATAATGATGATAATCTTCTTTTGCATGTGTTTTCCAAACCTGTTTTGCCAAAAATAATTTTCCTTTCTTTTGCCACTTCAAAAATAGGTTAGCAAATATCTTTCTCTTTTCTTGATTAGATATCAAATCAATCACATTAAAACCCTTAAAAATATGCACAATAAATCTTGACAATAACTCCTTTTATCTCCCCTTGAAAGCTTACAAAATAAGACCTTAATGACAATAAATGTCTTCTTATATTTTACAACTCTCATGCAAAAATACAATTTTGAAAATCACTAAGTTACACCTTATATCTCCTACTCATAATAAAATACAACTCCCAAAAATTACAATTTAAAATTACTAAGTTACACCTTATATCTCCTACTCATAACAATGCAGAATATATTTCAAAATACCAATGTAGCACCTTATAACTCCACTTTAATAAACTAAAAATAATTTTTCCCTTACCTCAACTACCAAAAACCCTCAACAACCACGGAGGAGATTCGACCTCCAAACCTTGCCAAGCATAGTGCTTTACCATGAGTCCCTTCACCAACTGAGCTAGCCCAATGGGTGAAACCAAAGGGCTTAGCCAAAATCCTTAAGCCTTCATCGTGCCTCCTTTTGATTTAAAAATTTAATGCACAACAAAACGTCATGTGGAGAATCGAACCCCTAACCTCCTGCACAATAGTGCCCTATCACGGGCTTGATGACCGACTGGGCCACCCCAACAGGTAAGACCAATGGCGCGTAAAATATTTGTCTTGCTTAAGTTCTTCTCCAAAACATCAAATGATTTCCTACCTTCTCATTCATTGATTCTTACACGCTGGATAATTTCGATTGCGCTCACATTCAAAAAATATTTCAAAATAAATTTTGCTTCCTCTATATATATGAATTTCTTTTCATTTCTCCAAGGGACATCGACGCTTTAATTTATATATAAGTTTTTCTTTTTCTCCAAAGGACATCGGTGCTTAAATTTATATGAGTTTATTTTTGCTTCCCATGACTTTGGTGCTCTTTTAAACCCTCTTTGTATTATAATATTTTAAATCTAATGATTTAAATATTATAATATTAATCTTTAAACCTTTGTCCTTATTTTAAATCTATTGTCTCTAGCACTTTTAAACCTTTGTAATTCTTTTGTCCCAAGCACTTTTAAACCTTGTAATTCTTTTGTCCCAAGCACTTTTAAACCTTTGTCCTTCTCTTTATAATATTTAAATATTATACTCCTTTACTTAAAAAAATATTTTCCTTGCTTTGAAATATTCCTTGCCTTGCTTCATTTGCCTTGGATAATTTTCACTGTTTGCTATTCACCAAGCCCATCATTGATATATTGTTCATCCTTATAGATTTATCTCCCTTGAAGAATATTTCTGCCTTGAGTACCATGCTCCTTTGACATCAATGACAACTCAATATTTCCAACAATATCTCCCTTTGTCATTGATGGCAACCCTACAAAAATTTTTTTTTTTTGCAACTGGATTCCCAATCTGCTCCCCTTGACAAGTTTCTCCCCCTTACTGAATTCTCCCCCTTTGACATCAATGGAAAAGGGCTCCTTGGGGCTAAAAATAAGACACTTAACTCAGCCCCCTCACCACCTCCTATTCTTGAGGTGATCAATTTTGATATGGGAGTAAAACTACTCCCAACTTACAATGCTCTTCTTCTTTTTCAATTTTCTTTTTCCAAACTTTTGTAGTCATACCTCTTTGAACATTTTGAGCATCCTTTTTCTTGCTTGTCTTTGGAAATTTAGGGAACACTATTTTACACCACTTTTCTCTATGCCCAAAATTGTTGCAATTGTAACAAGTGATGTTGTAGTCCTTGAAAGGTGTAAATGACTTGAAATTTCTCTTGGTGAAGCCATAATCATTCTTACCATGAACCCTACAATGTATAGCTTTATGACCAAAATGGTTACATGAAAAACAATGACCTTGGAAGAAATATTCATCTTGCCTTGGAGGATATGGTCGCACGATTCTTTCTTTGCTTTTTCTGTGATGGTCCCTGTTCCTTGATGGTGCATTGTTTTCTTCCTCTTTGATGCTTCCACTTCCCAACACATCAGCATAAGTCTTAGGCTCTTCTTCAATTACTTTCTTTGATGCTTCTATTTCTTTTGAGCTTGACTCCCCCTTTTGTTCCTCTTGACCTTCTTCAAAACCAAGTCCAGTATTTATAAATGGTGATCTCTGTGCTTTGATAATATCATCCAAATATTTTGAGATTTTCCTAAATTGATATATCTTATTATTAAATTTTTCAAGTCCCTTCCTTAGTATTTCACATTCTAGCTCTTTTGCATTTAATTTCTCAACCATACCTTCTTCAATTTTCCTTGCCTCTTCAACTTTAAATTTTAAATCGGTGAGATCTTGTAGAAGTTTTACCTTTGTTTTCTCATCCTCTTGTACTTGAGCCTTCAATATTAAGTTTTCCCTTTTCAAATTTTCAAGATCAACATCAAGTTCTTCTTTCATATCAATTATGGGTTCCTCTTCATTTTTTGAATCTTTCTCTTCTTCTTGGTCTTCAATAATAGGAGCATCTTCTTTCTCTTCTTCTTGGACTTTGACAACAGGAGCATCTTCATTCTCTTCTATGGCCAAAAATAGGATTTCTTCTTTTTCACTATCGGAGAGACTTTCATCACTATTATTGGAAGCACTGCTTGCTTCTTCAACATAAAAACTCTTCTTGTGTCTTTGAAAGATCTTCTTCTCATGCTTGCCTTGACCATGCTTATTTTTCTTTTCATGATAGAATTTTATTTCTTTCTTTTTCTTATATTCCTTTTCTTCTTCACTACTACTACTTCCATCTTGTGGATAATTAGTTGCATAGTGACCAATGTTACCACAACTAAAATATTTCACAAACTTCATATTTTTGTATTTTCTTGGACCCTTATTATTCCTTCTCACAAAGTTAGCTTCTTCTTCACTGCTAGATTCTTCACTTGATTTTGGTTCTTTATATTTTTCCTTCTTTGAAGCTTTGAATGTTGCCTCTCATTTGGATGTTTGATATTTTTTTGTCCTCATCTCATAGGTTGTGAGAATTCCATGTAGCTCATCCATGCTCAAGGTTTTAAGATCCTTCATTTCTTCAATTGTTGAAACCTTTACATCAAACCTCATGGGAAGTGACCTCAAGATTTTTTGAACAACCTTAGATTCTTCAATACTTTCTCCAAGTCCACGAATGGTGTTGACAACCTCATCAACACGAAGTAGATACATAGCAATATTTTCTTCATATTTCATCTTCAAGTCTTCAAATTTTCTCCTATGGGTTTGAAGTTTTGCCATTTTAACCTTGTCATCTCCTTCATATGTTTTTTGTAACTTATCCCATATTTATTTTGTTGAAGTGCATTGCATGACTTTCACAAAATTTGATTCACATAACCCACTTAAAATTGCATTCATTGCCCTAGCATTATTTTCATATGGTTTCTTACCATTTGCATCTATGGGAGGTGTTGTAGGTGTTGTAAATCCATCCTCAATGGATTACCATGTATCATATCCATGTGCCATCAAATAAGTCTTCATCCTCACACTCCAAAAAGCATAGTTAGTCCCATCAAACAATGGAGCCTTATTTGATGAAAACCCTTCCTTATGAGCCATGTGTGTTCCTATAAGATCTTCCTTCAAGCTATTAGGCTTTCATGAAGGAACCCACTTTGATACCAATTGAAGAACACAAGCTTATACTGAGAGGGGGGTGAACAATATAAGATAAAACTTTTATTTTTCTTTCCAAAGCAATAACTTCAATTATTATCAATTACAATAATGAAACAATGCACAAATCATCACACACATAAGAGACACAAATTTAATGTGGTTCACCCAATGTGGGCTACATCCACGGAGAAATATTTATTATAAATTTTCTCAAAATATTTTGTGGGAACCAAACCAATTCCCTATTATAATATTTATGTACCCCAATCCATAGGAAGCACCAATCCCTTTTGATCTGGTTCATGGACCTCAATCCACAAGAGACACCAATTTCCTCTACTCTGGTTCACTCCACAGCTTGCTTGCTACTCTTCTCACAAAACCTACTCAAATATCCTCACAAAACCTGCTCATATATTCTCACAAAACCTTCTCAAATATGCTTATAAAACCTACTCAAATATTCTCATAGAAACTACTCATAACTGCTTATAAAACCTGCTCACATCTACTCACAAAAAACTTGCTCAAATATTGTAATTCCTAATTTGTACCTATCCTTCCAATTTGTAGATATTGAAAATGTCCTTTTCAATTGAATCCTTTCACACTATCCTTGCACTATGTGAAACTTTGACTTGCTTTAAAACAACCCTTCTACTTATGTGAGACTAAACTATTTTGCTTATTTCCACATTCACTTCAAAATCAATCATAATGCACAAATTTGTCCTTCTCATCTACTCCCAAAATCAATCATGAACAAGGCACAAATTTACTCACAAATTTGTTCTATAACTCTTGCACATTTACTCCCAATTTCAATAAAAAATAATGCATAAGTTTACTCACAAATCTTATCTATAACCTTTGTACATTTACTCCCAAAACCAATGCACAAGTTTGCTCACAAAACTAATCTATAATATTTCCCAATTTCAATAAAAAAAATGCACATTCAATAATTCGTTATACCTCCAACCTTATGAAATAAAATATTTTCTTCAAACCAAAACCACCTTAAGGAATTAAATCACCATACCTATAAATCTGCCACTGATGATAATCTTCTTTTGCATGTATTTTCTAAACTTTTTTGCCAAAAATAATTTTCCTTTCTTTTTCCACTTCAAAAATAGGTTAGCAAATATCTTTCTCTTTTCTTGATTAGATATCAAATCAACCACATTAAAACCCTTAAAAATTTTCAAAATAAATCTTAAAAATAACTCCTTTTATATCCCCATGAAATATTATAAAATAAGGCCTTAATAAAAATAAATGTCTTATTATATTTTACAACACTGATGCAATTTTTTTTTTTGAAAATCACTAAGTTACACCTTATATCTCCTACTCATAACAATGTAGAATATATTTCAAAATACCAACATAGCACCTTATAATTCAACTTTAATAAACTAAAAAATATTTTACCCTTACCTCAACTACCAAAAACCCTCAACAGCCACAGAGGAGATTCGACCTCCAAACCTTGCCAAATGTAGTGCTTTACCACGAATCCCTTCACCAACTGAGCTAGCCCAACAGGTGAGACCAAAGGGCTTAGCCAAAATCCTTAAGCCTTCATCATTTCTCCTTTTGATTTAAAAATTTAATACACAGTAAAATGTCACACGAGGAATCGAACCCCTAACCTCTTTCACAACAACGCCTTATCACGGGCTTGATGATCAGCTAGGCCACTCCAACAGGTAAGACCAATGATGCATGAAATATTTGTCTTGCTTAAGTTCTTCGTCAAAATATCAAATTATTTCCTACCTTATCATTCACCGATTCTTAAATGTTGGATATTGTTGATTGCACTCCTATTGAAAACACACTTCAAAATAAATTTTACTTCCTCTATATATGACATTCTTTTTATTTCTCCAAGGGACGTCGATGCTTTAATTTATATATAAGTTTTTCTTTCTCTCCAAAGGACATCAACACTTAAATTTATATGAGTTTATTTTTTCTTCCCATGACTTTGGCACTCTTTTAAACCCTCTTTGTATTAAACTATATTAAATCTAATGATTTAAATATTATAATATTAATATTTAAACATTTGTCCTTATTTTAAATATTTTGTCTCTAGTACTTTTAAACCTTTGTAATTATTGTGTCCCAAGCACTTTTAAATCTTGTAATTATTTTTCTCGAAGCACTTTTAAACCTTTGTCCTTATCTTTATAATATTTAAATATTATACTCCTTTACTTAAAAAATATTTTCCCTGCTTTGAAATATTCCTTGCCTTGCTTCATTTGCCTTGGATAATTTTCATTGTTTTCTATTCACCAAGTCCATCATTTATATATTGTTCATCCTTATATATTTATCTCCCTTGAATAATATTTATGCCTTGAGTACCATGCTCATTTTATATCAATGACAAATCAATATTTCCAATATTCAATACAAGTTATAACAAACATGCAAATGAAGATAGTAGATGACAAAATTTATCATGTTTAGGGATCTAGAAATGTGACACTTAGTCTACAATATTTTGAATGCACTTTATAAGATATATGGTATGTTTTGGGCATAGAAAATAATCTCATCTCAATATATCAATTGCTTAACAAGGGAATAACTATGAAATTCAAATACATTAATGATAATAATAAATGTCTCATTAAGAGATAAAATAAAATTGAAGCCATGGGATCTCACAAGAGTGGGATATTTGCATTAGATGTGATAGGGATATCACAAAAAAATTTAAATCAACTTTTTCCACAAGAGGAACGTCAAAAGAAATATTTTATTGGAAAATAATATTTTTTCAAAGGAAAAGGGAATAGATCAATGAAGCGGAACCATCATCATAGCCAAAATTGGAAGACAAGAAGACTAAGATATTGAAGGCAATAAGCCTTCATACCAGATAATATAATACATGGGGGTGTTGAAGATACTACATTATTTGGTCCCATTGTAAAAATTAAGTTTAGGGTGTGAGTTTAATATCATGTTTAAAGTATGAGTCAATTTTGTAGGAGTGTGCAAGTTTCATGTACTTAAGCATGTGAGGTGTCTAGTTAGGAAGTGAAGAGTCTTTGAGTGATGTGTCTAGTTTAGACGTAGGACTAAAATTTGAGTCTTTTATTCTTTCTGCAAGACCAAAAATAGATAGAATTGAAATTTACAAAGATTTTCCTACCAAGACTAGAGAAAGCCAACACGCGACCAAAACGAACTAAAAAAAAAAAAAAAAAATTCTCACCAAGATTGGGGAAAGCCAACACATAACTAAAATGAACTAAAATTTGAACAAGGTTTTCCTACCAAGATTAGAAAAACCAACATGTGGTTGAAATGGATCCCACACAAAAGAAAGCAAACAAGAGTAACTTGGGTCCCAACTGAAACACAAAATGAGATAGAATTCCCTCTCAAAATGAAACTAGAATCCCACACAAAATGAAATAGGGAAATCCTACACAGAGGAGATTTTTAGAGGCCTAGAAGAAAAAATAGCAGCATGAAGAGATCTTGATAGGCCATGAGATATCACTACAAATATGAAGTGGAAAATAGATTGGAAATATGAGGAGATCTCCACAGGCCACAAGATCTTGTTGCAAAGGAGCGAATATCACAATTGGAAGGTGGGAAAACCTAGAGAAAAAATCAATCCACCATGATACCTCATGGCTGGAAGGGAACATCTCATGCATGGATTATCATCAGGATATCATATTCTATAGTAGGAACACAAGCACAAGGTCCACCAACATAGGACCAAAAGAAACTACAAAAGAAAAATTCCATCAAAGAGTCACCCATGCAAGAGCACCATCCAACCCCACCAGTTGTCCATCCAAGAAGAGATCCATAGAGACCTTCACCCAAAGCTACACAAGAAACATAAGGCCCATACCAAAGACTAGAAAAAAGTAGCAAAGAAAGGTATCATAGAAAACCCTAGACAAGCAAAAAATAGATCTTATGAAAGCCCAGTCCAAAAATAAGTGCAAGAGCCACTCAACTATAGATGATAAAAATATGGCCACCCGGGAGACCAAGAAATCTGTAGTGAGCAAATCTCAAACCCTATTTTGAAAATCATAATATCTCAAACCTGCGTTTGAAGGTCCATCCTAGCAATAGCTACAAAATCCACTCAACTATGAATGATAAAATTATGACCACCCCAAATACCAAGAAAAATATAGTGAGCAAACCTCATGCTACAACATCAAGGGCAAACAAGAAATTGGGACCCCCCTTTTGAAAGTCAAGATCCAAAGAGGATCAAAGGAAACCCCTCTAGCAGATAAAAATAATGCATGTTATCCTCCTAAATATGATAAATATTCATCAAGATAGTCTATGCAACTCCAAATCTCGAGCCTAGCCATCTAAAAGCTAGCCACCACTGAAGTCCACCAAGGAAATAAACTCTGGTTTGATCTAGCCAAGCAACTGTAATCACATCAAAATGGAAAGGCACATCTTGAAAGGCTCTAGGATTATCATGTAGAGGTCCTAGAAATGTAGTAGGGACATCCCAAGAAGTTCTACCTAGCTGGGAGTCCATAGTATTGGAGGGAGGAAGTAGGAAATTCAAAACAGAGTCTTCCCACCCAAAGTAGGAGACCGCCTACTCCTCCTCACCCCAATTTTATATTGATATGAGATTTGATTTATTTATCCTAGAATTTGATTAACCTGTGAAGAATAGAATCAAATTTATAATAATATATAAATTTCTCATCATCCAACCAAATAGCATTGAACTTCAATAGACCTACTGGTTTCTCTTAATATTTTCTAACTAAAATAAAAATTATGAATTATTAGATCCCCACTTTTATCTATCCAAGACCTTAGTATTTTTGCTTCAACTATGAGATTTTCAAACACTAAAAATATATCCAACCTTTTAGAAATATTCTATCTAATAGTTCTTTGATTCCTTCAAGTGGGAGCTAATTTAATGGGATCTACATCATACAACCCTACATTCTAGATGTCTATAGGAAATTTTCAACGAGGAGGTCCATTTTGACCTCCTCTCCCCTGCTTTTTTTGTTACAAAATTTATGTCCACTCCCACCACTACATTTTATTTTCAAAAACATTCTATATAAATAATTCTTTCAAAATATCCCTTATACCACCATAAGGATAATATATATTGACTATAAAAATCATATTTCCTAGTTCCTTTTGAGTCTAACCCTTCAAGGTTCCAATTTGATAGGAGAGATACGAGGATGGCTATTGTTTTTTTTACATCTAGCATAGACTCCTAGATTAAAATTGTATTTATATTATGAAGTATAAACAAATACTTTAGGGCTATTTTTTATGAGGGGTATTAAGTCCTATGATATTTAAATAGAGGATTATAGTTGATTATCTTTCCCTTGGGGTTGTCCTACTCTAAGAACCTCGACTATGAAATTTTATTTACTAGATAATATTTCCTTATAATTTTTTTTGGTTCAATTTTTAAGTAGGATTTTCTTCTTATTGTAAAATCTTGAGATTGACTTGTCTTAGTACCCAAGCCCCTAATAATTGACCAAACCCAGTATCTCATTTACCTTTTCTCAAGGATATTAAGGTAAATCTGCCAAAATATGTGATTGCATTATGGTGATTTGGAGGATTTCATGGGGAATATAATGTACTAGGGTTGTTTAAGCCTGTTGAGAAGCAACACACCCCCACTGAAAAATGAGATTCCATCCTCTTGAAAACTTTGAAATTCCATTTTTGCAGCAGGGACCCTCTTGATCATTTTCAGGTTTAAATCCAATTTTGCTTGCCTCTTTGTTAAAGTTGTGCCTTTTTCTTAGTCATTCTAGCTTGTGTTATCCAAGAATTCACTTTTTACATGCTAGAATCATTCATGCACAAAGCAAAATCTTGCACCGGTACCAGAAAAATCCAGAAAACCAGTTGCATAAATTCATGAAAAATCAAACTTTCCATTTTTGGTAGTGTCGCGATATCGCGACACTTCCATTTTCGGAAATGTCGCGATATCGCGACAGGAAAATAGAAAAGCAGCTAAGTCATTTTTGTGTAGCGAAATCGCGACACTTTCCATTTTTGGAAGTGTCGCGATATCGCGACATTTCCATTTTGGAAGTGTAAATGGAGGGAAATCGTAGGATGAGGAGAGAGAAATCCGGGGAGAAAAATGTCGCGAAATCGCGACATGTCGCATTTTCGCGATAGGAGAGAGAAAATGCATGAAAATCGGCCAAGTAAGAAAACAGGCGCGATTTCGCGACATGTCGCGAAATCGCGACAAATCTGGAGAGAGAAGGCATAATGGTACGATGCGTCGCGAAATCGCGACGCTTTCCATTTTTGGAAGTGTCGCGATATCGCGACATTTCCATTTTTGGAAAGTGTCGCAAAATCGCTGTCTGCCGGAGGAGAGAGAAGAAATCAGTACGGACCAGCGCGATTTCGCGACATGTCGCGAAATCGTGACATGTCGCGTTTTCACGGCTGGAAAGGAGAAAAAGTGGCTAAGTCCAAAAGTTGCAGCGATGCGCTGCATGTCTCAAAATCGCGGGCTGGAGCTTGCAGCGATGCGCTGCATGTTTCGAAGTCGAGAGGTAAAGGGTGCAGCGATGCGCTGCGTGCTTCAAAATCGTGGGCTGGAGCTTGCAGCGATGCGCTGCATGTTTCGAAGATCAAGGGTGAGAATGGTAGCGACGCGCTGCACGTTTTGAGGAAGTCTTGCAAGACAAGCATGTCGCGAAATCGCGACATGCTGGAGCAAAGTTGTACGGCCGCTAGCAGGAGGCGCGATTTCGCGACATGTCGCGAAATCGTGACATGTCGCATTTTCGCGGCCGACAGGGGAAGAAGCAGCGCAGCGCTGGGGACGTCGCGATTTCGCGACATGTCACGAAATCGCGACATGTCGCAGAATCGCGATAGGAGAGAAAGTCCTCAAGTTGACCAGAAGTGCATTCCAGCGGGAAACAGAAGGCATCCTGGGGTAGCGACACGTGTCAAAGCGTGAGGCAGACAAACAGAAGCCGACATGCAAGCTTGCTTTAGGGTTTTTAGCCTGATTTAATCTGTTTTTAATGTTTAAATGCTTTAATTTAATGTTTATTAAAGTGCTAATATAATCTTTTTGTCTTTCATGCAGGATTCCATCTGGCACTTGCGGGACAACCGGGAAAGGCCATAAAGTCAAAGTTAAAGTGCAGATTTGATCAAGGACCGCCATGCTAGAGGAGAAGATGCCGGTGAAAGCATTCAATGGCAAATTTATGACAGAATTGATAGCATGGAGACAATTTCAACTCGGGGATGGCTTTGCGGAGATCAAATTGATGGAGAAGTGGTGACTCATCCGGCTCACCAGCAGAATTAATGGAGGCATTTATTTGTAGCTGCGGATGAATGCAAGTGGCTTTAGATTTTATCTTCTCCATTTATGGCGGTGACTCCCACGATTGGCAGAAGGGTTAAGTTCTATCCGGACTTTGATTTTTAAATGGATTTTTATTGTAAAACCCGGGTCCTAGGGTTTAGATGTGATAATATTTGCAGTTATGAGAAGAAGATATTTCTGAAAAGATCAGGTCATGTCACGAGTCTATAAATACTTCTTCTCAATGTAATTGCGGGAGGCGGAGACTTAGAAATAAAAGGCTTATAAGCAATTTCTTGCAAATTTTGTGAAATCCTTTGTTTTTGGACTTGGAGTTGATGTGCTTTAGCTTTTCTGTGATAGCATGGCCGGGGAGCCTAATCTTTTGCGAGTGTGATAAGTGTATCTTCTTTTGTTATCCGTTCCATTAAAGTTTGTTAGATATATCCTTGTGAATCTGTATTATCAAGTTTAAATATGCTGTTAGGCTTCGGTTGTTCTATTGTCTGCTAGGGGAAATTACAGATTTGAGGTTAAGTTTGTTCTAATTGCTCTGTCTTCACTGTGTGAGCTAGGCTGTCGGTGAAAGATACCAGTTTTAACCAGCTGCCCTTGGATTTATAATTTTTTGCTAGATCTGTTCCACTTTGCCTTGTGCTCTTAGTTGAAAGTGATCTTAGAATGACTGGACACTTTCTTCTTTGATTTGTTCTGTTGTGAAGCTGATAGCATAGATAAGATTGATAGTTTAGGGTTTTACAGTTGATGTTCGATAAACTTCTCTTTCTGCCCTACCCTACCCTCTCTTTGTTTTCGGTGAATGATCCATTTTTATTTTCTTTATTTGTCTTTTATTTGAATCTGCTGACCCATGAGAGCTAGATCAAGAATTCAAGTTAAATCTGATAAACAAGTAACAACTTCTGCAACTACTGAACAAGTTCAGGAACCCCATGTAAGGTAACGAGCAGTCCATATTGAAATCTATTCCAGAAGCGGAAAAGAGTGAATAGCCATTCGACCCAACTCTGTAACTCGCACCTTGGATAACCAGCTAGATCCTAAAGTGAGTGGGATTCGTCCCGTGGATGTCTCCGGAGCTTCCTTGCTTCATCCTTCGTCGGGGTGTGCATGAAAGCCGGACCAACATCTAATTGGCGCTAGAAGGAGGGCCTGTTCAGTAGTCTGTTAAGAACTGTAAAGTTGTATGTGCTGAGTCTGGTATTTTATCTTTTGAATCCTTTTCCCTCCTCCTCAGCTCTTTTAAATTTTGTTGTTAGAGTTTTTGCCTGAACAGCGGGACTTAACACCAACATCTATGGGCTAGAAGGAGGGCTTGAACTCAGTTCAAGTATTGTAAGTTGTCAGTGCAGTTTTTAAAATTGCCAGAGAAGACCTCAAGTTAAGAGCGGTTTTATCATCACTTGCAGTTATCCAATCACAAATCAGAACATCACTGTCAGCCAAGTAATAATGGCTAATTTGTTGGGCCCCACTGCTTTGAATATCCCGGGTATAGCCCATGACTTGCCCAGAAGCCCGAAAAGGTATCTCCCCGAGGTATAAACATGATGGGACAAGAAGCTGAGAAGAACATCTGCTAGCTTTCAAAAATGCTTTAAAATTGTTGAATATACGACATGAAGATGTTGCCTGCCAGATTGTTCCCGTTCACTCTCCGGGAGGGAGCTTATGGTTGGTTTTTAAACCTCACCGGCAATTCCATTACTAGGCTGGGATGATCTAGAGAAAGCTTTTATATCACAATTTGGGGAAGTGATAGACCCGAGTGTGTTATACCAACAATTTTCCAGCATCAAGAGAGAGTCGGGAGAAACTGTCGGGTCTTTCAATATGAGGTTCCAAAGAGCTTACGGTAGAATGAATGGCCATTACATCCCAAATGCAAATCCGGCCTTAGAAATCTACAAGAATGCATTGGATTCGGTGACCTCTATTTTCCTCAAGAGAGACATCAATATCACAACCCCGGCGGGGGCTTATAAAGAAGCCTTAATTCTTGAGAGACAGTTAGGGCCTCAAATTACGAGCGGTCCTTTGATATCCTATGTTACACGAGAACATGCCTATTTTGGATCCCATTCCACATCATGAGTTAGTGCCAACATGTCATGCTCTACCCAAGGAGACTCCGTTAACTGTCACATCCAATCAGCATGTGCAAAATATACAGAAAAGTTACGACAAGTTCAAAGTGGAAGTGCTTGAAGTGAACGGTTGTGATACGGCACCACCCAAATCTGAAGTTTTTCCTGGTGAGTTAAATTTTCCTAGAGATCAAAGAAATATTGATATTTCTAGTTCACCCAAAAACAGTACAACCAGGGTTTCAGATTCTTTCACTTTTCTTGAAGAGACGAGAAAGTCTTGTACGAGACTCCTGTGGATGAAATGCAAGATTTTTAACAGTTCAAAATGGACGGTTATAATTTGAGATGTCAGAGTCCAGAACCTAACAATGATCCTTCCTCATCAGAGGATGATGAAAGTGAGATTCAATATCACTATGCAGAAGTAACTGAGGAGGATAACATCATTGAGGATATGAGGGAACTTAAAGCTGACATCACCCTCTATGAACTGCCTCAGATTGTTGAACAAAAGGATAGCTTGATTGAGGCTTACTCTGGACCACCTGTTGAATTTCAAGAAAAGGAGGAAAAGATAGTAAATATGAATGTGGTCGACCAACTTGGAATTGATGAACTTGTCTCAACATAAGCCTGCAACTTCGAACATAATGTCAAAGAAAAGGCTATAAAGCGTGTTGATGCGAGATATTGGAGTTTATAATTTGGCAAGCTGAGAAGGTGAGAACGATTCTGACTCTAAACCATCACAACAGTGACAGTTGGATATTGCACATTGATGAGGTTAAATCTAAGCAAGGCTCAGGTGAAAAGGAAAATTGTAAACATTCTGCTAGAGGGATAAAAATTGAAGTCCTGGATATTGAAGCAGTACAACAACCACAAAATGATCAAGTTGTTAAGAACCAGGGCATACGAGATAAAACATGATTTCTTTCGGTTGTCACATAATTTTGAAGATGTGGTGGTGCAGGTGCTGTCAAGATTTTAAAGTATTTGATACTGGGGGTTTTTACATTCGGTCCTTTTGAAAGAACTCTGCAAACCCTTCAAGTAGAAGCATAAACATGTTATCATATGATTTGTTATTATATGATTTGTTTAATTTGAAGGAGTTGCGATTTGTTTTTCAAATGGGACGGGGAAGACAGATAAACACAAGTCTTTCCCGGATAGCAAATTTTTGAAGCACAGTCCGGAGTGCATTTCGTCAACGGGACCTGAAAGGTAATTTTTCTAAATTACTTGCACATGGTCAAAATTTTTTTAAGGCACCATTTCTCTGCTTTCCCAACTGCTGCATTTTTTGAGTATGAAGGGAAGTTGTAACATATGTATACATTGTAAATAAGCTTTGAAGTTTTTCAGTTTTATTTCTTTGTCAGTGCAGTTTTATTTTTAAATGTCTGTACAGTTTTAATCTGTTTCAGTTTAATTTTAATGCTCTGCAGTTCTTTTAGTTGCTTCATCTTATTTTTTAATCTTTAGTTGTCGTACAATTTTAGCTTGTGCAGTTTATTTCTTTTGTCAGTGCTTTTTATTTCCTTTCTTTGTCTTTTTATGTCAGCTTGCTTTCTTTTAAGTCTGTACAGTATTTTGTTTTAGTTTTATTTGCTTCAGTTCAGTGTTTTAGTCTGTACAGTTTTATTTTGTTTTGCTTTAAAGCCTGTGTCTGTCCTTGGAAGCCTGTACAAAGTCCTTTGGCTTCTAAAATTCTATTCTTTAACCTTTGCCTGAGCAATCAATGAAAAGTCAGCCTGCTGAAAATTGTTTTATTCTAAGGTGATCAATCCAGTTTCCATCCAATGCCCATGTTGTTCACCATTCTAATTGAGATAGTCTGCTTGCACTGAACAGTAGAACTATTTTGTTATTCAGGACAAAGGTAGAGAGATGATTGGATCTTGTGTCTTACTTGCCACAGTTGTTTTAATGATAGAGAAAGCTGCTATGCTGTTTAGTTGGAGGAACTCCCGGGGAATCCAAGAAAAGTTGGTTATGAGAGGGGACTATGGTTCATGCAATTATTTGGGTATCACCAGAGGCTATCAGTGCCTAGACTGAAACAGTTCCAGATTGATCAAATGATAAAAGAAAATTGTGATTTCTCTAAGGTCTTCCAGATATTGATATATTTCAAAAAGAAGAGATAAAAAAAAAAGAGAAAGAAAAAAAAAAAGAAAAAAGAGTTGAATATATTAAAAGAGGCAGCCAATACTTCCAAAAATATTTTCTTCTAAGTTATAGATTATGCCCTACAGTTGTAAATTTGGGTCGTGTAAATCTAAAGGGTAACTCTGTCTAGGTTGTAAAAGGCTAAACTAGTAAACAGAGCTCTACTCGGTTTCCCCTTTTACAATCTAGAAAAGTTGATTAATCCAAGTTCATCATTCAATCCAGTCATCCTTGAAGAAAGTTTATACCCTTTGAAATTGCACATCGAAATCTTCCTTGAAGTAATCCAGCCTAGTATGTCCTTGGGAAATTTTAACGGCTAGCGGTTAGCGAGTCAATTTATTGTGAAGAATGTCTGTGGCAAGGCATGATGCATGGTCTTTTTGTTTTGAAACCCGAGTCTTGGGTTCTAAAATAGTGCTACTATTTTACCCATGAGATATCGCCATTTGTTGAGAAGCAACACACCCCCATTGAAAAATGAGATTCCATCCTCTTGAAAACTTTGAAATTCCATTTTTGCAGCAGGGACACTCTTGATCATTTTCGGGTTTAAATCCAATTTTGCTTGCCTCCTTTTTAAAGTTGTGCCTTTTTCTTGTCATTCTAGCTTTGTTATCCAAGAATTCACTTTTTACATGCTAGAATCATTCATGCACAAAGAAAATCTTGCACCGGTACCGAGAAAAATCCAGAAAACAGTTGCATAAATTCATGAAAAATCAAAACTTTCCATTTTTGGTAGTGTCGCGATATCGCGACACTTCCATTTTCGAAAATGTCGCGATATCGCGACAGGAAAATAGAAAAGCAGCTAAGTCATTTTTGTGTAGCGAAATCGCGACACTTTCCATTTTTGGAAAGTGTCGCGAAATCGCTGCAGGATGAGGAAAGAGAAAGTCGGGGAGAAAAATGTCGTGAAATCGCGACATGTCGCATTTTCGCGGTAGGAGAGAGAAAATGCATGAAAATCGGCCAAGTAAGAAAACAGGCGCGATTTCGCGACATGTCGCGAAATCGCGACAAATCTGGAGAGAGAAGGCATAATGGTACGATGCGTCGCGAAATCGCGACGCTTTCCATTTTTGGAAGTGTCGCGATATCGCGACATTTCCATTTTGGAAAGTGTCACAAAATCGTCTGGAGGAGAGAGAAGAAATCGGTACGGACGGCGCGATTTCGACATGTGCGAAATCGCGACATGTCGCATTTTCACGTTGGAAAGGAGAAAAAGTGGCTAAGTCCAAAAGTTGCAACGATTCGCTGATGTCTCAAAATCGTGGGCTGGAGCTTGCAGCGATGCGTTGCATGTTTCGAAGTCGAGAGGTAAAGGGTGCAGCGATGCGCTGCGTGTCTCAAAATCGCGGGCTGGAGCTTGTAGCGGATGCGCTGCATGTTTCGAAGATCAAGGGTGAGAATGGTAGCGACGCTGCACGTTTCAAAGAAGTCTTGCAAGACAAGCATGTCGCGAAATCGCGACATGCTGGAGCAAAGTTGTACGACCGCTAGCAGGAGGCGCGATTTCGCGACATGTCACGAAATCGCGACATGTCGCATTTTCGCGGCCGACAGGGGAAGAAGCAGCGCAGCGCTGGGGACGTCACGATTTCGCGACATGTCGCGAAATCGCGACATGTCGCAGAATCACGATAGGAGAGAGAAAGTCCTCAAGTTGACCAGAAGTGCATTCCACGGGAAACAGAAGGCATCCTGGGGTAGCGACACGTGTCAAAGCGTGAGGCAGACAAACAGAAGCCGACATGCAAGCTTGCTTTAGGGTTTTTAGCCTGATTTAATCTATTTTTAACCTTTAAAGCTTCTGATTTAATGTTTATTAAAGTGCTAATATAATCTTTTTGTCTTTCATGCAGGATTCCATCTGGCACTTGCGGGACAACCGGGAAAGGCCATAAAGTCAAAGTTAAAGTGCAGATTTGATCGAGGACCGCCATGCTAGAGGAGAAGAAGCCGGTGAAAGCATTCAATGGCAAATTTATGACAGAATTGATAGCATGGAGACCATTTCAACTCAGGGATGGCTTTGCGGAGATCAAATTGATGGAGAAGTGGTGACTCATCCGGCTCACCAGCAGAATTAATGGAGGCATTTATTTGCAGCTGCGGATGAATGCAAGTGGCTTTAGATTTTATCTTCTCCATTTATGGCGGTGACTCGCATGATTGGCGGAAGGGTTAAGTTCTATCCGGACTTTGATTTTAAATGGATTTTTATTGTAAAACCCGGGTCCTAGGGTTTAGATGTGATAATATTTGCAGTTATGAGAAGAAGATATTTCTGAAAAGATCAGGGTCTATCCCGAGTCTATAAATACTTCTTCTCAATGTAATTGCGGGAGGCGGAGACTTAGAAATAAAAGGCTTATAAGCAATTTCTTGCAAATTTTGTGAAATCCTTTGTTTTCGGACTTGGAGTTGATGTGCTTTAGCTTTTCTGTGATAGCATGGCCGGGAGCCTAATCTTTTGCGAGTGTGATAAGTGTATCTTCTTTTGTTATCCGTTCCATTAAAGTTTGTTAGATATATGCTGTGAATCTGTATTATCAAGTTTAAATATGCTGTTAGGCTTCAGTTGTTCTATTTGTCTGCTAGGGGAAATTATAGATTTGAGGTTAAGTTTGTTCTAATTGCTCTGTCTTCATTGTGTGAGCTAGGCTACCGGTGAAAGATACCGGTTTTAACCAGCTTGCCCTTGGATTTATAATTTTTTGCTAGATCTGTTCCACTTTGCCTTGTGCTCTTAGTTGAAAGTGATCTTAGACTGACTGGACACTTTCTTCTTTGATTTGTTCTGTTGTGAAGCCGATAGCATAGATAAGATTGATAGTTTAGGGTTTTACAGTTGATGTTTGATAAACTTCTCTTTCTGCCCTACCCTACCCTCTCTTTGTTTTCGGTGAATGATCCATTTTTATTTTCTTTATTTGTCTTTTATTTGAATCTGCTGACCCATGAGAGCTAGATCAAGAATTCAAGTTAAATACGATAAACAAGTGACAACTTTTGCAACTATCGAACAAGTTCAGGAACCCCCTGTAAGGTAACAGAGCAGTCCATATTGAAATCTATTCCAGAAGCGGAAAAGAGTGAATAGCCATTCGACCCAACTCTGTAACTCGCACCTTGGATAACCAGCTAGATCCTAAAGTGAGTGGGATTCGTCCCGTGGATGTCTCCGGAGCTTCCTTGCTTCATCCTTCGTCGGGGTGTGCATGAAAGCCGGACCAACAAAGCCTTTTTTGCTTCCTTCGCCTAAAATATCTCTTCCTAAAGAGGGTAAGATCTCAGTATTTTTTTACACCCTTCACATCTACTTATTTTAAAGCATTGATAGAAAGAGGTTATAAAGTTCCGTTTGCTTTAAAACCCTTCCCTCTTCCTCCTTGTAACCATAATATTTCCCCTCCCTACCTTCCCACAAATAAGAAACAACACCACCTCTTGCAATGTCCTATCAAACTATGGCCTTTAAATACCTTTGTATAGAGGCATCACCTAGGACAAGATGATGTTGTTAGTTTATCATTATTAGAATTCAATCCCAAATCACTAGAAGAGGTCAACTTAGGTTTGGTCTTATATGGATACCTAGTAAATACCTCCATATACTTTGTTTATCACATGTGTGGCCTACCTTCCATCACCTAAAACTTCCCTATTACAATCACTTAAAGTCATCTCCTTCTTCTTTGTGTAGAAAATGATTATAGGAAACCTTTATTTAAGCAATTTAGGAGTCTTTACTAGGCCCTTGTCTATCTATGATTTGGATTCCACTACCTCTAAATTATTTAGAAAAGAAGAACCTCCAACTTATTTCTTTACAATCCCTTGCCCTATAATCTCTTTCATTTAAAAATATTCCTTGACATGACTATAATGACGATTATTACTACATGAAAATGACACTTTGATGTAGTCAAGATTCTATAAATATGTCCAATTTCCTAACATGAAATCCATATTTTCTAGAAATCTAAACTCATATCAGACTCCACTAAGATATGAGCTACTATTTTTTTGATATTGTAGGAAATGTTTTATTATAGCCCGACTTCACTCCAAGTAAGACCAATCAAAAGTGGTATGGGCCAAGGAAACCCAGTTGAAAGGTGCTTCCTACCTTTGGTTGGAAGAAGAGATATCTAAGAAAATATAGATATTCTTAAAGTCCACATCAACCAATAGATATACCATATATGACTAATGCTTCTCTTTCACCTAAATCTAATCTCATCAAGGGTACCAAGGCCTACAAACCATTGATTTTTAATCTAGTGGTCCATGTGGTCCATTCAATAGAGGAGAGCATGCAAACAATAAGGATTTGACAAAGCTCAAGTCCAAATATGTGGCAACCAATAAGGATCCTAGAAAGAGAAGCACCTATGCATAAAAAAGAAGGCCTACCTCATCAAAGGATACATGATAGCCATTCACATGAGAGAAGTAGGAAAAGTATCAATTAAAGAGGATACTCACTATTGGTTACAAAGCTTGACTTTCATAACCAATACTATCAAAACTAATCATGTGTCAGTTACAACCACCACCCACCATATGCATGAGCCTATACTACCAACCTCTATTGGTCAAGGAGGTCATATCCAACATGTTATCAAGGTGACTCATTCTAGAAGAAATATGATGGAAGAGTAATGGTGAAGCCACCCCAACACAGTATTAGAGAGTTGAATTAGCCACACTTGACCATCTGATGGCACAAAAGCTTTCAACATTTATTATCAAAATCCAAAAACCTTGAATCTATTGTTTAATAGTTTTATAAGGATTATAGCTATAGAAATAGAAAATATTTGTAGGCTTTTTGCATAAAAATTTAAAGGGAAGGAAGCCTCCTCTTAGCTTATAAATAGCCCCAATTTTGTTGTAAAAGGTATCGAGATTTGTTTGCTCATGCCTAATACCTAGCCTTGTATGATCTTCTTTTTACCCTTATTTCCTAATATAACAAGGGAAGCTTGAAGATTTTCTCATGCCTAAGGATAATCAAACCCTCCAAACCTCATTATATTGTAATAATATTAACCATGTTAATGGAAGTCATGACTAATTTTACATCTTTTATTTATCTCATTTCTTGGCAGTGTGTTTGCTTGGTTGTGTCCACAAGCCATAGGTAGAATTTTTTAAGTCTAATTTCCACTTGTTACAGTCAAAAACTGGGTGTCCTGATTCTATGGTGCATCACCCCCATTGTAACAACCTTCCCTGGTAGGATTCATTATTGACAATAAATTGTATTGATGTGGATGGTTAATGCATAGTTTTATTTTATGATAGCAATATATTTGGATAATTGAACCTTACACTTGGAATATGGTACTACTGATGTATTTGTAGGTGCAAGAATAGATAATCTCACTGGTGGATTTGTATGGATGAACCACCTAAGTTGAGAGATATTTTGGAAAATTGTGGTGATGACTTGCTCATCAACAACTTGGGGTAATAAAATACCCTTCATGTATATGCATTGCATCATGCTTACTTCATATTTACACCATTGGATCAAGAATTTACTGGAGAAATGAGTCTTCTTAATAGATTTTTGATACCATTATACTATATTAAAAAGGGACCGCTCACTTTAGGATAAAATAGCAGTGTGTAATATTGTTAGTATGAATATCATTTATGCTTGTGTGGTGGTGTGTGCATAGATGTTTGATTGATTTTATGGGGGAAGGTATGATACATTAAGCACTCGTAATGTGCATTTTATCTGATGCAATGTGATTGGATTGACTAGAAGGAGTGAAAGAAACTAACCCCCATATTGTGGCATAAACGTTTGTGCAATGCTAATGTCTTGATGGGGTAAAATGAGTGAATCATATGTGCAGAGCTCATTTTGTTCTATCATATCTTCGACAAAATTCTTGAATGAGTAGCAATTGTGAATATCATGCCCATTCATATAATGATAGGTATAATAGAAGATTTCATTGTTTGACCTAGGTTTGGGTTTTCTCAATTTTATTTTTGGTAAAGTGATTACATATACCTCATACAATTTTTGAAATAATACTGCAGTAGTCATAAAAAAATAGACATATTAACGAGGTAGCTTGTCAAATTTATGAGGTTGCGGTTGATCCAGGGGTTGCATATGAGATGATGTGACATGAACTCTGGCTTGTAAAGATAAGTTAAGCAATCCATCTATGGGAAAATCCTCCCCATTGATAAGATCCTGGATCACATTTTTGAATGCAAAGAAATCATTAATGTCATGATCTTCTATCCAATGATAGATTCAAAAGTGACCCTCCCTATGATTCTTAGGTTTAGGTCTATTAAGTTCCATAGGATGTATGCTAGATAAAATAATTACTTTTACCTCCTGCAACTTATGGAAGAGTTTTAGCATGGGCTCAAATAGAGGAGTCCAAGTGTGGGACTCGTGTCTTGAATGAGGTAGACAAGGTGGAACACTTTGATGAGGGGTAGGGTTGTGTGTATCTCATTTACCTACAAAGGTTATTCTATATGACCCCCATGTAGAGGTAACATATCCTTGAATATTACCATTTGTTGATTGTTGGTCATAAGAAAATTATTGATTTGAAGATCATTATTGTCAAGCATATCATGTACCTTGTTCTTAAATTTGATACATGATTGGATGTCATGACCATTTACTTGATGGTAGGAGAAATATAGGTCCTCTTGATACCACTTAGGTTTTGATCTCTTAGGATCCAAAGGATGAATATCTGGCAAATCGATAGCCTTGGCCTTGCATAATTTATTAGAGTGACACCAAAGATTCAAGTAATGGCGTATAAGTGCAAGGTAAGTGGTGTTGTTTCTTTTGCCCTTGATTATGTTGAGACTTAACATTGCATCACACAAGAGGGGGTTGATCCTAAAAATTAGGAGGTTGAGGTTTTTGATGACTCAACTATAACTTAATGCTTGTGATTTGATTCAAGATATGTTATAAATTATTGTGTTGGAGACTCACTTGTAACTCAATTTTGTCTAGCCAATCCAAGATATGAGGTGAAACTAGTGGAGGCGATGATTGGATGGCTATTGATGAAGTTGGATGGCAATTGATAGGTGGTGGAGGTGGATTGGATGTGGGAGCCAGGATCTAATTAATAAAATAGGGATCAAAAGTCCTCAAATTCTAAGCAAAGGTTGTTGATTTAGCTCTTGCTCTTGTTCTAATTTAGAGTGTTCAGTTGTGGCAGTTAGATTATCCCTATTTTGGTGTAGTGGGTATACTTATTCTTAATTTTGTGGAGATTTTGAGTGAGATGGAGTAGGTGAGACCATATCCAATGATGAGAGCACTTGTGGTATGGAGGGAATGTTGGATGGAACCACAAGTTGCATAGATTGATTCGAAGGACTCTGGTTCCTTGTCATAACATTGATCATTCCCATAAACTCATGAGAAGATGCATTTGCATTTGGATAAGTCATGGATGCCTCATCAACTTGTCTAAAGTGATTTGCTTGTCCCCCATGTTTGGATGATGAATAAAAAATGGTACCAATGGGTAGTGACTTGGTAGGAGGATGACCTAGATCCTTGGTCAACTCAATGATAGGGATTAATGTAACATTGGATGATATGTATTCACTCATTTTAGGGCTAATCAAGTGAACTATGTCCTCAAGTGTGGTGGATGAAGATGGTATGATATGATCTAATTCATCCATAATAACTGTGGGTTCCTTCTTGTTGGTAGGAGTGGGAAGGTCTTATGTGGATTTATTGAATATGTTTAGGGAAGCCTCCATAGTTGGTCTTTTCAACTCTTCCTCGCTTGGAAAAATTAAGGATGAAGGAATAGTGGTAGTAGAAATCGATGGTACCAATAGTGGTGAAGATAGATTCACGACTAACCACAGGGTTGAATCTAGAATTTGGATAAGATCATTGAATTTAGTGTCTAGGTGTGTGGATGGGAGGATAGACTCCTATAAATGATCATCCTTATTATAATATTTGAAGGGGTCTGGGTCGGCATGAATCACATGGACCTAAACTTCATGAATGTATTTGATGCATTGATGCACGATGGAGGGGATGCACTCCATATCTCTCATACAAAGTCTTCCTAGCAGTATGTTGTACTATCTTGCACATTCCAAGATGTAGCATAATGTAGGCATAGTATTTTGTACAACTTGAGTATGTAGGACTATCATACCCACATTGGAGGATAAAGCATTGTTAAATGTTTGCAAGGTAAACATGGATGTTGCAATGTGTAAATATGGAAGGTTGAAATGTTTTAGTGCATTTGCGTTAATAAAATTTATTATGGAAATAGTGTCAATCAATACTCACTTATAGGGGATCTTGTTGATGCATACGATGATGTGCAAATGAGAGTTTGATAAATTGGCAGATATAGGTTTTATCTCATGATTTTGAAATGTTATAATAGGATATTTATACATTTGTATGTATCCAATTAATTTGGTGAAAGCATAAAAATCCTTGGGTTGTAACTCAATTAAATTTAAAATATCCATGAGATTTCATAATGCTTGGGGTATTGTTGTATTAACTCACCCATGGTCATGTTGGTTGATGGCATATGTGGAATTTACATAGGCATACTCTAGATTGTTACCCCTTGTTGAATGGGAGTTTTGGGTGGCAAAGGCCACGATGTAGAGAGAGTGTGGACTACTCTACTAGGCCCATCAGTAGACCAGTTATGTTTGGTTTTAGCTTGGAATCAATGTTGGCTAATCGAATAATTAACTTGATCATGTGGATAAACCATTGGTGTTCTATTGGTAGAGGTACCTTAGTTATTGGGTCCTCTGGGTAATGGGTTGCTCTCATGACAACTTTTTAGGCATCGTGCAGGAATGAGGAGATCCTTGAGGCTATAGCAAAGGTGTTTAGGGCCTCCTTGTAATTTTTTTGATTCATCGAATCGTGGCTAAACCTAGCTATGTGTAGTTATCATGTTGTCTTGATTACCCAAATGAGAAATTAAAGAAACATACAATCAAATAATGTGATTATCTCCTTTAAATTTTAGATGTGAATCCCTAAATAATTTGGTGTGTTTTGATGTGTTGCTACTTTTTCTTTCTTGTTCATGTTTTATTTTTTTATTATATCTCTTAGTTTAATGTTTTTCACCTAAATGCTCTTACACACATACTTGGTGATGAATTCCAAGTCGTGAAATCCACCAATACTTGGTGATGAAGTCAAAATACTATGAGGGATCCTAGGTCCTACCAATCCTCACTCAGTTCACCTTGATTAGCAATATACCTCTTCGAAGAGAGATACTTGCTCTATTCCTTAGTTACAATGGTTTTTGGATTGGCCTTGGCCAAAAATAGGGTATGAAGTAACAATATGCAAGCCAACGAGGTGGATATGAAGCCCACCTTTGTTGGTCTTGATCAACGGTTGGTGGTGAAATCCAACTCGTCGATGTTTAAAATAGGACATGGTGTGTGGGGTTCATTTTATTTTGCAAAAGAAAATAAAGCATAGAGCATACAATGATGTTTTGCTAATGCATATAAAATGACGTTTCAAATTCATATTCCTATAAAATGTATGTTTCAAATTCAAAAATCTAAAAATGCATCCTAAGATGATATCAACAAGTAGCAAACACACAGACCATGAAAAAAAAATGTTTTTTTTTAATTTTATTTTTCTAAAGTTTAAAAAGAAAAATTAAAATGAATAGTTTTTCTAAAGTTAAAAAAATAAAAATTAAACTGTTTTTTTAAGTTTAAAAAGAAAAATTAAAATGATTTTTTTTTTTCATTAAATTTAAAATTTTAAAATTAAAATGATTATTATTATTTTTTGATTAAATTAAATATTAAAATAAAATTTTTAAAGCCCCAATTGGCTAGGTCATAGTCCTGACATGGTCAACACGTGCAGACCTGTGCATGCGGGTCCGAAATAGGGCTTTTTGGGCATGACAGGTCTGACACAGGAAGCTTGCGCCTATCGCTTTCAAACCTAATAGTATCAAGTCTATGTGTGGTAGTCCTGTCACTTATCAGGTGTAGCACATAGGCTACATGCATTCCATGCCTATCACTATCAAACCTGACAATGGTAGGTTTGGGCATGGTAGGCCTATCACCTGTCAAGTGTAGCATGTTGGTTGTGTGCAACCCATGATAGGAAACCCCCCCTGATTGGAGGGTGTGGGCCTAGCCTATCAAGTGCAATCATAATGTAGGTCTGTCAAGCCTTTACAATAGGCCTTTGGGTCAAGGAATGGAGGTCGTACGTAGGTGTGACAGGGTTAGGTGGAAGGCTATAGTTGCCTATGATAGGAATCTATAGGAGTATTTGTGAAGGGAAAGGTATGGATGGTGAGATTGAGTGGCATGGATACCGCATTATGCGATCCTATTGCATTGGGAAGGGAAGAGTGGCACAAATCCTTGATGGGCTATGCACTGGATGATCAGGGAGAGGTGGCATAGCCCCTCTATGGGCCATGCAAGGATTGGTGAGTGATGGTCTATAGAGGGGGTGTGGGTTGTGGTGGTGTGGCCCTCTTAGGAGGGAGGGAAGGGAATTGTGGTTATTGTAGCCCTTAGGGGGGCTGTTTAGGTCATGGCTTGCTATTGTAAGTCTACGAGGATGGATTGTAGGTTTTATTTTTAACTAAATAAAATAGGATATTAAGGACACCTGCCTCATCAGCAAATCTTTGTTGGTTTGTGGACAACAACATTTGCAACCATTAAAAAAATCAGGATTAGTGGGAAAGAACTATGATCACCACTTTGTATACATAAAAAGAGACACCATTGCACTAAAAATAAACCATTTTATTATATTGTAAAATAGATCTTTCGATTACAATAAACCCCTTTGCAAAGGGTGTTTTACAATACAAATGCCCAAAGGAGATGATCCCATTTTACAATAAATGATGGTGTCATGTTATTCTTCATGCTACAATAAATTTTGGAAGTGGGTTTGTCATGGCCATCATGATGATCTTGAACCTTCAAATCTAGAACCATGAAGGATTTGAGCTTGTTGAACCTGGAACCTGCACACATGCAAAGAGAAAAAGGTTTAGTAGAACATGTCAAAATGAATCTAATGAAAATGACTAATGCAAATAGAAAATGTACAATGAATATTGCATACATGAATCATGATTTGAGTAGTATAACCGTAGCATTCTCTTCCTCTAGATCTTTCTATCTCCTCTCATCTCTTTTTTCTCTTCTCTCATTTTATTTTTCTATTGTAAGAGGGGGTATTTATAGCTTTTGAAGTAAGGTGAGTGTGATGATATATCCCTAGGTTAGGCTAAACCAAGGTTAGGTCGTGTGTATCTAGGATAAGATTGTGGATGGGTGGTCACATGGTGACCAGGGGCTGAGTGTAGAAAAGGGCTTGAGTGGCCAAGGGGGCTGCAAAGGGAAATGTCCTTATTTAAGTGGTGAAAACCACTATTTTAGCCTTGAGGTTACCTAAGGTGAGTCACATGGTCCATAAGGAGTCCATTTAGGTAGTCTTATCAATATGACATGTTTTAGGTGTCTACAAATTTCCCTTTATGTAAGTGTGTATATATAGGAAATGCACAAGTGTCATGTAAAGTTGTAATGTGCAAGAAATACACAAGTGTCATGTATTTGTGTGTAAGTGTAAGGTGAGTCTATGTGCACAAGTGTCTTATATGTAAGAGTGCAAATATGTGCACAAGTGTCTTAGGTTAGAGTGTGCAAAGTGAAGGTCAAGAGTCATGTATAGGTGTACATAAAATATAGAGTCAAGTGTTCATCAAGTATGCAAGTGTAAAGTAGAGAAGCTAGGAGTCATGATACTTGGCATATGGAAAGAAATAGTTGAGTATCAAAAGAATCATACTACTATGGATATATACTCCATATCAGATGATAATACATCACAAATAAGTACAAGTCCTTATCATATTTGTAAGAGAAAAAGGAGTAATAAAGGTTGCATACATTTTGAGAAATTAATATTGTAAGTTGTTCTACATGCTTAGTACATGTATGATTTAGGCTATTTACATTCATATTATTGCTTATTATTGAATATTATTTGATATATTATAAGCCTTGATATACATATTAATTTACTTATATTGTTCTACTCATATTATTATATTGACCTTATTATATTTTGGTTACATTATATTAGATCCTATAATATGTAACATATGATATTTGTGATAGTCATAGTATTAAGGCTTAAAAATGTAAGTAGTTAATATAGATGAAGTAAACAAGGATTGTGTATGAGTACTATATGTAATTCATGATCCTCCTCACATACACCTATCATCAAGGTCATATATGGATGGTTTTAGCATTTAGGCATAGGCTCAAGGATGAAATTTTATGGTAAGTAGATATATATGATATGTACACCCTCTAAGATAGCCCTAACAACTAAAAAGTATCTCTAGATGTCTAGATTTCAACCATAGTGCATTTTCATTATTTATAAGATATTTTGAGCATGCAAATGACACAATCCAAATTAACCCTCCTAGCACCAATTTTTTCAATCATGAAAGAGAAAAATATAAATTGGTTGTGTGTTAAGGGTAGGTCAGCTTACTTGGAATAGATTTTTCTCCCTCTTGCAAGGTAATTTGTTTTCCCCAAGGTTAGGGTATGTCAAATATTGGTATGTGTGGATAACCTAGAGGTTTTTGATAGTGAAGAACACAAGCTTATACTGAGAGGGGGGTGAACAGTATAAGACCACTTTTTACTTTTCTTTCCCAATCAATATTATGCAATGTACAGATAGCAATATCAATAGCAGTAATCAAAGCAATGCACAAATCACCACACACAATAGAGACACCACAATTTACGTGGTTCACCCAATGTGGGCTACTCCACGGAGAAAATATTTCACTAAAATTTTCTCAATCAATCTCTTGGGAATCCTTTCCCTATTACAATGTTTATGGACCTCTATCCAAAGGAGACACCAATCCCCTAAATCAAGTTCATGGATCTCTATCCACAGGAGACACCAATATCCTAATATCTGCTCTGGATGGTGATCCTCTAGAAGACCTCTACCTCCACTACCCTTAGAAAATGGAACTCTATCCATAGAAGACACATGTCTTCCCTATTTTGGCTAGAGATATCTATCCTCAACTCTGTCACCTCCAAAGCTCTATCTAAAATCTGTACTAAACATAGTCTATCGGTCTAGCACAAATCTATCCTCAATATCTATCTCTGGTCTGGCACAAACCTATCCTCAAATCTACACCAAAATCTATCCTCGAATCTATACTAAACACAGTCCTTCGGTCTAGCACAAATCTATCCTCAATATCTATCCTCAAGCCTTAACTCAAAGCTTGACTCAATCTCAAATCAACTCTGCTGGATCTGCCCCAAACCTTAACTCAAGGTTTGAACAAATCAATCGATCAACTCTGCTCTCAAGTCTTCTCAAAGACTTGTCTCAAATATGCCTTGTAAGCTTCCACAAAAGCTCACACCAATCTATCCACAAGTCCTCTCTAGAACTTGTCCAAATCTGCTCAATAAGTTCCCACAAGAACTTATCCAAATCTTCTCTCAATCTGTATTGTAAGCTTCCACAAAATCTTACCCAAATCTATCCACAAGTCTTCTCAAAGACTTACCTCAAATATGCTCAACAAGTCCACAATAGAACTTGTCCAATCTCATAGAAACATAAAGAGAATTGTTAGAGACTCAATATGCTCTATACTCATCACAATGCTCAATCACTTTTAATCACTCTTTTAGAAACATACAGAGAATTTTTAGAGACTCAATATGCTTCACATTCACCTCAATACTCAATCACTTTCAATCACTCTTTGAGAAACATAAGGAGAATTGTTAGAGACTCAATATGCTTCACATTCACCTCAATTACTTTCTCAAATCAATTCAGAATATAGAATAGTTTGTTTTATGGAACTTGAACAATCACTTCACACACCCACTTGACTAGGCTCAACCAACTCTACTCAACCAATCACTCAATGAAACAATCCTTGCTTGCAATCCCTAGTCCAAGTATATGACCCTTCACTCAAAATATTTCCAATAATGCTTATCAACAAATCTCACATAACAATGATACTCATGTTCTTTTCAAACCCTAGTTCAAGTTCTTCACACAATCAATGGCTTCAACAACAATGCTTATAAGACAAGGTTTAAACAACAACTCTTTATTCTAAAAAACCTTGAAGCATTAACTCAACACTCTTAATAAGGAAACCCTAATCAAGTCCTTTTCACTCCAAACTTATTTTCCAGAAAACCAATCAATCAACTCAACTATGGAAGAATGTGCTCATACCTTTTTCTTGATGATGAAGGAACCTCAAATATCTGCCACAACCACAAACACTTCTTTTCCAAGCTCAAAGGAGTTAGAAGATACTAAACTCTCTCAAAGATACAATGCAAAATATCAAAACACACATACACCTTATCACTCCATCTTAAAGAAAGCATCCATCAACATATACAAAAATGATTGACCAAATACACCTTATGATCTCCCAATTAAAACAATATTCAATACCAGAAATAATGTCAATACAATCTCCTTTTCAAACTAACTCAATGGCAAGAAGTCCTCTTAAATTTAATCACTCTTCAATTCACTTTTTGATAAATAAAAAATGTCACAATAACTTTATTTAAAAATAAATTTCAACACCTTATTCCTTCATTTAATCAAAAATTAATAATTAAAATAAACACCTTTTCATAACCCCTTATAGCTCCCTAAACCTTATGTTTACACCTTAGGCAATTTAAAAATAATGCAAAATTTATTACCTCCGCCTAGGTGAGATTCGAACCCTCAATGCAACTTCTCCCAATGTCCTAGCCATGGCTCCAACCATCGCATGAGCTAGGTGCTCATTTGAGGAACCAAGAGCACAACGTGCTCTATGTTCTTCCCCCAATGCACCAAAACCAAAAATACTACGCATCACTTCCTCCGACGCCTAAGCACAACATGCCAAAATGCTCTTGCCATGAATCGAACGTGGACCACTCTGCATCCACACGCCTTAACTCGTGATCGCTTGCCACTAGGCCACATGCCTTGGTGGATATGAGGGTTTAGCCCTCAATGGTCTTAACACTTTTGTTGGCACCTTAAGACAAGGATTTGTCTTCTTCTCCGCACGAGTATTCACCACAACACTTGCCACTTTGATTTATTTCGAACGAAGGATGGATTTTATGCCACTAAGGCATATAGTTTATATACCTATTGCCTCCAATAATTTTGAACGTCGGTGCCTTCGAAATTTGAATAATTAATTTATAAATTATTTAAATTCTTTAGAATTTAAATTTTATAAATTAATTCTTAAACCCCTTTTGGCTTTATTAAAGCCCTCTTTGATTTTACCACTTTGTATAAATAATATTTATTTATAAAATTTAAATTCAATTTGAATTTAAATATTTTATAAAATAAATATTAAAACCTCCTTTAGCTTTTCAAAAAGCTTCCTTGGGTTTTTATGAAAAACCTTTTATTTGCTCATCCATGGTTTTAATAAAAACCCACCTTCATATGCTTCCACATAATATTAAAAATATTATGAAGCTCTTTTACCATTAACCTTTGCATTGTTCCTTGACATATTCCTTGACATCAATGACAACTTCATTCCTTGACATCAATGACAACTTTGACTCAAAATGTCCAACAATCTCCCCCTTTGTCATTGATGGCAACCCAAATTATTTTTACCAGAAACTTAACCTTTTCTTGGTTCTGCTCCCCCTAGGACATTGCTCCCCCTAGCTCAATGCTCTTTTCAAATCTCTCCTCTTTACTCAAATACCAAATCTCTCCCCCTTTGACATCAATGGCAAAGGGTCACCTTTGGGGCTCGGGGCTAAGAATGAGCCTCTTAGCTTAGCCCCTCCCCCACCTCCTCTTGAGGTGGTTAATTCTGGGGTGGGAGTATTTCTACTCCTAGCAAGCACTAGTCTTTACCTTTATCCTCTTTTCTTCTTATCTGATCCTTCTGATTCCTCTGACTGTTCCTTTCCATGTCCATGTTCCTATTCCTATTCCTATTCTTGTTCTTGTTCATGTTCATATCCATATTCCTGTTCCTGTTCCTATTCCTGTTCATATCCATATCCCTTTTCCTATTCTTGTTCCTGTTCATACTTGATTCTGGAATGTCTGCTCTACACCACTTTGTTATGTGACCATCATTATTGCACTTATAACACTTAATGTTATTATTCCTTGGAGGTGCAAATATCTTAGGATTTCTCCTAGTGAAGCCATATCCTCTTCTATCATGAACCCTGCAATTCATTGCCTTGTGACCAAACTGATTACATGAGTAGCAATACCCATTGAAAAGTTGTCTATTCCCATATTCCTATCTTTCATGTGTCCTACATTGTGAAGCCATGTGCCCAAACCTATGACATGAAAAACATCTTCCATTGAAACTTCCTTGTCTTGACCTCATTGGTCTCTTAGTCTCTCTTGACCTATTCTGATTGTTGTTCCATCTGTTTCTTCTTTGTGCATTGTTCCTATCCTTGTTGAAATTTCTATTGTCCAACTCATCCTCGGATGTCTCACTTTCTCTTACACTACCTTCTTCTGAAGTGTCTTCATCTGAAGTTTCTTCTCCTCCAGAACTTGAGGTTGACTTTCCTTCCCATTTCTTTTGTTCCTGTTCAAATCCAAGACCTATTTTGCTTGATGTAGGATTTTGTATCTTGATGAACTTATCTAAGTTCTTTGAGCTATTTTTGAACCCTTTTAGCTTGAATTTGGAGTCTTCTAAATCTTCCCTTAGTAGGGCTACTTCTTGTACTAACCTTTCACATTCTAAGACCTTTGCTTCTAGCTTATCCTTGAATTTCTTTGTCTTAGCCTTTGATTTGTCTAGATCCTCTATAAGCATTCTTCTCTCTTCATCACATTCTTGAAACTGAGATTCTAATTTAGAGTTTTGCTTTCTTACCTTCTTTACTATTTCAAGAGCATAGATAAGTTCTCCCTTAAGATCATATCCTTCTTTATCTGATTCTTCCTCTATTTTTTTACCTTTGTCCACATCTTCATTTTCTTTTGACTTGTCTTCTATAGGATCACCTTCTCCTTCTTCTAGTGCCATTAGAAGATTTTCATCTGGTCCTTCAAGTGCATCCTCATATTCATCATCACTGAAACTATAACCATTCCTTGTACAACTATCTTCAAGATGTCCAAAGTTACCACATCTAAAACACTTGAGAATTATTGGGGTCCTATTCTTAACTAGTTCTTTTTCTTCAATCATAAATAGGACTTCATCTCTATCATTATCTGAAAGACTAGCATCACTATCACTTGAGTACTTACTTGCCTTATCTGCATAGTAGCTCCTCTTTTGCCTTTGAAAGAACTTATTTCCTTGTCTGCTTTGTCCATCCTTGCTTTTCTTTTGATGCCTGTATCTTTCTGATTCCCTATTTCTGTGATCCTATTTTTCTTCATAATTGTTATTCTTAGCTTCTTGATAGTCAGTTGCATAATGACCATACTTTCCACAATTGAAACATCTAATAGATTTTGTATCTCTAGATCTTCTTGAATCCTTATTTCTTCTGCCATAATTAGCTTCTTCATCACTGGATGACTCATTGCTTGATTCTGACTTCTTACCCTTTGTCTTCTTGATTGCTTTGAAGGTTGCTTCCTTCTAGGGAATAGGCTCTTTTGTTCTCAACTCAAAAGTTGTAAGAATACCAAGCAACATATCTCTTGTCAAAGAATCACCATCCTTTGACTCTTCTATAGCAGAAATATTTTCACTAAATATTTTTGGAAGAGATCTTAAGACTTTATCACAAACATCTGATTCATCAACCTTAAGTCCAAGTCCTTGCATAGCATTAACAACCTCATCGATTCAAAGTAGATAAGTACTAATGTTTTCATCATCCTTCATTCTTAACTCTTCAAATTGTCCTTTGAGATTTTGTATCTTTTCTTTCTTGACACCTTTATCTCCTTCATATATATTTTGCAACTTATCCCACATTCCTTTTGCATCTTGACAATGCATAACTTTTATGGACTCTGTTCTATGCAAACCTCTCAAAAGTGCATTCATTGCTTTTGAATTGTAATGTTGTAGAAGCTTACCTTCCTTATCTATAGGTGGATCAACTGAGGGGTATGTATCCATTTTCAACTGCTTCCCAAACTTCATTGCCAAGTGCCTTCAGGTAGATCTTCATTCTCAAACTCCAATATACATAATCACTTCCATAAAATACTGGTACTGAATTATCTGATGGTCCATTCTTAGAATCCATTGTGTTCTTGTTAGATTTTCCTTCAAGTTGTTAAACTCTTTCGAAGGAACCCACTCTGATACCAATTGAAGAACACAAGCTTATACTAAGAGGGGGGGTGAACAATATAAGACCACTTTTTACTTTTCTTTCCCAATAAATATTATGCAATGTAAATATAGAAATATCAATAGTAGTAATCAAATCAATGCATAAATCACCACACACAATAGAGACACCACAATTTACGTGGTTCACCCAATGTGGGCTACTCCATAGAGAAAATATTTCACTAAAATTTTCTCAATCAATCTCTTGGGAATCCTTTCCCTATTACAATGTTTATGGACCTCTGTCCAAAGGAGACACCAATCCCCTAAATCAAGTTCATGGATCTCTATCCATAGGAGACACCAATCTCCTAATCTCTACTCTGGTTGGTGATCCTCTAGAAGACCTCTGCCTCCACTACCCTTAGCAAATGGAACTCTATCCATAGAAGACACCTATCTTCCCTACTCTGGCTGGAGATATCTATCCTCAACTCTATCACCTCCAAAGCTCTATCTAAAATCTATACTAAACATAGTTCTTCGGTCTAGCACAAATCTATCCTCAATCTCTATCTCTGGTCTAGCACAAACCTATCCTCAAATCTACACCAAAACTCTATCCTCGAATCTGTACTAAACATAGTCCTTCGGTCTAGCACAAATCTATCCTCAATATCTATCCTCAAGCCTTAACTCAAAGCTTGACTCAACTATACTGGATCTGCTCCAAACCTTAACTCAAGGTTTGAACAAATCAATCGATCAACTCTACTCTCAAGTCTTCTCAAAGACTTATCTCAAATATACCTTGTAAGCTTCCACAAAAGCTCACACCAATCTATCCACAAGTCCTCTCTAGAACTTGTCCAAATTTTCTCAATAAGTTCCCACAAGAACTTATCCAAATCTGCTCTCAATCTGTATTGTAAGCTTCCACAAAAGCTTACCCAAATCTATCCACAAGTCTTCTCAAAGACTTACCTCAAATCTTCTCAACAAGTCCACAATAGAACTTGTCCAATCTCATAGAAACATAAAGAGAATTGTTAGAGACTCAATATGCTCTATACTCATCACAATGCTCAATCACTTTTAATCACTCTTTTAGAAACATACAGAGAATTTTTAGAGACTCAATATGCTTCACATTCACCTCAATACTTAATCACTTTCAATCACTCTTTGAGAAACATAAGGAGAATTTTTAGAGACTCAATATGCTTCACATTCACCTCAATTACTTTCTCAAATCAATTCAGAATATAGAATAGTTTATTTTATGGAACTTGAACAATCACTTCACACACAACCACTTGACTAGGCTCAACCAACTCTACTCAACCAATCACTCAATGAAACAATCCTTGCTTGCAATCCCTAGTCCAAGTATATGACCCTTCACTCAAAATATTTCCAACAATGCTTATCAACAAATCTCACATAACAATGATACTCATGTTCTTTTCAAACCCTAGTTCAAGTTCTTCACACAATCAATGGCTTCAACAACAATGCTTATAAGATAAGGTTTAAACAACTCTTTATTCCAGAAAACCTTGAAGCATTAACTCAACACTCTTAATAAGGAAACCCTAATCAAGTCCTTTTCACTCCAAAATTATTTTCCAGAAAACCAATCAATCAACTCAACTATGGAAGAATGTGCTCATACCTTTTTCTTGATGATGAAGGAACCTCAAATATCTGCCACAACCACAAACACTTCTTTGCCAAGCTCAAAGGAGTTAGAAGATACTAAACTCTCTCAAAGATACAATGCAAAATATCAAAACACACATACACCTTATCACTCCATCTTAAAGAAAGCATCCATCAACATATACAAAAAATGATTGACCAAATACACCTTATGATCTCCCAATTAAAACAATATTTAATACCATAAATAATGTCAATACAATCTCCTTTTCAAACTAACTCAATGGCAAGAAGTCCTCTTAAATTTAATCACTCTTCAATTCACTTTTTGATAAATAAAAAATGTCACAATAACTTTATTTAAAAATAAATTTCAACACCTTATTCCTTCATTTAATAAAAAATTAATAATTAAAATAAACACCTTTTCATAACCCCTTATAGCTCCCTAAACCTTATGTTTACACCTTAGGAAATTAAAAAATAATGCAAAATTTATTACCTCCACCTAGGTGAGATTCGAACCCTCGACGCAACTTCTCCCAATGCCCTAGTCGTGGCTCCAACCGCCACATGAGCTAGGCGCTCATTTGGGGAACGAAGAGCACAACGTGCTCTATGTTCTTCCCCCAATGCACCAAAACCAAAAAGGACAATGCATCGCTTCCTCCGATGCCTAAGCACAACACGCCAAAATGCTCTTGTCGTGAATCGAACGTGGACCACTCTGCACCCACATGCTCTCTCCTGACTCTGCCTCCACTAGGCCATGTGCCTTGGTGGATATGAGGGTTTAGCCCTCAATGGTCTTAACACTTTCGTTGGTGCCTTAAGACAAGGATTTGTCTTCTTCTCCGCACGAGTATTCACCACAACACTTGCCACTTTGATTTCTTTCGAATGAAGGATGGATTTTATGCCACTAAGGCATATAGTTTATATACCTATTGCCTCCAATAATTTTGAACGTCGGCGCCTTCGAAATTTGAATAATTAATTTATAAATTATTTAAATTCTTTAGAATTTAAATTTTATAAATTAATTCTTAAACCCCTTTTGGCTTTATTAAAGCCCTCTTTGATTTTACCACTTTGTATAAATAATATTTATTTATAAAATTTAAATTCAATTTGAATTTAAATATTTTATAAAATAAATATTAAAACCTCCTTTAGCTTTTCAAAAAGCTTCCTTGGGTTTTTATGAAAAACCTTTTATTTGCTCATCCATGGTTTTAATAAAAACCCGCCTTCATATGCTTCCACATAATATTAAAAATATTATGAAGCTCTTTTGCCATTAACCTTTGCATTGTTCCTTGACATATTCCTTGACATCAATGACAACTTCGTTCCTTGACATCAATGACAACTTTGACTCAAAATGTCCAACAGATAGTTATTCCTTGAATGGGTATTTATCGGTATGATTGTGAGAGATAGGTTTCCTAGGCACAATATCTTAAAATCAAATGCTTAACTATTTTAAAATAATTCCACTACATTAAAATTATAACATACATGAGCTAAGCTAAATTTAAATTGTGCAAACTAAAGATACATCCAAGTTGTGCATATTGTAATTACCAATTTAACATACATTGCACTAAAATTATTAGCTTGCAGAATGGAATTATAAATTGACATAGATAAAAACTACTTTCAAAGCTTTAAACTAAAATTAATCTACTCCTAATATAAACAAACTCTAAAGAAAAATCAAAGGCTTAAGTGCAAGAGAAAAAGAAAGAAAATAAAAAAATATATACTACCTTGAACTCATTTTCAATCTGATATAATGAGCAATTCAGATTTAAAACCAACACTGGACCAACCAGTAGTTACATAGCCTAAATTCCAAGACAGTGCAATCTTTAGAGGAGAAGCAAACTATGAAATAGATTGAGTGCAAGCACAATCGTCATGCATAGATTGAACACATAAAGCTTTAAAGGCCTTGTATTATAAATATGACCATGGAATACATTTTATTCAAACACTATGGTGAATTATAGGAATAGATCTCAAATAGTATTAGGCTTCGCTCAAAAAATCCGTCCAATTAAAAATAGAAAGGTAAACCAAGCAGAAATGTAAGACTAAGGGGCTAGCTAATGAATGGTTTATATGCTTTAAAACTAACTAGTGAGCTAATATTTATACAAGTTGGTGACTCATAACCTAGTGTTACTTTTACAATAAATCATTATTATATTCATTTTTATGGGGGGTATTGTTAGTCTAAAAATACTACATTGAAGATAGCAAAGATTTTGAGACTTGAACTAGTTTCCCATTTTTGTGAACTAAAAAGAAAAAAAGACTAAGGCAAGTAAGATATCGCGATTTTGTGACATGTTGAAGTTTCACAAGCTCAAAGCTAGAAAAGAGTCGAGGCATAAAAATGTCATGATTTCATAACATGTTGAAGTTTCACGGGCTTAACAGGAGGAGGAAGACTAAGATGCTACAATGTCGTGATTTCATGATATGTCGAAGTTTCACGAGCTCAAAGCAAGGAAAGAGCCAAGGTATCAAAATGTTGCGATTTCATGCCATGTCAAAGTTTCATAGGCTTAAAAAGAGGAGAAAGACTAAGGTTCTACAATATCATGATTTTGTGACATGTCAAAGTTTTGTGAGCTCGAAGAGGATGAAAAGTTCAAGACCTCAAAACATTGTGATTTTATGGCATGACGACATTTTACAAAATAGAGACATAAATAGAAATAGAAGAACATGCCTACAGAGGAACGTATTGAAAACCAATGGCAGATAGTGATTGAAGCATCAAATCTTAAACTCCCACCAATGGTGATTTAATTCTCTAATTGAAGCAATAAGAAGCCATGCAAAACATACTAGTGCCTTTTGCAGCACAATTGTTGTAACTGATTTTGTGTCAGAATTTGTTAGTTGTTAAAAGATGCTTATCGTAGAGTATATATAATAGGGAGCACACCCTAAATAAGGGTTGGCTCTTAAATATTTATAAGACTGGATGTATGTATTCTAGATCTAAGCAATAATATATACTTCTATTGGCTTTTGGTTCATTGTGCGTAAATGTATGTATGAACATTTGATGCTTCTATTTACATTACTAAGTTATACATTGTATTTGTTCTATTATTTGGACTCATGCACGATATAAATAGTATTGTTGGAGTTAAATATTTGATACATGCATGTGTTAGATTAACATCTAAACCACATTAAGGAACTATGATTTCTGCATGAAGGTATAGAAAAAGCTTAGACTATGAATTTATATGCATTTATCTTTGTTGTTGTTTAATATGCACCATGAGAAAATTTATAGTTGCGACTACATTTCCTTTTATTTCAGTAAATCTTTCTTCCATTTTCTCATAAAAACCACCAAGGAAATAGCCTTCTCTGGATATTAGACAGAATCCATCAACACTTAGTTCGTCTACTCAATGTTGGCAAGGTCATGGACGCAATAGGTTGATTTTGCACCAATAGTTTTTGGCACGCTCGGTGGGACCAAAATACCATAGTGTTTTATAAGTTTTTGTGTTTGTCTTTATTCTTTTTAGATATAAATCAATCACCTGGTGACTTTTTCTGAAGGCATGGACCCAAAAAATACCTTATCTATTTATCTGGTTGAAAATCATAAATGTTTACATATATGATAACCATATCTAAAGCAAGAAATCCAAAGAGCCAGTTGAGTTCTTCAAGTTACATCTTGGTAGTCTTAGGGTTCATCCAATTTATCTACTAGATCAAACCCACCTACTACCAATATTATCACCCTTGTACTTTTTGTTTTGCCCAACCCCATTATTGGTATATATTCAAGTACAACTATTAGTAGTTCTATAGTACAGGAAAACACAATAGCTACAATAGTTTCTCCTCCTCCAGCTTATTTCACATGGAATCACATGGGTTCATCGAACCTGATGGCTCATAATTTGATCCCTGCTATGGCTTTTAAAGTGTTGCCTTCATACGATGGGATAGACAAGATGATTATGAGAATTGTTTAGATGTTGCCTATTTGGAAGCCATATACAACATCATTCAGGAAGATGTAATGATCAGATTATTGGTCATTTTCCTAAAAGGAAGAATGCTCTATTGATACAGAGCATTTCCTATTCAGTCTATGACAAGTTGGGTTGAACTCATTGGAAAGTTGGTAGATGAATTTAATCAACATGCAGATTGTTTCTCCTTGCTTAGTCAATTTATCATCATTCAGAAGTATCCTCAAGAAGAAATAGTTGATTTCAATATCTAATTTAGTTGCACTTGGAAAAGGGTGCTTGATGGATTGAGACCAACCATTGAACAAGTTGTGTATTATTATTTTAGAGCTTTTGACTCTAATATTATTTTGATAATGCAACAATCTCGGGTATTCACCTTCCCTGATATTTTTTAGGAAGCATCTACAGCAGAGAAAAACCTCATTACCATTGGAAGGTTTCCACCAAAAGTGGTGATGCCAATTTTTCTAGATATTCCCCAAGCTTTTAGTGCTAGCTCCTCAAGTTCTCATTATCTAAGCATTGACCTTCCAAAATGGAGTGGACAACCATCTATTCTAGAAATACAAATACCTCAAAATTTTCTAGCATTACCTCATATTCCTACAGTTCCTACATTACCTGCACCACCTGTTTAGTTAGCTCAATAATCTCAGCTTTTCGTCTTACTAGACATGCAATCGAAAATGAAGAGTTTGACTGATGAGATCACATAAAGGAAAATAAGGGAATATGAAATAATTTTTCAACCAAGAATATTTTCCCAAGTAACGAGATACATAACTTCGTCAAGTAATAAGGGTCAGGAGAGGTCGAGTGTAGTTTATGCAAATGATGATAAAGAATATGTAGCTCCTTCTACAAATTATAATTATCGGTGCTCTACATGCAATGACCCACATGGGGAAATTTCATGTATGATCCATTAGCACTATGTACAAAAGGTAGCTATTTAAAAAGCAATTTTTTTAAAAAAAAGGACACATGAGCATGATCAGAGAAACAAACCATAATTTCATGATGCCTTCAGTTGAACAAGTTACAGTCCTAACAATATAAGGTAAAAAACCTCTACAAGTAGATCCTCAGGAAATTTGGCCTCTAATTTTTCCCTCAGTCCCTAAGGCTCTACCTAAAAGGGATATCTCCTATGAAAAGAAATCTCAAGTTCCTACCCATAGCACTGGGTTAGAAGTACATAAAGATTCTATCTCACAAAAGGAGACCGAAACTCAAGAACAGGCTGAGGAGAGGTTAATATTTCCTTCTTTGACTAAAATATAGAGATTAGAAGCAACTTAGGGATACAGAAGCATTTATGATACCTTTTATAAGAAAAATAGAGGAATGTTGACTCATATTCTTTTAACATAGTAGAATAGATGAAGACGACTCCCTTGAAAGCAAGCATGTATGAAGCCCTACAGTTTTTTGGTCAAATTGATCTCTTGCAGGAATATTTAAGGTCAATAAAAAAATAAAGGTAGGAACCCATCCTACTAAAATATAGTTTATATGAACCTAATATCTACTACTGGAAAAAATAGACCACCCCCTTTTATCTATCTCTTCAAATAGAAGGGTGGATTGTACATAATTGTATGATATGTTGAGCAAGGTGCAGCAGGAGTATTGTCATTGTTGTCAACACAGTCAGTTAGATCTAATGATGCAGTGGAAAGGCAGTTCAAAAGCCACTCAGGTGCAGAGGACAGGAGTTCTAAGGTTAGTCAGAATATGGACAGTGAGTTTCCAAGAAGACCATAGTGGGCCTTTTGCAAAAATATCAAGAAAAAGACAAGTAAGAAAACTGTCGCGATATCGCGACATGTTTTCTATCGCGATTTCACGACATATTGGAGGAGAGAGAAAGTACAAAGAAAAATGTCACGATTTTGCGACATACTGGAGGAGAGAGAAACAGTAGAGAAAACTGTCACGATTTCACGACAAGTTGGCAGAGAAAAAGAGTAAGTTGGAAAAGTGTCACGATTTCGTGACATGTCACATTTTCGCGACTTGACGAGAGCAGGAAGGCAGAGAAGGAAAAGTGTCGCGATTTCACGACATATCGCAAGGAAGGTTGTACGGACAAAAAAGTGTCACGATTTCATGACATGTTGCAGGAGAAAGAGTCCGAAAGAAAAAGTGTCACGATTTCACGACGTGCTGCAGAAGGGAGAGTCTGAAGTGTGAACTGTCACGATTTCATGACAAGTTCGAGGAGAGAGAAAGTAAAATGAGAACTGTCATGATTTTGCGACATGCTGTAGAGTTCGAAGTGAGAACTGTCATGATTTCGTGACATGCTGTAGAACTCCAAGTGAGAACTATCACGATTTCGCGACATGCAGTAAAGGAAAGTGTTCGAAATAAGAAATGTCATGATTTCGCGACAGGTTGTGGAGAAAGCGTACGGATGCAAAAAGTGTCACGATTTCATGACAGGATGAAGGGAAAGCATACGGAAGTAGAAGTGTCACGATTTCATGACAGAAACAGAAAGCAGGTCTTCAATAGGAGAAGTGTCACGATTTCATGACAAAAGTAGAGAGGAAGGCTATGAAGACAGAAATGTCACGATTTCATGACAAAAGCGAAGACGAAGTCTATGAAGGCAGAAGTGTCACGATATCATGACAGAAAGAAAGACAAAGGCTTCAAAGATAGAAGTGTCGTGATATCACGACAGAAAGAAAGTCAGAGGCTACAAAGGGAGAAGTGTCACGATTTCGTGACAAATGCAGAATAGAAGACTTCGAAGACAGAAGTGTCATGATATCATGACAAAGAGCTAAAGATGAAGTTTACAGAGGGAGAAGTGTCGCGATATCATGACAAAAGTTAAGGCGAAGCACACGAAGGAAGAAGTGTCACGATATCGCGACAAAAGCCAAAAGAAAGTGTACGGAGGCAAAAGTGTCGCGATATCGCGACATGTTGTATTTTCGTGACAAAAGCTACAGAAGAGTTACAGAGGCAGTGAAGCCGACAAAGTCAAATATTAGCCAACGAAGATTAGGGCTTGCAGTCGACGAAGTCTAGGGTTTTGCAGTCGACTAAGATTAGGGTTACAACCGATGAAGAATTAAGTTTTTTGATCTTGAAAATGTGATTATAAAAGGAAGGCTAGTTTGATGAGTTAGGTGTGTTGTGAAGTGCGACGTTCGAAGATAGTATGCAGAGAGCAAAATTTGATTGAAGTGCGTAGAGTGAGCGAGTCATGTCAAATCAAGCTAAGTGCGAAGTAAGAGCGCACAGAGAGCAGAGAGCGTAGAAGGCAGAGACGATCGTTCGGCTGTAACGGCACAGACTGTGCGAAGTGTGTATACAAAGAAAGAAGAGTGTGCAAGAGTGCACAAAAGGCTAAGTCGATCATAGAACTCGGCTACAACAGTACAGCAGATGCGAGTGTCTTGCGAACTATAAGTTCTAGACCAGTCAGGGTCTTGTGAAAGCAAAGGTATTTTTTTGTAACATTTATAGATTCAAAATTGCAGTCCAAGTTATTGCTTGGCATCTGGAGTTGGTGCTCCTTTCTGTTGGTGCAGATAAATCAGGGGTTGGTGCTCCTTCCAGTTGGTGCTGGTAAATCAGGGGTTGGTGCTCCTTTCTGTTGGTGCAGATAAATCAGGAGTTGGTGCTCCTTCCAGTAGGTGCTGGTAAATTTGCTATAAAATTGATTGCTTTGCTAAGGCTGGATTTGGATGGGAGTCCAAGCAGTCAATTTTTGAGGAGTAGCCACATTGGTGAACCTCGTTAAAATCTTGTGTTGTGTGATGCTCTCTTGTTATAATTGCTATATCTATTTTTAAGTTTGCATTACTTCAGCATTAAGAATTATAGATTTAAGATTTTAATTAGCTACACTGATTCACCCCCCCTCTCAGTGCCATTGTAAGTTTAACAATTGGTATCAGAGCCAAGTACCTGTTCAAGCTTAACCGACTAGGGTGATCTTGGATTTAACACAATGGCAGGCGGTGAAGGCTTCTCATCAAATAGAGCACCAGTGTTTGACGGATCTAATTATGCTTACTGGAAAGTCAAGATGCAGGTATATCTCTGTGCTTTGGGATACGATATCTAGGATTCAGTACGTAGTGGATACACAGATCCCATCACTGCTCCAAAAGAGGCTAAAGAAAAGAAACTATATGAAAATAACTCAAAAGCAAAGAATGCTATCATGAGTGGACTAGTAGACAGTGAATTGGCAAAAGTCATAAACTATAAAATGGCAAAAGAAATCTGGGACAAACTAAAGAGCATTCATGAAGGAGACCATAAGATCAAGGAAGCCAAGTTACAAATTCATCGAGCTCAGTTCGAAGCTTTAAGGATGAACGACAATGAGAACGTAGAGGGATACATGTTGAGAGTTAATGAAGTCACAAATGCAATGAGAGGACTCGGCGATGACATAAGTGACTCTGCTATCGTGAAAAAGGTATTAAGATCTCTTCTACATAGATTTGATTCTAAAGTCTCAGCGATAGAAGAAGCAAAAAATCTAAATTTCTTTAGTATGGATGAGTTGCATGGTTCTTTGACTGCTTATGAGATGAGAATAGGAAGAGCTAAACCCACAGACCGAGAAGCGGCCTTCAAAGCCATTAAAAATAAAAATGCAAAACAAGAAACTGAGGAAGAAGAGACATCAGATGAAGAAGAAGCAAACTTCATTAGAAAACTAAAAAAGGGAAAAGAAAAATACAGAGGAAAGCTACCGTTTAAATGTTTCAACTGTGGAGGTGTCGGGCATTTTGCGACTAAATGTCCTCTGAATGAGAAGAACAAAAATGATGAAGGATCACACCAAGAGAGAAGTGATTGGAAGAAGAAAACAAACTTTAGAAAAGGCAACTTCAAAAAGAAAAGTTTCATCTCAAGGAATGCCAGTTCATCTGAAGACAACTCGAGTGAGGATTCTGAAGAAGAAACAGGTGAAGCTCTTTTCATGGCTTTTGAAGAAGAAGAATCAGAAAAATCAGGAGTAAACTGTGAGGTTTGTGGTAAAAAAATTGAGGCTGAGGTTGATCTAGAAGGTGAGTTGACCTCTGCACTTGAAGAATGGAAAATAGAGAAGAAAAGGAATAAGAAACTTTCAAAGAGGCTTGAGGATGCAAACGACATCATAACTAGTTTGAAAGTACAGACAGAAGAATACAAGAAGATAACCGAAGAGCTTGAAATTCAGATTACCATGAAAATAGATGTATGCTGCAAACTAGAAGAAGAGAATGTTAGTTTACGGATGCAGATAGCAGAGTTGGAGCATAAAATTAGTTGTCATCACAAACGCGAAGAAAGCTCTATGAAATTGGATAAGATTTTAAATGACCAAAGACCTACAGGCACCAAATTTGGTGCGGGCTTCGTCGAAGGAGAATCTTCAAATGGTTCTAAGGCCAGAAATGTAGAACCTATAAAAATTGAAGATAAGAAACAGGTTGATAAAGGTAAAACGACTCATGCAAAAGAAGACGATAATGCCATGCACAAAAAGAATATTGATAATGATGGATTCACCAAGGTCACGCATCAAAGAAAGAGAAGATTCATGGCCCCTACGACAACATGGCAAAGACCATCACCCAGGTTCAATTATCCTTTTTTTGGTTTTTGTTTTAAATGCAATGGTTATGGTCATAAGATTGCAGACTACAAATACAATGTAGGACCAAGAAAATTCACAAGTAGAAATGCTTTTTCACCTCTGATGAATTATACAGTAGAATGCTTTAACTGTCATAATTTTGGACACATTGCAAGAAATTATCGAAGTGCTTTTACTTCAAATCGTTTTCAGGAAAGAAAATTCCAACCAAATAGGATGAAACAAAATAGAAAATTTCTTGAAAAACATGCACGAGATACTGAAAAAGGAAAATCAAAATTAGAGCCCAATATGGTAGTCAAAACAGAATGGAAATAGAAAGAGCAACTTAAGGAATCCCTGATAGTACAAACAACTTTCAAAGCATAGAATAAATTTGTACCATGGATACTTGACAGTGGATGCTCAAGCCATATGACAGGTGATAAACAAAAATTTGAAAAGTTTCAAAAATATGAAGGTGGTTCAGTTAAGTTTGGGAATAATGATGGAGCTCAGATAGTAGGGAAAGGTTCAGTTAAGATTATCAACGAAAAAATCAAGTCAGAAGAAGTATTGTTCGTGGATGGTCTGAAACATAACTTGTTGAGTGTCAGTCAAATCTGTGACAAAGGACATGAAGTAGTTTTTAAGAAGCAAGGTTGTGAAGTTAGAAAAACAAACAGTGGAAAATTGATAGCAACTAGGTCAAGGACTGCTGGCAACCTGTACACGCTTTCAGAGAACTCAGAGGGAGCCTGTTTCATTGGTCAGGAAGAACAAAATTGGTTGTGGCACAAGAGGCTCGGTCATATCAGCTTTGATAATCTGGTGAAAATCAGCTCAAAAGGGGCAGTGAGAGATATTCCCACTATCAGCAAACCTTCAAACAACATTTGTGCTTCATGTCAGAAGGGGAAGCAAACTAGAGTCACATTCAAAGCAAAAGAGTACAATACAAGCAAACCATTGGAACTAATACATACTGATTTATGTGGACCTATGAGAACGCAAAGCATAAATGGTGACAAATACTTTATGCTGTGTATTGATGACTATTCCAGAATGACATGGGTATACTTCTTGAAGCAAAAAATAGAAGCCTTTGAAATGTTCAAGTATTTCAAACACCACGTTGAGAATGAAACAGGAAAGAGGATCAAAAACTTAAGATCGGATAGAGGAGGAGAATTCATTTCAGATGAATTTATAGAGTACTGTGATAAATATGGCATTAGGAGACAATTTTCAATAGCCAGGACACCTCAGAAAAAATGGTGTGGTAGAAAGAAAAAATAGGACTGTACAGGAAATGGCCCAGACTATGTTAACTGAGAGCAGAGTAGCAGATAGATTTTGGAAAGAAGCAGTCTATATTGTTGTGTACATTCAAAATAGGTACATGCTGAGAACTCATGAAAACAAAACTCCTTATGAGTTGTGGTTCTGTAGAAAGGCAACAACAAAACATCTCAGAGTTTTTGGTTGTAAGTGTTACATCAAAAGAACTGAAGATAATCTTGGTAAATTTGAAGATAGAGCAGATGAAGGTATCTTTGTTGGCTATTCACCATCAAGCAAAGCCTACAAATGCTACAACAAAAGGCTAAGGAAAATTGTGGACAGTGCCAGTGTTACATTTGATGAAGGTAAGGAACGAGTAGTTAGCAATGAAGAAAACTACCCAATTTATGAAGAAGTTATTGAAGGAGATGAGGAAGACAAAACTGAACAGAATCAAAAGAGTGTCTCAGATGATTTAAGTTATGATTCAGAAGAGGAAGAAAATAAGAGATTCAAAATAGGAAGCTGATAAAAAAACCATCCTAGAGAGCAAATAATTGGAGACCCCATAGCTGGTGTGCAAACAAGAAGAAAAGTAGTAAGTAATTACTCTCTTTTATCCAGCATTGAGCCCAAAAATATTGATGAAGCAAGCAAATATGAAAGTTGGATGAAGGCTATAGATGAAGAATTAGATCAGATTGAGAAAAATAAAACTTGGGAGTTGGTACCTAGACCTGCAAACAAAAATGTAATCGGTACTAAATGGATTTTTTGAAACAAACTGAATGAAGACGGACAGGTAATCAGAAATAAAGCAAGATTGGTATGTAAAGGTTATGCTCAAGTAGAAGGTATTGATTTTGAGGAAACTTTTGCACCTGTAGCAAGACTTGAGGCAATTAGAATGTTCTTGGCCTTAGCAGTTTACAAAAATTTCAAAGTTTATCAGATGGATGTAAAATCAGCTTTTCTAAATGGGAAACTTGAAGAAGAGGTTTATATTGAGCAGCCAGATGGCTTTCAACTTGGTGATGATCCCAACTTGGTTTGCAAGTTGAAGAAAGCTTTATATGGATTAAAACAGGCACCTCGAGCATGGTATGCAAGGCTAGACAACTATCTCACTCATCAAGGGTTTAAGAAAGGTATGGTGGACAACAATTTGTATGTCAAAATAGAAAATGGACATCTTATTGTTCTTGTTGTATATGTAGATGATATCATATTTGGCAGCGGCAAAGATGAGTCATGCAGAGACTTAGCAGATAAGATGCAGAAAGAATTTGAAATGTCTATGATTGGTGAACTGTCTTACTTTCTTGGGTTACAAGTTAATCAGAATGAGAAAGGCATATTTATTTCCCAAATCAAGTATGTGAAAGAGATGTTAAAAAGGTTCACAATGGAGGATTGTAAGCCAGTGAGCACTCCCATGACGACAGGCTGCAAGTTGAGCAAGGATGACAAATCTCCACTTGTTGATCAAACCACATATAGATCTATGATTGGGAGCTTACTGTACCTGACAGCTACCAGACCAGATATTTTGCAGGCAGTTTGCATGGTCGCTTGTTTTCAGGCTAATCCCAAGGAGACTCACGTGACAGCGGTAAAGAGGATTTTTCGGTACCTCAAGGGTACTATGGAGTATGGGTTATGGTATCCGAAAGGCAAGGACTTCACTCTCATTTCATATTCAGATGCATATTGGGCAGGATGTGTCGATGACAGAAAGAGTACCAGTGGAGGTGCATTCTATCTTGGAGACAGGTTGGTCGCATGGCACAGTAAGAAACAAGAGTCAGTTTCTTTATCAACAGCAGAGGCAGAATATATTGCAGCAACAACATGTTGTACACAGGTTTTGTGGATGAAACAAACTCTAAAAGATCTTGGTATTAACTTCAGTGAGCCAATATCAGTTAAGTGTGACAACACCAGTGCAATTAACATCTCTAAGAATCCAAGTAATGCATTCACGGACAAAACACATTGCTATCAGATATCATTTTTTAAAAGAGAAAGTTGTTGAAGGTGAGGTTAAGCTAGATTTTGTTCCAACTATAGAACAAGTAGCAGATATTTTCACAAAACCATTGCCCAAGGAAGTGTTTGAGTATCTTCGAAACAAATTGGGAGTGGTCCCACTTCCCAAGAATTGACTAGCTATAGGGATCACTTTCTCAGGGGGAGCATTTGAGTATTTGATTATTCTGTTGCTCATAATCATAATTTGTGCTAAGTGCAACAAATTGTGCCTGAGAATGTTGTGCATGGACTCAAGGGGAGTCTGCAGTAGCCCTTTGGTATTATTGACAAAGGGGGAGAAGAATTACAGGAAATTACACATGTGTTGCCAACAATTCCAAAGGGGGAGATTGTTGAGCAAGGTGCAACAGGAGTATTGTCATTGTTGTCAACACAGTCAGTTAGATCTAATGATGCAGTGGAAAGGCAGTTCAAAAGCCATTCAGGTGCAGAGGATAGGAGTTCTAAGGTTAGTCAGAGTATGGACAGTGAGTTTCCAAGAAGACCATAGTGGGCCTTTTGCAAAAATATCAAGAAAAAGACAAGTAAGAAAACTGTCGCGATATCGCGACATGTTTTCTGTCATGATTTCATGACATATTGGAGGAGAGAGAAAGTGCAAAGAAAAATGTCACGATTTCGCGACACATCGGAGGAGAGAGAAACAACAGAGAAAACTGTCACGATTTCGTGACAAGTTGGCAGAGAAAAAGAGTAAGTTGGAAAAGTGTCGTGATTTCACGACATGTCACATTTTTGCGACTTGACGAGAGCAGGAAGGCATAGAAGGAAAAGTGTCACGATTTCGCGACATATCGCAAGGAAGGTTGTACGGACGAAAAAGTGTCACGATTTCGTGACATGTTGTAGGAGAAAGAGTCCGAAAGAAAAAGTGTCACGATTTCGCGACATGCTGTAGAAGGGAGAGTCTGAAGTGTGAACTGTCATGATTTCATGACAAGTTTGAGGAGAGAGAAAGTAAAATGAGAACTGTCATGATTTCGTGACATGCTGTAGAGTTCGAAGTGAGAACTATCATGATTTCATGACATGCTTCAGAACTCCAAGTGAGAACTATCATGATTTCGTGACATGCAGTAAAGGAAAGTGTTCGAAATAAGAAATGTCATGATTTTATGACAGGTTGTGGAGAAAGCGTACGGATGCTAAAGTGTCATGATTTTGCGACAGGATGAAGGGAAAGCGTTCGAATGTAGAAGTGTCACGATTTCACGACAGAAACAGAAAGCAGGTCTTCAATAGGAGAAGTGTCATGATTTTGTGACAAAAGCAGAGAGGAAGGCTATGAAGATAGAAATGTCATGATTTCATGACAAAAGTGAAGACGAAGTCTATGAAGGCAGAAGTGTCACGATATCGCGATAGAAAGAAAGACAAAGGCTTCAAAGATAGAAGTGTCATGATATCGTGACAGAAAGAAAGTCAGAGGCTACAAAGGGAGAAGTGTCACGATTTCGCGACAAATGCAGAATAGAAGACTTCGAAGATAGAAGTGTCGCGATATCGTGACAAAGAGCTAAAGATGAAGTTTACAGAGGGAGAAGTGTCACGATATCACGACAAAAGTTAAGGCGAAGCATACGAAGGAAGAAGTGTCACGATATCATGACAAAAGCCAAAAGAAAGTGTACGAAGGCAAAAGTGTCATGATATCGCGACATGTATTTTCACGGCAAAAGCTACAGAAGAGTTACAGAGGCAGTGAAGCCAACAAAGTCAAATATTAGCCGACGAAGATTAGGGCTTGCAGTACGAAGTCTAGGGTTTTGTAGTCGACTAAGATTAGGGTTACAACCGACGAAGAATTAAGTTTTTTGATCTTGAAAATGTGATTATAAAAGGAAGGCTGGTTTGATGAGTTAGGTGTGTTGTGAAGTGCGACGTTCAGAGATAGTACGCAGAGAGCGAAATTGGATTGAAGTGCACAGAGTGAGCGAGTCGTGTCAAATCAAGCTAAGTGTGAAGTAAGAGCACACAGAGAGTAGAGAGCACAGAAGGCAGAGACGATCATTCAGCTGTAACGACGCGAGACTGTGCAAAGTGTGTATACAAAGAAAGAAGAGTGTGCAAGAGTGCACAAAAGGCTAAGTCGATCATAGAACTCGGTTGCAGCAGTACAACAGATGCGAGTGTCTTGTGAACTGTAAGTTCTAGACCAGTCAGGGTCTTGTGAAAGCAAAGGTATTTTTTTGTAACATTTATAGATTCAGAATTGTAGTCCAAGTTGCTGCTTGGCATCTAGAGTTGGTGCTCCTTTTTTTGGAGCAATAAATCGGGGGTTGGTGCTCCTTCTAGTTGGTGCTGGTAAATCAGGGGTTGGTGCTCCTTTCTGTTGGTGTAGATAAATCAGGAGTTGGTGCTCCTTCCAGTAGGTGCTGGTAAATTTGCTATAAAATTGATTGCTTTGCTAAGGCTGGATTTGGATGGGAGTCCAAGCAGTCAATTTTTGAGGAGTAGCCACATTGGTGAACCTCGTTAAAATCTTGTGTTGTGTGATGCTCTCTTGTTATAATTGCTATATCTATTTTTAAGTTTGCATTACTTTAGCATTAAGAATTACAGATTTAAGATTTTAATTAGCTACACTGATTCACCCCCCCTCTCAATGCCATTGTAAGTTTAACATGATATACTTAGGTGCTGCTACCACAGTAATACCAAAAGCAGTGTGTGACATTATGGGAATAAATTACACTAGAAGAAACCTAGGATTTCTATAGTTGGATGGCACTCCAATCAAGACTATAGGGGTAATCAAAGACATCCCTATAAAGCTTCATAGAATACCTCAAATTATAGTCATACAAGAAGTGGTAGTATTGGATTTAGCACCATACTTCGACATGTGTTTATCCAGGGAGTTCACAATCAAGATAAGAGTATATCTATCTTTAGACTACTCATATTTGGACATACATTTTAAAGGTAGAAGGATCACGATATTTAATGATAAACCATCTACCTTTCACATAAAAAATATAGAAGATATCGGTACTGTATGTATGATGACAGAAGAAATGGATGACCTCGATCTAATGGAAGAGACCTTGGAGAAGCTTCAAACTGAAAACCAATTCTCTCTGAAGAATTTCAATGCCATGGTAGAAATTGATATGGGAAGTTATTCCATTGTAAAATTAAAAAAAAACAAGCGGCTCCTGCTCCCAAAGAAGATAAGCCTACCAGTCAACTCTGGAATCTTTTCTTTGATGGGTCTAGATGCAAGAATGGATTTGGTGCTAGTATAGTCTTAATCTACCCCAAAGGCAAAGAGAGAATTTTATCTTATAGGTTGATGTGTATTTTCACTAATAATACATCTAAGTATGAAGCACTTTGTCTGGGTGGGTCTGAAAAATATTGAAAAACTAGGAGTTAAGCAGTTACAAATTTATGGATATTCAAAACTCATCGTGAATCAAATTACAAAAAAATGTACAAGTAAATAGAATTACCTAAATGTATACATAAATAAGTTGTGGGATATTTTATAAGCCTTCAAGGCTCTAAACATTAAGTCTATCCCTAGAGAGCAAAAAACCCAGGTTGATTTGTTGGTATCTATATGAGCAAACTTCTGCCCCATCAACAATATCATTCAGAAGTCCAAGACAGTGAGACTCATATATAGACCCTCTATGCCAAATAAAATTATGTTTTGGCAATTTTTTTAAAATGATGAACAAATATTAGATTTTTTAATCTATGAAATGTATTGCTCAAGCGATACAATGCTAGAGGATGAAGAAGAAGGACTAATTCAATTGAAGAATAATCACATCCCAAAAGGACTGATCACCCTTGAGAGTCTTTTTGACAACAATGACAGAGTAGTAGGCCATAAAATAAAGGTTGATAAACGTCGGTATGAATAAGTTCAACTAGAACAAAGAAAAGTGATCAAATTTGGAGTTAATTGTATAGAGGAAGAGTTAAATCAAATCAGAGAATTGTGCAAGAAATTTCTAGACATTATTGTTGGGGTGTACAGTGATCTCAAAGTGTATAAGAAAGAGACTATACATCATACGATCAAGTTGGAGGAAGATGCTAAACCTTTCAAGCAAAATCAAAGGCCTGTGAACCCAAACATAGAAGCATTGATGAAGTAAGAGTTGTTAAAACTCCTTCAAGCTAAGATAGTGTACCCTATTAAATACTCTACATGGGTATCTAGTCTAGTCCTAGTTAGGAAGAAAAATGGGGACATTAGATTATGCATTGAATTCAGGAATTTGAACAAGGCTTCACTCAAGGATCATTATCCACATCCACAGATAGACCAAATTTTACATACAGTAGCAGTAGCAGAGAAATTCTCCTTATTGGATGGTTTCTCTGGTTACAATTAGGTATTGGTTAGGGATGAATATCAATACAAAACTACCTTCACCACCAAGTGGAGAATATTCACCTATCAAAGGTGCCTTTCGAGTTATCCAATGCAAAAGAAACCTTACAAAGGGTAATGGATGTGGCCTTCGAAGAACTTGCTAATAAGGTCATAATAATTTACTTAGATGATATGATAGTTTTTTCTCACCATAAATAATATCATATAGAACATCTTGAGAGGGTATATGAAAAATGCAAAGAATTTGGGATATCTTTGAACCCAAATAAATCCATACTTGTTGTAGAATAAGGCATTCTACTTGGTCATGTCATATCAAAAGTTGGATTGGCCATAGATCTTGATAGAGTAAAAGCACTTTTGGAACTCCCCTTTCCAATGAAAAATAAATACTTGCAATATTTCTTGGGATAGATAAATTTTGTATGCAAATTTATTGCATATTTTACACAAATTGTCAAACCAATGATAGAAATGCTAATGAAGGATGCTCTGTTCAAATATATAGATCCAAGGAAATATACCTTCAAAAATATAAAAGAGTAAATAACTCAAGAATCTATGCTTTTTAACTCTGATTACTCCAAAAAATTCATCTTATATGTTTCTAGGGAACAAGAAAGCTATGCTACGATTCTCACCTAGAAGGAAGCTGACAATGAAGAAAGACATGTAGTTTTTCTAAGCGCCACCATGCATGATCATGAGGAAAGATATAATTTTATTGAGAAACAAGTATATACTATCATGAAGTCTTTAAATAAGTTCAAGCACTTCCTGTCACAAAGCAGAATCATTGTCTATGTGATTCATATTAATTTTAGGAATTTTATTATAAAAAGAGAACTTGGTGAAATTAGAGTTGGTTGGGTGACAAAGATACAAGAATATGATGAAAGATACACCCAAAAAAAATATTAAGGGGCAGGTCCCTATGCCAAGAGTTGGATAATTAGGCTTCGAATGATCATGTGGCCCACCAAAGCATAATTTTGAATGCAAAATCAGATCAAAATCTAGAGAATACTGACTAGATTTATGACCTCATGGAGTATTTATAGACTGGAAGATGTCCTGATAATCTGAATGCTTCACAGATAAGAAGGTACAAAACCCAAGCAGTGAGATACACCCTTTTATTATAAGGGTTATACAGGAAAAATATAGATGGTATACTGCTGAAATGCATAAGGGAAGATAAAAAATAAAGGGTGTTGAAAGAATTTCATGGAGGCTTGTCTAGGGGACACTATTTACGAAGAACTACTGCATTAAAATACTCAGAGCAGTTTTCTATTGGTCTTATATTTTATCTTATACTTCAAAGTAAACATGAGTTTTGAGGAATTCCAGAGAAATATAGGGAGGAACAAAAATACTCCTATGTCTCTAAAATATATCCAATTTGAAGAGCCCTTCCAATAGTGACGGTTAGATTTTATTGGGGTAATAGAGCCAAATTCATCAGCTGGCCACAAGTATATACTTACTACCACATATTATTTTACCAAGTGGGTTGAATCAATTCCCACTAAGAAAGCTAATCAATAAGTTGTGATTGATTTTCTAGAAAGCTTGATTACAAGGTTTGATATTCTAGATTTACTGGTTATAGATTACATATCAGTATTCATTGGCACTAAGATGATTGAATTTATAGGAAGATACGGTATGTACTTGAAGACCTCCTCCAACTACTACCCATAAGGGAATGGCCTAGCAAAATCTACAAATAAAAATCTTCTCAGAATTCTGAAGAGAACTCTGAAAGATAACAAAAGGAGTTGGCACTCATTGATAAACCAAGCACTATGGGCTGATAGGATTTAAATTAAGAAATCCATTGATACATCGTCCTATTCCTTGGTCTATGGCAAAGAGGCTATTTTGCCCATACATATGGAGATACCAGCTTTAAAGTTGCTCAATCAGATTGATATCGAAGGAAGTCAACCAATGGAGGCTAGGTTGATGCAACTCTTACAACTAGAAGAATAGAGAAAGCAGGCTTATAATAACCACCAGAAACATGTGAATGACACAAAAGTGTAGTTCGATAAAAAGACTACCTTCAAAAATTTAAATTTGGGGACTCATTTTTAAAATGGAATGAGAGAAAGGCCAAGCCAAGGAAACACTAGAAATTCAATGCCTTTTGGGAGGGTCTGTTTGAGATAATTTTTGAGAAGCAATTTAATTCATTTTAGCTAAAATATTAGTGAGGTGTAATTCAACCCATAACAATGAATGCTTTTCACTTAAAACTCTACTTTGAATAAATAGAGAGAATTTCCTATAAATATTATGCATGTTATATAGTATTTTGTAAATATTTCAAATTTTTTGGCTTGTAACAATTTTTGTCACCATTTCACAACCATCCAAGGTCAACTAGAAAAAGGACAAAATAAAAAAAATGGGGAAAAGCACTATCTTGTCGATATGTAACGATTAAAATTCAAAATTTACCATGTAGTTGTAGGCCCAAACTGGCCATATCCTTAAAAGGCATTGAAAATTTTATTCTAAGGTATGAAGTTTCCATTCTGCATATTTCCTAGTGTATTTTGGAGCGGATCCGCAACAAGAGTTTCCTAATCTACTCAAAACTTAGTGCATTTTTGCCTTGAGCAAATTAATACCATTTCTCTCAATTTATAGTGTATTTGGGAGTGGATTCCAGACGAGTCTTGATTCTACAAAAGTTTTGGGTGATGATGACATTAGTGCAAGAAGAAGTGTGGAATAACGATTGTGTGTACTTTTTTGCATGCTCCAAGCGGCTAAGTGTCGGTAAGATCAATTCCACTGAGTCTCAAGAGTATTTTGGTGCGGATTGGTGACATAAATGCAAAAATCACTACATTGGGTGTGGAATGGCGACAAGGAGTATTTTACAACTCCAGAGCAGAATGACGAAAAGGAGTATTTTATAACAAATTCGGAACAGAATGGTGACAAAGTCAGTTTTACATTGCAAAGGGTGCAGATTGGTGATGGTCTTATTTGCACTAGCTTCGGTGTGGATTGGTGATTTTGCATTTTGAAAAAGGCAATGATGACATCAACATACTCTTTGGTGTGGATTGCATTATGTTTGGAGCCAAAGGAAAGAAAAGGAAATATGATAAGTGGATTGATAGTGGAATGCATCATGATCGCTCTTTAACGCATTTTATACCGAAATTCGGTTTTGCATAATTGAAGCCACAAAAGATGACATAAGAAATTAAAAAGTGTGGAATGGTGCTTTCTTATTTTCCCACCAATTTACAAAGTGTTTTCAAGTTTTAATCATAGTTGTTTATGATGAAGATCAACGGTCGAGAGTTTGCTAACATCGTTGAAATTTTTAAGAGCAATTTCTCATTGGATCAAAGTGCAGTCAGTTGGAGGGCAGGAAGACGAAGCGTCAAAGTATTTCAAGAACAAAAATAAGAACTAGAAGAAGTTTTAAATCTATGATGGAGGGGGCTTCCAAGAATAATTCATGGATTAGATGTGGTCTCTAACGGCCTGAATACCAATTGCCATCAACGAACCAGCAAGTTGCAGAGAGCCAAGCTGCCATGGCAGATTACTCATAGTGGATTTCCCAGAGATCATAAACTAGTAAGATAATGCTAGTAAAACTCTCTACTGAGTTGTAAATATGTAATATTTGTAATGTCTCCTTAATATTATTTCATTTAGAAAACTATAAATAGAGGTCGAACCCTCATTTTCAAAGGTTAGCTCTAGTGCATTTGCTTACCCTACTGTAAATATTCCTGTGAGCTAATGGAAGGAGCATTACTCTAATTTTTAACTCAAATTTATCATCTTCATCATCTTGTGTAAGAGGTTCAAAGCCTTGAGCTACATTTCTGTTAATACTTTAATGGTTAGTTCATTCCAACTTATTGGATTACTAGTTGTGAGAGTAGTTGAAATTTGTTCATGGTTAGATCTATGTTGTTAGAAAGTTTATTTGTATTAAATCTAACTATTGGTCTATTCTGCTAATTTGGATTATCAATATTAGATGTTGGAATTACTTTTTGTAATAGATCTTTGTTTATGTTTTAATGTATGAAGATTTCATGGCTTTGGGTATTGCTAATCTTAAATGATGGGACACTAGAAATAGCTTGTGGGAGCATTTTTCTATAGTTTCCTATGTTGTTAGCCTATTTGGCCACTATTTTTTATAATAACTCTAACCCTATACCTTTTCTAACTCTTATCTCAAAACCCTATTTGAGATTTAATTGTGTCAACACCATTTTAAGTTGACAAGGAACCAACCTACTATGGAGGTTGGATTGAAGTTGTATTTGGTCCATCCAATGCTTGAGTGTCGAGCTATGACTATCAGGTGCATGCCTGGATAGAAAATTAGAAGATAGACAGTTGCAGTGTCGAGTAAAACTTGATGTCAATTCGGTGCCCAATAGTTTTTGGCACGCCCGATGGGACCAGTTCACAAGGAACATGAAAACCCATCATATGAGTTATTTTTTTATCTCTACCTAGATGAATCAATATTTGGTTAATTATCTTGATCTTTCTAAGAAGATAATAACAAATTCACATGGTGACTCCTTGATCCTTAAACCCATAAAATAATTACCCCTATAGACTAGTGTCCTTTCATGTATACCAGGTCTTTCAAAAGGAATAACCCTAACTCATATTTTTATTGTGAGATACCTTACAAAGGATCTACTATTATAAAAAAATTGAATAAATATTTTCATTCAGAAGAAGATATTCTTGAGTAAAATATTTCAGTTAATCCAAGAGCTCCTTCAACAAGACCTACACCTAGAAACATGGCCTGAAATGCAACCCCTAATCAAGGAAATGTACCCCCAAATTAGCCTTTACAGAAATACCCCAACTAGAACATAGTTGGTCCCCTTAGATTAGCCCATATGAATACCATTCCCCAGGCTATGTCCAAGGCTATTCCCACTTATGATGGATCTAGGAATACGGTATATGAGCACTATTAGGATATTATAAATCTGGCAACAATCCACAACATAAAATATGAGGATGTTATTGTGAGAATCCTAGCCCTATCCTTCAGAGGAAATATTTTGCATTGGTTTAGGACTCTTGAGGATAACACCATCACTTTATGGGTAATGTTGGCTAAGCCTTTTGTGGAAGAATTTAATGAATTTGTTGACCCTTTCTCCTTGCTTAATCAATTCACATCCATGCAAAAATATTAGCAAGAGACTGTCTCATATTTTAATTTGAGGTTTAGTAGGACATGGAAGAGAATTCCCCCTGCATCTAGACCATATGAATGCCTTGATTATATATATTATATCAAATATCTTGGATCGGAGCTAGGCTTGCAAACCCAACAATCTAGGGTGGAAAATTTTCCACAAGTTTATAATGCAACAATTCATGTTGAAAATATCCTAATTAATATGGGGATATTACATCCCAAATTTGTACTACCCTACAATCTAAAAACCACTAATGTCTAAAGTAAAGCTACTAATTCATCTTATATGGACCCCCTTTCATTATCCTCCCCATATCCGCAAATGAATCTCATTCCTCATCCAAAAGCACATTATGCTACTTAGATTTCCCAAGAATCCTCTGTTCTCCTAGATATACATAATACTTTGAAAACTCTAAGTAATAGAATGAATTCAATGGAAAAGAGAGATATGGAGAGGTCTCAACAAAGGATATTTCCATATGTGAACAAATATCAAAGACCTGGTCCTAGTAATACTATTGAGGTCAGAGTAAATGTAGCATATGAAGAGCCCGAGTATTCTTCAGAGACAAATATAGTGAATATCTAGTGTTTGGTATGTAATGATCCTCATGATTCACAATATTATATTATGTACCAAAACCATGTTCAACAAGCTATGGATCAAGCAAAAAGAAACCAGAAAGGAAGGGTAAACGTGCTATGGCAACCTGACAAAATCATGGTTGGGAAAGAGCTTGATGAGGATGGCCCAATTGCTATTATAACAAGGTTAGGGAAGAAAAACCTGCAAGTAGATCCACATAATATGGGACAATTCCAGGTTCCTTCTCAGAAAATGAATGACCTACCTCCCCAAAGTAGTGATACTTTTCCTATTCCCCAGGCTAAAGAGAAAGAGAATACAAACAGTCTTCTCAAGATAGTTGAGAAAGAAAATGAGGGATATCGAATGAGGTCTAAGGATGAGGCTCAAGAGAGGCTTAGATTCCCTTCTATTACCAAAATACAAATAATAGAAGCCACCCAAAAATACAAGATAAAATATGGTGAGCCAAAAAGAATACCTGAAAGGACCACTTTGGCTAAGTTTTATTACAACATTATGGAAGAGATGAAGAGGATACCATCGAAATCTAGTTTATATGATACTCTTTTCATTCCTGGCTAGATAGACTTTCTTAAGGCTTCTCTCAAAAAGTATCCATAGGATAGGCATGCCACCACAATCCTTAGTTTACCCTTAGAAAAGAAAGAAATGTCCCCTACTTTTTTAAAGAACAAACCCCATCCTTTCTATATATCTATGAGGATGGAAGGTTGGGTAGTACAAAATTGTATGATAGACTCAAGAGCATCAACTAAAGTTATGCCTAAAGTGGTCTATGAAAATATGGGTATGGAGTATACCTGATCCTTCCCTGGAGTACTAAAATTGGATGGAACACCTGTAAAAATAGTGGGAGTAATAAAGGATATTTTAATGAGGTTGCATAGAGCCCTTAAGGTGACAATAGTACAAGAAATAGTAGTGGTTGATCTAGAGCCCTACTTTAGCTTATGACTCTTGGGGGAGTTCACTACAAAATTAGGTGTATGCATGTATATGGATTATTCCATTATGGCCATTCCCTTCAAAGGTAAGAGGATAAGGATAACACATAAAAAGTTTGTCTCTTACCACATAGAAAAAATTGAAGAAGACATGTGCAACCTCACTCCTCTTGAAGAATTTGAAATTGTAGATAAAATTGAAGAACTAAAACTAGAAGATGAATTACCTTTTAGAGAATATTATAGTCAATTTGGGACAGGCATGGGCACATATAGTATTTTTACATAATCAGAGAAGAAAATTATTTCTATATATAAGTAGTCTCTAAGAGAGATAGAGGTATGGACCATGTACTTTGATGGTGCTAGATTCAAAAATGGTGTTGGTGTTGGTGTGGTACTAAAGTCCCAATTAGAAAGGACAAAGAGTTTTGCCTACAGATTAACATGGTCATGCACCAATAACACTATAGAAAATGAGGCCCTATGCCTTGGATTGATGCAAGCTTAAAATATGGATATTAAGGTCCTAAACATATATGGTGAATCTGAGTTAATTGTCCATTAGGTAAGAGAAAGATGAAATAGTAAGCACCATTACCTAAAAGTATACATAAATAGGGTATGAGACCTGATGGAATCCTTTGATGCCCTAAATATAAACTATATTCCTAGAGAAAGGAATACTTTGGCAAACTCCTTAGCAACAAGGGGATATAATGTCAACCCTTTTGTAGATATATGAGTCAAGAACTATAAGGGAATCAAAATTATTTTCATGCTTGTAGTGCCAGATAGGAAAATTTTATGGCAAGTATTTGAAAGTGATAAACATATCATTGATTTTCTGGTAAGAGAAGCCTATCTCTCCATTTTCCAAGAAGGAAATCAGAGGAAATTAATCAACAAGATTTTATTAAACTTAAGAACAATCACATACCTAGAGGTTTGGTTACTCTAGAAATCTTGTTTTATAATGAATACAAGAAAAAGATCAGATCCGTTGAGTCAATGAAAAAAATTATAAGTTGAATTTGGGACTGAAAATAAGCTCAAGGTTGGAATTCGATGTTCACTTGAGGAAGAATAGGATATAAAGGCTTTATGCCTAAAGTACCAAGACATTGTGGCTTGATCATATGAAGACCTCAAATTATATGATAAAAACATTATCTAACATACCATTGATCTAGAGACTAATGCAAAGCCTTTTAGGTAGAAGCAAAGGCCTATAAATCCAAGGATCGAAGCCATTATGAGGGAAGATATCTTGAAGCTATTAAAGGCCAAGATCATATACCCAATTAAATATTCCACCTAGGTAGCCAACTTGGTACCTATGAGAAGAAAGAATGGTGATATTTGCTTGTGTGTAGATTTTAGAAATATTAACCAAGCATATTTTAAAAATCACTACCCCCTTCCACAAATCGATCAAATATTACAAATAGTGGTAGGGTTAGGAATGTTATCACTATTGTATGGCTTCTTTGGGTATAATCATATTTGGGTGAAGAATGAAGACCAGTATAAAATAGTATTCACTACAAAATGGGGCACGCTTGCCTACCAGAGAATGCCATTTGGGCTGTCCAATGCAAGAGCAACATTTCAAATAGCCATGGACTATGCCTTTGGGGAACTTGTTAATAAGGTCATTCTGATATATTTGGATGACATGACTGTATTTTCCCATAATAATCTTGATCACTTAGCACACCTAGAGCAATTTTTTTAGAAGTGCAAAGAATTTGGCATTTCCCTTAATCCCAAGAAGTCATTTTTTGTGGTAAATGAGGGAAAGTTGCTAGGTCATGTGGTATCAAAAGAGGGTATGGCTATAGATCCAGATATAATAAAATCCATTCTAGCCCTTCCACTACCTGTAAATAAGAAGGCCTTGCAGTCCTTCTTTGGTCAAATAAACTTTGTCAGGAAGTTCATTTCTAATTTTGCATATAAGGTGAGGTCTATATTAGAACTGTTCAAGAAAAATGTAGAGTTTAAATGGAGTGAGGTAAGGAAGCAAGCCTTCAAAATAATCAAGCAGTCCATTGCCACCACCCCAATGATAGTAAATCCATATTTTAGTAAGGATTTTATTCTTTATGTTTATGGAGCTAAAGAAAGTTATGCCTCAGTGCTCATCCAAAAGAACGATCAAGGCGAGGAGAACCCCATATTATTTTGGATTCAGACTCTCCATGATTACTAATTTAAGTAGAATTCTATTAAGAAAAAAATATTTGCTATGATGAAGTCATTAAATAAGTTTTAGACAATTTTTTGGTTCAAAGCAAGACCCTGGTATATGTTGTTCATCCAAATGTAAGAAGCTTTATTCTACAAGGTGAACTAGGATATAAGAGAGCTAGTTGGATCACCAAGATCCAATAATATGATGTGGAGATACACCCCACCAAGTTTGTGAGAGGTAGGTCTCTATGCCAAGGTTTAACAAAGGTAGCAGTATCAGCTAAAATAATAGCTTGTCAAGCAACAGAAGATGATCAGATTGAAGGAATACAACCAAGTGACTCTGATTGGGTAGACTAGATGATCAAATAATTTCAAATTGGAGTATGCCCTCCTGATCCCAATGCATCACAAATAAGAAGATATAGACTTTAGGCTTTGAATTATGTCTTATTTCTAGAAGGTCTATACAAAAGGAACCTTGATGGAATTCTCCTTAAGTGCTTAAAATATGATCAACAAAAAAGGATCATTAAGGAGTTCCATGGAGGGCCATCTGGAGGATATGTATTAGGCAGATTTACATCTTTGAAAATCATAATATTAGGATATTACTAGCCTACTATATTTTTTGACACCTTCAAATTCACTAGAGCCTGTGACAAATATCAGCAACATGTAGGGAGGACAAGGAATGCTTCAGTCTCCCTCAAGCCAATACAAGTTGAAGAGCCCTTTAAAAAATGGGGAATGGACTTTATAGGGGTCATAAACCCTCATTATTCAGTAGAGCACAAGTATATTCTAATTGTCACAAACTACCTCACCAGATGGGTAGAGGCTACTCCTACCAAAAAACGGACTAGGAAGTTGTGATCAATTTTATGGAAATTTTGATTTCAAGGTTTGGTGTTCTGGAATCCTTGGTAAGTGACAATGGACAAAACTTTATAAGAGCCAAATATATTGAGTTTTCTAGCAAGTATGACATCACCATTAAGAATACTTCAATTTTTACCCTCGAGGGAATGGACTTGCAAAGTCTACCAACAAAAACCTGTTAAGAATTTTGAGGAGATCACTAGAAGGGAATAAAATAAGTTGGCACCCGATGTCGAAGTAAGATTTGTAGGTAGAAATAATTACTATTAAGAAGTCTATCAAGACTTATCCTTATGCTTTGGTATATGGTAAGGAGGCAGTGTTACCTATCCATTTAGAAATTCTAACACTCAAAATGATAAATACAAAAGAGGAATCAGAGGAAATCCAATGGAAACAAGGCTGACACACCTGTTGCAATTGGAAGATAAAAGATATTAGGCCTATTATAACTTTAAGAAGTATTCTATGGATATCAAGGCATGGTTTGATAAAAAGGTAAGGTTCAAAAAATTCAGGTTGGAGATTCAATTCTTAGGTGGAATTTCATAAGAGCAAAACCAAGACATCGTCAGAAGTTTGACTCCTTCTGGGATGGCCTTTTCAATATATTAGAGGTTAAAGAGACCAATGTTTTCCAACTTGAAGATCTGGAGTGAAACATACAACCAATTCTAGTTAATGTTTTTCATCTTAAACTCTGTTTTGTTTGAAATATAAGCTTATTGTAATATATGTACATACTTTGTATCATATTTCCTTTTTGTTTTTTACATTTTGTATCAAGTTTTGTTTTGACAAACATGTTGTATATATTAAAAAAAAAAGACAAAAAAGAATAGTGCAAAATTGTCTAAGTGTTCCCAAAGATACAACAAGTTCCTATTCCACACTCAAATACACTAAGAGAAAAGCAAAATGATAAGTGGATTCCAATCCGCACCTAAATGAACTACATTTTTAGCGAAATGCAGCATGTGCTATTTTCCATTCACTCAAGAAAAACTAAGTTGCAGCATAATAATATGGAAGGCTAATTCACCAAATTTTGAGATTGTTGTTGTGCAGAACAAGGAAGTTTTTAATCCATCATAATTTAGAGTTATGTTGAGCAGAATAAAGAAGGTTAAAATCCACTGATTTCAAGTCTACTTTTGAGTGGAGAAAAAATTATGTATCGTATCACTTTACAAAAGGTAAAAATTTCACAATAAATGCTAAAATTTCTCGTGGTCAAAAGGGAGAAAATACAAATCAATTTCGTAAGGGTATGAATCACGTTTGAATTTTGGCCAATCAAAAATTAGAATACCACCTCTAAGCCACCAAAAGAAATGAGTATGATTTGAGAAGTGTGCCAATGAAAAATTTGCACAATATCCACATTAATGGTGGAGGACGTGCATGCTTCAAAAATTAAAAGTGTTGAAGCACAAAATTTCACTCATTCGATAAAGAGCAACATTCACTGAACGAAGGAGAGCAAAAATTATAGCTGAGTATTATTTGTAATTTCTAGAGAATTGCTGATGAAAATGGATTCTAAATACACTCAAGAAGCTAAAACATTGATTATAAGGGTAGTAGGCCACTACATCGACAAAGCGAAAGCTATGGCAGATACTGATCTGGTACACACAAAGAGAATGAGTCTCAGTAGGAATATTAACAACACATATAAGAAAGGAGTAGCTCTGTCGACTGAAGGTAGATGTGTTGTGCTTTCTTTCTTGTCCTTTTACATTTTTGATTTCGTTCATCCTTGTCTGAAGTTAATAGTGGCTATCGTTAAATTTTATGACCCAATGGCAAAAGCGGTAAAAACTGCTAGAGGCAAAACCCTATTTAGCATCATTGTTGCAAACTATCACAAGTTTTTTACCATAGGATCAGAACCACCCATAAGGCCAAAAGAGTTTAAAACAACCACCCAGGTTGGGTATTACTCTTTGGAGAAGCAAGCTAATGATGGTGAGTCTTTCAAAAAATGGGTCTATAAACAACTCAAGGATACTAGGCCCAGGAAGGGATTACCCTAGGTCCCAATTTCTATTGAACGATTTGTTCACCCAGAGCTATATTCAATGTTAGCATGTATGGAGGGTTTGGACTCTGATAAAATGGTGCATGATTGGCAAATAGCCACTGCACATTACATTTCCAATGAAAGGATGTATGAGGAAGGTATAGAGAATAAGGGCGTTAGGATTATCTATTTTTACTGGTCGACTTTCCTCACCTAGAGAATGCATGAGAAATTAGTAAGAATGAAAATAAGCTCTGATGCACCTTGTTTTCGACATTGCTCAAGCTTGGTTTGGATGTTTTATGGTGTTGTAAGAGACATGATGCCCTGGATTCCAGTCAAGAACAAGACTAGTGAAGGAGACCCCATTTCGGTTTATTATTGGACTAATAACCTGAGAAGAACTGATTCTTTTTATAAATTTAACTTGGAATTCATAGGGCCAGCATTGAAAATTATGTATGGGAAATGCCCTAGGCTACCACCTATGGCCAAGAAAATATTGAGAATAGAAGGTGCAAAGGAAGGAGATTGGCATCTTCTAACATAGGGCACAATCATTAGACTATATGGCTTTATGGGTAAGCCTTTTTTGCTACCCCATTTCTTTATAGATAGGTTATTCATCTTAGAATACTTGAGGCAACTAGAATTCATAGATTTGAACTATGGCTCTGGGAGAAAAAGGAGATCTATGTTGACCTACCAAGTTTTGATGATATAACTATTACTAAGAAGTTGTAGGGTGAAAAAATTGACCAATACCTAGATAGGTTGGGTCTATTTTACATTCCCCAAAGATGGAGTTATGATCCAGATGATATATTCTATAAAAGGAACATAGCCCTAAATGGAGAAAAGGCTTACAAATTTGAAAATAAATCCAGGCCTCATTTTGAACAAGGTAGAAATAACAAAGAAACTACTCTTTTGGAGTAGAATTTTTCTAATATGGATCAAATTCCTCCATGGTTAGAATTTTATGAACAAATTGTTGATTTTGATCAAGACAATAATGTAAAACATTGATTGAAGGAGTCTACCATCAAAGATATTAAGGAAAAAATAGAAAATAAAGAGGACCCTCAGTCTCAATAACCTACTGGTGATGAAGCAAAGGAAAAGGAAAAATGGAATGAAGCCAAGATATCAGACTGGTGGAGGATGAGAATTGATATTGGTAAGGAAAAATCTAGGTTTGGGTTAAAAATTGATGATGAATTTTCTAAAAGGTATGACAATAATGTCAAAACTTGGAAGCCCAAAGACCCAAGGAATATAGTTCTAATATACAATAATTCATAAAATGGGTCTGATTCCCCATCCCCACCTTCATAAGAAGAAATTCAAGAAGAGGAACCTGATACTCCATTAACTGTTGCCAAAATCCTAAAGACTTTTCAGCCTTCAACTGAGCAAATAGAGCAATTTCCAAAAGGAGCATAGTTGATGAGTAATATGCACCATTCCGATGAAAGAGCTATCAATACACCAATCATAATGATAACAAGTAAGTCCAAGCACCTAGCCATAGCTAGACAACCTTCAGATACAGAGATAGACTGGAGTAAGAAGGATGAGAGTTTTAGGTTTACACCTTTGAGTTTCACCACTGTAGCAATAGTGAAACTAAATCCTATCTTTGAGCAAGTATTATAGGAGAAAATAACACAAGAAGGGTTGTCAGAAGAAGATATATAAAGTGATAAAGTCACCTTGCAAGTTTTCCAGATAAAAGCCAAAAGTACACCAGAAATAATTGAGAAAGATATTTCAAAGAAACTGAGGTTGGATAAAGAGGACATAATTGAGGAAACAACTATTTTAGCTACAAAATAATTGATACAACAAGTACAGTAGTAGACTACAGAGACAACCCCACAACACCCTACATCAGTAGATGAAGGTATGGTCTCTAATCCATCTTCTCCTTTTCCTCCAAATTCTCCAAGGAAATATCCCTCCCTTTCTAAGCAAGAAATTGTAATAAAGGTGCCTTCTCTATATCATAGTTCACCCCCTATTTCATCAATCATGACTGAGGTGCAAACCAACCCATATCTTCCCAAGTCACCTCAAATTCCACCTTCATCATCTGAGATTCCCCTTTCATCATCTCCCATAGTTCCATCCTCACCAATACAACCACCACCCTCATCTAAGAATCAAACTATTTTGAGTACACCCACTCATCCATCTATGAGTCTCACTTTAGTTTCCATGATTCTACCAATTACAACAATGATAGTGGTCACAGATTCCACTGTGATCACAATTTTTTTTGTAACTACTTCTGCACAACTAGTGTCAACTGTTGATTCTGGGTAAGTTGTAAAATCAAATAGAAAAGCTTCACAAAAAAATGGCAGAGAGCGGGATCGCAAGCGGGAGGCATTCTGGGAGCCCTCTGGGATCCACCTCCCTGGTTTTTGGACCCGATGGTCCAGAGCCTGATCCACCTAAGGAATGGGAAATTCCCCCTCGGAAACCTCCCGATCCATCTTCTCCTTCCCAAGGATCGTATGCGCACGTGGTTTATAAAGGGACCCCAAAACCTCTTCCCTCTCAAACCCTGCTTCCCATTGGCTCCGACTTGGTGATCCCAGGGGCATTGTTGGATAGCTATGCGGCTCAGGACAAATTCACCCTCATTGGCAAGTTCATCGGAGGCAGACCAGATATGGAAACAATTCAAAAATGGGCGAGCAGCAAATGGCGCACCTGTGGGAGCTTGCAGCTTATAGCCCTGTCCAAGGGTTTTTTTGCGATCAGATTAAATAACGCAGAGGATTCATGCAATATCCTTGCTGGAGGGCCCTGATTCCTAGGTAGGCGAAGCCTATTCCTCCACAGGTGGGGAGAGGACTTCAACCCAAACATGCAGAACATCAATGTGGCACCTATTTGGATTCGGCTTCCAAACCTACCCTTCCACTGCTGGCAAGAAGAAGTCCTGAGAGGAATTGCTCGCACTATTGGAGAGCTCGTTGTTGTAGATTCGTCTACTAAGGTATGCTCCCGCATGATCCACGCTCGCCTGTGTGTCAATGCCAATTTGGAAACCGACATTCCTTCCTTTGTCAACTTGTTCAAGGATTCCATCCTCATCAAAAAGTAGCCCATTGTTTATGAAAACAAACCCGCTTTCTGCTCTGCATGCAATACCCAAGGGCATCTCATCCACCAATGTCCCCAAGCTCGAGTTTCAAAGCCTCCTTCGTAGGGCCCTCTTGGTAAATGCGAGAATCTCAATGTTCCTAGACATGACAGGGAAGTCCTAGTCCCGGAGGGGGACCCCCCCATCGTCCCTTCAGAAGGTCTGAGCCAGTAGGGGCTTCTCAAAGGCAAATCTCTTGAATCTGCTTCAAACCCTAGCGCCAACCTCGAACCATCCCCAGAGGCCCTCAGAGTCTCGGACATCAATTCAGAATCCTTAAACCCCATCCTCCAAGAAATTGAAAACTTCCTACCCCACCAGTCTTCGTCTGGGAAGTTCAGTCCCATCAACACCAGAAGCAAAGGGCAAACCATGGATTTTGGATCCGAGAGAAAATGAGGTCGCCCTTCTACAGCTGAACAACGTATCAGGACAACGGAGGATGACTTAGCTAATGGCTCCTAGTGGACCCTGTTCCTAAACTCTGAAGCATCCCTCTTCGATGATCCTAAAGTGTCTAAACCCCCCTTCCAGCAGGCGAAGGGAGGCAAAAAACCTATCAGATCTTCTAGATGAAAATCCTCTCCTGGAATGCGAGAGGGCTCAACAGTGCAGCCAAGCTTAGGCTTGCTGCTAATATGCGTAAGGATATCAGACCCTCCATCTTCATCATGCAAGAAACCAAATGTGACGAGAAGTCCTCTAGGAAAGCTGCCAGGTCCATCTGGTCTCAAGGCGAAACTCTTCTCAGCCCCGCTCAAGGTTCTTGTGGTGGTCTCATTTGCCTCTGGGACCCGTCCCAAGTGGAAGGTAGGCTCCTATCATCCTCCAACAGAGTCATTAATATTCTCTTTCATTGCATCTCCAGTAATCAGTCTTGGATCCTGTCCAACCTGTATGCTCTAAATTCCCCTATCGAGAGAACTGAATTTTGGAAGTCCATCTCCCGGATGAGGGACTCCTTTAGCACTATCCCTTGGGTGGCTGTAGGGGATTTCAATAGCCCCCTGTATCTAACAGAGAAAAATGGAGGGTTGGCTACCACCCATCGTTCTACTGAGGATCTTAAGGATTTTTTGTATTCAAATGAGCTCATTGACATTCCTCTCAAAGGGACTCGCTATACGTGGAGCAACAGGAGAATTGGAGGTAACCTGATTCAGGTCAAATTGGATAGGTTCCTAATCTCCCAGGAAGCTATTCCTCTCTTTGGTGATGCTTCCCTTTTAGCTCTCCCCAAGATTGGATCAGACCATAATCCCATTATCCTTCAGGTGGGCAAGTCTCCCGTGTTTCGAACCCCCTTTTGGTTTGAGGCTATGTGGCTCAAACACAAGGACTTCCGTGAAATGATGAGTCAGTGGTGGAGCCAGCATGTCCATGGATCTCCCATATTTAGGATAACTCAGAAGCTCAAGTTCACCAAGGATAACTTACGGAGGTGGAACAGAGAGGTGTTTGGCAACATTTTCAGCCAAAAGAAGCTTATTTCTGATCAACTCTGAGCCATTGAGAGAAGGATCGAAGAAGGGGAATCCGGGGCTACCGTGAGGAAGGAGGAAGGGAAACTTCTTGCTGAATTGCACTCCATTCTTGCCAGTGAGGAATCATTCTAGAGGCAGAAATATAGAGAACTATGGATCAAAGCGGGAGACTCCAATACCAGATTCTTCCATTCTATAACCATGAGACACAGAGGCTCCAATAAGATTAGTAAAATTCAATGCAGCGATGGTTCCAGCACTGAAGATATCAACGAGATCAGATCTGAGGCTGTCTCTTTCTTTCAAAACCTCTTAGGAACCTCCCCAGAAAGCTTTGCCTTTGCCAAGGTCGCCCTTCTGGAGAACATCCCCAGTTTGGTTTCTGACGACTCCAATTCCTCCCTCCTTAAGCCCTTCTCCGACTCAAAAATTAAGGAGGTGGTCTTCTCCATGCAACCCGATAAAGCCCTCGGGCTAGATGGTTTTCCTCCCTGGTTCTACCAAGCCTGCTGGGACCTGGTAGGACTGGACGTCTGCACTACCATTCATGATCTCCAATCTCACCCCATCCCCCGGGCTGTTAACTCCACCTTCATTGCTTTGATCCCCAAGTCCCCTGATTGTCGGTCTATGGCTGATTTTTGGACCATTAGTCTCTACAACGTTCTCTTCAAGATCCTCTCCAAAGCCATGGCATATAGGATGAAGCCTATCCTCCCCATAATCATTGACCCCCGTCAAGGTAGCTCGGTCAAAGGCAGAAACATTCTAGACGGAGTCATTTCCATTCATGAAACCCTTCATTCTACAGTCCAAAACAAAAAAGCAAGTTTCTTTCTCAAACTTGATATGACCAAAGCTTTTGATCGGGTTAGCTGGGAGTTTCTCTGGGATGTCCTCCTGAAGTTTGGCTTCCACCCCAGTTGGGTTCAGCTTATCCATAATTGTTTCTCCTCTACCTGGTTCTCGGTGCTGGTCAATGGCTCCCCCGCTGGTTTTTTTCCCAACGTTAGAGGACTCCGTCAAGGAGACCCTCTATCCCCTCTTTTGTTCATCATTTTGGCGAAATCCCTTGGCAGAACCCTTTCAATGGCCAGAGTGGCGGGGAAGATCTCTGGCATCCCTGTGACGTCCAACTCCACTCCCACTACTCACCAGCAATTTGTTGATGACACCATCCTTTCTACGCAGGCGTCTGTATTTCAGGCTAGAAACATCAAGCACATCCTTTCCCTCTATGAGAAAGTGACTGGGCAGCAGGTTAACTTCTCCAAAAGCAAGCTATTTTTCATTCACACCCCCCCAGACCGTCAGGGCAGGATTGGGCGGATGCTTGGGTGCTCTGCTGGAACTCTCCCATCCTCCTATCTGGGGCTCCCCTTTTTCTAGGGAAGACCAAAAGAGAGTATGTGGAACAATGTTGTTGAAAGATTCCAATGGAAGCTGGCAGCCTGGAAAGGTAAAATTTTTTTCCAAGCGGCGAAAGCAACCCTATCTAGTTCAACTCTCTAGAGCATCCCCATTTACTTCATGTCAGTGTTCCCTCTTCCCAAGTCAGTGTGCAAGCTCATTGAATGCATCCAGAAAAAGTTTCTTTGGTCAGGATCCGAAGACAAAGCTAAGATTCCCTTGGTGGCTTGGGACACTGTCTGTAGAAGTAAGAAGCATGGAGGGCTGGATTTTAGAAAACTGTCAGACATGAACACAACCTTGCTAGGTAAGCAGGCTTGGAGGATTATCTCAAAAGACCCTGCACAGTGGACCATGCTGGTGTCTAAGAAATACATGGGAAACCATTATTTCCTTGATTCTGGCAACCACCCCAATGGATCTGCCTTCTGGAAGGCTGTGACTCATTCCAAAGTGCTCATCCAGAAAGGCCTCAGATGGGTTTTGGGGGACGATCGAAGCATTGATTTTTGGAGCGACAGATGGTTGTTGGATGAACCCCTAAGCGACAGAGAAGACCTCGCCATTCTTCAAACGGTCCCTGACTCTCGGTTGGGAATGAAAGTTTTTGACTTCATAGTTTGGGAGGATGGTCATCCCAGATGGAGGCTCCTCACGGGCACCTCTCCTGAGGTTGCTGCTCTCAACATTATGCTCCAAGCAACTACCATTCCCACTGAGCAGAAAGATGACAAGCATGTCTGGGCTGGTTCCAACAAAGGATTGTACACTATTAAGTCTGCCTTCTCCCTCCTGAAGGATCACCCTGTCTCCCCTTCCCATATTGTTTGGAAGAAGAACCTCATTCCGAAAGTGGCCTTCTTCTCATGGATTGCCTTACAAAACAAATCCCTCACCACTGAGAACCTTATCAAAAGAGGCATCCCCCTTCCCAATAGATGTTACCTGTGCCTATCCGATTAGGAATCCACCAATCACCTGTTCCTCCACTATGAGTTCACCTCGGCTGTATTTGGGTTCACCTTGTCTACCTTTCAGATCCAATGGGTTCCTCCCAAGTCTTTGTGTGGTGCCTTCTACCAATGGCCCCAACCCTTTGCTAATTTTAAGCTCCGTTTCCTCTGGGACATCTGCCTTCACCACCTGATATGGCAAGTCTGGCTTGAGAGAAACTACGGGATCTTTGGAACCTCTTCTCGGGATCCTCCTTTGGTGGCCATCAGGGCTATGGCTTTCGCTTCTGAAAATGCTAATCTCATTCACTATCCCAGCCCCTCTCCTCTGTCCCGAGAAGGACATATCCTCTCTTCTCTTAATATTTTTGAGTGTCCCCCCTGGGGAACCCTCTACCTCACCCCCGTATCCTTGCTAAGTGGAGTCCTCCCCCTTCGGGATGGATCAAGCTTAACTTTGACAGGGCTTCCAAAGGGAACCCAGGAGCTGCGGGGGCTGGTGGCACGATCAGGGACCATCGGGGCATGGTTATCCTCGCTTTCTCTGAAGATCTTGGGGTTCAGACCAACCATGTCGTGGAATCCAGAGCCCTTTGGAGAGGTTTAGTCCTCATTTCGGAGGACCCCAAAGCTATCATCATTGAAGGTGACTCCATGAATATCATAAAATACTTGAACAAGGATAAGACCCCTGCCTGGAGGGTCCACAACACCATCGAAGAAATTTGGAGGATTCTCTACAGCAAGACCTACAGATGCCAGCACATCTTCAGGGAAGGAAATTCTTTGGCTGACCTCCTAGCCAATAGAGGATCCTCCTCCGACAAACTCACCACGTGGGATCTCAAAATCCCTCAAGATGTTGCTGACATGGCTGCATCAGAATTCCAAAAAGCTCAATGATTCTTGCCAGATCAGCTAGGTGGGACATGTCAAGCGTTCTTGGGAAGGTGGACAGTTGGCGGTTGGGTCAACATCCAATTACTCCCTATGGTGAGTCATTCCACGACATACCCGTCAGCACCCCTGACGTGGGTGACAGTCCCAAGCTGGCTAACAGCTATTTTCCTGTTCATAACGCTTTGCTGGGCATGATTTCCTTACGTCATCGGGACCGCGCGAGCCTATCTTCTTCCAATCCGATGGCTCCCCTCTTTTTGCTTGTTTCCCATGCATGCGACTTCCGTGATCCATCGTCCTTTCGATGTAAGCTTCCTATCTTTTTATTCCAGGGTGGTGATACGGGTGTTCTCAGTCTTCTTTGCTCTCGTCTCAGAATTGTGCGCAGTCATCCCTGTATTGCAGCATTTTCTTGCCTTCAGGACCTCTTTTGTAGATCCCCTGCCCCTACCATGGCTGTTCCATACATTGAGCCAGAACTCTCCTCCTTGTCTAAGGAGGAGAAAATCTTCATGAAAGCCCTCAGGCTAATCCCTTTCCTCAGCAAGTTTCAGGACCCAGATGATGAAATCACTTCCGATTTCATGGAGACTTGGCAAGATGGGGAGGTCTGGGTGAAAGGAGTCCACCTGAAGGTCACCTTTGAGCTCTTGGTTGAGATTACTGGAATTTTGGCCATCGGGCATTTCATTCGGCGGGACAAGCACAACTGGAAGGAGGAATTGGACCAGTTTTCGGACAAAGGGAAAAGTTTGGGCTAGGACAAGTCCTCCTTCTTTAGAGAGGAGTTGGATGAACCGTGGAGCTGGGATTTAAAGCCGTTGATGTAGTTCATTTGCTATGATGATCCAGATAAGCCTCTTCGCAGCTACCACATCACTCTCGTGAACCACTTGCTGGTGTCCAAGAAGCTGTGCTTCCCGGACTTCCTCAACTACTCCCTCGGGTGTTCCATCGAGGCCGCTCGGAAGAACAAGGCCAGGTCGTGGCACTAGGGGCTTATGGGCATCATTTTCCACCATTGTCTCTCTAACAAGGCCCCCCCCAGATTGTCCCTCCCATCTCTTCCAACCCGCCTGCTTTCCTGGGCACCGACGCTCCCAGGACCGAGTCTCCCATCCCTCTCGACTAGGCCACCCCCAGTCGCAGTCGCTGTCGCAGGTGGGCCAAGGCAACTCCTCCGAGTGGCAAATCCTCCAGGCGACTCAAGAAAGCCAAGGTCAAAGTTGAGAATGATTCTCCTCTCCACCTGAGCTCGGATTATGAGTCGATGCAGAAGAAGGAGCAGGAGAAAGTTCCCCTGAGCATGCTCATCGATCTGGCCATCGATGTTATGGGAAACATCTCTAGGGCTACTGATTCGACAATCCTTTGCCTCCGTAATCTCAAGGCGCATGTTGAAGGATCCTCTGGGATCCTAGAGAATCCTCCTACCAATTAAGGGTGTTGGCGTTCTTGGTCGGTTGGGTTTTTTGAGCTAGGGCAGCTTCTTTTTTCCATGCCATGGCAGCTTCTTTTTCCTATTTTTCTGTTCAGGTCTGAGGCTCGCTTTGAGACCTCAACCTCACGGCTATAATGGGTTCATCCCGTTTTTGTAATAAGGTTTTTTGGATCCTCTAAAAAAACCCACTTTTGTATATAAATGTTACTTATTAAAAAAAAATAGAAAAGCTTCAAAAAACTATTAACAATCAGAAATAAGTGGAGAAAGCTCTGAGAAAAGAAGATAAGAGCTGTAAAGAGAAGTTTTAGGAAGATAATAATATCAAGGACCAGATTGAAGAGCACCAAAAAAAGAATAAGGAACAGGCTGAGGAGATACAAAATTTGAAGTAATATCTTAAAATTAAAAAGGCTAAATCTTCCGAGTTTTCCAAGGTTTGACTAAATAAAGTGAGAAAGGAATTGATCTCTGAAGTTCTAGATAAATGCTTAGGTCTACATATTGTTATTGATTATTTATATGATACCAACCACCTACTCCAAAGCATTAAGAAGGACCTAGATAACTTCACTGGAGAGCTATAACCTATGGTGATTTTGGTCGAGCAAATTCACAGACTAGTGGATAGTAGACTCAGTGATTCATCTAAACCAATCCCTAATAAGGAGTGGAAAATTGCTAGATTTGATACCAGAATTATGGTGAAGAAGCATAGAGCACTCCAAAATGTGTGGCTATTGTTTGAAAAAATTTAAGGAGTGATCAAGGATGTAGTTAATGTTAATAAGAAAATGATTCAAATTGATTTCAAAGGGTTATGGATGGAAGATCACAACTTGTTGTTAGTTGAAAAAATTAAGAAAAGCACTAGTGAGAGCTTACAAGATGAGTCTAAGATTAAAGATCTATAAGAACCAATTGACCAAGAACAAGCTTCCTAGATAATTATTGATTTTACCAGGATCAGAGACCTAATGGAGGACTTGGTAAACAAAGGAAGTGCTGCTAACTATGAAGATATTGGTGAACTCGAGTACATTCATAAGCAGTTGAAGGAAACTTCCAACCCCTCTGAAGCAACCTGGAAACAATCCCTACAAATTTTGAAATTGATGGTGCAACTATCTGGTGATGGTTAATCAGAGAAAAATAAAGAACAATATTCACCAGAGGAAAAATTTGAGCAAGAAGAAGAGGATGATACTGAAGAAGAGGTCCAACAAGAGGAAGATCCCGATACAGCTGTTGTCGATCCTGAAGGAGCACAAGCTTAGAAATTTTTGTTTTGTACATATGTAGTCACAAGTTTTGTATTTTTTTTTATTCATTTTTGCTCTAACATTGTCAGAAAGAGATAATAAAAGATTGATTCCAGAAAGAGGCATAAAATGAGTTTTGTGTGAAGGCATTTATATCATGTATTATAAGAAGTTTTTATAAGGAGAACATAGTTGTATTTTGCTGAAGAATTGAAGTAGTTTTGAAAGAAATAGCAAGATTTTTTATGTTTCTAACATGATCTTCATCAGAACAAGTTATCCTCTAGGTTGTTCATGAAGTTTTTAGAGGATAATGTTCTTATGAAAATTATTCTTTGAAACAGTTTTGAAAAGAGTGGCACAAAGATAAATGTTTATGGCATAGTCTCCATGTGAACAATTATCCTCTTGGATGTATGAAGCTTGGTCTTGATATGAACATTTATCCTCTAGGATGTTCATTTTCATAGGGTAGTGTTCATATGGAAATTATTCTTTAAAGAATTTTCCTTGAAGATAAGCATTTTTTGACTCTTGATGCCCAATGGATAAGACTCTGAGTTCTAAGGTTTTACGAGAAAATCCACCAGGGAGGTGCTAGAATTTAGGCCCAAAATGGCCACATCCTTAGAAAGCATTGAAAATTTCAATCTAAGGTATGAAGTTTCAATTTCGAACATTTCCTAGTGTATTTTGGAGCGGATTTGCAACAAGAGTTTCGTAATCCACTCAATACTTAGTGCATTTTTGCCTTGAGCAAGTTAATTCCATTTCACTCAGTTTATAGTGTATTTGGAAGTGAATTCTAGATGAGTCTTGATTATACAAAATTTTTGGGTGATTATGATGTGAGTGTAAGAAGAAGTATGAAATGAAGATTGTGTGTAGTAAGATCAATTCCACTGAGTCTCAAGAGTATTTTGGTGCAGATTGGTGACATAAAGGCAGAAAGCACTACATTGGGTGTGGAATTGTGACAAGGATTATTTTACAAAAACTCTGGAGTGGAATCGCAACAAGGAGTATTTTATAATAACTTCAAAGCGAAATTGTGAGAAAGTCAGTTTTACACTACAAAGGGTGCAGATTGGTGATGAAGTATTATTTGCACTAGCTTTGGTGCATATTGGTGATTCTACATTTTGACCAAGGCAATGATGACATCAACATAATCTTCGGTATGGATTACATTTTGTTTGGAGGTAAAGGAAAAAAAAAGGAAAGATAATAAGTGGATTGACAGCAGAATGCATCTCGCTCGCTCTTTAATGTATTTTATGCTAGAATTCGATCGTGCAAAATTGAAGCCACTCAAGATGATATCAGCAATTAAAAAGTAAAAAATGGTGCTTTGGTATTTTCCCACTAATTTGCAGAGTGTTTTCAAGTTTTAATTACAACCTTTTATGATGAATATCGACGATCGAGATTTTTTTAACATCATTGAGGTATTTAAGAGCAATTTCTCGTTGGATCAGAGTGTAGTCAGTTGGAGGGTAAGAAGATGAAGTTTCAAAGGGTTTAAATAATAATAACAAGAACTAGAAGTAGTTGTTGATATGTGGCGGAGCAGGCTTCCAAGAATAATGTGGTCTCTAATGGCTTGAGTTCCAACTACCATCAACTAACCAGCAAGTTGTAGAGATCCAAGCTTCCATGGCATATTATTCATAGTGGATTTTCCAGAGATCATCAACTAGTAAGATAATGCTAGCAAAACTCTCTACTGAGTTGTAAATATGTAATATTTGTAATGTCTCCTTAATATTCTTTCATTTAGAAAACTATAAATAGAGGTCGAACCCTCATTTTCAAACGTTAGCTCTAGTGCATTTGCTTACCCTACTGTAAATATTCCTATGACCTAATGGAAGGAGCATTACTCTAATTTTTTACTCAAATTTGTCATCTTCATCATCTTGTGCAAGAGGTTCAAAGCCTTGAGCTGCATTTCTCTTAATACTTTAATGGTTAGTACATTCTAGCGTATTGGATTACTAGTTGTGAGAGTAGTGGAAATTTGTTCATGGTTAGATCTATGTTGTTAGAAAGTTTATTTGTATTAAATCTAACTATTGGTCTATTCTGCTAATTTGGATTATCAATATTAGATGTTGGAATTACTTTTTGTAATATATCTTTGTTTATGTTTTAATGTATGAAGATTTCATGGCTTTGGGTATTGCTAATCTTAAATGATGGGACACTAGAAATAGCTTGTGGGAGCCTTTTTCTATAGTTTCCTATGTTGTTAGCCTATTTGGCCACTATTTTTTATAATACCTCTAACCCTATACATTTTCTAACTCTTATATCAAAACCCTATTTGAGCTTTAATTATGTCAACACCATTTTAAGTTGACAAGGAACCAGCCTACTTTGGAGGTTGGATTGAAGTTGAATTTGGTCCATCCAACGCTTGAGTGTCGAGTTGTGACTATCAGGTGCATGTTTGGATAGAAAATTGGAAGATAGATAGTTGCAGTGTTGAGTAAAACTTGATGTTAATTCGGTTCCCAATAGTAGCCTTATGATGATTAGTAAGAAAGCACTTCTTTCATGGATTGTCGATACCTTGAAGAGTATAATTTCTCATTTAATGTAGTGGTCAGTGATTGGCCAAAAAAAATAGCATGTGAGAAAGTGGCAAGAACAATGCGCAAGAAGATTTGAGAAATATGAGTTTGCAAACCGTATTTAATGCAATCCATACATGATCTTTCAAATCATTGTAAGAAACCCTAATTCACTTTTGAATAAATTTCTTTGCTACAACTTACTTTCTATTTTCATTCTCAAGCTTGAACCCTATACAAATAATCTTTATGACTGTTTTCCTATGTCTCCAAATAAAAATAGCTAGGAGAAAGCAATGACGGTGTCGACTTCTATTTCCCTGGTAGTAAGATGTTACAATGAAGTAGGTGAGAAATTCATCGATAGGGATGCCAAAATAGGTGTTACTGTTTGAACAAGAAAACCCCTAGAGAAAATTTGGAGGGATATTTAGGAGAGAATGACTACATGTATCATTGCAACTTCTCCTACCACTTTCTCCTTCAATGCTCTATTCTACTGGTATGTTTATATTCCCATTCATCCCTATCCCGAGTTGATTAAATCTATTGATCCAAAGTAAATTCTTTTAAGAACTACCAAGGCAAAACCCTTTTCACCCTGAGCCTAGATGCTTTCATTGCCATTTTTGCCACTGGTCATGTGCCTGCTCTTGAGCCAAAAGCTTTTGACCCTACAGACCAGGAAAAATATTGTGTTCCCTATGAGAAGATCAAAAATTTCCTAGGAATGCAATTAAAGAAATCACCTAATGGAGGGACCATTCCTAAAACCCCCATTCCTTTAATAGATTTCAAAAATCCAAAACTTTTTGACATTTTAGCTATGGTGGCGTGCTTGAAGACCGATGAAAAGGTTTATGGATGGCAGATTACATTGGTCAATTGCCTATCAAACCCTAAAAATCATGATTCTTCAGTTATGGATGGGAGCGTTAGGCCCCTATTTTTTGATTGGCTGAGATACATTTTTCATCAAGTTCATAAAGGTTTATCTTCAATGAAAAAGGGTTCTTAGTCTTGTTTCAAATTCTCTTCATATGTAGTATGGGTATTATTTTATTTTATGGCTCGAGAGCTAGATTTTATTTTGTAAATGATAAAGATGATAAAGGGAGAACATTGCCCGTATATGAATGGACTAATATTTTGTATAATATATAATCATATTATGATTTCAACAAAGAATTTCTAGGGCCAACCCTAAATATTATATATGGAGAAATAAGAAGGTTAACCCCAAAGGTTATAAAATTTTTGTAGAACAAACATGCAGAGGAGGGTGACTGGTTCATCCTCACTCAAGGGGTTGTTATTAGACTATATGGGTTTACTAGAAAACCCTTTTTACTTTTGCATTATGTCATTAATAGATTATTTTCTTTAGAATATGTTAGACAAATAGAATAAATAAATTTTAAATACGGTATAGGTATAGGTAAAACTAGTACCTGTATGATGTCATTCTAGTTTGAAGGAATTATTGTTTGAAATAAAGGGCAATATGAACAAATGGCTCAAGATCTAAGACAATTGGGTCTGATAGAAATGCCACAATTATGGAGGTATGACCCCATCAATATATTTATAGAGAGACAAGCGATTTTGAAAAAAACCCTGTAAAAAACCATCACATGTCCCCCAAGAAAGACATCAAAGATTGCAAAAATAATACCAAAGATGAGGCATTAGAATGGCATGTATAAAGGATGCAAACACTACGTCCATGGCATGCTTTTTATGAGCATGTGGTTTATTATGACACTAAGAACAATCCTAAGCATGTCTTGGATGATAAGACTATCAATAAGATGCAGAAGAAAGGGGCAGAATGGACAGTAGGGAAAATTCATGAATGGTGGATGATGAGGGTCCAAACTAATATGATTGACTCGATGTAGACCATTAATAATGATCTTGAAGTTTTTATCTGCTATGACCATTATCAAGCTACTTGGTCAGGAATTATTTTCTAAAAAAGTACCCTTAAGCATCGGTGGCAGAAAAGAGGTAAGCCCTGAAGCTACTGAAAAACAGAAAGTAGACCAGAGTAAAGTCAAAAATATTGTAGTTGAACAACAAAAATTCCATGCACAGATAAGGCTTAGTTCCTCTAAAAAGAGTCTCATTGAAACCATCTTCACAAGAAGAACAAAAAAAAAATATGGAAAAGCAACTCAGATGATGGTGAAGATGCGTTATGATGGTAAGGGACTAGGAAAGGATGGGCAAGGAATCATAGAGCCCTTGCAAATGAAGAAAAGAGGAAAACATTTGGCACTCAATGCTAACCCATCAAAAGGTAGAGTCGCATATTAAAAGACCCCAAAGTTTGTTTCTCCTTCTCCCTCAAATACTAAATCATATGAAGTACCCCTTGTCAGCAAGAAGAGGAAGCTAAAATCTATAGTTGGGAACCAATAGAGGAAGAGTCAAGAAGTTGATATGGATCTAAAATCTGAAAAGGCCACTCAAGGTGGTAGATATCAACAACAAAAAAATTTTAAACATGTTGAAATTGCCAAATAAAGTGAGCCACCCACTCAAAATATGGAAGATGTTGTTCCAAATGTTGAAATAGCTAGAAATGACAATGTGCAGGAAGAAGCTCAGAATGAAGCAGTTGATAATAGCGCTAATAGTGCCTTCTTTGCTCGTGAAGGAGTAAACACAATCATTTCTAAAAATGTGATTGTTAAAAAATATATTTTTGAACACAACAAGAATCAACATAGGGAGATTCTTCTAAATGTTGAAATAATAGACCTGGAAGAAGACACATATGTTGAAGAGAAAGATGATGGAAGAGGAGAAGTAACAAAATCCTCTCAACAAGATGAAGTTGAAAATTCTACTATGGATGAGATTAATGAAGATCACATAGTAGAAGATGAAAACCAATGCGTACTCCCAATAGGATCAGGTATGGCTTCTCTATTCTCTCATTCTTCTCTTCATACTCATTCTCGAGTTAAATATCCTTCCATTTCTATTCCAAAGAAGGATATAATGTTTCCTTTGAAACAATGGTTTCTTTCTCTAGAACCAGCATCATATTCATAGATTCAATCTGAAGCTGGCCAATATTTTGAGTTACTCACCCTATATTTTCTCCTTTATATGGAAGTACCACATTGGTCTCAATCCCATTTCTCCTTGGTGCATGCATCCCAACTATGAGGTCCACCTCCACTGCAGCTATTGAAAGTCATATGACTTTTTCAAAGTTGAAATATCTAAGACAAATAGAAATACCTTATATTGGTGGGAATATCGCTCTATTGAAGCCTCTAAGGATCCAACCCACACACAAGAAATGATAGCACTTCATCCCACCACTATGCAGTGACATAAGGTGAAGTAGATCCCGAAGGTAAAGAAGCATGAAGGTGACATAATGATAGAGGAATATCAAGTGGAGAGTGTAATAAAAAATATTACTCAAATCCATATGCAAGATGAATGGGAAATGACCAAGGCTCACCTGGGAACTATTTACTTACATGGATAATATTTTAAAGAAAAAATCATCAAAGATCAGGAATTCATAAAAGAGTGTGAATCTACCTTGCAAGAACAAAAATTGGTGGAGAAAGCCTTGAAACTTGATGCTAAAATATGGGAGGATAGATTCAGTGAAGCTGCGAGTGAGGCATCCATATACAAAAAAGAAATCAAGAAAGTGACTAAACAGATTCAATCCCTAAATCTACGAGTACAAGAACTTCAGCAATAGGTCCAAGAGAAGCAGAATGAAGCACATGGTCTATAAAAAGAAAAGGCCAAAGTAGTAAGGAAAGAGATATTTGAATATATCTTGCTTCTTAGTTTGAGAACAAGGCCTATGTTGTTATATTTAGCCAAAGTAAAGGAAGTGCTTAAAGCAGTTGGAGATGATTTAAAAGCTTCAATAATATTTTTACAGGAAATATCAGATGCTGCAATGAAAATCAAGTATTTTCTAATAATATGCCCATGAACGTCGCTGCCAAGATCCAAAGTGAATCCTGGTCTCAATATAAAATTGCATCCAAAAGTTTCTTCAGAAGATTTAAACTTGTAAACCAAGGGGTAAAACTCCTTTAGGAGTTAGAAGCTAAGGCTAAAGGACTAGTAAAGCATTTAAACCTAGAAAACAAATGTGGACTTCCATATCTTTGGGATGAAAGTTCAAATGTTCTAAGTGAAGATGCACTCACAACATCCCTAATATCTTTTATTGATGATGAATCCAAAATAGAAAGCTGGGAAGATCCCATAGAAGAAACATATGTGTTTTCTATGGTCCAGAATCTCACTCAGATAAAGTCCTATTTATGGGAGCTAATTTTGAGGCACAAGATATTATCTCATGATAAAGTGGAAGAATTGTAGTATGTATATCAGCTGCTCATGGAATTATCAGACCCTGGTGATGAAACTTGGAAGAAAGTATGCCTCACTTACAATGAAGTTATAAATATGATAGAAACATAGAAGAGGTCCAAGCAAACCAATCAGAATCGGTTGATAGAAGGTGGGACCAATGACTAGCCATGAAAAGTTTCACAAAAATTTGAATTACTAGGATTTTAATGTAACAGTAGTAAAATATACATAAGTTCGGAAGAGGTATTTTGAAAGGTAATGCTTTAATTATTTAAGTAACATTTTTTTTTTAAACTTCATCTTATGTATTGTTTTGACTTCATTTCCCAATGGATGAAGGTCCTAGATTCTAATATTTTTGAAGTACACAAGCTTATACTGAGAGAGGGGGTGAACAGTATAAGATCACTTTTTACTTTTTTTTTTCAACCAATGGTATGCAGTGTAAAGATAGCAATATCAATAGTAGTAATTAAAGTAATGCACAAGTCACCACAAACAATAGAGATACCACAATTTACGTGGTTCACCCAATGTGGGCTACTCCACGAAGAAAATATTTCACTAAAATATTCTCAATCAATCTCTTGGGAATCCTTTCCCTATTACAATATTTATGGACCTCTATCCAATGGATATACCAATACCCTAAATAAAGTTTGTGGATATCTACCCATAGGAGAACTCCTCATTTGTTCTGGCTGGTGATCCTCTAGAAGACTACTGCCTCCACTACACTAGCTTGTGGATCTCTCTCCACTGAAGACTCTTGTCCCCACTCAAAAGACCTATGCTCACTGCCTTGGCTGATGGATATCTATCCACTGTAGAATATTGTCCTCTCTACTCTGTAACCTCCAAAGCTCTATCTCAAAACTGTATTAAACATAGTCCTTTGGTCTAGCACAAATATGCTCAAACTCTATCTCTGGTCTGGCACAAACCTATCCTCAAATATTTACCAAACTCTGCTCCACAAGTCCACATAGAACTTGCTCAAATTTTCTCAAAAATTCTACACAAAACTTGTTCAAATATTCTCAAAAAGTCCACATAGAACTTGCTCAAATTTGCTCAACAAGTCCACACAGAACTTGTTCAACTCTGCTCAACAATTCCACACAGAACTTGCTCAAATCTTCTCAACAAGTCCACACAGAACTTGGTCAAATATGCTCAACAAGTCCACATAGGACTTCCTAAAATCTACTCAACAAGTCCACACAGAACTTGCTCAAATATGCTCAACAAGTCCACATAGAACTTGCTCCAATCTGCTCAATAAGTCCTCTCTATAACTTAACCAAATCTGTATTATAAGCTTCCACAAAAAGCTCACACAAAATTAGTCCACAAGTCTCCTCAAAGACTTACCTCAAATATTCTTAACAAGTTCACACAGAACTTGTCCAATCTCATAGAAACATAAAGAGAATTGTTAGAGACTTAATATGTTCTACACTTATCACAATTCTCAATTACTTTCTCAACTCAATTCAAAATATGGAATAGTTTATTTTTGGAACTTGAACAATCACTTCACACATCCACTTGACTAGGCTCAATCAACTGTACTCAACCAATAACTCAATGAAACACCCCTTTCTCACAATTTCTAGTCTAAGCATATGAACACTTCACTCAAAATGTTTCCAACAATGTTCAACAACAACTATCACATAACAATGATACTCATGTTCTTTTCAAACCCTACTCCAAGCATTTGAACACTTCACTCAAAATATTTCCAACAATACTCAAAAAAAAATCTCACATAACAATGATACTCATGTTCTTTTCAAACCCTAGTTCAAGTTCTTTGCACAACAACTCACTTCAACAACAATGCTTGTAAAAAAATCTTTGCATAGCAATGATACTCAAATCCTCACTTAATTTTTTCACACAACCAATGGCTTCAACACCAATTCTTATAAAACATGGTTTTAACAACAACTGTTAATTCCAAAAAATATTGAAGCATTAACTCAACACACTAATAGGAAACCCTAATCAAGTCCTTTTCACTCCAAACATATTTCACTAGAAACAAATCAATCAACTTGTAGCACCCTAAAATTGGTGCAGTAAAACCTTAACAAATAATTAAAATTACCTTAGTAATAATTCAAATTTGAATTTTAACCCCGAACCGCCCGTTAAATGCCTGTTAAACCGCTCCCCTTGTTTTTTGTGCCATTTTTAGGATTTGTTGTGACCGTTGGATGATATCGTCACCGATCAGATGATATCGCCTCAGATCGGATGAATTCATCTGGAGCAGAACGTCCAAATGATTTCATCCCAAAACTAATTTTTCATAATTAGCTTCTGTTTCAACGACGTCTCTAACCGGGGCAAAAGCGTGTCTGCGCGGTTAGAGACCTTCCCCCATTGGAGATCTCCCAAATTGGGATGATCTCCAACCTCCCAACCTCCTTCCTTTGCCTATTTAATCTTAGGCCCTCCCCTTGACATTCCCCTGGCTGAAATTTTCTGTAACATGAGTTTTATTTGCATTAGAGTATCTTAAATTACTATTTGCCTTCGTATTTTTCCAAGTTTGCTTGCAGGAACTTCACTATTTTTCAGTCGGAGCAAGCTCAGATCATCGCAGACGATCCTGTACGATCTCGGACGATCACGCCAAAATTCGAGATGATTTCGTATCCTGCAGACGATTTCGACTGTAGCCAACATTAGGGGCAATCAGTGCCCAGAGTTTGCATTTCTTCACTCTTTTATGTTGTTTTATTCTGCATTTAATTAAGTTTATTGTTATTCCTTATTATTCTGCATCTTGGAGTTCACCCATGTAGCTTAAATGCATAATAAAGTCATAATTGTCATTAAATCATTGTAATGCACTTATATTTTTATTTGTAATTATCAGTTTAATATTATTATTATCATTCTACATCATTTTCCTCTGTTGGTATAGCTGCATTTTCTGTATTCTATGTCTATTTCTCTGATTGTAGGTCTCTAATGAATTCATCTGATGAATTCGCCAGATCTCAGATGATCTTGTCTGATCTCAGACGATCCTGTCATATCAAAGGCGATCTGGACTGCTTCAAAAATTAGAACCTCCATCAAACATCCAAAATCAGGTATGGTTTTTCTCATCTAGCTTGTTCTCTGTATTTTTTGTTTAAATCTATTTTCTATATTCATTTAAATCTGCATTTCATATAGAACAATTTAGATTCATTTGGCCAAACCTAGGATTTGAATGATTAAAGATAAAATTGAACACATTAAACTCATTCCCAACCTAGGCGTGGAAACTGCCACTAAAAGTTTCCTGGTGAACCCCACCATCCGTCAAAAAATCACCTTAATACCCCTCCCCCGAGAGGCGCAACCTTCAAAGGGCCTCTCAGTCTGAGGTACCATCCCATCCTTCTCGCATCCCCCTTCCGGGCGCGGATCCTTTAGCTTGAAGGTAAGGGTGCGAAAAATTTGGAACGATACATTTTGGTGAACCCGACGTGAAACTAAAACCTTCTAAAAACAAAAAAAAAAAAAAAATATAATAGATGCATTTAAAATCATTAGAAAACTACTAAGTTGTATATCATGTTTAGATGGTAGCTCCTAAGAAAAGACTAGCAGTCACTATAAATGTTGAAAACCAATTAGCAGCCATAGAAATTAATTTTGTGCTTAGTGTGCCTGAAACAGATAGAAACCAACTTTTGTGGGACGAACTTGATAGGAGACTAGGTATCATTTCATCTAGGTCAACGAAACTTAAACAAATCAAGAGGTTTGTCCTAGATAGAATCCTGGATCCTCATCAACTCATTTTTTATCATGAACTTCAGAGAGCTTGCCATAGGTGGTTAGCTTATAGGAGAGCTCTTGTGTCTTCAGAATTGTACACCTTCGAGGAATACCTCGAGAACGCAACTGTTGTACACCAATTCCTAGGTCATGTAGAAGATCAAGAGGTCATTCTTATAGATAGGGAAATGTGGAGGAGAGTTCCTAGAGCTGTGTTATATCGAGAGTATTGCCACGAGCTTTACTTCTACCAATCAGAGTCTGAAATAGATAATATCACTATAGCACTTTTTATCAAATTCTTGAAAGAAAATTTCCAATTTGAAGAAGAACATTTCATGACTCCTGAAGAACTTGAGCCCATTAATGATATTTATAAATTGTTTATAGAAAACTAGATCATTGCTTTCATTATTATTATTTCTTGCATTTAGTGTGTTGTTTGTTATCTTTATAATATTGTTATAAAAAACCAAAAAAAAAAACATAAAAAAATCAAAATATTTTATTTTAAGTATTATAGTAGGTATATAATTAAAATATATACCTCTTAAACTTGTTGCATATATATATATATATATTATATATATATTTTTTTTTTTTTTTTTTTTTTTTTTGCTGAAATCTAAGTTTAAGCACAATGACTAGACTTAGGAATGGTAAACAAACTGAAGAAGAAGAAGAAGAAGATTGGTTAGGAAAGAAAACAAAAAAATCAAATGCCCTTCCTGAGGATCCAATTCCAGAAGGAGAAACTCTAGAACAACCAGAAGATGAGTTGGTTGAAGAAAATGAACAAGAAGAAAATGTTAGAGAGGAAGGATCCTCATCCCCTAGAATGGCTCCAGACGGAACTATTACTTTTGATAACATAGATCATTTCTAGAAATTCTTCAATAATAATATTGGTGCTCTTAATATGGCAGTTCGTATTGATAGAGGACAAATTAGTGACACTCAAGCAACCATGGAAGATATGTTTAACATACACACTAATCCCTTGTCCTTCGTTGATCAAGAAAGTGATCAAGCTGAACCATCTAATAGGGATGTGGCCACTATAATCCAGAACAAGCAAAAACAACAAGTTACCCAACCTCCTAAGGAACCTGTTATTGAGCCTAAAATCATTCCCACACAAAAGAGACCTTCATTCACTACTTTATTTCACCAAACTATTGATCAATATGCTTCAAATCGACAAAAACCTAAAAACAAGCCAAACATCAATTTCCAACAATCCGGGATACAACATAATACAACTTCAAAACTTCTTCATAATACCCTTCCTATCAACACTTTACACAATAGCAATATAGCATCTAATCTTTATGTCCCGCCATCATATGCTCACAAATCCCATATTCATGCTCCACCGAACCAATATGGTGGGCAAACTAGTAATCTGGAAGCCATGGTGAAACAGCTAGCTTCCCGCATGGACCAGATAGATCCCTACCGTCCCTCGTACAATTATCGAGAGATGTGTAGTCAGCCTTTAGATCCCATAGTTGTAGCACAACCATACCCTAAACACTTTCCTATGCCCGTCCTGCCTATATACAAAGGAACCAAAGATCCCATAGAGCATCTTCGTATGTTTAGGATAGCATGTCATGATATATCACATGATGACTTGTTATTACTAAAAATGTTCCCAAAAATCTTAGGAGGAATGGCATTAGAGTGGTACTATCAATTGCCCACCCATTCTTTGAGGAATTTTGAAGAAACAATTGAGTCTTTTGTCCATCAATTTAGTGCCTACATTGAAAGGCATGTAACCATTAAAGATTTATACAACTTAAAACAAGACAAAGATGAATGCTTTGCTGATTTCCTAGCTAGATGGAGGCAGTTGACAAGAAAACTGCACTTTGTGCTACCTTATAGGGAAATGTTGGACATTTTTATTAATAATTTACAAGAACAAATATCCTATGAGTTATCAACTGCCACCTTAACCACCTTCGATCAAGCTATAGACTTAGCTCGAAGAGTGGAGGATGCTCTCATTAGGAGAGGTCAGCTTAAGAAGAAAGATGATGAGAAAACATCCAGAAATCAATATAAAAATAAACAAGTTGTGGGTGATGGAGTCACTGACAGCAGAAATGTTGCTAATGTCAATACAACAAAGACAACAGAGAAATTTATATTGAAACCTCCTGATAAACCTCCTAGAGAATTTACTAGATTGAATCAACCACTATCAACTATTCTACCGCAATTACTCGAAAGAGGTTTGATTCAATTACCTAATATCTAGGAACCAGATCCAACTATACCCGGATACAGAGCTGATTTACATTGTGATTTCCATAGAGGACCTGGACACTCTACCAACTCTTGTAAAATATTGAAACATAAGATACAGGATTTGATAGATAATAATGAAATGGAGGTGCAAGCCTTTCAACCTAAACAAAATCCTCCTAATAATGCTCAAAATAACATCCCCCAAAATCAGAATCAAAATGCCAATCAATCATTAGACATATTTCAACATCCTTTACCAAAGCATGGTAAAGAGGTGGCCAATCAAATTGAGCATCATAATGTTCCCCCTCCTACCCGATATGTAGGAACCATTAGTGGACATTTACCTACTCATGATCAACAAAGTTTTGACACAACTTTATCCATGGTCACGACCAGGCCTCTACATAATATTCAAACTCTTGATCTTAGTGATACAGAATATGAAACTGAAAGTGACATGGAAATCACATCAAATCAATCGAATAGTTTTGAAGATGAATCAGATGCTATTCAACCTATCACAAATTCTATGGTTCCAGAAGAACCATTTCCAAGAAGAGTTACTACTAGACCTTCTTCTCATCAATTACTTTCTAATCAACAAGCTATAAACACTAGACCAAGACCTATTCATCATCTGCAAAACAATATTGTAGGTACCATTGGAGCTATTACTAGACAACAAGCTCAAAATTCTCAACAAGATCAAAATCAGAACGATGGATCAACTCCATTTGTTTTGAAAGTTCCTAATAAAGGGAATCATGCTCCTAATATTCAACCTAAACCTCCTTATAATATTAATGAGCAACTATCAAATACTACAGCTCGAATTTCTCTTTTGGACCTTTTAAGATCTTCTCCTACACATAGAGATGAATTGATGCTCACATTAAGCCAAATGATGGTACCACAAGATATTCAACCCGCAGCCATGACCAATACTATAATAACTCGAGAAGTCGATTGTATTGACTTCTAGGATAGAGATATACCACAACATAGTTTACATAAGGACAACCCCTTATATATTATTGCCCTAATAGGAGATGTAGCAGTCAAAAGGGTCTTGATTGATAATGGTTCATCTCTAAACATTTGCACTTTTGACTTCTACCAAATATTTGGGTTTAGAAGTGATGAAATGAAAAAAACTGACATGATCATAAAAGCTTTCAATGACGAAACACAAGAAACATGTGGAGTTATCACCATCCCATTGCAAGTTGGTCCAAGAACCTTAGATACGACCGTGTTTATTGTACATTGCCCAACATCATACAATATACTCTTGGGTCGCCCTTGGATCAATGCAATGCGGGCTGTCCCATCAACTTTACATCAATGTGTTAAATTTGAATTTAAAAATCAGTTGGTCACTATTCATGGTGATCCTAGACCCTTTGATATGTGTGCTTTGGCGTAACCTGTTGGAGTTCAATTTTGCCCTGCCTTGTCATCCACACATCCTAATTCTCATTTTTCATCTAAACGTGTGAAACACACACCCATAACTTCATCTACATCTTCTCCATTAATTCCACCTTTACCTATAGCTCAACCCTTCTCTAAACAAACTACATTAGAACCTTGGAAAGATCTTAATCCCACAACCAAGGCTTCATGTTCTACTCCTACAATTTCTATACCTATAGACCCATTTATTAACACCTCTACATTACCTACATCTACCAAAGACATATCATCCACATCAAAAGATATAGGGAATGATCCTTCTACATCTTATGCTCTTTTTGATGAGCTCTTACCTGATTTATCTAAAATTCTCATATTAGAAAAAACAAATGCTTCTATGCAAGATTCCCTTATTCTAAATAATTTGCCACCATCTCCTCGTACCTTGGGCCTCCCACAACCTATGGGAAGTACTTACCAAGTTGGGAGTTGTGCCTTTATTTATAAGGGATATGACTGGGGAAGAATACCCAAGAACATCAAAACTCATTATGATGGATATGCTCGATGCTATTTTACTAATGAGTATACTAAAGCTAAACCTATAATGCTTAAAATGGGATATAAAGGGAAAGGCTTGGGACCTTTCCAAGATGGTATGAAAGAACCTTTTGAGGTAGAACCATGGCCCGCCCGATGCGGTGTGGGCCTATTTCCTAGTAAGGGTCAACCCTTCCCTTTTGAAGATGATGATCAACTCATATGTTATCAAGATTATTTGGATGGACGTGATACTTTGCGTTTAACAAATCAGCCATTTACATGTAATATGCTATCCCTAGCTTATCCTGAGATGATTGTTGAATCTGACGATGAGTTGGAGGGAGATATCTTCCATGATGTCTCCATTGAAGAGTTGTTACATAACGAATTTTATTTCAATGGTTCTATACCTACTATAGCCCATCTTGAGGCCACGAATCCTCAAGACGAATTATCCAAGCTAACCTTGGAAGAATTACAAGAATTGGGCGTCTCACCCACCCCACCTAATTTTGAGAGAGATCTACACATGGAAGTAGAAAACGTCATAAAAATCAACATTGGAACCGAGGATAATCCTCACATAATCAATATTGGATCAGAATTAAGTAAAGAAAAACAAGATCAATACATCACATTTCTTAAAGAATATGAAGATGTCTTCGCTTGGACATATGAAGATATGCCAGGTTTAGACCCTTCTGTAGTCATGCATCATCTAGTAGTCCATCCGGATGCTAAACCTGTTAAACATAAACTTAGAAAAATGCATCCCAAAGTGGCCTTGCTAGTCAAAGGAGAGTTAGAAAAACTCTTGAATGTTGTTTTTATACAAGCTATTGATTATGCTGAATGGATCTTGAATGTAGTTCCAGTAACCAAGAAAGAAGCTACCAAAGTTAGGGTTTGCACAGATTTTAGAGATATTAACGTTGCATGCCCTAAAGATGATTTTCCTCTTCCCAACATGGATCAAATCATTGATTTTACTGCTGGGAGTGGAATGATATCCTTAATGGATGGATTTTTTGGTTATAATCAGATCAAGATAGCTCCTGAAGATCAGGCTAAAACAACCTTTATTACCCCCTAGGGTACCTTTTGTTGGAAAGTGATGCCATTTGGTTTAAAGAACGCAGGTGCAACATATCAACGAGCCATGACTTATATCTTTCATGATATGATGCATGATATCCTACATGATTATGTAGATGATATTATAGCTCGTTCTATTAATGAGGATGATCATTTAGATGATTTGAGAAAAGTATTTAATCGGTTAAGGGAATACCTTATCCGATTAAATCCAACCAAATGTATATTCGAAGTCAAGTCCGGTAAATTATTAGGGGTTATAGTTTCTTTACGTGGTATTGAAATTGACCCTCTCAAGATTGTGGCTATCACTGATATGCCCACACCCACAAATATATCTGAATTACAAAGTTTACAAGGTAAGCTTCAAGCTATCCGTCGCTTCATCGATAAGTTAGTGAAAAAAACCGGTCCCTTTCTTAAGCTTCTTAAGAAATATGTCCCTTTCAATTGGGACGACGAATGTAAGGAAGCATTTGAACTCCTCAAACAATACCTCCTTAACCCACATGTGCTTTCACCGCCTAGACCTGATCGCCCATTTATCCTATATATTTTTGCTTCATATTTTGCTTTAGGAGCTATGTTAGCTCAACTTGATGATGAGAAAAGAGAACGTGCTAATTATTATATTAGCCAAACTTTAATTAATTATGAAACCCGCTACACAACATTAGAAAAACTATGTCTAGCAATCGTATTTTCTACGCAAAAATTATGCCATTATATGCTCAGTCAAAAACATATGTCATTGCTAAATATGATCCCTTGCGGTATCTCATGAGTCGACCTTATTTATCGGGTCGCACAACAAAGTGGGTTCTTGCTCTAAGCGAGTTTGAACTCATGTTTATAGGAAAAAAGTTTGTTAAGGGTCAAATCATAGTAGATCAATTAGTTGCTACACCCTTAGAGTCTACCCATCCCCTCATCATTGAGTTTCCTGATGAATGCCTTCAACTAGAGGCAGACCATGCTGAACAATGGTCCTTATACTTTGATGGAGCCCGATGCATGAGTGGGGCTAGTGCAGGTATTATTTTAATATCTCCACAAAAACACATTATCCCTTTGTCCTTTAAATTAACATTTGCTTGTACTAATAATACTGCTGAATATGAAGCTCTAATCCTTGGATTACGAGCTGCCTTGGCATTAAAAATTAAACATCTGTTAGTTTTTGGTGATTCTCAACTTGTCATAAACCAGATTAATGAATTTTATCAGACTAGAGATGATAAATTGCACCCATATAAAGCATATGTTTTACAATTAATATCTTTATTTGATCAAGTTACCTTGGAAGCTATTCCTAGAACTAGCAACCGTGTGACTGACGCTATGGCTATAGCTGCAACTCTTCTACCCTTGGAGTTAGATGATAAATATGCCACTATCATCATTCATCGACTCCAGGAACCCGCTTCAAATAAATCATGCTTAGAACCTTTGGATGTGTTTCTAATCAACGAAACTACTCCTGAACCTTGGTATACGAATATATTTGATTTTCTTCAAAATGGGACTTTTCCTGCCAGTTTTAATAGAAACCAGCATCGGTTATTACGTAGACGAGCAAGTCACTTTGTAATAATTGGTAATACTTTATATAGGAGATCTTTTGAAGGTATCCTATTGAGATGTTTGAATCTAGAAGAATCTAAATCAGCTTTGAGTGAAGCCCACGATGGATCTTGTGGAGGACACTTCAATGGTAGCGCCATTGCTAAAAAACTCCTTAGGATAGGATACTTTTGGCCTACCATGGAGAATGATGCACATGATTATGTGCGCCATTGCGACAAGTTCCAAAAGCACGCTGACCTTGTCCATGCCCCTGCACAAGAACTACAGGCTATTTCATCCCCTTGGCCCTTTTCAAAATGGGGCTTAGACATTATTGGAAAAATTAATCCCGTGTCATCTGATGGACACAAATTCATCATAACCACCACTGAGTATTTTACGAAGTGGGTTGAAGCTATGCCTTTAGCTTCCTGCATTGGAACTCAAGTCTCCAAATTTATTTTTAATCAAATCATTTGTAGGTTTGGAATTCCTGCAAATCTCATCTCAGATAATGGAACTTGTTTCAAAAATAAAGATGTCAAAAAATTATGTCAAAAATATAAAATTCAACATCGTTGGTCCACTCCCTATTATCCTCAGGGTAATGGCCAAGCAGAAGCATCTAACAAAACATTAATTAAAATTCTTAAAATATTGGTCAATAAATCTGGCCACGACTGGCACATTCAATTATATCCAGCTTTGTGGGCATATCGAACTAGCGTTCGTACTCCCACGGGCACTTCACCTTTTGTTTTGGTTTATGGTGCTGAAGCTATTTTTCCATTTGAATTAGAAGTTCCTTCTTTGGCTCTACTACTTCAAGATACTAAAGTAGGAGATGAATATCGTGCTAGAAGACTTAGTCAGCTGGAACTCCTAGATGAAAAGCGCATCAATGCTTTGGAGCATCTTCGTGCCTACCAAAACAAGCTTAAAAGATCATATGCTAAAAAATTTCATCATCGATCCTTTGAGATCGACGACCTTGTTTTAAAAGAAAATTAAAAAAATACTAATGCAACTAAAGACCTTAAAGGTAAATTTGAGCCCAACTGGCTTGGACCATATATTATCACTGCTAAATTTGAATCGGGAGCATACAAATTAGCTACCTTAGATGGTAAATATCTTAAAGAACCTATGAATATTATGCATCTTAAGCGTTATTACGCATAAAATTTGGTCATTTCATCATTTGTATATATTTTGCATGTTGTTTCATTTTAAAAATTTTAAAAAAAAACAAACAAAAATAAAATAAAAGTGAAATCAACAATATTATTGACTCTTTCGAAAAAAAAAAAGAGAAGAGAAAGAGAGTCAAAATTATCAAACTCCTCAAAAATATTTGTTGTATATTCTTGAAGTATTGCAATTATATTTTCAAATTATTTTGGATAAATTAGCATTTATTTGGAATCCCTCACTTTTGCAAACACAAAAATAAATATCTTGATTTTATCTGGCATGATTACTTATCTCTCTTATATCAAAGTCCACATGTTGAATTAAATAAAGTTTGAGCATAGAGAATTGATCTTGTTATTTACTTAAACCAAGTGCACTTTTTCACATTAAAATGATTACATTTGCAATTTCAATATTATGCTACATAGTAGAAGTGGTTTCTTGAGCGAAAAGTTTCCCCTGCTATCCTATCATGCACATGGTCTAGAATCTTTGAGAATTGACAAAAGGACAAGCTCACCCCTACCCGTAATAAAAATCCCTTGCTCTACAGCTAATCCGAGCAAGTATCCCTAGAATAGGAAGCAAAAGAAAAAGAAAAATCAAGCAAAATCATGAGAAAAAGAAGCATTATTTCAGTATCATTTTGTACTATCTCAGCACTATTTCAGCATTATCTCAAATATCAAGCAAAAATACAAAAAAAAAAAATACAAAAAGAAAGAAAAGAAAAGCAAAAAGCAAAAGCAATAAAATCCCTTTCCCTACCCATTGAAAAGAAAAGAAGGGTTGATGAGCTTGAATCCTTGGAATTCTCAATTATTCGAAAACCGTGAGGTAAGCCCCATAACAAGTGGTTTGTGCCCAACCCGCTTGGCCTTGGGTAATTCCTAGCGTGGTGATATGTCCGTCACATTAGCGACCTTCTTTTGTACAGACCTATGTCCGCTTATGGATTAGCTAGCTCTTGGTAACCCGACTTACATAGTAGTCTGGTATGGTTATATGCATCTAAATCATGGTCAATGAACACTTATTTGGTTAATTCAAATCACTTGTATCAAATTATCTTGCTCAAAACTGGTAAATGCACAAAGCAATTGCACACACATTTGTATTTGAGAGATTCTGTATCATTATGATAAATCAAGATCGAAAATGAACTCACATATGCACATGGGATTCCTTATAAATCTAACTTTTGTCTTTGAGATAATTTAAAATATTTTTGCAAATTGTCTGGAATAATTTCATTTTCTTATCTGAGAACAGTTGTTTAGTATAAAGACAACTACATGCATTATAAAAAAAATCAAAATCTTTTTCAAAAACATGCAATAAAGTTACATTTATATATAATTTTTGACTTTCGCGACGATGGTATAGTTCCAAAACCAAAATTGGAATTTTATGCCTAGCGCAAGTCCTCATCTTTATATTTTCTGTTTATTTTCAAAATTAAAAAATCAACCATGCAATAAAACTGTTATATCAATTTCTTCTTTTTTGGATTTTGCGATGATGGTATAAGTCTATACCTAAATATTCTATGCCTAGCGCAAACCATTGTTTTAATTTTATTTTCCCATTTATTTAAAAATCATAAAAACATATGACTTAAATCATTATGTTACACAATTATGCTTTAAAAAGAACGCACACTATTTTTTTCATGTCATTATGTCAACATTCAAATTTGCAATGATGGTATAATTCCTAGGGAATTATTCAAAAATTTTATCACACTTAGGAATTTATGCCTAGCAAAAATCATATATATTTCATGCATAATATTTTCATGGAAATCTGAAAACAAATCATCATCATCATCACCATTTTTCATCATCACAACATCAAAGTCTTAAGACAGTCTCTTAAGCACTCTTTTACTTTTAGCAATATTTCTATACTGGGATTAGCTTGACGACCTAGTGAGCGACGACTCCATGAAATGGTCATAAATAGCGACAATGTCCTTTGAAATTATTGTTAAAAGTCTTTTTTTAATTTTTTTTCTAAAATCACCACAAACAACCATTTTGTTTACATCAGATTATTTCATTTAAAATTTTAAAAGCATGACATTAAAATTATAATATTTCCAAATGACATAATTACATGAATCATCAATCAAATCAATTCAAAACATTAAAGCATCATAAAACACATAAGACAAGTCATATGATCAAAAATATCTCATATATATATATATATATATATATATTATTCTCAACAACAATATATACATCATCTCAAAACTGGATCGGTATGCCACAATCTGTACCTCGGCATACTCAATCCTCTATCAAAAATAATAAACACTATGTATCAATCTGTGTAGTGCAGTCAGCAAGCTAGCCTCGAGAACCCCTCGAGCTCTCAGCCTCATCTCCTCTCTCGCCTGGACGTGAAGGAGGTGGCCCCATCACAGTCCATGTGGTGCTATGAGTCCTAGACGTCGAGCGTGATGATGTCCTTGACGACCTCATCATGACAGGCTTTGCAATGGGGGCTGGCAGTGGTACCCTATGCTCCTCTGGCACCATATGGTGGTATAACCCCTGGTAGAATGCGATCTAAGCAATAGACCGTGATAGATCCTGAGTGCTCGCTCCTCCGCTCCATGCCCTGAGTCGTGTGACCTCATCTCTGAGTTGTGTGGCCTCAGCTCGATGTCATGCAGCCTCATCCTGTAAGGTCTGCACCTGTGCCTGGAGACGGACATTCTTCGCCCGAAGAGTAGCCATCTCACTACTCTCTCCTATATCCACACCCTTGCCCTTATCGAGCGATGGTGGCCTCTCTCCCCATGGATAAGGGGGTCTCTCCTCCCTCCTCTCCTGCTGCTATGGCCTATGCTATGCCTGTGGCCTCCTCTGCTCTCTCCCTCCATGACCCTATGCCGCCTCAATGGCTACCTAACGCCACCTCCCCATTCGACGCACAACTGCGTGAATCGGACCCTGAGCCCTCGTCATCCGAGGAGGGCGGATGCCTATGTACCAGGCATCATAGCCATCGGATACCCTAGCGTCATCCCCATCCACTGGTTGGATAGGGGCATCATCTATGTCCTGACTCCAGAATCGCTGCATATCTGGAGCCCCATTGAGTGTGGTGTTATCCTAAACAGTCTAGGAAAACTCGTAATCCCTAAGAGAAGGGATCCCTTGCTGTAGACCGAACTACCTCAAAACTCGGTCGTAGTGGTGGAGCTCCACCTCTCCCCTCTCCATCCTAAGCCAGCAGGTTCGCCTAATGTGAGCCTGCTCCTCTCTGTCCTCGGCCCACCTTGGATGCTCTCTCCAAGGCCTCCAGGTGATCTGGTCGAAGACAAGGTCGTCCAGTAGTCTCTGGGACATTGGCAGATCTATCCACCGCTATGACCCTCTCAAGAGCCACAAGTAGAAAACCTGGGGCCTCTCCCCGTCAACCCCTATCAGTGGGAGCCCTACCAGCCTCTGCACCATGATGTGCTCCTAGCACCAAACCTACAGTAGCGATGTCATGACTAGACATCGACCACCCTTGTACACGACCCCATGCAGGATCCTGTACAATCGGCATAGTATGAAGCTCCCCCAGGAAAACCTATACCCGTGGTCTCTCATGTCACAGACCACATCTGTCAGTAGCCATGGTAGCCTACATCCACTCTGATGGTATAGCAGCAGACCACCTACTACCCCTGCCAACACCTGTGTCAGTCTAGATGCCCCAGGCATCTGGCGTAGCGACTCGATATTCACTTTGCCCTTCTCCAGGGTGAAGCTCGGATCTCCGCATAGTCACATCATCGCATGGCCCTGATTGGCCGTGGGAGTTATTAGTCATCCTTGTATAGGGATCCTCAAAATCCTCCATACATCCTCCATAGTAAGAGTCATCTCCCCTGTCGGTAACCGAAAGCAGGAAGAACCCGGATACCACCTCTCTGCTAGGGCTGTCAGCAGCCCCATGTCTGTCGAAACGTGTGGCATCTCTACCACATGCTGTAAACTGACCTCTGCTAGTCGGTCTCGCTCTACCTAATCCAGAGCGGCCAAGTCATCCCTTAGACCCCCGTATTTCCATTCTCGGCTCTTTAGTAATCCCCTCTGCAACATAAACAACAAAACAATAAAAATCATTAATAAAACAGTGATTAAAAATGCAAGTAAAATAAGTTCAATTTCATACAAATGATGATATCGTCCACTATTGGACGATATCGTCCAAAATTTGAGCAAATTCGTCTCTGATTTTGCAAGATGGAATCATCCCTTATTGGACGAAATCTTCCCCATATCGTCGATTTTGCCCTTGGACGAAATCGGCGATATCGAGAAGATTTCGACGAAATCGGGACGATTTCGTCCCGATGACGTCGATGGCCCAAAAATGTCCGCGATGCTCAAAAATCATTCAAAATTAATCTAAAAAGCATGTAAATTCAAATTAAAGCATTCTAAACTAAGTTTGGATCCTTACCCGTAGCCCACGTCGGACCTCTGTCGATTAGTGTGTTGTCTCGACCATTTTTGTCTGCAGAGCTCTAGAAATCAAGAAAATGAAGAGTAACAATGAATTAGGGTTTTACCCTAATTTTCTTAATTTTATTCAAAAATAATTAAAAACATTTTTAAAATTTTGTTTTTTCATGTTTTTACCTCAAACGTTCGATTTGGGTAAAAACACGGAGGGGGCACCATAGTAAGCTGTCGTACGATTCGACCTAGAATCGTCGCCTAAAAATGGGAATAAATTTTTGCTTTCTCGTAAATCGAGAAGAACTCGTCTTTTAACGCATTTTCTTCGAAAAATTTGCTAAAGAGGGGGCAAAATGTAGCACCCTAAAATTGGTGCAGTAAACCTTAACAAATAATTAAAATTACCTTAGTAATAATTCAAATTTGAATTTTAACCCCGAATCGCCCGTTAACCGCCTATTAAACCGCTCCCCTTGTTTTTCATGCCATTTTTAGGATTTGTTGTGACCGTTGGACGATATCGTCACCGATCAGACGATATCGCCTCAGATCGAACGAATTCGTCTAGAGCAGAACATCCAGACGATTTCGTCCCAAAACTGATTTTTCATAATTAGCTTCTGTTCCAACGACGTCTCTAACCGGGGCAAAAGCGTGTCTGCGCTATTAGAGACCTTCCCCCATTGGAGATCTCCCAAATTGGGATGATCTCCAACCTCCCAACTTCCTTCCTTTGCCTATTTAATCTTAGGCCCTCCCCTTGACATTCCCCTAGCTGAAATTTTCTGTAACACGAGTTTTATTTGCATTAGAGTATCTTAAATTACTATTTGCCTTTGTATTTTTCCAAGTTTGCTTGCAGGAACTTCACTATTTTTTAGTCGGAGCAGGATCAAATCATTGTAGACGATCCTATACGATCTTGGATGATCACGCCAAAATTCGAGACGATTTCGTATCCTGTAGATGATTTCGACTGCAACCAACATTGGGGGCAATCAGTGCCCAAAGTTTGCGTTTCTTCACTCTTTTCTATTGTTTTATTTTGCATTTAGTTAAGTTTATTGTTATTCCTTATTATTCTGCATCTTGGAGTTCACCCATGTAGCTTAAATGCATAATAAATTCATAATTGTCATTAAATCATTGTAATGCACTTATATTTTTATTTGTAATTATCAGTTTAATATTATTATTATCATTCTACATCATTTTCCTCTGTTGGTATAGTTGCATTTTCTGTATTCTATGTCTATTTCTCTGATTGCAGGTCTCTGACGAATTCGTCAGATCTCAGATGATCTTGTCTGATCTCAGATGATCTTGTCATATCAGAGGCGATCTGGACTACTTCAAAAATCAGAACCTCCATCAGACATCCGGAATCAGGTATGGTTTTTCTCATCTAGCTTGTTCTCTGTATTTTTTGTTTAAATATGTTTTTTGTATTCATTTAAATTTGCATTTCATATAGAATAATTTAGATTCATTTGGCCAAACCTAGGATTTGAATGATTAAAGATAAAATTGAACACATTAAACTCATTCCCAACCTAGGCATGGAAACTGCCACTAAAAGTTTCCTGGTGAACCCCACCATCCATCAAAAAATCACCTTAATACCCCTCCCCTGAGAGGCACGACCTTCAAAGGGCCTCTCAGTCCGAGGTACCGTCCCATCCTTCTCGCATCCCCCTTCCGGGCGCGGATCCTTTAGCTTGAAGGTAAGGGTGCAAAAAATTTGGAACGATACACAACTCGACTATGGAAGAATGTTCTCATACCTTTTTATTTATTATGAAGGGATATCATAATTCTGTCACAACCACAAACACTTCTATGCCAATCTCAAAGAGGTTAGAAGATAAATCTTTCTCACAATATAATGTAAATACTCAATTACACCTTATCACTCCACCTTTCAAAAACAACCATCAACATACATAAAATATTTATCCAATAACACCTTATAAACTCCCAACTAAAAATAAATTCAACATCCACCAAAATAACTCAAAACCTCTTTAATCAAATTTAATGGCAAAAAGAACTTTGAAAAAAATCAAATCCACTTTCCTTATAACTCCAATAACATAAATCACTTCTCAATAAAACAATCTTTTCATAAACTCTTTTTAACTCCAAATACCACAAATCAATTATCAATAAATCAACCTTTCATAAACCCTTATTACTCCAAATAACACAAATTAATTACTAGTAAAATAATCCTTCACAATCCCTTATAACTCCAAATAATGCCTAAGAAAACTTTAGGGAACATAAAATTTTAATCAAAAATTACCGTTGCCACTCTGCCTTCGCAAGCGCTCTAGCTGCGGATTTGACCACCGCGTGTGCTAGATGCACATTTGAAACTCCACGAGCACCTCGTGCTCTTTCTTCCACACTTGGCACTCAAACCAAACACGAACCAAAAGCTTTTTTCCTTGGTGCTCAAGACGAACACGCCAATTAACATCCTTGTGAATCAATCATGGACTCTTCCACTCCTAATGCTCTCACAAAACGTGTTGTACCAATGGACCACCGTTTCCAATGTGGGTTAGACCTTAGGCTCACCATTTTTGTCTTCTTCCTGACGCTAATAAGACAAAGACATCTTTGTCTTCTTCCTCAATGTTCAACGATTACACGAATTTCTTTTAGATTTATCGCATGAAAATTAATTCGAATAAGGATAACTTTTGAATACCTCTTGGAATATTATTTATACAAAAATTCACCATATGGCTTAGACATTGGTGCTCCATTTAATTCGATGATGTCGACGCATTTTAAAACCTTTTATAATTTATAAATTATTTAAATTCTAATAGAATTTAAATTTTATAAATTATAATTATAAACCTTTGACTTAAAATAAAATTAAAGTCTTCCTTGGGATAAAATTTAAACCTTCAAATTGTACTCCACTAATTTGATTATTCTGTCATCATGGTTTTAATAAGAACCTTAATTCTGCCATCATGATGTTTAACAAAAACCCTTGTAGAATAATATTTTAATAACCTTTTTCTTCAACTATTCGCATTGCTCTTGGTGTTAATGATGGTGTAATCCATGGTATTAATGACAACTTCATGTGTTCACTTTGACATCAATGACAACTTCTCACTTTGACATCAATAACAACTGAATGAGCTCAAAATGTCCAACAATTTATACTAGAAAAAAATCCTGGGAAGGCGTCAAGAATGTTTGTCTAAAAAGACTACCTTGAAGATAGCAAAGATTTTAAGGGTTGAACCAGTTTCCCATTTTTTTGAAGAAAAAAGTAGAAAAGACTAAGGCAGGAAAAATATCGCGGTTTCACGACATGTTGAAGTTTTGCGAGCCAAAGCAAGAAAATATCTGAGGAATAAAAATGTCGTGATTTCATGACATGTCAAAGTTATGTGGGCTTAACAAGAGGAGGAAGACTAAGGTGCTACAATATCGTGATTTTGTGACATGTCGAAGTTTTACGAGCTCAAAGAAAGAAAAGAGCCAAGGTGTCAAAATGTCATGATTTCATGACATATCAAAGTTTCGTAGTATTAACAGAAGGAGGAAGACTAAGGCATTACAATGTCATGATTTCATGATATGTCAAATTTTTGCGAGCTCGAAGGGGAGGAAAAGGTCAAGACCTCAGGACCTTATGATTTTGCGGTATGATAGAATTTCATGAAACATAGACATAAATAGAAATAGAAGAACATGCCTACAAAGGAACATGTCAACAACTGATGGAAGATAGTGATTGAAGCGTCAAATCTTAAACTCTCACCATTGGTGATTTTATTATTTGATTGAACCTATAAGAAGCCATGCAAAATATACTGGTGCATTTTGCAACGTATTTGTTGAACTAATTTTATGTCAAAATTTGTTAGCTATCAAAAGATGCTTATCATAGAGTATATATAATAGGGAGCTCACCCTGAATGGTTGGCTCTTAGATTTTTATAGGATTGGATGTATGTATTCTATATTTAAGTAATAATATATGCTTGTATTTGCTTTTAGTTTATTGTGTGCAAATGTATGTATGAACATTCAATGTTTCTATTTACATTACTAAGTTATATGTTGTATTTGTTCTATTATCTGGACTCATGCGTGATATAAATAGTATTGTTGGAGTTAAATATTTGATACATGCATGTGTTATATTAACATCTAAACCACATTAGGGAACTATGATTTCTACATGAAGGTATAGAAAATGCTTAGACTGTGAAGTTATATGCATTTATATTTGTTGTTGTTTAATCTGTACCACGAGAAAAGTTCTAGTTGTGGCTACATTTACCTTTCTTTCAATAAATTTGTCTCCCTTTTTCTCATAAAAGCCACCAAGGAACTAGCCTTCTCTAGAGATTAGACAGAACCCCTCAACACTTAGTTTGTCTAGTCAATATTAGCAAGGTCATGGGCGCAATCATAACTATAGGCCGATTTTGCACCAACAGGTATCAAATCTGAGATTTTATTTTCTTCCCTACAATATATGCTCCTTGGGGTTGCTTCTATTGCACCTCAATAATTCTCTTCAGGATCTTGGTTGATCATTAATTTTACCACGTTCACCATCTTGTATGCTTGTACTCACCCTATCAATTTTAAAAACACTAGGTTTGTTGCCTTTGAATTTCAAGCATCTACATTGGATATCTTGCAAGAATAAACATTAGAATTTATTAAAGTTCTAATATTATTAAGTTGTTATTTTTATTTTTATGTTTTATTTTTTTATTATTTCTTTTATATGTATGATACTTTTTTTTTTTCATTTTTAAATAATCTATGTATTTTTTGGTAATTTCTTCTTCTCAAAAAAAGTTCTACAATTTTCAGCTTTCTTTTGTATCCTTCGATAATTTTTTTACATTTTCAGTAAATCCTACATTGTTTGGGTTGTTCCAGTTGAAAGGTTACGAGGTAACATAGTTTTTAATTTCCCTAAAAAAATCATAGGGTTTTGATTTAGCAAGCTTGTAATTTTTTTTGTAAATTTATAATTATCGAGGTTGGCAATCTTGTCATACATTTTAATGTTTTTTGCTATTGCAAAGCCTCCAATCAAAACCTTTAACGCTTTGTCAAAACTTTAATATTTTATGCTTTTAAGTTTTTTCTTAAAAATTTTGACTCTCCCCTAGTTGGACCCTTATAAATTTTTTCCTAAGCTTTTTCATTAAAACCTCAAATCTCACATTTTAGAGCAAAACTTCTAAAACTTTTCCCTAAGTCTTTCTTAAAAATCGTAGCACCTTTTAAAGCTTTTTCGAAACTTATTTTTAAAATTGTATTTTAAAACCTTCAATCACCCATTTTAAAGGTTTGTTAGGACTTCTAAATTTTTCTTTCTGATATTTTTCTTTAAAACCTTCAACTTTCGCTTAGCAAAATGTTTAAAAACCTTTCCTTTAGGATTTTATTAAAACCTCCAATCAAAAATTTTAAAAGTTTTCCCTTTAAATTTTGCTTAAAACCTTCAACTTTCCATGGGGTATTGATTTTAATAGCCATATTTTTATTGACACTACATTTTGGGTTGTTGATCTTAGCAAGATGCATTTCCCTACAATATTTTTGTTTATCAAGGCTTCTAGTCATCTTGGCATTTCTTTTAATTTTAATTTCTTCGTTGGATCTCCAGTTATTGTTGGGGCTTCTAATTGGCATTTCTTTTAATTTTAATTTTTCCATGGGTAGCTAACAACTCCAACCACAATGAAGTAAGTTGGGGTTTAAAGTGCTTCTGCATCTATATTTTCCTTGATCACAACATTTTAGACAACCTATAAAAACAACCAATTTCAGACCTCAAACCATCTTGAAACATAAGAAAAATTATATTCATTGGAAATCTCTTTTCAAGCCGTATCCAATGAAGGTGATTTCACAAATTTTTATTGATATTTGAAGGATATATTGGGATATAAAAGTGAGTGATTTGTGATTAGGAAAGCATTTATAGTCAACAAAGCAACTAGATAGCATGTTAAAAATAGGTCATTCGGGAGGTAAATTCTTAGAACATAGAAATGTTTACATTTTTTGGATATTTATTTTCAAAATACATTTAATGGAGGAAGTTTCATGAATTTTCACTAAGTATTGAAGGAAATGTAGGCCTTGAAAGTGACACCATCTATGTTTCCAAGGGAATTTCCAATTTTACAATGCCTTAATTTAAATAGGTTTGGGAGTGCTTAAGGATATGGAAACATAGGTATATGGGTACTTGTTGGAAATAAGTGTTTGATTTTTTTAATGGGAGAGGTCATTTTCCATTTTAAATAGTTTACCATACACAACAATGGCAATAAGTTTCATGATAAACTTAAGGCACACAAAATTTGGGCATCCACAATTCAAAACTTTTAGCTAAGAACTTGAGTTTTTTAACGGTTGACTATTATGCACAAACCCAAGCAAATAAGAGAACAAAAAAGTGGATCCCTATTCCATGAAGACTATGGCATGTTGTGCAAGCACAATAATAGGACATATTTTAATAAATGAAATGAATATCACCCACAAGGTTTTTCTATTTCAAATGTCAATCATGACACCTAAGTATTAGATATATGAGAAGTGATGAAACTTCCAAATGGAAGATAAGGATTAAAATTTTAAATATGAGGAGGTCCTCACATAACCACATCAAGAGGAACCAAAAAAACCTAACAAGTCTAAAAAATGTATAGTTTTTATGGTCCTCTCAACATTTGCTCTAATGGGAATATAAGCACATCAAATAATCAAGGTATAAAGCTTGATTTGGATCACATTCATTTCATCAATCATGATACGATCAAATACCTAATATTACATATCAACAATATTAAGAAAGACAAATGTTATATTTTTATTCCTAGTAAAATGCTCAATGTATGGGTCATATTGCTATTTTTCTCATCCATATATATATTTATATATAAATTCAAAGATTGTATGTCATGGATTTGTGTGGTGTGGATATTATCCTTGGAGCTCAATGGTTGTATCAATTGCAAGATGTTACTTTCGACCTATAGTAGTCATATGTATAGTGGACAAAAAATGACAAGGTCATCCATGTTCAAGGTTTGCAACCCCCACCATCTAAGGTCATCAAATCCCATCACAAGGAAAACATGTTCAAAAAGGACACCAAAGGTGTCTTCATCTAGATTTGTTACATGGAATTCATAGCCATTGGGAAATCACCCCTACTCCTCCTTATAGAATGTAATCTTTCCTCAAAAAATATGCTTAGGTCTTCAAAAAACCTAGGTCTTCCTCCCAAGTAAGTACATTATCATGGTATTCATCTTATTCCAAGAAGTCACCCATCTAATATTCATCCTTATCTCAATCCCTAGCCTCAAAATATAAAAATTAATAAGTTATTTCATATGTGTTATACCAAGGTATTATCCACCATAATACTAGTCATTATCCTCAATAGTCATGGTCAAGTGCAAGGAACATTCTCTTTGTGTTTATCTAGATCTCAAACCACTTAATAAGATCACTACCAAAGATAAGTTTTATATTCCTATTATTGATAATTCATTGGATAAATTGCATAGTGTAAATATTTTTTTCAAGCTATACTTGTGCTCTAGGTTTCAACAAATTAGGGTTCAAGAGGAGAATATTTTAAAAATTGCTTTTCATTCTCATGAGGATCATTATGAGTTTTTGGTTATGCATTTTGGTCTTTTAAATGCCCCTTCCACTTTCATAGTTTAATAAATTTTTCTTTCACTCTCTCCTTCACAAATTTATATTGGTTTTTTTATGATATCTTGGTCTATAATAAGTCTTGGAAATCTCATTTGTATCATGTCGAATAGGTGTTCTAACATATAGAGTGAGAACAATTATATTTCAAAATGTCCAAATATTCCTTTGGTGTGATTGAAGTAGAGTATCTTGGGTACATAGTGTCTCATGAAGGTGTCAAAATGGATCCTAACAATATTAAGCCCATGCATGATTGATCGATACATGAATATCTCAAGAGCCTTAATGATTTTATAGGTCTCATTGTCTATTTTAGAAAAAAAATCAAAAACTATGGGAAGATTGTAGCTCATTTGATAATTTTCACCAAGAAGGATGCATTTATTTGGTCCAATGAAGATATAATAACCTTCAATGCCTTAAAGGAAGCTATATGTCCACTCCTATTTCATCTACTTTGAACTTCAATAAATCCCTTGTCATTGAATATGATGCTTCTATAAGAGGTATTGATGTTATCATGATGTAGAAAGGTCATTCCCTAGGCTATAAAAACATCAACTCTTCAATGAGAAACAAGGTTATTCCACTTATAATAAGATGTTGTCCATATTTCATGTAGTGGAAAATTGGAAGCCCTAATTTAAGAGTGGGCATTTATCAAAATTGATCATAATAGCCTCAAGAACTTACTAGAAAAATGTCTCTCTTGTTAAAAGCAAAATAAATGGTGGAGTAAGCTTTTATGCTAATACTTTGAGATTGAATATAGGAAAGGGAAGGAGAATATCATAGCAAATGCTCTTTCTCACATGTATGAATATTTTATAGATTTCCATGATATATCCAAATCTCTTCCCCTTTTGATCATACAAATTTAGGACGAATGACATTCGAAACTTGAAATTATTTGTTTGATTAATGGTATTAAGATAAATAGCCAATACAATCCATTATTCTCTTGATTTAAATGGATTTTTAGAAAGGATGACCACATTTATCTCATTTAGTCTTCCTAGGATAAGAATGACATCCTTTAGGAATCGCATGCTTCTTCTTTGGTGGGACATTTTGGGTTTGTCAATACCTATTAGTGGGTCAAGTAGTCTTTTTCTTGGAAAGGAATGAAAGCTAGTACCAAACAATTCATGAACAATGTTAAGTGTGCTAAAGGAATAAAGGTAAAGTAGTAAAGTCTCTTATATTGTTGTAGCCCCTTCTTATTATGAATCATGAGTGGGAACACATATTTAAGGACTTTGATTAAGGCATCTTCAAGTATACCCATTTTTAGTCTTACATCACTCATTCAGTGTAAGACGACCAAGGTACTTCTTGATATTATTTTCAAATTGCATGGAAAGTCAAAGTTTGTTATCTATCATAAAAATCATATTTTCACCAAGAACTTTTAGCAAGAGTTGTTTGCTCTCAATGGAACTTGGCTTAATGTGATCTCTTCTTGTCACCATAAGTTGGATGACCAAACATAAATTATGAACAAGCACCTAGTTAATTATCTAAAAAAAATCTACGATAAACAATATTGTTAGCACAATGGTGTTTACAATAATTCTTATCATCATGATAATTCTTATCATCTTTCCACTAATATGTCCCTATTTGAGGTATTGTATGGGTAGAAACAAACATCCTTGGCAGACTATTTTTTAGGATCTTCTCATATTGCTCAAATGGATGATTTCCTCTACTAGTGACAATTATCCTCCTATTGTGACTGCTCCACAACTAGCCCCAAAACTTGGGGACCCACCTTTTAAATTTTGTGTTTTGAGCATTTTGGTGTCCTTGGAGCGATATTTTCGATATATCCCATCCTTGATATTTGCAGTTTAATTCCAAGGTTCCTTGTGGTTGGGTGCTTTTGGTTTCGTGGTGAGTGTCTAATTTTTTGCTCATTTTTTCGTTTACAGTTTTCACTATGTTGTTGTTAACGACTTTTATTATCGACGATTTTTTTTCTTGTCGACGATTTTTATTGCCGATGACTTTTTCTTGTCGATGATATTTTGTTGTTGACGATTTTATTAATGATGATTTTTCTTGTTGACGATTTTTATTGTCGATGACTTTTTGTCCTCATTTTGTTGTCGATGACTTTTTGTCGTCAATGTTACCATAGGCGAGTCTTCGTCAGTTTTGTGGTTAGTAGTTTTGTCTTCGTGTGTTGTGTTTTCTAACCTTAGTTTGTGTCGAGTATCAAATAATTTTATAAGTTGAAAAAAAAATCAAATAAAATAAAAATAAACTTTTATATTCATATAAAAGTTTAAAGTAAAAAATATATATCTATATCTATGTTTCATAGATATAGATATACAATAAAAAAATTTAAAATGAAATACAAAACAAAAATTTATATGTGTATATATATATATATATATATATATGAATTTATAAAAGTATAATATATAAAACATTCACATGTTTATCCTTAATAAAATAAAAAGATTAAAAATAATAATAATACATAAAATAAATATATTTATATAATATATATCTATACATATTATATAAATATAATTTGTATCGATATATATATATATATAGTAAAAAGGAAAATTTCACTATATAATATGACACTATATATAAAAGTTCTTTCAATTTATAAAAGCTTTCGCTTTATTTTTTTTATGGTATGAGTTTTACATTTTTCTCTTATACCATCTTATAATGCATTCTCATGTGAACGCGGCAGCATAGGTGTGAAAGCGACCATGGCGAATGCTTGAGTCTACAGCGGAGGAGGGTTTGGCATATGACATGGAAGGCAAATGATGGCGCTCGTGGGACCCAAGGTGAAGGTAAAGTGGAGACCAGGCCAGCGTGGATCGAAGTGGCAGGTTCTACAAATCGATGGGAATCGCGAGAAGCGGGAAAAGGAACCCAATGCAGGTCAAATGAGGCAGCGACAAATCAGCCGCAGGATAGTGCGGTTGGGATAGTTGATTGGCGAGGGCAGTAAGATCATTAGGACAACTTGGACGGTGATAGAAAACCCAGCAGCTATTCGACGACGACAAGAAGACACAATTAATCACGTAAATGCAGGCAGGTAAATACAACAGTGTTCGACGGTAGCTCAAAAGCGGAAGCAGCGCTGTCTGTTCACGTGTGCAGGCATAATTTGATTATGAAATTCCAAGGAAGCCATAGTTTAATTAATATATTTTATAAAGCCAAAAAGTTTATAAAATATATTAATAAGTTATTAAAACTTAATCGCATGATATTTTGAAGAATGGAGAAAAGTGTCCATAAAAGTGGAATGAACATTCATTTGTCTTCATCCTAATGAAACAGACGAAACGGTTATGTGGGCTATCATTCTAATTATCATGTCAATTGCCAAAGGAAGTAAAATGAAGACGTTACGCCAAATAAATAAAAAATTACGAAGCCATGTGGAAAAAGGAAATGAAATAGGAGCAGTAGCAAAAGACATCGAAGGAAAGGGAAGGAAATTTGGCCAAGGAAGCTGAAACGAAAGGATCTTTGCAAGAATTCGAATATTGTAGGGAAAAGGAAGTGAAAGGCCATTTTTAAAACATTAAAAACAGGAGTGAAGGCTATTGTAGGTGTTGGAAACTTTTGAAAACAAAGTTGCAGATTTGAGAGCAATGGTCACACTGGATCTGTTTTGAAATTGTTTTTCCTTCTATTTGGATTGGTTTTTTTGAAAAAACTAGAAATTCTGCTGGACTTTTTGGCAAGGCCAAGCGCTGCCAAAATGACAATGTAAAAAATGAAGCAAATCTCAATGCAATAGTTTTCTTTTTAGAAATTTGGGTTTTATTAGCAAGAAAGGAGGAGAAATGTCTGCATGCAAGAATTTAATGTCTCATTTTTTTTGTTTTCAGATTTCGGATCTATGAAGGATGTTCAATGCCTTTTAGGGTTACATTGCTGAAATTTTTGAAATCTGAAATTTATTTTCTGTCCTTAGGAGCTAGCACTTAGTTTGTTTTAGTTGTGCAAATGCAGGTTAAAACAGATTAGGTTGCATGTCAAATTTTCTCACATCTTCGGTTTTGCAGGACGGGATACCTTCAAACTGAAAGGGCTTTGCATATTTAAGTTTTCAGCATTTCATTTCCATTTCCAGTTTTATTTTTATTTTTCCAACTTTTTATTTTACAATTTTTTTTAATTTTCAGGCATTAAAATAAAAATCGTAAAAAAATAAAATGACAAAAATAATTATATGGAGCCCTAGAATGAACATCAATCTTCAATACACAACAGATTCGGACTCATTCCGATGTCATTTCGATTTTATATCAATTTTTGAAAACTGTTGTTTTTAGGGGTTTTTTATAATTTCGAAAATTCATTTTTTTTTCAGTTTTGGAGGCAAATCAGATTTTTAAATTCTGCATGTTCATTCATAAGCCTATGAAATTTCAATTTCATTGAAGGGGTTATGTTTATGGTATTTCACAAGTTACCATGTTTGGAGCAATAAATGCACCTTCCTTCATAAAATTTTGATTTCATTGAAGGAGGTAATTTTATATGCTACATTAAAGGCTGTTATTTTAAAGCATTAAATTATTTTTCTTTATGAAAATTCAATTTCATAAAAGAGGGATAATTAAATGACATTATGAAGCCCTTATTTTAAGGTTATGAATTATTGTCTCTTTGTGAAAATCAATTTCACCAAAGAGGAATAATTTATTATTCACATCAAAGGCTATCTTTATCTTCATGATAAGAAGCTATATTTAAGGAGCCTATTCATCATTTCAGATTCACATTCATAAATAGATTTTAATCTTTACTTTCATGTTTAAAGTAGGATTTAATGCAAGGTAAAACTTGATTAAAATCCACTTAATAAGGGAAGATAAAATCTACCTTAAAATCCTCAATATAAAAGGAACTAAGGCACTACATCGTGGCCATATGAGGGCCAATTCACATTTACTTTTATTGTGGTTTCATGAACAATCATTAAAATAGCATGGTAAAATAAACCAACACATGCCCCTTGTTTACAGTTACTTGCAATCACTAAGGTGTTCCTATAATTGAATTGATATATTTTATGGAGATTACTAATACACATATGCAAATGCTAATATAGCAGAGACCTTGGAGAAGTTGTTTTTTTAACTTCTTTGCAAGAGAGGGTTTTGAGATCCAAACCCTAAGGGAGAGTGTAATTTCACAATTGGGTAAAATTACCACTCAACACCTCCAAATCCTTAAGGATAGTATTTGTTAGGATCAAAATAGTATGAAGAAAAACATGATTTACACTACTTAAAATGATGTTTCAAGGTTGGTGATATGGTCTTTTATATATTTATCCATATAAGTATATTTCTCCCAAGACTAAGTCTAGCTAGAAGCTTCTACTTAGATTCTATGGTCCCTATAAGGTGACTCATCAAATAGGAATGTGGCATATTTATTGGAGCCCCTCCTTCCTACAACATACAACCAATTTTTTATATTTTTTTATCTTAAACATATATCTTTTCAAAAAGTGTAGTCCCACATAGAACTTATAGAGTTGGATAAAAAAGGAGATGTTGAACTAAATCCAAAAACAATCTTATAGTCACAAGTCCATAATCTATAATTTTGATAGATGCAAGAGCTACTCATCAAGTATCATGATCTTCTTGTGATGATGTGACTCTTTATTGATTTTTGGTTGATTAATTTTAGGTTGAATTCACTAAGGGAAATAACCTATTTGTAGTTTGTTGTGAAAGATAAGGTTTAGACATGAGGTAACATAAAGGATTGACCCTTACAATGACAAATATTTTATGTTTAAGAACGTAATGTTGTAACTTCTAGGATGCAAAAACTATATCAAGACAAAACTTCTCTAGAGGTGTATAATGGATTTCATAGTTGACTAAGGTTTTGCTAATGTAGTAGATTATCCTCTCTTTAATTTGGTCATCATACTAGGCCAACATGGTACCTAAGACATGTATAGTTATGTATAGAAAAAATATTTTGGAGGGATTAGGAAGAGCAAGGATGGTAGATGTTGTGAGTTATGCTTTTAAATCATCAAAAGCTACTTGAAATTCATCATCCCATTAAAATTTTGTGTCCTTATGCAAGAGCTTAGAAAAATTTTGACACTTGTTTATGAGTTGGAAAATGAATCTCCTAATAGCTTATAGTTTGCCTTGTAAACTATGAAGTTGGATCATATTTTTTTGGAGATGCATATCAATAATAGTCAATATCCTATCAAGATCTACCTCAATGCCATGTTGAGACACAATAAATTCTAACAACTTACCAGGTGTTACCCCAAAAATATACTTAGAAGTTTTAAGGTGGACTTTATATTCCTACAATTGCTCAAAGATATATTTTAAGTCTTTAATGTGATGTTCATGTTTGTGAAGAAAACAAATTTATACTGAGAGGGGGGTGAACAATATAAGATAAAAAAAATTACTTTTCTTTCCAAACCAGTATTATCTAATATTATCAATTGTAATAATGAAAAAATGCACAAATCATCACACACATAAGAGACATAGATTTAACATGGTTCACCCAATGTGGGCTACATCCATGGAGAAAATATTTCTTATAAATTTTCTCAACAAATCTCTTGTGAACCAATTCTTTATTATAATGTTTATGGGCACCAACCCAAATGAGACATCAATCCCATATGCTCTGGTTCATGGACCTCTATCCACAGGAGACACCAATCCCATTTAATTTGGTTCATGGACCTCTATTCACAGGAGACACCAATCCCCTTTGCTCTGGTTCATGGACCTCTATCCATAGGATACACCAATCCTTTTTGCTCTAGTTTGTGGACCTCTATCCATAGGAGACACTAATCCCCTTTGCTCTAGTTTGTATACCTTTATACATAGGAGACACCAATCCCATTTTCTCTATTTTATGGACCTCTATCCATAGCTCTGTTTCATGGAACTCTATCCACAAGAGACACCAATACCCTTTGCTCTAGTTCGTGGACCTCTATCCATAGAAGAGCAATCCCCTTTGCTTTGGTTCATGGAATTCTACATAGGAGACACCAATCCCCTTTGCTCTATTCTTATATAGATCCTACTCACAAGGCTTGCTCAAATATTCTCACAAAATTTGCTTAAATCTGCTCATAATCATGCTCAAATATGCCTCAAAAAACTTGCTCAAATCTGCTCGACAATCCTACTCAAATCACTGCTCAAATCTGCTCACAGACCCTGCTCAAGTCTACCTCAAACCTTATCAGAACTTAGCTCACAAACCTGCACAATTATGCCTCAATAACCTACTCAAATCTATCTCAATTCTTCTCACAAAAACTGCTCAAACATTCCTAATTCTTGCATAGAAACAATTGCATATCTTTTTCCAAAAAATGCTTTCTTTGACTAAAGTAATTAAAACATATTCTACCCAAAATTATTTTTCTTCATGAACATATAGAGAATGATATGCATTAAAATTACTCAATATGTTCTCACATTCATTAATTTTATCGCTTTCACATGTCTCACATTTGTTGCATTCAAAAGGATACACTAGTCTAGCACTTGATAGTTGACCTTCTTATGTACTTCTAAAATTAATCAAAATCAATGTAGATACTTGCTTCACAAAATTGGTCTATAGTCCTTGCAAATTTCGTTCCAATATCACTCAAAACTAATGCATAGATTTGCTTCACAATATTGGTCTATAACCCTTGCAAGTTCATTCCTAATATGACTCAAATTTAATGCACCAATTTTCTCTCAAACCCTTGCTAGTATATTTTCAAATTCATTCAACAATAATGCATAACTTTGTTCTCAAACCCTAACACATATATTTTCAATGCACAATTTTATTCTCAAACCCTAGCACATATATTTTCAATTTCATTCAACAATAATGCACAACTTTGTTCTCAAACCCTAGCACATATATTTCTAATTTCATTCAAAAATAATTCACCATTACTCCCATCTTCAATCAATCACTAATGCACATCAAATTTACTTTCAAACCCTTGCACTTTTATTTTCAATTTCTATAAAAGCAATACACACTCAATCAATCCTTATACCTCAAAACATATGACAACTTTATATATTGTCTTCAACCAAAAACCACCTAGAGAAGGAGTTAAAACACCATATCTCTAAAACTACCTTGATGATGATGTGCCTTCAAAACCTGTCTTAACAAAATAATTTTATTTTCTAGTGCCACTTCAAGAACTGGTTAGTAAATTTCTCTTTCAAATCATCCACATTAAAAATCTTCTCAAACTATTTGCATAATAAGGCTTGAAAATTATGTTTTATAACTCCTTTTTAGTCTCCCAAAATAAAGCTTTTAGTAGTGACTAAACCCTCATATTTCCTTATTCTATCATACAAAATTACATTTAAAAATTAAACCATAATTACCTTATAACTCCTACTTTTATAATACACAGGAGACAATTTTCAATTCACCCCAATATACCTTATAACACCTACTAACACAATGTGCAAATAACAATTTTTAATTCAATCCCATGCACCTTATAACACCTACTAACACAATGTGCAAATGACAATTTTTAATTCACTCCCATGCACCTTATAACTCCTACTAACTTAATGCAGAATATAAAAACAAATAATAATGTTGCACCTTATGACTCCCTTTCTAAATAAAAATATAAACAAAGCTTTTCTTCTATTATAACCACATAAGTGTTGGAAATTTGAGCAAGTTTTGTTGTCATTGATGTCAAGAGGTTGATGTCCAAGTTTCATCATCATTAATGTCATTAGGTGGTTTTTCCAAAAGGCAAGGAAGTGGTTAAAGGAAAAAGGATATAATATTTATTTTAAATATTATATGCCTAAAGAGGTCTAAAAATATTGAAGATCCGAGCAAGGAGAAGCAGGTTTAAAAAGAAATAAAAATATTATAATATTTCAGGCAGAAGTTTTAGGGGAGGAAAAATGAGGTCCAAGAAATCATTAAAAAATAAATCCTTGAAAAGACCCATTAAGCAGATTTTAAAGGTTATTATTTAATTTATTTAAATTAAAATATTTTAACCATAGGTTAAAATTTTAATATAAATCACAAGGCACCAAAAGGTTTAAATTTAAATTCGAATTAAAAATCGAATTTGCTAAAGCCGACATGTTGGAGTGCAAAGAACAAGGTATAAAAGGGGGCAATGATTTTCATTTAAAACACACCTATGCAATTTTCGTATGCCCAAGATAAAATATTAATCGAGTGTTGCATTAAGAGGGAAGAAGAGATTCGCGTGTTTTAAAGATTAAGGAGAGAGACTTTGCATTAATTCCTAGTGGAGCGCCAAATCAAACCCAAAGCGCTTGGTAGCGCAAATGGTGATCGGAGGCTAGTTAAGACATTCACACAAGGCAGGTCAAGGTTTCGATTTGTGTCCCCTTTGTTTTAACACAGTAAGGCTTTTGTTGTTTTTCAAATTTGTTGAAGGTAAAAAATAAAATGAGGATTGTGCGCTTTGAGTGTTGTGTGGGCGTGTAGCCCAACGACATATTAGCCTTGGGCTAAGATGATGTGGCAGTGGTTGGTCGTAGGTTCGATTTTGGGTGCAATCATAAAGGACAAAACATTTTTGTTGAAGACGTGGGCCAGCATTTATAAGGTAAGCGCATTTGATTTTAATTATTTTCCAAGGTTGTGGAAGGTGCTAGAGGCCACGTGATTATTTTTGCAAAGGTGGGAGTCATAAGGTCGATTAAAATGTTTTATTTTTTATTAGAAATAAATATAAAGGAATTGGAGTTATAAGGTTTAACAAAGGAATTTAATTTTTATTTGTTGAAGGTTATTTTGTGAAGATTGGAGTTATAAGGTTTAACAAATATATTTAATTTTTATTTGTTGAAGGTTATTTTGTGAAGATTGGAGTTATAAGGTTTAACAAAGGAATTTAATTTTTATTTTTTGAATGTTATTTTGTGAAGTTTGGAGTTTATAAGGTGTTGACAAAGGAATTTGATTTTTTATGTATTGAATATTATTTTGAGAGTTTGGAGATTATAAGGTGTACTTGAGACTTGATATTTTTGTATGGTGAAATAATTATTGGGAAATATTTGAATGGATATTTTGAGATAGATTGTTGCTATCTAACCTTGAAATTGGTAAAGAGGATTTTATTGTGATTAAGATAGGTTTTGAAGATATATATCCATCAAAATAAAAGGTATGGGTACATCATCCTTATGAGTGAAATATTGTTGGATTGAATGTTGTGAAATGCAAAGTTGGAGTGAAAAGGATTGTTTGATAAGTATTGTTGGAAATGTTTGAGTGAGTTTTCATGTGCATGATTTGTGGATGTTGAAAGATCATGAGTATCATTGTTATGTAATATTGAGAACTATCTTGAGCTAGGGTTTGTGAAAGAACATGAGTATCATTGTTATGTGAAATTGAAATTATCTTGAGTTAAGGTTTGAGGTCCATAGTGTGAGTTGATTGGATATATAAAGAAACACTTGGTTAGGATTTGTAAGCAAGTTGTGTTTGAATAAGTGGATGTTTGAGTGAAGTTGGTTGAGCATTATTGATTGAAAGCATTGGAGTGATAGTTCAATATTTGTGAAATAAATTATACTTTATTTCTGAATTGATTTGAAAGAGATTTTGAAAGTGATAGAGTATTTTGTCGAAGTACAAAATATTGTGAGTGTGAAACATATTGAGTCTTAAACCATTCTCTATATGTTTTTGTGGCCAAACAAGATTTTGAGTGAAACTTGTCTGAGTGTTGAAGAGGTTTTTTGAAAAAAAATAAGTTGTGTTTTATATGCAAGTTCTAAAACTGTTGAATGAGTTTTTGTGAAAGTTCAAGGACGAATTTAAGGTAAGTCTTTGTGAAGACTTGAGAGCATAGTTGATTGATTGATTTATTCAAGCCTTGTGTTAAGGTTTGGGAAAAATCTGAGCAGATTTGATTTGTGATTTTATCAAGCTCAATGTTAAGGCTTGAGGACAGACTTAAGGACATAGTTTGGTGCAAATTTGAGAGCAGAGTTGTGCCAGAGTAGAGAAATATTTGAGGACAAATTTTGGTGCATATTTGAGAGCTTTGTGCTAGAGTAGAGACAGATTTGAAAGCATATTTGTACCAGAGTAGAGATAGATTTTAGGATAGGTTTTGATGCAAAATTGAGAGCAAATCTATGCCATAGCAGAGACATATTTATGAGTAGATTTGGCTAGACCAAGGATAGTGTTTAGTACAGATTTGAGATAGATACTGAGCAGATCTAAGAGTAAGTTTTTGAGGTGATAGAGTAGAGGATAGTAGTATCTAAGTGGATAGATATCCATTAGCCAAGGTATTGAGGATAAAGATCTTCTAAGTGAGGATAGAGGTCTTTTATGGAGATAGATCCACAAGCCAGTGCAGTGGAGGTAGTAGTCTTCTAGAAGATCACTAGCCACAACATAGGAGGAGTTATCCTATGGATAGATATCCACAAAATTTATTAGGGGATACGTGTCTCCTTTGGATAGAGGTCCATAAACATTGTAATAGGTAAGGATTCCCAAGATAATTTATTGAGAAAATTTATAAGGAATATTTTCTTCGTGGAGTAGGCCACATTAGGTGAACCACGTTAAATCATGTGTCTCATGTGTGTGATACTTTGTGTAATGATTAGTGCTTTAATATTTTTTATGTTATCATATGGATTTAAAGGCAAAATTTTGTATCTTATACTATTCACCCCCCTCTCAGTATAATCTCATGTTCTTTAATAATCCCTATGAACTACCTTCTAAAAATAATCAAAAATTCAATCAACAAGTCTATCACATTAACCTTTTTACATAAGCTTTAATCAAAAAAATTTGGCTTATACCTCGACCAAACAAGCTAGCGAACATGATGGGAATTGAACACCAAACGTCTACCCATGTAGTACCCAATCCAAGGCTTGGAAACCAGCTGGGCTACCCCTATGGGTAGTAACAACCACACAGTGCAAACACATTGAAATATTCCTTATCAAACAATATGATTTTCTCACTACCAAGCAAAATTGACTTACCCGAATTCGATCCTGTGACTTTTTTGCTCCCAACACCTTAGCACTGGCCCAATTACCAACTAGGCTAGCCACTTAGTTGAAACTAGATGTGCAACACTTAGCCCTTGTTCTTAGTTTGCTTTCCACACAAATTTTGTTCTCTTCACTTTTTATATTTGTAGATGCAGCACGAAGAGAAAAAATTTTCTTGCCTCAAAAACATTAGACTTACAAATGATTTGATGTTTGATTTATATACCTTTCACCTCTTTTCTCATGATGTCGGTGCTTGATATTTCAATATGGTTTTTGAATATTAAAATTGCTTTCTAGACGTTGGCACAAATGCATATAACTTTATATTATAATATTTAATAATTATTACAATATTATCTTTTTGAACCTTTGGTCTTCAAGCCTTTGTCCCAAGTGATTTTTATTAAATCCTTTGCCTTCTTTTAAATATTTAAACTTTAAACCTTTGTCTTGCCTTTTCTTTTAAAGCTTGACCTTCTCAATTAAGCCTTTGTATTGCCTTCTCTTTTAAACCTTGGACTTCTCATTTAATATTTAAAAATTGCCTTCTCTTTTAACCCTTTGGCCCAAACCACTTTGTTCCAAGTAACTCTTAAACCTATTTATCCTTCTTTATTATATTTAAATCAATATTATAATCCTTTTCTTTTCAACAATTTTCCTTTCTTTGAGATATACCTTACCTTGAATAATTATCCAACCTTAGAAGAATAATTCTGCCTTGAATACCATGCATCCTTTTGAAATCAAACCTTTGACATCAATGACAACTCAATATGCTCAATATTTCCAATAATATCCCCCTCTATCATTGATGGAAACCCTTACAAAATTTTTCTTTTACTGCAACTAGATTCCCAAACTACTCCCCCTAACAAGTTTCTCCCCCTTACTAAAAACTCTCCCCTTTGACATCAATGGCAAAAGGGCTCCTTGGGGCTAAAAATAAGATACTTAACACATCTCCCTCACCATCTCCTTGTCTTGAGGTGATAAATTATGGGATGGAAGTGAAACTCCCAAATTACTATGCTCCTCTTCTTGTTTCATTTTCTTTCTCCAAACTTTGGAGATCATACCTCTTTGAACATTTTGAGCATCTTTTTCTTGTCTGTATTTGAAAGTTTTGGAAACATTGTTCTACACAATCTAGTTGTATGCCTAAAATTGTTGCAATTGCAACACATGATATTGTAGTCCTTTAAAGGTGTAAATGAATTGAAGTTCCTCTTGGTGAAGCCAAAAACATTCTTATCATGAACCCTACAATGTACAACTTTGTGACAAAAATGATTACATGAGAAACAATGACCATGGAAGAAATTTTGAAACCTGTTTGATTACCTTGGAGGATTTTGTTGCATGGTTCTCTCATTGATTTTTTTGTGATGGTCCCTATCCCTTGATGGTGCTTTGTTTTCTTCCTCATTGATGCTTCCACTTCTCAACATATCAGCATAGGTCTTAGGCTCTTCTTCAATTTTCTTTGGTGCCTCTATTTCTTTTGAGCTTGACTCCCCTTTTTGTTTCTCTTGACCTTCTTCAAAACCAAGTCTAGTTTTGATAAATGGAGATCTTTGTGCTTTGATAATATCATCTAATTTTTTTGAGCTTTTCCTAAACTGATATATCTTATCATTAAATTTTTCAAGTCCCTTCCTTAGAATGACAACTTCATGTTCTAGTCTTTCACACTCTAGTTCTTTTACCTTTAATTGTTTAGTCATACCTTATTTAATTCTCCTTGCCTCTTCAACCTTTTATTTTAGGTTAGTGAGATCTTGTAGAAGCTTTGCCTTTGTTTTCTCATCCTCTTGTACTTGAGCCTTCAATTTTGAGTTCTTCTTTCTAAATATCTTTAAATCTTCAAGAGTAACAATAAGTTCCTCTTCTATCAATTGTGGCTTCCTCTTCATCTTCTAAAACTTTTTCTTCTTCTTGGTCTTCAATAACAGGATCATCTTCTTTCTCTTCTATGGCCAAAAATAGAATTTCTTCTTTTTCACTATTGGAGAAGTTCGCATCACTGTCACTTGAAGCACCGATTGCTTCTTCAACATAAAAACTCTTCTTGTGCCTTTGAAATATCTTCTTTTCATACTTGCCTGGACCATGCCTGTTTTTATTTTCATAATAAAACTTTCTTTCCTTATTTTTCTTGTAATCCTTTTCTTCTTCACTTCTACTACCTCCATTTTGTGGATAATTAGCTGCATAGTGACCAATGTTACCACAACTAAAAAATTTCATAGTCTGCATATTTTTGTGTTTTCTTGGATCCTTATTATTTCTTCTCACAAAGTTAGCCTCTTATTCACTACTTGATTCATCACTTGATTCTTGTTCTTTATTATTTTCCTTCTTTGAAGCTTTGAATGTTGACTCTATTTTTTATGTTTGTTCTTTTTCTATCCTCATATCATAGGCTGTTAGAATTCCATGTAGCTCATCCATGCTTAAATTTTTGAGATCCTTCATATCTTCTATTGATGAGACCTTTGCATCATACCTCATAAGGAGTGACCTCAATATTTTTTGAACAATAGTAGATTCCTCTATATTTTCTCTAAGTCCATGAATAGTATTGACAACCTCATTAACACAAAGTAGATACATAGCAATATCTTCATCATATTTCATCTTCAAGTCTTCAAACTTCCATTTGTGTGTTTGAAGTTTTTCCATTTTTACCTTGTCATCTCCTTCATATGTTCTTTGTAACTTATCCCACAATTCTTTTGTTGAGGCACATTGCATGACTTTCACAAACTATGATTCACATAACCCACTCAAAATTGCATTCATTGCCTTGGAATTATCTTCATATGGTTTCTTATCACTTGCATCTATAGGAGTTATAGATGGTGTGAATCCTTTTTCAATAGATTTCCATGTATCATATCCATGTGCCATTAAATAAGTCTTCATCCTCACACTCCAAAAATCATAGTTAGTCCCATAAAACAATGGAGTCTTATTTGATGAAAACCCTTTCTTATGAGCCATGTGTGTTCCTGTAAGATCTTCCTTCAAGTTTTTAGGCTTTCACGAAGGAACCCACTCTGATACCAATTGAATAACACAATCTTATACTGAGAGGGTGATGAACAATATAAGATAAAACTTTTTACTTTTCTTTCCAAAGTAGTATATCCAATATTATTAATTACAATAATGAAATAATGCATAAATCATCACACACATAAGAGACACATATTTAATGTGGTTCATCCAATGTGGGCTATATCCACAGAGAAAATATTTCTTATAAATTTTATCAAAAAATATCTTACGAACAAATTCCTTATTATAATGTTTATGTACCAGTCCCCTTTACTCTGGCTCATGGACCTATATCTACAGGAGACACCAATTCCCTTTGCTCTGGTTTATAGATCTCTATCTACAGGAGATACCAATCTCCTTTAATCTAGTCTACTCCAAATCCTACTCACAAATATTACTCAAATCTGATCATAAACTATGCTCAAATATGCTCATAATCCTGCTCAAATCTACCTCAAAAAAACTTGATCAAATATGCTCTATAATATTAATCAAATTACTACTCAAACCTGCTCACGGACCCTGCTCAAATCTACCTCAAACCTTCTTAGAAATCAGCTCACAAACTTGCTCAAATCTACCTCAATGTTGCTCACAAAAACTGCTCAAAAATTCCTAATTCTTGCATAGAAACAATTGCATATATCTTTCTCAAAAGTACTTTCTTTAACTAAAGTAATTCAAACATAGTCTACCCAAAAATATTTTTTCTTCATGAACATATAGAGAATGATATGCATTACAAATACTCAATATGTTATTCTCATATTCATTAAGTTTGTTGCTTTCACATGTCTCACATTTATTGCATTTAAAAGGATGCTCTAGTCTAACACTTGATAGTTGACATTCTTATGTACTTCCAAAATTAATCAAAACCAATGCACATACTTGCTTCACAAAACTAGTATATACTCCTTTAAAATTTATTCCTAATATCACTCAAAACTAATGCATAGATTTACTTCACAAGATTGGTCTATAACCCTTGCAATTTCATTCCCAATATGAGTCAAAGTTAATGCACCAATTTGCTCTCGAACCCTAGCTAGTATATTTTCAAATTCATCCAACAATAATGCACAACTTTGTTCTAAAACCCTAACACATATATTTCCAATGCACAACTTTGTTCTCAAACCCTAGCACATATATTTTCAATTTTATTCAACAATAATGCACAATTTTATTCTCAAACCCTAGCACATATATTTCCAATTTTATTCAAAAATAATTCACCATTACTCCCATATTCAATCAATCACTAATGCACATCAAAATTTATTTCAAACCCTTGCACTTTTATTTCCAATTTCTATCAAAGCAATTCACACTCGATAAATCCTTATACCTCCAAACATATGAGAACTTAATATATTTTCTTCAACCAATTTTCTAGTGCCACTTCAAAAATTGGTTAGTAAATTTCTCTTTCAAATCATCCACATTAAAAATCTTCTCAAAATATTTGCATAATAAGGCTTGAAAATTATGTTTTATAACTCCTTTTTAGTCTCCCAAAATAAATCTTTTAGTAGTGACTAAACCCTCAGATTTCCTTCTTCTATCATACAAAATTACATTTAAAAATTAAACCATAATCACACCTTATAACTCCTACTTTTATAATACACAAAATACAATTTTCAATTCACCCCAATATACCTTATAACACCTACTAACACAATGTGCAAATGACAATTTTTAATTCACTCCCATGCACCTTATAACACCTACTAACACAATGTGCAAATGACAATTTTTAATTCACTCCCATGCACCTTATAACTCCTACTAACTTAATGCAAAATATAAAAATAAATAATAATGTTGCACCTTATGACTCCCTTTCTAAATCAAAATATAAACAAAACTTTTCTTCTATTATAACCACATAAGCCCTGTGAACTACCTTCTAAAAATAATCAAAACTTCAACCAACAAGTCCAGCACATTAACCTTTTCACATAAACTTTAATCAACAAAATTTTGGCTCATACCTCAACCAAACAAGCCAACGAACATGATGAGAATCAAACACCAAACTTCTGCCCATGCAACACCCAAGACAAGACTTGGTAGCCAGCTAGGCTACCCCCGTGGGTAGTAATAGCCACACAATGCAAAATTTAAAATCTTCCTTTTCAAACAAAATGATTTCCTCACTGCCAAACAAAATGGACCTGCCCGAATTTGAACCTGGAACTTTCCTGCTCCCAGCACCTTAGTGCTAACTCAATGACCAACTGGGCTAGCCACTCAGTTGAAACTATATGCATAGCACTTATCCCTTGTTCATAGTTCACTTTCCACATATATTTTGTTCTCTTCACTTTTTAGATTTGTAGATGTCGCACGAAGAGATAAATTTTTCTTACCTCAAAAACATTAGACATACAAATGATTTGATGTTTGATTTATATACCTTTCACCTCTTTTCTCATGATGTCGGTGCTTGATATTTCAATATGGTTTTTGAATATTAAAATTTCTTTCTAGACATTGGCGCAAATGCATATAACTTTATATTATAATATTTAATAAATATTATAATATTATATTTTTGAACCTTTGGTCTTCAAGCCTTTGTCCCAAGTGAATTTTATTAAAACCTTGGTCTTATTTTGAATATTTAAACTTTAAACCTTTGTCTTGCCTTTTATTTTAAACCTTGGCCTTCTCATTTAAACCTTTGTCTTGCATTTTCTTTTAAACCTTGGCCTTCTCATTTAAACCTTTGTCTTGCCTTCTCTTTTAAACCTTGGCCTTCTCATTTAATATTTAAACCTTACCTTCTCTTTTAACCCTTTGGCCCAAACCACTTTGTTCCAAGTAACTCTTAAACCTCTTTGTCCTTCTTTATTATATTTAAATTAATATTATAATACTTTTCTTTTCAATATTTTTTCTTGCTTTGAGATATTCCTTGCCTTGAATAATTATCCAATCTTAGAAGAATATTTCTGCCTTGAAACCATACATCCTTTTGACATCAACCCTTTGACATCAATGACAACTCAATATGCTCTATATTTCCAACAGTTTGATGGATCAACCAAGGAGATCATCGATATAGTCTTCTATTATGTCATGTATCATATCATAAAAGATATAGGTCATGGACCTTTGATAGGTAGAACATGTGTTCTTCAAGCCAAATGACATAACTTGATAGCAAAAGGTGTCCCATAGGGTTATGAATGAGGTTTTATATTGATCCTTAGGGATAATTTTAATCATATTATATCCTGAGAAGTCATCCATAAAGGATAGCATGCCATACGCAATGGTAAAATTAACAATCATATTGATGTTAGATAAAGAAAATTCATATTTAGGACAAGCCTTCTTAATGTCTCAAAAATCAATACATATTCTGACAATGTTATCTTTCTTGGTAATGGGAACAATGTTGGATATCTAGTTTGAATAATCAACAATCTTAATAACCTAACACCAATAAGTTTCTAGAGCTCTTCTTTAATAAGTAAGGTAATTTTAGGGTTCATATTTTGAATATTTTATTTGATAAGTTTGGCATCGATTCAAACTACAAGGTGATGGATGACTAGGGATGGATATAATCTAGGTATGTTTGCATAGGACCAAGTGAATATTGTTGGAGAATATTGTATTATTTATTACATGCTAATGTACCACCTTGGTATATTATTAGATTAAGTGCATGTTAGATTAGAGTGTGAGTTGATATTTCATGTAATGCAATAATGTGCACAACATGCACAAGTGTCATGTAATTATGTGTGCAAGTGTTATGAGTGTAAATGTGCACAAGTGTCCATTATGTAAGAGTGCACATGTGTCCTTAGATTAGGAAGAGTCAAGTAAATATTCAAGTACAAGTGTGCATACAAGATAGTGTCATGTGTATGCAAGTGTCAAGTATGGAAACCAAGAGTCATAAGGCTTGGTATATGGAAAGGAGGAGTCATGGTAACCAAAGAGTCATCCTAGAAAGGCTATATATTTATCCATAGAGAGAGCAAAAGAGAGCATTATAGATCTTCTATATATCATTCCATATATTCTACATAGTGATATAGTGTCCATAGTGTTATCTCTGTGAGATATTTGTAACAGAAAGAGGAGTAATACAAGTTTGCATACATTTGAGCAACTAGTATTGTAAGTGATATTATTGTGTATATTTCAGGCTTTACATTCATATTTGATCATATTGTTGAATGTTATTTGATATATTATTAAGCCTTGATAATACATATTAGTTGTCTCATTTATATCTATTACATTATATTTACCAGTTCATTATATTGCAACTTTATTATATTTTATTATGTGATTATATTCATATATATTAATTATAAGGCTTCAAAAGCCATCAATGGTATCAAATCTATAGCAATATTGCTTGCATAGGATTTGAAATTTGCAAAATACTAGAGCATTTCCACAAGGTTGAAGAATAACTTGTGAATACTAGGACTCGGCAAGGATCGTTCCACAAGGTTGAAGGATAACCTATGAAAACTAGGATCTTTATTTGGGTGAATCAACTTGAAGATATTTTATTATTCAAGTCATAGCCAACCCTGAAATTAATAGAAATTTTCAAGGATAGAAATCCCTTGGCATTAATATTGGTTTTTTATGTAATGCTAGAAAAAACTATCTAAGATATTGTTGCAATGAAAATTTTATCTTCAAAAGTTGAGAAGCTTCATTCAATAGATAGAGAAGACTTTCATATTTGATTTCTTAAATACCAAGAACTTTCCTCACATAGGGACTTTTTTAAGTTGTAGTAAATAGGATACCCATGAGAAGAGTCCCATTTAAGACAGAATTTGACCCATTAGAAGAGATCCCATTGAAGAGATAGGAGACCCGTCGAAAGGAGTCCCATGGAATGAAGTAGAAATAAATAGAAGACCCAATAAAAGAGGTCTCATTGTAGAGAAATGATACTTGCTAAAAGAGGTTCCATAACCATCTGAGAAAGGAGACCCATTGAAAGAGGTCTCATAGCTATCAAAAATAAAAGACCCAAGAAAAGAGGTTGTATAGCAGGTAGAGATAGGATATCCAAGGAAATATGTCACATAGCTAAGATAGATAGGATACCTAAGGAAAGAGATCCTATAGAAGCCAGAGATAAAGAGGAGACCCGAGGTAAGAGGTCCTAAAATTGGAATATATAGGAGACCCAATGAAATGGGTCCCATATAATACATAGAAGTCAAATATAAAGAAGAGACCCAAGAAAAGAGGCCCTATTGACTATTGAAGATTGGTCCTTAAAAAAAAATTAACTTGAAAATTTCAATACAACAAGATGTCTTAAGGATAACAAATTTGATAAACTAGGTAACATTTGGATGGTAAGTATTTTTCCAAAGTTTAAACGATATAGTAGACATCAAAGGATAACAAGTTTGTGAAGACTAGAAATGAGGAGAAATAGAGATAGTATATCTCTATGCTTGTATAGATTTGACTAAAAAGGAAGCTATGCTAGAAGTAGAGTAGTAATGAAGGTATCATCAAGAAAGCAAGGTTGAAATATAAGTATTAAAGGTACGTCTAAAGTGTTACTCTTGCAAGTGATTAAGGTATATTAGTAGTCTTTAAATTATCTGCACCAAAGTGTAAAATCTATATGTCTACACCTACATATTAAAGAAGAAAATAAGTTAGAATAGATAGCATTCATAACAAGGATTTTATGAAAAGCATATTATAAAGAATGTAGTACAAAAAGAAAGATGAGATAGTTAAGAAGTATCATCTTTAAAGTCAAATGAAAAGAATGTCTATGCACCAAAAATATTCTTATTATAATTAGTAAAGAATGTTCATAACGATTATCCAAGTGCACCCTGATTCAAAGCCAAACATAGCTCCATAAATGTATACTAGCACCATCAAGGATACCAGCACTACTGTGGAGACAAACATTACCAAAGAGATAAGTGTTGCCTAAGTGACCAAAACCATCAAGGATACCAACACCATCGTGTAGGCAAACACCATCAAAGAGACTAGCACCACAAGGAAACAAGCACCACCAAGAAGACCAAGTGCCACCAAGTATTGCTAATTCCATAGAGAAGTACAAGCGACACTAAGCAATGCAACAGCCATGAGGAGAACAAGTGTCAAGCTAAGATAAATCATTTGTATTACCATTATTGAGTTGTAATTCTTGCACCATATGCAGCAAAGGGGATAAGGTGAAGCACCATCTCAAATAAATCTCAAACGTCTATCAACTAAAGAGGAAACAAACTCCATCCAAGCATAGCAAAAGGGAAGCTCAAATAGTGAGCTAAGTAAGTAAAATGTTAAGGGAAATTAATAAATGAAAAGCATCTAAGGTGAAGAGAAATCAGTTTTAGAAACACCAAGTAGGTAGGAGCATAGTAGAACATTTCACTCATCAAGGTATTTAAGTGTAGACGAAAGTTTCACTCACCAAGGTATTGGAGCATTACCAAGCATCAACCTAAATTGCCATGCATTATGTCGACTTGACATGTTCATATAAGGAAGGTGAATGGACATAGATTGAATAATTTCATGGAATATTACAAGTAAGAATTCATGCAAGGAATCCCCACTCACTCTCACACATTCGAAGCCAAGAGAAGCTAAGTGAATCGCTTACCAAATCATAGAACCAGAGATCATTTGAAATTGCATGCCATTAAGGAGGTATATTTGAGTTTGTTTTTTATATTTGATTTTTGCTAAGGTTGAGGAGAGATAAGGTTATTATAATATTAATTATTTAATTATTCTAAAGTTTAATTATATTAATGGAGAGATAAAAATTTTAATAGGATAATTAATACCTTAGTTATTTTAATTGCATCTTTAAGCTTTGGAGTGATAAGTAGATATTTAATTTGAAGTTTTATAAAGTTTGAAAAAATTTATTGCTTTATAATTATTTGATTCAAGTCATAGAAGTTTTTCAAATTATCTAATTGTGGATAGATAAGAAAGTCTACATAAAATATAGAAATATTATATTTGTAAAATTCTTAGTTTTATAGTTTCTAATTAATTAGGGAGCCATAAGGAATTCAACACCATAGGTTTTTGAAATTTAGAAACTTGAAATTTATTATTCAAAAAACTAGGGAGAAAGGAATTCAACATCAAAGGTCTTTGAAATTTAGAAACTTGAAATAATTATCATTCAAAATCTAGGGAAGGTAGGCAACATCAAAGGAAATCAATGGATGAAATTGTTAAGAATGTGTTTAATGAAAATAGTGAATAACTGGAGGTAAATTTACCAACAACTTATCTAGTGATGCCTTTATTTGAGGGGAGAATGAGGATAGATTTATGGAATCCAGTTATTAGTAAAGTTTAAAATAAACTTCCATGTTGGAAAGGTAGATGATTATCATTAGCAGGAAGAGTGCAGTTAATTAAGTTAGTATTACAAGCCATTTCAACATATTATATGTCATTGTATTCTATGCCAAAATTTGTTGAAAAAAAAAATTATCTTTATTATGCGATCTTTTTTATGGTCAAGTTTACATGATAAAAGAAAATTTCCTTTGGTGAAATGGAACAAGTTGTGTGATGACAAAACTAGGGGAGGTCTTGGTTTAAGAGCTCTTACAGATGCACACTTAGCTCTTAAAGGAAAATCTATCTAGATATTGTACAAAGAGAGTCAAATATAATGGGCAAGAATTCTTCTATGTATGTTAATCCCAATGACCCAAGTTTAATATTTACTATATTCTCTCTTCCAATTGGTTCTGCTCTTTGGAATGGTTTTAAAAAATCTATTGATCTTATGATTAAAGGTTTAATATGGGCGGTGGGAACTGGAGAAAAAAATTCTATCTGGATGGATACTTGGAGTGATAAAAAACCACTCAATTTAGATCTAGATTTGAAACCTTGGATGAGATTTCTTCAAGACAAATACGGTGATAGGGTTTCAAAAATTTGTACAAGGATCGAGAAGGAAGACATAAATGGAAAGAATATTTTTATACAAGTATATAATGTATTGATGCTAGGAAGCACTTGAGTAGAAAGACAACAATTATGATTATTCCTAGGGGTTCCAAGGATAAATTGATTTGGGAGTTGAATAGCTCAAGAGAATACACAACAAGAAGTGGATATAATATTCAACACCAACATAATAATAATGTCACTAGAATATGGAGAGATATTTGGGATAGCCCAAGCATTCCTAAAGTTAAAATGTTTGTTTGTCTAGTAGGTCATAGAAGAATTTTATCCTGGGATAACCTTATGAAAAGGGGTTTTCATGGCCCCTCTCAATGTATTTTCTATAATAAGGAGAAGGAGCGTATTGATCATCTCTTGGGACATTGCTTAGTAGTATGGAATATATGGCAATGGATTCTTAATATATTTGGTAAATGCATGGCGATGAATAACAATATTGAAGATTGGTTAAATCAATGGTAAAGCACTTATAAAAATGAGGCTTTACAGACAATATGGGATATATTAAAAGATACAATACTTTGGATGATATGGCTCGAAATGAATAGAATAATATTTAAAGGAAAGAAAAATAGTTTAGAGGTAATGAGAAAGAAGATATGTTTAGCCATAGAGGAGTCTAAACCAACCCTATAAATTCACCCAATTCCTAATTTATAAGTAGAGAGTCTTGATAGATGGAGTCAAGTCATTAAATGGAATTATGATGTTGAGTACAAGAGAAGCAAAAATAAGGTAAAGAATAGAAATTGGAAACCACCAAATGTGGAGTGGGTTAAATTTAATTTTGATGGAGCATCTAAAGGAAATCCATGACCAGCAAGAGGAGGAATGATTAGAAATAATAGAGGAGAGATTGTGTCTCATTATGCTTTCAATAGTGGATTTTAGACAAATAATAAAGTTGAAGCTTGGGCAGCTGTATAAGGGTTAAAAATATGTAAACAAATAAAATGGAATAGAGTATGGATGAAAGGTGATTCTCTCATAGTAATAAATGCAGTTTTGAGGAAAGCAAAGGCTCCATGGAATATACAAGAAATAATTGTGGAAATTCAAGATCTTACTAAAGAGATTGAAGAAATTAGGTTTACACATATATGAAATGAAGGAAACAAATGTGTTGATAAGCTAGCCAATAGAGGGGTTTTTATTGAGGATCATGAATTTAAATTCTCCTTTCCATGGTTAGAGGAAGTAGAAAGTTTAGTTGAAGCTGACAAGAAATGTTGATTGCTTAAATCAATTAATGTTTAAGATTTACTTTAATGTTTTCCATTGGTAATTTATTATTTTTGTAACAATTATATGTTTTCATTTAGACTATTTATTAAAAAAAATTGTGGTCGCTCTTGTGTTTCAGAAAGAAAACTAGCAATCCAAACTTGGTAAAGTGGACTATGTGAGTGCGATGTTTTGGAAATATTACTCTACAAAGATGCAAGGCATAGATAGTAGAGGTGAAATTTTGGCATTGTGAAGGATACTATAGGAAAATATCAAAAAAGATGCTAAATTCTGGAGTAATTGAATTCATACATAGATTTGAAAAGATCCAAAAAATTAAAATCAATTCAAATATTTTATGTAAAATGATGTAGGTTTCTAGCTATAGCATCTCAATTGATATGAGAAGTGTATCTATTTGTCAACTCTCAAGATCTAAAGAAGATATATGTAATTTGTTAAGGGTGGGGGACCCAAGTACAACCCATTATTATCAAGCAAAAAAAATAGTGAATAACTATTTTATGAACTCAACTTTTATTCACAAAGCTTAATAGATAACTTTGATGAATTTAAATATATATGTTTGTTGATTTAAAGGAAATGTTTTCTTTATTTCTTAAGGAATCAAAAGAAGAGAGTTTTACAACATTAATAGGTTATCTTCATGAAAACATTTTCAAGACTTGGTGGAATTCTCAAAATGCAATTATATTCTCTTTAGAAGAATGTTTAATGATTTATTTATCATTAATCACTTTTGAATTTTTCCAAGGAATGAAACAAAAGAAAGAATATCATGTTAGTAATGAATCATTGAAACCAAGTCAATATTATTGTGATGATCTACTAACTCATTGCATTGAATATATATAGTTAGTGAAAGTACAAAAATGAAGGAGAAGAAACAAGAAAAGAAATCAAATCAAGAGAGGCAAAAAGAAGTTTGAACCAAAATATAAAGAATATTTTTATATAAGGGATTTAGACATTGGTCTACAGGAGATACATTGAATATTTAAGGATGAATACTGTATTGAAGACTAAAATATTCAATAACCAAATAATGTAATATAGGGGGATGTTGAAGAATATTACATTATTTGGTACATCCTAATGTACCACCTTGGTACATGATTAGATTAGGTGTGTGTGTGTTAGATTAGAGTGTGAGTTGTTATTTCATGTAATGTAATAATATGCACAAAATGCACAAGTGTCATGTAATTATGTGTGCAAGTGTTATGAGTGTAAATGTGCACAAGTTTCCATCATGTTATAGTGCACATGTAACCTTGAATTAGGAAGATTCAAGTACAAGTGTGCATACAATATTGTGTCATTTGTATGCAAGTGTCAAGTATAGAAGCCAAGAGTCATAAGGCTTGGCATATGGAAAGGAGTCATGGTAACCAAAGAGTCATACTAGAAATGTTATATATTACTCCATGAAGAAAGACCAGAAGAGAGAATTCTATATCTTCTATATAGCATTCCATATCTTCTACATAGTGATATATAGTGTCCATAGTGTTATCTATGTGAGATATTTGTAATAGAAAGAGGAGTAATACAAGTTTGCATACATTTGAGAAACTAGTATTGTAAGTGATATTATTGTGTATATTTCAGGCTTTACATTCATATCTGATCATATTGTTGAATGTTATTTGGTATATTATTAAGCCTTGATAATACATATTATTTGTCTCATTTATCTCTGTTACATTATCTTTACTAGTTCATTATATTGCAACTTTATTATATTCGATCATGTGATTATATTCCTGTGAATTTCATATTAAGTATAAGGCTTCAAAAGCCATCAAATACATCATAAAATTCATTTAGGAACTTGGTATATTATTCTTGCTCAACCAATATTATAACCTTGCCTAAATTAGGAATTTGTATAGCATTGTGTGTTCCAATATTGATAGCAATGGTCTCTTTAATGAGGATGTGTGATTCATCATAAAATTAAGGAGAAACTAGTAAGACCCCTTATATTTTTAAGGTTATCAAGAGTAATGGATAGTTGATCACCATCCTTTGATTGAGAAGGTTCAATATTTACTACAACATCAAGAGATCCATCAAAGTAAAATGCATCTTCAATTAGACCATCATTGGAGAAAACATATAAGAGATCCCCTATCTCATAATCCTCTTGAGTAGCTATCAACTCAGGATGTACTAAGGATATAATTTTTATACTAAATAAATAAGGTCCTTTATCAATATCATCCCAATATAATCCATTGTTTGAAATGGTGTCTTCATCACTAGACAACAAGGAATCAAGTAGGGGTTGATTCTAATTAAGGATGTACCCTATTCCACAACAACCAGGTCAAGCTTCGGCTTCTAAAATTTTTTTTATTCCTTGCTCATGGGATTTGAGATATTTCCATTGATATCCATGTTTGTAATTTTTTCTTAAGAAGAGGATATAGATTGGATAAATAATATGTAGAAAATTGTCTTTCAATCATATAAGGGTTACTTCCACAGGTTTGGTCTTCATTGGTAGTGTTGGCACAAATGAAGGTACACAACCCTATTCACATCACTTTTTCTTTCTTAGAGGATAAACCTAAGGATTGAGAGGAAGGTGGAAATTTGGCTAGATTCACAAAAGACGTGTTATTAATATGTATTAGATTATTGACCTTAGATTGATCACTTACGTTTGCTAGCTTAATTTAAAATTTAGACTAGTCGTGTTGATCATTTATATTTAAAGAACCTAAGGCATTATTGATTTGGTAAAAATAAGAGGTGGTAGTTAATGTAACTAGAGTAAGAGAAGGGCAAATATTAATCTTAGAAGGGTTAGTCTTCAATCATTGTGCAATAGGCAAAAGGTTGAGGATCAGCTAGGATATGGATAAGTTCACCTTGATATTCATATTTGAGATATTTATGAAGGGTAGAGGGGATAACTTTCATTGCATGGATCCAACATTGTCTCAGAATAAGATTATAGGTAATTTAACAAGGTATGTCATAGAAGATTGTATTGAGGATACAAGATCTAATTTTTAGGGGTAAGGTTATAGTTCCATTGGCTTCATGGATCCATTATCAAAGGCTCTTATAACAAGATTACATTTTTAAAGGTCTTATTAACCTAAACCAAATTTATGGATGAATTGAAGACTACAAACACTTAGGCCTGATCCATTATCAACAAGGATTATTTTGATAAATAGATCATCGATGTTACTTGTAATGTAAAGAGGAAGTTCTCCATGCATGGATGGTGGAGAGATATTATCCTCGTGAAAGGATATGGTAGCTTGGTTTATCCCAATAGATCCTACTACATTAGCAAGGTTGTTGGGATGAAGGTCTTGGGGTACAATTTTCTCATTGAGAAGTTTTTGTAAGGCTTCTCTATATGTTGAAGAGATTTAGAGAAGTTCAAGAAGAGAAATTTTGGTTGGGATACTTGTGAGTTGTTTAAGACCAAAATTACCCTTAGATTGATTTTTTGATTTCAAAATGAGAGGAGGTCCTTTGGAGGAAGGGACCTTTTTGAAGTGAAGGACCAAAGGTGATTGAGAAGGTTGTCCACAAGATTTTTTTTTTTATTGTCTTGGAGTAATACAAATGGAAGTAGAGATCATGCCCATCATATTTTGATGGGGATGTGGGACATTACTATATGAAAAATTATTTTTTGCCTTCTCATCATTATTAGGAAGTGAATTTTGAAAACTTCCCATGTCTTGGTTAGATGAGGTTTGGGTTTTAAAGCCACAAAGGACAATGTGGCCACTATCTATCAAATCTTGGCCAAGATGTTTAAGGTGTTTGCACTTATTGGTACTGTGACCATCAACTCGATGATAATCACAATGTTCATTATGATTTTACCAATCTATGGTGGTGTCTACAGGTCTAATAGGTGGAAGCTCAATCATCTTGGCATCAAGGATTTATTTTATATTGAAGGAAAGAGGTTTATCTAACTTAGTGTAGTACCTCCTAGGCGTTTGTTGTGTATTTTAAACTAGTTTTTAAAGGGTGCTTGTGGTATTCACATTATTATTTTTTAAAGAGTTGGTAACACCATCGCCAGCTATATGTTTATTCTTATAATGGGACTTAGAGGGTTTATCCTTTTCTTTCTTGAGCTTTAACTTTATGCTTCTTAGTTGGGTGGCTTCCACATTTCTAGCCAACTAAAACTACTTCCTCAAAATACAATATAATAGTTGTTTCTAACTCATAAGATAGTTAACCATGTAAGTTAATAATGAAAAATCTACAAGGTCCTTTGGAAGGGGATTAAATTTTTCCTACTTTCACCATCTTGTTAAGGAATGAGACTTTCATCCTTGGATTTCTTGAGTTTGTATAGATCACTAATGGTAACTTTCTCCTCAACATAGGCCAAGAAATGTTGTACAAAAATCTCATTTAACTCATAAAATATTCTAATGGAATGTTATGGTAGCTAGTAATACCACTCAAGAGCAAGGTCACTAAGGCTTTTGGGGAAGATTTTTAATAACAACATCTTGTCATAAGTGATGTCATGGAAAGCAATTTGAAATATTACAATATGTTTAATATGGTCTTCCATACCCTTATGCATTTGGAGTTGTGGTGCTTGAAAAATCAAAGGATAAGGGTGATTTGCCATTATGGGATCTAAAGGTTGGATACACATGTATTTATAAGAGTACTTATAACTAGGGGATTGTATGGTGTCCATCCGTTGCATTAGTTTTTTTCTATGGTGGCCAAGTTTTGAACCCTAGGATTGGGTTGACTATGAGGAGTAGGTTGCAAGGCCAAAAGTGCTTGATGAGGATAATACTGTGATATAGGAATAATTATTCTTGGATTATTCAAGGTAAGTGGAGGTTTATTAGGAATGGTAGATGTGGGTTTTTGAGAAAAATTCCCATTTGTGTTTATGAAATTAGGAAGATTAATAAAAAGGATTTGAATTTGAAGGGTTGTTGGATAATTCTAGATTAAAAGGATAATTTGTGCTTGGTTGTTGACCCATAGGGTAGCTAACATCGGCCCTTAATGGCTTCTCAAATGAATATATAAAGGTAGAATTAACCAAAGTGATTGAAACATGTGATGTTACACCTCTTATAGAAGTGGTGATAGTTGTAGAGTTAACATAATTAGCATTTGATACATTAGGGTTTATAATTTATTGCTTAGGTATTATATCTCTAGCACTAACATTAATAAGAGGTTGAATATAATGGTTGTTACTTATATTAGATTGATTAAGAGACATGAAGCTAGAATTGGGTGGTTGGGGAGGATTTGAAGGTCCTCCCTTGTCAAAAGTGGTTGGGGAGGGTTGAGGGGACTTGTGATTGAGGTATCATTGTACTCATCCTCAAAATAAGGATTTTCTCTAAGAAGTTGATTTTCATTATTATCCCATACAAGAGGGAGAATATTTATTTTCCACTATGAAGGTAATACCCATTTTGGGCAATAATCTTGATGATTTATGTAAGAAAATAAAGAGAGATTGATTAATTAATGGTTGTTATTAAAAGGGTAGGTCAAGAGAATAGAAAGTGTGGCTAGCACTTATATCTCCTCCTCTTGACATACCTATCCTGTTGATATACCTTAGGAGGGTGTCTTGATATACCTGTCAATACATGAAAGAATCTCAATCCCCTTGATATATGTGATTGTACATGAGGAAAAAACTTGAGGTACATAGATAAGGAATGGTACGAGGATTAACCACACAAAAATATGTGGTTAGATATTATACATTAGAGGGTAAATTCATTGTTAATATTAATTAAAATAAGCTACTATACACAAACAAGATTAGATGGTCTGGTTTAAAGTTTATACAAGTTTTATCTTTAATTATATGGAAGTTTAGGTTAAGGAGGTGTTCATTTTGGGTTCACCAAGGATGTAGGCATGCAATATTTATGGATCCATTTGCTAAACCTGTAGGAGCCTACTCTAAATTTTAATCTAGGTTTCATGTGTTCTTTTACAAACACCTCAATTTGGTAGTAAATACTAATTTCAATATATTTACAAAAATACCTCTAAAATAAGATGCAATCAACCAAAATGAAAGCATATAAGATAATAGCATGTATTACTTTTCTTTTGGATGATAACAAGAAAATATAAAAAATTTCTTTTTCTTTCAAGCAAAGGTTTAAGGAATTATGCAACATACAATATATCCTAATGCATAACTACATGTACTTTTATTTGCTACTTAAACAAGAGAGGAGAAAAATTTAAAACTAAACTAATATTCTTTGATTTTTCTTTTTCTTTAGTATGTAGAAACCAAAATAGAAGACTATAGACATAGCAAAATAACAAACAAACCTAAATAAAAGTAGAAAACAACTAGGAGACAAGGATATGGTACTTGGTTTCATGACTCTAGCAATTATATTGCCTGAGACTAGACACCATTGACTCTACAAATTCATCACCAATAGTTTATCACAACAATTTTGGTTTGTACCTGTAAATAAAGCAAACTAGGATTTAGAATTAGTTTTTGGAGGGTCTACAAAGCATAAGAGAATGGGTAGCTTCCTTTGCTTGATGCCAAACTCCCAAGCTCTTCAAGAAGTCAAAATACTACAAAATAATGAATTTAATAAACATGAACCTTAGAATCGTCACTTGAGGCTTACAAGCAATAATATCACACTATGAGCAAAGTTTGGGTGGTAGAGGAATTTATGATTACAAAGGCTATGATAGGCAAAATCATGATCTTTGACTTGAGGGTAGCATTCCAGCCTTGTATGCAAGTGGAGAGGTGGTAATGGTGTTGTTCACAAGGTGGAGGCTATGAGAGCAATAGTTAGGCTAAGAGGGTGAGTGTTACGTCCATTAATAGTTGAGGTCTAATTGGAATCTATCATGAGAAAGCTATAATGTGGTAAAATCTATTAGAGTGTTGCGTGGCCAAAAATTGTTGTCTGTTTAGGGAAGGCAATGTTTAACCCTGAGGGGAAGTGTAGAGGTGATAGAGAGCTAAGTCTTTAGGTAAGTGGCTAAAAGGACAATAATCAAACTAAATAATCACTTCTTGATCAAAGTTTGTTTAGGAAGGGACTATAATGAAGCAAAGGGTTGTTGAAGCACCATAGCCTGTGAAATTATTGCTTGTGTAGAAGAGGTAGCATTTTTGCTCTAAGAGGTTGGATAGAAATGAAAGGACAATAATGTTGGGACCGAAGGCTACAAGTAGACCTATGAATGTCCTAGATTTTTTTGCATTAAAGGAAAGCCTTAAGGAATGCTATAAATATGTAAAGTAAGCATTTGAAAATCAAATGCAAAGAATGCTTAAATTGAAAATGACCACCAAGATACAAATGATAGAGATTTCATAAGAATAAAATCAAGCAAGTGTTAGTAAACTAAAACATGAATGCAAAGAGGATTAAGAAGAGAAGGCAACACAACCTAAGGAAATGAAATTGGAATCTCCTTCTTTCCCCCAAGCATGAATTCCTCCATGCATCAAGATGAAAATGAGCACTTAGATCAATGAGTAAAAAAAATAGTATAGTTTTGTTAGCATAGAATTTGTTGTTGTGAGAGGAATCCCAAGCCCTCATTTTATAGGATTTCTAGCCTTGGGTATAGATTAAGGTGTATTCATGATGGTGGAAATGGGAAGATAATCTTTCAAATTTCAAATCTTAAAGGGAGATGGATCCCAAAAGGGTAATTTTGGGATTCAAGAACAAATGGTGCAGATATGAGGAGGATGTATCATTAATGGCACAAGGCTTGAAAGAGGAAGATAACCCAATATTCTTAAGATTTATTCCTTGGAAGGTAAAATCGATGCCTCAAAATAATCATCGATGATTCCGTGTCAACAATATCACATATTCGACTATTGTAGGTCAACAAGACTGGGAGGGCTAAGAGTGATTCAAAATTTTAAGTAGGAAAGGGCAAAACATTTATCCTCAAAACTACCACTGGCTATTCCATAGTGACAATATCACTTTGACAAGTGAAATGCTCAACAATTTAGGTCAAAATGTTTAATTGTCTTATTCAGCTACATGGTAGTTGGTTTGCAAATTTGGCATTTCAAATTTAGATATCTACAATCATTATTTCATTTACATATAATTTTTACTTTGTAATTCATAGAAAGTGAACCACCCTATTTTCATACAAGTGATCTTCTAACTCATAGAAGAAAAATAACCACATTTTCATTTGAGTGATATTTTATTTTTAATATAGTAAATTTCCAACCCTTCAAACATTACATTCATAAAAAGAAATATAATCTCAACTTTAAAAAATAAATAATAAATTTAATATTTGTTAATTGATAGTAGAGGGGTTTTAAAAGTGTCCCCAAACCTATTACAAGTAAGGTTTTTAAAGGCATCCCCAAACCTTAGATCTAGCAATAAGATATCAAGAAATATTGAGTTGGATTCCACGAATCAAACCCGAAAATCCAATGAAACAACCTCCTAGCAAATAAGCCACAAATTTTTATCAAGCAAATACAAGAGATTGTCCCATGGTCAAACCACCGTGTGCTCTAAATCTAAAGCAACGAAGAAAAACAACAGAATAATGAAAATGCTACCAATTAAAAATAAATTTACAAATAAAAACTACCCAAACCGAAGCATTTGTCGCCTAACATGAAAGGAGAACAAAGGAATTTTCTCATCACAATAAAAAAATCCATCCAACAAAGCACATAATAGGAAAACCACTCATGATAATAGTCGGCTTAAGAAAACAACACTAGAAATACCTACCAACAAAATCTACAGCATAAAAACCATCCAAAATATCTGCACAAGATATTCCATGAAACCCGCAAATCTTGCTAGAACCAACAAAAAAAATTCAAGAACAACCGCTCTCAGGTACAAGAAAAAGGATATAGCAACATTCCACACCACACGTGAGAGGGAGAAGGGCAAGATCCCAAAAAAATAAGCCTTAGAACCTTGGGATCAAACACACCACGACTTCAGGAACTGGATAAAGATATCTCTATAGACCATCGAAGCTAGGAAAGCTAGGAAACCCACCAAAGACATTGGACCAAAAGCCAAAAACCACTGCAGCATAACAACCAAATTTTACCCCAACTAGTTTGGGTTGGTATTTGGCCTTGTCTTCCCAAAACAACCAAATACAACAAGAAATTATCGAACCTAGAATAAAGTGGCACAAACCAGCCACAAACCCACTACTGGTAGAGAATCCTAACTACAAAGACATCCAATAACCATCCAACCAGAGCATCCAAGCTATCAGAGTCGAAGCCAACCAAGGGAACACAGTCAAATTTCTATAGCCAAACACCATACCAAGCTCACCCCAACAGGTTTGGGTTGGTAGATGGCCATTTCCTCTCCCTAGAAATCCAAAAAAACATGAAACTACCGAACCTAGAAGAAATGTTGCACAATCCAACCAAGTTCTCGAAACTAGTAAACAACCTAAGAAACACAACCACCCAACACACCCACCAACTCAAGTGAGAGCCTGAAATTTTTCCAAAGTCAAGCAAAAAGAAGAATGGTCAAGATGTTCAAAAGGGTATGACCTTCAAAGTTTAGAAAAAGAAAATTGAAAAATAAGAAGAGCATTGTAAGTTGGGAGTAGCTGATAACTCCGGAGGATTAGACGTTTTTCACAGGACTGCCCAAACTACCGAACTCGTTTCAGCCATATCTCACTCATCCGAACTCGGATTGAGCTAAAATTTTGAGGGTAGATGCCTGAAAAACCCTAGAACGTCTCCACCAATTTTCATATCATTTGGAGCAACACAGATCCTAGCGCATCCCTATGTGTGAATGATATATTTGGCAAGCGGCTATGCGAGGGTTTCATCTGGGTTGAGTGCAAGCAGCTCCAGAGGTTGGTTTTTAGGGCCTTTGGGCCCTAGCGGCCAATATTTTTGTGGTTTATGCTCAATATTTTAGCAAGAAATGTTGCAGGGGATACAATATGGGTTAGAAATTTGTCTTTCAACAGATCATACTGTGAACTTGAGTGACAACGACTTCCAATTTGCTGCACAAAAGAAAAGTGAAAACCATACCTTTCCACGACGTCTAGGGCAAGGATTAAAGAGATCACGAAACAAGTTTCAAGCAATTGATCAAAAAATGGCTCATATCTCAAGTGAATCTGGTGCTAAGGTGCACCCACAAAATAATTCTACTATGAAAACCCCTGTCAAGGGTAAGAATTTCAAAGACTCAGTCCCAAAAATGAATTTTAGGGATGCCCTTCGTGGTGGACAGCCTCATCCCAATGCTAATATCAATATTAGGGCTTCCCATAAACCTCTAAGAATGCCTAAGATTGATCCCAGGAAAACAGAGTCAGGATGTCTTAAAGCAACTGATGGAACTCCTATTGTTAAGCTTGATATGGGTAACATTCAGTTCGGCATTGAAGATTTGGAAAAAAGAGGACTAATTTGTCGGTTCGTGGGTTTTCGTCTGAGCCTATCTGCTTTCAAAGTCTGGGCTGCAAAAAGCTAGAAAACTAAAGGTGAGTTACAAATCTCTATTTATCCAAATGGTTATTTTCTTGTTTTATTTGCTAATAATGAAGATAGAGAGAAAACTTTTCAAGGGGGTCCTTGGTTTTTTGGAAGGGCAGGGCTTTTCATGAAGCCCCGGCATACTAAATTTAAAGTCGAAGAAGAGATGCCTTCTATAGCTCCCATGTGGGTTAGACTCTTTGGCCTCCCTATTGAATTTTGGAATCCTACTATTTTTTCTTCAATTGGAAACTCTTTAGGAACTTTTATGATGACTGCTGATTGTACTCAAAATTTTGAACATATTATTTATGCTCGAATTTGTGTTTTAATGGATTTTGACAAACCCCTACCTAAAAATATCACATTACAATTTGGGGAAGACACTTGGGAGCAAGTAGTGGACTATGAGAACATTCCTTTTCGTTGTAGAATTTGCCATGAATATGGTCATTTGGCCAGTGCTTGCCCAAATAAAATTCTTGATCAAAAGAAAGAAGATATAAACTCAAGCAGGTTTCCAAATACCTAAGAAGAAGAACACTCGAAAAAAACCAGTTATGAAGGATCAATCAAAGTCATTTGCTAATATGTTTGAAATCCTTTCCACAAATGATGTCCCAAGTGAGGAAGAGGAAATAATGGAAACTAAAATCTTAGAAACACAATTTAAATATGAAGGGAAGAACTCGGAGACAAACCAACAAATCAAAGGTTTTCAACAGAAAAAAAAGGAGAAAATTTACACAAGAAAAACAATATTTCAAATGTCAAAACTTCAAATAATGCATGCCAATATAGACTCCATTGAACCATCTAGTAAAATTTTGGCTGTGTATGAGCATTCTTCAAGGTTAGAAGCCATCTCGGATTCAATTGGAATAAGTCAAGAAACAGGGAAAAAAAATTGAAGATGGATTCTAATCAAAAAGTAGGTCGCAAGACCAATCAATATCATATGGTAAAAGAAGGTGAAAAGCTTGTAGAGGAAGGTAAGATTAATGCCCTTCCCAACTTTTTTAGCCCTGGTATTAATGAAGATCATCACTTGGAATATTAGAGGACTCAAAGGGAGTCTTTCAAAACAAAATGAAATTAGAAGAATGATTCAGATAAATCATCCACATCTTGTTTTCCTTCAAGAAACAAAGATGTCAATGGAGGATATGGACTTAATTGCCAGAAATTTGGCCACGGAAAGTGGTTTCCCTCAGTTCCCAAGGGACTTCGGGTGGCATTGCTTGTCTTTGGGACCCAAAAGAGGTAGTTATTCACCATATGGTTGGCAGTTGGGGTTTGTTGGCTATAGCTATTCAAAGTAGACATTCCAACCAGATTATGCTCTGCATTACTGTTTATGCCCCGACTTCTTTGGAGGAAAAAAGAAGACAGTGGAAGGATATTACTCATATTATCTCTCATTTTCCTAAAGCTTGGATCTTGATCGGAGGAGATTTCAATACCATCCTCTCTCTGGATGAGAAAAGGGGGGAAATAGAAATTTGGACAAAAGCACTGACCTCATGAGCGAATATATTGCAAACCTCCATCTTGTGGATATCCAACCAGATAATGGCCTTATGACTTGGTCTAACAGAAGGCAAGGCTTAGCTTGTATAATGGAGAGATTGGATAGGTTTTTGCTCTCTAAAAATTTCTTAATCCATGGTCACATTCCTAAAGTGAAGACTCTTAATAATGTTGGTTCGGATCATTGGCCCATGGTGGAAATGTGGAAAACCAATGTGAGTTTCTCTCCTTTTCGTTTTCAATTAATGTGGCTTAGAGACATTTCCTTCAGACCTCATGTGCAACAATGGTGGAAGGAAGGTAAACCTAGGCATGGGACTAAGATGTTCTGTTTTGCCAAAAGACCGCAATACATTAAATCCAAAATCAAGACTTGGAACTGGAAAGAGTTTGGGGATGTTCATAAAAAAAACATGAAGTTATTGCTCATCTTGAAAATTTGAATAAGAAAATCCATTTAGATGGCCTCACAGAGAAGAGAAGTGCAGATGAAATTAAACTCACAACTCAGCTTAGAGGAATGGGAAAAAAGAGAAGAAATCTTATGGAAGCAAAAATCTAGAATTCAATGGCTCAAAGAAGGAGATCGAAACACAAATTTCTTCCACAAATCTCTTCTAGCTCAAAGATCTCACAACTTTATTTCTTCCTTAAAATCAGATTCTGGAGATGTTGTTTATACTTGGGATGGCATGAACTCTATTGTTGTTGATTACTTTTCCAATATTTTTGTTGCTACTCCTCTTGACTCAGCTTCACAACAAAATGTTCTTCAAGCAATCCCTTCTCTTATCACTTCTGAGGAGAACTCTATTTTGATCGCTCCTGTTACTATCAATGAGCTTCAACAAGTAGTTTTTAAAATGCAAAAAGGGAAAACCCCGAGTCCCGATGGTTTTCCTATTGAGTTCTACCAAGAGTTCTGGGATATCCTTCATGTTGATTTATTAGAGGTGGTGGAAGAAGCCAAGAAAGCCAAAGAAATTTTGAAGGTTATCAATAAAACTTATATTACTCTTGTTCCAAAAGCTCAAGAGGTTGATCATATCTCAGCTTTTAGACCTATTGCTTTATGTAATGTTCTTCTCAAAATCATTACTAAAATCATGGCGTAAAGGTTGAAGCCTCTTTTGCATAAGATTATTTCCCGCAGCAAGGGGGATATGTGGAAGGACGTCAAATAGTAGATGAGATAGTTCTTGCTCAGGAAGCCATCCATTCCATGGATATGCAAAATTCTCCTTCCATGTTCATTCGGTTAGACTTATCCAAAGCTTATGACAGAGTGGATTGGCACTTCCTTATCAAAGTTTTGAGGCAATTTGGTTTCTCTAAGGATTGGATGGATTGGATTATGGGATGTATCTCTTCAGCTTCCTACTTAGTTCTTATCAATGGCAGTGCCTTCTCGCTCTTTCCCGACCTTCCAGAGGTATTAGGCAAGGTGACCCGCTATCCCCTTATTTATTCATCATTCTTGCTGAATGCTTGGGTAGGACTATAACCAAAAAGAGGGAAAACAAAACCCTTGAGGGAGTTACCATTGCTCATGGAGCTAGACCTATCTCTCATCTTCAATTTGTGGATGACTCTACTCTTTTAGGTAAAGCTACAGTTAAGGAAGCTTCTAATATTAAGCAAATCATTAGCTATTTTTCTAAGGCTATCGGGCAGTTGATCAATGAAGACAAATCTAAAGTTATTTTCTTTCACCGCTTCTGCTAGACAGAATCCATGGTCTTGGATAAATTAAGATATAAGAAGACCTCCCTTCCAATCACTTATTTAGGTATTCCCATAAATATTCAAAGGCAGAAAAATAAAGATTGGAATTGGTTGTTGGACAAAGTCAAGAAGAAAATTGGAAAGTGGACCAACAAGTGGCTTTCTTCTAGGGGTAGAATCACCTTGGTAAAATCAGTCCTTCAAGCTATTCCTATTTATGTTTCTTCCGTTTTGAATATCCCAAAGGCTGTTCTTCGAGAATTGGATCAAATCACTCATCGTTTCCTTTGGAGTGGTACTAAGGAGAAAAGAAAATGGGCCTTGGTGAAATGGGATACTTTATGTCTTCCTAAGAGTGAAGGGGGGTTAGGATTCCGGTCTTCAATTAATAACAACAAAGCTTTAGCTGCTAAATTATATTGGAGGATGTTGCATAACCCCAATGCTCTTTGGGCCAATAATCTCCGTGCTAAATATGCCGAGAACAAAAGTCCCGAAGACCTTGTTCGCTATCAACTTCCTACCAAAGGTTCTCCCATTTTAGCAGCTTCTTAAGACTGGTGAGGATTTGATAAAGAAAAAATTATTTTGGATCATTCATAATGGTCAACATGCAAATTTTTGGACAGATTCTTGGGATGGTCACAAGCCTTTGATAACTCGCTTCCCGATTGGAGGCCTTGGATGGAGGAGCTTCACCGAGCTAATTGGATAAAGGTGGCTAATTTCTGTCGGTACCATACTGGTAATTCAAAGGTTGGTAGATATTGGATCCCTATTGAGGACTGGCCTATTCAAATCCCATAAAGGCAAAGACAAGATATCCAAGGCATCCTTCATATGAGATCCCTCTCTTGGTCCCATGAAAAATATTGTTTTGGATGGAACAACACTACTAAGGGTGAGTATTCAGCTTGCTCAAGGTTATTTGACCTTATGCCATAATAATCCCAACCATTCTTCCGACATATTTTCTCAATTGTGGGCTCAAAAGCTCTGGCCTAAGGTGAGGTTCTTTAATTGGCTTTTATTGCATCGTAGGGTGCTTACCGGTGAGCAACTTATGAAGCGTGGTTTTCATGGCCCTTTTAGATGTGAAATGTGTGAAGAGAATGTAGAAAATATCAACCATATTTTTATTGAGTGTACTTTAGCCTTCGAGCTATGGAGGAGAATGGCCACTTTACTTGGCTTACAGTGGTCCAATTTTTTTACTTTTGAACAACTTTGGAGGGATTGGCCTAATCAAGAGGGTGTTGATCATTTTATTAGGCAGTTTAGTTTGGATGGGTTCTACCATTCTTCTTTGGAATATTTGGAATGAAAGGAACAACCAAATTTTTAATCAAGATAGGAAGGATATTCACTATATTTGGCAAAAGACCATAGCCAACTTAGTTGAATCAGTCCATCAACTCCTTAATCACCCCCAAAACTCCCACCAAAGATGGGATCAAGTGATGCAAAGATTGAAGATTAAACCTTCTAAGGGCAACCAACTTAAAGGGAATGTGAGTATTAGTAAGATGGATAGGACTAGAAATTGGCAACCTCCTCCTAAGGATTTTGGAAAAGTCAATACTGATGGAGCCTCTAGAGGGAACCCCGGAAAAGCCAGTGTGGGAGGAATTGGTAGACTTTCAGATGGCTCCCTGGTTTTTACTTTTGCTGAGAATTTGGGTATTCTTTCCAATAACCTTGTTGAGGGGTATGGTATCCTCAGAGGCCTTCAGGAGGCTACTAAGGTTGGATGGGAAAAGGTGTTAGTTGAGCTAGACTCTCAACTTATGATTAATCTCTTGAAGACTCCTTCTAAGAATCATAAGGTGGATTGGAGAATAAAAAGAATTATTGAGAAGATTCAGTTAATCCAGATGGGATTTTTGAAAGTTGATTACAATCATGTGGTCAGAGATCAAAACAAGAGTGTTGATGCTTTAGCTAATTGGGCTTTGGACAAAGGTGATCTTACTTGTTATGGCCACCCTCCTATATGGTGGGCTTCTCAAATTAGGGAAGCTCTTCTTTCTATCATTTCTTTGGATGGCTCCAGTCTCAAGGTACCTAGTTTCTTCTTGTTTTTTTTTTTTTGCTTCTCTTTGGTTCATTCAGTTTTTTTTTAGTTCCCTAGCTCATTCTATTCTTTATTTTGTTTCCTCTGTTGATTCTTGCCTTAATAGTCTTCTCGTCTAGATAGGTCATTGTTTTGTTCATTTTTTTTTTTTTTTCTTCTTTGTTTTTTTTGTTTAGTTTTTTAAGGTGGGTGGGTTCTTTTTGTTTTGTTTTGTTTTTGTGTTCTTTGTGTTGTTTTTTGTTGTTCTTGTGTTTTTGTTGTTTTGTTTTTTTTTTATGTTTTTTGTTATTGTTCTTGTGTTTTTTTTTGTTCTTGTTCTTGGGTTTCTCTTTGTTTGTGTTATTTCGTGTTTTTATGTGTGAGTGTTTTCTATGTTTTTTGTTTTTGTTTATTGTCTGTTGTTGGTTGTTTTTTATTTTTATTTTTATTTTATTTATTTTATTTTTTAGGTTTTGGTTGTGTTTATTTTTCATGTTTTTTTTGGGTTATGTCTTTGTAGTGTTCTGTTGTTTTTGTCTTGTTTGTGTTTTGTTATGTGGTTCTTGTGTTTTTCTATGTGGTTTGTGTTGTGGTTTCTTTTATCTTATTGTGCGTGTTTGGTTGTGCTTTTGTTTTTGACACACTCAAGGAGCATGTTTTTTATTTTATTTTATTATTTTTGTTGTTATTTACTTATTTTTAAATTGGTTTTGTGTGTTTGTTTGCTCCTTGAGTATGTCAAAGGTGGTAGGCCAGGTCCGAGTCCCGGGCGTTTTTGGCGGAATGGATACCCCTGCCTCCTTGGGTCTTACCCGAAAGTGGCATCCCTTTTGGGATGTTTTCCACAAATAAAAAAAAAAAACTAAAGTGAGAGCCAGCTAAGGGGTCAACATGTAGAATTTTCCACTACGTTATAATGATCCAAGATCACCCTTATAGGTTTGGGTCAGCATTCGGCCCTCTGCCCTATATAAGAGTGATATTACCAAACCCATAAGAGAGTAGAACATACCAGCAAGACCCCCATAAAGTAAAACATCCTAGTCATGAACCACAGCAAAAAAACTAAGCATGACTAGCAACTAGATTCAAAATGGAAGAAAGAATACCTCTCGCTCAAAGGGTTTCAAAGTGTTGAAGTCGAAGCAAGAGTGAAAGCTTCATGGATGAAACCCTCACAGATAATACCCTTATAAGCCCTCTCTACCACGATGAGGCTCAGGCCCTCTCTGCCCTGGTGAGGCTCAAGCCCTCTCTGCCATGGTGAGGCTCAGGTCCTCTCAAGCCCTCTTTGCCATGGTGACGTTGAAACCGGAGAAACCCTCATAAAATACATTTAATATTATAACCTCACATTTCTTCTCAATATTATAACCTCACATTTCTTCTCAAAAATTATTTAATATCATAATAAAATCATAATTTATTTTACTTATATATTATAATTAAATATACTTTATTATTTAATTTTTTTTCCTTTAACTCAATTACTTATGATTAAAAACTACCAACTAATATATATATATATATATATATATATATATATATATATATATATATATATATATACTTTTTAAAATTATACTATCATTTTAATAATAAAACCATGCTTGGAATTGATTTTTTTAAATGTGTATGGAAATTAAATAATTAAAAAAAAAAAAAAAAAAAATTGTATTTCTTTAATGTGAGAAACTTTGAGTAGTCTCAAAAAACTCTTACGACCAACGTATAAGGTTGAGCAGCCTCGAGAAACTCTTACAACCAACCCAACGTATAAGGTTGAGCAGCCTCGAGAAACTCTTACGACCAACGTACAAGGTTGAGAAACTCTTACAACCAACCCAACGTATAAGGTTGAGCAGCCTCGAGAAACTCTTACGACCAACATACAAGGTTGAGCAGCCTCCTTTTAACCGTGATTTCTCCGTAAATCCGAGAGCTATGCTTATCAATAAGAAATTTAACACACAACCACCACACACCTACCCCTTATACACTGTGGTTTGAACCTTGGACCTTCAAGAGTCATCTTTCTAAAAAAAAAATACTGCGAATTCCTTGGATAAGATGAAGTTAATGAAACTTCGATCTTCTAAGTCATCAAATTAAAACAGTGTTATAAATCCTAGCTCATTCGTTAAACAAAGTCAAATAAAACCTCAAATCTTCAAAACATCAATCCAACAAATATACATATTAAATTGAAACAATCAATCAACAAACTCCCCACTATAGGTTAAACGTAAAACTTGCCATATTTGTCCCTACTAATCATGCACGTGGTTATAATTATTTGTTATTCTCCTCTTATTCTTTCAAATTCATTTTGTATTTTTGATGCCATCTTTGTCGCTACTAATCATGCACGTGGTTATAATAATTTGTTATTCTCCTTTATTCTTTCACATTTGTCGATTATGTAGATGATACCTAGGATGTGGTTTTTAATTATATTTGCAGCCATCTATCAATTTGAATGTCATAGACCTTTTGTTAGTCCAACCATTAAATCCAAGCTTTACATCATATTTTATTTTATCCCTCTGACAAAGACTTACATTAAGGTCTTATAAATACTGCCTAGATTCTCTAGTTTGTTCGTAATTGAGGCTCCACACTGTACGGTCAATATCTTTTTTGGCCAGTCAAATTTTATACAAGTTTTGTCTTCATGTGTAGCTAAACTGGTTAACCTTAGACTGAACATGGATTTTTATCATTGTTTAAAATTCTTTTCTAAAGTTTGTTCTTTTAAAGTTAATATATTTTTTAATATATATATTAATATCTTAATAGTTTAATAAATTAAAATTGTTGATATTTTATTGATATAAAGGTTATATTTTATCTAGATGATAATTTTATTTTTATAAAAGAAAAAATAATAGAACAAGAAAAGATAAAGATAGTAAGGAGTGAGAATAATTTTATTTTTATAAAAGAAAAGAGAACAGAACAAGAAAAAATAAAGATAGTAAGGAGTGAGGATAAAGTGATATGGTTGAAAAATAGAAACATGTCTATTATAAATAGAAAACATAAAAATAAATAGGAAAAAGTTTGAGTCTAAGGCTTAAAATTAAAGAAAATGATATGATTGTTTTTTTAATGGTTAAGAACGGGATTGAAAGGGGTCCATCCTTTTTACAAAACTTGTCTAGAGATTTTATATTTCAGTCTCATCATCCAAGATAATAACTAGAACAAAAAAAGAGCACCTACTTAGAATTGTTCTAGTTATTGTCACAGTTTATCTTGAGATAGTTTATTGATACCATTGGTGTTCTACGTAGAATGGTGTTCAAAAAAAGAGCACCTAATAAGTTTACGAATTCTTATTATTATTGGCACGATATCATTTTGTTGGCCCTACTCTCCTCACCCTTTACAATAACTAGAACAAAATAAAACCTATAAATAAAAAAAATTACAGGATAGACTTATAAGCAAAATATCAACAGCTAGATCAGCCAAGGAATGACAAACACAGAAAGGCCACCTATACTTAAAATCTAAAACATTGACAATCCAACAACAACAACTCTGGGTCTTCTCGCCACGAGACGATTCGAAGTCGACTCCAAATATGTTTGATAAAACAAGTGGATTCAACCATTGTAAAATGTTGATGAGAAAAGAAAACCGATATAATTGTATTAATTAAAAAATATGAATATGATGGATGCAAGATTCCATTGTAAAGGATACAAAAAATATGTCATTATGGAATAAGTAGCAAAAAATAGAAAAAAAACATTGAGGGGTAATAAGACTAATAAAAAGTCTTGGGATAAACTTATACAAGTTGAGAAAGGAGACTCAAGTAAAAAATATATAACAATATATATATATATATAGAGAGAGAGAGAGAGAGAGAGAGAGAGATTAGCATCACAACTTGTTTTTCTCTACAAAATTTTGATCATGAGGATCCATATATGACATTGACAAAAGACACAAAATATAACAAGCTTGGAGAGGTGGTTTTAGTGGATGACTTTAATGCAACAATAACAAATAGACAAGTAATCTCTTTAAAGATCGATGAAGACGTAGATGATAATTTATTATGGCTAAAATAAGAGGTGGATCATCATTGATTAAGGTCCTTAGATGAAGTCAAGGACCCATCATACGTTATGAAGAACTTAAACTATGTAGCAAAGAGAGATTGATCATCTGCAATGGCATAAATATATGGCAAAAAACTAGAAAATATACTTGTAAAACACATAATGGGGACAATATAGTTGATTATGATATTTGTTCACCAAACTTCATTTCAAGAATAAAGGATCTAGAAATGGATATTAAATTAAAATTTGATCACATATCCAAATGTATAAAAACGGGCAAGAAGATATTAAATTAACTAGAGGTAAGACAACAAGATACATCCTTATGAAGAAGAAAACCCGAAAAATATTTGAAACATCACTCAAGCAAATTATGCAAAAAGAGGAAAGAGAGGACAATTTTTTTTCCAAACCTATATATTAAATGGCAATAAACTAATGGATAATTAGAGAAGCCTTGGAATCATGGAAAAAGTTAAAATCTAGGAACATAAAACATGAAAGCTTATTTGTAAATCCATGGTATGATAAAGAATGCAAAGCATTAAGGAGAACCTTGAAAGAACCAGGTAAAGAGAAAATAAATAGCAAGATGTATAAACAACTAGTGAAAAAATACAAAAGAGAAAGACACAAATAGTTGATATATCTTGCAAAGCATAGCCTAAGACAAATATAAAAAGAGCTACAACAGAGCAAAAAACAAACAAAAACAATATCACAAATGAACAATGGTTGTAATATGCTAAGCAATTATTTGAAATAAACTAAGAAAAATATGCTCCTCCTATAATTAACACAACTAAAAAAAAAAAAATTCTAAAATATGTGAAGGCCATTAAGAAAATAACAATAGGTAAAACTCATGAAATAGATGGTTTGCAAGTTGAACATCTCAAAAATAATCGTCCAGTACTCAATGATGAGTTGTTAAAATATTTAATAGTAAATCTTCAGATGATGACTACAAGTTTCAATGCATCTAAGAAACCATCCCAACCAAATCCTTCTAGTTCCAATCATTTGAGTACGTACATCTACTTTTATGACTATACACACCATAGAGGTCAAAATAGTCAATCCATGAATCACAATGGTCACAAAAATATGGAGGATGAGGTTAATGAAGAAAATAGGGAGCATCAAAGAGGTTTTAATAGTCCTTATCAAAATACCAACCAGAGACAAAGAAGTAACGAGGAACAAGATAGAAACAACGTTCACACCCAACTAAGAGGTCCAAATGGAGTCAATTATCCATGCATTGAAATGCCTACCTTTGAAGCTAGGATCCTCATGGGTGGATTGCAAAAATGGAAGGCATCTTAAATTTCTACAAATTCCAAGATGGGAAAAAAGTCTCTTTTACAACAACCAAATTAGGCAATGAAGCTTATCAATGGTTCATTTGGTTTAGACGTGAGAAGACCGATCAGGCCTACTATTGGCATCATTTCAAGAATGCTTTTCTTCACAGATTCGACAAAGGTTCCACAGGCTCTTACATAGTAAGATTGTTGTCACTTAAGCAAACAGGATCGATAGGGGATTATATCTCAGAATTTACTAGTATGCTTCACTATGCAGAAGATATAAAGTAGGAAGTGGTAGTCGTAGCTTTTCAAAATGGACTAAAAGCACATATTAGAGTCGAAGTAAACATACAAAACCCTTCCACGTTAGACGAGTGTATAAGGGTTGCAAATTTGGCTGAGACAAAGGCGCACATAGGCCCATCCACACAACGTGATTCATATGGGCAACCTTCTTTCAACAACAACTCCTTCCACATAAATGATCAACCATCAAAGTACTTCTGCTACAAATGTCACACTCATCATCCAAAGGATCAAGCATGTACACCACGCCAAAACTTTCAGATTGAATACACTGACCAAGAGGAGGAGGAAACAGAGGAGTACAACACACCTGGGGATCTCATAGGGGAGGACCAAAGTGAGCACGAGGAGGTTGTAGCCAATGACGACCCCATGACTATTTTAGTACATGCTCTTATGGGGATATCTTCCCACCACACCATCAAGGTGGCAGGATTCATCAAGAAAAAGAGGGTAATAGTACTAATTGATTTCGGAAGTACTCACAACTTTATTGATGCAAAGCTTGCAAGAGCACTGAATCTACACGTCTACTCATCCAGTCAAGACAGATTCCAGGTCAGAACAACAAGCAAGGAAACTTCTCAATGTCTAGGTAAGACATCTTCCATTACATTACAAATGGGTACTTATAATTGGAAAGGCTCTCTCTTTGTTATGGAATTAGGAACTTCAGAAGTTATTTTGGGCATTGAATGGATGGAACAATTGAGAACCACTGTGGGTATTAATGCCATACACCGCTTTGTGGAATGGTAAGAGAATGGGAGGACCATTCATCTTCAAGGACTACCCACACCTCCCTCAAAAGTCATAAGTTCAAATCGCATGGAAAAGATATTAAGAAAAGAAGGTGAGGGATTCATAGCCCGAATCAATTGCATAGAGAGAATAGAAGACGATACACCGAAAATCAACCAAGAAGATCTCCAAAACATTGTGGCTAACTATGAAGAGGTATTTCAAGAACCACAAGGACTACCACCCCAAAGATCGCATGACCATGCCATACATCTAGTACTTGGAAGTCTTCCTCCCAATGGTCGTCCTTATAGGTATCCTCAACCCTAGAAAAATGAAATTGAGAAGATTGTTCAAGAGTTATTAGACCACGGGGTCATCCATCATAGCACTAGCCCTTATTCCTCGCCAGTAGTGTTGGCTCGTCGAAAAGACAATTCTTGGCGTATGTGTCCAGATTTTCGCCCTCTCAACAAAATCACAATCAAAGATAAGTTTCCTATTCCTGTCATTGATGATTTACTAGATGAATTACATGGTGCCAAATTATTTACCAAACTAGATTTACGTTCAGGTTTCCACCAAATTCGTGTTCGAGAAGAAGATATTCCCAAAAATACCTTTCAAACTCATGAGGGTCATTATGAATTCTTGGTCATGCCCTTTGGGCTCACTAATGCTCCATATACCTTCCAAAGCCTCATGAATCAGGTGTTTCATCCATTCCTACGTAAATTTATCCTTGTCTTTTTTGATGACATACTCATCTATAGTAAATCTTGGAAAGATCATTTGGCACACGTAAGCAAAGTTCTCCATATCCTCAGCAAGGAAAGGTTGTTTGTAAAAAGATCCAAATGCTCCTTTGGTGTTCAAGAAGTTGAGTACCTAGGTCATATGGTATCTCATGAAGGTGTTAAAGTGGATCCTAATAAGATTAAGGCAATACAGGATTGGCCTCGGCCTAAAACCATCAAGAAACTTCATGGTTTTTTAGGTCTCACGGGCTATTACCATAAATTTGTGCATAACTATGGTAAAATTGTAGGTCCTCTCACAGCTCTCACCAAGAAGGATGCTTTTAAATGGTCTGAAGTAGCCACCCAAGCCTTCGAGGCTCTCAAGGAAGCAATGTGTACTACTCCAGTTTTAGCCACTCTTGATTTTCAAAAACCATTTGTCATTGAATGTGATGCTTCCGAAATAGGTATTGGAGCAGTAATAATGCAGGAGGGTCATCCTTTGGCATTTGAAAGTAAACAACTTTCGAGAAAAAAATTGGGTAGATCCACCTATGAAAAAGAAATGTTGGCTATTTTACACGTAGTAGAAAAATGGAGGCATTATTTAATTAATAGTCATTTTATTATTAAAATCGATCATAGTAGCCTCAAACATTTTCTAGAACAAAGGTTTTCATATCCTGAACAAAATAAGTGGTTGACTAAATTATTGGGATATGATTTTGTGATTGAATATAAGAAAGGGAAAGAAAATGTGGTAGCAGATGCGTTATCCAAAAAATACGAAGATGAAGTAGTTATCAATGCCATTTCAGGACCATGTTCATAATGGGTGTCTCAGTTGTAGGCAGAATGGTTGTCCAACAGTGAAACAACTCAAATAATTCAAGGATTATCTATGGGTTCCTCTAAATATCCTCTGTTCACATATGATGACCAAATATTATGTAAGAAGAATCGCATTTACATCCCTCACAATTCATCAATCAAAATCTAGATTCTAGAGGAGTCACATGCTTCTCCTTCAGCAGGACATTCTGGTTTTTTGAAAACTTACATACGGGTTAAACAATCCTTTTGTTGGAAAGGATTAAAAGTCGAGGTTAAACAATGGGTAGTTGAATGTGAAGTGTGCCAACACAATAAGGGAGAAACAATTAAATCACTAGGATTGCTTCAACCGTTACCTATTCTAGATCGCTAGTGGGAACATATTTCCATGGATTTTATTGAAGGTCTTCCTAAGTCGAGAGGGTAAAATAATAATTTTCGTGGTAGTTGATCGCCTTTCCAAATATGCTCATTTTCAGGCTCTACAACATCCATTTTCAGCAAGCAAAGTGGCTAAGGTATTTATGGATTCAATTTTTAAATTACATGGAATGCCCAAGAATATTGTAAGTGATCGTGATCCTATCTTTACTAGCAATTTTTGGAGAGAATTGTTTCGACTTAGTGGTACCAAATTAAATATGTCTTCTGCATACCACCCACAAACCGATGGTCAAACGGAGGTGGTTAACAAATGTTTAGGTACCTACCTAAGATGTTTTGTTCAGGATAAACAATATCAATGGAGTCAATGGTTGTCATTGGCATAATGGTGGTACAATATTTCTTACCATTCTTCCACTAAGATGTCTCCTTTTGAAGCATTATATGGAACAAAGCCACCAACAATAGCCTATTATGTACCAGGATCTTCCAAAGTGGCCCAAGTTGACGATTGGTTACGTAAGTGAAAAGCAATGCTTACTATCTTGAAAGATAATTTGGTCCAAGCATAGAATCGTATGAAGCAACAATAGGACAAGCAATGCTTAGAAAGAACATTCAATATTGGTGATATGGTATTCCTACGTCTTCAGCCCTACAAACAACTATCATTAAAGCTCAAATCCAGTCAGAAGTTATCACCACGATTCTATGGCCCTTATAGAATTGTGCATCGCATTGGAGAGGTAGCATATCAACTGGAGCTACCCCAATATTCTCGCATACACCTAGTGTTTCACGTCTCTTGTCTCAAAAAGGTGATTGGCCAAAAAGTACAATCTCAGTCAGACTTACCAGTGTTGGATGAAGAAGGACGTATCTATCTACAACCAAAAATAGTGGTGCAAACAAGGACTCGTCGGCTACGTTCTCGTCACATCCAGGAGTTCCTTATCAAGTGGTAGGATTTACCTGAAGAAGATGCAACCTGGGAATCTGAAAGTATATTCTAGTCATTTCCAGCTTTGAGGACAAAGCTTTTCGAGGAGGGAAGTCATGTTACACTCCATTAATATAGTCGACGGCTATATTACCACAGGAATTGCTTATTAAGGATTCCAAGTAATTTTATTTTTAATCATCTACTTTTGTATCTAATTTCATATGCATTGTTTTCATCGAGCCTTTACGGTGAGGGAGTGCCCACCTCAAGTGGCTACAACATTTATTTGAATTCCAATTGGTTTACCTATGAAATTACATGATCATCTGGTTATATATTCGTGGTTGAGTATCAATTGATTGAATTAATTTATAGTATAATTATGGTTAGAGAGACTTGCAAGAGATTATCTCCATGGAATGTTTAAAGTTAATTATAAGAACCTGGTTTACCCCTTGATTTCAGAAATTTTATCAACACCGGGTTACGACATGTCTTGGGTCACGGACTCTGGTCTTCGGGGTCTAGTTTCAATGCCCCATTTCGATACGGACGTTAAACTGGTGGAGAGGATCATTGCAGCTTATAATATGGATTCGGGCAAGGTAAATCTTATCACCGACAACAAAAACATCGTTCTTTCTTTCTCAGCCACAGATATCGCCAGATTGACAACATTGCCCCATGCTGGTGTTGAGCCTGTCACTTCCAAATACCAGTTAACTGATGACGACAAACTCTACTTGGAGACCAACTTCAAAGTGCAGTCAAAATATTTTCAAGGTATAACTATTTTTTTATTTAATTGAATTTAAATTCTTGTCAGTGATTGACCGTACAATTACTAATTTTAGTTTTTTTGCAGTTACGTCCACCAAGTCCAGAAGGGGTTTGACCATACCGACGATTGAAAATAAATTTCTTCGGGCATGTTGCGAATTCTTCCTTGCTAGACTCGTTCTGCAAGGAAGGCCGACATAAATTCTGATGTGGGCCTTAGCGTATTTGGTCCGTTGTATTGGACACCAAAAATTTGACTGGTGCACCTATGTTTCAAATCGGATCAGATTGGAAATAGAGAACGTGAAAACCCACGCTTCACCCTCACCGACAGTTAGCACATGTAATTATATTATTGCTTTTTTTATGAATCTTTTCATAATTTGTAGAACACTTCAGTACCAACATCTTGGCACTCAACCCTTGTCAATTTAGCCATGACTGAACAACAGGTTCAGGTAATTATTTTTTATATTTTAGTAAATTTTTTATTTTTCCATTGTTTGTCTTTTTGTAATTTTGACATTTTATACCAAACACAGAAAAAGGCATCCTCTTCCTCTTCAAAGCGGGATGCTGCTGTCAGAGGTTATAATCCAGAGGAATCAGGAGACTCCGAAACACCTACGGAGGAAGCAACACCACCGCTAAGGAGAAGATCATCAAGGAAACGTAGAAGATCTATTTCTCCTGATCGTCGACAATCTCCACTTGCGGTTGCACATCCGTTGCCAACGGGCATAGTTACGCATGAGGTTTCATCTTCTGGGAGTAAGTTTTAATTACTACCGAAACAAATTTTTTACAATATTTTTACTGTTTTTAATTAATTTTGTTTTTTTTTCAGATGTACAACATGACCACATTCCATTTGCAGCAGCAACTATGCAAGATGTTTTTTCTTCTGTCGGTAAGTGTTATAACAAAGTTTGCAACCAATTTTCATAATTTAATTTTATAACTAGTTTTTATTTTCTACCTTCACAAAATTTATAACTAATTTTTATTTTTTATGTTTTAAGGTCCCTTGCAACAATTTCGTCAACAAAATCAACAAATGCCGCCCCCTCCTCCACAACGCCCAACTCAAATGCGAGGTCAATGCTTCCCAGTTGGAAAACACTTTCTTCCATCTAGGCCATAGAGAGAAGCAACACAACAAATTTCAGAGAGAGAAGCATCAAAGACTTTTTTCGGTTTCGGTCGTATTTCTGTTAATAATTTTACTTTTAAGGATATACCGAAAGCTTCTGGTACTGGGTTGGATGATGTTCCACTTGATAAAGATTACTTTTTGCAAGATAACACACCCACTCAATTTCAACTATCAGAATTGCTTCAAGACAAAGTAAATGAAGGTGCAGAATGTTCAAGCAAATCTCCTCCAAGGGAAAGAAGCATCCATCAGGCTCCTCCTCGACAAGAGGATGAAATAATAAATTTTTCAGAAAAATATTTGGTTTCTGATAACGTTGAATCTACAATTAAGGATTTGCTACTTCCAGATATAACATAAATGAAAAAATGGGAGTATCGGGCTAAGGTGTTGATAAAGGAAATTAATGCCCGATACAATAATTTTTCAAAAAGAGAAAGAAATTTTTTGTTGTTGAAAATGAACCTAAAAATATGGAGGCTCTGCTACAACAAGTAAAATCTGGCATTTTGAAGGTGAATACATCATACACAGATGAAATTTTAAAGTTTATGATGAACAAATTGGAGAACATAAATGGTGAGGCCCAAGCTTATTACAATGAATGGGCAAGTGATAAGAAAAAGGTTGTTGTTGTTGTAGCTGCAAAGAATGTTGTTGAGGTTTGACTTAATCACTTTTGTGTTCAAAAATTTGTTGTTCTCTTTTTTAAAATGTAATTATCTTTTCATGTTGATTAACTTTTTTTCTTTTTGTAGGTAAAGTATGAAAATCTCAAGAAGCAGGTTCAAAACCTGCAAGACTATCTCAGGATGGCAAAGGAGTTCTTAAACGCTTCCATGGCAATGAAAAAAAGAGCACAGGAATCAGTTCGACAAAACAACATTTTACGGAAAATCATTATCCGCAATGGATTGGATCCTGATGTTCTGCTTAAGGAGAAGGGTAAAGAAGTTCAAGGACCAACATCTGAAGATGTTGGCAAAGAAGAAAAGACCCTTCTCGATGGAATGCAAAATGTTGAGATGATCCTTGTCAATTGTGGAGCAATTGATAGTACTGTTACCCAACCCGAGAAAAGAGTCATCGAAATGCAGAATGTGGATGAGGAAAAAGGAGTTGAACAAGGGAAATATGAGGGAGGGGTCATTGCTATGGAGACTGTGGAAGCCATTGAGAAGGCAAAAGGAGTGGAGGAAGGGGGAAAATATTCTGAAGTGAAAAAATGAATTTTAAAAACAATTTTAAGACATTTCATATGTTTTCATTGGAAAACAAGATACTTGCTTTTATTATTTTACTATTACACTATTTACATTTATAATTGTGTGTTATTTTCATCTCTTAAGTATTATGGTGTTTCATATCTTAGGTATAGATTTACATGTTATTCAATGTTATTCATGTTGTGATATAAAAATGAGTTTTGTCTTGTGGATTTTGCTATGTTGTTTTTATATTTCAATTTTCAAATGAGTTTGAATTTTTAGTTTATTCAAAGTCATTCTTGTTGTTGTATAGAAAAGTGTTTTGTCTTTTTTATTATGCTATATTGTTTTCATATTCAATGTTAGTTTACGATGGAGATATTAATGAAAGGGTTAAATTTCAATTTCCATATATTATGCTATGTTGTTTTATATTTCAATTTTCAAATGAGTTTATGAATGATATATCTATGCATGTGTTTAAATTTTAGTTTATTCATATTCATTCTTGTTGTAGTATAAAAGTGAGTAATTTCATTTCTATTTTGTGATATTGTTTTTATATTTCAAGTGAATATGGTCATTTGTATTATGCTATATAGTTTTTATATTTCAAAGTGAGTTTATGAAGGATATATCTATGCATGGGTTTCAATATTCAGTGCATTCATAATCATTATAGTTGTTGTATAAAAATGAATATGGTCATTTGTATTATGCTATATTGTTTTTATATTTCAAAGTGAGTTTACAATGGATATATCTATGAATGGGTTTCAATTTTCAGTGCATTCATAGTCATTATAGTTGTATAAAATTGAATATGGTAATTTATATTATGCTATATTGTTTTTATATTTCAGAGTGAGTTTACAATGGATATATCTATGCATGGGTTTAAATTTTCATTTTCCATATCTAGAGTACTATTCTATATGCTTTTTTCATACATATGTAGAATATTTTTTAGTAGTTATGTATATATACAAGGTTAACTCAATGACAAAGCATAAACCATAAAAAATCTCTATATTTTGTCACATCATCAATGACGATCAGTATAGACATGTCGATCAATTGTAGACATGTCGATCGATTAAGATGAAATTAAATGCGATTGATTGAGAATGACGATTGATATAGAATAGATCAGTTGTAGATATGTCGATCGATTAGGCATGATGATCATTATAGAATATGATCGGTTGTAGGCATGACGATCAAGATGAGATATTAGGATGATGATCAGTTGTAGATATGACGATAGGTTGTAGACATGATGATCATTGTAGAATGACGATATTAAAATCGGTTGAGACATGATGATGATAGATGATTAGAATGATGTACATGATGATCGATTGTAGATATGTGATCGATTGTAGATATGTCGATCGATTGTAGGTATGATGATTGGTTGTAGACATATCGATCGATTGTAGGTATGATGATCAATTGGTATGATGATCGACTATAGACATGACGATAGGTTGTAGACATGATGATCGATTGTTGGATGGGTTGAGACATGATGATCGATTGTAGGATGTCGATCGATTGTAGGTATGATGATCGCTACTTGATATGATGAGATGGTAGTAGCATTGCATCTATGCCACGTGTCAACCATCTATGAAATGATTGCATGTAGAGGCCACGTGTCAACCATCTATGAAATGATTGCATGCAGAGGCCACGTGTCACCCATCCAAAAGTTGATTGTATGGAGAGAAGTCTATATAAAGGGATTAACAATCATTTTTTTGCCTATTCTATCATAGTATTAATCATTTTCTTCCTATTTTAATGTATTCTTACCCCTTTTCCTCTCATTTTAATGCATTCTTAACCCTCTTCCTCCAGTTTTATCTTAGTTTTAACCTTTTACCATAAGTTTTAAGCTAATTTTAACCCTTTTCCTCCATTTTGAATCCTTTTCTATCAAGTGTCACGTACCATCCTCTGTGTCTTCTGATCCATACTCGTACACCCTATGGCATCCCCTACCACCCCTAAAATGTGTAAAATTAATTTTAAAAACTTGGTTTGCCCCCTGATTTCTAAAATTTTATCAACATCGGGTTACGACATGTCGTGGGTCACGACCTCTGGTCTTCGGGGTCTAGTTTCAATGCCGTAGTTTGACATGAAAACAAAACTACTGGAGAAGATCATTGCAGGTTATAATATTGATTCGAGTAAGGTAAATCTTGTCATCGACAACAAAAACATCATTCTTTCTTTCATAACCATAGATGTCACCAGATTGATAACATTGCCCCATGCTGGTGTTGAGCCTATCACTTCCAAATACCAATTAACTAATGAAGATAAACTCTACCTGGAGACCAACTTCAATGTGCAGTTGGAATATTTTCAAGGTATAACTATTTTTTAATTTAATTGAATTTAAATTCTAGTCATTGGTGTATTACTGATTTTGTTTTTTGTAGTTACGTCCACCAAGTCTAGAAGGGGTTTGACCGTATTGGCGATTGAAAATAAATTTCTTCGGGCATGTTGCGAATTCTTCCTTGCCAGACTCGTTCTGCAAGGAAGGCCGATAGAAATTCTGATGTGGACCTTAGGGTATTTGATCCATTGTCTTTCACACCAAAAATTTGACTGGTCCACCTATGTCTCACATCGGATCAGATTGGAAATAGAGAACGTGATAACCCATGCTTTACCCTCATCGATAGTTAGCACATGCAATTATATTATTACTTTTTTTATGAATATTTTTATAATTTGTAGAACACTCCAGTACCAACATCTTGGCACTCAATCCTAGACAATGCAACCATGAGAGAACTACAGGTTCAGGTAATTTTTTTGTCAATATTTAAATAATTTTTTTTATTTTTCCATTATTTATCTTTTTGTAATTTTGACATTTTATATATACATAGAAAAGGGCATCCTCTTCCTCTTCAAAGCGGGGTGCTGCTGTCAGAGGTTATAATCTAGAGGAATCAGGAGACTCCGAAACACCTGCGAAGGAAACAACACTACCTGTATGGAGAAGATCAACAAGGAAACCTAGAACATCTAGTTCTCCTGATCGTTGACAACCCCCACCTACGGTTGCATTACGTCCACTACCAATGGGAAAAGATTCTGGAGCAAGAAATTGAATTTTAAAATTTGATATTTTGAAAGACAATTTTATGACATTTCATATGTTTTCGTATGAAAACAAGATACTTGCTTTTATTATTTTACTTTTAAGAGATACACTTTTATAATTGTGTGTTATTTTCATCTTTTAAGTATTATGGTGTTTCAAATATGCTATGTTGTTTTTATATTTCAATTTTCAAATGAGTTTACGAATGATATATCTATTCATGTGTTTAAATTTGAGTTTATTTATATTCATTCTTGTTCTTGTATAGAAAAGTGTTTTTTCTTTTTTATTATGCTATATTGTTTTCATATTCAATGTTAGTTTACGATGGAGATATTTATGAAAGGGTTAAATTTCAATTTCCATATATTATGCTATGTTGTTTTTATATTTCAATTTTCAAATGAGTTTACGAATGATATATCTATGCATGTGTTTAAATTTCAGTTTATTCATATTCATTCTTGTTGTAGTATAAAAGTGAGTATTTTCATTTCTATTAAGCTATATTGTTTTTATATTTCAAGTGAGTTTACGAAGGATATATCTATGCATGGGTTTCAATTTTTAGTGCATTCATAGTTAGTCATTATAGTTGTATAAAAATGAATATGGTAATTTGTATTATGCTATATTGTTTTTATATTTCGAAGTGAGTTTACGATGGATATATCTATGAATGGGTTTAAATTTTCATTTTCCATATCTAGAGTAATATACTACATGCATTTTTCATACATATGTACAGAAATTTTTACTATGCATACAAGGTTTACTCAATGACAAAGCATAAATCATAAAAAATCACTATATTTTGTCATATCATACAACTAATGATACTAATGATACATACATACATTTAAATTCAAAGGAAAAATAACTATTTTTTGTCAACATATACATTTAGTTCAATAACATAGCATCATTACGTATACATGGTTTTCAAATTTTCAACTTACTCAAAGCTATAACATACATCATAAATTTTGAAAACATAGACAATCCATAACATTAAAAAGCAAACATGCATAATCATTGAAAATTGAATGATTATATGATTTTACAACAAATCAAATACAAAAAATCTTTGATAATATGAAATATTTCAAATCCGAAAAATCACTGATAATATGAATTTATTCAAATCACTAAAATTTTACAAAATGATTTCAAATCCGAAAAAATCTTAGATTATATGAATTTGTCATATAATCATTGCAATTTTTACATTTCTGGAAGGTAATACAAAGCTTTATCAACTTCTCCACAAGAACGCAAAATCTGTGAATTCTGCGTTTCCATAATCTCATCATCACTCCTAGCTGAATCATTTTCATCATTATCAACCATATTAGAGAGACCTCTTCTTTCTGCTAGGGACTTCCAATATGTCAATGCTTTGTCATAGGGAAAGTTACCCACCTCGTACGATGACACATACATTCTCAAACAATTTTCCAAATTTCTGTCCAACTTGTTATGAACTTTTGATTTAACAAAAGTTAATGCATTGAAAACCCTTTCGTCTTCAACAGATCCCAAAATCATTGTCTGACATAATTCATATAAAATAAAGTATTCACTCATAGTATCTTGCAAGACACTACTTCGATACAATTTTTGCTAAAAACGCGTGATTGAACCAGTCTCTTGTGGATTTTTGAATTGTGCAATTTGATTATCCATTGTTATTCCAAAATTGGTTGATTGATATCTCAAAAGATCTTTGTTTAGAATACCATTGATTTCAATGCCATTTATTTCCACACTTTTAGAGAAATGTGTCATAATATTACCCATATATTTTACAAACAACTCACTTCTACTACTTTGGTCACCACAAGGATTCCAGAAATTAGGATTAACAATAGCCATGGCCTCAAGTGTCTCATCTCTCTTAAAATGATCTCTTATTTCACTTGTTAATGCATTTGCAATTCTTTTCAATTTATTCTTAGTGTTATCCAAAACCTCATCGAATCTGAAATGTGTAATGGGCACTTGTTCAACATCATCTGTCAAAGTATTTAATCACTTTTCAAAATGATATACAAGAATCAACTTTCCATGGATAGCAATACAAAGATTGTCATTGATGTTGAACTTTAAAAAGTTGTTCGGTTCATTGACATTAATTAACGTATTCCAACTATCAAACTTGGGATCATCAAAATATTTTTCGGATAAATAAATCCTGTCAATAACCATACATATTTGTTTTCTCATCCTCATGAAATCGACAATATAAATTACCCTTTCCTGTGCAAGTTTAATCATAGTATTCATTTCTTGTAACATTGGTAGAATACCACATAATGTGAGAAGAGTTTCCAAGTCAGTCATACGAAAAAGCAAATATTTTGCCTTGTCAACATCTCTACGATGTGCATACATAAACCCAACCAAGGATTGATATTCTGAAAATACCCTTTTTGCAGGAAGAAACAGTGAAATCCACCTGGTTTCCACATCTTTTAACATTTTTCTGCCTTCAGTTACACCTAGAGAAAATTGTTGAAACTCTGCAAACCTTTTTGGACTGCATGAAAAGTATGAGTGTATATCGCGGATGAGTTCTTCCACTCTGGCTACATTATCAAAATTGCTCACAATTTTGTATGCAAGATTCATTCGATGAGCCATGCAATGAATAGGAATCACATATGGGGCAATGGAAGTCTGAAGCCTAACACAAAGACCATTCCTTTGTCCTTGCATTGTAGCCGCACCATCAGCTCCAACACAAATTAACTTTGTGGCAATTTCCTTTTCATCCATTCCGGCAATATCCTTTAAACTGGTTACAACAACATTATAAATGTTTTCCGCATTACAATTTTCAATCATCTTATGTAGTGCTAGTAAATGAGGTTGTCTCAAATGATTTTTGAATGTGTAAACATGTATGCAAATCCAAGATGTGTTGTCAACAATTGTTACCTCATCAATGGAAAGTGAAATAAATTTGGCTTGTTTCACATTCTCTCTCAGGTCTTCCTTCTCAACCAGTGATAGACATTTTGCCATTTCCCAACCACTTCGATCTGACCAATGTGAACTGGTAAGGTTTTGTACATTGGCTAGTTGAAGTATTTCCTTAAAATCAGCAAAATCAGACATGGGTCGACCTTTTTTTAGAATATTGTATACAATAGCAAACTGCAATTTCTTTGAGGCTAATACAGTATTATTAATTTTTTGAAATTGTGCCTCGATTGTTCCACCCTTCTCAATGAGAGTTTGTTTTTGTTTCATTGCTTTTTCATATTCAAGTGCATATCTCACATGCACACATTCTGTTGCATCCTTCCACCTATGAATTCTGTTAATTGTTCCATCACTTCGTATTTCTTTGATGTAAACTTTCCCACAATGTTTTTCTATTGTGTCTTTCTTATTTTGCAATAAATGATCCTTTCCCAGCTTCCATGTACAAATAATGCATTTACACACATTCAGTTTCTCATCTCACTCAATAAAGGGGTATAATCGTGCCCATTCATTTTTAAAATCCCTTCCAATAGTCCATTCACTTATCTTTTGACGTTTAGATTTTTGACTACAAGATTCCCCAGAGGTCTGAATTTTAATTGTACTATCTTTTTCTTTTTCGGTTGATGTGTCTGAATTTAAAATCTCCTGAAGTGGTTGTTGAATGTCATTATTAGGAAAATTATCATGTGGTCCCATCTCATCTGCTGGAATATCTTCGAGTGAACGCACATCAGGGTCGACAATGTTTACTGCATTCAATGTTTGGTGTTCTCTATCATTTTTTGTTGTAAAAAAGGCACTATTTTAAAGAATTAATAGAATACAATTTTACAAAGCATTTAAAAAGAGGTAGATAAGCATAAAACCATTTATCTATTAATAGAGAAAGGTTTTACATTTAAGAAGAATAAAAATTTTAAAAAACTGATGGTAAAAGGTGTTTGTACCTGCAAGTTGTGTAGAATCTGTAGAGATTGATGTCTCATTGCATTTTGATATTTGTGTAAAATATTTTAGAATTGTCTTTTTACAAGAATATTGGCCTCCCTTCTTTCCATATTCAGTAGGTGACATTGTATCTATAAAGAAAAACCTTTAGATGTTAGGAAATGTATATGAATTTGAAGGAAAATAGTAGACATCCCTCAAGATGAACATATGATCCTAACACACAACATGATAGGGAATACTTATCGACCATAGTTGTAGATAGTGCTTCTACACTGCGTATGAAACATACTCTAAGAGACAAGAAGCAGTCTCTAACAAGAGAAATGATCCTGACACACAACTAGATGACATTGATAGTTGTCTACCATAGTTGCGTATAGTTCACCTATAGTGCCTATGAAACTATAGAAAAAGATATTTGGATAAAAGAACAATGGAAGAAGAATACTCTACCAATTTTTAGTCATGAATCCTCTACAATCGATACGCTTTTATCGATAGACACTTCCCTACAATCGATCGGCTTATACCGATCGATAGTCCTTGCAATCGATAGACAAATGTCGATCACACATCCCTACAACTGATAGAATGATGTCGATTGAAACCTCTACAATTGAGAGATAAATATCTAAAACACTATCGATCGACTTTACCTACAATCGATAGGCTTATATCGACAACACTACAATCGATCGACTAATATCGATCGACACGGTCCTACAATCGATAGACTAATGTCGATCGACACATCTACAACCTACTGATAAATATCGATAGACAATCCCTACAATCGATAGGTAAACTTTGATCGGTAGTCCCTGCAATCGATAGATGAATGTCGATCGACACCACTACAATCGATCGACTAATGATGATCGACATGATTCTACAATCGATGATTAATATTGATCGAACCTCTACAATGATAGTAAATATCGATAATCCTTAATCGATAGGCTTATGTCGATAGACATGACTCTACAATTGATCAACTTATATCGATAGACATGACTCTACAACCGATTAGCTTATGTCGATAGACATGGCTCTACAATCGATTGACTTATATAGAATGACTCTAAATCATCGCTTATATGATAGACATGACTCTACAATTGATCAACTTATACCAATAGACATGGCTCTACAATCGATCGACTTATATCGATAGACATGACTCTACAATCGATTAGCTTATATCGATAGACATAGCTCTACAATCGATCGACTTATATCAATAAACATGGCTCTACAATCGATCGACTTATGCTGATAGACATGACTCTACTGAATCGACTTATTTGATAAACATGGCTCTACAATCGATCGACTTATATCGATAGACATGGCTCTAACCAATTGAATTATGTTGAAAAACATGACTCTTCAATTGATCGGCTTATGTCGATAGACATGACTCTAAACGATCGAGCTTATATCGATAGACATGGCTCTACAACCGATCATCTTGCATCGATCGACACTCCTCTACAATCGATCGATTTATTTTGATAGTCACTCCTCTACAACCTTCTCAAGTTTTTCGTTGTTTTAGAGCTATTTTTGAGTTAGAGTATTTTTTATGTATGTTTATCGGTACCCAGTATAGTATATATACGGGTAGTATATGAGGCGATTTGGGCGAGAAAAATAAAATCATTTATAATTTGAAGGCGATTTGGGCGGGAAATATAAAATCATTTATAATTTGAAGGCGAATTGGGCGGGAAAATCAAAATCATATGTAATTTGAGGTTGACGAATTAAAATAAAGTTAGGTTCATGATTATCAACGATGGGCGAATTTACCCCAAAAAAACTTCCACCCCGTAAATTTCGGGCGAATGGGCCCCAGTGAAAGGATCCAAAATTAGCCTTTTCAAAATTTTAAAAATCCTAAATAGAGCCAATTTACGATATTTCGCGCTTGTGCATAACCCTATTGTCAGCATAGTAGAAAGTAAAATTAGTCAATGGATGAAAAATCAAGGAAATAGGGCAATAGGGCAAGCAAGGTTTAGACCAAAGTACTCAACAATAGATCATTGTATTACTTTAAGGCACCTAATAGAGAGGATATGGAATGAAAATGGAGAAGTTTATTGTTGTTTTGTGGACTTTAAAAAATATTTTGACACAGTACTTAGGGGTAAATTATGGAAAATAATGGAATAAATTGGCATACCAACCAATTACAGAGCAATTATACACCAACTTTATGAGTAGTAAATAGAAAAATTCAAAACTCTAGAAGGACTATCAAAGTATTTTAAGAGTGATATTGAGGTGAAATAAGGTTGTCCATTGTCACCTACTTTAGTTGGAATTTATATTGACAAATTGAATGAATGAGTAGAAAGGATGAGATGAGAGGGATACAATTGGCTATTTATGTTGTGAAACTTATCCTTTATGTTACGGACCTCATCTTGATTAACAAGATACTTGAAAGTTTAAAAGAACATCTAAAAACTTTAGAGCATTTTTTTAAAGAAGCTCAGATGCAATAAACACTAACAAGACTAAAATTATGGTCTTCTCAATTTAGAGAATAAAAACAACATGTATGTTATTTGAAGGAAAACCCTTAGAGCTAGTAAAAAATATAAATATATTGGGTTAGATTTTCAAAGCATACTCAATATGGAGAATATGTAGGATGAGATGAATACAAGTAGGATGGAGGGCACTCTATTCATTTCTAAATAGTAGCATAAAAGCAAAGTTGTGAGATTGAAAACTATTAGAGTCCCTTTTGGGTTATTAGTTCTTCCAATGGTGTTATATGGGTGTGAGGTATAAGTTAGCAATACATCAAATTTTAAATGGAGATAGATAGAAATAATTTAAAAGTGTTTGATAACAAATAATTTCCAAATTAAAGGATCAGTCCCATATGATATTTTACTTGCTAAAACAAGGAGCTTTGCACTAAAAGCATAAGTTATGGTAAGATTATTAGATTACCTAAAAAAAAAAGGAATGGAAGACAACAAGTTGCCAAATAGATAATCAAAGAAACACTAAATAAGAGAAAAATACATTAATGAAAAAATAAAAAATGGATGGAAAATGAAGAATTAAATTTCATGGGGTCTCAATATGCAAGAAATAAATTAAACAGTATGTGAGAAAAAAATTTAAACTTGTCATATGGACTAAAAATTTAGGAAGGAATAAAATAATTATATATCAACAGCTTCAACCCAAACTGTAAACACAACCAAAAGAAATACATAGATGCAAAGATCAAACTGAAGGAAAAATGCTCTTAGAACTAAGATTCAATTTACATCATCTCAAATCTGAACTTGGGAGACGAATACCTCAAGAGGTATGGTCAAAACATGTCTTTTACACGAGTAGTGGATACTAACAAGCATTTTTTTATGAAATGTAAAACCTAAAAGGACATCATGATTGCATACCAAGACACTTTAAAAGTAAACTCACTAATGAAACTTTTTGAAGAATTGAAAATAAAAAAAAATAGGAAACTTCTCATCAAAATTAACAAAAGAAACACACTCAAGAAGATGTTAAGAGGATGTTGAGCCTTTTAACTTTGTTGAACAATTTTTTTTTAAGTCTTAAACTTTAGAATTCTAAAGAGGAGGTTTAAGGTTTAAATCCAAAAGAGAGTAAGGTTGTAAACCATACCCCATATTGTACTAAAGCTCGTAGTTCCATAGACTATTTTGGTCTCATGGACATAATTAAAATCATTTCATTATGAAAAGAATTTAAATTGTAATTAAAATGTCAATGTTAGATTAGAATATAAAGGTTTACATCAAAATGGATTTCATGTTTTTTTTTAGAAACAGCTAGATTATATTATTTCATTAACATGAATATTACAATATTCTGGTGCTAGCACTATCCACCAGCTAAAAAACAAAATGAGCTGGATCAAGAGTAAAGCATCCATAACTGAATATACATAAGAATAGAAGCTGATATCAACAAAAATACTATAGTTATATCTTGTTGCAATACACTAGATATCAGCAACATCCATAACTAAATATACATAAGAATAGAATCTAATATCAACAAAAAGACTATAGTTATATCTTGTTGCAATACACCAGATATCAGCATTAATCTATGGAAGATTATGTTATATGAAAAACATTTGGGCAGGTCTTCCATGATATCTTCTGAAGTCATCAAAGAAGAAAAAGAAGTAATCAAAACTTGAACTTGCTCATCATTGTTAACTGCATTCTTCTTAGTTTCCTCTTGGACCTTCTGAAGATCCTAAATCATATGAGAAAGCTGATAAAGTCTGTCAATAACATCCCGAGGTGTGCTAGAATTTCCATAGACTTAGGAATGAATGCATCCCACATGTAATAAAAGATCAGAGGTTAAGTTTACTAAAACTATATTCCATGTAGGAGTAGACACCGTAAACACCTTTTTGCATCTGCACTTCTAAATGTGCTTGATAAGGATGAGTCCACAAATATCCCAAATTTTGGGGTACTGATCCAGCTAAGAAAAACCAAGTAGAGAAAGCTTCCAAGATCTAGTGAAAGAGAGAAAAATAAAAGATTAGAAGATATCTCTAAATTGTTTAGCCATGTCACAAAATCAAAACAAGTGAATAAGAGTTTCAAAAGCATTACAAAAATTGTACTAAGGGGGAATTCTTAAAATCACAGCCAAACTTTTAGCAATTAGAATTTTTTGATGCAAAATCCATCATCCAAGAAGTTGAGTTTTGGATACAACGAGAGCTTTCCAAATTTGAGTAGCAAAAAAGTGCCATTGGGCATTGGTAAAATTTACTTACCACTTGACATTGAGCTTAGATTCTATAGAAGGCGGTAGGGTTATGCATAAGGGGTCGACCCTGAAATCTATTTATAAAATCAAGGTGAATTATCTTGGAATCCCGATGAATTATGTAGAAGTATACATGGCAAATTGCATTTATTTATCTCCAAAAATTTTCAAATCATGGCGAATTGCATTAATTTATCTCCAAAAAATTTCAAACCATGGCAAATTTTTCTGTGTTGGGGGCTATGAATATCGGTTTGCAAAATCTAAAAATGTATGGCAAACTTAAAAGCTTTAGGTCGACATGAAATACTTTTAGCCTTTATGCTTTATGACGATCGATCTGAGACATGTATGATGATCGACTGCAGGCATGACGATCGACTATAGACATGATGACCGATGGCATGCATGATGATCGGTTGTAGGCATGACGATCGATTGTAGGTATGCCGATCGATTGTAGCAATGTCGATCGGTTGCAGGTATGACTATCGATTGCAGGAATGACGATCAATTGTAGGAATACCGATCGATTATAGGCATGATGATCGGTTGTAGGCATGATGATCAGTTGTAGGAATGATGATCAATTGTAGGTATGACGATCAACTATAGGCATGATGATCAATTGTAGACATGATGATCAACTATAGACATGACGATCGGTGGCATGCATGATGATAGGTTGTAGGCATGACGATCGGTTGTAGGTATGCCGATCGAGTGCAGCTATGACGATCGATTGCAGGAATGTCGATCAGTTGTATGCATGACGATCGACTATAGGCATAATGATCAGTTGTAGGTATGATGATCAATTGTAGGAATACCGATCGATTGCAGGCATGATGATCGATTGTAGGTATGACAATCGATTGTAGGAATGATGATCGATTGCAGGAATGTCGATTGGTTGCATATATGATGATCGATTGTAGGAATGTCGATCGGGTGCATATATGATGATCGACTATAGGTATGATGATCGATTGTAGGAATATCGATCGGATGTAGGCATGACGATCGGATGCAGGAATGTCGATCGGGTGCAGGCATGACGATCGGTTGTAGGAATATCGATCGGTTGCAAGTATGTCGATGGGCTACAATAGTGTCAAGTACCCAGTCGGTAGCAATGGTGCATCTGTACCATGTGTCAACCATCCATGAAATGATTGCATGCAGAGGCCATGTGTCACCCATCCATGAGCTGATTGCATGTAGAAAAGTCTATATAAAGGGATAAACAGTCATTTTTTCACCTTTTCTATCATATTTTTAACCATTTTCCTCCCATTTTAATGCATTCTTAACCCTTTTCCTCCCATTTTAATGCATTCTTAACCCTCTTCCTCCAGTTTTATCTTAGTTTTTAACCTTTTACCTTAATTTTTAAGCGATTTTTAACCCTTTTCCTCCCGTTTGAACCCTTTTCCATCAAGTGTCGCATACCATCCACTGTATCTTCTGATCCATACTCGTACACAATGAAATAACCCTATGGCATCCCCTATAACCCTTGGAATGTTTAAAATTAATTTTAAAAACCTGGTTTACCCCCTGATTTCTAAAATTTTATCAACACCAGGTTACGACATGTCATGGGTCACGAACTCTGGTCTTCGGGGTCTAGTTTCAATGCCGTAGTTTGACACGGACACAAAACTACTGGAGAAGATCATTGTAGGTTATAATATTGATTCGGGCAAGGTAAATCTTGTCATCGACAACAAAAACATTGTTCTTTCTTTCATAGCCTCTGATGTCGCCAGATTGACAACATTGCCCCATGTTGGTTGTGAGCCTATCACTTCCAAATACCAATTAACTGATGAAGACAAACTCTACTTGGAGACCAACTTCAATGTGCAGTTAGAATATTTTCAAGGTATAACTATTTTTTTATTTAATTGAATTTAAATTCTAGTCACTAGTGTACAATTACTGATTTTGTTTTTTTGCAGTTACGTCCACCAAGTCTAGAAGGGGTTTGATTGTACCAGCTATTGAAAATAAATTTCTTTGGGCATGTTGCGAATTCTTCCTTTCCAGACTCATTCTGCAAGGAAGACCGATAGAAATTCTGATGTGGGCCTTAGCGTATTTGGTCCGTTGTGTTGCACACTAGCAATTCGACTGGTCCAGCTATGTCTCACATCGGATCATATTGGAAATCCAGAACGTGATAACCCACGCTTCACCCTCACCGACAGTTAGCACATGCAACTATATTATTGCTTTTTTTATGAATCTTTTTATCATTTGTAGAACACTCAAGTACCAACATCTTGGCACTCAACCCTAGCCAATGCAACCATGACAGAACAACAGGTTCAGGTAATTTTTCGTTAATATTTAAGTAAAATTTTTAATTTTTCATATGTTTGTATTTTTATAATTTTGACATTTTATACCAAACACAGAAAAGGGCATCCTCTTCCTCTTCAAAGCGGGATGCTGCTATCAGAGGTTATAATCCAGAGGAATCAGGAGACTCCAAAACACCTACGGAGGAAACAACACCACCGCTAAGGAGAAGATCAACAAGGAAACATAGAAGATCTAGTTCTCCTGATCGTCGACAACCTCCACCTATGGTTGCACGTCCACTGCCAATGGGCATAGTTGCGCAAGAGGTTTCATCTTCGGGGAGTAAGTTTTAATGACTACCAAAACAAAAATTTTACAAAATTTTTACTATTTTTAATTAATTTTTTTTAGATGTACAACATGCCCACATTCCATTTGCATCAGCAGCTATGCAAGATGTTTTTTCTTCTACCAGTAAGTGTTATAACAAATTTTGCAACCAATTTTCATAATCTAATTTTATAACTAATTTTTATTTTCTACCTTCACAAATTTTATAACTAATTTTTATTTTTATGTTTTAAGTTCCCATACAACAATTTCATCAACAAAATCAGCAAGCGATGCCGCCCCCTCCTCCACCATGCCAACCTCAAATGTGAGGTCAATGCTTCCCAGTTGGAAAACACATTCTTCCATCTAGGCCATAGAGAGAAGCAACACAACAATTTTCAGAGAAAGAAGCATCAAAGACATTTTCAGGATTCAACCATATTTCTCTTGCTAATTTTAATTTTAAGGATATACCGAAAGCTTCTGGTGCTGGGTTGGATGAGGTTCCACTTGATAAATATTTATTTTTGCAAGAGAACACACCCACTACTTTTCAAGTATCATAATTGCTTCAAGATAAAGGAAATGAAGGAGCAGAATGTTCAAGCAAATCTCCTCCTAGGGAAACAAACACCCGTCAGGCTCATCCTCGACCAGAGGATGAAAGATTAAATATTTCTAAAAAATATTTGGTTTCTGATAACTTTGAATCTACCATTAAGGATTTACTACTTCCAGATATAACAAAAATGAAAAAATGGGAGTATCGGGCCAAAGTGTTGATAAAGGAAATTAATGCTCGATACAATAATTTTTCAAAAAGAGAAAAAAAATTTTTTTGTTGAAAATGAACTTGAAAATATGGAGGCTCTACTACAACAAGTAAAATCTGGCATTGTGAAGGTGAATACATCTTACACAGATGAAATTTTAAAGTTTATGATGAACATATTGGAGAACATAAACGGTGAGGCCCAAGCTTATTACAATGAATGGGCAAGTGATAAGAAAAAGGTTGTTGTTGCTGTAGCTACAAAGAATGTTGTTGAGGTTTGACTTAATCACTTTTGTGTTCAAAAATTTATTGTTCTCTTTTTTAAAATGTAATTATCTGTTGATTAACTATTTTTCCTTTTTGTAGGTAAAGTATGATAATCTCAAGAAGCAGGTTCAAAACCTGCAAGACTATCTCAGGATGGCAAAGGAGTTCTTAAATGCTTCCATGGAAATGAAAAAAGAGCTCATGAAGTAGTTTGACAAAATAACATTTTGTGGAAAATCATTATCCGCAATGGATTGGATCTTGATGTTCTGCTAAAGGAGAAGGGTAAAGAAGTTCAAGGACCAACATCTGAAGATGTTGGCAAAGAAGAAAACACCCTTCTCGATGGATTGCAAAATATTGAGAAGATCCTTGTCAATTTTGGAGCAATTGATAGTACTATTACCCAGCCCGAGGGAAGAGCCATTGGAATGTAGAATGTGGAAATCGTGGAAGTAGTGGATGAGGAAAAATGAGTTGAACATGGGAAATATGAGGGAGGAGTCATTGCTATGGAGACTATGGAAGTCATTGAAAAGGCAAAAGGAGTGGTGGAAGGGGGAAAATATTCTGAAGCATGAAATTGAATTTCAAAATTTGATATTTCGAAAAGACTATTTTATGACATTTCATATGTTTTCATTTGAAAACAAGATACTTGCTTTTATTATTTTACTATTACACTATTTACATTTATAATTGTGTGTTATTTTCATCTCTTGAGTATTATGGTGTTTCAAATATGCTTGAGTTTACGTAGAATATATGTATGCATAGGTTTAGATTTATATGTTATTCAAAGTTATTCATGTTGTGATATAAAAATGAGTATTGTCTTGTGTATTCTGCTATGTTGTTTTTATATTTCAATTTTCAAATGAGTTTACGAAGGATATATCTATGCATGGGTTTAAATTTTTAGTTTATTCAAAGTCATTCTTGTTGTTGTATAGAAAAGTGTTTTGTCTTTTTTATTATGCTATATTGTTTTCATATTCAATGTTAGTTTACGATGGAGATATTTATGAAGGGGTTAAATTTCAATTTCCATATATTATGCTATGTTGTTTTTATATTTCAATTTTCAAATGAGTTTACGAATGATATATCTATGCATGGGTTTAAATTTCAGTTTATTCATAGTCATTCTTGTTGTAGTATAAAAATGAGTATTGTCATTTGTATTATGCTATATTGTTTTTATATTTCAAGTGAGTTTATGAAGGATATATCTATGCATGGGTTTCAATTTTCAATGCATTCATAGTCATTCTAGTTGTTGTATAAAAATGTGTATGGTATTTTGTATTATGCTATATTGTTTTTATATTTCAAAGTGAGTTTACGAAGGATATATCTATGCATGGGTTTCAATTTTTAGTGCATTCATAGTCATTATAGTTGTTGTATAAAAATGAATATGGTCATTTGTATTATGCTATATTATTTTTATATTTCAAAGTGAGTTTACGATGGATATATCTATGAATGGGTTTAAATTTTCATTTTCCATATCTAGAGTAATATACTACATGCATTTTTCATACATATGTAGAGAAATTTTTACTAGTTATGTATGCATACAAGGTTTACTCAATGACAAAGCATAAATCATAAAATTTTGTCAACATAGAAAGTTAATAACACTTCTAGAGTCATATCATACAACTAATGATACTAATGATACATACAAACATACATTTAAAGTCAAAGCAAAAATCACTATATTTTGTCAACATATACAATTAGTTCAATAACATAGCATCATTACGTATACATGGTTTTCAAATTTTCAGCTTACTCAAAGCTATAGCATAAATCATAAATTTTGAAAACATAGACAATCCATATCATTAAAAAGCAAACATGCATAATCATTGAAAATAGAATGATTATATATTTTCAAATCACTAAAATTTTACAACAAATCAAATACGAAAAATCATTGATAATATGAAATTTTTCAAATCATTGACATTTATAAATGATATCAAATATGGAAAATCATTGATAATATGAATTTATTCAAATCACTAAAATTTTACAAATGATTTCAAATCTAGAAAATCATAGATTATATGAATTTGTCATATAATCATTGCAATTTTTACATTTTTGGAAGTTGATACAAAGCTTTATCGACTTCTCCAAAAGAATCGAGAATCATTTATGAATTTTGTGTTTCCATAATCTCATCATCACTCCAAGTTGAATCATTTTTGTCATTATCAACAATATTAGTGAGACCTCTTATTTATTCTAAGGACTTCCAATATGTCAACGCTCTGTCATAGGGAAACTTACCCACCTCGTACGATGACACATACATTCTCAAACAATTTTCCAAATTTTTGTCCAACCTCTTACGAAATTTTGATTTAACAAAATATAATGCACTAAAAACCCTTTCGTCTTCAACAGATCCCAAAATCATTGTCTGACATAATTCATATAAAATAAAGTATTCACTCATAGTTTCTTGTAAGACACTACTTCGATACAATTTTTACCAAAAACGCGTGATTGAACTAGTCTCATGTGGATTTTTGAAATGTGCAATTTGATTATCCATTGTTATTCCAAAATTGGTTGATTGTTGTCTCAGAAGATCTTTGTTTAGAATACCATTGATTTCAATGCCATTTATTTCCACACTTTTAGAGAAATGTGTCATAAGATTACCCATATATTTTACAAACAACTCACTTCTACTACTATGGTCACCACAAGGATTCCAGAAGATGGGATTAACAACAACCATGGCCTCAAGTGTCTCATCTCTCTTAAAATGATCTCTTATTTCACTTGTTAATGTATTTGCAATTCTTTTCAATTTATTCTTAGTGTTATCCAAAACCTCATCGAATCCGGAATGTGTAACGGGCACTTGTTCAACATCATCTATTAGTGTATCTAATCACTTTTCAAAATGATATACAAGAATTAAATTTCCATGGATAGCAATACAAATATTATCGTTGATGTTGAACTTTAAAAATTTATTTGGATCATTGACATTAACTAACGTATTCCAACTATCAAACTTGGGATCCTCAAAATGTTTTCTAGATAAATAAATCCTGTCAATAATCATACATATTTGTTTTCTCATCCTCATGAAATTAACAATATAAATTACCCTTTCCTATGCAAGTTTAATCAAAGAATTCATTTCTTGTAACATTGGAAGAATACCACATAATGTGAGAAGAGTTTCCAAGTCAATCATACGAAAAAGCAAATATTTTGCCTTGTCAACATCCCTACGATGTGCATACATAAACCCAACCAAGGATTGATATTCTAAAAATACCCTTTTTGCAGGAAGAAATAGTGAAATCCACCTAGTTTCCACATATTTTAACATTTTTCTGCCTTCGATTACACCTAGAGAAAATTGTTGAAACTCTGCAAACCTTTTTGGACTGCATGAAAAGTATGAGTGTATTTCACGGATGAGTTCTTCCACTATAGCTACATTATCAAAATTGCTTATAATTTTGTATGCAATATTCATTCGATGAGCCATGCAATGAATATGAATCACATATGGGGCAATTGATGTCTAAAGCCTAACACAAAGACCATTCCTTTGTCCTTGCATTGTAGTTGCACCATCAACTCCAACACAAATTAAATTTATGGCAATTTCTTTTTCATCCATTTCGGTAATATCCTTTAAACTGGTTACAACAACATTATAAATATTTTTTGCATTACAATTTTCAATCATCTTATGTAGTGCTAGTAAATGAGGTTGTCTCAAATGATTTTTGAATGTGTAAACATGTATGCAAATCCAATATGTGTTGTCAACAATTGTTACCTCATCAATGGAAAGTGAAATAAATTTGGCTTGTTTCACATTCTCTCTCAGGTCTTCCTTCTCAACCAGTGATAGATATTTTACCATTTCCCAACCACTTCAATTTGACCAATGGGGTAAAGCTTTGTACATTCGGCTAGTTCAGTCATCTCACTCAATAAATGGGTATAATCATACCCATTAATTTTTAAAATCCCTTCCAATAGTCCATTCACTTATCTTTTGATATTTAGATTTTTGACTACAAGATTCCCCAAAGGTTTGCATTTTAATTTTACTATCATTTTCTTTTTTTCAGTTGATTTGTCTAAATTCAAAGCATCTCCTTAAGTGGCTTCTTGAATGCTCCATTATTAGGAAAATTATCATGTGGTCCCATATCATCTCACTGGAATATCTTCGATGTGAACTTTCACATTTCGTTGTGTCTACAATGTTTCAAACTTGCATTCAATGTTCAAATGGTGCATTCTCCATACATTTTTCTGAAGTAAAAAAGGTACTATTTTAAAGAATTAACAGAATACAGTTTTACAAAGCATTTGAAAAGAGGTAGATAAGTAGAAAACCATTTATCTATTAATAAAGAAATATTTTATATTTAAGAATAACAAAAATATTAAAAATTTGATGGTAAAAGGTGTTTGTACCTACATGTTGTGTAGAATCTCTAGAGATTGATACCTCATTGCATTTTGATATTTGTGTAAAATATTTTAGAATTGTCTTTTTACAAGAAGATTGGTCTCCCTTCTTTCCATATTTAGTAGGTGACATTGTATCTGTAAAGAAAAAGACCTTCAAATGTTAGGAATAGCAGACATCCCTCAAGATGAACCTACGTTTCCCTATAGAATGACATCTGAAAGACAAGAAGCAGTCTGACAAGAAAATGCTCCTAACACACAACATGACATGGATACTTATCAACCACAGTTGTAGATAGTGCTTCTACACTGCCTATGAAACATACTCTAAGAGATAAGAAGAAGTCTCTGACAAGAGAAATGCTCCTAACACACAACCAGATGACATTGATAGTTGTCTACCATAGTTGCATATAGTTCACCTACAGTGCCTATGAAATTGAAGAAAAAGATCTTTGGACAAAAGAACAATGGAAGAAGAATACTCTACCAATTTTTAGTCATGAATCCTCTATAACCAATAGCCCTATATCGATCAACACACTTCTACAATGGGTCGGACCACAGACATGCCTCTACAACTTATCGACTTTTATCGATAGTCTCTTCTCAACAACCGATCAGCTTAGACTTATTAATGTCTCTACAACCTTGTATCGATAGACACTGCTCTGCAACCCATCGGCTTATGCCAATAGACACTTATCTATAATCTATCAACTTATGTCGATCGACACTTCTCTACAACTAATTAGCTTATACCGATCAACACCTCTACAATCGATTAGCTTATGTTGATAGACATGTCCTCTATATATGAATAGACTAATGCTAATCGACATGTCCCTACAACCAATAAACTAATATCGATCACCTATATAATCGATACAAATGTCGATCGATAGTCCCTAAAATTGATAGGTTGATGCCAATCGACACCTCTATAACTGATCGACTAATACTAATTGACACATCCCTACAATCGATAGACAAATACCGATCAATACCTCTACAATCGATCGACTAATGTCGATCGACATGTTCCTGCAACCGATAGTCTAATGTTGATCGACACCTCTACAATCTGATCAGCATGTCTCTATAACTGATCGTCTTATATCGATAGATATGAATCTACAATCGATCATCTTATACCGATAGATACAACTCTGCAATCGATTGTCTTATGCCGATAAACACGGCTCTACAATCGATCGACTTATACTGATCGTCTTACACTGATCGACACTCTGCAACCAATCGACTTATGTCGATCGTCTTGCGCTGATCGACACTCCTCTACAACCAATAAACTTATGTCAATAGACACTCCTCTACAACCTTGTCAAGTTTTTCATTGTTTTAGAGTTATTTTCGAGTTAGAGTATTTTAGATGTATGTTTATCAGTACCCACTACAGTATATATACGGGTAGTATATGAGGCAATTTAGATGGGAAAAATAAAATCATTTATAATTTGAAGGTGAATTGGGTAGGAAAATCAAAATCATTTATAATTTGAAGGTGAAATAGGCAAAAAATTCAAAATAATTTATAGTTTGAGGTCGGCAAATTAAAATAAAAATATTTTAATTATTATCAACGACGGGTGAATTTACCCCAAAAAAACTTCCACCTCATAAATTTCGGGTGAATGGGCCCTAGTGAAAGGATCCAAAATTAGCCAATTTAAAATATTGAAAATCCTAAATAGAGCCAATTTATGATATTTCACACTTATGCATAACCCTGGAAGGAGGACACACAAGGTTTTTGTATAACCAACTAGAAGTGATGGAAAAGATTTTATGACCGTTAAGCCATCTCCAGTCATTCCAAATATTATGGGTAGTTGTTCCCAACTTCATAAGGACCTCACAAGGGATGGAAGCCACAACTAAGCCATAAGACTCTTTGAACCTAGAGGGAAGGGAATAATAATTGCATATTTGGTTCCAAGTAAGAATTGAGTAGCTACCCAGATCCCAGATATCTTTAATTCTATTAATACCTTTCTTTAAAAAAGCTAGACCTTGAATATCATTGCATAAAGCTAAAGGTTTATCATTATGGAGGATAATTTTATTCCACCAAAGAATATTTAGATCGATGCTCAAACCATGTCCCAAGGAGTCGGACTTCCAAGCCAATAAATGAGAAACTAATTAACAAGCTTTCCAATTATGGGTAACTCGAATAGATCCTTTAATCATAAAGTAAGGTGCATCAAGGACCTTATCCTCTCATAAGGTTTCTTTCCATTTACCTTTGTGAGTAGCTAGCGAGATTCTATAACAAAATAGGTATTTCCAATTTTCATCACCAGTGATGGCTCTAACAACCCATTTAGCAAGTAAACTTTTACTCTAGGTCAATAATGCCTAGACCTCCTAAAGCCTTAGGTTGAGTACAAAACTTCCATGAAATAGAAGTCATTCCCACCTCCCCATCTTATTTGGTCCATAAAATTTTAAAAAGGGCCTGAGTTAATTTGTTACAGGCTACCTTGGGGCCATCCAACAACAGAAGAAATAAATATGAGAGGTTGCCATATTTTTATTTGCAACTTGAATTCCTTCTGCTAAAGAAAGAAATCGAGTTGGCCAAGCATTAAATTTTTCTTTGAAATATTTCCATAACCCATTTCGACATATCCTTAGGAGAGATATTAATCCCAAAAGAAATTCTCAAATAATGCACAATCATACCACAAGGATGATCTTCCACTCAGCTAAGGATCTTCCACTCAACCGAGTTGCATCCACGAGGAGAGGTATAGAAGACTTCACTTGTTAAAGTTATGAATATTCAACTCAAGGTCCATGTTGTTATAATTTTAATCTTTACCTTCAAGTGTAGTCATCATTTTGCAAAATAAATCATAACAAAATTAAAATCTTAATTTAAAATATAATTTGCCTACCCTAAACATTAAAAGTAAATGTGAAAGTTAATGCTATAAATTATAAAACAACGATGAGATGTTTTTAAATTCTTAATATAATTATTTTATCCATCTATCCATTTATCTATATATTCATATATATATATATATATATATATATATATATATATATATATATATATATATATATATATATATATAAGTTTTTTTCCACTTGGTTCGTTTAGTGAGGAAGACCTGAAGGAGTTTAGAACCGCCAACCTCAAGCTAGTTTTTTTCCACTTGGTCCGTCTAGTGAGGAAGACCTGAAGGAGTTTGGAACCACCAACCTCAAGCTAGAAAACACTCAACAAATTTATATATTCAATATTAAGCAATATCAAATTATTTCAAAATTTTCAAAACTTACAGTATAAAATTTTAAATATTTTTTTTGGTAAGTAGTGTTTGTATTTACAACTGGTTTTAACAAGGATCCCAAAACCTGATTACATAAGCAATGGGCCTAGGGCATCAATACCTTGAAACTGAACACCAAAATAGAAATCCCGCCTAGCGGTAACAGTAAGCATGAAACAATCCCTCTCAGCGGGAAACAAACAAATAAGAAAGAAAGTAGTTTTGGAGATCCCGCCCAACGGGGAGTAGCCAAAAACCACCATCGAGAAGATCCCGCCCAGCAGGAAGCAAAGAAAAACCGTTACAATAAAATCTCGCCTCGTAGGAAGCAGTCAAAACCACCACAAACAGTCCCGCATAGCGGGAAGCAACAGGGAAATCCCGCCATCCGGGAAACCAGCAGAAAAGAAAGGATCCCGCCTCGCGGGAAAACCGGTGGATTTGGCGGATCCCGCCCTGTGGAGAAACCAGCCGCCCACCGGGAAAACATTTCGTTCAGCGAGAGCCATCCTGTAGGAAGCCGACAGCCAGCACAGAGAGGATCCAGCCCATCAGGAAGTGACCAAAGAGTTGTACCACAAGGAACCCGCCCCGGGAAAACAGAAGAGGATCCCAAGAAGAGGGACCAAGAATCCCGTCCAAGCACAGAGCCCGCCGAGGATTCACAAGAAAAAGGGGGAAGTTTTCCAAACCCTAAACCATCACCTCCACCGCATCGAGAAATGCAGGGGACCAGATCCACGCGAATAACCTGCAAAAAACCCTAGGGGGAAGCCTGAGGGAAAAAGGGAAGGGATCCCCAACCAAACAGGGATCCCTGGGAAGCACCAGTCCGAAAAAACAACCAAGGAAACCCTAGCCGGCCGGGAGGGGCGCAGATAGTGGAGAAGGATCTCCCCCTAGGAGATCATCTGCAAACAACCACTCCCCGGGAGGGATGACCTGGGTTGAGCCAGGGACTGGGCAGGAACCAGGAGCCATGGGAGGGGGAGCAGGGGAGGGACCAGAGCCCTCCCCTCTCTACTTTCTTCCCCCCCTTAAAAATTTAAAATTTTAAATATTTAAATTAATTTAAATTATACCATTTTTAATGTTTTTAAACAAATTAATAATATAAGAAAACAATTGGAAATCCAATTAAAAAACTTAATTATAAATTCCTAACTTGTATGAACCAAATTTCTAAATCAAATAATGTTTAGTTATTTTTTTCATTTTATACAAATTATCTCACCATACCTTACAATTAATTATTTTTTATCTAAATTTTTTACATGGATAAACCTTTTAAGCTTTGTTATCAAATTCATGGAATTTTTTTTAGATAAAATTTGAAATTCATTGAATTCAAAACTCTAACACATAAATTCAACGAATTAACCCTAAATTCAAAAATAAAAACTAATTGAACATAAAAGACACATGAAAAACCCTAAAATCAGTCATTTATGACACTTGAAAAATAAATCCCCGGACTTATAGAAAGTTCAAGCAAAGTTAAAATATGGTAAAAACTAATATCTCACTAAAATCTCTTACCTCTAAAATATAAAATATATATTAATGTGAATGTTATAAAAAAAAATTTCATGTCTTTCACAAACTATATGTGAATGTTATAAAAAAATTTATTCGTATCGTCTTGCACAAATTATGTTGGATGCAACCATTTTCAATCTATTTTCTTTAGTTCTTTATTATCACTTGAGAGAATGGATAGCTCTGATAGTTCTTTGTTAATATGCATGATCTTTTTAGAATGAATTTATCACAAGTTTTGAGCAAATTTGTAGTTTGTGTGATTTTTTATTATAATTGATAGAAAACTTATAATTTATCTTTTAAAAAAATTATTGATTTAAACATTTGAAAATATTTTCAAAAAATTCATATTTTTAAAAATATTTTAAAGTATATATTTAAAAAAAATGTTTAATATATTATTAAAATCAAATATTATAATTTATTTTTAAATTTTATATAAAAATAAAAAATATTATTATTTCAAAAGATATATGTACATTTATAATAATCAAATTTTATATCGAATTTCATTCCAAGGTTTTAAAATATCAATTTTTTTTTTAAATTTAAAGAATGTCAAACTCGAATACGAACTCGAACTTAATAACTAAACTTTTAGTTAACCAACTATATTGACGCAACACATCCACTAATACTACGGGGTCCGAGGAATTGAAACCCTGATTTCAATGTTCCTACAAACCCTTGAACCAACCTTCGAACCCAACAAATAACATATATATTAACACATTATATAATACCATTAAACATTCTTTTCATCGACCTTAATATTGGGCAGTGTTATGTTATTGATGAGTTGCTTGTGGGCCATTAAAATTTAAATTATTAAGCATATATGATTAAAATACTTAATATTATTCTTATTTTTCATATATAGTTTAAGGCTTTGGTTCTTTTTAATTTTTATATAATTTAACTTTTCGAGTTTTGATATACATATTTTTTTGTTGAAGGTTCAAGGTTTAAACCGTGGTGTAGGCGAGTGGGTGGGCATAGGTGAGAGTGGGCGGGCATAGGCGAGTGTGTTATGGTTGTGTGTTAAATTCCCTATTGATAAGTTTAGTTCTCTTCCTTACGAGAAGTCATGGTGGCATAAAAATGCTCAACTCAATAAAAGAGGTTTCCAACACTATCAATCCAAAAATAAATAAAATTATATATTAAAAATAATAATATTCATCAATAACAAAATACTTGTAAAATAAATTATTGTTAATTATAAATTATAAATAATAATAGTTTGGTTAATTGTTTGGGAGACAACACAATGGTTGGGGGTTTGATTCTTTCTTGAGAGGTTTAAGGTTTAAATTGCAGAGTGTGATTTATAAAAACATAAAGACAATTGATACCATCTCTTCTGACACCCAACACTTTTATTATATAAACGCCTTTTTTGTTTTAATATGATTTAATTTCTTTAAAATAAAATTAAAACAAATATTAGATGAAAGAACTTGTGCTAAAATTAATACCTTAACAAGGATTGGTTCAGATCACTAGCCAATAAGAGTTAAAATGGTGGTAAGTGAATTCAAAAAATATCATATTTTAAATACGAGCAGATGTGGGAAGACCATCCTCAATTTGTTGATATGATAGCTCAAACATGGAATTATTTAGGTAATGGTGGGTTGTATGCTCTTCCAAACCAAATTAAAGCTATGACATCTAGATTAAAAGAATGGAACAAGAACACCTTTGGAAATATTTTTGAGAAGAAAGAAGAACTAAAAGATAAACTTTCAAAATTCCAAAAAGGTGATGAAAATAATACAAGCTCAGAGGAAAGGGAGTTGCTTAGTGAATATCATAATATTTTGAGTAAGGAAGAGAAATTTTGGAGATTAAAATCAAGACAGACTTGGTTAAAAGAAGGAGATAAAAATACAAAGTTTTTTCATAGGATGGCTATAGTACAGAGATCATCTTCTAGAATTAGTAGAATTAAATCAATAGAAGGGGTTTGGATTGAAGATCAGAGTGAAATTAGAAAAGAGGTAAAGTCATTTTATCAAAATATTCTAGGTTCAGAGGAGACCGAAGTTCTTAATGATAAACTTCTTCAAGATGTTCCTTCAGTTATAACAAATGAAGACAATAGGAAACTGATGGAGCCTATTACTCTAGAAGAAGTTCATTTAGCTCTTTTCTCTTTTAATAAGGATAAATCCCCTGGTCCAGATGGGCTCTCTACAGCTTTTTACCAACATAATTGGGATATAGTGAAGGATTCTTTATTGGTGGCAGTGGAACAGTCTAGGGTAAAACAATACATTCCTTATAAAATAAATGCAACTTATCTTACCCTAATTCCAAAAAAGAAGGATGTTGAATTGTTTGATTCTTTTAGACCCATAAGCCTATGTAATATGGCTTATAAGATTATTTCCAAAGTGATGGCGAATAGATTAAGGCCATTGTTAGACAAAATCATTTCGAAGAGCAAGGAGGATTTGTGAAAGGGAGACAAATTTTGGATGGGATCATAGTAGCTCATGAAGTTATACATTCAACAACTTCAAGAAAAGAGAAAGCTATGATCTTAAAACTTGATATGAGTAAAGCCTATGATAGGGTTAAATGGGATTTTCTTTTTGCAGTTTTAGATAAGTTTGGTTTTGGGAAGAAATGGGTTAGATGGATTAAAGCTTGTGTCTCTACAGTTTCTTATTCAATGTTGGTCAATGGGTTAGTGACAAAATATTTTAAAGCCAAGAGAGGCCTTAGACAAGGAGATCCTCTATCTCCTTATTTGTTCATTATTATGGTAGAAGTTTTGAGTAGGAACTTAAAGAAGGCTTACAAATATGGGCTTATAAGTGGACTTAAGGTTAGTAATAACATCGATAACATCACCCATCAACAATTTGTAGATGATACAACCCTTTTTGGAAGGGCAAGGATAAATGAGGCCAGAGCTTTGAATAACTTTTTAAAAGAGTACGAAAGAGCTTCAAGGCAAAAAATTAATAGGACTAAATCCAAAATTTACTTCCTTAACACTCCTGCTAATATCAAAGCAAGAATTTGTAGGTTGCTTCAAATGGAGGAGGCAAATTTACCAACAACTTATCTAGGGATGCCTTTATTTGAGGGGAGAATGAGGATAGATTTATGGAATCCAGTTATTAGTAAAGTTCAAAATAAACTTCCAGCTTGGAAAGGTAGATGGTTATCATTAGCAGGAAGAGTGCAGTTAATTAAGTCAGTCTTACAAGCCATTCCAACATATTATATGTCATTGTATTCTATGCCAAAATCAGTTGAAAAAAGTTTAATCTTTATTATGCGATCCTTTTTATGGTCAGGTTTACATGATAAAAGGAAATTTCCTTTGGTGAAATGGAGCAAGTTGTGTGATGACAAAACTAGGGGAGGTCTTGGTTTAAGAGCTCTTACAGATGCAAACTTAGCTCTTAGGGGAAAAGTTATCTGGAGATTGTACAAAGAGAGTCAAAGACAATGGGCAAGAATTCTTCTAAGTAAGTATGTTGATCCCAATGACCCAAGTTTAATATTTACTGCATTCTCTCTTCCAAATGGTTCTGCTCTTTGGAATGGTTTAAAAAATCTATTGATCTTATGATTAAAGGTTTAAGATGGGTGGTGGGAACTGGAGAAAAAATTTCTATTTGGATGGATACTTGGTGTGATAAAAAACCACTCAATTTAGATCCAGTTTTGAAACCTTGGATGAGATTGCTTCAAGACAAATACGGTGATAGGGTTTCAAACATTTTGTACAAGGATCGAGAAGGAAGATACAAATGGAAAGAAGATTTTTTTACAAGTATACAAGACATTGATGCTAGGAGGCAATTGAGTAGAAAGATAACAACTGTGATTATTTCGAGGGGTGCCAAGGATAAATTGATTTGGGAGTTGAATAGCTCAGGAGAATACACAACAAGAAGTGGATATAATGTTCAACACCAACATAATAATAATATCACTAGAATATGGAGAGATATTTGGGATAGCCCAAGCATTCCTAAAGTCAAAATGTTTGTTTGGCTAGTAGGTCATAGAAGAATTTTATCCTGGGATAACCTTATGAAAAGGGGTTTTCATGGCCCCTCTCAATGTGTTTTCTGTAATAAGGAGGAGGAGAGTATTGACCATCTCTTGGGACATTGCTCAATAGTCTGGAATCTATGGCAATGGATTCTTAATATGTTTGGTAAATGCATGGTGATGAATAGCAGAATTGAAGATTGGTTAAAGCAATGGCAGAGCACTTATAAAAGTGAGGCTTTACAGACAATATGGGATATATCAAAAGATACAATACTTTGGACTATATGGCTAGAAAGGAATAGAAGAATATTTAAAGGAAAGGAAAGCAGTTTAGAGGTAATGAAAAAGAAGATATGTTTAGCCATAGAGGAGTCTAAACCAACCCTATCAACTCACCCAATCCCTAATTTGGAAGCAGAGAGTCTTGATAGATGGAGTCAAGTCATTAAATGGAATTATGATGTTGGGTACAAGAGAAGCAAAAATAAGGTAAAGAATATAAAGTGGAAACCACCAGATGTGGAGTGGGTTAAATTGAATTTTGATGGAGCATCTAAAGGAAATCCAGGACCAGCAAGAGGAGGAGGAATAATTAGAAATAATAGAGGAGAGATTTTGTCTCATTATGCTTTCAATAGTGGATTTAAGACAAATAATGAAGTTGAAGCTTGGGCAGCTTTAGAAGGGTTAAAAATATGTAAACAAATGAAATGGAATAGAGTATGGATGGAAGGTGATTCTCTCATAGTAATAAATGCAATTTTGAGGAAAGCAAAGGCTCCATGGAACATACAAGAGATAATTGTGGAAATTCAAGATCTTGCTAAAGAGTTTGAAGAAATCAGGTTTACACATATATTAAGGGAAGGAAACAAATGTGCAGATAAGCTAGCCAATAGAGGGGTTTTGATTGAGGATCGTGAAGTTAACATCTCCTTTCCATGGTTAGAGGAAGTAGAAAGTTTAGTTGAAGCTGACAAAAAATGTTGATTGCCTAAATCAATTAATGATTAAGATTTACTTTAATGTTTTCCATTGGTAATATCTGTTTTATTTTGTAACAATAATGTGTTTTCATTTAGACTATTTATTATAATTTTTGTGGTTGCACTTGTGTTTCAGGAAGGAAACTAGCAATCCAGATTTGGTAAAGCGGACTATGATAGTGCGATGTTTTGGAAATATTACTCTACTAAGATGCAAGGCATAGATAGTAGAGGTGAAGTTTTGGCATTGTGAAGGCTGCTATAGGAAAATGTCAAGAAAGATGCTAAATTCTGGAGTAATTGTATTCATACAAAGATTTGAAAAGATCCAAAAAATGAAAATCAAGAATTCAGACATTTTATGTAAAATGATGTAGGTTTCTAGCTATAGCATCTCAATTGAGATGAGAAGTGTATCTATTTGTAAACTCTCAAGCTCTAAAGAAGAGAGATGTAATTTGTCAAGGGTGGGGGACCCGAGTACAACCCCTTATTATCAAGCAAAAAATAATTAAAATAAATATTACCCATATTACATTCTCATATTTGAATCCACTTTATAGACAGCTCAATACTTTGATTTATCTTGACTTTAAACCCATGTATTGATTTCATTGTATAGGCACCTCATGATTTTAATTTATCTTGACTTTAAATCCATGTATTGCTTTCATATTTATATATGATTTCATGACTTTAATTTATCTTGACCTTAAATGCATGTATTGTTTTAATTTTTTAATTTTTTTTTTAAATTGAAAGGATACCTATATTACATCCCTTCCTATGTATTTTTTTTATTTATTTTTTTATTTTTTTAAATTGAAACAGATAACTACATTACATCCCTTCATAGCGCTTTCATTGTATAGATATTTTTTAACTTAAAATCTATGTAAATAAAATACCAAGGTTTAAACCTCGGGGACAGTCTATTTGCAAAGGTACTAGTCTGATTTGAATCCTCTGAGTACATGCCATATCGACGATGATGGTACGAATCTTGAGCAATCAGTGGTCCCCTTCATGTCGGGTCAACAATAACAAGATGTAATAGGTTTGGTGGGAGTAGCCCTATGGTTTGAACCCTGCCATATCGATGATAATGGTACGAATCTTGAGTGACAGGTGGTCCCCTTCATGTCGGGTCAACAATAACAAGACGGAATAGGTTTGGTGGGAGTAGCCCCTGTGGTTTGAACCCTACGCTTGTCAGTTACTAAAAATAGTGTGGTTGTGACCAACTCTCCTATGTAACAAAAAAAAAATTAAATTTATGTATTGTTTTAATTTTTTTTAATGGAATTGAAATGATCTTTGGCTATATTACATCCTTTTATAACATTTTTTGTGTTTATTTTGATAACACCCCTAGGGAGGGACTCCACTTCTCAAATATATTGACCTTCAAAGAACCAATCCCCCTAACAGGGCCTTTGTTTGCAGCTGGTGATGATAAATAAATCTCCAATCTATTGATTATCTGTAAGTCAGAGGAAGTAAAAGGAGAACTCAAACACACTTGGCCTTAATAGTCTCCTTAACCATCCTTTTAACTCTGAGCCATACCTTTAAGGCTCCAAGTTGACATCCTTGAAAAAATATTCGGTTGTGTTCCAACCAAATCTGTCAAAATATGAAGGGAGGACTAATATCCCATGTAGTTTGAAGACATGAAGCAGAGGTAGGGGGTCTACCCAAGCTTTCCCAAAACTCAAAAATAGAATTAGTATGGATGATGGGCCTTTTCTAGATCTGCCACCACAAGTTCTAAACCTCAAGGGAATATGAGCATTGGAATAAAATATGGGAATGGTTTCCTCATTATTTCCATAAAGAAAACATAGTGAAGGACTATGAAAACCTCTTTTCTGAATATTATCCCAAGTTTAACATTTAATCTGACACATAAGCCAAAGAAAAAAATTACATTTGGGCAAACCAAACTTATTCTAAAACTTCTTCCACCAAGGGGACACAATCTCCTCTCTTCTCTGCATAATAAGGGTTTGATAACCTAGAGCAACAGTGTATTTCCCTTTTGAATTATGGCCCCAAGCAAGAATATCAGAGTCTTCAATAGAACAACACAGTCTCTCAACCAAAATAGAAGCCAGAGTGTCATGATCCTCAGGACAACCACCCTCTAGCCAACCCTGTGAATCCCATCAATAGTGAGTAAAATAATAGCCAAGAGGACTTTGTTGCTTGAAATTAGCCACCTTAGACTGGCCCGCATCAAAAAAAATATCTCAAAGAAGATGAAGGTGGGGGAAATAAGAAAGGATAGGAGGATTATTATCCCAAGAATCTTCCCAAAATAAGGCATTGTTTCCCTTATTAACAATCCAAAAGAGACCCTACTTAATAAGCATGACACCTTTTTTGAGAGTGTCCCAAACAATGGAACCTTTCCCCCTCAACTCCAATCTCAAAATCTCATCATCCGGAGCACCACAAAAATATTTGAGGCTAATAATTTTAGCCCAAAGCTTATCAGGATTATTGCACCACCTCCAATAAATTTTAGCAACCAAAGTGAGACTATTCAAATTGGATTACCTCAAACCAAGACCACCCATCTCTTTAAGGCAACACACAGTATCCCAACTAATAAGGCTCTATTTATTATAGTACAGGTTTCCTACCCATAAAAATTTCTAGAAAGAGAATCAAATTATTTGAGAAATCACTTAGGAGCAGCCAAGATAGAAAACCTATAAATAGGCAAAGCATGAAGAACAAACTTCAAAAGCGTTACTCTACCAGCAAAGGATAGCCATCGAAAAGTCAAATGATTAACCCTTGATCAAAATCTATCCAAAATACTTTTCCAGTAAGCCCTTCCAATATTTTTAGAAGAAATATGAATCCTCAGATACTCCACTGGAAAACAACCCACCTGAAAACGTAGAATACTAGCAATCCTACGTTGAATCTGACCATCCATATTGAAGAAGAAGATCTTTGATTTCTCTTCATTAATAATTTGACCAGAGGCAAATAAGTAATTATCTAAAACCTTCCTAAAATTCATTGCTTCCTTAATTTTTGCCCTCCTCATTAGAGAAATATCATCAACAAACTGAAAATGATATTGGGATAAAGAATTCTCCATCCAAGACCATCCCTAGATAGCACCATGATTCTGAAAACTCTTGAGAAGTCTACCCAAACCTTCAACCATAAGGATGAAAAGATAGGGGGACAAGGGATCTCCTTGATGAATCCCCCTAGAGGCTAAGAAGAAAGCAGACGATAAACCATTGATTAAAACTACAAAGGAGGTCGAAGTCACACAACTCATGATCCATTCAATCCAATTATATGAGAACCCAAAAGCTTGAAGGATGTTCTACAAAAAAGGTCAGCTAACCCTGTCATAAGCCTTGGATATATCAAGCTTAATGAACATATATTTTTCCTTAAAGATATCCATAGAGTTAATAGCTTTAGCAGCAACCACCACACCATCTAAAATCTGATGACCCTTAAAAAACCCACCTTGCTCAGGAGAAATAAGAAAACCAAGAACTTTATTCAGACAATTCGTAATAATCTTGGTAATAATTTTGTAAGTAACATTGCATAGGAAAATAGGATGGAAAGACCCCAATGAGCTAGCATTTTTAAATTTTTGAATAAGAGCAAGGAAGATTGAATTAATAGATTTAAGCATTTTCTTATTAACTTGGGATCCTTAAACAACTTTTAGCAGATCAAAATATAACACTTCCTAAAATTCTTAGAAAAATTCTATAGGTAAACCATTAGGTCCAGGTGTTTTATTTTTTTTCATTTGAAAAACCACCACTTTAAGTTCCTCCATTGATATGGGGTCCATTAGCATCTTATTCATATCATTAAAGACCAGCCTAGGAATACAATTCAAAATAAGCCTCATATTAATAGCATCATGATGACCCTGCTCGAATAAAAGAGAGGAGAAAACCCTGACTGCTTCATTAGATATATCCTCAAAGGATGAGAAGGTTTACCCTTGATTAGAAGTAAGTGAGACTATAGCATTACCATTCCTACGATATTTAACCAAATTGTGAAAAAAGAGGTGTTTCCATCCCCTTCCAACAACCAGTCAATCTGAGATTTTTGCTTCCAAAAAATCTCCTCATGAAGCTCTCATTCAACAAACTGACTAGAAAGGGAAGCTTTCATTTCCAAAAGATCATTTGTCAATCCTTCTTCTTTAATTTGAAAAGTGATCTCCTCCAGGATATCTTATAGTTTTTTTGTCTTCTGAAAGAAATTTCCAAAAGAAAATATGTTCCATTACCTGAGTTTGAATTTGATATACTAGAGGCTTTTGAAAAAAGTAAACATAGCAGTGCCAAATTTGGGTTTCCATTTGACCCGCCACCTCTCTACATATTCATACAAATCCTTATCCCTAAGCCACATAAGTTGAAATTTGAAAGACAAATTTCTTAGCAATGATAATCTGGAGGAATGAAAGAGAATGGGCCAGTGATCAGAGCCCCTCCAACCTAGAATCTCTGAGAACAAAGTCCAACTATTATCAAATAAACTATCTGAAGTAAGGAACCGATCCAATATTTCAAAAATAAAATTTGTTCCACATCTTCTATTAGTCCAAGTAAAGAGCCCATTTCGATGCTTCACATCAACAATATTAAGAAAAGAAATATTATCCCTCATCAAAGTAGAATAAGGGCACAAACACTCCACACCACCATTATTCTACTCCAGGGACATGATAGAATTAAAATCCCTAGCCACAATCCAACGATAATTGGGAGCAAGCGATCGAATGAATCTAAGATGATTCCATAAGATGATTTTACCTGATAAATCACTAGGGGTATACACATTAGATAGAAGAATAAAATATCTAGATGAAAGTTAGGTAGTAACCACGGAGAGATAGTTCCTACTACCCACCCACCAAGAGGGAGTTAATATTCATGGATCCCACAAACATGCAATGCCACCCACCGAACCTTGGGCTCCAATAGCAAGACAATGACCACCTTTCCATATCTTAGAAGTAATTCTAACCATATCTTCACAAGAAAATTTTATTTCCTGGATGAAAACAATATCAGGTCCATGATCTCTGATCAAATTTTGAGTAGCTTTTTGTCTAGGACTGCTACCCAAATCCCTAACATTCCAATATATCACCTTCAATTTTGGGGAATAGAGAAGTGAGAATCTAATATCTTAACAACACCAGACTCAACTAAGGATTCCCCTATAAATTTCACTTTTTCTTGATCCTTCTTTCTTCCTGCTTTTACCACCTTCTCCATCCCACCTTTTTTGATAGTTTTTGGGTGAATACCTAACATAGAAGAAATTTTTGTTTTCCCTTCCTCTCTGACAATCCTATCCTGGGAGGGTTCAAATCTAGTCTCATTCTCATTTCCATCAATCAAATTTTCAACCAAAGGGGAATGATCAAGAACTTTATCAAGATAATTCGACACCTCTTTGGACTTATCTTCATTTCCTACAAGAGGGTTATTAGGTACCACCCCTTCCTTATCAAAATTTTGCATTTCAAAAGAAGTATTTAGGAAGGAACAAGCACCTGGATCTTGAATACAAGCATCCATATCACCTTCATTCCAGAATTGCTCCTCAACATGCGACTCCTCAAAAATCTCAAGCACATCAAATCTGTTACCAGAATCTCCCAACAGCTTTATTCTAACAAACAAAAGGCCTAGATCTTGAACGAGACTTAACAGGAATAAATCCATAAAAAATGGGCATCTCATTAACCATAGGAGCTTTTCCTTTTGTCTTTGTATATGCATCTTGAAATTCAGATGAAGAGGATGAAGGCTGAGAATTCACTTTCTTACAGTTTCTCTGAAGATGCTCATATTCATGGCATATACAGAATAAAAATTGGAGAGATTCATAATCTAACTATTGGATCCAAGACATGTTTTTTAGTTTAATCTCTAATGATTCAAGTAACATATTATTCAAATCTACTTCAACACAGAGCCATGCAAAAGAAGCAAGTTTCCTATCCAAAGTTTGGCGAAATAGACCAATCGATTTCCCAATAATTTATGCAATATATTGAATAATATCTAACCTCCAATATTCCATAGGGATTCATAGTAAATAGACCCACACAGGAATCCTAGAAGGCCTCTCCTCCACCAGATCAAATCCTAAATTCCAGGGTTTGATAAATAATCCATACTGATTTTGAAAGTAAGGACCCCCTTGAACACTTTACTATGATCTGCCATATGGGAGAACACCACAATAAAATACCCATTAGTTGCAACAATAATCTCCAAATCACCTTCAGATCTCCAATTTCTCCTAACTCAGTTTTATAAAAAAGGTATAGAAATTTTGAGACCCATGAATTTGCAAATGAGTGCATGCTCAGAAAAATATAAAACATCATCTGCAAAAGAATCAGGAATGATAACCAAGACATGATGATATTTTCTTTTCTCCAAACATCCATTATTCTTTGGCTTCAAATTCAAAGAGGAATTAGAAACAGGATCAAGGATTGCATGTAGCAAAAAAATCATGGCATTTGCATGATCAGAAGAAGAGGTATCCTTCTTCAAAACAACATCCTTAAAATACAAATATCAGGGGTCACCAGGATCCCTGAAGCTGCCATATCTAAAGTCAAACTACAACACACCTTTCACCAGCCAACATGCTAGTTTTCACAAAAAAATTTAGCACCGACCTAAAACCCTAGATGTTTCTCCTCCCATCAAAACCCTTATCCTTTCTAAAAAAATTCATTACATGTATTATTTTTGAATTTTTTTGGGTTGGATATTAAGGGGTTGTACTCAGGTTCCCCACTCTTGATAAATTACAATTCTCTTCTTTATATCTTGAGAGTTTACAAATAGATACACTTATCATCTCAATTGAGAAGCTATCGCTAGAAACCTACATCATTTTACATAATGTTTAAATTCATGATTTTCATTTTTTGGATCTTTTCAATTTTTTGTATGAACATAAATATTTCATAATTTAACATACTTCTTGACATTTTTCTATAGCAGCCTTCACAATACCAAAACTTCACCTCTGCTATCTATGCATTGCATCTTAGTAGAGTAATATTTCCAAAACATTGCACTATCATAGTCTTCTTAACAAAATTTGGATTACTATTTTCCTTCCTGAAACACAAGTGCAACCACAAAAATTATATAAATAGTGTATACGAAAACATATTACTATTATAAAATAAAGCATATATTACCAATGGAAAATACTAAAGTAAATCTTAATCATTATTTGACTCAATTCAACATTTTCTTGTTAGCCTTAGCTAAACTTACTACTTCCTCTAATCATAGAAATAAAAAATTAACTTCATGATCCTCAATCAAAACCCCTCTATTGGCTAGCCTATCTTCACATTTTTTTCCTTCCTTTAATGTATGTGTAAACCTAATTTCTTCAAACTCTTTAACAAGATCTTGGATTTTCACAATTATTTCTTGTAGGTTTCATGGAGTCTTTTATTTCCTCAAAATTGAATTTATTACTATGAGAGAATCACCTTCCATCCATACTCTATTACATTTCATTTGTTTGCATATTTTTAAACCTTCTAAAGCCACTCAAGCTTCAACTTTATTATTTGTATTAAATCCACTATTGAAAGTGTAATGAGAAAAAATCTCTCCTTATTAGTTCTAATTATTCCTCCTCCTCCTCCTCCTATTGGTCCTAGATTTCCTTTATATGCTCAATCAAAATTCAAAATAACCCACCCCACATCTGGGGGTTTCCACTTTATATTATTTATTTCCTTTTTACTTCTCTTGTATTCAACATCATAATTTCATTTAATGACTTGAATCCATCTATCAAGGCTTTTTGCTTCCATATTAGGGACCAGATGAGTTGATAGGGTTGGTTTAGACTTCTCTATGACTAAACATATCTTCCTTTTCATTACCCCTAAACTGCTTTCCTTTCCTTTAAAAATTCTTCTATTCTTGTCTATCCATATAGTCTAAAGTATTGTATCTTTTGATATATCCCATATTGTCTATAAAACCTCACTTTTATAAGTACTTTGCCATTGCTTTAACCAATCTTCAATTCTATTATTCATCACCATGCATTTACCAAACATCTTAAGAATCCATTGCCATAGTTTCCATACTATTGAGTAATGTCCTAAGAGATGGTCTATAGTTTCCTCCTCCTTTTTACAAAGAACACATTGAGAGGGGCCATGAAAACCCCTATTAATAAGGTTTTTTAGGTTAAAATTCTTCCATGACCTACTAGCCAAACAAATATTTTGACTTTAGGAATGCTTTGGCTATACCAAATATCTCTCTATATTCTAGTGATATTATTATTTTGTTCGTGTTGTACATTATAACCACTTCTTATTGTATATTCTCCTGAGCTATTCAACTCCCAAATCAAATTATCCTTGGCTCCCCTTGGAATAATCACAGTTGTTATCTTTCTACTCAATTGCCTCCTAGCATCAATATCTTGTATACTTGTAAAAATATCTTCTTTCCATTTGTATATTCCTTCCTAATCCTTGTACAAAATATTTGAAACCCTATCACCATATTTATCTTGAAGCAATCTCATCCAAGGTTTCAAAATTGGATCTAAATTGAGTGGTTTTTTATCACACTAAGTATCCATTCAAATAGAAAATATTTCTCCAATTCCCACCACCCATATTAAACCTTTAATTATTAGATCAATAGATTTTTTAAACCATTCCAAAGAGTAGAACCATTTAGTAGAGAGAATGTAGTAAATATTAAACTTGGATAATTGGGATCAACATACTTAGAAGAATTATTGCCCATTGTCTTTGACTCTCTTTGTACAATCTTCAGATAACTTTTCCCCTAAGAGCTAAGTTTGCATTTGTAAAAATTTTAAACCAAGACCTCCTCTAGTTTTATCATCATAAACCTTGCTCCATTTCACCAAAGGAAATTTCCTTTTATCATGTAAACCTGACCATAAAAAGGATTGCATAATATAGCTTAAACTTTATTTATTTTGGCATAGAATACAATGACATATAATATTTTGGAATGGCTTATAAGACTGATTTCATAAAATGTACTCTTCTTGCTAACAATACCCATCTACCTTTCCAAACTGGAAGTTTATTCTGAAATTTACTAATAACTAGATTCCATAATTATATCCTCATTCTCCCCTCAAATAAAGGTATCCCTAGATAAGTTGTTGGTAAATTTGCCTCCTCCATTTGAAGTGTTGAGTGGTGTTTTCACCCAGTTGTGAAAGCACACTCTCCGGTAGGATCTGAGTCCCAAAATCCTCTGCTTGCAAAGAAATTATAATAGAATAATTTCTCCAAGGTTCTTGTTATGCTGGCTCTTTGTTTACCAATGATGCTTGTTCAATTTAAATGCTGGGAATACCTTAGGGTTGCAAGTGGATGTTAACAAGGGGCACTGTGGTTTATTTTAATTTGAAATTGCAATGGACTCGAAGCAAATTAATCTAAGAGATGAATCTATTTGAATCTCGAGTTTTGATGGATTTTTAGTTGTTTATTTAAATGACAATAATTAAAATGCAAAAAATAAAATAAAGAATTGAGAATAAAAGAAAATGCAAAGTATATGAACTAAACTACGTCCAGAATGCTGCCATCTCGATTTGACAAAATCGAAGATAATGAGGTTTTTTGCATGCAACCTAACCTATTGAATCTACAAATTTGCACAATCCTGATAAGCTAGGTGCGGGTTTCTGGGGTTTTTATTGTAATTTCAGATTTTAGGCATTCGCATGAAGCAACCAAAAACATTTGCATTAAACTTCACCTAGAAGCCTAGAAATCTGAAAGGGAAGATAAAACATTAAATCTTGCATGCAAAATGACTCCTTCTTTCTTATCAATGAGATGTCAACTCTCTATATTTCTGTATTAAAATGATGTATCAGTTACATTGACAGAATGTTCCAGGTTTAAAAAATCCAGAACAAGTGAAGGAAATTGCTCCAATAGCAGGCCCAGAATGGCTGGTCGCCTTTGGCTCTGCAACACTCGCTAGCGGCAATTTCCAACCCTCGTATCAATCTGCCCTTCTGCTTTTATACTAATTGATACGGCTCTCTGTTTCACCCTGCGTCGCTTCGTTTCACCTCCCAAAATGCATCGTTTCGTATTCCTACCTTTTTGTTGCTTTTGAATTTATGCTCGATGTCGAAACGTTCGATATTTTCTGTTTACATGTAATGCTTCTACAACTCTGACACCTGTATGCCACGTGTTTCATGCTCTTTCGCATGTTTCATAACTGCCCCCTTGTAAATCATGACAAAAAATAGCATGTCACGATATCGCGACATTTTTCTGCATGCAACTCTGTTCCTCTGCCTACACAGCGAAAATGAGACATGTAGCGAAATCATGACGTTTTTCGGCCAACAGCCTTGTCCGCCATCATGCCCAACGAAAACGCGACATGTCACGAAATCGCGACATTTTTATTGCTATTGGGCTGTGTGGGTGCAATATGTCATGAAATCGCGACGCCTTTCATCTTCGTACGCCTTCGGCCGCAACCTATCACGAAATCACGACGTTTTTCACTTGATATGCCTTTGGCCGCAACCTATCATGAAATCACGACATTTTTCACTTGGGACGCCTTCTTGCGGCTTTCGTCGCGAAATCGCTACGCTTTTTATTTCGGGCTGCTCTTGCTGGCTTTCTGTCACGATATCGCGACGTTTTTTTCCTTGTGCCCTTTCGCTACTTTTTGTCGCGATATCGCGACGTTTTTTCGCTTCGTGCCCTTTTGCTGCTTTCTATCGCGATATCGCGACATTTTTTCGCTTCGTGCCCTTTTGCTGCTTGACCACAATTTTGTCGTGATATCGCGACGTTTTTTCGCTTCGTGCCCCTTTGACTGTTTTGACCGCAATTTTGCCACATGTCGCGATTTCGCGACAATTTTCCATTTTGTCTTTCCCTCTCCTCTCTGGGCCGCGACGGAGCAACATGTCATGATTTCACGACACTTTTTCATTTTTGGTCGCGACGGAGCAACATGTCGCGATATCGCGACACTTTTTCATTTTCGGCCGCGACGGAGCAACATGTCGCGATTTCGTGACACTTTTTCATTTTTGGCCGCGACGGAGCGACATGTCGCGATTTCGCGACACTTTTTCATTTTCGGCAACGACGGAGCGACATGTCGCGATTTCGTGACACTTTTTCATTTTTCGGCCGTGATGGAGCAACATGTCGCGATTTCGCGACACTTTTCCATCCTTGTGCAATTTTGCCCCTTTTTCTTGATTTTTAGCATCTGGGTCACTGAGATCTTCTTTGAAATCATGCAAAAAATGTGGGTCCCCAATTTTGGGGTGTGTTGTGGATCAGCCACAACAAATGGCGACTCTGCTGTCAAATGCTCTTGAGCATTTTAGTGAGAACCCTACCTAAAAGTATACAACATGAAAACATGTGTTAGCACATAAGCAATATAAACAAATGCCCAAAGATCAGAAGTACATGAATCATCAGAATCATCAAGTATTAGCTCGGTGTGTGCAATGTATTTCATTCCCTATCGTTTGAAATTGATCAACATTCCATTGTCAGTTTTACATGAGTGCATATGTGAGATTGTGAATGATTTGTGTAACCTGATAACTATGCTTAGAGATTTTGCCCTTGTAAAGGCCTAAACTTTCTAGTGTCATGCACAAACATTCAAGATTACCAAACCCTCTTAGGATCCACTAATGAATTGCTTTATTATATCCCAAAGTTGGTTATGAGTCCCTACTATCTTGAACCCATGTGCAAGTGAACGTGAAATCAGAACTTTGGGGAATCAGACTCCCAACCTAACCGAGATGGGAGGTTAACCCTATCCTTACTATTCTGATTTGGAATTCATTACCTCACTTTGAGCAAAATAATTTAACCAATTATGGAAGAAATGGTCATGCTAGTCTAACCCTTTGGACAATCAGTGGTCTTGTTTTTTAGACAAGACATGTTGCCATGCATGGGCATACCTAACCCCATAATCCAAGACTTACCTTCATTTCTTTGGACCTTGGGGATGACTACCCATCCTTTGCAGAGGACAAGTAGTACGATCCTTCCAATCCAATATAGGGGGATAGCATGAAATGGGACATAAGAGCTTTGGGGAATCGGATTCTCAACCTAAGCGAGATGAGAATTTATGCCCTATCCTTACTACTCCATGTAGGTCAAATCAAAGCTTTGGGGAATTGGATCCTCAACCTAAGTTCGATGAGGATTTAACCCTATCCTTACTACTCTGATTTTAGGCTTTAAGCTTTATGGAAGTGGTCAAAACCACTGTTTTAAGGATCATGTTGCATAATAGGATAGACCTGAAATACTTCTTTCGCCCAACCTTTTCTTCCAAGTTAGGTTTTGATCATTTTGCTCAAGATCCTTTTTAATGTATAAGATGTGCTTAGTTCTAGATATCATGAGGCTCAGTTTCCAACCTTAGGATTTTTTTCACATTTATGTTATAGCACAACCCTAAGAGGATTTGACACACTTTAATGATTTGTACCTAAGATGCATATGCAACTAAGATGGAATGTATATGTAAAGTGAGATGTAACATGAATGCATTATCTCTTGAATTGCAGATGAAATATTTGCCATACAAAACTGACTACTTCATGCATCACAAGTTTCAAACGATATAACTTAAAATGTTTGTGTTACTTGTGGAGCTTTTACAAGACAATTCCAATGTTTCATATTCTCCTAGTCTTAAGCATAAGTTGACATCTCAATTTTTTTTTTCTTTTTTTTTTTTTTTTTTTTATAAAAACAAACAAAGCATGTCAATTGAAATCAAACACACAACTTAAATCATGATTAAACTAAGAATCCAAAAATAAAACTTGAAAAACACAAACCAAAACCAAAACCCAAAAACAATCCCAAAAACAAAAACTTGAAAGCCCACACCAAAAAACCAAAAATTATATACACTATTGTACAAGATGATGCCAAGCTTGGACTATTACTTTCCTGGATCCCAAACATGATTAGAATATATCAAAAAACATATGACACAATACACATGCCAAATTTTGTAGGAATCCAACAACAATAAGATCAAACCAAGCAATGCAACAAATTTCAACTTGCCATGCTCACCATTCCACTTTGATTTAGTTCTATTACCAACATCATAGGTGAGAATCAAATCAAATTGATTAGACAATGGTTGGTATTCAATTTTATCTTGTCTATTCTTTAAAGTGCAAGTTTCATCGTTCCATTCATGATTTAGAAGTAGGCTTTCCTTTTCAAATGCGAGATGTTGCAAACAAGAGCCTATTTCTAAAAATCTTGAATTCAAATCATTTTCCAGGATTTTAAAGCAATCAAAATCATTCAAAACTTGACAAGCATCAACAAAATTTGGCATTTCCTCATTAATGATGTTAGCATCCAAAGGGACATCATGTAACCTATCACTTGAAATTTTTGTAGCTACTACCAAAGGTAAATATTTCCCCTTGTCATCCATACTCAACCCATCATGATTAAAATTTATCATAACTTGATGAGTATTAGTAGCCTTTTCTTTTTTCTCGTTGTCTTCTTCATCATCCAATACCTGTTCAAAAACACCAAAGTTAGGCACCCAATCAAACATGCGTCCATCTTTTTCAAAACAAGAGCCTAATTTTTCAAGATATGTGTCACGTGACACCTTTCCACGATCAATGGCTTGAGTTGCCTCAAAATCCATATTTTCATTAGGATCATCAATAGCATCCAACCCACACCACTTAGGTTTTGTAATTTCATCATTTTGAGATGGCATAGACATTGTAGAAACAATAGGTGGATCAAGATTTTTGATTTCTTGCCCCCCAAGGGGAACAAAAACAATTGATTCTCCTTCTTCATCCATGGTAGTAGAATCATTATCCTTCTCCAACCTTTGATGAGATTCCAAGCCTTCTTCCAAAACATTCTCAGATTGTACAGGACTTGTAATATCCTCATATGAAAGGGCAATTGTATTATCCTGCATATCAATAGGCACACAAATTTCATTAGAAGGTTTGGGGTGAGCATACTCTTCCCAAGAATCATAACAATCATCTTTCAAAATCAAATTGTGATGCTCAACTATTTCTTCATCATCTTTTAATTCATCAACATGTTTCTCATCAAATTTATCTTCTCCTTCCTTAGATGGTTCAATTACTTCCAAAATTGGGTTATTGCTTGCATTCAAATTGATAAGGCTATCATAATCCACATGTGTAACCCATGATTCATGTTTAACATGATTTGGAAGGTGTGAATTTCCTAGGCCATTACTTTCAACAATGTCATCCAATGTGTCATCCGAATCAGATTCATCCTCATAGAATTCATCTTTTGGTGAGTCAAGGGTTTCCAATCTGTCACATGTTTCCATACTAGTTGGATCTAGTACTCCTCCCTTGCCTAAAATCATATTCTTATGAAAATCATTGAAATTGATTTTAGCAACATCTTTTGAATCAAGATGAGTATTTTGAAGTTGATTCATACTTAAGAAAGATGGTTGATCTTGCATAGTAGGTTGAGGATTTTGAAATTGATTGAAGCTTGGGAATGATTGTTGATTCTGAAATTGATTCACACTTGAACTTGGTTGAGGTGGATAAATCATTGGGTGGGTAAAGGAGGTATTAAATGATTGAAGATTACATGATCCAAAACCCACACCATAATTTTGACAACTCAATTGTTGCTCAATTGCCATTGCTTGAGTATAGGCTTGTGACAAAGATGTGATTTGAGGCATCCCTCACAAATATGTGGACATGGGTGAGTCAAGAGCATTGATGTATATTTGGAGAGCCACTTCTTCTTGAAGAACATAAAATGTCACTAATTGCGTATATAATCCAAAGAACCTTTCAGAAAATGACTTCACATTTTCACTTGGTCCTTTTCTAATATAGACCAACCGATTGTACATGAGGATTGGGTCAACTTGCTTTTTGTTGAATTGATTGAGAAATGTTGCCTCTAGCTGAGCCCAAGAAGTGATAGACCCTAAAGGCAGACTTGTAAACCAATCATATGCCACTTTGTCCAAGGTGTAAAGGAACATTTTACAAGCAACATCATCATACCAACTTGTTAAGTGATTCACAACAAATTTGAATGCTTGAATATGTTCTTCTGCAGTATTTGTCCCATTAGACAAAAATCGAGGAAGACATCTCTCAAAACCAATGGGCAAATAATGTTGAACTCCCGGTATATTCAATGGGCTACCTGTCATCCACGGTGTAAACATAGCCGTTAGTGAATCTTAAAGAATATAACTTTAATACTCAAAAAATTCTTTTTTTTATTTATTTATTTTTATTTTTTTATTTATTTATTTATTTTTTTTAAATCAAATCAAATCATATTATTCCTGTATGAACAATCAAAGCGTTAGAACAATGTATATGAATTTCTTAACAAAATCACAATAAAATAAACCGTTTCATGCCCTCCTTCTAGCGCCAATCTGTTGAGTGGTGTTTTCACCCAGTTGTGAAAGCACACTCTCCGGTAGGATCTGAGTCCCAAAATCCTCTGCTTGCAAAGAAATTATAACAGAATAATTTCTCCAAGGTTCCTATTATGTTGGCTCTTTGTTTACCAATGATGCTTGTTCAATTTAAATGTTGGGAATACCTTAGGGTTGCAAGTGGATGTTAACAAGGGGCACTGTGGTTTATTTTAATTTGAAATTGCAATGGACTCGAAGCAAATTAATCTAAGAGATGAATCTATTTGAATCTCGAGTTTTGATGGATTTTCAGTTGTTTATTTAAATGACAGTAATTAAAATGCAGAAAATAAAATAAAGAATTGAGAATAAAAGAAAATGCAAAGTATATGAACTAAACTACGTCCAGAATGCTGCCATCTCGATTTGACAAAACCGAAGATAATGAGGTTTTTTGCATGCAACCTAACCTATTGAATCTGCAAATTCGCACAATCCTGATAAGCTAGGTGTGGGTTTCTGGGGTTTTTACTATAATTTTAGATTTTAGGCATTCGCATGAAGCAACCAAAAACATTTGCATTAAACTTCACCTAGAAGCCTAGAAATATGAAAGGGAAGATAAAACATTAAATCTTGCATGCAAAATGACTCCTTCTTTCTTATCAATGAGATGTCAACTCTCTATATTTCTATATTAAAATGATGTATCAGTTACATTGACAGAATGTTCCAGGTTTAACAAATCCAGAACAAGTGAAGGAAATTGCTCCAACAGCAGGCCCAGAATGGCTGGTCGCCTTTGGCTCTGCAACACTGCTAGCAGCCATTTCCAACCCTCATACCAATCAGCCCTTCTTCTTTTATACTAATTGATACGGCTCTTTGTTTCACCCTGCGTCGCTTCGTTTCACCTCCCAGAATGCATCATTTCGTATTCTCGCCTTTTCGTTGCTTTTGAATTTATGCTCGATGCTGAAACGTTCGATATTTTTTGTTTACATGTAATGCTTCTGCAACTCTGACACCTGTATGCCACGTGTTTCACGCTCTTCTGCATGTTTCGTAACTACCCCCTTGTAAATCACGACAAAAAATAGCATGTCGCGATATCGCGACGTTTTTCTGCATGCAACTCTGTTCCTCTGCCTGCACAGCGAAAATGAGACATGTAGCAAAATCGTGACGTTTTTCGGCCAACAGCCTTGTCTGCCATCATGCCCAGCGAAAACGTGACATGTCATGAAATCGTGACATTTTTATGCTATCGGGCCGTGTGGGTGCAACCTGTCGTGAAATCGTGACGCTTTTCATCTCCGTATGCCTTCGGCCGCAACCTATCGCGAAATCGTGACGTTTTTCACTTGGTACGCCTTTGGCCGCAACCTGTCATGAAATCGCGATGTTTTTCACTTGGGATGCCTTCTTGCGGCTTTCTATCGTGAAATCGCTACGCTTCCTCGTTCCATGCCCTTTCGTTGCTTTCTATCGCGATATCGCGACGTTTTTTCGCTTTGTGCCCTTTTGCTACTTTCTGTCACGATATCATGACGTTTTTTCGCTTCGTACCCTTTCGCTACTTTCTGTCGCGATATTGTGACATTTTTTCGCTTCGTGCCCTTTTGACTGTTTTGACCGCGATTTTGCGACATGTCGCGATATCGCGACGTTTTTTCGCTTCGTGCCCCTTTGATTGTTTTGATCGCAATTTTGCGACATGTCGCGATTTCACAACAATTTTCCATTCTATCTTTCTCTCTCCTCTCTGGGCCGCGACGGAGCAACATGTCACGATTTCGCGACACTTTTTTATTTTTGGCCGCAACGGAGCAACATGTTGCGATTTCGCGACACTTTTTCATTTTCGACCGCGACGGAGCAACATGTCGCGATTTCATGACACTTTTTCATTTTCGGCCACGACGGAGCAACATGTCGTGATTTCGCGACACTTTTTCATTTTCGGCCGCGACGGAGCAACATGTCGCGATTTCGCGACACTTTTCCATCCTTGTGCAATTTTGCCTTTTTCTTGATTTTTAGCATCTGGGTCACTGAGATCTTCTTTGAAAGCATGCAAAAAAGGTGGGTCCCCAATTTTGGGGTGTGTTGTGGATCAGCCACAACATGAAGTAACCTAATAATTCTAGCTTTGATATTAGTTGGAGTGTTAAGGAAGTAAATTTTGGATTTTTTTCTATTAACTTTTTGCCTTGATGCTCTTAAATATTCCTTTAAAAAGTTATTCAAAGCTCTTGCCTCATTTATCCTTGCCCTTCCAAAAAAGGTTGTATCATCTACAAACTATTTATGGGTGATGTTGTCGATATTATTACTAATCTTAAGTCCACTTATAAGCCAATATTTGTAATCCTTATTTAAGTTCCTACTCAAAATCTCTACGATAATAATGAACAAATAAGGAGATAGAGGATATCCTTATCTAAGGTATCTCTTAGCTTTAAAATATTTTGTTACTAACCCATTTACCAACACTAAATAAGAAACTATAGAGATACAAGCTTTAATCCATCCAACCCATTTCTTCTTGAATCTAAAATTGTAAAAAGAAAATATCATTTAACCCTATCATAAGCTTTACTCATATCAAGTTTTAAGATCATTGCTTTATCTTTTCTTGAAGTTGTTGAATGTATAACTTCATGAGATACTATGATCCCATCTAGAATTTGTCTCCCTTTCACAAATACTCCTTGCTCTTTTGAAATGATTTTGTCTAACAATGGCCTTAATTGATTTGCCATAACTTTGGAGATAATATTATATGCCATATTATATAGGCTTATGGGTCTAAAAGAATCAAACAATTTAGCATCCTTTTTTTTTGGAATTAGGGTAATATATGTTACATTTATTTTATAAGGTATGTATTGTCTTACCCTAGACTTTTCCACTACCACCAATAAATAGTCCTTCACTATATCCCAATTATATCAGTAAAAAGTTGTAGAGAGCCCATCTGGACCTGGGGATTTATCCTTATTAAAATATAAAGGAGCTAAATGAAATTCTTCTAGAGTAATAGGCTCCATTAATTTCCTATTGTCATCATCCTTTATAACTTAAGAAACATCTTGAAGAAGTTTATCATTAAGAACTTCGATCTTCTTTGGTCCTAGAATATTTTAGTAAAAAGAATTTATTTTTCTAATTTCACTTTGATCTTCAGTTCAAACCACTTCTATTGATTTAATTCAACTAATTTTGGATGTTGATCTTTGTACTATAGCCATCCTATGAAAAACTTTGTATTTTTATCTCCTTTTAACCAAGTTTGTCTTGATTTTAATCTCCAAAATTTCTCTTCCTTACTAAAAATATTATGATATTTACTAAGCAACTCCCTTTCCTCTAAGCTTGGATTATTATGATCACCTTTTTGTAATTTTGAAATTTTATCTTTTAGTTCTTCTTTCTTCTCAAAAATATTTCCAAAAGTTGAATTGGGTACCCAAAATCCAATTGATAATGTTGGTGCGGGTAGGGCTGGGTGCAACCCCCGGGTGACTTTGATGGTGTAGAACCTTCTGTTCGTGGTCTCTTAGACCAAGGCGGCCCCACAAGGGGTTTTTCTCTTTAAAAAATAATAATAATAATAATAATAATATTTCCAAAAGTGTTATTGTTCATTATTTTAATCTAGATATCATAGATATAATTTGATTTGGAAGAGCATACAACCCATCTTTACCTAAATAATTCCACATTTGAGCTATCATGTCAACAAATTGAGGATGGTCTTCCCACATCTGCTCATATTCAAAATATAATCTTTTTTTTAATTCACTTACCACCATTATAACTCTTATTAGCTAGTGATCTGAACCAATCCTTATTAAGGTATTAATTTTAGCATAAGTTCCTTCATCTAGCCAATGATTTGAGAGTATGCATCTATATAATTTTTTTTCTATTAGGTTTTGGCCTCTCCTGTTGTTGATCCAAGTATAGTTGTCTTCATAAAACTCAACGTCCTGTTAGCTTTTGATGCTAAATAACTAAGGTAAAATAACGTCAAGATCTAAAATAAAGTTACAATATTAAAATAAGGTAATGGTAATTTTCTAAGCATATAAAACTCATAAATAACTTATAAAACAACTCATAAAACTGCCATTAACAAATGCTCACAAAAATAGTATCTTGATAGAATAAAGATCTCCAATACACCATACTTTTACACACTCTCACTCTCTACCTCACTTCATATTGTATCTCTCACATACACATATAATGGAATGTGACTCTTCATATGTAGTACTCTTGGCCTTCACTCTTCTTGAGACTCTTCACTTTCCTACTCTATGGACTCATGTGCACAATATGAACTATTATTCACATTTACATTATTGAATATTTTGCACATTCTAACAATACTTGTGTGTTTAATACATTGCATAAAGTAAATACTCACACTCTAATCTAGGACATTTTCCTAATCTAAAAATGTACCCAATATGGTACATTAGCATGTATCAAATAATGTAATATATTCCAACACCCCCCTGTATTACATTATTTGGTTATTGAAGACTTTAGTCTTCATTATAGATCTTCATATTTCATATGATCTCCAGTTTGATCAAGTTCATGTTCTTCCTCCTTAATATGTATATGACCAAGTAGTCAAAAGTATTGTTGTCCTCTCATATTTCTCATTCTGGATCTTTGATTTGACCGTCGACTTTTATGAAACATTGACTTTTCATTTCTTGCAATCTGTTCCTCAAAAAATCTATTAGTGTTGTTTTGGACTACAATAATTTTGTGTGAGATCCCAATTAATTCTAGAGCATATATATAATTTTAAAGTGATCTTGTAGCCTCTATATCATTTTGATTCATAATGAGACACTTATTTATTCTACTTACATATCTAAACTCAATCATTCTTTTTATCTCAACCAATTTTGCTACTAAAATAATATTTGATGTTAATCTAGGAATATACATCACATCATGTAACAAAATATTTGGAAAATATGTACTAGGTGTCACACACCCATATCCATGCACAATATAGGTTTTGCCATCTGCAATTTTCAACCCAAGATTGTTTATGACTTCAAGGCAATCAAACCATTGTAAATTTAATGTCATGTGATGACTTGCACCCAAATCAATGAACCAAAGATCTTTTTCATTTTAACTTGTAAAATTATTTGTGCTTGAAGTAATTTTGCATTTTGGATATGAAGTACTATATGGACTTTGATCTTAGATCCTCTCATAGTGTACTTTGTGATGATATGTTCCTCTTGCTAATTTATCCATTACTATATTTAAAAATATATTTTAATTGTTGTATTCTTTATGTCTCCCTAGTTTGCTTCTATCAAACAAAAATTTTGATACAATTTTGAATTTCAAATTTTCCAACTGCATGTCTCTTTAATTTTTTGAATGAAAGACTAGATATCGATGTAATTTCTAACTTTTCAAATTCTAAGTTGAATCCATTTTGTCTTCCCAATGTTTGAATGATAATGTCTATATAATCTTAAACTTTTATTCCTTAAGGTAAATACCTTATTTTTCCCTAGAACAAATGATAATTTTGACAAAGGTTTTAATTATTCAAATCTCTACGTTGAATTCATTTTATCTTCTAAATTTCAAAAATATGATTTCTAAATTTCATAAACTATGTTGGTGTTGAATTCCTTATGACTCCTTGACTAGAAATTTAGAAAACAAAGGTATTTTTAAATTTAATATTCTTTTTTTTATGTAGAAATTCTTATTCCTCCAAGTTAAACTATTTGTAAATATTTCTATGCAATCATGAATTTCAAAATTGAATGGAATAATTTAAAAACTTTTCAAATTAAACACTTCTATTTTAAAAAACCTTCCAAATCATTCAAAAAATCTTCTAAGTTTATAATTCATTAATTCATTACCTTATTTCTCCATTCATTCAATTAATCTCAAGTATAATAGATTAATTAACCTTAACCTCAATAATATTATTTCTTATAACTCCTTAATCTTTGCAAAAGATTAAATCAATTCAAATATTTTATACCTCCTTGTACATGGTGCACTAAATTTGAATATTTGAATCTTTGAATATTTGACCTCCTTCTACGTATTCACTAGCCTCTATGTACTTCAATACTGGGGCTTTAAGTCGTTGATCTCCTTTTGCATATTTGTTGGCCTCTTTGTCCTCCAATTTTCTTTTCTTTATGACACGCTCAGCGTTTTTTAAGAATTTTGAATCCTCATTCACAAAAATTGGCTCTCATGCATTAATGGGACACAAATATTTTGATTCCCCTTAGTGATGATTGGCACTCTTGTTTGAGAAGTGATAATCATCACTCAAACTATTGGTATGCACAAAAGATGTTACGTCTTCCTTTGGCACTCCTTGCAAATGACTCTTCTTCATCAACACTTCCTCAATGGCATATGGCTTAGTAACATCTCTTCTTTCTCAATGTCTGCTCTTCAATGCTTCTCTTATTCTCCTCAATGCTCAATTTCCTTAGTAATGCTCGACTTTCTCCTTAACACTTCATCTTTCCCCTCAATGTTCTCCTTCCTCAATGACACTCTCTTTGTATTCTTCTTCACTGAACTGCTATTGTATACTTAGATGTTCAGCCTTGCTTCACGTTCAATCTACGTTCATTCATATTCCAAGTTTTGTGTAATATGTTGATTGTTGATATTTTGTAGCTTGATGTCCCTTTATACAATGTATCAATTGTTGATGTTCAATCGACTATTGATGTTTTGATGATATGGATGTTACATTTGACAAGTGGCTTCTCTTTGTTTTCCAATGGCTCCTCCTTGAGTTTTAGTGGCTCTTCCAACCTTGGTGGTGCTCTTCACTTCTTCCAATGTTTTTTTATCGTAGAAAGAATGTTCCTCCTTTGTTTTATGCATGGTGGCTTCTTTTGTGGTGCTTGATCTACCTCCTTGGCTTTGGTGGTTCCACCTCTCAATGATGGTTCAATTTCTCCCATATTGATGACATCTTTTTATTTTTTAATCCTTGTAATTTATTGTGCTCCTTAGTATATTTAGACACTTTGAATCTTGATCTATTTTGATCCCTTATTTAGTTTATTTTTTCTTCAATAATATTGCACTTTGTAAACTTGTAAAAACAACATTCTTTAGTAGTATTCTCTCCTCCTTATTTATTCTTTTCAAGCAAAATTTAACTTCACTCTTTGCTATTTTATTTTATAGATTCTAATATGAAAGTGCTACCTCCTTCCTTGGCTTGAAGACTCTTAATTTTAAACTATCTTTTACTGAATTCAATAGTTCTAATATGGTGCTCTTAAAAACTTAAAGTAGATTGGTTTTAATGCTTAAACAATAACCTTTATAGCACCAATGTTACACACCTTTTGGCCTCCTTTTGTAGCTAATATCCTTGGTGATTTGATGTCACCATTTTTCTATATCGAATTTGTAAATTTTGTAGCTTTAATTGTTGTCCTAAATATCATCTTGCTTGCTATCCAAATATTTGTATAATTTGTAGCAATTATCCTCCTTCAAATACTGCTCAAAACTTGCCTTCTTTTATTTTCAAATTCTTTAAGTTTTGTGGCTCCAAATGCTGCTTTGCACTATCCAAAATTTCTACAGTTTGTAGCTTTAATTGTTTCCACATATTTCTTCACCTTGCTATCTAAAGCTCTCTCAAAACTATCCTGAAATTCTTTAAATTGTATCTCTATTTTATCCTTCTAATGTTACCCAATTTTGTAGTGTTATATCCTTCAATTTGTTGCTCTCAAAATCTATTTTTTTTCTTCTTATATTTTTGTCCAATAATCTCCACTAATTCCTCCAATTTGATGCCTTATTTTTTTGTCAAGCCTTCCTTCGATTGGCTATTCAAGGGTACTTAAAAATATACCAAAAACTTCTTCAATTTGTAGCTCTATGTCACCTCCAATTTTATGTCTTGTGACACTTCAACTTCTATCACAAAAATCAACAATATTCTCCAATCAGCCTTAAAATCCTTAATGGTTGTCTTCAAATTCTTCAAATTGATGGCCTCTTTAATCCTCTTTCTCCTCCTTAGATCTTGCTTCAAATGTGACCTCTTTGGCTGGTCTTTTCCTCAAGAATCTAAATGTCTTGAGGTCTTCAAAAATACTTTCTAAAATCTGGAAAACTTCTTGCCAAATCCTTCTTTCTTTTGGGCTTACTGTTGGATGATGATAATTATCCCAAATTCTTTTCAGGAGCTTCTCCTTCTTGTAATATTCTACCTCGAGCTTTCTTCAATTCTCCTCCAATGGCCACTTCAATTTCTCAACAGGGCTTCTCTATTCTCCTTCTTTGCTTCTCCTTCAAAAATTCAATGGACCCTTTCTCTTGGGTCTTCAAATTCTACAACTCTTCAATTGGATATTTTCTTATTCCTCCTCTATATTCTTTCTCAAATTTGCAATGGGGACCTCTTCTCTTGGATCACCTCCTTATCAATCTTCAATGGGGATTCTTTGACCTCTTTCTCTCTTCTTTCTTCAATCTGCTATGGGGACCTCTATCTTGGATCTCCTTAATCTTCAATCTACAGTATTCAATATTTAATGGGGACCTCTTTCTTGGGTCTCCTTAATATTCAATTTGTAGTCTTCAATATTCAATGGGGACCTTTTTCCTTGGGTCTCCTCAATATTCAATATTCAATCTCCAATGGGGTCTCTTTCTTGGACCTCCTTCTTCTTTGATGTCTAATCTTTTGCTACAACTCAATACTAATCCCTTCACGAGGAAATCACATAGATTTTTAGGCAATCAAAGATGAAATTATTCTCTATCTATTGTAGGAAGCTTCTCAACTTTTGAGAACTAATTTTCTGCAATAAAACCATAGACAGTAGCAACTAAATATATCCAAATTTCTATAATTTTTAAATCAATAAACTTTACTAGTTATTCTCAAAAAAATGGTGGAAAGAAATATATGTTGAGTCCTAGTCTTCACAAGTTTTCCTTCAACCCTACGGAAAGACTCTAGCCAAATAGCAATCTGGAATCTTCTTCTATCTATCAAACTTTTCAATAGGAACTCCTTCTTGGGTACCTTAATATTATTAATGTTAAGATCTATCTTCAAGACCTGTAAATTTCCTTCTATTCTGAATTTGCTATTGGAATATGTAAATCTCCAATCTTCATTGGTTTTTCTTCAACACAATGGAAAATACTATCTTCCTTGGTTTTCCTTTTCTAGAGGTAATTTCTTCAACTTCACCGGTTTCTCCTTAACCAATGGAAATCCCCTTTGCAACTTTATAAAAACTTGTGTAAGACAAAATCCTCTCATGGAATGTAAGGGGGTTGAATAGCATCCCCAGATAAAAATTTGTTTATGGTTTTGTTTGTGTGCATTCTCCAGATGTGGTGTTTATTCAGGAGACTAAATTGGCTTTTGATACTATGTTAAATATTTCTCCCAAGTTGTGGATAATGGGGCAATGCCAGTGTATTGGTGCATGTGGATATGCTGGTGGCATCGCTTGTTTATGGGATCCGGTTAAGATATCCCCTCTTACTTGGATTTCTAGAAAATGGTCTATTTCAGTGGTCGTGCATGATAATGAATCTAGTGAAATCATCCTACTTACAAATGTGTATGCTCTTGTTGATTACAATGGTAAAGTTAATTTGTGGAAACACATTTGCTTTGTGAGAAGTTTGGTTCCCCTGTACCCATGGATTTTGGCTGGAGACTTCAACTCTATCACTTTTCTAGAGGATAAACGTGGTGGGGTGGACCATCTCGAGCCTTTTTCTTTTGTATTCAGTGCTCATATCCAGGCTCTAAACTTGGTTGAAATCGAGCTAGATAATGGGATCTTTACTTGGCACAATAGAAGGTGTGGGGAAGCTTCCATCTCAGAGAGATTGGATAGGTTTTTGATATCCAGTTATTGGATGGGTAATAACAGAGGTGCTAGTTCTATGATTCTGGAGGGTAGGGGATCTGATCATTGGCCTATCAAACTCTCTACTTTGGAGTTAGGGCTAAAAAATAATCCCTCCTTTAAGTTTCAACTTATGTGGCTTCATGATCCTAAGCTTCATGATTTCATGTGAGGCTGGTGGACCACTGGCAAACCTCCTCATGGCACCGCTATGTATTCCTTTATGAAGCGAATACAATTTGTAAAACATAAATTGAAGAGATGGAATAGACTGAATTTTGGAAACCTTTCCTTGGCTAAGTTGGCAGCTCTTAGGAGGATGGAAGAAGCTTCAAGGAAGATTAGAGATTAGGGATTCATGAAGGAGCTTCTTGTTGAGGAATATGAGGCTGCGAAAGACCTTGCTAAATGGGAACTAAGGGAAGAAATTTTTTGGAAACAAAAATCTTGAGTAGATTGGCTTCAGGAAGGGGATAGGAACACAACCTTCTTTTATAACTCAGTTAAGGCTCACCATAGTGGTAACCTGATTACCTCTCTTGCGAATTCTTATTGTGCCCTGCTCTCTTCTTTCAGGGATATTTCAAAAGAGACTAAGAGGTATTTTTCCTCTCTCTTCAAGGAGGACTCCCTATCATATGATGAGAATGAAAAGCTTATTCTAAACTGTATTCTAGTGATTGTTTTTAGAGATATGAATGATAACTTGATGGGTCCAATTTCCCTTGAGGATTTGGAAAATGTTGTATTCAAGATGAAAAAAGGAAAAGCCCCAGGCCCAGATGGATTCTTGATTGAGTTTTATCAATATTTTTGGGATTTAATCAAATTTGATCTTTTGGAGGTGGTCCATGAGTCCCAAAAGAACAAACATATGCTAAGGGTCCTAAATGCTACCTTTGTGGTGCTTATACCCAAAAAAGAGGGAGCAAATTCCTTGGATATGTTCAGGCCTATTGCTCTTTGCAATGTTATGTATAAGATCATCACAAAAATTATTGCTGAGAGGTTGAAGATATGGTTGAGCAAAATCATCTCTGAGGAGCAAGGAGGGTTTGTTGTTGGCCGATAAATCTTGGATGGGGTTGTTATTGCTATAGAAGCTATTCACTCGATGGAAACTTCTAAGGAGAAAACTATGTTCATTAAGTTGGACATGGCCAAAGCCTATGATCGGGTCAGATGGTCCTTTCTTCAGAAAGTTCTTGCTGCTTTTGGATTTGAGGAGGAATGGATTAGATGGGCGAGGAGCTATGTTTCTTCTTCCTCATTCTCTGTTCTTGTTAATAATGAGCCATCAGAGCTATTTGAGGTCTCAAGGGGATTTAGGCAAGGAGATCCTTTATCTCCTTATTTAGTTATCATTATGGCGAAAGGGTTGGGAAGATTTCTTAAGTCTCAAGTCATGTAGGGTCTCATTCAGGGGTGGAAGTGGGATAGTAGTTTGCCACCTCTTTCCCACCTTTAATTTATTGATGATACTGCTTTGTTGGGAGTTGCCACTATCAGGGAAGCTGGCAATATTAGACAGACTCTTGATATATATCTTGGTGCTTCTAGACAGTTGATTAATAAGGACAAGTCTTCTATTTTCTTCTTCAATACCCCTCCTCTTATTCAAGCCAGGATTGCTCTCATTCTAAGATTCTAGGTTGGGACTCCCCCCTTCATTTATCTTGGTATTCCAATTTCATCTCACCCTCTACCTAGATCTTCTTGGCAGTCTATGCTTGATAATTTTAGAAGGAAGGTGAATCACTGGACTTTCATATGGCTATCCACTACAGGTAGAGTGTTGCTTTTAAAATCTGTTGTTCAAGCTTTACCCATTTATAGATGTTTTGTACAAAGAGCTCCCTCTCATTTCATCAAGGACATGGATGCTTTGTCAAGACAATTTTTATGGTCTGGAAAACTTGATCAATCTAAATGGAGTTTGGTTAGGTGGGATTCTATATGTAGGCCAGTGCAAGAGGGAGGCCTTGGGTTGTGATAGATAGATCTTTTTGGGCAGGCTTTGGCTGCAAAACTTTATTGGAGGTGGTGTACCTCTCAAGATCAAATTTGGGCTAAAATATTATCTTGTAAATACTTGAGAGGTATTTCTGATGTTGAAATCCCTAGAGTCAGCTTGGTTGAGAAAGGTTCGATTATCTGGGACACTCTAAAAAGAGGAGCTAATTTAATCAAGCAGGGTTTGTTCTGGATTTGCAATTAGGGATCAAATGCTCTTTTTTGGGAGGATTCTTGGGATGGCCACCCTCCTATCTTGAATAAATATCCTAGGTTATGTTCCCTAAGCATTTTTTCTTATAAGTAGGTTGGTCTCATGTGGATGACTTTAAAAAAATCCAGTATTTTAGAAATATGGATATGTACATGTGGAAAGATCCGCAAGAATGGCCCCAAGGGGACTGGCCAAGGATAGAGAGGTGCTTGCTCTTATTATTACGGGAGGCCTTGTTCTTCATTGAGGGATAAATATATTCTAGATTGGAACCCTGATCCTAAGGGAACCTACTCGGTAGCCTATGGTTATCAGGTTCTTGATAAGCAAAAGTATGGGAGTCTTCCTGTCACTTGGTGTAAAAAGGTGTGGAACAAATTTTCCTGGACAAAATGTAACTTCTTTCTCTGGTTGGTAGCTCGTAATAAATGCCTCACTTGGGATAATGTGAGGAAGAGGGGATTTCGGGGTCCCTCTTTTTGTGTCCTTTGTAGTAAGAATGAGGATGACTCTTCTCATTTATTTTTCCAATGCTCCTTTGCCTAAGACATTTGACATAGTTGGTGGAGTGCCTGGAACCATCCATGTTTTCATGTGTTGTCCCTAGTGGAGTTTTGGAGTAGTCTAGGAAGACCTCCGACCAAGGCCCCCTTCCTTCGGGTGGCTTGGAATTTGGGCCCTTATTGCATCATCTGGAAAATTTGTCTCGAATAGAACCGATGCATATTTTAGGGTAGTTATTTGGCTATTCAACAGATCTGGTAAAGGATCCTGTATATGGTTCAGGAAACCATCCATAGAAAATGTGATGTGGACCCTCTTTTGGATTCTAGGGAGGATAAGGTACAACAAGCCCTTGGTCTCTTTTAGGATGGTGTGAACTCTTCTAGCCCTAGTAGGGTTCCTCATCTTAGCAAGAAGGTTAGGAGAGATGGTAGGTGGAGGCCACCCCCTAGAGGAGTTTTAAAAATTAATACTGATGGATCGTCCAGGGGTAATCCTAGAAATGTTGGCATTGGCGGTGTTGGGAGAGATTCTACTGGTGGTGTCAGTTTTTTCTTTTCCATTTATAAATGTTTTCACTCCAACAATTTTATGGAAGCTCTTGCAATTCTTGAGGCCTTGTGGAGGGGGTTTTCTCTTAGCTGGCATAGGATTATCTGCGAGTCTGACTCTCAAATTGTGGTTAATATTTTAAACAATAAAAGGGTGGAGGAATTTAATTTGCAGTTGGCCTCTATAGCCATTCAGATTCTCATAATGAGTGAAGAGTTAGAATTTATATCCTTTGTGCACATTCCAAGGGAATGGAATGTGGTTGCTGATTACCTATCCAAAATGGCTTCTGAGTTGCTGGATCCTTGGAGTATCAATAATTGGGAGAGTCTCCCATCTGGGGACTCTCAACGCCTATGGGAGTTGATCCACAAGGATGTATAGACTTAATGTGGTTTATTCTTGTCTTTTTTGGGTGTCATTCTAGTCTAGTGGTTTTAGCCTATTTGGTTGTTTATTTGAGTCCTGGTTGGAAGCTCAGTTGTACTCTGTAATCCATACTTTTTATCAATAAATTTTTACCCCTTTATTTAAACCATTAGCTTTTGATGTTAAATACTTAAGTTAAAATAACCTCAAGATGTAAAATAAAGCTACAATATGAAATATAAGTTAATGTTAATATTCTAAACATATACACAGTGCAATGAGGAGGCCAAAGATATTCTCTTGCAATCCATTCCTAGAATAATAAATGAGGATATAAACCTTAAGCTTCTAGCTCCCTTTTCTGATGAGGAAATTAAGGAAGCCTTGTTTATCATGGAGTGAGACAAAGCCCGAAGACCCGATGGCTTTCCCTTCATTTCTATCAAGCTTTTTGGGACATCGTAAGTGAGGATGTAATTTCTACTATCAGAGAATTCTAAGCAAGCAATCATATCCCAAAAGGTCTCAAGTATACTTTTATTTCTCTAATTCCTAAGAAGCAAACCCCTGAATCTATGGCTGACTTCAGGCCAATCGATCTATGCAATGTTTCTTACAAGATTCTAACTAAAGCCATTGCAAATAGAATGAGAGATGTTCTACCCCGCATCATAGATTCATGTCAGGGAAGCTCTGTCCAGGGTAGGTCAATCTTGGATGGAGTTATCACAGTTCATGAAGCTCTGCACTCTGCTCATAAGACTAACAGGTTTGTTTTTGCCCTCAAGCTTGATATGAATAAAGCATTTGATAGGCTAAATTGGGACTTTCTGATTGTTGTCCTCCTTAAGTTTGGTTTTCACCACCATGGGTTAATTTGATCAAAGAATGCATTTCTAAAGCATGGTTCTCAATTCTGGTTAATAGAACAACTGTTGTTTACTTTCAAAGTTGCAAACGAATTCAGTAGGGGGGCCCTATCAGCCCCATGTTATTTATCATTGTGGCAGAAGCTTTATGCAGAACCATCAAAAATACTTGCAGTTCAAGGTTAATATTAGGAATCAATGTAACATCTCTCACTAGGGTTGTTTCTCACCAACAATTTGTCGATGATACCCTTCTATTGACTAAGGCATCGGTGGTTGAGGCAAAAAGAATTAAATACATCCTACAACTCTATGAGGATGTTGTTGGTCAAAAATTTAATTTCAGTAAAAGAAAATTATATTTCTTGAACACCCTCATTCAGAGGCAAGGAAGGATTGCAAAAATTTTAGGGTGTGATATAGCAAACCTCCCCACTTCATATCTTGGTCTCCCTCTTTTCATTGGTTCTCCGAGAGAGTCAATTTGGGATAGGTTTATTGAAAGAATTCAAAAAAAACTTGCTGGATGGAAAGGTCATCTTCCATCTCAAGCAAGAAAGTTGACCCTCACTAAGGCCTCTCTTTAGAGCATTCCAGTCTATTTCCTCTCCATTTTCAAAGCCCCTGTGAAGGTTTTCCAAAAAATTGAGAAACTCCAAAAGGAATTTTTATGGACTAGATCAAAGGAGAAAAAAAGGATACACCTTGTAGAATGGACCAAAATGTGCAGACCCAGGGAAAATGGGGGCTTAGGTCTAAGGAGAATTGCTCATATGAATTTAGCTTTACTAGCTAAGCAGACGTGGCACCCCATTTCTGGTGAAGAAAATGAATGGACAACTATCATAAAACGAAAGTATCTTCACAATATGAAATTTCTAAGTGACTCAGTTCCAATCAGAGGTTCTGCTTTTTGGAAAGCAATTCTCAATTGTAAGGAAATCATCAAAAAAGGTTTAAGATGGGTTTTAGGCAATGGTGAGAGGATAAATTGTTGGAATGAAATGTGGGCTAAGGATGAACCACGGACGCAATATCCTAACTTGGCCTAAATCAGAGCTATCATGGAAGAACTCATTGGAAGAAAATTCTTCGATTATATGGTTGAGGATAGAGACAGAATGAAGTGGAAATAGATAAAGATTCAGTGATTTCAAGCGAAATAAAATGATCTTTGTAACATTCTCGAGAAATAGTTTATCCCCATGAGACCCAAGGAAGATCAAGTGACCTGGGCTCCTACGAAAAATGGGCAGTTCACTGTTAAATTAGCTTACAAGCTTCTACTTGATGACGAGGATTTTATCCTCCAAAAGGACTTAGTTTGGATAAAAAATTTAATTCCAAAAATTGTAGTCTTTTCATGGCTAGTTATCCAAGGAAGAATTCTAACCATTGATAATATGATGTGTAAAGGTATTTGTATCACTAATCATTGTTATCTGTGTAGGGCTAATTGGGAGACCATTTATCACATTTTCCTTGAGTGCCATTTTTCCTTGACTATCCTAAGTGAGGTTTTTTAGGCCTTCAATATTTCTTGGGTTAAACTAGCCATCGTACTTGATTTGTTTGTCTAGTGGCCTTGCCCCTTTTCAAGCCAAATACTTAGATACATGTGGAAAATTTATCTCAATCACTATCTTTGGCAGGTGTGGTTAGAAAGGAACCATAGTCTTTAATGAGTCTATCCATGATCATCAAACTATCATTGCCAGGATCCTATCCTTTGTCAACGAGAATGTGAACCTTTTCCCTTTTGATAGCCATAAACCTCATCTGTAGGAGACCATGATTGCTCAATATTTAAGCTTAACCTTGTTAAATGAGTCTATGTCTAAGGTAGTCAACCCCAGAGCCAATGTTAAGTGGTTCCCATCTCCTACAGGTTAGTTTAAGTTTAATTTTGATGGAGCGGCTAAGGACAATCCTGGCAAAGCAGGCATTGGTGGTATTGTGCGAGATCATAATGGAAATATGATGCTTGTGTTTTCTAAATATTTGGGAACAAGGACGAACAACAAAGCTGAAGCTAGAGCTATGTGGAGAGGCCTTCAAATGACTCAAGACTTAGAAGGCAATTTGATCATAGAAGAAGACTCTATGCATGTTATAAATCTCCTCAATAATTGGAAAACACCTCCTTAGAGGATTAAAACAATTTTTGAAGAGGCTAAGATCCTTTTCCAGGGAAGACAGGACAGAAAAGCCCAACATGTCTTTCGAGAAGCTAACAAAGTTGTTGATAAGCTGGCCAATTTGGGTGTCGATGGTGACGGACTTTTCAAATGGGAATACGGTGTCCTGAGAGAAGTAGAGGAGCTTATTCAATAAGAATGCCTGGAATGATAGTCGAATTTACCAACAGAGAAGGCACTGTAAGTTCGAAGGCTGAGTATTCCCATTTCTTTTTTGAAATGAAATCACAATAAAAATTATCCGAGCTGTCAGTCTTGGCAGATGCTGCTTGGAAATACTACAAAGACTAATGGGGATAGTCACATGTCAGATAACATGGCTCCTAGTCATCTTAGTAATTTGAGGTTGGTTGATAATCACAAGGCAAGAAAGAAATGGTAATATAAGACTTCGAACCAAAGCCACGTGGACCACTAGATAGCCATCGCCATAAATCTAGCCAACAGGTTCACTTCTCCAAGGCTGATTGGCCAAGACGAGATGTGGTACCAAAGCATGTCATATATGAAAGAAAGCAATTACCAAAGAATTATTAAGAGTAACTATCAATACAGAGCTTGTGGGAGTTTTTTTTAGTACTCTGCTATGTGTGTCTGGAACTTTTTGTTTCTCCACTTTTTCAAGGAAGGGATCCGTGTCTGTTTCTATTTTTGTAATTATGATGCAGATGTGTTTTCTCGGGGTATACCCAAAATTTTGTATGGGAAGTTTCTTTTTGATAACAGGCTATGTGCCTTACCGAATGTAATGGCTTTGGCGACATGTAGATTTTACATATATAGGATCCTTAGTAAGGACATGTTCATCAATAGCCCTAGGATGATTTTTGTAAAATGTTTTGGGTCAACTTGTAAAACCCGGTATTAATGCTATATTATCTTATCTACCAAAAAAATAATATTCTAAACATATAAAACTCATAAATATTATATGAAACAAGTCATAAAACTATCATTAACAAATGCTCATGAAAATAGTATCTTGATAGAATAAAGATCTCCAATACACCATACTTTTACACACTCTCACTCTCTACCTCATTTCATATTGTGTCTCTCACATACACACATATATAATGGAATGTGACTCTTCATATGGAGTACTCTTGGCCTTTACTCTTCTTGAGACTCTTCACTTTCCTACTCTATGGACTCATATGCACATTTACATTATTGAATACTTTGCACATTTTAATAATACATGTGCATTTATTACAATGCATAAAGTAAATACTCACACTCTAATCTAGGATATTCTCCTAATCTAAAGATGTATCCAATATGGTACATTAGCATGTACCAAATAATGTAATATATTCCAACACCTCCCATAGATTATTCTTTTGAATAAAATTTGAGAATTTCCTCATACTTTGGGTTAATTTTCTAATTCCCCCAAAATTTTCATCCAGCTTGGTTATGGCATTAAAATCTCCTATGATCATGAATCGGGTTTTTTGGTATTTACATCTCATAAAGGATTCAATCCCATTCTAAAATTCTAATCTACCTGACTAAGTTGTAGGTACATAATATCTGCAAAGTAGAAAGTGACTAAAGAGGCTATCCAATGCCTAGTTTTATGAATGGTTACAGATGAGGTTCTAGAAGGATTCCAACAAGTTAGAATTACCCTTATCACTCCTTCATAATGCATAGCATCCCATTCACATATTTCCCATACAACTTTCATAAATTTTTAAACTTCTTTTTTTTGTCATTTTAGTTTCATGGATACAAAGAATAGCAGGCTTATTACTTAAACATAGGTCCTTTATACACCTACGCTTTGAGGGGTTATTAGCACCCCTTATATTCCATGAGATGATAATCATGTCTTATTAGCAGTGGTTATGCATAAGGGGTCAGCCCCAAAATCTATTTATAAAATCAAGGTGAATTGTATTGGAATCCTAGCAAATTATGTAGAAGTATACATGGCAAATTGCATTCATTTATCTCCAAAAAAATTCAAACTATGGTGAATTGCATTAATTTATCTCCAAAAAATTTCAAACCATGGTGAATTTTCTGTGTTGGGGGCTATGAATATTAGTTTACAAAATCTAAAAATGTACGGCAAACTTAAAATCTTTAGGCCAACATGAAAGACTTTTAGCCTTTATGTTTTATGATGATCGATTTGAGACATGTATGATGATCGACTGCAAGCATGATGATCGACTATAGACATGATGACTAATGGCATGCATGATGGTCGGTTGTAGGCATGACGATCTATTACAGGTATGTTGATTGGTTGTAAGTATAACTATCAGTTGCAGGAATTTCGATCAGTTGTAGGCATGATGATCGACTGTAGGCATGACGATCGACTGCAAGAATGTCAATTGGTTGTAGGCATGATGATCGACTACAAGCATGATGATCGATTACAGATATGATGATCGACTACAGATATGATGATCGGTGGCATGCATGATGATAGGTTGTCGGTATAACGATTGATTGTAGGTATGTCGATGGGTGCAGCTATGATGATTGGTTGTAGGAATACTGATCAGTTGCATGCATGATTATTGGTTGCAAGCATGACGATCGGTTGTAGGAATATCGATCGGTTGTAGGCATGACGATTGGCTATAGGTATGACAATCGATTGCAAGCATGATGATCGGTTGTAGGCATGTTGATCGATTGCATATATGATGATCGGTTGCACAAATGTCGATTGGGTGCAGATACGATGATTGGCTATAGATATGATGATCTATTGTAGGAATTTCGATCAGATACAGGCATGATGATCGAATGCAGGAATGTCGATCAGGTGTAGGCATGATGATCGATTATAGGAATGTTGATCGATTGCAAGTATATTGATGGGCTACAACAATGTCGAGTACCCAATCGGTAGCATATCATGTGTTAGCCATCCATGAAATGATTGCATGCAAAGGCCACGTGTCACCCATCCACGAGTTGATTGCATGCAAAAAATTCTATATAAAGGGATAAACAATCATTTTTTTGTATTTTCTATCATAGTTTTAACTATTTTTCTTCCATTTTAATGCATTATTAACCATTTTCCTTCTATTTTAACGTATTCTTAACCCCCTTCCTCTAGTTTTATATTAGTTTTTAACATTTTACCTTAATTATTAAGCAATTTTTAACCCTTTCCTCTTGTTTGAACCCTTTTTCATAAAGTGTCGCATACCATCCATTGTATCTTTTGATCCATACTCGTACACAATGAAATAACCCTATGGCATCCCATGTAACCCCTGGAATGTTTAAAATTAATTTTAAAAATCTGGTTTACCCCTTGATTTTTGAAATTTTATCAAAACCAGGTTACGACATGTCATGGGTCACAGACTTTGGTCTTCGGGGTCTAGTTTCAATACCGCAGTTCAACATGGACACAAAACTACAGGAAAATATCATTGTAGGTTATAATATTGATTCGAGCAAGGTAAATATTACCATCGACAACAAAAACATCATTATTTCTTTCATAGCCTTTGATGTCGCTAGACTGACAGCATTGCCCCATGCTGGTTGTGAGCCTATCACTTCCAAATACCAATTAACTGATGAAGACAAACTCTACTTGGAGACCAACTTCAATGTGCAGTTAGAATATTTTCAAGGTATAACTATTTTTTTATTTAATTAAATTTAAATTCTAGTCACTAGTGTATAATTATTGATTTTGTTTTTTTTACAGTTATGTCCACCAATTCCATAAAGGGTTTGACTGTACCAACTATTGAAAAAAAATTCTTCGGACATGTTGCGAATTCTTCCTTACCATACTCGTTCTGCAAGGAAGACCGACAAAAATTCTGATGTGGGTCTTAGAATATTTGGTCCATTGTGTGGCACACCAACAATTCGACTGGTCCAGCTATGTCTCACATCGGATCAAAATAGAAATCCAGAATGTGATAACCCATTCTTCACCCTCGCTGATAGTTAGCATATGCAACTATATTATTGTTTTTTTTATGAATTTTTTTATCATTTGCAGAACACTCAAGTACCAACATCTTGGCACTCAACCCTAGCCAATGCAGCCATGACAGAACAACAAGTTCAGGTAATTTTTTGTTAATATTTAAGTAATTTTTTTTATTTTTCATATGTTTGTCTTTTTATAATTTTGACATTTTATACCAAATATAGAAAAAGGGCATCCTCTTCCTCTTCAAAGTGGGATGTGTAGGAATTTAATATTATTTGTGTGATCGGAAAGGAAGTTGACGGAAAGGAGGTGGACGAAAGGCGGTGAGAGAGAGAGTTTTCTTTTAAATTTTCTTTCCTCCCCTATTTTCTCTCCCTATTTCTAGATTAGCTATTTCTAGCTTTTCTCTAAGCTATTTAAGCATGTAAATTCATTTTATTAATTTTGTTGAACTTTCTCTATGTTCATTTTGGTATTAGAGCGGGCATTAGGGTTAGGGTATTAAGAATCCGACAGGTTCACGGATCTAGGGCGACCTGCAATCACGCATCCCAAGGAACGGCCCATAGAGAATTCGAAGCCCCAGGTATGCATCCCGAGGAGCGGCCCTTAGAGGATCTACACAACTAATGTGGTAGCACTATGATTGAATCTTGAGGACACATGGCACCGAGGTTGCACGTAGATCGAGGACCTGATGTGGCTGACATACAAGGATCAAGGAGGACATGTGGCTAAACAGCAGAGATGACCTAATTGGCGGTACACTTCTAGAGGAAGCTGACATGGCTAATAGTAGAGTTGCCCTGACAGACATGTGGCAACGAGCCACTAGACTAGAGGTGGACACATGGCAAATAAAGACGAGGACAAGTAGCGAGCTGATGCAGTAAGGACACGTAGATTGAGGTAAGCAGGGTGACATGGCAAAGCGACATGGTAGGGTGATGTGGTAAGGCGACGTGGTAGGTTTGATTGGTCGAAGTCTATGGCAAAAGGTAGGTGTTTGACTGCCCAAAGGCAATCGATATGTTTTGTGTGCATTGAAGCCTTTAAACGTCAATTTGATCCTCTTTCTGGAAAATGTGGGATAAACATCCTGAGATTTTTTTTTTCTTACTTACGTTGAGGAAGGCCAAAATAAAAAGGATGCCTTCCTCTTCCCTTCACATTGGGCACTATAACCCAACTGGCTCTAGGAGCCAGCCTAGAGGTCTTTGCCCCCGCCCGATCACAGGTTCGAGTCTCCGCGACATAAAAAAAAGATAAGTTTTAATTTTTTTATTGAAAAAAATTTGGATTTAGTTTAAGGGGGAGTGTCTTCCCCTTTTCTCATGGCAAGTGAGCTACCACAATGGCAGAAGGTCAGGCGGTAAGGTCGAGGGCCATAAGGTCTAGGGTTCGAAACCCTCCGACCCACAAAAAAATGGTTAAATTTTTTTTTTTAGTTTTTTTTTATTTTGCAAAATTTAAAATTAATTTTATGAAATTAGTTAATAATTTTATATTAATTTTAATTAAAATTCATTTTTTTTAAAAAAAATTAAATTTTTTTTAATTGATATTAAATTTTAATATTAATTAAAACTATTGATAAAATTTTATTTTTTATTTTGCAATATTAAAAAAAAAAACATTTCTTAAGAGGAAATTTTTGTAATAGCCTAAGAGGCTTTAAGAGTGAAAAACAAAAATTATAATAGCCTAAGAGGCTTGAAGGGTGAAAATTTTCTGTAATAGCCTAAGAGGCTTTAAGGGGGGATATTTGTGCATCTACGGGGAATATTTTTTGTAATCATTCATGATAAGGTCAACCGGATGCTATCATGCCCTTTGTTCTCTTTTAGTAAGAGAAAACCCCGAATCCTTTGATGAAAAAGTTTGAACTTATGGATTGAATATTGTATTCATTCAACTACAAAATATTGTAATAGACCATCAAAGAGCACCAGATGTAGGATATGATGTTGATTCAGAAGACAATTCCTTTAGTAGAAAATTTGAGAAGTTAGAATCTATAGGAGTTGCACCACAGGAGCCAGAGAATACTCATCAAAGTAACAGTGACTCAGTTGAAATGCTGGAGCCAGAATCGTATTCACCTTAAATCATTCTTATTAGTGACGATGATGATTCAATTGTTGATAACTTTGTTAATCCAGTGATTGGAGAACCTCATCAGGAAGAACAGGATATCTACGTGAGAGTCTATCAAGTTAGATTTGATTTAAATCTATAATTATTTATTTGAAAATCATAGTGCTTTGATTGTAATTAAGAAATAAAAAGTGTGTTTTTAGTTTATTTCCAAAAGCTATGGCATCCAATAATAATCTACCCATTCTAGAATTTAATGGGTTTTATTATCAGTATTGGTCCATCAAGATGAAGACCTTACTCATAGGCAAGGGACTATGGGATATAGTCGAATAAGGCTACACAGAACCTTCAGATTGGACCACTTTAAGTGCAGCCAATAAGAAGACAAAGAAAGATGCCCAAAAGAGCAATTCCTTTGCTCTCTATCATCTCCAAGCAGCATTGGAGAAAGGCATCTTCCCAAGGATTGCCTCTTGTTTAACTACCCAAGATGCATGGAAAGCCTTGAAAGAAGGTTTCCAAGGAAGTGATCAAGTGAAACAAGTAAGGCTTCAAACCCTGAAACGAGATTTTGAGAATCTCAAAATGAATGAAGATGAGAAAGTTGGAGACTACTACGTAAGAGTCAAAACAGTTGTCAACAAGATGGAAACTCTTGGAGAAGAATTCAAACCTGAAGCGGTTGTGAAGAAAGTGTTGATAACACTTCTTCATAAATGGAACCACATTGCTATCATCATTGAAGAATCAAAAGACCTTTCCACTCTAACTTTTGATGCACTAATAGGTTCATTAATGTCTCATGAAGAGAGATTACAAGGGTCTACTTCAACAAGCTATGGAGGCGATGATAAAGCTTTCTCATCCAATGAGGGTGCAGGAAGAGGGCAAGGAAGAGGCCAAGGTAGAGGATAAATAAGAGGAAGAGATAGAAGTATCTTAGGAGGAGGAAATATAAGTAGAGGTGGCAATCAAAACAAGGGTAGCAATCAAGGCAGAGGTAGAAATCAAGGTTGAAATGGCAATCAAGGAAGAGGAGGTGACAAAACAATGATAAAGGGTTTCCTAGGAACCTCCTTCTAAAAGGAGGCCCGGTTGGCAAAGGAGGGTTTAGGTCATCGAAAAATAACCATATTTATCAGGAGAAGACAAAATAGGGGGTAGGGCAAGGTCAGAGCAAAGACAAGCAACATCTCACCAACAAACAGGAAAATCAGGTAAGCCCTAAAATTCCAAGCTCAAATAAGTTCAAAATTTTAGATGATCTAATGGTAGAAGGGGAGAGTGAGGAATTAGAGGAAGGAAACCTGCAAGGTGAAATCCCTGAAACCCTAGAATCCCCTTCAAGGGTGGGTCCTTCAAACCCCATAACCAAGAACCCCTCAAGCCCCCAGGGAGGTGTAAGGCAAAATCCTAGAGAATATAGAAAATGGGTGGAGAAGATAGAGTCTTTGAAAACAGACCTTCCCAAAATCATAGACAGAAGCTCGTCAAACCATCTAGAAGGTTCAATACAAAAATTAAGAGAATACAGGAAACATATGGAGGAGTTAGAATCAAGGATTGAGGTGGTAGAAATGAATGATTTTGAGGAATGTGTTAGTCCGGTTCTACAATAGATAGTTCATCCACATTTTAGCCCTAAGTAGACCAAGAGTACTACTAAGTCACCTATTGACTTTGGCAGTGAGAGAAAGAAGGGGAGGATGTCATATGCAGAACACAACAGAATGAGGACTGACAAGGAGATTGCCAGTGGCAAATAGAAAACACTGATACAACAAGTTATCCCAAGGCATGAAGATAAAAAATTAGGAAAACCCCCTCAAGTGAGGGGGAAGGGGAAAAACTCTAAACAATATAAATGAAGGTTCTCTCATGGAATGTGATAGGCCTCAATGGCCGACCCACTCAGAGGGTGGTAAGCTCGTTAAGAAGGCAATACAATCCAACAATTTTGATGCTTCAAGAAACAAAATTAGATGAAGCCCAGTCAAAAACAATAGCAAAAAAGATGTGGAGTCAATGGGACATGGTGTACAAACTGGCTAGAGGAACTTCAGAGGGGCTCATGGTTCTATGGGATCCTCGGGTGGTGGAAGGCAACATTATCCAAGATGATGACAGGGTGTTGAGTGTTTTTTTCCATGATATTGACAACAATAGATCGTGGATCTTCTCAAACATTTATGCTCCCAATTATGTTCAAGGGAGAGCTTCTCTGTGGGAGTACCTGGGTAAATTGGGTGATGCTTTCCATGACATCCCGTGGGTGGTGGCAAGCGACTTCAACACGCCATTATACCCCTCATACAAAAAGGGTGGAATAGGGCTCCCAACCAAAAGTATGGAAGACTTCAATGACTTCGTAAACTCGAACCAACTGATGGATGTGAGGCTAAGAGGAGCCAAGTATACTTGAAGCAACAAGCAAACAGGAAGCCAACTTATCCAGGAAAGACTTGATAGGTTTTTCTTATCAAAGGAGACAATTGCTGGGTTTGGAGACTCTACTCTGCAAACTCTTCCCAAAATTTCCTCTGATCACAATCCCATCCTCTTGGAGGTTCCAAAGTCAAACTCCTTCAAAAAACCTTTTCGATTCTAGTCAATGTGGATCAGGCACCCGGAGTTAAAATAAAATATTTCTAGATGGTGGCAGCAACCCTTTCAGGGAAGTTCAGGTTTCAAACTTGCTCAAAAGCTAAAATTAGTACAAGATAATCTTAGAACTTAGAATAAGGAGGTTTTTGGGAACCTGTTTGAGAACAAGAAACAAGTGAGAGAAAGGCTACAGGTCATTGACAACATGATACAAAATGGTATCGGTGATGAAGCTACTAGGAAGGAGGAGCAAGCCAAGCTTTCAGAATATCACAATATTTTGGCTTGTGAAGAGATATACTAGAGACAGAAATCCAGGGCTTTATGGCTAAAGGATGGTGACTTGAACTCTATGTTCTTTCATGTCTCAACCTTGAGGAACAAAAGTAATAATAAGATCATAGATTTGACCAAAGCTGATGGATCCAAAACCCATTTGATTGAGATCAAAGAGGAAGCAATTGCTTATTTTAGCTCCCTTCTCGGGGATGAATCCCAGTGTATAGAGGAATCCAAGGACATCTAGTTCATTCCTAGCTTGGTTTATGAGGCCATTAATGATAAGCTTCTTGCTCCCTTCACTGATGAAGAAATCAGAAATGCTTTGTTTAGCATGGAACCAGAGAAGGCCCCTGGCCCTGATGGGTTCCCTCCTCGGTTCTTCCAAGTTTTCTGGGAAATTGTAGGAGAGGATGTCATTTCTGCTATCAAATATTTTTAGGCATCAAAACATATCCCGAGAGGTTTCAAGTCCACCTTTATAGCCCTGATTCCTAAGGGCCCAACATCGGAGACAATGGCAGATTTTAGACCGGTTAGTTTATGTAACGTATCCTACAAGATCTTAACAAAAGCCATTGCTAACAGGATGAAAGATGTATTGCCCCTCATTATTGACCATGGTCAAGGAAGCTCAGTTCAGGGGATATCAATTGTGGATGGAGCGATCACAGTCCATGAAGCTCTGCACTCTGCTAGGCAAACCAACAAGGAGGTCTTTGCCCTAAAGCTTGATATGAATAAATATTTTGACCGCATTAACTAGGATTTTTTGATGGTTGTTCTTTTGAAGTTTGGCTTTAATCCTCAATGGTTCAGGCTAATAAAAGAGTGCATATTCGAACCTTGGTTCTTATTTTTGGTCAATGGCATGAAATCTAGGTATTTCCAGAGCCATAGGGGGCTTAGACAAGGAGATCCAATTAGCCCAATGTTGTTCATTATAGTAGCAGAGGCATTAGGCAAAACTATTAAAGCAGCATGCAATGCTGAATTAATTTCAAGGATTAAGGCCACCTCTCTCACCAACCCAGTTACTCACCAAAAAAAATTTGATGACACTTTGATGTTGACCCAGTCGTCAGTGGTTGAAGCCAGAAGGATTAAACACATTCTCCAACTCTACGAGGACGCGGCGGGACAAAAGGTGAATTTCAACAAGAGTAAGTTTTACTTCCTCAACACCCCAATTCAGAGACAAGCCAGATTAGCAAAGATTTTGGGATGTTCGATAGCGACTCTTCCTACCTCTTATTTAGGCCTTCTCCTTTTCTATGGTTCTCTAAGGGAATCTATGTGGGATAGAGTGATAGAAAGAATCCAAAAAAAAATGGCTGGTTGGAAAGGACATTTTTTATCTCAGGCCGAGAAACTTACTCTCACTAAGGCATCATTACAGAGCATTATGGTATATTTTCTATCTGTGTTTAAGGCCCCAACCAGAGTATACCAAAAAATTGAACAGCTCCAAAAGAATTTTCTCTGGTCTGGGTCAGAGGAAAAATAGAGGATCCACCTTGTGGACTGGGGCAAGGTTTGCAGGCCTAAAGAAAATGGGGGGCTAGGTCTGAGAAGAGTTTCTCACCTAAACATAGCCTTGCTAGTCAAACAAGATTGGTGTCTCATTAACAATTAGGAGAATGAGTGGACTGCCATAATTGAAAAAAAAGATCTTCAAGGTACCGAATTCCTAAATGACACGGGGCTCAATAGAGGTTCGGCATTCTGGAAAGCAATCTTAACAAGTAGAGAGGTCATAAAGAAAGGCCTAAGATGGGTTCTAGGTAACGGGTAGAAGATCAAGTTTTGGGATGACAGGTGGGCCAAGGATGAAGCTTTATCTCAGTTTCCTCACCTTGCGAGGATCAAAAGAATCACAGAGGATCTCATTGGAAGGAAAGTAGCTGATTTCATGAGACAGGACAGAGGAAGTCTTATATGGAAACAGATAAGGATTCAAGGATTTGAAGCTGAATCAAAAGAAATCCAAAGCATCCTGCATCAACAATTCATTTCTATGAGACCAGAGCAGGACCATGTAATATGGGCAGTTCTCAGTCAAATTTGCATACTTGCTAATGTTAAATACTGAGGACCCCATACTCCAGACACATCTGGTGTGGGTCAAAAACCTTATTCCTAAAGTTGCAATGTTCTCGTGGCTGGTGATCCAAGGCAGGATTCTTACTATTGACAACTTGATAAGAAAAGGTATGATAGTTGCTAACCACTTTTTTTTGTGCAGGGCCAACTGGGAGCCCACCCTCCATATTTTCCTTGAATGTCTGGTCTCTCTGAGCATCCTCAATGGGTTATTTCAAGCCTTTAGCATTTGCTGGGTCAAACCAGCCACCATCATTGACCTTTTCCACCAATGGCCAAATCCCTTTGTTAGCCTTAGGCTGAGGTTTTTATGGAATATTTGTCTCCATCATTTTCTATGGCAGGTTTGGCTAGAAAGAAACCATAGAGCATTCCATGAGTCGATCCATGATGTTACCTCAATCACCAATAATATTCTTACCTTCACCCGTGAAAACGTCAGCCTTATTCCTCATGAAGCTCGAAATCCTTCCCCCTGGGAGAGGCTGATCGCTCAATCCTTAAATATTACTCTGGGCGAGAAACCTATGTGTACCAAGGTCAATCCCAAATTAGATGTCAAGTGGAAATCGCCCCCGATTGGTTGGATCAAGTTCAACTTCGATGGGACCTCTAAAGGTAACCCTGGCAGAGCAGGGGCTGGAGGAGCAGTGAGAGACCATCAAGGCAATCTGGTGATGGCCTTTTCTGAGCACTTGGGAACCAGGACTAACAATGAGGCTGAAGCAAGAGCGTTATGGAGGGGTCTTCAGATGGCTCAGGAGATTGAAGGTAAACTAATCATTGAAGGATATTCGATGCATGTCATAAACCTTATCAGCAATGGGAAAAATCCTTCGTGGAGGATTAAAACTGTCATCAAAGAGTCTAGGATCCTCTACCAATCCAAGAATGATCGAAAGGCCCAACACATGTTTAGGGAAGCAAATAAAATAGTTGATATCTTGGCCAATATAGGGGTGGAAGCCGATGGGTTGGTCACTTGGGAACATGGGGTCCCAAGTGATGTGGAAAAAATTATTCAAAATGATCGCCAATGATGATGAAACTGTGGGGTTCAAAAATAGGGAGAGGAGTTTCATTTTTGTTTTGTCAGTATTGCTTCGATCATTCTTGTGTCGATTTGCTTTTACTATGCAATGGGGGAAGGATCCAGGTGGCTTGGTGGCCTGATGTTATGGGGTTAAGGGCAATGGCAGCTACCAAGGATCGATGTCACGATTTTGTGACATGTCGCAGTTTCACGACGTGTCACATTTTTACGGAGTGTCACGATTTCATGGTAGGAAGTAGCATAGGGGAGCGGTGTCAGTTAGAATGTCATGAAATCGGGACATGTCACATTTTCGTGATGGGGGGCAGCAACAAATTTAAGCATTGGACGAATGTCGCAATTTTGTGACATGCCTCAATTTCATGAAATGTCGCGATTTCGCGACATGGTGCATATTTGCGGTCCGAAGCAAAGAGAAAGAGCAAAAAGGAAAAAGTGTCGCAATATCGTGACATGTTGCTTTTTTGCGGCCAAAAGCAACAAAAGGGAGCAAGGAGGTAGAAGTGTCGCGATATCGTGACATGTATTTTTGTGGCCAAAAGCAACAAAAGGGAGCAAGGAGGTAGAAGTGTCGCGATATCGCGACATGTTGTATTTTCATGGCCAAAAGAGAAGAAAGAGAGCAAGAAGGAAAAAGTGTCATGATATCGTGACATGTTGCATTTTTGTGGCCAAGAGCAGCAAATGGGAGCAAAGATGCAGAAGTGTCGCGACATTGCGACAGGTTGCATTGTCACGGCCAAAAGCAACAAAAGGGAACAAGGAGGCAGAAGTGTCGCGATATCGTGACATGTATTTTCGTGGCCAAAATCAACAAAAGGGAGCAAGGAGGCAAAAATGTCACGATATCGTGACTTGTATTTTCGAGGCCAAAATAGAAGAAAGAGAGCAAGAAGGAAAAAGTGTCACGATATTGCGACATGTTGCATTTTTGTGGCCAAGAGCAGCAAAAGGGAGCAAAGACGCAGAAGTGTCATGATATCGCAACATGTTGCACTATCGTGGCCAAAAGCAACAAAAGGGAGCAAGGAGGCAGAAGTGTCGTGATTTCATGACATGTATTTTCGCGGCCAAAAGCAACAAAAGGGAGCAAGGAGGCAGAAGTGTCACGATATCACGACATGTTGTATTTTCACGGCCAAAACAGAAGAAAGAGAGCAAGAAAGAAAAAGTGTCACGATATCGCGACATGTTGCATTTTCATGGCCAAGAGCAGCAAAAGGGAGCAAAGACGCAGAAGTGTCGCGATATCGCGACATGTTGCACTATCATGGACAAAAGCAGCAAAAGGGAGCAAGGAGGCAGAAGTGTCGTGATATCGCGACATGTTGTATTTTTGCAGCCAAAAGCAACAAAAGGGAGCAAGGAGGTAGAAGTGTCGCGATATCGTGACATGTTGTATTTTTTAGGCCAAAAGAGAAGAAAAAGAGCAAGAAGGAAAAATTCTCACAATATCGCAACATGTTGGATTTTCATGGCCAAGGGAGCAAAAGGGAGCAAAGACGCATAAGTGTCATGATATCGCGACATGTTGCACTATCACGGCCAAAAGCAACAAAAGGGATCAAGGATGCAGAAGTGTCGCGATATCGCGACATGTATTTTCGTGGCCAAAAGCAACAAAAGGGAGCAAGGAGGCAGAAGTGTCGCGATATCGCGACATGTTGTATTTTCGAGGCCAAAAGAGAAGAAAGAGAGCAAGAAGGAAAAAGTGTCGCGATATCACGACATGTTGGATTTTCGTGGCCAAGGGAGCAAAAGGGAGCAAAGTCACAGAAGTGTCACGATATCACGACATGTTGCATTTTCACGGTCAAAAGCAAAGAAAAAGGGGCAAAGAGACAAAAGTGTCACGTTATCGTGACATGTTACATTTTCATGGCCAAAAGCAAAAGAATAGAACAAGGAGACAGAAGTGTCACGATTTTGTGATAGGTCTCTTTGTCGCGACATGTTGCATTTTCGTGACTATCTAGAGCAAATGAAGGAAAAGACTTAAGGACATCATGATTTCATGACATGTCGCACTTTCGCGGATGGAAGAGGCAAGAGTGCAAAATGGGAGACGAATGTCACAATTTTGCGACATGTCTCATTGTCGTGGCATGTCGCATTTTCGTGACATGCAGCGGCATAGGAGCAGATCGAAGGTAGAATGTAGCAATTTTGTGACATGTCTCTTCTTCGCGACAGGTCACATTTTCACGACTATCCAAAGTAAATGATGGAAACGACTTAAGGACGTCGTGATTTCATGACATGTCGCATTTTCGCAGTTGGAAGCAGAAAGAGTGCAAAATGAGAGACGAATGTCGTGATTTCGTGACATGTTTTAGTTTTGTGACTTGTCGCATTTTCGTGACTTATAGTAGCAAAGGAGCAGAATGAAGGTAGAATGTCGCGATTTCATGACATGTCTCATTTTTGCGACATGTCGTCGTTTCGCAACTCTCCAGAGCAAATGAAGGAGAAGATTTAAGGATGTCATGATTTCACGACAGGTTGCATTTCCACGGCTGGGGTAGCAAGAAAGCAATGTGATGGGCCATTGCATGGGTTCTAAGGTGTTTGTAAATATGGGTAAGGGGTTGTGCTCTTCCTTGGCAGGGTGGCCTCAGAAGGATACTAGTAGTGAAGGACAGACTGTCCCAATTGAGGTTTTGAACCGTAACAGCATAGTGTTGATTTGTGTAAAAGGTTTTGGGTCAACTTGGAAAACTCAAATTTAATGAAATTGTACCTTAATTACCAAAATAATAATAATAATAAGACAAAGAAAGATGCCCAAAAGATCAATTCCTTTGCTCTCTATCATCTCCAAGCAACATTGGAGAAAAGCATCTTCCCAAGGATTGCCTCTTGTTTAACTGCCCAAGATGCATGGAAAGCCTTGAAAGAAGGTTTCCAAGGAAGTGATCAGGTGAAACAAGTAAGGCTTCAAACCCTGAAACGATATTTTGAGAATCTCAAAATGAATGAAGATGAGAAAGTTGGAGACTACTACGTAAGAGTCAAAACAGTTGTCAACAAGATGGAAACTCTTGGAGAAGAAGTCAAACCTAAAGCGGTTGTGAAGAAAGTGTTGAGAACACTTCTTCATAAATGGAACCACATTGCTATCATCATTGAAGAATCAAAAGACCTTTCCACTCTAACTTTTGATGCACTAATCGGTTCATTAATGTCTCATGAAGAGAGATTACAAGGGTCTACTTCAACAAGCTATGGAGGTGATGATAAAGCTTTCTCATCCAATGAGGGTGCAGGAAGAGGGCAAGGAAGAGGCCAAGGTAGAGGATAAATAAGAGGAAGAGATAGAAGTAGCTCAAGAGGAGGAAATCTAGGTTGAAATGGCAATCAAGGAAGAGGAGGTGACAAAACAAAGAAAGCTTGTTTCAATTGTGGCAAGTCCGGTCATTTTGCTCGATACTGTTGGTCCAAGACTTCTCAAGGAGGTAGCTATTGATATGGCAACTATGGTGAAGAATAAGGAAAATCAAATTTATTTCTTTCTTATGAAAAATCAGATCAAAATTTGAATGACACTTGGATTTTAGATACTGGTTGTTCCAATCACATGAGTGGCAAAGAATAACTCTTTGCTACAATGGATTCCACCTATAAATCTTGAATCAAGTTGGGAGATGATAAAGCTTTGGAAGTTGAAGGCATTGTAGCTATGGAGGTTCCAACAAAAGAAGGCACAAAAAAGGTAAATGACATCTATTACACCCCCAAACTCCAACATAATTTTCTTAGTGTTGGATAAATGATGAAGAAAAATTATAGACTTATTTTTTATGAAGGAAAATGTGTAATTTTTTATAAGAAAAATTGTAATAGAGTCATTACACAAGTACCTATGACCAAGAATAGATTATTTCCCCTTAAGTTTGGGGAACCAAGGGGAGCTCAACTTGCTAGTATTGCTATAGCAAATCCAAGTGTGCTTTGGCACTTGAGATATGGTCACCTAAATTCTGCAAGCTTGAAATTGTTAACTTCTCAAGCTATGGTATGTGGACTTCCCAAAATTGTTGAACACAAGGAGGTCTTTGAAGGATGTGCTTTGGGAAAGCACTCAATATCCAAGTTACCAAAATGACAAGCGTGGAGAGCCAGTCATCCGCTCCAATTAGTGCATTCAGACATTTGTGGTCCAATGCAAACAAAAAGCATAGTAAATAATTCCTATTTTCTCACTTTTATAGATGATTTCTCTAGGATGTGTTGGATCTATTTCTTGAAAACAAAAGATGAAGCTTTTGATTTCTTCATATATTTCAAGAATAATGTAGAGAAACAAAGTGAGTTCATTGTAAAATGTCTAAGAACAGATCGAGGAGGAGAGTACTCTTCAAAGGCATTTCTAAAATATTGTAAAGAATGTGGGATAAAAATGCAATTCACCACTGCCTATACTCCATAATAGAATGGTGTGGCGGAAAGTAAAAACCACACAATAGTAGAAATGGAAAGATCAATGCTTCAAACTAAGTATCTCAATAACATGTATTGGGTCGATGTTGTTAGAACTAGTGTTTACATTTTAAATAGGACTCCTACTTCTTGTATAGATGGGATAACTCCTTATGAAGGATGGAATGGCAAAAAGGCAAATGTAAAACATTTTAAGGTTTTTTGTTCTCTTGCATATGCCCACATTCCTGATGATAAAAGAAAGAAACTTGACCCCAAGAGTCAAGCATGTATTTTTATTGGATATTGTGAGTCTACCAAAGCATATAGACTCTACAATCCCAAAACACATAAAATTGTACTTTTTAGGGATGTGATTTTTGATGAAGGGGGAGAATAGGGTCATCAAAAACTTTTTGTTGATGATGGATCTCATGATGAAAGTACCTCTCAAGTGCAGCAAGTGCAGCCCAAAAATAGTAAAGGAAGTCCTCCAAGCCCAAGTATGAGTACTACTTCAAGTACATCAGCAGCTACTCCAAGTCCTTATCCATAAATATTAGTAAGTTCTTCACCTATGGATATTGATTCTCCATCAAGAGGTAAAATAACACTACAACATCATCCTTATTTTCAAAATTTGGATAATAATTTCTAGAAAAGATACACTAGAAGTCAAGCTAGTGAAATGAATGCAGTTTTACAAAAACTTGAAAATCTGCATATGTATGGTGATGATGACTCCAATGATCCTAAGGGATATGTAATTAATTATGCTCCAATGACTAATGCACATCTAGATCCATCTATCTATGAGAAAGCATGCACTCATAATGTATGGCAGCAAGCCATGGAAGAGGAAATCACCTCTATAAAAAAGAATGATACTTGGGAGCTAGTGAAGCTTCCTAAAGAAAAAATGTGTTGGATGCAAATGGGTCTACAAGACCAAATTCAATGTTGATGGAAGCATTGAAAGACACAAGGCAATACTTGTAGCAAAATGCTTCACTCATAAATATGGCATTGACTATGAGGAGACCTTTGCTCCTGTTGCTAGACAAGAGACTATCAGATCAGTACTTTCTTTGATTGCCCACAAAGAATGGAAAATTTAGCACATGGATGTAAAAAGTACCTTTCTCAATGGGTACTTAGATGAAGATGTTTATGTGCAACAACCTCAAGGTTTTCAAGAACAAGGTAAGGAGAACCTTGTCTACAAACTGAAAAAAGCACTATATGGCCTCAAGCAAGCACCAAGAGCATGGTACTCTCGCATTGATGGCTACTTTAAGGAGTATGGATTCACTCAGAGAAAAAGTGAACCTACTCTCTACTACCTAATGCAAGGTAAAGACATTCTCATAGTTTTTTTATATGTGGATGATCTTATATTTATGTGTAGTAATGATAAGATGAATAAGGAGTTCAAACACTCCATGATGTAACAATTTGAGATGAAAGGTCTAGGCTTAATGCATTACTTCCTAGGCATGGAAATTCATCAAATAGATAGAGGGATCTTCATATGTCAACACAAATATGCTCAATAGATGATTAAGAAATTTGACATGGAAAAATGCAAATCTGTTGCAACTCCAACAGGTCATGGGATCCAATTGAGCAAAGATGATGGAGCACCAAAGGTTGACATGACCACTTACAGGAGCATGGTTGGGATTTTGATGTTTCTCACCAACACAAGACTTGATATTCAGTATGTTGTTTCTCTTGTTTCAAGGTTTATGGTTGATCCATCCGAGCTTCATTTTCAAGCAACTAAAATAATTCTGAGATATGTAAAGGGTACATTGGATTTTGGGATCCATTACCACAAATATAATTTTGTAAAGTTAGTTGGCTTCAATGATAGTGATTGGGGCAGCAATATAGATGATATAAAATCTACATCAAGGAACTGTTTTAGTCTTGGATCAGGACTAATTACATGGAGTTCCAAAAAGCATACTGTTGTAGCATTGTCATCTACTGAGGATGAGTATATAGGAATCACACATGCTAATACTCAAGCTCTATGCTTGAGAAAATTTCTTGAAGAGATTGGAGAACGACAAAGTGGTCCTACCAGATTTTACTGTGACAACATGAGTTTCATTAAATTGGCATATAATCCTATCCATCATAGCATATCAAAACACTTTGATATGAAGTATCACTTCATTCGAGACATGGTGGAAAACCAAGTAGTTGAGCTTAAACATTGTAGCACTTTGGACAACATGGTGGACATCTTCACCAAAGGCATTGCTAAAGCTCAATATATAAAGCTGAGAGACCGTCTTGTCAGCCCTCTCAACTTTAATGGGGAGAATGTTGGAATTTAATCTTCTTTGTGTGGTCGGCAAGGAAGTTGATGGCAAGGAGGTGGACGGAAAGTGGTGAGAGAGAGATATTTTTCTTTTAAATTTTCTTTCCTCCCCTATTTTCTCTCCCTATTTCTAGCTTAGCTATTTCTAGATTTTCTCTAAGCTATTTAAGCATGTAAATTCATTTTATTAATTTAATTGAACTTTCCCTATGTTCGGGATGTTGTTGTTAGAGGTTATAATCCAGAGGAATTAGGAGACTCTGAAATACCTGTGGATGAAACAACACCACCACTAAGGAAATGTAGAAGATCTAGTTCTCCTAATCATCAAAAACCTCCACCTATGGTTGCACGTCCATTGCCAACAGGTGTAATTACACAAGATTTTTTATCTTCGAGGAGTAAGTTTTAATGACTGTCGAAACAAAAATTTTACAATTTTTTTTTTGTTTTTAATTCATTTTTTTTAGATGTACAACATGCCCACATTCCATTTGCATCAATAGTTATGCAAGATGTTTTTGTTCTACCGATAAGTGTTATAACAAATTTTGCAACCAATTTTCATAATCTAATTTTATAACTAATTTTTATTTTCTACCTTCACAAATTTTCTACCTTCACAAATTTTATAACTAATTTTTATTTTTATGTTTTAAGTTCCCATACAAAAATTTTGTCAACAAAATCAACAAGCAATGTCGTCCCCTCCTCCACCATGCCAACTTCAAATGCGAGGTCAATGTTTCCCAGTTGGAAAACACATTCTTCCATCTAGGCCACAAAGAGAAGCAACACAACAATTTTCAAATAAAGAAGCATCAAAGACATTTTTAGGATTCGGCCATATTTCTCTTGCTAATTTTAATTTTAAGGATATACCAGAAGCTTATGGTGCTGGGTTGGATGAGGTTCCACTTGATAAATATTTATTTTTGCAAGAGAACACACCTACTATTTTTCAAGTATCAAAATTACTTAAAGATAAAATAAATGAAGGAGCAAAATGTTCAAGCAAATCTCCTCCTAGGAAAACAAACACCCGTCAAGCTCATCCTCGACCAGAGGATGAAAGATTAAATATTTTAGAAAAATATTTGGTTTCTGATAATGTTGAATCTACCATTAAATAATTACTACTTCCATATATAACCGAAATGAAAAATTGGGCGTATCGGGTCAAAGTATTGATAAAGAAAATTAATGCCTGATACAATAATTTTTCAAAAAGAGAAAAAAAAATTCTATTGTTGGAAATGAACCTAAAAATATGGAGGCTCTGCTACAGCAAGTAAAATCTGGCAGTGTGAAGGTGAACACATCTTACATAGATGAAATTTTAAAGTTTATGATGAACAGATTGGAGAACATAAATGGTGAGGCCCAAACTTATTACAATGAATGGGCAAGTGATAAGAAAAAGGTTGTTGTTGTAGCTACAAAGAATGTTGTTGAGGTTTGACTTAATCACTTTTGTGTTCAAAAATTTGTTGTTCTCTTTTTTAAAATGTAATTATATATTGATTAAGTATTTTTTATTTTTGCAGGTAAAGTATTATAATCTCAAGAAGCATGTTCAAAACCTGCAAGACTATCTCAGGATGGTAAAGGAGTTATTAAACGCTTCCATCGCAATGAAAAAAAGAGCACATAAAGTAGTTCGAAAAAACAACATTTTACAAAAAATCATTATCCTCAATGAATTGGATCCTGATGTTCTGCTAAAGGATAAGGGTAAATAAGTTCAAGGACCAACATCTAAAGATGTTGGTAAAGAAGAAAACACCCTTCTCGATGGATTGGAAAATATTGAGAAGATCCTTGTCAATTCTAGAGCAATTGATAGTACTGTTACCCAACCCGAGGGAAGAGTTGTTGGAATGCAGAATGTGGAAATCATGGAAGTAGTGGATGAGGAAAAAGGAGCTAAACATGGGAAAGATGAGGGAGGAGTCATTGCTATGGAGACTATGGAAGTCATTGAAAAGGCAAAAGGAGTGGTGGAAGGGGGAAAAGATTCTGAAGCATGAAATTGAATTTCAAATTTTGATATTTTGAAAAGATTATTTTATGACATTTCATATGTTTTCATTTGAAAACAAGATACTTGCTTTAATTATTTTACTATTACACTATTTACATTTATAATTGTGTGTTAATTTCATCTCTTGAGTATTATGGTGTTTCAAATATGCTTGAGTTTACGTAGAATATATGTATGCATAGGTTTAGATTTACATGTTATTCAAAGTTATTCATGTTGTGATATAAAAATGAGTATTGTCTTGTGTATTTTGCTATGTTGTTTTTATATTTCAATTTTCAAATGAGTTTATGAAGGATATATCTATGCATGGGTTTAAATTTTTAGTTTATTTAAAGTCATTTTTGTTGTTGTATAGAAAAGTGTTTTGTTTTTTTTATTATGCTATATTGTTTTCATATTCAATGTTAGTTTATGATGGAGATATTTATGAAGGGTATAAATTTCAATTTCCATATATTATGCTATGTTGTTTTTATATTTCAATTTTTAAATGAGTTTACAAATGATATATCTATGGATGGGTTTAAATTTTAGTTTATTCATAGTCATTCTTGTTGTAGTATAAAAATAAGTATTGTCATTTGTATATGCTATATTATTTTTATATTTCAAGCGAGTTTACGAAGGATATATCTATGCATGGGTTTCAATTTTCAGTGCATTCATAGTCATTCTAGTTGTATAAAAAAGTGTATGCTCTTTTGTATTATGCTATATTGTTTTTATATTTCAAAGTGAGTTTATTAAGGATATATCTATGCATGGGTTTCAATTTTCAGTGCATTCATAGTCATTATAGTTGTTGTATAAAAATGAATATTGTCATTTGTATTATGCTATATTGTTTTTATATTTCAAAGTGAGTTTACAATGGATATATCTATGAATGGGTTTAAATTTTCATTTTCCATATCTAGAGTAATATACAACATGCATTTTTCATACATATGTAGAGAAATTTTTACTAGTTATGTATACATACAAGGTTTACTCAATGACAAATCATAAATCATAAAATTTTGTCAACATAGAAAGTTAATAACACTCTAGAGTCATATCATACAACTAATGATACTAATGATACATACAGATATATATTTAAATTCAAAGCAAAAATCACTATATTTTGTCAACATATACAATTAGTTCAATAACATAGCATCATTACGTATACATGGTTTTCAAGTTTTCAGCTTACTTAAAGTTATAGCATAAATCATAAATTTTGAAAACATAGACAGTCCATATCATTAAAAAAAAACATGCATCATCATTGAAAATAGAATGATTATATGATTTTTTCAAATCACTAAAATTTTACAACAAATAAAATATGAAAAATCATTGATAATATGAAATTTTTCAAATCATTGACATTTATAAATGATATCAAATACGGAAAATCATTGATAATATGAATTTATTCAAATCACTAAAATTTTACAAATGATTTCAAATCTGAAAAATCATAGATTATATGAATTTGTCATATAATGATTGCAATTTTTATATTTTTGGAAGTTGATACAAAGATTTATCGACTTCTCCAAAAGAATCGAGAATTGATTGTGAATTTTGTGTTTCCATAATCTCATCATCACTCCAAGATGAATCATTTTCATCATTATCAACAGTATTAGTGAGACCTCTTCTTTCTGCTAGGGACTTCCAATGTGTCAACGCTCTGTCATAGGGAAACGTACCCACCGCATATGATGACACATACATTCTCAAATAATTTTCCAAATTTTTGTCCAACCTGTTACAAAATTTTTATTTAACAAAATATAATTCACTAAAAACTCTTTCATATTCAACAGATCCCAAAATTATTGTCTAACATAATTCATATAAAATAAGGTATTCACTCATAGTTTCTTGTAAGACACTACTTCGATACAATTTTTGCCAAAAATGCGTGATTGAACCAGTCTCATGTAGATTTTTGAAATATGCAATTTTATTATCCATTATTCCAAAATTGATTGATTTTTGTCTCAAAAGATCTTTATTTAGAATACCATTAATTTCAATGCCATTTATTTCCACACTTTTAGAGAAATGTGGCAGAAGATTTCCTATATATTTTACAAACAACTCACTTCTACTACTATGGTCACCACAAGGATTCCAGAAGATGGGATTAACAATAGCTATGGCCTCAAGTGTCTCATCTCTCTTAAAATGATCTCTTATTTCACTTGTTAATGTATTTGTAATTCTTTTTAATTTATTCTTAGTGTTATCCAAAACCTCATTGAATCCAAAATATGTAACAAGAACTTGTTCAACATCATCTATTAGTGTATCTAATCACTTTTCAAAATGATATACAGGAATCAACTTTCCGTGGATAGCAATACAAAGATTATCGTTGATGTTGAACTTTAAAAAGCTATTCGTATCATTGACATTAACTAACGTATTCCAACAATCAAACTTGGGATCCTAAAAATGCTTTTCGAATAAATAAATCTTGTCAATAATAATACATATTTATTTTTTCATCCTCATGAAATCGACAATATAAATTGCCCTTTCCTATGCAATTTTAATCAAAAAATTCATTTCTTGTAACATTGGAAGAATACCACATAATGTGATAAGAGTTTCCAAGTCAATCATTCAAAAAAATAAATCTTTTGCCTTATCAACCTCTCTATGATGTGCATACATAAACCCAACCAAGGATTGATATTCTAAAAATACCTTTTTTACAGGAAGAAACAGTGAAATCCACCTGGTTTCCACATCTTTTAACAATTTTCTACCTTCAGTTACACCTAGAGAAAACTATTGAATCTCTACAAACCTTTTTGGACTGCATCAAAAGTATGAGTGTATTTCAAATACAAGTTCTTTCACTCTGGCTACATTATCAAAATTGCTTATAATTTTGTATGCAAGATTCATTCGATGAGCCATACAATTAATAGAAATCATATATGGGGCAATTGATGTCTGAAGCCTAACACAAAGACCATTTCTTTGTCTTTGCATTGTAGCCGCACCATCAGCTCCAACACAAATTAACTTTGTGGCAATTTCCTTTTCATCCATTCCGGTAATATCCTTTAAACTGGTTACAACATTATAAATATTTTTTGCATTACAATTTTCAATCATCTTATGTAGTGCTAGTAAATAATATTATCTCAAATTATTTTTGAATGTATAAACATGTATGCAAATCCAAGATGTGTTCAAATAAAAAAAAAAATCCAAGATGTGTTGTCAACAACTGTTACATCATCAATGAAAAGTGAAATAAATTTGGCTTGTTTCACATTCTCTCTTAGGTCTTCCTTCTCAACCAGTGATAGAAATTTTTCCATTTCCCAACCACTTTGATCTGACCAATATGAACTGGTAATATTTTGTACATCAGCTAGTTGAAGTATTTCCTTAAAATCAATAAAATCAAACATGGGTTGACCTTTTTTTATAATACTATATACAATAGCAAACTGTAATTTCTTTGAGGTTAATACAGTCTTATTAATTTTTTAAAATTGTGCCTCAATTGTTCCACCCTTCTCAATGAGAGTTTGTTGTTGTTTCATTACTTTTTCATATTCAAGTGCATATCTGACATGCACACATTCTGATGCATCCTTCCACCTATAAAATTTGTTAATTGTTCCATCACTTTGTATTTCTTTGATGTAAACTTTCCCACAGTGTTTTTCTATTATGTCATTCTTATTTTGCAATAAATGATCATTTCCCAGCTTCCATATACAAATAATGCATTTACACACATTTAGTTTCTCATCTCACTCAATAAAAGGGTATAAACATGCTTATTCATTTTTAAAATCCCTTCCAATAGTCCATTTGCTTATCTTTTGACGTTTAGATTTTTGACTAAAAGATTCCCTAGAGGTCTGCATTTTAATTGTACTATCATTTTCTTTTTTGGTTGATGTGTCTGAATTTAAAATCTCCTAAAGTGGTTGTTGAATGTCATTATTAGAAAAATTATCATGTGGTCCCATCTCATCTGCTGGAATATCTTCGAGTGAATGCACATCAAGGTCGACAATGTTTACTGCATTCAATGTTTGGTGTTCTCTATCATTTTTTGAAGTAAAAAAACAATATTTTAAAGAATTAACAGAAAAGAGTTTTACAAAGCATTTAAAAAGAGGTAGATAAGAAGACAACCATTTATCTATTAATAAAGAAATATTTTATATTTAAAAATAATAGAATATTAAAAATTTGATGGTAAAAGGTGTTTGTACCTGCATGTTGTGTAGAATCTATAGAGATTGATGCCTCATTGCATTTTGATATTTGTGTAAAATATTTTAGAATTGTCTTTTTACAATAAGATTGGCCCTCCCTTATTTCCATCTTTAGTAGGTGACATTGTATCTGTAAAGAAAAACCTTTAGATATTAGAAAATGTATATAAATTTGAAGAAAAATAGTAGACATCCCTCAATACGAACATATGTTACCTTGTAGAATGATATCTGAAATACAAGTAGTCTGACAAGAAAATGCTCCTAACACACAACATGACATGGATACGTATCGACCATAGTTATAGATAGTACTTCTACACTACCTATAAAACATACTCTAAGAGACAAGAAGCAGTCTTTGATAAGAGAAATGCTCCTGACATACAACCAGATGACACTGATAGTTGTCTACCACAATTGCATATAGTTCACCTACAGTGCCTATGAAACTGAAGAAAAAGAGCTTTGGATAAAAGAACAATGGAAAAAGAATACTCTTTCAATTTTTAGTCATGAATCCTCTATAACCGATAACCCTTATACCGATCAACACATTTTTGTAATGGGTCAGACCACAAACATGCCTCTATAATTGATCGGCTTTTGCTAACAGTCTCTTCTCAGTAATCGATCGACTTAGGCTGATTAGTGCATCTCTACAACCTTGTGCTGATAGATACTTCTCTGCAACTGATCAACTTATACCAACGGATACTTCTCTACAACTGATCAACTTATGTCAATCGACATGTCCTTGCAACCGATCGACTTATACCGACTGAAACCTCTACAATCGATAAACTAATTTTGATCAACACATTTCTACAACTGATAGACTAATGTCGATTGACACATCCCTGAAACTAATAGATTAATATCGATTGAAACCTCTACAATCGATAGATAAATATCAATTTATGGTCCCTACAATCGATAGGCTGATGTTGATCAATACCTTTGCAATCGATCGACTAATATCGATTGATACATCCTTACAACTAATAGACAAATGTCGATCGACAACTCTGCAATTTATCGACTAATGTCGATCGACATGTCCTTGCATCTGATAGTCTACTATCGATCGACACCTCTACAACCAACCGACACATCTCTATAACTGATCATCTTATACCAATAGACACGGCTCTACAACCAATCATCTTATGCTGACAGACATGGCTCTACAACCAATCTTCTTATACCGATAGACACGGCTCTACAACCGATCGGCTTATACCGATCATCTTGCACTGATCAACACTCCTCTACAATAGATTGGATTATGTCGATAGACACTCTTGTGCAACCTTGTCAAGTTTTTTGTTGTTTCAAAGCTATTTTTGAGTTAGATTATTTTAGATGTATGTTTATAGGTACCCACTACAACATATATACAAGTAGTATATGAGGCGATTTGGACATAAAAAATAAAATCATTTATAATTTGAAGGCGAATTGGGTGGAAAAATCAAAATCATTTATAATTTGGGGTCGACGAATTAAAATAAAATTTATTATCAACGATGGGTGAATTTATCCAAAAAAACTTTCACCTCGTAAATTTTGGGCGAATGGGCCCTAGTGAAAGGATCCAAAATTAGCCAATTTAAAATATTGAAAATCCTAAATAGATCCAATTTACGATAATTAGCACTTATACATAACCCTACTTATTAGGAACTATTGGCCCTGCCTATATATTACCAATATTATTTTGTTGTTTGGTAAAGAGAAGTTCAGCCATCTTAGTTTGTGTTCTTCTCTATGTTTGCTCTTGCTTCCCTAGATCTTGCTTGATAATTTGAGGGTTTTTCTCTTTTTGCCTTGCCTATATCAGGAGTAGATCTTATTATTCTATTCCTCAATATTATTTCACAATTTTTTTTTTCATCATATTTATCCTCTCCTAGCTCTACTACAAAAGCTTTTGACTTATCCTACTCATTTTTTGGTATTTCCTTATTAATGACAAAGGTATTAACTTCTAAAACTGCATTTTTTTACCAATTTTTTTCTCCTGAATGGTGCATGGTACTTCAAGAAAGTCTTCAAAATATGATGAGACACATTCTTTAGGTTCATCAAGAATATTTTTTCTTAAATCAAGATCATACTAAATAGAAGGTTCCTTGTTAATATGTTGAACCTATTGTACTGTGTCCTCTAAGTTTTGATCTACTTTTTCTTCATAGGCTAAAGCCTCAAAAGAGTTGGTATTTATTCCAATATCCTTCCTTACTAGTCTCCATTGTTTATTTTCTTTCATTTTTCTAGATCTATTTTTTTGAAGTTGAAATCTTCATCCATAATCATTTGTAAGTTTATGTTACATATTTCTACATATGATTCTACTAGGCTCTTCTTAGGGCATGACCTCTCAATATGCCCCACCTCATGATGTCTTCTACATTTAAAATATATGTTTTCATAATCTATGGTTTGGGTCCACATATTATCCCCATACTTAAGAATGATTGATTCTAGTAAAGCTTTACTTATATCAATCATGACCAATATCCGAGCATAAATAGCCAAGAATCCATCTTTTGTAGTATCTAAAATCTCAAGGAATTATCCTAGAGTGTTGCCTATTTCCTTGAAGGTATCTATTTTCCAAAATTCAATGGATAACCCAAGCATCCTAACTGAGACTGGTATTAGGTATATATTTATATTTTTAGGTGAAAAGCCTTTATACCAACAGGTAAGGAAAATTCATGCTCTTCCCATAAACCAAAGACCCCATTTTAGAATTTTTTTCTCTTTCTTCCCTAGAACAAAAAATGGCTAGGAAGAAAACTTTGGGATGAAATGATAGAATAACTCTTTAAGACTTCCAACTCCTATCAATCCCTTTTCTCAAGGCTAAATACCATGGCCAATACCCATTAAATTTACCAAAACTTACCCTATCTTGAAGCAATGAGGATCTTTCTAAGGTGCACTCACTAACCTCTACCACTAGAGGTGATTCTAAGGATTTAACTATAAATTGATCCATGGAAAAGAAAATAAAACTCAAAATCTATTGAAAATTATCATAATGTCCTATAGCAAATATAATATTTTATAAAAAAAAATATTAATAATTTGCATGCAAAATTTCTAAGATAAAGAAGAGAAAAAAACTTAGCTGAAAATTTTTGTCTAGATAGAATGTCTTGCCTCATTGAAGTCTTAGCCCTTCATTGCTCTTCCCATCATCTAAAACTTAGCTAAAAAATATTTACAATTTTGTTTTTTGCGACTTGAAAATTTGTCACTACCCTTGTTTCATATGGTTGACTTCACAAGGTCGTATCTCCCTCAATATTGTTTGGATTCCTTCATATGACCACTCATTTTAAAGCTATTCAAATTTTGCACAATTTGGTCCAATAATCGGTTGAATCATATAACCCTTTGTGAATATATGGCTCCTAAAATATGAGATATTTTTTAGAAAAAACCCTAATCCTTCGTGAAGCAACTATCTATGATGAGAGTATTAATAAATAATGTTAAAAAATAATACATGCCTCTTGAATTTAAATCTAATAATAATTATTTTAATATTTTAAATGGGATTGAAACAAGTTTTATTTGTACTACATCATCACCATAAAATGGTATTACAACAAGTTAGTTATTTAAGTGTATATTCTTTGGCAAGATTTGAACCTCGGTCTTCTATTTCAAAATTAAGGAATCTAATTGATTTAGCTAATGTTATTCGATAAAATTTTGAGTTTAAAATGTGAATTTTTATGAAGTGTCCCATGAATGAAAAATCCAAACACATACCAATACAATATCTCTCACCAGACTAAAAATTTGAGTTAAAAACATGAATTTTTACGAGGGTCTAATCCTCTAAACTAAAAATTTGAGTTCAAAACATGAGTTTTTACAAGGATCTGATCCTCTCATACTGCATTTTAAACTTAACTCTCTTGAATGAAAACCCAAAAACATACCACTATAATATCTATAATTTTGAGTTAAAAACATAATTTTTATTTTAAAATGATATAATAAATAAATTTAAATCCATGCATTGCTTTAAATTTTACCTTTTTTTCTTGATAAAAAGGGTTGTACTCAAGTCCTCTACTCTTAAAAAATTACATCTCTCTTCTTTAGAGCTTGAGATTTTACAAAAATATACACTTCTCATCTCAATTGTGATGCTATAGTTAGAAAGCTACTTCATTTTACATAATATGTCTGAATTCTTGATTTTCTTTTTTTGGATCTTTTCAAATATCTATATGAATACAATTACTCCAAAATTTAGCATCTTTCTTGACATTTTCCTATAGCATCCTTCATAATACCAAAACTTCACCTCTACTATCTATGCCTTGCATCTTAGTAGAGTAATATTTTCAAAACATCGCACTAACATAGTCCGCTTTACCAAATATGGATTACCAGTTTCCTTCTTGAAACACAAGTGCAACCACAAAAACTATAATAAATAGTCTAAATGAACACACATTATTGTTAAAAAATAAACCAGATATTACCAATGGAAAACATTAAAGTTAATCTTAATCATTAATTGATTTAGGCAATCAACATTTTTTGTCAGCTTCAACTAAACTTTCTACTTCCTCTAACCATGGAAAGGAGATGTTAACTTCACGATCGTCAATCAAAACCCCTCTATTGGCTAGCTTATCTACACATTTTTTTCCTTCCCTTGCAACCCATATTTCTTCAAACTCTTTAGCAAGATCTTGAATTTCCATAATTATCTCTTGTATGTTCCATGGAGCCTTTGCTTTCCTCAAAATTACATTTATTACTATGAGAGAATCACCTTCCATCCATACTCTATTCCATTTCATTTCTTTACATATTTTTAACCCTTCTAAAGCTACCCAAGCTTCAACTTCATTATTTGTCTTAAATCCACAATTGAAAGCATAATGAGACAAAATCTCTCCTCTATTATTTCTAATTATTCCTCCGCCTCCTGTTGATCTTGTATTTCCTTTAGATGCTCCATCAAAATTCAATTTAACCCACTCCACATATGGTGGTTTCCACTTAATATTTTTTACCTTATTTTTGCTTCTCTTATACCCAACATCATAATTCCATTTAATGACTTGACTCCATCTATCAAGACTCTCTGCTTCCAAATTAGGAATTGGATGAGTTTATAGGGTTGGTTTAGAATCCTCTATGGCTAAACATATCTTCTTTTTCATTACCTCTAAACTACTTTCCTTTCCTTTAAATATTCTTCTATTCATTTCTAGCCATATAGTCCAAAGTATTGTATCTTTTGATATATCCCATATTGTTTGTAAAGCCTCACTTTTATAAGTGCTTTGCCATTGCTTTAACCAATGTTAAATTTTGTTGTTCATCACCATGCATGTACCAAATATATTAAGAATCCATTGTCATATATTCCAGACTATTGAGAAATATCCCAAGATATGGTCAATACTCTCCTCCTCCTTATTACAGAAAACACATTTAGAGGGGCCATGAAAATCCCTTTTCATAATATTATCCCAGGATAAAATTCTTCTATGACCTACTAGCCAAACAAACATTTTGACTTTAGGAAATCTTGGGCTATCCCAAATATCTCTCCAAATTTTAGTGACATTATTATTATGTTGGTGTTAGAACATTATATCCACTTCTTGTTGTGTAACTCCCAAATCAATTTATCCTTGGCACCCCTAGGAATAATTACAGTTGTTATCTTTCTACACAATTGCCTCCTAGCATCAATGTCTTGTATACTTGTCAACAAATCTTATTCCCAATTGTATCTTCCTTCTCGATCCTTGTACAGAATGTTTGAAACCCTATCATTGAATTTGTCTTGAAGCAATCTCATCCAAGGTTTCAAAACTGGATCTAAATTGAGTGATTTTTTATCACACCAAGTATCCATCCAAATAGAAAATTTTCCTCCAGTTCCCACCATCCATATTAAACCTTTAATCATAATATCAATAGATTTTTTTAAATTATTCCAAAGAGTAGAACCATTTGGAAGAGAGAATGCAATAAATATTAAACTTGGATCATTGGGATCAACATACTTACTTAGAAGAATTCTTACCCATTGTCTTTAACTCTCTTTGTACAATCTCTAGATAAATTTTCCCCTAAGAGCTAAGTTTGCATCTATAAGAGCTCTTAAACCAAGAACTCCCCTAGTTTTATCATCAAACAACTTGCTCCATTTCACCAAAAGAAATTTTTTTTTATCATGTAAACTTGACAAAAAAAATGATCGCATAACAAAGATTAAATTTTTTTCAACTAATTTTGGCATAGAATACAATGACATATAATATGTTGGAATAGCCTGTAATACTGACTTAATTAACTACACTCTTCCTGCTAATGATAACCATCTACTTTTCCAAGCTGGAAGTTTATTTTGAACTTTACTAATAACTAGATTCCATAAATTTATCCTCATTCTCCCCTCAAATAAAGGCATCCCTAAATACATTGTTGGTAAATTTGTCTACTCCATTTGAAGCAACCTACAAATTCTTACTTTGATATTAGTAGGAGTGTTAAGAAAGTAAATTTTGGATTTAGTCCTATTAATTTTTTGCCTTGAAGCTCTTTTGTACTCTTTTAAAAAGTTATTCAAATCGCTGGCCTCATTTATCCTTATCCTTCCAAAAAGATTTGTATGATCTACAAATTTTTGATGGGTGATGTTATCGATATTATTACTAACCTTAAGTTAACTTATAAGCCCATATTTGTAAGCCTTATTTAAGTTCCTACTCAAAACTTATGTCATATTAATGAACAAATAAGGAGATAGAGGATCTCCTTGTCTAAGGCCTCTCTTGGCTTTAAAATTTTCTATCACTAACCCATTGACCAACACTGAATAAGAAACTATAGAGATACAAGCTTCAATCCATTTCTTCCCAAAGCCAAATTTATCTAAAATTGCAAAAAGAAAATTCCATTTAACCCTATCATAGGATTTACTCATATCAAGTTTTAATATCATAGCTTTCTCTTTTCTTGAAGCTTTTGAATGAATAACTTCATGAGCTACTATGATCCCATCCAAAATTTATCTCCCTTTCACAAATCCTCCTTGCTTTTCTGAAATAATTTTGTCTAGCAATGGTCTTATTCTATTCGCCATCACTTTGGAAATAATATTATAAGCCATATTACATAGATTTATGGGTCTAAAAGAATCAAACAATTCAGCATCCTTATTTTTTGGAATTAGGGTAATATAAGTTGCATTTATTTTATAAGGAATGTATTGTTTTACCCTAGACTGTTCCACTACCACCAATAAATAATCCTTCACTATATCCCAATTATGTTGGTAAAAAATTGTAGAGAGCCCATTTGGACCAAGGGATTTATCCTTATTAAAAGAGAAAAGAGCTAAATGAACTTCTTCTAGAGTAATAGGCTCCATCAGTTTCTTATTGTCTTCATTTGTTATAACTGAAGGAATATCTTGAAGAAGTTTATCATTAAGAACTTCAGTCTCCTCTTTAAATTTACCTATAATATATTTATTTTTTAAAACATTAATTTAATTTTTTATAGTTTTTTTAATTTTGAAAAGGAAATTTTATTTTAATCTAAGGTTATTTATATTTTAAAATATATCTTTTAAATATTTTTATTATTTAATTTTTAAAAATAATTTTATTTTATACAATTGATCTTTTAATTAACTATATAAAATTAAAAGGAATTTTACTTGGTCTTAAATTGTAATTATATTTTTTTAATAGATTATATGGGATTGAACCTCTTTTGAAAATTTGAACTTAAGTTTTATCTTTAAAAGTTAAAAAATTTAACCAATTAAAAACTTGTCATTTAATGATATCATAATAAAATTATTATTATATAAACCAAATAATAATACTCTAATAATATGTATATCAATAATTTGTTTTCCCTCAAGGGCTAGATGGATTGGTAAGTGCTTGTCTGGTCAGGCACCTACCAAGAAGACACCTAGGTTCAAACCTCGAGGGTAGACTATTTGCAAATATAGTAGTTTGATCTGAATTCTTTGAGTGCACGTCAGACCGTCAATGATGGTACGAATCTCGAGCAATCAATGGTCCCCTTCACACTAGGTCAACAATAACGAAGCAGAATAAGTTTGGTGGTAGCATCCCCTATGGTTTGAACCTTACGCTTTTTAGTTACTAAAAATAGTGTGATTGTGACCAACTCTCCCATGTAACAAAAAAATAATATTTTTTTTAATTTAGGTAGTGTGATAAACCCCTATGACCATAGGGTTGAGCAATCCCCTCTTAGCCATGACCCCTTGTAATGCCGAGAGCTACACTTATCAATAGGGGATTAACACACAACCACACACATACTATGGTTTTAACCTTGGACCTCTTGAAGAAGAGTCAAACCTTGAACCCTTGTGATGTCCCCCAGGACTATGTCAATCATAATTATTATCATGTATTTTTTCCTTAAAAAAAGTCATAATTTTGTATTAAATATGAAATTACAATATTCAAATGCCTCTTTGGCATTTTTTTTTTAAAGTTCAATAGTGACCTAAAATTCAAGTCATTTATACATCATAACTAGCTATCTCTATCATGCTAAGTTTTATCCTTATACACATTCCCTATTTATCAACTAGTATGATGAGGCAAAAAATTGCCTCATACAAAGACTACTTTTGATAACTTTTAAAACTATTTGGAACAACTTATGTTATGTTTTGATATTAATCTAGTGATAAAATGCATTATATGATAGTGTTTGCATGTTTAAATGTTAAAGTGCATGTATCCTGTTTTGACTATTTTTTTTTGTGTTTTATAATCTGTTTCAGCTGAATTATTTAGTAGATTTTGCATTTAATTGAAGATTGTAATACTAAGTTGCTACTATGTATTTGGTTATGTGCTTATTTCATTAGCTTTCCCCACCGTCTAACTATTTCAAATGACCAAAAAGGTGCCAAAACTTGTTCAAAATAGTTTGACTGTGCAAAAATAGGAAATTGTCCATTCAAATTCCAGCCAACTATACATATACAACATGGCTTGGAATTGGTCCACTCCAACTCGTGCAAAGGATGGAATAAGTCTTCTGGGAAATTATGGAGACTATTCACGTCATCACAACTATTTTCCTGTGCCTTTGGTGCATGAATTAACACAAACTCTGTTATCTTGCCTGATATTCCGGAGCAGCTCCGGAATGAACGCAGTAAGAACAATTTTGGTCAAAAGCGCCTATAACAACAATAGAAGGGTGGTAAACGATGGTTGCAGCTGTTTAAGGGATACCCTTATTCTTTCCAACACTTGTCCCTCAATGCATGAAGCCCAGCAGAAGGAATGGATAAGGAATAACAGAACAAATCCCTGCATTCTGGGAAATAGTTCTGCAACAGTTGTAGCAGCCCCACATAGCAACACAAAATCCTATCAATATTGTAACCCATTAGTATAAATAAGATAGCTCCCATTTGGTTGAGCATATAGGAGCTAGAGGATAAATAATAGCAGAAGTTTAAGAGTTGTAGCATTATACTATAGCATAACAATATTTTGCAGGTTTCCCCTACACTGTTGTTATGCTACTGCATATTTAATAAAAGGTGCAATTTCATTATTTATGTTGGCATTCTGAGTTTAGTGTGAAGCTTTGGTAGTTTAGGATAGGTACTTTCACCTTCTTCTGGTTCAGGAAGTAAGGGCCACTTCCAGGCCCAGGGGAAGGATTAATTCTACCAGAATTCTGCTCATTTCTTGCTACAGCAAATCAGCAAGAATCTGACAGCTTATTGCATGATTAAATGTTGAGTTAAATTGCATATAACATTTGGCAAATTAATGCATTGTAGTTAAGTCATCTAGAGTAGATTTTATAGCATAACACTTTCTATTTCAGCTTCAACATTTCCAGTCTGTATTTCCAGTTTGCATCAGAGAATTTCTTGTTATTTCAGTTTGTTCCAGTTTTGCAATATATGCTTATTAACTTTTGAATTTCGTTACTATGTGAAGATTTCATTTTCTGAAAGGTGTGATGATTCAAATCCTTAAGTTCCAATTCTATCATTTTAAATTCTACAACAATAGTTCAGTTTTCTTTTCAGCAACAGTGTGAATCTCTACAATTTCATTTCTGCAAGGATAATTAGCAGTTCAGTTTCAGTTTTTAGGAGTTAAAAAGGAGACACAAACACCCCCAAGCACTAACTATCCCATGAATAAATCCATGACCTGGATGAACTAATATTCAGACTGTTTACCTCTGCTTTTGTATATAGCCTTGGACACCGCCCTGGATTGACAAACATAATGATTAAATGATGAAGAGTTGACGACACTCATCATTTTTGGCGCCGTTGTCGGGGAAATTTTAGGTGTTGTTAGGAGAAGTATAGCAGTCCAGGAACTGTCCTATTACAGGTAACAGTTCTTGAAAACTGAATTCTAGTTCATACAGTGGATGAGCATGAATGCATAGGCCAAGAGACGAAAGAGGAAGGTTTATCAAAATTGGCTCTTTTCCACCAAGGCGTTCTTCACGATCAGGTGAAGATCTGCCTGTGTATGAACTTCCTAAAAGACTTAAAAGAGAATCATCTTCTTCATCAACTAAAATTTTAGGATCTTTGCAAGAAGAGCTCTTAGAGGCACTTGCTTCTAGACATACCCATAGGGTTGATCCATCTGAACCAGTTGAACAAGTCAAAACTGAGGAAGCACCTATGGCAGAACAAGGAGAATGTGATAGGGAAATTGTTGGTCATGATGCTGACAATCCTGTTAGAACTTTTGAATACCCTATTCATCTGAATCCTACTCATAATGCTCCTATGAAAACAATTTCACCCTCAGTATTGCCAATATTTAGGGGAATTGTTTCTGAAGATCCTGATCAGTTCTTGTTTGAATTCAAAGTTTTGTGTCAAACTTATGACTATGTCAATGACAACCAGAAATTGAAGTTATTTCCCTCTACACTCAAAGATGCAACCTTACGATGGTTTATGAGCCTTGAACCGGATTCAATCCGCACTTGGGATCAAATGGAAACTGCATTTTTGGATAAGTATTAGGAGTATTGTAGAGTGAGAAATAGGAAGGATGAGTTATTCCGGATTAGACAAGAAGAGGATGAAAACTTAGAGGATTATCTTGATAGATTTACCTTTATTCAAAAGAGATGTGGTCCTATGGAAACTGACTTATTAAAAACTATATTTCTGAGAGGTTTGCAGGATGATTCCAGAGAAGTATTGGATTTAATGGGAATAGGAGATATAAACCTACTTGAGATTAATGATATTGTAGAGTTATGCAAAAATTATTCCCGCACTAGGCAAAGAAGAAGGAAGTGAAATCCTGGTAATACTGATATAAAATATTTGATGGAAGAAATGGCTAACATGAAAATTGATATTCTTGTTCAATTAAATACTGCATTAGGGGAAAGGAATGCAAAATCCAATTCTTCACCACCCCTAGCTATCTATTGTCCTAGATGCAGGAATAAGCATGCCCTACATGATTGTCCTTTGGATAGAACCTCTATCTCAACTATTTGTGGCATATGTTCAAAAGAGCATAACACTGATAAGTGCCATCTCCTGCCTCACCTTAAAAATGTTTTGCAAACCCAAACTAAAGAACTTAATGTTATTGGGCAGAGGCCAGGAGGTAACTTTTCACACTACCATAATGTCCCTCGTATTCCTACAGGGTGGGGACAAAATCCTTGGAATATGCCTTGGGGATATTCAAAACCACCTCCACAACCCTGGAATCAATCTTGGTCAGCCCCTCAAGACTGGTCACATTCTAGTTGGAATCAACCATGGAATCCTGTTAATCCACCTTGGACACAGAATCAACAATCTGGGCAAATATGGGGGCCACAATACCCATCATATCAAGGGCAACAGAGGTATCAAGGACAGACTCAAAACCTGCTGCCAGCTCCTAATCAGAACTTTCAAGGAAGAATACAACCTCAACAAGCACAACCAGTTAAGCAACCTCCACTTCCAGCTCATCCTGTGGCTAACCCAAATAATACCAGACAAGCAGCCCCTATTTATGGAGTCGAGTCTGAAGATTCTGCTGTAGTTCATGTACTTGACTAGTAGTAATATCCAGATTACATTCATGGAAAGTTTTACCCGACCCTGCTCCACCCACCATTGAAGAAATTGATGGAAAGCAAGAATCTCCACATTCAGAACCAATGCAAACAAAAGAAAAAGAAGAAAAACCAAAAAAAATGCAAGAGCAAAAGGAACCTTCTTCGGAAGAAGTACCATACCCTGAAAGGTTTAAAAATATTGCAACTATTCCTGAATCAGAATTAGTTACAGAACTTAAGAAAATGACAATCTCCCTTCCTTTGTTGCAAGCAATAAAGGATGTGCCCTTAATTAAGAAAACCATTCAGGAGTTGTGTATCAAGAAACCTGGTAGGAAGAAGAAAGCCTTTCCTAAAACTGTGCAAGTAGAAGGGAAGTTGGCTGACCTGCTATCTGGAAAATTAGTGCCTCCCAAATATAGTGATCCAGGAAGTCCAATAGTCACAATTACTATTGGGTTAGTTCAAATTCCAAATGTACTAATTGACCTTGGAGCTGCAATCAATGTAATGACTAAGGAAACAATGCAAAAACTGCAACTCAATAATCTCAGTCCTACCACCACAGTTTTGGAAATGGCAGATAGGTCAGTTGCCAAGCCAAAGGAATCCTAGAAGATATTGCCATTGAAGTCTCTTCTTGGGAGTATCCTATAGATTTCTTGGTGTTGTAGCCTAGAAATTTAGTTAGTGGTTATCCCATCATTCTAGGAAGACCTTGGCTTGCCACTACAACTGCTTTTATAGACTACAGGTCAAGGGAAATGACTATTTCAAATGGCATTGACCTTAAGAAGATTTCCCTGTATCCACCAGCCCAACCTTCAACCAAATTTTCTGGACAGATATGGTATCCTGAGTCTGATGAAGAACAAGGAGAAACTATTGCCACTTTAGCCACAATAGTAGTGAAGGAACACATTGAGGAAATCAACTCACCAGAAAGAGAAATTTTTGAAGATGAGACTGTCCTAGTTGAAACATTACAAGAGGAAGGACTTAAAGATGATCAAATCATTGTTCATCACTTGTTGTGGAAGGATGAAGACCATACCTCAGAACATCTGTTACCTATTCCCATACAGGAAAGTTCTTTCACACTGCCACATGGATGGCATCATCATCTTCTTACCTCTTTCACATGTCCTATGCATGGAATGATTCCATATGGCATCACTTATGAAATAGAATCCAGAGTATTTCATACTCTACAGCCACACCACTATCCATTAAATTCTTTAATCAGCAGATATGAATCAGTTAATTCTGTTTATCCAGGGATTAAACAAATTGAGATACAACCAAGAAAAGTGCTAAATATTAATAGTTGGCTGACTAATGAACAAGAAGCCAAATTATTTGTTGTTTTACAGAAACATGTTCAGGCTTTTTCCTGGAACTATAAGGACATGGTTGGCATTCACCCTGAGGTGTGCACACATAGGATATACACTGAAGATTTCAAACCAGTGAGACAACCTCAGAGATGCCTGAATCCTGCTCTAAAAGACATTGTTAAAGAAGAAATTGAAAAACTTTTAGAGGTAGGATTCATCTACCCAATTTCAGACAGTAAGTGGGTTTCTCCATTGGTCATTGTTCCAAAGAAAAATGGGAAAATGAGAGTGTGTGTGGATTACAGAGAGTTAAACAAAGTGACACATAAAGACCATTTTCCATTACCATTTATAGACCAAGTGTTAGATACCCTTGTTGGTAAGAAATTTTTCTATTTTCTTGATGGTTTTAGTGGTTATAATCAGATCCAGGTTGCACCAGAGGACCAGGAGAAGACTACTTTCACATGCCCTTGGGGAACATTTTCTTACAGAGTGTTACCCTTTGGTTTATGTAATGCTCCAACAACATTTCAAAGAGTTGTTTTGGCCATATTCTCTGATTTGACAAATGAGAGTGTAGAGATTTACATGGATGATTTCACAGTATTTGGGGATAGTTTTGAATATACTTTGGAACAACTTGAAAAAGTTTTAATACGTTGTGAAACATACCATTTGTCTCTTAATCCTGAGAAATGCTTCTTAATGATGGAGGAAGGGATTGTCCTTGGTCATCATATCTCCTCTTATGGGATCAAGGTTGATCCTAAAAAGGTGGAAGTCATCAAAAACCTTCCTCCTCCAAAAACTCAAACTGATGTGAGGAGTTTCTTGGGACACATTGGTTTCTACCATAGGTTTATTGCCAATTTCAGTACCATAGCCAATCCAATGTTTGCATTACTAATGAAAGATTCTGAATTTACTTGGTCTACTGAGTGTCAAAAGTCTTTTGATGAATTGAAAGAAAAATTAACAACTCCCCTTGTATTGAGAGGACCTAATTGGGAATTGCCCTTCCATATTCAAACTGATGCTTCCAATACTGCTATTGGAGCTGCATTAGGATAAATTGACAATGGGGAGCATTATGCCATTTATTATATCAGTAAAAACTTGATAGGGGCTGAAAAGAACTACACTACCACTGAGAAGGAGTTCTTAGTTGTAGTATATGCTATCAATAAGTTTCGACACTATATCATAGGATATCAGGTATTCATTCATACAGATCATGCTGCCATTAAATACCTGATGAATAAACCTCTAGTTAGTGCAAGAATTATTCATTGGTTAATATTGTTGCAGGAATTTGATATCACTATAGTCAATAAACCAGGGAAAGCTAATGTCGTTGCAGATTTTCTGTCAAGATTGCCAAATGCAGATACAGGAGAGTTGGTTGAAGATGCATTTCCTGATGAGAAACTATTCACTATTTCTGTGCAGTCTCCATGGTTTGCAGATATAGCTAATTACTTGGCTACAGGAAAAATTCCTCTTCACTTTACTCCTAAACAAAAGAAATAGTTAATCAAGCAAAGTTCTTCTTTCAAGTGGATAGGAGGTTTACTTTTTAAATGCAGTCCTGACCATGTTTTGCATAGGTGTGTCCGCAAGGATGAAGTATATGATATCCTACGAGCATGTCATGATGAACCTTCAGGAGGACACTATTCAGTCAAGAGTACAATTTGGAAGATCTTGGGTACTGGTTATTACTGGCCATCTTTGCATAAAGATGTGAAAAATTATGTTAGACATTGTGATGCATGCCAAAGGATGGGAAAACCTACTTTCACTAGTGAAATGCCATTACAACCTCAAATAAGAACAGAACCATTTGAGAGGTGGGGGCTAGATTTTGTAGGACCCATTGACCCTCCTTCCCAAGGGAAAGTGCATATCTTGGTATGTACTGACTATGTAACCAAATGGGTAGAAGCCCATGCTTTTAAGCATGCTCGAGAAGAGAAAGTCATTGATTTCTTGTATTCATAGATTTTCCTACATTTTGGAGCCCCACAGTCCATCACCACAGATCAAGGACCTCAGTTTACCTCAAGACTTATTGAAGCTTTCACTCAACTATATGAAATCAAGCATAGGAAATCCTCACCGTATCATCCACAAGCCAATGGTCAGGTTGAAGTAACAAATAGGGAATTAGAGAGGATTTTAACCAAAACCATAGCTTCACATAGGAGAAATTGGTTGGACAAACTACCTGAAGCAATTTGGGCTTACAACACTACTTGGAAATCCACCACTGGATTTACGCCATATGAATTGGTTTATGGAAAAAAACCTCTTTTGCCTATTGAATTTGAGTTATTGACTCTTCGAACTGCTTTGGATGTAGGTATTGATTTGTCATAGGCACAAATGGACCAAATTCTGCAGCTCAATGCATTGGATGAGCTATGGAGGGATGCATTGCACCAGACTGAGCTGATCCAAGCACAACGAAAATTGTGGCATGATAGTCACATTCAACAAAGGAAATTTCAATAGGGTGATTGGGCTTTGTTGTTTGACTCACGATATGAAGACTATCCTGGAAAGTTGCAGACTCGGTGGCTCGGACCATATCAGGTTGAGGAAGTGTTTGCAAATGGAGTTGTACGCCTTTCACCTATTGATGATTCAAGAAGAAAGTTGGTGGTTAACGGACATCGTCTTCGAGTATATCACAAACCGCTAACCAAGGAGGAGTTTCTCAAGCAAGTGGGAAACTTGGATGTACTCATGTTGGAGGAAATCACTTCGTCCAAGATGAACTCAGTAAAGTGACATGAAAAGTAAAAAAAAAAACTAAAAAAATAATAAAAATAAATGAAAAAAACAAATGAAAAAAAAAAAACAAATAATTCAGAATGTGAAAACCTCTTTGAGGCGCTTCTGAATTGGGCTTACATGAAAACCGGTTTTCCGGTATGTTTGCCTTGTGGGCCCACCATTTGAACTCACCATCGTTGTTCCATTGTTTCTCACCACTGTTTCATTGTTTTCCAAATTGCACCTTATTACATTCAGTAGAGGAGTCAGTTGAGAATCAACAGAAACAACATCTGTATAAAATGTAGATAAAATGGTTATCTCAGGTATGTGCCTTTTTCATTTTAACATTGTAGATATTTATTGTGTAGTGTATGATATCCCTAGTTAGTATACAGGGCATACATAAGATCTCGGTTCCAGAAAGTTATCAAGATAGTCTAAAGGAAGAAAAGGCTCTTCAATTGCTTTTGAGTGATAATGATCCAGAATAAACCTGTTGCACATAATAGTTTCAGAATGAGGAAGCTTTGGAATTAGCTTCGAAATAAATAAGGGTCTGTGCTCTGGAATGAGCTATATGGTAAAACCCATTGGAATGAATTAACGATAGGTTAATTCATTAATCTTCGAAATCATACGATTGAAAAGTCAAATAGGGGACACATGGATTCCTAAGTCTTTGCACCAATTGGGTTGGAAATATCACTTGGGGCGCAGATTTCAAATACGAGTTTCAAGGCAGCACGGAGTTTTGGGGAGGACATGGAGTTTCAAAAATTACAGCATGTGACCATATGGCACATGATTCAACAACTGTTTTAAAGGGGAAACTTCCGTAAAATGAAATTATACCATGTCACTCTCGACAGCTGTAATTAAATGGTGACATGAAGTAAATTCAGATTGATGATGGCTTCTGCATGCAATGACTTACCGCCACGTGCCCAGTTCACGTTCCCTGGCACGTTTTGAAGTCATTCTTGCACTGCACCTATTTACTTCTCACCCTCGAGCATAGCCCTCGATAGACCTAAGCATTTCCAAACCGAAAACAAACCTGTTGTTGGAATTTTATAGGCCTGAGATACTCAGAACATAGAGAATTGACAATGGGAGGACAAAAAAATAAAATTGAGCCAGACAATATAGAGTATTTGCAGAAATATGAGGAGTCCATGCGAATTTTTACAAGGAGGATTTCTGCCCTTTTTGCGCAAGTTCGATGGGCATTCAGAGGGATTGGCCATTGAGTTTGCACGCACCTTTCACAACAATCAAATTCACATCAGCGGCATGACAATCCAGGTAAGCCCCAAAATTCTCAGTCAAGTTACTGAAATGCCATTGCATGGGGTTCAAATTGGGAAATCTGGCAAGAATACTTTAATTGAACTAGTAAACCAGTTCAAGGGAGATGAGGATAGGCCCACTGAGTTTGTATTGAGTAATAATATCTGCAAGGGGGTCAAAAGAACAAGTTTACAGCCTCCTTGGGATGAAGTTGCAGTATGGGTCATTAGGTTTTTGACCTACGATGGGCAATTCCCTGTCCTGTCTGGACATCACATGAGAATTCTGACCCATCTTCGCCATGGCAACTCAAACCCCGAGCTTAGGGTAAACCTTCCTCTGTATTTATATTAGGAGCTGGTAAATATGGCCAAAAAGTACCAAGCAGGAAGAGGGTCTCCCAAACACCATGGCCTAATCAAGATTATATGCAAGCATCACTTCAGGGGAAACCCTAGAAGCTTTGATAGGTTTTTTCGTGCATGGAATGAGTTGATTGAGGAAGAGGCAGTTGAAAGCCCTGGATCTGAAGAAGAGGTAGAGGTTGAAGGACCTGAATCTGAAGTAGAAATAGAAATTGAAAGTTCTGAACATGAAATTGAAACTGAATCCTCTAAAAAAAAATTCCCTCCTCACCACAGGGACCTCCATCCTCCAGGACGAGGAAGCAAAGAGAGAAACAATCTAAGATTGATCCTGTAGGAAAGAGGAGGAAGGTTACATTTTCTAAAAATGTAACTATTTTTCCCACTCAGTCCACTGAGCAATTTGGAAGTTCAAGCAGGGAAGGGCAGATGGAGAAGGGAACACCTAAAGCAGACCCTGCCCTAGGATTGACAAGCTCTGTTTCACAATATAAAAATAAATGAAAGCAATCAGCTTCGAGATTGAGAAGGTCTTCAAGACTTCAGAAATCCACCAACATAGATAATGTGGAAAAGGAAGAAAGAACTACACATGTTGATTTATCTGGAATAGATACCCTACAGGTGAAAGAAACTATGGAGGAAGTTGAAGATATAAGTGCCAAGGGCACGGATAGTGCAACAGATATGGCTATGCCTACAATGTCCCTCAATTACTCATCAGACTCAGAATATAGAACCATAACAGAGGAAGCAAGGGGACACACCACTATTGCAGAAATGCCTGCACCACTTGTAGATTATCCTGATTCTGAGGAAGAATCTATAGCAGTTGAAGAAGGGGAGGATGATTTAAGCACCGAAGAGGAGAATGAAATGGATATAAAGACTCAATTACTTGTTGCCAAGAGTGTCATTAAGACACAAACAGGTTGGATTGAAAAGAATGAGACCTCCCTGAAAGAAAAATATGATCTCATTGCTAAATTATGGCAGGAGATAGAAGCGGTGAAGGCCAGACTGACAATTCTGGAGCAACAGCCCCCTCAGTCTGACTCTAGAGATGAATTAGCCAATATTCTGTTGAACTTGGCTGGTGATGCAGCCTTATCTGAGAGGAACTCACCAATTAGGGCAGCAATTGTAGAGGAAGAAGTTGCACAAGCACCACAGTAGATTGAAGATAGAACAAAGGATGAGGAACCAGGAGCACTTGTACAAATTTTTGAAGGCCTACAACAACAGGATGAACAAATAACACATGTGGATGTAGAGATAGTAGTGCAGGAAGAGGTAAGGCCATAGTCCATTCAAGATCCTATTAATTTGCTTTTACCTAAAGTAGAAATGATAGAAACTGGGATGCAAACAGAATCACCTACAGTTGAAAAGGTAGACATAGGCATACAGGTTAATATCATTTCCCAAATGCAACCCATTATTAGACCTCCTGACATAGTCATGTTAACAAGATATAATGAAGATATGGCCTATTGGATGAAGAAGTGTCACCAAATGGAGGGTAAGGTCTCATCTCTGCAGGTCTTGACAAAAGAATTAGAAGATAAAAATTCAAAAATTGATAAATTGAAAAAATAGGTGCAAGAGATATGCCAAATTGCGGAGTGTATGATACAATGTAGGAGGCCAGCTAGGTTCTATAGTTTAATGTTAAAGGAAAGATACCTTCGTTGGCAGACAATGAGGATCACTTCTGGTCTCCCCCACAAATTGGAAACTCCTGGAGAATTTCTAGAGGCTTTTTGGCAGAGCTCTGTAGAACACCAAAATTTGTTGTGTGAACTATTCCTACATAATTTCTTCTTGCCAACTGAAGTGATCTTCCTTCCCCACATATTTACTGGTGATATTCAGATTAGGTCTTTCCTATCCACATTGCAGAATCAAGTTTATTGGGAATAGGAGAAGAAAGCCAACAAAGCAATGGAGTTACAAGCAGTATTGCTCATCAGACCGGTTCACCTTAACCATAGGACCTCCACCAATGAGCACTACACTTTGATGAGAGATGATAGGGTAAGGCAGATGTATCTGGGTAATCTTCAAAAGTGCATAGCTGATTTCCAAACTTTCTATGCAACATCCTTTGTTGATGCTTTATCAACTTGCAAAAGCAGATGGGGAGAACTACCTATATCACTGCAGAAGCGAGAACCCATCTCGCCAAATAACCTTATTTGGTCAAGAAGAAGGGTAGAATGTGTAATCTAGACCATATTTGAGGTAAAGGGATAGTGGATTGGCCTCAGGTACAGGAATCCAACAATCATCACCCCTGTCCCATATTTCTTTGATAACGACCCGCAATCTGATGATCAATTCCAAGAATGGCTTAGGGACATCAAAGAACACAGAGGATATTACAATATTGGGGGCAGACTGTGGAAATATGATGAACGTTATCTTGACATAGATCTTTGTGTTGTTGTGGTAGAACAGAATGCATGAGGACATGCATTATAATAGGCTGGGGGAAATGATGAGGCAAAAAATTGCCTCATACAAAGACTACTTTTGATAACTTTTAAAACTATTTGGAATAGCTTATGTTATGTTTTGATATTAATCTAGTGATAAAATGCATTATATGATAGTGTTTGCATGTTTAAATGTTAAAGTGCATGTATCCTATTTTGACTATTTTTTCTGTGTTTTATAATCTGTTTCAGCTGAATTATTTAGTAGATTTTGCATTTAATTGAAGATTGTAATACTAAGCTGCTGCTATGTATTTGGTTCTATGCTTATTTCATTAGCTTTCCCCACCATCTAACTATTTCAAATGACCAAAAAGGCGCCAAAACTTGTTCCAAATAGTTTGACTATGCAGAAACAAGAAATTGTCCATTCAAATTCCAGCCAGTTGTACATATACAACATGGCTTGGAATTGGTCCACTCCAGCTCATGCAAAGGATGGAATAAGTCTTCTAGGAAATTATGGAGACTATTCACATCGTCACAACTATTTTCCTATGCACCTTTGGTGCATGAATTAACACAAACTCTGTTATCCTGCCTGATATTCCGGAGCAGCTCCGGAATGAACGCAGTAAGAACAGTTTTGGTCAAAAGCGCCTATAACAACAATAGAAGGGTGGTAAATGGTGGCTGCAACTATTTAAGGGATACCCTTATTCTTTCCAACACCTGTCCCTCAATGCATGAAGCCCAGCAGAAGGAATGGATAAGGAATAACAGAACAAATCCCTACATTCTGGGAAATAGTTCTGCAACAGTTGTAGCAGCCCTACATAGCAGCACAAAATCCTATCAATATTGTAACCCATTAGTATAAATAAGATAGCTCCCATTTGGTTGAGCATATAGGAGCTAGAGGATAAAGAATAGCAGAAGTTTAAGAGTTGTAGCATTATACTGTAGTAGAACAATATTCTGTAGGTTTCCCCTACACTGTTGTTATGCTACTGCAGATTTAATAAAAGGTGCAGTTTCATTATTTATGTTGGCATTCTGAGTTTAGTGTGAAGCTTTGGTAGTTTAGGATAGGTACTTTCACCTTCTTCTGGTTCAGGAAGCAAGGGCCACTTCCAGGCCTAGGGGAAGGATTAATTCTGCCATAATTCTGCTCATTTCTTGCTGCAACAAATCAATAGGAATCTGACAGCTTATTGCATGATTAAATGTTGAGTTAAATTGCATATAACATTTGGAAAATTAATGCATTGTAGTTAAGTCATCTAGAGTAGATTTTATAGCATAACACTTTCTGTTTTAGCTTCAGCATTTCCGGTCTGTATTTCCAGTTTGCATCAGAGAATTTCTTGTTATTTTAGTTTGTTCCAGTTTTGCAATATATGCTTATTAACTTTTGATGTGTTAATATTTCATTTTTTGAAAGGTGTGATGCTTCAAATCCTTAAGTTCCAATTCTATCATTTAAATTGTCATTTTAAATTCTACATCAATAGTTTAGTTTTCTTTTCAGCAATAGTGTGAATCTCTGCAATTTCATTTCTACAAGGATAATTAGCAGTTCAGTTTCAGTTTTTAGGAGTTAAAAAGGAGACACAAACACCCCCAAGCACTAACTGTCCCATGAATAAAGCCATGACCTGGATGAACTAATCTTCAGACTGTTTACCTCTGCTTTCGTATATAGCCTTGGACACCACCCTGGATTGACAAACATAATGATTAAATGATGAAGAGTTGATGACACTCATCATAGTATCCTTTAAATCATTAACTTTTGAGTTTAAAAAACATGCAAAATTGCTTTATCTATGCCTTCTTTAACTGAATTGTATTAATCCCCCTGGATATAGATATAGACTAGTTACAATGCATTGCCCTCATTGAATTCCTATACTAAGCATGTACCTATATCAATCTGAAGTGCCTCCTTTGAGATTTCATATGCTTCCCTATTCATTTCTCTATAAATATGTCAAAAAGTAAAAGCTTCACTTTGATCCACAACTTCTTTTATTTGAGAGAAGATTGATTATAGAATCATGTTTTCCATCCTAAAAACACCAATCATCTAGTTTATTACCACCCGAGTCTCCGTAAATTTGAATTTTTCGTGTTTTTTTTAATTTTCCAACTAAACCAATAATTTGAGGGTCATAATTTCAGCATAATTATTAAAACCTTCTTCTAATCCAGCTTTGAATTTAAAATAATGAGAGTCATAAATATATAATAATCCTCCTACTCCACAAACTCCAAGGACTCCCTGTCTGGACCCATCAAAAAATCTCCAAAGTCCCTAATTTATCAATCTTTGGAGGGATGATTTGTTTGTTTACCTTTATTATTGCCAAAAACTTATAGTTATTGGAATTCCAATGATTTGGAAGGAGACCTACCAAATAGGCTTCTCCCGATCCTAAAAAATTATTGCATTCCTAGATAACCATAATCCCCAAGACACAAACAATGGGAGAGCTATAAAACCTTTGTATGACCTATTTTAAAACCAAGGTTTTAAGCACTCTCCTAAGAAATCTTCTTGTCATCGTATAGGAAGCTTAAAATGTGCTATAACCTCCCTCCAAACTTGTCTAGTAAAGGAGAAAACAACCAATAAAATGATAAATTGTTTCATTGTTTGACTTACATAAATGACACCTTCTTGGATCATTCTAATCCTTCTTCTATAATACCTCCCATGTCATAACCTTATTTTTTATGGTAAGTCATAGAAACAGTCATGTCTTCAATGGGTTTTCTAGCTTCCAAAGTGTCTTCAACCACCATGCTAAATTGCCATTGCTATCTTCCAATAGAGTCTTATACCACAAATTTGAAGTGTATTCTCATGTATCTCCATTATTTATCCAGACCAATTGGTAAATTTCCTATTACAATTTGATATGTCCAGCTTTAAGTCTCCCCACATATTCTTCCCATTGGTGTGCCTCTTGGCCCTGAAGCCCTAACATTGTTGCTTCCTTCCATCCCTAACTCTAGTTTGTAAAATATTTTGGGTCAGCTACTTGGGCAAGATTTCCAATTCCTTGAGATATTAGGGTCTAAATTACATTATTTAGCAACCTGTGCATATCACCACAACCAATCCTAGTCTTATCCTTGAACCATCCCCTATTTTCTAGGTAAGCCAATCACCTACGATATAAAAGGTTTGAATCATTACCTTCAGATATATTGAAACATTATGGGTTTGCTTCATTGGGATCCTTATCCACTCCTAAACTGTGAGTGGCTTTAAATACTTTTCAGGTATGCTCTTATTCCATAAGCCTTCCTTTGATATTATCTTCCAAACATACTTTGTTGCTAGAGCCTTACAAAATAAGAAATTGTTCTTAAGTCTTCATCCACCTTTTTCCTTAGGTTTGGCTAAAGATTATCATTTAACCAAGGAAATACCTCCCCTTTCTCTTTTCCCTATCCATAAGAAACTATAGCTTAATTGTCTATTTTTTCCAAAACTCCTTTTGGTATATGAGCCAAATATTGCCAATATACTAGTATTACCTCCAACGTAGACTTGACCAAAGTGAATCTCCCCTCAGAGAGAGCCATTTGTTGTACCATAGACTAATTATTCCATCCACCTTCTTTATCAACCAATTCCAATCTTATTTAGTATAGTCATCAGGTATCAAAAAGAACCCTAGATATTTAAACCCCTCTTGAAGATCAACTTTGTTAAAGGGAAAAATTCAACCTATTATTATGGTTTGATTTTGATCCACATGGTTAAAAGAGATGCTTGACTTCTATGCATTAATCTACGTAACTATTTCGAAATAAAAAAGATCTAAATATTATTTTAGCTATTTTGCAGCTCTTACTCTTCCATCGATAAAATGGAGAACATCATCTACAAAAAGTAGATGGTTGACTTCCATTGTTCTACCCATTCTAATTCCCTCTATTGCTCCTTCCCTCTTAGCTTCTAAAATACACCTACTTAATACCTCAACTACTAAAAGAAATAACAGTGGTGATAAGGAGCAACCTTGTCTTATCCCCCGAGAAGCTTTGAAGAACTAAGAGGTTGACCCATTAACCAAAACTACAAAATAAATAGAACAAATACATCCCATAATCTAGTTCACCATATGCACACAGAACCCAATATGAGTAAGTATCATTCTTAAATATAGCCAATTTACTCTGTCAAAAGCCTTGGAGAGATCCAACTTCATCATCATTGCTAGTAGTTTCTTTGATTTTATGGTATGAATAATTTCCTGAGCAAAACCAATTGCTTCATGAATCTATCTAACATGTAGGAAACTAGATTTCTCAATAGATATAGAAGCAAAAAGGAAACTATTAATTCTTGATGTAATTATTTTTGCTATGATTCTATACACATAGTTACACAAAGAAATAGGCCTAAAATCATCAAAGGAAGAAAGATTGTTCTTTTTTGGAATAAGATCAATGAAGATAGAGTTGAATATTTTATTTACCCTTTTTTTTTGCCTAGAATCCTCCATAACCTTAAGTAAATTAGACTCCAAAATTTCATAGATCTTGAGAAATACTTTTGTAGTATTCTCATTAGGTCTTGGACTCTTATCTTTCTAGGAGGAGATTAAAACAATTTTGAGTTCTTCCTTTGAGACTTTCTTAATCAACTCACCATTGGCTTCCTCATCTATAAATCTATGAAAGAGAGAAGTTATTCTAACCATTTTAGCTATATTTACTTGACTAGGATCCTTGTATAGTTAAAAAAATGTCTTACTCCCATGTCTTATATTCCTTTAAAGGAGGAGACTTTACTTCCATATTGTCCATACAACTCCCAAATTATATTTTTTTGTTTTCTGTGATTTGCAAAGCTATGAAAATTTTAGTGTTCTCATCCCCACTTGCAATCCATAGTGCTCTAATTTTAAGCCTCCATTGTGCTTCTCTCTCTACCAATAATATTCTCTTCTCTTATTCCAAAATTTTATACTTAAGCCTTATTTCCTCATCCATTTATTTTTCAAAGTCATTTGCTAGAAACACTACAATCTCCTCCTCAATCTCCCTTAGCTTTTGCTCATTCATCAATTTTTTTATGGGCCCACTAAACCAATGTTGTCTTAACCCTTTTTAGATTTGTTGCAAATTGCATACTAGCAGATTCTCTCATATTAGGATCAAACTTGATTTATTCTAATTTGAATAGAGTTACAAAGCTATCCTCTTTTAGCCACTCTAAATTGAATTTGAAAGGACAATGTGGTTTTTTCTCCTCTTTTGTTATAAGAAGCATGATAGGGGAGTGATCAGAGTCTCCTTTGACTTCAAACAAATACTTCAATTTGTAAGTTCCATTTACCAAACTCTCTGCTACTAAGAATATGTCTAATCTATTATAAATTCTATCAACTCCCATCCTCATGTTTCTCCAAGTTGGGATAGATTTTATACTTGGTCTACCAACCCCATGGATGCAAACTTTTGGATGAAGTAATTAGCCAGTGAATCGATTTTAGCAATAATACCCCACACTTCACTCATTGAAAGAGTTAAGTTTAAATCACCTCCTAATATTAAATTATTAGCTTCTAAAAACTTTTGATCCACAAGCTTATCTCAATACTGCATATTGTCTTTATAGGGGCCATAAATGTTAATCATTGTCACTATTTCCTCGAGCTCCACTAATAAGTATTTTGTCCCTACTCCTAATTCAAGCAATGTAAATTTGGTTAGCCTAAATTGATTTTCCTTCCACCATGTGGCCACTCCTCCTGAGGCTCCTATAGCATCAAGGAATAGAAAATCCCATCCTTTAAGCAATTTACTAAGATATTCCATCACTTTTATAGCTAACCCTTTTGTCTCTTGAATTATCAAAATCTCTAGATTATGAATTTATACCAACCCACATAGAGAATTTTTTTTGTAGAGTTGTTCACCCCTTAAATATTAAAGGAAATTACTTTTATTGATTGACTATGTTCAGGATCATCCCCACTCTAAGATCCCCTTTAAGGATGGTTGCTTGCCTTGTTGATTTTCATAGAGGTTTTTATTCTTAGCCAATGAAGTACAAACTCTTCAACCCTTCCTAATAGAAAGACCTATATCCCCCACATATTTATTTATTCCTTCCTTAAATCCTTCTTCCCTTAGTCCTATTCTACCTTTTAGGGATTGTAGGAGACACCTATGGGTTTCTAGGGATACAAAACATTCCTGACCACAGGTAAAATAAAGTGAGGAAGCAATTTCAAAGTTATTTACTTATGAAGTATTACTAAAAAACTTACCAGATTCTAAACCAAGATCTATATCTACTTCCTTAAAGAAAGAGGAATTCAAAGGTCCTCTTTGCCCCTCAACTCTACCCTTACCTTCTTCTAGTGAAAACTTTATTTTACAGACTTGTGAATATGGTCATTGGTTAGTTGAGGGACTCAAAAGAGAATTACTTATAATCCCATATGAGAAATGAGATTCGATAATAGTTTTGCTTTGAAAGCTTGTATCTAGGTCCAATAGCATGACATCCAACTTTTTCTCTGAGAATCCTAGCCATACTTTAATATGAGATAATTCTAAATCCATTACTTGATCTGGAACAAAAATTTATCTCCACATTCTCTGAATTTTCTATTTTTTCCTTGATTTTTCTAGCTTGTGTTCCTTATGCATTGATTCAATAATATAATCAATATATAAATTATGTTCCTGAAGGGATAATTGCATCTCATTCTCACCCTTAAAGACCCCTCTATCTTCCTTGTAATTCCAAACCTTCCTTGAAAACTTAAGAGAATAGTCCCTTGTAATATGCCCATAAGTAAGACAATGTACATACCTAAATTACACACCAATATAGTCTAGGATTTGTACATGCATCCCTTTGTTATACTTCAACATAATTTTCCACACCAATTTGTATTTCTAGTCCACATCAGCAAGAATCATGGCCACTATCCTATGCATGAGGACTGATACCTCTCGTCCACATCCAAGAAAAAACCAATGCAATTGCCTATGGCTTAGAAAACATCTCTAGATCAAAATTCTAATGGTAAAATTTGTAACTTTACCCATATAGGATGAGAAGGTAATCAAGTGGTCCTAGGGTCAAAACAAGGGTTCCATAGTTTAATAATTAAAAAAGCTAACCCCCAAAACCATTTCTTTGACATAATATTTTTCACATCTTCCTTAGTCATGAACTGAAATGATAACCACCCTCTTACTAGAAGTAAAAAACTAGGCACATACCCTATGACTTCCATCCATTCCCTAATAATCTAGTCTACCAATGATTTTTCAAAAATTGCATGTCCATAGAACCTCCTAATAAGTGTTTTCTTTGAGATTTCAATGACTTCCACCATTTTCACATCTACTAAGACTAATTTTTCTTTATTACTCTTCTATTGAATACACTTGGTTGCCTTTTTATGTGCTTCCAAGGGATTTTTCTTTGTATTTTATCCTTCCAAATTCTTGTGTTGTCCCTCATAGCCCTAATGAGAGAGTTGTGACCTATTTTGAACTTGCTCTAAAGAGAAAATATTCCAATCATCACTCTTGTCCATGAGTTGTGTATCATCCTATAAAATCATCACCGACTTAGGCCCATTCTCAAACTCTTCTAAAGGAGACTTTCTTCTTTCATAATTTCTTCCATAATAAAATATGGATATCTCCTCATAAGGATCCGTTGAATAGACCACTTCTTCTTTGTCATGATCTTGTTCTAGAGAACCCCTATATATTCCTTCCTTTTCAAAATCTTGCATTCTTCTTATAGCCTCAAGGTCAAGGGACTCTCTATTAGCATTTACATTAGCAAAATTAACCACGATAGAGAATATCCCATTGTCTTTATGACCATCTACTTCACACATGAAAGTGGAAATCCTTTCAGAAACAAGACTCTAAAAATTTATCCTCTTAGCCCATGTCTTTATAACCTTACGATTAAGATACATGTCATACAATTATGACTCCATCCTTAGTGGCCATAGCCCTAGTATTTTCTTATTATATTTTCCCTCCTCAACCATTGCTTTATTTTACATTGAACTCACCAACAAACTCCCTGCAATTAACTCCTTCAAACCCTCTATTGAGCTACTACATCTTGTTGGTGATACAACCTAAACCAAGTACTGTGTGACAGATCTGACAATTGCAATGGTAGTTATAGTAGTGACCCATCTGACAATTGCAAGGGCCCTCTTATAGTACATATTATTCTTCTATCATCCATTCATGATCAAGCCTCGAGTTATGCTTTAAGTCTTGTGGATTCCCACTATTGTTCTCCATCTATATTTCCACTAAGTACTCACTTGCATAGACTATCGTCTACCCGAGTGATAAGTACTACAAAGTTTTAACAAATTTAAAATTTGCTCTTCTTTTATGACTACCCAAACCTTTGTATTTGAAAAATTCCCTAGACACAACTCCAAAAACAACTTTTACTTTTATTTAGAAAAGTAAATACTAAAGAAAATACATATCAAGACATCCATAGCTTTTCGTAAACAATTTTTTTTATAGTATCTCTATAGCACCTGGATATTCTAAAGCTAATCCATTAGAAGGTTGAATTTCAACTCTTGACCTCCATGTGCATTGCAATCCAACAAACCCTTCCAAGGTCTTGCAGTCTTCCTCCACCATAAAACCCTAACTTGCACAATTTGTCGCCTATTTGAATGGTAAGATCTATGAAGTTATTGTATTCTCAGAATTTGTAAGTGACAAATCCCACTTTTTCCCTTTGTGTTGTACCCCTCTCCTCACTTGCTTCAAAAAAAATTGCCTGCTTCCTTGCACTAGGGTTTGATCTCCCTTGTATTCTTCAAAACTATGCCACCTACTTCAAAGAACTGCTATTTTTCTTCTATGTACCAGGATTTGAAATCCACCACCTACTTCAAAGAATTATATTTTTTTCTTCTTTTTTTCACACTAGGGTTTGATCTCTATCGTTTAATCCAAAAAAATTGTCGCTTGCTCTAAAAAATTCATTGTCTACTTCAAAAAATTGCTTGCTACAAAAATCTATTACCGTCGCTTGCTCCAAAAAAGCCATCACTTGCTCCTAGAAATTTTTTGCTTCAAAAAATTGCTTGCTCTAAAAAATTTGTCGTTGTCTTTTTCTCCAAAAAATATGTCGTTGTCTTGTTTATTATTATAATTATATTCTCAATAAGTCTTTTTGGAGAAAATTTTAGCGTCCCTTATAAACTATCACACCGCTGAATTTTATTGATCCAATCAACATTGTGGATTCTAGTAGATCCACATCTTTTACTCAAGAAAGAATTGTATAAAACTTTTGATAGACCGAGTAAGGTAAGGAAACCCTAAATTGAGCTTATATTATTAATGCTTGTGCTCAGCCAAATATTTAGATAAAATGTAATTTGTTCATGATTTGACCAAGCTTTACATTACCTATTATATTCCTATCAATAGACCCGTGTGTTGTCCATTATCAACTGTAGCAGATATTTAAATGATTAGACAAAAAGAAAAATAAAGGAAGAACTAGGTCAATTATGTTCATTCAAATAATGTAACAAGCATAATTAAAATTCACTAGTGAGAGAATCACCATTCACACATTCAAATAATGTAACATGTAAATGTGAAACATACACAAATCAAACATAGAAATACCCGAAGGAGGAAGTAGGATTTGTATTAATATCAAAAAGTTTTTACAATTTGTATCTGGTTGAATGACCTAGATCTCTTTAAACGAATGCAAATAAATTCTTGGTTCAAATGATGTAACAAGGAATTTCAACTCTTCATTCTAACATGGTAATAAAGAGCCTCCTAACTTCCAATCCAACCACTAAAAATGATCTCACCTTAGCAAGACCCACACAATAATGGGGAAGAATAAGAGATGGCTATGGAAGACAAGATATAAAGAGAATACAACTGACAAGACAAGGGCACTTAAAATACCTTTGGCAAAAATAGGTAATGCAAAACTAATCCTGTCTCCGACTAATGTAGCTCCTATTTATAACTTGAAGGTGATCTATTCCATTCTAACTACTTTCATCTAGTTTGTACACTTGGTTGCATCTACTATATTGATTTTGTAGTGGCTTACAACTAGGTTATGATTATCCTGAGTTGTTTACCTTGAATTTGACATTTGGTTGTTTCTCAATCATAAGTTTCTCTAGTGGACCACAACTGTGTTGAACCTGGATCTCACAGTTGGTTGTTTATGAACCATTAGTTTTTAATCCCTTGTTATCACATATTTTCCTACTATAGTGTCTTTTTCTATGGTGGCCCCCAACTCATCTCCTGTTCAATGTCAACTGTATATTTTTGGGAATTAATCTAAACTGTGAAATAAATCTAAAAAACTCTTGCATCATGTCTTTTATCTATAGCTAATATTGATTGTTGGTGTCTTATGGAGATTAAATCTTGAGTGTCCATTGTTGTTTTGCATGATTTATTATTTTCCAAAGGGGACCTTGTCCTTATTCATCATCAAATCCTTATCATTTGTTATACCTCAAGATCACATCTATACCGTTAATTTTTCTCAGCTTCTGATTATTCTTAATCTTGCTTGTAATAATGCTTTAATTTTGACAAGTCACTTCCATAGATCTAAAATTCTAAGCAGACGTGGGTTGTTGATCTGGATGTCAAAAAATTGGTAGGAATTTCGTATTTTGGAAGACAAAATCTGAACCGCTTATTCCAGTTGATGGCTAGTCATCGATTTAGTCTCACAGGATTGACTGGCTTGAGCATTGTGCTTCGTTGATTCTAGAACATGTGGTAGATTGTGGTCCATTAGCCTTTCACCTTTTTCTTGGTTTAAATTTGTTTTCTTTTTTTATTATGCAATGCAGACCACAAATTTTCTTTTGTAGAATATTTGATGACACGTGGTTTATTGTGAACCGTTGATGAAAATATTTGGAGCAAGGTAGACGTCCATTTTATCTATAAAGAAATTAAATCTTTTGATTTGCTCTTACCATTGGAAATGATCTAATTTATTTTTTTCTCCACGTGTCCTTCATTGGGACGTGAGATCTCAACTTGAGGGATGTTGTTTGTTAGATATAATGAAAAAATAATTAAACAATTTGTGGAGGCTTACCTGATGAATTGTGACCATTGATGGTAAACTTTTGACGTCGATCCACTTTGATGAACAAGTCACCCATGAATGACTTAGAGTCTCCTAGGAACACATGGCTAGCGATGAACTATGGATGTTAATTTAGCTTATCGCAAGCCATCGATATCCTTCTGCATTTTGTGCTTAATAAGAACTTTTGTCTATTTGGTTAGATGGGCGCTATGTGTAGCATTATGGACCCTGTATCTCTGCTTGGAAAAGTCATCGATGATTGCAAACTGTTGATCTCTAGCGATGATCGACCTTTGACCTTCCCTAACTTATTAAAAATACTTTTAACGGTATGGATTACTCTACAAATATTAGGATGAATGCGGGCCGTGGATGGTGGTGTAACTTGCTCGATGCATAGACTAAGATGTGGCTTTGAGAAGTCAAATGAGAAAATGCGCTAAGGACTACTTACGACCCAAATTAACTTATGACAACTAAATTAATGTGGACCATGTTACAAATGTGAAAGAGGTATTTTCTAAGTAGCTTAGAAAAGACCTAAATGTGAACTCTCTTGTAATTGTCGGCCATAGGTTTGGTCGGCATGATTTTTATTATAATAGCTTTTCCCTTATTCCTCTCTACCCTCTTCCCCTATATTCCCGCCATTCTCTTTTTCCTTTCTTTTTTTTTCCTCCTTTCCTTCCCTTCATTTCCTCCTTATCACTCCATGCCTCTTCCTCCCCTTACTCCATGCCACCTTTCCCTTTCTTCTCGTCCGCCGCCTCCCTCTCCTCATCCACCGCCTACTTCTTCTCCTCCCTCTCCTATTCCCCTATAACTTCTATTCACTATATAAGGCATGGTAATATATTTTTGTAATGTTGGTTTTTGATGATTTGAATAAATTAATTATTTAATCTGCGTTTTTGCTCCTAAGTCAAAAATTTTGGGCCCATTGTGATTCGAAACCCACACTGGTATCAGAGCAACCAGGGGGCACGAGCACGAAAGTCGAGGACGAGGAGCAGGTGGACAGACCAGAGTAGAGGCGAGGTCGAGCGCAGAGCATGCAGGTCGAGGAGGAGCTGGCCGAAGCCAAAGGCACGAGGCGCCGGGGGGGGTGGCGAGGCATAGGAGCCGAGGAGCACGTAGGCCGAGGAGGAGCTGAGTTGGAAGAGGTGGAAGGCAACACGTGGCATGCGGGGTTAACTGACGAGGAGGCAGACGGGTCACAGTGATCGCCCAAAGGCAATCAACTGTTAAGTCATCGGTTGAGGGTTATAAACCCTATTTACATCCCCATCCTTGTCGATGTGGGATAAACAAATTTTTATTTTTTTTTTAATTTCCAATCGCCATGTTGTTTTATTTCTCACGGTTGGCAAAAATCAAATCATTTGCTAGCGGACTGTAGGTGCAGGGTTCGAAACCCACGAGGTGCAAAGTTTTTAAAGTTTTTTTTGTGTCATCGTGGTCGAAGGACTTAAGGAAGATCGCGACCCATTGTTCTCAAAGCCGCACGGTGGTGTATTGGTTGGAGCTTGAATTTGCTTGCGGGAGGTCGTCGGTTCGACTCCCCCCACTCCGAAACAAAAGTTTTAAAAAGGTTTATTAAAAAGTTTTTTTTATTTTATTTTTATTAAAGTTTTTTAAATTAATTTAATAGTTTTTAAATCATATTTTTTAATTATTATTTTTTTTAAATATAATTTTTTTTTAAAATAATTAAGATATAAATAAGACTATTAAATTTTTATAAAAAGACTTTATAAAAATTTTAATTGAAAACTTTGGAGAAAAATTGTGGAAAATAGAAATTGGAAAGATACTTTTGTGATATTTTTTTTGGCACCATGAAAATTGATGCTATAACTCAGTTCATCTGTTATGAGTAGATGATCCGGTCATCCGGATGCTACAATGCACTCTGCTCTCTCCTGAGAAGAGAGACACCGAAATCATTTGACGAGAGGGTCCGACAGACCAATCTTCACATAGTTTTCTGCTAGTTGGAAAATCAAGTAATTGCTCATCTGAGGAAATCGGACTCTGGATACGAGGCGGATTCTGAAGATAATATTTTTGGGCAAAGAATAGAAGAGTCCAAAATGGTTGAAGAAGCACCTGAAGGACAATCGAGTGATAGTTATACACCTGTTGTGCCTAAAATAGAATCAAGTGAGAGCTATACACCATGCTCTCCTGATCCAGAACTAGAAGAAGAAGAAGAAGAAGAGGAAGAAGAGGAAGAAGAACCAGAAGAAGAAGAAGATCCAGTACCATTGGTACCTGAACCTGAAGCGCCAGAGGTTATAGTCATCAACAACAGTTTCGAGCCAAAAGCAGAACCAAAAGTCATCGTCATTAGTGATGATGAAGTAGACAACTTCGCCTCTCCAGTACTGGGTGATCCTCAAGAAGAAGAACGCCAAATCAGTGAGCGTGTTAAAAAGGCTAGATTTGATTTAAATCAGTGATCTCTTTGTACTTCTTGTTTGCTATTAAAATAAAATTTGCTTTCTGAAATGGCATCCAATACTAGTCTACCTATCCCCGAGTTCAATGGTGGTGATTACGAGTATTGGTCAATTAAAATGAAAACACTTTTGATAGGCAAAGGTCTATGGGATGTGATTGAAGAGGGCTATACAGAACCTACTGCTATTGAATGGGCAGCTTTGAATGCTGCCAATAAAAGGGCTAAAAAGGAAGCTCAGAAGAATAATTCTTCCACCCTTTATCACATCCAAGCTGCCCTTGATAGAAGTATTTTCCCTAGAATAGCTTCTTTTATAACTGTTGAATCTTCTTGGAATGCTTTAAAAGAAAGTTATAGGGGTAGTGACCAAGTCAAGCAAGTAAAACTACAAACTTTGAAATGAGATTTTGAAACTCTTAAAATGCAAGAAAATGAAAAGGTTGGTGATTACTACGTGCGAGTAAAAGTCGTAGTAGATAAGATGGTCACTTTAGGAGAAGAAGTCAAGCCTAAAGTTATAGTGAAGAAAGTGTTAAGGACACTTCTTCCTAAGTGGAATTCAGTTGCCATAATTATAGAAGAATCCAAAGACTTAACCTCTCTGTCTTTTGAAGCCCTCATTGGTTCACTTCTCTCACATGAAGAGAGGTTACAACAATCTCCTTCCACAAGTTATGGAGGAGATGATAAAGCCTTTGCTTCTCATGAAGGCAGAGGTAGAGGTCGTGGCAGAGGACAATATAGAGGTAGAGGCAAAAATAATCAGAGAGGTGGAACTCCTAACAGAGGAGGAAATCAGAACAGAGGAGGATTCTCAAACAGAGGTGAAAATCAGAATAGAGGAGGACAGCAAAACAGAGGGAAACAACCAGGCAAAGGAAAAGGAGGAGATAAATCAAAACAAACTTGCTACAATTGTGGCAAACCTGGCCATTATGCTCGTGATTGTTGGTCAAAGCCTTCACAAGGAAGCAACAACAACCAAAGCAGTCAGTTTGGCAATTTTGGAGAAGAGGAAGAGGCCACAAATCTCTTTCTCTCATATGGCTAGGCAGATCAAAACATGAATGATACATGGATTTTGGACACTGGGTGTTCAAACCATATGAGTGGCAAAGAAGAACTCTTTGCTACTCTAGACTCCTCATACAAATCCAGCATCCGATTGGGAGATGACAAATCATTGGCGGTTGAAGGCATTGGATCCATGGCGGTTCCAACCAAAGAAGGCGTCAAGCAAGTAAGTGATATCTATTACACACCTCATCTCCAACACAATATTTTAAGTGTTGGTCAAATGTTAGAAAAGAACTACAAGTTGCTTTTTGATGAGGGTAAATGCACCATTTTTGATAAAAATAATAGTAATAGAATCATTACACAAGTGCCAATGTCAAAGAATAGATTATTTCCTTTAAATTTTGGCCAGCCAAGGGGAGATAAGTTAGCAAATGTTGCTATTACCAATTCAAGTGTCCTATGGCACTTGAGATATGGTCATTTGAATTCAGCTAGTTTGAAAATGCTAACTTCACAAGCAATGGTAACTGGACTCCCAAAAGTTCAGGATAGTAAAGAAGTCTGTGAAGGGTGTGCCTTGGGCAAGCACGCCAGATCAAAATTTCCTCATGGACAAGCATGGTGGGCCAATCATCCACTTTAGCTAGTGCATACAAACATCTGTGGTCCGATGCAGACCAAAAGTCTTGGTAACAACTCTTACTTCCTACTTTTCATTGATGATTTTACTAGAATGTGTTGGATATATTTTTTGAAACATAAGGATGAAGCATTTGAATGCTTCATCGATTTCAAAGCAAGAGTTGAAAGTGAGAGTGGATATTTTGTAAAATGTCTTAGATCTGATAGGGGAGGAGAATACTCCTCTAATGATTTTTTGAATTTCTGTAAACAACATGGCATTAAGAGGCAGTTCACAGCTGCCTACACTCCACAAAAAAATGGTGTGGTAGAGAGGAAGAATTGCACCATTGTGGAGATGGCAAGGTCTATGCTTCAGATGAAGCATTTGACTAATTCATATTGGGCAAATGCAACCAAGACCAGTGTACATATCTTGAACAGAAGTCCTACTTCAAGTTTGGAAGGGCAAACACCTTACCAAGCCTGGTATGGTAAGAAGCCAAATGTTAAGTATTTCAGAGTGTTTGGTTCACTGGCATATTCTCACATTCCTGATGAGTTGAGAAAGAAGCTCGATCCAAAGAGTCAGACATGCATATTTGTAGGGTACTATGAGAACACAAAATCTTACAGACTCTACAATCCCAGGACTCAAAAGATTGTGCTTTCCAGGGATGTGATTTTTGATGAAGGGGGAGAATGGGGTAAGCCCCAAATTTTTAGTGATGATGAAATCGATGATGCAGTTTCTAAGCAGGTGCAACAGCAGTCACCACAAAAAGGTAAGAAGTCTCCTCCCACAAGCCCAAGTTCATCTTCTAGTTCAACTTCTTCACCAAGTCCTTCTTCGTAGAGATCAGTAAGTTCCTCACCAATGGACATCGATTCTCCATCCAGAGGTAAGAGAACTCTCCAGCATCATCCATCATATCAGATGTTGGATAAAAAATTTTCAAGAAGATACACTAGGAGTCAAGCAAGTGAAATGAATTATGTTCTACAAAGATTAGAAAATATGCACTTGTATGGTGATGATGTCTCCCAGCAGGAACCTCGGGGAGATTTAGTTAACTATGCTTTGTTAACTAGTGCATAGCTTGAACCTTCTAGTTATGAGAAGGCATGTACTCAAAAGATTTGGCAAGATGCCATGGAAGAGGAGATAACCTCTATAAAAAACAACACTTGGGAGCTGGTGAAGCTTCCTAAAGGAAAGAAATGTGTTGGATGTAAGTGGGTCTTCAAGACCAAGTTCAATGCTGATGGTAGCATTGAGAGGCACAAGGCAAGATTAGTTGCAAAGGGATTCACTCAGAAGTATGGAATTGATTATGAAGAGACTTTTGCTCCTGTAGCCAGACAGGAGACTATCAGAACAGTTCTTGCTTTAGCTGCACACAAGGGATGGAAAGTCCAACACATGGATGTAAAGAGTGCATTTCTCAATGGTTACTTGACAGAAGAAGTGTATGTTGAGCAACTGTAGGGATTTCAAGAGGAAGACAAGGAGCATCTTGTTTACAAACTGAAGAAGGCACTCTATGGCCTCAAGCAGGCACCGAGAGCTTGGTACTCACGCATTGATGGGTACTTTAAAGATTTTGGGTTCATCAGAAGCAAAAATGAACCCACGCTCTACTACCTGAATCAAGGTAATGACATCCTCATAGTTTTTTTGTATGTGGATGATCTCATTTTTATGGGTAGTAATGAAAAAGTTAATATGGAGTTCAAGCACTCCATGATGCATGAATTTGAGATGAAGGATCTTGGCTTAATGCACTACTTCCTTGGAATGGAAGTTCATCAATCAGATTCAGGGATCTTCATCTGTCAACTTAAGTATGCTCGGGATATGATTAAGAAGTTTGCTATGGAGCAATGCAAATCAGTTGCAACTCCAGTTGGACATGGGATCCAATTAAGCAAGGATGACAGAGAACCGAAAGTTGACGTGACCACTTTTAGAAGCATTGTTGGGAGTTTGATGTTTCTCACCAACACCAGGCCAGATATTCAGTATGTTGTATCTCTTGTCTCTAGATTTATGTCTAACCCATCTGAGCTGCATTTACAGGCAGCTAAAAGAATTTTGAGATATGTGAAGGGTACATTAGATTTTGGAATCCAGTACTACAAAAGTGATACTATCAAGCTAGAAGGCTTTAGTGATAGTGATTGGGGCAGCAATGTTGATGACAAAAAATCCACATCTAGAAACTGTTTTAGTCTTGGTTCGGGACTAATAACTTGGAGTTCCAAGAAGAAGACAGTAGTAGCGCTATCTTCAATAGAAGCTGAGTATATAGCAGTCACTCATGCTAGTACTCAAGCTCTATGGCTACGAAAAGTATTGGAAGAGATTGGAGAGCAACAAAGTGGTCCAACCAAAATATACTGTGATAACATCAATGCCATTCAGTTGGCATATAATCTTGTCCACCATAGTAGATCAAAGCATTTTGATATGAAGTACCACTTCATTAGAGATATGGTGGAAACTGAAGTTGTTGAGCTTCAATATTACCATACTTTGGAAAATGTTGTTGACATATTCACCAAAGCAATGGCCAAAGCTCAATTTGTAAAGTTGAGAGACTATATAGTGAATCCTCTCAACTTTAAGGGGGAGAATGTTACAAATGTGAAAGAGGTCTTTTCTAAGTAGCTTAGAAAAGACCTAAATGTGAACTCTCTTGTAATTGTCGGCCATAGGTTTGGTCGGCATGATTTTTATTATAATAGCTTTTCCCTTATTCCTCTCTACCCTCTTCCCCTATATTCCCGCCATTCATTTCCTCCTTATCACTCCACGCCTCTTCCTCCCCTTACTCCATGCCACCTTTTCCTTTCTTCTCGTCTGTCGCCTCCCTCTCCTCATCCACCGCCTACTTCTTCTCCTCCCTCTCCTATTCCCCTATAACTTCTATTCACTATATAAGACATGGTAATATATTTTTGTGATGTTGGTTTTTTATGATTTGAATAAATTAATTATTTAATCTGCATTTTTGCTCCTAAGTCAAAAATTTTGGGCCCACTGCGATTCGAAACCCACACTAAATGAGACAAAGAAGAGATTTCAATATTGGCAAGAAAATTTTGCATGAACCAATTTGAATTTAAAGACGACATGCCCTTCTTATTGAAGGAGAACTATCAAGGGGAATAGGTGCTTTTTAGACAACGAGACTGGGTGAAGCATTTGGAAAATAAAAAATGCACCAAATAATAGGCTAGAGTTGAAGCTTAAAACTAAGGGTGGTAAATTTCTTTACAAAATTAAACATAAAGCTTATCAAATGAATTTCGATGATCCAATAAAACTAAGGGAAGATTTTTGGTAAACCAAAAATTATAACAAATAAAACAAGTTTTACTAAACACTAATGAAATACTTAAAAGTTCAAAAACTAAGGTATACCTTATACTAGATTTTGAGAATCCAACAATTTTTTTTTTTTTTATATATAGAAGAATCGACAATTATCTTTCTTTGTTGAACAATTGTCATTGGTCACAGGGTCAAGTTGCATTGCCTTTGACTGTAGTGTCAAATTATGGTGCTACCACTATAACCCTTATCTCGCCTTGGTAAACATGATCTGGAGTGAAGGAGACCCCCGGTAGTTCAGGGTTTGTACCACCATCATCAAGCTAGCGCACACTCAGTGGACTCAAGTCACACTACTACCTTTGCCCTAAATTGGGCATGCCCGTAAGGTTTGAACCTAAGTCTCCTCCTGGTAAGTGCCCAACTTCTTACCAATCCACCTAGCCCTTGGGAACAACAAATCTTATAACTATATATTTATATATTTATTAATTTATTATTGATTCAAGTAGTGTGATAAATCCCTCCAACCAATGCATAGGATTGAACAATCTCTTTCTAGCCATGACCTCTTGTAAGAGTGAGAACTACACTTATAAAGGATTAACAATAAAAAATTAACACACTTATCAATAGAGGATTAACACACAACACCACACACATTATGATTAAAAATCTTATAATAATATTAATTTAATATAATTTAACAATTATATATTTATAATACTTTAAAATAATATAAATTCATTTTTTAAATATAAAATTTTAACACAACCTCGTATCATTTTAAATTAATAATAATTTATTATTGTTTTTATTTTTAAAATTGAAAAAAAATACTTTTTAAGTTCGTTGTTTACCCATTATTTATCCTTGTGCAAATAAGGACAACAAGATATTTCACCACCTACAAATAGGTGTAGAAATTTACTTGGTCGCCTTTAGTGGCTTGTCAACAAACCAATATTTAAAGGTTTTTTTTAATCACTTAAATAATCTAAATAAAATGACAATTTGCCTTCCACTTCATTGTTAGCCGCTTGGATACTTAACGAAGTATAATTTTATTTATTTATTTATTTATAACATGGTAGAATCGGTAGTTGTTGTCCAGCTTTTATGGCTGTCACAGTATTTTGTATTGTTGCTTCGGAAGCGCCATGCAGATCTTTGCGCAGACTGCCTCTATAACCACCATGCTACAATCATTTTAAACCTTTTACACCGCTAAAAACACCATAAAAGGGCCAAGCGTTGAGTTTGACTAAACGAGATTTGAACCTTGAACCTACGCCCCTTATAAGGTTTGGATTAAGGGATGAACCAATTGTTACAAAATACAAATTATACGGTTAAATATTTTATTTTTATCTTATTTTTATTTTATTATAATTTTTTATAAGAAGAAAGTTAAACTTATTAATAAAAATCATACACAACCTTTAACACAGATCATATTGTTGTACTGTCTGTATACCTACAAACAATTATACTGTATTTTACTCTGTCTGTATTTTCCTTTACTAATCACCTACAAACAATTATACTGTATTTTAATTTAATAATCACCTACTTTAGGATATTCCCATTATTTGTCTCTTTCCTCTGTATACCTACAAACAATTATACTGTATTTTACTGTCTGTATTTTCCTTTACTAATCACCTACAAACAATTATACTGTATTTTAATTTAATAATCACCTACTTTAGGATATTCCCATTATTTGTCTCTTTCCTCGTGGCTAAATTTGCTATGGCGAAGAAAACATGCGAAAAATAATATGCCTTGCTAAATCCTTATTTCTCACATATCATGAACGTTAGTGGCAGGAAAAAAGGTTGAAGGTCAAATCCAAGCAAGGCCCAAGTTTGTCCTGGCATTTGGTTCCAAAGATTCTGCAGAGTCCACATAAAATAAGTCAAATAAAGCGATATAATGGAATAAAAGCTAGTTTACACTCTAGATCCTACATTTTGTCTCATGTGGATAATCTCCTCTCCAATCTATAGAATAAATTACAATCCCGCGACACCCCAATACCAATTGTGTTATATTACCCTGCGTTTCTTCCATTTTGCAAAACTACTCAAATCTGCCAAGTTTTTCATCACATAGGCCTCTTATTTGAAGTGGGTGTTGAGCAAATGGCTGCTGCAACAGTGCCGGCTTCTTTCACTGGCCTGAGAAAGACGGATTACTTGCCAGGATGTTTGGAGAAGAGCAGTGTTCAAAAGGCCTTCAGGATGGCCAAGTTCCAGGCCCCAAAGTCAAGGAGGATCAGGCTAGTTGGGGTCAGGAACTCATCCTCAGATATTGATATTGCGGAGATGCAGCCAGCTTCAGAGGGCAGCCCTCTTTTGGGTATGTTTTTACATCATCATTTGATAGCCGGTAGGACAAGTAAGATGAGGAAAGTTCAATTGCCTATGCCTAGTGGCGCAAGAAATGATAATTTTGTGCATTGTATAGAATGGTTTTGTTGATTTCGGGGTTTCTGAATTGCTTCCAGTTTGGTTCTGGTCCTATGTCCGTTTATGGATAAATCAATTCAAATGATAGATACCCCTCTTTTGGGTGTTTTCTACAACATCCATGTAAGGCTAGTAGTGCAGGATGGATAAGAGACATTTCAATTGTCTATGCCTAGTTAAAAACTAAGGTTTATATTTGTTTTTTGTTTGTTTGGAATGCCTTAATTCATACAGTCTGCAATGGGTTTTGTTGATTTCTAGTATTGTAAATTGCTTCCAGTTTGGTTGTGGTGTACTGTTCAGTTTAAAGAAGACACACCCATAAGATGAATGGCCCTCTTTTGGTTATGTATCTATAGTATCCATATATAGGTAGTAGACCAAGTGTGATAGTAAAGCAGGATTGGTAGGACACATTTCAGTTGTCTATGCCTAGTGGAAAAACAAAGGTTTATTTGTGTATTTATTATTATTATTATTATTTTTTTTTTGGAATGCCTTAATTCGTACACTTAGCAATGGGTTTTGTTGATTTCTGGTGTTATAAATTGTTCCAGATTGCTTATGATGTACTATTCAGTTATCAAAAGATACACCCACATGATGGATAGCCCTGTTTTGGGTATGTTTCTGTATCATCCATATATAAGTAGTAGCACAAGTGGGACGTGGACAAGTTTAATCGTTCATGCTTCTTGCAAAAGTTCATGAATTTTTATGTGTTAATTCTTCCAATCTGCAATACGATTTGTTGGTTTTTGGGTCTCTGAATTATGTTCGGGTTTGTTTTTGGTCCATTTTTTACTTGAAGCAAGCAAACCCACATCATACACATACATATGTATATGCACACACACATGTACTAAATACAGACATCCGGACAATACATTGTATATGCGTTCATAGACACATAAACATATGGAAAATATCTTATATGTATACATGTCTATGGAAGTAAATTTTTCCTTTGCACAGAATGCAGATCTGAAAGTGAGAGGCACATTGGAAGAGTGCGCACTCTCAGATGTGCACAAACTGCAGGCGGAGTAGAATTCACTTGCACGTATATATTGTACATGTCACAATGTTTCTATACATGACAATTGTACTTGTACATTTGCTTAGTGCTGCATGAGTGTAGAAAAATTAGGAACCATACTTTAGACAAGTCTTTGTTGTGCTGAATTTTTTTTTTTTGGAAATTGGTTATATGGGATTGAAATGGAAGACATTGGTATTAAGTCATTACCATTTTATTATGGTATATATTTTTTTAATGGGTCATATGAATTTGAAAGGGACCCATCTATAACATCATGACCACATAGTAGTATTATAACAGTTTGACAATTATGCATGTATCGCTTGGCAAGATTTGAACTTGGGTCTCCTCCTTGAAAGTTGTTGAGCTCATACCATTTCATATGTTATTATGGCATTTCAACAAATCATATGGTGGTATTATATTGTTGGGCAACATTTAAACCTGTGTTTTTCTATTGGAAGCCCACATTTTTAACCACTTCAGCTAATGTCATATGCATGTATCACTTGGCAAGATTTGAACCTGGGTCTCCTCCTTAAAAGTTGTTGAGTTCATTCTATTTCATATGTTATTATGGCATTTCAACAAATCATATGGTGGTATTATATTGTTGGGCAACATTTTAACCTGTGTTTTTCTATTGGAAGCCCACATTTTTAACCACTTGAGCTAATGTCATTTGATTAAATGTTAAGGTTCACCCATGGGATTGGAACGTTGACTTATGGTATGAAACTCCTCACTTCCCACCACTTTTTAGAAACCCCAAAGCCAAATCCTCAAATTTCTATGTCAGACAAAAATATAAATATTTTCCATTTCCATATTTAAATTATTTTTTACAAAAAATAAGCAAATTTCCAAGGAAAATTAAATCTTGTATTATAAGAATCAAGGCTAATCTTCAGTTTCAATTGTTAAAATTTTCACACTGAAGCTGAAAATACTTAATTGATAGATATTAGCCATTAACATTTTCCTTAAAGCAGAGAATTGTTGTATTCTGCACTTTGTCACTCACCGGACATGGCTCGACTCATAATTTTTTGAAGCTTGTAACAAGAAAAACATGTTTACTGAACAGAGTCTGACTAGTGTGGGGTTGCTGTTTATATAGTTCTCCTCATACTTGTTACACGCTGTGAATGATAAAAGGAATTAAGATAAACTCCAGATGGACTTGGGATAGTTTCCAACATTGAGAATAAGTTTGAAACTTGAACATTTTTGTTTCCAGACAAACAAGTGACTAGTCAAAAAAATAAATGCGCACCTAAAAATCCACCCTTTACCTTTTTACCTTGTAACATCTTCTAGGTGAAGCTAGTTTTTCTTTTGTTCTAACTCACTTGGCCACAATAAAGGGAATGTGGAAAGTAACCCTATGTTGACTTCACGCAGCATTTTCCTCAAAGTTCTGTTGTATCTGAGTTCAAATAAAGTAGACTAGACTTCGGATGTTTCTGGAGTCCTTTAAAATATCTTTAAAAAATTGCCTTCAGAAATTTAGTTGTGTCTACTTCAATACTACATCTATTGCATATAAACTTTATATTAGCTTAGTAGATGCTATCAATGAATCCTTGATTTTGTATAATTTTTCAAATAAAAAACTCATCCTAAAATTGTGTTATCGGTTTCTGCTTTACTTCATATAGCTGTAGTAAAGCAGAAACCAATTGATATGTTGCAAAACTCATCCTGACTATTTCTGTTAGGACTTCAACGATAATAAAAGTTGTCTTTAGTTGAATGTTTTCTTGGTGGTCATTCTACTTATCATTTTTTGACATGTATTTGGGTCTTCAGTTCCTAGGCAGAAGTACTGTGAATCAATTCACAAGACAATACGCAGGAAAACAAGGACAGTGATGGTTGGGAAAGTTCCACTTGGAAGCGATCATCCTATCAGGGTTCAGACCATGACTACTACAGATACAAAGGATGTTCGTGGAACTGTTGAACAGGTCTGTGCTCTTCATTAAACTTTTACTAGATTTAAGCATTCAGAATTGCAACATTTTTGTATATACATATTTGGTTTAAAGCAGTTCATTTGTATATGATTACGAAGATTGTCTTAATATATTTAAAAAAAAAAACTGAATTTCCTTCCAAGTTCAGCATTTGTTAGTACTCACTTATATGGAACATCAATCCTACTTATGCTACTTTTCCATCTAAATAATGTACAAATAATGTCTGTATTAATATCTGAAATAACTCTATAGATTAGATAGCAAGACTTATTCATAAGATTCTATGGAACATTTCTAACTACAAACAAGCAGTGTTTAGTTGTTGGCCATACAAAGAAATGATCTGCGTCAAATGTTGCTTAAAATGCAAGTTCATGGAATTGCAGGTTATGAGAATCGCTGATAAGGGAGCAGATCTTGTTCGAATTACTGTTCAGGGCAAGAAAGAAGCAGATGCATGCTATGACATAAAAAATACCCTTGTTCAAAAGGGGTAGGCCTTCAAACACCAAGTTCAAATAACGAGTTTATTTTAATTTTCATCTTCTTGTTCCTTTGGTAAAAATGGGTCCTTCCTGTGTGTTTTTGCCTTTTTCTTGATAAAGTCTTTGGTATGCAGATATGAAATTCCTCTTGTTGCAGACATCCACTTTGCACCTGCAATTGCACTGCGAGTCGCAGAATGTTTTGACAAGATTCGGGTTAATCCTGGAAATTTTGGTAAAATAAGATCCAAGGCAGATGTCTAGTTTCTTTAGTTTTTTAAGCAAAGGATTTTTGTGTTATTGGTTGCTAACTTAATTAAACAGATGAAGACTTGGCCTGTAGAAGATCCATAGTAGACTCAACTATGAAGACGTATCGATGCTGTAAATTCAGTGCATTCTAAAAAGGCTGTCCATACTCTTTGCCAAGCACATAAGTGTGTGTGCGTGCGCATGCATGTGTGTATGTGGACATAGTCTATTGCAATTATTAACTTTGCTTGATGTCCAATTGATTTAGAGGTTGGTCTGGTGTTTATTCTATTACCATCTGACAAATCAATTTTGTCCTTGAAAATGTTATGGATCTGGACATGCAAAATGTCCTGCAGTAATGACTTACTTTCGAGAGTTCTTCATGAATGGCTAGACTGGTTCCTCCTAAAAATAATCTTTCAGACCCTTAATTGTACAGTGATCTTAAAACTCTCTGTACAACCCTGTGTCATGCCTTATTGTTGGAGACCCATTCTGTCTTCCTTATAAAATAGTGACACTATTTGGGAAATTTCAAAGATGGCCACTTGCACTAACTAAGCTGGGATCTATCTTTTAATCTTTGTATAAGCAGTCTCTAAAAATCCAACAAGATATTATCTCCAACATGCTTTGCAACTCATGTCTTGTAGCGAACCATTGAATTCTTCCAATGGAATAAAGACCACAAGTTAAGAGATAATGAAGTCTTGTTTTCCACTAGTTCTAACTTTGCCACTCCCTCCCTATTCTCAATTGTACTTCCTCTTAACTGTTTAAAAGCCTGCAAACTAGGTTTGCTCCACCGCTGGATTATAATTTTCAAAATTTTCCTCTTCTGATTTTCCAAACTTACCTTCCAACAAATTTTGTTAGGAAGTATTCAATAAATTTACATTTTGTTTTTCCATCTAGCATAAGGGCATAAACATCATCCTTCCACAATGAAAATGCCATGAAGTTCCTCTCTGTCGCAAAAGATGTCAAATCCCAATTATAACTCTACCATGAGCCTGTTCTCCCTAAGAAACTGCTGAGACAAATAAATTATTTAAAGTCTCATTTTTTTTCTTTACAAAGAACATGTCTTGAGGGACCATGGAAATTATGAATATGCAAATATTATATGCGAAAAGCTTTTGGTGTAATCAAAGCGACATAAAACAAGCTGTCTTGGGAGAAAGTTTGGTTAACTATAAGCTCAGCCTGGAATATAGGGGAAGTTGATGATGTTGAGTTCATCAGAGACAGCAGAAACTAGCAGTCAAGGAATTCCTACCTGTAGTTATTTTTTCCATTACCCTATCCATTGTAGCTGCATAGTGGGAGATTATACCTTTGGAAGTAAAAGTTCCTTTATCTCTTCAAATTGTTGTGATATTTAAGAATAACTCCTCTCCTGCATGATTTCAAAATTTCATGAAGTTACTCCCGTGGACCACCCATTAAATGGATATTTATTTTTTGATAAGCTGCATTAATTGTTATTATCTGTGTTTGAGTAATAGACTGTTGCCTCTTGTGGGGAAGGGCACTAACTTAAAGCTTTACTTGCAGCTGACAGACGTGCTCAATTTCAGAAGCTAGAGTACACTGAAGATGACTATCAAAAGGAGCTTGAACACATTGAAGAGGTAAGCTGTTTAGATACTTCATTTGTATTTCTATTGCTTGATTATTTGGCTATCAATAACAATGAATGACAAGTGCAGTTTGAGAGATTTCTTGATATGGTTTTTAATGATTGAACATGTCACATATATTTCAATTTGCCATAGGTTTTTTCTCCATTGGTAGAGAAATGCAAGAAATATGGAAGGGCAATGCGCATTGGCACAAACCATGGAAGTCTTTCTGACCGGCTCATGAGTTATCATGGTGACTCACCTAGGGGGATGGCAAGTTCATTTATCCTTTCTTGTGTTTTCCATTGGGTTGGATGTGTAGATATCATGTTTTAATAAGTTTCATTTGAGTTTCCTATCAGTTTGTTTTACAATAACAAGCATTTTCAATTAAACACTATTCAATATACTAATGACTATTTGCTCCAAACAGGTGGAATCAGCATTTGAATTTGCACGCATTTGTCGAAAAATGGATTTCCATAACTTTGTGTTCTCAATGAAAGCAAGCAACCCTGTCATCATGGTTCAGGCATACCGCTTGCTTGTTGCTGAGATGTATGTGCTAGGATGGGATTATCCATTGCATTTGGGAGTCACTGAAGCTGGTGAAGGTGAAGATGGGCGAATGAAATCTGCAATTGGCATTGGAACACTTTTACAGGTTCTTTTTAATGACTATCCTTCCTTAGATTTTGGTTTATTACAAATGTTTCTCCTGTGCCTTGTGATTGTCATTTACATATGCTGTCTTCAATTTTTTCACAGGATGGTTTGGGCGATACCATTCGAGTTTCCCTTACAGAAGCTCCAGAAGAGGAGATTGATCCATGTAGAAAACTTGCAAATCTTGGGATGCAAGCAGCAAAACTTGAGAAAGGCGTGGTAAGCTTGTGCTTAGTTTCTACTTATATGTATGTACAGAACTATAGTTTCTGAATGTTCAGTTTAATGAATTTGGTATTGATATTTGAGGTGCTGCTTTTGGCAGGCTCCTTTTGAGGAGAAGCATCGTCGCTATTTTGATTTCCAACGGAGGACTAGCCAACTTCCTGTACAAAAGGAGGTAAGGTTACATATTATTCTTGCAGGTTTTGGCAGAACTCTTTATACTTTCCCTTCATCAAGTGCAGTTGTTTATTCTTAATTTTAAAATATCTCCAATGTTGTCCGTTTGTTTTTGTCTTGTCTTATATTTGCTCAGCCGATTGTTCAAGTGGGACAAGTTTTTGTTATCTGTACTTTTAGTTGATTGATTGCTTGTATCATTTGTATTTTCTAAATATTTGAATCCTTGGTGTTCAATCATTGAGGTTCAACTTGCAAAAATGAATTGCTTTGATGTTAACCCTATTTCTATACTGTTTTGTTTTCACTTTGTGTTTTTCTAAGGCCTGCTTTTCATTCTTAACTCAATTGAGTTTCTTTTATGTTCAGGGTGAAGAGGTGGATTACAGAGGAGTACTACATCGTGATGGTTCAGTTCTAATGTCTGTGACTCTTGATCAGTTAAAGGTAACTAGGTGAACTTGGCAATTTCCTTTGATGTTAGTTTCTGTTATGTCTCTTTGGCCCCAAATAGTTGTGAAGTGAAAAATTATCATTATTTGGGCCTTCTAAAAGTTAGGTGATGTTTCCTTGGTATTGAATGTCAAAATATCAGCTTTTAGTTCTTCATTATCACAATGACTTTTAATGATAAATAAGCATTTGTGTGTATCTTCCTTTTATGCCAGACACCCGAGCTTCTATACAAGTCACTTGCAACAAAGCTTATTGTTGGCATGCCCTTTAAGGTACGTCTCAGATGGAACAGTAATCATCCTGAAATTCAAAGCAGTCTGCCTATTGTGCTTGCGTGTTCTATGTGCTGTGCAAGGATTTTTTTGGTTATTATAATTATGATTCAAGTGGTTATATCCATCTTCATGTCTTTCAGGATCTGGCAACAGTGGACACAATACTGTTGAGGGAGCTCCCCCCTGTGGATGACAGCGAAGCGGTTCGTCCTTTCAATTTTATTAGTCTTTTCTTTTTTTTTAATCCCTGCACATGAATGCTTATTTGAATAGTGGTCTATCTTTTTTACACCATCTTTTCACTTATATATTTCTTCTGTTCTAGTTTGTTCTTTCTTCATCTACTGCTACCATTTCCCATGCCCTATCAGATTGAATGGATTTTCATATAATGTGGTAATGGCATATAGTGGATTTTAAAGAGAAGTATTAATGGCATGCTGACTTATGTTAACACTTACTTTAATGCAGAGGCTGGCAATTAAAAGACTGGTAGACATAAGTATGGGGGTTTTGACACCTTTGTCGGAACAACTAACCAAACCATTGCCACATGCTATGGTCCTCGTAAACTTGAAGGAACTATCAAGTGGTGCCCACAAGCTTCTACCAGAAGGTATAATTGTACGAGTGTTTGTTAGGAACAAGAGTAACCAGTCTGGTTTGTCATAATTTTTTCAAGTGGTATATGGACCTTGAGAGTCTCTTTTATCATACAGGTACTCGTTTGGCTGTAACTCTTAGAGGAGATGAACCATACGAGGACTTGGATCTTATCAGGAGTGTGGATCCTACATTGCTTCTCATAAATCTTCCCAGTGAAGAAGAGAAGGTTAACCGTGTCCATGCATCTCGAAGGTGCCAACTATTTCCATGTTTACTCCTGTGGACTTGAGTTACAGATCTAGACAAATTTGAGAATTAGATTCATGAACATATCTTGCATTAGTGCACATACGTTAGATTTCATCTAACAAATATGACTCAACTTCTGATTTGAATTTGTAGATTGTTCGAGTACTTGCAAGAAAATGCCCTGAACTTCCCAGTTATTCATCACCTGCAATTTTGTGAAGGAACTGAAAAGTATGTGCAGACAGGCTTTGCTGTAATTAATTTGAAATAAATGTAGCCATATTTTTCTTTTGTTTACTTTAATGATCCTAATGTAACTTCTCTGTTAAGCCATTACTAACATCTTCTACGTTAATTTGATCCTGAAGGGATGATCTAGTCATCAGTGCAGGAAGTCAGGCTGGTGCTCTTCTTGTTGATGGCCTTGGGGATGGTGTGTTGTTGGAGGCCCCAGAACAAGATTTTGACTTTCTTCGAAATACATCATTTGGATTGCTACAAGGATGCAGGATGAGAAATACTAAAACGGTAGACCATCTTAGATGGTTCAGTTTTTTATATAAAGGCAATAATAAATCAATCTTCTTTCTAGCATTTAAAGCCACATGATTCAAGTACAGAGAAATTCAGTCCCATATTTTGTTTCCAGGAATATGTATCTTGCCCATCTTGCGGACGTACTCTGTTTGACCTTCAAGATGTAAGTGCAGAGATTCGGGAGAAGACATCACATCTGCCTGGTGTCTCGGTATGTTATTTTGCTAGTTGTAATTTAATTCATGTCTATTAAGAACATATTCCTTCAAATTTAAGGTTCCTATCATTTTGGATAGCAATTTGGGTTCCTATCATTTCAGATAGCAATTTGATTTTGTTTGGATTGCAGATTGCTATCATGGGCTGCATTGTTAATGGTCCGGGAGAGATGGCAGATGCCGACTTTGGATATGTTGGTGGTGCACCGGGAAAGATTGATCTATATGTTGGAAAGGTACCTTCTTTGTTGATTGTATTCTTTATAAATGCTGTTTTAAATCTTTATTTAGCATTTTCTATATTTATAAATGATGCCAATGGTTGATTTTAGACGTTTCGTCATTGAGTTATTCAAGTTTGCGGGTTAAGCTATTCGAACTTGAGATTATTGATTGGTAGATCCCATCTAGCGTAATTGCAGTTAAAGCATAAGTCCATTATCTTGTTCCTGGCGACTCTGACAGAAATTGTTATTGCTATTGGTTGTGACTTCAGCAAGTTGTAAAAAGAGGTATAGCAATGGAAGAAGCATCTGATGCACTAATTCAACTTATAAAAGATCATGGACGGTGGGTTGATCCTCCAGCTGAACAGTAATTTGTTGCTGCTGTTCCATTGAGGTGTTTTAAGTAAGCCATTTAATTTGGCATTTTCTTAGGTATATCAATACAACTTATGTTGTATAGTACAAAATTATAGTGATCAAAGAATTCTGAGGCTTGTCTCTGTTGGAGATGAGTTATTTCTAAGCAGAAACGCAAGGGCAACAGATGGAGGACTGAGTGAGACATTTATGTAATAATTTGTTTTTATCTTTGAAAGATACGTATTTGTTAAGGCAGTTTGGAACAATTTCTAAGTAAAATAAGTGAAACCCCATGTTTGGTGTAAAATTTACCACATCGGGCATCCAAACTTCTTATTTTTCAATTAGAAGTATTTCCATATCATGTGAGCCAACTAAGATGACCAGGGATTAAAAGAGACACTGTTGACAGTGTTGATAGCAACATCATAATTACAACATTTTGTAATCATACAAACATATGTTGGTATCAATCAATAAAATATAGCTCTCGCTCCTCACTCTATCCTCTCTGTGTGTCAATTCGTATCATGCTAGCATTGTGGGTGATAAGCACGTATTGTAAAGGAATAATGTTGGCAACTTTCCATCTGGACTAAATTTTGCGACATACTGATATATAATATTTGTACTCACTCGTCTTATAAGTTTGTTGTGGTGGCAAGAGTTTCCATGTAAACATCTGCACTAAACATTTCCATCATTGGCCATTTTAAACACAATGGTGGAGTATTGCTTCCTGTGGTCATTAGTTGTTGCTTACTGGTGAACATAGATAATATTCTAGTTGACAAAAAATAGGTGTGGTTGATGAGAGTTGATGTTTGACTTGGTGTTTTTTTTGGTTAGGAAGCAGGCAAAGAACGTAGTTTACAAGACGTAAAGAACATGATTATATATATATTCTCATAGAGTTAACATCAATAAACAATTGAGAGCTTTGTTGTTGTTGGAAATTATGATACTGAAAGACAAAATTCAGGACAAGTATAGAAGAACAATCAAGAGAGGACAAGAATAAGGTAAAAACATAACAACACAAAATTGGAATTGCAAGTAAAAAAAAAGGAAAAATAAATATTCTCACGTAGATTTGGAGAGGATGTGAAGCACCAAGTCTCTTAAGACAACCAAGAGACATCTTATTGTGTGACACACATATATAAGTACAATACATTGTATTGTAGTAGTATGTACAAATTTTAAGATTGATGAAGTGTTTTATGGTGGTTTTTTTGTGCATTTTTGTTTTTGTTTATTTTTTTCCTTTTTATGTTATGTTAATATTTGTTTTAAAGTGCCACCACATCTCACATTCTAGTATCAAACATTGGAGATTGGGGAAGTGAAGAGCTTAAGGATTTAATTATCTTTAACCAAAGAATTTAGAATTCAAGTTTGTCGAGGAAAACATCATATATTTTTGTTGCAGCTATTATGACTTACGGTAATGCTTCACTACCCACCCAGAATTTGAAGGAGAAAATTATGATTATTGGTGCATATTAATGAGGACTTTGTTAATTATCAAGGAAGTGTGAAGTACTGTGGAACAAGGATAGAGGGAACCAACAAATTAGAGTATTTTATTGACTAGAAAAAACGAACATGAAGAAAGCACAAAGAAAAGATGCCTTTGCTTTGTATCACATACAAGCAACTCTTGATACAAGCATTTTCCCAAGAGTTGGAAATGAAGACTGCCAAAGGAGTTTGTGACACCTTGAAGATGGCCTATAAAAAGTCTTGGTACTTAGATTTTTGTTGTTCAAATCATATGACTGATAATAAGTTGTCTTTGGAGTTAGATGACTCATATAAGAGCAAGATGAAATTTGGAGACAAGCAACATTAGATGTTGAGAGAAAAGGACCCTTATAAATTGACACAAAAGATGGAAAATAAAATATCCAAAATACTTCATTACCTAGCTTGAAGCACAATTTGATGCGTGTGGGACAACTTGTAAATAAAAACTACAAAGTGGTAATAAGGAGTGCATCATCTATGACAAAGCAAATGGGAAAAAAGTATTGATTGTTGTATGTATGACAAAGAATAGAATGGTTGCTTTGAAGCTTAGAGGAGAAGAGAGAGCAATTTATGTCATACAACAAATGAGGACAACAACTGGTTATGGCGAACAATGTAGGAATAAGAACTACCTTCATCAAATATCTTGAGGAAAAGATCTTTAAATTTAGGCCATAATATGGGACGATTATGTTGACGTTGCTACCAAGAGAACCATTGGTAAGCTTCTGTACCCAATTTGGAAGAGGTGTAAGAAACTTTTTTGGCTTCAAGAATACGATATAAGTGTAGGATACCCTCCATTTTAGCTAATTAACAAAGTGGATCCCCACCCTCAAAGGTGGGCATATCAGTACACGGAACATTAACACCTATAGGCCATCTTGCATATTGATAAACTTCCCTTGTATCTTGATCCACATTATCATTTTATCTATGGTAATTATTTGGGGAGGAAGGAGTTGTTTTTTTTTTTCTACTAGGCATCTGAGAATTATCGACATATTGTTCATATTAGTAGTTAATTTAGTCAAACACGCTTGTAATTCTTGGTTGCATGTAGTGGGGATTACTATTTTATCATGTGTGAGATTTTCTTGGGATGAGTTGGATGAGTTGGAAGGAGCCATGGGGTTAATAGCAAGATGGTTGGGGTTAAAATTGTTAATGCATAAAGGAGAATTATGATGTGTACCTTTATTTAGTGGAGGTCTTCTTGGTGGTTTTATTGGTCCTTAGTTTAGAATAAATGTACTATTTAGTCTCCCATTTGGTTCGTGATTCCACCTATCGCTCATGCACTTGCTTTATAAATTTTTGTAAAAATATGGATCAAGTTGACCAAGAGTTTGGTTATTCTCTCAAAAAAATTGGTTATTATTTGTTGTCGATTTTAATTGACTCTTAATTTGTTACCATTGCAAATTTTGAATTTGAATTCAATGGCTAGTTGTATCCACCCAATGGTTACACGATAGCAAAGACCAATGATTAGAACATAAGACTACACGAATCTCAATATTAACCAATATTTAGAACACAAAACCACGCGAATCTCAAGACTAACCAACGGTTAGCACACAAGACTCAATACCAACGGATTACGAAGGAGACAACCTTGACAACAAGCCAAAAAGTGTGAATGAGAACAAGACACGTGAAACAGGAAGGATAATTAAGAACAAGACACACAAAATGAGTGATAGGAAGGATGTGCGAGGAGTTTAAGTAATTGTGTGACCAAATTCACACTAAATTGTTAGCACAATGGTAATTTTAAATATGCTCAAGTTTTACTAATTCAAAAATGTGGGATAAAGGAATGACGACTTAAGGATTGTGTGAATAAGCTTATAAAACAAATTGATCAAATGAATTAACAAATAGTTGGAAAGGATTGATCAAACGACGTAACACAAATGAGACTCAATTCGGGTATAACCAAATTTAAAATTGATTGAAGTGAGGATTAATCAACAAGGTGACTTATGTGATTGTGGAAATATTTTGGACGTGAGATGGAAATGGACAATATGGTGGATAAAAAACTTAGGTAACACACTATTTAAGAAGCTTATCAACTCAATTGATATTATCTTCTGGTTGTAGGTACTTCAACGAACATTAAAAGAGACTGTGAAATTACTTACCCGATGATTAGTAAATTTTCCAATCGTTAATTCAGCTTTGCTAAATCAAGGCATGCAAATCATTTTTGTGAAGTGGCACCAAATTGGTTAGGATTTCGATAATATACCTGCAGTCTTCTGCCCTATTTCTACATGTGGATTGGAACGTCAATCCCTTGTGAGGATGACGTAGCTAATAATAGTGCTTCCTATAATATTTGTACATAAAAAAAATCTGTTGTGGCTGTGCATTCACAATATTGGCATCTCAAACTTGATAGCTAGATACTTTTAGATGTAAATCTACTGGTATCTTCTAGACCTTTTCGTAAACCTTGGTAATTATAACGACTGCGTTGAACGATTTTTTTTGCACTCTATTTTCTTGACCTTGCCGCAAAAAAATATTTGTGTTGTCTTTAGATTTATTTTTTAATTAAATTAGAGCCTGTGCACTTATGCAACATTGTCTTTTCTTGCTTATCCGAAATAAAATAAAGAAGAACAATTTTTGTGCAGCCTCCAAGAAAGTAGCTCTGATACCACTTGAAGTAGAATTTTTATGGAAACAATAGGAACATGAATGCGAACAAAAAAATTAAATAATTATCTGCAACTTTAGGAGGGCTAAGTCCTTTGCCACTTGGAGAGGGCTAAGTCTCTTGCGAATGCGCAATCATAAAATATGATGAGTAATGATTTCAAATAAATCAACCTACTTCTATTTGTAATAATAAATCAATGAATAAGTGAAACTTGGAAATATAGCCGACTTGGCTATATTGGTGTTGTAACACCCATACCCATAATTTCTAAGTAACCATTTATTTCATAAAATAAGGTCCCATACCCTTAAATTACAATAACCATTCATTTCATTTATTTCATAACATAATGTCCCATACCCTTGAGTTACAAAATAACCATCTATTTCATTTATTTCATAACATAAGGTCTCATACCCTTGAATTACAAAATAACCATCTATTTCATTTATTTTATAACATAAGGTCCCATACCCTTTAATTACAAAATAACCATCTATTTTATTTATTTCATAACATAAGGTCCCATACCCTTAAATTACAAAATAACCATCTATTCCATTTATTTCATAACATAAGGTCCCATACCCTTAAATTACAAAATAATCATCTATTTCATTTATTTCATAACATAAGGTCCCATACCATTAAATTACAAAATAACCATCTATTCCATTTACATAAGGTCCCATACCCTCAAATTACAAAATAACCATCTATTCCATTTATTTTATAACATAAGGTCCCATACCCTTAATTACAAAATAACCATCTATTTCATTTATTATCTCCTAAATTCTACAAAGAAGAAAATGAACGGTAACTAAACTTCTACCAACTACTATGAGTTATCGTGTGGTAATGCCTTTGACATCTTGGCTAGCGTAATACACATTGTGAGGTGGGACACAAGGCAATATAAGATTGGGACAAAGTGGCTTCCGCCCTGATAGATCAAAGGTAGGTGGTGCCCACGTACCTGTGGCACCAATAATTATCAAGACAGGGGTAGATCATCCTTGGTGCCAATGACACCAGAGGAGATTCCTGATATGGCTTCAACTTTGCAAAGGAGGGTTCACCCATGATGTCCAATCGAATATCCTAAAAGACGATCCTCTCATGCATTTATCCTAAGACATCCATCCCACGATGATGGACATAAGGATACAAGGAGCTTCGATGCTACTTGTCCTAAATACCACCCACCGCACCCAATCGACTGCCAAAAATCATGGTAATTATGATGCATTTGCATCCACAATACAATAATGCCATGATACTATGCATCCTATAGCACATAGTTACGAACTATGATGCTCTTACAACACATAGCTACGAGCTCTAAAACACAAAGCTACAAGCTCTTAAAACATAGAGCTACAATGCTCTTACAACACAGAGCTACGAGATCTTAAAAAATAGAGCTACGAATGCTCTTACAACATAGAGATACGAGATCTTAAAATATAGAATTGTGAGCTCTTCAAAAATAGAGCTATGAGCTCTTAAATTCATAGAGTTACGATACTCATAAACATAAAGCTACGAGCTCTTAAAAACATAGAGCCATGAGCTCTTAAAACACAGGACCACAAGCTCTCAAAGCATAGAGATATGATGCTCTAAAAAACAAAGCTATGAGCTCTTAAAAAATAGAGCTACGATGCTCTTAAATATAGACCACAAGCTCTTAAAACATAGAGCTACGACACTCATAAACATAGACGTATGATCTCTTAAAAAAATGAGCCATGAGCTCTTAAAACACAAAGCTACGATGCTCTAAAACATAGAGCTACGATCTCTTAAAAACATAGAGCTACTAAAACATAACAACTAGCTTTAGATGGAGACCAACCTGATTCACCCACGAAATTGGGTTGTTTGCACTTCTCGATAGATGCTCTCGCTCACTGCTCGATGGACGCTCATTGCTCACTGTTCCAGCTTTGCTCCTCATGTTTCTTGTCCTTCTCCCCTTCTCTCTTCCTTTTGGATTTTTTCCTTTCACACCTCTCTCCCTCCTCGGTCCATGTTCCCTACCCACCTGCCATTACTTCCTGACCAACATTTGATAGGAGGTAGGGTGAACACCCCTCTCCTTTATCTTCCTAAGGCGATTGTCATAAAGAATTTTCCTCTCATGTTAGAGGAGCTTTGTGCATGTGGCCCAACCATGTCTCCAAAGGGTAATTTGGTCTATTTTGTCGATTGACATCTTGTTGCCATAATGTCTTAGGGGATCAACCGATGGGTGGGTGGCGACTTCCTAGATATGTCAAGGCAAACACCTTTTTTTAGGGTTTTCTTTTTGTTTTATTTTAAATAGTCAATATTTTCATTAAGCATTATATTTTGCCTTTCTAAAATAAATCAACTATTTAAATAAACATATTTTTCTCTTTTTTAAATAAATAAACTATTTATTTAAATAATACACATATGAAGTTTGTGAAGGCAACCCATCTACCCCATGATCACCAATTATCAAGGTTAATAATGCTGAAGTAAAATATAATCATGCAAGTGCATCAAACAAAGAGGAAGTCTTTCCATCAATCTAATCACCTGTCTCATCCTCTAGAACTTATGATAGCTACTAGGCCATCATTTTGGGGCTCAAGGTGATTAGAAATTGATGATTATCCCTTAACCGAATGCATGCCTATATGAAGGTATCTATCCATGTTACCTTCGAGTTGTCTTATCATCATTTCCCCTTTATAATGTACTCTCACCTATGGTGGATGACTCAATTTCCTCCACTCATGAGTGCACTTGATCCTACACATTGGTAATTTATTAGTAGTAACATATCCTTCATTACTTATCTAATATCATGAAGTTGCTTGTTTGCACAAAATAAAATATTAGTCACATTTTTTAATACATTGTTTTTTCTATGTTTCAAAATTCCATCTGGGAGAGTCATGACATCCTCCCCCACTAGGATTAATAAAATTAAGAAAATTGTTACAATAGCTTAAATTTTATCAACAAAAAAGGAAAATGTTTCTACATGTCTGCCACCTTCTCCCAAGTGGCATTTCTCTTTGAGAAACGGTCCAATTGGACCTTACACTGCTCAAGGATCCAATTATGCATAGCTTTAGAGCATTCAAGGATCCCTACTAGAATTACTTCGATTGCCTTCGGGTTTGTCATCTGCAAGTTAGAGACATCCCACACATGTTCAGGGTCAACAATATATTTTCTAATCAAAGATATGTGGAAGGTGTCATGGATTTTTGATAAATTTGGAGGTAAGGTGAGTTGGTATGCAATCGGGAAAATTTTCTTAGTGATCTCAAAGGGTCCTACAAATCATGGATCCATTTTTGTGGACTTGATCACACTTTTCATTGGTTTAACCCTTAGGAACACTTTATCTTCCATCGAGTATTCTCTAGGAGCTCTTTTTAAATTGACATAGCTCTTCTACCTATTAGCAACATCTTTGAGCTTTTGCCTGATTACCCTGATTTGCTCTTCCATTTCCTAGACCATTTCTAGTCCAATCATTGCTCTATCCTTCGGGTTATCCCATTACAATGGTGTTCTACACTTTCACCCATATAATGCATCAAAAGGTGCCATCCCTAAAGAGGAATGATATCCGTTGTTGTAGGAAAATTCTACCAACAACATATAGTATTTACACCAAGACTTGTGGTCCATGCAATACATGCAGAACATATCTTATAGAAATTAGTTTACTCGCTTTGTCTGACCATTTGTTTTAGGATGATATGCTAAACTCATATGCAACTTTATGCCTATCACCAGATGTAGGGCTCTCCAAAACTCTGAAGTAAACTTGGAATCCCTATCTGATATGATTACTTCCAGGAGTCCATGCAATCTGAAAAATTATTTAACAAAGCTATTAGCCACAACTTGAGCACCATTCTTAGTGATTCTAGGTATGAAGTATGCAACCTTGGTCAGTTTATCGACCACCATAAATATTGCATTGTGCTGATACTGGTCTTAGGTAAGCCTACAACAAAATCCATTGATATGACCTACCATTTTTGAGTAGGTATATTATGGGGGTACAAATATCCTATGGGATGCTTGTGTTCTACCTTGACCTTGTGGAACTCAAGGCATCGGGTCAAAAAATTTGTAATGTCCCTCTTCATCCTTACCCAAAAAAATTTCTTTTTAGATTTTCTCTCATTTTTTCCCCTTTGGGGTGAGTCATATAAGGATATCTATGGGATTCTTGCATCACTACCTTCCTTAAATACTTTGATTTTGGTATGATGATTCTTCCTTTGTAGCATAAAAGATTTTCAATTACCCTAAACTCCTTATTGCTCTTCGGGTCTTCTCTTAAATTGGCTTGAATTTCTTGATAATATTCATCTTGATATTGCTCCTTTCTTACTTGGTCCATGAGCTTTATATGGCTCCTGGTTATGGTTTCTATGTGTTTCCTCCTACTTAAGGCATCTACAATATTATTTTCTTTTCCTTTAATGTACTCAATTATAAAATCGTACTCAGTGAGGAACTCGACCCAACTTCATTGCCTAGCGTTGAGTATTGGTTGAGTAAATATGTATTTCAAACTCTGATGATATAATTTTAGCTTGAAGGATCTTCCTACCAGATAATGACACTAGACTTTCAAAGCATGAACTACAATGGCTAGCTCTAAATCATGAGTAGCGTAGTTAACCTCATGCTTCTTAAGCTTCCTTGAAGTATAAGTTACTACTGACGCACCCTAATTGAGCACTCCTCCTAGACCCTCCAATGATGCGTTAGAGAATTTAGTAAAACCTCCTTGCAGGTATGGAATCTTTATTATTGGTGTAGTGGTGAGATTTTTCTCCAACATGGGGAAAGTAGCCTCACACTTCTCCACCCATTTGAATTCCTTTCCCTTCTTTTGGAGACTAGTTATTGCCAAGGCAATTTTTGAGAAATCCTTTATGTGACGTCGGTAATAGCTCGTTAGTCCCATGAAGCTTCTTACCTTAGTAATATTTGTAGGGTGCAACCAATTTATCATGTCTTCTATTTTCTCTAGATCCATTGCGATCCATTTAGCCGATATGATATGCCCCAAATAGCGCACCTCTGAAATATAGAAATCGCTCTTAGCTAGATTTTCGTAGAGTTAGTTTTTCCTTAGCAACTCTAAAACGATATTGAGATGTTTATCATGCTCTTCCCTATTTCATGAGTATATTAGGATGTCATCAAGAAATATGATCGGTTGTAGAGCTTACATTTAATTTTATCAATCCGAGGGAAATCAAGGTTAGATTTAAAGAGTAGGAATCTCGTATAGATTGTACCATGGGGATTAATACTAAGCTTAGCTCAAGTTTCTTTTTTAGGTTTCACGTGTACAGGAAAGTAATAAACAGAATAAAACTTGTGCAAAAATAAATGATGCAGAGTATAATAAATAACTAATGCAATGATAATTTACTTTTACTGATGAATTGATTTATTGATGCACCTAATTATTTGTAAACTAATTTATTTATGACATGATTTAATTTATTTGTGAGGATCCTCATGCAATCTATCTTATTTTATGTAAATTGAAATGCAGTTTAATTTAAGGCTAACTAATTCTAACCTATTGCAGGGGCGAGAGCTCAGGGATTGTCTATAGGAGTGGGCCCTACCTCCTAGAGGGCAGTGTAAGTCTTTCTCCCCTAGTTTACTTTATCTCAGTAACTAGATTTTATAACTAATACTAACATTATGTCTATTCTGTGAATGCAGGTAATAGATAAACACAATTTACATAACAAAAATTAAACAACACATGAAATTGATACAAATTACCATTTTTGAAGAACAAAATGCTACTTTTATTACTGGAGATTCAGTTGTACATGCTGGCATGTTTCTTCAGAATTGTAAACTTAGAACAGACAATAATTTCTTGTATTTTTCTCAATAGACCTCTTTCAAGGTCTCTCCTATGTAATTTATATTGTAACTAATACAATTCCAAATAGTATTTCTCCACATATTTTGCCATGCAGATTTTGTGGACTTTCTGATGCGATAACTATGCATCAACCAAAATAATCTAAACCTAACATAATACATATTCCTATTTGGACTTGATAAATATTCTGACTGGTCCAAGTGGCATCCTACAAACAAACCTAACAAGACAATACTTATTTTGAATGATTCACAAGATATACATTAGGACCTCATGTCCTATATTCTAGGAAAGGTCTAACAGTCTTGCATCTATATCTAAAACTTCTCATAATAATCTGATTACAAACTTTATTAAGCAAATAACAACTTTTATCAACTAAAATATTCTCACGGATAGTATGAAATATTTTTCTAAGTGAAAATATTTGTTGTCATCCAAACTTGACGTGTCATCACTGATGTGGCATGCTACGTAAGTCAACAACCTTTATTATCCTTCGATAACTACTTGGTAAAATATTCTTTAGTAACTTTCTTCGGTAGTTACCTTCAGTAACATGCTTCAGTAATATACTTTAGTAATAGGTCAACTACTATTGTCATCGAGCTCTACTTTTATCCTGGGTCCTTTTATTCATCCTTCTTCTCATCCGAGGTGCACTCCAAAGCTCTGCAATCTCTTCATCGATCATCAACACTTTTTCTTGCATTTTTCTCAAGACTCGGATGAATTTTGTATAAATCAAACACATTTGTTAGATTACTACAATTAATCAGATTTACTAATAATTCACACAATATTCAATAGTAATTCACATAAAACATATCATAATCACTAAATAATTATAACAATAAAACAATTCTGATACAAAAATATGTGTCAAATAACCACTCATCATTTCCCCCCAAACTGAAGTCTATGCATGTCCTCATGCATGCGGGAAGATAATATGAACATAATATAACAACCCTATACATGCATCAGATATTCAGAATTTTATGAATAACTAAAAATTCTAAGTACATTAATATTTGTATAGAAAGAATAACATAAATCATTACAATCATTACCAGAATTTCAGAGAATACTGTTTACAGATCTTATAATGATTTTGAAACATGCATATGATTTTTCCAGAAATCATCTAAAACAAATCAAATAGATATATTTAATAGAATCATGCTAAGTTTCTCCAAGAAAATAAGAAAAATAATCAGTTATCCAAAATACAGGAAATATCTATCAATTCAATTTATCAAAAATTATTAATTTCACAAAACTAAGAATAAACAGTTTATATCAGTAAATGACAGTTCAACAAAAATATTTCAAATATTAACTGTACATATTACGTATGTCATCATATAAAAGTCTACAGATAAAATACCATGGATAATATACTACAAATATGATCAATACATAAAAATATAAGTCTGAGTAATTAATAAAATAATAGTTTTTTCATTGTTCATCCAACTGGTGCATGTTGAGAAGAAATCTGGGATGATCGTGGTCTTGGTTCTGGTAATTTACGCTCTCGTTTTACTCGTTGTATCTGTTCCTTAGCCCGTTGATCTACAACTGCTACAACTGGTGTTTCCACCATAACTATTTTGATGTGCTCAACCTCTTGAGCACTTCCTTTCTGCTCTGTATCCTTTGTCTGCGAAGGATGAAGTTCCTCATCGTTAACCATCGGATCAAGCTCCAAAGGCATCCCTACATCCAAGACAAGACCTTTTAATGTTTTTCCTTCCTTGGCGGGCAGATCCAATTTTGTAGGTTGATTCTGTTGAGTAATACTAAGAATTTGTTGGGAACTATCCTCCTCAAGAATCTTTGAAAAGTCAATTGATTTATTAGTGTACACCTGTTTGCTGAAGTTTACAGATTTTTTAGGCTTTTTACTAGAAGTAGAACTTTTATGCGGGGAGACTTCGATAGGTGGCGACCGGTTGATAGAGTCCACAGGCTTTGGTGTCTTATCCATAGAAAACTGCTTAATCAAATCTATCTGAACAACAAGGGCTCTCTGGATAATTTTAGAGTGTTCTATAAAATCTTCCCTTAATCTATCAATTTTCATTTGCAAAACTGTATTCTGCGCATGAAGGTAGGATAAGGTCTCTATAGTAGACTCGGTTGCAGGTAATTCAGATTCAGGCCCTTGTTCATCTTCCTGTTCAAAGTTTTCTACAATTTTCTTTTGACGTCTGATATTCGATCGGGATTGTTTATTACTTTTCAAAGTCTTACATTTCTATTTTGGGCTTTCAGGCTCTTCTTCCTGACTATCAGAGTCATTTTCTTCCTCTGTCGAATGTTCCCCCTCAGATTTGGTAGATTTCGAGCATTCGGGTAAGTTGGATTCATCCACGATCCGATTCCAGGATACTTTCACTTCATGAGATTTTTTTAGGACAATCAATTTAATTAAACCATGGTGTGCAATCAAGTGCAGTCTTGGTTTTCCTTGAGAATTTTTGGGTTTAACTCACAAAACAGTCGATTTCAGTGATTGGAACAGAAAGTAAGGTAGATTAATGACACAATATTTATTATCCAAGAATTTTAAGTTCATTAACATACGAATGTGGTAAGCTGATAAGATAGACATTCATCCCTCAAGAGTGAAGAACTTAATAATAATGACAACTGCTTCTTGCCATAGGAGGGGAAGTGTAGAAGTTGAAACCCCTTTGATTGCTCCCTCCTTGTCTCTAAGAATTGTACACTTCTCACCAAATTTTATCACCAACTGAGTGATGCTTTTAGATGGGTTTTTATAATAAGGTAGACCAACCTCAGGTAATCCCAACACCTCAGAGATCAAGCTAGGGTTTAAGTCTAGCTGGAGTCCTCCGACATGGGTAGACATTGTGTTGGGGTTACAGTTCATTATGAAATGTCTAGCCACCCCTAAATCATGGCCTTTAAACTTAGTCAATGCTTCCCACCATCGGGTATTTTGGAAAAGTTCGACTACAGAGTCGCTCGGGTTTTGGGTCTCAATGGATGATGGTTCACTACGTTTTTGAAACACGGGTGGAGGCATGGTGACGGCTAAGGGTTGAGAGAAGAGGATTTCGAATTTATCACCAAGAACCCTGCAATTTATATATAAACAAAATTTCCTCAGAAGTCGGTAGAGCCCTTAAAAATTTACTATTTTTATTATTTTTTTATTTAGAATTTTACTCTATTTTATGGTTAAAAATAAAATACATCCTCAAATAGTTGTTTGAAACCCTACTGTAATCATACCAGTTCTAAAACTTTTAATACATATGATTTTTTTTTTTTTTTAAAACCCTAATTTTATAATTTATATATTTTTTTAAATATTTAGATTTTTATTTTTTTTTTTCCTAATTTTTTACTTTTGTATCTATTTCTTGTCGTATGTACAAATGAAGTAGAGAATATCTATTTTGTATACAGGAAAACAACAATAAAAAAAAAAAAAAAAATCAAAATTTAAAATTGAAATTTTACCTATCGCTTTCACCATAGGTTTGCCACCTTCCGACGTTCTCGACAAACCCTACAATTTTGACCTAATCCGGTGCTAGCACATGCAAAATTACACAATTTCGACCTTTTTACTCAGACTATTCTCTCAAATCCTCACAATATTCTCTATTTTGTGACTAGATTCGGGTTGGGGCTGGTTTGTTTCATCTGCATGGCTGCATGCAGCGTCGTTATGTTTCTTCGACGATGGATACTTTTTGTTTTTCTATCGACGATGAATATGACTTGAAAACCTATCAACGATGGTGGTGTTTACCCTAAAATTTATGATGATTAGGGTTTTTAAATTTTGGTGCAATATCGTTCGTTGATCTTGTTTCAATCGATGATGATCATCCAATGTTCTCATGCTTTTCGCTCGATTGGGCAATAAAGGGGGCACGTGTCGATGATCGATCACAATAGCAAGAGAGGGTCATGTTTCTTTACCTATGTTTTCTCTTTTCCTCCTCAGCCCTTGATCTTATGTTAATCAACGATGAAAATCCTTAATCCGCGTAACCTCTCACGATTGGTTGGACAGAGTCACGTGTCCCGTGCTAATATAATTTTTTTGTGGTTTAGCTTTTGTCAACTTCCCTTAACACCTTGCGTGGCGGGAGTAAAAATCTGCCATGTTTTGATTGGTTCGGATGACGGTTGATCGTCGGCTCAAGCACATTAATACGTGGTGTTTGATAGCTATATGAACCAAGGGTTCATATCATATAATTTTAATTTCCCTTAGTTTAATTTTGGAAGATTATTGTCATGCTTTCTTATGCTTGTCGTTGTCGTGCGCTTTCATTTGCCCTATTCTTAAGTTGCCATGTGTCTTTAGTTTAAATTTTTAAACTTACGATTTTTAGTGCTACGAGTATGGATGACAACTATAGAAGGGTGTTACGAAATAGTGTTACTGATGATGGTGTTACAGAAGCTTTTATAGAAGATAATTACGAAAAACTTTTACAGAAGGTATCTATGGAATATATCTACAAAAGATACCTATGGAAGATACTTACGAAAAATACTTACGAAAGGTACTTATGAAAGACACTTATGAAAGGTACTTATGAAAGACACTTATGAAAGGTACTTATGGAAGACACTTATGAAAACCACTATTTAGAGTCAAGAAAATACTTTACCTATTTTCTTCCCCCAAACTGTATTATGAGTTGTATATGCCTTTATTTATCCCCCCCAAACTGTAATTTTGGCTATATAGCCAAAACAAAAAGGAAGGGTGTTTATTTATATTTATGGATAATAGAAGGATAATTTTATGAATGGGGTTTTATTATAATTTTTGGTGAGTATGCTTCCTGTATGTCATGAAGAAGTTTCTAGGATAGAAAAATAATTTATATAAAATCTGATTTCAACCTTCTAGGATATCTTCAATCATGGGAAAAAGTGAAATAGTTATTAAGATGGCTTTTAAAGGATGAAAATGTGATGGACACAAGCCATGCTTTTGTAGAAAAAATTGAAACCATAGTACTTTCATGAGGATTGTCTTTGGGCTTTTATCTGCATGTGATGTTTCTAGGGTTATTCTTCAAGGACTTCAAACATTCTAGCAATTTTGAAACAACTTCATTTACTCCTCTCACAAACCAATTTAATGTCAAAGTTGTCCTAGTATTTTCAAGCCTCTTTCAAGACCAACTGTGTGTGTAGTGAGGATTCATTCCCCATTATGAGTAAGGATTGAAAAACAACAAGGGTTATGTATGCCAAAAAGCTAGTTGATCTTATGAGCATCTAGAGGTCTTATCCAGACTTAGTGCTAATACGTAAGAATACTTCAATAAAGAGTATCCCATGGTGTTTGAGATACTAAAAATTCCAGGGATTCAAGCTCTTTTACCCTTTATTTACTTTTGTTATATGTGGGATACTTGCTCATTTTGGGAGGAGCAAGGGATTTTTAGTGCTTTTTTTGGGGTTCTTGCTTATTTTGAGGAGAAGCAAGAAGATTTTTATGGGGATACTTGCTCGATTAGATGAGGAGCAAGGGATTTTTTTTTGAAGGTGAAGGGCGAGCTTGTCCTTTTGCCAATTTGTTAGTATTCTAGACCATGCGTATAAATAGATAAGCAAGGGAAACTATTCACTTATGGCAAAAATAACACATGAGTTAATTTCTCCAATATTTCACAATGTTTTTAGATGTGCAATTGTGCATGGTCAAAAGAAAAACTTGATCAACTAGGAGTAACTTATAACATTTTAAAATATTTGCTTGATTTTCAATGAAAATTTTGCTCAGGATACCAGATATAATTTGAGTATTTGAAGAATACCTAGATTTCATCTAGCAACAAGGTACTATGCATCATGTGGTAATCATCTTCCTTTGTCTATCTTTAAAATATTAAGACTAAAAATGGAAGGGAATACAAATACTTCATGATGAAATAAAGGAAGCATAATCATTTTTATTTTTATAAATTAATTTTTTTCAATTTTGATATATATATATATATATATATATAATTATATTATTATTATTTTCTTTTCAAAGAGAGATTTTATTGGATAGTAGTTGGTTGCAGTTCAGAAATACACTACAAATCAGTTTGTTGTCTAAACTGGTGTATGAATTCTTCCTTAGATAATGGCTTCTTATAAAGTTTAAGCCTATGTCCATTTACTAGTAGTTTCCTTGTTGAATCATCTATGGGCTTAAGCTTGATTGTACCATTTCCAAATATTTCCTCAATTTCATAGGGTCCTAGCCATCTTGTTCTTAATTTACCTTGAAAATCTTGATAACGAGAGTCAAATAACAAGGCCCAATCTCCTGATTGAAATGTACATGGTACAATGTGTTTATCATGCCATTTATTTCATTGTTGTTGGGTTATTTCAGTTCTATGCAATGCTTCTAATCTTCTCTCATCCAGAATATTTAACTTTTCCAACCTTTCTTTTTGTGCATTATCCAAATTCATGTCAAGTTGTACCATTGTGCGAAGGGTTTCTATCTCGAATTCAATGGGCATGATGGCTTGTTTTCCATAGACCATTTCATACGGTGATAATCTTGTGGTAGTTTTCCAAGTTGTATTATATGCCCATACAACTTCTTTTAATCTCTCAGCCCAATCACCCCTATTAATAGTTACAGTTTTTGTAATAATATTTTCAAGTTCTCTATTTGTAACTTCTACTTGTCCATTAGCCTGAGGGTGATATGGTGAGGTTTTCTTGTGTTTTATTTGATAGATGTTAACAAAATGATCAATCACATTGGAGGTGAATTGAGGTCCATGATCTGAAACTAATTCTCTTGGTGCTCCAAAGCGTTGCATTATGCTTTCATAAAGAAAATCGGCCACTGGTTCAGCTTGAGCTCGTGGGAGAGCTCTAACTTCAGCCCACTTGGTAACATAATCTGTACATACAAGTATGTGTTTATTACCATCACTTGGAGGGTCTATAGGTCCAACAAAGTCAATTCCCCATTTTTCAAATGGTTCAAGTACTATCTGTGGAACCAAAGGCATTTCCATAGATGGTGTAGGCTTGCTAGCTCTTTGACAAGCATCACATCTATCAATAAATTGATGAACATATTTAGTCATAGTAGGCCAAAAGTACCCAGTTTGAAGTATTTTAATAACCATTCTTTGGGTGGCATAATGACCTCCACAAGGTTCTTCATGTGCTGCCCTAATAATGTCATATACATCATTTTCTTGCACACATCTCCTAATGATTTTATCAGGACATTTTTTAAACAGAATTCCATGAATCCACATAAAAGGAATACTTTGATGTATTAATTTCCTACGCTCATGCGGTGTATAATTTTGAGGTATTTTTCCTGTTACTAAATAATTTACAATATCAACGTACCAAGGGGTAAAAATAGAAAGAGCAAACAAATGTTCATCTAGAAAATTATCAGGAATTAACTCGTTATCATCAAAGATTTGCATGCGAGATAAGTGATCTGCAATAACATTATCTTTTCCTGCCTTATCTATAATTGTGACATTGAACTCTTGTAGTAAGAGAAGCCATCTAATCACTCTACCACCCACTGTTGCTTTGTTCATTAAGTATCTAATGGCAGAGTGATCAGTGTGAACAAATACTTCATACCCTGTTATGTAATGTTTAAATTTATTGAGAGCATGAATTACAACTAAAAATTCTTTTTCTATAATAGTGTAGTTAAGCTCGGCTCCATGCAAGTTTTTACTTACATAATAGATAGCATAAGGTATTTTGTTTTCTATTTGTTGCAATACTGCTCCTATTGCATAACCTGAAGCATCACAATGAATGTGGAATGGTAATTCCCAATTTGGTCCTCTCAATATTGGAGCAGTAGTCAAATTTTCTTTTATTTCTTCAAAGGCTTCTTGACATGCGTTTGTCCAATTGAATTCACTATCTTTAGTTAAGAGCTTAAACATGGGAGTAGCAACTTTACTGAAGTCTTTAATGAACCTACGGTAGTATCCTGCGTGTCCTAAGAAACTTCTCACCTCTGTTTGTGTTTTTGGAGGTTGAAGGGTTTGAATAATTTGTATCTTTGCAGGGTCTACTTTAACACCTTCTTCTGATATATAATGTCCTAGAACAATACCTCCTTTCATCATCATAAAGCACTTTTCATGACTTAGAGAGAGGTTTTGCTCTTGGCATCTTACCAAAACTTTTTGCAAGCTTGATAATGTTTCTTCAAAGGTAGTACCGTATACTGTGAAGTCATCCATATAAATTTCCACACATTCATTAGTTAAGTCAGCAAATATAGCCAATACAACTCTTTGAAAAGTTGTAGGTGCATTGCATAGTCCAAAAGGTAGAACGTTATAAGCATAGGTTCCTGTAGGACATGTGAAAGTTGTTTTTTCTTGATCTTCCTCAGCTATGGAGATTTGATTATATCCACTAAAACCATCTAAAAAGTAAAAATATTTCTTTCCAGCCAATGTATCTAAGACTTGATCAATGAATGGCAAGGGAAAATAATATTTCTTGGTTACTTTGTTTAATTCTCTATAATCAACGCAAATTCTCCATTTACCATTTTTTTAGGGACTATCACCAAAGGTGACACCCATTGGCTATCAAAAATTGGGTATATAAATCCTGCCTTTAAGAGTTTAATGATTTCCTCTTGAACTACTTCTTTCATAGTTGGATTCAATCGTCTTTGGGGTTGTCTTACTGGATTACAACCTTCTTGAATAAATATGTGATGGGTACAAACATTTGGGTGGATACCCATCATATCCTCATAGTTCCATGTGAATGTTGATTGATGCTTTCTAAGCACATCTACCAACTATGATTCTTGCATGCTTGTGAATTCATTACTAATGTTAAGAGTTTTTCTTGGTATAATATCTATTTGTTTACACTTTTTTGTATTTGCATCTATCCCATTTACCTCATATCCAAGAATGTTTAAATCATAGCCATATGGTTCTATTTGAGATTGACTTGTGCTTGCCTCATCAATGGAAAATTGAGATGAACAACTATTGTCTTGATCTTGATTCTCTTGTTGATTTCCTAACAATAATGGTAGGGGCCCCTTGACTTCTTGTTGAAGTTGTTCATGTAGAACATTAATTGATAAGGTTTGGATATCATCATACTCATGAGGGAAATCATACCACAATTGCTTTGGAAATTCTTCTTCTATTGCTGATCTAGGGAATAAACTAAGGTCTTTAGTATTCTTGCCATTAGAAATAGTCATATTTCTTGATCTACAACTAATGTAAGCATCAGCTTTTGCAAGCCATGGGCATCCTAGGATTAAGGGATGTCCCCCTAACTTCTTTTTGGGTTGTAAGACTATAAAGTCTACAGGATATTCCCATGAACTTACAGAGACCATAATATCTTCTAGTTTTCCTTCTGGCTTAATAGTAGACCTATCGATGAGTTGAAGCACAATAGAAGTTGATTGTAGTTTATGCATCCCTAAGGATTCTATTGTTTCTTTGGTCATGACATTAATAGCGGCTCCTAAATCAATCAAAACATTTTGTAAGGTTATGTCTTCAATATGTACTGTGAGTATAGGTATTCCAGGATCTGTGTATTTTGGTAATAACCTATCTCTTATCATTATCTCAGATAATTGTCCAATGACTTGAATAGTTTGGAATTCATTCTTCTTTTTCTTCCCTGAATTTGAACATATATTTTTAATAATCTTGGAATAGATGGGTATATCCTTGATAGCTTGTAATAAAGGAATTTTAATAATAATACCTTCTATTTCTTGAAGGAAGTTAAAGGTTGGCTTAGATGGTTCTTTTGGTATTGCCAGTATTTGAGGGAATGGTACTTCTACTTCCTTCCTTATTTGGATTTCTTGTTGCTTTGTTGGAATATTTTCTGGTGGATTTTCTGTTTCCTTTTTGTTGTTATCCTCTTTTTCAAACAAATTTTTGATAGAGTCATCAAGTTCTGTGAGAGTAACATTATTTTCCAACACCTTTCTTGATCTTAATTGAATCTGTTGACATGGTGCTACGGATATAGAACATGTCTCACTAGCCTCATAAAATTGTTGGACATTCTTATTGTTGTTAGGGTTAGGAATTGGTTGAGCTGGAAGAGGTGGTTGCTTAGGAGGATTATTATTATTGGTTGGAGGTGGTAGAAGTCTATTTTGAGGTGGGTTTTGAGTGTTTTGTCCCCTAAATTGAGTTTGAAGGTTTTGTTGTTGTGTTGTATTTGGGGACCAATTGGTGCCACCTTGATTATATTGGCCACTATTATTCCAACTAGGCATGTTCTGACTTGGTGTCCCTTGATTCCACGGAGGTGGCCCTCCATAAGAATTAGCCATAAATTGAGCCCATGGGGGTATGTTCCAGTCTTGATTGTAAGAGTTCCAATTTGTCCAATTTGGTGCATTAGACCATTGATTAGGTCTTTGCTAGTTAGAATAACTAGGGTTTGACCAATTTGGTGGGCCATTAAATGGACCATTTCATATTTGAGTGATAAAATAAACATCTTCCGCTTGTTCCACTTTAGGTTCTTTTATGGCAGCTTTAACAACGGAGATATACTTGCAGTTTTTAGTTTTATGATTCTTATCACAAATTTGACAACAAGAGGATTTCTTCAGTGTCCTTTGATTTTTTATCCATTAAGTCCAAGGATGAGGTCAAAGTACTCAACAAATCAGTTTTTAAGCCTTCCAACATATTTCCAATTTCTACTCTTGTCACTCCTCCTCCTGTGGATGTATATTTATTGCTTCTTAGAGGTTTGTTTCTTGAATAATTTCTGCAAATATTGATAATCTCCTCAAATGACATAATATGAATGTCTCCTTTTGCCATAAGATTTAAAATCTCAAGAACATCTTCCTTCAACCCTTTCAGGAAAATTTCTTTTAGGATTTCTTCATCAAGGTCTATATTTACTCTAGACCCTACAAATTGAAATATTTCTAGATAATCCTCCAAATATTCTTCTTCTTTTTTATTCATATGAAAAATCTCAGCTTTCTTATCCCTAACTCTACAATAATCTTGATATCTTTCAAGGAATAGCTCTTTTAATCCATTTTCTCCATCCCAACGATTACAAACTCCTTCTCCTAGACCCATAAACCATCTTAAAGCTGCATCTTTAAGAGTAGATGGAAACAACCTTAGCTTTTTCTCATTGGTGGTGTAAAAGTAAGCTTGACATACTACTTCAAATTCAAAAAGAAAAGCATCAGGATCTTCATGGGGTTTTCCATGAAAGGTAGGCAATATAGAAATAGAGATTGATTTAGGTTCTCTTGTTGTTCCTTCTGTATGTAATATTGGGAAAGCGAACATTTTTCTTTGTCTGTTCTCTCCCTGATCTCTCTCTTGCCTTTGTCTCCTATTTCCATGGTTTTCTCCTTCCTCTCCCAAACCACTTTGCTCATCAGCCATACCTGAATATAGGATTTCAAGAATTGGATCAGGTATAGGTTCGAAAAATATAGAAGAAGGATCTACGTAGTTGTCAAATTCTAGATCGGGCAATAAATATGAATTGGGATCTTGATCTAGGATTTCAGCTTGATTGGTTGATGTTGTAGCCTTGGTGTCTACTAATTTATAAATTCTAGGCTCTCTAAAGTCTTTTTGGGAATTTCCTTCTGTTTTGTTAATTTTTATGAATCTTCCTTTAGAGTCTCTAGGTCTGCTCATGAATGTTCTAAACTTCTTGTTTTTGCAATATGTCTAATCTTCTTTGAATAATTTATGAATATCGTTGACTGGATCAAGTTGTTCTGGTGTCATAAAATGTTCCTCTTCAAAGTTGAAGTAGTCTACCAACAATTGAATCAACTGAACAAGGAAATATTTGGTTGCAACAGGATCAAGAATTCCAAATTGTAGCTCGTAACGCAACTCTTGGCATAATTCTCTAAAATGTATAGCTCTAGGAATCCTGCAGTATCTCTTATTGTATTGTAGGGCTAATTCTTTCCTTTCTATGTCTGCAAGGAAGTTGTGAATGGTGAGGGAATCCTCAAGGTATTGATTCCAAGGATAAATTATTGGATTTACTATTGTTCTCCTATCCCAAAGCCAATTCTCACAACTTCTTCCAAGATCTTGATAAGGTGAAGAATGGTTTACCCTTAGAGTTTTTGCTATATTTATCCTCTTGATTTTCTTTAGTTCATCTGATATTTTATTGATAGTGTCAATGCGTTCACACAGTTCTTCCCACTCTGGTTTGGTTGTTTTGTTCCCTTGTTCAAAAAGAAGATTAACCTCCTGTTGTATTAATAATTTTCTAAGGTCTATAAATTCAGTTTGACTATTTTCCACCATTTGTTTTATTTTATTTTCTCTTTGATTTTATATATTTTTATTTTGTTTGGGTTTTGATTTTTTTGTTTCAATCCTACTGTCTGCCAAGTTTAAATATAAATTTCAGAACTTATAAATACTCTTAACACAATAGAAAAGAAATAAATTTAAAATTACTAAATAGTCCTAATGCTACTAAAATTAGATGTGTTTATACAACTAATTTCAGCATACTTAGGAAAAAGTAAAAATGCTTGGAAAGTAAATTTTTATTGGAAGTAAAATTGTTGAAGTAAAAGGTAAATTACTACTGTTCTTTGACTATTAGGAGGGATTTCATTACAGTTGTGTCACTCAACGTAACTACTTCCTACTAAAAAAAATAGGGTCCTAAGCAAAGTTTAGGTTGTTTTCAGCGTTCACCTACTTCCTATTCTTTTTCATAGGTCCTAAATCAAATTAACAATAGTAATCACCCAAAACAAGGAAATTGCAGAAAATAAAATTTGCTGAAATTGAAATTTACGAAAATTGAAATTTGCAAAAAATAAATTTTTAATCTATGAAAGCAGTAAAAATGAATCCTTTAAGAAAAATGAACTTGAAACGTCGAATGGAGGAACTTGTTGGAACCATATTTGGGCCACTCTGACTCGTATGCACACCAAGGTCTCATACGTACCCCTTTTCACATACAAGTAAGCCTCTCTCTTTGCACTGCCAAACAACTTTTCTGACTAACCACTACGGTGCTACTCTCCCTAGCAATGATGCCAAAATGATCGGTTGTAGAGCTTACATTTAATTTTATCAATCCAAGGGAAATCAAGGTTAGATTTAAAGAGTAGGAATCCTGTATAGATTGTACCATGGGGATTAATACTAAGCTTAGCTCAAGTTTCTTTTTCAGGTTTCACGTGTACAGGAAAGTAATAAATAGAATAAAACTTGTGCAGAAATAAATGATGCAGAGTATAATAAATAACTGATGCAATGATAATTTACTTTTATTGATGAATTGATTTACTGATGCACCTAATTATTTGTAAACTAATTTATTTATGAAATGATTTAATTTATTTGTGAGGATCCTCATGCAATCTATCTTATTTTATGTAAATTGAAATGCAGTTTAATTTAAGGCTAACTAATCCTAACCTATTGCAGGGGAGAGCTCAGGGACTGGCTATAGGAGTGGGCCCTACCTCCTAGAGGGTAGTGTAAGTCTTTCTCCCCTAGTTTACTTTATCTCAGTAACTAGATTTTATAACTAATACTAACATTATGTCTATTCTATGAAATGCAGGTAACAGATAAACACAATTTACATAACATAAATTAAACAACACATGAAATTGATACAAATTACCATTTTTGAAGAACAAAATGCTACTTTTATTATTGGAGATTCAGTTGTACATGCTGACATGTTTCTTCAAAATTGTAAACTTAGAACAGACAATAATTTCTTGTATTTTTCTCGTAGACAACATACCTCTTTCAAGGTCTCTCCTATGTAATTTATATTGTAACTAATACAATTCCAAATAGTATTTCTCCACATATTTTGCCATGCAGATTTTGTGGATTTCTTGATGCGATAACTATGCATCAACCAAAATAATCTAAACCTAACATAATACATATTCCTATTTGGACTTGATAAATATTCTGACTGGTCCAAGTGGCATCCTACAAACAAACCTAACAAGACAATACTATTTTGAATGATTCGCAAGATATACATTAGGACCTCATGTCCTATATTCTAGGAAAGGTCTAACAGTCTTGCATCTATATCTAAAACTTCTCATAATAATCTGATTACAAACTTTATTAAGAAAATAACAACTTTTATCAACTGAAATATTCTCACGGATAGTATGAAATATTTTTCTAAGTGAAAATATTTGTTGTCATCCAAACTTGACGTGTCATCACTGATGTGGCATGCTACGTAAGTCAACAACCTTTATTATCCTTCGGTAACTTCTTGGTAAAATATTCTTCAATAACTTTCTTCGATAGTTACCTTTAGTAACATGCTTCAATAATATACTTCAATGTAACAGGTCAACTACTGTTGTCATCGAGCTCTACTTTTATCTTGGGTCCTTTTATTCATCCTTCTTCTCATCCGAGGTGCACTCCAAAGCTCTGCAATCTCTTCATCGATCATCAACACTTTTTCCTGCATTTTTCTCAAGACTCAGACGAATTTTGTATAAATCAAACACATTTGTTAGATTACTGCAATTAATCAGATTTACTAATAATTCACACAATATTCAATAGTAATTCACATAAAACATATCATAATCACTAAATAATTATAACAATAAAACAATTCTGATACAGAAATATGTGTCAAATAACCACTCATCAAAATACAAGGACAAACTGGTCCAGGTGCCTCCTGAACACATTGTTCATTAGATTCATGAAGGCATCGGATGAATTAGTCTGCCTGAAAGGTAGAACAGTGAACTCATAATGCCCATACCTTATTTTAAATATTGTTTTGTGAGTGTCTTCCTCACAAATCCTCATCTAGTGATACCTTGACCTTAGAGCTATCTTGATAAATACCATTGCATCTCTTAGTTGGTCGAATAAATATTCGATCCTGGGTAAGGGGTACCGATTCTTGATTGTGGACTTATTCAGCATCCTATAGTCAATACACAATCTTAGAGATCCATACTTCTTTTTCACAAATAAAATGGGTGCACCCCACAATGACACACTTGGTTTTATCAACCTCTTTTCTAATAACCCTTGGAGTTGTACCTTTAACTCCTGCATCTTAATAGGTGACATCCTATATGGAGATCGATGGGTGGGTTTCAATCCTGGTATGAGATCGATAATGAAATCAAATTCTCACATAGGAGGGAGCCCTAGCATATATTTTGGAAATACATCCTAAAATTCTTGCAGAATTGGGTGTGCCTCAATCCCCTCTTCCTTTCGATCTCTCTCAACTTTGTTCATTTTTACAATATAAACAATCCCCCTTTCCTGAGGGCTTTCTTCAACTGCATGGATGACAACATCTGGGGCTTAAATGTCCCTTGCTTGATATAAATTTATAGCCTCTCATTATTTCCCTCATAATACTCAATCCATCTATATTGGAAATTGATTACAGCTTGATGGGCCTGTAGCCAATCAATCTCTAGGATCACATCAAAGGCATTAATTGGAGTTACGTATAGGTAACCTTTCATGGTTCCACTTTCTAAAGTAATTTCCATCATTGGAAAACATTGGTTTATGGTGTAGCTCTATCCAGAACCATACTCAACCTTCCATCCATGAGCCAAATACCTTGGTCTTTTCGGTATATCCTTGGCTAATTTACAAGAAATTAAACTATTGGTGGCTTCACTATCTATTAAGATATCTATTTGATTATCAAAAATATTACCTTTGATGATTAACAAGGTGGCTTGCCCTTCGATTTTATGATTTCTAGTTGTAGCATAGATTTTATACATCAACTCCTTTTCTTTACTGTTGGGCATGCTTGTCCCTGGTTGATACGAACACTAATTAACATAGTGCATTATTTTGCAATGGTAACATCCATCCTTGGGACCTTGTCTCTTTTTTGTTTTCTTCTCCTCGCTCTTAATCGTTGATAGTGGAGCTAATGGATTCTACGGGGGAAGTTTAGCATTATTGGGTTTGTTGCCTTTCTTGAAGAAGTTCTTAAATTTATTTTGACCTCCATTGAATTTATTATTTGGATTTTGGGGATTCTTAGCCTTTTGTTCTTGCTCTACATCCCATTTTATAACCTGATTGCTATTCCTCTTCTTTAGTTCCTAACATTCCTGGTCGGTCAGGTTTTCATTCTTGCATTTCTATGTCATGCTTTATCCTAGACTGTAATCCATGAGTAAACTTATGAATCCACATCTTCTCATTATAGGCAGGTACATACTTCAATAGTTTTACCAACTTCCTGTAATATACCTCCACTAAGTTCCCTACCTTAGACTGGAAAACTCTTCGAACTTTAAAATATAGAAGTGTTTTGTGAGGAATCTCTTCTTGAATATGTCTATAAATTCCTTCCATGGAATTTCTATCAGTTCAATCATATTTTTCTCATAGTAAGTGTCCCACCAATCTAGGGTAGCTCCTTCAAGGTAAATAGTAGCCCAAACTATTCAGGTATCTAAAGAATACCCCTTCACTATGAAGAAGACTTCCAGCTCTCTCAACCAAGCTTCAATCGTGTCTCCCTCCTCTTCTCCATTAAATTTAGAGATACAAACATTCTTTAGGTATCTTAATATCTAATTTTTAAGAGGGTCTTTGCTTGATTTTTCTTCGCTGTCAACCCCTCAACTTGGTTGAATTTTGAATCTCTAGCTTGCAAATTCTGATTTGCCATAGTTTCTAGAACTTGTCTTAACTGATCATGTAACTCGACAACCATAGTAGTAAGTTCCTCTATTCCTACATTAGGAACCTCTAGATCCTCATTTTGGATTCCTTATTTGACATTACTTTGTCAATTTTGTCCAGGTGGAGGCTTTCCTATCTTGGCCTTGGGTGGCATCTTGATCTAGTTTCCACCAAAAAGAGTTAGACTACATCTTTCTCTTAACTGAATTACTAACTTGACCACAATACAAAGTCTTTATTTCGTTATCATTAGAGATCTAACTAGGATGAGGTCCCAAGGTTATGATATATTGTTAATACCAAAGCCCATACTAAGGTATCATATTATCCACTCTCTTTTGAAATCAATTCCTTTATATCCTAAATGAGTAGAGACTCTAGATTACTCTAGCTTTTAGCTTATTACTAAGCAAGCCTTTATCAAAGATCTCTAAATATCTTTTACAACACATAAGAAGCTCTATACCCTCGAACCTAGAGCTCTGGTACCAAATGTAACACCCCAAAAATATGAAACAAGAAAAAACACACACAAAAATAAAAGTTCACATATATTATTATTATTTTTTGAGTAAGGAGGATTCAAAAATCCCCAACCAACCTTAGATCGACCTACTATTTGACATAGCCTAAGTTTCTCAAGAACTATACCACACAAGATTCCCTTCACACAAGTCTCATCTGTGTAAGCCTATCTTGTATTATGCACATAAGCCTATCTCTCTCATCAATCTTGATGAGCTAGAATTACCACCTTCAATTGTTAGAAGGTGTACACACATCTCCATATCCACACAAACCATTATGTGTGGGCATGCTACGTGTACTGCGAGCTAAGCTATCAATATTGTACACTAACAAGCTATCTTAGCTTTGGTACAATCTTCTAAACCTAGTTTCCAACCTCCCTAAGAGGGTCTCAAGCCCTTAGGGCACCTCTAAGTTCACCTAGAACTTATTAAATATTCTTTCCTTTTTAATCATCAAAAGAGCATAAAAGATCTAGATACTAAATCTAACAAAATGAATTATCATCAAGTAAGCATAGTCAAGGCATAGAGAAATAATAACCAATTATGTATACATTAAAAGGTTTAAATGCAAAAGAATAAATAAAAAAGTACTAGATGTGGCAGTTACAAAGTTTGTTTAAGCACATAAACTAGTATGGTACACCCCATACCTTTCCACAATACTTTACATTCATTTATCAAGGAAATCTCCCCACAATCTAATATATTGCATAAATAATCAATAAGTAAGGGAGAGAGCAAACTTTTGGATTGGTATAGCTCTTGAATTTGACCTTCTTGCTCTTCCATCGATCAAGTGAGGATAGTAAGGGATCGGGACACTCATGGATCCGAATAAACATGCTTCTATATGCACTTACTTAATTCATTGCTAGATTGTAACTATACAAATAACCCAAACAATTCAACTTACTAATGCATAGTCCTTTATCATAGAAACTACCCTTTCCACTTTCCCTCTCACACAACTTGAGAGATTCAATCAACCATGAATTAGTTCACATGCTCTATTTATAGTAAATGAACTACCCTCCTCAACAATTAGAGTCTCATACCCTTAAATTACAAAATAACCATTCATTTCATAACATAAGGTCTCATACCCTTAAATTACAAAATAACCATCTATTTCATTTATTTAATAACATAAGGTCCCATACCTGTGAATTACAAAATAACCATCTATTTCATTTATTTCATAACATAAGGTCCCATATCCTTGAATTACAAAATAACCATTCATTTCATTTATTTCATAACATAAGGTCCCACACCCTTAAATTACAAAATAACCATCTATTTCATTTATTTCATAACATAAGGTCCAATACCCTTAAATTACAAAATAACCATCTATTCCATTTATTTCATAACATAAGGTCCCATACCCTTAAATTACAAAAGAATCATCTATTCCATTTATTTTATAACATAAGGTTCCATACTGTTAAATTACAAAATAACCATATATTCCATTTATTTTATAACATAAGGTCCTGTTGAGTGTTAATTTCACCTAATTGTGAAATTGTACTCTCCCTTAGGATTTGTATTCCAAATCCCCTCTTGCAAAGAAGTTAAGCAAAACAACTTCTCCAAGGTCTCCGCTATATTAGCATTTGCATATGTGTATTAGTAATCTCAAATAAATATGTATCAATTTAATGCTTGGAACACCTTAGTGATTGCAAGTAACTGTAAACAAGGGGCAATGTTGATTTATTTTACCATGCTACTTTAATGATTGTTCATGAAACCAAAATAAATCAAATGTGAGTTGGCCCTCATATGACCACAATGTAGCCTTAGTTCCTTTTATCTTGAGGATTTTAAAGTAGATTTTATCTTCCTTATTAAGTGGATTTTAAACAAGTTTTATCTTGCATTAGATCCTACTTTAAACATGGAAGTGAATATTAAAATCTATCTATGTATGTGAATCGTCAATGATGAATAGGGTCTTCAAATGTAGCTTCTTATCATGGAGATTAAGAGAGCCTTTAATGTGATTAATAAATTATCCCTCTTTAGTGAAATTAAATTTTCACAAAGATGAATAATTTAGTGCTTTGAAATAATGATCTTCAATGTAGTGCATAAATTACCCCTCTTTCATAAAATCAAAATTTTTATAAAGAGAAGGCAATTTAGGACCCCAAAATGGTAATTTGTAAAATGTCATAAAACATAACCCCTTCAATGAAATTGAAGTTTTCATGAGGAAAATGTCATCATAGGCTCATGAATGAGATATAAATCTGAAAAAATTAAATTTGACCTCAAAATGAAAATTTTGCAATTTCGAAATTTAAAAATCTGCAATAAAAACAACAACTTCGGGTAATTTTTAAAAATATGAAATGACTCCAAAGTAAAAATGTCTAAGTGCGTAATGGAAGTATGAAGTATACTCTACGCAACCATGCAATTATTTTTGGATTTTGAAATTTTTTTACTGTTTATTTTAATGTCTAAAAGTTTTAAAAAAATTAAAAATAAAAAGTTAGAAAATAAAAACATAATCTAAAAACTAAAAATGAAAGCTGAAAATGCAAAGTATGCTACAATCAATATGATGTCATCCTATTCCGAAAAAACCGAAGATGTGAGGTATTACATGCATGCAACCTAGCCTATTAGACCTACAATTTTGCACAATCAAAACAAGTTAGGTGCTAGCTCCTAGGATACAACATAAGTCTTAGAATTCAAACATTTTCCTGAAGCAACCAATAAAACATGCATAAACTTCATTTATAAGTCTGAAATCTGAAAGGGAAAGATAAGCGATTAAATCTAGCATGCAGAAAAAATCTCCTCCTTTCTTGCACATAAGATGCAAATTTTTGCATTAAAAATATTTCATTTTAAAATAGCAAAATTTTTGATTTTCCATTCAGAAAAATCTAGTGCCAAAGCCCCTACCTTCTCCTCTGAAAAGTTTCCAACCCCGTTTTAATCCTTCAATAAGGTATTTGAACTTGCAGAAAACAACTCTTCGTTTCCTTGCTTTTCGTTTCCATTTCTTGACTGTTGGTTTTCATTCTCCGTTCATTTCTGTGTTAGTTTTCCTCCGTTTCATTTTTTCTTGGTTTGTCATTTCATTTCCACAAGTTTAATTTGATTTTCTGTTTTGAAAATTCCTCTTTCCCCTCCTTTGCTTTGCTTTCTGAATGCAGGTTACGTGGCATCTGCTTTTAATAATACCCTTCTCATTATGCCTTTTCATAATAAAACATAGCGCTGCGGTAAACATTTATGTTTTATTTAACACCTCCTGTACCACTCTTTACTTTATTTTTAATTAAATCGAACCAAATGCAACCGAGACACATCTTCCTTTGGTTTATGGCTTCGTCGAATCCTTGAAAACCAAGCTACGCTCTGGACGACTCGACGATATAATCTTCCTATTTTTCTTTTCACTGCACCCCTATGACGCTTTTATTTTGTTTTATTTTCGTTGGAATATGTAAAATTTACCTTTATGGTGGATATTAAGGCCTTTAGTTATTATATGCAAACCCCCTTCATAACATACAATCCTTTCGTCCTTTATTTGGGGTTTTGATTTTAAATAAAGGACTAATAATGCTTTGATTAAAACAAAGTTTATTAACACCTGTACTGTCTTGGCTTCTTACGTTCTTCAACCGCTGCATGTTGGCCAGACTGATCACCTGCCGTTACCATTCATCGGGGCTATCTTTATTTTCCCTACGGCATGGCTGCATTCTTTGCTACGCTCAATATTGTACATAGGTCGACGTTCCTGAATCATCCTCGAAGTGGAATACATAGCCCTGGAATCCTCGAAGGCGATTGTCTGCCAGATTGCCCCACAATATTTTTACACCGATGTCCACGTAACCTGACACGTCCACCGTGAGTCGAATACCGTTTACATTCTTCCATGTTATTTTCATCAACTCACGTGTGAACGACGGCTACTCGGTTCATCGTCGACTCACCACTCAATCGAACGTCTCGACGCGCGGTGAATCCTTGTCTATGCTAGCTGCCAGCGTGTCATCAATCGCGTGCCACGTGGGGTCTGCGATCCGAATATCCATGACTCCCACTATAACCTGCACATCACAATATAAAACCGCGATATATGTACAAGATTACATTTTTTTTTTATAAACCAATGACCTAAAATGAAAATAGCTCTTACGGGCTTTGTTTTAATGGACATACATGCTTATGTTTGGTTCTTTTATTTTAAATATTTTATTATTATTATTTTAGTATAATATAATATATACTATATTTAATATAATATATATTATATTATATTCTTTTTATTTATTTATTTATTTTATCATCCTTATTTATTTATTAACATATATTATTATAAATATACAAAATATATATAGATAATAATATATATTATTTTTTTATTTTTCATTTTTGTTTTTTAATTATTAAAATTCAAGGTGAACCTTTACATCAAAACATTAGTTTACCCACCTTTAACAAAACCAAATTACAAAACATTAAAGATCAAGAGCACTCCAAACAAAGACCAAAGAAGATAAATGATGCTATACAACCGAAAACCTTGGAGACAAGATGGCAACATCGGAGGTGAAATCTTTCAAAATTATAGCTCCAAGAATACCCAAATAATCCAAAGTACCAAATTTAAAAGTGTGTCCCCAAGTTTTGGGGCTAGTTGTGGAGCAACCACAACAGGTCCCATACCCTTAAATTACAAAATAACCATCTATTTCATTTATTTTATAACATAAGGTCCCATACCTTTAAATTACAAATTAACCATCTATTCCATTTATTTTTTAACATAAGGTCCCATACCCTTAAATTAAAAAATAACCATCTATTCCATTTATTTTATAACATAAGGTCCCATACCCTTAAATTACAAAATAACCATCTATTCCATTTATTTTATAACATAAGGTCCCATACCCTTAAATTACAAAATAACCATCTATTCCATTTATTTTATAACATAAGGTCCCATACCCTTAAATTACAAAATAACCATCTATTTCATTTATTATCTCCTAAATTATACAAAGAAGACAATGAACGGTAACTAAACTTCTACCAATTATTATGAGTTATCAGGTGGAAATGCCTTCGACATCTTGGCTAACGCAATATACATTGCAAGGTGAGACCAACCTTGATAGATCGAAGGTAGGTGGTGCCCACATACCCGTGGCACCAATAATCACCAAGATAGGGGTAGATCATCCTCGGTGCCAATGGCACTCGAGGAGATTCTCGAGCTATAACTTTGCACAGGAGGGTTCACCCATGACGTCTAATCGGATGTCCCAATAGATGATCCCCTCATACATTTATCCTAAGACATCCATCCCACGATGAAGGATAGAAAGATCTGAGGAGCTTCAGTGCTACCCATCCTAGCTGCCACCCACTACACCCAACCGACTGCCAATGACCATGGTAACTATGATGCCTTTGCATCCACAACACAACAATGGAACACAATAATGTCATGATACTATGCATCCTCTAGTATAGAGTTACGAGCTACGATGCTCTTACAACATAGAGCTACGAGCTCTAAAACACAAAGCTACAAGCTCTTAAAACATAGATAATTGACCATGGTAGAATAAAATCCAACCATGCACGGCAATCCATTTTTATTCATGCATTAGTACCTATATTTTAGTCACAATATTTGGAGTCATCCAGATAGGTAGAAGGCAATAAGGAACCTACCTAGTAGAGATAAATTGTAATCCCTAAAGCCTCAATTGCCTTGATTTCCATGGTATAAAAGGAATTTCCAATGATCCAATTTTATTTTCTTTGAAAAGAAAAATATAAATACGTCACTTCAATTTGAACATACTACCTCCTACAAGATTCAAGACTTCAACACCTCTACGCTATATATTATGCTCAATGGTTGGTTGAATCTAGAAAATACACCATGTCATAGGCATAGGAAAAAAAGAACACTTTAAAGAAAGCACACACAAAAAATATTCCACCATACAAATTTGAACATGGGACCTCATAGATACAAAGGATTTTACCAATTGGCATGTCAAAGGGAATGTTGGAATTAAAATTACACCATGTCTTCAACATGGGATAGTGTGCTCTAAAATAAGGCATAAAATATTTTGTTAGACCAAGTTAAACTTGGGACATCTTTCAAAAATCATAAAATAGCTTAGCCAACTAAGACATACAAAAATATGCATGAGGATTGGTGACAAGACCTTGTCATCAACATGTTTCTCCCCTTGGAAAAAATATTGGAACAACCTGCATACTCCATGAAGGTAAAATTCATTGAGGTTTGACCTCATAACTTTCTAACTAGAAGTCTTTTAGAAGAGTATTGTTGGCCAGGATACCAAAGTTTCGAATGAATAGGCAATGACAAGATAAAGTGTCCTTCCCATATTTTCCAATTAAACTGACCTTGAATCAGTAAAAGATGATGAATGAGCATCAAAAAAGTATTTTTTTTGTACTCGAGAGTCAATCCTATGACATTTCAACTGAATGGCTTAAAGAACATTATGATCATCATACTAGCAAGAAGTGTGAACAAATCCAAAAAATGTACTCCCCCAAAGAAATATTGCCTCTCTTCCACAAAAATAACACATGATATGGGGTTGGCATGCAAATTTAATTCCATATTTTAAAATTTAAAATTTTATTTAAAAAAAAAGTCCTTCTAAAGAGGAAGAAGAGGGTTTTTTATTTTTTGCTCTTCAAATTCTTGAACATGAAAACTCATATTTAATAGGATTATGTTATTCTATTTTGGCTTAAATGGCATGTTGGATTTAGATTATTTTTTAGAAATCATTTTGAAGCATATATTCACAAAAAATCATATGAAAAAGAGTATAGAAGAGTGAAATAAAGAGAACATGTAGAAAATATAAAATTATAGGGATAATCACAATTAAAAAGGGTAAATATTTACAAAAATTTTGGGAGATTGGAGGACATTTTTTGCAGGACTGCCCAAACTATCGAACTTGTTTCGATCATATTCACTCATCCAAACTTATATTGAGCTTAAATTTTGAGGGTAGATAACTGACAATCCCTAGAACATCTCCACAAATTTTCAAATCATTTGAATCAACACAGATCCTAGCATATCCCAATGTGTGAATGAGATTTTTGGCAAGCGACTATGCGAGGGTTTCATCTGGGTTGAGCAATAGCGGAGGTGATGGTGAGCGAATGAGTGGTTTCAAGTGATCAGATGGCTTTAGGAGAGCAAGGAAAATGCAAGAATATAAATTTTCAAATCTCTACAAGTGGATCTACCCCTCAGAACTCATCAGAGATAGGTAATGCATGCGATAACGAGAAAGTAGGCCCCAATTCAAAACTAGATGGCAAGGATCCTCTCGATAAGGGACACGTGTTCAATGGGTCCCTCTCTCAAGACTATGATTCCTCTCCTCGGTATTATGCTAAGAAATTAAAAGGTCTATGAAACCTCCTTCGGGCAGTGGAACCCTCTTACTCCCAACAGGTGAAGATCGGGTAATTTTTGAAACCCTAATGGTAGATTACATTTCTGTTGAATCCCACAATATGATGGGGAAATTTATCATAGGATGGCCAGATATGGAATCTATTCAGCAATGGGCCTATACCAAATGGAAAAACCTAGGCTCTATAGAGCTGATTGCCCTTAAAAATGCTTTTTCCTCATTTTACTCAACAATGAAGAATATGCCTCTCAAATTCTTACCAAGGGTCCTTGGCACTTCGACTAGAAGAGTCTCTTTCTTTAGAGGCGGAGTGAATATTTCAACCCTAAGATGCAGAGCATAAATTTTGTACCAATGTGGGTTCAGTTACCAGATCTGCTCACCCATTTTTGGCATAAAGATATTTTAAAGGGTATTGGCAAATATATAGGTGAGATGGTTACAATCAACCCAATGACCAGAGCACGCACTCTCATGGTCATGCTAGAATTTGTGTTAACACTAATATGTATTTCTAGCTTACCACTTGAAAAAATTTAGTTTACAGCTCCTATCATAGATGTCGGGCCATAGAATATGATAATAAGCCTACATTCTGCATTGAATGCAAGGCTTAGGTCCATCTCAAAACCTAATTCCCATTGCTAAGAAACTTAAAGGAGATGAAATTCCCCAATACCTCTTGAAGTGGGTTGCAGATTGGGTGGCAACAAGGCAAACCCTTGTAGGGCAAGTAGCAAAGCAGCTATTACCATAATAAGGATCAAATTCTAGAAAATTCCAAAGGAAAGCAGATTGAAATCCAAGATTCAGAGAATCATCATCCAAAGGTGAGTTCCATTTTTGCCTTCCAAAATTGTTTTGATTTTTTAAAAGGAACTAGTTTTCATGGGCCTAAACCTGGTTAGGACACCATTACCTCACATCTAACTAAAACCCTAGTTTCTGACCAAGATGAGCCTCAATCCCTAACCAGATCTAGGCCTTCCAATACTATCTCAAAACCTCCATCCACCCCTAAGGGGTATATATAAATTGGTTGTCCCATATCAGACAAAGTGGATAAAGAATATAAATATGATTTTCGCCCTATTAACACTAGAAGTCTCAAGAAAGTTGTTGACATTGACAATAAAAAAAGGAAGACCCTCTATAAATGATCAGAAGAAAAAGAAAAACAAATGATATTGCAAATGGTACCTAGCAAACCCTATTCCAAGATCTTCTTGGACAGGAGAAATATGAATAAAAAAGACCAAATCTCCCTTGTAGCAATCTGAGGCTGAAAACTTTCTAAAAATTCTAAATGAGGATCCTCTCATGGAATGTGAGAGGCCTCAATAGTGCTATCAAGCAAAGCCTTCTTTGCACTATGAGGAAAGAACATAGACCCACTATCATAGTTCTACAAGAAATGAAGATTGACCAAAAAAAATCCAAAAAATCACAAATTCTATCTGGAAAATGGTGAGTTTCCTTTTTGCCCCAATCAAGGTACGCCTAGAGGAAAAATCTATATTTGGGACTCAAAAAAGTTAGAAGGCAAAATCATTTCCTCTTTCGATAGGGTCCTCAATATAATGTTCTTCTATAAAAGTAGTAATTTCTCTTGGAATCTATCCATTGTCTACGTCCCTAACAATCCTCTCAACCGTAGGGGCCTATGTGATACTTTGAGTTAGATGAGAAGTGCTTTCTTAAATATTCCATGGATTATCACTGGAGATTTCAATTCTTTCCTTTTTCCTTATAACAAGCAGGGAAGGAACCTAATGCCCTCCAAAAGCATTGAGGATTTTCATAACTTTGTCACTGATTGTGAGTTGATGGATTTTCAGACTAAAGGGTAAAAATACACCTGGAGCAATAGGAGAATTGGGGATCAGCACATTCTAGATAAAATTTATAGGGTTTTTTGTATCAAGAAGCTATACCGATTATGGATTATGGCACTCTTATTTGTCTTCCCAGAGTTGGATCTGATCATTGTCCTTTACTATTTGAAGTTGATAAAGGTCCTTATTTCAAAATCCCCTTCAAATTTGAAGCTATGTGGACTCAACACCCAAATTTGTGAATGAAAATTATTAACTGGTGGTAATTTTACTGTCATGGGTCCTTTATTGTTAGGGTTTCTCAAAAACTTAAGTGTGTCAAAAAAATATCTGAGTCTGGAATAGAGAATTTTTCGGTAACATATTTGAAAATAAGAAGATTTTGCAAAATATAAAAAGTATTGAACTCCAAATTCACAATGGGTAACTCAATGAACAACTCAAAATTGAAGAGAGACAGTTTCTTGCAAACTATCATAATGTACTAGCTAAAGAGGAGACTTTTTGGAGGCAAAAATCAAGGGCCCTTTGGCTCAAAGAGGGGGACTCTACCACAAAATTCTTTCATGTCGCTACCCTTAGGCATTGAATTTTGAACAAAATTAAAGAATTAACCAGAAGTGATGGCACCATCATCAAGGACATTTTTGAGATCTGAAATGAAGCTTCATATTTCTTTGAAGACCTTTTGGGAGCCAACCCCCAAAATACTACGTAGGCTAGTATACAATTGCTCCACCATATTCCCAGCCTGGTCACTTTAGATATGAATTTGACTCTTATCAAACCCCTCACCCCTGATGAAATTAAAGAGGTCATTTTTTCTATGCACCCTGATAAAATCCCAGACCCTGATGGATTTTCCCCCCAGTTCTACTAGAACTTTTGGGAAATCATTGGGCCTAATATTTATAATGCCATCACTGAACTTCAACAAACTAAATCTATACCTAGAAGTGTCAACTCCACTTTCATTGCCTTGGTTCCCAAAGGGCCTATCTACAAATCTATGTCAGATTTTAGACCCATTAGTCTCTGCAATGTTCTTTACAAAAATTTCACTAAATCCATGGCTACAAGACTCAAGGAGATCCTTCCTCAGATCATAGACCCTTGTCAAGGTAGTTCTATCAAAGAAAGAAATATTACTGATGGTGTTATCATGTTACATGAATTCCTTCATTCTGCCAACCTTAACAAAAAAACTACCATGTTTTTCAAAATTGATATGAATAAGGCATTTGATAGATTTAACAGATATTTCTTGATTTTTGTCCTTCTCAAATTTGGATTTCATAGGGAATGGGTTGATCTTGTTCACAATTGCATCTCTAATCCTTGGTTTTCAATCCTAGTAAATGGATCTGCAATAGGGTTTTTCCCTAGTAACAAGGGCCTCCAAAAGGGAGATCCTCTCTCCCCTATCCTTTTTATCATTCTTTCTGAATCCTTGGGTAGAGCACTCAAAAATTTCTACTCCAATGACATAATTTTAGGCATTAAGGCTACATCCAATTTAAGAGCCCTATCTCACCAGTAGTTCATTGATGATACTATCATTGCTACTCATGCTTCTATGTTGGAAGTAAAATATATTAAGAGTATTATTGATGCTTATGAGGAGGATATAGGTCAGAAAATAAATTATATTAAGAGCAAAATCTATTTCATCAACACTCCCCAAGAGAGACAAGCAAAGATTGCATGCATTTTTCAATGTGTTATTTCTCAGTTACCTACTCAATATTTGGGCCTCCCTCTTTTCACTAGTGCTCCGAAGGAATCCATGTGGAGTAATGTTATTGAGAGGATTAACAAAAAACTTATAGGTTGGAAAGGAACCCTCCTCTCTCAAGCAGCCAAAGCCACCCTAAAAATGGCTTCTCTCCAAAGTGTTACTATTTATTTCATGTCCGTATTCAAACTTCTTGCTACTATCTACATGAAAATTGAGCAAATCGAGAAGATATTTTTGTGGGTAGGTGCTAAGGACAAAAAAATATTTCATATGGTTAGTTGGGACAAGGTGTGCTTCCTAAATAAGGTGTGGGGATGCTTCCATCTCTCAGAGACTAGATAGGTTTTTGATATCCAGTTATTAGATGGGTGATAACAGAAGTGCTAGTTCTGTGATTCTGGAGGGTAGGGGATCTGATCATTGGCCTATCAAACTCTCTGCTTTGGAGTTAGGGCTAAAAAAGTATCTCTCCTTTAAGTTTTAACTTATGTGGCTTCGTGATCCTAAGCTTCATGATTTCATGCAAGGCTGGTGGACCACTAGAAAACCTCCTCATGGCACTGCTATGTATTCCTTTATGAAGCGACTACAATTTGTAAAACATAAATTGAAGAGATGGAATAGACTAAATTTTGGGAACCTTTCCTTGGCTAAGTTGGTAGCTCTTAGGAGGATGAAAGAAGCTTAAAGGAATATTAGAGATCAGGGATTCACGAAGGAACTTCTTGTTGAGGAATCTGAGGTTGTGAAAGACCTTGCTGAATGGGAACTAAGGGAAGAATTTTTTTGAAAACAAAAATCTCGAGTCGATTGGCTTCAGGAAGGGGATAGGAACACAAAATTCTTTTATAAATCAGTTAAGTCTCACCGTAATGGTAACCTGATTACCTCTCTTGTGAATTCTCAGGGTGCCCTACTCTCTTCTTTCAGGGATATTTCAAAAGAGACTAAGAGGTATTTTTCCTCTATCTTCAAGGAGGACTCCCTATCAGATGATGAGAATGAAAATCTTATTCTAAACTGTATTCCAGTGATTGTTTCTAGAGAGATGAATGAGCACTTGATGTGTCCAATTTCCCTTGAGGAGTTGGAAAATGTTGTATTCAAGATGGAAAAGGAAAAGCCCCAGGTCCAGATGGATTCCCGATTGAGTTATATCAGGAGTTTTGGGATTTAATCAAATTTGATCTTTTGGAGGTGGTCCATGAGTCCTAAAAGAACAAACAGATGCTAAGGGCCCTAAATGCTACCTTTGTGGTGCTTATACACAAAAAAGAGGGAGCAAATTCCTTTATATGTTCAGGCCTATTGCTCTCTGCAATGTTGTGTATAAGATCATCACAAAAATTATTGCTAAGAGGTTGAAGATATGGTTGAGCAAAATCATCTTTGAGGAGTAAGGAGGGTTTTTTGTTGGTCGACAAATATTGGATGGGGTTGTTATTGCTACAGAAGCTATTCACTCGATGGAAACTTCTAAGGAGAAAACTATGTTCATTAAGTTGGACATGGCCAAAGCCTATGATCGGGTCAGATGGTCCTTTCTTTAGAAATTTCTTATTGCTTTTGGATTTGAGGAGGAATGGATTAGATGGGTGATGATATGTGTTTCTTCTTCCTCATTCTTTGTTCTTGTTAATAATGAGCCATCAAAGTTGTTTGAGGCCTCAAGGGGATTGAGGCAAGGAGATCCTTTATCTCCTTATTTGTTTATCATTATGGTGGAAGGGTTGGGAATATTGCTCAAGTCTCAAGTCATGCAGGGTCTCATTCAGGGGTGGAAGTGGGATAGTAGTTTGCCACCTCTTTCCCACCTTCAATTTGTTGATGATACTTGCTTTGTTGGGAGTTGCCACTATCAGGGAAGCTGGCAATATTAGACAGTATCTTGACATATATCTTGGTGCTTCTAGACAATTGATTAATGAGGACAAGTATTCTATTTTCTTCTTCAATACCCCTCCTCTTATTCAAACCAAGATTTGGAAGGATATTTCTATCCTTCTTCACAATGAAAACATAGAGATAGATCAACTATTTACGAACAATGATCACACCACTATTTTCGAGAATAGAATGAATGAATATCTGATTGCAAATAAGAAATGCAACGGAAGTATAAAAATAATCAAACACCACTTGAGGTGGGCACACCCTCGCCGTATAGGCAAATGCAAACAACGCAAATGAATTTAGAAAATAAAAGATAGATGATTTCATTAAACTATTGCGAATCAAATATATATACTAAATATTAAAACACTTGGAAAACATAGCCGACACAGGCTATGTTTGGAATGTAACATGACTCCCCTCCTCGAAAAGCTTTGTCCTCAAAGCTAGAAATGTTTGGAAAATACTGTCAGGTACCCAGGTTGCAGCTTCATCTAGTAGGCCCTACCATTTGATGAGAAATTCTTGGATGTGACGAGAGCTCCGTATGCGTGTTCTGCTTTATAAAATTGCTTCCGACTAGAGATATATACGCCCTTCTGTATCTAGTATTGGTAATTCGGACTGAGAGTTCACTTTTTGGCCGATCACCTTGGCATGGTCATGTGATCTTTGGGAAGGTAGTCCCTTTGGTTCGTGGAAGACCTCTGCGTAATGTGCTACGATGTCTCGTAAATCTGTAGCAGAAATACCCGAAGTTGCTCGAGATTGCTTTGTCAAACAATTAATTTGATCTATGAATCCGTATCCAACCTTTTGTAATGTTTTCTCCATACTATGAGAACTCATCATCTGTGATGGAGTAGTAATGCCTTGTAAACGAATGACCTGTCCGTTTTCCTTCCATTCCACAAATAATTTTTTGAAATTGAAGCTAACCGTGTCTAGTGTTTCCAACCACTCTACTCCCAAAATGACATCAGAGTTCCCTAAATTCATTATGAAGAGAGATCCATACCAAGTATAAGTTCCCATTTTAATGGAAACTTTAGATGTTTGCCCAATACATTGAGCATTCACCCCATTGGCTACTAGAACCTAGAATTTGTCTTTGTTGGATGAATTAATGAATAAATTTAAAGCTTTTGCTATTTTGATGTCGATAAAATTGTGGGTACTGCCTGAATCAATTAGCACATTTACCTTTTTTTGGCGGAGAAATCTTGGTACCTTGATTGTATGGTGGGTTGTTAACCCCATGAGGGCATGCACTGAAATAGCCATTGTATCCTCTTCCTTCTCTTCTAGAACAATCGATAGTTCTTCTTGAATAGGTTCTTCCTGGTGGTATGTTTCTTCTTCTTCTCCTTCATATTGAGTGCATTCAATATGAAAGTTTTGTTTTTGTGCACATGCCTATTCTCTGGGATGGTGATTGCGACATTTATAGCAGAAGTATCTTGATGGTTGATCATTTCTATGAAAAGAGTTGTTGCCATACGAAGGATGATTATAAGTTTCATGCTGTGTAGACAACTGAATTCTCTTCTCAGCTAGCTTGGCTATTCTTATGCAATCGTTCAACGAGGTTGGATTTTGAAGGTCCACCTCCACTTTAATATTTTCTTTCAAACCATTGTGAAAAGCTCCTACCATTGTGTCTGGACTGAGGTGTAATGCATACGGTAGTAAACTGGTGAATTCGGAGACGAACTCACTAACTGATCTTTCTTGCTTAAGAGATAACAGTATTACTGTGTATGATGATGTAGCTCCTTCATCAAATCTCTCTAAAAAATAGGTAGTGAAATTCTTCCAACAAAGAGTAGCTCCTTTCTCGCGTTTAAGCCATACGAACCATTGGTAAGCCTCAGTGCCTAATTTTGATGCAACGAAAGGTACTTTATGAACATCCTTAATTTGGTATAAGTCAAGAATGCCTTCCATTTTGGCTATCCAACCACGAGGATCATGACCCTCAAAAGTGGGCATATCAATGCATGGAAAATTATTAGGACCTCTCGGTTGGTGATAACCCATATCCCTTTCCTGATCTTGGTTATACCGTTGTCTATGATAGCGATCCCTGTAATTATCCGAATTGCCTCTTTGCTGTTACCAATCATCATCTTGAGTGTCATTTTATTCATTCCTTTGGGCATGGGAGTGATTTTGGGGATTAGTATTGGGATTAAGCTAGTTTTGTGTGCTCACTAGGGTTTTTAGGTTGGCACTAATTTCGTGCATACCAGCTAGTAATTCTCGAAGAGCTTCATCAGTGTTAATGGCCGAGTTGCCTGATTCTCCTTGTGTGACGTTGTCGGGAGTTGGGGAAAGGTTAGTAGCCATGGGGTCTACCAGTGGATGATGCGGATTATAACTGCCAATTTTGAAATGAGAAGGAGAATTTTCTTTTGTACCTAGGCTTTGATGAGGTCTTCTTGTGTTGTTATTGATCGTCTCCGAGCTTGATAGTCGACCGTCAGGTCCTTTGATCCAACTTCTACTCATGCACTGTTCAAAATTTCCTGCTTAGTAATCCTTGAACTTCGATTTCTATGACAATTTGGCAAAAAATTTTGTGTTCCGCTTCAACTGTCGCTCCAACTGCGACGCGGAATTGAATTTGGATTTGGGCTTCCTCCTTGACAACAACTTTTGACAAAAAAAAAATTTTTTTGTGACAACTTTTGACAATTTTTCTTGATGATATATAGAACACTAAACGACGATAACCGACGCGACACAGGACACTAGACGACGATAATCGATGACACTAGACAATGATAACCGATGCGACACAAGACACTAGACGTGGCTAGAGGACACAACGCGGACAACACAGACAGCTAGAGGACACGATGCGACGCGAACAACATGGACAGCTAGAGGACACGACACAGACAACACGGACAACTTAGAGGACACGACGCGGCTAGAACAGGTGACGACTATACACGAGACAGTGAGGACAACCAACGCAACAACTAGTCATGAAAGAACGAGACACGTGGGACACGAACGAAAGAAACAGAAGCCGAAAGGCTACTCAGGGGCTCCATGGGCATGTGACCTAAGTCACACTTCAAAAGGTGCACGATATTCCTTATTAACTCCCCCACCGCTCCGACACAAGCAATGTGGGATATTGATCCCAAAACCTAAAAAAAAATTATAAAAATATTGATAAGTACCTTATGTTATGCGTCGATAATTCTTTTAATCACGCATTTTGATTGGTTGATTCTACTCCTGCGTTTCATAGCTTTTCTTGATGGATTTTCTTGGTGTTTTAGACTACGATTTGGTGCTTGATCCCAATGTATGCCTTCAGCCCAATTTTTTTTTATTTTTTCTTTGTTCCAGGTGTTCCTTGTGGTCGAGGAGGCACCGTTGCTTCAGATTGATTGTTTGGCATGTTATTCTCTGTGGCGATGTCTGGAAATTTGCGCAGTAGACGATATAGCCACCCAACAGAAGTGGAACGCGAACCGAATTTGCTTTGCATGTTTTAAGGTTGATCTGGTGTCTGAATTCCTAAGGTATTTTCCCTGGAACACGAATCAAAAAACAAACACAGCGGCTTCGGTTGCTACCTATTTCTGCAACCGGATGTCCACCCACTGCCGCCAGTGGCTTGGATGGTCGTGGAATCCCTACCGCCTTCACCGAACCTGTCTCCTGATACCACTTGGAAGGATATTTCTATCCTTCTTCACAATGAAAACACAGAGATAGATCAACTATTTACGAACAATGATCACACCACTATTTTCGAGAATAGAATGAATGAATATCTGATTGCAAATAAGAAATGCAGCGAAAGTATAAAAATAATCAAACGCCACTTGAGGTGGGCACACCCTCGTCATATAGGCAAATGCGAACAACGCAAATGAATTTAGAAAATAAAATATAGATGATTTCATTAAACTATTGCGAATCAAATATATATACTAAATATTAAAACACTTGGAAAACATAGCCGACGCAGGCTATGTTTGGAATGTAACAGGATTGCTCGCATTCTAAGATTCTAGGTTGGGACTCCCCCCTTCATTTATCTTGGTATTCCAATTTCATATCATCCTCTACCTAGATCTTCTTGGAAGTCTATGCTTGATAATTTTAGAAGGAAGGTGAATTATTGGATTTTCATATGGCTATCCACTACAGGTAGAGTGTTGCTTTAAAATATGTTGTTCAAGCTTTACCCATTTATAGATGTTTTTTACTAATAACTCCCTCACTTCATCAAGGACATGGATACTTTTTCAATATAGTTTTTATGGTCTGGAAAACTTGATCAATATAAATGGAGTTTGGTTAGGTGGGATTCTATATGTAGGCCGATGCAAGAGGGAGGCCTTGGATTGCAACAAACAACCCTTTTTGGGTAGGTTTTGGCTATAAAACTTTATTGGAGATGGTGTACCTCTCAAGATCAGATTTGGGCTAAAATATTATCTTGTAAATACTTGAGAGGTATTTATGAGGTTGATATCCCTATAGTCAGCTTGGTTGGGAAAGGTTCGGTTATCTAGGACACTCTGAAAAGAGGAGCTAATTTAATCAAGCGGGGTTTGTTCTAGATTTGCAATCAGGGATCAAATGCTCTTTTTTGGGAGGATTCTTGGGATGGTCACCCTCCTATATTGAATCAATATCCTAGGTTACGTTCCCTAAGCATTTTTTTCTTGGAATCAAGCTAGTCTCGTGTGGAGGACTTTAAAAAAATCTAGTCTTTTGGAAATATGGAGATGTACAGGTGGAAAGATCTGTAAGAATGGCCCCAGGGGGGTACTGGCAAAGAATAGAGAGGTGATTGCTCTTATTATTACGGGGAGGCCTTGTTCTTCATTGAGGGGTAAAGATATTCTGGCTTAGAACCATGATCCTAAGGGAACCTACTCGGTAGCCTATGGTTATCAGGTTCTTGATAAGCAAAAGTATGGGAGTCTTCCTGTCACTTGGTGGAAAAAGGTGTGGAAAAAATTTTCCTAGGAAAAATGTAACTTCTTTCTCTTGTTGGTAGCTCGTAATAAATGCCTCACTTGGGATAATGTGAGGAAGAGGGGATTTCAAGGTCCCTCTTTTTGTGTCCTTTGCAGTAAGAATGAGGATGACTCTTCTCATTTATTTTTCCAATGCTCCTTTGCCAAAGACATTTGGCACCGTTGGTGGAGCTCTTGGAACCATCCATGTTTTCATGTGTTGTCCCTGGTGGAGTTTTGGAGTAGTTTGGGTAGACCTCCGGCCAAGGCCCCCTTCCTTTGGGTGGCTTGGAATTTGGGTCCTTCTTGCATCATCTAGAAAATTTGGCTCGAATAGAACCGACGCATATTTTAGGGCAATTATTTGGCTGTTCAACAGATCTGGCAAAGGATCCTATATATGGTTCAGGAAACCATCCATAGAAAATGTGATGTGGACCCTATTTTGGATTCTAGGGAGGAGAAGGTACAACAATCCCTTGGTCTCTTTGGGGAGGGTGTGAACTCTTCTAGCTCTAGTAGGGTTCTTCAGCTCAACAAGAAGGTTAGGAGAGATGGTAGGTGGAGGCCACCCCCTAGAGGAGTTATAAAAATTAATACTGAAGGATCGTCCAAGGGTAATCCTGGACATCCTGGCATTGGCGGTGTTGGGAGAGATTCTACTGGTGATGTTTTTTCTTTTCCATTTATAAAGGTGTTCACACCAACAATTTTATGGAAGATCTTACAATTCTTAAGGCCTTGCGAAGGGGGTTTTCTCTTGGCTGGCATAGGATTATCTACGAGTCTGACTCTCAAATTGTGGTTAATATTTTAAACAGTAAAAGGGTGGAGGAAGTTAATTGGAAGTTGGTCTTTATAGCCATTCAGATTATCAGAATGAGTGAAGAGTTCAAATTTATATCCTTTGTACACATTCCAAGGGAATAGAATGTGGTTGTTGATTACCTGGCCAAAAGGGCTTCTGAGCTACTAGATCCTTGGAGTATCAATAATTGGGAGAGTCTCCCGTCTAGGGACTCTCAACGCCTATGGGAGTTGATCCACAAGGATGTATAGACTTAATGTGGTTTGTTCTTGTTGTCTTTTTCGGGTGTCAATATAGTCTAGTGGTTTTAGCCTATTTGGCTATTTATTTGAGTCCTGGTTGGAAGCTCAGTTGTTCTCTGTAATCTAGACTTTTTATCAATAAATTTTTACCCCTTTATTTAAAAAAAAAAAAAAAAAGGTGTGCTCCCTGATAATTCAAGGGGAATTGGGGCTTTGAAGAGTTTTTAACATGAACATAGCCTTGTTATCCAAGCAAGCATGGAATATTTTTGCCAACAACAACCTTGAATGGGTCTATATTGTCAACATAAAATATCTTCAAAGTCGTTGTTTCGTAGATGATGATATTCCCAGAGATGGGTCTACTTTTTGAAAATCAATTATCCAAACCATATCTCTTATTCAGAAGGTGATAAGGTGGAAACTAGGCATAGGGAGAAAAATTATTTTTTGGACTGACAAGTGGATTTCTAATCAATCGCTTTTAGAGAACAATGAAATTGTTGTCTTACAACCTTTCCTGAACACTTTAATTTGTAGCAAGGTTGAATATTTCGTTGATATTTCATTGGAGGGTGACCATTAAGCTGATGGCTATTGATGGCTGAACCTTTAACTATTAAGCTAATGGCTGAGGTAACAAAATTACCAGTTAAAGGGTGAGCGATGTGAAGATATCTTCATTATTGTGAACTTGAGCTCCAGTGTTTTACAAATCATTCAAATATTTTCAAGTGGAAGGGTGCTACTATTGATCATGAGTCACTGCTTACGCCCTGGCCCACGGTGTCTATTATAGTTTATATGGATCTTTTGCAAGCTTCCCCTGAGCGAGTTTTTGTCATAGCTCCTTTAAAACTTTTTCAGATAGTTACTTCTCTTAAGCAACCCCTATGTGGGTATTGCTCGAACTACATTTTTATTTTTTTGACATCAAGCGTCCATCCAACCTTCTCTGTTGTTGTTTGGACCTTTTTCTTTAGGTTGTTGCTGGCCAATATGCAAGTCTGTGTCATATTATGCTATTGGTTTAGCTACTAGTTTATGTACTTGTGTTTGGGGCCCATTAAACCCCACAGTTTATCAATTTTACCTACCAAATAAATAAATAAGGGTAGGTTCTTGTAATCACCCCTATGATATCACTTCACATAAACTGATACATTGGACTCATGAAGTTAATATAACTTCCTTAAAGGTAAATAATAATATATTAAATATAGTACACCTTTTATTGAAGTCAACCATATAAGTGATTTAACCGATATTGCTAACGGTAAACACTTAAGTATTACCCATAAAATAGTCTTACATTCTACATGCTCATAGACTTACATAAAAAATGTTCAAGAGTATACATAAACACTATTGACCTTAGCCAGTAAGGTTAGGTTACTGATATTCTAACATGTACAAAATTGAAGTGGATACCTCATATTTTGAAGAAGTTGCTTAAAGAAAGGTATGTACCAAAACTGTGGAATAAGAATCAAATATAATTGAAAAGTATGGTACTTAGGAGTTGTGTGAACTTTCAAAGAACAAGGAGGTAATTAGAGTAAAGTGGGTATTAAATACCAAGTAGAATATATGTGAATCAATTGAAAGGCACTAGGCAAGGAAAGTGGTAAAGGGATGTTCAAAACAAATTGGTATACATTATAATGAGATACGGGAAGACCAATAAAACTGATATTATCCTTGGAAACCAAAAAAATATAGGTTGTACATCAAATTGATGTAGAAAATAAAATCTTAAACAATGTGGAACAACCACAAGGATTTGAATTGGAAGGTAAAGGACATATTTGTAAGTTATATATAATTAAAAATATATTATATACAAGTACCATTGGCATGGTATTTAAGAATGATGTATACTTGTTGATATGTGGATTTATGAGAAGTATGCACATTGTACCATAAAAGGGAAGGTGATTATATATTGATTGTTTGCTTGTATGTTGATCTAATTTTCATAGGAATTTCATCAAGAATGAAGAGATTTTAAGAAGACCATTTGGGTTTAAGCATTATTTTCTTGGTATGGAGGTACATCAAACACAAAGATGGAATATTCATTTGTCAATATAAATATGCACATGATATGTTCAAGAAGTCTGACATGGAAAGTTGCAATAATATTGTTATCCCACTTGCACAAGGTAAAAGAATGTTTAAGGATGATAGAAGTGGAAGAGTGGATGAGAGGAAGTAAATTTTTCTGATTTCCAACCTTATATACTTAATATAAAAGACTAAATATTATAATTACTCTACTTGATAGCTTCTCTCTCTTGTGTTCTATCATAGTGGAAATATTTCATTAGAAAATAGTGATCTTGATTCCCTAACTCTTCACCCTTTAAGGTTACACTATATTTACAATAAGAAATTTGACCATCATAGTTGTGAAGTTGCATGCATTTTACATATTCTAAGTATGAAACCCCACTAAAATTTACTTGATATTCTTTCCTTACTTTTTATATAATTTTTATCAACCTAAATTAGGTTAATTCTTAGGATGTTTTTATCATTTTTTTGTGTTTCACTATACTCCTATAGTTATTTTATGGAATGCTATCTATCTATATTTTGAGAGGCATCATTTGATTTTGAACCTTTATATTGCAAGATTGATTTAATCACATCACTATATAGTTTGAATACTACTCAAGGAGATAATTCCTAATTAAATCCTACCCATGCAGTTTTTTTTGGAGGTGCTCAAATCTATAAAGCCTATTGTCTCTCATACAAAAAAGGATGAAATTTTATATTTTTGTTGACATATTTATCTAAGCCTATACAATGCCAAAAATTTTATTTTTAATGGGTTATATGGGATTGAAATAGGCCCCACCCGTATTAAATCATCACCACGTAGTGGTATTACAACAAAGGTTGTATAGTATCCATGTATCATTTGCTTAAACGTTGAGGAGTTTGACCGGTTGAGCTAATGCCACTTGATTAATGATAAGACTTTTTGATAATATGTAAATTAATGATATGAATTAAAGGTACAATTAAAGTAGACCCAAGGGCCAAGCTAGTTGGTCAAAGCACTCCTATAGGAGTGTGGAGATCCTGGTTTGAATCCTTAAGCCTTGTAGTATTGGAGGGCATATCATACCAACATAATTAGCTATATAAAAAATTTTACCCAGTGTTAACTAATGATACATAAAAATATAATTATTTTGATGTAAAAACAAAATGTGCCAAATAGAACTTAAGGGAAACAAAACAAATAAATTTTCATTTTACATATTTTATTTTATGTTTTTTGTGCTTGCTTATTCCTTCCCCTCCTCCCCTCACAAAAAAAGGTGAAAACTTAATGGAATCATGAATATATGTAATGTAATATTTAACTATGATGAAATATGAAACATCTATGCAAAGAAAAACCAATATAATGTCCACTAAGTATCACAACTTGCAATAACATCTTTTATCTAATAGGTAAGTAAATATAAAGTTTTACAATGGATATTTGTAGTTTAAGCAATGTTAATAATAGTGCAAGTAACAAGTGCAGCAACAAGTGTGAGTGCAAGCCAGGAGTAAGTATAGCAGCAAGTGTGAGCGCAAGCCAGGAGTAAGTGCAACAACAAGTGTGAGTAAGTGTAGCTGAAAGTGGGTGTGAGTGAGTGTGAGTAAGTGCAACCAAAAGTGAGGGTGAGCACAAGTTGGGAGTAAGTGTAGCATTGAGTGCAAGTATGAGTTGGGAGTGAGTGTACAAGCCCAAAACCAATGAGATCATATGGGGAGTGTGAACCAATAGGAAGTGTAAGCCAAGATTTAGTCATGGTATAAGAGCGACAGGTTCATCTAGAGTGCATCAATGCTTCAAAACCTTACCATAAGTGTGTGGAACATAGTTTCCAAAAAATTGTTGAAGCCAAGGAATACCATAAAAAATAAGAGACAAGGGAAATTGTGAGCCAAGAGGGAGTGCAAGTTGGGAGTGAGTGCGAGGAAAGAGAGAGTGCAAACCAAAAGGGAGTGCAAACTAATAGGGAGTGCAAGCCAATATTCAATCATGGTGAAAGAGTGATAGGTTCATCTAGAGTGCATCAATGCTTCAAACCCTTACCACAAATGCATGGAACATTATTTCCAAAAAAGTTTTGAAGCGAAGGAATGCCAAGAAAAAGAAGAGACACGAGCAATTGTGAGCCAGGAGGGAGTGCAAACCAAGAGCAAGTATGAGGCAAGAGAGACTACAAGCTGGGAGTAAGAGCGAGTGCAATCTGCTCTTAGCTTGCTCTTGGCTTGTACTAAAAGTGAAAGTGGTGAAGATGTTATCCCTTGCACTTTAAGGTTTTATTGGCAATTTTGCACTATGCCACATTGGTTTTAAATAAATTGTTGACCGTAATGTAAATATTCATGATGTAGCATCTTGCTTAATTTTAAAAAAAACATTGTAGTCATTTCAATTTTTTTATGTAATTTTTCATTTTGCAAAATAAATTAACCCCAAAACATGACTTGGAAATCTACTTTGGATTCACTTTGTTGAAGTTACCAGCAGCAGTTGAAAAATTAAAAATAATTTTGCCTCAGAGAATGAGCAGCAGCAAGATAAAGAAGGCCACGAAATCGAAGAAGATATTTTATTTAAAAGAAAATAAAAAAGAAGAGACAAAAATTTGGCAAGTACGGAAGCGGAACGCGTTCACCCCATTGGAGGGGCGAACGTCGCGTTCGCCCCAATAAAGAGGTGAACGCACCCCCAAAGGAAATAGTGTGCCCAAGTTAAAAAATATGAATGCTTCATGTTCGCCCCTTAAAAAGGGTGAACGTAGTGTTCGCCCCTTAGTGGGGCGAACACGATTTTAATGTTATGGTCGCTTTTAATTAAAATGGCTATGGGTTCGTTCAAAGTTTTTTTGAGGCGAATGGCATGGAGAGATAAGGTTCAAGCGACCAAAATTTTTAATGGGCGAACGTCTTCATAAATGCGGTGAAGGTATTTTGAAAACAAATGTTGCTTATTTTTGAGCAATTGTGATTAATTTTTCAAAGTGAAAGCAGCGAAATTTTATGAATATTTTTGGGTGAAAATATTTTCATTGCGAAAGCAAATTCCTTGTGACACCCAAAGATAAAATGTGAAGCAGAGGTGTGAGTCAAATCAAATGAGGCAAATTTTAATTATTAATTGCCATCATCTTCGACAATTTTAAAGATTGATTTTTCCAGTTGAAGATTTGCTTCAAGTAACTGCTACAATTTAATGTTGGTGACGAAGTGGAAGATTTTTGTCATTTTCAAGAACATCTTCTCAAAGGTTTTACTCCCTCTCCAAAGCAAATTGAATATGGAGTAAATTGTTAAAGCTCGTGTTTGATTTCCAAGAAGATGGAGGTGACTCAAATTTAATGCTACGGTGCCTGAATGCTATCATCTCAAACCGTTTTCAGGATCGTGGCTACCGAAAGAAGATTTCCAAGAAATGATGACTCATTATGTCTCTGATCTATGGACATTGGGTCCTTTCATGTATTTAATGAAAGAGGTGCAAACCTCTATAAATACTAAGCAAATTTTCATTGTAAGGGGTTGGAAAAAATAGATATCCTGTGAGAAAACACTTCAAGTTCTCTACAGTAATAGATATACAGAGCTCTTGGATTTGCAAATGACTTGGTGCATTATTGTCTTTTGATTTACGCATTTCTTTTCACGCTCGGATTCTTTATTTGCTGCTGAATTTAAATTCTACAAATTGAATTTGAATATTGTTGATGAGAGGAGTGAGTGTTGGAGTGCCGATTTGAAAGATTATATGTACAAAGTTTTAAGTAAATTCTTCTGATTCTTTATCTAATGCATGCTATTCATTGCTTGGTGTGAATTCTTGCTATTAGTCTATTCCCATCCTACACAGTCGACCTGTGGCCATATTTCCCATTTCTTTCCATATTTTCTAATTTCTTTCCTGCATCTCTAGTCTTCAACCAATTTAGAATTAGTAAGGGAACCAACCCTCTCTGGAGATTGACACGGGGGACATCTCTTTCCTCTGGTCTTTCAATGTTGGCCATGTCTAGGGTGCACAAACATAGTTTTGTATAATTAGGTAGATATTTGACCAACAATTTTTGGCACGCCCGATGGGACTCACAATTTTTGTATCGATAGTTCCCGTATTTTAAAGGAGCCCGAGTTTGGTGAATCTCTAGCTTGCTTTTATCTGGAAAAATCACTTGGCGACTCTGTTGAGATGAATATCCAGATCTCTTGATCATGGATGCCTTTGATACTGAAAGAAGACACCCCAAAGAAATCAAGGTTTGGTGAGCAGCCTTGACCTCATAAGCGGAGAAATAATGTTCACCTAGTGACTCTGACTCAATGGTAAGGACAGTGATCTCTAAGGACCACTACTATAATGGCATAGGTATGTTATCCCAGCTGGGATGATCCTAGCCCTCTGAATCTCCAAAGTCAGCATGAGATTCCCAAAAGTGCCCTGAAGACCCTAACAAAATACAATGGCATTGAGGGAATGGCCCGAGAGCACCTCGAAGATATCATTGCTTTAGCGATGCTCCATTGCATAGCCCACAAATATGTCATGATCAAACTTCTAGTCTTGTCTCTAGAAGGAAGGGTGTTGCAGTGGTACAAAATGCTCAAGCGTAAGAGCATCTGCTCATGGGTGAACCTAGCGGAAGCACTAGTTGACACATTTGATGGCTCTCAGGACCCCTTTCAACTCTTGATGCACCTCTCCACCATCACGAGAGCACCTCTAGAGAGCATCACAGACTTCAATATCTAATTTTGGAGGAGTTGGAGGAGAATTCTAGAGAAGATCCAAAAGACACCCAGACAGGCCCACCTCTACTATATTCGGGCTCTTCACCCGGATATAGGCCTCCTCCTGCTACAATCCAGGGAACAAAGATTCCCTTAAATATTTCAAGAAGCAGTACAAGCAGAGCATCTCCTACTGCAATCGAGAAAAATACAATGGAGGGAAACTACCTTTCCATCACTCTCTCCGGTAGTTGTTGCTCCCATATGTCTTGCATAATATTCACAATGGAAGATTCTTAAAACTGTGTGGATACCTGGAACGCAGCTGTGTGGAGCACAAGAGGTGAATCTCATCTAGGGCCAATGAAGAGAATATGCAAGCACTACTCCAACAATGAACAATTTGGTTGCTTGCAGCTTCCATCAAAATATGGAGCAAGAAGAGGTGGATGTCTCACAATATCGGTAGAAGGAATATGCAAGCACTACTCCAATAATGAATAATATGGTTGCTTGCAATTTCTATCAGGAGTTGGACCAAGAAGATGAACAGGCTCAAGAGGTTGATTCTGAGAGTGAAGAAGGCACAATTTTGCACCCTTTTTGTGTCCCAATAAGCATGCCTCATCAGGAGGTTGATCCTGAGGAGATCTTGATAGAAGGGCTATCACCAAAAAAATCATGTTGTCACATCAAGGAGTTAGAGGAGCATGTACCCAAGAGCCCGCAACTAGTGGACTCTCAAAAGTGGCGATATTGGGGCCAACCATCACCGCAACCGATACTCGAAGAAGGCTCCCATATGGTAAATATTTTCGCCATATTATTCAGTAATTGTATAAGTACTGGCATGCATGATAACCTGCCACATTGTAGTTGGCTTGCAACCTAGCAAACTTTGGGAAGAGGACAACCAAACTTCAAATATTTCCTGAAGTACAATCAGATTTGGTCCGGACACTGCAGATTCATCGGATAAGCACCCAAAGCCAGGTTTGTGGTGGCGGCATGCCAATCATGTCGTAAAATTTTGTGTAAAATATGTATATATTTGTTTTCCTAATTACTTTCATGCTTTCTTAAAAAAAAAAAACATATATATAGGGAAAAAAATGTGTGTATTAGATAATGTGTTCATCCCTTTGCCCTCTTGTTAGGTGTATATATATGTAAAATAAAAGTTTCTAAGTCCTAGAACTAAAAAAAAATAAAAAATTAAGCATGGTAGCCCTAAGGTCGGGCGAACGTCCCGTTCGCCCACCTCCTCGAACGACCACATTTTAACAAATTTAAAATTGAAAAACATTAAAAATAAATTAAAAAATAAAAATAAAAATCGAATCACCCTAAGGTTGGGCGAACATTACGTTCGCCCATCCCCTAGGGCGACCAAGTTAAAGTTTTAAGTAAAAAAAAACACATTAAAAAAAGCAAAAGATATTTAAAAAACGTTTGCCCCCCTTTGGGGGCGATCCTTTAAAATAAAATAAAAAATTAAAAAATAGAAGCACCCATTAGGTGGGACGAACATCATGTTCGCTCCCACCTTGGGCGCTCCTCCCCAAGAAATGAGAGCGCCCATTAGGTGGGGTGAACGTCACGTTTACCCCCACCTTGGGCCCTAAACAAAGGGAGCACCCAAAGCCTTGGGCGCCCCCTTCCCCCCAATTAAAAATGGGAACGCCTAAACCTTTGGGCGCCCCCATTAATTAAAATAGGAGTGCCCAAAGCTTTGGGTGCCCCCTCTCATTTTAAATGGGATCGCCCAAGCATTGGGCGATCCCAATTTAAAATAAAAAAAAAAATTATTAAAACTTAAAAACTTTAAAATATAATAAAAAATAAAAAAAAAATCGTGAGGGAATCGCCCAAACCTTGGGTGATCCCCCCCGTAATAAATGGGATCGTCGAAACCTTGGGATATTCCCCGTAATAAAGGGAATCGCCCAAACCTTGGGCAATTCCCCTATTAAAAATTATTAAACTTTTCTTAAAAAAAAAAAAAAACTTAAACTAAAAAAAAAAAATTAAAAACTTTAAAAATATATATAAAAACCATGGTCTCCTTAAGGGAGTGAACATGGCGTTCACCCACCTCTATAGGGCGACCAACTTTTAAAATTATTTAAAAAAAAAAAAAAGGAGGATGTATATGGTGTCGTCAAATGCATTCAAGATTTTTCAAAGGCGCCCAAAAAAGAGAAAGTTGTTTTCTCAAAAAGGGAGGCGAGTTTTTTTAGAAAATCTGTTTTTCTAAAGGAAAAGGCGAAGAAGGCAAGGAACAAAATTTATAAAAGGAGAGCCTTCACCCCAAATTCATCAAACAGATTGAAAGTGCTCTGAAGGAGAAACATATTTCAGTGAGCAAACATCCCCTTTGATTTTTGAGATTCAGTGCGGATATATTGCCCCTCCCAAGACGTGGCAATTATTGGAAAGCATGCAGACTGGCGGAAGTTTTATTTTTCGAGGAAAACCAATGACTCCTTATGGGCTCAAATTGGATGAATCCTTTTTAGAGGTTTATGATGAATATGTTGATTCTTATCAGCCAGTCGCTTTCGCCAATATTTTGCCATACAGTTTTCAACAATCAAAAAGTGGTGAAAGCAAGCTAGAAGAACAACATATGTTGGTTGTAGAAGAGACTCCTGAAGAAGTGGAGCAATAATATGTGTTTCAGCAGAGGTCTCAGTGGACAAAGCAAAATATTGAAGAGGCACCAAAGCCAAAAAAGCACAATGTACAACAAGCGCCACCATTTCCCAAGGTGGCAAAGAAACCAAGGACTGGTGCCATCACTATTTCTTCAGGTGATATTGCAGTTACTATGACTATTGTAACTTTCGTTGTTTCGATGATGGTTGTTAATGCTCCCATGGTGATTGAGGTTCCAATAGAGGTGGCACAAATATTTTTGATGGTCCAAGGACAAGAGGAAGACCAACCGTTGGAATCACCCCAAGAGAAGGTCATGGAGACCCAAACAAATATTGAGGAGGTAGCACTAGAGCAACAAGAAGAAGATTTTGTGTAGCCCCCTCTATCACCACATCATGCAGCGCTTGTGCCCGAAGGTACGTCTTCTTTCCTTTCTTCTTCTTCTCTTTTGGAGCAAGTAGTGACTACGTCAGAAGCACTTCCATTAGTTTCTATGTCCATTTCTCCACCTTTCGGTATTCCCTCAGTTTCCCTTACACTTCTTCCACCTTCCCTTCCCGAAGTCACTGTTGCTCCTTCTTCTGTTCCCTTTTCTTCATCCTCCCTTTCTTTTAGTTCATATGCATTAGGACCGAATCCATTTTTGCGTTCATCCCCATCTATCACTTTTGCCATTTCTATCGAAGTTGTAAGTACGTAGGCTCCTTCCAGGGTGAGCATAACTGTAGTTAAAACCAATTTACCCATCCATTCCACCATTTCTATTCCACCACTTCTAACCACCATGTCAGTTTCACAACCTAACCGCTCTGAAGCCCTCATTCCCTTCACCTCATTTTTGGAATTACAATATTTTCCTGACATTCAGGTGGCATCCAAGCAATCAGATGTAGAGAAAATCAATCGAGCACACTTGAGTTCATCCCAATGGTTGAAAAATAGATGGAGAAAGGAAGCTCTCAAACTGACACGTCCTCTAAAGAGGGTCACTTTTGATCCTATTGCAATGGAGGCTCATATCACCAAGATTACTCCATTGGTTCAGAAACCGCAAGGAGAATTGTTGTCAAGTGAAACTTATTTTTGAGACCATCATAGAAGACCTCATGAAGATTGATCCTATGGAAAATATGGGCAACATTCAAGTGGACATGAGTTCAGTTTACCTTCATGGTGAGCACTATAAACAAAAGTATTTTGATCAGGTCGATAGGATCATTGAACTCGAGATTGCCTTGGCTAAAATTAGAGCACGGGAGGAAAAAAACTGCTACAGAAAATGAGCATTTGAAGCGACAGGTTGGAGTGCACTTGAAAGAGAGATGCAACACGCATTGAGATGCACAATCTTCACCAAATTCTTGAAGTTATCCAAAGCAATTTAGCAGAGAAAGTTGCACAGGCTGTAGGTTTTTCTCGTGATAACATCAAGGAAATGCATCTTCGCTCTACACAAAGTTGTGAGAAACTAGCTCCAGAAGCAGTTTGAATGTTGCACTATCTGTGGGTGGCTCATATATAGATACAAATGGGACAACATATAATTGATAACACGAAGGAGTTACTATCACCCCATATGGAGATGGTAGTAAAAATACAGGCCTTGGAAAATTCCACTATGTATGTGAAACCCTTGAGCGAGATGGACCATTCTTGGTCAGCTGCAAAAGTCACATTGCGCAGCTATTTTCAGCAGATGGATCTCATATAGGAAGGTCAAAAAATTCTAAATGCCATAGAGCGGGAACATACTATTTTGATGACTCATCTTAACGCTCTTCCACAAGCACAATTGGAAGCGACATGGAAGTAGTTTGTTGAAGATACTTCTGGGATTGATGCTTGGGAGGAACCCATCATAGATTTTTAGGTGCTGCCATTCATGCAAAAGTATATTTGTATGGAGCTTTCACTGTTTGAGTTAGCTCAGCGAGTGATGTGCTTGAGCTTGGAGGATATTCAAAATTTGTGTTTTGTATATGAGTCCCTGGGTACTCCTTTTTTCACCATAGAGGTATGGAAGGCCACGGTTGCAGTTTATGAGTTCACTTCTAAGACCCTCAAAGAGCAAGAGCAATAAGCAGTAACAAAAAAATAAGTAGTCACGAAAGTAGTTTAAGAGTAGGAACGAGCAGAAATACTTTGTGTTGCAACTAAAGCTGAAGCCATTGAGAAAGCTAAGGAAGAAAAGCATCGAAATGCATCTACATCAAAGAAACCCACCCGCAGAGGTTGGTAAGAAGACTCATGATCACCCAATGGACTAAGGCCTGGGATTGTTTGCATCCATGAGAGTTGGATACCTCGAGAGCTACCAGAAATATTGGCAGTTTTGCACTATGCCACATTGGTTTTAAATAAATTACAGACCGTAATGTAAAGATTCATGATGTAGCATCTTCCTTAATTTTAAAACAAACATTGTAGTAATTTCATATTTTTTATGTAATTTTTCATTTGAAAAATAAATTAACCTGAAATCATGACTTGGAAATCTACTTTGGATTCACTTTGTTGAAGTTACCAACAGCAGTTGAAAAATTAAAAATAATTTTACCTCAGATAATGAGAAGTAGCAAGATAAATAAGGTCGCCAAATCAAAGAAGATATTTTATTTCAAAGAAAAGAAGAAGAGACAAAAATTTGGCAAGTACAGAAGCGGAACGTGTTCACCCCATTGGAGGGGCGAATGTCGCGTTCGCCCCAATAAAGAGGTGAATGCACACCCCCAAAAGGAAATAGTGTGCCCAAGTTAAAAAATATGAATGCTTCATGTTCACCCTTTAAAAAGAGTGAACGTAGTGTTTGCCCCTTAGTGGGGTGAACACGATTTTAATGTTATGGTCGCTTTTAATTAAAATGGCTACGGGTTCGTTCGAAGTTTTTTTGAGGCGAATGGCATGGAGAGATAAGGTTCAAGTGACCAAAATTTTTAATGGGTGAACGTCTTCATAAATGTGGCAAAGGTATTTTGAAAACAAATGTTGCTTATTTTTGAGCAATTGTGATTAATTTTTCAAAGTGAAAGCGGTGAAATTTTATGAATATTTTTGGGTGAAAATATTTTCATTGCTAAAGCAAATTCCTTGTGATAGCCAAAGATAAAATGTGAAGTAGAGGTGTGAGTCAAATCAAATGAGGCAGATTTTAATTATTAATTGCCATCATCTTCGGCAATTTTAAAGATTGATTTTTCTAGTTGAATATTTGCTTCGAGTAACTGCTACAATTTAATGTTGGTGACGAAGTGGAATATTTTTGTCATTTTCAAGAACATCTTCTCGAAGGTTTTACTCCCTCTCCAAAGAAAATTGAATATGGAGTAAATTTTTAAAGCTTGTGTTTGATTTCCAAGAAGATGGAGGTGACTCAAATTTAATGCTACGGTGTCTGAATGCTATCATCTCAAACCGTTTTTAGGATCATGGCTACCAAAAGAAGATTTCCAAGAAATTATGACTCATTATGTCTCTGATCTATGGACATTGGGTCCTTTCATGTATTTAATGAAAGAGGCACAAACCTCTATAAATACTAAGAAAATTTTCATTGTAAGGGGTTGGAAAAAATAGATATCCTGCGAGAAAACACTTCAAGTTCTCTGTAGTAATAGATATACAGGGCTCTTGGATTTTCAAATGACTTGGTGCATTATTGTATTTTGATTTACGTATTTCTTTTCACGCTCAAATTCTTTATTTGCTATTGAATTTAAATTTTGTAAATTGAATTTGAATATTGTTGATGAGAGGAGTGAGTGTTGGAGTGTCGATTTGAAATATTATATGTACAAAGTTTTAAGTAAATTTTGTTGATTCTTTATCTAATGCATGCTATTCATTGCTTGGTGTGAATTCCTGCTATTAGTCTATTCCCATCCTACATAGTTGGCCTGTGGCCATATTTCCCATTTCTTTTCGTATTTTCTAATTTCTTTCCTACATCTCTAGTCTTCAACCAATTTAGAATTAGTAAGGGAACCAACCCTCTCTGGAGATTGACACGAGGGACATCTCTTTCCTCCGGTCTTTCAATGTTGGCTATGTCTAGGGTGCACAAACATAGTTTTGTATAATTAGAAAGATATTTTACCAACAGGTTTCAAGAGCAAAATAATATAGAAATAAGGTTGGAGGAAACCCATAACAATTTAGGATTTTTAGGGCAGAATAAGAAGGTAATTGCTACAGAAGAGAATCCTTGCACTTTAGGGTCTCTAGGGAAATATAAAAAAGAGTGTGCTTTTGAGGTTATTCTTTGCACTTCATATCCTTCAGAACAAGACAAACCTAAAGATGATAAGTCTTACTATGAGCAGTGAGAATATTGAATAGATTGATGAAGATGAAAGTATTGCTAAGAATGAAAAATAGGAATACCCAAGAGGAAAAAACAAATAGAAAACGAAACACAAAGGGATATTGATATGGGAAAACAAAATCAAATATCACAAGTGTTAACAAGAAGTGGGGTTAAGCCCACAAGTAAAATAAAAAATAATAATGAAAATAATCTTGGAATATTAGGGGAATGAATAAGAACCCTAAAAAAAGGTATTAAGAAATTGTGAGATTGTTAGAGACAAGATATTTTTGGATATAGAAGCTAGGTAGAAAATATTTTAGCCATTCCCAGTGGTGAATTTCATCTTGATAGATTTTAAATTTTTGAATGCATTTGATATAAAAGGAGTTGATTATGGAAACTTAGTAGTTTGAGGAAGATGAAGAATATTTTTGATAGAAGGGTAAATGAAGAATATCTTCGATAGAAATACAAATTTGGATATGCTTTAATTAACTTGTTAGAAATGTAATGAGAGCAATGTAATGTTTTATTTTTGTAATGGGAGTGGCCCCCAATAGAAGCCACACATAGCTTATTAAAAAAATAATAGTGCAAGTAACAAGACCCAAGGTCAAACCCTGGTACGAAGGAACTGGGGCCCCTCATAAAAACCTATTTAAACTTAAATTTTTGATCAAGTGGTATTATCTCAATCGGTTAGATTCCTCAATATTTCAAGGATACCTAGGTTCAAATCTTGCCAAATGATACATGCATAATATCCAAGCTTTGTTGTAATACCACCATGTGGTGATGATGTAATACAGGTGGGACCCATTTCAATCCCATACAACCCATTAAAAAAAATAGTGCAAGCAACAATAAACTTCCAATTATACTAAAATTAAAATCTACATAAATTATAGACTATAAAAATCAATTTTAAATTCAAAATCTTGTTAAATATGTTTTTTCAATATGCTAAGTGCACCTAAAGAGATATATTCAATGCTAATAAATAATAGAATCAAGCAACTTTCAATGCAATCTAATGAAATTTTAATGAAACAATATGAAACCTTAAAGCAATCAAATCGTGAAATAATAAAACTCCATTCAAATCCATTTCAAAACAAGCTAACAACATTCAATCTCTAACTACAAAAAATCCAAATTCACAATAAAGTAGTTGGCAAAGTAAAATAATAAAATAAAATACATAACTTCTTATTAAAACAAAAAAATGTAATCCTTGATTAGTATTTGGATACTATAAAATATATTCAACTTAAATACTTGAATTCCAAGATACTCTATGCCAATATTTGATATTGAGTCCATATTATAAATAAATTATTTGACAATAGATAAAAAAGCACTTAGCAAATTTGAATAGTTGATCATATTGATTGAAGCAAAATATTCCTTTTGAAGTACATCGATATAAAAATGTAGAAACTCTTAGGCCTCTTGACAAATTGATCTTACTTCTTCCTTATACAAGCATTAGGAGATAAAGGGGAAAATAGTCAACTATAATCATACAAATTACAAAGAAAGAAAATTTTGAGACCTTGAATATAAATCCAAGTAATTTTATCATAACTCCAATATGACGCTTGTGAAGAGGGGAATGGGGAAAGTGTTATGAAGGACCTCTTCATGGAGCTTCCCACTATTATCCTTTTTGACCTTAAGGATAGGGGTATTTTGTGAGCTTAGAGTCTAGAGTTTGATGGATCGATTAAAGAGTGCATATGTTTCTCTTAAGATATTATTTGACTAAGCTTAACCTTAATCTAGCTCTAATGCAACATAAAAATGCAGCAAGACCTAGAGCTAAAATGATTTTTATTTTGATGATAAAACAAAGATGATTCTTCTCTTAAAGCTAAGGGTGCAAGAGGTATGCAACAATCAAGTCGTAGATGAAACTACATGTTATTTTGATTTAATGATAGTAAGGTTAAATATTTAGTTGGTATCCTAAATGACTAGAATACTAAACTAGTTCTTTTCCCCTTTTCTTAATTTAAACAAATAAATAGAAAATAATAACCAAATTCTATAAAAAAACAATAGATCTAGAAATCTAAATGCTAAAATAAAAGTAGTATGGATCAAGAAAACTTGGTTTTCCATAAAGGCAAAATATTTGTTGGTCCCATAGAAGCTACTAGTGCTAACACATCCTGATGGTGCATTCAGCTTCCTATATATAGACAAAAAAGAGAGGGATTAGTGGTAAAAGGACCAACCTAAACTAGAGGATAATATTAGGCTCCCTTAACTAGAATTAGATCCCTATTTAGACAGGATTTGAAGATTGTTAAAATGCCAAGTGCATGGAGTTAAAAATCAATGACAAAATATTCACTGGGTCAATGATAGTGTTGTCAAGGCTATTGCCAAAGAAACAATGCTTTCACTCTCCATGACTGTTTAAAAACAAAGAGTGATAGAACCATTAAACCTATAATTTGACAATACTTTCACTTTAGAGAGTAGAAAAATAAAATTAAATGCAAAATATGGTTAATGACTTAATTAAGGAAGGTCTTTGACCAAGAGGTAGAGAGACCTTGTTAAATTATAAAAAACAAAATGATTGTTTGCTTAGAATGAAAACTAACAATGACAAAAGATGTAAATACTAAACCAAAGCAAAGGAAGTTTCAAAAGCAAGCAAGAGAAAAGAGCACAACCCCAAAGCAACTTGTTGCTCCAAGATGCCAAGGTTGTTTTCCTTTGTTGTGGAAGCTTGATTGAAGCTTGCTTGTTGCTTGTGGACACTATAGATCTTGGTATTGAATGGTTAGAGACTTGAATGATTAAATTCTTGTATGCTTGGAAGGATAATATATTGAATTCTTAAAGGAGGTATTCATAATATTATGATGAGAATTTGGCATAACCTTGTCATGGATGTAAATGAATTCCTACAAATCTAGACGAATTTGGTAGAATTTGTTGCATTGCAAGATAATATGAATTGGTCATCCCAAGTGCTAGTTTTATACGAATCCATGGCTTCTTGGGGGAAGGATTCTATTGAATATGTTAAAGTATCAAGGTGGTATAGGGGGGCAAAGGGATGGGATATAAAAATAAATTCATTTTCACCATGCAGAGGAGAGGATAGAGAGCTCTAGATCCCTAAGAGTTTTAATTTTTAATGGCATAGCACATGCACCCATTGCACTAAGTAGACTATGTGAGTTCACCAATAGCTAGAGGGGGAGCACGAGAACAAGTACACATAAAAACTAACATTTTGATTAATTTTATGCCTCAAAAAATGCACTCAAAGGAATAAGTGACACACACTAAATTGGTGCTTTCATGCCTCAACGATGTTTTTTTATGTGGTAATGCTACTACCATACATGTAGTACTTTATATAACTAGTGGTACTTTTTCCACTAAAAAAAAAATATTTTGGGGTGGTGCTTTTGCTCACTTCAAATTTTGGATTTGATCTTGCTTTGATTTTATGAGCTGAGACTAACAAGGTCTTGGCTTGGATTGATCCTAAGATAGGTTATGGACATTAGACCATAGAGAGTAGTGTCATTATGCACTTGACACCATTTAGGATCTCTTGGAATTTTTGACCATGATATATTAGTGCAATGGAGCTACACCATGGAGCTCTCATGCCAATAATGGAGTTTTATAGAGCTCTATTGACCACACTTGTGTGGCGATGGTAGTTAGAAATGAATATCTTCCAACTCTTTCTAGGGGAGATGATACTGAATCTAGAGAATATCTTTATGATACTTATTATCTCTATGAGAGGTGTATAGGTACACATCAGATAGGATGAGAGGCGATGCCTAGAGAGGATGACAAGCAATGTAGACTTCCCAATGTTGAGATTAGGTATTAACATCAATGTCACTTACACTAGGGGCCAATTAAATAAGAAGACAATGCTCCTATGTGTCATGGTATTAGATGTATTAATTGGAGAAACCTATAATAGGTTCATCCACTAGGGGTTTGAGGAGGTCATGGTCAATATGCATAACCAACATATAGTCTTTGCATGGGTTCTTGTTGTGCTAGTGTAATTGTATTAGTCATTTCATAGGGGGGTGCATTGAGGTGGAAAGAGTTTGACATGCTATACATTGATTTAGGGCCTAGGATAGCATTGTAGTCATGAGACCATTGAGACTTCTAGAATAAGTGGTAGATTAGGATATATCAACAACATATATATGGGGTTGATAGTTTGAGGCAGGGAAAAGTAGGACCAACAGGGGCATAATGGTAGTGGATGATATTTATCTTGAACATATCATATAATAGCTATATAGGCATCATCTAGGATGACAATATGATGTCTACCATCTAGCTTATGGTAGGTGAGTTAGGTTTCTAGTGGAACAACAAGGGAAATAAGAGCTCCACTAATTTGATCATATGATATACCAGTTTGGCACTAGACAATGGATTTTAGTAGGATTAACTTGGTATAGTAGGTTTACCATATATAGATGGTTTAAAGAAGTAATATATGTAGACTCATATGTTAAGGTGGACCTAAATGACCCATTCATTTTAGACCTAGGAGTGATGATCCTAGTATGATTGATGGATACTAGTAATGGTATCATACCATCATGCTATAGACGGTGACCATTGTAGGGGTATGACCAAAAAAATAGGTATATTTGACAAGGCATAATAGGAAATATAAATTTTAGTGAGATAGTACCATGACTATCATAGGCAATAGGAGTCTTAGGCTCAAGTAGTAGTAGCAACAATAGTAGTAGTAATAGGACCTCAATCTCTTACATTTCCTATGAATATGGTAGGTGAGGTGACACTAATAAGTCACCTCTATGTATCATTAATATAGAGTGGTATACCCTAGAGAAGCAAGTGGAGAGCATAAAGGCTATATTGGTAGCCACTCAAGTAGAGGCAACAACACAAAAAACAAAGCAAGACTTGATGATAGGGGAGGTCATATGGATGTAGTAGACTACTTAGGGTTTGATGGAAAAGGAGGATGTACCAATTGTGAGACCCACCATAGTAGTAGGAGGAGACAATAGGGGCTAGGTGGTTTAATCACTAATAAGCCAAATTCCATATATTGAGAGGGACTTGTAGGATAAGAGCATATATACAATATACCATGCAACTATCCTAGTTGATAGGCATTTATCACTACCATTAAGAACATAATCATGGACCTATTTTTGGTTTAAATTATGCCAATCATAGAAATAAATGAGGATGCAACCACATCTAGGAGGGGGAGGAAGAGTTGTGGTAGCACTAAGCATGGACTCCCAAAGCTAGCTATATTTTGGTTGTTGCCCTAGAGAGAGATTGATTTATATTATTGATCATATTATTATGACATTGTATATTGTGTATATATATTTTGATTATGATATATATCAACTATTTTGGGTTCATTTATGTGCTTTTTTTATGGTTTATTATGGTGTTTAATGATGTGATGATATGCATTTAATGTTTATGATGTGATAACTTTTTTATGTTTTAATTTCTTTATGGTTATTTAATATTTTATGATAATTAAGTGTGAGATGCAAGGATTATGCTATGATGATAAAATATTTTTGTGTGAAGATGAGATTGTATGACATGATTAGTTTAGGTTTATTAAATGCTAATTAGTGGTTTAATTACAATGGGATGTGAAAGGTTATGAATTCGATGAATGATTCAATAATTATTAAATGATTAGATATACATATTAAATAACATGATAATAGATGCATTATTAGCAAGTGATATTCTCAAGAGGGACTTTCCATGATACTAAGAGACATCACTATAGTACAACTATATACATATTTAGATTTAGATTTTCCCAAGAAGATTTTAGCTTAGATTTTCCTATGGAGAATCTCGATTAGATTTTTCCAAGGGACTTTGGTTTAGAGAAAAAAAAGAGATATATATATAAATGTACAACTATATACAAAAATTTGCTTAGAGACTTTCCCAAGGGGAGTTTAGTTAGATTTTCTTAGAAGACTTCTAGTTAATTTTGATATTTTTCTAGAGATAATTTGGTTAGATTTGCCCAAAGGAATTTTGGTTAGCTTTGAGATTTTCCTAGGTGGACTTTGGTTAGCTTTACTTATAGGACTTTAGTTAGTTTTGATATTTAACTAAGGAATTTTGGTTAGATTTTTCAAAAGGAATTTTGGTTAGTTTGCTATGATATAAACTATGTAAAAACATGAAAATAAAATATTTTTCTTTAAACAAATGTCTAATAGATATTTGCATGGCCCATAGGGATTTTGATTGTAGCTTTGTCTATAGGGCTTTTAATTTAGGTTTTCCCATAGAAATTTTGATTTATATTTTCCCATAGGACTTCAAATTTAGCTTTGACTCTAGGAATTTTGATTTATCTTTGATATTTTCCTTCATACAAATGTGTAAAGGACTTCTAGATAGATTGATTTTTCTTACATAGAAGTGTTATAGAGGACTTGTGTATGATTGGTGATAATAAACTATGCCCTTAATTGGGAGGACTAATTTTTTATTGACATGTTTTCCCCATGCATGATGGTGCATGGGATACAAGAGATGATATTATTGATCTTGTTAATAGCACCTATAAATTTCATAGTATTTATCATGTGATAAGTTATTTATGAGATAGAAAAAATTATTTTGATCTTGCTATCAATGCTTACAAACCTCATAGTCTCCATTATGTGATAAGTGATTTATGAGTGAAATAAAATAGACAAGGATAAATTTTAAGAAAAAATAGATTATAGATATACAAATAGAAATAGATTGATGTTATGCAAATATTGATTGATTCACAAAGTGGGTCTAGGAGGATCTACTTACATCAGTCACCTAGTAAATAAAAATAAACTTTCCTTATTAGGATCCTAATTTCCAATCAAATTGAGATTTGGTTTTGGGTAAGAATTGAGTAGCTACTGTTGATGAGGAAAGCTACTTTGCTAGAATTTTTTTGAGACTTATCTGGTGGGCTCTGTGGGGATGGCAGCAGTTTTTGGAGGAGGTATGAACAACTGGAGGAATGTAGTGATGGCATCAGGTCCGTCACAGAGCATGCATGCTAGGGCTGGTATTTATTTTAAAAATGATTGGAAGGAACATGATTTCCCATTGCATGCCAGGAATCGCTTGTTAAAGAACAATGGATGTTTGGAACGATGTGAAGCCAGGCCGGTTCTAGTGGTTCAACCAGACTCGGTGGCAGAAGATGTGGAGTATCTAACCAAACATGCACTTATTGGTAAATTTATGGGCATCCGAATTTCTATTCCCTTTATGGAGGCTTGGGTTAGGAAGACTTGGAACCCTGAAGGTGATGTGGAGATGATGCTAAGTGCAAACAGCTATTTTATGGTGGTTTTTCCTTGTCTTGCGGATCATAACAAAGCATTTGAAGGAGGTCCCTATTTCTGTAACCAAGCGGGAATCTTTCATAAACCCTGGCATGTGGGTTTCAACCCATCAGAGGAGCGACCGTCACGGGTTTCGATGTGGGTTTGGCTTTCGTGGCTCCCATTGGAATTTTGGAGAAATGACATCTTGCATATGATTGCCCTTCTACTTGGGAAGCCGGTTGGGCCGTCATGACAAACGCTGGATAAAAAGGTAATCTCTGTTGCCCGTATCTATGTTGAAATTGATTTAAACAATCCTATTCCAGATTCTATTGAAATATAGTTCGGATCAACCAAATGGGTTCAAAAACTTGACTATGAAGCTCTCCCATTTCGTTGCTGGATTTTCCATGAATATGGCCACTTACAAAGAAATGCCCTAAGTTTGTCCTACTTGTGGCTTCAAATCCTGGTCCCTCTCGAGCTGTACAAAATATGGATAAAGGAAAAGCCCCGATAAAGGAGGGGGGTCAGGATAAGGAAGGCTTTGTTACGGTAAAACCTCGAAACAAAGGAAGAAAGGCAAAAAGAGACATTAAGGATAACCAGCCAGATGCTCAACTCAATTGTTTTGAAATTCTAGAGAATCTTGATCAGTGCATGGAGATACTTGAAACATCGCTACCTGTTATAGATATAACAAGACCAAATCAGTTGTCTCTTCATGAGGTGGAACCAAGGGAACCAGATATAGGGGGTTTAAATGAAGAACAGAGGGCTTTGGTTTTGAGTATAGGTGATATGGTTGGCCCTAGCCCTGGAAGTGAAGTTATCTTAGAAAATGGCACAGATTTAGACATGCCCTCTCCTACCCAGGCACTGATGCAGTCATCCATGGACTGTAAAACTCCCACGGTGCTGGGATTGCAGCATAAAATAATTAAAAAAAATGCTTTAGATAAGAATATGAAGGTGGGTCGAAAGAAAGACCAAGATAAAATTAAGTTAATGGGGGAGAATTTGGTAGATTTAGGTTTGGTGAGAACATTGGACTCCCATTTTTATAACCCCCAAAAATGATTGTACTTTCATGGAATGTAAGGGGGTTGAACAACATCCCCAAAAAAAAAGTTGTTCGTGATTTGATTCGTGTTCATTCTTCGGATGTGGTTTTTATTTAGGAGACTAAATTAGCTATTGATAGTTTGTTCAATATTGCTCCCAAGTTGTGGAGAAAGGGGCAATGTTAGTGTATTGGTGCATGTGGATATGCTGGTGGCCTTGCTTGTTTATGGGATCCAGTTAAGATCTCTCCTCTTACCTGGATTTCCAGCAGGTGGTCTATTTCAATGATCGGGCATGATAATGAATCTGGTGAGACCATCCTACTTACAAACGTGTATGCTCCTATTGATTATAATGGTAAAGTGAATTTATGGTAGCACATTGGCTTTGTGAGAAGTCCGGCTCCCCCGTACCCATGGATTTTGGCTGGAGACTTCAATTCTATCACTTTCCTGGAGGAAAAACGTGGTGGGATTGATCGTCTTGAGCCTTTTTCTTCTGTCTTCAATGCTCATATCCGGGCCTTGAACTTGGTTGACATCAAGCCGGATAATGGGATATTTACCTGGCATAATAGAAGATGTGGGGAATATTCCATTTCAGAGAGACTGGATATGTTTTTGATCTCTAGTTTTTGGATTGGCAATAATAGAAGCACTAGTTCTGTGATTCTGGATGGTAGAGGATCTGATCATTGGCCTATCAAACTCTCTACTCTGGAGTTAGGGCTAAAAAAGAATCCCTCATTTAAGTTTCAACTTATGTGGCTGCGAGATCCTAAGCTTCATGATTTCATGCGATGCTGGTGGACTAATGGCAAACCTCCTCATGGCACTGCTATGTACTCCTTATGAAGCGGCTTCAATTTATTAAGCATAAATTGAAGATATGGAATAGACTAAATTTTTGGAACCTTTCCTTGGCTAAGCTGGTAGCTCTTAGGAGGGTGGAAGAAGCCTCAAGGAAGATTAGAGATCAGGGACTCACAGAGGAGCTTCTTGTTGAGGAATCTGAAGCTGTAAAAGACCTTGCTAAATGGGAACTGAGGGAAGAAATTTTTTGGAAACAAAAAGCTTGAGTTGATTGGCTTCAAGAAGGGGATAGGAACACGACCTTCTTTTATAACTCAGTTAAGGCTCGTCGTAATGGTAACTTGATTACCTCTCTTGTTAATTCTCAGGGTGCCCTGCTTTCTTCTTTCAGGGATATTTTAGAAGAGACTAAGAGGTATTTTTCCTCTCTCTTCAAGGAGGATGCCCTCTCAGATGATGAGGAAGAAAAAATTATTCTAAACTGTATTCCATCGATTAGATGAATGAGCACTTGATGGATCCAATTTCCCTTGAGGAGCTGAAAAATGTTGTATTCAAGATGAAAAAGAGGAAAGCCCCGGGTTCGGATGGATTCCCGATTGAGTTTTATCAAGAGTTTTGGGAGTTAATCAAATTTGACCTTTTGGAAGTGGTCCGTGAGTCCCAAAAGAACAAACAGATGCTAAGGGCCCTAAATGCTACCTTTGTGGTGCTTATTCCCAAGAAAGAGGGAGTGAATTCCTTGGATATGTTTAGGCCTATTGCTCTCTGTAATGTTGTATATAAGATCATCACAAAAATTATTGCTGAGAGGCTGAAGATATGGTTGAGCAAAATTATATCTGAGGAGCAAGGTGGGTTTGTTGTTGGCCGACAAATCATGGATGGGGTTGTTATTGCTACAGAAGTTATTCACTCAATGGAAACTTCTAAGAAGAAAACTATGTTCATTAAGTTGGACATGGCAAAATCTTATGACAGAGTTAGATGGTCCTTTCTTCAAAAAGTTCTTGTTGCTTTTGGCTTTGAGGAGGAATGGATTAGATGGGTGATGAGCTATATTTCTTCTTCCTCATTCTCTGTTTTTGTTAATAACGAGACTACGAAGTTGTTTGAGGCCTCAAGGGGATTGAGGCAAGGAGATCCTCTATCTCCTTATTTGTTTATCATTATGGCAGAAGGGTTGGCCAGATTACTCAAGTCTCAGGTCAGGCATGGTCTCATTCAGGGGTGGAAGTGGGATAACATTTTGCCACCTCTTTCCCACCTTCAATTTGTTGATGATATTGCTTTGTTGGGAGTTGCCACTATCAAGGAAGTTGGAAACATTAGACAGTCTCTTGACATATATCTTGGTGCTTCTGGACAGGTGATTAATGAGGACAAGTCCTTTATTTTCTTCTTCAATACCCCCCTCTTATTCAAGCCAGGATTGTTGGCATTCTAAGATTCCAGGTCGGGACTCCCCCCTTCATTTATCTTGGGATCCCGATTTCATCTCATCCTCTGCCTAGATCTTCTTGGAAGTCTATATTTGATAAGTTTAGAAGGAAGGTAAATCACCTGGATCGTCGGATGGCTATCCTTTGCAGGTAGAGTATTGCTTTTAAAATCTGTTATTCAAGCTTTACCCATTTACAGATGTTTTGTGCAAACAGCTCCTTCTCGTTTCATCAAGGACATGGATGCTTTGTCAAGACATTTTTTGTGGTCTGGAAAAATTGATCAATCTAAATGGAGTTTGGTTAGATGGGATTCCATTTGTAGGCCAGTTCAAGAGGGAGGCCTTGGGTTGCGACAGGCAACTCTTTCTGGGCAGGCTTTGGCTACGAAACTTTATTGGAGATGGTGTACCTCTCAAGATCAGATTTGGGCTAAAATATTATCTTATAAATACTTGAGAGGTATTTATGAGGCAGATATCCCTAGAGCCAGTTTGGTTGGGAAAGGTTCTATTATCTAGGACACTCTGAAAAGAGGAGCTAATCTAATTAAGCAGGGTTTGTTTTGGATTTGCAATTGGGGATCAGATATTCTTTTTTGGGAGGATTCTTGGGATGGCCACCCTCCTATCTTGACTCAATATCCCAGGTTACATTCCCTAAGAATTTTTTTCTTGGAAGCAGGTTGGTCTCATGTGGAGGACTTTAAAAAAATCCAGTATTTTGGAAATATGGAGATGTACAAATGGAAAGATCCGCAGGAATGGCCCCAAGGGGGATTGGCCGAGGATAGAGAGGTGCTTGCTCTTATTCTTGCAGGGAGGTACTGTTCTTCATTAAGGGATAAAGACATTCTGGCTTGGAACCCTAATCCCAAGGGAACCTACTCTGTAGCCTATGGTTATCAAGTTCTTGATAAGAAAAAGTTCGGGAGTCTCCCTGTCACATGGTGGAAAAAGGTGTGGAATAGATTTGCTTGGCCGAAATGTAACTTTTTTCTCTGGCTAGTAGCTCGTAATAAATGCCTCACTTGGGATAACTTGAGGAAGAGGGGATTTTAGGGTCCCTCTTTATGTGTCCTTTGTGGTAAGAATGAGGATGACTCTTCTTATTTATTTTTCCAATGCTCCATTGCCAGAGACATTTGGCACTATTGGTGGAGTGCCTGGAACAATCCTTGTTTTCATGTGCTCTCCCTAGTGGAGTTTTGGAGTAGTCTGGGCAGACCTCCAGCCAAGGCCCCCTTCCTCCAAGTGGCTTGGAATTTGGGCCCTTCTTGCATCATCTGGCAGATTTGGCTCGAACGAAACCGACGCATTTTTGAGGGAAGTCATTTGGCTATTCAACAGAACTAGCAAAGGATCCTGTGTATGGTTCAAGAAACTATCCATAGTAAATGTGATGTGGACCCTCATTTTGACTCTAAGGAGGAGAAGGTACGACAGGCCCTTGGTTTGTTTGGGGCTGGTGTGAATTCTTCTAGCCCTAGTACGATTCCTCAGCTTAGCAAGAAGGTTAGGAGAGAGGGTAGATGGAGACTGCCCCCTAGAGGAGTTTTAAAAATTAATACTGATGGGTCGTCCAGTGGCAATCCTAGACATGCTGGAATTGGTGGTGTTGGGAGAGATTCTGTTGGCGTGGTCAGTTTTTTCTTTTCCATTTATAAAGGTGTTCACTCCAACAATATTATGGAAGCTCTGGCGATACTTGAGGCCTTGCAAAGGGGGTTTTCTCTTGGCTGGCACAAGATTCTTTGTGAGTCTGACTCTAAAATTTTGGTTAATTTTTTAAACAGCAAAAGAGTGGAGGATGTTAATTGGCAGTTGGCCTCTGTGACCATTCAGATTCTCAGAATGAGTGAAGAGTTCGAATTTATATCCTTTGTGCACATTCCAAGGGAATGGAATGGGGTTGTTGATTACCTGGCCAAAAGGGCTTCTGAGCTATTGGATACTCAGAGTATTGATAACTGGGAGAGTCTCCCATCTAGGGATTCTCAACACCTACAGGAGTTTATCCATAAGGATGTTCAGACTTAATGTGGTTTGTTTTTTTGGTTTTCTTTGGGAGTTGACCTTGTCTGGTGATTTAGCATGTCTTGTTGCTTATTTGAGTCCTGGGTGGGGGCTCAGCTGTACTTTGTAATCCAGACTTTTTATCAATAAATTTTTACCCCTTTATTTAAAAAAAAAGGATCCTAATTTCCATATCATTGTGGATATATGAATAAATATGTAATAGGTAGTCCAAATAGAGATAGTCATGTATATACAAGTAGATATGAAATCAACTAGATGCAAGAAACCAACAATAAGAAATTGAAAGTAAATAGGCATCCAATGCAGACTTGGAAGTAATATATTTTAAGATACATTATGCTCATTGGTTCTCTAAGTTAATTTTCATCATGTGTGGTGAGGTGGGAACCACCTAAACCATACTTGGTGAAGAATCTAGTAGCCATTATGATGAACTTGTGTCCATTAAATGACACTAGGTTTATCTTCCCAATGAAGTCCAATCCATAAATAGAAAAAGGTCAAGAAGAGGTCAAAGACTAGAGATCTTGGGATGGGGTATGGATAATATTTTCATGCTTTTGACACATCGCATTTTTATACATAGTCATAAGAGTCATTTTCCATGGAGGGTCAATAATAACTAGTCTATAGGAGTTTCTTGGTGATGACAATACTGCTAAAGTTAGCACTATATGACCTATCATTGATCTCTTTTATGACTACTTAGGCTTCAATTGAGGCTAATCATCTAATAAAAATACCATTAAGGGTACAATAATACAATATATCATCTATTATGACAAGTGCATAGGATTTATGCTTGATATTATTGCACCCTTTATGGTTCAAACCATTAGGATATGTTCCATCCTTAAGGTAAGCAAAGATATCCTTCTACCAAGGATTAGGAGAAGGAGTTTCTTCTACAAAAATTACTCATAGAGGAAGTTGACTAGACTCTATGGTTGAAGGTTCTCTAACTTGTCAAATGATAATAATATATTGTTCATCATCTAGCTCTAAATGGATAAGGGATGTAGTTGAGGCCATAACATTGACATAGTGTTTAATAGACCTAAGATAGCTTCAATGGTGATTTTGGAAAATGCAACCATTAGTTTATTAATAATATATTTATATGAATTATGATTTTTGTCTTTGGTTTGATAAACACCATTGAATTTATTGACCATAATGTAAGACTCTCAAAAGATAAAAAGAGTTTCTAAATTTAAGAGCTAATATTGCACGTAGACTTAGGACAAGGGCCTTGTACTCAACTGCATTTTTCATACAAGAAAATATAAGCTTAAAGGACAAAGGGATCCATTACTATTTAGGAGTGACCAAGATGACTCCTACCCCTACTCATTTGAAACATTGAATGCCATCAATGTATAGAGTCCAAGAGTCAAGTTGGTCTACCTCTAGATTAAATATTGACTCATCTAAAAAATCTAATACTAGGGATGGCTAAATTCTAAGGGTGCAACTACAAACTGGTTAGCAATTATTTGGACTTTCATAGAATTTTGGATGACAAACTAAAGATTAAATTTTCTAAGCATTATGATCCACTTAGCAATTCATCTTGAGAGGTGAGGCTTGGATATGAGATACTAAAAGGGATCAAACCTCACAATGACAAAGGCTTTATCACTTAGTATATAGTATCTAATATTTTATAAAGTAAACACTATGGCTAGACAAAGATTATCTAAAGGGGTATATCAAACTTTGTAATTGATCAAATTCCTACTAATATAGAAAATATACCTTTCTCTATGTTGATCATCATACTATGAAAATATATATCCTAAGGTGGAGTTTGTTACTCCTATGTATAGCAACAAGGTTCAAGAGGGATTAGGTGGGACAAGGATAGGAGGAGACAAATGGTAGGATTTGAGAGCATCAAATACCACTTAATAATTAGTGTCCCATTCAAATACTATATCCTTCATCAAAATCTTGGTGAAATATTGACACTTGTTGGCTAGCTTGGAGATGAATATTTAAATGGCTTCGATTTTTCCTTGAAGACTTCTAAGCTAGACTAGAGTTTGAGGGGGTGGCATATCAACTATAATTATTATCTTACCAGGATCAACTTTGATGCCATATCTAGATACAATGAATTCAAACAGTTTTCTTGATGTAACAAAAAATATGTATTTCTTAGGATTTAGATATACCTTGTACTCCTTCAACCAATCAAATATGCATCTTATATATCAAATATAACCTTTCTATTTTAAATACCAACCAAGAATATCATCAACATAGTCTTCCACAATATCATGCATCATATCATAAAAGATATATGCCATGAATTTCTTGTAAGTAGCTCCTATTGTAACCCTAAGGGAATGGTTTGATAGTAGAAGGTTACCCATGACGTGTGAAAGCTATTTTGGATTGGTCCTTAGGAGAGATTTTGATCTAATTATAGCCTAAGAATCTATCCATCAAAAATAAAATTCCACATCCTATGGTGGAATTGATGATCATGTCAATGTTGGGAAAAGATAAGTCATCCTTGGGACATATTTTATTGATGCCTTAAAATTTAGTGCCTACTCTAATGCTACTTTTTTTCATAGCAGTAATAACAGCATTAAAAATATAGTTAAAATAGTTGATGGCTTTGATAAATTTAATATTGAGGAGATTGAGGAGATTCAAGAGTTGTTATTTAACTATTAAGACAACATTCAAATGTACTTTCCATAATTTTTTCTTTACAAGTTTTATATCAAAAGTGATGAATAGGTAGTAGATAAATAGAAAAGAGTCAGCATTAGGCATATCAATGTAGGACCAAGCAATGATATCTTTGGACTCTATCAAAATTTTAGTGTATTTATCATACTCAATTTGGGTCAAGACCTTGCCTAGCTTACGGATTTTGGGATCTTTAGGAGTCCCAATATTTATGTCCATTATTTCCTCAATTAGAATATGAGATTCATATTCCAATTTAGAGGGAGTTGGAAACACTCTTAGGTTCTCTATATCTATAGGATATAGGGTTGGATAACTATGGTCGATTGGCTATAAGACAATGACATTCATAATTTGTGAAAAATATCCACCAAAAATGAAGTTATTATCCACTAGATAGTCTAAGGGACCATCTTGAGGAGGATCATATGGGACATCCTCTACCTCATAGTTTTCCTTGTCAGCAATCAACTAGGGATAGGCTAAGGTTAGAAAATTTACATTGACAAATTATGTAAATCAAGGGAAGCTAGGATCCATGAAGAGTAATGTCTTATCATCATATTCCTCATCACAATCCAATTCATTGAAATAAAAAATGTCATCATGAGATACCCTATCATGATGGTTGACCTCATATTCAATATCAAAAGGAGGAAAGGATAGGGGATGACTATGGCTTAGAATACAACCTATAATGAAATCTTCTAGTTAGTTTTTAGTCTAAAAGGGATATTTAATTCCTTTCTTATATAGGATTATTCATTTACCTTGATATCTCATATTAGAAAGCATTTGCTTATGCATGTAATATGAGTTTGATAAGGAGCATAGATTATACTATCATTCTATTGGAAAAGCATTGATGCCATGGATTTATCATTGTTGGTCACACCAGTACAAATGGAGGAGTAACTTCCTATTTATGTTGTTTTACCCTTATTGCTAGAAGGTAAGCCTAAGGTTTGAGGAGATGGAAGAAGCTTGGCTAGATGTAAGACAAGTTGATTATTATCCGAGTTATTATTATTAATGTTGATTGGATTAAAAATTTTACCCTTAGAATCATTTTTAGATGAATTATCTATGGCAAGAGACCTTAATGCATTAGTGATAGAAAGATGATAATAAGAAGAGGGTGACTCAAGAGATGAATTAGAGAAGGGTAAAGATGAACTTTAGGATTCTCGATCACTTAGATGTAGGAAAAGAGCTCCCGATCAATTGGAATATGATAATTATTGCCCTTGTATTCATACTTAAGACACTAATGAAGAGTATAGGGTATGACCCACATCTTATCCATGGTCTCCTAAAAATAATATTGTAGGTTAACTCATATGACATGACATAGAAGAGAGTGTAGGATATAACTTTAAGGGGTAATACTATAGTTCCACTAGCCTCAAAATCCCTATTGTTGAAGGCTCTAATGAAAAGATCATATTTCTCCAAATCATGTTTGGTTAACCCAAAATTACTAATAAATCTTAGGCTATAGACATTGACATAAAAAACCATTTTTGACTTAGATTTGCTTGATGAACTTCTTATCGATATGGCGTATGATGTATAATGGATATCCTCAACCATAGAGGATTGAGGGATATCATCCTCATGGAATGATAAAGTTGCATGGTTAACCCCAATGGATCCTACTATAGAAGATATATCATTTGGGTTGAGGTATTTAAGAAAAACTTGTTCACTTAAAATTTAAAGCAAGATGTCTTTGTAGGCTAGATAGGTATTGAAAAGCTTAATAAGGGATACTTTAGTTGGGATAATATCAATTTAAATAAAAAATTTCCTTATCCTTGTTTCTCTATTGGATGATTGGTGGAGGTCCTTCGAGGGGAGAAGTTATTTTTGCATGAAGGACTAACGGAGTTCTTAAAGGTTGCTCAAATGATGGATTTTTGTGTTGTTTCTAGTTACAATATGAATATGAGAGATATGATTAGAAGAATAAAATGACTTAACCATCCCTTGAATCAAAGGTGGGTAATTAATATAGTAAACATAATTTTCTACACTCTAATTTTGATTTTGTCCAGGCAAGAAATTTTGGAAAATTCTAATATTTTTTATTAGAAGGGGATTGAGAGTTAGACCTATTGAAAAACAACTTGACCTTTGTCAATTAATTTTTAGTCACATTTTTAAGTCTCATGCATCCATCAATTACATAACCATTGATGTGGTGAAAGAAATGTTGCCTATTGGGATGAAACCAAGGAGCCTTTTCTCTTTTGGGTTCAAGAGGATTGATAGGTGGAAGTTCTACAATAGTGGCTTTCAAGTGTTGATCTAGGATGGCTAAAAAAGGTTTTGTTGAGGTGCGATTTTGTCAAGTCACAAAACCACTCGACAACTTAGAACGTTAAGTTCTCTCTTGCAAAGAATAGTATATATCTCCAAGGTTCTTGTTTTGTGTTTCACTATATCTTACGTATATGTATAAGAAATACTCGAATAACTCGTTTGGTTTGCAAGTGCTGTTAACAAGGGGCCTGGGAAACTAGGTAATTTGATTTAAGTTTATCACTGCTAACATGCATATCTCATTAAATTTTTATCTTTTAAATGATAAAGTAAATCTGCCTTATGATTAAGATCTATTGATGCAAACTTAACAATACCATTGATTAAAATGCTTTCAAAACTAATTTGAAATAACAATTTGCCTTAGCATTTTAATTAATATGAAATTTCAATTACCTTAATAAAAATTAAAGTATGTGAAATTTCAAAATGATGATATAAACCCTGATTATAAATATTCACCTTTAAAAACTAAGGTCTAATCAATGAATAGATTTTATTCATCTCAAATATAAAATCAACATTAAAATGTTTGAGAAAATGAATAAAATAAAAATGTTTAACCCTAAAATTATAAGGTTTTAAAAACCTTATTAATCATAAATTCATAGGGTTTGCTATAAATATTATTTATGAACTGTGAGTTCTATGATTTAAAATCAAGTTCATAAATGTACTTCCTTATTATATTTGTTTATTAAATATTTGTGAAATCAAATATTTAATAACCAACATAATATTCCAATGTAATGTTTGGATTTGTGCATAAATAAATTATACTTAAAACATGAAATCCAAACAAACTTTAATAAAATAAATCACTTCTAATTCTCAACCTTATTAAATTAAAGTTAGAACCAGAATACTTATGTATAAAATATTTTATTCATCCCAAATATAAGATCAACATTAAAATATTTGGAAAATGAAATAAAGTAATAATGTTTAACCCTAAAATTGTAATATTTTCAAATCTTATAATTATAATCCATAGGGTTTTAATATAAAAATGATCTATGAACTATGAATTTTATACTTTGAAAATCAAGTTCATAAATACGTTTTTCTCATATTATTTGCTTATTAAATATTTATGGAATAAAATATTTAATAACAAATATAATCCTCTCAATGTAGGGTTTGGATCGGTAAATAAATAAAACGATATTTGAAGCATGAAATCCAAACAAATTTCAATAAAAGATATCAACTCTAATTCTCAACTTTATTAAATCAAAGTTGAAACCAAAGTACTCATTTATCTTTTATATATTCATTTATTTAAATATTAAAACAATTTAATATTTAAATAAATTATTGATAACCTAGTGTAAGGTTTAATTCTTATGAAATTGAACTAGGCTATGCAAACATAATTGAATATCAAATAAAAAATAATCAAAAGTTCTATAAAGAAGAAATATTATTCTATCTCAGACAAATGCTACAGACAAAAATAATCACAAAGACTTAAACCAAATCATTGCCCACCAGTATTCACACAATAGAACAATGATATGATGCAATCTTCAGTGGAATTTTTAATTATTGAAAACTATACCAAACATTTTAATTATAATTCAAATACCAAAATGATGCTTATTTGAATCCCTAAAATATTTTGATATAATCAAAGATCTTACAATAGAATCCGTTTCTCTGTAATTTCCAACTCTCTGTAGCTCCTTTTTCCTTTCTTTTGCTTCTTCAACTTTCCTTCTCTCCTTCTCTGCAAAAATGTCTGACCCTCTCTTTGGTTTCTAATTCTCCATTTATAACTTGAGAAATTCGTTCCTCTTGATTAGTTTGCTCTGTTTCGTCCGTTTAAAAAAAAATGAATTCTTGAAACCCTAATATCAATAAAGCCTTTTTCAATATACTTTAATAATCTTGCACACCCGACAAATTTAATTAGAATATAAAACATTTATGAAATAACCTTATTAAATATAATTAAATTATAAAGTTATAAAACTTTATAATTTAATTAATTTAAAACAATGAACAATTTTAAATATATTAAATTATAAAGTTATAAAACTTTATAATTTAATTAATTTAAAACATGACATAACTAAACATAACATACGAACAAACATATACATAACACCATACACTAACAAAATAATCTAAAAAGAATTAAACCTACAAAACACATTATATTATGACACAACATAATATAAACCACATAAAACATGATGAATTTAATCAATCACAACACAACAACACAAGGACAAAAATAACAAACCCTAAAACATAACCATAAACAAATACATGAACATCAAAATTTACTCGAAATGACTTTGGAAACATAAATGAAAGAGACTTGGTGAGCACATGGTGAATTCAACGGTGTATTTTTTACTATCCAAATGGAAACCAACCCTTTTGATAATGCACATTGCTATGACACCATTTTGAGAACTGATATTTTTATGATGGTAACTGCAAAAAATGAATTTCAAGCAATGATTTGGAAATAAAATTTTAAATTTTCAAGTGGGTCCCCAATTTTGGGGTCATTGTGAAGGACGTCACAACATTGGCGACTCTGCTGGTAAATGTCCCTGGACATTTTGGATTCAAACAACAAACTCTGAAAACAAACAAAACCCAAATATTAGAATTACAAGCATTAGTAAGTATCCAGAGAATGAGAATAGACCAATTCAAACATGAACTACCAGAATTATTCAGCAATCAACTCAGTGTGTGCGAAGTAATTCATTCCTTATCACCTGAAACCATTCAACATTCCATCGCCAGTTTCACATTTCAGGCTATGAATAATTCCTCTTTGAAAGTAAAACCTACACCTGCTTCTCTTCAGATCTTGCTCTACTGCCAGTCGAGCGTTCATAGCTCCGGTAGAGATTATCTGAAATACCCAGATATTAGGTGGATGTTGCATTTCCTTAATTCTAAACATTGCTTCACTGTCAATCGAGCGTCTATAGCTCCGGTGAAGATTATTTAGTTCTGGATGATAGATTTATCATTATAGCTCTTCATGACATTTTCCCTAGACCTTGCTTCACTGCCAGCCGAGCGTCTATAGCTCCGGTGAAGACTATATTTTTTTTAGTAATAGATTTGACTCTATTTCCTTTCTTTTTTTATCATTCTCACTTTTTTTTTTATATCTCTCTTTCTTTTATCTCACTCTTTTTTTACATCCGGTAGAATGGTACTTTGCAACAAATCCACCTGCCACCTGGGTTAGAGATGAGGTAAGGCTGAAAAGAGTATATAAGATATTTCACCCTAATTTGCAAAACCAACAACTTCATGCATCCCAATTTCAAATAATATACTTTAATGTGTTTTGTGGTACTCGTGGAGCTTCTGCAATACAATTCTGATTTTTCATATTTGCCCTATCTTAGTTCACATTCATGAGGACATAAACCAATCTCATTTTCCTTTTTCTCCAAGTTTCATGGGTTTTTAGAATAGGTAACTTCATCCTACTCGGTCCAGGATAAAAAATCAGACACAACCGACAACTGAACAGTATCTCAATCACAAATACCTTACTTTTGAAATACTCAACTAAAATTTGTGCTAATTTGGATCACATCCAAGTCATGAAACTCCCACAAAATCTGGCAAAGTCAATTTGTTGTACTCAACTAAACACAACAAAATGTGACAACACTTAACAACAAAACAACAAAACATCAACAACATCACACATTAACACATCAACAAAATAACTAACTAACAAACTCACAAAACAACAAACTATACAAAACACAAAACAAGAAAACAAAATCCAAAAGACTATTTACAAAAATATACATTATGTACAAGACACTACCAAATTTCTGCCATCATTTCCCTGGATCCCAAATACGATTAGCATACTTTAGAAAACATATATGATTACATGCCTGACAAGTTTTATAAGAATCCAATAAAAATAAGATTAGGCCAAAAATAGAAATTCTCATTGTGCCTATTTCATCCCACTGATTTGATTCAAAATTATAAGCAGTTCCATGTTTAAGATTTGATTTATTAAACTTAAAAGTGAAAACATGATTTTCAATTATCCTTTGCTTATTCAAAAAGGTGTGAATTTCACAATTTGTTTCATAATTTAGAACTAGGCTCCTCTTTTCAAATAGGAGATTTTGCAAATAAGAACCTATTTCTAAAAATTTCATATTCAAGTCACTTTCAAAGTTTTTAAAGCAATCACAATCATTCAAGAATTGACAAGCATCTAGGACATTTGGTATAAGAATATCATTAAAAATTTGTGCCCTAGATTCACTAGTTGATTGCTCATGAATTTGATTAAGCATTTCAAACATGTTTTCCTTCATTTCATTTATGGCAAAAATTTTAGAATTTGTCTCCAACTTCTTGTTAACAACATTTGACATTTCATCATTGATAGCATTAGCATCCAAAAACTTATCATGCAACCCATTACCTGAAAATTTTGTAACCAATGAGAAAGGTGAAGATTTTACCTCGTCATCTATACTCAACACATCATTATTAGCATTTACCAAGATTTGATGAGCATTTGTCACTTTTTCCTTTTCTTCATGGTCTCCATCATGATCACCTTGTAGTTCTTCATCTTCATCAAATACCTGTTTATTAAAGACACCAAAATTAGGCACCCAATTAAATGTATGCCTATCCTTTTCAAACCACAAATCTGATTGATCACAAGATGTGTTAAATAACAAATTTTCTTGATCAACCACCTGAGTTACTTCTAATAGATCAACATTTTCCTTTAGGTCATCACCAACATTAAATCCAAACCATTCATGTGAATTTGTACTCAAATGTTTATTAGTCACGAGTAAAAGAGATGACTTTACCTCGTCCTCATTAATAATAAATGAGTCATAAGAAACATTTACCATTTCTTCATTTTCAATTTCAGCAAGGTGTTCAATAAATTCATCTTCAAAGTGATTCAATTTTGGAACCTTCTCTATTTCTGCAATTGGCATGTCATTTTCTGATTGTGTAGGAATTGCGAAATCTTCTTTTGAAATAGAAGTTTCAACATCCTGCATATCAAGTGAAACAGAAATTTTATCAGTAGAAGTATGAGAAAACAATGATTTACCATACATACCCCATCCATTATAGTAATTATCTTCTAAAGCTAAGGGATGAGATTTTATCATGGCTTTAGAAAACATGTGATTCTTTGACTATACAGGAGTTGTAGACTCTTCATGTAAGATATCAATTTTAGCATCCTGCATATCAAATGAAGAACAATTCTTATCAGTAGGCATAAAAGAAAAACATTCATCATATCTTCCCCACCCATTATAAAAATTATCTTTTATAGTTAAAGGGTGAGGTTCAACCATATCATTTGTGCAAACTTTGGATAGGTCTATAATTTCCTTTTCAAATTCACCTTTATCAATCACCTGAGATGAAGACCTACTGATTTCTTATTGTATGAGCATTGTAGAATCCTTAAGTGACACAAGGATTTCAATTCCTTACACATCATCTGAGATAAGAACTTCTTTGGAACTTGTGAATAAAGTTAATAATTCTTCTTCATGATCTGAAATAACAAAATCATTATCTTTCTAAAGCACTTGGTGACATTCCATATTTTCTTTCATACCATATTTGGATTCATTTTCAGATTCACCTTCTTCAATAAAGAATTCATCTTCATTTTCAAACAATTCATCTTCCTCAAACAATAATATTTTAGGATCGGAACTTTATGAAGAAATGACCATCTGACCCGGTCATAGGCTTTGGCCATGCCCAACTTAATAAACATAGTTTTCTCCTTAGAATTTTCCATCAAGTGAATAGTTTTTGTAGCAATAACAACCCCATCTAGGATTTTTCATCCAAACAACAAACCCACCTTACTCCTCAAAGATGATTTTACTCAACCATATCTTTAGCCTCTCAGCAATATTTTTTGTGATGATATTATACACAACATTGCAGAGAGTGATAGTCTTGAACATATCCAGGTAATTCGCTACCTATTTTTTGGGAATAAGCACCACAAAGGTAGCATTTAGGGCCCTTAGCATCTGTTTGTTCTTTTTGGACTTATGGACCACCTCTAAAAGATCAAATTTGATTAACTCCTAAAACTCTTGATAAAACTCAATAGAGAATCCATCCGGGCTTGGGGCTTTCCCTTTTTCATCTTGAATACAACATTTTCCAAATCCTCAAGGGAAATTGGACCCATCAAGTGCTCATTCATCTATCTAGAAACAATTGAGGGAATACAGCTTAGAATAAGCTTTTCATCCTCATCATCTGAGAGGGAGTCCTCCTTGAAGAGAGAGGAAAAATACCTCCTAGCCTCTTTTGAAATATCCCTAAAAGAAGAGAGCAATGTACCCTAATAATTCACAAGAGAGGTAATCGGGTTACCATTACAATGAGCCTTAACTGAGTTATAAAATAAGGTCATGTTCATATCCCCTTTCCGAAGCCAATCTACTCGAGATTTTTATTTCTAAAATAATTCTTCCCTCAGTTCCCATTCATAAAGGTCTTTTGTAGCCTCATATTCCTCAATAAGAAGCTCCTTCGTGAGTCCTTGATCTCTAATATTCTTTCAAGCTTCTTCCACCCTCCTAAGAGCCGCCAACTTAGCCAAGGAAAGGTTTCCAAAATTTAGTCTATTCCATCTCTTCAATTTATGCTTAACAAATTGTAGCCACTTCATAAAGGAATACATAGCGGTGCCATGAGGAGGTTTGTCATTGGTCCACCAGCCTCACATGAAATCATGAAGCTTAGGATCTCGAAGCCACATAAGTTGAAACTTAAAGGAAGGATTCTTCTTTAGCCCTAACTCCAAAGCAAAGAGTTTTATAGGCCACTAATCAAATCCCCTACCCTCCAGAATCATAGAACTAGCACTTCTGTTATTACCAATCCAAAAATTAGAGATCATAAACCTATCCAGTCTCTCTGAGATGGAATCTTCCCTACATATTCTATTATGCCAAGTAAATATCCCATTATTTGGCTTGATTTCAACCAAGTTCAGGGCCCGGATATGAGCACTAAAGACAAAAGAAAAAGGCTCAATATGATAAACCCCACCATGTTTCTCCTCCAGACAAGTGATAGAGTTGAAGTCTCCAACCAAAATCCATGGGTACAAGGGAGCCAGACTTCTCACAAAGCCAATGTGCCCCCATAAATTCATTTTACCATTATAATCAATAGGAGCATACACATTTGTAAGTAGGATGGTTTCACCAGATTCATTATCATGCCCAATCATCGAAATAGACCATATACTGGAAATCCAAGTAAGAGGAGAGATCTTAATTGGATCCCATAAACAAGCAATACCACCAACATATCCACATACACCAATACATTGGCATTGAACCCTTATCCACAAATTGAGAGCAATATTGAACATACTATCAGTAGCCAATTTAGTCTCCTCAATAAACACCACATCTAGAGAATGAACATGAACCAAATCACAAAAATCTTTTTGTCTGGGGATGTTTTTCAACCCCCTTACATTCCATTAAAGGATAATCATTTATGGGGGTTATAAAAATAGGAGTCCAATTTTCTCACCAATCCTAACTCCACCAAAGTCTCCCCCATTAACTTAATTTTGTCCTGGTCTTTCTTTCAACCCACCTTCATATTCTTATCCGAAGCACCTTTTTTAATTGTTTTATGATGCAATCCCAATACCGTAGGAGTTTTACAGTCCAAGGATGACTGCATCAGTGCTTGAGTAGGAGATGGAATAACTAAATTTGTGCCACTTTCCAAAATAGTTTCCCTTCCAAGGCTAGAAACAACCATATAACCTATACTTAAAACCAAAGCCCTTTGTTCTTCATTTAAATCCCCTAGATCTAATTCCTTAGATTCCACCTCAAGAAGAGACATCTGATTTGGCCATGTTATATCTGCATTAGGTAGCGACATTTCAGGTATCTCTATGCACTAATCAAGATCATATAGTATTTCAGAATGGTTGAGCAAAGCATCTAGTTGGCTATCCGTAAGGTCTCTTTTTTCCCTTCTTCCTTTGTTTCGGGATTTTACTGGAACAAAGCCTTCCTTATCCCGATCCCCTTCCTTTATTAGGGCTTTTCCTTTATACAATTTATGCCGAGAGGGTCTAGGATTTGAATCCATGAGTGGGATAAACTTAGGGTATTTTCTTTGTATATGGCGATATTCATGGCAGATCTAAAAACAAAATGGAAGAGCTTCATAGTCAAGTTGTTGAACCCATGTAGTCGATCCAAACTATATTTCAAAAAAATATGGAATAGCATTATTTAAATCAATTTCAACACAGATACGGGCAATAGAGATTACCTTTTTATCCATTGTTTGTTGTGATGGTCCAATCGACTTCCCAAGAAGAAGGGCAATCATATGCAAGATGTCATTTCTCTATAATTCCAATGGAAGCCATGGAAGTCAAACCCACACTGCAACCCGCAATGGCCACTCCTCTGACAAGTTGAAACCCACATGCCAGGGTTTAAGAAAGAGTCCCTCTAGGTTATAGAAATAGGGACCCCTTCAATTGCTTTGTTACGGTCTACAAGACAAGAGAAAACCACCATAAAATAGCTATTCGCACTAAGCATCACCTCCACATCACCTTCAAGGTTCCAAGTCCTCCTAACCCAAGCCTCCACAAAGGGAAGAAATTTGGATACCCATAAATTTACCAATAAGTGCATGTTTGGTTAAATACTCCACATCTTCCACCACCGATTTTGGTTTAACCACTAGAACTGGTTTGGCTTCACATCGTTCCAAACATCGATTGTTCTTTAACAAGTGATTCTCAATATGTAATGGTAAATCTTGTTTCTTCCAATCATTTTTAGATGAAAAAACATCGCTAGCATGCGTGTTGTGTGATGGGCCCGACACCATCACAACATTCCTCCAATTTTTTAGACCTCCTCCAGGAACTGTTGTCATCCCCATAGAGCAGATTTTCCTCATCAAACCCTGGCAGAGCACTTTTTCCTCAAGATTTCCCATATTTCTTTATGGAGGCCCGTGGTTTAGGGGTAAATATGCATTATAATTAAAACCTTAGAGTAAGATTTTTTTATGGACACAAAACTATTAAAAAGCTTCTGGTATATATTAGGCTTTTTTGGATTCATTATCAACTCATCAATAAGGGGGTTTTGAACAATATTGGTAAGGAGGTGAATTCATCTAGGATGGAAAACTACTAAGGAGAGAAGGCATGTTGTATACACTCAAATATGTGTTGCCATGGATATTTAAAAGCCTTTACTACATTCAATTAGGAATAAATCCAAATCAAGATAATGGGATTAACAAGTGGATTATGAAAATATTTCATTCCAATGACACAAATATCATGAAACTGAGCACATGGCAAGAGACTACAAAGTAAAAATGATGGAGGAAGAGATGGAAATTTTTGGGCATGATGGTAGCTTCAATTTGAAATAAGGAAATCATATCATAGGAGAAGCGAGATCAAATTAAGAATTTTCCACTCCTAAGAAAGTGGCTAGAAAATCCCCTCTACATCATCACATGGCAAAGGCCATTACAGTTCACTCAAATCAACCATTAGAAGAAAAAAATGATATGAGGGATGAGGAAGTACAATGTGCAAGTTCAAATATAGAAGGATCTAAAGGTGCGAAGGAAGAGGGGAAGGCAAATTTTAAAGCAAATGAGGTCAAGGAGGTCAAGCTTAATCTAGATAAATCACCTTTATTTTTCTCAAATAGCATAAAATCTTCTGCTTACAATAAAAATGAAAGTAGTACGAAGTGTACTCCTTGCACTTCAGGGTTTCAAGAGCAATACAATAAAGAGAACTGTATGGAGGATATCTAAGAAAATTTAGAGTTTGCAGGTCAACATAAGAAAGTAATGACTATGGAGGATCATCTATGCAATTTAGAGTTTTCAGGGCAACATATAGAAGAAAATGTTAATGAGGATATTCCTTGCAATTTTGACTCTTTAGGAAAACAATATCTTTAGAAGATAAGTCTCATTATGAACAATGTGAAAAAATAGAAAACTAGAAGAGATTGACGAATATGAGAGTGTTGGTGGGAATGGAAGGAGATGAAGGCCATCAAAGTAGGAACAAAGAGAAAAATAAACTCAAAAAGATATTTGATCTGGGAAGCCAAATAAAAATATCATAGGTGTTAACAAGAAGTGGGGCTAAGCCCACTAATAAAAATGAAAAGTGTTGATGATGAAAATTATATCTTGGAATATTAGGGGTATGAATAAAACCCCTAAAAAAAAAAGTTATTAAGGAATTAATAGGTTGTTATAGTCCTAAGTTTATTTTAATACAAGAAATAAAATTAAGCGGTGAGGAATGTAAGGATGCTTTTAAGAATATTTGGAAGATGGGTGATTGTTTAGAAATTTTTCTACAAGAGCTTTAGGTAGTATTGCAATAATATGGAACAAATGTAAATAGGATGGACAATTATTAGAAGAAAAAAGTAATTGGGTTGTCAGATTATTTTATAGGAAATATAAAAACATCAAAGTTGGGATTATAAATGTACATGCTCCAACTATAGTTACTCCTCATGAAAGATGTTGGAAGGACCTTAACATATTTTTGTCAAATACAATGATGATTCATTGTGATCTATGGATTCTTGGGAGTGATTTTAATATTGTTCTATCTCCTTTGGAAAATAAAGGTGGTATTCTATGATGGTCTAAATAAATGTAAGGTTTTGCTTCATTTTTCAATTCAAATAACCTTTGGGATGTTAGTCCCTCAAGATTTCAATATACATGGGCTAATAAACACATTGGAAAAAATCATACAATAAAAAAATTGGATAGATTCTTGTTATCCAATAAATGGTTTCAAACAACATCTACAATCACTTCAGATATTTTATTATTAGCAGGAACAGACCACAAACCCATTCTTTTGACTTGTGATTTACCTAATAATGGTCATCGACAACTATTTTGCTTCTATTCTATGCGGGTCCAATACCCCAATCTTCTTAGATGGTTATGTTATGGTGGGATGAATCAAATTTTGAAGGATCATGTATGTATAGGTTTATTCAAAAGTTGAAATATCTAAAGGAGCAAATGAAGATTTGGAATACCAAATATTGTGGTAACTTTTAAAAAAAAAAGGAAATTGAATCCAAGCTCAAAAAATTACAAGAGATAAAGAGGGGGAATGACATAGGTCTATGGCATTACAGTAACATTTTGAATTATTGGATTGCAAGAAACAAGAGGAATGTCGAAGGTCTGAGAAATCGAACTAGGGTTTTAGAGGCTAGGGCAGAGGCCTAGAGAATATTTTCATGCAAAAAACACCATCATAGAGGATCAATCCTTTTGGAGGGTCTTTCAACAGTAAGGCTCACGACCAAGAATGGGGGACATAGGTACTTCGGTACCAGATCCTCCAAATCAAGGAATCTCATACTAGGATAAGCTATGTGGAACCCAAGATAGCTTCAATGACTATCAAACACAAGCAAGGACAATCATAACTGCCATGGGAAAGCAACAAAAGGAGGATTATTTGCCTAGAAGGGTGAACGGATGTTTACCACAAGCAAAAGAAATACCAATATTGGAAATAGCAGAGGACTGGATAGTTGAGGATATAGTTTATAAGACAAAACACAACCTGATAGGTAAATTTATGGGTTTCAGATCGTCTATGCACTTCCTCCACACATGGATAAGGAAACAATGGCATATGGAAGGATAATACAAAATTTTAACTCTCCCAAATGGGTATTTCTCTATAGATTTTACATCAATGGTAGATCGAAAAAGTATTTGAGGGAGCATCATATCATCAAGGGCCAGCGGGACTATTCCTGCAACCATGAAAGATGGGATTCGACACGAGGGTGGAACCGACTACAATACCAATACGGGTAAGAATAATTTCCCTTCCCCTTAAATTTTGGAAAGATGAGGTACTCGAGGCAATAGGCAACTTACTCGAGCATTATCAAGGTAGATCAAGAGAAACAGTTTTAGGAGTATCGGTAATTTTCTCTCTCTTAATTTTATATAACTTATAACTTTTATCAAATTTGAAAGAATCCTCAGGAGAACAGCTGCTTGGAGAAGGAGATTAGTGTTGCTACTGGAATACGCCAAACAGAGTGACATAAGAGGATTTTCATGGAAAATTTTAGATAGCTTTGTTAGAGGGTTTAAGTGAAAAACATCTGAGCAACGACATCTGAGGATTTTCTAAAAAAAACTTAGCAGCGATGTAAGAGGTTTTCGTGGAAAAAATTGAGCAGTATTGTTAGAGGGTTTCTATGAAAAAAATTTGAGAAGTGACATCCAAGGGTTTTGTAGAAAAACTTAGCAACAACGTAAGAGGATTTTTGTGGAAAAATTTGAGCAGTAGTGTTACAGGATTTTTATGGAAAAAATTTGAGTAGCAACATCCAATGGTTTTGTGGAAAAAAATGAGCAATGGTGTAAGATGATTTTGTGGGAAAAAATGAGCAATGGTGTAAGATGATTTTGTGGAAAAAATTGAACAGCAACATAAGAGGATTTTCAAGGAAGAGAGGGTTTGTTAGAGGTTATCACCACTTCCGCACCAAGTTGTGGTTGATCCATCATCATCACTACTCGGTAACAATTGAAGACCCTATTGTGGCTGCTCCACAACTAGCCCCAAAAATTGGAGACCCACCTTTTTATTTGCCTTGTTTTAGAAACTCTTTGAGAATGTTGGTCTCCTTCGAGAGATGGTTTTAATTGGTTCTGTCTTTGGTATTCATATTTTAGTTTTCAAGGTTTCTTGTCGAGTAGCATTATTTGTCTTCTTTTGTCTTCCTTTGAAGTGGTGATAGTTATGGTGAGTGTCCTCTTCATTATCTTTTGATTTGCATAGGTGTGTTGCTCAGATTTCATTTCTTTGTTTTGTTTGAGTTAATTTGGGGTTAATATTAATGTTTTGGGATTTACCCATTTCAATTTTTTGAAATGAATTAAATCATTAAAACTTTAATATTATAATAAACAAAAAAATAAATAAAAATACAATTATTTATATATATAATATACTTTAATATATTATATATATATATATATATATATATATATATATATATATATATAAATGAAATAAAACAATAATTATATATAATATATATAATAAATAAAATAAAATAAATAATAAATGAAACTATACACATATATATAAAAGTTGAAAGAGGGCTTTAAAACTTAAAAAAAAAACATCCTCCGTTAATATTTAAACTTTTCATGTTTAGGCTTAATGCTCCGAATGTTTGTGGTTACAGGTTAAAGGAGGAAGCATGGATGCTTAGGCGTAGACATCATCGAGTGGTGGATAGAGTACATGCACGACGACCGACGGTGGGCATCAAAGAGTTTGGCGACAATGATGATTCGAACGCAGTAGTCAGCAGACGACGGTGGACCCTACATGAGAGGCGGACCAACGGCTGAACATGATAGCGCGCTGACGTGTCCAGTGGTAACGAGGTCAACCGTGACAATGTGTGCAGACGTGCTGACTATTTGACAAGGTGAATGAATTGGACACCGACAAGTTTTAGGGTTGGTGAGTGAGTGGCCAGCGTGGAGAACAACATAGGAATTCAAATCCACGTGTTGGTGACCGTTTGGAGGGAAGTCAGCAGAAGGCGATTTCGATGAACCTGACTCAGTGATGGCAAACATGAGGTGACTAGCAGATGTGGAGCGGTTGAGCAAGATGCAAACATTGGTAAGGGTTTGAAGCGATGATGTGGCAGCTACCAAGCATGCAGTACGACGGAGACCCGGACACTGTGTCACTCGACCAGCAACAGCTAAAAAGGGCGATGAACATACTGTAAAATCCAGCATGAATGTGCAAACGAACGACACATGGGATAACCAACAACATTTTGGAGCGTGCAGAGTGCAGCGAATAGAACAGTGTTTATTCAGCAAATGTGAGGGTTTTGCAAGAGTGGATTGTGGTGTCCATGTGAGCACATGCAACTGGAGGTGAAGATTCACGATGATGGTAATCAGGGGCTTCGATGATGATGAGTGACAAACAACATCGAGCAACACAACATGTGTAAAAATGAAAGGTTGTTTGAGCCACGTCGACAAGGGACAAATTATCGTGGACGAGTGAGCCGATGAATAGCAGTTGCAGAGATCCCATAGAGGTGAGCATGGATGATATGACAACCTGGCGTGACCCATATGGTTTGGTGGTGGACTAGCACAGGGATATTTGATGGAGAACTATTTTTGGTCCATTGATTTCAGAGAACATCCGGCAGGCGGGCTCTATCGGAAATAACACTCGATGATGCGGTATGTTCACGGATCAAGTAGGCCACGTAGCTGAGATTATGACGTGGATACAACACGTCGAGGGACAGCACAGTGATCTAGCCAAATTCATACATGAAATAGATAAGGCATTCATGTTGTGTATACATAGGGAGACGACAGATATCATTGATAACGATAAAAGAATGCAAGGCATGGTTTTTGAATCATGGACCATAGGGCGTGACATGACACGCAGGGATTCGAACTATAATAATAAAAAAAGAAAATTACTTCAGGTCCCGAAAGTTAAATTTCACCCAGATAGGAATTAAGGGCATAAAACGTTCTCTAGAATTAGAGAAGCTATGGAAATGATTTCATAACGCTTATAGGGGCTATACGCTATGATAGAAAGAAAAGTTTCCCTTTATTAGGGTTGTGTAATATTGAACCAATTCTCATATTATTAAAAAGAAAGGACAAGAGCTAAGCCACGTGTTTCACATAAGAAGGGAAGGATATTGCTGACACAAGTGGGGATAAAATATGCTAACGGTTACAATTAGATTAATTTTGAAGGCACAATTTCAAATTTATGAAAGAAGCGTTATGAAAGTTGCTAAAGGCCAAAGTTGAAAAAAAAAAGAATGAAGATTGGAAAAACAAACCAATGGAGGATTGCAAAACAGAGGAAAGCGAAAACAGCGAAGAGTTTCCAATGGAGGAAAATGAAAGGGCATAAATGAAGAGTTTGATGAAAATATTAAATACACAATGGAAGGATTGAAAGAGGGCTAGATCTCTTGGAGACCGCATGTTGCTGAAATGTTAGGGTTGTTCTTTTGGGAGGCCAGATTTTGCTGGAATGGATGTAAAAACATAAATTGTTTTTGTGTGTATTGAAGCAAACATTGCAGGATTTCTGCACTTTAGAGCAAAATAAGAGGAGAAAATCTCTGAGTGTTCAAAATTTATTGTCCATTTTTTTTTTTTTTTAAAGCAAAAAACCCCTTGCGGGGCCGCCTTGGTCTGAGAGACCACGAACAGGGGGTTCTATACCGTCAAAGTCACCCGAGAGTCGCACCTAGCCCTGCCCGCACCAACATTATCAATTGGATTTTGGGTACCCAATTCAGCTTTTTGGTAGGGTGGAGATTCAAACCTGGGACCTCCCTTGGAGGATTGCCCTCTCCTCTCCAACTCACCTACAACACCTGGGTATTTATTGTCCATCTTTCCTTTCTCTATTTTCTGGATTTTTAGGCAATGTTATTGCATTTAAGGGTTCATTGTTGAATGTTCAGGAGTAGAGAGTTCACATTTTTCCTTAGAGTCTTGCACCCAATTTATTTCGGGATGTGTAAATGCAGTTTCGGCTAAGTTGGGTTATGCTCAGAAAAATCTCATGTCTCGGGTTTTGCATGCTAGGGTAGCATAAAACTACGTTTTCTAGATTTTTTGCATCTTATTTCAGTTTTTAGTTTATATTTTTCATTTTTCTAACTTTCATTTTCAGATTTTTTTTAATTTTCAGACATTAAAATAAAAATTAAAAAAATTTCAAAATCCAAAAATAATTGCATGGCTGCGTAGAATGTACTTCAAAGTTCCATTTTGCACCTGTACGTTTTTTCTCTGGAGTCATTTCGAATTTTAAAAAATTATTTAAAGTTGTTTTATTGCAGATTTTAAAATTTCGAAATTTCAGAATTTTCATTTTGAGGCCAAATCTGATTTTTTCAGTTTTATATTTCAATTGTAAGCATAAAATGAACTTCCATTTATGAAAATTTCAATTTCATCAAAGGGAGGTAAATTTTAATGACATTTCATAGCTACCATTTTTGGAGCCTTAAATTGCCTTCTCTTTATAAAAATTCTGATTTTATCAAAGAGAGGTAATTTATGCACTACATTGAAGGTTATTATTTTAAAGCATTAAATTATTTTTTCTTAATGAAAATTATTTCATTAAAGAGGGATAATTAAATGACATTTTAAAGCCTCTATTTCAAGGCTATAAATTATTATCTCTTTGTGAAAATTAATTTCACCAAAGAGGAATAATTTATTATTCATATCAAAGGCTATCTTTATCTTCATGATAAGAAGCTACATTTAAGGAGCCTATTCATCATTTCGGATTCACATTCATAGATAGATTTTAATCTTTACTTTCATGTTTAAAGTAGGATTTAATGCAAGGTAAAGCTTGATTAAAATCCACTTAATAAGGGAAGATAAAATCTACCTTAAAATCCTCAAGATAAAAGGAACTAAGGCACTACATCGTGGTCATATGAGGGCCAATTCACATTTACTTTTATTTTGGTTTCATGAACAATCATTAAAGTAGCATGGTAAAATAAACCAACACATGCCCCTTGTTTACAGTTACTTGCAATCACTAAGGTGTTCCTAGCATTGAATTGATATATTTTTATTGAGATTACTAATACACATATGCAAATGCTAATATAGCGGAGACCTTGGAGAAGTTGTTTGTTTAACTTCTTTGCAAGAGAGGGTTTTGGGATCAAAATCCTAAGGGAAAGTGTAATTTTACAATTGGGTAAAATTAACACTCAACATTTTGGCGCTAGAAGGAGGGCATGATGTGGTTTATTTTATTGTGATTTTAAATGCTATAGGGATTTAAATTGTGGAATGTTTCATGCCCTATTGACTATTATATTTAGACCTCTTTTAACACTTAACATTGTAGTGCTAAAAGGAGGACATGAATTGTTATTCATTGATCTAACGCTTTTGGATTGTTCATACAAGAATAATGTGATTTGGTATAATTTTGAAAGCTCTTGAATTGCTAAATATTTCAAGTTCATTTGATTAGCATCTTTGGTTTCTTCTAACACTCAACACTTTGGGAGCTAGGAGGATATGAATTGATTTATTTTATGGCTATGTAGATGCTAAATTGTTCATGTTACTTGAAATATTTATTCAAAGACATTGGTATTGACTAATGAGATTTTGTTGATCACTTTCATTGATTCTAACATTCTCTATTTGATGATATGCTAATGCTAATCTATTTGCAAATTTGAGAATGTTCTTTGATATCATGGTTTAATTGATGCATGTGATTTGGTTAATGCTAACCATTTATATTTTGGGAATATTTCTTATTGTGAGTCATTGCTAACAATCATTTGGTGTTTTCATTGTTAATCACGTCATAATTTAACCAAATGGCTACAAATACTGGAAAGTGGTATGGGATACATGGTAATCCTTTGAACATTAGTGGAGATGCTCATGAATTACCCAAGAACATAGAGAAACTTTTGCCCAAGTTTAAGCACAATGGTACAATATTAGCCGAAGAGCACATTCAGTCCTATGTGGATATCCTAGTTAGGTGGAATGTCGAACATGAGGATGTGGCATGTAGATTGTTTCCTTGGAGCCTAGATGAGGTGGCATATGATTGGTACATCAATTTACCCACTGGCTCTATTACGTCCTGGGCCCAATTGGAAATTGCTTTTATCAATCAATTTAGGTTGCCCATTGATCCTGTCATGATTTATCATCAATTTGCTTCTTCCAAGAGGGAACCTAATGAGCCATTGAGAACTTTCAACATGAGATTTTGAAAGCTCTATGTGAGATTAATTTCTCCCCATACTATTGAGGAGAGTGGTGCTCTTCAAATATACTTTGGGGCATTGGATCCATTGCTTGCCATGTTCACTAGGACAAATCCTTTGGTCACTAATCTTGCCTCGGCCTACATGGAAGCTATGATTGTAGATCAACAATTAAGGCCACAAGGTTATGGGATGGAGCAATTGCCTATGGTAGGACAACTAGGGGCTTGCAATCAAACCTCGATGGTAAATCAAGCATGGGCACAACAAAATTTGATGTCAAACGCTTTGCCCCACAATCAATTTTATCCTACCATACCCACTTATGCTCCCACATGCGCTTATATGAGTACATCTATCCATCCAACCACTCCATGGTTAGAGAACCATGTGGTCACTCATGGAGCCATTGCAACAAGTGTTCAGGCTTTGCCTGTTGATATCAATCCAACTAATCCTACTACTTCTACCACCCAACCCAAGGAGCTTGTGTCAAAAATAAAAGATCGAAAGAAGTTGGTTAAGAAGTTAAGTAGAGATGTGGTTCCATTACAAAAATGAGCACATCAATGTATGCTTCCAAATCATCCTAGGAAGAAAATTCATGATACTAATCTTAATGATATTCCATGTTATGCTCCTTCAGATGATAGAAGAGGTCTAGATGTGACTTACATTGAAGTAAATGCCTATTCAGAATGTCCTGAAGAGCATGAAGATTTTGGAGAAGAAATTCTATGGATGGGTAACAAGAAGTTGGAATCAAATGATCACCATTTTGTTTGGGAAAGAAAGGATTTAGAATCATTACCCACAAATGAGGATTGGGATGAACAAACCCATCAGGATATGATTTGGTCATGTTTACTCACAAAGGAAGATTGGGGTAACTATTTGGAGCAAGATGTAAAATTGATCCCATTATAGAAACCCCTAAGCCATCAAAAGTGGTTGAAAGTGAATTTGAAAGAGAATCAATAAATGAATTTGAAGACATAATAGAATTTCACCACTTGTTCTCGAAAGATACTTTGGATGATATTGTTGAAATTGATGGCCAAGAAGATCCACACCTTCCAAATTGTGATAAAATTGAATCATGGGTTACCAATTTGGATTATGATAGCCTTACAAATTTGAATTCAAGAAATAACCCACTTTTGGAAATAATTGAACCATCTAAGGAAGGTGAAGATGAATTTGATGAGAAACATGTTGATGAATCGGAAGATGACGAAGAAGTAATTGAGCATCACAACTTGATTTTGGAAGATGATTACTATGATTCTTGGAAGAAATGGGAAGAATATGCTCACTCTAAACCTTCTAATGAACTTTTTGTGTCAATTGATATGCAGGATAATACGATTGTTTTCTCGCATGAGGATATTACAAATCCTGTACAATTTGAGAAAGTTTTGGAAGAGGGATTCAAATCTCATCAAATTTTGGAAAGTGATAAGGATTCTACAACCATGGATAAAGAAGGAGAACCATTTGCTTTGGGTCCCTTTGAGGGAAAAGAAATTAAAAATCTTGATCCACTTATTGGTTCTACAATGTCTATGCCATCTCAAAATGAGGAAATTTCAGAACTTGAATGGTTTGGGTTTGATATCACTGATGATCCAATTGAAAATGTCATGTTATCTGAAACAACCCAAGTGATTGATCATGGAGATGTGTTAGTTGACCCATCCCTAGATAGACAAGACTTATGGTTTGAAAAGGATGGACATGTTTTTAATTGGGTGCCTAATTTTGGTGTCTTTGATAAACAGGTAACGAAGAAGTTCTACATGATGATGATGAATAATCATGGAGAAAAGGTAAAGATTACAAATGCTCACAAAGGTTTGTTAAATGAAAATATGCCAAAGGTAAAATCTCACCTTTTGTGTTCCACCATTCAAACTTCAGGTGAAGGTTTGTCTAATGGATTATTGGATTCAAATACTATCAATGATGAAATGCCATTTGTGGTTGATAAAGAATTTGACTTAATTTCTCCTCACACCACTAATGATATTGCTTTGTTGAATGAAAAAGAAGTTGATATGCTTGAAGTGTTAAATCAAGTTCATAATCAATTAATTATTGAATCTAGGATACAAACTTATGATGATCCTCATTTAATAAATATCCTAGATGCTTGCAAGTGGTTACATAAATTTGATTGGCCTACAAATTTGGAAAATGATTTGGCTTTAAAATTTTTAGAAATAGGCTCTTGTTTGCAAAATCTCATATTTGAAAAGGAAAGCCTAATTCTAAATCATGAATTGAATTGTGAAATTGACATATTAAAGAATAGACAAGATAGAATTGAAGATCAATTATTGTCTAATCAATTTAATGATTTGAAAGGTTATTGGTGTTTGGGGGGGGGGGGGAAGTTGAAGATTGTTGTATTGTTTGGCTTAATCTTGTTTTCTTTGGATTCTTATAAAATTTGGCTTGCTTATCATGTTATATGTCTTTTGAAATGTGCTAATCATGTTTGGGATCCAGGGAAGTGATAGTTCAAATCTTTGCACCATCTTGTACCATATTGTACATTTGTATATAGTTTTGGTTTGTGTTTTGAGTTTTGTGTTTTGGGTTGTTCCCTTGTTTGAGGTAATGTTTTGTGGTCACTAACTTATGGTCTCTGGCATTTTTTGAAGCTCCTTTTCTTAGTAGGTTGGGTGTGGTTTGATGTTTCTTTGCTTAGTAGGTTGGAGTACCTGATCTGAAAATTGATGAACTCGAGAAAAGGGGGATGAGTTATTTGGTGATCATGCTCAGATTTTGGGACTAAAATGGTGGAAAGTGGAACAATGAAAGATTAGCCAAAGCTCCACATGGAACTCACACACATTAAATGGTGTTTCTAGAATTAGGAAGGATGAAGTTATCTTGATTTGCAACCCTAGGTGAAAATCTAAAATGCTTCACTTGTAGGCTACCTTACCCTAGTGATGCTTGAAGCTTTGCAAGGTTGTTCTTTTGAAAAGAAAAAAAATTATATAAAAGAAAAAAAAAGAGAGAAAAAAAAAAAGAGAGAAGAGAGAGAGAACGAGCATTGAAAAGCTTGATCATATCAGTCACAAGATCTAGATAAACTCTATCGGGGCTATGGACGCCTGATCGGCAGTAGGGCTCTGTCTAGATATAGCTCGGGTAAAAGGAAAGGCTTTGCAAAGCGTTGAGCAAACACAAGGGTGAGTTAGATAAACTCCACCGGGGCTATAGACGCCTGACTGGTAGTGGGGCTCTGTCTATAGTCGTTTCGTTATGAGCGATACTTCATAGCCTAATGCAGAAAGGGATGATGGAATCTGGAGGATTTTTAGAAATGCAGGAATGAATCACTTTTGCACACACTGAGCAAAGGCAGATGGATTAGTTGTTTTCATTCTGAAGTTGTTTACCCCCACCTTCTCGAGACGTTGCTAAATAATTGTGTTTCGTTGATCTTGTGTGTTTTCATTTCAGGTTGGGTTCTTCACCAAAATGCTCAGGAGCATTTCCCAACAGAGTCACCATTTGTTGTGGTTGCTCCACAACTAGCCCCAAAACTTGGGGACCCACCTTTTTATTTGCCTTGTTTTGGAAAATATTTGAGAATGTTGGTATCCTTCGAGAGATGATTTTAATTGGTTCTATCTTTGGTATTCATATTTTAGTTTTCAAGGTGTCTTGTCAAGTAGCATTGTTTGTCTTCTTTCGTCCTCCTTTGAAGTGGTGATAGTTTTGGTGTGTGTCCTCTTCATTGTCTTTTGATTTGCATAGGTGTGTTGCTCAGATTTCATTTCTTTGTTTTGTTTGAGTTAATTTGGGTTAATATTAGTGTTTTAGGATTTACCCATTTTAAATTTTTGAAGTGGATTAAATCATTAAAACTTTAATATTATAATAAATAAATAAATAAATAAAATATATAAAAATAGAATTACAATTATTTTTATATAATATGTTTTAATATATATATATATATATATAATAAAACAATAATTATATATAATAAATAAAATAAAATAAATAATAAATGACACTATACACATATATATAAAAGTTGAAAGAGGGCTTTAAAACTTAAAAAAAAAATATCGTCTGTTAATATGTAAACTTTTCATGTTTAGTCTTAATGCTACGAATGTTTGTGGTTACAGGTTAAAGGAGGAAACGTGGATGCTTAGGCATAGACATCACCGGGTGGAGGACGGAGTACATGTGTGATGTTCGACAGTGGGCGTCAAAGAGTTTGACGACAATGATGATTCGAACGCAGTAGTCAGCAGACGATGACAGACCCTACACGAGAGGTGGACCAGCGACTGAACATGGTAGCGCACTGACGTGTTCGATGGTGACGAGGTCAACTATGACAATGTGTGCAGACGTGTTGACTATTCGATAAGGTGAATGAATTGGACACCGACAAGTTTTAGGTCTGGTGAGTGAGTCACCAGCATGGAGCATAACATAGGAATTAGAATCCATGTGTTGGTGACCGTTTGGATGAAAGTTAGCAGAAGGCGGTTTCGACGAACCTGACTCGACAACAGCAAACATGCGGTGACTAGCGGATGTGGAGCGGTCGAGAAAGATGCGGATGTTGGTAAGGGTTTGAAGTGATGATGTGGCGGCTGCCAAGAATGCAACGTGATGGAGACCCAGACATCGTGTCACTCGAGCAACGATAGCTAAAAAGGACGATGAACATACCATAAAATTTAGCATGGATGTGCAAACAAACGACGTACGAGATAACCAACACCGGTTTGGTACATGCAGAGTGCAACGAATAGAACAACATTTATTTGGTGAGTGTGAGGGTTTTGCAAAAGTGCACCGTGGTGTCCACGTGAGCACATGCAGCTGGAGGTGAAGATTCACGATGATGGTAATCAGGGGCTTTGATGTTGATGAGTGACAAATGACATTGAGCAACGTAGCATGTGTAAAAATAAAAGGTTGTTTGATCCACGTCGACGAGGGATGAATTACCATGGACAAGCGAGCCGATGAATAGCAATTGTAGAGATCCCATGGAGGTGAGCATGGATGATACGACAACCTGGCATGACCCATATGGTTTGGTGGTGGACTAGCGTAGGGATATTTTATGGAGAATGATTTTTGGTTCATTGATTTCAGAGAACATCCAGCAAGCGGGCTCTACTATCAATAACACTTGATGATGCGGCATATTCACGGGTCATGTTATTAAAAATAAATGACAAGAGTTAAGCCACGTGTTTCACATAAGAAGGGAAGGATATTGGTGACACATGGGGATAAAATATGATAACTGTTACAATTAGATTAATCTTGAAGGCACGATTTCAAATTAATGAAAGAAGTGTTATGAAAGTTGCTAAAGGCCAAAGTTGAAAAAAAAAAGGAATGAAGATTGGAAAAACAAACAAGTGGAGGAATGCAAAATAGAGGAAAGCGAAAACATCGAAGAGTTTCAAATGGAGGAAAACGAAAGGGTCGAAATGAAGAGTTTGATGAAAACATAAAATACACAATGGAAATATTGAAAGAGGGTTGGATCTCTTAGAGACCGCATGCTACTGAAATTCCAGGGTTGTTGTTCTTTTGGGGAGGCCAAATTTTGCTAGAATGGATGTAAAAACAAAAATTGTTTTTGTGTGTATTGAAGCAAACATTGCAGGATTTCTGCACTTTAGAGCAAAATAAGAGGAGAAAATCTTTGAGTGTTCAAAATTTATTGTCCATTTTTCCTTTCTCTATTTTCTGGATTTTTAGACAATGTTATTGCATTTAAGGGTTCATTGTTGAATGTTCAGGAGTAGAGAGTTCACATTTTCCTTAGAGTCTTGCACCCAATTTATTTTGGGATGTGTAAATGCAGTTCCTGCTAAGTTGGGTTATGCTTAGAAAAATCTCATGTCTCGGGTTTTGCATGCTAGGGTAGCATAAAACTGCGTTTTCTGGATTTTCTGCATCTTATTTCAGTTTTTAGTTTATATTTTTCATTTTCTAACTTTCATTTTCAGATTTTTTAATTTTTAGACATTAAAATAAAAATTAAAAATACAATCAAAATCCAAAAATAATTGCACGACTGCATAGAATGTACTTCAAAGTTCCATTTTGCACCTGTATGTTTTTGCTCCGGAGTCATTTCTAATTTTAAAAAATTATTTAAAGTTGTTGTTTTATTGCAGATTTTTAAATTTTGAAATTTCAAAATTTTCATTTTGAGGCCAAATTTGATTTTTTTTTCAATTTTATATTTCAATTGTAAGCACAAAATGAACTTCCATTTACGAAAATTTCAATTTTTTTAAAGGGAGGTAAATTTTAATGACATTTCATAGCTACCATTTTTGGAGCCTTAAATTGTCTTCTCTTTATAAAAAATTTAATTTTATCAAAGAGAGGTAATTTGTGCACTACATTGAAGGTTATTCTTTTAAAGCATTAAATTATTTTTTCTTAATGAAAATTATCTCATTAAAGAGGGATAATTAAAACACATTTCAAAGCCTCTATTTCAAGGCTATAAATTATTATCTCTTTGTGAAAATTAATTTCACTAAAGAGGAATAATTTATTATTCATATCAAAGGCTATCTTTATCTTCATAATAAGAAGCTACATTTAAGGAGCCTATTCATCATTTCGGATTCACATTCATAGATAGATTTTAATCTTTACTTTCATGTTTAAAGTAGGATTTAATGCAAGGTAAAGCTTGATTAAAATCCACTTGATAAGGGAAGATAAAATCTACCTTAAAATCCTCAAGATAAAAGGAACTAAGGCACTACATCGTGGTCATATGAGGGCCAATTCACATTTACTTTTATTTTGGTTTCATGAACAATCATTAAAGTAGAATGGTAAAATAAACCAACGCATGCCCCTTGTTTATAGTTACTTACAATCACTAAGGTGTTCCTAGCATAGAATTGATATATTTTTATTGAGATTACTAATACACATATGCAAATGTTAATATAGCGGAGACCTTGGAGAAGTTGTTTGTTTAACTTCTTTACAAGAGAGGGTTTTGGGATCAAAATCCTAAGGGAAAATGTAATTTTACAATTGGGTAAAATTAACACTCAATAGACCCATCTACAATTTTTATGAAAGCTCAAACTATGAAGGAGGTAAGCATTCATCTTTCTTACATTTAAATTTTCTTTGGAAGAATTTTATTGATTGCAATCATGAAGTGCATGCAATGAAGCTAGGGTTTGCAAAGTGAAGCACAAAGGAATTAATTCAAAGGGGTGAAAGGATTTATTTTGCTAGGGAGGAATATTTCTATGCATGTGAACAATAGTTTGAAGAATTTTGTTTGGCTAGAACTACGAAGTGCACACAATAAAGCTAGGGTTTACAAGTGAAGCATAGAGAAAAGTAAAAAACACAAGAAGTGGTAGTATTTTATTTTTTCTAAAACTAGAATGTGCTCAAATCTATTCATGTGAATAAAATGAAGGTGGATCCAGTTCTTGACTAATATCTTTAAAAAAATGACACAAGAAGCATCATCATTTTTTCAAAATAGAAGTGCGCTCAAATTTGTTCATGTGAAGAAAATTAAGGCTGGACAACTAACTTTCTAGTTTCAAAGCATGCAAAAGTATAATTTGGAAAATTGGTTTCTTGTTTTTTGATGGAGAATGAAGAGGAATTTTTGGACTTCTCAGAGGACCCCTTTGAGGGGCAATGCATTTTTTCAACTCCAAGGGCCAAGTTACCTATTTTTAACAAGACTTAGAAGTTGAGAAGTGGGGGTCCTTGGGTTTTTTGAGTGATCAGAATAATACTGTAGGTGATAAAAATTTAGTAGACAAATGGGAGTCTTTGTAAAAAGGTTCAGACCAGGTCAGTTGTCCTATTGATTGCTCATTCTTAGTTGTCTCAAAACACTCTACTCAAGTGATGGGTCTAATGAATGAGCAAGCATTTCATTGCGGGGAAGAAAAACTTGAGCTCACTTTGTCAAATAGAGTTTCCTTTGTTTGGTTCAAGTTTTATTGTTAAAATTCTTAATCTGGAGGCCCTAAGTGGAGTGGGTACAAACTTTCAATCAACATATTATACAACTCTGATTACTAAAGTGTGTAAGGCATAGAAAGTGGTTAAAAAGAGAAGATCAAATATTAGAATGGTACTTGGGGAAGACTTGAGGATGGAACAAGTTTTGGATTTTTTAGAGAAGGCCCTCATTGGATAATACACTAAGTGAGTGGTTGCAAAAGGTATGGGTCCCAATTTTAGGATATGGGCCAATTTTTCACTTACTTTCTAGAGGATGGATAGGTTTCCTTTTTCGATCTAAGGAAGATGCACAGAAAATTCTAGGAGGTTGTTGGTATTGGGGGTCTTCTTTTTTGGCTTTGAAGGCTTGGACGACTTGCTTTGATCCTAGGACTAAATTTGCTAGGAGAATCCCAATCTGGGTAAAACTTCCAGGTCTGCCAATGGAGTTATGGTCAAAAAGAGCTTTGAAAGAGATTGGAGATTCATTAGTTAAACCTTGGATATAGATATTTATTTCAAATCTAGTGTTTTTTGGTTTGTAGCTCGAGTTTTGGTTGAGATGGATATCAGTGAAGGCTTATCGGACTGTATGGATGTAGTTATGGGGAATAAAGTTCATAATAAAATCTTGATTATTTGAAGATTCCCTTTAGATGTGTTCATTGTCATGTTTATGGATATATTGCTAAGGAATGTTCTCAAGCTTTCACACAAAAAGCATGAAGGAGAAAATAAATGACTAGTGGGGATTTCAAGTCAGTTAACAACAATTAAGATATACCTACTTTTCAAAGCTCAATAATTCTCCTTGATTTGGTACAAAAAAACAAAAAGAATGTTGTTGAAACTAGAACCAAAACTCTAGAGAAGGAAGAAATTTTAGGCTAGCTTTGTCTTCAATTCACTATTCACAAGTTGTTAGAGAATGAGACAGAGTCATAAAGAAAACTATAAAAGGATTGGAACCTAATACTATTAAGTTTTTTGATCAGACATCTAAGCCTTATGACAATTACTATCCAATACATGAGAATAATATGGACTTAGGTAATAAAGAACTTTGTACATTGCCTTATGAATATTCGAAGAGAAGTCCCAGGGACAAGGAATTTTCTAAGATTTTGGACAATGGACCAGTAACCTCAAACATATTGAATAGGGACTATGATCCAAATATTTATACTATTGGAGGATGTCTTTGTTACCTATCAGGTGAATCTTCTAGGGAGGTATCTATTTCAGGGGATGGTTTGGAGACAAGCTCCTTTTGTAGATATTTGTTGCATTCTAGGAAAGGAAATCCAAGATGAAAACTTGTGCAGTTTTTGGAAGTTTGGGGTTAGGTCTAGACCATATAAAATAATCTTATACTACTTCAGCATGTAGAAAATTATTTTTGTTTCATGCATAGGAGAAGGCTTTGAGGGAAATTTAGCAGGGTAAACAAAAATCTATCAAAGGGGTCCTTAGAGCGGGATAAAACCCCTCTAAGATGTTTAAATGATCTTGTTATCCCTTAATATTTGAGGTCTTGGCAGTTCCTCTAAAATACTTGCCTTAGCCATGCTAGTGGAAATTCATAATTCGAATGTAATCCTTCTACAAGAAACCATGGGGGTAAGTACAAAAGCCATTGAAGGGTTAAATAAATTGCTTAGAGACTAGGAATTCTTGGATCTATATGCTACTAGAAATTTAGGGGGTGTTTTGACTGGTTGGAAGAACTCAGTATCCTTAATTAATTCTTCCTTTATGGTTTCAAGCTCGTGGACAAAATTCTTTTTTAAAGACATGGTTTTGAGGTTATCAGTTATTAATTGTTATGGTCCCTATGTAAATAGACAAGTCTTCTTGGAATATTTTTTCTCCCAAAGGTGTGTTAGGGATGAAAGAGTTATAATTGGTGGGGACTTAAATTTTACTATGAATAGAAGTGAGGTATGGGGAGAATCTGCAAGACTTGATAGACTTGTAGATTACTTCAAGCATAAGATTGAAGAAGTTGGTTTAATTGATTTGGAACCAATAAAATTAATGACTACATGGAGAAATAATAGAGTTGAGAAAGTTGGGATCTCAAAGAGGTTGGACAAATTTTTGATCTCAGAGTCATTATACAATAAAATAGATAGAAAACAATCATGGGTTGATACTGGAGGTGGCTTGGATCATTCTCCCATACTTCTTCAATTAGAAAGTTAAGAGGTAAAACATGCTAGTCCTTTTAAGCTCAATCCAATTTGGTTGGAGGAAGAATATTTTCAAAAACTGATTAAAAAAGAATGGATTGGTTATGACCAAAGTTCCAGGTTATCAACAAGTTTTCAATTTATTGATGCTTTAAAAAATTAAAATGAGTTGTGTAATCTTGGATTGTACTTAAAAAGGAGAGTATGGATAGATATCTCAAGTTTGTGGAGAAGGAAATTTCATAAATTCATAAAAAGAATGAGGTTGATTTGTTTAAAGAGGAGGAGAAAACAAGACTGTTTAAACTAGAAATTAAGAAGAATAAATTCTTGGAGTGGAGGGAAGTTGAATGAAGAATGAAAAGTAGAGTTGTATGGTTAAAAAAATGGATGAAAATAATAATTTTTTTCACTTTTGCTAATCACAAGAAGAAGGTTAACACTATCTAGGAGATGCAGAATGAAGAAGGGGCTCTCGTTAGGAGTTTTTCTGAGCTAGAAGATTTGGAAGTAAAACATTTTCAAACAATCTATAAAGAACCTGATAGAGTCAATATTGGGGAAATTTTAAATTTAACTACTTTCTTCCCCATTTTTGTGACAAAGGAGGACAATAAGTTACTTATGAAGGAGGTCACAAAGGAAGAATTAAAATTTGTCCTGACTTCTTACAAAAAGGATAAAATTCCAGGGCCTGATGGACAACCTGAGGAGTTTTTTCTAGTTTTCTATGATCTGGTTGAGGAGGATCTTCTTAGAGTAATGGAGGAAGTTAGGTTGAGTGGTCAGGTTTTGGGGGCTTTTAACTCCAATTTTTTATATTTGATTCCAAAAAAGGAGAATCCTGAAACCTTTTATGAATTTAGACCCATTTTGTTGTGTAACTGTATCTATAAAATCATAGCAAATATTATGTTGTTAGATTGAAGAAGATTTTCTCTGAAGTTATTTCTTAGGAGCAGTTTGGGTTTTTAGCAAGTAGATAGATATTTGAAGCCATAGGAGCTACACAAGAGGGCCTTCATTCTATTAAAACTAAAAATCTTCTTGTAATGGTCCTTAAACTAGATCTATCTAAAACTTATGATAGAACTAGCTAGTTGTATCTCAGATTGATGCTCTTACATGTGGGCTTTAGCTATCCGATAGTAAAGTGGATTATGGGATGTATTTCTTCTATATATTTTGTTGTTATTATCAATGGATTAGCTTCCAAATTATTTAGACCCTTGAGAGGATTGAGACAAAGATGTCCTTTATCTCCTTTACTTTTTTTTTTTGTTGCTAAAGGATTGAGTAGAGTTGTTTTGGATGCAAAGAGGGCAAGATCCTTGACTGGGATCAAAGTGGGGGTCCTTTATTTATCTCATTTATTATTTGTTGATGATGTTTTGTTTTTCACAAATGGTAGTTTAAGGGAAGCTAGAAAGTTGAAAGAAATCTTGGACACTTACAGTATTGCTCTCGGCATGGAGATTTTCAAAAATCCTCTATTTGCTTTAATGGTCTAGAGAAAGAGATTGAATAGGGTCTAATCAGAATTTTTCCTTTTAATCTCTTAGATTTCCAGGAAGGCTTTAAGTATTTGGGTTTTGTATTGAAGCCAAATACTTATAGGAAGAGAGATTGGGGATGGCTTTTAGAGAATATTGAATTTAGGATTAACCATTGGTGTAATAGATGGTTGTCTATTGGTGGGAGATTAACACTTGTAAAGTCGGTTCTTAAGGCAATTCTTGTGTTTTGGCACTTCTTGGCCTTTATTCCTAAAGGAGTTCTAGAGAAAATAAGAAAACTTTACTTTAGATTTCTTTGAACTGGACACAAGGAACATGAAGGCATTTCTTTAGTTAAGTGACAAAGTATTGCTAGGCCAAAGGAAGAAGGTGGTTTGCGTCTTAAAAATATCCATCTTTTTTGTTCTTCTCTGAAAGCAAAAATTTTATGGAGGATTTTGACCAATGAAGGATTATAGAAGAAGATTATTGAACATAAGTATATTTTTCCAAGGACCTTTATGGATTGGATCAAAAGTCCACATAAAAGCATTAAAAATATTTTAATTCAATGGAAGGCACTAGTACAGGCCTTTCTTATGATTGGAAAATATTTGGCTTGGAAAGTGGGAAATGGTGAAAATTTTAGATTAGGGACTGATTGTATTTTGGGTTGTGGAGAAAATATTTTATTTTTGAAAGCTATGATAAGTTCTTTACAATACAAAGGTTTTTTCTTTCTTCATCAGGTGGAGAAATCAGATTCTTCTAGTCTTTGGACCTAAGTTTAGAAGCAGGCTCAGGTCTTGGGTCTTTCTAATGAGTAGATTATTTTGTGGAAGGCTTTCACCGATAGTTTTAATAAGAGTCATATCAATTTGAGAGCTAAACCAGATATTATTGCTTGGGCATACAACAAATATAGGGGTCAATATACGACTAGACTTGGTTACAAAGGAAGTTTTGACCCTCATCCTCAAGGACCTGCTTGGTGGTGGAAGCAAATTTAAAAATTATCTGCCCCAAAAATAATTATTCATGTGTTTAGCTTTGATAAATAAGGCTTTGACTTGGGAAGTTTTACAGAGGAGAAGCAGACAAGGTCCAAGTATTTGTATGTTGTATCAGTCAAAGGAGGAAAAAATCACACATTTTTTAATCAAATGCTATTTTTCTCAATAGGTTTGGTTAGAAGATGAATAAATAAGTGGAGTACAAAATATTTGGGAAGGAGAAACAATGGAGGTATGCTTAATATAGTGGTTTTTGAAAAAAAAGTTGAAACAATTTCTTTCTTTACCATGTCTTATATGTTGGGGTATATGGTTGGCATGAAATACAACTATTTTTGAAGAAAAGTTAATACCCCCATTTCAGGTCATTTTTCAAGTGAGGACTTTGGTCTCAATCAACAAAGGGATTGACAAACATACCTAGACAAAAAGGTAATTTGTTCATTGAAAAGTCTCAGCCATGGGGTTTTTTTGATGGGGCTAGTCAAAGACAATCATCTTTTAGTAGTGCAAGAGGTATTCTATGCTTCTTAGATACCAACTATATCAAATTTAAAGCAGGTCTTGGGACAGGTCCCAACAATTTTGGTGAGTTCCAGGCATTGATATTGCTAATAAATTTGTGCTTAGACCAGTGGGATATGAACTACTAGAGGTGATTTCCCTTTTTGAAAAATCTCTTTTACTCATGTTTATCAGGAATTAAATCAAGAAGTAGATAAGTTATCAAAATAAGGTCAATAGGTTCCAAAAGGTTTCTTGCAAATGGAATAGAATAAGGATGGAGTTTCTTCTTTCACCCACATATCATACCCCTAGTTCCTATTCTAGATCTGGTTTGTACTGTGGGCCTATTAATTTGATTAGAGCTTTATGGCAATTTTTAATTGTTTTCTTTCTTTCTGTTGGTTTCTTTTTCACTGATATCTATTCAGGTTTTGGACATGGAGGTTATTTGGATGATTAAGTATAAACATATATGGATATTTATCCTTATTATACCCATGTTATTTCAAAGATGGGTTTTTTTCCTCTCTAATCTTCCTGACTGTAATTATATCTTGACTCTCATTAATCTATTTTTATTTGGGTTTTTGTTTGTGCTAAGGCACTTGAGAAGTGTAATTATCTTTCATTCTTGAAATAAAATTATGATTTTTTCTTGTAAAAATAATAAATGGATCTCAGTAAACCTCTTCCAATAGAGATAGACTTGAAAATAGGGGATTTTATTTGGCACCAACAACTGGATTATAAGGCTATTCCATTTATATGTTGGGTGTACCACACTCATGGACATCTGGCTAGAATGTGCCCAACAGTATCATCAATTTGGACAAGAGGAGATAAAAGCAAATACTAATATGGTGGGTCAATCTCTTCAACAAAAGGTAATTCATAAGGAAGGGAAAGGCCCAACATACTTTGAGGGCTTTCGAAAATTAATCAGAAGGTCAAACAAAAGAAATTAGCACAGTAACCAAATACAAAGAGAAAAAGCGGGAAGAATAAATAATAGATATGAGATATTCAAATGACTAGGAATCTTGGAAATAAAAGGGGATTTTTAAATGGAAGGATTAGAGGACGATACTTAGCAAGTCACACCAATGGATAAGGAACAATACTCCAATATAATGTCAAGGAATAAGCAAGGAGCATAACCAAACACAACCTCTCTCATGGAAGAGGAGATTCAACCTACGAGGGAGACCATAGGAGGGGAATCAAAGTAGGGGATAGTCTTAACTCAAGAAATAGAGATGAAAGAAGGAAATAAGAATAAATACAACCCTAATTTAGGGATTCATCAAGTGGAGAAGAAATAAAAACTAAACCAATTTGTAGGGAGGAAGTCAAACAAGGAAAATATGGAGGAACAAGGAAGAAATTTGAGCCATAATGGATAGGTAAAATTGATGGCTGATTTTTTCTCTCCTCATTCTCAATTATTTTAATTACTTGGAATGTAAGAGATTTAGGCAGCCACCCCAAACAAAAGGTATTCAAAACTATTATCATGGATATGAGTCCAGATATAATTTTGTTATAGGAAATAAAAATGCAAGGAGAAGACTTATAAAAAATAAATAGGAGGTGGCAAAAAAGAAGAGATCCTTACTCAATCAGCACATGGAAAATCAAGTGGATTGGCCACTATGTGGAATCCCCAATTGTTCTTAGAAATAGGGTGGATTCGTGAGAGGGGTGTTGATGGTTTGGTTACAAAATAGGGGAAATAAGAAAAACTAGACTTTATTAAATTCCTTTGGAGCATAGACAATCATATTATAGAGGGATCAATGGGAAGCCATCCAGAATTTTAGAGATAACTACCCTAAGGACTAATGGATTGTGGGAGGAGACTTCAATGCAAAGCTTAGAATAGAGGAACAACAATGTTGGATATTTTGAGTAGATAAGTTGTCATTGATGTCAAGAGTGAGTGGTCATTGATGTCAAGCTTTCAGCACCAGTCAGTGGCAGCATCAGTGGGCAGTATCAGTTTCAAATTCTCCAATATGTGCAAAAGATAGCCCGGTTTCAAGAGATCAGATGTGGACCAAAGTGTAAAAGAAGATGCCCAAGTAAATAATATTATAATATTTTTATAATATTATAAAAGAAGGTTTTGAATTAATTATAAGTTAATTAATATAATTTTTATTATAAATTAATTTATAATTTAATTTACGTAACCTAAGTTATGTAAATTAATTATTAATTAGTTTTAATATTAATTATAAAGTTAATTTATATTAATGTTTTAACCCAAAGGTGGGTTATTAAAATCATAATTCAAATTTTAATTCGAATTACTAAAAGCGTCGACGTGGGAGAAAAATCAAATCATGTATAAAAAGGGGGATCCACCCACCTTAGAACTTACCATGCCTTCGTTTGAAAATTAATGTGAATTGCTTACGACGTGTGCTACAACGAAGTCGAGAGAGTAGTGGACTTTGAAGAAGTCAAAAAGTGCACGAGGCATAAGGTGGAGGAAGTGTTTTTTCCTTCACATGGGGACTATAGCCCACACGGTGGGCTCCCAAGCGCTAAGACGCTTAGGCCTTAGGGAGGCAACAGATCGAACATGCCGAAACCTCTTTTTGGGGAAAGCAAGGTATGCATTAGAATTTAGACGCCAAAAATTTCGGAAGTGGTTTTTGATAAATTAAAAATTAATTTTGCATTATATTTGGTTTATAAGGTTGCATGGGGAGTTATAAGGGTTATGCAAATTAAATTTTGATATCATTTGCTTTAATGGTTGGAAAGAGTTGTAAGGTGTTTGTGAAGTGTTGTATATTATTTTAAGTAAGGAGTTTATAAGGTGTATTCAAGGAATTATTATTTTCATGTATGATTTATGATGAGTGTTATTTTTAAAAGGAAGCAATAAGGCATAAATTGAGTTGTGATTATTTTGTGTCTAAGGAATATTTTTGAGAAAGTGTTGAAGTGGTATTGTTGTGTCTAACCATTGGAATTGGAAAGAAGGAAATTGTGATTGAGACAAGTTTTTCGAAAGGCACCTTTACATCTAACAAAAGGTATGGGCATATTCTTCCTAGTGAGTGATTATTGAAAGTTGTGAATGAAAAGTTGGAGTGAAAAGGATTGTTTGGTTAAGCATTTTTTAGTGTGTTTTTAATTAATGCTTCAAGGTTTTCTAGAATTGAGAGTTGTTGATAAAACCTTATTTTATAAGCATTGTTGTTGAAGTGATTAAGTTGAGTGAAGAACTTGAACTAGGGTTTGCGAAGAACATGAGTATCATTGTTATGTGAGATTGGTTGATAAGAATTGTTGGAAACATTTGAGTGAGTGTTCATATGTTTGGACTAGGATTTGTGAGCAAGGATTATTTCATTGAGTGATTGATTGAGTAGAGTTGGTTGAGCCTAGTCAAGTGGATGTGTGAAGTGATAGCTCAAGTGCTATGAAAACAATTGTTCTATATTCTGAATTGATTTGAGAGAGAAGTTGAGTGTAGGTGAATGTAAATCATATTGAGTCTCTAACAATTCTCTATATGATTCTGTAATAAAATAAATATTGAAAGTGATTGAGAGTTTATGAGTGTGAAACATATTGAGTCTCTAATAATTCTCTATGTGTTTCTAAAAGAGTGAGTGAAAGTGATTGAGCATTGAGGTGAATGTGAAGCATATTGAGTCTCTAAAAATTCTCTATATGTTTCTAAAAGAGTGATTGAAAGTGATTGAGCATTGTGATGAGTGTGAAGCATATTGAGTCTCTAACAATTCTCTATATGTTTTTAAAAGAGTGATTGAAAGTGATTGAGCATTGTGATGAATGTGAAACATATTGAGTCTCTAAAAATTCTCCTTGTTTTTCTATCAGATTGGACAAGTTCTAGTGAGGACTTGTTGAGCAGATTTGGATAAGTTCTAGAGAGGACTTGTGGACAGATTTGTGTGAGCTTTTGTGGAATCTTACAATATAGATTGAGAGCAGAGTTGGACAAGTTCTAGTGAGGACTTGTTGAGTAGATTTGGACAAGTTCTAGAGAGGACTTGTGGATAAATTTGTGTGAGTTTTTGTGGAAGCTTACAATACAAATTGAGAGCAAAGTTGGATAAGTTCTAGTGAGGACTTGTTGAGCAGATTTGGACAAGTTCTAGAGAGGACTTGTGGATATATTAGTGTGATATTTTGTGGAAGCTTACAAGGTAGATTTGAGATAAGTCTTTGAGAAGACTTGAGAGCAAAGTTGATTGATTAATTTGTTCAAACCTCGAGTTGAGGTTTGGGGCGGATCTAGCAGAGTTGATTTGTGATTAATTCAAAATTTAAGTTAATGCTTAAGGATAGAGATTTAGGATAGATTTATGCTAGACCGAAGGATTATGTTTAATACATATTCGAGGATAGAGTTTGGTGCAGATTTGAGGACAAGTTTGTGCCAGACCAGAGACAGAGATTGAGCAGATTTGTGCTATATCGAAGGACTGTGTTTAGTGTAGATTTGAGACAGAGCTTTGAATGTGATAGAGTATAGAGGATGACAATCTCCAGTGGATAGAGATCCATTAGCCAGATTAGTGAGGACAGGTGCCTTTAGTGGATAGAGATCCATTATCCAGAGCAGTGGGGGCAATAGTTCTTCTAGAAGATCACCAGTCAAAGCTAAGGAGAAAGGATTTCTCTTGTGGATAGATATCCATGAACTTGATTATGGGATTGGTGTCTCCTTTGGATAGAGATCCATAAACATTGTAATAGGGAAAGGATTCCCAAGAGATTGATTGAGAAAATTTTAGTGAAAGATTTTCTCCCTAGAGTAGCCCACATTGGGTGAACTACGTTAAATTGATGTCTCTATTGTGTGTGGTGATTTGTGCATTGCTTTGATTATTGTTGTTGATATTGCTATCTTTACATTGCATAATATTGATTGGAAAGCAAAAGTAAAAAGTAGTCTTATACTATTCACCCCCCCTCTCAGTATAAGCTTGTATTCTTCAAACAAGGAGGTAGTGCTAGGTTGAAGAAAAAGGATATGTTCTTTTTATAAATAACATGTCAAATGAATCTAATATATATCCCAACTGTGGACAGATCCATGACTTGGATAAATAGAAGAAAGGAAGGGCAGACAGTCAAATCTTGCTTGGATCTATTCTTAATGGGGGAGTAATTATTCCTACATACCAAGCATCAAGCGAGGGTCATGGATAGACTTTCTTTAGATAATTTTCCATTAAGCCTTGCTATAGAAGAAGATAATCATAAAGTTGCACTCTTTTTAATTTGAGCTATGGTGGTTGAAATATGAGGAGTTGGAGGACCACATAAAGGAATGATGGGAATTAGGGAGACCAAGATTTGGGACAACCTAATTCAAACTCCATAAACAACTAAAATATGTGAGGACCCAACTAAAGGAGTGGAGTAAACACAAGAAGGAACTCACTAGAATCCAAAAGAACAAAATCAAGGATCAGAAGGAGAAGATTGCTTAGGAGAGAAGACAAGGAACTATTATGGAAGATCTATTGCAATATGAGGTAGAAATTATTAGGAGAGAGAAAGCTTTAGAGGAACAAGAAGAGATCTATTGGAGTCAAAGGGCCTGAGTTACATGGTTAAAGTAGGGGGATCAAAATGCAACTTTCTTTCATAAGACAACAACAACTAGAAGATGAATTACAGGTCTTACAGATATGATGGGTCAGGTTAAAACCAATGGAAGTGAAATGAAAACTATAGCAAATCAATACTTCCATACTATTTTTAGTAGCAATGAAAATTTGAATGCTACATGGCAGGAGAATATACTAGAGGTAATTCCATAATTAGTCAAACCTGAACACAATAAATTATTAATGGAGGAAATTTCTTTGGAATAAACATCGCAAATCATACAAAAATGCAAACAAGAAAGACCCTAGGACCAGATGGATTCCCCATTGAATTTTATCAATTTTTTTGGAAAATTGTGGGTCAAGTAGTGGTGGAGGCACTAGAGGAAATCAAATAGAGTAAGCAAATGTTAAAAGCCTTGAATCATACTTTTATCACTTTAATTCCTAAGGGCCCACCTAGTGAGATAATTGAGAACTATAGGCCTATTTCACTATGTAATGTAGTATACAAGATATTAACAAAGCTTATGGTAGAGAGGTTAAAACCTTTTTTACCAAATCTAATTTCAAGTGAGCAAGGTGGTTTTGTTGAAGGTAGACAAATTCTAGATGGAATAGTAGTGGCCCAAGAGGTGATACACACAATGTCCAAGAAAAAGTACCCAGGTATGTTTATTAAATTAGATCTTTCTAAAGCTTATGATAGAGTATATTGGTCCTTTATGCAAAGGATTTTAGAAAAAATGGGCTTTAAATAGGAGTGGAGAGACTGGGTAAAAGTCTGTACATAGACTACATCTTTCTCAATTTTGGCAAATGGTAGTCCATCTCTCATGTTCACCATAGGAAGTGGGTTGAGGTAAGGGTACCCTCTTTCTCATTACCTTTTTATCCTTTATGCAAAGGGTATAGGGAGACTACTAAAAACAAGGAGACAAGAGGGGAGGCTAAGGGGTCTGAAAATAAGTTCTCAGATTGAGATAAATCACCTCCAGTTTGTGGATGATATTGCTCTTATTAGTCAAGCCAATCTCCTAGTAGCAAGAAATATAAAAGAATTTTTAGATGGGTATACTCAAGCTACTAGGAAAAATTTTAATGAAGAAAATCTCAAATAGTTTTTTTTAGTACAACGAAGAGGGTGAGAGATAAAATTATATAGTTGTTGAACTTCATGGAAACTCATTTACCCATACAGTATTTAGGAGTACCTTTATCTGCAAAGAAAACAAAAAGCAATGAGTGGAAAGGGTTGCTTAATAGACTTCAAGCTAAGTTGAGCAATTAGACACACAAATAGCTAAGCTTGGGAGGAAGGCTTACAATGATTAAAGTTGTACTACAAGTCTCCCAGTTTATATATTTTCCATACTTCAAGCTCAAAAGAAAATTTTAAAAGATATTGATAAATACACAAGAAAGTTTTTGTGGTAGATATTGATAAATACACAAGAAAGTTTTTTGTGGTCAAGTGCAAGGGAAGAAAAAAAATAGTACTAGTTGGGTGGGAGAAGATATGCCAACCAAAAAACAAGAAGGATTGGGGATAAGATCAGCATCCCAAAGCAACAAGGTACTAGTAGGGAAGCTATATTGGAGATGGATTACAACTACTGGAGGCTTATGGAGCAGACTATTACAAGCCAAATATTACCCAGGAGAGGCTAAGAAATACATTCCAAGACTTAGAGTGGAAGGAGAGAGATCTACAATATGGAGAAAAATGGAAGTAGACCATGAGTTAATAAAGCCATACCTTTATTGGAAATTAGGGGATGGAAAGGATGTTCTTTTTTGAGAGGATTATTGAAATTAATATCAACCAATTATTCAAACATTCCTAGAGGTGGATAGTTGGAAAGTAGAGCTCCAAAAGGTAGGGTGGTGGAAAGCCTCTTACTATATGAAATCATGGAATCAACATGTGTTAGACTTACTACAATGGAAACATCCTCGAGAATGGCCAATGAGGAGGACAGAGGAACTAACCAAAAAACTATGGAGACATCTCCAAAGACATCCAATTCAGGACGGTTCTAAGAGGGATATACTTGGATGGGGAGGAAGTAAGTTGGGAATCTATAAGGCAAATGAGGGATACAAGATAGTTTGTGGATATGAGATTACCCTAGCACCACTTCTAGAAAAATGAAAGATGGCCAAAAATTAACATTTTCTCATGGCTAATTAACCATAGAAAGTGTTTGAAATTTGATAATTTGAGAAAAAGAGGTTTCTATGGGCCTTCCAAATGTGTTATGTGTGGAAATGCAGAGGAGACCTTGAATCACCTATTTTTTGGGTGTTATTTTTCCAAAGACATATGGATCAGTTGGTGGAGGTAGATGAGACAACATTGGGAAATTTTTGAGAGCCAAGAAAGCTTTTATGATAAATGGAAACAATGCATATTTAAGACTAGAACAATGAAAACGGTATGGAAGCTGTGACCTGGCTTCATATGGTGGCAGTTATGGCTAGAATGAAATGCATGCATATTTATATTAGAGCACAAAAAAAGGGAGCATGTTTGGGAGAGGATTATGAGTAAGTTTATGGAAACACTATCCATTATATTACAGGAGGAAACAAACATATAAATGGAGGAAGTGACTATTCTAAGGAGCTTTGGAATAACTATAAAAGAAAAATAACTAAGGGTTGGTTGTGAAGGTGAGATCTCCTCAAATAACATAGAGTGGATACCACCTCCCAGAGAGTGGGTGAAGGCAAACATAGACAGGGCTTCTATTAAAAATCCTAGAATCCTAGAAAAACTGGTTTTGGAATTATCATATGAAATTGGGAAGGAGAACAGGTGTACTAGAGAGCATAACGTAGCAGGAAGACAACAATTAATGAAGCAGAAGGATAGACGATCTTGTCAGCATCAATGATAGATGCAAATCTACACTTACATAAGCTATGGATAGAGACAAACTCTCAGGTGAAGGTTGGATTCTTGGATCTAAAAATTTTGAATTCAACTATGGTAATGCTTATGTGTATGGATAGTTGTATTATGGTTGCCTCAGGTGATGTTTTCAACAAACACACCTATATATTATTTTTATGGCTAATTTTTTAGCTAGGAGGGATTGGAGGAGGATTTTCTTCTTCCCTTGTTTCTTGTCCAGCTCATTTTACTTTGTAATACAACTTCTATAAATATAATATATTTTTCATTTTAAAAAATTATAAGAGATAATAGAAATTAATGGAATGGATCAAGATTCTTATGTGATAGAGAAACAATTACTTTTTTATTATCATAATGCATTGAAAAAGGAGTCATATTGGTTCCAAAAATCTAGAGAGAAATGGCTCAAGGAAGGAGATAGAATACAATAAAAACTCATGCTACAACAAAAACAAAAAAAAATGGTTTGTCATATCAAAAATATTTTAACTCCAAATTGAAGAAATATTAAGGATGAAGAAGATATACAAAAGAAAGCAATTAATGATTTCAATTTTTTTTTGTCAAATTCTAGGCAATATAAGGAGGCACAAGAAAAACTTCTACAAAATATTCCATCAATTATCACTTAGGGACAAAATGAAATATTGATGAAGAATACATCTATGGAGGAGCTCCATGAAATAGTTTTCTCTTTCCATCCTAATAAGGCACCTGACCTTGATGGATTTCTTACAATTTTCTTTCAAAAAATTTGGGATTTATTGAAGAGTGATATGTTAGATGTGGTTGAAATGGCCCAAAAAAAGGAAGGCTATAATAAGTGAGATCAATGCTACTTTTATTACATTGGTTCCTAAAAAATGTGACACAAAATATTTTGATATTTTTTTTCCAATAAGCCTTTGTAATATGATTTATAAGATCATTTCAAAAATTATGGAAAATAGGTTGAAGGGCATTCTAGGGTGTCTTATCTCAGAGGAACAAGATCGCTTTGTTTATGGTAAACAAATTCTTGATGGTATAATTATTACATAAGAGGCCATACATTCTCTTCATTCCATGAAAAAACTAGGTATGCTTTTGAAATTAGATATGGACAAAGCATATGATAGGATTTCCTAGAATTTTCTATAGGCTATTCTTAGAAAGTTTGGCTTTGATTATAGTTAGAGTGAGTGGATTAAATGTTGTTATAGCACTGCAAATTTTCTATTTTGATCAATGGTTCTCCTGTTGGTTACTTCAAGTCATCTTGTGGACTTTGTCAAGGTGATCCACTTTCTCCTTATCTATTCATTATTCTGGCAGAAGCAATAGGGAGAGCATTTTCAAAGATAAAATTGGAAGAAAAAATGAAGGGTATTCAAGTTGCAAAATTGGGTCCCTCTAAATCCCATCTCCAATTTATTGATGATACTTTTCTTTTGGGTCATCCCTCAATAAATGATGCCATGGAGTTTTAATTAATACTATCATGCTATGAGAAAGCTACTGGACAGTTGGTAAATACTACAAAATCTAGGATTTTTCATTAATATTGCCCTAGATTTACAACAAATTATTATGAATATTTTAGAGTTTAAAATTAAAAAGATGTATTTGATTTGCACAAGAGGGAGTGTGAGCTATAAGGAAGTGTGAGCCAAGAAGGAGTGCAAGCTAAGATTTAATCACAGTGGAAGAGTAGCAGGTTCATCCAAAGTGCATTGATGCTTCAAATTCTTACTACAAATGTGTGGAACATTATTTCCAAAAAATTACTAAAATAAAAGAACATCGAGAAAAAGAAGAGATAAGGGCTATTGTGAGCCAAGAGGAAATGCAAGTTAGGAGTGAGTGTGATTCAAGAGAGAGTGTAATCTAGGAATGAGTGCAAGCCAAGAGGGAGTGTGAACCAAGAGGGAGTGCAAGCTAAGAGTGAGCCCCATTAGCTAGTATGGAAGGAAATCTATATTTGAAAGCCCCAATGGGAACTCAAGATGCCCTAACTAGAAATAAGGATGCCTTAATTAGAAGTATGGAGTCCCAAGTTGGAGATAAGCAGAAGAGCAAATACATGGCAAGTTTGATCTAGGTATCAGATGTTACACCATAAGTAAGTATCAAGGATGATATGATTGAGCAAGATATAATGGTTCTTAAAAGTAGAGGGTTGATATGTAAGTTCCATAGATCATGGCCAGGGTTTCTAGAGATTCAAAATTGGATCAAGTGGAAGTGGGGATTAAATTCAAATTACTATATGACTTTTCTTCCTAAAGATTTTTTACTTGTCTTTTTCAGTTTAGAAATTAGGGATAAAATAATGGTTGGTGGCCCATGGTTTAGGGGAAGAGATACACTTTATTTGAGACCATGGAATGATTTTTTTTGTTGATATAAAAACTATTAAGAAGCTTCCATTATGGGTTAGGCTTTTTGGACTTCCATATTAGCTTATAAAGAATGTTTGAGATACCTTATGAGAATTCATCAAGGAAGGACTAACTACTAAGAAGTGAAACATATTATAAATACTTGGATATGTGTTGCTATGGATATTTTAAAACCTTTGCCACAATTCATTAAGATTAAATTTGAATCAAGAGAATGAGATCAACAAGTAGATTATGAAAATATCTCATTTCGTTGCCACAATGACACATGGCAAGAGTTTGCAAAGTGAAAACTATGAATAAAGAGATAAAATTTCTAGTCATGAGATAAACTTCAAGACTAAGCAAGGAAATCATATAGTAATAGAATATAGATCAAATCAAGGGAATTCCACTCAAAAAGAAGAGGCAAAGAAAGCCTATCTATAATATCATTTGGCAAGTTCAAAAGGAATTAAATGTGCAAAAGAAGATGTGGAGAGAAATCCTAAAACAAAGATGACAAAAGAGGTCAATTTTATTCTAGGTAAATCATCTTCATTTTCCTCTAGTATAGAATCATCTCCATGTAATAAAAATGAAATGGGTGAATATGTTATCCCTTGCACTTTAAGGTTTCAAGAGCAGCATAATAAATAAATGAGGATGAAGGAAACCCATAACAATTTCAGGTTTTTTAGGGTAGAATAGGAAGGTAATTTCTATAGAAAATCATTTTTGCACTTTAGGGTTTCTAGGGAAACATAAAGAAAATTATAATTTTAAGGTTATTCCTTGCACTTCAGATCCTTAAGAACAAGGTAAATCTAAAGATGATAAGTCTTATTATGAGCAATATGAGAAGATTGAAGAGAATGACGAAGATGAAAGTATTATTGGGAATGAAAATAAGAGAGAAAGATCCAAGAAACAAAAACAAAGAGAAAAAGAAACCCAAAGGGATATTGATATGGGAAAACAAAATCAAATATCACAAGTGCTCACACGAAGTGGCGCTAAGCCTAAAAATAAAAACAAAAAATAACAATGAAATTAATACCTTAGAATATTAGAGGAATGAATAAGAACCCTAAAAAAAGTATTGAGAAGTTGTGAGGTTGTTATAGACAAGATATTTATAGATATAGAAGTTGGGTAACAGATATTTTAGCCATTTGTGGCATTGAATTTCATCTTGACAAAAATTTCAATTTTGAAAGGCATCTAATATAAAAGGAGTTGATTGTGGAAACTTAGCAGTTTGAGGAAGATGGAAAATATTTTTGATAGAAAGGAAGAATATCTTTGATAGAAAGGAAAAGTTGGAGATGCTTTAATTAACTTGATAGAAATGTAATGAGAACAATGTAATATTTTATTTTTATAATGGGAGTGGCCCCCAATAGAAGCCACACATAGGTTATTAAAAAAAATTGAAAATTTTCCATCAACCTACTTGAGTATTCCTTTGTCTAATAAAGGAAATAAAAAGGAGCTTTGGATCTCTTTTTTGGATAGAATGAAAGCTTTCTTGGTAGATTGGAAAGGTAAGTTCTTAACCATGGTAGTAAGATTACAACTCATAAGACTACATTGCAATCCATCCCTATATATGATGTCACTTTGAAGACTACCAATAGGTATAGCATCAGAAAGTGATAAAATTCAAATAGAGATTCTATTGAAATGATGTTGGGAAAATTTTAGGTTTCCTCTTTGTAAGTGAGATAGGGTTTGCAAAGGAAATAATATTGGAAGAGCAGGCTTGAAGAATTGTAAACTTATGAATTTGGCATTAGGAGCAAATCTTGGGTGGAGATTATTCAGAGATCAAGGAAAGAATTGGGAAAAAATATTACTTCTAAAATATATAAGTTCTCTTGATGCAACTGATTGATGGATTGCTGGATCTTTTTATGACCTCCAAATACTCAAGTTGAAACCTATCCCAATCGCTAAGTGACTCCATCTTCACATCGGATAAGAATCCAAACAGGCTGACAGAATAAGGTGGGCTCTGATACCACTGTAATGTACACCCCCTGTTTGTAATAATTTTTTGATCTGATTTTTTTTTTTCTAAAACTGTTGTTTTGGTTTTGTTTGCTTGCTGATTTGTTTCAGTTTTGGTTTCAGATGTGTTTTTTGCATTTGAACGTGAAATATGCATGTAAAATCATATGGAAAACACACTAGAATTGAACAGAAATATATTGCAACAATATAAACTCAATGAAATGACTCCCATTCATTAAATATCTCAATATTATGATTGATTACAATGATAGCAGTAGAAATATAATTTATTCCAGACCTTTTACAATTTTTTGGGTGCTGGAATGACACACTGGAATGCATAAAATGATCACAACTTCGCCAATATAGCTCCAAATCCAATTTCGTAAAATGTAATGATGATGTTTAAGCTAGGTGTCCCTGTTTGGATAAGTTTTAGACCTAAAAATAGTCCCAAATGGTTGGCACGCATCCCAAGACAAGGTGTACGGACTATTGGTGGTACAACCTACTGTAGAAAATTCAAAACTCCACCAAAATCTGCAAATGAGTACTCAAAAAGCATCGCCCAACCTAGAGAAATGCATAGGAAAAATACCCAGAACAATATCTATTTGATTTTTGGAGCTATGAGCAAAAATGTCGATTTCCAACTATGCAAAAATGGAATGTGCAGCCCTGGTATTGCAAAATATGCTCCTCAAAATGCCAAACTAATTCCAACCCAGATAAAAGATGCCAAAAACAACAGAACCCAGATGATTATTTTTACCAAAATCAAAACTTCGAAAATCTCAAACCCTTATGCCTTAGAAAATATCTTCCACTAAAGTGCAAACCCAGCTTCTGGATGAAACTGGTTGTAGAATATCCAGAGGTGATCTTTCACACCCATAGATATTGTCCTTGATGGAGGTTTTCGTCTCCAAAAAGCCCTGTGAACCCCTGCAAATAGCTCTGCAAGTTTTCTCTCCAAGAGAAGCCAAAGAAAAATATCCAAGCATATCCATAATGGGAGCAAGCAACTGAATATATAGACCTTTTGTTGAGACAACTCCTTTTGCACAGCCAATGTGGGATAAAACTTAAAACATATTTTACTTTTCAAGTCCCACGTCCCTTTTTACCTAGGCACTCAACATGGGGTCAACAACTTTATTTCATAACTTAAGTTGCTGCTTTTAAAATACATAAAGTCACTTTTTGAAATAAAGTAACTTTATAAATAAAATAACTCCTAAGTCACTTTATAAAATATTATTTATCACTTAAGTGACTTATGTCCCCTTATATCTCCACTTTATAAAATAAAGTTATAACTATACTAAATTAAATATTTAATTTAATTTAATATAATCAAACCTTTGCTCATTAAAATCTCTGACCTCTGGTCATCTGATTTGCCAACTGAACATAGAACTGGATACCCAATTTGACAAAGAATAATACTGGATTGTCCGCCCGGTTGGAAACCCTAAAAGTTGACTTACTATAAATAGTAAGTACTGCTAAAAATAGCCATTAACTGCTCTAAACACCAAATGCTCTGAATTGGTCACCATGGACTAGAAACTCAACTCGAAGCACAAACCCTAATCCCATAGCACACACTTACTAAAAATAGTAAGCATCCAAATATAGCAAGTGATAGCTCGAAACTTCGAGATCAAAACAACCCATCTCGCCGAACAGAAAACCCAAAAAACTCCATCACCACCGACCGGGCAAACCCTAACTTACTAAAAATAGTAAGTTACTAAAAATAGAAAGTGGTGACCAATTGCTCCGAAAAGCCTCCAAAAAGGGTAGAGGATAGCAAATGAAGCATTGAGCATGAAGAACCAACCCAGTTAGGGTTCCCTAAACAACTCCACTAGCCTACAGGAACCCAGTAGTAGGCTAATCTGCAACTGCACCTGACTGTCTAGAAAGGGGACATTACATCCCTATCCTTGGGCTTATTTGGATTTCTTTAATATTTTGAGGCATAGGGATGATTACAGATACTATTGATATCTGTGAAGTATGAGTGCTTGGATCTTCGACTATATATTGGACTTCTCTAAGATATTTTCCCTCCTCTATGGCATGAAGTTATTTTCCCCAATGGCATCAACAGGGATGACCTCCTCTGTACTCACTAGAGTAAAACTTGTTGGAATTTTAACTGAAGATAGAAGGGTAAGTCTGGGATTTTTGTGTTCAAGGGATTGAGATGGACTTGTCAATATTACTTGATGTCCTCTGAGTAGATTAGATAACCCTTTGGTAGCTTGAATCATTTTTGTACTATCAAGGATATCTTGATTTCTTCTTTTCCTATTACCAGGGTTGTGGGGTATCACTTTGGACAGACTTACTACTAACTCAAGCTTTCTTTCTAGGGACATTAATACTTGAGCAAGATCAAGAACCGTTGGCTGAGCTGGTGTGGGAGAAATAAATACAATTTCTTTACCCTTATCCATGTCTGTAATAGTACTAGGATCAGGTTGATCTGTTTGAGGGACTTTTGCTACTACTTCAGCCATATCAACTTCTACCAATACTTCTAATTGTTCAACTCCTTGGTTGACAACTTTCAGAATAGGGTCTCAAATTTCTTCTGGAGCAATGATCAGAATCCAATTCAAGTGAAGATATTTTTAACATGACTAGCTCAATAGGGTAATTTCCTGCATTTAGTTTTTAATATATATATATATATATATATATATATATATATATATATATATATATATATATATATATATATATATATATATATATACTTTGCCATATAGGCTCAATATCTCTCCATTTTGAATGGCCTCTTGGAGTTCGTCTTCAAATGGATCAGGTTTGTGATGTACCCATGTATACTACCACTTTTGAACTTATTTTTGGTAGACTGCATTTGGATCATATGGTCTCCATGTTAGTTTTGAAAAACTAAATTCATCCATTTTCCAAATTTCTTAGAGCATGCTTGGATACCCCTTAAAAATGTAATGACCAATTCTACAAGGGATTGCTAACTAAGAGATCTTTCCAGTCTTCCTTCCTAATCGTATTCTTGCCTTCTCTGTAGTCTGTCTTGCTATCTCAAGTGCAACTATAGACATTGGACAATATTTGGACAAAGCTTTTGGGGGAATCTTTTCCCCATACGGTCGTTTTATGTATATGAAATCTTCTATCAAAAAGTAATCCCCTACTTGTTTTTCCTATACGAAAATTGTAATTTGAGTGCCTATCCTTGGTGGGAGGGATTCGCATAGTACTTTATGAATTGTGCTAAGAAAATTTTCAAAGAACTATGCATAACTAAAATACCCTTCATGTATCCAAGGAAGTTTTTCTTGTACATCACTAGCATCTATGCCTCCCAATTTTTGTAGAGTTTGAGTATCCAGTTGTCCTACTATAAGGTGGATGAGGAATGATTAATATGAAAAGGGAGGTATTCCATCATGTTCTTCTATGATGACTCTCTTTAATTCAATTAGTTTAGCATGCATTTGATCACTTATAATATGTTTCCATTTGTACATGGAAGGGAAAAACTTTCTATTACATTGCATAATCAAATACATTACTTTTATGCTAACCACACTTAAATTTTTTACTCCCATCACTATATTGATCATGTCATCATAATATCTAACCTATGGTTGTAATGTACCTTTTTGAATTGGGAAATCATAAGATATTGGGTCATCTCACCCAAACAATGTTGCATAATGATGGGTGAAAATTATATGTTATGTCTGGAATTCAATTACCCCTTTTTCCAAGCTAATGTTGGCTTTCTTTAGTTGAATTTTTTTTTTTTAATTCTCAGGTGCTATCTTGAAGACATGTCGTTGGTTGAAATCTCTAAAATCCCTAATTTCTACATCATACACAATTGCTAGCCAAGCCATCATGTTTGAGGAAAAGTAAACTTTTGGGTATATTAATTTTTCCAATTTACTGTCCCATCTATTTCAATAAGGAGTTGGTCTCTTTTGTGAGCTTTTTGCTCTCTTTAATAATATTTTTAGTAGGGTTTTGTGGCATTGGTGATCTTCTTTTGCCATATAAAAACTAAAAATGGTCGTATTTTCTACTTCGTATTACTACATGGGAGTGTGGAATTCCTTAGGCCCTGACTTCTTTGATAAAACTATCATTTCTTTGTCAAGGACAACTGACCTTGCTACTGGTTTGTATATATACACATTGGTTAGTAGTTTAATTGCAACCACAGTGCCATCAAGGATAGTCAAAGCTCTTGAGGAATCCATTATCGTTTGAACTAGGATATTTTGATGATTATACTTTGGTTTTTCTAACTCTTTTGTAACTAGCTTGATATTATTTAGTGTCTATTCTTATGCAAATGCTCAATGAGTTTGAATATTTGAGGTAGATATTATTAGCCCTCGAAATGTAATTTCACATGCGTAGCTTTTATTATTCACCAACTACATTGTTTTGATCTGCCACATCAACTTTGCCACCTCATATTCTTTTAACAATATTAACTTAACATAGTTGACTAGTTTGTGGTTGTTTCTGATAGGGCTTAGGCTAGTGGGCCCTATTTGATTTGATTTCCATCAGTTAAAACCATGTGTGTGATAGATTTTGTGCCACCTCAATACTTTTTATCGCTTCTATTATGAAAGGGGATTTTTTCCTATTCAACTTCGCGAGTCATAAATCTTGTCAAATTTTTCACAATAGAAACCATGCATTGGTTAGCCAAAAATGAAAATTAATTTTATAATGACAATACTTACAAATGTGGTTTGATGTGGGTCGTTCATATCTACTATCGATCAATGCATTATGTTCATATTTGTTTGACTTATTCAAAAGTTATCTTTGTCTTTGTTGGCTGATGAACGCCTACCATTGATTTGCTTGCGAATCCCTGCATACCTTCTAATTTTTGACATTTCTGGCAAGGTCCTTCTGATCACCTATAATTCTGATGAGGTCTGACGAGTTTTGATGGTGGATCCTTATTTTATTTATCTTCATTCATTGTACAATGCCTATCATTCATCTGAGCTCATGTTGCATGCATGTTGTCCATATATCTTGGGCGTGAAGCAATGTGGGCCATATATTGGGCAAGTTCTTTTGTCTTTGTATTACTTTGACTAAATGATGTTCGATCTTAGGTCAATTGATGCAAACCGTCAATCTCTAGAGAGTAAGATAAAACTTAGGGTTTTATGCAGGATAAGTCATGCTTTTGAATGTGCATTGTCAAACCTCAATCTATGCAGATCGTCCATCTTCTCAGCAAAACAATGTGGGCAATTCATTTCATAACACATGATTTGGTCTTTAAAAAACTTTTGGTTGAACTAACGCGGGCCATAGATTTGATGGCGAATCATTACGGGCCATCCAATTTTGGTTGATATATTTACGGGGTAAACTTTTGGATATGATATTTTTAGGGGGGGAAATGACCATCAAACTAAGGAAATTCTAAGCCCTAGGGAAAATTTTGACTTTGATTGACTTTCACGACTTAGGAAAAGAAACTTAGAAAAATAATATGTTTAGGGAAGGAAAAAAAAGATTGGTTCGAAACTAGACATTAGGCATATGGAAATTTTATTTGGGTTTTAAGAACAAATGCATACCACTCATCTTTAATGAAGATTTTTGGGTAGGAAAACTTACAAGAAGATTGAATGGTCATGATTGGTCGGTGATATGCGAGGTGAATGCGGATCACTCATTATTTCAAAAGACCTTGACTTTATTTTTAGAGAAAAATCAACCTATGGTTTAGATTTATTGATGGGGGCGTGGATAGCTATGGACCATAGGATATAAAGAAAGTGCACGATATTTTACGAAAGGGGGCGCATAGACATAAGGAAATTCTAGGCTTAAGATACAAGTTTAATTTTATTGCTCCATGACTTAGGACTTCAAACCTTCGGAAAATAATGCGATTAGTGACTGCAAAGAAATGATTTGGTCTTAAAATTTGGACATTACATAATAAGGTTGAGGGGAAACATTAACATGATTTAGGCTTTGACCTCAGAATGAATAAGGAAACTTAAAACTTTTGAACACATTTTACAAAATCTTGGGGTAACAATTTTTTTGTGCAATAAAAGTAGACTAAATGGAAAGACAAAATGAAGGAAAATTTTGACAAAAAAAAAAAATGAAGACTAACATAAGGATTATTGCGAATTTTGAAAGATAACAAACTTAAAGAAAAATTAAAATTGACCTAAACATAAAAACAAAACAACATAAACCTAGGATTCCATAGGACATATCAAACTTTGAATTTAGGGGTAAATCTCAAGTTGGATTTTTTTAGGATCCAACAGATCCAAAGGTTAATGTCTATATTATTATGAGCAACAACTCCAGATCATGGATTTCTTTTAGTAACATGTTTGAAGGAGAGGAACTCAAACAAATTGCATATGAATTTCAAAAAATACTTCAAGAGTTTTATTTATCGATTTTTACATGAAAGGATGAGTTGGTTTGGAATTTATCAAGGGATGGTGGATACTCGATCAAGTTGGAATATGAGGATTGAGAATAATCAAAATTTTCTTCTCTCAAAGGTTTTCCTTGGAAGAATATTTGGTCATTGGAGGCTCTTCCTAAGGCCTCAACATTCCTTTGGTTAGCAATTCACTGTAAGATTCTTATAGAAGAGAGTTTACAAAGAAGAAAATATTATGGACTCTTTAGATGTGCCTTATGTGAGAAGGATTTAGAAACATCAAACCATTTACTTCTTCATTGTTTTGTTGCTCTCACCACCTCTCTTATATATACATATATTGTTAATTAATTAGAAAATCAACTTAAGAAGTTAGTTAATTAATTAATTAGGCAATCAACTCAAGAAGTTAGGCAATATACATATATAATTACTCCTACGTTAGGAATGCTATTGCAACTCCCAACTTAAGAAGTTCTCATGATTTTATTTATTTAGTATAGCTTAAACCTCGACAAATAGTTATAGAACTAGAAATTATATAATTTTCCTCAACAAAAAATTCAATAAATCTTAAATAATAAATACAATAATTTTTACCAATTATCACCAAATTTTATTGGAAGTTTGGCTGGTGAAATTGGCAATTATAAGTTGATTGACATGCATGATTACCAACCAAGATAGGAAATCAATGCTAGATGGATATCGACTAAGATTCATGACATGAGATTCCAAACTTGGTAGGTAGTTTTTTTCAATGAGTAAACTTGGTAGGTAGTTGATGTCAGTTCAATATCTATTCTATTTATTTATGATCAAGCAATAGTGTTAGATGCAAGAGTGCAATTGGTACTAATGCTCCCAATGCTACTATCAAAAATAACTATTGGAAGGTCAATTGGGTGGGAAAAGATGAAATTTGCAGAGTTAGAAAAAGTGCTACTAGCGTGTTAGTAGCATCGTTGATGTTATTGCCTCAGATATAACACTTTTGCTTTAGGGTATTAAATGCCTCTAAGTTTGATCTTTAGATGCTTAATTTATTTAAGATGATTGTTTGACGAGATGAAGTAGACGTTGGTAAGTTTTGAAGATTTAATGATACACTCAAAATTGGGTGTCTATAGTAATATCCATATACAATACAATATCATATCCCTATCCCGAGGCCCCATACCATTCATTGTATAAGCAACATCCTAAAATATTCTAGTTAGTGTTGTTAGGTAAAAATCACCTTTCTTGTAATATCATGACTACAATATGATAGTGTTTTTGGGATACATTCAATTATGTAGAGGGGATCTATCTTCATTTTACTCTTAACTAATTTTTCATATCAATATAATTTATGTATTCAAACATATACTTGGTGGAAGATTTCCTTCTCTCACCTAGGGGTTACATGTTTCATAACAATCTATTTTTGGATTTGTGTATACCAGGGAGTACAAGCTAAGATTTAGTCACGTACACCTACCCAAATGACACTACCATTGAAAGAATTTTCATAAAGCATTCCATTATTGTTCCCTCTATTAAAAGTTGGGATTTGTATTTTGTTGTTCTTCTAACACATTTATTTGAGACCTTGAATCTCATAGGTCTAAAGTACATGGCTTCATTCCTCATTTCACAAGTTAAAAGTAAGCATAAATTTTATTACTATATCATCAATTGCATCAATTATCGACTCTCTACTATGTCCCAATATTTAACAACTCTCCCTTTTTAGAGTGATTGTATTGCATGCCCTTGATAAGCATATTCCTTTTATTGCCTTACTTTGATAGGGTCACCTATGACATAGAGGGAATCAAGGTGGAAAAGAAGTTTCTCCCTACACCTAGATTCATCTGCCCTTCTAATTACACAGTGTTTAATAGATCATGATTGATTTCAACATATAGTTCACTTTACCCCATGACTAGACCTACACAATTTTCAAACATAAATTTTACAACAAAAGCAAAATAATTTTAATAAATTCTAACTACATTTACTATTTTTACTTGTAAATAATTATTATTTTTTTAAAATGTTGCAATCCCAAAAAAATATTTATCTATTGTACATATGACAATATTCCTAATTATCAACTTTTTCTTACAGTGCATCAACTCTTACACAATCATTTTTATTCTATCACACCTTAATCTTTTTAAACAGCCCATTAGGTATCAACTTTTTCTTTTTCTTGGAATGCATCAACTCTTACACTCATTTTTATTCTATCACACCTTAATCTCTTTAAATAACCCATTGATATATTATGAGATATAATAATATGATGTCTTTTAAGTAACTTGGACATATTTTATGCTCAAACAATTATAGTCTCCATCTTGCTTTTGATTAACTTTATCCTGGTTCTCTATGTTACCCAAAAATATACAAATACTAAATTAAATGTACATGTTGTAGTCTCCATCATACTTTTACTCTTATAAACTTTATCATGGTTTTCTATATTACCCAAAAATATACAAACACTTATACATATCATGTAGTATCCATCATTTTTTTTTTATAAACTTGGTTTTCTATATTACCTAACTTCATAAATTATTTATATAAATAATTAAAAAAATTTGATATTATCAAAGTAAAATAGATACACTGTAATTCGAGCCTTGGCTCTTATTCGGAAGGTCCAAAGTTCAAATTACGGGTGAGCGAGTGTATGAGGGGTAGGTGTGTGTTAAATTCCCTATTGATAAACATAGCTTTCGGCTTTACAAGGAGTCATGGTTGGAAGGAGACTCCTGGGTTTCATATATATATATATATATATATATAGTGCGCAACGGTTTGAGCTTTGGTTCTTTTTTAAGAGGTTCAAGGTTCAAACCCCGACATGAACGAGTGTATGAGGGGATGAGTATGTGATGACTTTAATAGGGGTAATGGTTGGGAAGAGGTACTCAACCTTATATGTTGGTTATAAAAATTTCTCACAATAATTAAATAAAAAATTATAATTTATTTTATTATAACAATTTAACAATTATATATGATTACCCAATTTAAACCTTATAGTTGATCTCCTCATCTAATAATAAATTCAATTTGACGATAAGGATCATACTTTCCATCCAAAAATTTTATTTTTCCACAAATAATTTTCTTACCCGTCGTTCCCACGAACCTTCCTCATTTAACCTTTTCTTTAATATAATTATCTGATTTGGCCACCATTTCCATATTCAACCTCCCATGATTTGATTTCTTTAAGACAATTATTTGATTTGATTACTATTTTCATATTTAAAAAAAAATTGTTCCCTAAACTAACATTCCCTTCTTTGTCATAATCTAAGCTACGAATATTCCCCTAATTACTTTCCAACCCCTATCTCCATCCCCAACCCCATTAGAAAATCCCTCACCGGTACCGCCGGTTAAAGCCACGCAGAGACCATCTCGTGTCCGTCTAAAGCACCGGTCTCTTTGGAGTTAAAACCCTGGAAAGGCGGTGTGATTTGCTGGACCGGTGCAAAGCGCTTGGACTCACAGGTCGGTTAACCCTAACCCGCGGTTAGGGATCACCGACCTTCCCCCTTCTTCTATAGCTGTCCAGAGTATATTCACCATTCCAAGGCTTGTGAATCGTCGTCTCACATCGTGTGAAGAACATTCTGTTGTTCTTTGTATAAAATCGGAGGTCGCGTGTTCGATTTGCATTGAGCGCTCACTTCCGGGTTTTACCACGTATCTTGCTAGCCTCTGGAACGCCCGACCAATTGGAGCAGCAATTTTTTCTTCCAATTAAGGTGGATGTGCCCCAAATTTAGTTTCATCTGATGCAATCTGTTGCGGCAAAATATGTTTTTGATACTTCTGTCTACACAAGTCTATGTTTAAGGGGAATGCTCTGTAACAGCACTCAAAGATTGTAATTTTTTTTCAGAAGATTTGTTGTTTACCGGCGTGCATCTTGAAAATGATATTTATTGCTTTTGTTTTTTTAGAAGATTTTATGTATAAGGTCGTTAAGTTTCTAGGATGTAATGTGATTTTGTCTTGTAAGGATACAATGGATATATAGGTTATAATCGCAAATAAATCTTTAAGTTTGACGGATTGTTATAATTGCCAATAAATCTGTGAGTTTGGCTGTGGACATGGTAATCAGAAGATTTGTTATTTATATACTGACATTTATTATTCTTCCTTTTTAATAATATTTCATGTATAAGGTCGTTATTGCAGAAACCTATGTAATTTTGCCTGGTAAAATGATTTTGATAATTGCAAATAAATTTGTGAGATTGGCTTGAGGAGATGGTAATTAGAAGATTTGTTATTTATATAATGATATTTATTACATTTCCTTCTAATAAGATTTCATTTATAAGGTCGTTATTGCAATTTTGCCTTTCTAGGATGTATTGGACATATAAGTTCAAATCTGTAAACTTGGCTGATTTTTATAAATACATATAGGTTTTAATTGCAAATAAATTTTTAAGTTTGGATGATAGTTATATACTTGACATATTAAGATAAATTCGAAACGTATAGATGGATACAGACCTATCGAATTATGCGACTGAATAATGTTTTTATTGCCGTGCATATTTAGAATAAAGGCTTGAAATAGATTGTTGATTTTGCGTTTGATTCTTTTGGTTTGTTGCGTTTGTGAGGATTTTATTGCAAATATTCATGTAATTTTTGGTTGTTGTTCTGGAATAGAGATATTAAGAGAATTTAAGGATTTTTATTTGTTTGGAAGATGGTTTGTGATTGTTTGGAAATCAAAGATGTGCTTTGTGATTGTTTGGAAATTAAAGATGTGCTTTGGAAGCTTGATTTTGTTGTTTTTCATCATCTTTCGCTTAAATTCTGTAGCACCTGTGAAATTTGTCTGGGGTGTTGTTTTAGGAGTGTGCTGAATAATTTTTCCCCCCTTTTTGTTTGGGGTGTTGTTTTAGGAGTGTCCTGAATAATTTTCCTCCTTTGCATTATTCTCTTAAGAACGTTCTTACACCAGGACACCCTTCCTATCTCTCGCGTATATATATATTTCAAAAATTAGATTTATTATTGCAAAGAATATCCACTAGTGTAATTGATTTATCATTTCTTAGAGTATATATCTTAATGTGAAGAAGTTGTGTTACCTAAGCCGTACTATCTATTAACGTTTAGGTTTGGTTAAAAGGCTGTTTTCTTATTTTAGAGATGATTGAAGATTCTTTCTTGGTATTGTCATGTTTGGGGTTTCGTCCACTGAAGATGTGGCTATCGGGGTTAATGTCATTATTTAATTTGATATTTTGTAAATATCAAGGTTAATAGTCCAGTGTTGGTATTTTTTTTTTTTGTTTTATGTAAGTTCTTGTGGTGATTTATCCCTTCTAAACCGGAATTTTTTGGTTAGATGCGGAAAATTAGTAGTCTAATACTACTTGGTACAATGCCTTGAGAGTTACATCTTCTCACCATTTTTCTTGAATAGTTTACAAGACCCCGATATTAAATAGGTGGCTCTAGAGTTCTTATCTTGCATTTTCTGAGGATCAAGGTGCAAGAGATTGCAGAATTGGTTAATTTTCAGCCATACTCGAGAAGCCCTTCCTGATTTGGCAGTTGACAGTTTCAACCATTTGATTGAGATTTCAGTTGACTGCTTCTGTCATTTCATTGGGATTTTAGTTAACTGTTTCCATCCTTTCATTTAAATTGCAGTTGATTAATCCAAGTATTTCATTGAGATTGCAGGTGACTGTTTCTGGCCTAGATTGAAATTTCTGTTCATCATTTATGCCATTACGTTGAGATTGCAATTGAGACTTTCTCCCACTTATTGCAATTGCTAATTCCTATTAAAATTTTTGGTATCTGTTATGGGCTCAATTTTTCTGTGTTGTTGATATTGCATATGCACACATATTCCTCATTTTAGTTTCATAATAGGGGTACAAATGACCTTTTGTAGTTTGCTGAATTCTACTACTGGACATTTCTACCATTTTGTTGATGTTGCAATTGAATTTTAATTCCTGTCAATTTTTATGTGTGCTAAACTTTTTGAGTACGGGTTGTTGACTAATGTTTTCCCTTAATATTATTGATATTGCATGTGCACTATTCATGTTTTCTTGATCTTTTCTAAGTTTGCAATGTCAATGTCTAACCCTACAAATGATCCTTCCTTTTTTGATATCTCTATTTTAGTTAAATCATTGTATGCTATCATGTTCATGACTAGTTTTGTACTTGGCAAGCTTGTTTTTTAACACGTTTGGGGCAATAGTTGGGAATAAATCTGGTAATGACTTGGCAAATAACAAAAAGTAACATAGTAAATTTACTGTATTTGATGTGAATCCTTTGTGTATCATACTGCTTTCAGATGTTTATGTGCACTGTTTCCATTTTAATCCTTACCTGAATTGTTTATGTGCGCTGTTTCCATTTTAATCCTTACCTGAATTTGCTTCTGTCAAATTATCTGTTTCCATTTTAATCCTTACCTGAATATGCTTCTGTCACATTATTTCAGCTTGTTTCTCCACCTGCTACCTATAGATTTTTGGGCATGAGAATGCTTCCAATGTTATATTTAGGATGGAAGTGAAATTTGATGGGGAATTTTTCTTGCTTGACCCTGCATAGCCTAAAAGTTTGTTTATTCATCATGGCATGTGAGAGATTAACCTTGTACTGAAATATATTTTTTCTTGATTACAGTTTGTTTCTTCATAGCCTAGCCAAAAGTTTGTTTATTCATCATGGCATGAGAGTTTAACCTTGATCCTGAAATATATATTTTCTTGATTACAGATTAGCCCACTGACTGTGATCCAGAAATATTTATCTTAAAGTGAATACTAAATTTGTTATTGAAATGTGCTTATAATATTTAAGTTTTGCACGACACTCTTTTTTTCCCCTTCTGCTTTTTTTTTTTTTTTTAAATTATCCTAAATAATTATTGGGGTTAATTGTGACTAAGTTAATCTTTTTGTTTTGAGTATTGTAGTCAAAGTGGAGGGTGCTCAGGTTGAAGATTTTTATATGTCTGTACCCATCTGCTCATGCTTGGGGTCGGTTCGGTTGCTAGGAGAATATCATCCCACCTCCAAGAAAAGGAATAAACAACTTGGTCCTCAAGGTGGACGAGATTGGCTGTATGCATCCAAAGCTATATCAGAATTTGAGGTTGTGTTTGGGTTGCAGTTCGATGGACCCATTTATCAGCGCACCAAGTATAGTGCTAAAATATCATAGAAGAAAGCCCTTTTATTGGTAGCTATTGTGTGTTGCTTCAGTATCTTTTCGGGCTTCTTGATAGGAAGGAATATCTGAGATCAAAAAGTCCTTTAAAATATTGTATTTGCCTTCCAGGGAGTCACAGATCAGAAAAGATGGCTCTTCAGAACATTGGTGCAAGTAACCAAGATGATGCCTTCTACAGGTATAAGATGCCCAAAATGGTTACTAAAATTGAGGGGCGAGGAAATGGCATCAAGACAAATATTGTGAACATGGTAGATGTGGCTAAAGCGCTTGGCAGGCCACCTTCCTATACAACTAAGTATTTTGGCTGTGAACTGGGTGCTCAATCAAAGTTTGATGAAAAAACTGGAACTTCTCTTGTTAATGGTGCGCATGATACTGCAAAATTAGCTGCACTTTTAGAGAATTTTATTAAAAAGTATGTGCAGTGCTATGGATGTGGCAATCCAGAGACACAAATCAATATTTCAAAAATCCAAAAAATCACTTTGAAGTGCGCTGCTTGTGGGCATGTTTCAGATGTTGATATGTTGGATAAGCTGACGACATTTATTCTGAAAAATCCTCCAGTGAAAAAGGCAGGCAAAGATAAAAAGGCATTGAGAAGAGCAGAAAAAGAGCATCTAAAAGCTGGTGAAGCGGTTGATGAAGAGACAAAAAAGGTGAAGAAAGAGTCCAAAAAGAAAGGCCATGAGGGTGTGTCCAAGGTTACAAAGAAGAAAGGGAGCTCTGATGAGGACCGTTCTCCTGAAAGCCAAGGTGAGGAAGATAAGGGAGATGAGGTACAATGGTATACTGACACCTCTATGGAGGCTGCACAGCAACGAATTAAAGAGCAATTGAATTCTGTCACAAGTGAAATGGTCATGCTGGAAACCCATGAAGATCATGAAAAAGCTAAGGCAACAAAAAAGTCGTCGGGTAAGAATGGAGAAGTTGAGGTTGATAACAAGTGCAACTGTGAGAGTGATAAGGTATCTCAGAAGCAACATGAGCCAGATGCTGATGAAATAGAGGCCAATGTAGATGAGCTAAATTTATCGAGTATTCATGATGATCTTGTCTTGGCTTTTAAGGACCGCATAAAGAATGCAAATACGCCAAGCCAATTAGCATCTTTTTTGCAATCTTCAAATGGTACTCCACAGGAAATTATGAATGCTTAATTTCCTGTGGTATGAAAAAAGCTCTGCAGAAGTCAGAAACCAGGCAGTTTGGAAAAAGGTCAACAAATAATGCAGAGGTTGAATCAGAGGAGGATTAGAAACCATTCGCTCATAAAACAGCCATAGAAGATAACAAACTTGTTTTTCTGCCTTCTATTATGTTGATGATATCCTCAAGTTTATGCCTATGGTGTTTAGCATTTGTCTAAAATCTATTACAAAGCTAATAGCTAATGACTTGAATAAAAATACTCCATACTTTTTATTTTAGGTAATAAAAGGGTTGTGAAGGTATGGAAGTATTTTAGGTAATAAAAGGGTTGTGAAGGTATGGATGGATGAGAGAATTGAAAAAATATGTGTTGATATATAATTGCAGGAAGAGGGAGTGAGTTTGTATCCAGTTTTTTAGATCTATATTATCTAGGTTCTTGTTTGACGTGCAGAAGATTTAGAATTGATTTGATTGAAATGCTTGTTGATGAAACTCATTCTTAATGATTTATGTGTGTGAAGATATAGCCTTCTATGAATGCAATTAGATGGGAAATATGTTTACCCACTTTTAGGAATGTGTCTGTTATTTTTAGCGAGCGTATTATTTTATTTTTATATCTTTATTCTAGAGCATCAATTAAGGAGAGGGTGATAATTCATTTAGGTAGATTTTATGAAATGCTTTCTAACATCCTTATTTTTGTAGCGTTTTTTATTGGCCTTTATAGTCTAATAATAATTATTTTGTTTCTCAAAGGGCATTGTGATAGTGTTGCGGAAAAAATATTTTTCTGGTAAATCAAGCAAAAATATTCTCTTAGAGACGAGGTATTATTAGATATTATATTTATTTAGTATGTGTCATTTATTATGTTTAAATGTCAAGTTATAAACTATTTTGTGGAATGACTTACTAGGGAATTTAATATAGATAGTTGATAAATTTTGGAGTCTTTTAATTAATTTATTATATTAAAGTTAGCAGTTTGGGTCTTCATCTTATTGGTTAACAAATTTGAAGAAAAAAACCGGTCATTGTTGGAGCATATTGTTTTTGCATTGATGTATTCTTCCATAATTTTTCAAGGAAATGATGGTAACGTAGTTTTGGATCTCGATCTTTATTTAGTTGATTAATAAATTTATAAAATTATGAGATAGTTTGGTTTTCACGATGTTTGTTTTGTTAACAAATTGACGAGATCGAACCATTTTTGTTTCATCTGAATTTTGCGTTGATGAATTTTTTCATCTATTTTGTAAGAAAAGATGTAGTTTTGTATATTTTTTAAAATTTATTTTTATTTAAATTTTGCAGTTTGGTTTTAATGGAAATTAGCATTTGGGGTACGACATAACGTTTTGGATTTTGGTTCTTTTTCGTTTTGGATTTTGGTTCTTTTTCGTTTTGGATTTTGGTTCTTTTTCGGAAGAGTGACGTGGACGAGTATGTGAGGGGTGGGTGTGTGGTGGTCATGGATGAGAGGAGCCCGCTCAATGCTGTACGTCGAACATAGGAGTTTTTTAACATAATAAAAGCTTTCTCATTTCTATTTGTTGTGATGACAAATTATTGTTCTTTTTCTTTAACTTAAGAAAACGTCTGTGTAGTATATTATACAAAATGTGAGTTATTTTATTTATAAATAAATGTTTTGCTTATAAAGCAAAGGTAATTAATTAAAATAATTTTATATCATCTTGACCTATATTTGTTAACTGGATATAAAATGTTTTTTTTTAATATTAAATTTGAAGTGATTTGAACTTTGAGACTATTCAAAACCAATACCAAAACAATGTAAGATGTTTTGTATTGTTTTTGCATATACAGCATGCGTGGTGAATGCGTCTTTAAACCTTTTCTTAGTTTTCATACATATTATAGAGCTCATATTTACAAGCGCGTAGGATGTTGCATTGTGCGTGGAGTGGACGGAATGAATACCCCTTGCCACTTACCATCTTTCTTACTAACGTGTATAGACGATAATATAATATCCATTAATGAAACATAAAGTAACAGATATTTTTTTTAAGCAGGATGTGAAATATAACCCGCATAAAATATAATTAAAATAAAATAAATCAAACATAACCAGGTTATCGGTTTCGACTTCAATTTTTGAATAAATTATTTAAAATATATGAAGTTAAATATTCTTATATCAACGCAGCTGTTCAGTTCAGTTTTATTTGTTAAGCTCTAGGGGTCATGCAGTTTTTTTTTTTTGCTAAAGTTTGGATATTTTATAAAAGGTCATGCTTTTGAAAAAGTTGAATGCAAAAAAAGTGATGATCGTGATTTTGATCATGAATTTTTTTTGTTATTGATATTATTAAAAGGAAAACATTTTTCTATTGATTCATTGTAGAATTAATAGAAAATATTTATTGTGGTACTGAGAATTTGGAAGGTGTTTAATTCAGATACACCTTTAGAAAAAAAAGTAAGAAAGATGATCTGTTGGCCAATTAGGGGTCGATCAGAATGCTCTTCAAATTTTCAAAGAGTTCTTTGTCTTTTTTACTTTGTGTGTTTTGGTTTTGAATTCTGGTTTATTTTTACCTCTCCTTATTAAGGTGCTCCTTGCTTTTTGTTGAAGGCCTATTTGTCGCTATTATATTGTATCCTGGTTCTTGAAGTTGTTATCCGGTTGTTTCTTAAAGGAATTTTCCTAAAAGAATTTTCCTCTTAATTCGTTTACTGTTTTTGTTTTATTACTTTTTATTCAAAAAATTTAGAGATTTTTTCAAAATCCTATGTTTTTATCTAATAAAATGCGGATAGGAGGACAACACGTTACTTTCTTTGTCTATTAGAATCAATCTAGATTTTTATGGGATGTTTAAACACATGGGCAAGCAGGTTATCATTTGAACAAGTTTTAACTAGCCTTCATAGTTAGAGACTTGGCATTTCACAGGTGTCTTATTACTGATAGAATTAATTTTAACAATAGTATGTTAGACTACACTACGGATTTGATCCTTCGTATTATTGGGTTAAAAACTTTTGCATAGATTTCAAAACTAATATAAAGTTGATGCAAGCCCTACCGGAGACAAATGACGGGAGAAGGCATGAAGTTAATGCAAACCCTATGGGGAGATAAATTGCGGGTGAAGTTAATATAAACCCTACAGGGAGATAAATGGCGGGTGAGATCATTTATTAGTCGAACTTCTCTTTTCTAGCCTACTGTTGGTATTTCAGAGGTGTCTTATTAGTGATAGAATTTGAATTTGAATTTGTATTAATGTTTATCGATGATCAAAAGAGGTCAATAGGATTGTAAAGTAAGACATATACAAAGCAATGGAAGTGTTTAATGCAGCTCCAAAGAAAATAAAGTAAGAAGCAATGGAAGTGCTTAATGCAGCTCCAAAGAAAATAAAGTAAGAAGAACAGTAAACAGGATGACATATGATATATAAGATCTGTGGATCAAAGATTACTCCTAACATTCAAGGTTGAAGAGAAGTGAGTGATGTAAGAGTTGGATGTCGTCGTAGATGTTCTTTGTTGGAGTCGACGACGAGTTAATATTGTTGTGTCTCTGTGATCACCCTGGTGCTTCCTGATCGTGGCCTCTGGAGGTTGGAAGAATGAAGTGATAAGTCGGGATCTTGTTATCTTCTGCAAACTGTTACTAAGTAGTTCTTTCTTGAGATTGAATAATTCCCGGATGAAAAGGGCAATGCGTCTCTAAGGGCAATGTATCTTTGATCTTTGTAATTAATCCAAGATTTTAGTGTATGGGTGTCTCTGAATAAACAATAATATCTATCTCGTATCTTGTAGTAGACATGACAGGAAAAAATGAAATGCTCCTCGGATTCCACATCAAGATTGCACAATCTGCAAATACGTTGATCTCTGGGGAGGTGATGATCTGTCTCAATACACAGCTGGTGGGAGCAAACTCATAGTTGAGCTAGAGGAAACCTGAGGTTGTGTGACATCTGTATCAAGTTATATTTTGGAGTAGTGATCAATCCATTTCTAGTTGAAGATAAAAGTGAGTAATGGAGCAGTTTTGGTGAAAGAGGTTCCTTTGGATCAGTCCAAGTAGTTTTTATATATGCTGAGTAAATCTCATCTCAAATATCCTTATTGGAGTATGATGCATTGATTGATGCTTTAGTAGGAGGTCCCATGATGTCTAGGCCAAGAGATTGAAGTAGAGTAGTAGTCTGAGCATACCAACAATTCCTGACCCCTTGATTTACCAACTGTATTGAGGATTGTAGTGCTAAATATGGATATCTTCTCATGTTCGACATACAATGAAATTTACGCATCTACGCAGTAAAGAGACAACAAGAAATATTGTTGTTGTAAGCAATGTACGAGCACCAAACTCAGCTAAAATGATGGGATGTGGAATAGTTCTTTTGGAACGAATGAACTTGGACAACATTGATATGAGGACCCTTTCAATACTAGACCAACCCGACTGTTTGAGGCTAGGGCCCCAAACTTCACAGCCATAGAGCAGTGTAGGGGTAACAAGAGTGTGGAAGAATCTGATCTTCGTACTGATGTCCTAAAACTGAAGCTAAAAGCATTGCTTATTCAAAGAAACTAGAGCAACATTTTAGTTGAAAGAATTAAATTTGACAATAGTATTTTAGACTACGGATTTGATCCTTCGTATTATTGGGTTAACAACTTTTGCATAGATTTCAAAACTGATATAAAGTTGATGCAAAGCCCTACCGGAGATAAATGACGAGAGAAGGCATGAAGTTAATGCAAAACCTAGAGGGAGAAATGGCGGGTGAAGTTAATGCAAATCCTACAGGGATATAAATGGCAGGAGAAAAGAAGAGATCATTTATTAGTTGAACTTCTCTTTTCTTTTTAATGTAAAGCAATAAATGAACGGTTTTTTTTAATAATAGGATACAAGGTTTTTACAAATTATTTATATAATTATTTATATAATAATTGTGATATTTGTATGGTATTTTTTTTCTATGATATAGGAGAGTTGGCTACAACCACTATTTTTAGTAATTGACAAATCACAGGGACTACTCCCAACAAACCTAATCGTTTTGTTCTTGTTGACCCGGCGTGAGATGGGAACCACTGGTCTTTTGGCTTCGTACTGTCATCGTTGGTTTGACAAGCATTCAGAGGATTCGGAGCAGACTACTACCTTTGCAAAGGGTTGACTTCCTGCCCAAGATTTGAACCTACGTCTCTTCTTGGTAAGTGCCCAGCCACACCTGCACTTACCAATCCACCTAGCCCTATTAGGTAGCATGGAAGGAAAGTTATATTTAAAAGATCTAACTGAAAGTTAAGATGCTCTAGCCAGAAATTAGGATAGAAGTATGGGTGCCCAAGATAGAGATGAGCTTAATGGCAAATATATGACAAGTTCAATCTATGTTGAGATGATCCAACATGATATAATGGAGGAAGTCAAGATGCCCTAGCTAGAAATTAGGATAGAAGTATGGGTACCCAAGATAGAGATGAGCTTAATGGCAAATATATATAGAGATGAGCTTAATGGAAAATATATGGCAAGTTCAATCAATGTTGAGATGATCCAACATGATATAATGGTTTTTAAAAGTAGAGGGTTAAGATGTAAGTTCCATGGATATTGGAGAAGGTTTTTGAAGATTAAAGATTGGATCAAGTGGAAGTGGGAATTGAATCAAACTACTGTGACTTTTCTTTTTTTCAAAATTTTCAATTGGTTATATGGGATTGAAATGGGTCCCACTTGTATTACATCATCACCACATCATGGTTTTCAACAAAACTTGGATATTATCCATATATCTCTTGGAAAGATTTGAACCTTGGTCTTCTCTTTAAATGTTGAGAAATTTAACTGGTTGAGTTAATGCCACTTGATTGTGATTTTACTTTTTAAAGGTTTTATTTCTCATCATTTTTTTTTAATTTAGAAATTAGGGATAAAATAATGGGCGGTGGCCTATGGTTTAGTGGGAGAAATACCCTTTATGGAAGACCATGGAGTGATTTTTCTTGTCAAGATTGAAACTATAAAAAGCTTCTCGTGTGAGGTAAGCTTTTTGGATTTCCATATCAACTTATCAAAGAACATTAGAAATACCCTAGGGAAATTCATCAAGAACCGACTAACTTTTAAGGAGTGAAAGCATGCTATATATGTATATCTGAATATATGTTTCAATGATGGACTAACTACTAAGAAGCAAAAACATGTTATATATACATGAATATGTGTTGCTATGTTTATTTTAAAACTTTTGCCACAATATATTAAGATTATATTTGAATCATGAGAATGGGATCAAGAAGTAGATTATGAAAATATTGCATTTTGATGCCACAATTGTTATGAGATTGGACATTGTCAAGAGATTGGAAAGTGAAGACTATGAATCCAAAAGAAGAAGCCAAAAAAGCTTATCTACAACACCATATGGAAAAGGATATCATAGCTCACTTTGATAAACTGTTAGAAGAAAATAGAAGGATATAAGGGATGAGAAAGTACAATGTGCAAGTCTACATTAAGAAGGAATTAAAGATGCAAAAGAAGATTGGAGGAAAATTTCAAAGAAAGATGATAGAAGAGATCAAGTTTACTCTAGGAAACTCATCTTCATTTTCCTCAAGTAGTATAGAATCCTCTCTTGGTAATAAAAATATAAGTAGTGTAGAGGTTATCGCTTGCACTTTAGGGTTTCAAGAACAACATAATAAATAAATAAAGGAGATAAATTCATAGGAATTTAGGGTTTTTAGGGCAGCATAAGAAGGTAATTGTTATGGAAGAGTGTCCTTGCACTCTAGGGTTTCCAGGGAACATAAAAAAGAATGTGCTTTAGAGGTTGTTCCTTGTACTTCAAATTCCTTAAAGCATGACAAACCTATAGATGATAAACCTTACTATGAGTAGCATGAGAAGATTGAAGAGATTGATGAAGATGAAAGTGTTAACAAACCTATAGATGATAAGTATCACTATGAGTAGCGTGAGAAGATTAAAGAGGTTGATGAAGATGAAAGTGTTGGTGGGAATGAAAAAAGAAAGCAAAGAAACTCAATGGGATATTGATATAGGAAAATAAAAACAAATATCTAAGTGTTAACAAGAACCGGTGCTAAACTCACAAATAAAAGCAAAAGTGATGATGAAATTATATCTTGGAATATTGATATATGAAAATAAAAACAAATATCTAAGTCTTAATAAGAAGTGGCGCTAAACTCACAAATAAAAGCGAAAGTGATGATAAAAATGATATCTTGGAATATGAGGGCATGAATAAGACCCTTAAAAAAAGTATTAGGAAATTATCAAGTTGTTATAGACAATATATTTATAGATATAAAAACCGGGTAGCAAATATTTTAGCCATTTGCGGTGTTGAATTTCATCTTGGAAAAATTTAAATTTTAAAAGGCAATTATACTAGTAAGATTTTATCTTTTAATAAAAATGATATCAAGGAGTTAATTACAAAAACTTAACAGTTTGAGAAAGATAGCAAATATCTTTGATAGAAAAGTAAATAAAAAATATCCATATAAAACATGTTGAATATAATTTAAATAAATTAATAACAATTTAATATTTTATAAAAATTTACACATATCTTATTTTAAAAAGATATAATAACAATATATATATATATATATATATATATATATATATATATATATATATATACTTAGTTATACTATTATTTACATTGCAAATGAAATTTGTAAATTGTTTGTTTTTCACAAGAAATTTTACATTTTTAAGGTTAATTGAAGACTTACTTTTTTTTTGGTAAATAAAAGTCTTCATTAATTACCGGGTTTTGCAGGTTAACCCAAAACCTATTACAATGTCCAACCTTCTGCTGAGATTGTAGATCCTAGTCATCCTTGAAACTTTCTTACCAGAAATTGTGTTGAATCCCCTACAACACCTTACTAACAAAGCACACCCATACCTAAACATAGCTGTAAACATTACTTACATTGACGGGAATTGAAGTTTGGAACTTTGCACTTGTGAAACCTGTTGCTTGCCCATTTCCTATTCTCTGTCGGAATCTTCCAAGGCTTACACCCTGTTACCTTCATTTCCAATTTGGTATGATTTAGAGGGAAACCCCATAGTTATTACCAGCTCCATGGGAAAAGAACACCCATTCATCTTTCTCCTTAATGGGTAGGTTTCTTTTCATGACTAATAATGTTTTCCACTTCACGTGGCACACCTTGTGTCCATGTCACCAAACTACCAACATCAACACCTATGTTGGCTAATTTGTCAGCTGACCTGTTGGCCTCACGGTACACGTGACGAGCCCTCCTGTTCTGTCTTGCTGCAAAAGGATCCTCACTTCATGGATGACTCCCTCGATTCTCCATGGAGGTTTTTTGCCATTGGTTAACAGGTTGATGATGTTCATAGAATCACCTTCAATCATCAAGTTACCTTGAGTTGCTTGGGCTACTTGCAACCCTCTCCAAAGGGCTCTAGCTTACGCTTCGTTATTAGTTACGATTCCCAATGGTTCGGCGAAGGCCTTGACCAGATTTCCTTGATGATCCACTGATTATTCCTCCGGCTCCAGCTCTTCCCGGGTTCTCCTTGGCTGCACCATCAAAATTTAGTTTAAACCAACCCTGGGGGTGGCTCCCAAGAAATCCCATTTTCGGGATTGGGCAAAGGAATGGAAGGTTTGTCCTCAATACCTAAGGCCCGAGCTAATTGTTTTTCTTGGGGAAGAATTGAGTGGTTCTCATCCACTAAGGTGCTAAGGTTTTCTTTCGCAAAGACAATAATCCTGTTGAGGATGGTTTTGGGTTGTGAATGGTATCCTTAAAGGCTCTATGGTTCCTTTCTAGCCAAATCTGCCAGAGAAAATGATGCCAACAGATTTTCCATAGGTACTTAAGTTTTAGGCTAACAAAGGGTTGAGGCCATTGATGGAACACTTCGGATATAAGAGGAGGCTTAACCCACGAGATCCTAAAGGCTTGGAAAAGTTCATCCAGGATGGACTCCGCTATCGGACACTCCAGAAACAAGTGTTGGGTTGTCTCCCATCCTGCACTGCACATGTAGCAACGGTTAGCAATAACCATACCTTTGGATAACATATTGTCCATAGTGAGGATTTTTCCTTGAATCATCGACCATGAAAAAAAGGATATTTTAGGAATTAAGCCTTTGATCCAAACCAAACTCGGTTGAAATTGTTGACCTTCCACATTGAGAAGCAAATTATAGGCGAGACTTAAGCTGTGAAGTCACCACTTTCGGTCTCAACCCAAACAATGTGATCTTCATCCTCTCCGGAGGGAATAATTTGTTGAGTTAAAATGTTATAAAGCTCTTCAGACTCCGCTTCAAAACCCTGTACTCTGATGTGTTTCCACCTGTTGATATTTATATCCTACCACATATAATTTGCAACCTTCTTCCCAATATCCTTGCTCCATATGCTCTTGAATCCTAGCCAAACGAGGATTCTGGGATAACTCCTCAGCTCTCACCCACCGATCCTTCCAAAAGTCTATTGTTTGCCCATTTCCTAGAATCCATCTAAGACCTTTCTTGACAAGATCCTTGCTCGTGAGGATTGCCTTCCAAAAAGTAGACCCCCTGCTTGCTAAGTTGTCATTAAGGAAGTTCACACCTTGGAGGTATTTCCTCCTAACTATGGCAGTCCATTCATTATCGACCTTAGTCAATAACCGCCACGCTTGTTTGGCTAACAGAGTTGTATTGAGATGAGCAACTCTCCTCAATCCTAACCCCCCATCAGCTTTAGGTTTGCAAACCTTGTTCCAACCTACTAAATGGATCCTTTTCTTATCCTCAGTCCACGACCAGAGAAATATTTTTTGAAGTCTGCTCAATTTTGTGATACACCTTGCTTGGGAGCTCTGAAGGCGATAGGAAGTAAACGAGTATACTTTGAAGTGAAGCCATAGTTAAAACTGCTTTGCATGCTTGAGATAACAGATGTCCTTTCCAACCTGCTAGCTTTTTTTGGATCCTCTCCAGAACTATGTTCCACATTGATCCTTCAGGTTTCCCCGTAAACAGGGGAAGACCTAAATAGGAGGTGGGAAGGGATGCAATCTGACATTCCATGATCCTTGCTATGTTGTTTTGCCTAGGAATGGGGGTATTGATGAAATAAAGTTTGCTCTTATCAAAATTCACTTTCTGTCCAACCGCTTCTTCATACATTATGAGAATATTTTTAATCCTTCTTGCCTCAACCACAGAAGCCAAAGTCGGTAGCAATGTATCATCAACAAATTGTTGATGTGTCACCGGGGTAGTTAGCGACGTGGCCTTGATACCGATATGAGTCCAGCTACCGTTGCTGCCTTAATGGTTCTTCCCAAGGCCTCGGCTACAATGATGAACAACATAGGACTTATGGGATCTCCTTGTCTTAGACCACATTTGCTTTGAAAAAAACCTGCAGTAGACCCATTAACCAAAACTGAAAAACAAGGCTTAGAAATACACTCTCTTATTAACTTGACCCATTTCATGTTGAAGCCAAATTTTAATAAAACTGCCTCTAGGAATTCCCAATTTATCCTGTCATAAGCTTTGTTCATGTCTAACTTTAAAGCCATGACTGCTTTTTTGGTCTGAGCGGTTGTATGAAGAGCCTCATGAACAGTAATAACTCCATCTAAGATTGATCTTCCTTGTACAGAACTTCCTTGACTTGGATCAATGATAACCGGTAGAACTTTCTTCAAACGGTTGGCTAAAACTTTGGACAGAATTTTATAGGATATATTACACGGGCTAACCGGCCTAAAGTCAGCCATAGTCTTGGGGTTGGGGCCTTTAGGGATCAAAGCAATGAAAGTTGAATTGAAACCCCTTGGAATATGATTTGAACTTTGGAACTCCTTGATTGCGGCAATAACTTCTGCTCCAACAATATCCCAACAAACTTGGAAAAACCACGGTGAAAACCCATCCGGCCCAGGAGCTTTGTCAGGATCCATGTTAAACAAAGCCTCCTTGATCTCTTCGTCTGAAAAAGCTGTTGTAAGAGACTCGTTAATCGTTTCATCAATGAGTTGTGGAATGAATTGAAGGAGAGAGTCCTTTGCTTGGGCATTACAGGCCCGTTCTTCACCCAATAATGAACTAAAAAAATTAACAGCCTCGTCCCTGATCTCCTGAATGTTTTGAGTTGAGGATCCATCCACCTTAGTTAAATTTCTAATATTATTGTTGCTTCTATTGCTCAATGTGGTAACATGGAAAATTTTTGAATTAGAGTCCCCTTCCTTTAGCCATAATGCCCTTGATTTTTGCCTCCAATACATCTCTTCACAAGCTAAAATATTATAAAACTCACAAAGGGTTTCCTTCTCTTCAATCCTTGTCGCCTCATCATAGGTTCCATTTTGGATTTTGCTTTCTATTATTCTCAGTTTTTCCCCCCCTCTGCTCTCTTATTCTCAAAAATATTTCCAAAGACTTCTTTATTCCATATTCTAAGGTTGTTTTTCACCATCTTAAGTTTTTGAGATAGTTTGAAGGAAGCACTTCCCTGGATAGGCTGCTGCCACCATTCCTCTATTCGTTTCTTGAAGTCCGGATGTTTAACCCACATTGACAGAAATCTGAATGGCTTTTTAAAGGAGTTAGCCTAAAATGCCTCCCATAGAATAAGATTATGGTCTGAAGCGCATTTAGGAAGGGCTTGTAACGTTGAATCACCAAACATTGTTGTAGCTTCCTTGGATAAAAAAAACCTGTCCAACCTTTCTTGAATCAGTTGACTTCCTATCCTCTTGTTACTCCATGTAAATTTGGCTCCTTTTAGTCTTACATCCATCAATTCATTTGTGTTAATGAATTCATTGAAGTCCTCCATGCTCCTTGAGGGTAACCCAGATCCTCCCTTCTTATCAGATGGGTAAATGGGGGTATTGAAATCTCCCCCAATCACCCAAGGAATGTCTTTAAAAGCTTGGCTCAAATGCCCCAAAAACTCCCACAGTTTAGACCGCCCTTGGACAGAGGTGGGGGCATAAACATTTGACATAATCCAATTCTTATTAGTATCAAAATCATGAAATAATACACTTAAGACTCTTTCATTTGCCTGAATAATACTTCCTTCTATTTTAATAGGATCCCATAAGATCATGAGGCCCCCAGATGCTCCTCTCGCTTGTTGAAAGGCCACTTCCCCTTGCTTCCAAATCCTTCTAGCTATAAGTGTTGATTGTGCCGCATCTGTTTTGGTTTCTTGAAGAAAAATGATAGTAGGATTCCAATCCTTCCTTATAGACTTCACCATCCTTTGTTTTGGTGGGCCGTTTAGGCCTCTCACATTCCATGAGAGAACCTTCATTTAGACTGTTTGATATTTTTTCCCCGCCCCCTTCCCTGATCCAAAGGGGGTTTGTCAATTTTGCTATTATCCTGGCCAGGAATAGCTTGTTGTAACAATGTTCTTTGCTTTCCGTTTGCAATTTCTTCATTGATTCTCATTCTATAGTGCTCTGCTGTAGATATTCTCCCTTTCTTTCTTTCACTTCCATAATCTATCGGAAGCTTGGTAGTGCTTCTAGTATGTTTTGGACTGAAATGAGGGGGCATAAGACTTACTTTTTATATGTTAAATATATTTTTTAATTTTTTCATTATGGTTTTATTTGTTTTCTATAATTATATAAATAAAAAAACAATTTATATTAAAAATTAAATGTATATAATTATCTTTAAAATTAAGTATATTATTACCATTAAAGAACACTAGTTGTAACTATTCGACATAGACAATTTAAGTTTTATATTACAATATTTTATGTTTAAAATATAAACCCTTCACTTTGAATTTTATAATTACAATATTTTATTTAAAATATAACTTTTTTTTTTTTTTTTTTTTGAGGAGAATGTTTACAAATTACATCAACAACCACTCTCAAGAAGTTTGAACACAAAACCACTTAAAAAAACAACTACCATCTTTAGCCACTAGGACAACTGCCTATCAACTAAAAAACTTTCACTAAACAGTATAATTATATTATAAATTAATGTCTATTATATATTTTTTTTTCTAGTAAAGGCCTAAAATAAAAGTCAAACAAAATTAAAAGCTATACATACTAACCAAATAGTAAACTCTATTGTAAGCGGTACAAGTTTTTGGTGTGTTTTGTAGTTTAGTTTAAAGATAGTACTTTAGTGTTTCAATATAGATTTGATTACCAACAATTGGCCATAACAATGTATTTGATAAATTTTGAAAGATCACTAAATTATCCTATTGGGGTGTTAGCGCATATCAAATGCATCTATTTTATTTCATTAATTAAAGCTCCTCTTTGGTTGGTTAAGGAGGTTACCCAAAAAGGGGAGTTGGTTGGGTAACCAACCAACTTAATTGTAACTTATATATACCCATACGAAATCAATAAACATGTTCGCTTCATCATTTTCATTGCAGATTTGAACATGGTACCAGAGCAGTGCTAATATCGAGGCGGACAAGATTAGAACTAGGCAGATCGAGCAGAGAGGATGAGATTAGAACCAGGCGGATCAAGAAAAATCTAAAACCCCCGAACACGCAAAACGAAACGAAACAGTGACACGTGGAGGAACACAAGCAAACTAGACTCACCTGGATCGAAGGTGAAAACCAGCATGGCGTGATTGCCCGTAGGCAACCAAAGTACCTACTACAACATTTTGATTAGAAAACCTTGTCATTCTCCTTGCCTCGAGCATGTGGGATAAAAGGGCATAATTTTTTAATATTATTTTTGATGCAGTAGATCGAAAAGCACAGGATGCGGACCGAAGTGTCGAGTTCGAGTGTCATCTAAACCTGCCTCCTTCCTCGCCAGGTCGTGCTGTAGTTCGATTCTACTGATAGCACAAGACACAAATCTAAGTGTTGAGTTCGAGTGTCATCTAAACCTGCCTCCTTCCTCGCCAGGTTGTGCTATGACGACGCGTTCTTTCTCACTCTCCACAGGTGCCACCGCAGAGGGGTTCCCAAACCTCAAAAACCACCTTAAAGGGGGTTTCACATATGTCCAGACTCACCTCTGAGTGTGGCCGGGGTGGTTCGGCGTTTCAATTGCGACGGTTTGGTGGGGGGTTCCAATCCCACCAAAAGTCATCTTTTTTGCTGACTTGGGCTTATTGAAAAAAGTTGCTGACGATGTTTGTTTCAAAGCTCACTACCGCCGAGTTGGTTTGGTCTTCTTCATTTGGAAGGTGCGCTTGGGAGTTCCAATCCCACCCCCGCCACATTTTTTTACGAATGAGACTTTGTCCAAAACAACCTTTCAAATCAAAAGTTGTTCCCACCAACACGCAAAGCAATTTTTTTTTCAAAACAAATTTGCTAAAACAAAAAAAATATTTAACACAACAATATTTTTTTTGTTCCAAGTTGCTCATAACAAAAAAAAAAACAAAAGCAACATTTTTTTTTGAAAAAGTTGCTAAGAGCAATTTTTTTTTTTAAATGTGGAATTTTTTTCCAAAACAAAAAGGGGGGAATATACTTCTTTCTTGAAAAATTCCAAAATCAAGGGGGGATATTAATACATCTCCTCACTCTCATAATGGCAACTGTGCATAAATATCTCTCCGATTCACAATTGCTAAAAGGACCTAATTTTGTTCCATGGAAGACAAAGATGAGAGCTATTCTTCAGGTAGAGGATTTATGGGATATCGTCAATGGCACTTCAACACACCCTCAAACTGTAGGAATAGATCAAGAAGCCTGGGATAAGAAGGATAAAAAAGGTCTCATGTTTGTCCTCCTTGCTACTACATATGAGGTCCAACCTCATATCTGTGATGCCAAAACCAGTCATGAGGCTTGGGCTGCTCTAATCACTGTGTATGAAGGAAAGAATCAGTCCACTATTCTCCAACTTCAAACTCAACTCCATACCCTCAGTATGAACTCTGGGGAGATAGTTGATTTATTTCTTTGTAGAGTGGTAGAACTGAAAGCCAAACTAAATGCTATGGGAAAGCCAGTTGTTGATGATGTCTTGAACTCAGTCATTTTGAGAGCATTGCCAGATTCCTATAAGATGTTGATCACTTCCCTCAGCGTTTCTGGTAGACAAGTAACTTTTGTGGAGTTAGTGAATTTGATTCAGACTGAGGAAGCAAATCAGATTCAGAAAGATGAAGTGCCCGATAATGCCCTTTCCACCCAACAAAAAGGTAAGAAACAAGGTCGATTTCAAACCGAGGGTGCTTCTTCTAAAGGAAAAGGGAAACAAAATCAACAATGGGATAAATATTGCAAGATTTGTGATATGAATAACCATGACACCAATAGGTGTTGGTTCAAAAACAAGCAACAAGATGACCAATCTCATAAAAATAAAGGAAAAGAGAAACAAAAATATAATAAGAAACATAAGCAACCTAAGGGACATGTTGCTCATGTTGAATCCAACTCGGACTCAGATCCCCTGAGTCCGATTCAGACTCCAAATCTAAAAGAGCACACAAGGTGCTCATGACCCATACTTCATCTTCCCAGATTGATGTTGTTTGGTATATTGATTCAGGAGCTAGCAAGCACATGACTGGAGACAAATCATGGTTTGACACATTTGAGGAGAAAAAGGGAAAACCAGTCACCATTGCTGACAATCAAGTCTATCAAGTAGAGGGTGAAGGGAATGTTTCTGTCACTCTTCCAGATGGTAAATGTCAGATAGAGAAGGTTCTCTATGTCCCCGGATTAGCCAATAATATATTATCTGTTCCTCAGATGCTAGATAGAAAAATGGATGTAATGTTTCGAATTGTGAAAGGCAAGAAGAAATGTTTTATAACCCACCAAGATAAACATGTTGCGATAGGTTCTTACAAGCATGACTTGTTCATTTTAGATGCCCTTTCCATGCCTCATGTTGCCTTGGTGGCCAGTACAAAGGAGGCCACTTCCCTCTGGCATAAAAGATATGGGCATCTCAGTTCAGGATATTTGCTCGAATTAAGCAAGTATGAAATGGTAAGAGGTCTTCCTCATATTTCTTCCATCTTACCAGTTTGCTCAGATTGTTTAGTAGGAAAACAACATCGGGTACCATTTGAAGCAAGCTCCTCCAGAGCAAAGAAACCTTTGGAGTTGGTACACATCGATCTGTGCGGTCCTATGTCAACCAGTTATGGTGGCAAGAAGTACTTTCAATTGTTCATTGATGATCACTCCCGCAAGATGTGGGTGTTCTTCCTCAAATTGAAATCAGAAGCATTCTCCTACTTTCACCAATTCAAGAAACTTGTTGAGAAAGAGTCTGGATGCCTCATCAAATCCCTCCGCTCCGATCGAGGGGGGAATATACTTCCAAAGAGTTTTCATCATACCTAAAAGAACATGGGATAAAGCAACAACTGACAACAACATACACACCTCAGCAAAATGGCATTGTCGAAAGGAGAAATCGCTCCATTGTGGAAATGGCTCATTGTATGTTAAAAGGAGCACATCTTGAAGATCAGTATTGGGTAGAAGTAGTAAATACAACAACATACCTCTTGAATAGAGCACCCACAAGAGCTCTACAAGGCAAAACTCCACAAGAAGCATGGAGCGGAAAGAAACCCTCTATTTCTCATCTACGAGTTTTTGGATGTAAAGCCTTCATGCATATTCCAAAATAGAAAAGGAAGAAGTTAGATGAGAAAACCCTGCAATGTATCTTTCTAGGTTATGATGACCATTCAAAGGGATATCGCTTGATCGATCCGACAACCAAGAAAACACATATAAGTAGAGATGTAGTATTTGATGAAGCTTTCACATCACATAATACCTCTACAGTAGTATATCATGAGGATGATGAGCTTAAGCAAGGAGTTTCACCACCTCAGAAAAGGATTCCAAAATGGTATACCAGCACTTTGAGAGATTCTAAATTAACCTCACTTCCAGATATGACCCTAGACCGACCATGTACACGCAGTATCACTCAGCAGAAGAAGGCAGAAGCATCTTCCTCAGAAGTTGATGAACTTTGTCATCAGTTTGATGAACTGTCTGTGGATGCAATAGAAGTTAGAAAAATGGAGGATGAAAGGGTTTATCTGACAACATTGGATGAAAATGAACCAGCAACTACTCAGGAAGCTCTTAGTAAGTCTAAATGGAAGGATGCTATGGAAGCAGAGCATACATCTCTCATGAAAAATCATACTTGGAAACTAGTAAATCTGCCCTCAGGAAAGAAACCCATTGGTTGTAAGTGGGTATTCAAAATAAAGTATAAGGCAGATGGTACAATTGATAAGCATAAAGCCCATCTGGTTGCAAAGGGCTATGCTCAGAAAGAAGGCATAGATTATGAAGAGACATTTGCTCCTACTACAAAAATGACTACCATCCGAGTATTGTGTGCTATGGCAGCTCAGTTTGGGTGGAAGTTACATCATATGGATGTAAAAAGTGCCTTTCTTAATGGTGATCTACAAGAAGAAGTATACATGACTCAACCTAAAGGATTTGTTGTCAAAGGACAAGAACAAAAAGTGTGCAAACTAATCAAATCCTTGTATGGGCTAAAACAAGCTCCTCGAGCTTGGTACATCAAAATTGATAGTCACTTATTACAACATGGATTCCAGCGAAGTCCGTCAGATGCGAATCTCTATATCAAGAACAATGGATTTGACATAGTGATTCTGGTGCTATATGTAGATGATTTGATCATAACAGGTAGTTCAGAGAGTATGATTGATACAGTGAAAAATGACCTCAAATCATCTTTTGAAATGACAGATCCAAGGCTTCTACATTACTGTCTTTGTTTGGAAGTAACTCAAAATAATCATCATATCATAGTTACACAGAATAAATATGCCAAGACTTTGATTGAGAAGTATCGAATGACTAACTATAAGTCAAAAGCTACTCCCATGGAAGCAGGACTTAAGTTGTCAAGATATGATCAATCTCCACAGGTTGATGGCACTCTCTATCGTCAACTAATAGGGAGTCTCTTATACCTAACTAATACCAGGCCTGATCTTAGTTTTGTTGTGGGATATCTTTCACGGTTCATGCAGGAACCCAAGGTAAGTCATTGGAAAGCAGCAAAAATAATTCTACATTATGTTCATGGTACAACAAATCTGGGCTTGGAATACAAAAAGAATAACAAGTTTTATCTACAAGGATACACGGACTCCGACTATGTTGGATCTATTGATGATCGGAAATCAACGTCTGGATATATTTTTCATCTTGGGTCTGGCCCTGTCTCCTGGCATAGCAAAAAGTAGCAAGTAGTTGCTATTTCTTCTACAGAGGCAAAATATCGCGCAGCTAGTGGAGTAGTATGCGAGATAATATGGCTACGTCGCATTCTTACAAATATGGGTCTTCCAAAGAATCTTCCACTACATTTGTTTTACGACAATCAAGGTGTCTTGAACCTTGTCAAGAATCCAATTTTTCATGATCGTACCAAACACATTGACACAAGATGTCATTTCATTCGAGATGAAGTTCCTAAGCATCATATTCAGCTCCAATACATTCCTACTGAAGAACAAGTTGCAAATATTTTTACCAAAGCACTTGGACGAGTCAAGTTTGAAGCTTTTCGCAAAGCTTTATGCATTTTTCCATTAATGTAATAAGGGGGGATGTTAGCGCATATCAAATGCATCTATTTTATTTCATTAATTAGGTGCCTCTTTGGTTGGTTAAGGAGGTTACCCAAAAGGGGAGTTGGTTGGGTAACCAACCAACTTAATTGCAACTTATATTTATACCCATACGAAATCAATAAACATGTTCGCTTCATCATTTTCATTGCAAATTTTAACATGGGGTATATATTGTTTGATGAGGAATCAGTTATTCTCAAGGTTAATCCATATAGGAAAGAAGAATTATTTTATTTCAAAATATTTTTTTTGATACAAAGGGATATAGGTAATTTTCTTTCATTTTTTATTATTAGATTTGGGTTTAAATTTTTGAAGTTTTCTATGACCTCTACCTCACCTCGTTATTAATGACCTAGCATAAAAAAGATCACATGTGGCTCAAGATTCAAACCACCATAGTTAGGTTGACACACACTCACCTGTGGCTAAAGATTCAAACCACCATAGTTAGGTTGACACACACTCACTCAGGACCAAACATAAAAAAATTAGTTTATATAGAAATTATGTTAGGGAAGGAATGCTAACCATATATATTTTAATAAGTTATAATATAGGTTATACCCAATTGATATTAGGTGTTATTTTTATTAAAATAATAAATTATTATTAGATTAATTAAATTAAATTTGATTTATTTTGTAATAAAAATAATATTTATTTATTTTCTTATTAAAAATATTTATCTTTTTCAAACATTTATGTTCTTTTTAAATTATTTGTGTGGCTTTTATTGGGGACCACTTATTAAAATAAGAGAACATTATATTACTCTTATTAAATTGTTATTAGGTTAATTAAAACATACTCAACTTGTCTTTTGATCAAATATATTTTTTATTTGTCTTTCTACTAAGGTGTTCCTCATCTTCCTCAAATTGTTATGTTTTCTTAATTTTTACCTTGATATCATTTTTATTAAGAGATAAAATCTCACTTATTTAGTTGCCTTTTAAAATTTGAATGTTGCCTTCATGAAAATCAACATTGCAAGTGGCTAAAATGTTTGCTACCCGGTTTTCATATCTATAAATATGTTGTCCACAACAACTTGTCAATTCCCTAACATCTCTTTCTTTATGGGTCTTATTCATGCCCATAATATTCTAAGATATCATCTTCATAATTCCTTTTTATTTTTATTTATGGGTTGAGCCCCACTTCTTGTTTAACACTTGCAATATTTGCTTTTATTTTCTATATCAATAACCCTCTCAATTTTATTTTCTCTTTGTTTTTGCTTCTTGGGTCTCTCTTTCCATTTCCACCAACACTATCATCTTCATCAATATTTTTTATTTTTTCACATTGTTTATGGTGAGACTTATCATTTACAGTTTATCTTGCTTTGGAAGATATAAATTACAAGGAATAATATCAAAAGAACTTGCTTCTTTATGTTTCCCTAAAAACCCTAAAGTGCAAGGGTGCTCCTCTATAGCAATTACCATCTTGTGGTGCCCTACAAACCCTAAACTCTTATGCATTTCCTCCATTCTCATATATTCATTATGTTGCTCTTGGAACTCTACAGTGCAAGGGATAACCTCTATATGACTTTTATTTCTATTTCCAAGAGAGGATTCTATAGTACTTGAGAAGAATGAAGATAATTTACCTTGAATAAGCCTCCCTTTTTCTATTGTCTTTATTTTAAAAATTTCCTCCACATATTCCTATGCACCTTTAATTTCTTCTAAATTTGAACTTGCACATTTTACTTTCTCATCCCTTATATTCTTCTTTGTTTCTTCTAATGGTGGATCCAAGTGAACTATGTTGGCCTTTGCCATATGATGTTACAGATAGGATTTCTTTTCCTCTTATTTTGGAGTGGAATATCCTTGATATAGTCTTAGCTTCTATCATAATATGATTTCCTTGCTTCATGTTCAAGTTTTTCTTATGATCAAAGTTTTATGTCTCTTTCTTCATTGTTTTCAATTTGCGTTGCCTTGCCATTTATCCAATCTCATAACAATTGTAATATCGAAATAATTTTTTTTTTAATAACTCACTTAATGATCCCATTCTCTTGATTTAGATTTAATATTAATGGATCATGACAAATTTTTTGAAATATCCATGGCAACACATATTCGGGTTTATATAACATTCTTTTGCTTCTTTGTAGTTTGTCCCTCCTTGATGAACTCCCATAAATATTTTCAATGTTCTTCAAAACATACTAATTGATAAGTTGATGTGGAAGTTCAAAAATCTAACCCACACCAAAAGCTTTTTAATAGTTTTTCTCTTGATAGAAAAATTCTTAGTCCATGGTCTTAAATGAAGGACATCTCTCTCCTTAAACGATGAGCCATTTTCTAATATTTGATACAACTTGAAATATTTGAAAACCCTGGCTAGTGTCCATGGAACTTATATAATAATATTTTAATTTTAAAAACCATTATATCTTGCTCAATCATCTCATCCTTGGTACTCCCTTCTGGTGTAAGAATTGCTTCCTTGATTAAACTTGTCATATATTTGCTCTTCCACTTATCTCCAACTTGGGCATCCATACTTCTAACTAGGGCCTCTTGAATTTCAATTGGAGCTTTCAAATATAGCTTTCCGTCCATGTTACCTAATGGGTCTCACTCCTACCTTGCACTCATTCCTAGTTTTTAGATCAGCATCTATGTTTCTTTAATCAACTCCATATTATTCTTATTAAACAATAAAATTTCACTTCTCCAGTTGCTTTCTACAATTTAAATTTTGCAAAGACAAAGATCAACACCTCGATGGGCTAAATTATCTTCTACTTGATTTTATTCTCTATAGATATGATGACATTCCCATGAAATACCTCCAACATAGTTGATTACATATGAAATAATGTTATTTTTATTCAATCTATACATCTATTTTATCGATAGGATTAATAATAATTTGTGAATCCCTCTCTATTAAAATATATTTTTATCATTTTTAGTGGCATTTTTTATCCATGTAAGAAATCCTCTAACCTCTATATAATTAGTTAAAATTCCATACGATTCTTAATGAGGAGGATTTTCTACTTGGGAGGACACCATCCCCATCAATAATTTTTTGAATTTCTTTCGGAAGCACCATTAAAATTAATTTTGATAAATCCAACCTTCGGATATTTTTATTTTACCATTGATTGAAGCATATGTTTTGTGTTAGGTTGATTTTTTTGTAATAATACTTCTTATACACATCCATCGTGGGGATTGAACCCGGGTCACATCACCGATAATACAAGTGGTGTCCTTGCCAATAGACCACACTCACGTGGATTTGTGTCAGCTTGATTGCTATAGATGACCCATCCATATATACTTAAATCTTGGAACCAAGAGGTAAACATATTTTTTGCATTAGAGACATCTCAATATGATCACCATATCTACAAACATTTTGCAAGAGAGACAATAATATAATTTCAAGGCATGATTTTGAGATTTAAAAAAAATTATATTATTCCTTTTAAGTCATATATTTCAAAAAATAATGATAATACTAATCCTCCATAGTATGCTTTAGCTTTAAAACAATTACTTCAAAAAGCAGCCCAAAATGGTGTAAGCAAAGGGTCAATTAAGAAGTAAATGATTGATTATTTATGAGAAAAATACCATACCTCATACAATTTACTTAATTATTACAAAATAAACCAAAGCACTCTAACCAAGACAATAAAGCAACAATAAGATAAACAATCATGCAATGACTAAGTTATAACTATTCAAGGACTATAACTATCTTAGTCAAAGTAAAGAACAACGAATACATAAAAGATCTTACTACACTAAGATCATCAACAAAGCATGTACAAGACTAATCCCAATGCCAAAAAATAAATACTTGATACCCTAAGGCATCAAGGACCAAAACATCCACAATAAGTAACATGGATAAAAAACACCCAACCTTATTCTATCTTGCTTATCGTGTCACTACAGTGATATAGAAGAACCACACTTGGGATCAATGTAGGGGACTTGAATTGCCTTGGAAATTGGTCCTCAAATAGCAAATTTGATCTTTAACTATGAAACATCATGGAGCATCTTGTCCTCCATTAAAGGTAATGAACTAGTAGTCAATAGCTTTTGTCGTACCTACAAGAACAAGAGAGACAAATTAAGCAAAAAGAAGGTCACATGCTATGCCAATAATAGAAGCAAAAGAAGTGTGAGTTTTCGTTCCCGGTGGGCTCAAACAATTTTAAACTCAAAAGTTTGACACAGGATAAAAAATCATTTATTCAAAACTCTAACCAAACATTACAATATTGCATATCTTATATAGTGGATGGAAGTTGTAAGCGAAAAGGAGAGGGAGGAGAAGGAGATGGCGATGGAGAAGGAGATGGAGGCGGTGGACTTGATGAGGGAAATAGAGAGAATATAGGAGGAAGGACGACGAGAGATAGAGACAAAGGAGGTGGAGGAGGAAGAATGGAGCGAGGAGGAATAAGGAGAAAGAAGTGCCAAAAATGTAGGAGAGAAGAGAGGGAGGTAAGATAGAGAAATATTTAAAAAATCTAACTTTGTCGACTACTCAAAACTTTGTCAAAAATTACAAGGAGGTTTCACATTGAGGTTTTTTCTAAGCTACTTAGAAAAAACCTCTTTCATATTTGCAACATTCTCCCCCTTAAAGTTGAGAGGACTGACTATACAGTCTCTCAACTTTACAAATTGAGCTTTGGCCATTGCTTTGGTGAATATGTCAGCAACATTTTCCAAAGTATGGCAATATTGAAGCTCAACAACTTCAGTTTCCACCATATCTCTGATATCAAAATGCTTTGATCTACTATGGTGGATAGGATTATATGCCATCTGAATGGCACTGATGTTGTCATAGTATATTCTGGTTGGACCACTTTGCTGCTCTCCAATCTCTTCCAATACTTTTCATAGCCATAGAGCTTGAGTACTAGCATGAGTGACTGCTATATACTCAGCTTCTATTGAATATAGTGCTACTACTATCTGCTTCTTGGAACTCCAAGTTATTAGTCCCAAACCAAGACTAAAACAGTTTCCAGATGTGAATTTTTTTTCATCAACATTGCTGCCCCAATCACTATCACTGAAGCCTTCTAGCTTGATAGTATCACTTTTATAGTACTGGATTCCAAAATCCAATGTACCCTTCACATATCTCAAAATTCTTTTAGCTGCATGTAAATGCAGCTCAGAGGGGTTAGACATAAATCTAGAGACAAGAGATACAACATACTGAATATATGGTTTGGTGTTGGCGAGAAACATCAAACTCCCAACAATGCTTTTGAAAGTAGTCACGTCAACTTTCTGTGCTCCATCATCCTTGCTTAATTGGATCCCATGTCCAACTGGAGTTGCAACTAATTTGCATTGCTCCATAGCAAACTTCTTAATCATATCCTAAGCATACTTAAGTTAAGAGATGAAGATCCCTAAATCTGTTTGATGGACTTCCATTCCAAGGAAGTAGTGCATTAAGCCAAGATCCTTCATCTCAAATTCCTGCATCATGGAGTGCTTGAACTCCATATTAACTTTTTCATTACTACCCATAAAAATGAGATCATCCACATACAAACAAAATATGAGGATGTCATTACCTTGATTCAGGTAGTAGAGCATGGGTTCATTTTTTATCCTAATGAACCCAAACTCTTTAAAGTATCCATTGCATGAGTACCAAGCTCTCGGTGCCTGCTTGAGGCCATAAAGTGCCTTCTTCAGTTTGTAAACAAGGTGCTCCTTGTCCTCCTCTTCAAATCCCTGCGGTTGCTCAACATACACTTCTTTTGTCAAGTAACCATTGAGAAACACACTCTTTACATCCATGTGTTGGACTTTCCATCCCTTGTGTGCAGCTAAAGCAAGAATTGTTCTGATAGTCTCATGTCTGGCTACAGGAGCAAAAGTATCTTCATAATAAATTCCATATTTTTGAGTGAATCCCTTTGCAACTAGTCTTTCCTTGTGCCTCTCAATGCTACCATCAGCATTGAACTTGGTCTTGAAGACCCACTTACATCCAACACGTTTCTTTCCTTTAGGAAGCTTCACTAGCTCCCAAGTGTCATTTTTTATAGATATTATCTCCTCTTTCATTGCATCTTGCCAAATATTTTGGGTACAAGCCTTCTCATAACTAGAAGGTTCAAGATGTGCACTAGTTAATAGAGCATAGTTAACTAGATCTCCCCTAGGTTCCTGCTAGGAGACATCATCACCATACAAGTGCATATTTTCTAATATTTGTAGAACAAAATTCATTTCACTAGCTTGACTTCTAGTGTATATTTTTGAAAAAAATTATCCAACATCTGATATGATGGATGATTCTAAAGAGTTATCTTACCTCTAGATAGAGAATCGATGTCCATTTGTGAGGAACTTAATGATCTCTGAGGAGAAGGACTTGGTGAAGAAGTTGAACTAGAAGATGAACTAGGGCTTGTGGGAGGAGACTTCTTACCTTTTTGTGGTGACTGCTATTGCACCTGCTTAGAAACTACATCATTGGATTCATCATCACTAAATATTTGGGGCTTACCCCATTCTCCCCCTTCATAAAAAATCACATCCCTGGAAAGCACAATATTTTGAGTCCTGGGATTGTAAAGTCTGTAAGCTTTTGTGTTCTCACAGTACCCTACAAATATGCATGCCTGACTCTTTGGATCGAGCTTCTTTCTCAGCTCATCAGGAATGTGAGAATATGCCAGTGAACCAAACACTCTGAAATACTTAACATTTGGCTTCTTACCATACCAGGCTTGGTAAGGTGTTTGCCCTTCCAAACTTGAACTAGGACTTCTATTCAAGATATGGATGTTGGTCCTGGCTGCATCTGCCCAATATGAATTAGTCAAATGCTTTGTCTGAAGCATAGACCTTGCCATCTCCACAATGGTGCGATTCTTCCTCTCTGCCACACCATTATGTTGTGGAGTGTAGGCAGCTATGAACTGCCTCTTAATGCCATGTTGCTTACAGAAATTCAAAAACTCATTAGAGGAGTATTCTCCTCTCCTATTTGATCTAAGACATTTTACAAAATATCCACTCTCATTTTCAACTCTTGCTTTGAAATCGATGAAGCATTCAAATGCTTCATCCTTATGTTTCAAAAAGTATATCCAACACATTCTAGTAAAATCATCAATGAAAAGTAAGAAGTAAGAGTTGTTACCAAGACTTTTGGTCTGCGTCGGACCACAGATGTCTGTATGCACTAGTTGAAGTGGATTACTATCCCGCCATGCTTGTCCACGAGGAAATTTTGATCTGGCATGCTTGCCCAAGGCACATCCTTCACAAACTTCCTTACTATCCTGAACTTTGGGAAGTCTGGTTACCATTGCTTGTGAAGTTAGCATTTTCAGACTAGCTGAATTAAAATGACCATATCTCAAGTGCCATAGGACACTTGGATTGGTAATAGCAACATTTTCTAACTTATCTCCCCTTGGATGGCCAAACTTTAAAGGAAACAATCTATTCTTTGACATTGGCACTTGTGTAATGATTCTATTACTATTATTTTTATCAAAAATAGTGCATTTACCCTCATCAAAAAGCAACTTGTAGTTCTTTTCTAACATTTGACCAACACTTAAAAGATTATGTTGGATATGGGGTGTGTAATAGATATCACTTACTTGCTTGATGCCTTCTTTAGTTGGAACCGCCATGGCTCCAATGCCTTCAACCGCCAATGATTTGTCATCTCCCAATCGGATGTTGGATTTGTATGAGGAGTCTAGAGTAGCAAAGAGTTCTTCTTTGCCACTCATATGGTTTGAATACCCAGTGTCCAAAATCCATGTATCATTCATGTTTTGATCTGCCTGACCATATGAGAGAAAGAGATTTGTGGCCTCTTCCTCTTCTCCAAAATTGCCAAACTGACTCCTCTGTTCTGATTTCCTCCTCTATTAGGAGTTCCACCTCTCTGATTATTTATACCTCTACCTCTATACTGTCCTCTGCCATGGCCTCTACCTCTGCCTTCATGAGAAGCAAAGGCTTTTTCATCTCCTCCGTAACTTGTGGAAGGAGATTGTTGTAACCTCTCTTCATGTGAGAGAAGTGAACCAATGAGGGATTCAAAAGACAGAGAGGTTAGGTCTTTGGATTCTTCTATAATTATGGCAACTAAATTCCACTTAGGAAGAAGTATCCTCAACACTTTCTTCACTATAACTTCAGGATTGACTTCTCCTAAAGTGACCATCTTATCTACTATGAATTTTACACGCACGCAGTAATCACCAACCTTTTCATTCTCATGTATTTTAAGATTTTCAAAATATCATTTAAAGGTTTGTAGTTTTACTTGCTTGACTTGGTCACTACCCCTATAAATTTCTTTTAAAGCATTCCAAGCAGATGTAGCAGTTATAAAAGAAGTTATTCTGGGGAAAATACTTCTATCAAGGGCATCTTGGATGTGATAAAGGACGAAATAATTATTCTTCTAAGCTTCCTTTTTAGCCCTTTTATCGACAGCATTCAAAGTTGCCCATTCAACAATAGTAGTTCAGTATATCCCTCTTCAATCACATCCCAAAGACCTTTGCCTATCAAAAGGGTTTTCATTTTAATTGACCAATACTCGTAATCGCCACCATTGAACTCAGGAATTGGTAGACTAGTATTGGATGCCATTTCAGAAAGCAAATTTTATTTTAATAGTAAATAAGAAGTACAAAGTAGTACAAAGAGATCACTGATTTAAATCAAATCTAGCCTTTTTAACACGCTAATTGATTTGGAATTCTTCTTCTTGAGGGTCGCCCAGTACTGGAGGGGCGAAGTTGTCTACTTCGTCGTCACTAATCACAATGACTTCTCATTCTACTTCTAGATCGAAACTGCTGCTGATGACTATAACCTCTGGTTCTTTAGTTTTAGGTTCCAATTCTACTAGATCTTCTTCTTCTTCTGGTTCTTCTTCTTCTACTTGTTTTGGATCAGGAAAGCGTGGTGTATAGCTCTCACTTGATTCTACTTCAGGCACTGCATGCGTATAACTGTCACTCGATTGTCCTTTAGGTACTACTTCAACCGTCTTAGACTCTTCTATTCTTTGCTCAAAGATATTATCTTCAGAATCCGCCTCGTATCCAGAGTCCGATTTCCTCATATGAGCAATCACCTGATTTTCTAACTGGCAGAAAACTATATGAAGACTAGTCTGTCGGACCTTCTCGTCAAAATATTTTGGTGTCTCTCTTCTCAGGAGAGAGCAGAGTGTGTTATAACACCCAGCTGATCGAATCATCTATTTTGCCCCATGTGTCCAATGCTCTGTTGTCGCATCGTTAGATTCCTCCCTTGTGCCACACGTCACGTCAACCAGCTTACTGCCACTTCAGCTCTACTACCACCTCAACTCTACCCTCTGTCCTCAGCTTTGTCGTCTGTCCCCATACGCCAGCTCCACGTCAACCAGCTCAACGTCTACTCAACTCCTCGAGCTACGTGCCTCCTTCCACGTGTCCTCCCTAACTCAAGCCCTACTCGGTCCTATGAGCTCCTCAGTTCCCATGTATCTGGTTTTGGCCTACGTGCTATGGTCTGGTTTGGTCCACCTACTCCTCCTCAGCTTTCATGCCCGTGGCCTGCACCCCCTAGATCTCTAATACCAGTGTGAGTTTCCATTCCTGGTGGGCTCAAACAATTTTAAACTAAAAAGTTTGACGTAGGATAAAAAATCATTTATTCAAAACTCTAACCAAACATTACAATATTGCATATCTTATATAGTGGATGGAAGTTGTAAGCGAAAAGGAGAGGGAGGAGAAGGAGATGGCGATGGAGAAGGAGATGGAGGCGACGGACTTGATGAGGGAAATAGAGAGAATATAGGAGGAAGGACGGTGGGAGATAGAGACGAAGGAGGTGGAGGAGGAAGAATGGAGCGAGGAGGAATAAGGAGAAAGAAGTGCCAAAAATGTAGGAGAGAAGAGAGGGAGGTAAGATAGAGAAATATTTAAAAAATCTAACTTTGCCGACTACTCAAAACTTTGCCGGCAATTACAAGGAGGTTTCACATTGAGGTTTTTTCTAAGCTACTTAGAAAAAACCTCTTTCATATTTGCAACAAGAAGAATGAAGACAATATTGTTGATGGCAAATGATGTTTGATAACTAGATGAATGGTTTGATGGTTTGATGAAATGGGTATTTATAGAAGATAAAATAAATAGCTTTTTTTTTTAAGCCAACTATTAGATTACGCTCTTGTTAGAGTTATAAAACCATAATCATTGGTCAAAATATTGTCACCTTAATCCCAACTGTAAAAACATGCTAGGATTTGAACTGTATATCAAAAAATTCTAAAAAATTATCAATGGCCATGATCACAAGAACGTGTGTTTGGTGGGATGTGTAAACACATAGCTTAACCATGTCTCTATCCTAATTTTAATTTTTTGAAAGAGTTATTAAGCAAAAACAAGGAAATATGGTAAAAATATGATAAATTAGGTAATAGAAGGGAATCAAAACCTACAACCAACATTGCTCAAAATCATCTTACCAAGAACTAACAAAGCTAGTCTAGCCCTATCCCGTATTAGGAGGACAAAAAATTCTACCATCTACAAGCCAATTGTTAGTACTCTTTTTACAAATAATATCATCCCTCCCTAAGGACTATGAGCAACACCAAAAGAGAGCCAATTGTGAGTCCTTATGAAAAATAAAAAGAAAAAGAGCAATATGCAAAGCCAAAGCAACAAAAATGAAAATTCTATACTATGGTGCAAACGTGTTTTTTTATTAGTTTTAAACTATTATCTCTATCTATATATTTTATAATAAATAGTAGAAAAATACAAAAAAAGATCAAATAATGCAAAAATAGAGAAAAACATACTTGATGCTTACCTATATGTGGTCTTGAAAATTTTGCCTGGATAAAAATATTTTTTTGCCACATCTAACTTTAAAGAATTTACGTACAAAAATTTCTAAAGCATTGAAAAATATTAGTTTAGTGCAAAATGAGCATAAGTGGACTCCACAAACATGTCCAGAGTAAGTCAAGATACTTAGAAGCAGTGTCATTGTGATATCCATATAAAACTCAACAAAATATAAAAAAAAAAAACCAAATTTGTAATTAAATATTAAAAACTATAAATAGGAGGTAAAAATACATTTTTAATTTTTATTTTCACATGTACGCCTAGCGTTCTCATGATTGCTACATGCCTATACATAATTCAATACATGCATGGAGATAGTCAATAGCAAACAAACAAGGAGGCGTGCTAGAAAGATAAGCCTCTTGACCCACTTTTGAATTTTTGGCTTAAGAATGAACATCAAAAGATAAGGTTAATAAATAAATACATAGTTAGACAATTTGAGAGATAAGACAATGTGGGAAGTGCCATCTTTGTCATCGTGTCACACAAGTGATGGGGTTGAGGCGAGGTGATAAAAAATGACCCAAAAATACCTTAGGCTTGCAAATCAAGGTAACTTGAGATTATTGCTTTTCAAAAAGTGGCAAGCATGGCTAAAACTAATGATTAGGATAAAATGCTAAAAATAAACAATCTTAGTCAAAATAAACAATCATAAAAAGTGACAACCATGGTTGCATGAAGAAAAGGGACAATCCTGGTCTTATTAGAACAAGGATGACCTTGGCATTGATCAAAGGTCTTGGTTAGAAATTGGTGATTGTAGTCATTATGATTTTTTTTTTTTAGAGTGAGCTTCTTCTAGGAATGACCTAGAGAAGACATTGGACATGGGAGAGGTTGACATTGAGGACATTGTTTAGGTCAACATGATGTCAAGTCTAGCACTAGTGGGGCAGCTGAGGCAACCAACAACAGTAGGGCATAAAACGACCACCTATGGTAATATGGTGTTCTTGGTCAAGTTTGAGAGAAGAAAATGTAAGCTTATGAGCAACCTTTGATGCAAGCCTATGAGTAATCTTATGATCATGTAAGTCTTTGGGTAACATTTGATATAAGCCTACAAGGAATATTGTTGTATTCATCACTTATGAGATTGGTTAATCCACCTTGATGGTTAAACTTAACTAAACTTTTAATTAAAGGTTTAGTATCTTAACCTTGAGCCTTATGTCAGCCTTGTTAATGTAATTTTAATTGTAATATCGATATTAGGTATTCACTACAAATATACCCCAATTGTTAATTCATTACATCAGTGTGAAATTAATATTTTTATGTGAACTATTATTATGGGTGCCTACCTTAGGCACTCACTTATCCTACTTCATGTTCTTGCTATTTCTATTTTGCTTCTCTATTTTCTTGCTTATGCTTGTGTTGAATGTTATGATAAATGTGATTATAAGAAAGTATTACATATTCCAACTTGGTATTAGAGCGGGAATGGAGTGGTTTCACTTGGCTCCACAAGAGATTGTTTCTAAAACAATTTTTAAGAAAGATATTTTTTGATAGTTTTTAGGGATTTAACCTTAAAAACTCTAGTGGAGCTTGGATCATGAGGATCTCTCATGTGGTGGCGACTGATTGGTTCAAGAGGAATATTCACCAAGAGCTTTACCATGTTTCTCTCTTTTGACATTCAATCCATTTTGTTGGTTCATTGATTTTGATGGATAATTTCAATGATGCCTTGAATGAGCAATTTCTACAAAAATTGGTGGATTTATTTTTTTGAGATTTTTTTGAAAACCCTAGTCTTTTACAAAATTTAAAATTTTCACTTCCTTATCTTCTTTAGATTTTTTTTTGGCATCGATACAACATAGATTAGAGGGTATTCTGCATGACTTCTGAATATTGAGACTGTTGTGGCTATTCCACAACGTACCCCAAAATTGGGGACCCACCCTTTTTGTTTTGATATTTTGCTGTGTTTGTCTTATTAGCATTATTTCACATCGTTTTTATTGTTGCTGCTCACGCAAAATCTTGCATAGTGGGTTGAAATAATTACTCCCCTATGTTTCCCTACGAGTTTCTGTGCCAGAACGAATAAGTTCAAAGGTGTCACGAAATCGTGACCGAAGGCAGCAAAGGAAGCAGTCAAGGCAAAACATGCGCGATATCGCACATGTCATGAAATCACTGTTCAAAGAGGAGAGAGAAAGCAAAGCCATAAGATTGTCATGAAATCACGACGGGTTGTGATATCACGATCAAAAGCAGTTGACCAAAACAAGAGCCAAAATTGTCGCAAAATCACGACGTATTTTGAGTAAAGGGAAAACTTGTGGAAATTGTCACGATATTGCACATGTCATGAAATCGCGACTAGAAGAGCTCTGTAGAAGTGAAGTATAGAAAACGTCGCGATATCACAATGTATTTTGGCTGAAGGCGAAAATAGGCGAAAACATAGCAAAATCGCGACAAGTTTCCATTTGCAGCAGAGCTCGACAAAAACGTCGTGAAATCGTGACTGTCGCAAAATCGTGACCCAAAATGCGATAGAGGGTACGGAGGCCAAGCAGGTCACGAAATCGTGACATGTCGCAAAATCATGACACGTCGCGAAATCATGACCCAAAATGCAACGGAAGGCCCGAAGGTAAAATCATCGCAAAATCACGACCCAAAATGCGATAAAGGGTATGGAGGCGAAGCAAGTCACGAAATCGCGACATGTCATGAAATCGTGACCCAAAACGCAGCAGAAGGCTCAAAGGTAAAATCGTCGTGAAATCGTGACCCAAAATGTGATAAAGGGTACAGAGGCCAAGCAGGTCACGAAATCGTGACATGTCGTGAAATCGCGACCCAAAACGTAGTGGAAGGCCTGAAGATAAAATTGTCGCGAAATCATGACCCAAAATGCGATAAAGGGTATGGAGGCCTAGCAGGTCGTGAAATCATGACATGTCATGAAATCGTGACCCAAAATGCCATAGGAGATACGAAAGCCAAACCGTCACGAAATCGTGACACATCACGAAATCGTGACGGGTTTCAAAAGAACAAGAGTCGGGAAGGAGAAAATCAAGCTTGCATGTAATGAACATTAAGATTTGAATTGATAATAGGAAGATTCTAACTTTTGCCTTTATCTTTTGCAGGAAGACAGAAATATGTCACGAAATCGCGACCCGTCGCATTTTCGCGACTTGTCGCATTTTCGCGACTAATGGAGACAGAAGAACGGAGCAAGGGGAAAGTGTCACGATTTCACGGCACGTCGCGTTTTCACGACCAAGTGCAGCCAAAGAAGACGAAAGTGCCAACATGTCGCGATATCGTGACATGTATTTTCACGCCTACCAGCAAGAGAAAGGACAAGAAGAAGAAAGTTGTCGCGATATCGCGACATGTCGCGTTTTCATGACTTGTCATGAAATCGCGGTCAAAATAGCAAAAGGAAAAGTCAGTGCAAAGTTGTAGCGATATCGCGACACTTCCAAGTGCTTATGTTGTGGGTCCTAGGAAAGTCCGTTTTATGTTTTTAATACTACAGGAAGGCAGATTTCGACGGATTGTCCCTCTTCTCTAGTACCTGTTTATGGGCCTTATATTTTAAATACTACAGAGAGATAGATTTCGATGGAATGTTCCTTTTCTTCAGTACCTATTTTATGGGCTTTATATTTTAAATACCACAGAGACAGATGTGGACGGATTTATATTTTAAAAACACGTTGCAGAGAGGCAACCTCTATAAATATCAAGATATATCTCAAACAAAGGGGGGGAAACTGCTGGAGCAGAGTTGCAGTGACAAAGGCGAGAGGCCATTCTGGACCTGATTCTTTGGGGTTTTTCTCCCACTTGTTCTGTTTTTGGGAAAGATTAGAAATCTCTGTTAGAGTAAATGACAAATCTTTAATACAGAGTTGTTTTCAGAAATTTGCATCTTGTGGGCAAGAAAGAAGGAGATCCATCTTTGCATGCTATGGATTTAATGTCTATTTCTTTTCTTTTTAGATTTCGAGTTTGTAGATGAAGTTAAATGCAAGTTCACTTGGTTGCTTCATATGAATGCCCGAATCTGAAATTTATCTTAAACCCTAGGAGCTAGCACTTAGTCTATGGGGATTGTGCTTGGTTTTGGCGGGTCCAAAGTAGGTTAGGTTGCATGCATGGAAACCTCGCATCTTCGGTTTTGTCGAAACAGGATAGCATCATACTGAACGCACTTTATTTTCAATTTCCTGCATTTGTTTTCGATTACTTTCTGCATTTTATTGATTCCAAAAATTCTGCATTTTTATTTTTACAGACATTAAAATAAAAACAAAAAATAAAAAAACTTCAAAGTCAAAAAAAAAAAAAACAATTTTATCATTGCAGGCTGAAATTTCATTTCCTCTGTTTCATGTTTCATTCACAAGCCTATGATGACATTCCCTTCATGAAAATCCCGATTTCATCGAAGGAGTTGTGTTTTACGGCTTTTTCACAAAATTCCATTTAAAGCTACATCGTGGTCATATGAGGGCCAACTCACATTTGCTTTATTTTGGTTCAATGAACAATCACTAAAGCTTCATGGTAAAATAAACCAACATTGCCCCTTGTTTACAGTTACTTGCAATCACTAAGGTGTTCCAAGCATTTACATTGAGTATCTTTATTCAAGATTATTAATACATATATGCAAAAATGCTAATATAGCGGAGACCTTGGAGAAGTTGTGTGTTTAACTTCTTTGCAAGAGGGGATTTGGGAACCCAAATCCTAAAGGAGAGTGTACTTTCACAACTGGGTGAAAATACCACTCAACAGATTGGCGCTAGAAGGAGGGCCTGAACTGGTTTATTACAGTATGATTTAAATGCTATAGGGATTTACATTTTGAATATTTCATGCCCTATTAATTATTATCTTCAGCCCTCTTTTAACAATACAACCCTGTAGTGTTAAAAGGAAGGCCTGAATTGCTATGCGGTATGCTAATGCCTTTGATTGTTCATACAGGAATAATGTGTTTCGAGTTTATTTAAAAAAAAAAGAATACCTTTGGTCGCGACTAACGAGTTTGTCTCCATGCAATTACTTTCATTTGATTTTAATGGACACATCTCTTGGTTGATGCTAACATGATTATTCATGCTTCACATGTCCGATATTTGCTAGTCATTTTGTGCTCATTTATAAGGAGTTATCCTGTCTTAAAAGTATTGTTGTCGGTATTATGCTCTTCACTTGCGTGTAATGCGATCTTGTGAATCAGAAAGCCTACAACACTAGGAGTATGCTCTTCACTTGCGCGTATGCGACCTGGTGAATCAGAAACTACCTTACTTTTGTTTAGAATATGGCTTTATCATGATTCCTTCTTCTATTCATGACTAACAGACTTGGTTCTAAAAATATATTCTGAGTTTACTAATGGCAACTTTTGAAGAGCAAATGGTATCCCTAAGAGCTGAAATCGCAGCTCTAAGAGAACAAATGGTATCTACGATAGGGGATCATTATAAGGGTTTGTCTCTACAGGTGATACCCTATCAAACTCCTAATTTATTATTAGAGTTTCTACGATGCTTTAATCAAGAGGTGCCACTAGGATACTTGCAAAAACTGCATATCTACAAGAATACATTATGTCAATTCCAGATTTTCTATGAGGAGGTGGCTTGTAGGTTATTTGCATACATTTTGGACGGTAAATCACTCTCGTGGTATCATCATTTACCCATGGAGGTTAAGATTTCTTGGAACCAATTAGAAGCAGCCTATCTTTATCACTTTGGTAACCAAGTTGACTTAAATGGGCTGCAAAATCAATTCACCGCTATGCGTAAAGAACCTAGTGAGTCCACAGGTCGATTCAATATGAGGTTTCATGAATTATATTCTCAAATGTGGGAAAGTTTGGGTACATCAGAAGAAGAAGCTATTGAAATATACCTGAGAGCCATACACCCCGCACTTGCTACCGTCATTGAGGAAAACGTGGATGACTTGTCTCTAGAGACAATCTATGAGATTCTGGAAAAGGTAGAACAACAAGTGTTGAAAAAGGAAAAGGCACAACATGTTCACATGAGAGATTGTTCTTTTGGAATTAGTGACGCCAACCTACACCAACCATCAAATGTAGCAACCTCCACTCCAATGATACCTGAGGTAAAAGATCAAGGGGATGAAATTGAATGTCCAAATCTTATAACCACCTTTGAGGTAGTCCAAGAGGGGGTGCAAATTGCTAAGCCAACGTCCACTAGTGAGGATTATGCAGAAATGATCTCATTCATAGAAATACACGATTATTTAGATGAAGGGGTTCTAAATTCAACCATGTCTGAAATATGTGATAGGACGGAACCTACCATAGAATTGAAGGAAGTGGTTGAAACTGAAATTGGAAGAAAATCAATAGATAAATTTGAAGATATGATAGAATTTCACCACTTGCCCTTGGAAGAAGCTCTCGATGAGAAGCGGGGAACTAATGATCAAAAAATTGATCAATTGGAAGCAACTCAAATGAGCGATCATCAAGATGAGTTACTTGACATACACTTTGACCAAAAATATTCGAGGGTTGAAAAGGATGGGCATGTTTTCAATTGGGTGCCCAATTTTGGTATGTTTGATGAACAAGTAATCAATGAGGGATATGAAGATCATGAGGTAAAAGAAGGAATTGCAAATCCTCACCAAATTTTGGTAAATGAAAATGTGAAAAAGGTAAAATCTAAACCGTTGTGTCCAAACATCCAAGATTTAGGTAAATATTTGTACAATTCAGAGGATGTTTATGATAAAGTGCCTTTGAAAGTGAATGAAGAACAAGGATTAATTTCTAACCACACCTTGGATAACATGGATTTGATAAAAGAAAAAGAAGTTGATGTATTTAGATTGCTAAATCAAATCCATCAACAATTAATAAAGAAATCTAGGATAAAAGCTTGCGATGATTTTCATTTAGTAAGCATCCTAGATGCTTGTAAACAATTGCACAACTTTGATTGGCCTAAGAACAGGGAAAATGAATGGGCTTTGAAAATTTTAGAAATAGGCTCTTGCTTACAAAATTTCATTGTGAATAAAGAAAGCTTACTTCTAAACCATGAAAAGAATTATGAAATTTACACCTTAAGGAATATACAAGGAAGAATTGAAAATCAACCATTGTCTAATCAATTCGGTAATCTGAATCTCACCTATAAGAATAACAATGGAACTAAATCTAATTGGTGGAGTGAGAAAGGAAAGCTGAAGTTGGTTGCATGGTTTGGTCTAGTTTTATTTTTGTTTGATTCCTTCCATATTTGGCATGTATATCACGTCATAGGCCTTTTAAAGAATTCTAATCAGATCTGGGATCCGGGAAAATAATAATCAAAACTGTGCAACATCTTGCTTCATGTTGTACATCCGTTTATAATTCCTGGTGTTTTGTGTGTGTTCAAGTTTTGTTTTCGGGAGTGTTTTTAGGTTTGGTTTTAAGTTTTGTGTGTTGGTCCTTTGGACATTTTTGGTTTTTCTTTATAAAAAAAAAAAGGGTAATAAAGCAAGTCGTCAGCTTATGTCCTTATGAATGTTGATCAAGACTAGGAGAATATGAAGTATTGGAATTATATTGCAGAGAGCTCCACAAATATCGCAAACTCATTAAATAACATCGTTTGAAATTTGTGATGCGTGAAGTTGTTAGTTTGCTTTGACAAAGTATGACAAAATAGGTGGTAGGCTCCATCCACATTTCAAGAAAGCAATGCATCCATCCATATCACGCATTACATTCCACATTGCATAGGCATTTCTATTATCTCAATTACATTTCAAGTACATTCATTGAAAGAGGTGTCAAATCCTCTTAGGGTCATTATATAACAAATATTAAAAGGACCCTAAGGCTGGGAACCAGTGGCCCGAACTATCTTGAACCGAGCACGATCTACACATATTAAAGAAGATCTTGAGCAAAATGGTCAAAACCTCACTTGGAAGAATAGGTAAGGCGAAAAGAATACTTCATGTCTATCCCATCATGCAACATAATTTTTTAACAGTGGTTTTTACCACTCCCCTAAAGTTTAAAGCCCAAAATCGGAGTAGTAAGGATAGGGTTTAATTCTCATCTCGCTTAGGTTGAGAATCCGACTCCCCAAAGCTTCTGTTTTTCTTTCATCATCAATATTGGATTGGAAGGATCGTACTACGTGTCCCTGGCAAGGATGGGTAGTCATCCCCAAGATCCAAGAAAATCAAAAGTAAAGCCCAATCATGAATTATGGGGTTAATCTTCACCGGGGCTATAGACGCCTGTCTGGCAGTGGAGTATGCTCAAGCGTGGCAACATGTCTTGCCTAAAAGCAAGACTGCTGATTGCTCAAAAGGATAGACTAGCCTTAACTATTTCGTCCATAGCAGGTTAAATCATTTTGTTCAAGATAAGGTAATAAACTCCAGATCAGAGTAGTAAGGGTAGGGTTAAATTCCCATCTCCTTAAGGGTGGGAATCCTTTTCCCCCAAAGCTCTGATTTCACTTACACTTGCACATGGGTTCAAGATGGTAGTGGCACACGACCAGCTTTGGGATCTGATAAATTAATTCAGTGTATATAGTTTTGATCCTGAGAGGGTTTGACAGTTTTTTATATGTTTGTTCATGGTACTAGACAGTTGTCATATTTGTCATGCATTAAAATCTGAACAAATCATTCATAGCCCCGCATATGCACTCAAGTAAAGCTAACAGTGGAAAGCTAAATGAGTTTCAAACGATGAGGAATGAATCACGACACACACACACATTGAGCTGATGCTGAATTATTCTAATCCTTCATGTATTTCTCGTCTAGTTTCATTCTTTGGATATATCCTGACACTAGTGTTAAAATTTTGAAGGTTTTCAGGTTTGGTTCTTACCGAAATGCTCAGGAGCATTTCCCAGCAGAGTCGCCATTTGTTGTGGATGTTCCACAACGTACCCCAAAATTGGGGACCCACCCTTCTTGTTTTTGATATTTAGTTGTGTTCGTCTTATTGGCATTCTACCACATCATTTTTATTGTTGCTGCTCACGCAAAATCTTGCATGATGGGTTGAAATACTTACTCCTCTATGTTTCCCTATGAGTTTCTGTGCCAGAACGAGTAAGTTCAAAGGTGTCACGAAATCGCGACATGTCATGAAATCATGACAAAGGCGAAAAGGAAGCAAAGAGGCAAAAATGCGTGATATCGTGAATGTCATGAAATCACCAAAGAGGAGAGAGAAATAAAGATAAGCGTGAAATCATGACGTGATCACAAAAGGGAAAATAGGAGCAAATGCACAAAATAATGACGAGAAAGGCAAAACTGGAAATGCGATATGGCATGTCATGAAATCGCGATTCAAGAGCAAGAAAGAGAAAAAGTGAAAATCACGAAATGGACAAGGGAAAAGAAAGGAGTCACGAAATTGTGACCCAAAATGCGATAAAGGATACGGAGGCAAGCGGTACGAAATCATGACATGTCACGAAATCGCGACCAAAAGAAGGAAGAAAATTGAAATGGAAAGCGATAAAGGTAGGAAGCAGAAATCGCGACATGTCACGAAATCGCGACATGTCGCGAAATCGTGACCCAAAATGCAGCGGAAGGCCTGAAGGTAAAATCGTCGTGAAATCACGACCCAAAATGTGATAAAGGGTATGGAGGCCAAGTAGGTCGTGAAATCGTGACATGTCACAAAATCGCGACATGTCATGAAATCACGACCAAAAGCCATGGAGGTAGAAGATAAAATGTCGTGAAATCGTGACCAAAATGCGATAAAGGGACGGAGAAGAAAAGAAATGAGAATGGCAAATATGGAGATAGAAGCGAAAGTCATGAAATGAAGTCGCGAAATCGTGACAGGTTTCAAAAGAACAAGAGCCGGAAGGAGAAAATCAAGTTGACATGTAATGAACATTAGGGTTTGGATTGATAATAGGAAAATTCTAACTTTTCTTTATCTTGTAGGAAGAAAAAAAAAGAACAAGAGGCGGGAAGGAGAAAATCAAGCTGACATGTAATGAACATTAAGATTTGAATTGATAATAGGAAGATTCTAACTTTTGCCTTTATCTTTTGTAGGAAGACAGAAAGATGTCATGAAATCGCGACCCGTCGCATTTTCGCGACTTGTCGCGTTTTCGCGACTAATGGAGATAGAAGAACGGAGCGAGGGGAAAGTGTCACGATTTTGTGGCACGTCACATTTTTACGACCAAGTGCAGCCAGAGAAGACTAAAGTTCCAACATGTCGCGATATCGCGACATGTATTTTCGTGCCTACCAGCAGGAGAAAGGACAAAAAGAAGAAAGTTGTCGCGATATCGTGACATGTCGCGTTTTCGCGACTTGTCATGAAATCACGATCAAAATAGCAAAAGGAAAAGTCAGCGCAAAGTTGTAGCGATATCGCGACACTTTCAAGTGCTTATGCTGTGGGTCCCAGGAAAGTCTGTTTTATGTTTTTAATACTGCAGGAAGGTAGATTTCGACGGATTGTCCCCTTTCTCCAGTACCTGTTTATGGGCCTTATATTTTTAATACTGCATGAAGGCTGATGTCGGCGGAATATTCCTTTTCTTCAGTACCTATTATGGGCTTTATATTTTTTAATATCACAGGGACAGATGTGGACGGATTTATATTTTAAAAACGCTGCAGAGGCAACCTCTATAAATATCAAGATATATCTCAAACAAGAGGGGGGGAAACTGCTGGAGCAGAGTTGCAGTGACAAAGGCGAGAGGCCATTCTGGACCTGATTCTTTGGGGTTTTTCTCCCACTTGTTCTGTTTTTGGGAAAGATTAGAAATCTCTGTTAGAGTAAATGACAAATCTTTAATACAGAGTTGTTTTCAGAAATTTGCATCTTGTGGGCAAGAAAGAAGGAGATCCATCTTTGCATGCTACGGATTTAATGTCTATTTCTTTTCTTTTTAGATTTCGAGTTTGTAGATGAAGTTAAATGCAAGTTCACTTGGTTGCTTCATATGAATACCCGAATCTAAAATTTATCTTAAACCCTAGGAGCTAGCACTTAGTCTATGGGGATTGTGCTGGTTTTGGCAGGTCCAGTAGGTTAGGTTGCATGCATGGAAACCTCGCATCTTCGGTTTTGTCGAAACAGGATAGCATCATACTGAACGCACTTTATTTTCAATTTCCTGCATTTGTTTTCGATTACTTTCTGCATTTTATTGATTCCAAAAATTTTGCATTTTTATTTTTACAGACATTAAAATAAAAACAAAAAATAAAAAAACTTCAAAGTCAAAAAAAAAAAAAATAATTTATCATTGCAGGCTGAAATTTCATTTCCTCTGTTTCATGTTTCATTCACAAGCCTATGATGACATTCCCTTCATGAAAATCCCGATTTCATCGAAGGAGTTGTGTTTTACGGCCTTTTCACAAAATTCCATTTAAAGCTACATCGTGGTCATATGAGGGCCAACTCACATTTGCTTTATTTTGGTTCAATGAACAATCACTAAAGCTTCACGATAAAATAAACCAACATTGCCCCTTGTTTACAGTTACTTGCAATCACTAAGGTGTTCCAAGCATTTATATTGAGTATCTTTATCCAAAGATTATTAATACATATACGCAAAATGCTAATATAGCGGAGACCTTGGAGAAGTTGTGTGTTTAACTTCTTTGCAAGAGGGGATTTGGAAACCCAAATCCTAAAGGAGAGTGTACTTTCACAACTGGGTGAAAATACTACTCAATAGAGACCAAGATTCTGAACATTTTATAGAGCACCCCAATTGTGACATAAACCATGGGTAGACTTTAATACATGGTAAAGACCACTTGTTGCTTTAGCAAGAGAGAATTTCTTGACAGGTTACATTTAAAAAAATGTTGTATATGGCAAATTGTGACAAATATGGATGAATTGTTAGATTTTTTAAGCAAAATTTTAGTGAGATCAAAGTTCAATGCTTTTGGTAAATTTGCCCTTTTGATACATGTTTTTGCATCCAAAATATTTTGATAATTCCCTCCAAAACTTAAAATTTGAATTTTGAAATAAAATATTCCCACAAATAGGCATGGTGAAGCGCACACGCTAATAGCGAATTTGGTACCTATGGCCCATATTTGAATTTTGTGGGGCATGATTTTTGTTTGTCAACTTGCAGTTGGCGCAACGGTAAAATATTATGCAAGTAATGTATTGATCGATGGAGCAACTTTTGCACTTGCTCACACCTGCTGCATAGTAGTAACGCGCTTTGCGGGTGAGAGAAAAGTCTCCTAGTCAAACTTGTTTCACATTTTTTTTGGGTTGCACGCTGCCTTCCATAGAATACACAGTGTGAGTAAAGGCTTTTTGACACAGCAGGAAATGTTAGAGTATTCAAATATTCCAGGAATGGAGGTGTTGCATGCAGGACACCATCGCCATGGAATTGAAGGCGATTATGTTTGGCAATAGGTCGAATTTGATTCTATGGTGTAGAAGTTCTGATTCTAGAAAGAGAAATCAGACTGATAACGATTGTTCCCGTTGATGTGGCAAATGCAAATACGAAGCAATCCTAGACCAATTTAGCTTCTACCTCATGCTTCAAAATCTCATGAGATATTTTAAATCTCCCATGTCTACTTTTATTTTCATAATATTCTAGCAGGAGCAACCCTGAATTTGGTTTCCATTTTGCATAGTGATCAATATAGACGACGCATTCGAATGCCTGGTTTTGGAGTTACTTCAATACAGTGTGTGTGGTAGGTAAGTGAGGGTGAATGACCAATTCCATGGTTGAGAGTTCTTTATGAAGATGTTGGCAACTCATGTGCAGTGTGGGCCTTTGGTGAATGGTTCTAGGTTCAATCCCTAGACTATTACCTTTTGAGCTTGACTGTTAATGGTGGAGTTGATGATTGACTAACCTCTATAATTGTGGAGTTGATGACATGGAGGCCGACATGGCATCTCAGTATCCTTGTTCTTATGCCCCATTAAATGGTAGTTTTTTATTTTATAGTTCATGATGCCTTTTGATTCGTAGTAGGTATTAAGTTGAGAATTTGAATTTTTAAAATTTGGTAGTTTTGTCAATGCATAGAAGGCAAAATTTTTGAGGTTGTAACATTTGTACACAGAAGCATTTTAAACCCATTTATTTCAAATTGCATGATTTATTACACTTTTTCTTTTTAAACTCTTCACAATGGTTGTAGTTGTAGTTGTTTTGTTTTGTTTTACTAGTAAAATTTGGTAAATTTGGAAGAGAGTCGAAGATTATTTATGTTATATTTTTTTGATAAGTAGCTATTGTATTTACAACGGGTTTTAACTAGGATCCCAAAACTTGATTACATAAGAGTTGGAAATAACATGCCGAGAATAAGCCATTACAACAAAATTATGGGCCCAAGGCACCAATACCCTAAAAATGAAAAACAAACAGAAATCCCACCCAGTGGGAATAGGTAAATTTGAACAATCCCGCCCAGCGGGAAACCACCAATTTCGAAGGAAGGTAAGTTTGAAGATCTTGCCCAGTGGGGAGCAGCTAAAAACCGCCATTGTGTAAATCTCGCCCAGCAGGAAGCAGCAAAAAACCATTATAATATAAATCTCGCCTAGCGAGAAGCAGTTGAAAAACCACCAAAGAGTGAATCCCGCCCAGCGAGAAGCAACTGAAATCCATCCCAGTGTAGATCCCACCCAGTAGGAAGTAGCAAAAACCTCTACCAAGTGAATCTCGCCTCTCGAGAAAACTAGTAGGAAATGAGAAAAACCCGCCCAGTGGGAAACCCAACGGTTCTAGAGAATCCCGCCCGGCGGGAAACCATCCCGCCCAACAAGAAACCATCCTGCCCAAAAAAAAGGGGGAATCTCGCCCAGAAGGAAGCAGCTAAAAACTAGCAAAGAGGAGATCCCACCCATCGGGAAGCATCCAAAAAGCACCACCAAGAGAATCCCGCCCCAGGACAACCAACAAGAAAAGACAACAGGTTAAGGGACCAGGGATACAGGGACTGGGGATCCCAGGCGGGAAGAGGTAACAACCACAAATATGGGATCCCTGGGAGCCTAGCCTGGGGGATCTAGGGTTTGCATGCATAGATCAAATCCCCCCATGATTTGAAAAATGCAGCAGAACCTAGAGAACCCCAATAGCAGGGGCCAAGAATCCCATCCTTGCACAGGAGAAACTTTAGGGAACTGGGACTGAGGCTGGAAACAACCCAGGTAGAGAAAAATCCCCCCCAAGGCCAAACAAATGCCCAGGGTGTCCACCAAGGAGCAGAACCAGCACGAAGAAGCCTCCAAGCAAGAAATCGAAGAGGGCCCTCCCCACAGGGACGGGACCAATAGTAGCCACAGGATCCTAGAGAGGATTCACTAGCAAAAGGGGGAAAGAGGCCCCCCTAGACCACCCCCAAAGTAGTAAGGACCTCAAAGGAAACCCAAGGAAGCCGTAAAAAAACCCAACCAATCACCCCCACCACCCAAAGAACCACAGGGAACCAGATCCACACCAAAAACCTACAGAAAACCCTAGGGGGAAGCCTGAGGGAAAAAAAAGGGAAGGGATCCCGAAAACAACAAGGAACCCTAGGAAGCACCAGGCCAAAAACTCAAACAAGGGAACCCTGACCGACTGGGAGAGGTGCAGAAAGAGGAGAAGGATCTCCCTCAAGGAGATCATCTGCAACAAACAATCCCAGGGAGGGATGACCTGGGATGAGCCAGGGACTGGGCAGGAACCAGGGGAGGGGGAGCAGGAAGGGATCAGGACCCTCCCCTCTCTCTATTTATGTTATATTTTAGAACTCATTTTATAAAGGTTTTTTTTGGATATAATAGGAGTAGGTTTTCAATGGTTAGTTTAGGTACGCTTTTTTTGTATGGGTTTCTTTTTAACCATGCAGGTTGATTATTAAAAAACCTACTTTTAGCTTGATGATTTAATTGTTTTCTCTTTTAAGATCAAAGGACATATTTTTTTTACCATATTGCATGTAGAAGATATTCTCATTGGAAGCTCAACACCTAATTAAAGTTGGAGTTATGACTTTATATCTAAGGATGGATTGATCTAGTTCATGTACCTTTGGTGACAGAAGATAGGAGGATTCATTTGCCTTAACTAATAGCAAATTAAATTTTGATAGTTGGAAGTCCAATCTTCTTGTTATTATGCCCTGTCAACAAATGGAGAGTAAAAATAGCAAAACATGATTAAATTTTTCCTAGTTAGTAGCAATAGTTGGAGAGGATAGTATTATAATTTTATTTGACAATTCTACAACACATGACACCTTTTGATTCATCGTAGGTATTAAGTTGAGGATTTTAATTTTCAAAATTTGGTAAATTTTTCAATGAGTGGAAGGCAAACTATTGGAGGCCATAACTTTTGCATATGAAAGCATTTTGAGTCCAAAATTTTCAAATCACATGTTTGTTCGATTCTTTACAAAGGTTGTGGTTATTTTGTTTTGTTTTACTAGCAAAATTTGGTAAATTTGCAGGAGCACTAAGGACTACGTATACCACATTTGAGAACTTGTTTTGTAGGGGTTATTTTTGGATGTAAGAGTAGGTTTTGAATGGTTAGAATAGGATATGACTTGTTCCTATGAGTCATTTTCTAACCATGGGGTTTGATTATTCAAAAAACTACCTTTTGTTTTATGATTCAAATATTTTCTTTTAAGAGATTAGATGACAAGTTGTGTTCACCAGATTTCATGTTGAAGATTTTATCACAGGAAGCTCAACACCTTGGAACAAAAGTGGAGTTATGATTTCATATCCAAGGATGGGTTGTTCTAGTTCATGTATCTTTGGCAAGAGAAGATAGGATGTTCATTTACCCTAATTATTGGGTAATATTGATCCAGATCATGCCCATAGTGCCATGAGAGCTATTACAGGAGTATCTTAGACTTCATAGTATACTCCTTAAGGGAAATTTGGTAGTCTTCCATATGGATATGGAGGCTCATTCTTGACATTTTGATAATATTCCATATAGAGAGGTGTAACGACCCTCCTCACACGACCTTTGATTAGCAATTAAATGAATGATATGAACTTGCCTTTTTTCTTTGGAATGTGGAATTGCTAATTGTTTTGTATACGCAAGACCAGGGACATTTCATCGACGGATAGGAAAAGTTGACGAAAAAGGTAAGAGGGGAAGTGATGATTTGGCTCATGAACACATGGAAGCTCACATAGTTGAGACTCATATAGGTGCATTGGAATGAAATATATTTTGTATGTGTTTTGTTTTGAATAATTTGTTTTCTACTTGTTGAAAAGATATATGCATTCATATACTTTAGGAAGATAGTGAAAGTGCCAAAAAGGCATAGGAGCCTTCATGCATTGAATATTGATGAGTAGGATAATTTGCTTATATGTAGTTGTCAATAAAATTTGATATATATAGGGATGGTTAAATTTATGCTTGCATAAAAATATATTTAAAATAAAATATGTAATATTATTATGGAAAAAAATGTTGGAAAGTATATTGCACATGTTCATATGCATTATAAAATAAAATAATAACTAAGCCTCCGTTGCCCTTGACTTCACCAAAGTTTAAGATACATATTTACTCAACCCTTATTTAAGTAGAAGAGGATGCATCACTGCAATGATAAAATATCAATACAATATGTTAGATCAAATTAAAGATATAAAACAAAAAGATGAATTTTGTCAATCTTGTAGTGCTCAAGTTCAGCAAGACCCTAGAAAAGATACAGTCTTCATGTATAGAGATGACTTATTGTATTATAAGAACAGATTAGTTGTTCCAAGTCTAGATGGATTGAGGGAAACAATTCTTAAGGAGACACATAATACTCCCTATTCAACGCATTTTGTAGGGGCAAATATGCACAAGAACTTGATAAAGGCCTTTTTTTTTAAGTGAAAAATCCCTTACGGGGCCGCCTTGGTATGAGAGACCATGAACAGGGGGTTCTACACCGTCAAAGTCACCCAGGAGTTGCACCCAACCCTGCCCACACCAACATTATCAATTGGATTTTGGATACCCAATTTAGCTTTTTGGTAGGGTGGAGATTTGAACCTGGGACCTCCCTTGGAGGATTTCCCTCTCCTCTCCAAGTCACCTACAACACCTAGGTGACTTGAGAAAGGCCTATTACTGGCCAAGTATGAAAAAAATATATCAATGAATATGTGACCAAGTGCTTGGAATACCATAAAGTGAAAGAAATTCATTTGCATCTAGAAGATCGGTTGTACCCACATATCATACCTACATAAAAATGATAGGTGATTTCAATGGAATTTATAGTAGGTCTACCTAAAACAAGATTTAGGCATGATGCAATCCTGGTAGTTGTGGATAAGTTAACCAGGGTTGCATATTTCATACCTAGGAATATACAAGATGATGCTCCTTTTGTAGCTAGTAAATTTACCAAAGAGGTGGTGTGATTGCATGGGTTTCCTAAAGTCATAATTTTGAATAGATATTCTCGCTTCACATTAGAATTTTGGTAAGCATTGCATGAAGCATTGGGTATTAAATTGAACATTAGTTTAACATACCACCTTGAGATAGATGGATAGACTGAGAGGGTGAATTAGGCTTTAGAAGATATGTTGAGAATGTATTGCATGGATCAACACATCAAATGTGGAGATTACTTATACCTAGTTGAGTTTACATACAATAATAGTTATCATGCATCACTAGGTATGGCACCATTTGAAGCATTGTATGGTAGAATATGCAGGACTCCCTTGACTTGGGATAATCCAGAAGATCGAGTAGTGATCGGGCTGGAGACTATAAAAGAAATAGAATATCAATTAAAAATAATTTAGCAAAAGCTGAAAGAGGTCACTGATCACCAAAAGAGCTACGTGGATCTCAAAATAACATAGAGAGAATATTCTATGGGAGATAGAATATTATTAAGGGTAAAACCAACTAAAATTTATTTAAAATATTCCAAACTTGACCCTAGATATGTGGGTTTATTTGAAATTGTGGGCAAGATAAGCCCTATTGCATACAAACTTACTCTGCCGCCAAACTTATCCAAAATTCATAATTTATTTCATGTGTCCCTCTTTATGAAGTATGTTTTTGACCCCACTCATGTTTGGGATATTTCTAACTTGTAGATGTCTTACTTGCTGAAAATTGAATTTTTGCCTATTCGTATACTTAGTTATAGAACCAAGAACCTTAGAAAGAGGAATATAGAGCAATGTCGGGTCCAATAGGACCACTAATCAGATAGAAATGCCACATGGGAGAACATGATAGAAATGCAGTAGTAGTTTTATTATCTATTTAAGTAGACATAGATATTCTAAAATATTGTGTATGGATTGATGATGTATATATATATGTGTGTGTGTGACTGGACTACTAAGTAGAGTAGCTTTGTATATGTTTTAGTTTGAACATAAATATGTGGTTTGACATATTATGAACATCATGTGAGTTGACTATCCAAACAAGTTTGAATTACTAATGGGACTGTGAATGAACAAACTTGCATGATATATAATTTATGAAAGGAATTCTATTGTGGATCAAATGAATGAATATGTTTTAAATTTTTCTAACCATGTATGAAACACAGGGACTGTATTTGTTTCTAGTGGGGGAGGATGTAACAACCCTCCTCGCATGACCTTTGATTAGCAATTAAATGGATGAAATGAACTTACCTTTTTCTTTGGAATGTGGTATTGCTAATGGTTTTGTATATGCAGGATCAGGGATATTTCTTCGACAAATAGAAAAATTTGACGAAAAATATTAGAGGGGAAGTGATGATTTGGCTCGTGATCACATGGAAGCTTACATAGTTGAGATTCATATAGATGCATTGGAGTGAAATGCATTTTGTATGTGTTGTATTTTAAGTAATTTGTTTGCTACTTTTTGAAAAGATATATGCATTCATATACTTTAGGAAGGTAGTGAAAGTGCCAAAAAGGCATGGGAGCCTTCATGCATTGAATATTGATGAATAGTAAATTGCTTATATATAATCAATAAAATTTGATATATATAGGGATGGTTAAATTTATGCTTGCATAACAATATATTTAAAATAAAATATGTAAATATTATTATGGAACAAAATATTGGAAAGTATATTACACATGTTCATATGCATTATATAATAAAATAAAAAGAAAATAAGAACTAAACCTCCATTGTCCATGAACTAAAGGAGTGGGAAAATGATGTTGAAGTAATCTCTAAGATATTAAATGAAGAAAGTGATTGTTTTTTAAAATAACTTGATGTTTTTTCGAACGTGGGAAGTGAGGAAGTTAAAAAATAATAAAAACATTGGAAGGGAATATTGGGAGGATTCGGTTAATATTGAAAGTAAGAGAGTAATTAGGGAAGTGATGGTTTTTCTCTGAGTTTGGCTAAAGTCTGAGTGAGAGATATTGAGGAAAACACCTTGGATAGCAAAGGATAGTGATAATAACCAGGTTGGATTATTGCTTATGAAGTTTGAAATGATTTTAAAAGTTGGTTGCCTTAGTATTAGTGATATTTGATGTGAAAATGAAAATGTTCCATTGTGTGGATATTGAATTCATATTCTATGAAAATATGAAAGCTTGGTCTAGAAATGAAATTAGATTTTGATTGCACAATGTATTTTCCATCACTACTTGAATTGAATTTGTTCCACTACGTGAGTTATGCATGAGCTTTGAAGTAATTAGAGAGCTTGAACAAAACTGGAAACAATTTTGAGTTGCATATATTATTGCTTTGATTATTGTTGCTTGGAAATCTTGAACTGCAGTGAAACTATGTGTTTGTGATAGTTTGGTAATGGAAATGTTGGTATTCCCGTGAAGATTGGTTTGTGTGCTGCATGATATTCTAGTTGTAAAATTTAGATTTGCATGCATATTAGAGCCAATTCTAATCCCCTATCATTATAAGTCCTAAGATGATGATCTTGGAAATCATGGAGAATGACATGCATCAAGGTGGAGGAATTCCACTCTTCGAATAACCATTCACATCCTAGAGGGACGTATGAATCCAATATTTCATTTAGGAGTATAGAAATTTCCCAAGAATAGTTCATCCCGATGTGACAACATTTTGACACCTAGTAGAATTAAATCTAAGTCAAACTTCCAATAGAGAATGGTCTGTGTAATTTCATTTGGATAGCTGGATGTCTAGTTGTAATAGAGGGAGAAATATAGAATAGATGTAATATAATATTGTTTGGACAACCATATATGTTTTATTTAGTCTTTACAAATAATGAGAGTTGGTTTAATTTTGTGTAAGAGGATTATTCTATGGTTTAAATTGAGGATTTTGAATTGTAATATAATGGTATAAATTATACTCCATATATGTGTAAATACATGAGTTTCTAGATGATGTATTTTATGTGTGAGTGAATAATTCAAGGATAGTTTTTTAATGTTGAATAATTTTTCTTAAACTGCTTATGTTTATTTTGGTCCACCTTTGATTTAAATTTAGTTAGGCTTAAATTTGGAGCAAATATTACATTGAAATTCTTCTAGAGAACCCAAGAGAAAAATGTGTTTTATTTTCATCTCGAGTAAAATTACCTGGAAACGTAAAATCTTAAGTTTTGTATACCGATAGGAGTTACAAACTGAAAAGAAATAGTTTGTAGAATTACCTTGTAATTCGTCTTCTAGTAAATCAAAGAAAGTTGGAGCTAAGACATAACATTGTTGTTTGTAAGGTTAGTGATCTAAGTAGACTTGTATGTGAGTGCAAAACTTAACCGTGAAGCTCCAACAAACAATGTTAAGCATTTGTTTCTATTTATTGTTTTAAAATAGTTCTCTTTGGCTAAAATATATGGGTATGTAATGATTTCATATTGTAGTCTTTATTTACCATGTAATGGAATCAGAGAGAACAAAGTAGAGCCAACTGTTGTAAATCAATATTTTCTATAAATATAGATGAATGATTTGGTTATAGGTATGTTTTTAAGAGACTTTAGAATTGGTGGAGAAAAGTAACTAGTGAAAACATATTCAGAATTTATGATTATTCTGAGATGCTTAAAAGGAAAATATTTCATAAAGAACTTACATAAAGTAGGGATGTGATATGATATTTAAGGAAATAGACTAGAGTTAGTTTATGTATGATATTAGATTTTAATAGATTGGTTATATCAATAAAGCTTATCAATAAAGCTTATCATTAAAGCTTATTGATATTGGTTATATCAATAAAGCTTATCATTAAAGAAAAACTAAACATGTCATTGGTTCATTTTGAAAAGACATAACTTAGTGGTTTTGTCTATGATAACCTGCAATTTTATCTTGTTATAATTGTATTAAAAATGTATGTATTGACATTAAAACCTTATACCTCAAATGCTCTTTTAAGGAGGAAAAACTTAGAACCCTGATAAGTTTTACTAGTTGTATAAGTTAAATATAAAACTAGTGTTTAAACCTCATACTTTCCAAAGTGAATAATATAAGCCTTAAATGCTCAATGATGTTGAGATGTGGGTATGCATACAACATGACTTGAGAGTGAATGTAGTTTGATAAAATGGGTTAGAGCAAGAGATCTAGTTAGTACTTATAACAAGAGATAGTATGATATGTCTTATTTAGGTTGCTGCCTAGGAGTATAATGATATGTCTGTGCATCATGATGATTATAGAGATTAGCATGAATATGTAAACTAATCTAGCACATCGTTTGGTATGGGACAAAAACATGTGAATTAAATTGTGCATTTGAGACTAAGTCCAGATTCAAGGTATTGACATGGCTCTAGTTGGCTTTGAGAAGTTGGATAATCAGCTAGACACGTGGCATATGTATGCTAAACCCTTGCACATTAAAATAAGAACAATATGATTGGCTTTATCAAGGTTCATTATGTCAAGGAATGGGGAAATAAAGTGTCCATCCTTTAGGTATTATGGGCCCTAAAGGACAACCCCTATCATGGTTCGAACCTCATGCCAAGATCAAGAGAATGATAAATGAGTTACTTTGATTCCACAAAGTGGCAACCTTCATGGGATGTGGTCAATCTCCTCCACTTGGGTGGCTACCTGTAGTAGTTATGATACCCAAAAGTGGTATGTTATGCTAGCACTAAATAAATTGTATGATAATGATTCTTTGAGTGAAATATTTAAACTATGTTTACTAGGGCACTTTTAGGTTTTAACAATAACTTAAAAAAAATACCCTGGTAAAATTGCTTGGCTTGGTTTTTAATGGTACAATCAGGTGAGAAGACTTGGGTTGTTACATGTGGTATCAGAGTAGAAGGAGTCCTTGTGTTGTAGGACTCTAAATAAATATATTTTTAGAAAAAATAAACTATATATTAACTTGATCATATTCACTACAGGTCTGATGGCAGTTAGAATGCAAGGTGGATCTTTGAGGAACCCTGGGGGAGCTAGGGAGGAAGAAACCATCACAAGACCACCAAGAGGACCGAGAACTGGGTTAAGGAAAGAAGACCCTCAAAGGGAAAGAAGGATGAAATAGGTTAATGAGCTTCCACTAAATGAATTTAGTGGGGAATCTAGTAGGGAAGAAGAAAACCTTGTAAGAATAGTACAACTATTACAAACTCGCATGGAGAAACAAAGAGAATAAATGACCCAACAATAGGAGATGATAATTCAACAACATAAAATCATAGAAGACTTGGCCAAGGGTAGGGAGAATTTAGGGAGGATAAAAGAAACACCTAATGAACCTGTAAGACCCGGTATTGGTAGGGCCAGAGTAAGTGTGGAATTGTCCAAAAATCTGAGAAAAGTGGTAATATCCAAATTTAATGGAAAAGGTGATGGTGATGCAGTGGAGAATTGGTTGAACAAACTGGAGTCATACTTTCCTTGGTGATTTTGTCACCAAAATCTAAAATTGCCTTGTTTGTTATGAATATGGCTAAAGTAACACTAGATTGATGGAAGAATTTCAAGAGAGGGTAAGGTATTGAATCTACGTATCTCAAATGGAAATATTTTATTAAGGAATTTAGAAATATATTCCTGACTAAGCAATATTATATGGAAAAATTTAGAGAATTCACTAATCTACAGCAAGAAGCTACGTCAGTACATGACTATCATCAAAAATATTTCCAACTGTTTATATATGCCACCCAGTATGAGAGTAATGAAGAAATGAAAGTTCAAAAATTTATTTTGGGACTGTATCCCAAGATTGGGGCAGTGGTGAACATGCATAATCCAGTAGATCTTCCAACTCCATTTGACTTAGCCTGAAAAGAAGAAGGAAATCAGGAGACCAGGAAGGTATACTTTAACTATCAAAAATTATAAGATAAGGAAAAATATGAGCTTAGGAAGTGGAAAAGCATTGGATTTATGAATTGGGAGAAATATCGAAACAAGAGACCAAAATTTGGATATTAGAATAGACAAGGAAGTAAGAAAAAGAATGATTTTCAAGGGAATAAGTTCAAGAAAGAGGGCAAAGGATATCCTAGATGGACATATAAAAGGACATCAAACCAGGAGAAAACCAAAGATGCTGCACCTCAAGGCAAGAATGGGAATAATAATAAAAGTGATAAAGCACCTCCACACGGTTGCTATGTATGTCAAGGACCTCATTTTGCCAACAAGTTCCCCCATAGAGTTGATCTTTGCCAAAAAGCACTAGAGAAAAATAATCATAGAATATTTGCAGTGATAGGTAGTCATGTTCTTGATGGTTAAACTACTCCTTTTTTGTTAAATGATAAAATTTATAATAAGGATGTACGCATTTTGATAGACATTGGATAAAATGATAGTTTTATTTCCACTAGATTAGTGAGGGACACACTGTAAAACCTAGATATTTGGGTAATGGTTGGAAGGTGGAGTATGGATCAGGATAAACTTATCAAGTAAACCAATGTCTATTTGACCCTCACATCATCTTGCCTCAAGGAGAAACTAATTGAAATTTGTATGTGACACCTTTGCATACCTTTGAAATAATTCTTGGTGTTGATTGGTTAAAAGTTCATAAAGCCCTTTTGAAATTTGAGGATAGATGAGTGGAGTTTACAGATATATCCAATCAAAGGATTAGGATTCATTATGATCGTGGTGCAATTAGACCAAATCTATTATCTGCAATGGAGATAAAGAAAGCTATTAGAAAAAGGGGAATGATTTTTATAGTTAAAATTAATAAGAAAGAAGAGTCTGAAGTGGAATCTGATCTATTCCAAAAGCATCCAATTTTAGGAGAATTCAAAGATGTGTTTTCATAGGACCTTCTAGGTTTACCTCCTCAAAGGAAGCTTGATTTTTCTATAGAATTATTTCCTAGAATTGCACCTATTGCTAGAGCATTGTATAGAATGACTCCTATTGATATACAAGAGCTCAAGACGTAACTACAATATTTATTGGAGAAAGGTCTAATCAAGCCTAGTGTGTCACCTTGGGGAGGTCATGTTTTGTTTGTTAAAAATAAATATGAAACCTTAAGGATGTGTATAGATTATCATATGTTGAATAAGGTTACTATCCAAAATAGGTATTCGTTACCTATTTTGATCAATTGAAAGGAGCAACCATCTTCTCGAATATTGACCTATGATCAGGTTATCATCAGTTGAGGATTTGAGAAGAAGACACTCACAAAATAACTTTTAGAACAAGGTATGGAAATTATGAATTTACAATACTACCTTTTGGGTTAACTAATACCCCAACTGTATTCATGAATCTCATGAATAATGTTTTTAGAAAACAGTTGGACCAATTTGTGCTTGTTTTTCTCAATGATATATTGATTTATTTTAAGAATAAAAAACATGATCAACATATGAGGTTTGTACTTGAAATACTTAGGAAAAATCAGTTGTATGGAAAGTTATCAAAGTGTGAATTCTACACCCCACAAGTACAGTATTTAGGTTACATAGTATCTACTAAAGGGATTGTAGTTGATCCCAAGAAATTAGAAGCATTTATTGATTGACCTGCACCTACAAACATAACAAAAGAACGAAGTTTTATGGGAATTGCAAGTTATTATAGGAAATTTATCAGAGGATTCTCAAGAATTGCTCAACCTATTACTAATATTCAAAGGAAAGGAAATGATTTTATGTGGATATAACAGTGTGAAGAAGTATTTCAAATCCTGAAAGAGAGGTTGACTACCATACCAATTTTACAATTATCTGATCCAATTAAGAAATTTATTCTATGCACTAATGCATCAATTGAAGGATTGGGAGGGGTTTTGACCCAAGATGATGCGGTTATTGCTTTTAAATAAAGAAAACTTAAGAAGCATGAGGTGAACTATGCCACCCATGACTTGGAGTTGGCAGTAGTTGTACATGCTCTTAAGATTTGGAGGCACTATTTTCTTGGAAAACCATTTGAACTTAAGACAAATCACCAAATTTTAAGATACATATTTACTCAACCCTTATTGAATGATAGGCAATGACACTGGATGGAATTTCTAGTTGAGTATGATTTTGGCATTGAGTACATTAAGGGTAAGGAGAACAAGGTAGTTGATGCTTTAAGTAGAAGAGGGTGCATCGTTGTAATGACAAAATGTCAATATGATTTGTTAGATCAAATTAAATATATACAACAAAAAGATGAATTTTATCAGTTATGTAGTGCTCAAGTTGAGCAAGACCCTATAAAAGATACAAGCTTCGTGTATAAATATGACTTACTGTATTATAATAATAGATTAGTTGTTCCAAATTTGGATGGATTGAGGGAAACAATTCTTAAGGAGTCACATAATACTCCCTATTCAGTGTCTTTGAGGGGCAAAGATGCATGAGAACTTGAGAAAGACCTATTACTGGCCAGGTATAAAAAAAATATATCAATGAATATGTGTCCAAGTGCTTGGAATATCATAAAGTGAAAGTAGAACATTTGCATCTGGTAGGTTGGTTGTACCCATATAGCATATCTACACAAAAATGATAGGTAATTTCAATGGACTTTATAGTAGGTATGCCTAAAAAAAGGTTTAGGCATGATATAATCCTGGTAGTTGTGGATAAGTTAACCAAGGTTGCACATTTTATACTTGGAAATGTATATGATGATGCTCCTACTGTAGCTAGTAAATTAGCCAAAGAGGTGATATGATTGCATGGGTTTCCTAAAGTTATAATTTCAAATAGATATTCTCACTTCACGTTAGAATTTTGGTAAGCATTACATGAAGCATTGGGTACTAAATTGACTATTAGTTTAGCATCCACCTTGAGAGAAATGGATATACTGAGAGGGTGAATTAGGTTTTAGAAGATATATTGAGAATGTATTGCATGGATCAACACACCAAATGTGAAGATTACTTATACCTAGTTGAGTTTGCATACAATAATAGTTATCATGCATCACTAAGTATGGCACCTTTTGAAGCATTGTATGGTAGAAGATGTAGGACTCCCTTGACTTGGTATAATCTAGAAGATCGAGTAGTGATCGGGCTGAAAACTATAAAAGAAATGGAAGACCAATTAAAAAGAATTTAACAAAAGCTGAAAGAGGCCACAAATCACCAAAAGAGCTACATGGATCTCAAAATAACATTGAGAGAATATTCTATGGGAGATAGAGTAATCTTGAGGGTAAAACCAACTAAAAGTTCTTTAAAATCTTCCAAACTTGACTCTAGATATGTGGGTCCATTTGAAATTGTGGGCAAGATAAACCTTGTTGCATACAAACTTACTCTACTGCCAAGCTTATCCAAAATCCATAATGTCTTTCATGTGTCCCTCTTTAGGAAGTATGTTTCTAACCCCAATCATGCTTGGGATATTTCTAACTTGTAGATGTTCGACCCACTGAAAATTGAAGCTCGACCTGTTCGTATACTTGGTTATAGAACCAAGAACCTGAGAAAGAGGAATATAGAGCAATTTCGGGTCCAATGGGACCACTACTTAGATAGAAATTCCACATGGGAGAACGTGACAAATATGCAGTAGTAGTTTCCTTATCTGTTTGAGTAGACATAGACATTCTAAAATATTTTATATGTATATATATATATATAGATGTGTGACTGGACTACTAAGTAGAGTAGATTTGTATATGTTTTGGTTTGAACATAAATATGTGGTTTGCCATATTATGAACATCATGTGAGTAGACTATTCGAACAAGTTTGAATTACTAATGGGACTATGAATGAATAAACTTGCATGATATATAATTTATGAAAGGAATTCTATTGTGGATCAAATGAATGAATATGTTTTAAATTTTGTTAACCATATATGAAACACAAGGATTGTGTTTGTTTCTAATGGGGGAGGATGTAACAACCCTCCTCGCATGACCTTTGATTAGCAATTAAATGGATGATATGAACTTACCTTTTTATTTGGAATGTGGTACTGCTAATGGTTTTGTATACGCATGACTAGGGACATTTCTTCGACAAATAGAAAAAGTCGATAGAAAAGGTAAGAGGGGAAGTGATGATTTGGCTCATGAGAACATGGAAGCTCACATAGTTGAGATTCATATAGGTGCATTGGAATGAAATGTATTTTGCATGTGTTTTGTTTTAAGTAATTTGTTTATTGCTTTTTGAAAAGATATATGCATTCATATACTTTAGGAAGGTAGTGAAAGTGCCAAAAATGCATGGGAGCCTTCATGCATTGAATATTGATGAATAGGAAATTGCTTATATGTAGTCAATAAAATTTGATATATATAGGGATGGTTAAATTTATGCTTGCATAAATATATTTAAAATAAAATATGTAAATATTATTATGGAACAAAATATTGGAAAGTATATTGCACATGTTCATATGCATTATAAAATAAAATAGAAATAAAATAAGAACTAATCCCCCATTGCCCACAAACTAAAGGAGTGGGAAAATGATGTTGAATTAATCTCTAAGATATTAAATGAAGAAAGTGATTGTTTTTTAAAACAAATTCATATTTTTTTGGACATGGGAAGTGAGGAAGTTAAAAAAATAATAAATACAACATTGGAAGGGAATATTGAGAGGATTAGATAATATTGACAGTAAGAGAGTAATTGAGGAAGCGACAATTTTTGTCTGAGTTTAGCTGAAGTCTGAGTGAGAGAGATTGAGTAAAACACCTTGGATAGCAAAGGATAGTGATAATAACCAGGTTAGATTATTGCTTATGAATTTTGAAATGATTTTAAAAGTTGTTTGCCTTTGTATTAGTGAAATTTTTTGTGAAAATAAAAATTGTTTCATTGTGTGGATATTGAATTCGTATTCTATGAAAATATGAAAGCTTGGTCTAGAATTGAAATTGGATTTAGATTGCACAATGCATTTTCCATTACTACTTGAATTGAATTTGTTCCATTGCATGAGTTATTCATGTGCTTTGAAGTAATCAAAGAGCTTGAACCAAACTAGAAATTATTGCTTTGATTACTATTGCTTAGAAATCTTGAACTGCAATGAAACTATGTGTTTGTGATAGTTTGGTAACAAAAATATTGGTATTGCCATGAATATTGGTTTGTGTGTTGCATGATATTCTAGTTGTAAAATTTAGATTTGCATGAATATTAGAGTTAATTATGATCCTCTATCATTATAATTCCTAAGATAGTAATCTTGGAAATCATGGAGAATGACATGTAGTAAGGGCGAAGGAATTCCACTCTTTGGATAACCAATCATGTATTGGAGGGATGTATGAATTCGATATTGCATTTGGGAGTATAGAGATTTTTGAAGAACAGTCCATCTTGCCGTGACAACAATTTGACACCTAGTAGAATTAAATTTGAGTCAAACTACCATTAGGGAATGGTCTATGTAATTACATTTGGATAGTTGGATGTCTAGTTATAACAAATGGAGTAAGATAGAATAGATGTGATAGAACATTATTTGGATAGCCATATCTATTTGATTTAGTCTTTACAAATAATGAGAGTTGGTTTAATTTTGTGTAAGAGGATTATTCTATGGTTTAAGTTGAGGATTTTGGATTGTAATGTGATGGTAAAAATTATACTCTATATATGTGTAAATAAAGGAGTTTCCAGATGATGTATTTTATATCTGAGTGAATAATTCAAGGATAAGTTTTTTAATGTTGAATAATTTGTCTTAAACGTTATCTTGGTTCTCGAAGCTAGTTTGTTAGTGTATGTGCCCAACGATGGACTATGTCATTATTATAACTTTCCTGAGAATTTTTTAATTATTCAATGAGGATCAACTATTTTCTTTTGATAATGTTAAATTGGTTATGTTTATTTTGGTCTGCCTTTAATTTCAATTTAGTTAGGCTTAAATTTGGATCAAATCTTACAATGAAATTCTTGCAGAGAACTCAGGATTAAAATTGCTTATATTTTCGTCTCGAGTAAACTTACCTAGAAATATAAAAGCTTAATTTTCGTATGTCGATAGAAACAAACTTAAAAGAAATAGTTTGCAAAATTACCTTGTTATCTATCTTCTAGTAAATCGAAGAAAGTTGGAGCTAAGACAAAACATTACTGAGTAGGGTTAGTGGTCTGAGTAGACTTGTATGTGAGTGCAGACCTTAACCATGAAGCTCCAACAAATAATGTTAAGCATTTGTTTTTATTCTATATAGCCAAAACGTATGAGTATGTAATGATTTCATATTGTAGTCTTTATTTACCCTGTAATGGAATTGAAAAGAATAGAGTAGAGCCGACTGTTGCAAATAAATATTTTCTATAAATATAGATTAATGATTTGGTTATAGGTATTTGGGATTTTTAAAGTAATGCTTTTTATAAACTTTACGATTGGTGTAAAAAAGTAACTAGTGAAAACATATTCAAAATTTATGATTATTATGAGATGCTTAAAAGGTAAATATTTCACAAAGCGCTTACATAAAGTAGGGATGTGATTTGATATTTAAGAAATGGACTAGAATTAGTTTATTTATGATATTAGCTTTTAATAGATTAGTTATATCAATAAATCTTATCATTAAATAAAAACTAAACATGTCATTGGTTCATTTTGAAAAGATAGAACTTAGTGGTTTTACCTATGATAACCTACAGTTTTATCTTATTATAATTGTATAAAAATATGTATGTATTGACATTAAAACCTTATACCTAAAATAGTATTTTAAGGAGGAAAAACTTAGAACCCTGATAAGTTTCACTAGTTGTATAGGTTAAACACAAAGCTAGTGTTTAAACCTCATACTTTCCAATGTGAAGAATATAAGCCTTAAATGCTCAATGATGTTGAGATGTGGGTATGCATACAACATGACTCGAGAGCGACTATAGTCTGACATAATGGGTTAGAACAAGATATCTACTTAGTACTTATAACAAGAGATGGTATGGTACATCTTCTTTAGGTTGTTGCTTGGGAGTATCGTGATATGTCTGTGGATCATGATGATTTTAGAGATTAGCATGAATACGTAAACTAATCTACCCCATCCTTTGGTATGGGATAAATGAATGTGAATCAAAGTGTGCATTTGATACTAAGTCTAGAGTTAGGGTATTGACATGGCTCTAGTTAGCTTCGAGAAGTTGGACAATCATCTAGACACATGACATATGTACGTTGAACCCTTGTACATTAAAATAAGATCAAGATGATCAGTTTGATCAAGGTTCATTATATCAAGGAATGGGGAAATAAAGCATCCATCCTTTAGGTATTATTGGCCCTAAAGGACAACCCCTGTTGTGGTTCAACCCTCATGCCAAGATCAAGAGGACGATAAATGTGTTAAGTCAACTCTACAAAGTGGAAACCTTAATGGGATGTGGTCAATCTCGTCCACTTGGGTGGCTGCCTACAATAGTCCTGATACCCAAAAGTGGTATGTTATGCTAGTACTAAATAAATTGTATGATGATAATTCATTGAGTGAAATATTTAAACTATGTTTACTAGGGAACTTTTAGGTTTTAACAATAACTTAAAAAACAATACCTTGGTAAAATTGCTTGGCTTGGTTTTTAATGGTACAATCAGGTGAGTAGACTTGGGTTGTTACAAGAGGTAGGATCACTTGTTCATATCTTCATAGTCTACCATATGGTTATGGAGGCTTATTACTTAGCAAATTGATAGTCTTCTAGATGATGTATCAGGCTTAGTGATTTTGATACTCTTTAGCCTAATAAAATATTTATTATGGGGGGTAGATGACATCATCCCTAATGTATTCTTTCCTTGGGACAAAACTTAGATTATGGGGAGGTATTGGAAGATACCTTTTCAGCTAAGTTTGAAAAATGATTATGTAAGCCAACGAGTAACCTTTGATGTAAACCTACAAGCAACCTTTGATGTAAAATAAATAACATAAAAAATGATAGAAAGTAGTAAAATACTAACTAGCCTAGCTAGCCTAAACTATAGGCGGTGATGCATCAAAGATGCAGAGACTCTCTACATCATGATGGATTGAGTGAACACATGCATCACAATAGATAATGCACAAGGAATATGGTTTCCACAAACATGCATCATACAAAAACTAAGACATTTGGGGGATTGAACACCTCAACATAATGTGTGGGCTCTAAGGCTACGACCGTGGCTAGGGGGTATGGGGACCAATGACCCTTCATGCGGGTGTTTGAAGGTGGAAGCCTCTAGAGAAAAAAGTTGACATCCTATATTTTAGATCCTATGTGGTGCAAGCTTGATTGAAATTTATATGATCACTCTCTAATTACCCTTTGCCTATAATCTTGATCTTCTATATTTGGCTCGGTTGTTGTGTTATGCTGATTTTTTGTTTGCTCCATCTGACATTTTGGTTACCAACACTCAGACCTGTTGGAATATATTATATTATTTGGTACATGCATATGTACCATGGGTACATCTTTAGATTAGGATTTTGTCTTAGATTAGGATTTGAGTTTTTACTTTATGCAATGTAATAAATGCACAAGTGTTAGGATGTGCAAAGTATTTGATGATGTAAATGTGCATGTAGTCCACATGTACATGAGTCATAGAATAGGAAGGTGAAGAGTCATAGGTAGGTGAAATACCAAGAGATATATATCCTTATATATAGGCCTTAGTGGGAGTGATAGTTGAGAGAACAACATATAGAATATTAGAGAATAGTGATGATAAGATAAAGTAGATACAATGTAGAGCATGTATGAATTATGGAGTGTTTGAGACCTCTATTATACAACATTGAACTATTTTTGTGATATTTTATTAATGGCTATTTTATGAGTTATTGCATAAGTTTCTTATAAGTTTTTCTTACATATTATATTGTCATTATCATATAGTTAACATCACATGCTAATTTTAGTTCTTGTGGTTGCATTTCCTTAAATATATAGTATCAAAAGCTAACAAGACCATGGTTATCAAATTTTTTAAGTTGGATGGGTGTACCCAATTCATATTTTTCTTTTTGATTGTATGCATCATAGTTTTAGGCTATTATCAGGACTTCAATTCTATCTACTTTGATATCGACTTTGGATAAATTGGTCTAACTATTGGCCCTATGCACTTGATTTTAAGTTGGTTGGGTGTACCCAATTCATATTTTTCTTTTTGATTGTATGCATCATAGTTTTAGGCTATTATCAGGACTTCAATTCTATGATATCCTAGTTATCTTGCTTTCATTAGAGTCTTTTTTTACAAAACCATCCAAGTTACTTACTCCTCTTGAATATAGTGAGAATTCACTATAGTTTTTTTGCCTCACAGGTGATCCTCAACTTGATGAGGATAAGGAACCCAGAGAAACCACCACCTTATCCATTGAGTACAGAGTAAAAACTTAGGGAGTGAAGGCATGGGGGTAAGTGAAGGTGGAAGCTTAAACTCTCAATCCACCATCTTTGAAAAATTGAGATCTCCTATAAATGCTGATATTTACTTGCAATAAGATGAAAATTATAGTATATATGTAAAAGGCATATGGGTGGCCTCTATCCATTGGGCATGAAGTCAAGAACCTCCCAAGTAGTCACTTGAGCTACTTGTTTCTTTATATTATTTCGGTTCTAGGGGTAAAATACTTTTACCCTCATAAAGCTAAGGCTCTTAAGCATCCCCCTTACTACAAGTAGACTGATACTAGGGATGTTTAATTTCTTTAATGTAAGATGCTTGGTACTAGTGTTGACTCCTTTTTCACTCTCAATACTTTCAAAGTATATTCTCCACTCCTAGCTTAGATTCTATCTTCTTTGAGCTATTGGGGGTACATGGGCTTGATTCTTGTTCCTACTTGATGTATGTGTTTGTTTGCTCAAGAACCCTAGAGGGAGTGGACTCCACAACCTCTACTATCTTTTGGCCTATCAGGTTATTGGTTTGGATTAGGGGCCTTTTGTGAATTGTTCCCTTTGCCTTGATGCACTCCTCTTCCTTGTTTTATATTGGTGTAATATTGTTAGGAGTAGCAAGTTACTGAGTGAGAGAGGATTATGGAATAATAGGATAAATAACTAGGATAGTCTACTCTCTTTCCTTAAATCCATCCACAAATACGGTAACAAGCTAGTCCCATTCAAATATGGAATGTGGAAGAAGATAATCGTACCCTCATGAGTTTTTCCTCTAAATGATGCTATAAGTAACCTTATAACCACATTTTGCTTCATGATATTGTGTAGTTGGTAGAAGTAGACCATAATTCATAGATGCATTAGTGGACTTATGCAAGTATAATTTGGCATAATTTTAAGCACTAACATCAAATAAAAGTCCCACACATTTAGTGGTACTAGTGGTCGTAAGGGGTTATTTTTGCTCCATGTGGTAAAGCTCATAAAGTGGAAAGTAGCCATGTTTCAGTATGTGGATCTAGTAGTAGGTATTTTATGATCTTCTAGGTCTTTTGCTTAAAGTGGATTTGCCAAGTGAATATCGATTTACTCTTGAGAGCTTGTAGATTGGGACCTTCATTGTAATCCTAATCTAAGTTCTTCTAAGTAGTTTCTTCTATATCTTCTTTCTATAGTGGAGTCGCTAGGTGAATCTTCAAATGGCTTCAAAAAGCAGGGTATTGAGGCCTTCATTGAAAAATCAATATAAATTCAAACAAGGGGATAAAATTTGCAATTTTAGCCCTACCAGGTATGCCAATTTGAACTGTTGGGGGTCAAAAATGATCCCTGTGCCTTGACCATCACTACCACTTGCAAGATGTAATTTATTATTGGGTGGGTCTAATGTTTACGCCTCACTTGGAGTTCCAGTCATGGAAGTCTAGGGAACATGAGATTTGGCTCCTTCGGATGACCTCTAAGATATTTTACCATGATCAACTCCTTATCTTGATGTAATCTTTAGAACTCTTCCTCTTATGCTAGCCTAGACTACTGAGTGTTTTACGAATGAAAAGGTAAATAAGGAGAATATAATAAATAACTAAATAGAAATGATAGAAAGTAGTAAAATACTAACTATCCTAAACTATTGATGGTGATGCACCAAATACCTAGAGACTCTTTGCACAATGATGGATTGAGTAAACACATGCATCACAACTGATAGCATATAAGAAAATCTATTTTTCTAAACATGCATTATACATAACACCCATACAAGAACCAAGATAAAAATATTGAGATAGTAACAAATTTTTATTTTTGTGAACTCTAAATTACATACATGCCAAGGAAAGAGGCTCAAAAACTAATTATCCAAAATAATACAAGGCTCAAGCCAAGCCATGATACATAAGAAAATGAAGGAAAACCCTATACAAGTATGGATGGCTTTTGATAATTTACAATGAAGAGAACATAAATATTTATAGATAATATTTGGGAGCCTTTTCCCCCCTAAAAATTCAAAATGTATCCCTTCAAAATTCTTGACCATGTACTTTCACATTGACGATGAACAATCCTAAGGTTGTTGGATCTTGATTCATTTGAGATGAGATATTGTTGCCTATGCTAGAAATTTGCTATAGAAATTTTCTACCGTTAAGGCTATAAGGTCCATGGCTACTCCTTCATAGGTTTCATCATGATGATTTTAATATTGTGATTTTATTATGAAGGAAAGGGCCATTATTTTGGGGGATTGAACACCTCAACACAATGGGTGGGGTCTGGGGATGTGGCTTTGTTTGGGGGGCATGTGAGCTAGTGGCCCTTCATGAGGGGCTTTAGAGGTAGGATCCCCTAAAGCAAAAATTTCTCCTTCTATATTTTAGATCCTAGGTGGTGCAAGCTTGACAAAAATTCAGATGACCACTCTCTAATTGCCCTTTATCCAAATTCCTAGTCTTTAATATTTGGCTTGGTTGGTGCATCATGCCACTAAATTTTTATTTACTTCATCTGGTGTTCTAGTTACCAATGCTTAGATAATGTTTACAAAATATTTAAGTTGGGTAGGTATGTCTAAGTCATCTTTTTCTATCCAGTTGCATGCATTATAGTTACAAGTTGTTATCAGGACTCTAGTTTTGTCTATTTTGCTATCAGCTCTAGTCAGATTGGTCCAATTATTGCCCTTATGCACTTGCATTCATTTATATTGAGATATCAGTTAGCTTGCTTTCCACCACAGTCTCTTTTTACAAAACTATCCAAGTTACTTGCTCCTCCCAATTGTAGTGAGAATTCACTATAGCTATGTCCTCTAATGTGCATCTCACATAATCAAATTCTATGGAATCCATACCATCACTTGTGCTATGTGGGACACTAGGTTCACTAGTAGTTAGATGCATTATGGGCAAGGATAATGCTATAATACCTTTTCCATGAGGTGGTAGAGCCTCCAATAGGATGGAGTGAGTGCCAAGACAATTTAGAGATGCACATACAAAGAGGATACTCATTTTCCCATTGATACACCCTAGACATAAATGAAATATGGAGCCAAATAAAGATACAAGATGACCCTTTATATGTGTTTCCATAGTAGTATGATGTTGCTAGAGGATAGGGGAGAAGGGACCAACAACACAAAGGCAAAGGGTACCTAGAGAGGCTATCATTGTTACCCCATTATGGTAGGTCATTTTAAGTAGGACCCCTATGGAGATAGACTCACCACTTGCTACACCTGTATAATAAAGGGGCGAGCCTTTAGGAGTAATAGGGACATAAAGTAGCAATGGTAATTCTCCAAGGGAGGATGAGAATTTTATGGAGGAGGTACTAACAAGGGGAAGTACCACTTTAGAGGATGGAGAGGACTTATAAGAGGGCACACCCATGGATGAGATTTTTATGTGTAATACTAACAAGGATATTGCTAACTTAGAGAGCTCATCCTTTGATCAAGATGACAAAATGAGACAACTCAACAATCCAAGTACATCCTACTAACCTATTCAAAATTTAACTCAATCTAATTTTTGCTATGCATATTTAGAGTAAGACTATAATTAATTTTTTACATGTTTATGTTACATGATGGTATTCTAACAATTCATTTGCCATGTAATTTCAAATATAACTCAAGGATGAGAGAATATCATAGATAAATTACATAGAGTCACCTTAGGTAGCATTCTATATTTTGATAGCCTATCATTAGTGTCACCATCAATAGCTAGCCCATAAAAGTAACCAACTAATATATATAGCTAGACTCATCATCTTGATGCCATTTTAACATAGGTACTAAGAGGAGACTATAAAACACACCATCTAAATGAGAGATAGTAGGAGCTAAGGTTGAGGTGAGAGGTCCTGATAGTAGAGGACTAGAATTGAGATAGAGAGTGAGCCTTACAAAAATTGATATAGGCACAACTAAAGTTAGCATGGGTGTAGGAAAATCTGAAAGGACTTAGGATGTCCATGTCACATCCCACTTAGTCACATCTTGCATAGATGCATAGGCACCTAAAACCTAGTCCAAATTGTGCAAGGGATAATTTTGTAGCCATATCCATAGTCCTTGTGCCATAGGATTCTTTATGGTATGAGGCTACTTAATCAAGACATAGGGTAGCTGAGGATGATGGCACGTAGTGTCCCTATTATACCAAATGTATTTCATTGCATGTACTCATAAATTTTTATATATTTGAGATCTATTCTTTGTAGAGCATGTCCTTTTTTACATAGATGTTGTATGTATGATTTTACATTTTAGAATTTGATATGCACAATTTTAGTAATATTTTTCATGGAACACATTATCAAAAGGATGGATGTAACATGTCATCTAAAACATTCAAACTCCATCGTTATGTTTTATTTTTTTTGGGAAACCGGGTGAGGGAAGAAAGTAGAGAGGGGAGGGCTCTGGTCCCTCCCTGCTCCCCCTCCCATGGCTCCTGGTTCCTGCCCAGTTCCTGGCTCAACCCAGGTCATCCCTCCCGGGGAGTGGTTGTTTGCAGATGATCTCCTGGGGGAGATCCTTCTCCACTATCTATGCCCCTCCCGGCCGGCTAGGGTTTCCTTGGTTGTTTTTTCGAACTGGTGCTTCCCAGGGATCCCTGTTTGGTTGGGGATCCCTTCCCTTTTTCCCTCAGGCTTCCCCTTGGGGTTTTTTGCAGGTTATTCGCATGGATCTGGTCCCTTGCGTTTCTCGGTGCGGTGGAGGTGATGGTTTAGGGTTTGGACAGCTTCCCCTTTTTCTTGTGAATCCTCGGTGGGCTCTGTGCTTGGACGGGATTCTTGGTCCCTGCTGTTGGGATCCTCTTCTGTTTTCTCGAGGCGGGTTCTTTGTGGTGCAACTCTTTGGTCACTTCCTGATGGGCTGGATCCTCTCTGTGCTGGCTGTCGGCTTCCTGCAGGATGGCTCTCGCTGAACGGAATGTTTTCCCGGTGGGCGGGATGGTTTCTCCACAGGGCGGGATCTGCCAAATCCGCCGGTTTTCCCGTGAGGCGGGATCCTTTCTTTTCTGTTGGTTTCCGGATGGCGGGATTTCCCTGTTGCTTCCCGCTAGGCGGGACTGTTTGTGGTGGTTTTGACTGCTTTTCGCGAGGCGGGATTTTATTGTAACGGTTTTTCTTTGCTTCCTGCTGGGCGGGATCTTCTCGATGGTGGTTTTTGGCTACTCCCCGGTGGGCGGGATCTCCAAAACTACTTCCTTTCTTATTTGTCTGTTTCCCGCTGACAGGGATTGTTTCATGCTTACTGTGTTACCGCTGGGCGAGATTTCTTTTGGTGTTCGGTTTCAAGGGATTGATGCCCTAGGCCCATTGCTTATGTAATCGGGTTTTTTTAGGGGTTACGTTTTACGTAATAGGCTTATACATAAAGCCAGGAGGCATGATGCAAGGCTGATTTTGTACATAAGGTTTTGGGATCCTCTATAAAAACCCTTTTTTAATCTACTATAATAATTACCAAAAAAAAAAAAACATTCAAACTCCATAAAATATTAAAAATAAAAAATACACATCTCAAAATGAAAACATAAAGAATGAACTAAAATTATGCCTCCAACAAGAGATGTCGATGATCTATATCTAGCAAGCATGATCTTCCAAACAAGACATGCGTACCACTATGGTAGGAAATAACACACTATAGTATTGGGTAGGCATGATGTGTGAAAGAAATATTACCACTACAAATGGAATAAAGAACTATATGTATTATTTGATAAGCATGATGTTTCAAACAAAATATGCTCACCACTATAGTAATGGAAAACTAAAGCATGATATTCCAAACAAGACATGCATACCATTATGGTAGGAAACAACACACTATAGTATTGGGTAGGTATGATGTGTGAAAGAAAGCTTACCACTAAAAATAGAATAAAGAACTATATTTATTAGTTTATAAGCATGATGTTTCAAAAAATACATGCTCACCACTATAGTAGGGAAAAACTAAAGTGGCACCACCAACAAAGAATGTAGGTGATCTCCATGGTGTGCCAAAAAGATACACTCATGACTATAGGGGAGACCAATGCATTATAGTACCTAATTGATATGATGTGTTAAACAAGTCATGTCAACCACTATAGTGGAGAAAAATTAAAGTGACACCACCAAAAAAGAATGCAGGTGATTTGCACCTTATCCCAAAGGAATCTTGTATTATCCAACATGCATGACATGCCAAACAAGGCACACTCATCACTATAGGGAAGACCAATGCACTATAATACATGATTGACATGATGTTTCAAGCAATGTATTAAAATCACTAAAATAATAAAATATGGCCATAAATCTATATTTGACAAGCATGGTATGTTAAACAAGATATACTTACCACCAGTATAAAAAAGGGTAAACACAATGTGGTACCTGATGAACATGACACATCAAACGATATATGCCTACCACTAAAATGGGAGGACCAAGAGTAGGCCAACTACATATAGATGTATAAGGGATCTGTCTCTTAGTGTAACTCATGTCCTACCATATCCAATAAGCACAATGTGTTAAACAAGACACACACACCACAAAAAAAGAGAATAAAGCAAAAGTAAGAAATAAAAATGATATGCATTGCAACATACCACGAGCAACAAATCTATGCAAGGAAGAGAATTAACTTACCCCTACTTTAATAGTCTAAGATCAATCACTATAATATCCATCAAAGTATGATGTGTCAAATAAGGCATGCTCATCATTACAATGGAAGATAATTATGATTTATTAAAAGATTGATTGAATTTAATTTTGCAAACATATCTATAAGTATGAAAAAATGTAACATTACCTTGACATTTGTACCATGTACCATATGGAAGATAACATGGGTTGAACAAAGGAAATTATTTTATGGAACGTAAAGTAGGCTACTAACGCAAAGGCTCAAACAAATAACATGGAAAACCTTGACAATATCACGATGCCCCTTATTGGTAATAACAACATAATGATATTGGAGAATAAGCATTGTTGTAATCACAATGACACTGAGAGGGGGGGGTGAATCAGTGTGTTCTTTAAAATTTCTAAAACAATTAGATTATAAAACCAGCAGTAGTTTAAAGCAAATAAAAGAGATACTAAATGCATCAAGAAAGCATCACACATAACACAGCATTTTAACGAGGTTCACCAATGTGGCTACTCCTCAAAAAAACTGCTTGGACTACCATCCAAATCCAGTCAATGCAAAGCTACAACTTTACATAATCCTTTACCAGCACCAACTGGAAGGAGCACCAACCCCTTAACTTTATCTGCTTCAATAGAATGGAGCACCAACTCCTATTTTACCAGCACCTACTGGAAAGAGGCACCAACCCCTTAATTTGCCAGCACAAACTGGACAAATTGTTTACCAGCACCAACTGGAAAGAGGCACCAACCCCTTAATTTGCCAGCACCAATTGGACTTCAATATTGAATAAAAAAATGTTTGACATATACCTTTGTTATTGCAAGACTCTAACTGGTCTACATCACCTTTGCAATCTCTGTGCACTCTGCTCTCTCTTGCACAATCACTTCACACAGTTCGTTGCACTGCTACAGCCAGACTTTGCAATCAACTTTGCCCTTCGTGCTTCTCTCGCACACTCTGCTTTCTCTGCGCACACGCTTCGCACACTCGTGTCGTTTCACATTCTCCTCTCTGCTCAACACGAACTTCACTTTCACAAACACTATGCTCGCATTCGCACTTTATCTTAACACCCCACTCTTCAAACTCGAAGTACCCTTGCTTTTATAGAAGAAGTTTTAGGAACAAACCCTAAAAGAACGTCGGTTGAGAAACCCTAGAATTTGTCAGCTGCCAAACCCTAAAATCCGTCGGCCCAGATTTAACTTTGTCGGCCTCAAACTCTTCTTCCACCTTCGTCACTTTCCTGTAGCTTATTGCCGCGAAATAGTAACACGTCGGCCCTTTTAATTTAATTTAATATTTTAATTTAAATTTTAAATAAAATAAAATTTAAACTAAATATTTAAAATTAAATATCTTCATCACCGGGGCATCTTTTTCAACGAAACGAAGAGCCAACTTGGGTTTTAAGAAAAACCCATTTCAAATCTGTTATCCATGGTTTTAAATAAAACTTTTTATTCTGACTGCCTTGGTTTTCACAAAAAACCTTTTCGCTTCTTGACATCTCAGGTTCTGAAGACTTCTTCTTCTCATTCTGAATTATGTTTTCTGTTTATGTGCATCTATCATTTAAGGACTCATGATCCGACTAACTTCTGAACTTTATCCTCTGCATCCGAGTGACTTCGAACTGCCTGTCCATTGCATCATTAGATCTAACCGACTGTATTGACAACAATGACAATCCTCCTGCAACACCTTGCTCAACCCTGAACTCCTATCCATTGTACTTTGGCTGCACCTTGTTGTTCAATAAACTCTTGTCCATTGCATCAATAAATCTGTCTGACTGTGTTGACAACAATGACAATACTGTTTGCTGCACTTTGCTCAACAATCTCCCCCTTTGGAATTGTTGGCAACACATGTGCAATTTTCCTGTAAATCTTCTCCCCCTTTGACAATAATACCAAAGGGTTGCTGTAGACTCCCCTTGAGTCTATGCACAATATTCTTAGACACAAATTATTACAATTAGCAAATATTCCAAGCATGAACAAGAAGAAAAAAAAATACACAAATGCTCCCCCCGAGTCCAAGACCACTTCATTTCACTGATTGACAACATCATGATAAGCATAATAGGCATCAATAAAATCAACAATGTGAATAGCAGCAATAACCATTGAATGACACCATCACCGTCAACTTCACCAATATAACATGTGTAAGAACATGACTGAACCATTGTCTTCTATGCAACTACCCTCTGTTGCCTTGCAAACTCAAACTTGTCCACTGTTAGTGAAGGCATACAATAATCTTATATAGCCAACTTTTTGTTCTGCAATGCCAACAACATCTGCATACAACTTCACCATGCATCTTGGATATATTCTCAACAAGCTTGAACCTAATGACAGCTGTTTGTCTCTCTCTGCAGTGAGAATCCAGCAGGCTACCTCAATCCACTTTCAACTCTGTGCAAGTACCAAACACTGTACCACAACACAACCAACATCTTTTCTCAACCAATTAGGGCTTTAGCAACAATGCTTATAGACAAGGTTTAACCAACATCATTCAACTCAAGATTAACCTTGAAGCATTCAACCAATCACTACATGAAAAGGAAACTAGTAGACATCCTTTTCCTTCCAAAGGTATTTGAACAAGACGACCACCAACATAAATCACCAAGGCAAAGAATAACTTGCTCAAATCAAACTCAATGGAGTAAGCCCAAATCATGTATCAAGAAAAGCATTAACTTGATCAAAACAACCACTATGAAAGCAACTCAACTATTCATCACCGAGGCTGGAAATCATCTGGCTGCTCATTAAAAAACTTTTTCTTCAATCTTCCCATTCAACATGCTGATTTCACTTTTGTCAACAGAATTGACAAGTGACTCACATCTGTACCAATTTTTGTCCGACACTTGCAATTTCTTCGCCAACTCTTACTTTCAACTATGCATGTCGGAAGAAGACATTTTGTCAAACACTTTATGGCCAACCGTAGTGCACCTTACTCGACCTCAAGCTTCTTATCCTTGGACTGGCATTAAATCAATAGTTAAAACAAAACTATCTGTGAATTAAATATATTCACCAAGGTGTCATGAAAGATCTGGCAATCTTCACATCAAAGAGTAAAAACAAATACATGCTGCTCGAAACACAAATACACAGCTAGGGCAAGCATTCTTTCGTTGAGCAAATTATCTGGACTATTATGATTCGTAATTTTGAACAGTGGTATTAAGAATCATCAACGAGTACAACGAGTGACATATCTCAAAACTACCAATGGTGACAACTCTCAAATTAAACACCACACTTCACGGCATTTCCACAAACCACTATATAAACTGAAAAACACACTTTAACAACTATACAACATTAACCTGACTGCTTACCTTTCATCCTCAGATACCTAGACAAATACATAGGAGCATTAAAATAAAACTTTAATATTGCTCCTCCTGAGGATGTGCCACCCGGAGTTGCTTAGAGCAATGGCGGAGTAGCCTCCTTCGGTCCAAGGAGACACAATTTCCTTTCTTCTCGTCTTTCTCCGGACTTTCCCGAACTTGGGCTTGGGTTTTTCAACAACATCCCTATTTTGCTCCTGTTCGTGAACTTGAACATTTCTCTTGTGGGGTTGTCTCTTGTGCATTCTTGATGGATGATTATTTTCTTTTCTTTTATGCACATGATATGTTCCTTGTCGGTGTTGTCCTCTTTGTGTCTGATGAAATCTAGGGTTTTGCCTTAGATTAGATATAGAAGTGCTTGGACAGAACCTTGCTATGTGCCCTTGACCGTTGCATTTAAAACATTGCACATGTTTTATTCCCTGTCTATATTGCATTCTATGTGTATGATGAAATCTATGGTATTGCCTTAGATTGGATACAGAAGTGCTTGAACAAAACCTTGCTATGTGCCCATGGCCATTACATTTAAAACATTGCACAGGGTGTTCACTCAAAAAAATAGAAGTATTTTTATCGAGCATAACTCTTTGATCTATTGTTCGAGTCCACAATAAATTGCCTTGTGACCAAAGTGGTTGCATTTAGAACAATAGCCATAAAAAGCATTATTATTAAAAGAGTGAGAGTGAGAGAACCTCTTTTGTTGTGGTTGCTTTGTTGTAGATCTTCTTTGATATTTTCTTCCTTTTGAGGATTCGACTTGAGACTTTTCTTGTTTCAATCCTTCAACCGAGGACTTCTTCTTCTCCGCATATTTGGAGGATGAAGGTTGTTCAACTTCATATCCAAGACCAAACTTATCTGTGGAGCTTCTTTGTTGATTTATCATTGTATCTAGCAACTCTGTGCTCTTCTCAAATTTGAGATTTATATTGGCCTCTTTTAGTTGTTTCTTCAATGAAACAATCTCTTCTTCTTGTTGGCGACATACGAGTCTCTTTCTCATTGATTTGATACCTGAGAGTTTCTTCACTCTTTTTGAACTCTTCTATTTTCAGCTCCAGATTGTTAACAACTTTGTTAGATTCCTCTTCATGTTTGTTGTATATACCAACTTTATTACTCATTTCTTATATCTGCATTCTTAAACCGTCAATTTCTTTTTCTAGCTTGCTGCAATACTCTGTTTTCCTAGAAGATTGCATTTCAAGATCTTCAAAAATTTTCTTGTAATCTTCTACTTGAATTTTCAAGTTGGTGATTATATCTTCTGCATCCTCAACCTTTTTACTCAAGTCTGAAATCAGTTTTTGTTCCCAATTTGCTTCTGCATCACTTCCTTCTTCATCACACTCTTGTTCTGAATCTGTTTCTTTATCAATTTTGAACGGATCATCTTCATCTTCACTGCTACTAAACCCATGGCACTGGCGTCCATTATGCCCGAGTTGACCACAAACAAAACATTCTCTACCTTGTGAGCAATCAGCTACAAAGTGACCGGTCTTCCCACATCTGGTGCAAAACTTTATTAATCTGGCTTGTTCTCCATTGTTTGATTCATCTCTTGAATCTATTTTCATTCCCAAAGCAGCAACATTGAGATCATCTTCATTTTCTTTTGTGCCCTTGTGAGATTTCTTCTTCTTGTGTCTTATGGTTTTGCTTTTGCCTTTCCTTGCCATTTGTGTTCTTGTAAGATCTTCCTTCAAGCTGTTAAACTTTTCGAAGGAACTTGGCTCTGATACCAATTGTTGTAATCACAATGACACTGAGAGGGGGGGTGAATCAGTGTGTTCTTTAAAAACTTCTAAAACAATTAGATTATAAAACCAGCAGTAGTTTAAAGCAGATAAAAGAGATACTAAATGCATCAAGAAAGCATCACACATAACACAACATTTTAACGAGGTTCACCAATGTGGCTACTCCTCAAAAAGACTGCTTGGACTACCATCCAAATCCAGTCAATGCAAAGCTACAACTTTACATAATCCTTTACCAGCACCAAGCTGGAAGGAGCACCAACCCCTTAACTTTATCCGCTTCAACAGAATGGAGCACCAACTCCTATTTTACCAGCACCTATTGGAAAGAGGCACCAACCCCTTAATTTGCCAGCACCAACTGGACAAATTGTTTACCAGCACCAACTGGAAAGAGGCACCAACCCCTTAATTTGCCAGCACCAACTGGACTTCAATATTGAATAAAAAAATGTTTGACATATACCTTTGTTATTGCAAGACTCTAACTGGTCTACATCACCTTTGCAATCTCTGTGCACTCTGCTCTCTCTTGCACAATCACTTCACACGGTTCTTTGCCTTGCTACTGACCAGACTTTGTAATCAACTTTGCCCTTCGCGCTTCTCTGCACACTCTGCTTTCTCTCTGCACACGCTTCGCACACTCTGTGTCGTTTCACATTCTGCTCTCTGCTCAACACGAACTTCACTTTCACAAACACTATGCTCGCATTCGCACTTTATCTTAACACCCCACTCTTCAAACTCGAAGTACCCTTGCTTTTATAGAAGAAGTTTTAGGAACAAACCCTAAAAGAACGTCGGTTGAGAAACCCTAGAATTTGTCAGCTGCCAAACCCTAAAATCCGTCGGCCCAAATTTAACTTTGTCGGCCTCAAACACTTCTTCCACCTTCGTCACTTTCCTGTAGCTTATTGCCGCGAAATAGTAACATGTCGGCCCTTTTAATTTAATTTAATATTTTAATTTAAATTTTAAATAAAATATAAATAATTTCCAAAATGAAATTTAAACTAAATATTTAAAATTAAATATCTTCATCACCGGGGCATCTTTTTCAACGAAACGAAGAGCCAACTTGGGTTTTAAGAAAAACCCATTTCAAATCTATTATCCATGGTTTTAAATAAAACTTTTTATTTTGACTGCCTTGGTTTTCACAAAAAACCTTTTCGCTTCTTGACATCTCAGGTTCTGAAGACTTCTTCTTCTCATTTTGAATTATGTTTTCTATTTTTGTGCATCTATCATTTAAGGACTCATGATCTGACTAACTTTTGAACTTTATCCTCTCGCATCTAAGTGACTTCTGAACTACCTGTCCATTGCATCATTAGATCTAACTGACTGTATTGACAACAATGACAATCCTCCTGCAACACCTTGCTCAACACTGAACTCCTATCCATTGTACTTTGGCTGCACCTTGCTGTTCAATAAACTCTTGTCCATTGCATCAATAAATCTTTCTGACTGTGTTGACAACAATGACAATACTGTTTGCTGCACTTTGCTCAACAAATAAGCAAAGTGAAAACAAATTCAATAGTAGTAACTCCAGTGAAATTAGGTCACAAACACTAGATAAGAAGAAAAGTACAAAATAAATTATGCAAATGAAAGAAGGTAAGATCAAAGAATGATCTATTACTCTACTAAGATGTAATGCATAGACAATAGAGGTGAAGTTTTGGTATTGTGAATGTTTCTATAGAAAATTTTCAAGAAGGATGCTAAATTCTAGAATATTTGTATTCACACATAAAATTGAAGAATATCCAAAAAATAAACATCAAGAATTCAAACATTTTATGAAAAATGATGCAAGTATCTAGCTATAGTAACTCAATTGAGAAGACAACCGAATATTAGTGTAAACTCTCAAGCTCTAAAGGAGAGATTTGTGACTTTTCAAGGGTGGGGGACATAAGTACAAACCCTTGTTCTCTAGCAAAAAAAATATCAAAGAATGATCAAGTTATTTCTTGTTGAACTAAAGTTTCGAGAAAACCAAGATCATAGCTTAAAATGGTAATCTCAATTAGAAAAAGAAAATTCGTCATAAAATAGAAAAAGACATGCCAATAGTCAATAATATATAGTATTGACATAAACATAGACTTAGAAAGCAAATAATTAAAATAAACTAAGTGTAAAAAGAAGGAATAAAGTCAATAGGTAAACCAAGCAAACATAAATACTATACAAATAAAACAAAAGGGGCTTTGCTTAAAGTGTTTGATATGCATTGTGGGATTCTCTAGCTCAACTCCATCCATGGTTTTCAATTTCTTCACCCTATAACCATATATTTCTTTGACAATATATGGTCCATGCCATTTATGAATAAAATTTCCCTTGTGCTTTTTATACACATTCTTGAGCTTAAGGACTAAGTCCCTAATACTAAGATCATGAGTAAAAACATTCTTATTAAACTATTAGGAAATATGATGGTCATAGGTTCCATTGTACACAAGAGCATGAAGGCACCTCTCATCCAGAGTAGTGAGTTTGAGAAGCCATGCATATTGATACTCTTGGTTATACTCATAATGGCTCAATAGATACTTTAAAGAAACATACAAGGAAGACAATTCAATATCAAGTAGGAAAACAACCTTAGTACTATATACCAAAGAAAAATGAGTTGCCCTTACGGACATCCAAATACTAGTCTGGTATGTCCACAATATAGAATATAACTTTAAGTTCCAATATTTCTTGGAGTCTTTAATAGTTCTTTTTGAATGACCCTTTCCTTTCAAATAAGATAGGGCTTAAGCATGTTTATAAAAATGATAAAAAATAGGGATGTGAGGACTAGGATATGTATTCTACTGATAATACAATTTTATCAAGGCATCCATGACTATCCTAACCTTGAGCTCAAGAGAGAACTTTAATTCAATGAGACATCTAACTAGACGAGAGGGTATAGTATCAATTAGCTTGTTATGCCACTTGTTGAAAATATATCTGACCACAAGAACATATCTAGGCATGGGATAGGGACAGTAAAAATAGACATAATAGTCTCCTAAAAATGATAAGAGATAGAGATCACCACATTAAGAGGTAATCATAGATTTGTTCAAGAATATAAATACAATCCAACATAATAGTCATTTCTGAGTGTAAACAATAATTAGTAACTGCTATATTAGTAGGGACAAAATTCGAACATGTAGGGAAACCTAAAATAACCAAGATCACTACTCTAAGTAATGATCTCAATTCTTGATTATTAGTTCCTATAGTCTATAAGTAAATAGTGTATTCTAGGAGATAACCATTTTCAAGGATATGGATAGTATAGAAATTGACTTCATCAAATATAGAATAACTAATAGGACTATTTTTATAATAATTGTAAAAGTAATATGTTGTAACATGTGTTATAAGCCTAGGTAAATGGATCATTATTGTTTCCTTTTGAATGTTTGAAGGTGATGAGGACACAATTTAGGATTAGGCTTATTTTTGTGTTTTTAGGTTGAGTTTATATTTAATTTTCCTAAAGTACTAAGTCTAAGTTAGAAATAAATTGTAAATGCTATTCAAATTGTAAATATTGGAAAAATAAAAGAAGTTGGCATATATGAACGACATAGTCATTTGTTAGAATTTGATTAACTTAGTCAGATTTTTTGTTAGCATATTAGCTTAACTATAATTTATGGCTAGCAATTTATTAGCATCTTTCATTTTTGGAATATTATGGTTGTAAAAGTATTATTTAAGCACATGTTAGGAACCTAATATTAAAAATAAACTCACTCACACAAAATATTGAAAATAAACAGAGATTCATGCAATAATAAAATATCACAATGTGGAAAGTAAATGCAGAATTAAACACTACCTCCTTCAATACTTCAATAATTTGTATAAATATAAATTTGTACATGGATCCATATATTTTAAATATGAACTTCATGCAACCCTAACCTAATGCTCAAGACTTGGATTACATGTAAAATGCTACTTGAGTTAGAATATTCTACCAAATATCAGATACATTCTTGATATTGGTTACATGAAATGACCCCATTTGTCTAAGTGCATTACTTTCCACATACCATTACAAAATAACATTATAAAGGGATCCCCATGTTGGAAGTGGTTCATTACAATAATCAAATGAGAGTTACAAAAATGGTGTTAGGATGGGATCCTAAAATGCTCTTCCCATTAAAACAAGCTTTATCCTCAAAGCTATAGATGAGTAAACTAGTGCTGCAGCTATTGGAGAGACTCCCATGTAGCATCTTTTGGCTATATTACTACTAAACAAGAACCTCAATGATTACTTGATTGCGAAGAGTGCATGACCTTCAGGTAAAAAGTTGTTCTAGCTTGAGCAAGATAGAACCTTCTTCATCTAATTCAGGTAAAGCACATTGAACTTGTACATGATTTCCCTTGACCTTCTTGAGAGAGGATACATGAAAGACAAGATGAAGCTTGTATGTGGATGGTAGGGTCAATTTATAGGCAGTTGCACCAATCCATTGTAAGAACTAGTAGGGACCATAATATTTGGTAGCAAGTTTTTGGCACCTGTGAAGTTGGAGAGATGATTGTTTATATGGATGCAAGAAAAGGAAGACCATATTATTGAATTCAAAACTATGCTCAATATAGTTTTGATCAAGTTGTTGGTGCATTTGATTCTAATACAATTCCAAATTTAGCTTCATTTGATGGAGGACTTTGACATGTTGGTGGAGTGTAGTGTCAACAACATGGACCTTGGAGCTACTTGGAATATAGGAGGGTTTTGTTCAAGTTCATATATGAATTGCATAAAAATGTGTGATTTTGGTCAAAGTGTTATACCACAACTCGACCAAGGGAAGCCACTTCACCCACTGTGTAGGATGATTAAAGGCAAAGCAAAGAAGGTAGGTCTCCAAACATTTATTAACAATGTCTATTTGACCATCCATTTGTAAATGATAATATGAACTCATTTTGAGTTGAGTTCCCTACAAATTAAACTATTCTTGCCAAAAATTACTAGTGAAGGTAGGGTCACGATCGATCACAATGGAGGTGGGTATGCCATGAAGATAAAAAATAGAATCTAGAAAACCTTGGATGACTACTAAGGCTATGTAACGATGGGAGAGGAAAAACAATGAGCATACTTCATGAGACAATCCACTACCATAAAATAACTAATTTTCCTCCTAAATTAGGTAAGCCTTCAATAAATTCCATGGAGATATCTGACCAAGACTATTCTAGAATAGGCAAGGGTTGAAGAGTTCCTAGAGATTACATGGTTTCTCCTTTCATCTGTTGATAAATGTCACACTCGATCACAAAGGTTTGAATGTCCTTCTTCATACCCTTCCCAAAAAAAAATGCTTAATCCTTTCATATGTCTTAAGGAACCCAAAATGTCTTACAGTGGGTGAGATATGCATTTCCTTCATGATGAGGTCCCAGATTGGAGATATGCATGGAACAACAAGATGCTAGAGATAGCACAAATCATGTCCATCCCAAGTGTATCCTAGACATGAGGTAGGTTATGTTTGAAGTGAAGCAACCAAAGTTTTCAATCCTAAGTCCTTAAGCACATCCTCTCCAAGAGAATTTATCCATTGTGGCATGGGTGAAAAAATTACACATAACAAACTTTGTACTTCCAATTATTGAGAGAGGGAATCTTCCATAATGTTCTCCTTGCCATTTTTATAGGTAATATCATAATCATAACCCATGATCTTAGATATCCACTTTTGTTGTTTAGGGGTGGCAACCTATTTCTCTAGGAAGTATTTGGGACTTTGGTGATCTGTTTTAAATGGATAAATGATGCTCAATGAGATACGAACGCTAGTGAGTAACCACATGCAAAATTGTAAGCATCTCCTTAGCATAAGTTGATTTTCCTATGTTTTTTATTGAAATTTCTTTACTAGTGAAATTTAAGGGGTACCCTTCCTGCATCAATACTGCTCTAATGCCATTGCTTGAAGCATCACTTTCAATTACAAAGAGGTTATAGAAATTAAGCATTGCAAAGACTGGAGTGGTTGTCATAACATGCTTCAAATCAAGGAATGCCTACTCAGCTAGACCTATCCAAGTAAAAGAATTTTTTTTATCACAACCATTAAAGGAATAACAATATTGCCATAGTTGCATACAAATTTATATTAATAGCCTTTGAGGCCCAAAAATACATGAAGGCCCTTTAGAATGTAAGGTTTTGGCCAGTCTTGAATGGCTTGAATCTTCTTAGGCTAGACTTTAACTCCATATTTGGTTATAATATGTCCCAAAAACTCCACTTCGTTCAACCCAAAAGAACACTTCGGCCTCTTAGCATAAATTTGATGTTATAACAAGAGTTGTAAAGTTTGGTCCACATCGATGAGGTCCTCTTCCCAAGGGTAACTATAAACCAAATTATCATCAAAGAAAAGTAATTTTTTTATAAAGGAATGGACATAAAATGTTGTTCATAAGGCTTTGAAATTTGGAAGGTGCATTTTTCAAGCCAAATGGAATAACCAAGAATTCATAATGGCCTTCATGAGTGCAAAATGTTGTTTTGGGGATATCCTTATCATTGAGTTTGATCTGATGGTAACCTAAGTGAAGATCTAATTTGAAAAAAAATAAAGACCCATGCAGCTCATCCAATATTTTATCTACCATAGGAATAGGAAACTTATGCTTAATGGTGAGCTTATTGAGCTCATAAAAATCTATACACAACTACTAGGACCCATCTTTCTTTCGAACCATTAAAAAGGAGAATAGTAAGGACTATTACTAGGTTGAATGACTCTGGATTTTAACAACTCTTGTACTTGGTTGTCTATTTTTAACTTAAAAGCATGAGGATATCAGTATGGTTTGATGTTAGGTGGCACACTATTGGGTACCAATAGAATGACATGATCATGGGAGTGATGTGGTAGTAATTCTATTGATTCTGCAAAAGTTGCATATGCTTAGTCAAAAAAGTTGCAAATATTATGGAATTTGGTCCTTCATTGAAGCAGTTGGTTGGATTACAAATATCTAAGAGATTACCCTACAAGAATATTTTCTTAACAACTTATCCATATGGTTTAAACTGATAACTTGAGGAGGCCCTGCTTGTGAACCACGAAGGGTGTAATATCTACCATTCTACAAAAACTGCATCTATAATTTTGCAAAATTTTATGCGATGGTTCCTAAGGTACCTAACCATTGAACTCCTAACATAATGTTACATCCCTCTAATTGAAGAGAAAACATATATGTTTTAAGTTCATAATCCTCCATTTTCAACTTGACATTGTGACATTTGCCTTTGCAAGGTAAGGTCCCTCCATTTGCCACCATAACCTCAAAGGAACTGCATGTATGGATGTAATAATTGGCCTGCTTAGCGATTCAGGAATCAATAAAATTATGTGTGTTTATTGAATCAATGAGGATTGTAAGATGTTAAACTTTGAAAACTCCCACAACTTTCATGGTTTGTGGAGTAGTAATCCTTGCAAGAGCATGGACAATTTTTTTTTGTTGTGGTTCCTCTTGTATTTCACCCTCATCTTAAGTGGGTTATTCTACTAGTTTGAATTTCTCATCACTTTTTTCATTGCTTACTGGATATTCTACATCTATAAATAATAGCTTCTTTTTAGTGCATCTATGCCCTCAAACATATTTTCATCACAATTGTAGCACAAACCTTGGGTGCATCAAGCATCCATTTCTTCTGTGGTGAAACGTTTATGGAAAATAAATTTATTTTCATTATTGGTGGTGAAATTGGAAGGAAAATAAGGTTTAGTTTGTGGAAATTTAAGTGTCCTCCTTTGAGCTAAATATTTTTCTTCGACCAACCATGCCAAACTTATGGCTTGCATCATAGTTTGTGGTTTGAACATCTTAACCTCAACCTTAAGATCATCCTCAAGTGTGGTTTTAGGGGCTATTTTTAGTAATATGTCCAAAAAAGTGCTTGGGTGTTATATATCAAATTGATCAGCTTGAAAATATGGTCACAATGAGCTATGTCCCACAACACTAGTTTTGGACACCCTAAACTTTTTTTACTACTATTTTGATGAGTCTATTGGTGTGGTCGATTTTATCTCTAGAAATTTGAGTCAAAAGTTAGGTTCTGTGTTGGCCAACTCTGCTCTATCTATTTTGACTAATGACCCCTCCTGATATTGTACTATCACCTATATTATAAATATTGACACTATTTTGTGGTTCCCTGTACTGACATTGTATTATCATCTATACTAAAAATATTGACACTATTATGTGGTTCCATGTATTGACAATGTCTATTCTGTTTTGAACACTGACAACTTTGTAATTATGAAGTGTTACAGATAATCTTACTGCCAACTAACAATCTTGACCTAACTATTACTAAATGAAGGCACTTGCAAAATCTGCCTTGACTATTTTTTTTTGGTTCCCAAATTCTTTTCTTTGTGCATGTAGTTTATTTCATGATAGGGAAGTCTCATTTGTATGCTCAATTTTTGTGGGAAATTTTGTGGTTGTAGGGTTAACACAAATATTTTTTTTGTTTGTAGGTGGATAGAACTAAGTACTCTAACCCAAGGAGTATGTAATACCCATAGGCCCTTTGTTATACCATAATTATGAACAATAATGCTCTTTCCAATATTTTAGGCCACTACTCAAGGAGGATTCTACATATACCCTTGAGCACACTACCTTCTTATCTGATAGTATGGAAGGATAATATTTTTGGATGCTATGTCCAATGTACTATAGATAATACAAGGCCAAAAAATATTCTTAGGACTAAAGGTTTGTTAAATCCTAGGTGGTCTCCCTAAATACCCAAAGATATGTGGGAGCTCAATTCCATGTGTGGGTGTTGTCTAAGGCCTAGGTATTGGAGCCTAATCACCCCTCACTTCACTAGACGCTTTATGGGCTATATAGCTTAGCCAATAATGGCAACTCCTCCATGATATTTTAAAACCCTCAACATAGGGTTTATAACCTAAAAAAGTACTATAGAAAAAATAAAAGACTGTATTTTTATTGGTTTTTATTGGTTATTTTTTTTGTAGATTAAGGATAAACAAAAAACATAAGAAAATTATACCTAACAATCAGAATGGATGGGTAAGAACTATCACAGTCATAGTGAAACTCGGCCCTAGAAAGTGCTCTGATACCACTTGTTAGAAACCTACTATTAAAAATAAACTCACTCACACAAAATACTAAAAATAAATAGAGATTCATGTAATAAAAAAATATCACAATGAGAAAAGTAAATGCAGAATTAAACACTCTCATAAAAATCATAGAATCATAAGCCTCTTCAAGAAGGCAACCTCCAATACTTCATTAATTTGTAAAAAAATACATTTATACATGAATCCATATCTTTTAAAAATACACTTCATGCAACCCTAACCTAATGCTCAAGAGTTGGCTTACATGCAAAATTTCACTCGAGCTAGAATCTTCTACCAAATATCAGTCGCATTCTTAATAACGGTTACATGAAATGGCTCCACTTTTATAGGCACCTTACTTACCATATACCATTACAAAATAACATTATAAAGGCATCCACACATTGGAAGTGGTTCTTTACAATAATATATGAGAGTTACAAAAATAGTGTTAGGATGGGGTCCTAACAACATCCCTTGGAAATAAAAACTTTAGCTTCTATTTTTGAAACCACATCATTGGTGTCAGAGCTAGAGATTAGTCATGGGTTGGATTAGGTGTACCTAGCTTAGATATGATCATTTGATTGAATTTTCATATTTATATCTAGGAAGAAGCTCATGTTGGATCTAGTTTGCATAGAAAACTCTTACTTCTATGTGTTTTATACCAAGTTTAGTTATTTGGTTGAGCCAAGTTTTACTCTACTTAATTAAGAGCTACAGGTTCCTCCTTTGGAAGCATTATTCTAATGCATGAGAGTTTATTTATTTATTTTTATTTTTAAGCTTTATTTAAAGCTATTTTTTATCTCTTAGTTGATTAAAGTTTAATTATTTCTATTAAATTTTAGATAAAATTAGAAATATTATTCTAATATTTCCTTGTTTTTTGGTGCTTTGTCTCAGTGACCCCTCTCCTTGACGGTGCATGCTTGATGATCTTCCTCCTAGTAGCCCCTCTCCCTGATGGCACACACTCAATGACCCCCTCCTAGTAGCCCCTCTCTTTGGTGATGGATAAAGGATGACCATTTGTTGGCTAAAACATAGTGGTAGAGACTGTTTGTTGGTTGTTACATCTCCCCTAATGATAGTTCATTCCTTGATGTATTCCACATATTGTCAAACAAAAAAACCCCATCAACCACCTCCTTTTTTATGCTTAAAATTTAGCAGTGTCCCAAAAAATCTAATGATACCTATTTGACAACCTCGACAGGCCCTTGATAGACCCCAAACTACCTATCTTAGAAATGGTTGCTTGTGTTTTTTATAGGGCTTAATTTTTTTTTTTTGTTGAGTTTTCTTCTTTTGATAAAAACTATAATAGATAAAGATGACATTAATATGAGATTAAAGAACCATTTTAGCTCATCATTCGCTCTAAGTGATGATGTAGATGAAATAACCATGATACTTTGTGTTCGATCAGTGGAAACTACTCCACTATTTTGTCTACAATGGAGATGACAAATGTTTGACTTTGTTGCATTGACTATGACTTTGGTAAGAGTAGGTAAATATTAAGCCCAAAATAGGGTAGTGTATGGAAGCTATATTCCAATGTATTTATTAGTTTGTGTATTGCTTTGTTGGTAGAAACAAAGTAGATATTTATATTTGCTAAAAATATAGTTTTATATACCTTCTATAAAGTTTGATTTTCTCAGACAATGAAATTTTTTTATCAGCCTTGGTGAAATAGAGTGTTCTTGTTATGTTTGAAATTTTTAGCTATTTTGCTTATTTTATTTTTGTTCCAACTGCCATTGTAATTCACAATTGGTATCAGACTTTGGTTCTTCTATAATCAAACTCTTAAAGGGTGAAGAAACCAAAGACTGATTTAGATCATGAGATGGGTTATATTTTGGTAGACTTCTTTTGAGATTTGAGAGTACTTAAGAAGGTTTGGAGGATTATCATGAGCATAGTATGTGCATGTAGCAACATGGTACTTGGTATATATGACTTGGGTTTTGTAAAGAAACCTACTTGATCATCTAATGACATACAAAACCCATAATAAAGAGGTTGGAGCAATAAGGCTTTCTACTTGGTATATAGTGTGGCTAGCAAGATGCCATGAACTCTTATCAAGTTTAGGAGTCACACATCAAAGGATATCAAATAAGCCTTTGTTATTGTAGATGGACAGTTTTTTGGAATCAGGGATGATGTGCCTAGGTGAAGACTGAGTTGGTTTAAGAGTTGAGTCCTTTGGGAGAATTGTCCATTAGTTATTAAGCATTATCGATAGAGCCTGACTCAACATGAGTGTGTTGTGGCCTTGGGGATAGGCTTATTTATAATGCATTATATGTGATGGTTTTAAAGTATATTTTGCATCTCGCTACACCAAAAAAGGGCTTTAATGGTACTTATAAACCACCCTTAAATATCTTTAAAGGTGGCTATTCATTCATCATCTATGAGGGCATCATAAAAAATCTACAACATACGATGACTCCTAAAAACCACCTCAAACAACCACCCTCTTAGGACTACAAGGGCTATTTCAAACCACCATCTTAGGACTAAGAGGGCAATTTTTAACCACCCTATTAGGGTTAATATTTCTTAGGCCTAACAAGGTGGTTTATAACCACCCTTTTAGACCCTAATAAGGTGGTTTTAAACCACCCTCTTAGAAATAATAGGGTAGTGCTTCAATTCTATAATATAAATAGTAAACCAATAATGTAAATTCATGAGGAACACTTGTATGGATCGGTTTTTCCACAAACCAGAATATACAAGCCTACCCCAGCACCGATGGACTTTAGAAGTCTTGATTGTAGCTTATTAGAGTGAACACTATTAGATTTTCCAATCTACAAAGTACAGGGTATAAACACAAAAAACATAAGTATGTCAAGTGCTCAAGGAAGACACTACCAAATAATAGTGTATGTAATTCACTTAGCATAGACATGCAAGGGACCCCTATAAATAGAGAAAAGTTGGTAAGTTCATTAGTTGTAATGAGAATTGAGAACTATCTAATCCAATGTTTAATCTCAGATAATATTTGATGCATGATTAACCTACGTAATGACATGTTTAATGCATGTGTAAGCTAGGCATGATATATATAACATAGTTGCCTGATTGCTCTACAAACCAAACCCCCTACACCCCCCGGTTTTTTTGTGTGGAGAAATTTGGGTGTGAGTGTGCCATTTTTATTAGCAAACTATAGAATTAAAAAAGGATTTTTATAACTTATCGGCCCTAAGAAACCAGATTTATTAGTCAAACTCGGATCTGCTTGGAGAGTTATAGAGCAAGCATTGCTTGGAGAGTTACAGATAACATATGCAATAAAAATGAAACTTGTGCAAATGTACTCTCTCAGATTAACTCCTGCAATATGGTATAAACCGATGTAAAACTTAAATTCAACCTGTTGATTAAAAAATACAATTAGTAAAATAACTCTCTGTCCAAAGCATTTCAATTAGAAGCTATTAAATTGTTTGTTTGTTTTTTCAACTTCTAACTTTCTAGTAGAATAAAAGATATATATTTTTAAAATGGTTGACTTGAGAGACGATTCTAGATATAAGGACATCTAACTGAAGGATGTAGATGCATCCAGGTGCATGATAATTTAGATTGTACAGGTTGTTTAGATGGTAAGAAATCTATCACATAAACTCAAATAATGCCAATTGGAGGGCCTAATAGTTTACATGTTTTTTAAGTTATCATTCAACCATGTTTCGATAACCGAAGTATGGTTGGTGACATTTTCTAGGTCTACAAACAAAATATCTAATAAATCTTGCTAGATAGAGTGAACTCGAGGATGATAGAAGGATGATTCCTTCAATGAAGAAACAAGCAATAGCATATGATCAGTTATGAATAGATCCCCCAGACTATTAACAAGTGGTAAGATTTTGCATAAATTTCCCATCTCTGAAGGAAGCTTGTCATAAAGCTTTAAAGCCAGCAATAATGCATCTGGATTTCCATTTCCATGTAAATTCCAAACACAAATTCAAGCAACAACCATTGTACAGATCTTCACGTCAAGAAAAGATAACCAAAATGATGCAAATACAAACAAGAATTTCACATTTAGAAAATTCTAATCACTATTTAGAAAAGGTATTCTAGTCATCTATAGTATGTGATTTCCTTAGTGGGTCAAAGTTGTAGGTCTACTCCCTAAAAATTTTCAGACATGGAAAAATCTTGTTTGTTCAAAATCCTCGATTCTTGAACATCCTACCAAGCATTCTCCATAATAGATTAAAATAAAATTAACAAGATGAACCAATTATATATGTGTTTGAATAATCATGCAAATGTCAATTTGCATAAAAGAATATATGTATTATTTCTCTAGGATATTTTGGAGAACATAATAACAAGTCCACAGGTAAGTTTATCAAAAACATAAAAGATAAAAAAGATACACTTACAAGGTTTGTTCAATCCATCTAGCACCATCTTGTCACAACCTCTATTAGAAAAAGTTCCATCATCTTCAAGCAACATAAGAGAACACAAGGGCTATGAACGAGTCACTCATAAAGATAGATATCAACAACTAAAAGAGGTAACATCAAATATAGAGTAGAAGTGATTTTATCCATAAATAGAATATAAACCCTTTTGAAAAGGGAAGAACAAAACACTAATAAACAACTACATAAACCAAAATCAACTACAAAAACACTCAGTTCAATGCAAGCTTAAATGAAAATAAAATAATAGTTATGCAGATAGACCACTAAGGGAGAAGTAAATGGAGAAAAGGTAATCTTTGATATAGGCCAGGCAATGAAGGAGCCCACAACATCCTTCATTGTGGCCATCTCATCATTCCTTCTAAACAAGATTATATATGTAAATGGATAATTCTTATTTCAAGTGCAATTCTTATTTATAGATATAGGTGAATGGACAACCTGAGCCCTCCATATAATAGGTAGATGTCTAAACACCCCTACCCACCCCAACCATCAGAGATGAGGTGAGAGGGTATCTTAAGACTTCCGTCAGATACATAAATATCCATCTATACAAATCAAGTACTACTGCTAAGGACTAGGACTAAGAGTCAAACATGAAATATCAATTTCATAACTAACACACACTCAACATAATAAACCTTCATTTCAACACATTACAACATGCATGCATGATTAGACTCTTAATCCTATGCCCTAGCAACACTTGTATTCTCTCTCTTTCTTTTTTTTACCAAATTACCTTCTTGTATCTGATTGGCCAACCTCATGCTCAGGATACCTACTCGCCTCACTCCTAGCTTGGCTGCCCATTAATTATCTACTAGCATTTTCTAAAAATAGAACAAAAAATGTCTAACAACACTCATTAATTATTTCCATTAATTATAACTACTTTTGAAGTATAGTAATTAGGCTTCCAACCATGTACCCTCACATTCTTCACGAACATATTGAATGTTGCCATCATTTGCATTTTCATCTTGTGCAGTTTTAGGTCCAACAAAATCTGTTGCTCCAAAGACACTGACATATTCTGCCTCGTATGCTTCAATGTCTTTGATCCTTCTTGGAGGTGATGTGAGAACCACATACCAGCTGGTATCAAGTGGATCATTTACATAAAATACTTGTCTGGCTTGTGATGCTAGGATAAATGGATCATCTTGTAGTCTATCCTGGCCAAGTAATCTATTCATGTTGACCAGTGTGAAGCCCATTTCATCCTTTCTACATCCATTCCTCGTATCAAGAATATTTACCCAATCACATTTGAATAGGGGGTATCAAAACCGATAGTAATCCAACAAGATTATTTCCCTAATAACACCATAATATGTGATTGTTTGAAGCACTGGGTTTGTGTCTTTTGTGCTTGCTCTACACAAAGTAGTAGCATCGACACACACACCATTGTTTTGAGTTGTTCTTTGGTCTTCTTTGTCTTTGATATGAAATCTATAACCATTGATCAAATAGCTTGAATGTTTGGTTGCAACTTTCCTCGAACCATGTGCCAACCATTTTATTGTGTTGGAGTCATCATTATGTTGCATTTCATCTCCATGAAACTGAAACAAAGCATAATAGTTTAAAGATGATTGTAGAACATTACATGATGTTTAGTACATGATAATCAGTATAAATATCGAAGATCATATTCAAGAGAGCAGACAATAACCTGATCTCGTAGCCAAGTGATGAATGTCTGATTATGGATTTTTTGCAACATCCCTTCATCTCTCGTTGCATGGGGGTTGGATTCCTTGATACTCTTCAGGTGCTTCCTAATTTGACCCAAATTTTGTCAAGCTTAGTTGGATCTAATTAATATTCTACCATATATAACAACAATAAATAAATATCTACTTACTCTACCCAAGGTTGAACTTCATCCATGTTAAAGAGAATACATCGATGGGCTTGCTCGTAAGAAGTTTCATCTAAATCGAAGTCTTCACCACTAGACAAAGGCCTCCCATCGATTATAGTTTCTTCATCCTCATCACTCCATACCTCATTGTGACCAAGGTGATCACCAATTGCTTCTGTACCTCTCATGTAGTCCACACATAATGAAATAGATTCCTCGATAAGATAATGTTTGATAATACAACCTTCGGGCCTAGCTCGATTCTTTACATACCCCTTAAAAATATTCATAATTCTAAGAAAGGAAACAAACAATTTGGATTAGATGAGACACTACAAAAATTAGAAAAATGGTGGTTTATGAAACTGATGAATGCATACAAACCTCTCAAAAGGGTACATCCATCGATATTGTATAGGTCCACATAGACGTACCTCCCACACCAAGTGAATAGTTAGGTGCACCATGATATCAAAAAATGAAGGAGGAAGTACTTTTCAAGCAAACATAATGTCTCCATGACCTCTACCGATAATTTCTCTATTTTTATAGGATCCACCACTTTAGCACATATATCCCTGTAGAACATGCACAACCGATAAATGGTTTGTCACACTAGCTTATCAAGCAAATGTCGTAGTACTACCAAAAGAAGCTATTGCATGAGAACATGGTAGTCATGTGATTTTAGGCCCTGGATCTTAAGTTCTTTCATAGAGACATATTTTCTAATATTTGAACTATATCCATCTGATACTTTCATATTGTATAGTGTATGATATAACCTTTCTTTCTCAACCTTTGATAGATTGTAGGGTGTTTGTGGAAGATATGTCTTGTTTCCATCCATTACTAGCCATAATGTGTTCTTGATACCCATATTTTTAAAATCCTCATGAGAGTTTTTGCCATCCTTTGACTTTTCATCGATACCTAGCAATGTTTTGAATAGGCTTTCATAGATATTTTTCTCCACATGCATCACATCCAAGTTGTGATGAACTAGAAGATGTTGTTCATAGATAGCAATATTAAATAAAAATTACTCGATATTGAGAGATATAACAATAGATATAGAAAGAAAGTTGCATGTCATACCTCCCAATATGATATATTGAAGAATATAGATTTCTTCTTCCATCCTGCTATAGGAACAAACACACTATCCTCATCCGTGTTGTGTTTCCTTTTATTTGAGTTGCTCTTTCCCCAATTTGGTGGGATTCCCTATACTATTTTTAGTATTTCCATCCCATTTAAAGGTTTGGGTGGTTTATCGAGCTCTTGTTTGCCATTGAAAGATGCCCTCTGATGATGAAATAAATGATCTGGAGGAAGGAATCTCCTGTGGCCCATGTAAGCCATATTTCTACTATATTTAAGATATCTGCACAGGTGTTCTCCTCGCATATTGGACATGCTACCTTTCCCTTTGTCATACATCCTGATAGGTTTCCATAAGTAGGAAATTCATGGATGGCCCACATCATTATTGCTCTCATATTGAACGTAGTATTGGAAAATGCATCATACATTTTTGCTCCTTTAGTCCATAGTTCATGCAAGTCATCAACCAATGGTTGTAGATAAACATCAATATCATTGCCTAGTTGCTTGGGGCTAGGTATTAACAAGGTGAGCATTGAATATTTCCTCTTCATCCACATCCATGGTGGGAGGTTGTAAGTGACCAACACAATGGGCCAACAACTTTAAGTAGTACTAAAGTCAGCAAAAGGGTTGAACCCATCGGTTGCCATTGCAAGTCATACACTACGTGGATCCTTGGTGAAATATTTCCACTTAACATCTATAGTTTTCCATGCTAGGGAGTCAACTGGATGTCACATATTACCATCTGAACTCTTGTGTTAGGAATGCCACCTCATATTCTTCGCAACCTTTGCAGAGCTATAGGAAGAAAGCAACTCACTTCAACCGCATCTAACAATGTTGAAAGTTAAAACAAACACAACAAAGCTAATGATATAATAAAATCCCTTACCTATACATTCTCTTCAACCTTGGTATAATGGGGAAATACCTCAACACCTTCGTAGGAATATTAATGCATACCTTTTGTGAATGAGGGTCAACTTTCCATCGAGATGCACCACATGTTGGGCAAGCTTGCTTCTTTTCATGATCTTTCCAATATAAAATATAATCATTGATGCATGCATGTATCATTACATAATCTAATCCCAATGGCCTCATCATTTTATTTATCGCATATGTGGACTCTGGAATTGTATTATCGATTGGGAGTATATCTTTCAGCAACTCTAGTAAGTCACCAAAGCTTTTGTTCGACCAACCATGTTTTGCTTTGAGATTATACAATTTAGTGATCATCGATAGCTTTGTGTACTTTGTACAACCTAGGTATAATGGTCATTTGGCATCTTTGAGCAAGCTATGATATTCATCAATAGGAACTGCTCCATAAGATGATTGGAACTCAACATCATTATCTCACAGTTCTGGTCCACTCTCTAGGCAATTGACATTGAACAATCTATATGCATCATTGACCATTCCAATGATGTCATCTTGTACATCTTCGGTAATTGGACCCTCATCAGTGGTAGAGCACATGTTCGATGCATATTTATCAAAACTAGAGGGTTGTTCTCCATGCAAAACAAACTCGGTATATGTCTTGTCAATCCCGTGATAAATCAGGTGGTCACGAACCTCCAAAAAACCAAGAGTTTCCATATTTGAGCACTTTCAACATGGACATCTAGTTCTTTCAGGGTCCATTGAATTCTTTCTTGTAAAATCTAGGAATTGGTGAACCCCATGATAATAGTCCTCGCTATTTCTACAAACAAACCCCCCAAAAAAATAAGGTATAGTTATACAGGTAGATCTGATCGAAAGCACAACTTTTCTTCATTAATGGAGATAACATAGTTGACATACCTAGTTGATCCTAGCCAAGATTTGTCCATGATACTTGATGGATAAAAAATATTGACCCAATTGACCTGGCTAGAGTTGGTGCTCTGAGTCTTGAGGATGATCCAACTGTTAAAAGTAAAGATAATAATCCTGCTGCCCAAGCACAACCTGCACAAGGTAAGTGGAGTTTCTTGTGCAACTTATTACTACACAGTACACTCTAGGGAAAGCTTTCCACCTTTACTAAAGTTGATGATGTAATAGAAAGATTTAATATGATTTAAAGGAGTAAGATTCAAATAATTTTGCAGTCACTTTGTGCATGGGATCCAAACAAGAGGCCAACCACAATTGAAGCACTCAAGCATCCAATGAGTCTCAAAACACATGTAATTGTAATATTAAAGAAAATAATGGTATAATTGTGTTGAAGGTGGTGTACATGTTACTCTGCTAATGCTAAATAGCAAATGTAGGAAAATGATAAGGATGCTACTTTGAAGCCAACTACAATTCCTACTACAGATAAATGATGATAGTAAAGTTGATGAAGTGTTTAATGGATTCAAAGATACAAATTTTGTTGTAGTCTAGCTTTAGTTAGGATGTCCTTTAAAGAGCTCTATGTTGTTGATACAACTTTATGCATGCAGATAATGATAATAAGCATGACAAAGATAATTGTTATAGTATGCAAAACTGGTCTTGAATAATAATGCTTTGAATCTTTGTGGTTACATGGTAGCCTTTGTAGAAAACTAGTTGTAGATAGACCTTCACTTGTTTAAAATTTCAAGTCTCATCCCATGTGCAAGAATAGTGAAGGTGGAAAATGTAAATCTTGAAGACCAAAGGTCCAGGATGCAAAAACACCAAAGACCTTACCAATAGGAGTTTCACACATATGCCATTGTGTAGTATGCAAGTAAGTAAAACAAACCCTCAAGGATATTGAACTAGTTAAAATTATTGAGGTACATAGTCAAGAACTAAGAATCCCAAGAAAAACTTGGATAACAAAAGTTATTCGAGTATACAATGAATCTCAAGGATAGAGACAAGAGCTGATCTGAGAGCCAAATAAATTTTGCAAGCACATATAAGCATGTTTTAATTATAACAATGACAAAGTACTCCTTTATGGATAGAGAAGCAAGTCAAATGATAAATATTAGCCAAAAAAAATGTAGTTGTAGTATTTCACATAGTAAGCCAAGGTTCCAATCCCATGAGTGAACCTTAACAATTTTGCATAGGAAAAGGAGCTAATGCCCTACCATTGGCATAGCTTTAACACATACAATGCATAGGAAAAGGAGCTAATTCAAAAGCACAACTCTTGGTTAAATGAAGAGTTGACATCTAAAGTGAACATAGTTCTACAATAGTGCCAAACTAGTGTTGAAGTGGAAGCAGAGCTTTCTGCTAAACTTTCAAAGGTAAGATTTTAGTTTTGATTGCTCCTAACCATGCTGGACCTTGCAAGTTTGTCTGAGTTATGTCTAACCTTTTCTAGGATGAGAAGAAATGGAATGAGACTATAGGAGCATTATAGAGGAGTAAAGAAAAAGTGAAAGAACTAGAAGAAAAACTGGCATCAACAAGAGAAAGTCAAGCTTATAGGCAAGTCGTTGATCTGAATGAGGTATGTTTTTGATGCTTGCCCTCCATTTGTTGGTTAAGGTCCAATTAAGGTCACTCATGGGCCATGGATGATCCAAAACCAAGTGTTTGAGTGCTTAAAACAATGCTTGTGCAATGCAGAACCAACTTCCAACCTCGTTCACAACTCACTTCAGAGTTGGATTATTTTAGATATGGAAACAGAGCACATATGAACGTAAAAATTACAAACATAAAAATGTATATTGTCTGGAAAACATGGAAGAATCTATGAGTTTAACAAGTTTTATGAGGTATAGTAATAATAGCTTGCAGTCCTAGCTCATATTCATGCAAAGCTATGGAGTAGGAACTATGAAATGAAGCTTTAAAAATGTACTTCATTCCAAGGTTTGTTGGAATGATGAAGCAAGAATTCCTCCACTATTCTACCTTAGTTCTCCATTTGACATTTGTTATCCAACACTGAAAATGTCTAAATTCACAATTTGGATGTGGTCTAGTAGAATGATAGAGGACAGATGGATCTAAATCATAAAATATATTCAATCTGATAGATGAGAAGTCTCTGGCATAACCTAAGTCCTGATCTCAAATCCTATGTGCATCTCAGTTACCAAGTCATTTCGTTGAATGATTTTAGATCTAAAAAATCAATCATATCCCAATATCACCACTGTGAAAAGATTCAAATAATCAAATATTGGCAAGTTCGTATGTATGAGCATGGGCTCAAAACTATTTTTACCCTTGTGAATAATTTTCAAATATTTCTATTGGGTTTTAGCCATATCATCACCTTTCATCTAGTCGACAATGGGGAATGGCACACATGGAATCTTCTATAGTCATAAGAATATGAGAAGCTAAAGAGAAGCTTTTTGTTTAGCTACAATACTTAGGATACCAAATCCACATCAACTTTCTAAAATTGAGACACATGCATATCATTATGAAACTGCTAATGTAAACATCTTGTAACCTTCCATTTTGATACCTTCAAACAATTCAAGAGTGTTCCAATCATCAGAGAGAGTTGCATGCTATAATGGAAGTTGTTAAACACAAGCAGCAGTATACTTTGGGAAGAGATATGAGAATCCATACAGATAACAATTTTTTTCTAGCATGTTGCATCTAGCAAGTTACAATCCAACAAGCAGTGAAACAGAATGAATTTTCTTGCAACAGTTCTCTCATTGTAATCAGGCACAAGAAGAGTGTTGCAAATAGGTCAAAATTATTTAGATGAACTGACAATAATAGTATTGGTGAATATAGAACACCAAATATTGTTGCAGGAACTCCTAGTCAGAGCAAATACAATGAAGACACCCTCCTTTGTTGTAGTTTATGATCAATTTCAATCTGGTAATGCCCCTCTTGATTTGATTTGAAAGGTCTAATTTTAGCTATGACTATGTTGTATGCTTGAAGAAGAGCACAAGCAGAAGCTTTAATCTGAAATAACTTTAAACTAACAAAATGAACTTAAACTTTAAAAAGCTTCAAATAACTTTAAACCAAATTTAAATCTTCAAAACCTTTTAACTCCTCTACTTTCAAATAAAAACTTAAATAACATAAGTCTTCTAATCTTCAAATCTTAAAATATTAAGACACAACAACACCAGAACCAAGTAAAAAGGAATTCACATACTTTTAAATAGCGATCAATATCTCCCCTCCAAATAGTGCCAATTCGAGAAAATAAAAGGGCATAAATGCCAAATGGAAACATCCTGACCAAACCATATTTAGAAAAAAAAATACAATTTGCTACATGGGAACCATGGTTATCAAATACAATCTTATTTTGAATCACATTTGTGTACTTGAAGTTTACTCTTTCAATATGGATTTGGTTAACATTGTAGTTTGACTTAGAAAAATATGAAACTCTAATCCAATGTGATAGTTTGACATGAATGAAGTGGAATGCTCTAGTTCTAGTTATGCTTCCAATAACAATGATAATAGAGGATATTTTATTAGTTTATGTTGGCAATTTGAGTTGTTTTATGTTGTCATTGATGTCACATTAATGTCACAAGGTAACATTGAGTTTTGATGACCAAAGCATTCATATTTCGAAGAGCATGGATATATACAGGGTTTTTGTGAAAACCAAGGCAGGTAAAATAAAAGGTTTTATTTAAAACCATGAATGGCAGATTTGAAATGGTTTTTCATTAAAACCAGGGTTGGCTTTTTGTTTCGTTGAAAAATGTGCCCCGAAGATGGAGATATTCAATTTTGAATATTTGGTTTAAATTTTAATATTTAAAATTTAATTTTAATTTTTAAAATTAAAATTACCTCAGTGCCGACATCATCATCAAAAAGAAATTAATTTAAAAGCATCACTGACGTTTGCAAAATTAAATGGAAGTTGCATATAAATGCAAAGGCTTTTATTTCAAAAGCCTTGGAAACGAATGCAGAGGAAATAAGATGAAAAGCATCGAAATATTCGTGTGGTAGCATGGTCCAACAGCGAGCGAGGGGAGTGCAAAGGTTTTTGCTTGCAAAAGAGACGAGGTTTGATTCCCACGGGTTAGAGTTTCGAGCAAGAGAATTGGCCCACATTTTTTTTACGTGAGCAAAGGGAGAAGAACAAAAGTGCATTCTGCGCTCTTTGTCATATGCGAGTGTGTAGCTCGCATGGTCTTTGACGCTGTGGTTGAGGATTGTTTGGGTAGAGACGAGGGTTTGATTCCCTCTAAGAGGCAAGTAACGTTTTTATTAATAATTTTTTTATTATTGCCTAATGTCGTAAAAGTATATCATATTTATCGTTGGAAAGCTTATTTCGAGGGCTATTTGACTAACTCATTTAGAAGGAGAAATAAGGTGTATGTAGAGAGATATTTTTATTTTTGTAAAGGGTTTCAAAGTGAAGGTTATTTTTTTTCAAGTCTGTTGAGTGTGGCAGATTTCCAAAGGGGTTTCTTCACTTCATAAAAGGTATGGGCACATTCTCCTATTGATTGTTTATGGTGGTTGATTTTTGAAATATCATTGGAGGGAAAATGATTGTTTGTGGTTTCCTTTTTGAAAGTGGTTGGTTGAATGCATCAAGGTTTTTTGAATTGAGAGTTGTGTTTAAACCTTGTGTTATAAGCATAGTGGTTGAAGCCCATTGGTTGTGAAAGAACTTGAGTTAGAAAAGAACATGAGTATCATTGTTATGTGATATTTGTGGTTGAGCATTGTTGGAAACATTTGAGTTGGTTGATACATACTTGGACTAGGATTGTGTGAGAGAGAATTATCCCTTGTGGTGATTGAGTTTAGAACATATTGAGTCTCTAACAATTCTCTTTATGGTTATATGAGGTTGATTTGAGTTGAGAGTGAGTTTAGAACATATTGAGTCTCTAACAATTCTCTTTATGCTTCTATGAGTTGAGTTGAGATTGATTTGGGTTGAGAGTGAGATTAGAACATATTGATTCTCTAACAATTCTCTTTATGCTTCTATGAAGTGGATTTGAGTTGAGATTGCCATTCATTGTTGAGTTCATTTTGAGTACTACTTGAGCATGATTGATTGAGCCTTTGAGAAGGCCTTTGGGACAGTGTTGGGACATATTTAAGGATAGTTTTGGGCAAGTTCTTGGTGAGCTTGCTAGAGCAGATTTGGGTAAGTTCTTAGTGAGCTTGCTAGAGCAGATTTGGATAAGTTCTTAGTGAGCTTGTTGGAGCAGCATTGGACAAGTTCTGTGTGAGCTTGTTATTCAACATTGGATAGGTTTTGTGTGAGCTTGTTATTCAACATTGGACAGGTTCTATGTGAGCTTGTTATTCAGCATTAGATAGGTTTTGTGTGAGCTTGTTAAGTCGGTTCTGTGTGAACCTATTGAGCAGGTTCTTAGTGAGCCTATTGATAGAGCTTTTGAGGTGATAGAGTATAGAGGACAAAGTCTCAATGGATAGAGATCCAGCAGCCAGCACAGTTGAAGACAAATTTGAGTGAGGAGTATTCAAGTGGAGAGAGGTCCACCAATCAGTGCAATAGAGAGACAGAGTCTCCTAGAAGATCACATAGCCAGAGCATAAGGGGAAAGATTTCTCCTTTGGATAGAGATCCATAAACATTGTAATTGGGAGTGATTCCCAAAGAGATTGGTTGAGAAAGTTTTAGTAAAATATTTTCTCTATGGAGTAGCCCACATTGGGTGAACCATGTAAATTGTTGTGTCTCAATTGTGTGGTGACTTGTGGTCATGTTTATTACTGCTATCTGAGTTATTAATGTACACTGTTATATTTGGTTATTGCAATTAAGGACATTAATTGATATTGGTTTGGAAAGAAAGTAAAAAGTGGTCTTATACTGTTCACCCCTCCCCTCTTAGTATAAGCTTGTGTTCTTTAGTTTAACAATGGTATCTTATAAAAACAACAATGAAAAGAGTAATTTATCAAGTCTATAAGAAGTGAAAAGCTCTAAGTGTGCTTCTAATGACAGTAATAATAGAGAATATTTCAATAGGTTAACAACGATATCTTGTAGAAATAACAATGAAAAGAGCAACATATCAAGTTTCTTCCTTGTTCTATATAGTACAATTATGCAAGGATGTTGATATTGACAAACAAAGTTTTATACATTTTTATATATTTTTTATCAATTATTGTTATTACATACATACATACATACATACATACATACATACGTATATATATATATATATATATATATATATATATATATATATATATATATATATATATATATATATATATATATATATATATATATATATATAATTCTACTTCCAATGAAAGGATAACGAAGGATATTTCAACAGGTTGATAGTGGTATCTTGTAGAAATAACAATGAAAGGAGCAACATGTCAAGTCTATTCTTTGTTTTGAATATAACAGTTCTATAAGGACACTGATATTTACATACAAAATTATATATATATATATCACTTTGTTGGATTATTTGATATTTTTATAGCTTTTCCAGTGGACTATTTTTTCCATACTAAATGTAATGCTTTGTACAAAGTTATGACCTTGACGAGAAAAAGTATTTTTTTTCCTTTAGAGTCCACATATGGAATGGAAAGTTTTGAGCTTGATGGAAACCAAAAATGGAATTACAATGACCTCAAGAGGTTATAACACAACTTAAACCATTAAATTTCCATCAAACATAAACCATTTTTGAGCTTTTGGAAAGGAAGATCAACAAGAACAAAACAACCATGTCCTCTAGCAAGATGCACTCATTTTTACCATAAATAAAAGAGAGCCGAGTTTAGTACATTCTATTTATTCTTGGCAACTAGTTTATATTATAATAAAAATATTATTTAATGGCTAAAAATATCGACATATTTAAAAAATTTATGGAGGTGGCCATTCTCATGCTTGTAAAACATAGTGCAAGCAATTCAGTATCCAACCACTTTTGTTTACTGAAACGAGGTCTAACTTTAGATTGAGCCAAATTGGTGAAAAGGCCAATGCGGATATCTTAAAGGGTGCTAAAAATTAAATCTAAATGTGACTTTGAGTGGGTGTATAATTGGATGTGAAAATTCACACTAGCAGTAGAAAGAAAGGAACCTAGCATTTGTAAACACAACTTTACAAACTAGGGTTTAAATTTTACAAATCTAGGGTTTAAATTTTACAAATATCATGCATAAACATAACTTTACAAACTAAAAAACTCTAAACCCTAATCGCAAAAATACCCAAAATAATGCAATATTCGTTGAACCTAACTAACCTCATATCTTCCAATATTAAATTCATCTTCATGCCCTATTATGTACCTTCGAATTTTGATTTGGCCCTCATATCTCACCATTTCAGGTTACAAATTTATTCAAAAAAGTGAAGAATCATGGGTAAAGTAGTAGAAGTTCCAAAGAAATTTCAAGGTAAACCCCAACCAAAAAATGAACAACATGAATCGAAGCTTAGGAGCCCAAGTATGATAAATGAGATAAGGCTTTGTTTGAGTGGTGTAGAGGTTGTATCTATTTGCGTAGTGTTGGGTAGCTTAGCTAATGGACTGTTGAAATAAAAATGAAACCTTTGAAGAAACAATAATGTCAACATGTAGTGTGGAGGTTGTATCTATTTGCGTAGTTTTGGGTAGCTAATCCAATGGATTGCTGAAAGAAAAATGAAAGCTTCAAAGAAATAATAATATCTGCGTGCGGTATGGAGGTCGTATTCTATTCGCAAAGTAGTTAAACCAAATGGATTGTTGAAAGAAAAATGAAAGCTTCAAAGAAACAATGATGTTAGTGCATGGAGGTTTTAAGCCTACCTATTATGAGTTTCTTTATATAAAAAAACTAAACTGCCTCTAATAAGGTAGTTATAAGTCACCCTCTTAAGGATAAGAGGATGATTTATAACCGCCCTCATAGGGGCACCTAAAAAAAAATTGGTTTCCCCTAAAATGGTGGTTATAAACCACCCTCTTATCCCTAGGAGGGCGATTATAAACCACCCTATTTGGTTGCTCTATAATGGCGGTCTATAACTACCGTCTTAGGGTGACCTCTAATATGGAAATTTATAATCATCATCTTAGTCTTAAGAGGGCGATTTATAACTTCCTTCTTAGGGTGACCCTAAGAGGGTGGTTTATAAATTCTTTTTCTGATTAATCACCCTCTTAGGGTGACCTTAAGAGGGTGGTTATCCTAAAAAAGAAGTTATAAACCACCCTCTTAGGATCTATTAGGGCGGTTTTTTACTTCCATAAAAAACCACCTTATTTTAGCTGCCATTTAAAGCTCTTCTTTGGTGTAGTGGTTGTTGGCTTATCAATTGTAATAGAGGATCACTTGGTCCTAATCAATGCAATAAATATACTTGTTCTCCAAATGTGTGTGGTGTCTTGTGGATGTGCCCTCTTAGTTAGAGTAGGTTTCCTTTCATTGCAAGTGCATGTGTGTTTTTGCTAATCTGCTATGTAAATACAAAACCATACTATGTGTGTGTTGTCATATGTAGGAGAACGTTGGAAGGTGTAGTTCATGGTTCTTGGCAAGGCTAGTCCAAAGAGGTAGACTCAGAGGGAGTGCATAGTGTCACATGTATTCAGGGATATCCACCCTTAGCATGAGATATTTTGATGCCAAGTAAGTTGGCATGGGATTATGTTGGCTTGGATCATAATACAATCATCACATTAGCACTATAAACACTTAACTAGTTGAACGAAGGGATCCTTTTATTGTTGAAGCAAAAGGTGCAAAATATAGCCTGCCAGCATTGTGTCTAGTGCCTGGAGGTACAAAAGGTGAAAGTATTTCCATATTTATTATCCCACATGCATGGGATAATTAATTTTTTAGCTATTTAAAGGATATTATGGTGAGCTAATCAAATAACTAGCCAAGCTGGCTAATGACTTGTTGACTATTGCTAGATTTTTTGTGTTGACCAATTGCAGCTACACAAATAACATTGTTTGTTAGCACATTTTGTCGATGAAACCTGGCCAACACAATAGATTCTTCATTTTGTTTTTCTTTGACCTCCATTATATTATCCCACATGCATGGGTTGAAGACTCTTTATGATGGTTAAAAGCACTATTCGACCAATTTTAAATCGACCAACCAACGAAGGCTAGCGAGCCGCCTATGGTGAACGTGTAGTTGTTGGTGCATGAATTTTAGAGAAAGTTTCCAACTATTGACTGTCACTTGGTGAGCATGATTGGTTTGTAATACTTGGCCTTCATTGATAGTCAAAATTTGATTGTGAAGAATTTGTCAGAGTGTTGAGTGCGCTAATTCTTTTTTTAAAGGTTTATTTATTTTTAACCCTTTAAACAATTATTTTGCAAGGGGATATACTTTTTAATAAGTAATTAAGTGTTTTGACTTAATTATTTTTATTAATTTCCCAAGTTTTTGGTAAAACCATCTTGTAATTTGCTTGGAAATTCTACAAGCATTGTAATCCCTTATTGTCATGGTCTTTTTTTGACCTTAGGAGTGAGATTGTAAGTTCTAGTTGTAGAAAAATAATTAACACCAAAGCAAATACATGAAAATGAACACTTATGATAAAAAGAATGCTTCTTTTGTATTAACACATGGGAGCCTTAGTCTCCCAAATTTTACAATGCTCCATGCCCCAATGCTTGGGGATGGGTATTACAATACCTTCTTTTTACAAAGCACAAGTGCTCAAATGACAGTTTCGGGCTCTCTAAGTAGATCAACTGGTGTCCTTTGTTCTTTCGCTATAGGTTCAAAGGGTGAGTGGGCTTCATATATCCAATGAGGGGACCACTCCAGCTTCCATAGCCTTCCAAGTATCTGCTTCCTGCACACATAAAAAAGGCACAAGAGATTTAGTAGCACCTGCATATAAGATCAAGAATCATGCAATAAAACCCTTGGATTAGTGTTACAAAAAACATAAAAACAATGAAACTCATATGCCTCACTCAAATCAAATTTTATCAATCTATGTTGTCATGATTTTTTGAATTTGAGAAACTACATATGCATGATTTGAATTGGAAAACCATGGATGGGCAGTGGGGAAACCACGCAAGGGTGGTTTCGAATTTGTAACCATAGATAAGTAGTTTTAGCTTAATGGTAGAATGCTCCAAAATGGGGCTTTGGGGCTTTAGATCTCTATTCTCCTCGAGATGCATCTGAGTTCTTGGTGCTATTTTTGTAGCTACCTGTATGTGTATTCAACTTCTTTTGGTTGGTGGGGTAAAGGTGCCATTATAGGCTCCTTAGGATTTTGGAGGAAAATAGGAGGTGGCAAGCAAGGATTGCCAAGTGGCAATCCAGGGTTGCCAAGTGGCAATCTAGGGTTGCCAAATAGAGGGGGCAGTTAGAGCAAGTCACCCAGGGTGTCTCACTTAACCATGGTGATGTGGCTGCAAGTGGAGTGAGGTGTAAGGGTTGTCCCATGAAAAGGGAAAAGGGGACATGGGTGTGTGATATGTGGTAAGGGATGTTGGTGAGGTGGCTAGGACACATGTCTAGTGGGTAGATAGGGTATCCTAGGCTGATTTTCTAGATTTAATAAATCTAGAAAATAGATTAATGTGTAGGATTTTATATGCCTAAGTTCAGACTTAGGCATATAACTTTATTATGCAGGATTTGTGATGTGGGGTGCAAATGAGGTTTATGGATGCCTAGATTTTGGTGTCTATAGATACACCTTTTTGTACCACGTTGTGTGAAGCACAATGCGGTGGAAAAACTGAAGACACCTATCTTTATTGGATGCATGGACTCACATCTTCTCAATGCACAAGAATGAATGATTGTTTTGAAATTTTTTATTTTTTTGCTTACCCCTCAATTGGCGAATGGGTAAAGGATGAAACCCACGAGCCAATTGACCAAATGTAGATGATGAAAGCAAATGGATGTTTGAATGATGTGAATTTTATATTGAAACGTGTGACATTTTGATCAACTTGATACCCCAAGTTTGGGATTGTTTGTGTTGTTGTAAATTTACCTTTGGTTTTGATGATGCACAAAATGTTGTGGTAAAATCACCAACCATGTTTGTGAGTTTGGGGCCCTCGCTACTGTTAGTTGCTCCTATGTGTCAAAACTAGTGCATTGGAAATTTGATACTTGAGTGATTGCTGATTATATTTGATTATTTTCTACTTTTGTACCCAACATAAGAGAGCTTAAGGATAACCTTGTGCAAACTAGGTTGAACACAACCATGCTCAAAGACTGAAGGATCTAGTTGATTCAATGTCATGTGTGATGATATTGAGTGTTTGAATGATTGTCCTTATGGTGAGCTACCCATTCGATCGAATTGCATGGATTTCCAGTCACTGCAACCGCCAGGTGTATAGGGTAAGTCACTAAATATGAGGTTCACCGAATGATGATGATGATGTGCATGTTTGATGTGGTGGACATGATTGATTTGGTTTTTGTGAGAGGGCAATTTTCTTTTTTGTGTGTTTTTTTTTCTTAACCACGCAAGCGTGGTTTAACCTCCCCTTAACCACACATTCGCAATTGGCTCCACCAACCATGGGTGCGTGATTTCACGTGCTTCACAAAACATGGGTGCATGGTTTTCACCATAAAAAATGGATATAATTAGGGGAGGGCTTTGTGTATTTTTCATTTGACGTTTAAGTTTTTTGGCAGTTTGAGAAGTGAGAGTGAGTGATGGATGCTGGTGAGACTAGTGGAGCAGATGCGGGTGTAGAGGCTGGAGGCTCGGTTGGAGCGGAAGTTATAGTCCGATATGCTAAGGTAGGTGGCCTATACTCTTAGTTTAGACTTTTTTTTTTGTTTTTTTGTTTTTTTTTTTTGTTGTTGTTGTTTTTAATGCACTAAGTGTGGGTGGTAATTTTTTTTTTTGAAATGCAAGAAGGGGAAGGTGAAAGTTTTTGTTTTTTGTTTCTTTTTTTTGCTTATGAAAATGCAATTAAATGTTTATTTTTTTAATGCAATGTAATATTTGTTGTTTTTTTTTTGCAATGCAATGAAATATTTGTTTTTGTTTTGTTTTGTGGAAATGAGAAATAACTGCTTGAAATGTTTTTTTGTGTTTGTTTTTCTTTTTTTGAAATGCAATGTAATGTTTGTTGTTTTTTTGTACTGATATGAATTTTTTTGTGCTTGTAGGTGAAATTCCTTCAGGCTTGACATTGATGGCCTCACCTTATTTCCAAGGTGTGGGATCACTTGAAAAATGATGATTGAAAGCTTCTAGAGGCAATGGGGTTGGCTGGCTGTGGATGAGTGGAGACTATTCGAGTGGATGAGTTCTTGTCTGCATTAATGGAGATATGGGACTCTGATAGGGGTTCATTTTAGCTTTCAATAGAGGAGCTAACTATCACCCTCTAGGATATTTTTCGTATCTCCATGTTCCTATCAAGGGGTCACCAGTCAGGGTGGGCCACGACAAGGAGGAGGAACTAAGGCCTATCTATGGAGATTATTGGAATGCAAATTGCAGCAAGGGTGGGATCCCATACCTTCATCTCTATAAGGATGGGAAACTAGATGCATTGCATAATTTCATTATGTATATTGTAGGCAACATGTTGTTTCCTAACATCATGGGCTCGAGGTTCCCTTGGAACCGTGTTGGGCTTGTGTTAAATATTATAGCTGAGCCACAAGTTTATGCATGGGCTTTCGCTCTTCTGTGCTAGTTATAAGTGGAGCTTTATGAGGTGAAGAGGCAGGAGTGGAAGGGACTCAGATGTAATTTGGTGCTTCAGTTGTGGGTATGTGAGCACATCAGATTTGCTCAGCTAGAGGATTTTCCATGTAAGTGGGATCACTCACTACCTTGTGCTCTCCACTAGTGAACCAGTGAAGAGACTTCTCCTACTTGTCTTTTTTATAGTGCAAAGGAGTTGTAGACACCAAAATCACATATATCAGATAAGACTATCAATGCATCACATGTGCCACTTTTATCGACATAATATGGCCCTATTGGGCACCCCTATAGGTTAGCAAAAGGCTTGCATAAGGCTCCAAAACTCAATTTGGAGGGTTCCTAACAGTTTAGGAAGTTTTGGGGCACCTCCTGGTGACCATCCCACCAAGGGATGGTCACAGTTGGTGATCGTCCCACATAGGGATGGTCATCCATAACCGTCCCTGGGTGGGATGACCCCTAAACAAACCCTTGAAAAAGTCAAAGGACGTGCTAAATGGCAATCAAATACTATCATTAACATGTCCAATCACCCCAAATTAATTTGGGACCTACAATTAAACTTTGGGACATAATATTGGAAGCCCCAAAGGGGTAACCTTCCTTCACCCATGCATGTCAAGTATTAGGACACATGGAGGCACTTGCCTTGCATGGCAAGACTTGCACCTTTGCCCTAGATGCCCTTTTGGGCTATAAAAGGAGGTGAATTCACCCATTTCAAGAGAGGAGGATTGGATAATTTATGCAATGAAGTGCTGCACAAATCAACCCTCACCTTTTACAAACCCAAAACTCACCCTACCTTAGCCTTGAAACCCTCTTCATTCGAAGGCAATTTTAGGGGCAATAGGACTTGATACACCCATTCCAAATTGGCCAAATTGAAGGAATATTTGACCCCATCTGTCAACAACACCCCTAACCAAGTTTTGGACCAAATCCCATTAGTATAGGTGACAAAACTAAACCAGTTTTATGATCGTCCCACCTAGGATGGTTATCAGTCTGTAGGTGGCACACCTAGGGACGACCACCAAATAGATTGAAATTTGAGATAAATTCCTCCACATACCCCTTTAGGATGCCTAGATGAACCTTTGGTCCAAATTTGGTGTAATTTGGAGTAGTTTTGATGTTGTATTTGAGGTCCCCAATGTTGTAGGTCTATCTGGCTCACCCAGGGACGGTCATTGTTTCTGCATAGTTTTACCTCTAATATTGCTTCCAAATATTTTCATTTGCATTTAAATTAGTTTATAATATGTTTATTCTCTATTTAGATCAGTTTCCATGCATGTAGATCAGTTTTTAATGTTGTAGATGAAGCTCCCTTTTCATGGTTTTATGGTTTTCTTCTATAACATAGGTGTTATTAACCCCATTTCAATCCCTTGTCTTCAGGAACAGGAATTCTAGACAACAGGAGGAGCTAAAGAGTCATAATCTTGTCAGCCCAATACTAGCTCTTGAATGTGGGAAGCGGAGTTTCACACCATTGATTTTTGCCTTAAAGGCCTCTTTCCAAGGGACTAGATCCCTTGAATATTGTAATGTTGAATGTATCAAATGTGTGAATGCCCTCGAGGGGAACCTTGTAATCTCATTTTGGAGCAATAGATGAATTAATAAAAGGATAAATCCATAATTTTGGTTATACATTTGCTTCATTCCATCTAGATTACTAGTTTATGTTGTTTTCCTTTGAATGCATTTACACTGCTTCTGCATTGCAATAGAGTGCCCTTAAGGCAATTTTGTAAAATTTGCTTCTTCAGTGGTGATCACAGTATCTAAGATTTTTAGGTCTCCCTCTTGGAATGTGTTAATTTTGACCTCTATTTTTGGTTTTGTAGGTTGCAGGTAGTGACCATTCTCACCAGAAACGACCCATTTGCTGCTAGGTGTCACTGGGTGAGACGGCCAGCTAACCGTCCTTGGGTGGGACGGCTCCAAAAATGCTACCATCCTTGGGTGGGACGATCACAAAACCAGAGGGTTTCTACAAAAATTTACAGAAACAACAAGTTCTAGGTCAGATTTTACACCCCTCTGCACTTTCAATTTGCATATTTGCTGTTAAAAATTGCCAAATTCCATGTTTTCTTGCTTTTTATATGCATAGAAAGGTTAGATACTCTCTTTCCAAAATCTTGCACTAATTATCTTAGAGAAAATAACAGTAGATTTGTTACTTTCTGTCTGGTTTGCTTGCTTGAAACTTGCCAAAGAAGGTTAAGTTCATATAGGCTTTGCATTCTAGTGCTTTCCTTTTATGCTACTAATGCTTCTGAAAGAAAAATGTCATTTCATGCATTTAGTGAATCATCATTGAGTGATCTCTTGTTTTCTTTCAATATTTAAAAGGAACCACACACACCACGAGGTATTTTAACATCAGCAACATCAGTGGATGTAATTACCACTTAACTGGCTTGTCTAAAAGAGTATCATTGGGACCTGACTTACTGGCCAATACCGACTCCAAGATCTATCCTAACCATGCAAAATAGCATGCATTCCTCTTCAGAGGGGTGTATCGCTACACATAGGGTGTTGGGTGAGGATCGGCAGGACCTATGCTCCTTGATCGAGTATGGAATTCATCACCATATTGTCGATTGGTTTACGTGACCAAAATAATATGGAATTAATCACCATATCGGTTGTCGAGTTGCGAGTATATAGGTGAAAACCACTTAAAAATTGAGTATATCATCCAACGAAATATCAAACATGCCAAGTATTTTCTTTACAAAGCAACACATCTTGAAAGACACCAAACAGTGTAGGAATTCACATTTAAATCTTTAATAGAGATAATCACTTCTATTCTTGTGTGTTTCTATTGATTGTGCATTTGAATCTATAAAACTTAAAATAGATAATCATGTTGTCTAATTTAGGTGTTTCTTTATTGTTCGGGTAATCAACCCAAGATCCTCGATCTGGAGGTCTTAAAGTTTATCTTCGAGTGAGTGAATGGCTATAGGGTGATAACCCAAATCAGATTTATTCGTAGGTAGTTGAACATAGGGGTTAATGGGCATTTGTATGTCCTATTCGTAACACCCTAACCAAAAACCATACCAATGAAAATATCAAAGTTAGCGTAAGGTTAAGTGTAGATTGGACATATGGTCCAAGGTGCCACAAAAGCTAGATTATGGCAATGAAGGTATAGTTATTAGGAGCAACGAATCAAGACCCACATATATGGAGTTTGTATGATTGTTCGATGGACCAAGTGGCACGATGGTATTGATGGTAAGTACTAAGGCAGAATGGCGACCAAATTCATGGGTAGATTAGATCGTGGAAGGATGCACATGATCATCATCAATTTTGTATTTACCAAGACCAATATTAGTCATGAAAATGGATACCTATGGTGAAGTATGAGGTGGTGAACGAGGTGGTGAGTTTGAATCATAGGAAGAAGATGAAATTTGGGAGTCACGTATGGTAGTAGGAGGATATTGGAATATTTAGGTTTCCAGAAGAGAGGCTCATTATTCCCAATCATGACATTCAGCTGCGATGGAAGGAATGGGATGAGCAGCGTGTGGAAACTATGATGAGGGGTGAGCAAGAGTTGTGTCATGAGATGAAGCGAAATACCAATATTGAGGATGAAATGAAAGTGGAGGTGTATGAGGATTAGGAAGGATATGAGGATTTGTAGAAGAATATAGGTTAGATGGGGCAGGAGGCCATGAAGAAGGTGGTAAGAAAGGTATGGATGCAATAGGGAGATCCATAGATGAATATGGGTGAGATGGGGTAGGAGGCCACGAAAAGGGTGGTGAGAAAGGTATGGATGCAATAGGGGTTCCATAGAAGGATATGGGTGAGATGGGGTAGGAGGCCACGAAGAAGGTGGCGAGAAAGGTACAGACGCAGTAGGGGGCTTTGTAAAAGAATATGGGTGAGATGGGGTAGGAGGCCACAAAGAAGGTGGGGAGAAAGGTACGAATGTAGTAGGGGGTGAAAGCACGAGATTTCGAAAATAAAAGGAAAACTATAGCTATGCAATGTAAAACAAAATATAACGCTTTAATCCTATGCCTTTGAAATGCACGAAACAAAGAAAAGAGACGAATCGAAAACGAAAGAAAAGAGGTATGGAAAGCACAACCCTTTTTATTCAATTCTCTTAACCTCGGTTACAAAGACGTCTCCTCCCTTTTTAGGGGCTAGGAGCATTAACATGTTTCCATTACAAAAGTGAATAATGATCTTCTTTCCACGTGCCCACATGCAAAATGGGCGGGCCAAAGTGTTGCCGCCGCTGGTGTTGATGAGTCTTTGATCTTTGCTGCTACTCCTGCGTTCAAAGAAACAACAAAGGCGTTAGTAGCACTTGTGTTAAAATAAAGCATTCGTGAGAGTGAAATGAAATAAAACCTGCATGTTGATATGCTTGCAATCAAAATCCTGAAGTCATTATGCAAAAGATCCCGATGCTATTATTATGCAAAAGAAATAAAAACCGAAATCATAATGCAAAGAAATAAAAAAATAAAAAGAACAGTAAGCTTTGTCGACAAATTAATGGATCCATGGATCCGGATTCACGTTCTCCATAAACACCCAATGACCTCCCTTGCAGAAGAGATCACGGATGCGGTAGAAGTGAATCGAAGGCAGAGCGTCTAGCGATAAACCGGCAGGGCTTCGCTGCTCCAAACGTTTCTTTCTTTTCCCCTCTCTGGTTGGCGGTGAGAGAACTCTGCAATTTATAGAATTCCCAGGGTGCAGTTGTTATGGGCATGCAGGGATGCCAGTTGGTGTTCATGCTAGTGCGTGATGGGGGAAATTCTTCCCGTCTGGCCTGCCCATGCTTGTCTGCGTGACAGTCCGCTGGTCGTCCACTCGCGCGCATGCGAGACAGGGAGCCGTAATTGACTGACCTCCACTTTATTTGTTTAATATCCACTTTCGTTTGTTTAATGTCCACTTTTAATTGTTTAATGTCCACTTTTAATTGTCTAAGGCCCATGTTTGCCATTATGACAAGTGTCTAATGTCCATTTTCATATTTTTGTTTAAAGTCCACCTTTATTTGTTTAATGTCCACTTTCATCGTTTAATGTCCGCTTTCAAATGTTTAATGCCCACTTTTATTTGTTTAAAGTCTGCCTTCATTGGTTTAAAGTCCGCCTTTATTTGGTTTAAAGTCCGCATTTATTTGTTTAATGTCCACTTTCACGCAAAGGCAGGAGTTTGTCGTGATATCGCGACACCAAGAAAGAGCAGGGCGAAGGGTAGGATTTGTCGCGATATCGCGACGGTCGCGAATATGGATCGTGAAGTCGCGACGTCTGACACGTTGGGTGGTTCGGCCATTAAGGGAATGTAGTGATTTGTAAGATGGATAGGAGGTGTGTTGATATGGATGGATGTCAGACATGAAGCGACATTCGCTTATGCTCTAACCCGAGCTGGACTTGGAGGATTCATTCGATAGTTGGGCCTTCTCACCAGGGAAGGCGGAATGGTCGAAGAAAGCAAACGGGAAATAACCAAAGCACTGTCACGTAATCGGATTGGTGTTGTTTTGGTGTCTACAGATGCCCCTTTTTGGGAAGCGCTGCGGGTGATGCAGTGCTAAGCAAAAATAGATAACCAAAGCACTAGTGATTAGGGTTTCTTAGTAACCTAACCAACTTGTGATGCCCCAAGCATGGAAAGGGGATGCATTCTTGAATCCTTGCTTCTGACGAGCTAAGGAATTTGATTTCAAGTATTAACCTATTTTGGTGTGACTTGAACTTAGACATTGATCAGTCATGAATAGGCAAAGGGCGCAACCTTTTATCCACGGGGGAACCTTGAGTTCATGCTTCGGGAATGCCAAGCGTTTGATCGCGTTTGATCGATTTGTGATTGTTGCTTGTTTATTGCCCCAAGCAGGAGCGTGATTGTCTTTGTCAATGATTCTTTGAATGCATGCCATTGCCTTGATTGGGTGTGTGTTTGTTGATTGGTGACTAAGTGTGACTACCCCCTCAAGCGACGAATCGATGAGGGAATGACCACCATGAGAAAAGCGACGAGTCGCTTGACCCGAGGTGACTTAGGTTAGGGTGCCTTCAGATGTTTGTCCGTTGAATGTGCAAGCAGTTTTTCGACTTTTGGACCTATTTTTGGTGGGTAAAAACCCTTTTGGTGATGCCATAATGGGGTGAAAGTGTCAACAATCCGTCGTCCCGTGGAGCGGTCCGGCTATGGTAGCCTTCTTAGGGAGTAGAATAACGACCATTTGTGCCCCGACATCGATTTTCTATGCCAAGAGGTTAAGTGTAAGAGCGCTTGTGTCCGGCCATGCTTATTGCTTTGTTTTTTTGTGTTGCATTTTTGTGATGTTTTTGTTGTTTGGTTGTTTTTGTGACGCCATTTGGGATTAAAATTGGTGAAAATCCGACCTCCCGTGGAGCGGTCCGGCTATGGTAGCCTTCTTAGGGAGTAGGATATTGATAATTTGTGACTCCGACGTCGGTTTTGTATGCCATTGAATGTCAGGCGCAAAGGTGCCTTTGTTCGTCACTTTTATTGCTTGTCGTCTGTGGATATTTGTTGTTTTTGTTGTTTTGATTTTCTTGCTTTGCGTATATGTCATTATTTTATGTTATGCACAATGATTGATGTTGATGGATGCATGCTTATGGTAATGGATGTATATGGTATGATAAATGCAAATGTTTTTGATATATATGTGATATGCAAAATGTAATGGATGAAATGAATTTGTGTTGTTTGGTTAGGGCACCATAGACTGTTTAGGACTTTGTGATTTTGTGTTTATGCGATTGCTGTGGTAAATGACTTTGCATGTATACATGTGGTTTTTTTTGTATTTTCTGATGGTAATGTGAGGATGAAAAGTAGCGCAGTTGGTTTAGAAATGTAGCTAAGGTTTTCTGAGACTCAGACGGTTTTAACTCACTAGCCACGACTGTACTTTATCTTACAAGACTTTTGAACAAGGTATGAATCGGACTTGTTTTTGACCAAGTTATTTCGCATCCTTGTGTGTGCAATTGAGTTCATTTATGTGGTATTCATCAAGATACCGCCAGTGCCAGATAGGCTGTCAACCAAACCTGTACTGAGGATCACCTAATTAGCTCCACTAACTCCTTTGTTGTATTTAGATAGATTAATCTGCGTTGCTCTCTAGGATACCATAAGCTAGCTCATCCACATGCAAACATTGATCTATACACGAGTTAATGTGACAGATATATCATCGTGCGGGTAGGATACCACCATTGCTAGATAGGTTGTCAACCAAACCTGTAATGAGGATCACCTAGATGGTTTTCGAATGCTGAGAATTCCAGGGATTCAAGTTCAGGTTATTTGTTGGCTGAATGATTTGGGAGACTTGCTCGTCTATATAGTGATGAAAATCACTGTTTATTTTTCTTTTTGAGCAAGGATTTTGGATAGTGGTGATAACCACTGTTAATTGATTTTGTATTTTGAGCAGTGTGAGTTTGGGCTTGTGAATGACCTTGATCCTTATGGTCTTGGGGACGACTACCCATCCTTTGCAGGGACGTGTAGTACGAATCCTTACGACTTTGGGAACCAAGGGGGTGATGGAGATTATGAAGTAGGGGCATTGATCTTTTAGGCCTTGGGGACGACTACCCATCCTGGTTAGGGGCGGATAGTACGAATCCTTACAACTTGGAGACCAAAGGTGAATGGAAAGTGTTAGGATGATGATTTATTGGAATTTTGTTCGTGAATGGCGTTGATCCTTTTAGGTCTTGGGGATGACTACCCATCCTTGGCAAGGACGTGTAGTACAAATCCTTACAACTTTGGGAACCAACTATGATTGGGATTTGGTAGTGGTAAAAACCACTGTTTATTAAGGTGAATGGATAGGGAAGAGCTCGTCCTTTTGTCAATTCTCAGCATTCTAGAACCATTCGCACAGGGGGATGAGCAAGATAACCGTTTCGCTTATGGTGACTCGGATTACTATGCAGGTTTCATCTTTCGTTCACACAACTTGGGAATTTTTATGTGTTTTAGCTTGTGATGGGATGTTACGTAACAAGGCGTATTCAAGTATAACTCTACCTTCGTAAAATCTATCTGACTTGGTACATTACGTGGCTAGAAATCAAAATGATGACTGAATGATAAAAACTCTTGATACATTAAAAGACCACTGACTCTAGTGTGGTAAAAAGCAGTGAATGGCGTTTTTGTTTGCTTTTTTTTTTATAAAATGGAAGAATGTGGAACAAGATGGACTAGCGGAGTAATTACAGTTTATGGTGCCTTTGACTTGTACGACCACAAATATGCAATGTATGGATGCAATGCTTAATGCAACTATATATTTTTGTATTTTTGATGGATTGATTTTTGTGAATATGAAGATGAGATGCGAGAAGAGCTCTCTATTGATGAATTTGAGCATGCCTAGAAATGAGATGCAATTTTTTTTTTTTTTTTTTTTTTGAATTTTGACTTTTCTTATTTTTGACCAAGCGATTGTGGACATCCTTGGAGCATTTTGGGGTTGACCAAGCGATTTATAGGAATCCTTGGAGCATTTTTGGGATTGACCAAGCGATTTTAGAGATCCTTGGAGCATTTTGGGATTGACCAAGCGATTTTAGGAATCCTTGGAGCATTTTGGGATTGACCAAGCGATTTTAGGGAATCCTTGGAGCATTTTTGGGATATGGCTTTCTTAGATATGGAATGGTCGCAAATGACTGATATTCAAGGGTTCTGTTTCCTTGATTCCGTCAAGAGAGGCTAGCCGGTACGTCCCGGGTCCTATTTTGCTATCAATGACATATGGACCTAACCAATTTGCCGTGAACTTGTCCCTTAGGTGGGTCGGCAAACTAGAGTTCTGTTGGTTTTCCTTCAAAACCAAATCACCAACCCGAAAGTCCCTCAGGTGAACTTTCATGTTGTAAGCTTTCTTAAGTCGCTCTTGATAAATACGTAAATGCTCGAGAGCATTAACGCGTCGTTCGTCAAGCAACGTAAGCTGGTCTAACCGGGCCTGCCACGTAGTGTCATCATCGATGAACTCCTGCATTGATATACGTAGGGAAGGAATTTCCAACTCGAGAGGCATTACTGCCTCGGAGCCATACACGAGCGAAAATGGAGTTGCCCCAGTGGGCATCCGAATGCTGGTGCGATAAGCCCATAGGGCAAGCGGGATCTGAATGTGCCAGTCCTTATGATTGTCTGCAACTGTCTTTTTAAGAATGGCGACTAGCATTTTGTTGGACGCCTCTGCTTGCCCATTTGCCTGTGGATAATAAGGGGTTGAAAAACTATGCTGAATTTTGTACTTTGTGGTCAAAGCACGCACATCTTTATTCTTGAAAGGTGTCCCATTATCCGAGATTATTTTGGATGGAATACCAAAACGACATATGATGTTATGCAAAATGAACTCCACAATGCGGGGTCCTGTCGTAGAGGTAAGCGAAATTGCTTCCACCCACTTGGTAAAATACTCTGTGGCCGTTATGATAAACGTGTGACGGCCTGACGATGCAGGGGAGATCTTTCCAATTAGATCGAAGCCCCACTACGAAAATGGCCAAGCGGACTGGACTGTCTGCAAGGCCCGGGAAGGTACGTGCATCAAATTGGCATGATGTTGACACTTCACGCACTTCTTGACATATGCGCAACAATCTCGCTCTAAAGATGGCCAATAATAGCCCATGCGAAGAATGCGCTTTGCGATGGCCATACCACTGAAGTGGCCACCACATGTACCATCGTGCGCTTGGGCGATCGCCCAAGTGGACTCTTGTTGGTCCAAGCAACGAAGGAGGATCCCTTCATAGTCTGCGACGATACAAAATGTCTCCTATCAAGACATACTTAGCCGCTTTCGCTTGAATGTTCATTTTGCGGCATGCGTCAATTCAAGCGGGAGATTACCTAACTTGAGGTAGTCTCTAATGGGTAAATACCAGTCCTGTTGATCGAAAACCTCGACAGTATGAACAACCAATCCCTCTTGAAGTTCATCCCTAACAAATGCTGAGCGGGATAGAACTTGTAAGAACAGCGTTGTGTTGCTATTAATGGGAGTAGGGGAGAACAAGGACCCCCAGTTGGCATGTTTCAGATGATCGTGGATTCGAGAGAACTTATCCGAGGATGGTTCAATCTGGATCATGTGGATTCTTGGCGTCAAGTCAGAGCTTGCACGCTCCATCGCGGATTGCGATAAGGTTTTGACTTGAATGGTTGTCATATCACCGAAAAGGTCTTGCGGGATTAGTGACCCCAAGGAGGCCATTGTGTCCGCAAAATGATTCGATGACCGAGGGAGTGCCTCGATGTCGTACCATTCAAGTTTTGCCAAGAATTTGTCCACAAGGGCTTTATAAGCTTGTAGAACTGGGCATTTGCATTGATATACCCCTTTGACTTGATTGACAATTAATAGCGAATCACCAAAGATGTTAAGTCATTTGATGTTCATGGCGATTGCTGTCTGAAGACCTATGAGCAAGGCTTCATACTCTGCATTATTGTTGGTGCATGGGAAATTTAATTTAAATGACAGGGGCATTGGAGCGCCCTACGGTGTGAAGAATACTATTCCCGCGCCACCACCTTGCTCACACTTAGAACCGTCAAAAAATAAGGTTATGTCGGCCTGTGACTCAGGCTCATCAAAATCTAGCGATTCTGAGACATGGAAGACCCCATCATCGGGTAGTTCTATGACTAGAGGCTGATCGTCTTCAAGAGGAGCCTCTGCTAGTTGATCGGCTATGACCTGTCCTTTGATAGATTTTTGTCCAATAAATTCTATGTCAAATTCCATCAACAACATGATCCATTTCGTCGTGCGACTACTATGATAAGTACGACTCATCATGTATCGCAATGGATTCTCCTTAGACACAACATACGTAGTGTTGCTCAACATGTAGTGGCGTAGCTTTTTGGTAGCAAACACCACTGCTAAGCAGAGTTTCTCGACGTATGCATAGTTAAGTTCATAACTGACCAAGGTGCGGCTAAGATAGTAAGTAGCCTGTTCTTTGTGAAGTTCATTCTTATGGGCCAGCATGGCGCCCAAGTGCCACCTCGCTAGTCGAGATGTATAAGTAGAACGACACTCCTGGTCTAGGTGGTGCCAATACGGCGGCGAAGCCAAGTATTGTTTGATGTCATCAAAGGTCGACCGGCACTCGTCATCCCAGTGAAATGTAACCCCCTTGTGCAATAATTTGTTCATGGGTCGGCACTTGTCAGATAGCTGCGCTATGAAGCGCTTGATTGACGCGACCTTTCCCTGCAGACTTCTGAGCTGCTTAATGGTAGTTGGGGGAGCCATTTCAAGGATTGCCTTGACTTTCTTTGGGTCCACCTCGATGCCTCGTTTCGAGACTATGAAACCCAAGAGTTTTCCATATGTGAAGCCGAATACGCACTTCTTGGGGTTCAGTCTGACCTTATGCTCCATGAGGCGATCGAGGATCTTGCTTAAGTCACCGAGATGATCTGAGCGCAAAAGAGACTTGGCTAACAAATCATCCATGTAATCTTCCAAAGTTTTATGCATGTAATCATGGAAGATATACGTCATGGCACGTTGGTAGGTGGCGCCAGCATTTTTAAGGCCAAAAGGCATGACCTTATAACAAAATGTCCCCCAAGGCGTTGTGAACGCCGTTTTGAGTTGATCCTCAGGATTGATACGAATCTGATTGTATCCCGAGAAACCATCCATGAGGGATAGCATTTCATGACCCGTTGTAGCATCTACCAATGCGTCGATGCTTGGCAAGGGGAAATCATCCTTAGGACTCGCTTTGTTTAGATCTCAAAAATCAGTGCATATGCGAATCCTCCCGTCGGGATTTTTGACGGGCACCATGTTGGACAGCCATGGCGGATAATCCACGCAGATGACAAACTGTGCATCCAACAGCTTTTGCAATTCATCTTTGACCATCAAGGCCACTGTTGGGTGCATCTTACGTAGTTTTTGCTTAACCGGCTTGATTGTCAGATCAAGCGTTAGATTATGCATGACTAGCTGTGGATCTAGCCCTGGCATGTCTCTGTATGACCATGCAAAAACCTCCTTCTTCTCTTTGAGAAGGGCAATGTAGTCGGCTTGCTCTTCGGGGATAAGCTTACCCCCAGCTTGATAATCTGTGGGTTCATTGGATCTAAGCCGATGTCTACGTCAGTCGTCTCCTCGACTGACATGTGGGATCCATCCTCCAACTGATGTGGAGTCGGGATCAAATGAATATCATCAGCTGAGTTTAAATCTACGTTGGGAACCTCGGGTTCCTCTTCAGCTTGGAAGATATCCTGAGTTGTCCCTGGGGTAAAATGAGGCATTTTACCGAAAGGCCAGTACTCTGATGGGGAGAGGGGTGAATTGACGCGATCCCAGTCGATGGCATCTATGTCTAGATGCAATGACCGTGCGGGGTCGATCGGATTGCGGATGGGTGCGATCAAATCAATGGAGATCATGTGGATGAAATGAATTTGGTCTCCATTACCGCGGGTGTGATAACTCGAACATTCTGGATGCTCCCTATGCTCTGGATCTGGTTCTGTAGGGACGGGCATGAACGGATCGGCCCTATGTGTTGATAGGAAGACAGGGTCTTCCCTCGGCACTGATGTCATTATAGGGTCTCGGGGTGGACGGTGCTCATCGTAAACTTGGAGCCACGGGTCCAACACTTGGTCCCACCCTACTGGGTCTACGTACCATTCATGTCTTAACCTTATGCCTAGTTGTGCCATCAGTTCTTCATGTGTTACAGGGTGATTGTGTCGTCGCGCATGATTAAGATATTCCATCTCAGTTTCATCTTCGTAATCATTGTCGGTGATCCAAAGGCCCTCGTTGGTCCCGACAGTTGTCTACGACATATTAGGCTCATCTTGTTCGAGTAAATTAATCTGATCCCATTGTAGTTGTTCCACACTCGGTGGGGGGACCTGATTCTCTTGACATTGCACTGGTTCAATTGGAACTTCTAAAGGGAACAATTTCAAAAAGATCTCTGGACACTGTTTATGCTTTCCTTGTAAGTTAGTGTCCGAACTTTTACCTCTCTCTATCAACGGAGAAGGGTTATTGATGTTACCAAGGGTGGTTGTTGACCATGGGAGATAATCTCCCAATGTGTACGTTGTGTTCGGGTTGGCATAGGGGTCTGATGCCAATCCACCCTTGTCGCCTATTCCTAGGCCTTGCATGTTTTCCACCAAGATGTCTAAGGGCAGGGGGTGGTTGAACCCTACTCCCGACTTATCATACGACATTTGGTATCTTGGTTGGCAAAGGACACGCACCCCTTGCTCATACCTGCCTAACCCGTATCCGTGCCAATTGCATTGGTCGAGATATCTCAGAGCGAAGTCCGGGTTCGACAGATAATTGACATTTTTGGCAAAAGGCTCTTCGTCCTCGTCCTTTTGCTTGTATGGTTCGACACCATGATCAAGGCCCCCATACACAAAATTAGTCTGGTTTGGTGGGTAACCTAAAGGAACAACTGTCCCTATGGGAAGGCGAGGTCTCCCCATGTCTTGCACTGATTCTAGCGCGGGCGTTGCTACAACATTCTGCACTAGATACTCCCCCAGGCCCGTACTGGCCATTTCAACAGTAATTGTTGACGATTGAGAGGGAGGGAATGGAAGGCCTTCCTGATTCCATTCCATGTTGGGTGGATTAGGAGCCTTAGCTTCCACTGTGCTAGGTATCTCTTCTGTTGAGATAGTTGATATCGTTGGCAACACCTCTTCTAGGGGTTGAGATTCTTCCATGATTTGTTTCCCTTTGTCCTTCTGTTTAGCCATGACAGGTGGCGTTGGTAGTGAAGGAGCAGATGATGAAGATGCACCTGGCTGGGGTTTTGATGGATTAGTCACCAGTGGTGCTCGTGGCATCGGACCCTGTCTAGATGGATTTAACTGGAAATCCAAGTGCGTCGATGGGAGGGTTGATTGCGGCATCAATTGCACTGCATTGCAATATTTGAAGGGTTCTAAGTCCATCGGGACTACATGTACTTCTCCTTCAAATGCATACTTTAGACACTGGTGAGCTATCGAAGGGACACACTTCATGTCCCTGATCCATGGTCGCCCTAGCAATATGTTGTATGCCATCTCGCCTTCCAAAATATGGCACAATGTGGGTATCGTCTTTTGTCCTACCCGGACGGGTAGAACAATTGTGCCGACTATCGAGCATATCGCATCGTTGAATGCTCACGAGTGTGTATGTGGAAGCCGTGATATGAGAGGTCGGCGACTTCAGATGTTTTAATGTCTGTAGTGGTAATGATATTACTTGGACGAGCCAGTATCTACCAACACTCTCTTGTACGGGATCCCGTTGACCCGCGCGATAACGTGCGGGGGTGGATCTGCCATGTCATTCGATACTATTTTAACTTCATCCTCTCTGAAGGTAATGACTGGCTTCGTACATCGTTTTACATGTCCTACGAAGTTATTGAAGGAATTTGCTTCGTGAGGCTGTAACTCGATGGCTTTCAAAATTTCCATGAGAGCTTCCCGATGGGGCGCTGACTGCTGTATAAGCTCATAGATGGAAAGCCTAGCCGATGTGGTCCGCAAACTCTGCGTGAGTTTGGTCCGTATCGTGACCTCGGGTCTAGGCGGAGGCAACTGCACAGGGTGTTGTTGAGGTTGCGACGTTGTTGGAACTTCTTTTGTAGCTGCCTCAGGGGCAACTCCTGGGTATTTCTTGTTCCTGGTTACTATGCTGATCATTCCCACATACCCTTGCATGGGAAGATTCTGTCGCACCTCATTGACCTGAAGAGGTTTTGCCTGTGCCTCGTGGGCAGGCAAAGGGTCCTTGAATACCCCCATCTGCTGGTTATTTGGTGCTATGGGATTGTCTACCACTAAGGTCTTGTTATCGATCAAATCTTGCACCAGGCCTTTGAACGTCCAACAAACGTTAAGGTCGTGTCCTCTCCGTCGATGAAATCGACAGTATAATTCTTCTCTATAGCCCTTTGGTTTTGGCGCGTTGGGGTCTATAGGTTGGATCTCTGGAAGGTTGACCAAATTTGTCGTAGACAAGCGATCAAATAAGGACTCTCGAGACTCCATATAGGGTGTGAATTGTCATCGAGGACGATGCCACTGATTTTGATTTTGCCAATTGTTTTCTTTTTCATAATTGTTGTGAGGGACCGCCTGATAATTAGCCTTTTGAGGCTGTGCTGCTTGGGCAGGCGTCGGTATGTTGATTGCAACTTGATTGACCGCGGCGGGTTTCTGTTGCGTTGTCCCTGTCTTGGTGTTTTTGTTCCACTCTTTCTTTTTAGGTTTGGCGATTGCGCCCTCCCCTATTTTGATCTCTTCAATTTTTGCGTGTGCTAGGCCTTCTCCTCTAGCGTGGCATATTGCTGCTGCAACAACAGCGAGATCGATTTCAAGCAACTTCGTGCAAACATTTGTGTGAGGTCGGACATAGGGGGGGGGTAAAGGTAGCTTGTGAAAGCAGAGCCCTCCACCGATTCCCATAGGCCACCATTGTCTCCTCATCATATTGCTCGAGGCTAGCCAGATCACTCAGTGACGCCTTCTTCTTGGTGCTGAAGGCAAAGCGTTCAAGGAACGCATCCACTAATTGGTCTAGGTTATTGATGTTGTGCTTCGGTAACTATGTGAACCAATCCGAGGCAGGGCCCACGAATGTGGTTATGAATGTCCTAAGCAACAATGCATCATTATCCTGAATGCCAAAGCATTGGCTCAGGAATCTTGTCACATGCTCTTGAGCATCTTCTTCACCTTTAAAGACTGCCAACTGAGGCAACTTGAAATGTTCGGGGTAAAGAGGTGTGGGCACTGACGGATGCACTGGATGACTGTGGAGTTGTCGTAACGTGGGCTTTTGGTGCCCAGAAGCTTTAGTCTCTACAGACTCCAAATGCTCTAATAGCGCTTTGTATGCATCGGAGGATTTAATCTCCTCCTTCGTAACTTGTTCTCGTTGTGTGTTACAGGTAACTGGGGGCCTATGGAGGGGTGGCCGGATAGCACCTCCTCTGCCTTGATAGGGCGTTTCGGCCCATTCTTCTTGTTCATACTCCTCATAAGCTTCTCGAGGAGTTACTGGGTGAGCTCGATGAACAGGGGTGGGCGCCCGCGGAGGGTACCCATCGTGGTTCCTGGGCGTGGCCTCCCGCTCATGTCTAGGGTGTCTTAGAGGCACCTCTTGGCGAGGTCTTGGAGACCTATCATGCACTATGGGGTTGTGCCTCTCGTACCTTTCCGCCCTCTATGTTTGGGGGGTCTGAACCTTTTCAGGCATAGTGGTGCGGAGCAGCTCATTTGTTTGGCATCGAATGCGCTCTTTATTAAGGTGATATAATTGTTCTAGCTGCTGTTGATCCTGCTCAAGCTGCTTGATCTGCGCTTGGCAGGCGGCATGTCTAGCAAATGATAAGTCAATTTGCTCTATCATTTTGATTCTAGGAGGCCTAGTCGCCTCTCCGATGTATCTATCTCGGTTTTGAGGATCCGAGACTTCTATGTGGCGCTTCCCTCTGTCGAGATTGGCGGCATTTACTTGAGGCTCTGGCCTTAGTGGGTGGCCCTGACACCTAGCGGGTGTGGAAATGCATTGTTCCCATGTTGTATATTGTTCTTGAGGAAGGTAAGGGTCTTCCTCGTGCTCCCGTTCATAGGTGTCAAAGGGGCGGGTGGAGTTAGCTCGCCCTGTGTGGAGAGCCTTGCGCTCTGGGTTTTGTCTTTCAGTTCTAACAATGATGGGAGGCAAAGGAGGGATGCCATAGTCACGTTGTCTCTCCTCATGGACACTATGCCTCTCTAGCGCTTCATTGCACGGTGGCCACTCATATCTAGCCTCTAAAGGCGGTCTTCTATTTGCATTGAGTGTCACATGTAAAGGTTCTTCCCAAAAGGGGCTATTACGAATGGGCGTATCCCCTGAGGGGTGTCTCTATAATTCCACCTAGACATGGAATGATGTGGATTCTCTTGTGGTCCAGACCGCCAAGGCGGTATGACCAAGTCTTCAGGGCTAAAGCGAAGGAGACTTGTGCCCGCTCCTTGTGCACCTTTCGGAGCTTCTGCCCTTGATTGGGCTTGGCTACGGGTGTACACCATTGTGGTGCTTTTCTACTAGCTAAGCAGATTTTTATCTTTTTTTGTTTATGATTTTTGATTTTTTTTTTTTTACACTAAGCAGAAATGAACACACACATACGCAAACGGTGATTATCTCTTTTAAAGATTAATGGTGTGTCCTAAAGTGGTTTTAGTGTGTTTTGATGATTTTGTTTTGTTTTTGAAAGTTTTGAAGAACGTTTAAATGCATAATGAAGGCTCTTATGACTCCCATAAATGGTCGCCCCTTCAATATACCATTGCCAGGCCGATATACCAACCTCTCTATATACCCGCCCTTACGAGAGGGAGACTATAGGTACGTGAGAGTAGATGGTACGTGGTACGTAGGCGGTACGAAAGGGGGATTGTCCTGTTTATGACACCTACCATAGAAGACTTATCCTCACGCGTTGGGAATCACCCCAACGACACTCGGTCAGCTTTCGTTAGGATTTACGTCGAGCAACAGTGACAATCGGGGTAAATGAATGCAAATATCCAAGCCAACGTGGTGATGAAATCCACTATTGGTCTTGCTCAAGGGCTGGGGTTTTACGACCAGCTCCTTGGTTTAAATAACCACGTGATGTGTGGGGTTCATTTTAATTTGCAAAAATTGAAATAGGCAAACAAAAAGGAAACTTTCCCTAAGCCATACAAAAACTGAAAATCAGAAAACAGCAAACAGAAATTTGACAGAAAGTAGAAATTTTTTTTTTTTTTTTTAAAAAAACCCTACACTTCTTAAACAATTAAAGAAAATTCCCTAAACAAATTTCTACTTTCTGTCAAATAAACATAAACATAAACAAATAAAAAATGGATTTTTTTTTTTTGAAATTTTTAATGGATTAAAACTTTCCCTAAGAAGGCAAAATTAAAGAAACGAATTTAAAACTCTACCCTTCTTAAACAATTAAAGAAAATTCATTTTCTTTAATGGATGTTATTTTTAATGGACGTTATTTTTTTTATGAAATTTTTAATGGATTAAAACTTTCCCTAAGAAGGCAAAATTAACAGGAAACAGGAACAGAAAAACAAAAAAATAACGGGAACAGTTTTAAAACCCTTACCTTTCTCTGCCTAAACTTGTTGTTTCTGATCTTCGGCTCTAAAAATTCACAGACAGAAATAAAGTAATCGCCACAGGCAAAGACGAATAACAGTCAAAAATTGAAAAAAGGTACTTGTAAGCACAAAAACACAAGTTTTAATCAGTTTCTGTGATCTCAAAATTCAGGGGACAGGGTCCCACCATGATCGCCATCGAAAGCACGAGATTCCGGAAATAAAAAGAAAATTATAGCTATGGAATGTAAAACAAAATATAACGCTTTAATCCTATGCCTTTGAAATGCACGAAACAAAGAAAAGAGACGAATCGAAAACGAAAGAAAAGAGGTATAGAGCACGACCCTTTTTATTAAGATTCTCGTTAACTCGGTTACAATCTCTCTCCGTCCCCTTTAAGGGCTAGGAGGATTAGCATGTTTCGGTTACAATCGTCTTTAGTAATCTTCCTTCCGCGTGCCCACATGCAAAATGGGCGGGCCAAAGTGTTGTCGCCGCTGGTGTTGATGAGTCTTTGATCTTTGCTGCTACTCCTGCGTTCAAAGAAACAACAAAGGCGTTAGTAGCACCTGTGTTAAAATAAAGCATTCGTGAGAGTGAAATGAAATAAAACCTGCATGTTGATATGCTTGCAATCAAAATCCCGAAGTCATTATGCAAAAGATCCCGATACTATTATTATGCAAAAGAAATAAAAGCTATTATTATGCAAAAGAAATAAAACCGAAATCATAATGCAAAGAAATAAAAAAAGAACAGTAAGCTTTGTCGGCAAATTAATGGATCCATGGATCCGGATTCACGTTCTCCATAAACACCCAATGACCTCCCTTGCAGAAGAGATCACGGATGCGGTAGAAGTGAATCGAAGGCAGAGCGTCTGGCGATAAACGGGGAGGCTTCGCTGCTCCAAACGTTTCTTCCTCTTTCCCCCTTTTCTCTCGGTGAGAGAACTCTGCAATTTATAGAATTCCCAGGGTGCAGTTGTTATGGGCATGCAGGGATGCCAGTTGGTGTTCATGCTAGTGCGTGATGGGGGAAATTCTTCCCGTCTGGCCTGCCCATGCTTGTCTGCGTGACAGTCCGCTGGTCGTCCACTCGTGCGCATGCGAGACAGGGAGCCGTAATTGACTGACCTCCACTTTATTTGTTTAATATCCGCTTTCGTTTGTTTAGTGTGCACTTTTAATTATTTAATGTCCACTTTTAATTGTCTAAGGCCCATGTTTGCCATTATGACAATTGTCTAATGTCCATTTTCGTATTTTTGTTTAAAGTCCACCTTTATTTGTTTAATGTCTACTTTCGTCGTTTAATGTCTGCTTTCAAATGTTTAATGCCCGCTTTTATTTGTTTAAAGTCCGCCTTTAATTGGTTTAAAGTCCGCTTTTATTTGGTTTAATGTCCACTTTCGCGCAAAGGCAAGAGTTTGTCACGATATCGCGACGTCGCGATATCGCAACAAAATCCTACCCTTCGCCCTGGCTTTTCTTGGTGTCGCGATATCGCGACAAACTCCTGCCTTTGCGCGAAAGCGGACGTTAAACCAAATAAAGGCGGACTTTAAACCAATTAAAGGTGGACTTTAAACCAACGAAGGCGGACTTTAAACAAATAAAAGCGGGCATTAAACATTTGAAAGCGGACATTAAATGACGAAAGTAGACATTAAACAAATAAAAGTGGACTTTAAACAAAAATACGAAAATGGGCATTAGACAATTGTCATAATGGCAAACATGGGCCTTAGACAATTAAAAGTGGACATTAAATAATTAAAAGTGCACACTAAACAAACGAAAGTGGATATTAAACAAATAAAGTGGAGGTCAATCAATTACGGCTCCCTGTCTCGCATGCGCACGAGTGGACGACCAGCAGACTGTCATGCAGACAAGCATGGGCAGGCCAGATGGGAAGAATTTCCCCCATCACGCACTAGCATGAACACCAACTGGCATCCCCGCATGCCCATAACAATCGCACCCTGGGAATTCTATAAATTGCAGAGTTCTCTCATCGCCAACCAGAGAGGGGAAAAGAAAGAAACGTTTGGAGCAACGAAGCCCTGCCAGTTTATCGCCAGACGCTCTGCCTTTGATTTACTTCTACTGCATCCATGATTTCTTTTGCAAGGGAGGTCATTGGGTGTTTATGGAGAACGTGAATCCGGATCCATGGATCCATTAATTTGCCGACAAACCTTACTGTTCTTTTTTTTTTTCTTTCGCATTATGATTTTGGTTTTTATTTCTTTTGCATAATAATAGTACCGGGATCTTTTGCATAATGACTTCGGGATTTTGATTGCAAGCATATCAACATGCAGGTTTTATTTCATTTCACTCTCACGAATGCTTTATTTTAACTTAGGTGCTACTAACGCCTTTGTTGTTTCTCTGAACGCAGGAGTAGCAGCAAAGATCAAAGACTCATCAACACCAGCGACGGCAACACTTTGGCCCGCCCATTTTGCATGTGGGCACGCGGAAAGAAGATCATTATTCACTTTTGTAATGGAAACATGTTAACGCTCCTAGCCCCTAAAAAGGGAGGAGACGTCTTTGTAACCGAGGTTAAGAGAATTGAATAAAAAGGGCTATGCTTTCCATACCTCTTTTCTTTCATTTTCGATTCGTCTCTTTTCTTTGTTTCATGCATTTCAAAGGCATAGGATTAAAGCGTTATATTTTGTTTTACATTGCATAGCTATAATTTTCTTTTTATTTCTGGAATCTCGTGCTTTCAGGGGGATCCGTAGAATAATATGGAGGCATGTTGGAAGTAGATGTAGAGGAATGTGTGTGCATCCCAAATGAGCAATGTGAGGATGAGATAGGTGTTGGAGAGGAAGTAGATGCCTCTACTGATGATGTGAAGAAATAGGAATGACTTGGGTAGAAGACAATGAAGGTCCTGGTGGGAGTTCTATGATGTTGCAAAATTTGAACGGGTCATCGTCAACAAGAATGTAATGGACTAGTCCTTCATGCACATATTTGAGGCAATGATGCAAGGTAGATGGAACACATTGCATATCATGAATCCATGGATGTCCAAGAAAAATATTGTATTGCATTTCACCTTGAATGACATGGAATAAGGTAGACATGGTCGTTACACTAACGCGGATGGGCAGTATGATGGAACCTACTGTGGGATGCATAGAACCATAAAAAGCACGAAGTTCGAGTGATGGTGTAGCGAAATGAGTAGGTGGTGTAACAAAATAACTGAGCACAACAAAGAAGATAAACACAAAAAGAGAGAAGATTACCAAAAAAGATCCTTTGTATTGATATTAATACAATTTTACAAAGATATTTTGAATTGCCCTAAATGTTTTGGGGGTATTTTTATAATGCTTTTCTCCTTCAAATTTTTTTTACAATACCCTAATAGAAGAGGGTAATTCTTCCAACTCTTCAACAAGATAGGGTGCTCTTCATTCCTTTGCTACAGCTCCAACAGGTGAGTGGGCTTTGGTATCCAATGTAGGGACCACTCCTAGCTTCAATAGTTCTTCAACTACCTGTATCCTTCACACATGGAAGTCAAACAAGGGTCAGCAACACCTGTATAAATGATTGAAAATCAATGCAAATGAAAACCCTTGAAAGGAATGCTTGCAGGAAACATAGAAATCAAACTAGAAATTCCTTGCTAACAAATGAATAACTTATTGATCTCTGCTAATCCAAATATATTGAAAATTTATGGAGATGTTCTTGAGGATGCCAGGAACCTACCCTCCAAATTTTAGCTCAATCCGAGTCTGGACGAGCAAGATATGGCCAAAAAAAGTTTGGCATTTTTTGCAAAACCACAAGCCTGCAGTTGTGAGTGTGTAACCGTGGGTTTGCGATTTAGAAACCACGGGACTCTAGTTGGGATTATGTAATCGTGAACACGCGGCTGTAAAAATATGGCAAAAAACCTTGAAACTCAAATCTGAGACCTCAATGGCTCGAACTTTGTGATCATCGACGATTCCCTGCAACGATTTCGACAGTGTGACGACGTATTTTCCAGCCCCCTTTGCTTGATGGAATGGTGTTTCTTTTATAGGTAATTTTGGGTTTTGGAGGGAAAATATAGGTGGCAAGCTAGGGCTACCAAGTGGTAAGGACTGGGCAGCCACCTATCATGGGCAGTTGCAGTGAGTCACTTAGAGTGTCTCACTTAGGTGGAGTGGTGGCATGTGGGTAGGTGCAAGTGGAATGAAGTGTGGAGTGAGGTGTGAGATGTGGCAAGTGGGTAGGTGCAAGTGGAGTGATGTATGTAAGATGTAGAAAGGTGAGGGGTAGTGGTGGCTAGGACAAGTGTCACATGGGGATATAAGCTATCCTAGGGGGATTTTACAGATTTATTAAAATATGGAAAATAGGATAATGTGCAGAATTAATATGCCTAAGTCAAACCTTAGGCACATTATTATTATGCAAATTGCAATGTGCTATGTGAATGAATAATATGCCTAAGTCAAACTTTAGACGTATGAATATTATTATGCAGAATTATGGGGTGAATACAAATGCCTAGATTTTGGTGTCTATAGGTGGAATGTAGAGGTGATGAAGGGCAGTAGTAGAGATGATGTTGATGGAAGAACTGGTATCAATGAGGACACATTTGTAAGTGATGTCATTGATATTTTCTTGGATATGTAGTGGAGGATCGGATTCCTCACCCACAAGTTCAGTAATCTCATGGTCGTGGAAGCTGATAAAAGGTTGCATGCAGCAAGGGATGTTCTCAAAAAAAAATTCAAAGGCATTGGTATCATGCATTTCGAGTTAAATTGAGTGAAGAATATCATTTAATGCTTCGTGATGAGGGTGATACTATTATAAAAGATAAAAAATAGACAATCGATTTGGAGCATTGCGCAACTGATGGGTGAGACTACCATGAATAGTGATGATATTACATGGTAGAGGTGGTAAAACATTCGATGTTGTGGGTAAGTTAAGAGAAGTGAATGGTGGTGGAGGTGAAGCAATGGATGCATCCTAACATGGTGGATAATGCTAAGTACAAGTTGTGAGGTTAATCATGCCAACCACTCCATGTGAGGGAGGATCACGGTGGACATTTTTGACCTACCTTGATTGGGTTTGTTGATTGGATTGGGCTCCTTGAGGATTGGTCCCCCCATGTTCAGGTAATGGATTTTGATAAATACCCATATTTTGATTTTGTGGCATGAGGGGGTTTGAAACTTGGATAGTACCTCGATCGATAATATCATGTACCAAGCCATAAAAGGAGTGACAAGACCCTACATCATGGTCGTGTTATCGATGGTAAGCATAGAAGGCCTGTTCATTGAACCCATGAGGCTTGGGTTGATTTGGGTCAATGGGTCTAAATTCGGGTAAAGTGACATGACTAACGTCAAACAACCTCTAGAATAAAGTTGGTAAATGCTCAAAAAGCAAAGTGTAATTTCACCATAGGGGTTGAGGACGAAGACCGCGAACTTGTTGTGGATTAGAGGGAGGGGGTGCATTAGTCTAAAACATCTGTTGTTGTGGAGGAGGGGGTCGTGAGATCGAGGAAGAGGCTGGAGAGGCTACTGCCACTTGATTGGTTTGTGGTAGTTTAGAAAAGGGTTGATTCATAGTATTACGATTGAAGCAAAAATTTGAAGTGTAATATGGCTTCTATCAAAGTTTAATTTTATCGGATTGGACCTTGATGTCCTCAATGACTTTTTCTTGAGCGATGGCTTCATCAAATGTGTAGCTTTTATGGAGTTGCAAAGGCATAGAAATATGTTTATGACAACTTTTGGCAAATATTATGACAAGTTCGGTAGAGGGGAGGCTATAAGCTAAGTCATGGATGACCGATCTCCATCGAGAAACAAAATTCGTGATAGGTTCATCATCAACTTGTTGCAAGACGTAGACATCAGAAAAGTTCATCTTTTTCTTGATGTTGATGAAAATATGTTCAAGGAATGAATTAGCCAATTGTTCGAACATGAACAGGCTATGGCATGAAAGCATGTTGTACCAATCGAGGGCTTGTCCCCCAATTGAAAGAGTAAAATTACGTAGCATAATGGGATCCCTATCGTGGAGCTGGTAGCATGCGAAGCGATAAAAACTGATATGTTCTCGAGGATCCTCTTTACCTTTGTATTTCTCAATTTTTGGAATCTCGAAACAATGCGGATAAGGAGGGATGGGAACTGAAGGATGAATGGGTTCATTGCACAACTTGTTATATGTGGGTTTTTAGGACCCATAACCAGTCGTGCGTAGATCCAACATTTTGATTTATTCTTATATAAGTTGGAGTTCAGTTGACAAGGCTGAAATGAATTGTGAGGAAATGGTTGTAGCATGAGAATGAGGAGGATAGTGTAGTTGTTTCTCCTCCCACTGGGAAAGAGGAGTATACTAAAACTATTCCTATAGTTGTTGTTGGAAGGTGTGAATTAGATAAGTGGATGTGAGGATCTGTTGTGGGGTAGGCATCTTCTGTGAATGGAAGAATTACGACTAAGAAGATTGTATATGGTGCACAGGAATATGTTGTGATGGTTGCGCGATCGGTGTGGAAGACCAAGAAGGAGGTGATGTGAATAATGTAGGCACAATAGAGTGTGGTGGGGGACGTGGCGTTTGAATAGAGGAAAAAAGTGGATGACGAGATGATGTGCCAAAATATGGTAGTTATGTTGGATTAGATGAGTGATGAATAGAAAACTCAGGTTGGTATGAATAACATGGGGGATTAACGATATAATATGGATAAAGTGGATTATAAGAAGAAAGAGGAATGGAAGGGGGAGCCTAAAATGGACAAGGTGGAGGAAGGCAAAATGTGGAAGTAGATGAAGATGGAAGTGGAGTGGAAGATGGCATACAATACATTCTAAAAGAGGGAAATGTAGGTGGTGGACGTGATGAAGGAGTATAGGCATCAAAAGTGGAAGCCTGAGAAGGAGTGGTGAACTTATCCACAAATATTTATGAAGATGGGACTTCTTGATGTTGTTAGAGAATGCATTATTGTGATTGGGATGGTGGTTGTGTTGTTGAAGTAAAAGATGGAAAATACGATTGCTGGGAAGGTGTCCGTTGTGGTGCTTGTGAAGTGTATTAGTGGGATGATGTGAGTGGAGTGTACTATTGTTGCAATGATGACTGTTGCAGGGTTTATTGTGATAAAGGTGCTTGAGTTCCAAGAGTGGAGGACTAGGGATCTAAAATCATCCCTAATGTGGGGGAGGACAATTAAGCAAAGAAGGGTCATCCTCAAGGATGGAATGAGATTGATCCTAAAGAAACGAATGAGCGAATGTGGGTGAGGTAGGTGGAGTCTCCTCATAAATAGTGAAGAATGAAGATGGATATCCTAGAGCTATATAGATAACATGATCATAAAAGGTGGAAGGTGGATTAGGTGGAGGTGAATGAGGAAGAAGTGGGTGATCCTCATCAAAAGATGTGGCAAGCATATTACTAGAAATAGAGGTCTCACCTTGGGACATGGTGTGCATGCGAGATGGCTCAAAACTGGTGAGGAGATTAGGTCTAAGAGTGGAAGGCTCCATCATGAACTGATGGAGGGTACTAGACTGGTTGGAGGTGGCGAGAGAAGCCTCCTCAGTAATATGTGCTTGCTCGCACACCTAGCTATGAGTAACAACATGCATGATAATGTGTACTACAATTAGGTGCTTAGAACTATTTAGAAATAAAAATCTGAATCTATGTCTGTGTTTTGTGCAGGATTTTGTGCAAATTTGTGTGTTTTGTATGTTTTTGTGCACTAGAACAAAGTTCCCACACTACTGTGTGAACCTGTACTATGAAAACCTGGTTCACACACTATTGTGCAAACCTGCAACAAAAATTAAATCTGATAGAAAAATTATAGTGATAGACTGTGAATAGCCAACGAGTGGGTGGTTAGCAAGTGAATGTATTGAAACCAATTTTTGAGAAGGTGTAATATAAGAGTGCAACTGGAATCAATGCCAACTAAATACAAATAAATGTTTTGTTGTCTTGTGTGTTTTGATGATAGTACCTGCTCTAGGACATGACATTGGAAGTGAAGTGAAACTCTAAAAAAAAGGAATGTCATTGGCACAGAACCTCTTGCAACACCCAAGGGTGCACATAATAGAACTATGTCTCAACAGGCGAGTGGTGACTAAACGAAAAGTACAGTAAAAAGATATCCAAAAATGGAGGAACTCAAAATGCTCTAATGAGTCCAAATCCTCTCATGAAAAGAGGTGGCACTGTCTAAGACCTACTACTAGACCAGTTGAGCGATCGCTTCACCCTTGGGTGGGCTTAGTCAAGAATGATAATTAATTGTTCATGAATTATGTAAGCCTTGTGAACAAAGGCGTCTAACCCTATCCTACTCCGAAGGTCCCTTTCGATGATGAATTTCGAAAAACCAATATCAAGAGTAGGGGATATTCTGGTGATAAAGTCTAGAAAACCACTCCTAGGGGCTACTATGGTGTGTAGGGGGCGAGTTGATAGGAGATGAATTCCAACGTCACCAGTATCGAGTGGGTATTGGTGATGAAGTCCAATATTACCACTGTATATGAAGCACGAGTGTGTTGTGGTGAGTTAACTACGATTATATGCAAGCAAATCTAACTAAGTGTTTTTCAAAAAAGAAACTAAACCTAAATGCCTTTTGAAATTGAAATCTATTCTAGAAAGCTTGAAAGAAATCAAGATAGGATGTGAAGGAAAGAGATTGGAAATCTATCTAAGTGCTTTTGAAAGAAATTGAAAAGTGATTTGATGTTATTGAAAGAGATTGAAAATCTAATCTAGATGCTTTGAAAGAAATTTGAAATCTACTCTAGTGATTTGAAAAGAGATTGAAATTTTAACCTAGTGATATGAAAGAGATTTGAAAAATCTAATCTAAGTGTGCTTTGAAAGAAATTTGAAAGTGATTTGTGCTTTTGAAAGAGATTGAAAATCTATTCTAGTGCTTTTGAAAAGGGATTGAAATTTTAACCTAGTGATTTGAAAGCGATTAAAAACCTAATATAAGTGCTTTTTGAAAAGGGATTTGAAACTAACCTAATGTGTGTGAAAGAAATTATAAATTTAACCTAGATGCTTTAAAAGAAATTTGAAATCTACTCTAGTGATTTGAAAAGAGATTGAAATTTTATTCTAGTGTATTTTGAAAAGAGATTGAAAGTGATTCGTGCTTTTGAAAGAGATTGAAAATTTATTCTAGTGCTTTTGAAAGAGATTGAAAATCTATTCTAGTGCTTTTTGAAAAGAGATTGAAAGTGATTTGTGCTTTTGAAAGAGACTGAAAATCTATCCTAGTGCTTTTTGAAAAGAGATTGAAAGTGAGTTGTACTTTTGAAAGAGAACCAAATATGAGAACATTCTTTGCAAATAAACAAGGAAAAATAGTTGTTATGAGAAAAATACCTGACTCCGAGTACATTGGATGATCCTTCTAGTGTCTGTGTTGCAGAGGTTTGCAGTTTTAGATTGTTTTGCAGTAGTTTTGCAGGGTTTGCATGTTAGTGTGCGAACATGTCTAGGAGTTCACATGGAGGTGTGTGAACCAAGTGTGGAAGCCTGCAACTTCTTAGTAGAAGGTCTGAGGTGTGTTTCAGGGCTATTATAGACTCTATTATGGATTTACAATACCTGTAACACATAAAAGAAGACCATACAATGAATTAGATAGCAAGAATGCTAATATAAAATAGTATGTGGGGGTCCCACCAGGTGTGCCAGAATGTAACACATAAAAGTCACCAATTTCAAAACTAATGAAATATATGCTAAATGCTCTTTTTATTGATTTCAAGAAAGGGGTTACAAAATGGACTTTCTCTCAAGAAAGATTTCCCTCTTTTCTCAATATGAATATGGTTCATTTGTTGATGTTTTCCAATGCCCTTAATGTAGATGGGCTTATTTGCATGTGTGCCATCGCTTGGATGCTTGGAGATGTATTTGGTACTTGTTTGGGCCTACAAAAATAGATTAGTACATTTGAGGACCTGTCATTGATCAAATCCCATATTTATGAAGATAAAATGATATTGAAATGAAATAAAACTAGAAATAAAGTTGTAGAAGCTGTAAACAAATGATGTTTACTTGTTCTATAGCTACAGAGTCGTTGTAAACTAGGTTCGCATGGCAGTGTGTGAACCTCTATGTTGGGTTCGCACGATGGTGTGCAAACCTTGCTATAGTTGACTATTTCTATTGATTTTTATCCGAATGATCTTCTAACACCATTGCTTGATGTATGATGGATGCTGAAATGATGAAAGATATTCTAGAATGATTTTTACAAAGTTTTGGTAAGCCAAAAAGGTGAGAGAGAGTTTCATGGTGAAAATGGCCATATATTTATAGAGTGGGCCAAGGCTAGGGGGTGAGGTGTCCTTTGTAAGGTGGCATGAATCTTGGGTTAGGTTCTACCATGGTGAAATTAAGATGATGAAGTGGAATGTGAGTCATTCCTTCATGTGCCCTGAAGAAATATCCTAGGTGCACACATATGTGAGCAAGGGTTAAGGTTAACCCTGATTAGGTAGATCCTAGGTTAGGTTATGGTTAGGTTAGGCATATTTTGGAAATATCCTAATTAAGTGGTGGGTGCACACATGTGTGAGGATAAAATTAGGTTTAATCTTGATTTATCCCTAATTAAACATGTTTAGGCCATAAAGTACACTTTAGTGGTAAAGTGACTTTCAAAATAGAATTAGAATTACCATGATTAGGGTTTTTGGAGGAGATGGTCGCATGAGAACCATGATTAGGTGTAGGAAAGGGCTTAGATGACCTAAAGGGGCTTATAGATAACCCTTTCGTGAATAGAAGGTGTTTTGGGCATGATTAGTGCCTTTTTGTAGGTTTTGTGACTATGGGTGACTACGCATGACTACGGATGACTACATGTGACTACATGTGACTACGCATGACTACACATGACTACATGTGACTAAAGGTGACTATGTGTGACTTCTAGGTGTCTAAAATTGTATAAGCAATATCCTAGAATGTTCTAGTTAGTGTTGTTAGGTAAAAACGACCTTTCTTGTGATATCATGGCGACAATATGATAATGGTTTTGGGATACATTTAATTATATAAAGGGGATCAATCTCCATTTTACTCTTAACTAATTTTTCATGTCAATATAATTTATGTATTCAAACATATATTTGAAGGAAGATTTCTTTCTCTCACCTAGGGGTTACATGTTTCATAACAATCTATTTTTGGATTTGTATATACCTCCATTTCTTTCATTTTAGTCATATTTCCCTATGGTTATAGGCATGCAATAGGTAGTATTATCTAAGCCAAATATGTAGTTGTATCTCCCTTGTGGTTGCAAACATGTTATATGTTACTCTCATAACAAAAAGTCATGATGGAATTTTTTCATAAAAAAAAAGATGGTTCTTGAGATGAGCAGTGCCCTCTCTTGGATCGAAAGTAAACTTGATAACCTTCCTCCTTTACTTTGAGTTTGTTCACTTCCTACAAAACAATACTCTTTAAATCACTTGTATGCACCATCCAAACCAAGGACTTTCTTAGCTCCCACATCATGTACAACTACCCAAATGACACTAATATTGAAAGAAATCTCATAAAGCATTCCATTGTCGTTCCCTCTCTTAAAAGTTTGGGTTTTGTATTTTGCTATGCTTCTAACACATTTATTTGAGACACTGAATCTCATAGGTCTAAAGTACATGACCTCATCCCTCGTTTCACAAGTTAAAAGTAAGCGCAAATTTTCTTATTATATCATCAATTGCATAAATTATCCAATCTCTACTAAGTCCCAATATTTATCAACTCTCCCTTTTTAGAGTGCTTGTATTGTATACTCTTGATAAGCATATTCCTTTTGTTGCCTTACTTTGATAGGGTCACCTATGATATGGAGGGAATCAAGGTGGGAAAGAAGTTTCTCCCTACACCTAGATTCATCTACCCTTCTAATCCCATGAGTGTTCAATAGATCATGATTGATTTCGACATATAGTTTATTTTACTCTATGACTATTGTTCAAGCACAAATTTTACAACAAAAACAAAAACATAATAATTATAATGGATTACAATTGCATTTGCTATTTTTACTTATTAATAATTTGTTTTTGAAATGTTACAATCCAAAAAAATATTTATCTATTTTAAATATAATAAAGTTCCCCACTTATCAACTTTTTCTTACAATGCATTAACTCTTACACAATCATTTTTATTCTATTCTATCACACCTTAATCTCTATAAATAACCCATTGATATATTTCAAGTAACTTAATGATATGATGTCTTTTATTTTATGCTCAAACTATTGTCTCCATCGTACTTTTGATAAACTTTATTCTGGCTCTCTATGTTACCCAAAAATATACGTATATTAAATTAAATGCACATATTATAGTCTCCATCGTATTTTTACTCTTGATAAACTTCATTGTGGTTCTATATATTACCCAATAATATACAAACACTTAGTCTCCATTATACTTTTATTTTTGATAAACTTTTTCTTGGTTCCTTATATTACCCAATAATATACCAACACTAAACTATATACATCATGTTATACAGTTATTTATAAATTATTCATATTAATATTTAAAAAAATAAAAAAAAACTAAAAGTCCGTGGGTTTAGGTGGATTGGTAAGTTGGCGAAAGGAGACCTAGGTTCCAATCCCACAGGCTTGCCCATGCACAAACAGTAACCCAGATCCGATTCCTCTGAGTGGTGCGCCAGATTGATGACGACGGTGCAACCCTTGTGCGTCCGGCGGTCCCCATCTCACGTCGGGTTACCATGTACCGAGACGGTGGAAGTCCTGGGAGCCTTCGTAGATAGTTTGAACCCTACCAGCTGTGTTGGTAGTTACTAAAAATCGTGATTGTAACCATTGCTTCTATATATAAAAAAAATATTTAAAAAAAACTAATACGGCCAAATTAACCATTTGAATATATCGCTACCCAATTTAAACCCTAATTTTTCTAAAAAGTAGTTGAACTCCTCATCTAATAATAAATCCAATTGATGATAAGGATCATACTTTCCCCTTGTTCCCACGAACCTTCCTGATTTAACCTTTTCATTAAAATAATTATCTCATTTGGCCAAGATTTGAACCGTTTCTTTAAGACAATTATTTGATTTGACTACTATTTTCATATTTAAAAAAAAAAATTGTTCCCTAGACTAACATTCCCTTCTTTGTCATAATCTAAGCTACGAATATTCCCCTAATTACACTCCAACCCCTATCTCCAACCCCGACCCCATTAAAAAATCCCTCAGCCGGTTAAAGCCACGCAGACACCGTCTCGTGTCCGTCTAAAGCACCGGTCTCTTTGGAGTTAAAACCCTGGAAAGGCGGTGTGATTTGCTGGACCGGTGCAAAGCGCTTGGACTCACAGGTCGGTTAACCCTAACCCGCGGTTAGGGATCGCCGACCTTCCCCCTTCTTGTATAGCTGTCCAGAGTATTTTCGCCATTCTAAGGCTTGTGAATCGTCGTCTCACATTGTGTGAAGAACATTCTGTTCCTTGTATAAAATCGGAGGTTGCGTGTTCGATTTGCATTGAGCGCTCACTTGCGGGTATTCCAACGTATCTTGCTAGCCTCTTGAACGCCCAACCAATTGCAGCAGCAATTTTTTCTTCCGATTAAGGTGTGTGCGCCCCAAATTTAGTTTCATCTGATGCAATCTGTTGCGGCAAAATATGTTTTTGATACTTCTGTCTACACAAGTCTATGTTTATGGGGAATGCTCTGTAACAGCACTCAAAGATTGTAATATTTTTTCAGAAGATTTGTTGTTTACGGGCGTGAATCTTGAAAATGATATTTATTGCTTTTGTTTTTTAGAAGATTTTATGTATAAGGTCGTTATGTTTCTAGGATGTAATGTGACTTTGTCTTCTAAGGATATAATGGACATATAGGTTATAATCGCAAATAAACCTGTAAGTTTGACTGATTGTTATAATTGCAAATAAATTTGTGAGTTTGGCAGAAGATTTGTTTTTTGTATAATGACATTTATTTTTCTTCTTTTTTAATAAGATTTCATGGAAAAGGTCGTTATTGCAGAAACCTATGTAATTTTGCCTTCTAAACTAATTTTGATAATTGTAAATAAATCTGCGAGTTTGGCTGAGGAGAGGGTAATCAAAAGATTCATTATTTATATAATGATATTTATTATTTTTCATTTGATAGGATTTCATTTATAAGGTCGTTATTGCAGAAACCTATGTAATTTTGCCTTTTTAGGATGTAGTGGACATTTGAAGTTACAATTGCAAACAAATCTGTAAACTTGGCTGATTGTTATAAATACATATAGGTTTAATTGCAAATCAATATTTAAGTTTGGATGATAGTTATATGCTTGACATATTAAAATAAATTCGAAATGTATAGATGATGGATACAGACCTATCGAGCGACTCTCTGAAACGTATATTTGAATATATGTTTTTTTATTCTTCCTATTTGCTGTGTTTGTGAGGTTATTACTGCAAATTTTCAAACCTGTTTCTCTGTTCCGAGGAATGGATGTTTTTATTGGTGTGCATATTTAGGATTAATGCATGAAATAGATTGTTGATTTTGCGTTTGATTCTTTTGGTTTGATGCGGATGTTTTTATTGGTGTGCATATTTAGGATTAAGGCATGAAATAGATTGTTGATTTTGCGTTTGATTCTTTTGGTTTGCTGCGGTTGTGAGGATTTTTTTGCAAATATTCATGTAATGTTTGGTCACTGTTCTGGAATAGAGATATTAAGAGAATTTAAGGGTTTTTATTTGTTTGGAAGATGGGTTGTGATTGTTTGGAAATTAAAGATGTGCATTGGAAGTTTGGTTTTGTTGTTTTTCATCATCCTTAGGTTAAATTTTGTAGGACCTGTGAAATTTGTCTGGGGTGTTGTTTTAGGAGTGCGCTGAATAAATTTTTCCCCCTTTTTGAGTTTGCAAGAGGTGTTGGGGGAAGTTGCACACAGGGTCTGCCTTTCTGTTATTCTCTTAAGAATGTTCTTACACCAGGACACCCTTCTTGTCTCTCATATATATATATATTTCACAAATTAGATTTATTATTGCAAAGAATATCCACTAGTGTTGTTGATTTATCATTTCTTTTATACTTCTTAATGTGAAGAAGTTGTGTTACGTAAGCCGGACTATCTATTAACGTGTAGGTTTGGTTAAAAGACTGTTCTTATTTTAGAGATGATTGAAGATTCTTTCTTGGAATTGTCGTGTTTCGTCCACTGAAGATGTGGCGATCGGTGTTAATGTCATTATTGTTTTTTTTTATTTTTTTAAATCAGGGTTAATAGTCCAGTGTTGGCATTTGTTTATTTGTTTTATGCAAGTTCTTGTGTTGATTTAGCCCTTCTAAAGTGGAATTTTTGGTTAGATGCGGAAATAGTCCATTGTTGGCATTTGTTTATTTGTTTTATGCAAATTCTTGTGGTGATTTAGCCCTTCTAAATTGGAATTTTTGGTTAGATGCGGAAAATTAGAAGTCTAATATTACTTGGTACAATGCGTTGAGAAAACCATCTCCTGTTGATTTTTATATATATATATATATATATATATATTTGGTTCTAATTGGAGTTTTTGTCTTTTTTTTTTTTGTATAATTGGAATTTTTAGGTAGCATATTTTTCTGTTTCTGTGCATTTTTTAAGATAATATCTGTTTTTGAAACTGCAATATCTTGGTTTCTCCTTGTTAAATACTTTGAGGCGTAAGGTAATGTTAGTTCCTTGTCACATTGTAGTTTCATTGTCCTTTTTAAAATATTTTTTATAAGATACCTCTGTAATTCAGTCTTCATTTTTCTTGAGTAGTTACAAGACCCCAATATTAATAAGGTGCAAGAGATTGCAGAATTGGTTAATTTTCATTCATACTCAAGAAGCCCTTCCTGATTTGTTAGTTGACAGTTCCAGCCATTTGATTGAGGTTTCAGTTGACTGTTTCCGTCATTTCATTTGGATTTTAGTTAACTGTTTCCATCATTTTATTTAAATTGCAGTTGATTATTCCAACTATTTCATTGAGATTGCAGGTGACTGTTTCTAGCCTAGATTGAGATTTCTGTTCATCATTTCTGCCATAACATTGAGATTGCAATTGAGACTTTCTGTTTATTATTTTTATTTATTTTTTTAATGGGTTATATGGGATTGAAACGACCCCACCCGTATTACATCATCACCACATAGTGGTATTATATTTCTGTTTATCATTCTGCCATTACATTGAGATTGCAATTGAGACTTTCTCCGACTTATTTAATGGGTTATATGGGATTGAAACGGGCCTACCCGTATTACATCATCACCACATAGTGGTATTATATCCAACAAAGCTTGGATATTATCCATCTTTTGTTTGGCAAGATTCGAACCTAGGTCTCCTCTTTGAAATGTTGAGGAATCTTACTGGTTGAACTAATGCCACCTGATGACTTTCTCCCACTTATTGCAATTGCTAATTCCTATTAAATTTTTTGGTATCTGTTTTTGGTTCAATTTTCTGTGTTGTTGATATTGCATATGTTTCCCTATAGGGTTACCAATGACCTTTTGTGGTTTGTTGAATTCTACTACTGGACATTTCTACCATTTAGTTGATGTTGCAATTGAATTTTAATTCCTGTCAATTTTTGTGTGCGCTAAATTTTTGAGTACTGGTTGCTGACTTATGTTTTCCCTTAATATTATTGATATTGCATGTACACTAATGTTTTCTTTATCTTTTCTAAGTTCATAGAATGTCAATGTCTGACCCTACAAATGATCCTTCCTCTTTTGGTTTCTCTATTTTAGTCTAAATCATTGTATGCTATCATGTTCATGACTAGTTTTGGACTTGGCAAGCCGGGAATAAATCTGGTAATGACTTGGCAAATAACAAAAAATTAACATAGCAAATTTTACGTTGTATCATATTGTATACTGTATTTGATGTGAATCCTTTGCGTATCATATTGCTTTCAGATGTTTATGTGTGTTGTTTCCTTTTTAATCCTTACCTGAATTTGCTTCTCTCAAATTATTTCAGCTTGTTTCTCCACCGGCTACCTATAGATTTTTGGGCATGAGAATGCTTCCAATGTTATATATAGGATGAAAGTGAAATTTGATGGGGGATTGTTTCTTGCTTTGCACATGGAAAGGCCCCTTCATAGCCTAAAGTTTGTTTATTCATCGTGGCATGTGAGAGATTAACCTTGTACTGAAATGTATTTTTTCTCGATTACAGTTTGTTTATTCATAACTTAGCCAAAAGTTTGTTTATTCATCATGGGATGAGAGTTTAACCTTTATCCTGAAATATATATTTTCTTGATCACAGATTAGCCGATTGACTGTGACCCAGAAATATTTATTTTCATGTGAATACTAAATTTGTTATTGAAATGTGCTTATAATATATAAGTTTTGAACGACACTCTTTTTTTCCCCTTATGTTTTTTTTTGTTTTTAAAATTATCTTAAACAATTATTGGGGTGAATTGTAACTAAGTTAATCTTTTTGTTTCAAGTATTGTAGTCAAAGTGGAGGGTGCTCAGGTTGAAGATTTTTATATGTCTGTACCCATCTGCTCATGCTTGGGGTCGGTTCGGTTGCTAGGAGAATACCATCCCACCTCCAAGAAAAGGAATAAACAACTTGGTCCTCAAGGTGGACGAGATTGGCTGTATGCATCCAAAGCTATATCAGAATTTGAGGTTGTGTTTGGGTTGCAGTTGGATGCACCCATTTTTCAGCGCACTAAGTATAGTGCTAAAATATCATAGAAGAAAGTCCTTATAGTGGTAGCTATTGCGTGCTGCTTCGGTATCTTTTTGGGCTTCTTGATAGGAAGGAGTATCTGAGCTCAAAGTCCTTTGAAATCTTGTATTTGCCTTCCAGGGAGTCACAGATCAGAAAAGATGGCTCTTCAGAACATTGGTGCAAGCAACCAAGATGATGCCTTCTACAGGTATAAGATGCCCAAGATGGTTACTAAAATTGAGGGGCGAGGAAATGGCATCAAGACAAATATTGTGAACATGGTAGATGTGGCTAAAGCGCTTGGCAGGCCACCTTCATATACAACTAAGTATTTTGGCTGTGAATTGGGTGCTCAATCAAAGTTTGATGAAAAAACTGGAACTTCTCTTGTTAATGGTGCACATGATACTGCAAAATTAGCTGCACTTTTAGAGAATTTTATTAAAAAGTATGTGCAGTGCTATGGATGTGGCAATCCAGAGACAGAAATCAATATTTCAAAAATCCAGAAAATCACTTTGAAGTGTGCTGCTTGTAGACATGTTTCAGATGTTGATATGAGGGACAAGCTGACTACTCTTATTCTGAAAAATCCTCCAGTGAAAAAGGCAGGCAAAGATAAAAGGTCATTGAGAAGAGCAGAAAAAGAGCGTCTAAAAGCTGGTGAAGCGGTTGACGAAGACATGAAAAAGGTTAAGAAAGAGTCCAAAAAGAAAGGCCATGAGGGTGTGTCCAAGGTTACAAAGAAGAAAGGGAGCTCTGATGAGGACCGTTCTCCTCAAAGCCAAGAGGAGGAAGATAATGGATATGAGGTACAGTGGTATACTGACACCTCTATGGAGGCCGCACAACAACGAATTAAAGAGCAATTGAATTCTGTCACAAGCGAAATGGTCATGTTGGAAACCCATGAAGATCATGAAAAAGCGAAGGCAACAAAAAAGTCGTCAGGTAAGAATGGAGAAGTTGAGGTTGATAACAAGTGCAACGGTGAGAGTGATAAGGTATCTCAGAATCAACATGAGCCAGATGTTGATGAAATAGAGGCCAATGTAGATGAGCTAAAATTATCGAGTATTCATGATGATCTTGTCTTGGCTTTTAAGGACCGCATAAAGAATACAAATACGCCAAGCCAATTAGCATCTTTTATGCCAGCTTCAAATGGTCCTCCATAGGAAATTATGAATGCTTATTTTGAAGCTCTTTTGGATGGTGTTGGCAAAGGATTCTCCAAAGAGCTAAGCAAAAAGAAAAAGTACCTGTCTGAAGTTGTGTAGGATGAAAATTCTCAGTTGATTCTGCTTGGTGCTGTTGAGGCATTTTGTTACCATGCATCTCCTGAAGCTGTGAAGGAGGTTGCCTTAGTTATTAAAGTCATGTACGATCAGGATATTGTGGATGAAGAGAACATTTTCCAGTGGTATGAAAAAAGCTCTGCAGAAGTCGGAAACCAGGCAGTTTGGAAAAAGGTCAAACCATTCATTGAATGGTTGAAGAATGCAGAGGCTGAATCATAGGAGGATTAGAAACCCTTTGCTCATAAAACAACCATAGAAGATAACAAACTTGTTTTTCTGCCTTCTAGTATGTTGATGATATATTCAAGTTTATGCCTATGGTGTTTAGCATTTGTCTAAAATCTATTAGAAAGCTAATAGCTAATGACTTGAATAAATTCCCCATATTGTTACTTTTTATCTTAGGTTATAAAAGGGTTGTGAAGGTATATGCATGAGAGAATTGAAAAAATATATGTTGATGTTTAATTGGAGTAAGAGGGATTGAGTTTGTATCCATTTGTTTATTAGCTTAAGAACATTTTTAGATCTATATAATCTAGTTTCTTGTTTGACGTGCAGAAGATTTAGAATTGATTGAAATGCTTGTTGATGATGAGTACTCATCGTTAATGATTTATGTGTGGAGATATAGCCTTCTATGAATGTAATTAGATGGGAAATATGTTTACCCTGTTTTAGGAATGTGTCTATTATTTTTAACGAACCTTATTATTTTATTTTTATATCTTTATTCTAGAGCCCAATTAAGGAGAGGGTGATTTAATTCATTTAGATAGAGTTTGTGAAATGCTTTCTGACATCCTCATTTTTATAGCGTTTTTGATTGGCCTTTATAGTCTAATAAGTCTAATAAAAATTATTTTTCTTTCTCAAAGGGCAGTGTGATAGTGTTAGTTACAGAAAGCCAAAATATTTTATTCCTTAGAGATGAGGTATTATAAGATATTATATTTATTAAGTATGTTATTATGTTAAAATGACGAAGTTATAAATTTTTTTTTGTGAAATGACTTTTTAGGAAATTTAATATAGATAGTTGATAAATTTTGGAGTCTTTTAATTAATTTATTGTTTTTAATCTATTATATTATAGATAGCAGTTTGGGTCTTCATCTTATTGTTAACAAATTAGAAAAAAACGGTCATTGTTGGAGCATATTGTTTTTTCATTGATGTATTCTTTCATAATTTTTCAAAGGACGATGGTAACGTTTGTAGTTATTTTTTACTTAGTTGTGGATCTTGATCTTTATTTAGTTGATTAATAAATTTATAAAATTATGAGATAGTTGTGGTAGTTTGGGTTTTCACGTTGTTTGTTTGTTAACAAATTGACGAGATCGAACCATTATTGTTGCATCTGGATTTTGCCTTGTGAATTTCTTCATCCATTTGTAAGAGAAGATGTAGTTTTTTATATTTTATAAAATTTATTTTTATTAAAAATTTGCAGTTTGGTTTATATTGGGTTAATAATGGGTAATAACGAAGGAAATTATCACAATGTTGTTCTTGTGAGCTGTCTTTTTTCTTGGTTGTCTTTGCATTTTGTATTCCGTGGCAAATTATTGTTCTTATTCTTTAACTTAAGAAAACGCAATACAAGTTTACAGGGGTAGACAACTGTCTTACATCTTTTGAGTACTTTTGTATACGTCTGTAGTATGTAGACAACTGTCTTACATCTTTTGAGTACTTTTGTATACGTCTGTAGTATATTATACAAAATGTGAGTTATTTTAAATGTTGCATTGCTTATAAAGCAAAGGTAACTAATTAAAATAATTTTGTATCTCCTTGACCCATATTTGTTAATCTTTATATTAACAAATTGATATGAAATGTTTTTTTTTATATTAGATTTGAAAATTTATATGAAATGTTTTTTTTTTATATTAGATTTGAAAATTTATATGAAATGTTTTTTTAATTGAGTAAATACTTCTTATATATATACATATCCGTCGCTGTGGGAATTGAACCTGGGTCACATCGCCTAGGTCACATCACCGATAATTGCCGGTAGACTACATCACGACGGCCATGCGGATATGTTTTTTTTTTTTTTTAATATTAAATTTGAAGTGATTTGAACTTTCCAAAACCAAAGGATATCCAAAACCAATACCATACTCTAGAAACGATGAAAGATGCTTTGTATTGTTCGATGAAAGATGCTTTGTATTGTTTTTGCATATACAAAAAACGGGATATGAATTTTTTTTGTGTTGTTTGTGCATATGAAAAACAACACCGGAATATGAATTTTTTTGTGTTGTGTTTACATATATAGCAGTTTCCATACATATTATAGAGCTCATATTTACAAGCGCATAGGATATTGCATATTGCATTGTGCATAGTAAACCTTTTATAGAGCTCGTATTTACAAGCGCATAGGATGTTGGAGGGGACGGAATGAATATCGTGCCATTTATCATCTTTCTTACTAACGTGTATAGACGATAATATAATTTTCCATCAAACAACATAATGTAACAGGTAATTTGTTTCAAGCAGGAGAACTTCAAATTTTTAATAAATTATTGAAAATATATTAAGTAAAATATTCTTATATCAACTCAATTGTTCAGTTCAGTTTTTTTTTTTTCTTAAGTTCAAGGGTTATGTTTTGACAAGTTTGAACCTTTTATAAAAGTTCATGTTCTTAGAAAAGTTGAAAGTAAAGAAGGCAGTGATCTCAATTCTCCTTCTGTCACTTTCATTTGTTCATGTTTATTCTAAATTTATTAGAAGATATTTATCGTCGTCTTGAGAATTTGAGAATTTGGAAGGTGTTGAATTCAGATTAGAGAAAGAAATAAGAAAGTTGACCTATTGATCATCAACGAAGGTGTCAATCAGAATGCTCTTCAAATATAGATAAAAATCTGGATGAAGGTTCGTATGTTTTGGTTTCAAATTCTGGTCTTTTTTTTGTCTGGTACTCCTTGCTTTTTGTTAAAGGCCTATTTATAACTATTTTGTTGTTGTATCTTATTCCTTAAAATTGTTCTCCTCTTAGTTCGTTTACTATATTTGTTTTATTATTTTTCATGAAAAAAAATTAATTTTTTTTCAAAATTCCATGTTTTTTACCTAATAAAAATAAATATTCTCAGATGCTCATAGAAGGACGACACATTACTGTCTTTGTTTATTAAAATCAATCTAGATTTTAATGGGATGTTTAAACAAATGGGCAAGCATCTTATTATTTGAACGAGTTAAGATGAACGAGTTTCAACTAGCCTTCGTAGTTAGAGACTGTTGGCATTTCACAGGTGTCTTATTACTGATGATTGAATTAATTTTAATAATAGTATTGTAGACTACGGATTTGATCCTAATTATTGGGTTAAAAACTTTTGCACAGATTTCAAAACTAATATAAAGTTGATGCAAGCCCTACCGGAGATAAATGACGGGAGAAGGCATGAAGTTAATGCAAACCTTATAGGGAGATAAATGGCGGGTGAAGTTAATGCAAACTTTACAGGGAGATAAATGGCGGCAGAAAAGAAAATACCGGATATAAATGACGGGAGAAGGCATGAAGCTAATGCAAATTCTAGGGGGAGATAAATGGCCGGAGAAAAGAAGAGATCATTTATTAGTCGAACCTCACTTTTCTTTTTAATGTAAAGCAACAAATGAAATTATTATTTTTTATTTATTTTTTTATTTTTTGGATTATAAATGAGAGTTGGTTTTAACCACTATTTTTATTAATTGGTAAGTGTAGGGTTTAAATCACATGGACTGCTCTAACAAACCTATTTATTTCGTTCTCATTGACCCAACATGAGATAGGGATCACCGGTCACTTGGGGTTTGTAACGTTGTCGTCAGTCTAGTAAGCACTTAGAGGATTTGGAGCAGACTACTACCTTTGCAAAGGGTTGGCTTCCTTCCAAGGTTTGAACCTTAGTTCTCTTCTTGGTAAGTGCCCAACCACACCTGCACTTATTAATCCACCTAGCCCTATTTGGTAGCATGGAAGGAAAGTCATATTTAAAAGATCTAACATGAAATCAAGATGCACTAGCCAAAAATTAGGATAGAAGTATGGATGCCCAAGGTAGGTAGTATGGAAGGAAAGTTGTATTTAAAATATCTAACAGGAAGTCAAGATGCCCTAGTTAGAAATTAGGATAGAAGTATGGATGGCCAAGATAGGGATGAGCTTAATGGCAAATATATATATATATATATATATATATATATATATAACAAATATATAACAAATATATGGAAAGTTCAATCCATGTTGAGATGATCCAACATGATATAATGAAGTCAAGATGCCCTAGTCAGAAATTAGGATAGAAGTATGGGTGCCCAAGATAGAGATGAGCTTAATGGTAAATTTATGGCAAGTTCAATCAATGTTGAGAATGATCCAACATGATATAATGGTTTTTAGAAGTAGAGGGTTAAGATGTGAGTTCCATGGATAGTGGATAACGTTTTTGAAGATTAAAAATTGGATCAAGTGGAAGATGGAATTGAATTCAAACTACTATGTGATTTTTTTTTCAATTAGTTATATGGGATTGAAATGGGCCCCACTTGTAGTAAATCATCACCACATAGTGGTATTTCAACAAAACTTGGATATTATCCATATATTGCTTGGAAAGATTTGAACCTTGGTCTCCTTTTTAAATGTTGAGGAATTAAACGAGTTTGAGTTAATGCCACTTAATTGTGATTTTACTTAAAGGTTTTATTTCTCATCATTTTTTTTAAAATTAGAAATTAGGGATAAAATAATGGGTGGTGGCCTATGGTTTAGTGGGAGAGACCCTTTATGGAAGACCATGGAGTGATTTTTCTTGTCGAGACTGAAACTATGAAGAAGCTTCCAGTGTGAGTTAAGCTTTTTGGATTTCCATATCAACTTATCAAAGAACATTAGAAATACCCTAGGGAAATTCATCAAGGATTGATTAACTTTTAACGAGCGAAAGCATGCTATATATATCCGAATATATGTTTCAAAGATGGACTAACTACTAAGAAGCAAAAGCATGTTATATATACATGAATATGTGTTGCTATGTATATTTCAAAACTTTTGCCACAATATATTAATATTAGATTTGAATCAAGAGAATCGAATCAAGAAGTAGATGAAAATCTTGCGTTTCGATGCTACAATTTTTATGAGATTGGACTATGAATCCAAAAGAAGCCAAAAAAGCCTATCTACAACACCATATGGAAAAGGATACCATAGCTCACTTTGATAAACTGGTAGACGAAAAAAGAAGGATATAAGGGATGAGAAAGGACAATGTGCAAGTCTATGTTGAGAAGGAATAAAAGATGCAAAGGAAGATTGGAGAAAAATTTCAAAGCAAGATGATAGAAGAGGTCAAGTTTATTCCCATAAAATCATCTTCATTTTTGTCAAGTAGTATAGAATCCTCTCTTGGTAATAAAAATACAAGTAGTGTAGAGGTTATCCCTTGCACTTTAGAGTTTCAAGAACAACATAATAAATAAATAAAGATGGAGATAAATTCGTAGGAATTTAGGGTTTTTAGGGCAACATAAGAAGGTAATTGTTATGGAAGAGTGTCCTTGCACTCTAGGGTTTCCAGAGCAACATAAAAAAGAATGTGCTTTTGAGGTTATTCTTTGTACTTCAAATTCTTTAAAGCATGACAAACCTATAGATGATAAGTCTTACTATGAGTAGCGTGAGAAGATTGAAGAGATTGATGAGGATGAAAGTGTTGACAAACCTATAGATGATAAGTATCACTATGAGTGGCGTGAGAAGATTAAAGAGGTTGATGAAGATGAAGAGATTGATGAGGATGAAAGTGTTGACAAACCTATAGATGATAAGTATCACTATGAGTGGCGTGAGAAGATTAAAGAGGTTGATGAAGATGAAAGTGTTGATGGGAATGAAAAAAGAAAGCAAAGAAACTCAATGGAATATTGATATAGGAAAATAAAAACAAATATCTAAGTGTTAACAAGAAGTGGTGTTAAACTCACAAATAAAAGCAAAAGTGATGATGAAATGATATCTTGGAATATTGATATATGAAAATAAAAACAAATATCAATATCTTGGGATATTGATATAGGAAAATAAAAACAAATAGCTAAGTGTTAACAAGAAGTGGAGCTAAACTCAAATAAAAATAGAAGTGATGATAAAAATGATATCTTGGAATATAGGGGCATGAATAAGACCCTTAAAAAAGGTATTAGAAAATTATCAATTTGTTATAAACAATATATTTATAGATACTAGGTAGCAAATATTTTAGCCATTTGCAATGTTGAATTTCATCTTGGCAAAATTTAAATTTTAGAAGGCAAGTTACAAGTAAGATTTTCTCTCTTAATCAAAATGATATCAAGGAGTTAATTGCAAAAACTTAGCAGTTTAAGGAAGATGCCAAATATCTTTAATGGAAAGGTAAATGGAAAATATCTTTCATATAAAGACAAGTTAAATATAATATAAACTGTGGTGTGGGTCATAAAAAAAAAGTTAAATATAATTTAATTATTATTTTTTTGATTGGTGAAAAGGGGTTTTGAAAGGGTCCCGTAACCTTTTACAACAGCCAAGAAATTACCAGAAGCTCCAAAGAGACAAAAAACCACAAGGAAGACAATCCTGGTTGGGACGCCTAGGAGAATCCCGCTATCACCCTAGAGAAACTACTATCAAGGCACAAAATCATCCTTGGGTCCCACACAGGGGAGGGCCTAAACGCCTGAAAGGGCCCGCGCAGGGGCGACAACAAACAACTAGAAAACCGCCCATGCAGGGGCATGGCCTGAGGGCCAAAAAATAAAAAAAGCCCACGCAGGGGCAGACCATGAAACCAAAGACACCCACACCAGAGCAAAAACAGCAAAACCACTAAGGGGAGACCCCCCGGTCGGGAAACCACCTACACATCAGATTAAACATTTGGTCCCTGACCATTACCCGTAGGGCTCTCTCCAACCAAGCTTTTGAATTCCTCAAGGACTTCATACTGATCCTTGTATTCCTCGAGGAGGGAGTCCGCCTGAACCAGGAGGGAAGTGATGGTCCTGGCTGCCCGACCAAGAGCTTTAAGGAGATCCTGGATCTCTTGGATGTGCTCGTGGTCAGAAAGGTTTAGATACTGCGTCACTCGAGAAGCCAACAAGGGAGCTTGAGCAGAGGTCCCCTCATTGTGGATTGTTCTCCTCGTCGACTTGTCTTTCTTGGCCTGGAAGGATAGAGAATCGTTCGAAACATCGTCGATGATGAGCGGGGCCTTCCGTTTGCTACACCCCACCTTGGCCCGAAGGGGGTAACGTCGGGGTTCGGATTTTTGGGAGCTCGGGGTGTCATCCGCCTTGGCTACAGAGCTCGAAGTGCAATTGGGAGGAGGGGTGACCAGGACGTCTCCCCCAACCTCACCCCCGACATTAGCAGGTCCTCCAGCAATGAGAGCGGGCTCGATAGGCACAATCGCCCTGTGGTTTTGCTCCGCAACCACGAAGTTAAACAGAACAAGGTGGAGGTCCTGGTGGAGGGGGAGGAGGAGATTCCCCTCTTCACATTCAAGATGGACCTCTCCATAGATCGAAACATATACTCGGGGATGTTAATTGAATTTTTCCCCCGGAGGTGGTTTAGGAATGCGAGATGAAAGCTGCGAAGAACAACGTTCGGGTTGTCAAGGGTGAAATACTACAACACCATCACCATAATCGTGTCCCATGGTTTTGGCAATGTTTCCCTCACTATACCACCTTTTTCTTTGCCGAGGGACTCCCCTTTGTCCCTGAACAGGGCCAATTCTCCTTGGAGGGAATGTTTTTCATGGTTGATGATTTCCCCATCATTGGGGAGGCCAATGACTTCCGCTAGTAGGTCCACCGTGATAGTGAAGCCCATCCCTCTAAGGACAATGTGCCCTCCATTCCAAGAGCGAATGAAATCCATGGACAAATCCGACTCGGTCCCGCTAAAAAGTTGCAGAAAATTGAGGAGACCGTGGTCTCTGAAAATGTCTTCGACCAAGGGAGTAAGCTGAAGGGAAGCTGGTTCAATTTCGGCCATGGCAGGAAGAAATTTTAGAGGCGACAGACAGAAATCATGGGGGTGGCGACAATGAGAAAATGGAAGGGTGATGGGGGTGGAAATAAAGCTACAGGAAGACTCTAGAAAAATCCACCACCCAAGGCGGCTCGTGCTCCATGTCAACCAAATCGAATGAAAACCAAGGGACACGGGTGAAGTGGCATGCCAAACAATGGAGAGGGCCAGGTGGAGGGGAGCGAGGGTGGCACCAAGTTCGACTAAAAGGGTGGGCCAGTACAGGACATGATGGAGGGGATGAACATCCTCGTTGGACAGGAAGACGTGGTAGAGGCACTTGATGGGGGTGACGAAAACGACAGCCAAGGGGATGCTAAAAACAAGGGGGAAAATCGACAATGGAAACACGTTAGCGGGTCGAAGCTAACGACGCACCTTGTCGAAAAACCATCGGAGGGGTAGCAACAAGTTAGCAAGGATCGATTGAAAATGAGGAAATGAACGGGACACCCATCGAGCATTGGGACTATGATGGTGACTAAAACAAGAACACGGGCGAGGGAGGTAAACATTCCCAAGGTTTGGGCACCCCTACCAAAGTTGAACAAAGGGGTGATGTGGTTCTCAAGGCTTACACTTTTGATGATGATGTCCTCTCGGTTCCATGTGAAAGAGGACTGATGAGTGTGCCACCAGGGGGTGGAATTGGTGGGCCAGACTGCCAGCTGGCTGGCCCTGAGAAGCCTTCTGGCCTTCCAATGATTGGAGGGGTCCACCTGAGGGAGGCTGATTTGAAAAAATTCCAAATATGAGAGATGACCAAAATCAGATCTCACGGTGCAAAGATGAAGACTTGCCACATTGGCTTTGGGCTGACCAATCAACATGCTCAAGTGGCGGTGGGCTTGAAATCGAAGGAGTTGGTTTCTGATCCTGGCCCACTTCGAATCATTGGGCGATGACATCAGCAACATTGGCATCGATGAGCATCTGGGGGAAGGAATATTTCCACACAGTGAGGCTAGGATCTGAGATTCCTATATTGGCTAAATGATTAGCTGCATGATTTCCTTCCCTGTAGGTATGGGTCAGCCTTATGCTTGAGAAGGAGAGCATCAGATGATTGACTTATGTGATCATATTGGAGATGTTCCACGAAGCGAGGGAAGTTTCGGAGGTAAGGCAGGTGATGATATTTTTGGAATCACCTTCCACCACGACATTGGGAACCTACAAGCTGTGAATAAGGATAACACCTTGGTAGAGAGCCCTAGCTTCGACGAAGTGACTGGAGTTGAGCCCCAGATTATCGACGTAGGCTAGGATGATATTTCCCTTATGATCCCAAATGATGTCGCCGCACCAGCTGCTCCTGGATTTCCTTTGGCTGCACCGTCAAAATTTAGTTTGAGGAAGCCTGGGGGGAGGAGTCCACCTGACAAGGGAGCGGTCAGCTTTGGGAGAGACCTGCTTGTGAATGCCTTCGGGGATTCTGAGAAAGGAAGCCAGGCGATCTTCACAATGTGGTTTGGGATCGCTCTCGCCCTGGGTGATGGACACATTTTTAGCGGTAGCAGCTAAAATTCTGGAGAGGACATACTTCTCATTGTGGGTAGAATCTTGGAAGGCACGGGCATTGCACTCATGCCAGACCTCCCACAGGAAGTGGGGGAGGTAGAAGGACCAAAAATATTTCAAACGGTGGCCTCTAAATGGATTCGACCACTGAACACAAAGATCACTAAGCCAGAAGGGTGGGACCCAGGAGATACCAATCGAGGAGAACAGGGAAGAAAGAATGGATTGGGAGAAGGGGCAGGAAATGAAGATGTGTTGGGTAGACTCGCAATCCGAGAGGCACAGGTAGCAATGGTTGGGGAGAGACATGCCACGATGATGGAGGTTTGGGATGGTGAGGATCTTATCCTAGACAACAAGCCAAAGGAAGAAGTTGACCTTAGGGATAAGGTGGGGCTTCCAGATGAGCTTGGAGGGAAACCAGGGAGGGCCAGGGTTCTCGGAGAGGGCATAGGCTGATTTGATAGAGAAAAGGCCTGAAGAGGTGGGAGCCCAGAGGATGGAATCTTCCTCCGAGGAGGAGGGGATGACACAAAGGCGGAGAAGGTTGGAGAGATCAACATAGGTAAGCTTCTGCTCAGCAGAGAGGACATCAACCGAAAAGGGTTTCCAAGAGAGGCTCTTCGGGAGGAAGAAATTACACACCTTTGGCCCAAACAAGGCGTCGATCATCGGTCTGAGACAAACAAGATTCTCACGGTTCTGCAGTGAACAGTTGCCCAGCCAGAGGTCATCCCAGAAGCTAATCCTGGCACCATTTCCTAGCTTCCATCTGATGCCCTTCTGAAGGATATGCTTAGTCTTGAGGATTGAATTCCAAACCACAGATCCACGAATGGGGTTAGGATCATCCAAAAAGTTTTGGTTGTGCTAGAGGTATTTTGCCTTGATGATGGAAACCCACAGAGAGTTTTCGTTGGTGAGGATCCGCCAGCCTTGCTTGGCAATGAGAGCCAAGTTCATATTGCGGACCTTTCGGAGCCCAATGCCACCATACTCCTTTCCAGAGCAGACCTGATTCCAAGCCACCAGGTGAATCCACTGCTTGTTCTCTGATCCTGACCAAAGAAAATTCCTTTGTAGTTGCTCAATGCGGTTGCAAATTTTAGTAGGGATCTGGAAGACAGAAAGGAAGAAGACGAGGATGCTCTAAAGGGTAGCTTTGACTAAGGTGGCTTTGCCTGCTTGATTGAGGAGGCTTCCTTTCCAGCTGGCCAACTTTTTTTGGATGCGCTCAATGATAGGGTTCCATAAGGATTTTCTGGAATGGCCTTCGAAGAGAGGGAACCCTAGGTATGTGGTAGGGAAGGTGTCAATGGAGCATCCAAGGATGGTAGTAATGCGGGCTTGGCGCCTCGTCGGAGTATTGATGAAGTAGATCTTACTCTTGTTAAAATTCACCTTTTGACCCATCGCAGCCTCGAAGGAGTGGAGGATGGATTTGATGCACTGTGCTTGGGGAACCGAGGCGCGAGTAGCCAGAATGGTGTCATCGACAAACTGCTGATGGGAGACGGCCTGGAGAGAGGAAGCAGGTTTGATGCCAGAGATGGACCCTTCGAGGTAAGCATGGGTAAGAGCCCTCCCAAGAGCTTCAACAACAATGATGAATAAGAAAGGGGAGATGGGGTCTCCTTGCCTGAGGCCTTTGAAGTTCTTGAAGTAACCTGCTGGGGATCCATTGACCAGGATAGAAAAATTGGTCGAGGTAACACAACCTTTGATCAGATCGATCCAGTCCGGATGGAAACCAAATATGTGGAGTACCACAAACAGGAAATCCCAGGAGACTCTATCGAAGGCTTTGTTCATATCGAGCTTCAGGAGGAAGCCCACTTGGCCACTCGAGGAGATGGAATGGATGAGCTCATGGATGGTGATAATGCTATCAGTGATCTGCCTACCATGGATAGAGTTGCCTTGATTTGGGGTAATGATGCATGGAAGGATGAGCTTGAGCCTAGTGGCCAGGGCCTTGGTGAGGATCTTATACAGGACATTGCACAGGCTTATGGGGGAGAAGTCGGAGAGGGTGTGGGCCTGGTTAACTTTGGGGATGAGAGCTAAGAAGGTGGAGTTGATGTCCCCTGGGATCTCCCTATCTTTTTGCATCTTTTGGATGGTCGAGACCACGTCTGGGCCTAGGATGTCCCAGAAGTGCTAGAAAAAAATGGGGGAAGCCATCCGAGCCTGGAGCTTTCCCTCCTTGCATAGAAAAATAGCAGACCTAATTTCTTCAGTAGAGAGGGTTTTAAGTAACATTTGGTTCTGGTCGACGGTGACTAACCTGGGGATGTTCTGGAGGAGGTCCTCAGAGGTTTGGTGGTCATAGCTAGGAGAGGGGCCGAGTAGCTCCTCAAAGAAGAGAACTGCCTTGGATCTGATTTCTTGAATGTCCATGACTACCTGGCCATCCTGCTGAACTAGTTCCTTGATCCTGTTGCTTCCCTTGTGTCTCACTACTGTGGCATGGAAAAACTTGGTGTTTGAATCACCTTCTTTGAGCCATGTTACCCTAGAATTTTGTTTCCAAAATACTTCTTCGCTTTTGAGAATGTTGTGATAGTCAGAGAGGAGGATTCTTTTAGAGTCTTGAAGAGCGGGTTCAGGATCACCGTTCTGAAGAGTGATTTCGATATCTCGAAGCTGGGATTGGATTTGTTGTTTCTTATGAAAAATATTCCCAAAAACTTCTTTGTTCCAGCATTTTAGATTGTATTTTACATGTCGTAATTTGTTGCTCACCTGAGAAATTTTGGATCCGTGGAAGGGGCGGGCCCACCATTGGGAGATTAAGGATCTGATATTTGGATCGTGGAGCCACATGGATTCGAATCTGAAGGGAGATTTGAAAGAGGAGGCATGAGGATGACAATCCAACAAGAGGGGGTTGTGGTCGGATCCAATCCTGGGCAGAGAGCGCATAGTTGCATCACCAAATTTTGGGATGGCATTGGCGAAAATGAGGACACGATCAAGGCGCATCTAGATCAGCTAGTCACCCTTCCTACGGTTGCTCCAAGTGAATTTTGGCCCTCTAAGACTGATATCCATCAGTTCATTGTTGTCTACGAAGTTTGCAAAGCGTTCATAGAATCTCTCGGTTATTGGAGACCCTCCTTTCTTATCGAAAGGGAAGAGGGGGGAGTTGAAGTCTCCGACCAACATCCAAGCTTCTGAAGAAAATACGTCCCTTAACTGGCTAAGAGAGTTCCATAATAAGTTCCTCCGAGAAGGAGCATTCGGGGCATAAACATTTGATAGGACCCATCGAAACCCATCTTCTTTGTTGAAGAACAAAATGTTAATATAGCTCTCAATCGTAGACAACACCGTCCTGTCGACCTTGGTTGGATCCCATAAACACAATAGGCCCCCTGAAGCTCCATTGGCTGAACTAAAGCAAGAGGCAGAGTCTTTCCAAATGTAATTTGAAATGCAAGAAACATCCTGAGAATCAAGCTTGGTTTCTTGGAGAAGAAGAATGGTGGGTCTATGTTCTCTCCTCATGGACTTTACTAAGCGTTGCTTATTTCGTCCATTGAGGCCTCTCACGTTCCATGAGAGGATCTTCATTTGGAAACTCTTGACGATGTGTGCTTCCCTCTCCCGAGTGGGGGGAAGGTTGTTTATGCTTTGTTCTTGGGTCTTCGAAAGTCGAGAGGACCCTCTGAGAGTGAGTTGGGTGCCATTTGTGACTTCGTCTGAGGCTTCCCTATTTCTAATGTCCTAAGTCGAGGGGCGACCCCTCTTTTTAACTAAACCCACATCCACCATTGGTTTCCTCAAGGAGCGGGAGGGGGAGGACTAGGGGGAGGCGTTAGGGGAGGGGGACTGCTCGGGGATGCCGAGGCTCTAAGGGGGAAGGGAGGGGAGGGTGGTGGGTGCAGCGGAAGTTGAAGGTCGGTTCAGAGGGATCAGAGGGAGGGTCATCGGAGGATAGGGGGAGAAGTGGTTGGACACCAGGATAGATGGGCTGTAGGGGGAGGGGCCCGACTGGGGGGTTTCAAAGGATCCATCTCCCGACAGGGGGTTGCAGGAGGGGAGACAGGAGGGTTGGGGTTGGGATCGGGGCCAGGGGGTGATCGATTTTGGGAAGACGATGATTCTTTTGGGAGGAGATGGTTGGGGGCTTGGAAGGGCACTGGGAGTTAAGATGACCTTGTTTGGAACACAGGCTGCAAAAAGTAGGTTTGTTTTCGTATTCAATAACTTGAGAAAAAGTACAGACCTTGGAGATGAGGTTGATCGAGGATGGAAGGTCTGCGTCCAAGTTGGCGTTGACGCACATGCGAGCCTGGGTCATCCGAGTCCCAGAGCGTGTTGGAGGATCGAAGGAGATCAGTTCCCCAATGCTTCTCGCTATGCCGCGGAGAATGTCTTCGTGCCAAAATTGGACCGGAAGGCCAGGAAGGCGGATCCAGATCGGAGCAAAGTTAATGCTCTAGGTAGCAGGGTTGAAATCCACCCCCCACTTTCGAAGGAAAAGGCCTCTTCGATCGAAGAACCAGGGCCCTCCAGTGAGAATCCATCGAGAATCTGCAGGATTGTTCAGTCGGATTAGGAAAAATCCTCTAGGGAGGGCTACTAGCTCCATGGATCCGATCGGGCACCAGGAGGTGTTGGCCCATTTGCGGATGGACTCCATGTCAGGTCGGGATCCAAGGAATTTGTCCAATCAACGAGTTGGAGTTTCGATCGATCACGCTGGTCATGATTTCGTAGGGGATCTTGAGGTTGCCATTGGAAGGGAGCAACTCGATCCTGGGCCCTATATTTGGATTAGGGTTTTGGTTTACTATCTCTGCAAAGGATCGGGAGGGGTTTGGCGGTCCGCCTACCGCTCCCGAGGCTCCCTCTTCCAGACCAGAAGGTCCATAGGTCTGCGGTTCTTGATCGGATTTCGACCCCTGGTATCGGGATCCTGTGGTGGTCAAAGTTGTTGGTCTTGGATCCTCCACTTGGGCCGCGCAGATGTCTTCCCAGTTGATCCGGGTGGTTTGAGCAGGGAGGGATCCTCTCTCTGCAGTGTGGCGTGACCTGTCCTTACCCAGATTATTCGACAAGCCCCAACTTCTGCCCGGATTGTTATTGCCCTCGTTGATGTGGCTAGGATTGTCTCTATTGCCTCCTCCGGGTTCGTTGGTGTTGGGGTTCTTATTTTCATCCGTTGTTGCTCTTGCTTCCTTTCCATTTGCTGCTGCTTTTTCGCCTGCTGCTCCTTCCTTTTCACTCGCTTTCTCCTCCATCTCATCCACTAAAAATCATAATGTAACTAATTTGATAACAATATAATATTTTATTATTTTAATAAAAATAATCCTTATAAAATTTACACACCTTATTAAAAATATATATTATATATATATTTGGTTATTGTGAGAAACCTCTATGATCGATGCACAGGGTTGAGTAGTCTCCTCCCAACCATGATTCCTTATAAAACCAAAAGTTATGCTTATCAATAGAGAATATAACATAAAACCACCACACACCCACCCCCTCAAACACTCGCCCACACCGCGGTTTGAACCTTGGACCTCCCAAAGAAGAGCCAAAACTCGAACCGTTGCGCTGCACCCCCAACAAAGTCAGGACCAAGCATTAAAAAAATTGGTTTACATAGAAATTATTTTAGGGAAGGAATGCTAACCATATATATTTTAATAAGTTATAATATAGGTTATACCCAATTGATATTAGGTGTTATTTTTATTAAAATAATAAATTATTATTAGATTAAGTAAATTAAATTCGATTTATTTATTTATTTTTTTACATGGTGGAATCGGTAGCCACCACGAATCTGGGCAAGTTGTCCAACTTTTATGGTTGCTACAATATTCTGCGTTGTTCGCCCGAAAGCCGCCACACAAATCTTCACGCAGTTCGCCCCTATAACCGCCATGCCACAATCATTTTAAACCTTTTACATCACTGAAAGCACAAGGAAAGGGATAAACGTTCAGTATAGTGAGGCCCGAGATTTGAACTTTGGATCTTCGCCCCCATTATGGGGTTTGTATGTACCAATTGGTCTACACCTCGAACCTATTTGATTTATTTTTTAATAAAGATAATTTTTATTTGTTTTTTTATTAAAAATATTTATCTTTCTCAAACACATGTTTTTTTTAAATTATTTATGTGTGGTTATTATTGGGAGCCACTTATTAAAATAAGAAAACATTATATTACTCTTATTAAATTGTTATTAGGTTAATTAAACCATACTCCACTTGCCTTTTGATCAAAGATATTTTTTATTTGTCTTTCTACTAAGGTGTTCCTCATCTTCCTCAAATTGCTATGTTTTCTTAATCATTTCCTTGATATCATTTTTATTAAGAGATAAAATCTCACTTATTCAATTGCCTTTTAAAATTTGAATGGTGCCTTCTTGAAAATCAATATTGCAAGTGGATAAAATGTTTGCTACCCGATTTTCATATCTATAAATATGTTGTCCACAACAACTTGTAAGTTCCTTAATATCTCTTTCTCTAGGGGTCTTATTCATGCCCATAATATTCTAAGATATCATCTTCATAATTACTTTTTGTTTTTATTTATGGGTTTAGCCCCACTTCTTGTTTAACACTTGCAATATTTGCTTTTATTTCCTATATCAATAGCCCTCTCAATTTTATTTTCTCTTTGTTTTTGGGTCTCTCTTTCCATTTTCACCAACACTATCATCTTCATCAATCTCTTTTATTTTTTCACATTGTTTATGGTGAGCCTTATCATCTATAGTTTGTCTTGCTTTGGAAGATCTAAAGTGCAAGGAATAATATCAAAAAAATTTGCTTCTTTATGTTTCCCTAGAAACCCTAAAGTGCAAGGGTGGTCCTCCATAGCAATTACCATCTTGTGGTGCCCTACAAACCCTAAAATCTTATGGATTTCCTCCATCCTCATATCTTCATTATGTTGCTCTTGGAACTCTAAAGTGCAAGGGATAACCTCTACATGACTTTTATTTCTATTGCCAAGAGAGGATTCTATAGTACTTGAGGAGAATGAAGATAATTTACCTTGAATAGGCCCTTCTTTTTCTATTCTCTATTTTAAAATTTTCCTCCACATCTTCCTATGCACCTTTAATTTCTTCTAAATTTGAACTTGCACATTTTACTTTCTCATCCCTTATATTCTTCTTTGTTTCTTCTAATGGTGGATCCAAGTGAACTATGTTGGCCTTTGCCATATGATGTTACAGATAAGATTTCTTTCCCTCTTATTTTAGAGTGGAATATCCTTGATCTAGTCTAGCTTTTATCAATATGATTTCCTTGCTTCATATTGAAGTTTGTCTTATGATCAAAGTTTTCTATCTCTTTCTTCATTGTTTTCAATTTGCGTTGTCTTGCCATTTATCCAATCTCATAACAATCACAATATCGAAATGTAATTTTTTTATAACCCACTTAATGATCCCATTCTCTTGATTTAGATTTTATATTAATAGATTATAACAAAGATTTTGAAATATCCATGGCAACACACACTCGGGTTTATATAACATTCTTTTGCTTCTTTGTAGTTTGTCCCTCCTTGATGAACTCCCCTAAATATTTTCAATGTTCTTAAAAACACCCTTATGGATAAGTTGATGTGGAAGTTCAAAAAATCTAACCCACACCAAAAGCTTTGTAATAGTTTCTCTTGACAGAAGATTCTCATCCCATGGTCTTAAATGAAGGGCATCTCTCTCCATAAATGATGAGCCATCGTCTAATATTTGATCCAAATTGAAATCTTTGAAAACCTTGGCTAGTATCCATGGAACTTATATAATAATATTTTACTTTTAAGAACCATTATATCATGCTCAATCATATCATCCTTGGTAATCACTTTTGGTGTAACAACTGCTTCCTAGATCAAACTTGTCATATATTTGCTCTTCCACTTATCTCCAACTTGGGCATCCATACTTCTAGCTAGGGCCTCTTGAATTTCAATTGGAGCTTTCAAATATGGCTTTCCTTCCATGCTACCTAATGGGGATCACTCCTACCTTGCACTCACTCTTAACTTGCACTCGCTACTAGTTTTTAGATCAGTAACTACGTTTCTTTAATCAACTCCATATTATTCTTATTAAATAATAAAATTTCACTTATCCAATTGCTTTCTACAATTTAAATTTTGCAAAGACAAATATCAACACCTTGATGGGCTAAATTATTTGCTACTTGATTTTCTTATCTATAGATATGATGACATTCCCATGAAATACCTCCAACATAGTTGATTGACATAAGAAATAATGTTATTTCTATTCAATCTATACATCCATTTTATCGATAGGATTAATAATAATTTGTGAATCCCTCTTTATTAAAATATATTTTTGTCATTTTTAATGGCATTTTTGATCCATGTAAGAAGTCCTCTAACCTCTATATAATTAGTTAAAATTCCATATGATTCTTAATGAGGAGAATTTTCTACTTGGAAGGACACCATCCCCATCAATATTTTTTTGAATTTCTTTGGGAAGCACCATTAAAATTAATTTTGATAAATCCAACCTTTGGACATTTTTATTTTACCTTAGATTGAAGCAAATGCTTTGTGTTAGCTACATTTTTTTTGAATAATAATTCTTATACACATCCATCGTGGGGATTGAACCCAGGTCACATCACTAATAATGCAAGTGGCATCCTTGTTGGTAGACCACACTCACGCTGATTTGTGTTAGCTTGATTGCTATAGATAACCTATCCATATATACTTAAATATTGGAACCAAGAGGTAAACACATTTTTTGCATTAGAGACATCTCAAGATGAGCACCATATCTACAAATATTTTACAAGAGAAACAATAATATAATTTCAAGGCATGATTTTGAGATTTAAAAAAAAAAATTATTTCTTTTAAGTCATATATTTCAAAAGATAATGATAATACTAATCCTCCACAGTATGCATAATGCTTTAGCTTTAAAACAATTACTTCTACATTTCATGAACTCTTACAAAATTTATGGAGCTACCCAATATATTCTCATATTTTTTAAAAAGCAACCCAAAATGGTGTAAGCAAAGGGTCAATTAAGAAGTAAATGATTGATTATTTGTGGGAAAAATACCATACCTCATACAATTTACTTAAATTATTACAAAATATACCAAAGCACTCTAACCAAGTTAGTAAAGCAACAATAAGATAAACAAGCATGCAATGACTAAGCTATAACTATTCGAGGACTACACTATAACTATCTTAGTCAAAGTAAAGAACAATGAATACATAAAAGATTTTACTACATTAAGATCATCAACAAAGTTTGTACAAGACTAATCCCAATACAAAAAAGATAATTACTTGATACCCTAAGGCATCAAGGACCAAAACATCCACAATAAGTAACATGGATAAAAAACACTCAACCCTATTCTATCTTGCTTATAGTGTCACCACAATGATATAGAAGAACCACACTTGAGATCAATGTAGGGGACTTTAATTGCCTTGGAAATTGGTCCTCAAATAGCAAATTTGATCTTTAACCATGAAACATCATGGAGCATATTGTCCTCCATTAAAGGCAATGAACTAGTAGTCAATAGCCTTTATCATACCTACAAAAACAAGAGAGATAAATTAAGCAAAAATAGGGTCACATGCTATGCCAATAACAGAGGCAAAAGAATAATGAAGACACGATTGTTGAAGTCAAATGATGTTTGATAACTAGATGAATGGTTTGATGGTTTGATGAAATGGGTATTTATAGAAGATAAACGAAATACCTTTTTCTTTTGAAGCCAACTATTATATTACACTCTTGTTAGAGCTATAAAATCATAATCGTTGGTCAAAATAATGTCACCTTAACCCTAAGTGTAAAAACATGCTAGGATTTAAACTATATATCAAAAAATTCTAAAATTGATCAATGGCCATGATCGCAAGAACATGTACTTGGGGGGATGTGTAAACACATAACTTAACCATGTCTCTATCCTTATTTCAAAATTTTTAAAGAGTTATTTAGCAAAAACAAGGAAAGATGGTAAAAATATGATAAATTAGGTAATAGAAGGGAATCAAAACCTACAACCAACACTGCTCATCATCATCCTACCAAGAACTAACAAAGTTAGTCTCGCCCTATCCCATATTAGGAGGAAAAAAATTTCTACCACCTACAAGCCAATTGTTAGCACTCTTTTTACAAATAATATCATCCATCCCTAAGGACTATGAGCAACACCAAAAAAGATAGCCAATTGTGAGTCCTTACGAAAAATAAAAAGAAAAAGAGCAATATGCAAAGCCAAAGAAACAAAATAAAAATTCTATACTATGGTGCAAAAGTGTTTTTTTTGTTAGTTTTAAACTATTATCTCTCTCTATATATTTTATAATAAATAGTAGAAAAATACAAAAAAGACAAAATAATGCAAAAATAAAGAAAAACATACTTGATGCTTACCTATATGTGGTCTTGAAAATTTTGGTTGGATTAATTTTTTTTTTTTGCCACATCTAACTTTAAAGAATTTACCTACAAAAATGTCTAAAGCATTGAAAAATATCAGTTTAGTGCAAAATGAGCATAAGTGGAATGCACAAACATGTCTAGAGCAAGTAAAAATACTTAGAAGCATTGTCATTGTGATATCTATATAAAACTCAACAATATATTACGGAAAAACCAAATTTGTAATTAAATATTAAAAACTATAAATAGGAGTTAAAAATTCATTTTTAATTTTTATTTTCACACATACACCTAGCGTTCTCATGATTGCTACATGCCTATACATAATTTAATTTATGCACGGAGGTAGTCAATAGCAAACAAACATGGAAGCGTGCTAGAGAGATAGGCCTCTTGACCCACTTTAGCATTTTTGGCTTAAAATTGAACATCAAAAGATAAGGTTAATAAATAAATACATAGATAATTTGGGAGATAACTAAGACAATGTGGGAAGTGCCATCATTTCCATCGTGTCACACAAGTGGTGGGATTGAGGTAAGGCAATAAAAAATGACCCAAAAATAATCTAGGCTTGCAAATCAAGGTAACTTGAGATTATTGGTTTTCAAAAAGTGGCAAGCATGTCTAAAACTAATGATTAGGATAAAATGCAAAAAATAGACAATATTAGTCAAAATAAACAATCACAAAAAGTGACAACCATGGTTGCATGAAAAAAGAGGTAATCTTGGTCTTATTAGAACAAGGATGACCTTGACATTGATTGACGATCTTGGTTAGAAATTGGTGATTGTAGTCATTATAAAATTTATTTTTTTTAGAGTAAGCTTCTTCTAGGAATTACCTAGAGAAGACATTGGATATGGGAGAGGTTGACATTGAAGACATAGTTTAGGCCAACATGATGTCTAGGCTAGCACCAGTGGGGCAGTTGAGGCAACCAACAACAGTAGGGCATAAAACGACCACCTTTGGTAATATGGCTTTCTTGGTCAAGTTTGAGAGAAGATAACGTAAGCTTATGAGCAACATTTGATGTAAGCCTATGAGTAATCTTATGATATTGTAAGTATTTGGGTAACATTTGATATAAGCCTACAAGGAATATTGTTGTATTCATTGCTTATGAGATTGGTTAATCCACCTTGATGGTTAAACTTAACTAAACTTTTAATTAGAGGTTTAGTATCTTAACCTTGAGCCTTATGTCAGCCTTGTTAATGTAGTTCTAATTGTAATATCGAGATTATGTATTCACTACAAATACACCCCAATTGTTAATTCATTGCATCAGTGTGAAATTAATATTATTATGTGAACTATTATTATGGGTGCCCACCTTAGGCACCCACTTATCCTACTTCATGTTCTTGATATTTATATTTTACTTATCTATTTTCTTGCTTATGCTTGTGTTGAATGTTATGCTCCATGTAATTATTAGAAAGTATTACATATTCCAACTTGGTATTAGAGCGGGAATGAAGTGGTTTCACTTGGCTCCATGAGAGATTGTTTCTAAAATAATTTTAAGAAAGATATTTTTTGATAGTTTTTAGGGATTTGACATTAAAAATTGTAGTGGAGCTTGGATCATGAGGATCTCTTATGTGGTGGTGACTAATTGGCTCAAGAGGAATATTCACCAAGAGGTTTACCATGTTTCTTTATTTTTACATTCAATACATTTTGTTGGTTAATAAATTTTGATGGATAATTTCAATGATAGAGTACGAGCAATTTTTAGAAAAAATGGTGGATTGATTTTTTTGAGGTTTTTTTGAAAACCTTAGTTGTCTTTTACAAATTTTAAAATTTTTGACTTTTTTTTTTGGGTATGAATACAACATAGATGAGAGGGTGGTTTGCCATAGCTTTTCAATATTGAGACCAAGGTTTTGAATATTTTATAGAGCATCCCAATTGCCACATAAGCCCATATTTGAATTTTGTGGGGCATGTTTTTTGTTCGTCGACCTGCAATTGGCACAACAATAATGTATTGATTGGGGGAGCAACTGTTGCACTTGATCGGGGCATAATTTTTTTTTAGAAAAAAAATCTGAATGATAACGATTGTTCCAGTTGATGTGGCAAATGCAAATACGAAGTAATCCTATACATGTTTAGCTTCTACCTCATGCTTCAGAATATCATGACATCTTTAATATCTCTCATGTCTTCTTTGTTTTTAATGATATTCTAGAAAGAGTAACCTTGAATTCCCACCATGGATTTGAGGTGATCGAGAAAGGAACCGACAGAACTTATACCAAGACATGGAGGTGATAAGTTGTGTAGGCCGAAACTATACACACTTGCCTATCCCTTCAGGAACCTTCTTAAAAATCAAGGAGCTTCGATACTGGTCTTGACACCTCCTTAGACCATATGATAGTGCAAGTTGTGGAAAGAATTAGTATGGAACAAATAGATAACCTTTTCCTTAAAAGGATTTGTGGGTGTTTCGTTCCTCAACCCAACTAGTTGATGGTGCAACTTTTTTGTTTATCGCCAATGGATGGGCAAAGTTGATGTATAACTGTGCACAAAAATCTAGAAATTAGGAAATTATGGGATCGACTCCTGGTGATTTCATCTTGTAGAAGTCAATTTTTTATTTTGGCAAGCCCAACCCAGAGTGGGCAGTAGAGTATGGCTCACTAAAATTAGAGACCATGGCTATCTTGAGTCAAGCCTCTTCATTGAGGAATGCACAAAGCACACCGAGGTTCAATCCCTAGGCCATTACTTTTTGAGCTTGATTTTTTAATGGTGGAGTTGATGATTGATCAACCTCTTTAATTGTGGAGTTGATGACATTGAGGCTGACATGGAACCTCAATATCCTGCCCCATTAAATGTTAGTTTTTCATTTGATAGTTCATGATGCCTTTTGATTCATCGTAGGTATTAAGTTGAAAATTTGAATTTTCAAAATTTAGTAGTTTTGTCAATGCGTGGAAGGCCAACACTCCGAGGCCATAACCTTTGCATACGAAAGCATTGTAATATTCTAAATTGCATGTTTTATTGCACTTTTTAATCTCTTCACAGTAGTTGTATTTTTTTGTTTTGTTTTACTACTAAAATTTGGTAAATTTGGAGGAGAGTCAAGGATTTCTTATATTACATTTTAGAACTTATTTTATAGAGTTTTTTTTTTTGATATAAGAGGAGTAGGTTTTTTTTTTTGGTAGGTAAAGTAAAATTTATTTACTTACAGGTTGAAGGGACCCACCCCTATTTACAAGCAGATCATCTGGATTCGAAATGCAGGCCAAAAACACCAATTTACAATAGTTCATCTGCATTCGTAATGCAGGGCAAAAACACCAGCACCGCAGTCGAAAACCAACAAAAACTAACAGCCGAGCTAAACCAAAACAAACTGACCGATGGTGTCGAAGAGACACCTTTTAGGTGGTTAGAACCACCAATAAAATTTGGCCACTAATGATTGGCCTTTGCGAACATTCTAACAACGTTAGAGAAGAGGCACCCTCTTGCTTCGACAACGCTAAGTTTTTGATCTTTTGTCATTATCCAGGATGATTTTCTCGATGAATTTCGTGGGAAAGTTGTCTTCCCAAATGGTGAGGGAGCTCTTTTTGATTGCTCTATTTTCCAAGGTGTCGGCAACTTGATTGGCCTCCCTGAACACATGATTGATCTGTGATTGCTCGTTGTTGCAAAGGCCTAGATGGCATTCTTGGATAATGTTCTCTATATTTTTTCCACCCTTGCTATTTCTTTGGATGAGTTTGACAATGATCTTCGAGACCCCTTCGTAGATGATAGGGGCTGCCAGGTTTTTGGAAATATCAATACATCTCCAGAGGGCCTTGGTTTTCGCGAAGTTGTTGGTATGGGACCCCAGATTTTCAAAAGGAGTAGGTTTTGGACGGTTATTTTAGGTACACTTTGTTTTTATGAGTTCCTTTTTAACCATGGGGTTGATTATTCAAAATTTACCTTTAGCTTGATGATTAAATTGTTTTCTCTTTTGAGATCAGAGGATAAATTTTGTTCACCATATTGCATGTAGAATATCTTCTCATAGGAAGCTCAACACCTAATTAAAGGTGGAGTTAACACTTTATATCTAAGGATAGATTGATCTAGTTCATATACCTTTTGTGAAAGAAGATAGGAGGATTCATTTGCCTTATTTAATAGCAAATTAAATTTTGATAGTTGGAAATCCAATCTCCTTGTTCTTATGCATTGTCAAAAAATGGAGAGGATACATACCAAAACATGATTAGATTTTGCCTAGTCTATAGCAATTTTTGGAGAGGATAGATAATAAAATTTCATTTAACAATTCTACAACACATGGCACCTTTTGATTCATCGTAGGTATTAAGTTAAAAATTTGAGTTTTCAAAATTTGGCAATTTTGTCAATGAGTGGAAGGCAAAATTTTGGAGGCCATAACTTCTGCATATGAAAGTGTTTTGAGCCTAAATTTTTCAAATCACATGTTTGTTCGATTCTTCACAAAGGTTGTGGTTATTTTGTTTTGTTTTGCTAGCAAAATTTGACAAATTTGTAGGAGCACTAAGGACTACATATACCACATTTGAGAACATGTTTTGTAGAGGTTATTTTTGGATGCAAGAGTAGGTTTTGAATGGTTAGCATAGGATATGCATTGTTACTACGGGTCCTTTTCTAACCATGGGATTTGATTATTCAAAAAATTACCTTTTGCTTGATGATTCAACTATTTTCCTTTATGATATTAGAGGACAAGTTGTGTTCACCATATTTCACGTTGAATATTTTCACAGGAAGCTCAACATCTTGGATCAAAAGTGGTGTTATGACTTCATATCCAAGGATGGGTTATTCTAGTCCATGTATCTTTGGTGAGAGAAGATAGGAGGATTCATTTACCCTAATTAGTGGGTAACCTTGATCCAGATCATGCCCAAAGTGCCATGAGAGCTATTACGAGGGTATTTTAGACTTCATAGTATACTTCTTAAGGAAAATTTGGTAGTCTTCCATATGGAGATAGAGGCTCATTCTTGATATTTTGATAATATTCTAGATGAAGAGGGAGACTCACTTGTTCATATCTTCACAGTCTATCATATGGTTATGGAGGCTTATTACTTAACTTGATAGTATTCTAGATGTAGGAGGCTTAGTGGTTTTGATACTCTTTAGCCTAATAAAACATTTATTATGGGGGGTAGATGACATCATATCTAATTCTACCTTTTTAGCCTTCTAAATCCTTCAATTTGTTGCCTTTTTTCTGTTAAAAATATATGCTTTTTGTAGCTCAAAATGCTACCTTTTTGCATCCAAAATCTGCCTCTATCTCCTTCAATTCTCTACCTTAAATTTCTGTCAATTCCTCCTTTAATCAACTATCAAAAAATACTTCTAAATCTACCCAAAATTTTTCCAATTTGCAACTCTTATATCTCCTTCTTATGCTACCCAAATATGCATTCCAAAACTCTTAAATACTATTAGAATAAATCTTTAGTTCTTAAGTTCTACTAGGATAGTCTAAACTTGAGTTACCACTCTTCCATGAGGTAAGTGAAGTCTTAGTTTAGACTAGTTCAGATCTGTTGAGTTGTTGTAATCCAACGACTCACATTGATCAACTTTGCTATTTATACAAAGTTGATCCCATGGAATAATCAATCAGTTCTTGATATTTTTTAGTAATGCTTTGCATGTCTAGTTTCTTGGCTTAATATTGATTCTCAATATTTCTAACATGGTATCAGAGCGGGGCTAGTTTTTGTAGCATTCTCTTTTTCATTGATCTGGTTCAGCTTGTCCTCTATTTCTGGATAAGTCTTCTCTGACTATTTTAGCTTATTTGAAGTTAAATAAGTCATATTTTTTTTATCTATACTCACATTTTGTGTTTAAGCATAATTACTTCATATAGATCATTTTGTTATGAGGAATTAAGCAAAATGTTATTTTATTGCTATTATTGAAGGACATTAGAGAGAAGTAGCCATTGTTTTCTACCTCCCTTTGTGTGTATAATTTTATTTACAGTCCTTTTTATAGCAGAGATATACTCCAAAGGTGATTTAGAGGTGATTTGAATGGTATAATTTTTTTTTCTCTTAGAGAAAGGTGATGTCGAGCGACAAACATTCTTAAATCTCTACATGCGCCCGAGCTATTGCTAACATCAAGAGCATTGTATTATGCCTATTGAAATTTGTGCTCGCTGCCCAGTCATTGATATCTGACCTACGTGATGAAAAATGCTAAAACGTAGAAGGCGAACGTATCGAGTGAGGACGATCGTTCGAAGATGAACGTATTGTGAAGGGCAATTATATGTTTTTTCAAGGGAAAGCATAATAATTTTAAAACTCGATTGTGAAGACACTCGGGATAGAAGACATCACCAGAGTTGCTGAGTTTCAAAGAGCATAGTATTTTCATGAAGCCCACACTTTAGCTGACGTTGCACTCACCTAACACCTGCATCTCCAGCACTCTGATCTCTAAAGAACGTTGGCAATTCTCCAAACTCACCCTGAGAAAATCTGTAGCTTGAAACATGGCTTACTGATGATATATTCTAAAGGTAATGCATACAATATCATTTATGATAATTGACGCATTCCTACAAAAGCGTTTACTTGTACCCAACATGTTGGTTATGCATTGATTGCCTCATATTTTTCTGATGGTTCCTTGGCGTGTCTCACTTGTTGTTCCAAATGGTCATCTTCATAATCTTCAATTCCTCCTTCCACTTGGTGAGCATCTTCAGTCGTGGCATACATTTCATCCCACTTCAAGATTTAAATAGCCTTCATGCTATCACTCTCCTCATCCTTTCTTCAGCAAGCCTAGGAGTCAAAATGAAGCTCGAAGTTGGAATCCTTCAAAGACAAAGCTCGAGTGGTGCCAGGACGTACCTCTATGCACATCATCATGATTAATTTATTTTGTATGTGTAGGTTTTGAAGCAATTTACTACCATGAAGGAGCTATTTTTTTCCCTGACACTTCGTACATTTCCATGAAGGCGTTATTGACTATTGAAAAGGTTTTATTTCTCCTCGAAGGCTCCAAAAACTGATATGCTACCTACCTATTCATAGTAGTAAGCATACCTATGCTTTTTTTTTGCAACATATTGATGCATTGCATCATCCAAATGTGAGCACATTCGATCTTGGTTGTGACTATTTTTTATTTGGGCAGTTGATCTGGTCTACTACTTTACAAAGTGTGGCGCCCTCCAAGTGTGTGGATACGAGGTCTGAGCCAGCCAACATACTCGACGTAGTGGTATACATTCTCTTTTGAATGATGGTCGATCATGTTGAAAATAATAAGTTGTGCAATATCATCCTATTTTAGACTTAGGTTGATTATATTAATTAAAATCAATGCTTCTCCTACTTGTGCAATAATCCCTTTTCTATGATTATGCAAAGTAGTGTTGTAAACAATCTTTTATGATTCTGGTTTTCATCCTCCAAGTAGCCTACAAAAATTGTAACAGGATCAATTTTGATTATGATCTAAAGGCTTTCTTTTTTTTGTAAATCAATAAATACAATTGGGGGGGGTTTGTAGGTGTTGATTCAATGCACCACTTTGATCTCATTGAAAGTCCATAGGGAGTTCCTAGTTTACTGTTTTCTTCTAGATAGTTGACAAGGGGGTTCTTTTTGCTACTACTGCATTCATTTCTTCTAAGTATTACTGTAGATAGAGAAGAATTTGCTACTGTTGCATTCCTTTTTGAGGAAGTTATTGGGGGACACATAGCTATTTTTTTGGCACTCTCTTGGCCATTTGTAAATGTTGCTTGCACCTCATTCCTGCAGAATTTTCTACATATTATAATTGCAACAACTCTTGAAAATCACACAAGCAAGCAAACATCCTCAAAACTTCTAATAAGGAATCACAAAATTTGGCCCATATATTTTAAAAATCGCCTATGTTCCACGTATCATTCTTCTCATTTACTTATAGTTTCCCTCACGTAAGGGTGGGTAATTGAGAAGATTCGGTATAAAGGTCTGGCAAATTTTTCTTGCTTCTAAATGCCTATGTTCCACGTATCACTCTCCTCATTTACTTATAGTTTCCCTCACGTAAGGGTGGGTAAATTGAAGAGTTTGGTATAACGGTCTGGCTTTTGAAGCAACAAGTGTTTCTACTGCATTAATTCACAAGGGTTTTTGTAGGTGCTGATTTCTTGCACCACACTATTCTCATTGAAAGGAGGGTGTATCATTGTCTTCTCTAAACACTCTTGCAGTTAAGGGGGAATATTGGTTCACTGCAGTTTTTTCTTTGGCAAAATGAATACAATTGACCCACTCACCCCTCATAACTACCACACATGGAAACCAAAAATATTAAATCTCATTTCTCAAAAAGGGCTCACACACTTGCTAGAAGAGAAGCAGCCTGAATTTGAAAAGGAATATGAAATATTTGTTCATAAAGGGAAGATGTATGAAACAATGGGTATTATAAGCACAAATGTAAATGAAAGCTTATGGTTTCACATTTCAGAATGTAAAACTCCATTTGAGAGTTGGCAAAAACTAAAGAACTTGTTTGGTAAAGTGGATCAAATAAGGTCAATGCAGCTAGAGGCAGAGTTAACAACATTATCTCCTGAAGACTTCAACAATATTGTTGACTTTCTCACCAAATTTAAAGAGGTCCTCACACAATTAAAAGGCAGTGGCAAGAATAAAATAGAAGAAGAATGCATCTATCTTATTCTTTCTAAGTTAAATGGAGTATTTCAAATTTTTGCAACCACATTTTTGTCTACAAAAGATGCACTTGGTACAAGTTTTAAAATGCCCTCTTTAGAGGAGTTTTGTGATAGGCTAACTAGAGAGGAAACAAAACTTGCAAAATATGAGATCTCTCCCTCTTCCTCAAAAGCATTAGTAGCATCCACCTCCACTAAAGAAAAATTCAAAAAGAAAGAAAGAGGCCCTATAACTTGTACACATTGCAAAAAGGATGGACATTCTAGGAACAAATGTTGGAAAAGACTACAACAACTAGAGGCAACAATGAAGGATCACAAAATAGACATTAAGAAGCAGATAGGAAAAGCCTTAAATGTTCAAGGCAAAGCTATAAAAACTTCATCAAAATACTGGGTTCTAGATTCAGGGGCAACTCATCATATGACTTCTTCACATGAGTCATTCACTTCTATCTCCTCAAGCTCAACTTGTAGCATAGAAGTTGGTGACTCATCCTTTATCCCAGTCAAAGGAAAAGGTGACATATCCATTGATGGTGGTTATATCAATAATGTTCTCTATGTCCCAAATATAGCTACAAATATCCTCTCCATCTATCAGATTTGTACTTCTACAAAGGGTAAAACAGTTCTATTTTCACCAACAGGAGTTGAGATAAGAGACTTTCAAGAACCACACTCTCTCATAGCAAAAGGAGATATTGATCATAACACTCACCTATTTCACTTCCAGGGATTCAAAAATTTAGATGGGGCCTCCTGTTTTGTTGCACATGGAGATCTTGAAAGCCAAATTTGGCATGAAAGGTTTGGACATCTCAGTTATAGCTATCTAAAGGAGTTGAATACTCATGAAATGGTAACTGGGTTGCCAAAAGTCTCTTCTATTGATGGAGTATGTCCTAGATGTGCTCTTGGAAAGCAACATCAAGATCCTTTTCACCCAAGTGGTTCTCAAAGAGCCTCATCCCCTCTAGAGTTAATCCATAGTGACTTGATGGTCTTCCCAGAGCCTTCCTTCAAAGGAGAAAAATATGCCTTAACCTTCATTGATGATTTTTCTAGAAGAACTTGGGTCTACTTTCTAAAATACAAAAGTGATGTTCTATCCCACTTCAAAATATTCAAGGCCTTAGTTGAAAATCAAGCCACTTGCAAAATCAAGCAAATTCGTACAGATAATGGGGGGAATACTTCAGCAATGAGTTCTCCATATTTCTCTCAACTCATGGCATAATTCATCAACATTCAGTCTCCCATAATCCTCAACAAAATGGCATTGCAGAAAGGAAAAACAGAACTTTAAAAGAAATGGCAAACTGTATGCTCCACTCAAGAGATCTTCCAGCAGTTTTTTGGGTTGAGGCAATCAACTATGCAAATTATATTCAAAACCGCACACCTCATAAAGCTCTTGGCCATTTGACTCCTGAGGAAGCATGGACTGGCTCAAAACCTGATGTCTCTTTTTTCAAAGTTTTTGGGTGTACTGCTTGGGCACATATCCCAAAGAAAAAGAGGAAGGCTCTAGACAAAAAGAGCAAGCAACTCATCTTTGTTGGTTATTGTGAGGAAATGAAAGCCTACAGGCTCCTTGATCCCACAACTCATGAGGTATTTTTTCACAGAAATGTTCAATTTGATGAAACATTCCCTCATAAAGATCCTCAATCTTCCTCTTCCAACATTAATTCTCTTGAGCCATCTCCAATATTTGAGCCTCAATATAATGAAGATCCCATCCTTGAGATAGATGACCAAAATGAGGATCCTATACTTCAAACTCCAACTCAAAGTCCTGCCACACCCATTACCCCTTCCACAATGCCAAAATGGGCCCGCACCACAGTTCAAGAGGCCACTCCTTACATTCAAAATCTTCCATCATCCAGAATAAGCAACTCCATGGGTTCTGGTCTTGTCTGTCAGTCCATTTCTACAGATCCTCAATCCTTCAAGGAAGCAACTGGTATAAAAGAATGGGATGATGCCATGGAGAATGAATTTTCTTCCTTAATAAAAAACAAAACTTGGGATCTAGTCCCTCTACCTAAAGGAAGGAAATTGGTTCACTGTAAATGGATTTACAGAACTAAGTATGGACCTGATGGAAAAATTGACAAACACAAAGCTCGCTTGGTAGCTAAAGGTTTTTCACAAATTGAAGGCATTGATTATTCTGAAACCTTTGCACCAGTTGCAAAAATGGATTCTGTTAGGTTGGTACTTGCACTTGCTACTTCCCAAAAATGGCCAGTATTTCAGATGGATGTTAAAAGTGCCTTCTTACATGGTGACTTAAAAGAGGAAATATTTATGGAACAACCTGCTGGATTTATTCAAGACTCCTCCCTTGTTTGTAGACTAAGGAAATCTCTCTATGGTCTCAAACAAGCTCCTAGAGCTTGGTATGAAAAAATGGACTCCTTCCTTCTTTCCTCAGGATTTTCTCATTGTGAGTCTGATGCAACAGTCTATATTTGGAGAGATAAAGAAAACATCACCATACTTGTGCTCTATGTTGATGATCTACTACTCATTGGTAGTGCCATTTCTCACATCCAGACTATCAAAGACTCCCTTTCTGAGAAATTTGAGATGGTTGATCTGGGTTTAGCTCATTACTTCCTTGGGTTTCAGATAACTCAAACAGATGCAAGAATTTCATTGTGTCAACAGAAATATACTCTAGATCTTCTTCAATGGTTTAAGATGACTGATTGCAAGCCTTCTCCCACACCTTTTCAGTCTGGAGTCACTCTAAGTACTTCCTACAAGTCCCCTCTTTGTGATGCTACTCTCTACAGACAACTTGTAGGAAGTCTATTATACCTCACTCATACTCACCCAGATATTTCATATGTTGTTGGCTTAATATCTAGATTCTCACATCAACCTCATTTCAGCCATTGGCAAGCAACAAAAATAATCCTCTGCTACTTGCAAGGAACTACTCACTTTGGGCTCTTATATGAGGGTGGATCCATGGATATCATTGGTTACACAGATTCTGATTGGGCAGGTTCAGTTGAAGATAGATGTTCCACTTTTGGCTATGTTTTTTGTCTTGGTTCTTCACCTATTGCTTGGTCATGCAAAAAATAACAAGCAGTAGCATTATCATCTACAGAGGCAAAATACAGGGCAATAGTTTTGGCTAGTTAGGAAGCTCTTTGGCTTCGTCAGATACTAAGGGAATTTGGTTTTTTCCATGACCAACCCATTACCCTTTGGTGTGACAATCAGAGCACAATTCATATTGCCCATAATCCAGTTGAGCATCAGCGCACCAAGCACATTGAGATTCACATGCACTTCATTAGGCAACATATTCAACAAGGGGATCTAAACTTGGAGTACATTCCCATAGAAAATCAAATTGCAGACATCTTCACCAAATCCTTTCCTTCTCCGTGTTACATTCAGTTGCGAGAGAAACTTGGGGTTAGGCAGTTGCATTAGAAGGGTGCACAGAGGTTTTCACCTCTCTCTTCTTCTTATTGTTCTTTTTCTTCTTGGAAGATGGTTTTTTCCCATGTGGTTTTTTCACCATCTCTCCTATATGTAAGTTCATTGTACATGAGTACCTAATAAGGCCATATTTCCGGGACTCATTTTTTTTGGTGTTCAGAAGAGGACAATCCTCGCCATCCGAGGACATGCCTCTATTTTTTACCGCTCTTCTTCTTCTTTTTCTTCTTCTTGAAATATGGTTTTTTCCCATGTGATTTTTTCACCATCTCTTCTATTAGTAAGTTCATTGTACATGAGTACCTCATCAGGCCTTGTTGTCGGGACTCATCTCCTATTGTTACATTCACCCCTAGTATCACTTAAGGGGGGGTGTTAGAATAAATCTTTAGTTCTTAAGTTCTACTAGGATAGTCTAAAATTGAGTTACCACTCTTCCATGAGGTAAGTGAAGTCTCAGTTTAGACTAGTTCAGATCTGTTGAGTTGTTGTAATCCAACGACTCACATTGATCAACTTTGCTATTTATACAAAGTTGATCCCATGGAATAATCAATCAGTTCTTGATATTTTTTAGTAATGCTTTGCATGTCTAGTTTCTTGGCTTAATATTGATTCTCAATATTTCTAACAAATACTACTCCATAATTTTGACTTCTTGTCATCTATCTTGTTCTCCTAAAACTCTTCAAATTCTGCCATGAAATTATACAATCTTCTCCTTCAAAAATCAGCCTTCAAAAATTTAATGATTATCTCTAAAAATATCAATTTGTGTACTCTTTAAATCTTCTTTCTTCTCCTTAGCTTTTGTTGAATTCTGCCTTACAATTTGGCCTCTTTGCTATCCTCTTCCTAAAAAATTATAATTTTTTGAGATCTTCAAAAATACTTTCTCAAATTTGGCAAACTTCTTGCCAAAATCCTTCTCCTTGAATCAATTTCACAAATCCTTTTGGGCTTGTTGTTCAATGACAATAATTATCCCAATTTTTGATATGATTATCTCTTTTTAGGAGCTTCTTCTTCTTGCAATATTCTACCTCAAACTTTATTCAAATATTCTCCAATGGCTTCTTCTTCAATTTCTCAACAAGGCTTCTTTATTCTCCTTCTTTGCTTCTTCTTCAAAAATTCAATGGAGCTTTTTCTAGGTCTTCTCAATATTATTTCTCAAATCTCCTATCTCATTTAAAATATTCAATGGGAACCTCTTCTCTCGAGTCTCCTCCTCAATATTTAATAGGGCTTCTCTATCCTTATTTATACTTCTAAATTTACTTGAGACCTCTTCTTTTTGATTTTCAAATTTTGTAACTCTTTAATTTAACCTTTTCTTAGTCCTCCTCTATATTCTTTCTCAAATTTCCTATCTCATTTCTCAAGTCTATAATGGGGACCTCTTCTCTTGGGTATCCTCTTTCTCAATATTCAATAGGGCTTCTCTAGCTTCTTCTTCTCTTCTTCCTTCAATATTCTATCTATAGTATTCAATCTTCTATGGGGACCTCTTTATTGGGTCTCCTTAATAATTTAATCTTAAATCTTCTATGGGAACCTCTTTTTTGGGTCTCCTCGATCTTCAATGTCTACTCTTTTGCTACAACTCAAAAACTAATCCCTACACGAGCAAAGCACATAGATGTTCAAACAATTGAAGGTGAAATTCTTCTCTATTTGTTGTAGGAAGCTTCTCAAATCCTAAGAACTAATTTTTTGCAACAATACAATCTTAGAAAACAATCAAATACATTAAAGTCTTTAGAATTCTAAAATCAATAATCTTCACTAGTTGTTCTTTAATCTAGTGGAAGAAATCTATGTTGAGTTCTAGTCTACACGAGTTATTTTGCAACCTTGTGGAAAGACTCTAGATAAATAGAAACATTCAAATTCTATAAAAAAAATCTCTATCTCCTATCAATCTCCCTTGTGACTTTGATACCACTACTAGATTTTGATGCTTAATACTTAAAACAAATAACCACAAGATCTAAAATAAAGTTGCTATATGAAATATATGTTAATGGCAATATCTAAATCATATAAGACTCATAAATAAATTTTGCAACAAATCATAAAATAGCCATTAAAAAATGCTCATGAAAATAGTATCTTGATAGAATAAAGATCTCCAACACACCATACTTTCGCACACTTTCACTTTACATTATTTCTCTCTCACACACACATAGACACATATATAATGGAATGCGACTCTTCATATGGAATACTCTTGGCCTTCACTCTTCTTGAGACTCTTCACTTTCTTAATCTATGGACTCATGTGCACATGGACTATTATGCACATTTACATTATTAAATACTTTGCACACTCTAATAATACTTGTGCATTTATTACATTGTATAAAGTAAATACTCACACTCTAATCTACGACACACTCCTAATCTAAAAATGTACCCAAGGTGGTACATTAGTATGTACCAAATAATGTAATATACTCTAACAAAAATAAATATATACCAATAAATGGGTGGACATCAATCGACCAAAAATAATATAACCTAACTACTCATTTAAGGAGGCAAGACCACCTAAATAGCATCAACATACATGCACTTATATCATAAACTCGAAATCTCTATAGTTAGGTTAATATTTCATCTACATCTAAATAATAAGTAAGATAATATATCATAATAAATGTATAGAAAGATCAAATGGCATTAGCTCAATCAGTTATATTCCTCCACTTTCGAGGAAGATACCAAGGTTCAAATCTTACTGCAACATAATTGCCAAGCTTGTTGTAATACCACCATGTGGTCATGATGTAATAACACACACACACAGATAGAGAGAAAGGATTTCATATTAATCAACAAAAAATAGTTTAATCTAACTACTCATATAAGAAGGCAAGATAAATTCCAACTAATGATGATATATACATGCTTGTCAATAATATTATAGAGAAGGGATTATTTATATAATATATACAAATGGAATTATGAGTGGCCCTTGATCACCTATCCTTGAATTTATTATGTCATTTGTATTTGTATAGTAATATTTAATGCTTTTAAGAATGATTCCTAGTATTTGTGCAAGTTATGTTTATTTAAAGATATGAAGGGAGGTTTTATGTACCCATGTATGTAACCCTAGTCGCCTATGGTATTGTATCATATGAAGTATATGGAGTCATGTATGTAATTGTTTATCATAGAATATTGTATGTAATTTCCTTGGAATCATTGTGCCATAGAATACATAATAAAGAATATTGTCATACAATAATGTCATAAAATATTGTAATAGAATAGTGAGAAAATATTATAAAAAGGAAAGGATGTAACCCTCGTAGGAATAGAAAATAATTGCAATATTTTTTCAAGGAGGTTGCTCCCTCAACGAGGCCAACGATAGTAATATTTCTTGCCTCCAATTTTTGTAATTGCTATTATTTTGAGTTTTCATGTTACTTTCATTTAATGCTTATGTTATTAGATATGTAGTATTAGTTATGCTTTTGTTGATAGTCCTTGTAATCATATCTAGACTTATATTTAGCACTAAATTTCTTATCTCGGTACAAATCAAAATTAATAATTTTGAGGTAAAATATTCTCACAAGAAGAAGAGATTCATTGCAAGTGGTATCAGAGCCCTTTTTAGGGCATGGCAAGCTTTTGTTTGAACATATATTTTTTTTCTTTTGACCCTAGATCTAAGGTTATAAATTATGTTTTGGCTAATTTAAAAAAATATATAGAGTTCTTGTTATTGGCTAATCTAGATAGCCCATAAAATATCTAGTGAAGTGAGGGACGATTAAGCTCCAATACCCAAGTCTTGGACAACACTCGTATATGGACGTGAGCTCCCACATACCCTATGTATATCAAGAGATCCTTTTAGTAACCCTGAGTCAAACCTTCAACTATAAGAAACCAAGTTAATGTGTAATTATCCATATTTCAATGTAATTATCCATATTTCAATGAGAATAATACTCAAGAAGATTACCCTCATGTAATGCTACTATAATATTTAGAGGGCTATGAGGAATACACACACCTTAGCCTAGAATACCATCTTTATCCTGATTTTTACTTGTGGTAGTTTTGTCCTTGTCATATTAGGACAATGTGACCATGGTGTAGATATTTTTAAATTCAAAATTTTTTGAGGAAGACATGCAAACCTGAAAACCCTTATTAGTAAAAGTTTGGATAGACAAAAAATAGTATTTTGTGGTATAGTCCATTGTGATCTTCTGATTGAGCTAATCATTTTGGTGTATATCAACACCTATACACTTTTTTGGGGATCCCAAATCATCATTTTATGGTAATATCCCATTTCAATTATCTTTTTAAACTAGTCATTTTGGTCTATAACACCGTACACTTTTTTAGGACCCTCAATAATAAATACTAAAACAACAATTCTATTTGTAGTAAATACCATTAGAGACCCATACACAAGTAATGGAGGCTATATTACACAAGATAGAGGAACACCTTGCCAAGTTGGATGCCTCAAGTAAAGTTCTACTCAAATAACTTCCATTACTAGCCTATTAGGAAATTTTAAGCATGTATGTGACACAATGGTCCTGGTCATTGAGGTGCTTAAGCTCAAAAACCCAAATTTTTATGGATATGTTGAGAATAGCCTTAAAATAGATAAGGGAAAAGCTCTTGAAAGGACTAGGACCTTTATCGAGGAAAATTATCATCAGTTAGGTAACAATAGAGGCATGATCCCTAGAATTCCAAAAAATGACTTTCTAAGGTTTGATGGGATTGATCCACAAAGTTGATTAATTAAGGCTAAGCAATATTGGTATGGACTACATGAAACACCTATCAACTAATAAATTTTTGTGGTTGGCTTTCACTTTGACCTTGAAGCACTTCATTTGTACTAGCGGCTAAGAATACAAGTGTCAAACATTGGATAGGCTCAGATTAAGAATGAACTCCTTGGTAAATTCAACCCTTCAAAGTTTGAAGATTTTACTAGGGTCCTCACTAAACTTTGACAAACAAGTATTTAACTGGAGTACATTATGGATTTTGAGAAGTTAACCAACAAAACTAAAGGCTTTTCAGATGACTTTTTCAAGAGTTGTTTCATTGGTGGCCTTAAAAGAAAAAAGTATCACTAAGGTCAAAATGCTCAAACTAGGCACATATATGATTGCAATAGGACTAGGTAAACTTACAAAAAGTAAACAAAATATACAATGGAAGACCTCCAAACTAATATTATAGAATAGAAATTTTGCAACCATAAAAAACAATGCTCCAAAAGATTTATAATTCAAGAGGCTAACATTGGAGGAGATGACCAACTGTAGGGCTAAGGGAATTTGTTATAATTGTGATGAAAAATGGGCTATGGGACACAAATGTAAAACACAATACCTATACATTTTGGACATGAGTAGTACCTCATCCTCTCTTGGTGATATAGGGAATAAATTTGTGGATGCACTCGAAGAACAATAGGATGTAGTATTTTATGAGGTTTTACTTGATGAGCCCATGGAGGAAGCTCCTACACTCTCTTTGAATGCTATTGTAGGAATATTTGCACCTCAATGCATGACCATCGAAGGTTTCCTCAAAGGACCCAAGGTATTGATACTATTGGATTCACGTAGTACCAATAATTTCATTGACACCACTATAACAAAATGGGCAAATTGTTTCATTTATGACCTCAAATTAATGTTAATATTGCCAATGGGGATATCATGACCTATAATGGATTGTGTGAAAATGCTTGCCTATTCATAGGTGACTACCAATTTTAACCCGATTTTTATGCATCTCCCTTGAGAGGTATGAATATTACGTTGGTTAAGGACTCTAGGGCCAATATTGTAGGACTTTTTAAAACTTTGGATGTAGTTCACAATCAACAATAGAACACACATCATCCAAGGAATAAATTATGAGAAACCCAAGGTCATAACAACCTATTAAATGTAGCAATTGATTAAGAAGGGTCACCGAGCAATAGTTGGTAGATTTTCCAAATGCATATATGTGTCATACAAGGTGAAGAGTTGCCTTCAAACTTGGCAAAAATTTTAACCAAGAATCAGGTCTTCAATGAGCCTAAGCAACTACCTCCTAGTCAACTGAAGGATCATAGATCAAACTGATATAAGAAGTCACTCTCCAAACAGACAGTCGTACAAATACCCTTATCATCAAAAGAATGAGATTGAGAAAATGGTGAAAGAAATAATGGATGTAGGACTAATTCACCCATGTATGAACTCTTTATCAATCCCAATTTTATTAGTAAGGAAGAAGGATGGATGTGTGTGGACTTTCGAGAGCTCAACAATATCACCATCAAGTACAAGTTTCCAATTATATTAATTGATAACTTGATGAACAAGCTGCATGGAACTCAATATTTCACCAAATTAGATCTCAGGCTAGCTTGTATACATACATCATGAATAAATGCTTATACTTATATTCTCTATAAGATCTTATCAATATTAACCTTATCATTTTATTTTTAAAACCAATCTCAAATTATTAAAACTTATTTTAAAATTTTGGTGAACATAAAAATCCAATTTAAATTGTGGATAATCATATTAAAAAAATTTATTTCAAATAAAATTTTATAACCTTATTATTAATTATAACAACTAATTAAAATTAACCTATTATAGCACCTAGGGGTGCAAAGCAACGGTTCAGACTTTGGCTCTTCTTCGGGAGGTTCAAGGTTCAAACCGCGGCGTGGGCGAGTGTATGAGGGGATGGGTGTGTGGTGACTTTGTGCTAAATTCTCCGTTGATAAGCATAGCTCTCGACTTTACAAGAGGGCGTGGGCGAGTGTATGAGGAGATGGGTGTGTGGTGGCTTTGTGTTAAATTCTCTATTGATAAATATAGCTCTCGGCTTTACGAGAGGTCATGGTTGAAGGGAGACTGCTCAACCCTGCAAGTCGGTCATAAAAGTTTCTTACAATAACCAAATAAAAAAACCTATTATATTATTTATTTTATATATTTATTTATATAAATAGACAAACCCTTAATCACTTTATAACAAACAAAATCGGTCATTAAAGTTTCTTAATATTTAAGAAAAACAACTATTATATTATTTATTTTATATATTTATTTATATAAACAGACGAACCCTTAATCACTTTATAACAAACAAAGCTCTATCGACGCTCCACTCTGTCAAGGCCTGCTAATTATGTACGAATGCCAAATTGAGAGTGTTTTTATTAAATATTATATGGTAGCCAAGTGTATTTTTTCTTATCCATAATATGTATGATTTACTGACTAAGCCTTTACTTACATTATGGGTTGATAGGACCTGAATCAACCCATTAACCACTAATAACTTTGAAGGTAGATAAAAATCGCTAATCAATGTAACCTCCGTAATATCCGCACTCTCTTTATCACCGACTTTGGATTTGGCTCGCCGCAGAATACGGACCGTTCCTGGAAAAATTAGGGACAAAAATTAAAAAATTAATGAAATCCGCATGTGACTTTTAAGTTTGTCCTCAATATTTAAATTATTTAAAAGTTTTCCGACTTTTTAAGTGACATTGAAATGGAGAAACATGCTGATACGTGTCTTACCACGTGAAAAAAAAAACATGGAGTTATCTACAAACATTTTTTAATTTTCAATTGATTGTTATCATTAACATTATTAAATGAGGTGAAAAGTTTGGTTTATATTATTTAAGAAATGTTTTGTATCTAGGAATAATATTATTTAAAGATATATTCTACCTTTGGTTTTCCTCATGAGTTCTTCTAAATAATATTATTATAAGAAATATTTCACATTCAACAACAAATTGTATCTTAAGAAGTTTCTTTTTCCTCATTAATTCTTGCAAATAATATTATTTAAAGAAATATTCCCTCATTCAACAACGCATTAAGAAATTTGCTTTTCCTCATTAATTCTTGCAAATAATATTATTTAAAGAAATATTCCCTCATTCAACAACGCATTGTATCGTAGGAAGTTCGGTTTCCTCCTTAGTTCTTCTAAAAAATATTATTAAAAAAAAAATTCTCGTTCAACGACAGACTATATCTTTTGTTTTCTTCATTGGTTCTCTTAAATAATATTATTTAAGAAAATATTCCTCATTCTTTCTTCATTGGTTCTTGTAAATAATATTATTTAAGAAAATAGTCCTCACTATTTCTTCAATGGTTCTTCTAAATAATATTATTTAAGAAAATAGTCCCCCATTCAACAAGAAATTCTAGCTTCGTGGTGTCATCCAAGCATTACTTTTGAATATCCCCACGTAAGTAATTTTACATGCTGCGAATAAAAGACGGAGATACGAAGTGTGGTTTTCTCTCCTATCTATCTATCTCAAATGTCAAAAGCGTGATGACCCAACTAAAGTGCGCTTTGGGCTTATGGTTTTCTCTCAATTGTCAAAACCATGATGACCAGCTAAAGTGGGCTTTAGGTTTGAGTTCCACTGCCATTAGCCTTCTCCTAATCGGCACTGAGCTTCTATAAATAGCCTTTTACACGCTATGTATTTTCACTTCCATGCTCCATCTTATTATCATCTTTGTTGCGTATCTCCTATTTGTGAGTAAAATGGCCCTCCCTCTTCACAAACTTAGTGTAATGTTGTTTCTTCTCCTTTGCATTTGTGCAAGCCCCTCCCATGGCCTGCATAACTACCATGCCAAGGAATCCCAAGCCCTCCTCCTCTTCAAAGCCCGCCTCAATGATCCTGGCTCGACGGAACTGACTGTTGCACGTGGCACGGCATATCCTGTCATCTCCACACCAACCACGTGCTCAAACTTAATATTACCGATAGCTTGGACGGTGGTGTCATATCTGATAGCTTGTGCGATCTCCGCTCTCTCACACACGTGGAATTACGGGGCAATCAACTAACAGGTACTCTTCCTTTCTGTCTTGGAAATCTCTCTCATCTTCAATATCTTCGTTTAAGCGTTAATAATTTGAGGGGGACAATTCCCCTTACTATTTATCTGCTTACCAATCTTACTTTTCTTAGTCTTGCTAAGAACCAATTCAATGGAAGTTTACCATTTGTATAGGTAATCTTTCATCTTTAAACTTTCTCTCTCTTTCCTACAATATTCAATTGAGTGGAAGTTTACCGTCCTCTCTAGGTAATCTGTCTTTACTCTCTCTCTTAGATATTTCCTCTACCAAACTAAGCGGGACTCTTCCCTCCTTCCTTGCTCGGCTTTCCTCCCTCATTGGCCTCTATTTGTATGAAAACAATTCCTCCTAATGTTTGTTTGCTTACCAATTTTACTTTACTTGATCCTTCTAAGAACCAACTCATTGGAAGTTTACCATCTTGTATAGGTAAACTTTCTTCTTTAAACTTTTTCTATATTGACAGAAATCAATTGAGTGGAAGTATACCGTCTTCTCTAGGAAGTATTTTGTCTCTAAATACTCTTAGTCTCTCCTCCAATCAGTTCAGCGGTAACATCCCAGATTCCTTGGGCAATCTCTCTTTACTCTTTCACTTACATATTTCCTCTAACAAACTAAGTGGCACCCTTCCCTCCTCTATTGCTCGGCTTTCCTCCCTCACTCACCTCTATGCAGATAGAAACCTATTAAACAAAAGCATTCCTTCCTCAGCATTGTCATCTTCCATACAACATCTCTCCCTGTCCCTCGACAACAATCAAACAATTTCGGAAACTTTTTTCCATAACCTCACCAAATTAAAGGAATTGTATTTATCCAATTGTGTACTGAACATTACCACCTCATGGGTCCCCTCTTTTCAATTAGACAGTCTCTACTTAATATCATGTAATACTGACAGACAAATTCCACTCTAGATTTCAACCCAATACTCACTTAACAAATTGACATTGGCCAAGGACAACCTTGTTTTTAGAGCCCTTTGCAGGGTATGGTAAGCTTCTGTTTGAACATTTTTTTCTTTTGACCCAGATCTATAGGTTAGAAATGATGTTTTGGCCAATTTAAAATAACAAAGAGTTCTTGTTATTGGCTAATCTAGATAGCCCATAAAACATCTAGTGAAGTGAGGGGTGGTTAAGCTCCAATACCCAAGCTTTGGACAACAATCGTACATGGATGTGAGCTCCCACATAATATATGTATATCAAGAGGTCCATTTTAGGAACCTTGAGCCAAACCTTCAAGTATAGGAAGCCAAGTTAGTGTGTAATTATCCATATTGCAATGAGAATAATACTCGAGAAAATTACCCTCATGTACTGCTACTATAGTATATTAGAGGGCTATGGGGAATACACACACCTTAGCCTAGAATACCATATTTGTCTTGATTTTTACTTGTGGTAGTTTTGTCCTTGTCATATTAGGACAATGTGACCATAATGTAGATATTTTTAAATTCAAAATCACTATCATGACTTTATAATATTTTCATAAGATATCATAAATGGGATACATAGACCTATACCCATTTTATTGTTATTCAATTGCACATTCTAGAAGACACACTTAAATGGTAGCTTTCATTGTGCTTTCTACACTATGAATTCTTTAGTTTGGCTGTGAAATCTGCTTGTGAGGCTAATTCATCATAAAATATTATATGATTTTGTTTAAACATCTCTGAATAGCATTTCATGATAGTCCAAATATTTTTTCTATAAAAACAACTAGTAATTATACCACCAAAATAGCACTTGTGAATAACTTGAAATTGTTTATAGGATTTTAACTATGAAACACTTGTAAAATTTACAAAAATCACATAAGTGAAGATAACAAAATCCATAGATATATCCCATAATACAAAAAAAATCTAGAATAAGTGAATAAGACTATGCACAAATTTGATTATCAATGTTCATTACTTATCCTACCTCAATCATATGCAAAATGAACATCATCGGCCTTATAAGATATGCCTATCAAGAAAACTTATCCACAGGTAGAGGAATAATCGTGACCCTGTATTGTATGTCTACCTACAATATCAATGGATTATCCAAACAATTATATAAGCAGTTGTTTATTCCAAACCAAAAGTACAAAGGATAACATTGAACCTTACTTTCAAATATATATTAAAATTGCTAACATCATAACAAAATAGCACAAACTATTTCTTGCCTAAAAAGAAATAATATAGATTCACATACTGATATCAAAATAAAAAATTGATTCTAAAACCCTTAAATTTACCTGAAGTGGAGAATTTTTCTTCATAGTGTCCAATTGTTGAGCCAAGGGAACAAAAACTTCAAAACAACATCAAATTTTTGAAAGTATTTGTCCCTCCATCTCCTGTTTACTATAAGCAATGACAATATACCTCCAAAAATTGCTCCACATGACATTCCCACTGCAATCTCATACCACGAAATTTCCATATTTTTATTTTGTTTGTTAGAAGATGTGGGAGGAGGAGAAGTAAATTGTGGCCAGGAGCAATTCTTTGGAAGGGGACAACCCCATAAATTTGGATTTCCTGTATATGATGACTCTGGAAATATATTCAACTTTTGACCTTGGGGAATATTGCCTGAAAGGTTATTATTGGATAATTTTAATGTTCCCAAGTAGTTTAGAGAGTCCAAATCCATAGCAATTTTTCCAAATAGACTATTTTTAGAAAGGTCTAATGACTCAAGTTGACTCATTGCTCCCAAACTATTTGGAATAGACCCCATGAGATTGTTCATAGATAGATTGAGAAGCATCAAACCCTTCAAATTTCCAAAATCAAAGGGAATTTCTCCACTTAGTTGATTGTTTGAAAGATCTATAAATGTTAAGGCAGAAAGAATATAAGAATAGTGTCGATCTATGCCTTTGGAAATTATATACAAATCATCGATATATTTATACTATATGAAAGTATAATCTTCATATCTGTTTGATAAGACAAAGTCATTTTGACTTGGAGTAGCCATTGCACTTGCAATGAGTCTCTTCTTCTTGTGAGAATATTTTACCTCAAAATTTTTAGTTCTAAGTTGTACCGAGATAAGAAATTTAGTGCCAAATATAATTATAGCTATGATTACAAGGACTATCAACAAAAGCTGAACTAATATTGCATATCCAATAACATAAGCATTAAATGAAAGTAACATGAAAACTCAAAATAATAGCAATTACAAAAAATTGAGACAAGAAATAGTACTATCGTTGGCCTCTTCGAGGAAGCGACCTCCTTGAAAAAATATTGCAATTCTTTTCTATTCCTACGAGGGTTACATCCTTTCCTTTTTATAATATTTACAAGAAAAATTTCTCACTATTCTATTACAATATTTTATGATAATATTCTTGATTACATTCTATGGCAGTTACATACAATGATTCCAAGGTAGTTACATACACAATTATATGACAAACAATTACATACATGACTCCATATACTTCATATGATATAATACCATAGGCCACTAGGGTTACATACATGGGTACATAACACCTCCCTTCATATCTTTACAATAAACTTGACTTGCATAAATACTAGGAATCCTTCTTAAAAGCATTAAATATTACTATACAAATACAAGCGACATAAGGAATTCAAGGATAGATGATCAAGGGCCACTCATAATTCCATTTGCATATATTATATAAATAATCCCTTCTCCATAATATTATTGACAAGAATGTATATACCATCATTAGTTGGGATTTATCTTGCCTTCTTATATGAGTAGTTAGATTAAAATATTTTTTGTTATCTCCTTACCTTCATCCCCTAAGTTTTTACTTTGCGCTCAATGGATAAGGTGGTGGCTTCTCTGGTTTCCTTATCCTCATCAAGTTGAGGATCACTTGTGAGCCACCAAAACTATAGTGAATTTTCACTACACTCAAGAGGATTAAGTAACTTGGACGATTTTGAAAAAAAAGACTCTAGTGAAAAGCAAGCTAACTAGGATCTAGATAGAAGTGAAAGCAAGTGCACAAGACCAATAATTAGACCAATCTATTCAAAGTTGATAGCAAAATAGATAGAACTAAAGTCTTGATAATAGCCTAAAACTATGATGCGTACAATCAAAAATAAAAATATGAATTGGGCACACCCACCCAACTTAAAACATTTGATAATCACGGTCTTGTTAGCTTTTGATAGTATATACATAAAGAAATGCAACCACAAGAACTAAAATAATAATGCAATATTAACTATATGATAATGGTAATATAATATGCAGGAAAATCTTATAAGAAAATTTTGCAATAACTCATAAAATAGCCATTAATGAAATCTCACAAAAATAGTACAATGTTGTATAATAGAGGTCTCAAACACTCCATAATTTATACATACTCTACATTGTATCTGCTTTATCTTCTCGTCGTTATTCTCTACTATTCTCTATGTTGTTATCTCTCAGCTATTACTCCCACTAAGGCCTATATATAAGGATATATGTCTCTTGGCATTTCACCTACCTATGACTCTTCATCTTCCTATTCTATGACTCATGTACATGTGGACTACATGCACATTTATATCATCAAGTACTTTGCATATTCTAACACTTGTGCATTTATTACATTGCATAAAGTAAATACTCAAATCCTAATCTAAGATAAACTCCTAATCTAAAGATGTATCCATGGTACATAGGCATGTACCAAATAATGTAATATATTCCAACATGTTTGAGTGTTGGTAACTAGAATGTCATATGGAGGAAACAAAAAATCAACATAACACACCAACTGACCCAAATATAGAAGATCAAGATTCTAGGAAAAGGATAATTAAAGAGCGATCATCTAAATTTTGATCAAGCTTTCACCACCTAGGCTCTAAAATATAGGATATCAATTTTTCTCTAGAGGTTTCCACCTCCAAACACCCACGTGAAGGGTCATTGGTCCCCATACCCCCTAGCCATGGTCGTAGCCCTAGACTCCGCACATTATGTTGAGGTGTTCAATCCTCCAAATATCCTAGTTTTTGTATAGGTGTTTTGTATGATGTATGTTTAGGTAAACCATGTTCCTTGTACATTGTCTATTGTGATGCATATATTCACTCAACCCGTCGTGATGCTGAGAGTCTCTACATATTTGATGCATAGCTAGGCTAGTTATTATTTTACTACTTTTTGTCATTTTTTATGTTATTTATTGCATTCTTCTTCTTTTCCTTTTCTCTTGCAAAGCATATAGTAAGTGTAGGCTAACATAAGAGGAAGAGCATCGAAGATCACATCAAGACAAGGAGTCAAGCTTGGTAAAAAATCTTGAAGGTCATCCAAAAGAGCAATATCCCATGCTCCCCAAACTTCTCAATACTAGAGCCACAATCAAGGCGTGAGCACCAGACCCACCCAAGGAGAAACTACATCCTACGTGTGGTCATGGCACCCAGAGTGAAGGGATTATTTTTAGCCCCCAACAATAGCTATGGTCACCTCACCTCCTACACATACATCCATATTTTAGACTAAACTATTAGAATTTGCAATACTTTGAGTAATCACATGAATCTTAGCATTAACCACAAGATTAAGCAAGAGAATAAAGAAGTGTGATAGAAATATCAAGAACACAAAATAGGATGGGTGGGTGCGCAAGATGGGCACACATAATAGTAGCTTATATAAGAATATTACACTCCACATTGATGTAATGGATGAGTGGTTGGAGCATATTTATAGTGAATACCTAATCCTCAAATTGCAATTAGAATTACATTGCCAAGACCAACATAAGGCTTAAGGTTAAGTTACTAAACCTTTAATTTAAGGTTAACCATCAAGGTGGATTAACCAAACCCATAAAAAATGAATACAACAATATTTCCAATAGGTTTACATCAAAGGTTGCCTGTAGACTTACATCAAAGGTTACTCGTTGGCTTACATAATTATTTGTCAAACTTAGCTAAAAAGGTATCTTCTAACACCTTCCCATAATCTAAGCTTGGTCCCAAGAAAAAAATATATTAGGGATGATGTCATCTACCCCCCATAATAAATGTTTGATTAGGCTAAAGAGTATCAAAACCACTAAGCCTCCTACATCATCTAGAAGATAATCAAGTTGCTAAGTAATAAGCCTCCATCACCATATGGTAGACTGTGAATATATGAACAATTAAGCCTCCATCTCCATCTAGAATATTATCAAAATATCAAGAATGATCCTCCATATCCATATGGAAGACTACCAAATTTCCCTTAAGGAGTATACTATGAAGTCTAAGATACCCCCGTAATAGCTCTCATGGCACTTTGGGCATGATCTAGATCAAGGTTGCCCACTAATTAGGGTAAATGAATCATCCTATATTCTCTTGCCAAAGATACATGGACTAGAACAACCCATCCTTGGATATGAAGTTATAACTCCACTTTTGATCCAAGGTGTTGAGCTTCTTGTGAGAAAATCTTCAAAATGAAATATGATGAACACAACTTGTCCTCTAATCTCATAAAAAAAAATAGTTGAATCATCAAGCAAAAGGTAGTTTTTTGAATAATAAAACCCTATGGTTAGAAAAGGACTCATAGGAACAAGGCATATCCTATGCTAACCATTCAAAACCTACTCTTGCATCCAAAAATAACCTCTACAAAACAGGTTCTCAAATGTGGTATACGTAGTCCTTAGTGCTCCTGTAAATTTGTAAAATTTTGCTAGCAAAACAAAACAAAATAACCACAACCTTGGTAAAGAATCGAAAAAACATGTGATTTGAAAATTTTGGGCTCAAAATACTTCATATGCAGAAGTTATGGCCTCCAAAATTTCACCTTCCACTCATTGACAAAATTGCCAAATTTTGGAAATTTAAATTTTCAACTTAAAACTTGCAATGAATCAAAAGGTGACATGTTTTATAGAACTGACAAATGAAATTCTATTACTATCCTCTCCAACTGCTGCTACAGACTAGGAAAAAGTTAATCATGTTTTGTTATATGTCCTTTGCATTTTTTGACAAGGCATAAGAATAAGAAGATTGAACTTCCAACTATCAAAATTTATTTTACTATTAGTTAAAGGCAAATGAATCCTCCTATCTTCTGTCACCAAAGGTACATGAACTAGATTAATCTATCCTTACATATAAAGTCATAACTCCACCTTTAATTAGGTGTTGAGCTTCTTATAAGAAAATCTTCTACATGCAATATGGTGAACAAAATATATCCTCTGATCTTAAAAGAAAAAATAATTGAATCATCCAACTAAAAATAGGTTTTTGAATAATCAACCTCTATGATTAAAAAGAAACCCATAAAAACAAAGTGTATCTTAACTGACCATCCAAAACCTACTCTTCTTATAAAAAAATCTTATCTTAAAAAGTAACATAAATAATCCTCGACTCTTCCAAATTTATCAAATTTTACTAATAAAACAAAACTACAACTACAACCATTGTCAAGAGCTAAAAAAAACCAAAAATGCAATAAACCGCGCAATTTAAAATAAATGGGTTTAAAATGCTTTCCTATGCAAAGGTTATGGCCTCGAATGTTGGCCTGCCAAATTTTGAAAATTCAAATTTTCAATTTAATACCTGCGACGAATAAAAGGCGTCATGAACTGTCAAATGAGAAACTACCATTTAACGGGGCATAAGAATAAGAACAAGGATACTGAGGCGCCATGTCGGCCTCCATGTCATCAACTCCACCATTAAACAGTCAAGCTCAAAAAGTAATGCCCTACGATTGAACCAAAGGCCCACGCTGCACATGAGTGGCCAACACCTTGAAAAAGCACTCTCAGCAATGGAATTGGCCATTCACCCTCAGTTACCGGCCACCTGCACCGCATTGAAGGAACTCCACCAAAACCCGGCATTGGAATGCGTAAAATCTGTAGTTATGGTTGGGTATTTACCAAGAGGTAGAAGTTAACTTTTTAAAAATTAACCTTTTACAAAATAGTAGTCTACTCCATCAATCCATGACAATAGTTGATTTCCATGTCACCTCATGACAATAGTTAATTTCCATGTCACCCCGGATCAACAACAATTTGTTAGATATACTTCGAAATAGTGGCTGTAACTCTGTGATACAAACGCGACTTCATTTCTGTGAATTCTGTCCACACCATAACGAAGAGTGGAGTTGATCTTCTAAAAAAGTCCCAGCACTAAGAGGAAGAATGCATACGTCCTCGCCGCAATGATCTGAAATTGGAGTTTAACCACAACCTTCACTAAGGTATTGCAATTTGGTTTATGAGGACTTTAAATTCTCCAAAAGTTTTGCCGTGTGTACACTCGGTACAAATGACACTCACCCTAGCTCAATTCAGTTACTCATGGCCTATGAATTCCAGAGACTTGACATCCCACGACCCGGTCATCCGACCTATCCTAGCATTCTGCCAGTAATTGAACTCAACTAAGTTGAAGGATCTTTTAATTCTTTAACATTCAGCATGCAGACATGCTACTCTTTGTATTAAGATGTTTTTCCATTTTAAAGGGATTGTGTAAACACTCTATTGTTAAGATTAAAAGAATTTGTGATTCGAAGGGATATTCTTGAATGTCGAGAGAATTGAACCCTTAACCTTTGTTTGTCCCTCTCACCATTTATAATGGAAAGATCATTTTCAAAACTGACTCTTGAGGATACTCTTATGTTAAAATGATATTTTGGAATAATTAATTTACTATAATCCCGCCCTAAGTTTCCATTAAGTACAATTAGAGTGCGTTTCTTAGTAAGTCTAAGAAAATAATATTTTGGAATAATTAATTTACTATAATGCCGTCCTAAGTTTCCATTAAGTACAATTAGAGTGCGTTTAATAGTAAGTCTAAAACTTTGAATAATAAATTTAAGGTTCAAATCTAATGGGGTTGAGTTGTATATAATACTAGTTAAATAGAGTTTTATTGGATAAATGAAAGTTGTCTTATGTAACTTATGGTCTCAATCTTTGGACATTAAAAGCTACTTTATTTTTTACCTTTACCTTTTATCCTTATGTTTAAGTTTATTTTTGCTTTCCAAAATATATAGTTCTCCTCATCTAAGGTTAGAGAAAAACATACTAAGTAAACACTGAAGAGTTAGTTAAGTTTATTTTTGCTTTCCAAAATATATTGTTCTCCTCGTTTAAGGTTAGAGCAAAACATACTAAGTAAACATTGAAGAGCAGTCAAAAATTAATTAGACAAGAAGTTTTAAAAAGTAAATGAATAACATTTTTTTGAAACACTTCTTGATTGAATTTCATTTTTCAAACTTCTTTACATGTAACCTCATTACAACTTTGAGGTTATCTAATATATATAAATATCTTTTCAAAATTAGGACCATCTTATCAAGAGAGGTAAACCAAGGATCTCTCTCAATAAAAGTAGCAACATCCCTAAATTATACACCATAGCTACAATATCAAGCCCAACTTTACAACACAAACATTGAATTGTATAATTCTATGTTCCTCATTCCAAAACCTACAAAGCAAATCAACTTAACATTATGAATATAATATAGATCCTCCTTTGTAACCAATTTTTTTATGATACTATAATTTTATCCCATGTTAGGTCTTGAGACCACAAGTAGAGTGGGACAATGTACACAATAACTAGTACACATTCTCAAAATTTGAATGCATGCACTTATTCTATGCTCAATTAGATGCAACTAAATATAAAGTATGTCATCCAATAATAACAAGGAAAATAATTAGAAGGAAAAAATACAACTTTAAAAAAAATACCTCTAGAAAGAACATATATGCAATTTATAACATTGAAATTATGAATTTGTTTATCAGATTCAACAATCGACCCATTGCATAATGGGGCACTTTGGATGTTTGGTGTAGATGGACAAGATCTATCTTCCATCCCAAGTCTCTTTTAATATTGATCTAAGAAATATCAAAAAGTAAATTTGTTAGTTTAAATTAAGTAGTGTGGAACTAAAATAATAGTTGAGTAATAATATTATATTAAAAATTTAAACAAAATATTAGGATACAATAAAATAGAAGAAAGAAAAACAAATAAATAAACACATACTATATATCCTAGTATACATCCAACTTGTACAAGAGTCATAAGAGAACTTGTTACTGCATGGACCAACAAGAGGAAAACAAAAACCATTGTTAGATGTGGAAAATAGAAAGAAGAATACAAGGGAACACCATTAGAATTTAAAATAAAGATAAGGATGAGAAGCCTTGTAAGTGTGGTACCCACTAAATTTAGAAGAAAATTTGTTACTCACATCTATTCCCATAAATAAAGAGTTAAAAAAGAGTTTCTTGATTCAACTAATTTTGAATGAGTTTTATCTTCAACCAATTGCCCAAAAAATACATGATTTTATGCATGTTAAGACAACTTCAATTGATGCATGTACAACCAGTAATAGTTGAGTCATGTGTTGTGTGTTAGACCTTTCCTTCACCACTAATCCCTAAAATCATGATTCACTTAATCTGAAGGAGTAATCTCGACCTACGATGTAATCTTCATTTACTACTAAGGTAACAATATCAAAGGGATTGAAAGAGTTCTCTAGTTCCTAGATTTATATAATAGAAGACTCGAATGAATGACTCGATCACATATGAATATCATTTTACGATAGGAAGTTGATATTTTATTTATGAAAAAATAAGGTGGGTATGTTGGTAGCAAAAATTTAGAGACTATATGATTGGTACAAACATGAGGGAAGAAAGTAGAGAGGGGAGGGCTCTGGTCCCTCCCTTGCTCCCCCTCCCATGGCTCCTTGTTCCTGCCCAGTTCCTGGCTCAACCCAGGTCATCCCTCCCGGGGAGTGGTTGTTTGCAGATGATCTCCTGGGGGAGATCCTTCTTCACTATCTGTGCCCCTCCCGGTCGGCTAGGGTTTCCTTGGTTGTTTTTTCAGACTGGTGCTTCCCAGGGATCCCTGTTTGGTTGGGGATCCCTTCCCTTTTTCCCTCAGGCTTCCCCCTGGGGTTTTTTGCAGGTTATTCGCATGGATCTGGTCACCTGCGTTTCTCGGTGTGGTGGAGGTGATGGTTTAGGGTTTGGACAACTTCCCCCTTTTTCTTGTGAATCCTCGATGGGCTCTGTGCTTGGACGGGATTCTTGGTCCCTGCTGTTGGGATCCTCTTCTGTTTTCTCGAGGCGGGTTCTTTGTGGTGCAACTCTTTGGTCACTTCCTGATGGGCTGGATCCTCTCTGTGCTGGCTGTCGGCTTCCTGCAGGATGGCTCTCGCTGAACGGAATGTTTTCCCGGTGGGCGGGATGGTTTCTCCACAGGGCGGGATCCGCCAAATCCGCCAGTTTTCTGCGAGGCGGGATCCTTTCTTTTTTGCTGGTTTCCCGGATGGTGGGATTTCCTTGTTGCTTCCCGCTAGGCGGGACTGTTTGTGGTGGTTTTGACTACTTCCCGCGAGGCGAGATTTTATTGTAATGGTTTTTCTTTGCTTCCTACTGGGCGGGATCTTCTCGATGGTGGTTTTTGGCTACTCCCCGCTGGGCGGGATCTCCAAAACTACTTTCTTTCTTATTTGTCTGTTTCTCGCTGACAGGGATTGTTTCATGCTTACTGTTACCGCTGGGCGGGATTTCTGTTTTGGTGTTCAGTTTCAAGGGATTGATGCCCTAGGCCCATTGCTTATGTAATCAGGTTTTTTTAGGGGTTACGTTTTCTGTAATAGGCTTATACATAAAGCCAGGAGGCATGATGCAAGGCTGATTTTGTACATAAGGTTTTGGGATCCTCTATAAAAACCCTTTTTTAATCTACTATAATAATTACCAAAAAAAAAAATTTAGAGACTATACCATATTGTAGGTAGCATTAAATAATAGCAACCGAATAAAAAATCTTTAGCCAATCAACTAAATTGAATGAAAGTACACCCATTGATTTTAAAGGGTAAATCAATATGAAGGAGATGATTGATCCTCACTTTAGAAGATGATTGAATTGGTAGTCATCATGGATGTAAATGCATTTGACTAATTTTTTGACATGATCATATATATGTATATATGATGTCTATAATATGTAGAAACCATTATAAATTTAGATATTTTGTGAAAATAACCATAATTCTCTTTAGAAGATAAAAATAATATAGAAGAAACTATATAAATAAAACAATAGCAAATTGGAGTGGTAACTCTAAAGAAAGGACGAAAATTAAAACCTTAGCAATAGGTACAAGGTTGTTCTATGAAATATTCACATCAATAATGTGTACCAAATCGGTTTGTTGATCTTAAATAAGAAAATAAAATTTTTCAATCCATAATGTCAATCACCCTCATAATAAATAGAGGGAAAATAGATATAAAAACACCTTGGCAAAAGTTAATAAAAATAATAAACATCAAAACCACAAGGAAAGTATAAATTCAATAATCAATAGTAATTAGAATCCAATACCAAGAACTTTGTATATTTCTCTATTACCAAAAGGGATGCATATTCAATTCTCTGTTTTTTTTTAAATGAGAAAAATATACTATGCATCATTCTTCTTTATAGAGGCTCTATTAACTTCAAAGTTTTATAGTATGCTTTAGAAGAGATGCTCCTGAGATATAAATAGACAATAATTCACAAATATCAAATATGCACAAAGGCACCTTGAAAGAAACAATAGACTAATAATACTTAAAAACAAAAGAGATTTTTATTAATTTCACTAGCAAAAGTGAATAACTAGTTCATCAAAGGAAAAGGTGTGCAAACGGTTCTAAATAGATGGGGAATTGTAGCAACTATTTTATATATCGATTCAAATTCTTCTTTCAATTTCAACCATTTGTTATAGTCAACTTCCATATTTACCTACTAAGAAAACACTTTAAGAGATTTATACGCCATTAGGAGTCGTTTACCAGAATCAAGGACTTCAATAGCAAGAAATATCGTCTCATGATTATGATCAAATAATATTACTTCATGTATCTAGCGCATATCATTATATGCAACCAACTTATGTATGACATTAGGATTGTATCCCATGTTGCCTCTTGAAACCATAAGTAGATTGGAGAAAACATAGACACTAGCTAATACACATTTCTCAAATTTAAACCCATGGTATTTCTCTATATGCTCCTTCAACTGTAGCTAAATAATAAAGCATGTCATCCAAAAATGATAAAAAAATTCTTAGAAAGAAAAAAGACAACTTTTAAAAAATAAAATAATAAGTTACCTCCAAAAAGAATCTCTATACAATATACAAAATCAATAGTATGAAGTTGTTTATCAGATTTAGTGATGAACCCATTGTATAATGGGGCGTTTTGGATGCTTGTTGTAGATGAGAAAGAAATACCATCCATCCTTTTTATGAAAGATCTAAGAAAAATCAAAAAGTAAATAATTAGCATGGAGTTCAAAAATACTTAAGTAAAAATATTAGAAGCTTGTAATAAATTTTTTAACAAAATATTATAATACAATGAATTAGGAAGAAAAAAAACAAACAAGCAAACAAACATGTACAACACTTAACAACAACAATTGAATAATGAATATCTAGCCAATCAACTGAATGCATGAAAGTATACCACTTGAGCTTAAAGAAAAATCAAAGAGAATAAGATGGTTGATCATCACTATAAAAGATGATTAACCAGTTAGCCATGATGAATGTTGTAGTACTCAACTAATTTTCCTCACATATGTGATACCTGCAATATACAAGAATCATTGTAAATTAATTTAGATATTATAAGAAAATATCCATAATTCTCTTTAGAAAACAAATGCAAGGAAGAAAAAACTACATTAAAAAATAATAAAAATTTGGAATGACAACGATAAATAAAGGAGGGATATTAAACCTTATCAGTAGGTAAAAGGCTTTTCTAAGAAATATCCATGCCAACAATGTGATCAAAATTAGTTTCTGAAAAACAACAAACAAAATCTATCAATCTACAATGTAAATCATTAGAATACAATGAAATGAGAGGAATATTAAGTAATAGTATTAGAAGCTTGCAATAATTTTTTTAAAAAATGATTAGAATACAATGAAATAGGAAGAAAGAAGAATAAACATGTACAACACTTAACAACAAAAATTGAATGAAAACTCTTTAGCCAATCAACTTAATGGATGAAAGTATACCACTTGATCTTAAAGGAAAATCAAAGGGAAGAAGATGGTTGATCATCACTATAGAAGATGATTGACTAGTTAGGCACTCTGAATATCATAGTACTCGACTAATTTCCTTGGCATATATGATATCTATAATATACAAGAACCATTGTAAATTAAGTTATATATTATAAGAAAATGTCTATAATTATTTTTAGAAAACAAAAACAAGGAAGAACAAACTACATAAAAAACAGTAAAAATTAGAATGGCAACTACAAAGAGAGGAGGGCAATTCAAACCTTAGCAATAGGTACAAGGCTTTTCTAAGAAATGTCCACACCAACAATATGACCAAAATCAGTTTCTTGGTCCTAAAAAATAAAAAATAAAATCTATCAATCTACAATGTAAATCATTAAAATACAATGAAATAGGAGGGAGATTAAATAATAATATTAGAAGCTTGCAATAAAGTTTTTAACAAAATATTAGAGTATAATGAAATAGGAAAAAATAAAAGCAAATAAGCAAATAAACATGTACAACACTTGAAAAAATAACTGAATGAAAATGTTTAGCCAATCAGTTGAATGCATGAAAATATACCACTTGATCTTAAAGGTAAATCAAAAGGAAGAAGATGGTTGATCGTCACTATAGAAGATGATTGACTAGTTAGCCACCATGAATGATGTACTACTCTATTGATTTCCCCGGTATATGTGATGCCCGCAATATACAAGAATCATTGTAAATTAAGGTCCATAATTCTTTTAGAAAATAAAAATTAAGAAAAACAAACTACATTAAAAACAATAAAATTTTGGAATGACAACTACAAAGAGAGGAGAGAGATTCAAACCTTAGCAATAGGTACAAGTTTTTTCTAAGAAATATTCACACTAACAATATAATCAAAATCAGATTCTTGGCCCTAAAAAATAAAACAAACAAAATCTATCAATTTGCAATGTAAATAATTAGAATACAATGAAATACAAGGGAGATTAAGTAATAGTATTACGATAAAGCGTTTAATAAAATATTAGAATGCAATGAAATAGGAAGAAAGAAAAACAAACATGTACAACACTTAACAACAATAATTAAATGAAAAATCTTTAACCAATCAACTAAATGCATGAAAGTATACCGTTTGATCTTAAAAGTAAATCAAAGGGAAGAAGATGGTGGATTTTCACTATAGAATATGATTGACTAGTTAGGCAATGTGAATGTCATAGTACTTGACCGATTTCCTTAGCATATATGGTCCTTACAATATACAAGAATTACTATAAATTAAGTTAGATATTATGAGAAAATATCCATACTTTTTTTAGAGAACAAAAATGAGGAAAAACAAACTACATAAAAAAATTAAAAATTAGAATAGCAAATACAAAGAGAGGAGGGAGATTCAAACCTTAGCAACAAGTACAAGGATTTTTAAGAAATGTCCACATAAAAGATATGACCAAAATCAATTTCTTGGTCCTAAAAAATAACAAACAACATTTATCAATCTACAATGTAAATCAACCTTGTAAGAAACAAAGGAAATATAAATATAAATAAACATAAATGGAATTAAAAAAATAAAGTAAAAAAAAAAACATAAACATCAAAATCACAAGCAAGGCATAATGTCATAAATATTCAGTTATTATAGTCAAACACCAGGAAATTTATATGCTTTTTTTGTTAGTAGAAGGAATGTACATAGATTGTGAACAATCCTTCCTTCTAGGGGTTTCATTAAATATCAAAGTTTAAAGTAGCTTTAGAAGAGATGCTATTGAAATATAAATGAGACAATAATCACAAATTTCAAATATGTAAAAAGGCACACTGAAAGCAATAAGAGACTATAACTACAAAAACAAATGAGAATTATTTTAAATTTCAATAGAAAAAACTTATAACTAGTTCATCAAAGGCAAATGTGTGCAAGTAGTTTTAAATAGGTGGGGAACTATAGAAACGGTTTCAATTTTGGAATCAAAATCTTCTCTAAATTTGAATCATTTGTTATAATTTGCTTACATATTCATCTACGAAGAAAATAATTATAGACATTCATTATCTTGTGACATTTGATCACTTACCACAATCAAGAACCTTAGTGGAAAGAAGCATAATATCATAATTATTATTACTCATCATTACTTCATGCATTTAATGCATATCCTCCTTTGCAACCAAATTTTTTTATGACTTAGGATTGAATCCCATGTTGGGTCTTGAGGCCACAAGTAGAGTGGGGCACAACATACACAATAGCCAATACACATTTTCCAAATTTGAATGCATGGTGTTCTCCTATGTGATCAATCATTTGCATATAAATAATAAAGTATGTCATCCAACAATGACAAATAAAACACTCAAAAAAACAAAAGTTAACTTTAAAAAAAAAAAAAATAATAATAAGTTACCTTTAGAAAGAATCTATATGCAATTTACAACATCAATGGTATGAATTTTTTTATTAATTTTAGTAATGGATCCACTGTATAATGGAGTGCTCTGGTTGTACATGAGTGAGAAATACCATCCATCCTTTTTTATAAAGGATCTAAGAAATATCAAAATATGAATTTGTTAGTTCAAATTAAGTAGTGTGGAGCTAGAAAAATGTTTAAGCAATAACATTAGAAGCTTGCTATACAATTTTTAACAAAATATTAGGACACAATGAAATAATAAGAAAGAAAAACAAACAAGCAAACAAACATGTACAACACCTAGCAACAACATTTGAATGGAAAATATTTAGTCAATCAATTGGATGAAAGTATACCACTTGATATTAAAGGGAAAATCAAAAGGAACAAGATGTAAAATCTTTAGCCAATCAATTGAATAGATTCAAGTATACCACTTGATCTTAAAGGAAAAATCAAAGAGAATAATATGGTTGACTCTCACTATAGAAGACGATTGAATGATTAGCCATCATAAATGTCAAAATACTTAACTAATTTCCCTGGGATATATGATACTTACAATATATAGGAATCATTGTAAATTAAGTTAGATATTTTGAGAAAATGTCCATAATTTTTAGAAAAAAAAACAAGAAAAGAAAAAATGCATAAATTAAATAATAACAAATTAAAATGGAAACTACAAAGAGAGGAGGAGGATTCAAATCTTAATAGTAGGTGCAAGGATTTTCTAAGAAATATCCACACAAAAAATGTGGCCAAAATAAGTTTCTTGGTCTTAAAGAACAACAAACAAAATATGTTAATCTACAATGCAAATCAAACTTGTGAGAAATAGGAGGAATATAAATATAAATGTACACATTCATCGAAATTTAAAAAATAAAAACAAACATAGACATAAAAACCATAGGCAAGGCATGAAGTTACAAATCTTCAGTTATTAGAGTCTAACACCAAGAACTTTATATGTTTTCTCTATTAGCCGAAGGAATGCATATTTAATTCTCTGTTTTGCTCAATATTATCAAAATAAACAATGATTGGTCCTTCCTTCTAGGGGTTCTATTAATTTCAAAAGGTTTAAGTAGCTCTAGAAGAGATGCTCTTGAAATATAATGAGGCATAAAATCACAAATTTCATATAGGCACAAAGGCACAATCAATAAGAGACTATAAATACAAAAACAAATGAGAATTTTTTTCTCACTAGTAAAAGCCAATAACTAGTTCATCCAAGGCAAATATGTGCAAATAATTTTAAATAGGTGGATAATTGCAGCAATAGTTCCAAGTTTGGATTCAAATTCTTCTTTGCATTTCAATCATTTGTTATAGTGAGCATACATATTCACTACTAATTAAACACTTTAAAAGATTCATGCTCTAATGCCATTAGAAGATCACTTACCACAAACAAAAACTTCAGTGGCAAGAAGCATCATCTCATGATTGTGATAAGACATCATTACTTCATGCAGCTAATATAGATCTTCCTCGTTTACAACCAGATTTTGTATGGCATAAGGATTGTATCCCGTGTTGGTTTTGAGACCACAAGTAGAGTGGGACACAACATACACACTAGCCAATACACCCTTTTCAAAATTTTAATGCATGGTGTTCCTCTATGTTCTCAATCAACTACATATAAACATAAATCGTGTCATCCAACAATGATAAAAAAATGCTCAAAGACAAAATACAACTATAAAAATTAATAACAGTAAGTTAACTCTAGAAAGAACCTCTATGCAATTTACAAAATTATTAGTATGAACTTGCTTATCAAATTTAGGAATGGACCCATTATATAATGGAGTGCTTTAGATGCTTTTTGTAGATGGGTGAAAAATACTATCCATCATTTTTTATAAAGGGTCTAGGAAATATCAAAAAATAAATTCGTTAGTTCAAATCAAGTAGTGTGGAGCTAGAAAAAAATTGAAGTAACATAATTAGAAGATAGTCGTATTTTTTTAACAAAATATTAGGATACAATCAAATAGAAAGAAAGAAAAACAAACAAGCAAACACACATGTACAATTCTAAACAACAATAATTGAATGAAAAATATTTAGGCAGTCACCTGCATGGATATAAATATAACAATTGATATTAAAGATAAAATCAAAGGAAATAAGATGGGTGATCCTCACTATAGAAGACAATTGAATTTTTAGCCATCATGAATGCCAAAATACCTTACCAATTTTCCTAGTATATTGATGACTATAATATGTAGGAACCATTGTATATTAAGTTAGATATTTTGTGAAAATATCCATAATTCTTCTTAGAAAATAAAAAGAAGGAAAAACAAACTACATAAATAAAATAATAACAAATTAGAATGACAACTACAAAGAGATGATGAAGATTCATATCTTAGTAGCAGGTGCAAGTATTTTCTATGAAATATTCACACCAACAATGTGTATGAAATCAGTTTCCTAGTCCTAAATATTAGCAAACAATATATGTCAATATATAGTTTAAATCAACCTTGTAAGCAAAAAAGAAAAAATAGATATAAACACACACATGCATGAAAATTTTAAAAAATAAAAATATCAAAACCACATGTAAAGTATAAAGTCAAAAATCAACAATTTTATCCAATACCATGAACTTTATATGTTTTTCTATTAGCAAAAGGAATGCACATTCAATTCTCCATTTCTTTCAATATTTCCAAAACAAACTTTGCTCCATATTTCCTTCGATCTTATATGCCAAGAAGCATCATCTCATGATTGTCATCAGACATCATTTTATGGTTATCATCAAACTTACTCTTAGCAAAGGCACTTCGAGAGACAATATTCAAAATAAATTTCATGTAAGATAACTATATTATCAAAAAAATAGAAGGTTATAGAGAGCAACTCAAACGAACAAGGCCAAAGACAACAAAAACTTAAATGAAGCAGGCTCTTTGTTTAGCCCCTCGTATAAGCACAATCAATCATATCTAGACTTACAGTATCGCTTCCTCGAGCGATACGAATAACAGGATCAAAAGGCTTGAGGATGATATGCAAACCTGAAAACCCTTATCAGCAAAATTTTGGATAGCCAAAAAAATAGCATTTTGCGGTATAGCTCATTTTGATCTTCTGATTGAGCTGATAATTTTGGTGTATAGCAACACCTATACATTTTTGAGGGGACCCCAAAATTATCATTTTATGGTAATATTCCATTTCAATTATCTTTTCAAACTGGTCATTTTGGTATATAACACCATACATTTTTTTTAGGACCCTTAATAATAAACACTAAAAAAATAATTCTATTTGTAGTAAATACCACTAGAGACCTCTATACAAGTAATGGAGGCCAGATTACACAAGATGGAGGAATAAATCACCAAGTTGAATTTCTTAAGTGAACTTCTTGCTCAAATAACTTCTATTACTAGCCTAATAGTACACTTCAAGCATGTATATGACACAATGGTCTAGGAAATTGAAGTGCTTAAGCTTAAAAACCCAAAATTTGATGAATATATTAAGAATAGCCTAGAAATTTAAAAGGGAAAAGCTCTTGTAAGGACTAGGGCTTTATCGAGCAAAATTATCATCAGTTAGATAACAATAAATGCATGATCCTTGGACTTCCAAAAAATAACTTTCTAAGGTTTGATGGGACTAATCTACAAAGTTGATTAATTAAGATTGAGCAATTGTATGAACTACACGAAACACCTATCAACCAACGAATTTTTGTGGTTGGCTTTAATTTTGACCTTGAAGCACTTCATTCATAATAGTGGCTAAGAATACAATTGTCAAGCATTGGGTAGACTTATTTTAAGAATGAAATCCTTGGTAGATTCAACCCTTTAGAGTTTGAAGATTTTACTAGGATCCTCACTAAAATTTGATAGACAAGTATATTACTGGAGTACATTATAGCTTTTGAGAAGCTAGCCAACAAAACTAAAGGCCTTTCAGATGACTTTTTCAAGAGTTGTTTCATTGGTGGCCTTAAAAGAAGAAATCATCACTAAGGTCTAAATGCTCAAACTAACCACGTATATGACTGCAACATGACTAGGTAATATTACATAAAGTAAATAAAATGTACAATGGTAGACTTCCAAACTAGTATTCTAGAATAGAGCTTTTGCAACCATAAACACCAATGCTTCAAAAGGTTTAATAGTCAAGAGGCTAACATTGGAGGAGATGACCAATTGTAGGGCTAAGGGACTTTGTTATAATTGTGATAAAAAATGGGCTATGGAACAAAAATGTAAAACAAAATGCCTATACCGTTTGAATATGAGCAGTACATCATCCTCTCTTGGTGATATAGGGGATAAATTTGTGGATGCACTTGAAGAACAATATGATGCAATAATTAATGAGGCTTCACTTGTTGAGCCCATGGAGGAGGCTTCTACACTCTCTTTGAATGTTATTGCAAGAATATTCACACCTCAATGCATGATCATCAAAGGTTTCCTCAAAGGGCCCAAGGTATTGATACTATTAGATTTAGGCAATACCAATAACTTTATTGACTGCATTATAGGAAAAATAATAAATTGTTTTATCTATGGCCTCAAATTAATTTCAAAATTACCATAGGGGATATCATGACCTACAATGGATGGTATTAGAATAGACTTATTCATAGATGACTACCGATTTCGAACCAATCTTTATGCAATTCCCTTGAGAGGCATGGATATTACATTGGTTAAGGACTCTCGGGCCAATATTGTGGGACTTATTAAAACTTTGGATGTAGTTCACAATCAATAATATAACACATATCATCCAAGAAATAAATGATGGTAAACCCAAGGTCATAACAACCTATTAAATGTAGCAATTGATTAAGAAAGGTCACCGAGCAATAGTTGGTAGATTTTCCAAATGCAGAAGTGTTATATAGGGTGAAGAGATGCCTTCAAACTTGTCAAAAATTTTAACCAAGAATCAGGTCTTCAATGAGCCTAAGCAGCTACCTCCTAGTCAACTGAAGGGTCACAAATCAAACTGATACAAGAAGTCACTCTCCAAACATACAATCGTACGAATATCCTTACGATTCCGGTGAGCCTGTTTAATTTGGGCTCCTCGCTCCACTTTGTTAAGGCCTGTTTAATTTGGGCTCCCTGCTCCACTTTGTTAGGTCTGTTTAATTTGGGCTCCCCGCTCCACTTTGTTAGGCCTGTTTAATTTGGGCAAAGGTAGTAGTATGACCTAAGTAGTTCGTTGAGTATGCTCAAGTTTAATGAGTGTATTTTCTCTTATCCATATATACTTCGTAGGCATGTTTAATTTGGGTAAAGGTAGTAGCTTGATGACGATGGTACCAACCCCAAGCCACCATGGGTCTCCTTCACTCTCTAACGTGTTAGACAAGATAAAGATTATAATGGTAATACTATAATTTAATAAGTACGATTGGAAGTAATGTGTAATTACCTATAGAAAAAATATTATAATTTATTAATAAAGACATTCAACCTATTAACCACAAATAACATTGAAGGTAAATAAAAATCGCTAATTAATGTAACCTCCGTAATATCCGCACTCCCTTTACCACCGACTTTGGATTTGACGTGTTGGCCGCAGAATACAGACCGTTCCTCGAAACATTAGGGACAAAATTTATCAAATTAATGAAATCTGCATGTGTACTTTACCATTAGTGCATGCATTTAATTAATTATCTTCCAACAAAATCATTCCATATAATAGCTTCCAACTTGCAATGGAATCCGTACGGGTGTAAATCCTATCACTTAGCGTTTCTTTAATATTTTTTATTCACACTTAATTTGACATGCCGTGAAAAGAACGGAGGTACAGGTTTGATTTTAGTGATGTGAGAAAACCTACTTTAATTATATGTTTTTTAAAAATTAAACTATAATTATCAATAAAAATTTAACACACAATTATAAAGACTGAACAATGATTTAAACCTTAAATTAAAAAAACAGGTTTAAGTTTAATTTTATGATAGTCCTGTTATTATTTTCTTTCCACACATTTGTGAGTAAAATGGCCCTCGCTGTTCACAAAGTCGGTGGAATGTTTGTTTCTTCTCCTTTGCATTTGTGCAAGCCCCTCCCATGGCCTGCATAACTGCCATCCCAAGGAATCCCAAGCCCTCCTCCTCTTCAAATCCCACCTCAACGATTCCGGTGCCAATCTCAATTTCTGGGTGAACGAAACTGACTGTTGCAGGTGGGACGGCATATCCTGTGATCTCCACACCAACCACGTGCTCTCACTTAATATTAGCTCTTCTATGATCGTTGGCGTCATATCGGATAGCTTGTGCGACCTTCGTTTTCTCACACTCCTCCGCTTACGGGACAATCAATTAACAGGTACTCTTTCTCCGTGTCTTCGAAATCTCTCTCATCTTCAATATCTTCATTTAGGTTATAATAAATTGAGTGGGACAATTCCCCCTACTATTTGTCTGCTTACCAATCTTACTTATCTTGTTCTTCGTCACAACCAACTCAACGGAAGTTTACCATCTTGTATAGGTAATCTTTTTCTTTAAACATGTTGTCTCTTCGCTTCAATCAATTGACTGGAAGTTTACCCCCTACTATTTGTCTGCTTACCAATCTTACTTATCTTGTTCTTCGTCACAACCAACTCAACGGAAGTTTACCATCTTGTATAGGTAATCTTTCTTCTTTAAACATGTTGTCTCTTCCCTTCAATCAATTGACTGGAAGTTTACCCCCTTCTATAGGTAATCTCTTTTTACTCTCTATCTTAGATATTTCCTCTAACAAACTAAGTGGGACCCTTCCCTCCTCCCTTGCTCGGCTTTCCTCCCTCATTGGCCTCTATTTGTATGAAAACAACTTCGGGGGAACAATTCCCCCTACTATTTGTCTGTTTACCAATCTTGTTTTACTTGATCTCTCTAAGAACCAACTCAATGGAAGTTTACCATCTTATATAGCTAATCTTTCTTCTTTGAGCATTCTCTATCTTCACGCAAATCAATTGAGTGGAAGTATACCTTCTTCTCTAGGAAGACTTTCGTCTCTAAATGATGTTTTGCTCGCGTACAATCAGTTAAGCGGTGACGTCCCAGATTCCTTGGGCAATCTGTCTTTCCTCTCTAGGTTATATATTTCCTCTAACAAACTAAGTGGCACCCTTCCCGCCTCTCTTGCTCGGCTTTCCTCCCTCGCTTACCTCTATGCAGATAGCAACCTATTCAACGAAAGCATTCCTTCCTCAACATTGCCATCTTCCATACAAGGTCTCTCCCTGTCCCTCGACATCAATCAAACAATTTCGGAAACTTTTTTCCATAACCTCACCAAATTAAAGAAATTGTATTTATCCAATTGTGTACTGAACATTAGCACCTCATGGATCCCCTCTTTTCAATTAGAGGGTCTGGACTTGATATCATGTAAGACTGACGGACAAATTCCACTCTGGATTTCAACCCAATACTCACTTAAGGAGTTGACATTGGCCAAGGACAACCTTGTTGGAGAAATTCCCTTTTGGCTATGGGATATTAGTCCATCCTTGCAATATATAAATCTTACATCAAATTCCTTGCAAGGTTGCCTTTTTACAAATACTTCAGCTTGGACGCAAATTACCTCCTTAGACATGTCTAAGAATGCATTGAGTGGAGGCATCCCATCATTATGGTCTCCTAACATGACAATTTTAGTACTCAATGATAATTCCCTTACAGGTAACATTCCTTCCAGCTTGGGCAATTTATCACGACTCCAAGTGTTAAGTCTAGCCAACAACAATTTAGATGGTGACATCCCATTCAACTTGGCCAATTGTGCTTCTCTTCAAGTATTGAATTTGGCAAATAATAGTTTGCAGGGAAGAATACCTCACAACTTTGGTAAACTAAGCGAACTTTCTTCATTAGTTCTTCGAAAGAATAAATTGGAAGGATCAATCCCTCATTCAATAATGAATTGTACAAGGTTACAAGTTGTTGACTTTGGACAAAACCAGTTTATAGGCCAGATTCCAAATTTTATTGGAAATCTTTCATCTGTTAAGAGTATTGGTGATGAGGAAGAATAATTTGACAGGCAATATTCCTTTAGAAATTGGTCAGCTAATGCAACTCCAAATCTTAGACCTTTCTTCCAACTATATATTAGGTATTATTCCACACAACATTTTATATTTAAAAGCAATGGCTACACCAAGTCAAAATGACTTTGTGTTGTCAGACGACTATAAAAGATATACATTCAAGAACTATGAATATAAGGATGAATTGTATATAATTTCCAAAGGCACAAATCGACACTACCCTTATATTCGTTCCACCTTAACATCTATAGATCTTTCAAACAATCAACTGAGTGGAGAAATTCCCTTTGATTTTGGAAAGTTGAATGGTTTGATGCTTCTCAATCTATCTATGAACAATCTCATGGGGTCTATTCCAAATAGTTTGGGAGCAATGAGTCAACTTGAGTCATTAGACCTTTCTACAAATAGGCTCTTTGGAAAAATTCCTATGGAGTTGGACTCTCTAAACTACTTGGGGACATTAAAATTGTCCAATAACAACCTTTCAGGAAATATTCCCCAAGGGCAAAAGTTGAATATATTTCCATAATCATCATATATAGGGAATCCAAATTTATGGGGTTCTCCCCTTCCAAAGAATTGCTCTTGGCCACAATTTGCTTCTCCTCCTCCCACATCTTCTAACAAACAAAAGAAAAGCATGGAAATTCCATGGTATGAGATTGTAGTTGGATTGTCATGGGGAGCAAGTTTTGGAGGTATATTGTCATTGCTTATAGTAAACAGGAGATGGAGGAACAAATACTTTCAAAAAGTTGATGTTTTTTTGAAGTTTTTGTTCCCTTGGCTCAACAATTGGATATTATGAAGAAAAATTCTCCACTTTAGGTAAATACAAGAGGTTTTTAGAATCAATTTTTATTTTGATATCACATGTGAATCTATATTATTTCTTTTTAGGCAAGAAATAGTTTGTGCTATTTTGTTATGATGTTAGCAATTTTAATATATATTTGAAAGCAAGGTTCAATGTTATCCTTTGTTCTTTTGGTTTGGAATAAGCAATTACTTATATAAATGTTTGGATAATCCATTGATATTGTAGGTAGGCATACAATACAAGGTTACAATTTTTCCTTTGCTTGTGGGTAAGTTTTCTTGCTAGGCATATCTTATAAGGTTGATGATGTTCACTTTGTATATGATTGAGGTAGGATAAGTAATGCACATTGAGAAGCAAATTTGTGCATATCCTTATTCACTTATTCTAGAATTATATTTTGTATTATGGGATAAATCGATGGATTTTGTTGTCTTCACTTATGTGGATATTGTAAATTTTACAAGTGTTTCCCAAGAAAACTCCTATAAACAATTTCAAGTTATTCACAAATGCTATTTTGGTGGTAGAATTACTAGTTGTTTTATTAAAAAATATTTGGACTATCATGGTATGTTATTGTGAGATGTTTAAACAAAATATTATAATTATTTATGATAAAATAACATCACAAGTAGATTACACAACCAAGCTAAAGAATTCAAAGTGTAGAAAACATACTGATAGCTACCATTTCAGTGTGTCTTTTAGAATGTTCAATTGGGTAACAATAAAATTGGTAGAGGGATATGTATCCCATTCATATGCTTATGAATATTTGTAAAGTCATGATAGTGATTGTGTTTTGAAGGAGCTACATGACAAGTGGTTGAATTTTGATCCTGTTATTCGTACTGCTTCAAGTAGTGAGACTATAAGTCTTCATATGATTGATTGTGCTTGTATGAGAGGCTAAAGAAATATCTTGATTCATTTGAGTTTCTCTCTATGACATTTTATATTTTAGATAATATATTTGTCTTATAGGGAAGTTCTTTTAAATACAGTCTCTCAAATTGCCTTTGTTAAGAGCAAGTTTGATCATACCATGAAATGATGTCTAACGATAATCATGAGATGATGCTTCTTGGCATAGAAGTTCTTGTTTTTGGTTAATGATCTCCTATCGGAATTAGAGGATGAATGTATTAAACTCTTTTCTTATTATATGAATATGTAAGCTCACTATAACAAATGCTTGCAATGCAAAGAAGAATTTTAATTCAAACTTGGGGTATGTGCTACAATTTCCCACATAGAATTTAAGACCTTTTGTACACCTTTGCCTTTGGTGAACTAGATAATGGCTTTTGCTTGTAAGATTTTAAAAAACTCTCATTTATTTTTATGTATTATTAGTCTCTTGATGCTTTTAATGTGTCTTTGTGCATATTTGAAATTTGTAATTTATTGTGTCATTTATATTTTAGGAGCATATCTTCTAGAGCATACTATCAAACTTTTAAAGTTAATAGAGCCCCTAGAAGGAAGGATGGAGTAGAGTTTATTTTGGTCATATTGAACAAAACAGAGAATTGAATATGCATTCCTTTTGCTAATAGAGAAGCATATAAATTTCTTGGTATTGAACTAAATTGTTGATTTATGACTTTATGCTTTACTTGTGGTTTTGATATTTATGTTTATTTTTTCATTTATCTTTTTAAATTTCATGCATTTATGTGTTTGTATTTATTTTCCCTTTGTTGATTACAAGGTTGATTTACACTACAAATTGATAGATTTTGTTTGCTATTATTTAGGACCAAGAAACTGATTTCATACACATTGTTGGTGTGGATATTTTGTAGAAAAGTCTTGCACCTTCTACTAAGGTTTAAATCTCCATCCTTTCTTTGTAGTTGCAATTCCAATTTGTTATTATTTTATTTTTGTAGTTTGTTCTTCCTCGTTTTTATTTTCTAAGAAGAATTATGGATATTTTCACAAAATATCTAACTTAATCTACAATAGTTCCTACATATTACATACATCATAACTGGTCAAGTACTTTGGCATTCATGATGGCTAAAAATTCAATTGTCTTCTATAGTGAGGATAAGGCATCTTATTTCCTTTGATTTTCTCTTTAATATCAATCGGTATACTTTTATCCATGTAGTTGATTGGCTAAATATTTTCTATTCAACTACTGTAGTTTAGTATTGTACATGCTTGTTTTCTTGTTTATTTTTCTTTCTTTATATTTCATTGTATCCTAATATTTTGTTAAAAAATATGGCAAGCTTCTAATGATGTTACTTAAATATTTTTATAGCTCCACTTTGAACTAATGAATTCATTTTTTCTATATTTCTTAGACCCTTTAAAAAGGGATTGATGGTATTTCTCGCCCATCTATAGTATGCATCTAAAGCACTTCATTATACAATGGGTCCATTACTAAATTTTATAAGCAACTTTATACTATTGATGTTGTAAATTGTATAGAGGTTCGTTCTAGAGGTAACTTATTATTATTATTTTTAAAGTTATCTTTTATATTTTTGAGCATTTTTTTATCATTGTTGGATAACATGTTGTATTGCCTAGTGCGTATTTTGTGCCCCTATACTTGTGGTATCAAAACCAACATGGGATACAATCCTAATGCCATACAAAATTTGGTTGAAAAGGAGGAAGATCTATATTAGATGCATGAAGTAATGATGTTTTATCACAATCATGAGATGATGATTCTTGCCACTAAAGTTTTTTATTATGGTAAGTGATCTCCTAATGGCATTAGAGCATGAATCTATTAAAGTGTATGCTTAGTAGGTGAATATGTATGCTCACTATAACAAATGATTGAAATGCAAAGAAGAATTTGAATCCAAACTTGGAACTATTGTTGCAATTCCCCACCTATTTAAAATCATTTGCACATCTTTATCTTGGATGAATTAGTTATTGGCTTTTGCAAGTGAGACTAAAAAATTCTTATTTGTTTTTGTATTTATAGTCTCTTATTGCTTTCAATGTGCCTTTGTGCATATTTTAAATTTGTGATTTATTGTCTCATTTATATTTCAATAGCATCTTTTCTAAATTGACATCAAACTTTTGAAGTTAATAGAAGCCCTAGAAGGAAGGATCAATCATAGTATGTTTTGGTCATATTGAATAAAAAAAAATAATTAAATATATATTCCTTTGACTAATAGAGAAAGCAAATAAAGTTCTTAGTGTTAGACTTTAATAATTGATAATTTGACTTTATGCCTTGCTTGTGATTTGGATGTTTATGTTCGCTTTTATTTTTATTTTTTTTAATTTCCATGCATGTGTGTGGTTATATTTATATTTGCTCTATTTCTTAAAGGTTGATTTACATTGTAGGTTGACATATTTTGTTTGTTGTTTCTTAGGACCAAGAAACTAATTTTGATCATATTGTTGGTGTGGACATTTCTTAGAAAAGCCTTGTACCTATTGCTAAGGTTTGAATCTCCCTCCTCTCTTTGTATTTTCCATTTCAAATTTATTTATTGTTTTTATGTAGTTTGTTCTTCCTCATATTTGCTTTCTAAAAAGAATTATGGATATTTTCTCATAATATCTAACTTAATTTACAATGATTCATGTATATTGTAGGTATTACATATATGAGGGAAATTGGTTGAGTACTACGACATTCATGGTGGCTAACTAGTCAATCATCTTCTGTAGTGATGATCAATCATCCTTGTCCCTTTGATTTACCTTTAAGATCAAGTGGTATACTTTCATACATTCAGTTGATTAGCTAAAGATTTTCTATTCAATTATTGTTGTTAAGTGTTGTACATGTTTGTTTGCTTATTTATTTATTTCTTCCTATTTCATTGTATTTTAATATTTTGTTAAAAACTTTATCACAAGCTTCTAATGTTGTTACTTAATCTCCCTCCTATTTCATTGTATTCTAATGATTTACATTGTAGATTGATAGATTTTGTTTGTTGATTTTTTAGGACCAAGAAATTGATTTTGGTCATATTATTAGTGTCGATATTTCTTTAAAAAGTTTTGTACTTGTTTCTAAATCCCTCCTCTCTTCGTCATTGCCATTATAAATTTTTATTGTTTTTTATATAGTTTTCCTTCCTAGTTTTTATTTTCTAAAAAGAATTATGAACATTTTCTCATAATATCTAACTTCATCTACAATTATTTTTGTATATTGCAAGTATCACATATACTAGGGAAATTAGTTGAGTACTATGTCATTCATGGTGGCTAACTAGTCAATTATCTTCTATAGTGACGATCAACCATATTCTTCCCTTTGATTTACCTTTAAGATCAAGTGGTATACTTTCATGCATTCAATTGATTAGCTAAATATTTTTCATTCAATTGTTGTTGTTAAGTGTTGTACATGTTTGTTTGCTTGTTTGTTTATTTCCTTCTTATTTCATTGTATTCTAATATTTTGTTAAAAACTTTATTGTAAGCTTCTAATGTTATTACTTAATCTCCCTCCCATTTCATTGTATTCTAATAATTTACATTGTCGATTGACAGATTTTATTTTTTATTTTTTAAGACCAAATAAATAATTTTGGTCATATTGTTAATGTGGACATTTCTTAGAAAAGCCTTGTACCTACTACTAAGGTTTGAATCTTCCTCCTCTCTTTGTAGTTGCCATTCTAATTTTGTATTTATTTTTTATGTAGTTTGTTTTTTCTAGTTTTTGTTTTCTAAAAAGAATTATAGACATTTTCTCATACTATCTAACTTAATCTACAATGATTCTTGTATATTGCAAGTATCACATAAGCTAGGAAAATTGGTTGAGTACTATGGCATTCATGGTAGCTAACTAGTCAATTATCTTCTACAGTGATGGTCAACCATCTTCTACCCTTTGATTTACCTTTAAAATCAAGTGGTATAATTTCATACTTTCAGTTGTTTGAATAAATATTTTTTATTTGATCATTGTTGTTAAGTGTTGTACATATTTATTTGCTTGTTTATTTTTTTCTTCTTATTTCATTGTATTCTAATATTTTGTTAAAAACTTTATCACAAGCTTCTAATGTTGTTACTTAATCTCCCTCCTATTTCATTGTATTCTAATGATTTAAATTGTAGATTGACATATTTTTTTTGTTGTTGTTTAGGACTCGAAAAATAATTTTGGTCATATTGTTGGTGTGGACATTTCCTAGAAAAGTGTTGTACCTGCTACCAAGGTTTGAATCTCTCTCCTCTCTTTGTAGTTGCCATTTCAAATTTTTATGTAGTTTATCCTTCCATATTTTTGTTTTCTAAAAAAAATTATGGACATTTTCTTATAATATCTAACTTAACATACAATGATTCTTGTATATTGTAGGTATCACATATGCCAAGGAAATAGGTCAAGTATTATGACTTTTAAGGTGGCTAACTAGTCAATCATATTTTATAGTGATGATCAACCATCTTATTCCATTTGATTTTCCTTTACCACCAAGTGGTATACTTCATGCATCCAGTTGACTAGCTAAAGATTTTTCATTCAATTGTTGTTATTAAGTGTTGTACTTGTTTATTTTCTTGTTTGTTTTTATTTCTTCCTAATTCATTATATTCTAATCTTTTGTTAAAAAAATTATCACAAGCTTCTAATTTTGTTACTAAATATCCTTATTAATTCATTGTATTCTAATGATTTACATTGTAGATTGACATATTTTGTTTGTTGTTTTTTAGGACTAGGAAACTTATTTTGGTCATATTGTTGGTGTGGATATTTCTTAGAAAATCCTTGTACTTGTTGCTAAGGTTTGAATCTTCCTCCTCTTTATAGTTGCCATTCTAAATTTTTATTATTTTTTTATGTGGTTTTTCTTCCTACTTTTTGTTTTCTAAAAAGAATTATGGATATTTTCTCATAATATCTAACTTAATTTACAATGATTCTTGTATATTGCAGGTATCACATATGCTAAGGAAATCAATCGAGTACTATGATATTCATGTTGGAAAATTACCATTAGTAAAAAGGGTAAAAAATTGATTTTACCTTGGGTAAAGGTAACTTACCTTTTACCTTACCTGGACGGCAGTGGACGGCAACATTTGGGCGGCAAGAGAATTCAAGTTTACTTTCTTTTCCCCCAATTTCTCCTTTCCCCCCTTTTTCTCTCAAATAGGTTATTTATTGTTTATTTAATCTTTGTAACCTAATGTTTATTGTTAATGCAATTTACCAATTTTATCTCCACACTCACCTTTCACATTTGGTATCAGAGCGGAGAGCCGAGACCGGCCCGAATCTCGAGGCGGTGGGGCCCGTAGTTCGAGGTGATGGCACGGATCCCGAGGCAGCCCGTAGGAGCCGAGGCGGCACGGATCTCGAGGCGGCTCGTAGGAGCAGACCGACATGATTCTCGAGGCGTTAGTGGAGCTGGACGAGGCGGCCCGTAGGAGCAATAGATCGGCATGATTCTCGAGGCGCTGTTGACGTGGCGTGGTGGACGTGGCGCAGCCCGAGGCGTTGGTGACGTGGAGTGGCGACCTGCAGCACGTAGCCCGAGGCACTGGTGACGTGGCATGGTGTGACGTGGCATGGCGACGAGTGACCTGCATGCGGCCCGAGGCTAGTTGACGTGGCGAGGCGCGTGGCGTGGCGACGTGTGACCGGCGCGCGGCCCGAGGCATGGTGACATGGCGATCCACGCGTGACCCGAGGCAAAAGGAATCTGCATTGTTAGTGATTGCCCGCAGGCAATCAAAGCACTATTAGTGCTTTGCTCTTTTTAAAGAGCTAAAACATCGCCTCACGGGCGATGTGGGACTAAAGTCCCAGGAAATAACAAAGCTTCACGTCGAAGCGCGAAGCCAATAATAGCTTCACGCTCGACGCGGAAGCTATAGGGCAGGGAGCTCGCTTAGCTCCCGGATCTGCCCGGTAGCATAGCGGCTACCCTCTGCCCTGACGCCCGCGAGGTCGCAGGATCGATCCTCGGCGGGGTCAATAGTTTATAAAAAAAAAAAAAAAATATAAGGAAATAGTTTAAACTATAAGGAAATAGTTTAAAATTAAAAAAAAAATTTATTGTAATTTCCTAAGAGGAAATAACTGTACAATTTTAAATTTTTTTTTTTTTTCAAAGTTGATAATAGAAATTTCCTAAGAGGAAATAATTGTAAAGTTTTTAAAAAAAAAAAAAACTTTGAAAGTTAATTTTTTTTTTTATTATTTCCTAAGAGGAAATCTTTGTAAAAGAAAATTTCTGGGAAATTTTCTTAAATGATAAGATCGGAAGGATGTTATCATGCCCTCTGCAAGTTGTTACTGAGAACAAACGCTGAAAACTTTGATAGGCACGTGAAAACACTAGGACTTAATACAGTTTTTTCACGGTTGCAAAACGCGGTTATTGCACACCGAGAGAAATCCCGATCTAGGATACGAAGCAGATTCAGAAGATAACTCCTTTGGCAGCAGGTTTGAACAATCCGACATAGTGGCAATTGCTTCACAAGGATCCGAATATACTCATTATAGTAATTCAGTTGAAATCCTACAAACTCCTTCTCCTGAAATAATATTGATCAGTGACGATGATGAACAAGTCGCTGACAATTTTGTAATTGTTGAACAACAAGAATGAGTTGTTTATGATTGTAAATCAAGCAAGGCTTGATAGTTTGTAAAGTCTTTTTTGCAATAAGACTATAAAAGAGAGGTTTCTTGTTTTAGTAGATAATAATGGGATCACATAATAATCTACCAATTCCCGAATTCAGTGGGGATAATTATGAGTACTGGTCCATCAAGATGAGGACATTACTCATCGGAAAAGGACTATGGGATATTATTGAAGACGGATACATTGCTCCAACAGATTGGACTACTTTAAGTGCAAATGATAAGAAGATCTACAAAGATGCACGAGAAAAATAATTCTTTTGCCTTATACCATCTTCAATCAGCATTAGATCCAAGTATCTTTCCTAGAATTGCATCTTACTTAAGCACTACCAGATGCATGGAATGCCTTGAAAGAAGGATTCCAAGGAAGTGATAAAGTAAAGCAAGTCAGGCTTCAGACCTTGAAAAGAGATTTTGAAAATCTCAGAATGAAAGAAAATGAAAGAGTCGGAGACTACTATGTACGAGTCAAAGCAGTAGTTGATATGATGCAAACTTTAGGTGAAGACACAAAAAATGAAACAATTGTGAAGAAAGTGTTGCGAACACTTCTTCCTAAGTGGAATCACATTGCAATCATAATTGAAGAATCCAAAGACCTTTCTACTCTTACATTTGATAGTTTGATTGGATCATTAACATCACATGAAGAGAGACTTCAAGGAGCACCTTCAACAAGCTATGGAGGTGATGACAAAGCCTTCACTTCAAATGAAACTGCAAGACGAGGACAAGGAAGAGGCCGAGGCAGAGGACAACAACAAAGAGGCAAAGGCCAAAGCAACTCCTAGAGAGGAGGAAATCAAAACAGAGGTGGAAATCAAAACAGAGGAGCCAATCAGAACCAAAGCGGCAATGCAGGCCGTGGAAATCAAGGACGAGGAAGTAACAAGACTAAAACAACTTGTTTCAATTGTGGGAAACAAGGACACTTCGCTCGTGACTGCTGGTCAAAGTCTTCAAAAGATCAAAGCAGTCAATATGGCTCATTCTACGGAGAAGAAGAAGATCCATCAAATCTTTTTCTCTCTTATGGACAACCAGATCAAAATCTTAAAGATACATGGATTTTAGATACTGGTTGCTCCAACCACATGAGTGGAAAAGAAAATCTCTTTGCTACATTAGATTCAACTTACAAATCTCATGTTAAGTTAGGGGATAATAAATCTTTGCAAGTTGAAGGCATAGGAGCTATGGAAGTTCCAACAAAAGAAGGCCTTAAAAATGTGAATGACATATACTATACTCCATAGCTACAACACAATTTGTTGAGTGTTGGCCAAATGATGGAGAAGCATTACAAATTAGTTTTTGATGAAAGAAAATGTACAATCTTTGATAAAAACAATTGTAACCGGGTCATCATAGAAGTACCTATGACAAAGAATAGGTTGTTCCCTCTAAAATTTGGTGAGCCAGGGGGAGCTCAACTTGCAAACATTGCTATTACAAATCCAAGTGAATTGTGGCACTTGAGATATGGTCACCTCAATTCCGCTAGCTTGAAAATGTTAACATCACAAGCTATGGTGACAGGACTACCAAAAATTCTAGAACATAAGAAGGTATGCGAAGCATGTGCTTTGGGAAAGCACTCCAGAACGAAGTTTCCAAGAGGCCGAGCGTGGAGAGCAAGCTATCCTCTTCAGCTAGTACATTCGGACATCTGTGGTCCAATGCAAACAAAAAGCCTTGGAAACAATTCTTATTTTCTAACATTCATAGATGATTATTCTAGAATGTGTTGGCTCTATTTTCTGAAACACAAAGATGAAGCATTTGATTGCTTCATAGACTTCAAAAATAATGTAGAAAAGCAAAGTGACTACTATGTCAAATGTCTTCGCACTGATAAAGGAGGAGAGTACTCCTCAAATGAATTTTTACATTATTGTAAGCAAAATGGGATAAAAAGGCAGTTCACCACTGCCTATACCCCACAGTAGAATGGTGTGGCCGAGAGAAAGAACCGCACCCTTGTTGAAATGGCACGAACAATGCTTCAGGCAAAGCATCTCACAAACAGCTATTGGGCAGATGCAGTGAGAACTAGTGCATATATTCTAAATAGAAGTCCGACTTCTAGTTTAGATGGTATCACTCCTTATGAAGGATGGTACGGTAAGAAACCAAATGTCAAACATTTCAGAGTATTTGGTTCTTTAGCTTATGCACACATTCCTGAGGAGAAGAGAAAGAAGCTTGATCCAAAGAGTCAAGCATGTGTTTTTGTAGGGTATTGTGATTCAACCAAAGGGTATAGATTGTACAATCCCAAGACACATAAAATCATTATCTCCAAGGATGTAATTTTTGATGAAGGGGGAGAATGGGGTCATAAAAAATTTGTTGATTTTGACTCTAATTCGGACAGTTCCACATTAGTACCTCCCACATTGGTACAACCCAAGAAAAGCAATGGAAAAAGTCCTCCTCCACAAATTCCACATCAGGAAACTTCATCAAGTACATCAAGTGGTACACCAAGTCCAAGAGGGACTTCTTTGTTGGCACCCCCAAATTCTCCAAAACGATTTCATAGATCTGTAAGCGCTCCAAGTCCGATGGATATTGATCCAGTTTCTCAAAGGAAAGAGACAAATAGAGGAAAGCGCATACTACAGAGTCATCCATCTTCTCAAATGTTGGATAGGAATTTCCAACAAAGATACACTAGGAGTCAAGCTAGTGAGATGGATGACATTTTGTCAAGACTTGAAAATCTTCAAATGTCAGGGGATGATGAGTCTCATGAACCAAGGGGTGATGTAGTCAATTATGCTTTGTTGGCTGCTACACAACTAGAACCATCTAGCTATGAAAAAGCATGTACTGAAAGTATATGGCAAGATGCCATGGAAGAGGAAATATCCTCAATTAAAAAGAATGATACTTGGGAGCTTGTGAAGCTTCCCAAGGGAAAAAAATGTGTTGGATGTAAATGGGTCTATAAGACCAAATTCAATGCTGATGGAAGCATTGAAAGGCACAAGGCAAGATTAGTAGCTAAGGGTTTTACTCAAAAATATGGAATAGATTATGAGGAAACCTTTGCTCCAGTTGCTCGACAAGAAACAATCAGAACTGTTCTTTCCTTGGCAGCCCATAAAGGATGGAACATTCAACACATGGATGTGAAAAGTGCATTTTTAAATGGATACCTGACAGAAGAGGTGTATGTTCAACAACCTCAAGGTTTCCAAGAACCAGGAAAAGAGAACCTTGTTTATAAATTGAAAAAAGCACTTTATGGCCTCAAGCAAGCACCACGAGCATGGTACTCACGAATTGACGGCTATTTCAGCAAATATGGTTTCACAAAAATCAAGAGTGAACCAACACTATACTACCTAAAAATGGAGTAGATATCCTCATAGTTTGTTTATATGTGGATGATCTAATATTCATGGGTAGTAATAATAAAATGAATATGGAGTTCAAAAACTCCATGATGAATCAGTTTGAGATGAAGGATCTCGGATTAATGAGATACTTCCTAGGAATGGAAGTACATCAATCAAAGAATGGGATCTTCATATGTCAACAGAAATATGCTCATGACATGATCAAGAAATTTGCTATGCAGCAGTGCAAATCAGCTGCAACACCAACTGGACATGGAATCCAGCTAAGCAAAGAAGATGGAGCACCAAATGTTGACTTGACCAATTACAGAAGCATGGTTGGGAGTTTAATGTTTCTCACCAACACTAGGCCAGATATACAGTATGTTGTTTCTCTTGTATCACGGTTTATGGCATGCCCATCCGAGCTGCATCTTCAAGCAACCAAACGAATTTTACGATATGTAAAAGGTACATTGGATTTTGGAATCCATTACCACAAGTCTAACTCTGTGAAGTTAATTGGTTATAGTGACAGCGATTGGGGCGATAATATAGATGACAAAAAATCTACATCGAGGAACTGTTTTAGTCTAGGTTCAGGACTAATAACTTGGAGTTCCAAGAAGCAATCTGTTGTAGCATTATCATCTACAGAAGCTGAGTATATAGCAATTACTCATGCTAGTACTCAAATCCTCTGGTTGAGGAAAATCCTTGAAGAGATTGGCGAAAAACAAATTGGTCCAACCAAACTGAATTGTGATAATATCAGTGCCATACAGTTGGCATATAATCCGATCCACCACAAAAGGTCAAAACATTTTGATATGAAGTATCACTTCATAAGAGATATGGTGGAACAACAGACAGTTGAGCTTCAATATTGTAGCACTTTGGATAATCTAGCAGACATCTTCACCAAAGGCATGGCTAAAGCTCAATTTATAAAGCTGAGAGACTATATAGTCAGTCCTCTCAACTTTAAGGGGGAGAATGTTGGAATATTACCATTAGTAAAAAGGTTAAAAAATTGATTTTACCTTGGGTAAAGGTAACTTACCTTTTACCTTACCTGGACGGCAGTGGACGGCAACATTTGGGCGGCAAGAGAATTCATGTTCACTTTCTTTTCCCCCAATTTCTCCTTTCCCCCCTTTTTCTCTCAAATAGGTTATTTACTGTTTATTTAATCTATGTAACCTAATGTTTATTGTTAATGCAATTTACCAATTTTATCTCCACACTCACCTTTCACAATTCATGGTGGCTAACTAGTCAATCATCTCCTATAGTGATGGTTAGCCATCTTCTTCCCTTTGATTTGCCATTAAGATCAAGTGGTATACTTTCATGCATTTAGATGATTGGCCAAAGATTCTTTATTCAATTATTGTTGTTAAGTGTTGTACATGTTTTTTTGTTTGTTTTTATTTCTTCCTATTTTGTTCTATTCTAGCCTTTTGTTAAAAAATTTATTGCAAGCTTCTAATGTTGTTACTTAATATCCTTCCTAATTTATTGTATTTTAATTGTTTACATTGTAGATTGACATATTTTGTTTGTTGTTTTTTAAGAACAAATAATTGATTTTGGTCATATTGTTGATGTGGACATTTCTTAGAAAAAACTTAAACTTATTTTTAAGGTTTGAATCTCTCTCCTCTCTTTGTAGTTGCCTTTCAATTTTTTATGTAGTTTATTCTTTCTCGTTTTTGTTTTGAAAAAAGAATTATAGATATTTTCTCATAATATCTAACTTAATTTACAATGATTTCTATATATTGCAGGTATCACATATGCCAAGGAAATTGATTGAGTACTATGGCATTCATGGTGGCTAACTAGTCAATCATCTTCTATAGTGATAGTCAACCATCTTCTTCCCTTTGATTTACCTTTAAGATCAAGTGGTATACTTTCATACATTCAGTTGATTAGCTAAAGATTTTCTATTCAATTATTGTTGTTAAGTGTTGTACATGTTTGTTTGCTTATTTATTTTTTTCTTCCCATTTCATTGTATTTTAATCTTTTGTTAAAAAATTTATCACAAGCTTCTAATGTTGTTACTTAATCTCCATCCTATTTTATTGTATTCTAATTATTTACATTGTAGATTGATAGATTTTGTTTGTTGATTTTTTATGACCAAAAAAATGATTTTGGTCATATTATTAGTGTCGATATTTCTTTAAAAAGTTTTGTACTTGTTGCTAAATCCCTCCTCTCTTTGTCGTTGCCATTCTAAATTTTTATTGTTTTTTATGTAGTTTTCCTTCCTAGTTTTTGTTTTCTAAAAATAATTATGAACATTTTCTCATAATATCTAACTTCATCTACAATTATTCTTGTATATTGCAAGTATCACATATACTAGGGAAATCAGTTGAGTACTATGTCATTCATGGTGGCCAACTAGTCAATTGTCTTCTATAGTTATAGTCAGCCATATTCTTCCCTTTGATTTACCTTTAAGATCAAGCGGTATACTTCCATGCATTCAATTGATTAGCTATAGTTTTTTTATTCATTTGTTGTTATTAAGTGTTGTACATGTTTATTTGCTTGTTTGATTTTTTTCCTTTTTATTTCATTGTATTTTAATATTTTATTAAAATTTCTATTGTAAACTTCTAATGTTATTACTTAATCTCCCTCCCATTTCATTGTATTCTAATAATTTACATTGTAGATTTCCAGATTTTGTTTTTTGTTTTTTAAGACCAAATAATTAATTTTGGTCATATTTTTAATGTGGACATTTCTTAGAAAAGCCTTGTACCTACTACTAAGGTTTGAATCTTCCTCCTCTCTTTGTAGTTTCCATTCTAATTTTGTATTTATTTTTAATGTAGTCTGTTCTTTCTCATTTTTATTTTCTAAAAATAATTTTAAATATTTTCTCATAATATCTAACTTAATCTACAATTATTTTTGTATATTGCAAGTATCACATATGCTAGGAAAATTGGTTGAGTACTATGGCATTCATGGTAGCTAACTAGTCAATTATCTTCTATAGTGATAGTCAACCATCTTCTTCCCTTTGATTTAAGATCAAGTGGTATACTTTCATACATTCAGTTGTTTGGCTAAATATTTTCTATTTGATCATTGTTGTTAAGTGTTGTACATGTTTATTTGCTTGTTTATTTTTTTCTTCTTATTTCATTGTTTCTAATATTTTGTTAAAAACTTTATCACAAGCTTCTAATGTTTCTAGTTAATCTCCCTCCTTTTTCATTGTATTCTAATGATTTAAATTGTAGTTTGACATATTTTATTTATTGTTGTTTAGGACCCAAAAACTAATTTTGATCATATTGTTGGTGTGGATATTTTCTAAAAAAGAGTTGTACTTGCTACCAAGGTTTAAATTTCCCTCTTCTCTTTGTAGTTGCCATTTCAAAATTTTATGTAGTTTATCCTTCCATATTTTTGTTTTCTAAAAAGAATTATGGACATTTTTTTATAATATCTAACTTAACTTACAATGATTCTTGTATATTGTAGGTATCACATATGCGAGGGAAATAGGTCAAGTATTATGACTTTTAAGGTGGCTAACTAGTCAATCATATTTTATAGTGATGATCAACCATCTTATTCCCTTTGATTTTCCTTTAACACCAAGTGGTATACTTTCATGCATCCAGTTGACTAGCTAAAGATTTTTCATTCAATTGTTGGTATTAAGTGTTGTACTTGTTTATTTTATTGTTTGTTTTTATTTCTTCCTAATTCATTATATTCTAATATTTTGTTAAAAAAATTATCACAAGCTTCTAATGTTGTTACTAAATATCCTTACTACTTCATTGTATTCTAATGATTTACATTGTAGATTGACATATTTTGTTTGTTGTTTTTTAGGACTAGGAAATTTATTTTGGTCATATTGTTGGTGTTGACATTTCTTAGAAAAGTCTTGTACCTATTTCTAAGGTTTGATTCTTCCTCCTCTTTATAGTTGCCATTCTAAATTTTTATTATTTTTATGTAGTCTTTCTTCCTAGTTTTTATTTTCTAAAAATAATTATGGATATTTTCTCATAATATTTAACTTAATTTACAATGATTCTTCTATATTGCAGGTATCACATATGCTAGGGAAATTAGTTGAGTACTATGATATTCATGGTGGCTAACTAGTCAATCATCTTCTATAGTGATGGTTATCTACCTTCTTCCCTTTGATTTTCCATTAATATCAAGTGGTATACTTTCATACATTCAGTTGATTAGCTAAAGATTTTCTATTCAATTATTGTTGTTAAGTGTTGTACATGTTTGTTTGCTTATTTATTTTTTTCTTCCCATTTCATTGTATTTTAATCTTTTGTTAAAAACTTTATCACAAGCTTCTAATGTTGTTACTTAATATCCATCCTATTTCATTGTATTCTAATTATTTACATTGTAGATTGATAGATTTTATTTGTTGATTTTTTATGACCAAGAAACAGATTTGGCTCATATTATTAGTGTCGATATTTCTTTAAAAAGTCTTGTACTTGTTTCTAAATCCCTCCTTTCTTTGTCATTGCCATTCTAAATTTTTATTATTTATTATGTAGTTTTCCTTCCTAGTTTTTGTTTTCTAAAAAGAATTATGAACATTTTCTCATAATATCTAACTTCATCTACAATTATTCTTGTATATTGCAAGTATCACATATACTAGGGAAATTAGTTGAGTACTATGTCATTCATGGTGGCTAACTAGTCAATTGTCTTCTATAGTTATAGTCAGCCATCTTCTTCCCTTTGATTTATCTTTAAGATCAAGCGGTATACTTTTCCATGCATTCAATTTATTAGCTATAGATTTTTTATTCAATTGTTGTTATTAAGTGTTGTACATGTTTATTTGCTTGTTTGTTTTTTTTCTTCTTATTTCATTGTATTTTAATCTTTTATTAAAATTTTTATTGTAAACTTCTAATGTTATTACTTAATCTCCCTCCTATTTCATTGTATTCTAATAATTTACATTATAGATTGACAAATTTTGTTTTTTGTTTTTTAAGACCAAATAAATAATTTTGATCATATTGTTAATGTGGACATTTCTTAGAAAAGCCTTGTACCTACTACTAAGGTTTGAATCTTCCTCCTCTCTTTGTAGTTTCCATTCTAATTTTTTATTTATTTTTAATGTAGTCTGTTCTTTCTCATTTTTATTTTCTAAAAATAATTATAAATATTTTCTCATAATATCTAACTTAATCTACAATGATTTTTGTATATTGCAAGTATCACATATGCTAGGAAAATTGGTTGAGTACTATGGCATTCATGGTAGCTAACTAGTCAATTATCCTCTACAGTGATGGTCAACCATCTTCTACCCTTTGATTTACCTTCAAATCAAGTGGTATACTTTCATACATTCAGTTGTTTGGCTAAATATTTTCTATTTGATCATTGTTGTTAAGTGTTGTACATGTTTATTTGCTTGTTTATTTATTTTTTCTTATTTCATTGTATTCTAATATTCTGTTAAAAACTTTATCACAAGCTTCTAATGTTGCTACTTAATATCCCTCCTTTTTCATTGTATTCTAATGATTTAAATTGTAGATTGACATATTTTATTTATTGTTGTTTAGGACCCAAAAACTAATTTTGATCATATTGTTGGTGTGGATATTTTATAGAAAAGTGTTGTACTTGCTACCAATGTTTAAATCTCCATCTTCTCTTTGTAGTTGCCATTTCAAAATTTTATGTAGTTTATCCTTCCATATTTTTGTTTTCTAAAAATAATTGTGGACATTTTCTTATAATATCTAACTTAACTTACAATGATTCTTGTATATTGTAGGTATCACATATGCCAGGGAAATAGGTCAAGTATTATGACTTTTAAGGTGGCTAACTAGTCAATCATATTTTATAGTGATGATTAACCATCTTATTCCCTTTGATTTTCCTTTAACACCAAGTGGTATACTTTCATGCATCCAGTTGACTAATTAAAGATTTTTCATTCAATTGTTGTTATTAAGTGTTGTACTTGTTTATTTTATTTTTTGTTTTTATTTCTTCTTAATTCATTATATTCTAATATTTTGTTAAAAAATTTATCACAAGCTTCTAATGTTGTTACTAAATATCCTTACTACTTCATTGTATTCTAATGATTTACATTGTACATTGACATATTTTGTTTGTTGGTTTTGAGGACTAGGAAACTTATTTTGGTCATATTTTTGGTGTGGACATTTCTTAGAAAAGCCTTGTACCTATTTCTAAGGTTTGATTCTTCCTCCTCTTTATAGTTGCCATTCTAAATTTTTATTATTTTTATGTAGTCTTTCTTCGTAGTTTTTATTTTATAAAAAGAATTATGGATATTTTCTCATAATATTTAACTTAATTTACAATGATTCTTGTATATTGCAGGTATCACGTATGCTAGGGAAATTAGTTGAGTACTATGATATTCATGGTGGCTAACTAGTCAATCATCTTCTATAGTGATGGTTAGACATCTTCTTCCCTTTGATTTGCCATTAAGATCAAATGGTATACTTTCATGCATTTAGATGATTGGCTAAAGATTCTTTATTCAATTATTGTTGTAAGTGTTGTACATGTTTGTTTGTTTGTTTTTATTTCTTCATATTTTGTTCTATTCTAGCATTTTGTTAAAAACTTTATTGCAATCTTCTAATGTTGTTACTTAATCTCCTTCCTAAATTATTGTATTCTAATTATTTACATTGTAGATTGACAAATTTTGTTTGTTATTTTTTAGGACCAAATAACTGATTTTGGTCATATTGTTGATGTGGACATTTATTAGAAAAAACTTATACCTATTGTTAAGGTTTGAATCTCTCTCCTCTCTTTGTAGTTGCCATTCAATTTTTTATGTAGTTTATTCTTTCTCGTTTTTGTTTTGAAAAAAAAATTATAGATATTTTCTCATAATATTTAACTTAATTTACAATGATTTCTATATATTACAGGTATCACATATGCCAAGGAAATCAATTGAGTACTATGGCATTCATGGTGGCTAACTAGTCAATCATCATCTATAGTGATAGTCAACCATCTTCATCCGTTTGATTTACCTTTAAGATCAAGTGGTATACTTTCATACATTCAGTTGATTAGCTAAAGATTTCCTATTCAATTATTGTTGTTAAGTGTTGTACATGTTTTTTTTGCTTATTTATTTTTTTCTTCCCATTTCATTGTATTTTAATATTTTGTTAAAATATTTATCACAAGCTTCTAATGTTGTTACTTAATCTCCATTCTATTTCATTGTATTTTAATTATTTACATTGTAGATTGATAGATTTTGTTTGTTGATTTTTTATGACCAAGAAACTGATTTTGGTCATATTATTAGTGTTGATATTTATTTAAAAAGTCTTGTACTTGTTGCTAAATCCCTCCTCTCTTTGTCGTTGCCATTCTAAATTTTTATTGTTTTTTATGTAGTTTTCCTTCCTAGTTTTTGTTTTCTAAAAAGAATTATGAACATTTTCTCATAATATCTAACTTCATCTACAATTATTTTTGTATATTGCAAGTATCACATATACTAGGGAAATTAGTTGAGTACTATGTCATTCATGGTGGCTAACTAGTCAATTGTCTTCTATAGTTATATTCAACCATCTTCTTCCCTTTGATTTACCTTTAAGATCAAGCGGTATACTTCCATGCATTCAATTGATTAGCTATAGATTTTTTATTCAATTGTTGTTATTAAGTGTTGTACATGTTTATTTGCTTGTTTGATTTTTTCCTTTTTATTTCATTGTATTTTAATCTTTTATTAAAATTTTTATTGTAAACTTCCAATGTTATTACTTAATCTCCCTCATATTTCATTGTATTCTAAATTTTTTTATTTTGTAGATTGACATTTTTTTGTTTTTGTTTTTTAAGACCAAATAATTACTTTTGGTCATATTTTTAATGTGGACATTTCCTAGAAAAGCCTTGTACCTACTACTAAGGTTTGAATCTTCCTCCTCTCTTTGTAGTTTCCATTCTAATTTTGTATTTATTTTTAATGTAGTCTGTTCTTTCTCATTTTTATTTTCTAAAAATAATTATAAATATTTTCTCATAATATCTAACTTAATCTACAATGATTTTTGTATATTGCAAGTATCACATATGCTAGGAAAATTGGTTGAGTACTATGGCATTCATGGTAGCTAACTAGTCAATTATCCTCTACAGTGATGGTCAACCATCTTCTACCCTTTGATTTACCTTTAAAATCAAGTGGTATACTTTCATACATTCAGTTGTTTGGCTAAATATTTTTTATTTGATCATTGTTGTTAAGTGTTGTACATGTTTATTTGCTTGTTTATTTTTTTCTTCTTATTTCATTGTTTCTAATATTTTGTTAAAAACTTTATCACAAGCTTCTAATGTTGCTACTTAATCTCCCTCCTTTTTCATTGTATTCTAATGATTTAAATTGTAGATTGACATATTTTATTTATTGTTGTTTAGGACCCAAAAACTAATTTTGATCATATTGTTGGTGTGGATATTTTCTAGAAAGGTGTTGTACTTGCTACCAAGGTTTAAATCTCCCTCTTCTCTTTGTAGTTGCCATTTCAAAATTTTATGCAGTTTATTCTTCCATATTTTTGTTTTCTAAAAAGAATTATGGACATTTTCTTATAATATCTAACTTAACTTACAATGATTCTTGTATATTGTAGGTATCACATATGCCAAGGAAATAGGTCAAGTATTATGACTTTTAAGGTGGCTAACTAGTCAATCATATTTTATAGTGATGATCAACCATCTTATTCCCTTTGATTTTCCTTTAACACCAAGTGGTATACTTTCATGCATCCAGTTGACTAGCTAAAGATTTTTCATTCAATTGCTGTTATTAAGTGTTGTACTTGTTTATTTTATTGTTTGTTTTTATTTCTTCCTAATTCATTATATTCTAATATTTTGTTAAAAAATTTATCACAAGCTTCTAATGTTACTAAATATCCTTACTACTTCATTGTATTCTAATGATTTACATTGTAGATTGACATATTTTGTTTGTTGTTTTTTAGGACTAGGAAACTTATTTTGGTCATATTGTTGGTGTGGACATTTCTTAGAAAAGCCTTGTACCTATTTCTAAGGTTTGATTCTTCCTCCTCTTTATAGTTGCCATTCTAAATTTTTATTATTTTTATGTAGTCTTTCTTCTTAGTTTTTGTTTTCTAAAAAGAATTATGGATATTTTCTCATAATATTTAACTTAATTTACAATGATTCTTGTATATTGTAGGTATCACATATGCTAGGGAAATTAGTTGAGTACTATGATATTCATGGTGGCTAACTAGTCAATCATCTTCTATAGTGATGGTTAGCCATCTTCTTCCCTTTGATTTGCCATTAAGATCAAGTGGTATACTTTCATGCATTTAGATGATTGGCTAAAGATTCTTTATTCAATTATTGTTGTTAAGTGTTGTATATGTTTGTTTGTTTGTTTTTATTTCTTCATAATTTGTTCTATTCTAGCCTTTTGTTAAAAATTTTATTGCAAGCTTCTAACGTTGTTACTTAATCTCCTTTCTACTTTATTGTATTCTAATTGTTTACATTGTAGATTGACATATTTTGTTTGTTGTTTTGAAGACCAAATAATTGATTTTGGTCATATTGTTGATGTGGACATTTCTTAGAAAAAACTTATACCTATTTTTAAGGTTTGAATCTCTCTCCTCTCTTTGTAATTGCCATTCATTTTTTTATGTAGTTTATTCTTTCTCATTTTTGTTTTGAAAAAAGAATTATAGATATTTTCTCATAATATCTAACTTAATTTATAGTGATTTCTATATATTGCAGGTATCACATATGCCAAGGAAATCGATTGAGTACTATGGCATTCATGGTGGCTAACTGGTCAATCATCTTCTATAGTGATAGTCAACCATCTTCTTCCCTTTGATTTACCTTTAAGATCAAGTGGTATACTTCCATACATTCAATTGATTGGCTAAATATTTTCCATTTAATTATTGTTGTTAAGTGTTGTACATGTTTATTTGCTTGTTTGTTTTTCTTTCTTCCTATTTCATTGTATTTTAATCTCTTGTTAAAAACTTTATCATACGCTTCTAGTGTTGTTACTTAATCTCCCTCCTATTTTATTGTATTCTAATGATTTACATTGTAGATTGATAGATTTTATTTGTTGTTTTTTAGGACCAAAAATATGATTTTGATCATATTGTTGGTGTGGACATTTCTTAGAAAATACTTGTACCTATTGAGAAGGTTTGAATATCCGTACTCTCTTTTTAGTTGCCATTCCAATTATTTATTTATTTTTTATGTAGTTTGTCCTTACTTATTTTTGTTTTCTAAAACAAATTATGGAAATTTTCTCTTAATATCTAACTTACAATGATTCTTGTATATTTTAGGTATCACATATGCCAAGGAAATCGATCAAGTATTATGATATTGTTGGCATTTTTACCACACTAAAGTTAGGAGTCCAAAAAGGGGGTGAACCTGATGAGCGACTGTGATGGGCGAATGCATTTCAGGGGCGAATGTCATTAAAAGTTTTTTTTTTAAATGTTGGGTGAAGGCATTTCGAAAAATATATTTTAGAAATGTTTGAGTTTAGGCAAAGGTGTTTTTCTTCATTGCCCCACTTGGGAGGCGAATGGAATTTAAAAAAAAAAGCTTAGTTGGTTTATTTTTTTCTTGGATGCAAAGTTATGAGAGCATATGACGAATTAAAATATGTGGATTTGGTCATTAATTACCATCATCTTAGGCAATATTTAAATTTTGAATTCCTATCAAGGATATGCCTAGATAAGGGCTGCAATTTAATATTGGTGGTGAAGTAGAATATTTTTTATCATTTTCAAGAATGCCTTCTTGGTGATTTTACTCCCTCTCCAAATCAAATTCAATACGAAGTAAATTAATGAAGCTCATGTTCGATTTTTGAGAGGATGGAGGTGGCCCAAATTTAATGCCCTTGTACCCGAATGCCTTATCATCCATAACCATTTTTAGACCATAATTATCAGTAGGATATTTCCAAGAAATAATGATCCACCATGTATCTGATTTATGGACATTGGGTTCTTTCATGTATTTAATGAAAGAGGTACAAACCTCTATAAATACTAAGCAAATTTCACTGTAAAGGGTTAGACTATTTTGCAAGAACACTCCCCTAAGTTCTGCACTAATAGAAGAGATCTTCACCTTGGATTTGTGAGCTATTTTTCATGTATGGTTTCATTCTGATTTGATGTACTTCTGCTAACACTTGTTTTTCTTGCCTACTATTACACTTAAATTTTGAAGTCTGAGTTCAGGTCCTGCTAGCAAGGAATAAAGTACTGTAGTATCACTCTGGAGGTTATCATTGTGGAGGTTGCGAATGGAATTTTGCTGCTTGATTCTCTTTGCAGTGCTACTAATCTTAGAGGGTGCAACTATTGATGAGTTTATCCATCATCCTACACTTTGACCTATGGCCATATTTTCCTTTCTTTCTGCATTTTCCATTTCTTTCTTGCACCCTTATCTTCAAAAAAGTGTAGGATTAGTTAAGGAGCCAGCCTTCTCTGGAGATTGACCCGAAGGACATCTCTTTCCTTTGGCCTTTCAATGTTGGTCATATCTCTTTCCTTTGGCCTTTCCATGTATCCTATATCTTCTTAAAGTACAAGTACATCTCAAGCCACTACTATGCTATTTCCTCAATTTCCATCCCCAATAGTACCTCAATTGCTAGCTCCACCTATCCCATAGCTATCGGCTCTGCCCATTTCATAGATACCATCTCCTTATCAACCTCCTAATTTGCCTACTCTACAAGTACCCTTGCTTTTGCCTGCACCTCCTATCGCTGCAAACACAGATCACCAAATAAATATCTTACAGGAGATGTAATATCTGAACAACATGGTAACAAATCTGTTAAATGATATATTGGTAATGAAGAAGAAACAAGTTGAGAATAAGTTTTGCTCAAGGAGATTTCACATACCACCCATGACCAGAGATCAAACTGCACCAATAGGCAGGGGACCTGAAAGAGGTACAACTATGCAGATCAATGAAGAAGTAGGGGCATATGAGCGGGATTATTGGTGTTACATATGAAATTATCCTCATGAAGAAGCTGTATGTGTGGTTCACCAAAATTATATCCAAAATCTGGGAGACAACTGCACAACTAGAAGGGCAAGTATGGTTACAGAGATAGATCATAATTTCATGGTCTCTTCTTTAGAACAAGTCTCAACTTTGACCAGAGTTGGAAAGAAGTCTGTTACTATGGGTCCTTTAGAGCTGTAACCATTGAAGGTACCGAATGAACAAAAGGATTCTAATAATGAAATGCAACCTCAAAGGAAGGCACCCAAAGTGGTCTCAAAGGAGTAATATTCTATACTATTTAAATATCTTTTGTCGAAGAAAGCTCCAGATAGGTCATAAGGCAAGGCATCAACTTCTCAACCCATAGCTGCTCAACATCAAGTTGAAACTAAAGAGTAGGTTAAAGAGCATTTGAGGTATCTATCCTTGACCAAGCATCAAAGAATTGAAGCCGCTCAACAATATCAAGAGAAGTATGAACCTGTTGCCAAGGGAAAGGAATCAGTTGCATTTGACTATAATATTGTGGAGAAAATGAAGAGGATACCAATAAAAGTGAGTCTATATGATGCCCTACAACTCCTTGGACAAGTGGATCTCTTGCAAGAGTCACTCAAATCCATCAAGGATAAAAAATAGCAATACATAGACAGTTCTAGCTCAACAAATTCTTAATTCTTCTATTGGGAAAAATAGACCACCCCATTTCTATCTATCACTCAAAATGGAAGGTTGGATTGTCTATAATTACATGGGTCATTCAGGTGCATCCACCACGATCATCCCAAAGGTAGTGTGTGAGTTCATGGGAATGGAGTACACCAGAAGTAGTTCGAGTGTGTTACAATTGGATGAAACTCCTGTCAAGACTGTTGACATGATCAAAGATATTCCAATTGGTCTCCATAGCATGTCACAAATCACTATGATCTAGGAGATAGTGGTGGTTGATATGGAGCCATACTTCAGTATGTATCTCTCAAGGGATTTCACTGTAAAGCTTTGCGAATATCTGTATTTGGACTACACTCACATGGAGATTCCTTTTAAAGGAAAGAGGATCAAAATCTACAATGAAAAACCCTACTCTTTTTAGGTAGAGAAGATCAAAGATGAATATGAAGTTGCATCTTATGTCAACATGATGACAAAAGAGTTAGAAGATTTAGATCTGATGGAAGAAGCTTTGGTAGGAATCAAGCTTGAATATAAGTTCTCCATGATGGATTTTAATGCAATTATGGACACTGAAATTGGGTGTTAAACTATGATAAAACCTAAGAAAGAAACATAACCAAGCACCTCTGAATGTTAGGACTCTGTTACTAATGAGATTTGGAAGCTGTATTTTGATGGTACCAGGTACAAAAATTGTGTAGAAGTAGGAGTTGTGCTGATCTCTCCCTCAGGTATACATAAAATGTATTCATATCGGTTGACCTAATATTGTACTAACAATGTCGTTGAGTACGAAGCCTTATGCCTTGGACTCAAGAAAGCTAAAAAACTTAGAATCAAACAGCTGCAAATATTTGGTAATTCTGAGATGATAGCGAGTCAGACTATGAAAAAGTACATAGCAAAGAAAAATTATCTGATGTCCTACGTAACAAGGTGTGGGACCTATTCAAGTTTTTCACTGCGTTGAATGTTCAAGCAATTTTGTGCGAACAGAATAAACATACCGATATATTGGCATCTCTCAGAGAAAACTTTTCCCTAGTGGAACAAGTAGTAAGAAGGCCCAAGACAATAAGGGTTATTTTTAGGCCTTTAGTCCTAGATAAGAATGTTTACTGGAAGGTTTTCGATAATGAAGAACAAATTGTTAAATTTCTCCTCAATGAAGCAGGTGCCATTGAAAATAAAGAGCTTATGGAGGAAGAAACAGAGGGGATGATTCAATTGAAGAATAATCACTCCCTGGGGGATAATTTAATTGGAGACTTTGTTCGATTCCAATGACAAAGTTAACAAGTGCTGCATCAAGGTGGATGAAAAATAATATACGAAGCTGTAGCTCGAACCTAAAAAGGTAATCAAGGTTGGTACATATTGTACTAGAGAAGAACTTGAAGAAATAAAAAATTCATGTTCAAAATTTACAGACACTATTTCCTGGAGTTACCATAATCTTAGGGGATATGATAAAAATATTATCCAGCACATGATTGAATTGCAAGAGAGGGTGAAGGCCTTTCATCCAATGCAGAGGCCCGTTAATCCAAATATTAAAATTTTGATAAAGGTAGAGCTGTTGAAGGTAATGGAGGCTAAGATCATATACCCAATTAAGCACTCTACATGGTTTGTGAACCTAGTCCCTATGCGTAAAAATAATGGAGATATACGCCTCTATGTGGACTTCAAAAATTTGAACCAAGCGTCGCTTAAGGATCACTACCATTTACCCCAAATTGATCAGATATTACATGTTGTGGCTGGTGCCCAGAGATTTTCATTACTGGACGAATTTTCTGGCTATAATAAGATATGGGTGAAGGATGAAGACTAGCACAAAATGAAATTCACCATGAAATGGGGTACCTTTGCCTATCATAGGATGCCTTTTGGGTTATCCAATGTTGGTGCCACATTTCAAAGGGTGATGGATCTTTATTTTAAAGAGTTGCTTAATAAGATCATTATGATCTATCTAGACGACATGACCGTCTTTTCCCACAATAGAGTTGAACACATAAATCATTTACGACAAGTGTTTGAGAAGTGTCATGAGTTTGACATTTCGATTAACCTAAAGAAGTATATCTTCATGGTTAAAGAAGGAAAGCTTCTAGGCCATGTCATATCAAAAGAAGGCCTAGCCATTGATCTTGAAAGTATTGAAGCTCTTCTGAAACTCCCCCTACCATCGAAGAAAAAAGATCTACAGTATTTTTTTGAACAAATCAATTTTTTCAGGAAGTTTATTATTGATTTTTCCCAAGTGGTAAAACCAATGATGGAGTTACTGAAAAAGATGTTGATTTTAGATGGACAGATGTAAGACGACAGAGAAGTAATGATGTTTTATCACAATTATGAGATAATGATTCTTGCCACTATAGTTTTTTATTATGGTAAGTGATCTCCTAATCACATTAGAGCATGAATCTATTAAAGTGTATGCTTAGTAGGTGAATATGTATGCTAATTATAACAAATGATTGAAATGCAAAGAAGAATTTGAATCCAAACTTGGAACTATTGTTGCAATTCCCCACCTATTTAAAATCATTTGCACATCTTTATCTTGGATGAATTAGTTATTGGCTTTTGCAAGTGAGACTAAAAAATTCTTATTTGTTTTTGTATTTATAGTCTCTTAATCCTTTCAATGTGCCTTTGTGCATATTTTAAATTTATGATTTATTGTCTCATTTATATTTCAATAGCATCTTTTCTAAATTGACATCAAACTTTTGAAGTTAATAGAAGCCTTAGAAGAAAGGATCAATTATAGTATGTTTTGGTCATATTGAATAAAACAAATAATTAAATATATATTCGTTTTACTAATAGAGAAAGCAAATAAAGTTCTTAGTGTTAGAATTTAATAATTGATAATTTATGACTTTATGCCTTGCTTGTGATTTGGATTAATTTTTTATTTTTTATTTTATTTTAAATTACCATGCATGTGTGTGGTTATATTTATATTAACTCTATTTATTAAAAGGTTGATTTACATTGTAGGTTGACATATTTTGTTTGTTGTTTCTTATGACCAAAAAACGGATTTTGATCATATTGTTAGTGTGGACATTCTTAGAATACCCTTGTACCTATTGCTAAGGTTTGAATCTCTCTCATTTCTTTGTATTTTTCATTCCAAATTTATTTATTGTTTTTATGTAGTTTGTTCTTCCTCATATTTGCTTTCTAAAAAGAATTATGGATATTTTATCATAATATCTAACTTTTTTTTTGGTAAGTAAGAGAATATTATAATTAACACCGGGTTTTAACTGGTTGACCCAAAACCATTTTACAAAATAGGGTCCACTGACCAACTGGACAAAGGCCAAGCCCTAAAAGTTTAAATCGACAACAAAAATGGCCAAGACCTACTCTTCCATTAGAATACAACCAAACTAAACTATGGAAGCCTAATATTATGGCCATCATAAAAGAAAGACGCAAAAAAGAACTAACAAAGACAAAAACTAATCATGCAAGCACCATGCAGAGTAGCTTGTGCCCATATAAAAATAATAGAATATGGTCAAAAAAAAAACATCCCATAGAATGGACAGCCAAGAGGCCAAGCAGTCTTCCTTGTAGTCCTCATCTAACTTCTTATCATCGTTCTTGCCATCATATTTAGATTTTGCCTTTGACTCCTTGTGCCCTCGGAACTCGTCGGCTATAAAACAGAAGATTTAAGGAATCACACAAATCAACAACTGACCGATGAGGCCGTACAGACTCTTCAATCGGTTGATACCGTTGGAGGTTGATGAAATTGTCATCTTCTCCAAGACTATTATGGTGGGGTCTGGTGCCTCATTGTCATGGATCTCCAACACTTTGTTATTTCTTGCTAGGGCCTTTTTGCGACATCGAATCCAAACACACCTTGGGAAATACTTGAGGCCAAAGCAGATTTTTCCCATGCATGAATTTGTAGATAAAAAACCTATATCGATGCTCCCACCAACTGCAAAAAACACTAGTCACATGAACAAAAAAACAAATATGACAAAATCCATTATAAGGTTCAAATTTTTTTTTTTAAAAATGCCCCCATTTTCTCGTCATTGATCCACTTTGAGCCTTCCAATCTAAAGTTTTTCATTATCTATCACCATTGAGACCGCATGAGGAAGATTTTCAGTCCACGTGATCAAGTTTGTCGCTACAATGCCTTCATTTGCCACACTTATCACCGCCATGTTTGCTTCCTGAAGGTATGCAAAATTATGGCCTCATGTCGGTCATGAATTAGAGCCCTTGCTTCATGGATGTAGTCATCAAATCTCCAAGGAGCTCTCTTAGTGTTCTTTAGAAGATTTATAATAATAAGAGAATCACCTTCCACCAACAGTTTCCCTGGATAATTCTCTGCCACCTTGAGGCTCCTCCAAACTGCCCTTGCTTCAACCACATTGTTAGTTTGAGCTCCAAGATGTTCTGCAAAAGCTACAAGCACCTCACCCTTGTGGTCTCTAAGTAAGCCACCAGCCCCAGCTTCACCTGGGTTGCCCCTAGATGCCCCATCAAAATTTAACTTAATCCACCCTAGGGGGGGTGGGGTCCATGTGATCATGGTTCTAGGACAGACTTGAGGATGATTGAGGCCATCAATGAGAGGTAAGTTTAATGACCGGCCTAATGAAGCTTCAAAAGGATTTGGAGGTCTAGATGCTGCAGGCACTAAACAAGTATTCTCATTAGCATATGCTAAAATTTTTGACAGGACAGAGGATGACTGAGAAACCTTATCCAAGAAGGCCCGACGATTCCTTTCCAACCATATCTGCCACAAGTAGTGATGAAGGCAGATCTTCCACATATACCTAAGACGCCTATTCAAAAATGGGGAAGGCCACTGGACAAATAAGTCAAAAATGGACTGAGGATGGACCCAATAAATATGAAACACTTGTAACAGACCTAACAAGATTGAGACAGTAAAAATTACAATACGAAAACAAATGATCAATAGACTCCCACTCTTACATACAAAGATAACACCTATTAACAACAATCACACCTCTTTTTATTAAGTTATCCATGGTGAGGATCTTATTTTGGATGGCCAACCATGCAAAAAACCCAACCTTCGGAACAATGCTTTTGGGCCAAACTTCCAAGTGAGGGAAAGTAGGTTCATCATTATCAATAAGCATCAGATAAGCAGCCTTGACAGAAAATTCCCCATTGTCCGAAGCTTCCCGGATAAGTCTGGTCCTCAAGAATGCCGAAGGGAGTAAAGACTGCTTTAATTCATTCTCCAATATTATTGATGCCCCTGGTAGATCATTATTCATTATTGGCTTCCATACCCTTCTATTGTTTGACAAAGTAATAAAATCTGCAACTTTGGTACCAAAAACTTCAATTGTCCAAGCTCTAAGGGTTGAAATGATGGGGTCTCGCAGAGAGGGGATAGTCCTTTAACCATTTGTGGTCCCAAAAATCAATGTTTCTTCCATTTCCCAGCTTCCAACGTAGCCCTTTGCTTAGCAAGTTTTTAGTTTGAAGGATTGATTTCCAAAAAATTGATCCCCTGGGAGGAAAGGAATAACTTAAGAATTCAATTTCTTGCAAATACTTTCTTCTGATTATAGTAATCCATTCTGCATTTGCATTTGTCAAAAGACGCCATGCTTGTTTGGCCAGGAGGGCCATGTTTAAATGTTGTATTCTCCTTAGCCCAATACCTCCAAACTCCCTTGGTTTGCAAACCCTATCCCAGGACACCAAGTGAAAGCGCTGCTTAGATTCAGAACCAGTCCATAGGAACCTCTTCTGGATCTGTTCAATTTTAGTGTAGACACTTGTAGGAGCTTTAAAAATAGAGAGAAAGTAGACAGGGATGCTTTGAATGGAAAACTTGGTGAGAACTGCCTTGCCAGCTTGAGATAACAAATTCCCTTTCCATCCAGCCAGCTTCCTCTGAATTCTTTCAATTACATTAGTCCACATGGAATCAGTAGGCTCGCCTGTAAATAAAGGAAGGCCTAGGTATGTGGATGGAAGAGTAGACACCGAGCATCCAAGAATCCTAGCAATCTTAATCGCCTCCGAATGGGAGTGTTAAAGAAATAAATTTTACTCTTTGAAAAATTTACCTTTTGCCCCAAAGATCCTCATATAGCTCTAGAATATGTTTTATGACCTTAGCCTCAAAAACCGATGCAAGAGTTAACAACAAAGTATCATCCACAAACTGCTCATGTGTAATCGCTCGTGTTTGTGATGATGCTTTAATTCCTGAAATAAGACCAATATTACAGCAGCTTTGATTGTCCTCCCAAGGGCTTCAACCACAATGATAAACAACATGGGAGAGATAGGGTCACCTTGCCTTAGGCCCCTTTTACTTTGAAAGTATCCAGCAGGAGCACCATTAACAAGGACCGAAAACCAAGGTTTCATAAAACATCCTTCCAAAAGCTTGATCCATTCATGATGAAAACCAAATTTCTGAAGAATGGCAGAGACAAAACTCCAGCTTATGCGGTCATAAGCCTTGTTCATATCCACCTTGAGAGCAAAAGCAGGGTTTTTAGTCCGGACTACCGAATGAAGGGCTTCATGAATGGTTATGACCCCATCAAGGATGGACCTTCCAGGGACTGAACCGCCTTGACAAACATCAATAAACATAGGAAGGATCTTCCTCATTCTATTTGCAATTGCCTTGGTCAAAATTTTATAAACAACATTACAAAGGCTAATAGGTCTAAAATCCATCATAGATCTAGGAGTAGGAATCTTTGGGATTAAAGCAATAAAAGTGGAGTTAAAACTTCTTGGAATATGCTTTGTGGACTGAAATTCCTTGATAGTAGCACATACATCAAAACCTACAATATCCCAAAAAGCCTGAAAAAACGAGGTGAAAACCCGTCTGGACTTGGAGATTTATCAAGGTTCATTGAGAAGAGGGCCTCTTTGATTTCTTCATCCGTGAAAGGCTTAATTAACTTCCCATTCAAGTCATCAAAAATTAAATGAGGAATATGGTAAAGCATTGATTCTGAAGCTAAGGCAGAACTGAAATGTTCTTCTCCTAAAAGATTCTGAAAATAGGAAACTGCTTCATTTCTGATTTCATTAGGACTAGAAAGGAGTGATCCATCATCTCTAACAAGTTCTTTAATTCTATTGTGGCTTCTGTTCCTTAAGGTAGATGCATGAAAAAATCTTGTATTGGCATCACCTTCTTTTAGCCAGGTAGCTCTAGACTTTTGCCGCCAAAAAGTCTCCTCGCAGGCTAGAACATTATGGTACTCAGCAAGGGATTTCTTTTCATCTGCCTGTAGGGAAGGGTCTGGCAATCCCTCTTCAAGTTTTTTCTCAATGGTTGATAACCTTTCAGAGATGGCTTTCTTGTTTTCAAAAATATTTCCAAAAATTTCCTTATTCCAGATCCTTAGATTTTCTTTCACCACTTTAAGTTTTTGTGCTAATCTGAATGAAGGCCCGCTTCGACAAGAATGCCGCCACCACCGAGAAATTTTGTCTCTCGAGATCAGGGTGGTGCATCCACATAGATTCAAACCTAAAAGGCCTTTTGAATTTTGGAGTCTCTTCAATTTCTAGTAAAATCGGGTTGTGGTCAGACCCAATGCGAGGCAAGGACAACAGATTTGCATCCCCAAAAGATTGTATTGCTTCCTGTGACAAAAAAACCTATCAAGCTTTTCCATTATAAGTTGATTTCCAAACCTCCTATTGCTCCAAGTAAATTTAGCATTTTTTAATTTGACATCCAATAAATTGTTGTTGTTGATGAAATCTTGAAAGTCCTCCATACTTCTTGTTGGAATTCCTACTCCCCTTTTTATCGTAGGGGTAAAGAGGGGTATTAAAGTCCCCCGCCACTATCCATGGGATATCCTGAAAAGCTTCCTTGAAATGACTGAGTAAATTCCATATATCAGCTCTCCCAGATATAGAATTAGGGGCGTACACATTTGTTAATATCCAAGAAAGGTCATTAACCTTATCCTTAAAAATAATGCTCATTACCCTTTCCCCCAATTGAATAACCTTGCCTTCCACCTTCCCTGGATTCCAGATACAAAGAAGACCACCTGAGGTTCCATTGGCTTTGCAAAAAATTGCTTCTCCATTTTTCCAGATATTGAGGGCAATTTTTCTAGACAAAACTTCATCGACTTTAGTTTCTTGCAAAATAAGAATAGTGGGATCAAAATCTCTTCTTAAATATTTGACTAACCGCTGTTTAGGAAGGCCATTGAGCCCCCTTACATTCCAGGATATGATCTTCATTTGGAACTTTTAAAGTTTTTTTCCTCTTCCCCCGCCTTGGACTTGAGGGGGCTTAAGAATTTTGTTTTCTTCAAAGGGAAGATTTCCAGCTGGTGGAAACAGAGTAGTCCTAATTCCATTAGCTATCTCATCTTGGACCTCTTCTTTCCATTGCTGGGCATTTGACTTTCTTCCCTTTTTTTTCTCACCTCCACAATCAATCATGGGGGATTTCATTGAGCTTCTAGTCCTGCTTTCTGGCTAAATTTGGTTTGGGTGACTCGTTGGATAACAAGATTGGAAACCCCTTCTCTGGATTGGGACAAAGACAAAGGTGAAAAATGTCGCTTGGAAGGGCTGATTAACTCTGAAAGCACTTTTTCTCTTTCTCGGACAGAAAAGGACTCATCATTAGGGCATTCTTTATGGCCAACAGGAGGAGGATTGGAAGGTCCAGATTTGGTTGGGGAGTCAAGGTAAGCAGGGAGACCAAGAATTATATCCTCAACATTAGACCCTTCATTCTGGATTTTCCTCTCGTAATTATTTGGTTTTCAGCCAAAATGTTAAATTTATTTAGATTCTCGAAATGAGAGCATACCTTTTGTTGGTCAATTTGTGATGTAGCAATTTGCTTGTCCTTACCATTGTCCATGTGAAGCTCAACCTCATTCTCCATTTGTCCCAAACCAGAGGCCTTTGCCTTTTCAACATTTGGATCTTTAACCTTGTACATTCCTGTGTATTTGCCATTATTTCTGAAAGACTGCCGCTTGGAATCATTATTCCTAGGAAGGGTTTGCTGGCTTCTCAAAAAAGAGCATTGTCCTTTGAGATGGCCTTGAATATTACAGTCGAGCAAAATGCTGGTCTATTTTCATATTCGATGACCTGTAATCTTGTTATATTTCCATATTCTAACTCCACATGAGTAGGAAGCTCAGATTCTAGGTTTGCATTTACACAAATCCTAGCATGCGTCATTCTGGTGCGTGCAAGGGTTGGATTATCAATGGCCACCAATTCCCCTATGGTCTTGGCAATACCTTGAAGAAAATACTCATGCCACCAATGAAACGGGAGATTTGGGAGACGGACCCAAATGGGGGCAAAGTTTATGCTCTGCTTTTCGGGTCAAAATCCTCACCCCATCTCCTAAGAAAAAGACTTCTTCGGCCCAAGAACCAAGGTCCTCCTCGTTAGGATACGACTAGCATCTTCACTATTGTTAAGGCGTACCGCAAAAACCCCTTGATAATGCAATAATCTCCATGTGTCCGAAGTCTTCCACTTCAAGGATGCCCATCGTCGAATCGTTTCAATATCCGGCCTGCCCCCTATGAATTTGCCTACCGGAGAAAAATTTTCCATCGATATAAAGTCTGCCATTACGCTTTCAAGCACGGATACCTTCTGCCCATTGGGAGTGAGAGGTGGTAAAGAATGTAAGGAAACCCTATTGCCACCTTTAAGGGCCTGTGCAAAAGACTTATTGCCCTCATAATTCTTGATGTGGGCCTTCTTATCAAAAATAATATCAGGGGGTTCGTGTCCCTCTAATTTTTTAAAACCCTCAGTGTCCTTGTCACTGTCCACCTGCTCTTCCTCAGTTGCTTCAGAACCTTGCTTGTTCCCTCCTTGAGCCTCACAGCCTTCCGGGGTTTGGAAACCCTGTTTCCCACCTCCAACAGAATGAAAAACATGTTTGCAAAAATTGCACCTGCCTCTGCTCCCACTTTGCTCCATTCCTGCCTCCGCTCCTGCCTAAGTATTTCTTCCTGCTCCATTCATAATATCTAACTTAATATACAATGATTCATGTCTATTGTAGGTATTACATATATGAGGGAAATTGGTTGAGTACTACGACGTTCATGGTGGCTAACTAGTCAATCATCTTCTATAGTGATGATCATCCATCTTTGTTCCTTTGATTTACCTTTAAGATCAAGTGGTATACTTTCATACATTCAGTTGATTAGCTAAAGATTTCCTATTCAATTATTGTTGTTAAGTGTTGTACATGTTTGTTTGCTTATTTATTTATTTCTTCCCATTTCATTTATTTTAATATTTTGTTAAAATATTTATCACAAGCTTCTAATGTTGTTACTTAATCTCCATCCTATTTCATTGTATTCTAATTATTTACATTGTAGATTGATAGATTTTATTTGTTGATTTTTTATGACCAAGAAACTGATTTTGGTCATATTATTAGTGTTGATATTTCTTTAAAAATTCTTGTACTTGTTGCTAAATACCTCCTCTCTTTGTCGTTGCCATTCTAAATTTTTATTGTTTTTTATGTAGTTTTCCTTCCTAGTTTTTTTTTTCTAAAAAGAATTATGAACATTTTCTCATAATATCTAACTGCATCTACAATTATTCTTGTATATTGCCAGTATCACATATACTAGGGAAATCAGTTGAGTACTATGTCATTCATGGTGGCTAACTAGTCAATTGTCTTCTATAGTTATAGTCAACCATATTCTTCCCTTTGGTTTACCTTTAAGATCAAGCGGTATACTTCCATGCATTCAATTGATTAGCTATAGATTTTTTATTCAATTGTTGTTATTAAGTGTTGTACATGTTTATATGCTTGTTTGTTTTTTTCCTTCTTATTTCATTGTATTTTAATATTTTATTAAAATTTTTATTGTAAACTTCTAACGTTATTACTTAATCTCCCTCCTATTTCATTGTATTCTAATAATTTACATTGTAGATTGACAGATTTTGTTTTTTGTTTTTTAAGACCAAATAAATAATTTTGGTCATATTGTTAATGTGGACATTTCTTAGAAAAGCCTTGTACCTACTACTAAGGTTTGAATCTTCCTCCTCTCTTTGTAGATTCCATTCTAATTTTGTATTTATTTTTATGTAGTCTGTTCTTTCTCATTTTTATTTTCTAAAAATAATTATAAATATTTTCTCATAATATCTAACTTAATCTACAATGATTTTTGTATATTGCAAGTATCACATATGCTAGGAAAATTGGTTGAGTACTATGGCATTCATGGTAGCTAACTAGTCAATTATCTTCTACAGTGATGGTCAACCATCTTCTACCCTTTGATTTACCTTTAAAATCAAGTGGTATACTTTCATACATTCAGTTGTTTGGCTAAATATTTTCTATTTGATCATTGTTGTTAAGTGTTGTATATGTGTATTTGCTTGTTTATTTTTTTCTTCTTATTTCATTGTATTCTAATATTTTGTTAAAAACTTTATCACAAGATTCTAATGTTGCTACTTAATCTCCCTCATTTTTCATTGTATTCTAATGATTTAAATTGTATTTTGACATATTTTATTTATTGTTGTTTACGACCCAAAAACTAATTTTGATCATATTGTTGGTGTGGATATTTTCTAGAAAAGTGTTGTACTTGCTACCAAGGTTTAAATCTCCATCTTCTCTTTGTAGTTGCCATTTCAAAATTTTATGTAGTTTATTCTTCCATATTTTTGTTTTCTAAAAAGAATTATGGACATTTTCTTATAATATCTAACTTAAATTACAATGATTCTTGTGTATTTTAGGTATCACATATGCCAGGGAAATTCATCAAGTATTATGACTTTAAGGTGGCTAACTAGTCAATCATATTTTATAGTGATGATCAACCATATTATTCCCTTTGATTTTCCTTTAACACCAAGTGGTATACTTTCATGCATCCAGTTGACAAGCTAAAGATTTTTCATTCAATTGTTGTTATTAAGTGTTGTACTTGTTTATTTTATTTTTTGTTTTTATTTCTTCCTAATTCATTATATTCTAATATTTTGTTAAAAAATTTATCACAAGCTTCTAATGTTGTTACTAAATATCCTTACTACTTCATTGTATTCTAATGATTTATATTGTAGATTGACATATTTTGTTTGTTGTTTTTTAGGACTAGGAAACTTATTTTGGTCATATTGTTGGTGTGGACATTTCTTAGAAAAGCTTTGTACCTATTTCTAAGGTTTGATTCTTCCTCCTATTTATAGTTGCCATTCTAAATTTTTATTAATTTTATGTAGTATTTCTTCCTAGTTTTTGTTTTCTAAAAAGAATTATGGATATTTTCTCATAATATTTAACTTAATTTACAATGATTCTTGTATATTGCAGGTATCACATATGCCAGGGAAATTAGTTGAGTACTATGATATTCATGGTGGCTAACTAGTCAATCATCTTCTATAGTGATGGTTAGCCATCATCTTCCATTTGATTTGCCATTAAGATCAAGTGGTGTAATTTCATGCATTTAGATGATTGGTTAAAGATTCTTTAGGCAAAGATTGTTTTTATTTTTTCCCAGATGCAAAATTATGAGAGCATATGACGAATTAAAATATGTGGATTTGGTCATTAATTACCATCATCTTAGGCAATATTTAAATTGTGAATTCCAATCAAGGATATGCCTAGATAAGGGCTGCAATTTAATATTGGTGGTGAAGTAGAGGATTTTTTATCATTTTCAAGAATGCCTTCTTGGCGATTTTACTCCCTCTCCAAAGCAAATTCAATACGAAGTAAATTAATGAAGCTCATGTTCAATTTTTGAGAGGATGGAGGTGGCCCAAATTTAATGCCCTTGCACCCGAATGCATTATCATCCATAACCATTTTTAGACCATAATTATCAGTAGGATATTTCCAAGAAATAATGATCCACCATGTCTCTGATTTATGAACATTGGGTTCTTACATGTATTTAATGAAAGAGGTACAAACCTCTATAAATACTAAGAAAATTTCATTGTAAAGGGTTAGACTATTTTGCAAGAACACTCCCCTAAGTTCTACACTAATAGAAGAGATCTTCACCTTGGATTTGTGAGCTATTTTTCATGTATGGTTTCATTCTGATTTGATGTACTTTGGCTAACACTTGTTTTTCTTGCCTACTGTTACACTTAAATTTTGAAGTCTGATTTTAGGTCCTGCTAGCGAGGAATAAAGTACTAGAATATCACCCTGGTGGTTATCATCGTGGAGGTTGCAAATGGAATTCTGCTGCTTGATTTTCTTTGCAGTGCTGCTTGATTCAAAAAGTGTAGGATTAGTTAAGGATCCAGCCTTCTCTGGAGATTGACTCGAAGGACATCTCTTTCTTTCAGCATTTCAATGTTGGTCATATCTAGGGTGCACAAACGTATGAAGTTTTTTTACTAGGCAGATATTTGACCAACAATTTTTGGTACACCCGATGGGACTAAAGGTTTCTATCTTAGCTAATTTCTTTGATCTAGCTAGGAATAGTGTCCAAAATGCTCCAATTAGTGCATCATAAGTAATAGTAAGGCCCTAATGTTCACCTTGCTATTGTCATGTTAGAACATTTGACAACTTAGCTCGATCGATAGATCTCTGAATGCTAACAAGATCGCATACCAAAGATCTAAAAAATTTAGTTGAGTTCTACGAACTTGACACAAAAATATTGGGTGAACATCCTAGGTTGGTTTCCCCAACACACCCATCAGTTGCTACGTCTTCACAAGTAGCTAGATTTTTTTCTTCTCCATCAAATACGACTAGTACTACCACTAGTTTTCCTCCACCTCTGCAACATAATCCTTCTATTTCATCAAGTACCCTTGTGCAAATGGCTCAAAAATAGTAGCAACAACAACAAAAACAACCACAAAAAAATCCACCAAGGTTGTTCGTAGCATGGAACAACACAGAAGCACTTAACCTATAAGCACAACATCTGGTATTGTAAGCAGTGCTAAAAGTTTTACCTACATATGATGGGACTGGTAATACTGCATATGAACATGTGCAAGATGTGGCCTCTTTGGCTTCAATTCATGGGATCACGGAGGAAGATGTGATGGTGAAATTACTAGTGTTGTCACTTCATGGGAAGTTCTTGTATTGGTATAGATCATTACCCCAATCAATAATTACATCATGGGATCAACTGGTAGAATTGTTGATAAAAGGTTTTCATGAATCTATGGATCCATTTTCTCTGTTACATTAATTCACATCCATCTAGAGAAATCCCTAAGAGGATATCACGAATTTTAATGTCAGATTTTCTAGAACTTGGCATAGAGTACTTGATGGGCTTAGACCATTTTATCAATAGGATGCATGGTACTACTTGAAGGCTTTCAATTCTGATATCAATTGGTCGATCTGGAAATGAAATATCAGTATGTTCCTTGAATTATATGAAGCATCTTAAAAAGCCAAAACTAATTTAATTGCATTGAGTAAGCTTACCCTGAAGATACATATAACTATTTTCCCTGATCTCCTAAAATATGATATTCTACTTCATATTCACAATCTATGTCATCCATGTATCCTATATCTTCCTAAAGTACAAGTACATCTCAAGCCACTACTATGTTATTTCCTCAATTGCTAGCCCCAATAGGATCTCAATTGCTAGCTCCACATATCCCACAGCTATCGGCTCCACCCATTTCGTAGCTGCCATATCCTTATCAACCTCCTGCTTTGCCTACTCTGCAAGTACCCTTGCTTTTGCCTACACCTCCTGTCGCTGCAAACATAGATCCCCAAATGAAGATCTTGTAGGAGATGCAATCTCTGAACAAGGTGGTAACAAATCTGTTAAATGATATATTGGTAATGAAGAAGAAACAAGTTGAGAGCAATTTTTTCTCAAGGAGATTTCACATACCACCCATGACCAGAGATCAAACTACACCAGTAGGTAGGGGCCCTGAAAGAGGTACAACTATGCAGATCAATGAAGAAGTAGGGGTATATGAGCAGGATTACTGGTGTTCCATATGAAATGATCCTCACGAATAAGCTGTATGTGTGGTGCACCAAAATTATGTCCAAACTCTGGGAGACAACTCCACAACTAGAATGACAAGTATGATTACAGAAATACATCATAATTTCATGGTCTCTTCTTTAGAACAAGTCTCAATTTTGACTAGAGTTGGAAAGAAGTCTGTTACTATGGATCCTTTAGAGCTGCAACCATTGAAGGTACTGACTGAACAAAAGGATTCTAATAATGAAATGCAACCTCAAAGGAAGGCACCCAAATTGGTCTCAAAGGAGTAATATTCTATACTATTTAAATATATTTTATCGAAGAAAGCTCCAGATAGGTCACAAGGTAAGGCATCAACTTCTCAACCCACAACTGCTCAGCATCAAGTTGACACTAAAGATTAGGCTAAAGAGCATTTGAGGTATCTATCCTTGGCAAAGCATTAGATAATTGAAGCCACTCAACAATATCAAGAGAAGTACGAACCTGCTGCCAAGGGAAAGGAATCAATTGCGTTTGACTATAATATTATGGAGAAAATGAAGAGGATACCAATAAAAGTGAGTCTATATGATGCCCTACAACTCCTTGGACAAGTGGATCTCTTGCAAGAGTCACTCAAATCCATCAAGGATAAAAAATAGCAATATGTAGACAGTTCTAGCTCAACAACTTCCTATTTCTTCCACTGGGAAAAATAGACCACCTCCTTTCTATCTATCACTCAAAATGGAAGGTTGGATTGTTTATAATTACATGGTTCATTCAGGTGCATCCACCACTATCATACCAAAGGCAGTGTGTGAGTTCATGGGAATGGAGTACACCAGAAGTAGTTTGAGTGTGTTATAATTGGATGAAACTCCTGTCAAGACTGTTGACATGATCAAATATATTCCAATTGGTCTCCATAGCATGTCATAAATCACTATGATCTAGGAGATAGTGGTGGTTGATATGGAGCCATACTTCAGTATGTGTCTCTCAAGGTATTTCACTGTAAAGCTTTGCGAATATCTGTATTTGGACTACACTCACATGGAGATTCCTTTTAAAGGAAAGGGGATAAAAATCTACAATGAAAAACCCTACTCTTTTCAGGTAGAGAAGATCAAAGATGAATATGAAGTTGCATCCTATGTCAACACAAAAGAGTTAGAATATTTGAATCTGATGGAAGAATCTTTGGGAGGAATCAAGCTTGAATATAAGTTCTCCATGATGGATTTAATGCCATTATGAACACTAAAATTGGGTGTTAAACTATGATAAAACAAAAGAAATAAGCAGAACCAAGCACCTCTGAATGTCAGGACTTTGTTACTAATGAGCTTTGGAAGCTGTATTTTAATGGTGCCAGATGCAAAAATTGTGTAGGAGCAGGAGTTGTGCTGATCTCTCCCTGAGGTATACATAAAACGTACTCGTATCGGTTGACCTAATATTGTACTAAAAATGTAGTTGAGTACGAAGCCTTATGTATTGGACTCAAGAAAGCTAAAAAACTTAGAATCAAACAGCTGCAAGTCTTTGGTAATTTTGAGCTGATAGCGAATCATACTATGAAAAATACATAGCAAAGCAACATTATCTGAAGTCCTATGTAACAAGGTGTGGAACATATTCAAGTTTTTCACTGCGTTGAATGTTCAAGCAATTTTGTGCGAATAGAATAAACATACAGATATATTGGCATCTCTTAGAGAAAACTTTTCCCTAGTGGAACAAGTAGTAAGAAGGCCCAAGACAGTAAGGGTTATTTTCAGGCCCTTAGTACCAGATAAGAATGTTTACTGGGAGGTGTTCTATAATGATGAAAAAATCGTTAACTTTCTCCTCAATGAAGCAAGTGCAATTGAAAATAAAGAGCTTATGGAGGAAGAAACAGAGGGGATGATTCAATTGAAGAATAATCATACTCCATGGGGGCTAATTTAATTGGAGAGTTTGTTCAATTCCAATGACAAAGTTAACAAGCGCAACATCAATGTGGATGAAAAAGAATATACGAAGCTGCAGCTCGAACCTAAAAAGGTAATCAAGGTTGGTACAGATTGTACTAGAGAAGAACTTGAAGAAATAAAAAATTTGTGTTCAAAATTTACAAACACTGTTTCCTGGAGTTACCATAATCTTAGGGGATATGATAAAAATATTATCTAGCACATGATTGAATTGCAAGAGAGGGTGAAGGCCTTTCATCAAATGCAGAGGCATGTTAATCCAAAGATTAAAATGTTGATAAAGGTAGAACTGCTGAAGATACTGGAGGCTAAGATCATATACCCAATTAAGCACTCTATATGGTTTGCGAACCTAGTCCCTGTGCATAAAAATAATGGAGATATATGCCTCTATGTGGACTTCAAAAATTTGAACCAAGCATCTCTTAAGGATCACTACCCTTTACCCCGAATTGATCAGAAATTACATGTTGTGGCTGGTGCCCAGATATTTTTATTGCTGGATGAATTATCTGGCTATAATAAGATATGGGTGAAGGATGAAGACTAGCACAAAATGACATTCACCATGAAATGGGGTACCTTTGCCTATCAGAGGATGCCTTTTGGGTTGTCTAATGTTGGCACCACATTTCAAAGGGTGATGAATATTGCTTTTAAAGAGTTTCTTAATAAGATCATTATGATCTATCTAGACGACATGACCACCTTTTCCCACAACAAAGTTGAACACAAAAATAATTTACGACAAGTGTTTGAGAAGTGTCATGAGTTCGACATTTTGATTAACCTGAAGAAGTATATCTTCGTGGTTAAAGAAGGAAAGCTTCTAGGCCATGTCATATCAAAAGAAAGCCTAGCCATTGATCCTAAAAGTATTGAAGCTCTTCTGAAACTCGCCCTACCATCGAACAAAAAATATCTACAGTCCTTTTTTGGACAGATCAATTTTGTCAGGATGTTTATTACTGATTTTTCTCAAGTGGTAAAACCTATGATGGAGTTACTGAAAAATATGTTGATTTTAGATGGACAGATGTAAGACGATAGGCGTTCAAGTAAATTAAAGAAAGGATTGTACAAGCCCCTATTTTGGTGAACCTAGACTACTCAAAGGAATTTATTCTATATGTAGTGGGTGAATAGCAAATCTATGTTGCAATTCTAACTTAGAAGGGAGAAAATAGAGATGAACAACTTATTGCATTCCTCAGCCAAGTCATACACCCGTATGAGGAGAAGTATAATTTAATTGAAAAGTAGGTGTATGTAGTTATGAAATCTTTGAAGAAGTTCCATCACTTTGTTTTTCAAAGTAGGACAATTATCTATGCCATTCATATAGACATGAGGAAATTTATTCTCTAGGGAGAACTCAAAGATAAGAGAGCAGGCTAGATTTCTAAGATCCAGGAGTATGATGTGGATATTCGACCCAAAAAGTTAGTGCATGGTCGGGATTTGTGTCAGGAGTTAGCAAAAAATACATATTCTCCAATTCAGTGGATGAGGAAACACTTGGTGTAAAAATTATGGCAAATGAGTCATTAGAGGCTCGAGACTGGACAGATGAGTTGATTGATTATTTCACTACTGGGATATGTTCATCTCAGTTGAATTATTCTCAAAGAAGATGCTTTAGATTACAAGCATTGAATTATACACTACTACCAACTAGTTTATATCACAGAAACATTGATTGTGTACTCCTATGGTGTATCACGCACTCCGAAATGCAATCGATTTTAGAGGAGTTTCACTTAGGAATTTTAGGAGGAAACTATGCTGGTAGGCCAATGGCCTTAAATATCATCAGAGCTGATTATGTTTGGCCAACTCTGTTTGTTGATGCATACCAGGTAAGTTTGAATTGTGATAGTTGCCAATGATATGTAGGTAAGGTGAGAAATGTTGCTCAATCTCTTCATTCGATTTAGGTGGAGGCACCTTTCCAACAGTGAGGTCTGGATTTCATTGGGGTCATTGACCCAAATTATTTGACCAAGCACAATTATATATTAATGGCAACTGATTATTTCACTCAGTGGGCAGAGGCAATCCCCACAAAGAAAGTAGATCAAGCGACAATCATTTCCTTATTGGAGGGGTTTATTGCACAATTCAAGATCCCTAATACCATAGTCACAGATAACGAAACTCCATTTGTGGGGGCTAAGATCATTGAGTTCACTCAAAATTATGGGATATACCTCAAAGCTGCCTTGAATTACTATCCACAAGGTAACGGTCTTGCTAAATATACAAACAAGAACCTGCTCAGAATCTTGAAAAGAGCACTAGGAGAAAACAAGAGGAGTTGGCACCTGTTGCTAAATCAGACTCTTTGGGTGGACTGCATTTTTATAAAGAAATCTATCAACACATCCCCCTACTCCCTAGTCTATGATAAGGAGGTTTTCTTGTCAATGCATATTGAACACCCCGTGGTAGGCACTTTGCAAGAATTAGGAGATGAAGATGAGCAAGTGGATCCCTTGAGCATTCGGTTGGCTCAACTGCTACAATTGGAAGAGGGATACGAGAAGGTGTATAAAGATTTTATGGAGCATGCCAGGGCTAATCAAAAGTGGTTTGGCAAGAAAACCTTGGATCGAAGCTTTAAAGTTTGACTTGGTTTTGAATTGGAACGTCGACAAAGCAAATGATGCAGGAGCATCCAGCAGCACCAGCAGCAGAAGCAACAAAGTTCGAGAAAAATCGTGCTGAAGAGTCGGGAGAAGAATTAGGAAGCAAGAAGGAAGAAAAAATGGCCAAGTCAGAAAACCATCGCAATTTCGCGACATGTCGCGAAATCGCGACAGAAATTGGCGAGGAAGTGCAGCAGAAGGGGCCGCGATTTCGCGACGTGTCACGAAATCGTGACAGTTTTTCAGAGAGGGACGAAGGCGCAGAAGGGGGCACGATTTCACGACATGTCACGAAATTGCGACTCGTGATTTTGCAACATGTCACGAAATCGCGACAGGTTGCAGAACAGAGGGGAGAACGAGAAAACGGTCGCGATATCACGACGTCACGAATCGCGACGTAAATTGGACAAGCGGGTGCGGAGGAAAAATGGTCGCGATATCGCGACCAAAATGAGAAGCAAGTGCAGAGAGCCAGAAACGTCGCGATATCGCGATGTCGCGATATCGCGATGTCGCGATATCGCGATGAGTTTCTCAGCGGAGGAGCAGGAGGCAAAATGGTCACGATATCGCGACATGTCACGATATCGCGACCAAAATGAGAAGCAAGCACAAGGAGCCAGAAATGTCGCGATATCGCGACGGAGAGAGAAAATGGCGCGGGAGGAAGAGAAAAAGATGGCGAGAACGGTGTTTTCGAAGACTATTCGAAATGGACACGTGGACTGCCACGTGTATCCTCAAAGTTGTAAAGGGCACGTGCCTTGAAGATTGCGCATTAAGAAGAGGGCAAGCTGAATTTAAACACGTGGTTAGCTACGTGAATCTGGTTAAAGATGGAGGCCACGTATCACGGAATGAAATTTTACAGCCGCATGCATTAAAGAAAGAGAACCACCTTTTAGAGGGATTTTATTTTTTGACAAAACAGCAGTGCAGAGTACGGTCTGAGCAAAGCGGGCGGTGCAGGGTAAGGGAGGCCATCAATGCAAGCGTTTGGTGGATCGGGCAGTGGCCCATTAATGCCGAAAATTTTGAATTCCCGGGGGGGAAAAGGAAAATTTGAATTTTTGTTTTAGGTGGGGGGCATTAATTGCGTGAGAGGGTCGGGGCCTCTATAAAAACCCATTTTATTGTTTTAATCGGGACGGCGGACCGGAGAATACCCTTAGAGTCTAGGAGTGAGGAAGCGAAGAACCGAGCCGAGGGCCGATGATTGTAAGCCTACGGGCTGTGATTTTTTTGCATGTATATTTTTAACTATTTTTAATGAAAAGGCAGGGTTTGTGCAGAAGGGTGTTTTCTCGTGCCTCGTCAGTGGTATCAGAACGGGAGTTCCTGAGTGCGTAAACAGATCGTCGGTCATGAGGCAGTTTGCGCCAGGACCTACGGGAGGGTTTTGAGAAAGAGAGAAAGAGAGAGTTTAGCATCCCCGAGCGTGTTAGCAGACCGTCGGACGTGAGGCAGCTACACCGGGATCAGTTAGAGCTTTGTGAGAAGAGCAAAATGTATTCCCGAAGAAGACGGGACAGCAAGGAGGAAGACATGGTGTCGGAAGAGGAAGTCAAAGCATTGCAACGACAATTAAAAGCCTTGCAAAAGGAATGGTCCGTAATGAAATTACGGGAGAAAGAAGAACGACAAAAAATGCGGGAAGAGAGACGGAGAAAAAAGGAAGAAAAGATGGAGACTGTAGAGGAAGAGAGCAGCAGTATCAGGACCTGCCCGGAAGAAAGCACAGATTATTCTGTGCAAGAGGAAGAGTTAAAGTCGGCTGCAGTAGAAGTTTGCAGCAGTGGATAAATCTGTCCGGTTGAAGACGAGTGTGGGCCCGGAGCCGAGGTCGAAGCAGTTTGCGAGAGACGAGAGATGAGTCCGAAAGTGTTGTGGGAGGCGGCAACCGGACCAGCGAAGTAAAGATCACTTCTTCACTTACCCGGGTGTCTGATGCAGGAGCATCCGCGGCACCGAGAGAGAAGCAGCAAAGTTTGGGAAAAATCATGCTAAAGAGTCGGGAGAAGAAGAAGCAGGAAGCAAGAAGGAAGAAAAAATGGCCAAGTCAGAAAATCATCACGATTTTGTGACATGTCGCGAAATCACGACAGAAATTGGCGAGGAAGTGCAGCAGAAGGGGCCACGATTTTGCGACGTGTCGCAAAATCGTGACCCGCAATTTTGTGACATGTCACGAAATCGTGACAGTTTGTCGGAGAGGGACGAAGGCGCAGAAGGGGGCACGATTTCGTGACATGTCGCAAAATCGCGACTCGCGATTTTGCAACATGTCGCGAAATCGTGACAGGTTGCAGAGCAGAGGGGAGAACGAGAAAACGGTCGCGATATCGTGACGTCGTGAAATCACGACGCAAATTGGACAAGCGGGTGCGGAGGAAAAATGGTCGCGATATCGCAACATGTCGCGATATCGCGACCAAAATGAGAAGCAAGTGCAGAGAGCCAGAAACGTCATGATATCGTGACGTCGCGATATCGCGACGAGTTTCTCAGCGGAGGAGCAAGAGGCAAAATGGTCGCGATATCACGACATGTCGCGATATCGCGACCAAAATGAGAGGCAAGCACAAGGAGCCAGAAACGTCGCGATATCGCGACATGTCGCGATATCGCGACGGAGAGAGAAAATGGCGCGGGAGGAAGAGAAAAAGATGGCGAGAACGGTGTTTTCGAAGACTGTTCAAAATGGACATGTGGACTGCCACGTGTATCCTCGAAGTTGTAAAGGGCACGTGCCTTGAAGATTGTGCATTAAGGAGAGGGCAAGCTGAATTTAAATACGTGGTTAGCTACGTGAATCTGGTTAAAGATGGAGGCCATGTATCATGGAATGAAATTTTACAGCCGCATGCATTAAAGAAAGAGAACCACCTTTTAGAGGGATTTTATTTTTCGACAAAACAACAGTGCAGAGTACGGTCTGAGCAAAGCGGGCGGTGCAGGGTAAGGGAGGCCATCAATGCAAGCATTTGGTGGATCGGGCAGTGGCCCATTAATGCCAAAAATTTTGAATTCTCGGGGGGGAAAAGGAAAATTTGAATTTTTGTTTTAGGTGGGGGGCATTAATTGCATGAGAGGGTCGGGGCCTCTATAAAAACCCATTTTATTGTTTAATCGGGACGGCGGACCGAAGAATACCCTTAGAGTCTAGGAGTGAGGAAGTGGAGAACCGAGCCGAGGGCCGGTGATTGTAAGCCTGCGGGCTGTGATTTTTTTGCATGTATATTTTTAACTGTTTTTAATGAAAAGGCAGGGTTTGTGCAGAAGGGTGTTTTCTCGTGCCCCGTCAGCAAAGCTCGGAAAGCACCGAAATTTGATGCTTTTTGGGAAGGGTTGTTTCATATCACTGAGGTGAACTTCGCCAATGCATATTACCAGAAGGACATGGAATATTTTCAACTTCCAATCCCTATGAAGACCTACCATCAATGACATTTCCAAGTGAAAAAAAATATCTTGTATATATTGTACAACTTTATTTTTCAGCTAATTCATATTGTTAAAAAAAAATAAAAAATAAAAAGAGAGGAAAAAATGATGATAAAGAGAAAAAAATTATTATATATGCAACAAAAAATAAAAATACATGTGTGTATATTGTACATACACATCGTAGAAAGAAGAAAAGAAAAAGAGAAAAAAATGGTCAATTTTACCAGTAAGTTTTCAAGCAGATACACTTCAACCATTGGCAAAAGTTCTTCCAAAACACGACATTTTTTTCCAAGATTTCACCATTGAAAATTCAAGGATGAAATTCGAAGCTAGTGGTGGGAAGTTCAAAGGGAGACTGGCACATATGTCAAGATACTCCACACATGAGTTTAACTGATTTTTTAAAAATAAAAATAAAATAAGCCAAATCAAGCGTTGAAAATTCAAAGGTTCATTTTGGGCCTATGGGGTGAGATTATCAAGGTAGAAATATTTTTAATTTTAAATTGAAAAATATTCAAGATCCCATTGAATTAAATGTTCTTAGGCCATGTGTTGTCAAGAAGAACCTTACGGGTTCCAAGGAGTTTTAATTTGGCTTACTTTAAAAATTAGCCATTTGAAGGGACCCTTCATCAGCACACATCTCAAAGAAGGTTTGGGTTTACGAAGAAATATTTTTAATTTTAAATTGAAAAATATTCAAGATCCCATTGAATTAAATTTTCTTGGGCCATGTGTTGTCAAAAAAAACCTTATGGGTTCCAAGGAGTTTTAATTTGGCTTACTTTAAAAATTAGTCATTTGAAGGGACCCTTCATCAGTACACATCTCAAATAAGGTTTGGGTTTACGAAGAAATGTTTTCAATTTTAAATTATTTTGAGATTTTAAAAGCATGACAAACAAAAGGGCTTATTAGTTACTCCAAGTGGTGGCAATTATTGAAGACCCGGTGCATTATTCTATAAATTTAAAACATATTTGAGGTATGAGGTTCACTCATATTCTCTTAGATTAAAAAATATTGTTCAAGTGCTTATGAAGGAATTGCATAATACTGCTACTATACTTTGTAAGCTGAAAGTTGCCGCTATACTTTGTTGACATGGGCAAAAAAAAGGTTGAGGCTAAAGTTGTACCTGAGGTAAAGAAGGCCCGAAAGAACGAAAATGTGAACCTAGATCTATTCATTGACAACATGGATAATGTGGTTGACTGCCAGGTTACACACACAACAAGATATTGAAACTACTCTGAAGCACCAACTTACACCATAAAGCTCGTTTATGGTTGCTTTCTACTCCCATATCTATTGGTATCTGTTTACTCTGATTCACCCTTACCCCGAACTAATAAAATTAATTGGGAAATTGTACAATTCATCTAGCTAGGCTATAAAGAACGCAAGAGGTGACACATTGTTTACCATATCAGCGTATTTCGTTTGTGAAACCTTTGCGTGTGGGTTAAAACCTCCATCTGATTTTACAGTGAAGAAGATATACTTGTCAGATCAGGATGGTAGATATGTCTCCATGGTGACAATGAGACAATTCATGGAGACACAGCTGGTTAAGGAGCCCCAGATTGGACACTTAACTGAATTACCGCTGCCATTGACCATTTTCAAGAATCTGGAGTTGTACTCTATGTTGGCCTGGATAACTGGTGACGTTACTGATAGCATGGTGCACAAGTGGCAAGCCATGTTGGTGCAGTGCATATCACAAGTTGATTTTTATGCATCCACAATAATGAACGCAAATACGTACTTGATCTATTTTTATTTGGTTGATTACATCACCAAGCGCATGCATGATTAGCTTGAAATACTGAATACCAGGGAGAACACATCATTTTGAAATGTATCACATTTGGTTTGGTAATTTTTATTTTATTTACATCAGTACTTTGACTTCATAGCTACCAAACTAGTGGATGACAAGGATAAGACTATTTCAGTCTATCTTTGGATGTTTGTTCTCACAAAGAAGGAAACAATATATGATTTCAACCGGTTGTTCCTTGGCCCTATCATTGTACTACTTTCTGGTCATTGTGAATGAGTACCCCGAGTGCTTCAAGATGCAGTGGTGAGTGTTACTCTGCAGAAGGATGATATATTTTTACTAACACAAGGGATGGTAGTTTAGATCTATGGTTTTACATGAAAACCTTTTCTCCTTCCATATTATGCCATAGAATACATCTTTGCAATGGAGGTGGTGCAGTAGCACGACTATATTAATGACATCTATGATGCTGGTCATAGAAGAAAAACATGCCAGATGCCATTTGAATTTGGTTGTATCAAGGTGGAGCAAATAAGATAGAATAAGTGGCTCACGTGAGAACTTCAATGTCTAGGTCTTGTTGAGTTACCGCATCACTGGAGATATGATCTCGAAGGCCTATTTATGAAATTTTTGAAGGTTAAGTCCTTTCGTTGTTTCCCAAGGCTAGACATAGAATAACAATGTAACTTTCACAGTCCTGACATGGAGTGGAACGTGGAGAAGATGACTACTTTGCCTCCATAGCTGGACTCGTATGAGCAAGAGGTGGAAGACAACCTTTTCAAATTTGTACAACATCGACCACCACCTAGTTTGTCTGATCAATTAAGATTTCAACATCCTAATTGGCCTGAAGACAAGATTGCTAGCTTGTGGATCATGTGAGTGCAGTGCAACAAGATGAACTCAGGGTATGGGATGAAAATGGACCAATCATTATTTGAAATATATGATGAATATTGTCAGGTGTATTAGCCCATGTCATTTGCCAAGATTGTTCCTGCAAGTTCACATCATACAGAAGCTCAAGTTGATGAAGTAAATGTAGATATCTCCCAAAATGTTGAGGAAATTATAGTGCATGAGGAAGAAAAACCATTAGTTTTCAAACGAAGAGTCCCTTAGACTCAAAATAAAGTTGAGAGGATTACTCCATTTTTAAAGGCTATCAAAAGGTCCAGGTCTAGAGCAGTTTATGTTCTTCCCGTGACTTTGTCACAACAAGTACCATCAACACCAAGGGTGGAGACATCACTCCTTAAGACGATCATGATGATATCTCGAACCATCAGGAGGAGGACCATGAAGAGATTAGAAATTTGATTGCACAAATTGAAAAATATTTATCGATCTAAGAGATTATCTTTTTAGACTCGATACGACAAGATCACACGATGCCCATGCTCCAAGGTACGTATTTTTCTCCTTCTTCCTCTTTTCTCCCTATGATGCACATAGTGGTTGTCCATTCTTAACAGTCTATGGTGTCTAGTGATGTTCCATCATCTTCCATTCCATCATCCATTGCATTTTTTCCCATCCAAATCCCAACCACTATTGCGTATTCTTCTATTCCCTATTCCTTGTCCTCCATTTCTTCTGTGTCTATTGTTAATAATTATTTTCCATCTATATTTCCATCATCTTCTATTATTCTCCCATTCGTATAGGTTATAAGTACACAAACACCCCTTAAGGTTGATGTGACTGTAGTTGTGTCTACTTCCACATTCGTCGCTATTTCATTTCCACAGTCTAAGTATTTTCCATCCCATGAGTCACAGTACTTATAGGCACAAGTTCCATTTGTGTCTTTCCTTGAAATACAGGTATTCCTGGAGACAAATGCTGAGACTGCACTAGAGCATCATGTTGCGGTAAATATTGACCAAGCGCACCTTAGTTCGTCTCAGTGGCTAAAAATTTGTAGGAGGAAGGAGACGCTGGAACCAGAAAAACCACTACAGAGGGTGTCATTCGATCTAGAGGCCATGGAGGTGCACACTGTCTGCATGATTTCTCGAGTAAAAAAATTCCAAGAAGAAATGAATTATGGAGATTACTCATCTGAAGTCACCACAAATGACATCAAGCAGATTGATGCCATGGAGGAGGTGGGAGGAATCCAAGTGAGTGTTCAGAAAGTGTATCTCCAAAATGAGCACTATAAACGAGAGTATCATCAGGCTCGTGATAGGATTGTTGATATGGAAGATGCACTAGCTGAAAGCAATGCACTTTTGTAAGAACAAACAAGAATTCATCAGGTATAATTGGCACAACAGGCTGGTCATTTGAATAAATAGATTGAACACTGGAAAAAATAGGCTTAGGAGCAAGCTCAAGCCCGAGTAGCAGCATAACAAATAGTATAGAACTTGATAGCTAAAATTGAAATACTCCAACAACATTAGGTGGAGCAGGTCGTACAGGAAAATGAATTGATGAGAGAAAGTATGGTTGAAGTGTGCCAAAGAATGCTGACATTCTGTATCAAAATGGCATCCAAAGCTTTCTTGGTGATGAGTTTTCTATATAAGGCTATAGTGGTGGTCCTTCGGAGTAAACGTAAGTTTGATCATGTTGAGAGTGAGGTGGAGGCGCACCTAGAAATAGCATTGAAGATCCAGTCTCTTGTAGAATTATACTTTTACATCCGCCCAATAAGCGACATGGATCAGGCCTAGGCATCAGAAAATGCTACCCTATGGTTCTATTTTTAGCGATTGGAGCTGGTGCATGAATCCAAGAAGTTTCTCACATTTTTGGAGCAAGAACATGTAGTTGCAGAGATCTATTTTGACACTCTCACAAAGATGTATTTCCCAAGTTTTGTGAATGAGTTTGGCAAACCGCTCCCTGCTAAAGAGTTACAGAATGTTTGGCAAGCATATATTCAAGATGAGTTTGAGGTGGAGGAGTTGGGTCATCCTATTTTTGAAGAATAAGCTATCACTTTTATCAAGAGACTCACGCAGATGGAAGCTTCCATGTATGGATTGAGTCGAAGGACTAAATCCACACATTTGGAGTAGTTGGAGATGTTGGAGGTTATTATTGAGTCCTTGGATCATCCGACTCGGTTTGACTCTTTTAGATGGGCTCAGGCCATTGAGGTGTATGTCAAGACAAGTGACATGTTGGCTGAGCAACATGCAAAGAAAGAAGCTGGATAGGCAGCTAAGAGGGTATCCAAAGAAGAGGAGCCCAAAGATATTACAGAAGAAGATGCAGGGGCAGATGAAGGAGGAGTGCAAGCACAAAATCTAGTGTTGGAACATGTAGTGATTGATTCTTAAGATGACTCTTGAAGCCCAATGGATGAAGGCCTGAAGTTCGTGCATCCATACAAGTTGAATACCCTACGATCCGCAAAAAGTGTTGGTATTTTTTCCACACTATAGTTAGGAGTTCAAAAAATGGGTGAACCTGATGGGCGACTGTGAGGGGCAAACCTGATGGCCGATTGTCATGGGCGAATGCATTTCAGGGGCAAATGTCATTAAACATTTTTTTAACTGTCGAGTGAAGACGTTTTGAAAAATATATTTCAGCAATATTTGAGTTTAGGCAAAGGTGTTTTTCTTCATTGCCCCACTTGGGAGGTGAATGGTATTTAAAAAAACTCAGTTGGTTTATTTTTTTCCCTGATGCAAAATTATGAGAGCATATGACGAATTAAAATATGTGGATTTGGTCATTAATTATCATCATCTTGGGCAATATTTAAAATATGAATTCAAATCAAGGATATGCCTAGATAAGGGCCACAATTTAATATTGGTGGTGAAGTGGAGGATTTTTTGTCATTTTCAAGAATGCCTTCTCGATGATTTTACTCCCTCTCCAAAGTAAATTCAATATGGAGTAAATTAATGAAGCTCATGTTCGATTTTCGAGAGGATGGAGGTGGCCCAAATTTAATGCCCTTGTGCCCAAATTTCTTGTCATCCATAACCATTTTTAGACCATAATTATCAGTAGGATATTTACAAAAAATAATGATCCACCATGTATCTAATTTATGGACATTGGGTCCTTTCATGTATTAAATGAAAGAGGTGCAAACCTCTATAAATACTAAGCAAATTTCATTATAAAGGGTTAGACTATTTCACAAGAACACTCCCCTAAGTTTTGTACTAATAGAAGAGATCTTCACCTTGGATTTGTGAGCTATTTTTCATGTATGGTGTCATTATGATTTGACATAATTTTGCTAACACTCGTGTTTCTTGCCTACTATTACACTTGAATTCTGAAGTCTGAGTTTTGATGAGCAAGGTGCAACCAAAGTATTGTCATTGTTGTCAACACAGTCAGGTTGATCAGTTGATGCAATGGACAAGATTTCATTGATTAGCAAGGTGCAACCAAAGTATAATGGATAGGAGTTCATTGATGAGCAAGGTGCAACCAAAGTATTGTCATTGTTGTCAATGCAGACAAAGGATCGGTTGATGCAATGGACAGGAGTGCAAAGGTCATTAGAGAGATCGGTTGATGCAGTGGACAAGAGTTCAGAGGTCATACAGAGCATGTACAATGATTTTCCAAGAAGAGCAAAGTGGCCCATATGCAAAAGCTCAAAGAAAAAGACAAGTAAGAAAACTGTCACGATATCGCGACATGTTGAGAAGAAAGAAGGCAAAAAGAAAAACTGTCACGATATAGCAACATGTTTGGCCAAAAAGAAAAACTATCATGATTTCGCAACATGTTGGAGGTAAAGAAGCCAAGTAGAAAAACTATCATGATTTTGCGACATGTTGGAAAAGAGAGAAAGCGCAAGGAAAACTGTCACGATTTCGCAACATGTTGGAAGAGAGAGAAAGCACAACGAAAATGTGTCATGATTTCACGACATGTTTGAGAGAAGGAGCTCGCAAAGAAAAGTGTCGCGATTTCATGACAATCTGCAAGAGAGGCAGTACGGATGAAAATGTGTCATGATTTTATGACATGTTTGAGAGAAGGAGCTCGCAAAGAAAAGTGTCATGATTTCAAGACAATCTGCAAGAGAGGCAGTACGAACGAAAATGTGTCATGATTTCGCGACATGTTTGAGAGAAAGAGTTGGCAAGGAAAAGTGTCACGATTTCATGACAATTTGCAAGAGGAAGCGCTAAGGAGAAAAAGTGTCACGATTTCGTGACATGTCGGGTTTTCGCGATCCAATGAGAAGAAAAGCGCTAAGGAGAAAAAGTGTCGTGATATCGCGACATATTGCAGGAGAAAGAAAAGCAAGATAAAAAGTGTTGCGATTTCGCGACAATTTGCAAGAGGAAGTGCTAAGGAGAAAAAGTGTCATGATATCACGACATGTCGGGTTTTCACGACCTGAAGAGAATAAAAGAACTAAGGCAAAAATGTGTCACAATTTTGTGACATGTTTTGTTTTCACGGGAGAAAGGCAGAGAAAAGCACAAGGCAGCGAAAGTGTCACGATTTCACGACATGTTTCGTTTTCATGGGTGAAAGGCAGAGAAAGGCACAAGGTAGCGAAAGTGTCACGATTTCGTGACATGTTCCATTTTCGCGGGCGAAAGGCAAAGAAAGGCACAAGGTAGCAAAAGTGTCACGATTTCATGACATGTTATGTTTTCATTGGTGCATGCCGAGAAGAGTGCAAAGAAGCGAAAAGTGTCACGATTTCGTGACATGTCATGTTTTCACTGGTGCATGCCAACAAAGAAGCAAAAAGTGTCACGATTTTGTGACATGTCATGTTTTCGCTGGTGCAAGCCAAGTAGAGTGTACGGAGGTGAAAAGTGTCATGATATCGTGACATGTTGTGTTTTCGCGAGTGCAAGACGAGAAGAGGACAAGGAGGAGGAAAGTGTCGCGATATTGTGGCATGTCATGTTTTTGCGGTCCAACAACAAGAAAAAGTAAAAGGGATAGAAGTGTCACGATTTCACGACAGGTCACCTTGGCATGAGCTAAGAAGAGAACTCAGTCGAAACAAAGAAATGTAACAGTGAACTGCAGACAATATGACAGTAAAAGGGGCAGTTACAGAATACATTCACGCAGCCAAAATAAGAAGAGTTAACTAGAGTTAGTGCGATAGTTACAGGTGCAGTTCAGATAGAAATCATGCAAGCTAAAATAAGCACAGTGCATTAAAGACAGAACGACAGTTACAGGAGGCCCGTAAAGCAGTGTAACCATCGAGCGACAGTTATACTGAAATTCCCACACAAGAAACAGAGCCATTAATAGGTTGCGTATAAGAATAGTGTGTCAGAAAGGAGTTACTTATGGGAGTGGCTATTAATAGGCTGCATGAGGGATTATGGCAGTTATAGAAGACTTAGGGTTTCAAGATGAAAATATTGTTATAAAAGGGCAGTTGCGTGCAGAAGTAAAGTGCTGCTTAGAATTGAAAAGAGTGCCGTCGTAAAGAGTTAAAGTGTTGTTGCTGAAAGAGTAAATGTGTCGTGAGGGCAGTTGCGTGTAGAAGAAAAGAGCCACTCAAAATTGAAAAATGTGCAGCCATAAAGAGGGAAGGTGTCGCTGATAAAATAATATATGTGCTGAGAAAAGGTTGTTGAAGAGCCGTAAGAATGTGCATATAAGTTAAGAATTAGGGTTGAGCTCTGAACTATGTAAGAGAGCAGATAAGAATGTTAGAGCACTGAAATGAGCATAGAAGGCTGTCAGAGAGTCGTAAATGAGCAGATAAGGCTATCAGAGCCGTAAGCGAGCAGAGAAGGCTGTCAGAGCGCAGAGAAGACTGTCAAAGCACAGAGAAGACTATCAGAGCATAGTAAGCAGAGTGGTAAGAGTGATCCATTAGGTTGAGCTCTGTGCAGGTGTAGAAAAATATTAGAGAAGCCAAAGAGAAAAATTGAGCTGAGAGGAGATAGAGCACTACTGAGAGAAGAGCGAGGAAGAAAGAGCGTAGCTGGTAGAGTGCAACTGAGAGAGTGCTATATTAAGTGCGTAGAAGGAATATGTGTTTCCTGAATTGAAAGAGAGGTTGGATGAGCAATAGACCAGTAAGGGTCTTGTAAAAGTGAACACATATTTATGTCAATCTAAGATTCAAAATAGAAATCCAAGTTGGTGCTTGGAATCAGGGGTTGGTGCTCCTTCCAATTGATGCTGGTAAATCAGGGGTTGGTGCTCCTTTCTGTTGGTGCAAATAAATTAGGGGTTGGTGCTCCTTCTAGTGTGTGCTAGTAAACTGTTTGTAAATTTGGTGCTTTACAAAGGCTGGATTTGGATGGGAGTCCAAGTAGTCTATTTTTGAGTAGCCAAAATTGGTGAACCTTGTTAAATTGTGTGTTGTGGAATGCTCTCTTGTGATACTTGCTGTTTCTGGTTTTAAGCTTTCATTTTCAGATTTAAGAGTTGTAAATATGAAATTAAATCGCTACACTGATTCACCCCCCCCTCTTAGTGCCATTGTAAGACTAACAAGTTTGGGTCCTGCTAGCGAGGAATGAAGGACTGGAGTATCACCCTGGAGGTTGCTATAGTGGAGGTTGTGAAGGAAATTTTGTTGCTTGATTATCTTTGTAGTGCTACTAATCTTGGAGGGTGCGATTGCTGCTAAGTTTATCCATCATCTTGCACTTCGACCTGTGGCCATATTTCCCTTTCTTTTTGCATTTTCCATTTCTTTCCCGCACCCTTATCTTCAAACAAGTGTAGGATTAGTCAAGGAGCCAACATTCTCTGGATATTGGCCCGAAGGACATCTCTTTCCTTTAGCCTTTCAATGTTGGTCGTATCAAGGGCGCACAAACGTATGAAGTTTATTTACTAGGTAGATATTTGACCAACAGATATTTATGGTGGATAACTAGTCAATCATATTCTATAGTGATGATCAACCATCTTATTTCCTTTGATTTTCCTTTAAGATCAAGTGGTATACTTTCATACATTTAGTTGATTGACTAAAGATTTTGCATTCAATTGTTTTTGTTAAGTGTTGCACATATTTGTTTGCTTGTTTTTTTTCTTTCTTCCTATTTTATTGTATTCTAATATTTTGTTAAAAAATATATTGCAAGCTTGTGATGTTGTTACTTAATCTACCTGCTATTTTATTGTATTCTAATTATTTATATTGCAAATTGATAGATTTTATTTGTTGTTTTTTAGGACCAAGAAACTTATTTTGATCATATTATTGGTGTGGATATTTCTTAGAAAAACCTTGTACTTACTGTTAAGGTTTGAATCTCTCTCCACTCTTTGTAGTTGTCATTTCATTTTTTTTAATTATTTTTTATGTAGTTTGTTCTTGCTCATTTTTGTTTTCTAATAAGAATTATGGAAATTTTCTCATAATATCTAACTTAATTTACAATGATTCCTATATATTATATGCATCACAAATGCTAGGAATATTGGTTGAGCACTATGGCATTCATAGTGGCTAACTAGTCAATTACTTCTATAGTGACGGTCAACCATCTTCTTCCCTTTGATTTATATTTAATATCAAGTGGTATACTTTCATGCATTTAGTTTATTGGCAAAATATTTTCCATATAATTGTTGTTAAGTGTTGTACATGTTTGTTTGCTTGTTTTTTTTCTATTTTATTATAATCTAGTGTTTTGTTAAAAATATTATTGTAAGCTTCTAATGTCGTTACTTAATTTCCCTCCTATTTCATTGTATTATACTGATTTACATTGTAGATTTACAGATTTTGTTTATTATTTTCTAGGACCAAGAAAATGATTTTGGTCATATTGTTAGTATGGAAATTTCTCAGAAAAGCCTTGTACTTGCTGCTAATGTTTGATTCATATATATTACAGATATTACATATGCCATGAAAATCAGTCGACTACTATGGCATTCATGGTGGGTAACTAGTCAATCATCTTCTATAGTGACAATTAACCATTTTCTTCCCTTTTATTTTTCTTTAAGATCAAGTGGTATACTTTCATGCATTCAGTTGATTGGCTAAAGATTTTTGATTCAATTATTGTTGTTAGGTGTTATATATGTTTGTTTGTTTATTTGTTTTTCTTTCTTCCTATTTCATTGTATTCTAATATTTTGTTAAAAAATTTATTGCAAGCTTGTAATGTTGTTACTTAATCTCCATCATATTTCATTGTATTCTAATGATTTATATTAAAAATTGATAGATTTTTTTTTGTTGTTTTTAGGACCAATAAACTAATTTTGGTCATATTATTGTTGTGGATGTTTCTTAGAAAAGCCTTATACCTGTTGCTAAGGTTTGAATTTATCTCCTCTCTTTGTAGTTGTCATTCCAAATTTTTATTATTTTTTATGTAATTTGTTCTTTCTCATTTTTGTTTTCTAACAAGAATTATGGATATTTTCTCATAACATCTAACTTAATTGTAGGTATTACATATGCCAAGGAAATTGGTCGAGTACTATGGAATTCATGGTGGCTAACTAGACAATCATCTTCTATAGTGATGATCAACCATCTTCTTCTCTTTGATTTTCCTTTATGATCAAGTGGTATACTTTCATGCATTCAGTTGATCGACTAAAGATTTTGCATTCAATTTTTGTTGTTAGGTGTTGTACATGTTTGTTTGCTTGTTTGTTTTTATTTCTTCCTATTTTATTGTATTCTAATATTTTGTTAAAAACTTTATCGCAAGCTTCTAATGCTATTACTTAATCACCCTCCTATTTTACTGTATTTTAGTGATTTACATTATAGATTAATATATATTTTTTGTTGTTTTTTTAGGACCAAAAAAATTATTTTGGTAATATTGTTGGTGTGGATATTTCTTAGAAAAACCTTGTATGTACTACGAAGGTTTGAATCTCTCTCCTCTCTTTGTGGTTTCTATTTCAATTTATTATTATTTTTTATGTATTTTGTTCTTCTTTGTTTTTGTTTTCTAAAAATAATTATGGATACTTTCTCATATTATCTAACTTGATTTACAATGATTCATGTGTATTATCTAACTTGGTCAATCGTCTTCTATAGTGTTGGTCAACCATCTTCTTCCTTTTTATTTACCTTTAAGATCAAACAATATAATTTTATGCATTCAATTGATTGGCTAAATATTTTCCATTCAATTATTGTTGTTAATTTTTGTACATATTTATTTGCTTGTTTGTTTTTCTTTCTTCCTATTTCATTGTATTCTTATCTTTTATTAAAAATTTTATCACAAGCTTCTAATGTTGTTACTTGAACATTTTTCAACTCCACACTACTTATTTGCTTTTTGATATTTCTTATATCCTTCACAAAAGAATGGATGGTATTTATTGCTCATCTACAACAAGCATCCAAAGCTCCCCATTATACAATGGATCAATTACTAAATTTGATAAAAAAAATTCATACTATTGATGTTGTAAATTGCATATAGATTATTTTTGGAGGTAACTTATTATTTTATTTTTTAAAATTTATATTTTTTTAATCTTTCTAAGCATTTTGTTTGTCATTATTGGATGACATGCTTTCCTTTTTGGTTGCAATTGATGGAGGACATAAAGAAACACCATGCATTCAAATTTAATAAATGTGTATTGACTATTGTCTAAAATGTGCCCCACTCTACTTATAGTTTCAAGAGCCAACATAGGATAAAAAACTAATGTCACACATAATTTTATTTCAAAGGACGAGAATCTGCACTAAGTGTATGAAGTAATGTTGTCTAATCATAATCATGAGATGATGTTTTTTGCCATTAAAATTTCTAATTTTGGTAAATTACTCCTAATGGCACTAGACCATAAATCTCTTAAAGTGTTTTCTTAATAGGTGAATATGTAAGCTCACTATACCAAATGGTTGAAATGTAGAGAATAATTTGAATCTAGACATAGAATAGTTGTTGTAATTCCTCACCTATTTAAAATTATTTGCACACCTTTACCTTTGGTGAACAAGTTATTCACTTTTGCTTGTGAAATTAAAAATATTCTCATTTATTTTTTATGTGTTATTAGTCTCTTGTTGCTTTCAAGATGCCTTTGTGCATATTTTAAATTTATGATTTATTATCTATTTATATCTTAAGAGCATCTCCTCTAAAACATACTATCAAACTTTTGAATTTAATAGATCCCTTTTAAGGAAGAATGGAGTAGAGTATGTTTTGTTAGTATTAAAAAATCAAAGAATTGAATATACATCCCTTTTGGAAATAGAGAAACATACAAAGCTCTTGGTATTGGACTCTAATAACTATTGATTTTTAAATTTATGCTTTCTTTATGGTTTTGATGTTTAATATTTTTTTATTAACTTTTGTCTAATTATTTTTATATCTATTTTTCCTTTGTTTCATTTCATATGAGGGTGATTTACATTATGGATTGATATAATTTATTTGCTTCTTTAAGATTAGAAAATTGATTTGGCACACATTCTTGGTGTGGATATTTCATAGAAAACCCTTGTACATGTTGCTAAGTTTTGAATGTCCCTCTTCTCTTTGGAGTTACCATTATAAATTATAATTATTTTATTTATGTAGTTTGTTATTTTTTATTTTTATCTTCTATGGTTATTTTCTCAAAATATCTAGATTTATAATGGTTTCTACATATTATAGGCATCATATATACAATCATGTCATAAAATTATTCAAGTACCTCAATATTGATGATGACTAAAAATTTAATCATCTTCTATGGTGAGGATCAACCATATCCTTCCTATTAATTTGCCCTTTAAAATCAATGGGTGCACTTTCATTCATTTTAGTTGTTTGGCTAAAGATTTTCTATTCAAATGATTTTATTTAGTCCTACCTATAATATGGTATAATCTCTAAGTTTTTACTACCAACATACTCATCTTGTTTTCCTATAAATAGAACGTCAAATTCCTACTACCAAACTATATTTATATGTGATCAAGTCATTCATTTGAGTCTTCTATTGTTTGAATCTAGGAACTAGAGAGCTCTTCCAATCTCTCTGATATTGTTACCTCGATAGTGAATGAGGATTGCATCATAGAACAAGAACACTCCTTGAGATTCAGTGCATCATGCTTTTAGGGATCAAGGGTGAAGGTAAGGTCTAGTACACACGACTCAACTGTTACTGGATGTACATACATCAATTAAAGTTGTCTTAACCTGCATGGACTCATGCATTATTTGGACAATTGTTTGAAGATACAATTCATTCAAAATTAGTTGGAGCAAGGAATCCTTTTTTAACTCTTTATTTATAGATATAGATGTGAGTAATAATTCTTCTTCTAAATATAGTAGGCACCACACTTACAAATCTTCTTATCCTTTTCTTCAGTTTTAAATTCTAATTTTGTTCCCTTGTATTCTTGTTTATCTTTTCAACATCCAAAAATGTTTCTTGTTTTCCTCTTATTGGTCCATGTAGTAACATGTCCTCTTATGACTATTTTGTACATAATAAATGTATACTAGGATACATAGTATGTGTTTGTTTGGTTTTTTTTATTTCTTCTATTTCATTGTATCCTAATATTCTTATTCTAAATTTAGTGGGCACCACACTTAACAAAGCTTCTCATCCTTATCTTCAGTTTTAAATTCTAATGTTCTCTTGTATTCTTGTTTCTCTTTTCAACATCTAACAATGGTTCTTGTTTTCCTCTTATTGGTCCATGTAGTAACATGTCCTCTTATGACTCTTTTATATATATTGGATGTATACTAGGATATATAGTATGTGTTTGTTTACTTGTTTTTATTTCTTATTTTTCACTGTATCCTAATATTTTATTTAAAATTTTTAATATAAAGTTATTACTCAACTACTTTTTTAGTTTCACACTACTTAATTTAAACTAACACATTTACCTTTTGATATTTCTTATATCCATATTAAAAAAGACTTGGGATGGATGATAGATCTTGTCCATCTACACCAAACATTCAAAGTGCCCCATTATGCAATGGGTTGATTTTTGAATCTGATAAAAAACTTCATAGTATTAATATCCTAAATTGCATATAGGTTATTTTTGGAGATAACTTATTATTTTATTTTATTTTTTATAAATTACATCTTTCTCCTTTTGAGTATTTTCTTTTTTTTTTTTGTTAGATGACATGCTTTATATTTGGTTGTAGTTGATTGAGAGTAGAATAAGTACACACATTCAAATTTGGAGAATGTGTACTAGTTATTATGTACATTGTTCCACTCTACTTATGGTATTAATACCTAACATGGGTTACAATTCTAGTATCATACAAAATTTGGTTAGGAAGGAGGATCTACATTATATTAATAATGTTACATTGATTTTCTTTGTAGGTTTTGGAACAAGTAACATAGATTTATCCAATTTAGTGTTTGTGTTATAAATTTGGGCTTGACATTGTAGCTATGGTTCATAATTTAGGGATTTTGTTGCTTTTGTTGAGAAAGAAACTTGGTTTACTTCTCTTGATAAGATAGTCCCATTTTTGAAAATTTTAGAAAACCTTAAAGTTGTAATAAGGTTACATGTAAAGAAGTCTGAAAAATGGAATTCAATCAATAAGTGTTTGAAAAAGATGTTATTCATTTAATTTTTAAATGGACCGCTCTTCCTTAGTATGTTTTACTCTAACCTTAAACAAGGAGAACTATATATTTTGGAAAGCAAAAATAAACTTAACCACAAGGGTAAAATATAGAGGTAAAGGTAAAAGATAAAGTAGTTTTTAATGTGCACAAGACTGAGATCATAAGTATAAGTTATATGAGACAACCCTCATAGAGGATATTATTCATCCAAAATATATTTATCCAATCAAACTCTTGTTAGTGAAGAATGATATAAAACTCAACCCCCATTGTATTTGAACCTTAAAACTCTTATTCAAAGTTCCAAAGACTTACTATTAAGCCCACTCTAATTGTACTTGTTGAAACTAAGGGAGACATTATAGTAGGTTAATTATGCCAAAATATCATTTCAACATAAAAGGATCCTGAAGAGTCAGTTTTGAAAATGACATTTCAATTATAAGTGGTGAGAGGGGTAAACTAAGGTTAAGGTTTCAATTCTCTTGATATTCAAGAATATCCTTTGTAGTCATATAGTTTTGTATACATAACATAAAAATAAAATAAAAAACTTGAATCTTAACAATAGGGTATTTACACAATCTCTTTAAGAGGTAAAAACATATTTTATTTTTGATTGATAGTAGAAGGGTTTTAAAAGGATCCCCAAACCTATTACAAGTATGGTTTTGAAAGGCACCCCCAAACCTTACATCTAGCAATAAGACATCAAGAAAAATAGAGCTGGATTCCACAAATTAAACCTAAAAATCCAATAAAACAACCTTCTAAAAAATAAGCCACATATTTTTATCAAGAAAATACAAGAGATTATCCCATGGTCAAACCACGAGTGCTATGAATCTAAAGCAACAAAGAAAAATAGTAGAATAATGAAAATGGTACCGATTAAAAATAAATTTACAAATAAAAATTACCCAAACCAAAAAATAAATTTACAAATAATAAATACCCAAACCATCTAGGATATTTGCGCAAGGAATTCCATGAAACCCACAAATCCTGTTGGAGCCAACCAAAATGTTTTAAGAACAATCACTTTTAGGTACAAGAAAAAGGAGATAGCAACATTCCACACTACACTTGAGAGGGAGAAGGGTAAGATCCAAAAAAAATAAGCCTTAGAACCTTGGGATCAAACACACCACCACTGTTGGAACTGGAGAAAGAGATCATTGCAAACCACCGAAGCTAGGAAACCCACCAGAGATATGGAACCAAAATCCAAAAACCATCGCATCATAACAACTCGATTTGAACCCAACTGATTTGGGTTGGTATTTGAACCTATCTCCTTGGAATATCCAGATATAGCAAGAAGTTATCAAACTCAAAATAAAGCGATAAAAACCAACCACAAACTCACTATTGGTAAAGAACCCTAGCAACAAATCCATCCAAGCACCATCTAACTAGAGCAACCAACCCATCGAAGCCAAAGCCAACCAAGGAAACACCATCATATTTTTGTAGCTAAAAACCATACCAAGTTCACCCCAATGGTTTTGGGTCAATAGATGGCCCTTTCCTCTCCCTAAAAAGCCAGAAAAAACATGAAACTATCAAACCCAGAATAAATGCTGCATAATCCAACCAAGACTCTAAAACTAGCAAATAACCCAAGAAACATAGCCAACCAATACACCCACCAACCAGAGCAAGAGCCAACCATAGGGTCAATAGCTAGAATTTTTCACTATATTATAACGGCCCAAGATCACCCCTACAGGTTTGGGTTAGCATTTGACATTCTGCCCCAGATAAGAGTGATAATGCCAAACCCATAAGAGAGCAAAATATAGTAAGACCCCCAATAAGCAAGATACCATGATCACGAACCACAATAGAGAAACTAAGCATAAGCATGTTATTTTGAAATATTATATTTAAATTACTAAAATATTGGAGTGTATTATTAAATCCTCCTTGAAATCTATATATTTATACGACAACAATGTTATTTCAATTTCTAGCTTAGATTCAATAGGTTTTTTTATCATCCATGCCATAAATCTTAGCTTTCAATAAAATTTAAATATTCCACAAGTACGAGTTGCATTTCATTTAAGTTATTTTTCCTATATTTTCTTATTAATATGTTTTTTTATTATTATTAAGCATTAAATATGATATTGTACTTATACTATCTGTTAATGGGACTCTATTTAGATGGTTTTTTTTATAAATTTTTTAATATTTTAAGTGTAGTTTGTATGCATCAACAAAAGACTAAAGCAAGATCTAAATAGATTATCTTTTTTTCACATTTTTAAAATGTTTACATTATATAAATGGTTTAATGATTTCTTAATATACTAATTACTTTTTATATTATCTATTTTAAATTAATAAAGTACCTAGGGGATGTTTTAAACATATAAATTGTTATATAGGATTAATACATTTTTATTTATATTCATTGTATTATCAATTATAGCATGAAATTATATTATCATGGTATTACGTATCTTTCGATGAGATTTTATGAGAATCTACATTTTTAACCACTTGAATTCATGTCATGTGATAAAATCATAAAGTTTATCTATGAGATTGGAACATTAGTTTATAGTATAAAACTGCTTATTTCTTGTTATTCACCTATTCTCACTAGGTAAAACTTATGAAATGTACTAAGTTATAAGTTTTATATAATTTAGCATTTGCTGCTATCAATTGAAGGGTATTTCATAGAAGGAAAATATTATTTATCTTTTTATTTTTTCAATAAGTTTACACAAGTTTTTATGAGGGGTCTTAGTCCCCTCGTACTGAGTTGGGTTTGAACCTTGGACCTCTCGATATCAAAGCCTATTATTTATCTTTTTATTATATTCATATAATTTTTAAATGTGTCACAAGCCATTAAAAAATAGTTTTAAGTAAACTAAATTATATGATACATAAAATCTATAAGTTTTACCAATATTTTCCTTAGAGAAAGTATTTGTTAATTGTTCTCCATGTTTATAGATGGTCAATCAAATAACATTTATATAGTTTTATTTATTTGGTAAAGTTATCTCTCAAATTATTATTGTCTCTTATCTGAAGAACACAAGCTTATACTGAGAGGGGGGGGGTGAACAGTATAAGACCTCTTTTTAATTTTTCCTTTATACTTCAAAATAGTAAAGCAATATACCCAAAGCAATATCAAAACAATGCACAATATCATCCACAAAGTGACACCAATTTTAACGTGGTTCACCCAGAAGGCTCAGGCTACGTCCACAAAACTTTTCTCTAAAAGTTATCTCAAAGTTCTTTGGGAAACCTTCCCAATTACAATGTTTATGAGCCTCGGCCCAAAGGAGACACCTTCCCCCAATCTAAATTTATGAGCCTCTGCTCAAAGGAGATACCTTCCTCTCTGCTCTAGAAATGATCCCTCAGAAGATCAACTGCCTCTACCTCTTGCCAGCACGTGGAACTCCTTTCCATCGAAGACCTCCTGTCCTCAATGCTTAGCCTAAGAGACCTCAGCCTTCTATGATCACGTCCACAGCAGTTCAACTACCTATACCAAACATAGTCAGTCGGTCTAGTACAAGTCTTCCTCTGTCTGTCAGATCTGTCCAACTCTTTGAACAAATCAATCCTCTACACACAAGCCTTCTCAAAGACTTGCCAAATCTGTCCTCAAGTTCTTCTCAAAGAACCAATGCACCTTTGTCCTCAAGTTCTCTGATAGAACTCTCAAAAACTCAGCTCACAAGTCCTTTTCTAGGACCTATCCAAATCTACTCACAAGTCCCCACCAAAACTTGTCCAAAACCTGCTCACAAGTCCCCACCGAAACCTGTCCAAAACCTCAGCAAGCTCACCAAGAAAAACTTGCTTAGCATGAACCCACAAAGAGAATTGTTAGAGACCCAATGTGATTCATAAACCTCATAGAAGCATAAAGAGAATTGTTAGAGACTCAATATGTTCTATACTTAACTCCCAATCTCAATCTCAAATCTCATAGAAACATAAAGAGAATTGTTAGAGACCCAATATGTTCTATACTTAACTCCCAATATCAATCTCAAAAGAATAAGATAGATGTAGTATACTTTTCTCAAGAATATGAAACACAACCCAACAATTGCCAACCATGCAATATCTCATATAGCAATGATACTCATATTCTTTTTACCAACAATTAGGATTTCAACAACAATGCTCATCAAACAAGGTTTAGTCAACCAACACCATTCAACTCAACATCAACCTTGAAGCATTAACCAATCATCACAAGAAAAGGAAACAAGTAGAAATCCTTTTCCCTCCAAAGATATTTGAACAAAACAACCACCAACACAATATCACCAAATGTAAAGAATAACTTGCTCAAATCAACTCAATGGAGTAAACCCAATATCATGTATCAAGTAAAGCACTAACTTGATCAAAACAACCTCTATGGAAGCAACTCAACCATCAATATCAAAACAGCCAACTAAGGGTTTCATCATCTCAATGCAAGTAGCAAGACTTACTAACATAAACCCTAGTGCAAAAATGCTTCCACTTCCTTAACCAGAATTATGCATTCACCCAAAAACTCATCAATGATTTTAATGCATAAACAATCTTCAATATCCAGAAAATAAGATTCACACCAAAAATACCTAGTAGACAACCTTTTCACTCCAAACTCAATTTCAGAAAATATACCATCAACAACATACATGGAAGAAGTTGCCCATACCTTTACTTTGATGAAGAAGGAGAACTCAAAATATGTCACAACACTAACTCTCAATTTGCCACCAATTAGAGTTAGCAACTATACAATAATACACAATAAAGATCCAAATTAACACCTTATTTCTCCAACTTAGTAAGAACCACTATAAGAGTAATATACATACAAAGTAAAACCTCTTTACACCTTATTACTCCACATAAACATTAAGCATCAATAAAATAATGTCAAAGCAAATATGATACCTTAACCTTATACCTCCCGCGCATTTACAGCCGCTATCCTTTGCACACCATGACCAAAAGAAATTCCCAACGAAGAGAATCGAACTCGGCACCTCTGTCGTCTAGCGCTTTCACTTAAACGCCACCGTCGTTGGGTCACAAGTGCCCAATGAAGAAATACAACACTGCCCTCTCTTTTATCTTCCTTTGATGCCAAGAATCTGGAAAACGTAAACGTCTTTCGCAAGCAACATGCAAACTAGTGAGCGCTGTCCAAAATGTAAGTCACTGAATGCTTGCATTAAACATCTCACAACACAGTCTGGAAAAACACAGTTCAGGTGCAATTGCCAATCCACTAACGTCAAGAACAAAGGTAAGGATGTAGCCCAAACTCAAATCCGAACATGCCAAGCACGGTTTCCAAGACACAGAACAAGCACGATTTCAAGGACGTCAATCGGAGATTCGAAGACACAAAGCACTGTTTGAAAGAATAGAGAAAACGCAAAATCACAGATGCCAAGCGCAAATCGAAAGATACAGAGCAAACCGCAAATCGCAGATGTCAAAAATCGGTGGTGCTCACTTTAGAAAAACATCCCCACTTATATAGCCATTTCTCCTTAATGTTTGACGTCGGCGCTCCTCCAACGATGGCAACATATCGGCGAAAGAATTCTTTTTCCTTCCATCGCTTAAGGGTTGAAAGACCCTTTAATAATAATTAAAATAATAATAATTATTATTTTATTAATAATAAATTAAACTTGGACCTTTGACAAAGGTTTGAGTTAATTTAATTATTAATAATAAACATGGACCTTTGCATTAAGTTAAGCTTGGTTTTAATAAAAACCCTTAATGAGTCAAAATGGTTTTAAGAAAAACCTTTAACCTTGTCACCATGGTTTTAATAAAAACCCTTTAACATAATGAAGCTTCTCAAGATATTCTTGACATCACACTCTTTTGATATCAACACAAAAATGCCTTTTGACATCAATGACAACTTATACATTTGAGCAAAGGCAATGTACCCAAAGTACCCAAAATTGCCAACATTATCTTAGATGTTAATTTTATTTTCAAATCTAAATTCCTTTAAAGTATAGCATATTATTAAGATGAACATATGTTTTTTTAGTACATATAAAACCATAAGCACCACATTCTCATCCTTTTTCATTATATTCATTTCTTATTTTATATAGCCATTATTTATAATTAGTTATATAGGATTGAAAGAGACCCCATCCATATTATGTTATGACCATATTACCATGGTGATCTAAGTAAAATAGGGGTTTCTCAAGTTTTCAAAAAAATATTTAGTCTTCAGGAATCATGATACCATAATATCTTGAACTTATAGATCTTGATACCCATATGGACTCCTAACCAAACTAGCTAATTGCATAATGGTTTTTGATGTTAGAGTCATTCATGGTATCAACACCACCTTCAATATCGTGATTTCTATAACATTATATTTACTTTGATTCCCATGCACTTAGATAATAATACTTGTGATGCCAATATTCTATGTCATAACTAGATGCTAGAGTCTACATGAAGCATCTTCCTAGCGTATGTATTTAGAGCAGTAATTTTCTAGTCTATTTACTTGGCACACTTCTAAAATAAGTCATCTCCAAATGAGGCAAATGAACAATTCTATTATTATTTTTCAAATTGTAAATTGATCAATTGGAAGTTGAATAATCTCTCCTTCCAAGTATTTTGTAATTGTTGTACATTTCAATATATAAAGCTTAGGAATGTAGTATATCACTTCTTCATCCACATCTATTTTTATATATGTTCTTAAATTTTGACGAGGTGGTATATTTATTTGTGGTTCTTTAGAATCCATCATTTAATAAGAATTTATTGCTCGACATTTTGTGATGACATACATATCCCGTTATTAGGAGTGAGAAAATCTTATAAGCTTGCATTTAAGTAAAATTAGGTTTAATTTTCTATTTTTATCCGATTGTGTCATTTTTCTAGCCCTTAAGTTTTCATTTTGCTACTTTTTCATTGTACAAAAATAGAGCATACATATACCTCATTTGCAATGCACCTCACCTAACTAGGTATTTACATATTGTTGTTGATATTACTACATGAGCATGTAGGTCAAAATGACTACATGAAGAGAAATAAGGTGATGAGCTTTTGAAAATTTTAAAGTATGAAGGACAAACATGGTATCGTGACTTGCCTCAATACTGCTAGAAAAATGGCTTAAAAGACCCCAAGTGTAATAAAGTGTCGCAATTCCATGACATGTCGTGATTTCGTTGGAAAGAACGACAAAAAGGGCCTAAATGTAGGAAAGTGTTATGATTATGTGATAGGTCATAATTCTGCTAGCAAGAAGGAACAAAAGGGTCTAAGTGCAAGAAAGTATTGTGATTCTGAGATAGGTCATGATTTCGTTGGCAAGAACGACTAAAAGGTTCTAAGCATAGAAAAGAGCCACAATTATGTGATAGGTCGTGATTTTGCTAGTGCCAACATCAAAATAATCCAAATATAGAAAAGTGTTGACATCATGACATATCTTTGTGTCGTGATCGTTATTAGTTATAAAAAGCACAATATTCTATAATAGTTTCGATTCACCGTGGTCATTGTAAGATTGATGAAGATGGGCACATTGGAAGAACAATGAACGGATCATATTTCAAGCTCACCTCCACCACCTACTTGTGTGCATGGAGAAATCAGACCACAGTTAGAGATTGAGTATTCTATTCCATTTTTGGACCAATGATACTACATGATGCTTGTACCAGATTGGCCACCTGGCATATTGTTATAACAACTTTTAATTAAGCTAATTTTGTATTTTGAAATATTGAACCATAGAGGTGTTATAAATAAGAGTATCGACCTCTTGTTAAAGGGTCGGCTCTTAGGCATTTACAAGTTGTATGGATTAAGACTTTTTGGAAGGAGCAATACAATAAAGATCTTTGTTTAACCTCTGGTTCAAATATCTTGCAGAACAAGTATGTATGAATGGATGAATGTTTCTAATTTAGCTAAGTAAATGTGCATGACATTAATTCTACTTTCTGGATTCTTGTTCATGTTTATTTCTTAGTCTTGGAACTACTAATCCGTAAAGCTAAACATTGATTAGACGTTGTTCTGTGTATGGTAAATAACTGGTTGGTCTGTTAGGAGGTTGTAGTGATTGCTTTATTCCATGGTTTTCTCCCATTTCTTGTTGTTGCTTAATCTGCACCATATCAAGTTCTAGCCTCGGCTACATTTATATCTCTTTCAAGCACTCTTTTCTCTCCCCCATTACATTTTAGCTAGTTAGAACTTCTCAAAGGAACCAGCCTTCTCTAGAGATTGAACAGGTTAAGCCTTACAGTTTGATCATTCATTCAATGTTGGCCATGTCTTGGGCACAATAACCAACCATAGGTAGATTTTGGACCAATAGTTTTTGGCACGCCCGATGGGACCAAATCCCACTACATACATAGGTTAAATATTTGGTGTTTGTCTTTGCTCTGTTTAAATTTAAATCACCTGGTGACTCCATTTAAAATATCAAACCCAGAAAATATTTATATCCAGTTTTTGGTTAGTATTGAAATACATGAGAACCAGATCAAAAGCTAAAAATTTAGAAGAACCCATTGAGTTTCTAGAATTGCACCTTGGTAGTCTCAGAGTAAATCCTATTTTATCTTCTAGATCAACCTTTTCCTCTATCATTACTACTAGATCAACCAATGTTGTAAATCCTCCCCTTGTAATTCCTCCTAGTACAACTACCAACAAATCTTCTAGCATAGCCAATCCTACTCCTACAACTTTAGTCAACATAGTAGTGATAATGGCTACCAATCAAAATTAGAACATCCAACCCTACCCTACATGGAATAATGTGGGTCCCTTAAATCTAATAGTTCAAAACCCCATTCCCCTAGTAGCTTTGAAAGTGCTACCCATGTATGATGGCACTAGAAAAACCACTTATGAACACTATCAAGATGTGGCATCACTAGCAGCAATTCATAATATCACAGAGGAAAATATTATGGTAAAGTTACTGGTTATATCCTTAAGAGGAAAAATATTGTACTGGTATAGAACTATCCTAGACCAAACCATAACCACATGGGTTGAACTTATTGGTAAATTGGTAGAATCATTTAATGAACAGGTTGATCCTTTCTCCCTGCTCACTTAGTTTACTATTATGCAAAAACACCCACAAGAAGAGATAGTTGATTTCAATATTAGGTTCAATCGTACATGGAAAAGAGTACCTAATGGCCTCAGACCAATGAATGAGCAAGCAATGTACTATTACCTAAGGGCTTTTAACTCAGATCTAGGGATGGCAATAAGATAATCTCAAGTATTTACTTTCCCAAAAATATTTTAAGAAGCCTTAAAAGTAGAGAAAGATCTTATTGCTATTGGAAGATTACCACCCAAAATGATAATACCTATATTTCTAGAATTCCCTCAGGTCCCTAGTACAAGCACATCATATCCTACTTCAGCTCCTACAATAGATCTCCCAAAATGGTTTGGACTATCAACTCCCCTAGCAATACAAGCTCCCCTAGTATTTCCAGCTTTACCTCTAATACCCACCTTACCAACACCTAATCCTCAGTTTGTAGTTCTCCTAGAAATACAGACAACTATGAAAAATTTGACTAATGATATGACTTCAATGAAGAGGAGGGAAGCTGAAAGGAAATTTCAGCCAAGAAGGTTCCCACAGGTAACAAAAGATCAAGCTTCAACCAACAAGTACCCAGAGAAGTTAGGAATAATATATGCTAATCAAGAAAATGAACCTTCTACATCTCTAGTTGAATCTGATTATTGGTGCTCCACATGTAATGATCCCCATGGGGAGATTTTATGTATGGTTCACCAACATCATGTATATATGGTAGCTATTGAGAAAGTAGAAAGAGCTCATAAAGGACAAGTTAACATGATTAGAGAAACTAGTCATAATTTTATGATGCCATCCATGGAATAGGTTGTAGTCTTAACTAGATCAGGTAAAAATCCCCTTCAAGTTGATCCCAAGGAGCTCAATCCCCTGAAAGTGCCCTCAAAAATAAAAGTTCAAACTAAAAATGGAACTACTCATGAACCTGTACCCCCAAATTCGGTTCAAAAGTAGAAGGTAGAAACAAACAAGAACGATGTACCACTAAAGGAAACTAAAACTCAAGAATAGGCAAAGGATAAATTGAGATACCCTTACTTAACCAAGAGATAAATAATAGAGGCAACTCAAGGGTATAGAATATATATGATCCACCTACAAAAGAAAAGGATAAACAACCTGACACAACTACCTTTAGTATAGTAGAAGAATTGAAGAAGACCCCTTCAAAGGTAAGCATGTATGATGCATTGCTCCTCCTAGGGTAGATTGATTTACTGCAAGAATCTCTCAAGTCAATAAAGAATAAAACTAAACCTCACCCTCAATTGAATCTAGCTCAAGGTAATTCAATACCAACCATAGGAAAAAATAGGCCTCCTCCCTTCTATTTATCCCTACAAATGGAAGGATGGGTGGTACACAATTGTATGATAGACTCAGGTGCAACAACTACAGTGATTCCTAAAGTTGTGTGTGACATCATGGGAATGGAATACACTAGAAGTAGTCTAGGAGTATTACAATTAGATGGCACCCCAGTCAAAATTATAGGAGTAATCAAAGATATCCCTATAGTATTGAACAGGATGCCCTAGATTACAGTTATACAAGAAGTAGTGGTGGTAGACCTGGAACCTTATTTTGGGATGTGTCTTTCAAGAGAATTCATAGCCAAAATAGGAGGATATCTCTCACTTGACTATTCACATATGGAGATTCCATACAAAGGAAGAAGGATTAATATTTTCAATGAGAAACCTTCTTCTTTTCACATTGAAAAGATAGAAGAAGATGACAAGCATGCAAATAATGTGTCAATAATTACTGAAGAGATTGAGGAGATGGATCTGATGGATGAAGTTCTGGAAGACCTCCAAATCGAAGACCAATTCTCTTTGGGAGACTTTAATGCTATGATTGAAATAGGGATTGGAACTTATTCAATTACAAAAACTGAAATGGTTGAAACTCCTATTTTACCAGAACAAGATCTCCCCACCAATCAGATCTGGAAACTTTTCTTTGATGGTGCCAGGTGCAAAAATGGAGTCTAGGTAGGTATAGTATTGATCTCACCAATAGGGGATGAGAAGGTTTTCTCATATAGATTGACATGGAGCTGCACCAACAATGTAGTAAAATATGAAGCACTGTGTTTAGGCTTGAGAAAAGCTAAAAATCTAGGGGTCAAATAACTACAAATATATGGAGACTCAAAGTTAATCATGAACCAGGTCACAGAGAAGTGTGTCAGCAAGCAACATTACTTGAAGGCTTATCAAAACAAGGTATGGGATTTGTTTGAGGCTTTTGAGGCATTGAACATTAAGTCTATTCCTAGAGAGCATAATACTCATGCTGATTTACTAGCATCTATGGGAGCCAACTATTGCCCTATAGCCAATGTTATATAGAAGTCAAAAATAGTAAGGCTAATATACAGACCTTCAATCCTAGATAAGGACATCTTCTGGTAAGTCTTTGAGAATGATGAACAAATATTAGACTTCTTGATACATGAGATGAACTGTTCAAGTGATCGAGCCTTAGAGGATGAGGAAGATGATGGGTTGATTCAACTTAAGAATAATCATATACCCAAAGGTCTAATAACTCTTGAAATCTTGTTTGATAGTAGTGATCGGCCATTAGGCCACAAGATAAAAGTTGATAAACAAAAGTACAAAGAGATGTAGATAGAACCTAGAAAAGTGCTCAAAGTTGGGGTTCAATGTTCTAGAAGAAGCTAACCAAGTTCAAGAACTATGTAAAGAGTTCAATGATATTGTGGCCTGGACATATGATGATCTCAAGGTATACAATAAATGATACAACATACTATCAAACTTGAGCCAAGGTCAAAGCCCTTCTGATAAAAACAGTGCCCTATCAACCCAAAAATAGAAGCACTAATGAAGCAGGAGTTATTGAAACTACTCAATGCCAAGATAATCTACCCTATCAAGCACTCCACATGGGTTGCTAACCTTGTGCTAGTTAGAAAGAAGAATGGTGATATTAGACTGTGTAGATTTCAGGAATCTAAATAAGGCTTCGCTAAAGGATCATTACCCCTTACCTCAAATAGATCAGATATTACATATTATTGCAGGGGCAAAGAGGTTCTCACTACTAGATGGATTTTTTAGTTACAATCAGGTCTGGGTCAAATATGAAGATCAACACAAGATTGCGTTCACCACCAAATGGGGAATGTTTGCATACCAACGAATACCTTTTGGTTTGTCTAACGCAGGGGCCACTTTCCAAAGAGCAATGGACTTAGCATTTGGGGAACTTGTAAATAAAGTAATAGTCATTTACTTGGATGACATGATAATGTTCTCTCATAGAAAAGAAGATCATGTTGGACATCTCAGGATGGTTTTTAAGAAGTGTAGAGAGTTTGGTATTTCCTTGAACCCAAAGAAATCAATCTTTGTTGTCGAAGAAGGAACTCTATTGGGACATGTTATTTCTGAGAAGGGGCTAGAAATTGACCCAGAAAGAGTGATAGCTCTTTTAAATCTCCCTTTACCATTGAATAAGAAAGGTCTTCAATCTTTCTTTGGATAAATCAACTTTGTACAAAAATTTATTGTAGATTTTACACAAATAGTAAAACCTATGACTGAACTGCTAAAAAATAATGCAGACTTCAGGTGGATAGACCTGAGGAAAGAAGCATTCAAAAGGGTTAAAGAAGCAATTTCCCAAGCACCTATACTCATCAATCTAGATTACTCAAGGGATTTCATCTTGTATGCAGTTGGTGAACAAGAAAGTTATGTTGCAGTTCTCACTCAAAAGGGAGAAGATAAGGAGGAAAGACCTATTGCTTTCTTAAGTCAAACTATGCAAGATCATGAGGAAAGATATAACTTCATTGAGAAACAAGTGTATGTTGTCATGAAGTCCTTAAAGAAATTCAAACATTTTCTATCCCAAAGTAAGACCCTGGTGTACGTGGTGCATCCTGATGTCAAAAATTTCATAATATAGGGAGAGCTTGGTGAAAAGAGAGTTGGATGGGTGTCAAAAATCTAGGAATATGATGTAGAAATCCACCCAACTAAGTTGGTAAGGGGTAGAGCATTATGTCAAGAATTGGCAAAAAGAGCTAGGATAGACTATGTGGCTTGTCAAGCACTAGAACTAGTCCAAGAGATTAGATAACCCTCAGAAGATTCAGATTGGGTTGATGAACTCACAAACTACTTCCAAATAGGGAAATGCCCAACAAATCTGAATGCTTCACAAAGAAGAAGGTACAAGTTATAGGCCCTAAAATATGTCCTATTACCTGAAGGTTTGTATAGAAAAAACTTGGATGGCATCCTTTTGAGATGCATCAAAGATGATCAAAAACAAAATATCCTGGAAGAATTCCATGGAGGCTTATCAGGAGGACACTATTCAGGAAGGACTACCACATTAAAAATACTTAGGATAGGTTGTTACTGGCCTAACATCTTCTTCGATGCTTTCAAGATTACAAGAGCATGTGAAGAATGTCAAAGGTATGTAGGGAGAAACAAAAATGCTTCCTTACCGCTCAAGTCCATCCAAGTAGAGCAACCTTTTCAGCAATGGGGTTTAGACTTCATAGGGGTAATAGAGCCAAATTCATCAGCTAGACACAAGTATATTTTGACAGCAATAGACTATTTCACCAAATGGATAGAAGCAATACCCACAAAGAAAGTTGACCAAGAGGTGGTGATTGAATTCATTGAAAGTCTGATTACAAGGTTCGGTATACCTGATGCATTGGTCAGTGACAATGGCTCATCCTTCATTGGAGTAAATATGACTAATTTTTCTAGAAAGTATGGGATCTACCTAAAGACTTCTTCCAACTATTACCCACAAGGAAATGGTCTTGCAGAATCAACCAACAAGAATTTACTTAGGATCCTAAAAAGAACTTTGAAGGATAACAAGAGGAGTTGGCATTCCCTGATAAATCAAGCACTATGGGCTGATAGAATCACCATAAAGAATTCTATCAACACATATCCTTATGCTCTAGTTTATGGAAAAGAGGCTATCCTCCCCATACACATGGAGATACCAGCTCTAAGATTGCTCGATCAGAATCAAATTGAAGAAAGTGATCCTAGTGGAAAATAGATTGATGCAACTTTTGCAATTAGAAGAACAAAGAGAACAGGCCTATATACAATACCAAAAACATCTAGGGGAAACCAAAGGATGGTTTGACAGGAAGACTACCTTCAAGAAATTCAAGGTTGGAGACTTGGTCTTAAGGTGGAGCGAAAACAAGGCAAAACCAGGAAATCACCAAAAGTTTGACTCCTTTTGGGAAGGTCCATTTGAAATAATTGTAGAAAAGTAACATAATGCTTTCCAACTCTAGGATGAATAGGGAATAATTCAACCTATCCCTATCAATGGTTTTCATTTGAAACTATATTTTCATTAAGGAAATCCCACCCATTGTATTTTTATGTATTATATGTACTTTTATGTGTTTCTTTTAAAAATATTGTGACTTCATGACATATCCTAAAGTTGTAGGCAGGAAAGAAGAAAACACATGCAATTTCATGACATGTCTCAAAGTTATGGTAGTAGTAAATAAAGATCTCCAAAAGGAAGAAACTGATGTGATTTCATGATAACTCATCATATCATGGTCAAAATGGTCAAAACACTCCCAAGGGCCATGGCATGCAACAAGCAAGAAAACTAGTTTTGAATTTCAAGAAACAATGGGAAGCATGATGCCATAAATGCAACATCAATTATGATTCACTAAGAAAAGGTGGCACACGAGTTGGAGCAGATACGACATCCAAATTGATTTGACAAAATGAATAACCAACTACTAGAGTTACTACATGTTGCCCTAATTCTTGCACAAACACTGTATATGGTCAAGAAACCCTAGCAATTTCCATTTCTTCTAGAATATTCTTGTAAAATTGCTTTCCCTCACCAAAATTTTCTCTCACTAATGCTTTCAGAGAAACCCTTACTAGTCATCAGCTCGTATAGGTGAAAGTACCACAATGGCATCTTCATCCTCAACCATTGGAGTCACAATGCATGATGAAGATGATAGAAACATCCCATTTCAAGATAAAGATGCAAGAATCATGGATATAATGGTCACATTCAAGGAGATTACATGGCTAAGGTTAGACATCGAAGATAGACTCCAAACAGGTATTACTCCATCTAGTCCCAAGACTTTCACCTTCCATTCTCTACTTTCCTTTTACATCTGTGACCTAGTACATCCATACCCTAAGCTTGTATGCACGATTTCTAAGTACTATGACCCTAAGCAAAGAATTATCTAGAGTAATATGGGTAGATGCCTTTTTACCCTTAGCTTAGAAGCTTTCATAGTCACATTCATCATAGGATATACCCCTACCTTTAAACCCAAGGATTTTCACCTAAATGATTAGGCCAAGTATTACATCCCAAGCAAAGCCATGAGATATTTCATAGAGCTACAAATGAAGAAGCCACCATCAGGAAGAAATTTTCTTAAAACCCCTATTCCCCTCACCAAATTCAAGCACCAAGAGTTATACTCAATGCTGGTGGTCATAGCGGGTTTGCCATCAGATGAACAGGTCTATGGTTGGCAAATCTCCACTACTCAGTGTATCTCTAACCCCAAGTTCTATGATACCTCTGTTATGGACCAGAACACTAGGCTCATTTTCTTCAATTGGCCAGCCTTCATATACCAGCAAATCCATGAACAATTGACCAAAATAAAGAGAGGTGCCCAAGTTTCCTTTCGATACTATTCTCACCTGGCCTGGATTTTCTTTTTCTTCATGGCAAAAGAAATGCATTTTATACCAGTAGTAAACCAAGATGAGAAGGGAAGAGAGTTACCAGTATATAAATGGACCTTTGTGCTTACCACTTTCGAGACCTACTATAACTTCAACAAGGAGTTCTTGGGACCTACCCTGAAGCTTATATACGGAGAAATGGATAGACTATCTCCAATGGTGAAGAGTGTCCTATAGAACCAACATGCAGAAGAAGGAGACTGGTTCATATTGACACAAGGTGTGGTCATCAGGTTATATGGGTTCACCGGGAAGCCATTCTTGCTCTCGCACTATGTCACAAACTAGTTGTTTACATTGGAATATTGCAGATAGACCATGTACATAAATGATAAATTTGGTACAAGCATAGGCAGAAAAGGGACTTGCATCCTACCATTCAAATTTGAAGGTATAATCCTATCTAAAAATTGGCACCATGAACAAGTTACTCAGGCTCTGAGAGACCTAGGGCTGGTAGAGTTACCACAATGATGGAGGTATGACCCCATCGATAAATTTATAAAAATATTGGAAATTCTTAATGGCAGTAAAAGCAAAAAGTTCAAAAAAACAATCAGGGAACACATAGAAGCAAAGGAACAATCCTGAAGATGAAGAGTTGGAATGGCATATAGAGCAGATGCAGTCGTTGCCCCCATGGCATGATTTCTATGAGCAAGTTATAGATTATGATCCCAAGAATAATAAAGATCACTTCTTAGATGAAAAGACTATTCGAAGGATGCATAAGAACAAGAAATGGATGGAAGCCAAAATACATGCTTGGTGGGTCATGAGATGTGAAACTAATATGACTCCCTCAAGATATGGTATCAAGAGTGATGATGAATTTTCCCTCAGATATGATCGACACTTTGAGACCTGGGTAGAAACCATTGGAAATAAAATTACCCTAAGTTTTTGTAGTACTCAAAAAGAGGGAACTACTATAGAAGGTACTTCTAAGGAAGTAAATACAGGAAAGGGGAAAACAATTTCCCAAGTTCCACTGCAGATCACTACAACTACAACACCTTCCTCTTCTTCTGCAAAGGGAAAACAAAAATATACACGTAGGAACAGATGGAAAAGTATGTAAAAGCACCCACCATAATGCAAAAAATGGGTTATGAAGGAGAGGGCCTTGGAAAACATGGCCAAGGGATCACTGAACCCATCCGGGTACAACAAAGATCGAAGAGTTTAGCCTTGGGAGCAAGAACTACTAGAAGTAGGAGTTCAAGATCAGCTGCTCTGACATTTGTAACACCAAGTGAAGATACACCTCCTCTGATCGAGGTAACACAGATGCAGACCCAACAGTTAGAATCAGAAATAGACTCTGATGAGCTCCCTCTTATAAGAATATCCAAGAGAAAAGTAAAAAAGGCATCTAAAGAGAGAGCACAAAAGAAGAATAAGCAAGAAAAGGTCATAGAAGAAGTAGTTACCCCAAAGCAAGGAGATATAGAACAATCCCCTCAACAGTTGGATGTAAGTGCCCTTGAGCAAGAGGAGATAGTTGAGAAACCACCACTGATGGAGAAAATACAAGAACAACCACCAATCATTGAAGAGATGCTACAACCTCAACAAGAGGCTTCAGGTATGGCAATTTCTTCCTCTCCTCTTCTTCTTTCTGCTAATCCCTCAAAGGAACTCCCTTCCATTTTTGGTGAGAAAATTGTTCAACCCTCTCCCTCACGGTATTCATCCTCATCTTCACGTCATTCATATTCACCACCATCATCTCAGCCATCTCTTTAATCCATACTAGCTGAAATAATCCACACTTCATCTCCCCCAATTAAAAAATTTATTTCATCATCACTCCCATCCATGGTACTACCCTCGATCACCACTATACCCTCCATAGTAGTATCCATTGCATCACCCACAAGTGTAGATTCCACACTTGTAATAGTCCCATTCTCCCCCACTAGTCATTTCCCATTATTGTAATCCCTTCCCACCTCTTCAATCGATGCTCATCCTAATGTTGCAAAGATCAAGAAATTCAAGAAGACCAATAAAAGAGCCTATGACTAGTGGAATGAGAAATGCACTCAGTCTTCCAAAAGACCTACCTACTACACAAAAATGGTGGCACTAGATCCAAATACCATGCAGAGGACTAAAATGAAGATCACACCTCTAGTGGATAAGCTAGTGGAAGACTTGACCATTGAAGATTACTAGGTTGAGATAGTGGTAGAAGACATCACTCAGCTTCCAATGCAAGATGAGTATGGATATGCAAGAGCTCATCTAGAAACCATTTATGTACATGGGGATTACTTCAAGGAAAAGTGTAAATGAGTTGAGGAAATAATCAAAGAGCTTGAAGTAGCATTGAGTGAACAAAGTAATGTCAAAAAGGTACTTGAAGAATGAGGCTAAGAAATGGCAAGTCAAGTTTTAGGAGATGGCTAGATACAAATAGGAAGCAGAAGATGCTAACAAGCAAAATTAGATTTTGGTAGAATAACTCAAAGACCTCCAACAACAAATTCAAGAAGAAAGAACCAAAGCCATAGGGTTCTCAAAGGAGAAGGTAAAGTAGGCAAGAAAGGAAATGTTTGAAGATATCATAGAAATGAGCCTCAAAGTGTGGCCTATATTACTCTATCTAAAAGAAGTGAAAAGGGTATTGGAGATGGTAGAAGATGAATTCAAAGAAGTTGAAGGCTTCTTACAATCAAGATTATCTATAGCCACAAATATCCAAGCTCTGGTCAAAAGCAAATATGGATGGATGGTAAGCAGAACCCCCAACCAAGAGTGGTCTAACACCAAGATTGTGGCCAGATCCTTCTTCAAGAGATATAGGCTCATGAACCAAGGTTGGCAACTCATCCAAGACCTCATAGCTGAAACTAAGGGGATACTAAAACATCTGAGCCTAGCTGAGAAATATGGATTCTTTGGATTTTGGGATGAAGATTCTAACATCTTAGGAGAATAAGAACTCAAAGCTACCTTGAAGGTAGCCATGGAGGATGAATCTAGCATAAATGAATGGCTAGAACCTGTGTAATAGGAACATGTCTTCAAGCTTGTACAAGATCTTACTCAGATCAAATCTTGCTTGTATGAGTTGATCTTGAAATCTAAGGCCCTCTCCTATGATAATGTCTTTGAATTAGAGTACATCCATCACCAATTCATAGAAATATCAGATCCCAATAGAGAAACTTGGGAACAGGCTTGCAAAGCCTACAACGACATTTCTAAGAGGTTGCAAGATCAAAGAGCTGATAGTAGAACCTAGAAAGATGAAGAAATTGAAGGTAAAGCGAGAGATAGAGCTGAAGAGGAAATGGAAGAAGAAGTTGGAGGAGACATAGAAGTGGAGGAAGATAAAGAAGCAGAAGGAGAGAAGTCCCTGGGTAATCAAAGAGCTGAATAAAAAGGCCACCCATTCATCTTTCTGCCATCTCATCCATCCCTTTTCCCTCTAAAAATTTTCTATCTATACATCAACCCCAATTTATCCTTTTTTTCTATTTTTTCTAAAGGACTCTACTCACCCAATGGATAAAGGCTCTAAGTTCTAAAATTTTTCTAGCAAACTACCCTAGGAGGCACCAATAATGTAGGTCAAAATGACTACATTAGGAGAAATAAGGTGATGAAGCTTCTAAAAATTTTGAAGTATGAAGGATAAACATGGTATCACAACTTGCCTCAATACCGCTATAAAAATTGCCTAAAAGACCCCAAGTGCAAGAAAGTATCGTGATTTTGTGATAGGTCACGATTTTGCGATATGTCATGATTCTGCTGAAGAGCCTAAGTGTAGGAAAGTATCACGATTCCATGGCATGTCGTTATTCCACTAGTAAGAATGACTAAAAGAGCCTAAGTGTAGGAAAGTGTTGTGTTTTTGTTACATGTCATGATTTCACTAGAAAGAATTACCAAAAGGGCCTAAGCACAGGAAAGTATTACGATTATATGATAGGTTGTGATTCCACTGGCAAGGAGGACCAAAAGGACCTAAGTGCAGGAAAGTGTCATGATTCCACAATAGGTCATAATTTTATTGGCAAGAACAACCAAAAGGACCTAAGCACATGAAAGTGTTATGATTCTATGATAGGTCATGATTCCACTGGTGCTAGCATTAAAACCATCCAAAGATAGAAAAGTTCCATGACACTGCAATATGTCTATGTGTTGTGGATGTTACTAGTTACAATAAGCACAATATTCTATAATATTTTTGGTTCACCATGGCCATTGCAAGATCGAAAAAGATGGGCACATTAAAAGAATAATAGATAGATCAGATTTTAGGCTCACCTCCACTACCTACCTACGCACATGGAGCAATCAACTTATAGTTAGAGATTGAGTATTCTATTCTATTTTTGGACCAATGATACTGCATGATGCTTGTACCAGATTGGCCACCTAGCATATTGTTATAACAACTTTTAATTAAGCTAATTTTGTATTTTGAAATATTGAACCATAGAGGTGTTATAAATAAGAGTATCGACCTCTTGTTTAAGGGGTCGGCTCTTAGGCATTTACAAGTTGTATGGATTAAGACTTTTGGAAGGAGCAATGCAATAAAGATCTTCGTTTAACCTCTGGTTCAAATATCTTGCAGAACAAGTATGTATGAATGGATGAATGTTTCTAATTTAGCTAAGTAAATGTGCATGACATTAATTCTACTTTCTGGATTCTTGTTCATGTTTATTTCTTAGTCTTGGAACTACTAATCTGTAAAGCTAAACATTGATTAGACATTGTTCTATGTATGGTAAATAATTGGTTGGTCTATTAGGAGGTTGTAGTGATTGCTTTGTTCCATGGTCTTCTCCCATTTCTTGTTGTTGCTTAATCTACACCATATCAAGTTCTAGCCTCGGCTACATTTAAATCTCTTTCAAGCACTCTTTTCTCTCCCCCATTACATTTTAGCTAGTTAGAACTTCTCAAAGGAACCAACCTTCTCTGGAGATTGAACAGGTTAAGCCTTATAGTTTGACCATTCATTCAATGTTGGCCATGTCTTGGGTGCAATAACCAACCATAGGTAGATTTTGGACCAATAGAGCCTTGTATTTTGTAGTATATTTACATTTATATAATTTTTAAATAAAGTCATTATTCTAGAGAGATTTTATTATGCCTTATCTTTTTGCACAATTCTAAAGCATAACTCTCTTGATGGTATAAGTTGTTTTAGGGAACTTATCCTTTGTGCCATAATATCCTAGGTCTCATGTGTATATGAACTCATATCATAACTTATTTCTCATTTGTATTTTAACTCTTTCATCTTTTATATATTTATTTATAGTGGTTTCATGTTTGAAAATCCTAGAGAATTCTATGCCCATAGATAAATGTATAAATATAGAGAAGTCATTATCGACAAGGATGAAACCTTAGGACATAAATTTTAGGAGTTATTACATCATATCCCATGTGAAAAGGCTAGTGGTATAACCACCCATCACAAGGAATATGCATGTAGTATAGGATAATGTAGTTGCAAGTTTGTTTGAGAGTTTGTTATATCTAAAATAGACATCCTATGTACTTAAATACCCATTATTTCATAATATAATTAACAAAGCATTAAGTTCTAACATGTGGTATCAGAGCAAGTAGAAGGAAGAAAAAATGATCCTTTTGATTTTCCTCTAACTTTAACATAGAGAAGCCAAAAGAGCACTCTATCTGAGAATTTTTTTTTTGAGTTTGATAAAAGAATTTTCAAAGGTAATATTGCCCTGTATAAAATTATTCATAATAAACCTCAAAAAGAGAGGAAGAACATTATTGTGAAGCAAAATTCCATGAAATATTTAAATTTTTAGTGTGAATAACCTCTACCAAAGGCAAAATACTTCAGTTATAAAAAATGTTTCAATCCCTTCCAAGAACAATAAGGTCATAAGCTTACAAGAAAAAAACAGGACAATTTTAGCAAGAAAGAAAAGGGGTCATAAAATCTCCCATAAAGAATTTCCATTTTAAAAGGTAATAAAGGAAGGTATTAAAGCTCCTCAAAATTACAAGAAAGGAAGCCATAAGAAGCTCATCAAAAATAAAGGAAGCCATAAGAATCTCCTCAAAAAAAATTAAGCCATAAGAAGCTCCTCAAAAAGAAAGGAAACCCTAGAAGCTCCTCAAAATTAAAGGAAAAATAAAAAATCCATGAAGCTATTAAGAGAAAACCAATGAGGAGGAAGCTATTAAAAGCTCCTTAAAATTGCAAAGAGACACACTATTGAGAGAAAGAGATCCACAAATTATTAAAAGGTGAAAATTACTACCACCTTTTGTTCTAAGAACATAATTATAGGAGACATCATTGAAGAACATCAAAGAAGAATAAAAGAAGTGAAATATAGCTAGCATACTACAAGCACAAATATAATCAAGTCATTAAATAGCCAACAATGGTCTCATGTGAATGATCCAACTGGAACAATAGTTAATTGGACAAGAAACGTAGGTATTGCATGTACAAAGAAATATCCAAAGTCAATAATCAAAATTAGAGGAAATGAGTGGTGTATGAGAAAATAAAGTCTAATATTTCAAAAACAACCAAGAAGCAAAATGAACTCATGGACGTTCGTACAAGAAAAAAACACAAGCAACACAACAATACTGAGCAAGCAAGCACCTTGTGTAACAATGATTGATAAAATACATGTTAGCATTTGAGGAAAAAAGAGCATCATTGAACCTCAAAGAATCTAATAAGATGTTCCAAAGTGGATCAATTATAACTAACAACTTAGGTCCCAAAATATTTCAATAGTAAAAAGAGATTAAATATCAACAAAAAGTAAGCTTCAATTTGTGAAAGGATGACTTAGGTGAAGATAATTCTAAGCATAAAGAACCCTATAGGAGCATGGATGTGCATCTATAATTTTCCTAGTTAACAACAAAGAAACTCAATTAGACGCTCACCTAGAAAGTCACCAGGTCAATACTCAATTGGATAGCAAAGAAATTCAACTAGATGCTCACTTAGAAAATCACTAGGTTGGTTCTCATTTGGAAAACAAAGAAATTCAATTAGAAGCTCACCCAAAATTTCACTAGGGCAACACTCAATTGGACAACAAAGAAACTCAACCATGATTCACCTGATAATGTTCACCTAAATAGTAGTTAGATGTTGCAAGAAATTATTTGACCAAATAAACCCTAGTAAAACAAAGGAGAAAAAATCTCTAGTACAAAAAAATGAGAAACAACCTATGGAAAAATAAACACCTAAAATTATCTTCCTCACAAAAATAATGCATAGACATTTGGAATAAAGTTTTCAAGAAAAAACAAAATCAAATGAACAAGCATATAACCCAAAAGAAGAAAAGGAATCAAAACAACTTAAAATTGATAAGAGGATCAAAGGTCAAGAAGTCAAGAGGTCTTCAGAATTCAAAATATCACATTGATAGTGGAAAGAAAGAAAATTTAATTATATTACAAATATATAGTCACTTTAAATAAAGGTAAAAATAAAAGTTATTTATTTTTTAGAAAAATAAAAATTCCAAGTGAGAAAGAAAATATCTCATTTTCTTTTTGCTCAATGAGACAACTTTATTATAAATTTAAGTATCAACAAAAATGTGAGTATAGGTATATATATACTCGTCAAAAAATATTTTTGTTTAGTATGTAGCATGAGCACTCAAGACGACCATAAACTTTCATTTAATGACTTCCTCTTGATGGTAAACTTTTTTTTAGTCTGCAAGATGAACACTCAATATGATAATGTAGATGGCATACCTTTGGATATAATCCTTAGTTAGAAAAATATAGATAGCTACGTCTTAACGATAACCTCATTTCCCCTCTTAGACAACACACTAGGAAAAATCTCTAGTCAAGAATCTTGAGACGACCAAGTTTTGATAGAAATATCCTTTCATATTTTGGAAAACACACAAGGATGGATCTCTAATCGATAATATTTATATGGCCAAGTCTCTACGATGATCTCCTTTCATATCTTGAATGATTAAACCATCCAACTATCCATAATACCTATACACAATATAATATCATATCCTCATATTCATATCCCTAGATACTATAACACAAATATCATCATATAGAATACTATCAAATGAATTGACTTTTAGAAGATAATGCATCCATAGTCTTCCTCTATTGGTTGAATTCACCCAAAAAAAGGAGTAGATATTTGGCACTAGTGCGCGCTTGAGTATAGTATAATTTTAATGTGCAAGAGTATCACATGAGATGTGATATCATTAAAAATTTATGATATTTAACTCAAGAGGCCTTATCTCTTTTGCTTCCAACTGATCTACCATGATTACCCACTATAATGATTTGTGCATGTCAATAAGATGAATTACCACATTTCAAAGTGGCTATCCTTATAGAGGATGACTCTTGTATTGATGAAGAATTTTTAAGAGTTTTATTCTAAGAGTCAAAAATATCTCGTGATTATGGTATTATTTATGAGCCATGGTGCCAAGAAGTTTTGCCTTATCATGCTTATTGAATCTTTCTTAGGATAAACTCACAATATAAATATCTTCTTCATCCATATTTTAATGTTTTTAGCATCCCAAGGAATGCCACTATATTATTTAGTCAATTATTAAATTTATGACTTTGGCATCTTCATTGCCTAACAATACACTATATCATTGATTATTTTACAAAAATGATGAGATCCTATGATAGATTCAAGAACTAATTAATCAAGGAAATTCAAGCATAGCTCTTATCCCTATGGTAATGCCATTATTTTGGTTCTAAATAAGGATGGGTCATGGCACCTAAGCATATATTAAAAGGTAAAGAAAATAAGTAATAACAACCATGCATTAATAATTTATTAGACCAACTCTAGGGGGCTTGAAAATTCATTAATATTGATTTCAATTTTAGTTATCATCAATCCATTTTTAATCCTACAAATAAATAAAAGAAAACCTTTAATACAAGAAAAGGAATACATAAATGGTTGATTATATCTTTTGATTTGACCTATATACCTGCTACATTCATGCACTTGGTGAATGATGTCTTACATCCATTTGTAGGGTCCTTTATAATTTTCTACTTAGATGATATTCTCATCTTCAATAATACTTGGGAAAACTATTTTCAACATGTGCATGAAGTACCCTATCTTATAAACATTGCATGCAAATTATTTTAGTATCCTACATGGACCCATATTTTTCCAATTGAGCTTCTTGTAAGTTCCTTTTGAAATTATCCCTCAAATAAGTAAAGGACTAAACCCCAACTTCAGAAGACACTTTTTTGCACCTCAAAGCAATATGCTACTTGTACTTGAATGTTATCTTCTCTTATTATTCATGCACTTCCTCTTGTGCTTATTCCATGAAATTAGCAAACTTTTCTAATTTAGTACTTCCTAGGTTAATATTTTGCAAGTATCTCAACTTCGTATTCCCTCTTGGAGTATACCCATACACAATATGATATGGTGTTCTAATTTTACTTCTATTGACAGAGTTATTGTATCAAAATCTACTTGCAATAAGATTAGATCAACTTCCTTATTGGTTGTCTAAAAACACCTCAACATGTTTTCCAAGACTTTTATTCATAACTTCCATTTGACCGTCAATTTTTAGATGGTAGGTTGAGGTCAACTACAACTTAGCATTGAATTTATTCCAAAATGTCTAATAAAATTCATGTCTTTAACAAGAACTATGATCCTTAGTAATCCATGTAGGCGGGTTATTTTCCAAAAGAATAATTTTTCTATATTGATAGCATTATTATTCTTTTTCCAAAGCATAAAATGAGTTATTTTTTAAAATCCTATCTACTAGCATAAAATAGAATCATTTTACTTTTATGTATTGGGAAAGCCTAAGATAAGGTCCATATTGATATGTTCCTAAGGCCTATTTATAATGGAATATGGTTAACACAAATCAACTACTCTTACCTTTTTTTACAAGTTGTCATATTCTACAACTCTTTACAAATATTTTATTTTTATCTTGGACCAATAATACCTCTCATTAAACTATGCAAAAGCCTTATCAATGCCAAAGTGTCCTACCAATTCACTAAGCATCTCCTTGATTAATTTATTCATTAGGTACTCTTAGGGATCATAAGACCTCATCCTTGTAAGATCCAATTTAAAAATTCACCTTGCATTATTCACTTACTAATACTTGGTGTCCCTTTTGCACCCAAGAGAACTTGTAGGGATTGGGGTGTTTTGCCCTCTTCAACCCTAGTTTCTCTACCATATTAGTGGGTACTAAATTATCCATACTCTCATTGTCCACAATGACTTTGCAACATTTTCCTCCTAATTTACATACTATTTTGAAAATATTTCTCCTTTGAATAGGTTCACATTCCTCTTTGTCTAGTTTCAATATTACCCTCTTCATCATAAGATATTCTTCTTTTTCATGATCTTGCACATGCTTTAGTGAAGCAATGCTCTCTTTTTTTACTTGTGCAATATGGTTTCTAACCTCTTTTCCTTTATTTCTACTTTTTTGTGGTATTGGATATTCAAATTCCCAATGACCATCTTCTTCGCATCTATAACACTTTCTAGGAAATCCTCTATCAAAACTATCTCTTCCTCAATAGAAGTCTCCACCTCCTCTAGTGTTTCAGCAAAGGTCATTGTGAGAAGTACTAGCTTATTATTCCTACTTTCATTGTCCTCCTCCACTAATTGTTTTTCCCCATTCTCATGAGAACCATCGTCTTCCTCTTTGATTATTTTGTTTCCTTTACAACAACTTCTTTTTCTTTAACATATATTGGTAGGCTTCTTCTATCATCCTCATTCCCATCATACTAACTTCATATTGTATGAATAATCATAGTCCAATGATATACTTCAAGATATTCTCCTTATTATATTCCACATGTCCTGAATGGTGAGCCTATAGAATTCCTCTGTGTAATCCTTCACACTCATATCCTTTTGTCTTAAGTTTTGTAGTTTCTTAAAAAGACCCAATTGGTAATTTGATGGGATAATATTTTTTTTCAATTTGGTGATAATTTTATCCCATGTCTCAATATTTTTCTTTCCTTTTATTTGTATTTCAGTGATCCCACCATGAGGATGCATACTCTTTTAACTTTGTATAGGAAAATTTCACCTTCTTGTGGTCTTCTATAGATTTAAAGTCAACATACTTCTCCATATCTATAATCCAATCTATGAAATTATCTAGATTTAAAATTCCATTATATGATAAGATTTCTCTTAAGTTTATTTCCCATGTTATAAATATTTGAAATTAATTGCTCCTTTGGTTCTTCCTCTCATTCCTCATCTTAAGCTTCTTGTCGACCAAATTCTTCCGTATCACCCACATCTTCTACTTGAATGCCTCTCCTTTGGGTAATTTTTACCACATCAAGGTGAGCAATAATTACTATCAGTATTTTAGCAATATATTTAGGTAAGTTTACCCATGGTCTTCCTCTTCCATGTTGTGCTATCATTTCTTCAACACACATCACAAAATCCCAAGTATAAAATCCTACAGTAATACCAAACTGATGCAGCAAAAGGGAGGATGGATTCATTTCAAGCAACATAAGGTGGACAGTGATAAAATTTTAGTTGACGACTTCCTTTTTATGGTAGACTTTTGTTTAGCCTGTAAGATGAACACTCAATATGACAATGTAGATAGCATACCTTTGTATATAATCCTTAGTCGGTAACCTCCTTTCTCCTCTCATATGACACACTAGGACAAAGCTCTAGTCGATAATATTTAGAAAACCAAGTCTTGATAGAATCTCATTTCATATTTTGGATGATATGGAAGGATGGATCTCTAATAGATAATATTTAGAAGGTCAAATATTTATGATAGTCTTATTTCATCTCTTAGACGACACACCCAACTAACAATCCATAATACATGTACACAATATAATATCATATCCCCATATTCCTATCCCTAGATACTATAATAAACACATCATCATATAGAATATTATCAAATTAATTAAATTTTAGAAGATAATGCATCCATAATCTTCCTCTATTGGTTGGATTCACCCAAAAAAGTAACAAGAGATTTGGCACTAGCACACTCTTGAGTATACTATAATGTCAATGTGCAAGAGTATCACATGAGATGTGATATCATTTAAAACTTATGACATTTCACTCAAGAGGCCTTATCTATTTGACTTCCAACCGATCTACCAAGATTACCCATAATAGTGGTTTGTGTGCATCAATAAGATGAATTATCACATGCCAAAGTGGTCATCCTTAATGAGGACGACTCTTGTATTGATGAAGAAACTTTAAGAGTTTTATTCTAATAGTCAAAAAATTCTTTTGCTTATGATTTTATTTATGAGCCATGGTGCTAAGAAGTTTTGCCTTGTCATGCTAATTAAATCTTGTTTAGGATAGACTCAAAATATAAATATCTTCTTCATCCATATTTTAATGTCTCTTAGAATCCCAAGGAATGCCACTACATTATTTAGTCTTATTAAATTTATTTGACTCTAGGATCTTCATTGCTTAACAATACACCATCATTTGATTATATTGCAAAAATTATGAGATCCCATGTTAGATTCAAGAACTAATTAATCAAGAAAATTCAAGCATATATCTTATCCCTATGGTAATGCCATTATTTTTGTTCTAAAGAAGGATGGGTCATGGTACCTACACATATATTACAAGGTAGATAAAATAGGTATTAACTACCTTGTATTAATGATTTATTAGACCAACTCTAGGGGCTTAACACTTCATTAATATTGAATTTAAATTAAGTTATCATCAATCCCTTTTCAATCCTACAAATAGATAGAAGATGGCCTTTAATACAAGAGAAGACATGCATAAATGGTTGATTATATCTTTTTATTTAACCTATGGACCTGCTATATTCATGTACTTGGTGAATGATGTCTTACATCCATTGATAGGATATTTTATTATTGTCTACTTAGATGATATTCTCATCTTCAATAATACATGGGAAAAATATTTTCAACATGTGCATGAAGTATTCTATATCATAAGCATTGGATGCAAATTATTTTAGTATCCTACTTGGACCCATACTTTTCCAATTGAGCTTGTTGTAAGTTCCTTTTGAAACCTATTTCTCAAATGAGTAAATGACTAAACCCCAAATTCAAAATCCAAATTTTTTTACCTCAAATAAACATGCTACTTTTACTTGAAGATGTTCTTCTCTAATAATTAATACACATCCTCATGTGCTTATTCCATGAAATTAGCAAAATTTTCTACTTCAATACTGCCAAGTTAATATCTTGTAAATATATCAACTTCGTATTCCCTCTTGGAGTATACCCATACACAATATGATATGGTGTTCTACTTGTACTTCTATTGACTGAGTTATTTTATCAAACTCTATTTGCACTAGTATTAAATCAACTTCCCTGTTGATTACCTAAAAATACCTCAACTTATTTTCCAAGGCTTCTATTCATAACTTCCATCTGACCATCAATTTTTAGATGGTAGGTTGAGCTCAATTACAACTTAGCATTGATTTTATTCCATAAATTCTTCCAAAATATCCAATAAAATTCATGTGTTTAGAAAGCACTATGCTACTTAGTAATCCATGTAGGTGGATATTTTTTCTAAATAATAAATTTTCCATATTCGTAGCATCATTAGTCTTTTTGCAAGCCATTAAATAAATTATTTTTTAAAAACCTATCAACTATCATAAAATAGAATCATTTCCTTTTTATGTATTTGGAAAACCTAAGATAAAGTCCATCATAATATGTTCCTAAGGCCTCTTTGTAATAGAATATGGTTAACATAAACCACTACTCTTACTTCTTTTTACAAGTTGTCATATATATTTTATTGTTATCTTGGAATAATAATACCTATCATTCAACTATGCAAGAGCCTTATCAATGTCAAAATGTCATACCAATCCACTATGCGTCTCCTTGATCAAGTTCTTTGTCATGGAATCTTAGGGAACATAAGACCTGATCCTTGTAAGATCGAATTTAAAAATTCACCTTGTACTATTTGCTTACTATGATTTGGTATCCATTTTGCACCCAAGAGACCTTGTAGAGATTGGAGTATTTTATCATGTTGAACCCAGTTTATCTACCATCTCAATGGATACTAAATTATCCATTCTTCCATTGTACACAATGACTTTGCAACATTTTCCTTATGCTTTGCACACTATTTTGAAAATATTTCTCCTTTGAACAAGTTCACATTTCTCTTTTTCTAGTTTCAATAGCACCTTCTTCATCATAAGAGAATCTCCTTGTTCATGATCTTGCACATGCTTTGGCAAAGTAACACTCTCTTCTTCTACTTGTGTAATATGGTTCCTAGCCTCCTTACCTTTATTTATACTCTACTATGTTGTTGGATATACAAATTTCCGATGACCATCTTCTCCACACCTATAACACTTTTTAGGAAATCCTCTACAAAAACTACCTCTTCCTTGTGATAAGTCTCCACCTCCTCCAGTGTTTTGTATAAGTTCATTGTGAGAAGTACTAGATTCTCCTTCCTACTTTTACTGTCCTCTTCCACTACTCTTTTGTACTCATTCTCATGAGAACCATCCTCTTACTCTTTGATTATTTTTTTCCTTCATAACAATTTCTCCTTTATATTTAAGGTATATTGTTAGGCTCCTTATACCATATCATTCTCATCATACTAACTTCATCTTGTATGAATAATCATAGTCCAATGATATAATTCAATGCCTTATCCTTATCATCCCCCACAATACTGGCCTGAATGATGAACCTATAGAATTCTTTTGTGTAATCCTTCACACTCATATCTTTTTGTCTTAAGTTTTATAGTTTCCTAAAAAGACCCAATTGGTAATCTAATTTGAGAAATTTATTCTTCAATTTTGTGACCATTTTCTCCCATTTCTTAATATTTTCCTTTCCTTTTATTTGTATTCAGTGATCCTACCATGAGGATGCATACCCTTTTAACTTTGTATAGGAAAATTTTACCTTAGGATTTTTATGGATTTAAAATCAACATACTTATCCATATCTATAATACAATATATGAACTTCTCTAGATTTAAACTTCCATTATATGATGGGGTTTCCATATTTAGCTTCTTTCCCATGTTAAAAATTTCCCAAATTAATATCTCCTTTGGTTTTTCCTCTCACTCTTTATCTCGATATTCTTGTTGACTAATTTATTCTTCATTTTCACTCACATCTACTTGAATGCCTCTCCTTTAGGAAATTTTGATCACTTCAAGTTGAGAGGTAATTACCTTTAGCATTTTAGCTATATCTGTAGGTAAAGTTCACATTGTCTTCCTTTTCCATGTTGTGCCATCATTTCTTCAATGTACTTTGTAAACTCCCAAGTACAAAATCTTGCTCTGATAGAATTATGTAATAAAAGTGGAGTGGATTTGTTTCAAGCAACACAAGGTGGACATGAATAAACTTTTAGTTGACAAATTTCTCTTGATGGTAGACTTTTGTTTAGTTTGCAAGATAAACACTCAAGATGACAATGTAGATGGTATACCTCTGGATATAATCCTTAATTGACAAGCTATAGATGGATATGTCTTGATGGTAACCTCCTTTATCCTCTTAGACAACACACCAGGACAAAGCTCTAGTCGATAATATTTAGACAACCAAGTCTTGACATAAATCGCCTGTCATATTTTGGATGGTACACAATGATAGCTCTAGTCAACCATATTTAGATGGCCAAGCCTTTATGAAAGTCTTATTTCATCTTTAGGATGACATACCCAACCAACTATCCATAATACCCATATACAATATAATATCATATCCCCATATTCCTATCCTATATACTATAACAAAAACGTCATCATATATAATACTATCAAATGTATTGACTTTTAGAAGATAATGCATCTATAATTTTCTTATATTGGTTGGATTCACCTAAAAATGGAGTAGAGATTAGGTAATAGTGCACTCTTGAGTATACTATAATGTCAATGTGCAAGAGTACCATTTGAGACGTGATATTATTAAAAATTTATAATATTTAACTCAAGCGAACTTATCTCTTTGAATTTCAACCGATCTACCAAGATTTCCCACAATAATGGTTTATGTGCATCAATTATCACATTCCAAAGCAGCTACCTGTTGTGGCCGCTCCACAATGTACCCCAAAATTGGGGACCCACCTTTTTATTTTTGGTATTTGGGTGTTTGCATGTTGATTTCGAGTGTCTAATGCTTGGTTTGTTTTGAATTTGCATTTATCATTAGTTTTTGTCAGTAACTGTTCTTGTCGACGATATTTTATTGTCGATGACTTTTTCTTGTCGACGATATTTTATTGTCAACGACTTTTTCTTGTCGACGACTTTTTATTGTCAAGGCAGGTGGACATTATGAGTTTGCGAGCAAAGTTACCTCGGCGGATTTCAGCGACAGAGAACGTATAGCCACAGTAGAAGGTATTCAACAGTGTTCTCATCGACACCATCTGCAACATAGCGATGCATTGACGGACTTGTGCGGCAGTGGACGATGGCAATTTCGTAGGGTATTACAGAATTCAGAGAGACGTTACATGAAGAATAGTGGGAGTTTGTCGTGAAGATGCTATGGTGTTCATTCAAGACGGACGTAGTGTGGGAGCATTGCTTACAAAACATGGACCTCGTAATGACATTTGGTTCTGGGAGTTGTGTACATCGCAAGGAAGGGACTATAGCAGTGAAACACAAAAGCAGGCAGCCGTAGTTTTCTTTTGGGTTTGAATGAAGACCGAATTAGGAAGAGCCGCGTGAAGTCAAAATATCTGACGTCATCAGAACACTTAGTTCAAAAGTGGTTACATACAGTGGATGCCCACAGTCGGACAACACCACATTGACGCATGGCTCGTAACGGCTAATGTAGAATAATGATCAGTGGGGCGTTTTCGAAGGCCAAGTAAAGGTGTGAGGTATCCTCGAGAATGTCGTCGGTTAGATGTGATGGTGGTCTTTAGAAGGATTTAAAGAATTTTATGAAACATAGTCGATAGCCTTCACAAAGGGCTATGGAGGCACCATGTGGAAAATACGCACATTCGTGTGCTATAAAATGTTTGGATCCAAATAATAATGGTCGAATGGTTAAACGATATTAAGTGGCTTACATTAATAAAGCGGAGTGAAGGCATAAGGGACAAAGAATAGACGTTTTATTTTATTCAAAGGGCATAAAATATTCTTATTTACCATGATAAAATAAGACAAAGAGCCATGTTTTAAAATAGGCGTTAGCAAAAGCATTATTAATGTGGTGGTTTCAAATGCTTTAATGAGGAAAGTGAAGCTAAGGCATCAGGAAGAAGAACCATTCGAAGTAAAACAAAAATTTTGGAAAACGAAGTGGACAAAAACAAACATAGTGAAGACGAATGGTTGGAAGGAAAGAACGAAGAGGCAGACCGTAAATTTTAAATACGGAGAAAACAAAGAAAAAGGGGTTGGAAACTTCTAAAACAAAGTTGTAGAGTTGAGGGCAAGAGGCCATTCTTGCCTTGTTTGAGTTGTTTTCTTCCATGGACTAGTTTTGGAAAAACTGGAAATTTTTGTTATTATAAAATGACAAATTTTGAATACAAAAAATTTTAGAAAGTTGCATTTTATGGGCAAGAAAGGAGGAGTCATTTTTTGCATGCAAGATTAAATGTCTATTTTTCCCCTTTTCAGATTTTAGGCTTGTAAATGGAGTTTATACAAGTTTCTTGGTTGCTTCATGCGAATGTTTAAATCTGAAAACCTCATTTAAAACCCTAGGAGCCAACACTTAGCTTATCCAGATTGTGCTTGTTTTGCAAGTCCAATAGGTTAGGTTGCATGCATGAAAACCTCACAGCTTCGGTTTTGTCGGAATAATATAGCATCAAACTGAATGTATCATGTGTTTCATTTTCTGCATTTCATTTTCACTTTTCTACATTTTATTTTTCCAGAAATTTTAATTTTTTTTTAAATTTTCAGGCATTAAAATAAACATTAAAAAAAATTCAAAATCCAAATTTTTTTTTACCATTGTGTAGGTTATATTTCATTCTTCCAATACGCATTTTGAAATTTCATTTTCGGAGTTGTTTAGTATTTTTTAAAATTCATCAAAGTTGTTGTTTTATTATAGATTTTGAAAATTCTGAAAATAAAAAACTTCCATTTTTGGGCCGAATTTCATTTTTTCAGTTTCATTCTTCATTCATGAGCCTATGATGACATTCCCTTCATGAAAATTCCAATTTCATTGAAGATTTTATGTTTTATGGCATTTTACAAATTTCCATTTTTGGAGCCTAAAATTGCCCTCTTCATAAAAATTTTGATTTTACGAAAGAGGGGTAATTTGAGCATCACATTGAAGGTCATTGATTCAAAGCACTTAATTGTTCATCTTTATGAAAATTTGATTTCATTTAAGAAGGATAATTAAAGTGACATTTTGAAGCTACATTTGAAAACCCTATTCATCATTGAGGATTTAATGCAAGATAAAATCTATTTTAAAACCCTCAAGATAAAAGGAATTAAGGAACTACATCGTGGTCATATGAGGGCCAACTCACATTTGCTTTATTTTGGTTCAATGAACAATCACTAAAGTTTCATGGTAAAATAAACCAACATTGCCCCTTGTTTACAATTACTTGCAATCACTAAGGTGTTCCAAGCATTTAAATTGAATATCTTTATTTGAGATTACTAATACACATGCAAATGCTAATATAACGGAGACCTTGGAGAAGTTATTTGTTTAACTTCTTTGCAAAAGGGGATTTGGAACCCAAATCCTAAGAGAGAGTGTACTTTCACAATTGGGTGAAAATACCACTCAACATTTTGGTGCTAGAATGAGTCATTTTTTGCATGCAATATTAAATGTCTATTTTTCCCCTTTTCAGATTTTAGGCTTATAAATGGAGTTTATGCAAGTTTCTTGGTTGCTTCATGCGAATGTTTAAATCTGAAAACCTCATTTACAACCCTAGGAGCCAGCACTTAGCTTATCCAGATTGTGTTTGTTTTGCAAGTCCAATAGGTTAGGTTCCATGCATAAAAACATCATAGCTTCGGTTTTGTCAGAATAAGATAGCATCAAACTGAATGTATCATGTGTTTCATTTTCTACATTTCATTTTCACTTTTCTGCATTTAATTTTTCCAATTTTTTTTTATATATTTATTTTCAGGCATTAAAATAAACATTAAAAAAATTTCAAAATCCAAAAACAATTTCACCATTGCGTAGGTTATATTTCATTCTTCCAATACACATTTTGAAATTTCATTTTCGGAGTTGTTTAGTATTTTTAAAAATTCATCGAAGTTGTTGTTTATTACAGATTTTGAAAATTTCGAAAATAGAAAATTTCCATTTTTGGGCCGAATTTCATTTTTTCAGTTTCATGCTTCATTCATGAGCCTATGATGACATTTCCTTCATGAAAATTCCAATTTCATTGAAGGTTTTATGTTTTATGACATTTTACAAATTTCTATTTTTGGAGCCTAAAATTGCCCTCTTCATAAAAATTTTGATTTTACGAAAGAGGGGTAATTTGAGCATCATATTGAAGGTCATTGATTCAAAGCACTTAATTGTTCATCTTTATGAAAATTTGATTTCATTTAAGAAAGATAATTAAAGTGACATTTTGAAGCTACATTTGAAGACCCTATTCATCATTGAGGATTTAATGCAAGATAAAATCTATTTTAAAACCCTCAAGATAAAAGGAATTAAGACACTACATCGTGGTCATATGAGGGCAAATTCACATTTGATTTATTTTGGTTCAATGAGCAATCACTAAAGTTTCATGGTAAAATAAACCAACATTGCCCCTTGTTTACAGTTACTTGTAATCACTAAGGTGTTCCAAGCATTTAAATTTGAATATCTTTATTTGAGATTACTAATACACATATGCAAATGCTAATATAGCGGAGACCTTGGAGAAGTTATTTGTTTAACTTCTTTGCAAGAGGGATTTGGAACCCAAATCCTAAGGGAGACTGTACTTTCATAATTGGGTGAAAATACCACTCAACATTTTGGTGCTAGGAGGGCCTGAATTGGTTTATTTCAGTGTGATTTAAATGCTATAGAGATTTAAATTTTGAATATTTCATACCCTATTGATTATTATCTTTAGCCCTCTTTTAACAATACAACCTTGTAGTGTTAAAATGAGGACATGAATTGCTATGCATTGTTCTAACATTTTTTATTGTTCATATAAGAATAATGTGTTTTGATTGATTTTGAAAAAAATTGGCCTTGACTAACGAGGTTGTCTCCATGCAATTACTTTCATTTGATTTTAATGGATACATCTCTTGATTGATGCTAACATGATTATTCATACGTTACATGTTTGTTATTTGCTAGTCATTTCATGTTTATTTGTAAGGAATTATTTTGTCTAAATGTATTTGTTGTCGGTATTATGCTTTTCACTTGCGTGTAATGCGATCTTGTAAATCAGAAAGCCTACAACACTAGGAGTATGCTCTTCACTTGCGCATATGCGATCTGGTGAATCAGAAACTAATTTACATTTTTAGAATATTGCTTTGTCATGGTTCCTTCTTTTATTCATGACTAACAAATTGGTTTTGAAGTTATTCTTTGAGTTTCATAAATGGCTACAACTGCAGGAACGTGGTATGGGATACATGTTAATCCTTTGAAAATTAGTGGAGATTCTCATGATTTACCCAAGAACATAGAAAAATGTTTACCCAAATTTAAACACAATGGTCCAACATTAGCCGAGGAACATATTCAAGCCTATGTGGATATCTTAGTTAGATGGAATGTCGAACATGAGGATGTGGCATGTAGAATGTTTCTTGGAACCCTAGATGAGGTGGCATATGATTGGTACATCAATTTACCCACTGGTTCTATTACATCTTGGACTCAATTGAAAGATGATTTTATCAATCAATTTAGGTTGCTCATTGATCCTCTCATGATATATCAACAATTTACTTCTTGCAAAAGAGAACCTCATGAGCCAGTGAGAAGTTTCAACTTGAGGTTTCGAAAGCTTTATGCGAGATTAATTTCTCCCTATACTATTGAGGAAAGTGGTGCTCTTCAAATATACTTTTGAGCATTGGATCCATTGTTTTCCATATTTGTTAGGATGAATCCCTTGGTTATTGATCTTGCATCAGCTTACACAGAAGTTATAATTGTAGATCAACAATTGAAGCCACAAGGTTATGGAATGGAGCAATCAACTATGGTAGGACAACTAGGGGCTTGCAATCAAACCTCGACGGTAAATCAAGCATGGGCACAAAAAAATTTGATATCAAATGTGGTTCCCTACAATCAACTTTATCCTACCATACCAACTTATGCTTCCACATGTGCTTATACAAGTACTTCCATCCATACAACTATGCCTCAATTAGAGAATCATGTGGTCACTCATGGAACTATTGCAACAAATATTCAAGCTTTGTCCATGGATATCAATCCAACTAATCCTACTACTTCTACCACTCAACCCAAAGAGTTCATATCGGAAGTAAAAGAGCAAAAGAAAGTGGTTAAGAAGGTATGTAGGCATGTTCTACCACAAAAATGAGCACGTCAATGTCTGCATCCAAATCATCCTAGGAAGAAAATTCATAATGTCGATCTTAATGATGTTTCATGTTATGCTTCTTCAAGTGATACAAGAGATTTTAAGGTGACTTACATTGAAGTAAATATCTATTCGAAATGTCTTGAAGAGCATGAATATTTTGGAGAAGAAATTCTATGGAGGGATAGCAAGAAGTTGGAATCAAATGATCACCACACCATCTTGTTTTGGAAAAGAAATATCTAGAATCATTACCCAAAAAGGAGGATTTGGATGAACAAACTTATGTGGATATGATTTGGTCAGATGTACTTGCAAAGGATTGGAGCAACTATATGACATGAAATTCAAAAATCGATCCCATTATAGAAGCTCCTAAGCCATCACAAGTGGTCGAAAATGAATTTGAAAGAAAATCAAAAAATGAAGTTGAATACATAATCGAATTTCACCACTTGTTCTCGAAAGACACTTTGGATGATGTTCTAGAAAGTGATGACCAAGAGGATCCACACCTTCCAAATTGTGATAAAATTGAATCATGGGTTACAAATTTGGATTATGATAGCTTTACCAATTTGAATTCAAGAGATAACCCACTTTTGGAAATAACTGAACCATCTAAGGAAGGTGAAGATGAATTGGATGAGAAACATGTTGATGAATCAAAAGATGAAGAAGAAGTACTTGAGCATCACAAATTGAACTTGGAAGATGATTACTATGATTCGTGGAAGAAATGGGAAGAATATTATCAATCTAAATCTTCTAATAAACTTGTTGTGTCAATTAATATGCAGGATAACTAAATTGCTTCCTCACATGAGGATACTATAAATCCTGTATAGTTTGAGAAAGTTTTGGAAGAGGAATTTGAATCTCATAAAATTTTGGAACATGATAAGGATTCTACAACCATGAATCAAGAAAGGAGGAGTCATTTTCTGCATGCAAGATTAAATGTCTATTTTTCCCCTTTTCATATTTTAGGCTTGTAAATGGAGTTTATGCAAGTTTCTTGGTTGCTTCATGCGAATGTTTAAATTTGAAAACCTCATTTAAAACCCTAGGAGCCAGCACTTAGCTTATCTGGATTGTGCTTGTTTTGCAAGTCCAATAGGTTAGGTTGCATTCATGAAAACCTCACAGCTTCGGTTTTGTCAGAATAAGATAGCATCAAACTGAATGTATCATGTGTTTCATTTTATGCATTTCATTTTCACTTTTCTGCATTTTATTTTTCCAGAAATTTTATTTTTAATTTTTAATTTTCAGGCATTAAAATAAACATTAAAAAAAATTCAAAATCCAAAAACAATTTCACCATTGTTTAGGTTATATTTCATTCTTCCAATACGCATTTTGAAATTTTATTTTTGGATTTGTTTAGTATTTTTTAAAATTCATCGAAGTTGTTGTTTTATTATAGATTTTGAAAATTTCGAAAACAGAAAACTTCCATTTTTGGGCCGAATTTCATTTTTTCAGTTTCATGCTTCATTCATGAGCCTAGGATGACATTCCCTTCATGAAAATTCCAATTTCATTGAAGGTTTTATGTTTTATGGCATTTTACAAATTTCCATTTTTGGAGCCTAAAATTGCCCTCTCTTCATAAAAATTCTGATTTTACGAAAGAGGGGTAATTTGAGCATCACATTGAAGGTCATTGATTCAAAGCACTTAATTGTTCATCTTTATGAAAATTTGACATCATTTAAGAAGGATAATTAAAGTGACATTTTGAAGCTACATTTGAAGACCCTATTCATCATTGAGGATTTAATACAAGATAAAATCTATTTTAAAACCCTCAAGATAAAAGGAATTAAGACACTACATTGTGGTCATATGAGGACCAACTCACATTTGCTTTATTTTGGTTCAATGAACAATCACTAAAGTTTCATGGTAAAATAAACCAACATTGCCCCTTGTTTACAGTTACTTGCAATCACTAAGGTGTTCCAAGCATTTAAATTGAATATCTTTATTTGAGATTACTAATACACATATGCAAATGCTAATATAACGGAGACCTTGGAGAAGTTGTTTGTTTAACTTCTTTGAAAGAGGGGATTTGGAACCCAAATCCTAAGGGAGAGTGTACTTTCACAATTGGGTGAAAATACCACTCAACATTTTGGTGTTAGGAGTCATTTTTTGCATGCAAGATTAAATGTCTATTTTTCCCATTTTCAGATTTTAGGCTTGTAAATGGAGTTTATGCAAGTTTCTTGGTTGCTTCATGTGAATGTTTAAATTTGAAAACCTCATTTAAAATCCTAGGAGCCAACACTTAGCTTATCCGGATTGTGCTTGTTTTGCAAGTCCAATAGGTTAGGTTGCATGCATGAAAACCTCACAACTTCGATTTTGTCGGAATAAGATAGCATCAAACTGAATGTATCATGTGTTTCATTTTCTGCATTTCATTTTCATTTTTCTGCATTTTATTTTTCCAGGAATTTTAATTTTTTTAATTTTCAGGCATTAAAATAAACATTAAAAAAATTTCAAAATCCAAAAACAATTTTACCATTGCGTAGGTTATATTTCATTCTTCTAATACGTATTTTGAAATTTCATTTTCAGAGTTTTTTAATATTTTTAAAAATTCATCGAAGTTGCTGTTTTATTACAGATTTTGAAAATTTCGAAAATAGAAAACTTCCATTTTTGGGCCGAATTTCATTTTTTCAGTTTCATGGTTCATTCATGAGCCTATGATGACATTCACTTCATGAAAATTCCAATTTCATTGAAGATTTTATGTTTTATGATATTTTACAAATTTCCATTTTTGGAGCCTAAAATTGCCCTCTCTTCATAAAAATTCTGATTTTACGAAAGAGGGGTAATTTGAGCATCACATTGAAGGTCATTGATTCAAAGCACTTAATTGTTCATCTTTATGAAAATTTGATTTCATTTAAGAAGGATAATTAAAGTGACATGTTGAAGCTACATTTGAAGACCCTATTCATCATTGACGATTTAATGCAAAATAAAATCGATTTTAAAACCCTCAAGATAAAAGGAATTAAGGAACTACATCGTGGTCATATGAGGGCCAACTCACATTTGCTTTATTTTGGTTCAATGAACAATCACTAAAGTTTCATGGTAAAATAAACCAACATTGCCCCTTGTTTACAGTTACTTGCAATCACTAAGGTGTTCCAAGCATTTAAATTGAATATCTTTATTTGAGATTAATAATACACATATGCAAATGCTAATATGGTGGAGACCTTGGAGAATTTGTTTGTTTAACTTCTTTGCAAGAGGGGATTTGGAACCCAAATCCTAAGGGAGAGTGTACTTTCACAATTGGGTGAAAATACCACTCAACACTACCCTTAAAGAGGATGACTCTTGTGTTGATGAAAATTTTTAAGAGTTGTATTCTGACAGTCAAATAATTATTTTACTTATGATTTTATTTATGAGCCATGGTGCCAAGAAGTTTTGCATCATCATGCTAATTGAATATTGCTTAGGATAGACTCAAAATATGAATATCTTTTTCATCCATATTTTGATTTCTTTTAGCATCCCAAGAAATGCCACTACATTATTTAGTTAATTATTAAAATTATTTGACTCTAGGATCTTCATATCATTGATTATTTTACAAAAGTAATGAGATCCTATGATAGATTAAAGAACTAATTAATCAAGGCACATCAAGCCTAACTATTATCCCTATGGCAATGCCATTATTTTAGTTATAAATAAGGATGGGTCATGGCACCTAAGCATATATTACAAGGTAGAGAAAATAGGTATTAACTACCATGCATTAAATATTTCTTAGACCAACTCTAGGGGCCTTGAAACTTCATTATTATTGACTTCAAATTAAGTTATCATAAATCCCTTGTCAATCCTACAAATAAATAGAATATAACCTTTAATTCAAGGGAATGATTGCTTAAATGGTTGATTATATCTTTTGATTTAACCTATGCACCTAGTGAACGATGTCTTACATCCATTCATAGGGTCCTTTATCATTGTCTACTTAGATGATATTGTCATTTTCAATAATACATGGAAGAAATATTTTTAACATGTGCATGAAGTATTCTATCTCATAAGCATTGGATGCAAATTATTTTAGTATCCTACATGGACCCATATTTTTCAATTTATCTTGTTGTAAGTTCCTTTTGAAAATTATTTCTTAAAAGATTAAAGGACTAATCCCCAACTTCAAAAACCACTTTTTTGTACCTCAAAGCAACATGCTACTTGTACTTCAATATGTTCTCTAATTATTAATTCACTTCCTCATGTTATTATTCCATGAAATTAGCAAATGTTTCTACTTCAATACTTCCTAGGTTAATATATTATAAGTATCTCAACTCTATATTCCTTCTTGGAGTATGCACATACATAATATGATACAATGTTCTACTTGTACTTCTATTGACAGAGTTATTGTATCAAACTCTCCTTGCACTAATATTAGATCAACTTCCTTGTTGACTTTCTAAAAGCACCTCAACATGTTTTCCAGGGCTTCTATTCATAACTTCCATTTGACCATCAATTTTTAGTTGGTAGGTTGATCTCAATTACAACTTACCATTGAATTTATTTCATAAAGTCTTCCAAAATATCCAATAAACTTCAATTCTTTAGCAAGAACTATGCTCCTTAGTAATCCTCGTAGATGGACCATTTTCCTAAAGAATAAATTTTCTTATTTTATTCAGGGACAAAGAATAGACGTTTTATTTTATTTTATTCAAAGGGCATAAAATATTCTTATTTACCATGATAAAATAAGACAAAGAGCCATGTTTTAAAATAGGCGTTAGCAAAAGCATTATTAATGTGGCGGTTTCAAATGCTTTAATGAGAAAAGTGAAGCTAAGGCATCAGGAAGAAGAACCATTCGAAGTAAAACAAAAATTTTGGAAAACAAAGTGGATAAAAACAAACATAGTGAAGACGAATGGTTGGAAGGAAAGAACGAAGAGGCAGACCGTAAATTTTAAATACGGAGAAAACAAAGAAAAAGGGGTTGGAAACTTCTAAAACAAAGTTGCAGAGCTGAGGGCAAGAGGCCATTTTGGACCTGTTTGAGTTGTTTTCTTCCATGGACTAGTTTTGGGAAAACCAGAAATTTCTGTTATTATAAAATGACAAATTTTGAATACAAAAAATTTCAGAAAGTTGCATTTTATGGGCAAGAAAGGAGGAGTCATTTTCTGCATGCAAGATTAAATGTCTATTTTTTCCCTTTTCAGATTTTAGGCTTGTAAATGGAGTTTATGCAAGTTTCTTGGTTGCTTCATGCGAATGTTTAAATCTGAAAACCTCATTTAAAACCCTAGGAGCCAACACTTAGCTTATCCAGATTGTGCTTGTTTTGCAAGTCCAATAGGTTAGGTTGCATGCATGAAAACCTCACACCTTCGGTTTTGTCAGAATAATATAGCATCAAACTGAATGTATCATGTGTTTCATTTTCTGCATTTCATTTTCACTTTTCTGCATTTTATTTTTTCAAAAAATTTAATATTTTTTAAATTTTCAGGCATTAAAATAAACATTAAAAAAAATTCAAAATCCAAAAACAATTTTACCATTGCGTAGGTTATATTTCATTCTTCCAATACGTATTTTGAAATTTCATTTTCGGAGTTGTTTAGTATTTTTTAAAATTCATCGAAGTTGTTGTTTTATTATAGATTTTGAAAATTCCGAAAATAGAAAATTTCCATTTTTGGGCCGAATTTCATTTTTTCAGTTTCATTCTTCATTCATGAGCCTATGATGACATTCCCTTCATGAAAATTCCAATTTCATTGAAGATTTATGTTTTATGGCATTTTACAAATTTCCATTTTTGGAGCCTAAAATTGCCCTCTCTTCATAAAAATTCCAATTTTACGAAAGAGGGGTAATTTGAGCATCACATTGAAGGTCATTGATTCAAAGCACTTAACTGTTCATCTTTATGAAAATTTGATTTCATTTAAGAAAGATAATTAAAGTGACATTTTGAAGCTACATTTGAAAACCCTATTCATCATTGAGGATTTAATACAAGATAAAATCTATTTTAAAACCCTCAAGATAAAAGAAATTAAGGCACTACATCGTGGTCATATGAGGGCCAACTCACATTTGCTTTATTTTGGTTCAATGAACAATCACTAAAGTTTCATGGTAAAATAAACCAACATTGCCTCTTGTTTACAATTACTTGCAATCACTAAGGTGTTCCAAGCATTTAAATTGAATATCTTTATTTGAGATTACTAATACACATATGCAAATGCTAATATAGCGGAGACCTTGGAGAAGTTATTTGTTTAACTTCTTTGCAAAAGGGGATTTGGAACCCAAATCCTAAGGAAGAGTGTACTTTCACAATTGGGTGAAAATACCACTCAACATTTTGGTGCTAGAATGAGTCATTTTTTGCATGCAATATTAAATGTCTATTTTTCCCCTTTTCAGATTTTAGGCTTATAAATGGAGTTTATGCAAGTTTCTTGGTTGCTTCATGCGAATGTTTAAATCTGAAAACCTCATTTACAACCCTAGGAGCCAGCACTTAGCTTATCCGGATTGTGTTTGTTTTGCAAGTCCAATAGGTTAGGTTCCATGCATGAAAACCTTACAGCTTCGGTTTTGTCGGAATAAGATAACATCAAACTGAATGTATCATGTGTTTCATTTTCTACATTTCATTTTCACTTTTCTGCATTTTATTTTTCCAAATTTTTTTTATTTATTTATTTTTAGGCATTAAAATAAACATTAAAAAAATTTAAAATCCAAAAAAAATTTCACCATTGCGTAGGTTATATTTCATTCTTCCAATATGCATTTTGAAATTTCATTTTCGGAGTTGTTTAGTATTTTTAAAAATTCATCAAAGTTGTTTTATTATAGATTTTGAAAATTCCAAAAATAGAAAATTTCCATTTTTGGGCCGAATTTCATTTTTTCAGTTTCATGCTTCATTCATGAGCCTATGATGACATTCCCTTCATGAAAATTCCAATTTCATTGAAGGTTTTATGTTTTATGACATTTTACAAATTTCTATTTTTGGAGCCTAAAATTGCCCTCTCTTCATAAAAATTCTGATTTTACGAAAGAGGGGTAATTTGAGCATCACATTGAAGGTCATTGATTCAAAGCACTTAATTGTTCATATTTATGAAAATTTGATTTCATTTAAGAAAGATAATTAAAGTGACATTTTGAAGCTACATTTGAAGACCCTATTCATCATTGAGGATTTAATGCAAGATAAAATCTATTTTAAAACCCTCAAGATAAAAGGAATTAAGACACTACATCGTGGTCATATGAGGGCCAACTCACATTTGCTTTATTTTAGTTCAATGAACAATCACTAAAGTTTTATGGTAAAATAGACCAACATTGCCCCTTGTTTACAGTTACTTGCAATCACTAAGGTGTTCCAAGTATTTAAATTTGAATATCTTTATTTGAGATTACTAATACACATATGCAAATGCTAATATAGCGGAGACCTTGGAGAAGTTATTTGTTTAACTTCTTTGCAAGAGGGATTTGGAACCCAAATCCTAAGGGAGACTGTACTTTCATAATTGGGTGAAAATACCACTCAACATTTTGGCGCTAGGAGGGCCTGAATTGGTTTATTTCAGTGTGATTTAAATGCTATAGGGATTTAAATTTTGAATATTTCATACCCTATTGATTATTATCTTTAGCTCTCTTTTAACAATACAACCTTGTAGTGTTAAAAGGAGGACATGAATTGCTATGCATTGTTCTAACGCTTTTTATTGTTCATATAAGAATAATGTGTTTTGATTGATTTTGAAAAAAATTGGTCTTGACTAACGAGGTTGTCTCCATGCAATTACTTTCATTTGATTTTAATAGATACATCTCTTCGTTGATGCTAACATGATTATTCATACGTTACATGTTTGATATTTGCTAGTCATTTCATGTTTATTTGTAAGGAATTATTTTGTCTAAAATGTATTTGTTGTCGGTATTATGCTTTTCACTTGCATGTAATACGATCTTGTAAATCAGAAAGCCTACAACACTAGGAGTATACTCTTCACTTACGCATATGCGATCTGGTGAATCAGAAACTAATTTACATTTTTAGAATATTGCTTTGTCATGGTTCCTTCTTTTATTCATGACTAACAAATTGGTTTTGAAGTTATTCTTTGAGTTTCATAAATGGCTACAACTGTAGGAACGTGGTATGGGATACATGTTAATCCTTTGAACATTAGTGGAGATTCTCATGATTTACCCAAGAACATAGAAAAATGTTTGCCCAAATTTAAACATAATGGTCCAACATTAGCCGAGGAACATATTCAAGCCTATGTGGATATCCTAGTTAGATGGAATGTCAAACATGAGGATGTGGCATGTAGAATGTTTCTTGGAACCCTAGATGAGGTGGCATATGATTGGTACATAAATTTTCCCACTGGTTCTATTACATCTTGGACTCAATTGAAAGATGATTTTATCAATCAATTTAGGTTGCTCATTGATCCTCTCATGATATATCAACAATTTACTTCTTGCAGAAGAGAACCTCATGAACCAGTGAGAAGTTTCAACTTGAGGTTTCGAAAGCTTTATGCGAGATTAATTTCTCCCTATACTATTGAGGAAAGTGGTGCTCTTCAAATATACTTTTGAGCATTGGATCCATTGTTTTCCATATTTGTTAGGATGAATCCCTTGGTTATTGATCTTGCATCGACCTACACAAAAGCTATAATTGTAGATCAACAATTGAAGCCACAAGGTTATGGAATGGAGCAATCAACTATGGTAGGACAAATAGGGGCTTGCAATCAAACCTCGATGGTAAATCAAGCGTGGGCACAACAAAATTTGATATCAAATGTGGTTCCCTACAATCAAATTTATCCTACCATACCAACTTATGCTCCCACATGTGCTTATACAAGTACTTCCATCCATACAACTATGCCTCAATTAGAGAATCATGTGGTCACTCATGGAACTATTGCAACAAATATTCAAGCTTTGTCTGTGGATATCAATCCAACTAATCCTACTACTTCTACCACTCAACCCAAAGAGTTCGTATCAGAAGTAAAAGAGCAAAAGAAAGTGGTTAAGAAGGTATGTAGGCATGTTCTACCACAAAAACGAGCACGTATATGTATGCATCCAAATAATCCTAGGAAGAAAATTCATAATGTCGATCTTAATGATGTTTCATGTTATGCTTCTTCAAGTGATACAAGAGATTTTAAGGTGACTTACATTGAAGTAAATACCTATTCGAAATGTCTTGAAGAGCATGAATATTTTGGAGAAGAAATTCTATGGAGGGATAACAAGAAGTTGGAATCAAATGATCACCATCTTGTTTTGGAAAAGAAATATCTAGAATCATTACCCAAAAAGGAGGATTTGGATGAACAAACTTATGTGGATATGATTTGGTCAGATGTACTTGCAAATGATTGGAGCAACTATATGACATAAAATTCAAAAATAGATCCCATTATAGAAGCTCCTAAGCCTTCACAAGTGGTCGAAAATGAATTTGAAAGAAAATCAAAAAATGAAGTTGAATACATAATCGAATTTCACCACTTGTTCTCGAAAGACACTTTGGATGATGTTCTAGAAAGTGATGACCAAGAGGATCCACACCTTCCAAATTGTGATAAAATTGAATCATGGGTTACAAATTTGGATTATGATAGCTTTACCAATTTGAATTCAAGAGATAACCCACTTTTGGAAATAACTGAACCATCTAAGGAATGTGAAGATGAATTGGATGAGAAACATGTTGATGAATCAAAAGAGGAAGAAGAAGAACTTGAGCGTCACAACTTGAACTTGGAAGATGATTACTATGATTTGTGGAAGAAATGGGAAGAATATTATCAATCTAAATCTTCTAATAAACTTGTTGTGTCAATTAATATGCAGGATAACTCAATTGCTTCCTCACATGAGGATACTATAAATCCTGTACAGTTTGAGAAAGTTTTGGAAGAGGAATTCAAATCTCATCAAATTTTGGAACATGATAAGGATTCTACAACCATGAATCAAAAAAGGAGGAGTCATTTTCTGCATGCAAGATTAAATGTATATTTTTCCCCTTTTCAGATTTTAGGCTTGTAAATGTAGTTTATGCAAGTTTCTTGGTTGCTTCATGCGAATGTTTAAATATGAAAACCTCATTTAAAACCCTAGGAGCCAGCACTTAGCTTATCCGGATTGTGCTTGTTTTGCAAGTCCAATAGGTTAGGTTGCATTCATGAAAACCTCACAGCTTCGATTTTGTCGAAATAAGATAACATCAAATTGAATGTATCATGTGTTTCATTTTCTGCATTTCATTTTCACTTTTCTGCATTTTATTTTTCCAAATTTTTTTTTTTTTATTTTTAATTTTCAGGCATTAAAATAAACATTAAAAAAATTTCAAAATCCAAAAAAAATTTCACCATTGCGTAGGTTATATTTCATTCTTCCAATACGCATTTTGAAATTTCATTTTTGGATTTGTTTAGTATTTTTAAAAATTCATCGAAGTTGTTTTATTACAGATTTTGAAAATTTCGAAAATAGAAAACTTCCATTTTTGGGCCGAATTTCATTTTTTCAGTTTCATGCTTCATTCATGAGCCTAGGATGACATTCCCTTCATGAAAATTCCAATTTCATTGAAGGTTTTATGTTTTATGACATTTTACAAATTTTTATTTTTGGAGCCTAAACTTGCCCTCTCTTCATAAAAAAATTGATTTTACGAAAGAAGGGTAATTTGAGCATCACATTGAAGGTCATTGATTCAAAGCACTTAATTGTTCATCTTTATGAAAATTTGATTTCATTTAAGAAGGATAATTAAAGTGACATTTTGAAGCTACATTTGAAGACCCTATTCATCATTGAGGATTTAATGCAAGATAAAATCTATTTTAAAACCCTCAAGATAAAAGGAATTAAGACACTACATCGTGGTCATATGAGGACCAACTCACATTTTCTTTATTTTGGTTCAATGAACAATCACTAAAGTTTCATGGTAAAATAAACCAACATTGCCCCTTGTTTACAGTTACTTGCAATCACTAAGGTGTTCCAAGCATTTAAATTGAATATCTTTATTTGAGATTACTAATACACATATGCAAATGCTAATATAGTGGAGACCTTAGAGAAGTTGTTTGTTTAACTTCTTTGCAAGAGGGGATTTGTAACCCAAATCCTAAGGGAGAGTGTACTTTCACAATTGGGTGAAAATACCACTCAACATTTTGGCGCTAGAAGTCATTTTCTGCATGCAAGATTAAATGTCTATTTTTTCCCTTTTTAGATTTTAGGCTTGTAAATGGATTTTATGCAAGTTTCTTGGTTGCTTCATGTGAATGTTTAAATTTGAAAACCTCATTTAAAACCCTAGGAGCCAACACTTAGCTTATCCGGATTGTGCTTGTTTTGCAAGTCCAATAGGTTAGGTTGCATGCATGAAAACCTCACAGATTCAATTTTGTCGGAATAAGATAGCATCAAACTGAATGTATCATGTGTTTCATTTTCTGCATTTCATTTTCATTTTTCTGCATTTTATTTTTCTAGAAATTTTAATTTTTTTAATTTTTAGGCATTAAAATAAACATTAAAAATATTTCAAAATCCAAAAACAATTTTACCATTGCGTAGGTTATATTTCATTCTTCTAATACGTATTTTGAAATTTCATTTTCAGAGTTGTTTAGTATTTTTAAAAATTCATCGAAGAAGTTGTTTTATTACAAATTTTGAAAATTTTGAAAATAGAAAATTTCCATTTTTGGGCCGAATTTCATTTTTTCAGTTTCATGCTTCATTCATGAGCCTATGATGACATTCCCTTCATGAAAATTCCAATTTCATTGAAGGTTTTATGTTTTATGGCATTTTACAAATTTCCATTTTTGGAGCCTAAAATTGCCCTCTCTTCATAAAAATTTTGATTTTACGAAAGAGGGGTAATTTGAGCATCACATTGAAGGTCATTGATTCAAAGCACTTAATTGTTCATATTTATGAAAATTTGATTTCATTTAAGAAGGATAATTAAAGTGACATTTTGAAGCTACATTTGAAGACCCTATTCATCATTGAGGATTTAATGCAAAATAAAATCTATTTTAAAACCCTCAAGATAAAAGGAATTAAGGCACTACATCGTGGTCATATGAGGGCCAACTCACATTTGCTTTATTTTGGTTCAATGAACAATCACTAAAGTTTCATGGTAAAATAAACCAACATTGCCTCTTGTTTACAGTTACTTGCAATCACTAAGGTGTTCCAAGCATTTAAATTGAATATCTTTATTTGAGATTACTAATACACATATGCAAATGCTAATATAGTGAAGACCTTGGAGAAGTTGTTTTTTTAACTTCTTTGCAAGAGGGGATTTGGAACCCAAATCCTAAGGGAGAGTGTACTTTCACAATTGGGTGAAAATACCACTCAACACTACCCTTAAAGAGGATGACTCTTGTATTGATGAAAAATTTTAAGAGTTGTATTCTGACAGTCAAATAATTATTTTACTTATGATTTTATTTATGAGCCATGGTGCCAAGAAGTTTTGCATCATCATGCTAATTGAATATTGCTTAGGATAGACTCAAAATATGAATATCTTTTTCATCCATATTTTGATTTCTTTTAGCATCCCAAGAAATGCCACTACATTATTTAGTCAATTATTAAAATTATTTGACTCTAGGATCTTCATTGCCTAAAATTACACTATATCATTGATTATTTTACAAAAGCAATGAGATCCTATGATAGATTAAAGAACTAATTAATCAAGGCACATCAAGCCTAACTCTTATCCCTATGGCAATGCCATTATTTTAGTTATAAATAAGGATGGGTCATGGCACCTAAGCATATATTACAAGGTAGAGAAAATAGGTATTAACTACCATGCATTAAATATTTATTAGACCAACTCTAGGGGCCTTGAAACTTCATTAATATTGACTTCAAATTAAGTTATTATAAATCCCTTGTCAATCCTACAAATAAATAGAATATAACCTTTAATTCAAGGGAATGAATGCTTAAATGGTTGATTATATCTTTTGATTTAACCTATGCACCTAGTGAACGATGTCTTACATCCATTCATAGGGTCCTTTATCATTGTCTACTTAGATGATATTGTCATCTTCAATAATACATGGAAGAAATATTTTTAACATGTGCATGAAGTATTCTATCTCATAAGCATTGGATGCAAATTATTTTAGTATCCTACATGGACCCATATTTTTCAATTTATCTTGTTGTAAGTTCCTTTTGAAAATTATTTCTTAAAAGATTAAAGGACTAATCCCCAACTTCAAAAACCACTTTTTTGTACCTCAAAGCAACATGCTACTTGTACTTCAATATGTTCTCTAATTATTAATTCACTTCCTCATGTTCTTATTCCATGAAATTAGCAAATGTTTCTACTTCAATACTTCCTAGGTTAATATATTATAAGTATCTCAACTCTATATTCCTTCTTGGAGTATGCACATACATAATATGATATAGTGTTCTACTTGTACTTCTATTGATAGAGTTATTGTATCAAACTCTCCTTGCACTAATATTAGATCAACTTCCTTGTTGACTTTCTAAAAGCACCTCAACATGTTTTCCAGGGCTTCTATTCATAACTTCCATTTGACCATCAATTTTTAGTTGGTAGGTTGATCTCAATTACAACTTACCATTGAATTTATTTCATAAAGTCTTCCAAAATATCCAATAAACTTCAATTCTTTAGCAAGAACTATGCTCCTTAGTAATCCTTGTAGATGGATCATTTTCCTAAAGAATAAATTTTCCATATTTGTAGCATCATTAGTCTTTTTGCAAGCCATAAAATGCATTATTTTTGAAAAACCTATCAACTATCGTAAAATAGAATCAGTTCCTTTTTATGTCTTGTGTAAGCCTAATATAAATTCCATCATGATACATTCCCAAGGCCTCTTTGTAATGTAATATGATTAATACAAACCACCACTCTTACTCACTTTTACAAGTCATATTCTACAATTCTTTACAAATATTTTATTGCCATCTTAGACCAATAGTACCTCTCATCCAACTATGCAAGAGACTTATCAATGTCAAAATATCCTACCAATCCACCATGCATATCCTTGATCAAGTTCTCCCTCATGGACCCTTGGGAAACACATAAATATCATATTCTAAGCAACAAAACATCCTATATAAATTAGTCCAATCATGGATTTCTATCCAAGATAATGGGATTCTTACTTAAATCTATATCTTCTCGGTACAACTCTTTTTAAAAATTAAAACCAACTACTTTTACTTGCATATTAATGAATAATATGACCCTTCAATGTAATGTATAATCTATCTTGTTATCCTTTGCACTCCTATGCCTAAGCAAAAATATATAACTTTGCAAAAAACATATCCAATTAATTGGATGTAAATTTAACTTAATTTCATTCTTGATCAACAACAAGGCTTGATGATCGATGTACAAGACAAAATTCCTGGGTAGAAAATAATATCTCTATTTTTTGAGATCTTGTACTATGACATAGAACTCCTAGACATAGACTTAGTATTTTCTCATAGATTAATTAAGCTTCTCAATAAAATATGTTATGGGCCTACCCTTTTGACTCAAAATAAGACCTATTGTGTTCCCATTGGTATCATAGTCAACTTGGAATACTTTCTTGAAATTGGAAATGCTAATATTATCTATTACATATTTTAGTCATTCAAATATTCTTTGCATTATTTTTTATACAAGCTTCTTGTCTCTCCTTATGGTTTATAGAATCTTGCCAAATCATAGAAATGTCCCACATCAAAAGTGCAATTTGAAGTAGGCAACTAACTTATGGATTTTACCATCTTTGTATCCATCTTCAATTTATTCTACGATATCATAAATATAAAATAAAATAATTCCTCTTTCATAAAACTACTCTTTTTAAATTGGTTAATAGATTAGCTTCTTTAAACTTCTCTAGTACTTGTCTCAAATGCAACATATGTTCCTCCTTTGTTTTATTGAATATAAGAATATCATCAAGGTACATAATAACAAACTTACCTAAAAATGGTTTCAATACCTTATTCATGAGTTGCATGAAAGTGATGGTGCATTGATAAGTATGAAAGGCATTACCAACCACTCACACAACCCTTATTTTGCCTTAAAGATAATATTCCATTCATCACCTTCTCAAATCTAAATTTTATGCTATCCACTTTTAAAATGTATCTTGGAGAAGTACTTGGATCAACTTAGACAATCCATGAGATCATCCATGTGAGGTAATGAAAACTAATAGTTTTTAATAATCTCATTGATGGCTCAAGAATCAATGAACATCCTCCATTCATTGTCTTTATTGGGTGCTAACACTATTGTTACAATACAAGGACTTAATCTCTCTTTGAATAGAGATTTATCTAACAACTATTTTATTTGTTGATTCACCTCCTTGTTATCCATGGGAGTTAACGTATATGTCGTATTACTTGATCTTGGAATCAAATCTATCATGACTAATACTTATCATTGGTGGAAAATATTCTAAAATATCATTGGATATTATCTCCATTATAGCTTTTGGAAACTCATTCACTTATTTTGGTATGTTAATTTCCTTCTATGTTTTCATAACCTTCATTGATTTAGGAATGTTGGTATAGCATTCTCTTTCCTTCTATGCTATCACAAATTTCATTGATTTTGGAACGATGGTATAAACCTTTCTTTTCTTCTATGCTATCCTCAGAAACTCTTTGTCTATCACTAAAATAACTTCACTAATTTGGATAACTCTATCTTCTTTTTCCTTCTAAGGACTCAAGGTGTATTTCTTGCCACTCTTAATCATTATAATAATTTTATTCCATTATAAATGGCATTCCTATCATATTGTCATTCTCTTCTTAGGACAACATTACAAAAACACAAAATTATTGGAGATATTATATTATTTGGTCCCCTTGCAATATTAGTTTGGTAGATGATTTATATTTTATATAATGTATGTGGCAATATGAGAAAGAGTGCAAAGTGTCAAGAGAGTATGAAGAGTCACATGATATATGGTAAGTTGAGAGGCTTTATCTTTATTAGAGGAATATGAAAGGTTGCATCTCTTGGATGAAATAGGAGAGCAATAGTTAGAGAACTGAAAAGTCATGAAAAGTATATATTTGAGGTAAAGCTCCACCCATTGTAACCAATTTGTATCAGTAATGTAATATTGTGTATATTATGTTCATTCAAGTTATATTCTATGTGATATTGTTATCCATTATTATGAGAGATTGTTAGTAGCATTTATTTATTTCATTCTTGATCTTGGAATAAGTTTATTGTGAGTTAATCCATTAGGAAAGCTAACAGTGGTATTAGAGCCATATAGAGTGAGTGAATTTTTTTGGGATAATTATCGCCATCCGATGACAAACCCATAAGGTACTGTGAAACCCTTTGAAGGAGAAAACAAACAAAATATTGAGACAACAATTTAGAAGGTAATATTTGGAAGGAGAAATTATAGTTCTTTTAGGTAGGATTAGAAGAAGAAGGAGAGGAGCTACAAATTTTCAAAAACTTGGATAGCCAGCTTGGACAGTAAAACAACAAGCAAATAAGGACAATGAATAAGCAACCAACATGAAGGGTAGCAAGAAGGACACATTGAGAAATTTTTTTTTTTTTCGATTTGAAATCCAAGCATCTTCATCACCAAAAAAACCTATACAAAGTTATAGGAAAATACATAAAGTTAGAGAGGTGAATAAAGTTGATTATATGGTGAAATAAGAGTTGAATAACCAGATTTCAAAGTAGAGAAAAGTGCAGTCCAAAGATAAGCAAATCGAACATAGAAGGTAGGAGAAAAATAAAGTTGAAGAGTCAAGGAAATAAAGTCTCCTAAGAAGGAATGAAGGGCAATCAAAAAGAAGTTGGAAATTCATTTGATAAGCCACCGAAGCACCAAGGAGGAGAGTGTCATTTGAGCATCTATTTAAGGGAGTAGAAATGCCATTAGAATGAAGTTGAACCACCATTCATTGAAATATTGAGCACCACTTAAACATAGTTAAAGAGATATAAAAAGGAGTTTGAGGCACATTACTAGACCAAAGAATACAATCCATAAGGAAGGTAAAAAGTTATTAGTGGTAGGATGTCCAATTTTTAAGTTTGTAACAACAATAGAAAGTGCCACAAGGAGGTAGACGAAGCACCATTTTATTTGGGTGTAAATTACTCAAAAAACTTAACGTTTGCAAAAGTAATTCAAAGCATTTGGAGATAGGAATTTAAGGTTTAATGTCTAAAATACTGATATCCACTTGGTAAAGTCTCTTGAGAAAGTGAAGAGACCATTCACCACTTGTCATCTTGTAGAAGGGGTGCCAACCAACACAAGACATTGAAATATTTTCTAATGCACATTAAATGCATGGAGGACAAATCACACTAAAGCATATAAGTTTGAAGTAATCTTGAGCATGTTGGAGAACATTAAATTCAAAAGAGTGCAAGAGGAGTTAAGAATTTGGAGGTAAAAAAATCATCCTTACCATTTCGAGAAGCAATAATTTGGAATATTTGAACAAATGTAACATATAGAAGCTAAAGGGACACTTGTTGTGGTGAAAGGAGGAATGCCAACCACTTTTGAAGGATTTTGAAACATCTTTGACCTCCATAAATGCATGGGAGCTGAGCTCCATTTGGCATACAATCATCAAGCATGAAGCTTGAGTGCGGCAAAGAGGAGTTGATTTGTAGAGATCCATCAAGTGAGAAGCCTAAGTGTGGCAGAGTGGAGAAAATTCGCCTACGTGCAATAAAAAGGAGACAATTCATGGAAGAGCACGTTTTAGAGGAGGTCAAACATTTTTTGACCAAATATTTTGAGCCTCAATTTAGAAGGTAAAATAAATTTAATTCAAATTTAATTATTTGCTAAGGATAGAAGCCATAAGGTTAAGAATTATTATTATTTTATAAGGTTAAAGAAAAATGAATCCAATTGCATTTATTTAATAGAGAGATAAGGCATCAAACATATAATTTAATACCTTAGAAAGCTATTGATTATTTTTGGAAAGTTTTGAATATTAATTGAAATCTAATTTGAAATTTTGGGAAGCTAATTAGATGTTTTGTAATTAATTTATTTATTTTTGTAAAGCATTTTTTTGTTTGCTTGTTTGTGGAAAACACCCCAAATGGGAAGCCACTTTCAGGTAAATCCTAAGGAGGTAGGGGTATCTATTCCGTTAAAAATACCCAAGGCTCGCACCTGGCCTACCCCCTTCGACACACTCAAAGAGAATGCCTAAAATAATAAAAACACAAACAAACACAAAAAACAAAAAAAAAAAAAAAAAAAAACAAACTCAAAAACATAAAGACGCAAAAAAACAAACTCAAAAACATAAAGACGCAAAAAAACAAACTCAAAAACATAAAGATGATAAAAGACAATAAAAATACAAAACAAACACAAAAACATAACGAACAAAAAAAAACATAACAAACAACAAACAACAACAAAACAAAAAAAAACACAAAACAACACACAAACACAATTAAAACACACACATATACAAAGAACAAAAACACAAAATAAAAACAACTTACCTGATTTTCAAAAATGCCCAAATTAGTTACAAAATAAAAAATATTCTTGTCGAGGGAAATATTTTTTGAGCATAATATGGAAGGAGGGGAGGAGCGAAATATGGAAGGAAGACTGGTTCAACCAGAAATAGTGACCGTAGTACAAGTCACAAGGAAAGCAAGGACGGTAAAAGCTCAGGCACCAAAGACAAGGGTGAAAACTCTGAGGATAAGGAAGAGGTAGACAAGGTCCTATTCTAGGGAGATGAACCTCCTGACACTGGGTCCCTTCCTCCAGCCAAGGGTCCCACTATTGTCAAAACCAAAGCAACTTCCTATGCCAGCATTTTGTCCAACTTTGGATGAGGTCCTTACAAACATCCTACCACATCAATAGTTCCTGATGGTCAAAACATAAACATCCCTGATGATATTGCTGATAGCTACCTTGCCATGGAATGCCATACGTTGGTGGGGAAGTTCATTGGAGGAAGACCTGATATCGAGACAATCCGTAGGTGGGTTGTCACCAAATGGAAGACTCTAGGTGACTTGGAACTAGTTGTCTTGTCCAGAGGTTTCTTCACCATCAGGTTGAGCAACGATGAAGACATGAAGTGCATCCTCATCGAGGGCCCCTAGTTCTTAGGGCGTAAAAGTTTATTTCTAAGGAAATGGGACATAGACTTTGATCCTGACACCCAGGATATAAACTTTGCACCTATTTGGGTTCGTATCCCAAACCTTCCCTTCCATTGTTGGCATGAGGATATCCTCTTATCCATTGCAAATTCTATAGGTGAACTCCTTGCCATTGAACCTATGACCAGGGGTCGAAGGCGTATGAACATGGCTAGAATTTGTGTAAATGCCAATCTGGCCTCAGAGCTTCCAACATATGTCAATCTGACTCATAAGTCTTTCTACAAGAAGCAACCCTTGGAATATGAAAACAAACCAGCTTTCTACGTAGAATGCCATACCCAGGGACATCTTAGATCTCAGTGCCCTATCCTCAAAACCTAGACTCTTGGGCAGAAGATAGAGGTACCCCAACCTAGCGGGGCCAACATTGATCACTCCAGAGGCAACAAAAACCCACACAACAGTGGGTATCATAAAACCTAGAAGAAATGGTAGCAACAAAACCAGGCAGGAAAAAGCCACCAACAACAGCAAAAGCCCCCCAATCCTAAATAAGGGCCTCTCTCTTCCAAAGGCAAAGAAATGGTGAACTACGAACTCCACCAAGTAAGCTCCCCTATCACTTCTCATAACAAGTTCAATATCTTAAATGAATCTGATAGGTTTCTCCATGGAGATGCCCCCATTCCTCCTATCCCAAATAATTCCTCTGAGGATTCTCAAAATATTGTTATTGTTCTCCAGCCAGATCCTCAGATACCCCTTGATCTGAACATTGATCTTAGTTTTGTCAACACCCCTTCCAAATCAGGACCATCTCGTAGCCCTCTAGATGAAATGGTAGCCATCTCCAATCAGATTCCTATGGAGGAAATTATTTCACCTAGCTTAAGCCAAACTACCAGGCCTCAGAGCCCTATTCTGGAATAGATCATTCCCTATAAGTTCAGCCCCAAGCAGACTAGAAGCACCACCAAATCTCCTGTAGATTGTGGTAGTGATAAAAAAAGAGGTAGGCCTTCTAAAGAGGAAATCAAAAATTCCCAAACTATAGATGATATTGCAAATGGAATCCAAAAAACCCTTTTTCCTAACATTACTTCTCAGCCTAAGGATGAGAGTAAAAGCTCCAAACCCCCTCACCATAATGGTCGAGGAGGCAAGAAACCTCCCAAATATTCTAAATGAAGATTCTATCTTGGAACGTCAGAGGCCTTAATGGGCCAGCCAAATGAAGACTTGTTAAGTCTATGAGAAAGGATATCAAACCTTCAATATTCATCATGCAAGAAACAAAAACCAGTTCCAATAGTTCCACTTCAGTGGCCAAGGAAATATGGAAGAATGCAGGTGTAGTGACCAGTGATGCTAGAGGAATGTCAGGAGGTCTTATGTGCTTATGGGACAAGAATTTAGTTGAAGGACGACTACTCCAGTCCAGTGAGAGGCTCCTTAGCATCCTGTTCCATGATGTCAATAACAACTCATCTTGGATTCTCACCAATGTTTATGCTCCCCCACTACCATTGAAAAAGTGTTGTTGTGGGACTGACAAAAAAAAAAATACTTCAAAACATCCCTTGGATTGTTGCAGGTGATTTTAAAACCCCTCTTTTCTCTTAAAATAAAAAAGGAGGTTCTGAAACCCCAGCCAAAAGCGGAGGACTTCAATGAGTTTGTCAATACAAATTTTTTAATGGACTTGAAAAAGGCCAAAGGCCAAATATTTTTGGAGAAAAAAAAGGGCTACAGGGTGTTCCTCTCATAGGAAGTTGTTCAATATTTTGGAGATGTTGCTCTATATCCTCTTCCTAAAATTGGATCAGATCACAATCCTCTTATCTTGGACATTGACAAATCTAACCCCTACAAAAGGCCTTTTAGATTTGAAGCTATGTGGCTACATCATCCAGATATTCATCAGAGAGTATCTCATAGTTGGCAACAAGACATTCAAGGACTTCCTTCTTTCAAGCTAGCCCAAAAACTCAAAAGCCTAAAAGAAGATCTAAAAATCTGGAATAAGGAAGTTTTTGGCAACTTATTTTCCAATAAACAATCACTCAAAGAAATATTAGACCACATCGAGCATAGAATTCAGAATGGTGAAGCAGATGTCCATATCAGGAATGAAGAGAAACAGATTCTAGCTGAGTATCATAATGTTCTTGCCTGCGAAGAGACCTACTGGCACCAAAAATCTAGAGCTCTCTGGCTCAAATAAGGGGACTCAAATACTAAGTTCTTTCATGTGTCCACCCTTAGAAATAGAAGCAACAATCGCATCAAGGAACTGACTAAAAGTGATGGTAATCTTACATCAGATATAGATGAAATCAGGAATGAAGCCAACACTTATTTCAAAACCTTGCTTGAGGATGATAACCTTTGTTCAGCTGCAGCCCAAGAAGCTTTACTTCATCACATTCCTTCCAAATCTATTCCTGAATCGGTCAATTCCTCTCTTATCTCTCCTTTCCAAGATGATGAAATTAAAGCTTCCCTCTTCTCTATGAATCCTGATAAAGCCCCAGGACCAGATGGTTTTCCCCCTCATTTTTTCAAACCTTCTGGGATATTGTTGGTCCTGATGTTTGCAAAGCTATCAAAGAGTTCCAGTCCTCCAAAATAATTCCTCGAGGTTTCAACTCCACATTCATTGCCCTTATTCCTAAAATTCCAGCTGCCAAATCTCTACCTGACTTCAGACCCATTAGTCTTTGCAATGTTGCATACAAAATCCTCACTAAAATCTTGGCCACTAGAATGCAAAACATCTTGCCCAAAATCATTGAACCTTGCCAAGGAAGCTCTGTTCAGGGTAGGTCTATCCTTGATGGTATCATCTCCATACATGAAGCCCTTCATTCTGTGTCCAATACCAAAAATCCCACTTGCATCCTCAAGCTTGACATGAACAAAGCTTATGATAGGGTCAACTGGAACTTCCTTCTAGCTATCCTTCACAAGTTTGGCTTCCATCCTGATTGGGTTGACCTTATCAGTAGTTGCATATCCTCCCCCTGGTTCTCTGTCCTCATCAATGGTTCTCCAATAGGTTATTTTAAAAGTAGCAGAGGCCTTCGACAAGGAGATCCTATATCTCCATTCTTATTCATCATCATAGCTGAAGCTTTAGGCAGAACTATTCAAGCAGCATGCAGAACGGGTTTGCTATCAGGAATCAAGGCCTCTTCATAGACTAATCTAGTTTCCCACCAACAATTTGTGGATGACACCATTTTGTCAACTAGTGCATCCATTTTTGAAGCTAAAGTTATCAAATATATCCTCCAAGTCTATGAAGCAGCTGCGGGCCAGAAAGTCAACTTCAACAAGAGCAAATTGTATTTCCTAAATACTCCAATGCCAAGACAACTAAATATTGTGAGGATTCTAAACTTCTCTATAGCTAATCTCCCAGCCACTTACCTCGGCCTGCCTCTCTTCTACGGGCAACCGACAGCCTCTATGTGGAACAATGTTATAGAGCGCATCCAGAAAAGACTTGTAGGATGGAAAGGTAACCTACTGTCCCAAGCTGCTAAAAGTACTCTGACTGCTACTATTTTGTAGAGCATCCCAGTTTATTTCCTATCTATCTTCAAAATACCTACAACAACTACCTCAAAGATAGAGCAAATTCAAAAAAAATTCTATGGACTGGAGCAGAAAACAAACAAAGAATCCATCTGGTTGCTTGGGAAAAGGTCTGCAAACCCAAAAACAAAGGAGGAATAGGGCTTAGGAGAATCCATTCTCTCAACACCGCTCTGATTGCCAAGCAAGCTTGGAGATTGATTTCAGGAGAACACAATGAGTGGATCTCCATAGTCAAAAGGAAGTACCTCCAGAATAGTAACTTCCTCAGTGAGGACATTCCAAGCAGGGGGTCAACTTTTTGGAACTCTTTAATTGGTACTAAGCACCTCATTAAGAAAGGAATAAGATGGAAAATGGGAGAAGGGACTAATATTGACTTCTGGAATGACAAATGGATTACTCAAGAACCCCTCCTTAATGATCCAATTCTAGCCAAACTTAAACCCTTTACGGATGTTAGGATAGGACTCAAGGTTTTTGATTTCCTCAATGATCAAGGTAGGAGCCCAAGATGGACCCTCATTTCCAATCCTACTTTTCCTATTGAGTCCAATTTGTTGAACTCTCTCCTCTCTTCCACTATTATTCCCTCTTCTAACAGGGAGGACCAGCTTATTTGGGAACCTACTGAAAGTGGAGAATTTTCTATCAAATCGGCTTATCTTCTCCTCCTTGACCATGAGGATCAGTTACTTCCTTTTGACTATGTTTGGATCAAGCATCTAATTCCTAAAATCTCCTTCTTTTCATGGCTTGCCATCCAAGAGAAAATCCTTACCATTGACCTTCTCATGAAAAAAGGATTACCCATCCCTAATAGATGCTACCTTTGCCACTCTACCTCAGAATCCACCTCTCATCTCTTCCTCCATTGCCCTATTTCTTCCACCATCCTTGATTCCATTTTCCAATCCTTCCACATCCAGTGGGTTAGACCCTGCTCCATCAATGACCTGTTCATCCATTGGCCTTCCCCCTTCCATGACCCCCACCTCAAGTTCTTCTGGAAGGTATCCCTTCATCATTTCCTCTGGCAAGTTTGGCTCGAAAGAAATAGTAGAGTGTTCTCTGGCAAGCCCAAGGTCCCTAAGCTCATTTCCTCTAAAATATTGGCCTCTGCTTTGGAAAATGCCTCTCTCATTCCCCCAGCTTCCAAACCTTCATCCAAAGCTGAATCTGACCTGGGTCTTGAGTTGGGTTTACCCTTAGATGAGCTCCACCCTCCTACTAACATCCGTCCTGAGTCTATTTGGAAACCTCCTCCATTAGGATGGCACAAACTCAATTTTGATGGAGCTGCTAAAGGTAATCCTGGAAAGGCTGGGGCTGGAGGTGTCCTGAGAAACCACAAAGGAGAAATCATCCTAGCATTTGTAGAAGGGCTAGGTGACCAGACTAATCATGTAGCTGAGGCCAAAAGCATGTGGAGAGGTTTATGTTTCACCAAGAACTACTGCACAAGACTTATAGTTGAAGGTGATTCCCTCAACATTATCAACTACCTCAAGAACAAAAATTGCAGACCTTCATGGAGAGTCAGAGAGTACATTGAGGAAGCTAGGATCTTAGTCCTCAATCTGCAAGAAGTTATCTTCTAGCACACCTTCAGAGATTCTAATAAGGTCGCAGATAAGCTAGCTAACATTGGGGTCAACATGGCCAATCCTCAAACTTGGCACGACAACATCCCAGAGGAAGTTCAGGTACTTGCAGATCAAGAGAGACAACAAATCAGCCTTCCTCAGTAGGAGGTCCTTCCTCAGGATAGTCAACCTTATCCTCATGAATAATTTCATAGGGCCAGCTGTTAGTGTCAAGGTCCACGTGGTCATTCCTATTCTTTTTGGTCTTTGGCTTTCTGCCCCCATCATTCGTAAGGGTGACTGCCACCTCATCATCCACATGGCCCACTACTTTCCCCGTAGCCCTCCTCCTGTCCCCACCACCCCCTATCACCACCACTCATTTTCCCAATGGCTAGGCCATGTCATCTTCCACTACCCCCACCACTTTCCCCCCACTCCATTGGCTACCACCTTGCAATCCCCCTTTGGGTCTCTTTATTTGGAATGCATGCTAATTTAATTGTCAACCTCTGGCACTATCGTTTCAACCCTTGCAGGTCCCGAGTTGTGGTTTCCAACATGGATAGTGGGAAGATGGCTAGAGATGCATTTTGTTCCAATAATTCGCACAAAATTTGGAGCCAGAACCTCACCTCCTATGGTGTGAACATCTCCATTCACCGATCCACTGTAGATACCCATGATGAAGGCATTTCCCACACTCACAATGACATGACGTGGCAGAATAATATGATCCATACTATGGCTAATGGTCAAGATAGGCTGCATTCACATACCTCAAAGTACTCCACTTCTTTTAGATTGGGATGTGTGCCTTTCCTTACTGGTCCTCCTCCAATTCTCTCGATGGTTTTTCTTTTTAGTGGCAGGTTTCCTAAGCCCACCTTTTGCATTGATTCGTGTCTCTGCATGAGGTGGTTGCCTCATCATCCATGTGATTTCCCCACTTGTCATGAGCTACCTCTCACTAGCTTCCATGCCTGGTCTTCCCCTCCCAAGCCTCGTCTGGTTATGTTCCACCTCGTTGGCCCCCCATCTCCATCTCCTTTTAAACCCTATCACTTCACCTTTCGCCCGCTCATGGCCCCCCATTGTTGCTTAGTATTTTTGTCCCTATCTACATTTTTCTAGCCATTCCCCCATCCCCACCATGTCTAGCAATTTCGTGGAGCCCGATTCCCTCGTCTGCGATGATATCACAAAAAGGTCCTCCAGGATAGACAATTTCTGCCTTTCTTCCTCATGTTCTTTGGAAATGACCCCGAAATCACCATTGCCTTCCTTGAGACCTGGGATAATGGGGTTGTCTCTATCCGAGGTAGAAACTTCATGGTTGATGTCCACCTTTTAGTGACTATTACTGGCCAGAACCCCGTAGGTCATTCCATTCACCGCCACAAGCATAACTGGGAGGTTGAATTAGCAGAATTTCAAGGGAATGACAAAATCCTCAAAAAAGCCAAGAGTCCCGACCTTTATAGAAGCGACTTCAATTCACCATGGGATTCTGTAATGAAACCAATCATGGAGTTCATTATAGTAGACAACCCTGACAAAGCCTTCAAGACTTATCACCTGGCTTTCATCAATCATTTCAGAGAAATCAACCCCCTCAGCATTCCCCTATTCCTCCTCAACTCCTTGAACCATGCCATTCCCAACTGTAGGGACAAGAAAAACCATGACCTCCCCCGACATCAGGGTTTGTTCAAAGTCATCTATACTCACATCCTAGCCACCAGCCCTAAGCCTAATCCTGTCATGGCCAGCTCTGCTAAATCCCCTATGGCCAAACTTCCCCTTGCTGAGAGGAAGAAAAAGGCCATGCTAAATGTTGCCAAATTAAGGGCAAGGAAAAGTATTAGTTTTGACAATGTCGAGGAACCAGTAAGGAAGTCTGCTAGGCTCCAAAACATGGCCACCAGGGGGAGTGTCATCGACATTTCAAATGATGAGGAAGAACTGCAGGACGAAAACAAATAGTTGAAGGACTTCATCATTGCCTCCACCATGACAATGATGAATTCAATGGTGAATTACATACTGGACATCAGAGAAGGACTTCAGATGCTATTCTACGATGGCCAGCCTAATCAGGAAGTGGAGGAAGGATCTGAAGTGGACAAGGTCACAGTGAAGACCGAACCCAAGGATGACAAGCTTGAGGACACTGAGAAGGATGATACCAAGGAAGAGGAGAAGACCTCAGCTGAGGAATAATCTCCACCTTCCTTTTTGTTGTTCCCATGATTACCTGGTTTGGTTCGGACTTTACTAGTTTTTTGTCTATATGTCTTTCCTGTGTGGTAATATACCTGCAACCTGTTATAGCTATTTGCCTAAATATGTTATCTTCTCTGGTTATTTCCTCAAGTCCGAGGTAGGGTCCTCCTTTTTTAAGTTATGTCTATAATGTTTGGAATTCCAAGTCTGAGGCTGCATCCTCATATTTTGCTTATGTTACTACAGACTCTGCTACAGTCTTTAAGCGCTTATATTACTATGACTATGCCATTTTGGCTGCTTTTGTATATAGGTTAAGGGATCCTTTAAAACCCTATCAGTAATATAAAGTACCTTATTTATCAAAAAAAAAAAACACAAAACAAAAAAATTCAAAAACACCAAAAACAACACAAAAAACACAAAAATAAAATAGAACAATAATAAAAAAAACAACACACACACCAAAAAACAAAAAAGGAGAAAAAATAGAAAACACAGTTGGCCTTTCTAGACCAAAAGGTTATTCATACAAGTATCAACAAATGAAATATAAGAATGATAAGTCTAAGCAAGGGAACTAAAGCACCCTATCCAAACCAAAGAGAATAAAAAACAAACAAAAAAGAAACTAGGTACCTCTAGTACTGCAATCATCCAGAGAAGTGATAAAAATAAGAGCTTCCCTTATTTGTGAATCCCACCATCTAGGAGGGTGGTCATAGTAAGTAAAATCACTATTATTGAATGCCTAGTTAGCTAAATCATCAACACTCCTATTATGTTCTTTGACCACATGATTATATTTAAATTTCAAAAATCCCATCTGGATTAATTGAACTTTCTCAACAATTCTTTTTATTCTCCAATCAACCTTATGATTCTTAGGAGTACTCAACAAATTAATCATGACTTGAGAGTCAGATTCAACCAACATATTTTTCCATCTAACCTTAGCAGCCTCTCGAAGGCCTCTAAGGATACCATACCCCTCAACAAGGTTATTGGAAAGGATACCCAAATTCTCAACAAAAGTGAAAACTAGGGAACCATATGAAAGTCTACCAATTCCTCCCACACTAGCTTTTTCAAGGTTCCCCTAGAGGCTCCATTGGTATTGAATTTTCCAAAATCCTTAGGAGGAGGTTGTCAATTTCTTGTTCTATCCATATTTTGATTACTTGCATTTCCTTTAAGCTGGTTTCCTTTAAAAGAGTTAATATTCAATATTTGCATCACTTGATCCCATCTATAAGGAGTTTTTGAATTGATTCAACTAAGTTGGTAATCGTATTTTTCCAAATATAGTGAGTTTCCTTTCTTTCTTGATTGAAAATCTGGTTTTTTATTTCTTTCCATATATTCCAAATAGGATGGTAGAACCCATCCAAACTAGCTACCTATTAAAGTGATCAACACCCTCCTTATTAGGTAAATTCCTCAAAATTTGTTCAAAAGTAAAAAAATTAAACCATTGTAAGCCAAGTAAGATAACCATTCTCCTCCATATCTTAGAGGCTAAGGTACACTCAATAAAATATGGCTAAGATTTTCCACATTCTCTCCACACATTTCACATCTAAACAGGCCATGAAAACCATATTTTTTTAGTTGCTCACCAGTTGCATCCTACGGTGCAATAAAAGCCTTGTAAAAACCTCACATATGGCTAGGGCTTTTGAACCTAAAACTAAGTAAATATATCATATGATTTGTTGGGATTATTATGCCATAAGGTCAAATAATCTTGAGCAACTAAATACTCACCCTTAGTAGTGTTGTTCCATCTAAAATAGTCTTTATCATGGGACCAAGAGAGAGATCTCATATGAAGGATGCTTTGGATTTTTTTCTTTACCTTTCTAGTATTTGAATAGGCCACTCCTCAACAGGGATCCAATATCTATGAACCTATGAATTACTAGTATAATACCGATATTAATTAGCAACCTTTATCCAGTTAACTCGATGAAGCTCTTTCATCCAAGGCCTCTAATCAAGAAACTTAGTTATTAAAGGCTGGTGACCATCCCAAGAATCTATCCAAAAAATTGACTATTGACCATTATTAATGATCTAAAATAACTTTTGCTTAATCAAATCCTCACCAGTATTAAGAATCGCTAAAATAGAAGAACCTTTGGTAGGCAATTGATAGCGAACAAGGTCTTTAGGACTTTTATTCTCAGCATATTTAGCATGAATATTCTTGGTCCAAAGAGCATTGGGGTTATGCAAAATCCTCCAATACAATTTAGTAGCTAAAGCCTTATTATTATTAATAGTAGACCAGAAACCTAAACCCCCTTCCTTCTTAGGATGTCATAAAGTATCCCATTTCACCAAGGTTCATTTTCTTTTCTCCTTAGTACCACTCTAAAGGAACCAATGGTCGATTTGATCTAATTATCGAAGAACAATATTTGGGATATTCAACATAGTAGAAAAATAACTAAGTATAGCTTGAAGGACTGATTTTACCAAGGTAATTTTACCCCCAAATGAAAGCCACTTATTGGCCCACTTTCCAATTTTCTTCCGAACTCTATCTAACAACCAACTCCACTCTTTATTTTTTATCTTTGAATATTGAGAGGAATGCCTAAATAAGTGATTGGAAGGGAGATCTTATTATATCTTAATTTATCGAAGACCATGGATTCCTGTTTGGAAGAGCAGTGAAATAAAATGACTATAGATTTGTCTTCATTGATTAGTTTCCCAGTAGCATTATAAAAACATTTGATAATTTGCTTAAATTTAGAAGCTTCCTTAGCTGTAGCTTTACCTAATAGAGTAGAGTCATCAATAAATTGAATATGATAAATAGGCCCAGCTCCACGAGCAATGGTAACTCCCTCAAGGGTTCTATTTTCTCTATGGTTATAGTCCTACCCAAGCATTCAACAAGAATGATGAATAAATAAGGGGAGAAGGGGTCACCTTTCCTAATACCTCTAGAAGCAAGGAACAACTAAGAAGGCTTGTCATTGATAAGAATAGATTAGGATATCAAAGAGATACATCCCACAATCCAATCCATCTAATCCTAAGAGAAGCCAAATTGCCTTAAAAATTTGACAAATGCCAATCCACTCTATCATAAGCTTTAGATAAGTCTAAATGCATGAACATATATGAATATTTTTGCATTTCCATGGAATGGATGGCTTCCTAAGAAAGAACTATCACATCCACTATTTGACGCCCTTCCACATAACCCCCTTGTTTAGGGAAAATAATCTTATGCAAAAGAGGCTTCAACATTTCTACCATGATCTTTGTAATAATTTTGAGAACATTACATAAAGCTATAGGTCAAAAATATGAGATATGATCTGCTTCTTGAGATTTTGGGAGAAGAGCTATGTAAGTTTTATTGATAACCTTAAAAAAAAAATTGATATTCCTAGCTTCTTCCACCACCTCTAATAAACTAGCATGAAGAATATCCCAAAAATCTTGGTAGAACTCAATAGGAAAACCATCAGGACCAGGGTTTTTTCTTTTTGTATTATAAAAACCACCTATTGAAGCTCATTGATAGTAACTAGAGAAATCAAAATAGAGTTCTTAGAAGTGATAAGAGTAGGGATGGCTTGAAGAATATTCTATTGAGAATTAGAGTCAATAGGAGTAGCACCAAAAATATTAGAAAAGTAATTGAGAACAACAAAGTTCATGCCATCCCAAGTGTAGACAATATCTCCAGAATTAGAGTTCAGGGAAGAAATAAAGTTGTGAGATCTTTGAGCTAAAAAATATTTGTGGAAAAAATTTGTGTTTTGATCTCCTTCTTTGAGCCATTGGATCCTAGATTTTTTATTCCATAAGATTTCTCTTTTTTCCCATTCCTCTAACTGAGTAGTGAGTCTAATTTTATTTGTATTTCTACTCTCCGTGAGGCCATCTAAATGGATTTTCTTATTCAATTTTTTAAGCTGAGCAATAACTTCATGTTTTTTTTGTCAAACATATCCAAACTTCTTCCAATTCCAAATATTGATTTTGGATTTAATTTATTGCAACCTTTTGGTAAAAAAAAATATCTTAGTCCCATACCTTGGTTTACCTTCCTTCCATCATTGCTGCGCTTGAGGTCTGAAGGAACTATCTCTAAGCCACATTAACTAAAATAAAAAAGGTGAGAAACTCACATTGGTTTTCCAAATTTCCACTATGATTTGCTAGTGATCCACACCAACATTATTAAGAATCTTCACCTTAGGAATACAACCATGGATTAAGAAATTATTAAAGAACAAGAAGGTTAGAATAAGTCATCGATCCATTATCTGGCTGGATGTCCACAAGATGAAGATTTACAATATAATCACTTGCGAGGTCAGTGCTTTTGTCCAAATTTATATTTTTCCCTATTTTCTCATCCAAATAGAGTATGGTATTGAAATATCCTCTGATAAATATCCAAGCTTCAAGAAAATAGTTATATCCTTCCATTATCTTCTCTTTTCCTCCAAAGTAGTTAGAGCATAAACAATTATATAAAGCATAATTTGATTAGAATGTCTACTTTGAATAGCTATAGCTAAAAGACTCCATTTGCAAACCATATGGTGAATAACAACCTCTTTTGGGTCCCAAAGGCAGGCAATGCCACCAGAAGTTCCTTGGGAACTAAGGAAAGCAACTTTTTCAGCTGGCCAAATTTTACTAGTAATTTTTTTCTTGAAGGAAAACAAGATGTGGATGGTTTGTATGAATCATTCTTCTAATTTCATTTTGTTTTGAAATACTCCCTTTGAGCCCTCTAATATTCCAAGTGATGATTTTAATTAATACCAGGGCTAAAAAAATTGGTAAGGGTAGTAATATTACCTTTCTCTACAAGCTTTTCACCTTCTTTTACGATATGATGTTGATTGGTCTTGCAAGCTGCTTTTTGGTTGGAATCCATATTTAGTTTTTTTTTCCTATTTCTTGACTTACCCAAATTAAATATGAGGTGGATTTTAACCTCAAAGATTGTGTGTATAAATCCAAAGTGTTACTATAAGGTTCAATATAGTCTATCTTGGGACCTGTATTATCTCAAGTCTCAACATTTAAAAGATTTTTTTTCTTGTGTATATTTCCTCATTTTTTTTTCTTTTTGAAAACTTATAATTTTTTTGTTTGTCTTTGAGTCTTTCCTTGCATCTTTAAATTGTGTTTCTAATATTTTTATTTTCAATATTTCTTTTTCCTCACCTGAGACATCATTTGTGTAAATAATTTCAAACATATTAGTTGATAATTTCGATTGATCCTTCATAACTAATTATTTTAGTCTTCTTCTTCTTAGGCATTTGGAAAATTTCTAAGTTTATATCCTCTTTCTTTTTATCTAGAATATTATTTGGATAGACACTAGCAAAATGACCATATTCATAGCAAATTCGGCAATGAAAAAGAATGTCTCATAGTGCACCACTTGCTCCCAAGTGTCCTCCTCAAATTGTATTGAGATCTTTTCAGGTAGGGATTTGTCAAAATCCATTAAAACACAAATTCGAGAATAAATAATAAGTTTAAATTTTTTAGTATGATCAGCAGTCATCATAAAAGTTCCCAAGGATTTTCCAATTGAAGAAAAAATAATCGGATTACAAAATTCAATCGGTAGGTCAAAGAGTCAAACCCAGAAAGGATCTATAGAAGGCATATCTTCTTCAGACCTACCGATTGACTCTTGTAATCTGATTCAGTTTTGCTAGGATCAATCTTAGGTATTCTCAGAGTTCCATCAACTACCCTAATACATCCCGATTTAGTTTTGCTAGGATCAATCTTAGGTATTCTCAGAGATTTATGGGAAATCCTCAAATTAATATTAGCATTAGGTTGATTCCATCCACCATGAAGGGCATCCTTAAAATTTATTTTTAGGGTCGAGTATTTGAAATATTTGCCTTTGAAAGGGGTTTCCAAAGTGGATTTTTTTTGGGGTTCCTCCTTAGCATTGGATTCACTTGAGATCTAAACCATTTTTTGATTAGTTGCTTGAAACTTATTTTGAGATATCTTTAATCCATGCCTTGGACATCGAGAAAAGGTATGATTTTCACTTTTATTTTGTGCAATAAATTGGAAGCCATTTTCAATCAAGTTCACCGCATGAATATCTATTGAAAGACATATTTCTAACCCATATTGGATTCCTTGCAATATATCCCACTAAAATCTTGAGCAAAAACCACAAAAATATTGGCCTCTAGGGCCCAAAGCCCCCAAAAAATAACATTTGAAGCTGCTTGCACTCAACACAGATGAATCCCTCGCATAGTCCAATCAAATCCAATACCTTTTGTAAAGCAATTTGAAATATTTGCAAATTAGAAAATTTTGGAGAAATAAGGATTTCTACATCAAATTAGGATTACTAAATTTGCAAATATATTTTACAAAACTTTTAAATTCATAATTTGGGAGCCATAAGGTATTCAACATCAAAACATAGTTTTACAAAATTTAGAAATCATATTTTTAAAGTTTAGGGAGACAAGGAATTCAACTCAAAAGTTTGGAGAAATTGAAAATTAGATTTTAGTTTCTTATTAAAAATCAAGGGATTTATAAGGTAGTCAACTTCAAAGTAATATGGCAAAGAAAAAGCAAATGAAAAATAAAACAAATGATCCAAAACTAGAAACTCAAAAACCGGAAAGCATTGAAATAGAAAACCTATGTCTTCAAGAAGAACCAATATACATTGAAGATGACTCATTAGAAGAAACTAATGAAATGTTGCAAAATTTGAAATATTATATCAAATGCATAATATAAAAAATTGAAGGACTAAAGGATATATCAAATAAGGAAAATAAAATTTTACAAACAATCATGGAAGCCAAAGATGAAAATTTATCAATGCTTCACAATTATATAAATTCAAAGCTTGATGAAGCAACTAAAGACTATAAAAATGTTTTCACATTACCTTATGATATACAAAAATCATAAGAATAATATTAATTTCTAATGAATTCCTAAAAGACAAGAATAGAAGACAAAAGGACATGATTAAATATTTGAAGAACAAGTTTATTGATGAAACATATACTTTGAACAATAGGTCCATGTTGATATATTCATGTTGCAATACTATAGAATCAAAACCATTAATGATTGATGCATGTTGTGATACTAATGATCTTCTTAAAAAGAAAAATATGCAAATTATGATTCTTGTCAAAATGAAATAAAATATTATGATGCAAGCAATGACACTAGTGATTTAGAATTCATGACAAAGATAGAAGAAATTGTTACAAAAATAGATGATATGTGTGATAAAAGTGATTTGAAAACAGTTCCTGATTGTTTAGAAAAAAACTTATGTTATCAAAATTTATGAAAGCATGAATTCATAGGATGATAGAAATAGTGATACTCAGAGTTGTATTGATATTGATAGAGATTAGCCTAATTATTGTATTGGTCATTTTGAAAACATACTAAAGGAATTGACTCAAATTTTTTGAAGAAAATGAGATATAAATATATGTGTTTAGGAAAAAATAGACAAGGAATGAAAGAGTTAATTGTATAAAAAATAAGACCAAAATATTAGGGTCTTGTATATACAAGTCAGACTAGTAGTAGTAAGCAAGAGACTAAGTTTGTGACAAGAGATAGTAACATCAAATCTATGACAAAAATTTATAGAATCAATTGCAATAAAGGAAAAAATAGTCAAAGGAATTTTGTAACAGAAAATAGATGTAGTCATTGTGGTAGATATGGAAACAAGATAGAAAAATGTTGGAATCTTCATAGTTGTAAAATTTGTGGAGCACATAATCATTCACAAATATTTTATCTACAAAAGGAAAAGAAAGACTATAGAGTAAAAGTGAATTTTAGATGGATGAACATAGATGAATGAGATAAAATAAAAGGAATAGTGTATGATTTCTACATAAGAAAACCAAATATTATCAAAGTTTGCTTACATAAAACTTGAAAGTTATAAAATATAAGTACTACCACTAGATTGAAGGAAAACTAGTGAATATAAAGATTAATACTAGGTTGAAGAACAACCAGTGAATAATAAGTTTCAAAATTTTGAGAAAGAATCAATTCAAGAAAAGTATAAGATAGATTGAGTTTACCTATTCCAAGAATATATTCATAATAGAAGGCAATCTATAAGAAATTGAAAAATATATTAAGGAGACTCGTGGAAAGAGGTCCCATAGTAGACAGAGAGAAAGAAGACCCAAGCATAGCTTGGAATATGGTTCATAGAGAAAGCATATGTAGTGATGATCCTACAGATATGATGATTTTATAGTGGATGATCCAAAGACAATGATAATATAGAGGTAATCTAGAGGTAGAGTTCCAGAGGTAGTGACCTCGAGGTAGTGATCCAATGGAAGTGACCCAGAGGTAGTGACCCAAAGGTAGAACCAGTGGTAGTGACCTAGAGGTAGTGACCTAGAGATAGAGATCTAGAGGTGACTCAGATACATTGATCTAGATGTAGACACAGATTATTTATCTAGCCATAACAGATGCAGAGTTGAATATTGAAGAGAAATAAGAATCCGAGATTGAAGGTAAAAAGCCTTCCTACCAAATAATGTAATACGAGGGTGTGTTTGAGATATTACATTATTTTCCCCCTTGCAATATTAGTTTGGTAGATGATTTATATTTTATATAATGTATGTGGAAATATGAGAAAGAGTGCAAAGTGTCAAGAGAGTATGAAGAGTCACATGATATTTGGCAAGTTGAGAGCTTTCTCTTTATTAGAGGAATATGAAAGGTTGCATCTCTTGGATGAAATAGGAGAGCAATAGTTAAAGAATTGAAAAGTCATAGAAAGTAGATATTGGAGGTAAAGCTCTATCCATTGTAACCAATATATATCATTAATGTAATCTTGTGTTTATTGTGTTCATTCGAGTTATATTCTATGTGATATTGTTATCCATTGTTATGAGAGATTGTTAGTAGCATGATTTGTTTCATTTTTGATCCTGGAATAAGTTTAATGTGAGTTAATCCATTAGGAAAGCTAATACAAATTTCATAATTATAAAACCCAATATGAAATTTAGTTAGAAAATGCTCGTTCACTACCAACTAATGACCCTTTTAAATCTATGAAACCTTATACATAATGGGAAATATTGATATTTATAATCCAAATTGCTCTATCATTTCATTTAAAACTAAATTATTAGTATTATTTTCAATCCAATTTTCTCTACCATTACACTTAACACCAAATTATAAGTATTACCATTATCTATAATCATTTCACAATACTTATATCCTAACTTGTAAATGGTTCAAAATGGACCTTCTATTTTCTCCAATCCTTTATTTCCATAGGATTAAAAAAAATTTCCTCAACATGAAGTTCTCCCCTTACACAAGCTCTTCCATATGAACTGGTGATCCCTTGAATCTTTTTCTACTTACATCACTTATATGTTAACATCATTCCTTTTTCTATTGTTATCTTAATTAGATTGAGAGCATTCAAAGGCCTTGTGACTAGCTTGACCACATTAGGAGCAACTATCAGTAAGCAATATTTCTCTTCCTCCATTGTAATTTTCTCTTGTTCTATTGATATTTACTCCATGATTTGAATGGTTGTGGGTTTGTAAGGAACTTGAATCACCTCATTACAAACTTTATCCTCTTTTTGTGCCTTTTTGATTTCTTTATTTTCCTCTACCTCTTAAGGAGTTTTAATTTTTTTGATACAAATTTTCTTCCAAGTTAAAAGTATATTAGTAATTTTCTTTTATTGTTTATGATTTTACCATGCTAATCTCATCTTAAATGCTCAATTACAATCCATTGGTATACCTCGCCACCTTTTCAGGTCGACATCACTATGACTAGCTTGAATGGTGATCTTATAAAATGTATTTGTGTAATATATTACACTCAACTCTCTCTACCTCAAATTTTAAATTTTCTTCAATAGGTTTAACTACTAATCAAGAATAACAAATTTTCCTTTTAACTTGAAAAGCATCAGTTGATCTTGTGATCTTCTCTTTATTTTTCTTATTTTTCTCGATATACACTTCCTTCCACAATAAGGCAACATGTTATTTTAGGTTGATTTGTGCAATATTCACTTTCTTAGGATCTTAAACTTCATCAAATCCAAAATACTCTTCCTTCTTTATGATCTAATTGATAAGTTATTTTGAATTTAGCTTCCAAAATAGCTTGCCATTTCTATCTTAGTACATTTCCTAAGATTCAAAGTGACCTTGATATGTCTATCTTCATTTTCATCCAACTTTTCATCAAATCCAAAATACTCTTCCTTATTTATGATCCAATTGATAAGTTGTTTTGGATTTAGCTTCCAAAATATCTTGGCATTTCCATATTAATACCTTTCCTCAAATTGCAAGTGACCTTGATAGCTCTATCTTAATTTTCATCCAACTCTTCAACTTTCTGGGCTAATTTATTCCCTTCACCTTATGGTTCTTCATCACTGACATATCCTCATAGAACTCATTCATTTTTTCTATATTCTTTCATTACTTCCAACCTAGTTTGCATAACCCTTAATATTCCTACTATCTCATTTATTCTACTTGCAATATTGCCAATGTTAGCTCCTCCTCCGACACCAATATTTAGTCCTTGGAAGCATCTTCTTCCTTGACAAATTTACCTATTTTTCTTATTATGTGGCATTATACACAAGTGATTCCATTTTTCTTATCTTCTTAGGTTCTTCTAGTTTTGCTACTAAATATGATGGCAATAGCCATCCAAAGTGCACACTACAATAAAAATTGAAAGGAAAAATGAACAAAATTAATTATTAAACCAAAATGTAATTTCTTATAGCTTAAATTTTGGGGCAAACCACATCGTAGCTCCTATACTTCTCTTATACCATATAATATTTGTAACTCTCTTATTGCTTCAAAAAAATACAATTAGATAATGTTGTATTTAAAATCTTACTTTAATATTCTTAATTCCTACAAAAATATATATTTTTCTTAAGGCCCAATGAAATTATTTAATTTTTCCTACGTGCATCAAGAAAACACTTTTTGTAATACCTAAGAAAACCTTATTTTAAAATGAGGTAAGGTTACAATGTTTCTAAAATGTCTAAATCTATGACCTTACCTAGTTTAAAAATAGTTTTTTTATGATGCATATTGTAGCATCCGTAACATGTTGTTGCATCACCTTAGGTTGTAATCAAGGCTCTACTCACTAAAAAATCCATGCTATAGGTTATACCTTTTAAAATTTCAACTAGGCTTAGTGTGTTAGTTTTATGATAAGATTAACATTCAATAGTTTAATAATAGACTTTAGATCTAGTTATAGAATTACCATCAAACTAATCAAAGAAAAAATAAGTTCAAATTAGAAACTACTATAGTGATTCCTCACTGCTAATCTACGACTAAGATAAAGCCTAAATCACAAGAAATTAGAGCTTTTATCTTGAAGATGAGGAAGATAAAATAAGTCCTAATAATCAAAACTTGTGCAATATTTTTCTCATAGGAAAGTCTCGATAGATCAAGTGATAAGGAGAGTGCCAAGGAAAAATTTATTTTGCAATAAGTTTTGATATTGGAGGCTTTGCAATCCCTAAAGAGCACCAAAAACAAAACTCTTGACTAGTCTATAGGATGACCCTAGATTTAAAAGAACAAAACACACCAGAAGGTCAAGCGAATATTGATGCCTAAGTCAAATCAAAGACATGATAAAATATGATAGAGGTAGATGAGTTGAGTTACTACTTTTTTTACTAAGAAGACAAATTTCACCTGCCAAAAGATATCTTGAGTAAATGGCTCAAATATTTAGTTATTATGATCAAAGAGTACTTGTCAGATCTACTTATAGATAATTATGGAGGGAAATTTTTCCGTGTTGTAAACTATGAATAACAGAAGCTTAGATTAGAGAAAGGGTTGACAAGTTTACAATTGTATTCTCTTATAGGCTTTCCTTTCATTTTTTTTGTAAAAATAATTGGCTTGTGGGTAATTTTGAACCCTATATACATATATATATGTGTGTGTGTGTGTATACGTGCAAGCCTACATAAATTTTTAGCTTAGCCATTTGTGGATCCCTACATACATGTTTCTATGTGTATGTATATATCTATAATATTTTTACCTACTTTAGGTTTTATCAGTGTATGTGTGTGAGGGGCTTGTGTCTATTTTCATACCAATCATATATCATTGGATCTCCTATGGGATCCACCTCGTTATGCATGACTATGATTGATAACTTTCATTCGTGCTTCATTGCGTTAATGAGAGGAAGTCTTCACCACTGGAACATTGCATTCAAGCCTACTTTTGCAAGAAAATATTAGCAGATATTTTGGCTCATTGCCCCTTTCTTTTTATTTTTTTTAAGTTATTTTTCTTTTTTATCTCTTGCACCCCCCTTTTCCTTTGTTGATTTTGATTGCACCTAAAATATCACATCGTAACAAGGAGTCATCCTTGTAAAAATTTTCCAAAGACCCATGATTGAGCCAAACCTCATGCTCTCGGTTGTGGCCCTATTGTGTTGCTCCCTACGAAGTGTGATCACACCACCAGAGACAATTGGACATGACAAATACTACACTTAAATAAATCTCAACATCACTCATCCTTATATAATATATTAACTTAAACTAATATAAAAGGTTAGGTCTTTAGTTTAACCTACGCTCTAATACCATAAGTGTAATGACCTTTATGGTGTTATTGAACATTTTCATAAATAAACTAAATGTTAAACATTATTTTTACATTAGTAACATAAATGAAATAAACACAACATTACAACATAAGATCTAGTTACATCAATTCATATCTTACATGAACATTATTTTTACTCTCCCTTTTTCTAATAGGGGTTGATTTGCATCTATTTAGTAACAAAATTAATTATAACATATACAATTTCTCAAAGGCTACTAACCAAATTCTATCCTAGTCTATAAAGTACTAGTCCCATCCCTCTACATGCCTCCTACAATCAACCCAAACTAACCTAATCAATCCAACTCATTCTATTTAGGATAAGCTAAAGGTGTGATCACGAGAGTCCCCAGGACTTTATCCCTCCATATTAGGTGACTTCATCCAAAGAATGCACACCCTATGGCCATATAAAAATAATTAATATAATAATAATATTATGTAAGAAAATTTTTCATATAACTCAACAACCTTCATGGATCAAGATGCAAATATATAGTTCACATATTATAGGAGAGGTGATTATAGATCCCTCAAAAGCCTTGATATGGACATGGATGTCAATCTATGATCCCAAGTTATTTGTCCTCCATGAAGCTTAATGTCAACCCTCTTAGCCCATAATATTAAATCCTTCATCATCATAATCATAAAGCCAATAATTCTCAAACCTTATTATTATGCCACAATTTCATGATTATAAAACTTTAAAATATAACATATCCTTTGAAAATCCAACAAACCTTACATTGTACCATTTTACATATAACACACCAATAAAGCATGAGAAATAATATTAAAATCAATCTATAAACTCTCTCCAATCCAAATCAAGGGTGAAATAAGGGTTTTTGATGTTAAAGTAGTCGTACATTTACCATTATCAAATCTAGAAGCCCTAACCTCTATCAAATTTGACCATGACACTAACTCTAATAAGAGAATAATCCGCCCATTAATTAAGGGAAAGCAGTGGGAGGTAAATGTATTTATACTATAATCCAAAGGTTTTGTTCCCAGGGGTGACCCATATGGGGTTGAACTCTAACTTGTAAGAATGTTTTGCTCACAAAAGGACCATCACATTTCAATTCCCATGGGTATAATGATTTATTGTAATGCAATTATATGATTTGTTGAAATATCACTATAACATTATCATGATACAATATAGATGGACCCATTCTAATCTCATATAACCAATTTAAAAAGGATCATTAAGACTTAATAAAATAATTAACTTCACACACAATTTACTTGTCAATAAATGATAAATAATAACGATTCCATTTCCAAATCTAGGTAAGACTTAGTTCACTTAGTTTTAAAAACATATCTACACTTAACAAATTTGGTAAAAAATATAGATAAAATTCTCTCTCCTCAAAAATGCTTCCTCATTTTTTCTCTCCCATCAAAAACAAAAAATAATATTTTCACTTTCAAGTGAGAAATTCATTAAAGCAAAAAGGACCTCTAATGATAAGCATGGATTTTTTTCTTTGAAGGCTTTCTTTCTTAGGAGGGTCTCTATACTCCCTTCTTGATTTGAACTAAATAAAATACTAAAGCCTAACTAATGTAAGTAACTTTATTGAATTTAATAAATCTCTTGAAGAGAGAGATTTAGCATCTATGAATTTAGAACAAATAGTGGAGAGTGATGGGTTTCACACCAAAAACCAAGGTTCTAATATCATGGATAAATTTTGTTTAAGTAATAAAAAGTAGAAAGTTTCACATCATAAACCAAAATTCTAATTCCCTAGGCGACCCTTAACATTTAGACCCATAAGTTTGAGAAAAATGGTAGGAAATGATGAGTTAGATATAAACCAAGGTTCCAAGCTTATTGGTAAAAATTAAAATTTCTTAAATTGTATGAACTTCCAACATGAAAACCCATGTTCAAATCCAGGATACATATAATTGTCAATCCCATTCATCCAATTGAAAAAAGAAAAAAACAAAAAATTCTAAAAAAACATATGCAACTTAAAAAATACTCTTTATAACACTAAATTAACCATAAAAGAAACTAACCATAGATAAAAACTGGTTTTATAATAATTAAAACTTCATGTCTTATGTTAGATCTTAACATTATACATATTAGTTAAATCTATCTAACAATAGTGAAACAAGAATCACATATACCATTAATAATTTTACTCATCAACTTCAACCACACATTGATTAACTTTTTATTTGTAAATATTCATATTAATCTATGATTGTTTATATTCATTAATTACCATTATAGCAAGGAACTACTCATAACCATTTAAATTCTAAATTATTTTCAACATGCATACATTTATATCATAAAGTGGAAGTTTTTCTACTTTCGACTATATTAAGATTAGTGCCTCATCTACAAGATAATATCTTAAAATAAATATATATTGAGAAAGGGGTTTGTGTAAATCAACCAAAAATAGTCTAGGTAAGACTACTAAATAGGATCGATATACATGCACTTATAAAATAAATTGAAAGTCTCTTCTACATTTAACTATACTAAGATATACAGAGATTAAATGGTATTAGCTCAATTGGTTATATTCTTCAAATTTCAAAGAGAAGACCAAAGTTCGAATTTTACCAAGGGATACACTTATTATTTCAATCCTATGCAACCGTTTATATATACATACATTCAAGGAGATAGAGGTTCATATCAATCAACCAATAATAGTTTAACCTAACAACTCATTTTAGGCAAGATGGATTCTAACTAATAATGATATATACATGCATGTCAATAATGTGTACAAAAAGGGATTATTTATATAATTCAAATATAATTATAAATGGCCCTCCATCAGCTATGCTTAAATCCCTTATGTCATTTGTATTTGTATAGTAATATTTCATTCTTTTAAGAAGGATTTCTTGCATTTATGCAAGTTATCTTTATTATAAAGATAAGGGAGACCATTAGTTACGTAGACATATCAACCAAAGAATAGAGTTTAATGTGGTTTCCTTGAAGAGTAAGAATTAATACATATAAAATTCATTTGACCACTAAAGGCTTGAATCCCTTATACCATTTGTATTTGTATAGTAATATTTGATCATTCTAAGAAGAATTTCTCGCATTTATGAATGTTATGTTTGTTGTAAAGATATGAAGGGAGACCATTAGCTACATGGATGTATCAACCAAATAATACAGTTTAATATGGTTACCTTGAACATAAGGGTAAACCAAGTTGACCAATGATTTTAAATTGAAGAGTAAAAATTAATATATATAAAACCCCTTTGATTATTTAAGGCAATAAAATTCACATTGAAATGTTATCAAATAAATTTTGAAACTAACAATTATGGATCCGTCTCTAGCTAGGAATCATAGTCTTTGGTTTTCCACTTATATGGTATGAAGAAGATTAAAATATTGTACAAAGAATCTCAAAATAAACTCTTGCTATGTGTGACTGAATGACCAGTTCAACAATCACACACATTTAAAGCTTTAAAAAAATAATAAATATATTTATAATTGTATGAGATCTAATTTCTTTCAATGTAATTTATATTAAGATTACAACATTATTAAAGTCCATTTTTTTATTTGGTTAGTGTGAGAAACACCTACGACCAATATAGGGCTAAGAAGTCTCGTCCCAACCATGACCCCTCATAAATCTAAGAGTTATGCTTATAAATAGGTAAGTTAACACACACACCCCGTAACACACTCTCCCATGCCACAGTTTGAACCTTGGACCTCCCGAAGAAGATCCAAAGCCTGAACCATTGTGTTGTCTCAATATAGGGCTGAGAAGTCTTGTCCCAACCATGACCCCTCATAAAGCTAAGAGTTATGCTTATCAATAGGTAATTTAACACACAACCACCTCGTCATGATTTGAACCTTGGACCTCCCGAAGAATATCCAAATCCTGAACCATTGTGTTGTCTCCCTCTGGGCAGGTTATCTAGTTTTTATGGCCACCACAGTATTCTACATTGTCAGCCCCAGAAACCACCACATATTATTTTCGCGTAGTCCACCCCTATAACCACCATGCCACAATATTTTTAAACTTTTTACACCACTAAAAGCATCGAGAAAGGGACAAGCGTTTAGTCCATAGCGAGACCCGAGATTTGAACCTTGGACCTTTGCCCCCCTTACAAGGTTTGGTCAAACCAATTGATATACACCTCATATATCATTTTTATTCTCTTGAGAAATGATAAATATATAATTTTCCTCTTCTATGATAGATTAGACCCTATTAATTTAGCAAACATAAAATGAAAAATAAAAATTCCAATGAATTCAAGTCCATATATCTCTCAAACCTATATATATCAATTTTGAAAATAATCTAAAGAACCTAATTTTCAATGACCATATTATATTCAGTAATCCTTTTATCTCCATCCCATTTTCAAAATTCTTCAACATATTCAACCTCAAAATTCTTCAACATATTCAAAAGCATCATCTCTGGAAGACACTAATTGAGAGGTAAATGCAGGTTCTATATCATTGAAACCATCAACATCGCTAGATTCTACACTCTAACCATTCTTGGGGACCACAGTTTTAGCCCAATCTATAAATTATTTTCATGTTTATTCAAACTATTCTAAAATCTCTAAGGGAAATCATCTTTACCTTCTGCATCTAATGCAGATTCTTCTCTTTGAAGCCATTCTTTGGATTATGGGATTGTATTCATAATTAGGTATTGAGACCCTAAATATCTTAGGGCACATCATACCCACTATAGTCTCCAATTGTGAATTTTTTTCTTCTTGTATGTGCTCAATCACTTGCAGCCAAAAAACGTCATGTCAACCATCAACTGTGAAGAAAAACTTCACAACTAAAAAATAAACCCAAACAAAATAGAATGGAGTCAGGAAGAACCTCTATGCAAGTTGCAAGATCAAAACCATGAAGCCTTGGATCTGCTTTAGTAATGAACCCCTTATATAATACAACATTTTGGATACTTGACATAGATGAGCCAGGTTGACTATCCATGCCCAATTTTTTACCAAGGATCTAACAAACATCAAAAACATGATTCATTAGTTCGATTGTGCAACTATAAAAATGTCAACTCAGAGGATTAGAATATTTCAATAAATTTCTACATAACTATTTATGATATAGCAAAATAACCAAAAGCATCTCAACACTATGAACATCAAAGAAAATAATAACAACACTTTTGCCATCCAACTCTCCTTTGCAACACCCCTACACCTAGGTCCAATTCAAGAATGTCTTTTTACTATTTTCGTCATGCATATTTGAAGGCTTCCTCAGAATTTCTAGGAGTGTAATCATTTTTCTCGAAGTTAACTAAATAAGGTCGAGGGAAAATTCTATGAACAAACACCCAAATGATCAAAGGGTAATTTGAAGCTTCTAGTTATAATTCAAGGAAGTAATCGAAGACAGTAACTAGAAGAGTCATCAATAGGTTCGATTTTATCTTTAAATTAAGAAGTGACCTAGTGCATACCCAACTACCAAAAATAATAAGGTGATGGTAAAAGCATGGTCAACATACCCTCCACCTTGTATTTTTGGATACTCAAATTTATCAAAAAGTAATGTGCCTATTTTTTAATAAGATTTAAACATTTTTAAAAAAATATTGAGAGGGTACAATCCTTGATGTGATGTGTCAATAGCATTTTTGAATGGATAGTTAAAAATATGCACTTTGGGATAATTATCAGAGTATCAAAGCTTTCAATGGTTAGTGAGAACTTGAAGGTTTTCATAACAAACGTGGATTTTGCCAAAAAAAATTCTTAGATTGTAGAGTTGTGTAATGAGCAAGATAGTAGCAAAATTTTGAAGCATGGAAAAATACATTGAAAAGCTATAAAATTGCATATGCACACGTGATACTTATGGACGCACATAATGGGTAAGATACATAGAATCTATGAGAGATTGCACAAACTGACCCTTATAGAAACATAGCTGCTAGTTTACTACTAGAGCTATAACCACTTTTAAATTTTATGCGACCCAATTTGTATCCCACCAAGGCAACTATAACAAGGCATGTCACCACAAGGGTTCCAAAATGAGAAGGAAACCCAATGTTAGATAATAAGAAAAGAAGAAAGAAAAATCTCAAAAAAATAGCAACATCTGAGATTGAATATGAGAACATGGATTCTTTTGAGGATCATTGTCATCATAGTCAAAAGAAGTTTTGTTGCTTGTATTTTAAAAAATCACTAACATGTAAGGTCCTCCTTGAGGAATTTAGTTCTTCAAAGGTATTCTTATGTTTTCATCGACTTAGAGTGGATTTGTTAGGAACATGTTGAGCAAGGTGCAGCGACAGTATTGTCATTGTTGTCAACACAGTCAGATAGATCGGTTGATGTAGTGGACAGGAGTTCAGAGGTTACTCAGAGTATGTACAATGATGTTAAATGCTTATGAGGATGTTTTTGATGTTTGGGTGAAGTTGTTACAGGTTGTCCAAGAAGACCGAAGTGGCCCATATGCAAAAGAGAAGCGAAAAAGCAAAGAGGAAAAAGTGTCACGATATCGCGACATGTTGCATTTTCACGGCCAGAAGAGAAGAGAAAATGCAAGGAGAAAAAGTGTCGCGATATCGCGACATGTTGCATTTTCACGGCCAAAAGAGAAGAGAAAATGCAAGGAGAAAAAGTGTCGCGATATCGCGACATGTTGCATTTTCGCGGCCAAAAGAGAAGAGAAAATGCAAGGAGAAAAAGTGTCGCGATATCGCGACATGTTGCATTTTTGCGGCCAAAAGAGAAGAGAAAATGCAAGGAGAAAAAGTGTCGCGATATCGCGACATGTTGTATTTTCACGGGCCAAAGCAAAGAGAAAGAGCAAGGAGAAAAAGTGTCGCGATATCGCGACATGTTGTATTTTCGCGGGCCAAAGCAAAGAGAAAGAGCAAGGAGAAAAAGTGTCGCGATATCGCGACATGTTGTATTTTCGCGGGCCAAAGCAAAGAGAAAGAGAGAGAAAGAAAAAGTGTCACGATATCGCGACATGTATTTTCATGGGCCAAAGCAAGGAGAAAGAGAGAGAAAGAAAAAGTGTCGCGATATCGCGACATGTCGCATTTTGGCTAAAAAAGAGAAAGAGAGAGAAAGAAAAAGTGTCACGATATCGCGACATGTCGCATTTTCATGACTCAAAAAGGGCAAGCGGACAGAGAAAGAAAAGTGTCACGATATCGTGACATGTCACATTTTGTGACTCAAAAAGGTAGGAGGAAGAAAAACAAAAGTGTCACGATATCGCGACATGTCACATTTTCAGGACTCAAAAAGGGTAGTCGAGTAACAAAAGTGTCACGATATCGCGACATGTCACATTTTGTGACTCGAAAAGGCAGCGAGAGAGAAAAAAAAGTGTCACGATATCGCGACATGTCGCATTTTGCGACTCAAGAAGGCAGTGAAAAAAAGTGTCGCGATATCACGACATGTTGCATTTTCGACTCAAAAGGCGAGAGAAAAAAAGTGTCACGATATCGTGACATGAATACCAGGATGGTGAAACTAAAGACTCATAGTGACGTGGACCCATAAGGAATCTTTAATGATTTGAAATCATTTAAGATGGTCATTACACATGGAAAGAAGTGGACGCATGCCCATGTGGAGAAAATGAATAGTCGTGGAAGGAGAAAATGAACAGTCATTAAAATAGAAATGAAAAGTCATTTCGAAAACAAAAACGCATGCATGCATAAAGGAGAAAATGAACAGTCATGATCGAGAAGACGAACATTCATGGTAGGAGAATATGGTGTCAATTCTTTGCATGTAACGTGTTTGACGAAATGCCTACTCTATATATACAAAAGGAGTTACATAAAGAAGGCGTTACAATTGACAAGTGGCGTATGAGAATATGAAAGGGAGTTACAACTGGAGTTACAAAGAGAAAGGATGGTTATAAAAGGAGTGTTGCTTGGAGAATTTTATTGGGGAATTTATTCGATGAAGTGCGTGAGAGGAGTGCGAGAGGAGAGTGAGAGGTGAGCTAGAGGCGAGCGAGAAGAATGTGTGTTTTGTGAATTGTGGGAGATGTTGAGTAAGCAATAGACCAGTCAGGGTCTTGTAAAAGTGAAGGCATTTATATGTCAATCTTCTAGTTTCAAGAATTGAAGTCCAAGTTGGTGCTTGGAATCGGGGTTGGTGCTCCTTCCAGTTGGTGTGGTAAATCGGGGTTGGTGCTCCTTTTTGGTGGATAAATCAGGGGTTGGTGCTCCTTCTCGTTGGTGTCGGATAAATCGGGGGTTGGTGCTCCTTCTTGGTGGTAAATGGGGTTGGTGCTCTTTTTTGTAGATAAATCAAGGGGGTTGGTGCTCCTTCCGGTTGGTGTGGTTGGTGTCCTTTTTGGATAAATAGGGGTTGGTGCTCCTTCTAGTTGGTGTTAGATAAATCGGGGTTGGTGCTCCTTTCGTTGGTGCAGGATAAATCAGGGGTTGGTGCTCCTTTTGTTGGTGTTGATAAATCAGGGGTTGGTGCTCCTTCCAGTGGTGTTGGTAAATTGATTGTAAAGTTGTTGCTTTGCAAAGGCTGGATTTGGATGGGAGTCCAAATAGTCAATTTTTGAGGAGTAGCCAAATTGGTGAACCTCGGTACATCTTGTGTTGTGTGATGCTCTCTTGTTATATTTGCTTTATTTGGTTTTAAGTTTTCATTGTTTCGGCTTTAAGAGTTGAAGATTTAAGTTTTAAAGAGCTACACTGATTCACCCCCCTCTCAGTGTCATTGTGAGACTAACAATTGGTATCGAGCTAGTTTCCCTTGTCGGGCTAAATCAGCTAGGGTTGATCTTGGATTAGTATGCAATGGGTAAGAAGAATAGATCCTCCTCAAATAAGACATCTCAGTCGGTTTCAGTTCCTGTGGAAGAGAAAATTGAACTAGAAAAGATAGGAGTGAATTCTGAAGTATGTGATGAAAACCTTGAGGTTGAAGTAGATCTAGAAGGTGAGTTGATCGCTGCACTTGAAGAGTTGGGTATAGAAAGGAAAAAGAACAAAAGACTTGTCCAAGAAGTTGGAAGAATATGGGGATAAGATTGAAGATCTCTTCTTACAAATTCATAAAGCCAAGAAAATAGAAGAAGCCTTGAAGTCACACCTGGATGATAAAGTCGATGTATGTAGCAAACGTGAAGAGGAATCTAACAAAGTTATTAGTGATCTAAAGCTGCAAGTAGAAGAGTCCAAAAGGATTGAAGAAACTCTCGGGTCACGAGATCAATGAGAAAGAGATTGTTTCTTGCAAACAAGAAGAGGAGATTGTTTTATTGAGGAAACAACTAGAAGAGGCCAATACAAATCTCAAATTTGAGAAGAGCACAGAGTTGCTAGATAAAATGATAAGGCAACAAAGAAGCCCCATGTGTAAGCTTGGTCTTGGATGTGAAGCTGAACAACCTTCATCTTCTAAATCTGCAGAGAAGAAGAAGTCCACTACTGAAGGATCAAAGCAAGAAAATCTTGAAGTTGAATCTTCAAAAGGAAGAAAATCTCAAAGGAGATCTACAACAAAGCAACCACAACAAAAGAGGTTCTATCACTCTCACTTTATTCATAATAATGCTTTTAATGGCTATTGTTTTAGATGCAACCATTATGGTCACAAGGCAATTTATTGTGGATTGAATAATAGATCAAAGAGTTATGCTGGTAGAAATACATCTGTTATTCTGATTGAACACCATGTGCAATGTTTTAAATGTAATGGTCATGGGCACATAGCAAGGTTTTGTCCAAGAACTTTTGTATCTAATCTAAGGCAAGACAATAGATTTCATCAGACACAAAGAATGCAACATAGACAAGGAAGAAATCATGTGCATCAAAGAAAGGAAAATAATCATCCATCAAGGATGCACAAGAGACAACCACCCAAGAGAAATGTTCAAGTTCACGAAAAGGTTCAAAATAGGGATGCAGTTGAAAAACTCAAGCCCAAGTTCAAGAAAGGTTGGAGAAAGAAAGAAGAGAGGAAATCGTGTCTCCTTGGACTGAAGGAGACTACTCCTCTATTGCACTAAGCAGCTCCAGGTAGCACATCCTCAGGGGGAGCAATCTTAAAGTTTTATTTTAATGCTCCTATGTTGTTTGGTTATCTGAGGATGAAAGGCAAGTAGTCAAGGGGAGTTGTCGTATAGTTGTCAAAGTGTGTTTCAGTTCATGTAGTTGTTTGTGGAGGTAATAAGAGAGCATTAATTTTCTCTAAAGAAGTAGCCATTATCAAAGAGATGCCAGAGTCAAAGCAAACAGTGGCACTAGCACCCAGTTGGTCAAGAGTGCCAAGTGGCACATGCAAGGCAGAGACGTTGAGAGAATAGCGCCCAGGTGGTGAAGCGCCAAGGAGGACAAGATGCCTATGCACCTAAGAAAGTCTTGCATTATTTGAGAAATGCGAGATATTGCCCGAGGAATCCCTTGATCACAATGAGGAGAAATGCTCCCTGGAATCGCATGAAGAACGTTCGCCTAAGACATTGAGTAGCCCTGACATATGCCCTAGCAAGAAGCAGAATACCGAGTGTTGATGACTACGCACGTAGATTGAGGTTCCAATGCTAGATGTAACGGTCCACTATCAATACCTGCACAGGCGATGAAAACATTCATGGCAGCCGTTAGAAACTAGAGACATTGAGCTGCACAACGGATGCGAGGCAAAGTCGTCAGTCACGGAGGAGGTGGCGTAGTCAAAAGGCTGAAGAAATTACGCGCAAGCTGCTTGGAGAGTCGATCACTTTTTGAGAAAAAAAAAAAAAAAAAAAAAAAAAAAAAAAAGGGGAGAGGGGGGGTCTGGGGGGGGGAAAAACTTCCGGGGAAGATGTCTAAGGAGAAAGTTGCGAAAGGTGAGGTTAAGTTGGATTTTGTTCCAACAACAGAGCAAGTAGCGGATATCTTCACAAAACCGTTGCCCAAGGAAGTCTTTGAGTACCTTCGCAATAAATTGGGAGTGGTCATGCTTCCCAAGAATTGACTAGCTATCGGGACCACATTCTCAGGGGAGCATTTGTGTATTTGTTTATCTTTTTGCTCATGTTTGTGATTTTTGCTAAGTGTAATAATTTTTGCCTGAGAATGTTGTGCATGGACTCAGGGGGAGTTTACAATAGCCCTTTGATATTGTTGTCAAAGGGGGAGAAGAGTTACAAGAAATTGCACGTGTGTTGCCAACAATTCCAAAGGGGGAGATTGTTGAGCAAGGTGCAACGATAGTATTGTCATTGTTGTCAACACAGTCAGATAGATCGGTTGATGTAGTGGACAGGAGTTCAGAGGTTATTCAGAGTATGTACAGTGATGTTAAATGCTTATGAGGATGTTTTTGATGTTTGGGTGAAGTTGTTACAGGTTGTCCAAGAAGACCGAAGTGGCCCATATGCAAAAGAGAAGCAAAAAAGCAAAGAGGAAAAAGTGTCGCGATATCGCGACATGTTGCATTTTTACGGCCAAAAGAGAAGAGAAAATGCAAGGAGAAAAAGTGTCGCGATATCGTGACATGTTGCATTTTCGTGGCAAAAAGAGAAGAGAAAATGCAAGGAGAAAAAGTGTCGCGATATCGCGACATGTTGCATTTTCGCGGCCAGAAGAGAAGAGAAAATGCAAGGAGAAAAAGTGTCACGATATCGCGACATGTTGCATTTTTGCGGCCAAAAGATAAGAGAAAATGCAAGGAGAAAAAGTGTCGCGATATCGCGACATGTTGTATTTTCGCGGGCCAAAGCAAAGAGAAAGAGCAAGGAGAAAAAGTGTCGCGATATCGCGACATGTTGTATTTTCGCGGGCCAAAGCAAAGAGAAAGAGCAAGGAGAAAAAGTGTCGCGATATCGCGACATGTTGTATTTTCGCGGGCCAAAGCAAGGAGAAAGAGAGAGAAAGAAAAGTGTCGCGATATCGCGACATGTATTTTTGCGGTCCAAAGCAAAGAGAAAGAGAGAGAAAGAAAAAGTGTCACGATATCGCGACATGTTGCATTTTCGTGACTCAAAGAAGGAGAAAGAGAGAGAAAGAAAAGTGTCGCGATATCGTGACATGTCGCATTTTCGTGACTCAAAAAGGGAGGAGGAGAGAAAGAAAAGTGTCATGATATCGTGACATGTCACATTTTCGTGACTCAAAAAGGGCAGCCAGGTAGAGAAACAAAAGTGTCATGATATCGTGACATGTCGCATTTTCGTGACTCAAGAAGGGAGAGGCGAGAGAAAGAAAAGTGTCGCGATATCGCGACATGTCGCATTTTCACGACTCAAAAGGGCAGGCAGGAAGAGAAAAAAAGTGTCGCGATATCGCGACATGTCGCATTTTTGTGACTCAAAAAGGGCAGGCTGGCAGAGAAACAAAAGTGTCACGATATCGCGACATGTCGCATTTTGCGACTCAAAAGGCTAGGTAGGAAGAGAAACAAAAGTGTCGCGATATCGTGACATGTAAGACCAGGATGGTGAAACTAAAGACTGCATAGAATCTTTAATGATTTGAAATCATTTAAGATGGTCGTTACACGTGGAAAGAAGCGGACGCATGCCCATGTGGAGAAAATGAACAGTCATGGAAGGAGAAAATGAATAGTCATTAAAATAGAAATAAAAAGTCATTTCGGAAAACAAACCACATGCATGCACAAAGGAGAAAATGAACAGTCATGACCGAGAAGACGAACAGTCATGGTAGGAGAATATGGTGTCAATTCTTTGCATGTAACGTGTTTGATGAAATGCCTACTCTATATATACAAAAGGAGTTACATAAAGAAGGCGTTACAATTGACAAGTGGCGTATGAGAATATGAAAGGAGTTACAATTGGAGTTACAAAGAGAAAGGATGGTTATAAAAGGAGTGTTGCTTGGAGAATTTAATTGGGGAATTTATTCGATGAAGTGCGTGAGAGGAGCACAAGAGGTGAGCGAGAGGCGAGCGAGAAGGGTGTGTGTTGTGTGAATTGTGGGAGATGTTGAGTAAGCAATAGACCAGTCAGGGTCTTGTAAAAGTGAAGGCATTTATATGTCAATCTTCTAGTTCAAAATTGAAGTCCAAGTTGGTGCTTGGCATCAGGGGTTGGTGCTCCTTCCAGTTGGTGTTGGTGCTCCTTTCTGTTGGTGCAGATAAATCAGGGGTTGGTGCTCCTTCCAGTTGGTGTTGGTAAATCAAGGGTTGGTGCTCCTTCTAGTTGGTGCTGGTAAATCAGGGGTTGGTGCTCCTTTCTGTTGGTGTAGATAAATCAGGGGTTGGTGCTCCTTCTAGTTGGTGCTGGTAAATCAGGGGTTGGTGCTCCTTTTTGTTGGTGCAGATAAATCAGGGGTTGGTGCTCCTTCTAGTTGGTGTAGATAAATCAGGGGTTGGTGCTCCTTTCTATTGGTGTAGATAAATTAGGGGTTGGTGCTCCTTCTAGTGTGGTGGGTTGGTGTTGGGTGTTGGTAAATTGATTGTAAAGTTGTTGCTTTGCAAAGGCTGGATTTGGATGGGAGTCCAAACAGTCAATTTTTGAGGAGTAGCCAAATCGGTGAACCTCGGTACATCTTGTGTTGTGTGATGCTCTCTTGTTATATTTGCTTTATTTGGTTTTAAGTTTTCATTGTTTTGGCTTTAAGAGTTGAAGATTTAAGTTTTAAAGAGCTACACTGATTCACCCCCCTCTCAGTGTCATTGTGAGACTAACAATTGGTATCAGAGCTAGTTTCCCTTGTCAGGCTAAATCAGCTAGGGTTGATCTTGGATTAGTACGCAATGGGTAAGAAGAATAGATCCTCCTCAAATAAGGCATCTCAGTCAGTTTCAGTTCCTGTGGAAGAGAAAATTGAACTAGAAAAGATAGGAGTGAATTCTGAAGTATGTGATGAAAACCTTGAGGTTGAAGTAGATCTAGAAGGTGAGTTGATCGCTGCACTTGAAGAGTTGGATATAGAAAGGAAAAAGAACAAAAGACTATCCAAGAAGTTGGAAGAATATGGGGATAAGATTGAAGATCTCTTCTTACAAATTCATAAAGCCAAGAAAATAGAAGAAGCCTTGAAGTCACACCTGGATGATAAAGTCGATGTATGTAGCAAACGTGAAGAGGAATCTAACAAAGTTATTAGTGATCTAAAGCTGCAAGTAGAAGAGTCCAAAAGGATTGAAGAAACTCTCGAGTCACAGATCAATGAGAAAGAGATTGTTTGCTGCAAACAAGAAGAGGAGATTGTTTTATTGAGGAAACAACTAGAAGAGGCCAATACAAATCTCAAATTTGAGAAGAGCACAGAGTTGCTAGATAAAATGATAAGGCAACAAAGAAGCCCCATGTGTAAGCTTGGTCTTGGATGTGAAGCTGAACAACCTTCATCTTCTAAATCTGCAGAGAAGAAGAAGTCCACTGTTGAAGGATCAAAGCAAGAAAAGCTTGAAGCTGAATCTTCAAAAGGAAGAAAATCTCAAAGGAGATCTACAACAAAGCAACCACAACAAAAGAGGTTCTATCACTCTCACTTTATTCATAATAATGCTTTTAATGGCTATTGTTTTAGATGCAACCATTATGGTCACAAGGCAATTTATTGTGGATTGAATAATAGATCAAAGAGTTATGCTTTGGTAGAAATACATCTGTTATTCCGGTTGAACACCATGTGCAATGTTTTAAATGTAATGGTCATGGGCACATAGCAAGGTTTTGTCCAAGAACTTTTGTATCTAATCTAAGGCAAGACAGTAGATTTCATCAGACACAAAGAATGCAACATAGACAGGGGAAGAAATCATGTGCATCAAAGAAAGGAAAATAATCATCCATCAAGGATGCACAAGAGACAACCACCCAAGAGAAATGTTCAAGTTCACGAAAAGGTTCAAAATAGGGATGCAGTTGAAAAACTCAAGCCCAAGTTCAAGAAAGGTTGGAGAAAGAAAGAAGAGAGGAAATCATGTCTCCTTGGACTGAAGGAGACTACTCCTCTATTGCACTAAGCAACTCCAGGTAGCACATCCTCCGGGGGAGCAATCTTAAAGTTTTATTTTAATGCTCCTATGTTGTTTGGTTATCTGAGGATGAAAGGCAAGTAGTCAGGGGGAGTTGTCGTATAGTTGTCAAAGTGTGTTTCAGTTCATGTAGTTGTTTGTGGAGGTAATAAGAGAGCATTAATTTTCTCTAAAGAAGTAGCCGTTATCAAAGAGATGCTCGAGTCAAAGCAAACAGTGGCACTAGCACCCGGTTGGTCAAGAGTGCCAAGTGGCACATGCAAGGCAGAGACGTTGAGAGAATAGCGCCCAGGTGGTGAAGCGCCAAGGAGGACAAGATGCCTATGCACCTAAGAAAGTCTTGCATTATTTGAGAAATGTGAGATATTGCTCAAGGAATCCCTTGATCACAACGAGGAGAAATGCTCCCTGGAATCACGTGAAGAACGTTCACCTAAGACATTGAGTAGCCCTGACATATGCCCTAGCAAGAAGCAAAATATCGAGTGTTGATGACTACGCGTAGATTGAGGTTCCAATGCTAGATGTAACGGTCCACTGTCAATACCTGCATAGGCGATGAAAACATTCATGGCAGCCATTAGAAACCAGAGACATTGAGCTGCACAATGGATGCGAGGCAAAGTCGTCAGTCACGGAGGAGGTGGCAGTCAAAAGGCTGAAGAAATTACGCGTAGGCTGCCTGGAGAGTCGATCACTTTTTGAGGGTGGAGGGGAGTGGAAACAAACAAAAAAAAAAAAAAAAAAAAAAAAGAAAAGAAAAAAAAAAAAAAGGGGGGGAGAGGAGAGAGCAAAAAAAAAAAAGAAGAGAGAAAAGGGGGGGGCTCTCTTGGGGGGGGGGGGGGGAAAAAAAAAAAAAAGAGACCCCCCTCCCCAGAGGGGGAATATATTGGACAAGTGTTGTACGTAGGAGAAAGTTGCGAAAGGTGAGGTTAAGTTGGATTTTGTTCCAACAACGAGCAAGTAGCGGATATCTTCACAAAATCGTTGCCCAAGGAAGTCTTTGAGTACCTTCGCAATAAATTGGGAGTGGTCACGCTTCCCAAGAATTGACTAGCTATCGGGACCACATTCTCAGGGGGAGCATTTATGTATTTGTTTATCTTTTTGCTCATGTTTGTGATTTTTGCTAAGTGTAATAATTTTTGCTTGAGAATGTTGTGCATGGACTCAGGGGAGTTTACAACAGCCCTTTGATATTGTTGTCAAAGGGGAGAAGAGTTACAAGAAATTGCACGTGTGTTGCCAACAATTCCAAAGGGGGAGATTGTTGAGCAAGGTGCAGCGACAGTATTGTCATTGTTGTCAACACAGTCAGATAGATCGGTTGATGTAGTGGATAGGAGTTCAGAGGTTATTCAGAGTATGTATAGTGATGTTAAATGCTTATGAGGATGTTTTTGATGTTTGGGTGAAGTTGTTATAGGTTGTCCAAGAAGACCGAAGTGGCCCATATGCAAAAGAGAAGCGAAAAAGCAAAGAGGAAAAAGTGTCACGATATCGTGACATGTTGCATTTTCACGGCCAAAAGAGAAGAGAAAATGCAAGGAGAAAAAGTGTCGTGATATCGCGACATGTTGCATTTTCATGGCCAAAAGAGAAGAGAAAATGCAAGGAGAAAAAGTGTCGCGATATCGCGACATGTTGCATTTTCACGGCCAAAAGAGAAGAGAAAATGCAAGGAGAAAAAGTGTCGCGATATCGTGACATGTTGCATTTTCGTGGCCAAAGAAAAGAGAAAATGCAAGGAGAAAAAGTGTCGCGATATCGCGACATGTTGCATTTTCGTGGCCAAAGCGAAGAGAAAATGCAAGGAGAAAAAGTGTCACGATATCACGACATGTTGTATTTTCACGGGCCAAAGCTAAGAGAAAGAGCAAGGAGAAAAAGTGTCACGATATCGCGACATGTTGTATTTTCGTGGCCAAAGAAAAGAGAAAGAGCAAGGAGAAAAAGTGTCACGATATCGCGACATGTATTTTTGGGCCAAAGCAAGGAGAAAGAGAGAGAAAGAAAAAGTGTCACGATATCGCGACATGTCGCATTTTGCGGTCTCAAAGAAGGAGAAAGAGAGAGAAAGAAAAAGTGTCGCGATATCGCGACATGTCGCATTTTTGTGACTCAAAAAGGGAGAAAGCGAGAGAAAGAAAAGTGTCACGATATCGTGACATGTCGCATTTTCGTGACTCAAAAAGGGTAGGAGAGAGAAACAAAAGTGTCGACGATATCGCGACATGTCGCATTTTGACGTAAAAGGTAGAGGAGAGAAAAGTGTCACGATATCACGGACATGTCGCATTTTTAAAAAGGGAGAGAAAAAGTGTCACGATATCAGGACATGTCGCATTTTTGATGAGTAGAAAAGTGTGATAGATGTATAAGAAGGGGGGAGAAACAAAAGTGTCATGATATCGCGACATGTTGCATTTTGCTAAAAGGAGAGAAACAAAAGTGGTGAAACGATGGTGAACGAAGGATAGTGACGTGGACCCATAAGGAATATTTAATGATTTGAAATCATTTAAGATGGTCGTTACATGTGGAAAGAAGCCAACGCATGCCCATGTGGAGAAAATGAATAGTCATGGAAGGAGAAAATGAATAGTCATTAAAATAGAAACTGAAAATCTTTTTTGAAAACCAAAATGCATGCATACACAAAGGAGAAAATGAACAGTCATGACCGAGAAGACGAACAGTCATGGTAGGAGAATATGGTGTCAATTCTTTGCATGTAACATGTTTGATGAAATGCCTACTCTATATATACAAAAGGAGTTACATAAAGAAGGTGTTACAATTGACAAGTGGCGTATGAGAATATGAAAGGAGTTACAATTGGAGTTACAAAGAGAAAGGATGGTTATAAAAGGAGTGTTGCTTGGAGAATTTAATTGGGGAATTTATTCGGTGAAGTGCACGAGAGGAGCGTGAGAGGAGAGCGAGAGGTGAGCGAGAAGGGTGTGTGTTTTGTGAATTGTGGGAGATGTTGAGTAAGCAATAGACCAGTCAGGGTCTTGTAAAAGTGAAGGCATTTATATGTCAATCTTCTAGTTTCATAATTGAAGTCCAAGTTGGTGCTTGGCATCAGGGGTTGGTGCTCCTTCCAGTTGGTGCTGGTAAATCAGGGGTTGGTGCTCCTTTTTGTTGGTGCAGATAAATGAGGGGTTGGTGCTCCTTTCTTGGTGTCGTAAATCAGGGGTTGGTGCTCTTGGTGTAAATGGGTTGGTGCTCCTTTCTTGGTGCAGATAAATCGTGGGTTGGTGCTCCTTTCTATTGGTGCGGATAAATCAGGGGTTGGTGCTCCTTCCAGTTGGTGCTTGGTAAATCAGGGGTTGGTGCTCCTTTCTATTGGTGCGAGATAAATCGGGGTGGTGCTCCTTATTGGTGCTCCTTTGGTAAAAGTGCTCCTTTTGGTGGGATAAATCGGGGTTGGTGCTCCTTCCAGTGGTTATGGTAAATTGATTGTAAAGTTGTTGCTTTGCAAAGGCTGGATTTGGATGGGAGTCCAAACAGTCAATTTTTGAGGAGTAGCCAAATCGGTGAACCTCGGTACATCTTGTGTTGTGTGATGCTCTCTTGTTATATTTGCTTTATTTGGTTTTAAGTTTTCATTGTTTCGGCTTTAAGAGTTGAAGATTTAAGTTTTAAAGAGCTACACTGATTCACCCCCCCTCTCAGTGTCATTGTGAGACTAATAGAATATACTATTGAAATAAAGCTCACACACACAAAATACTAAAAAATAACTGAAATATATGCAATAACAGAATAATACTATGCATAAAGTAATTGCAGAGTTGAACAATCTCACAAAAGAATTTAGAATCGTAGGCCTCTTCGATGGGACAACCTCCTTCAATATTTATTAACTTGCAAAATGATGATTCGTACATGGCTTCATAGCTTTTTAAAGAAAGACTTCATGCAAACCCTAATCTTAGGCTCAAGAGTTGGCTTATATGCAAAATGCCACTCGAGCTAGAATCTTCTACCAAATGTCGGTTACAATCTTGATAGCGGTTACATCAAATGGACCCACTTTCCTAAGAGCATAACATGCCACATACATTACAAAATAACATTATATATGGGATCCCCCACGCAAGAAGTGGGTCATTACATAATAATGAGAATTACAAAATAATGTTAGGATGGGATCCTAACATGTCATTTCCCTTCAAAAAGATTTGTCCTCAAAGCTGAAGGTGAGGAAACTGGTGTTGGAGCTAATGGAGATATTCCCATGTAGCATCTTACGATTGGAGTCCACACCACTGAACAAGGACTTTAGTAATTGTGTGATTACAAAGAGTGCGAGTCCGATGATCTAATAGTTGTTCAAGTTCAAGCAAGATAGAACCTTCCTCATCTAACTCTAGGAGTGCAGATTGAACATGTACCTAATTTCCCACCATCTTTTGAGAGCAAAAACATGAAAAATAGGATGGAGCTTGGATGTAGGTAGAAGGACTAATTTGTAGGTTGTGGTACCAATCTGATGTAACACCTGATAGGACCCATAGTACTTTGTAGTAAGCTTCTATCATCTACAAAGTTGGAGGGACAACATTTTGTATGATTGCAAGCGAAGGAAAACCATATCACCCACATCAAAACTACACGTAAAACAGTGTTGATCAACCTATTGGCGCATCCGATTCTGGGCTGCCTCTATATTTAGCTTCAATTAACAGAGTATATTAGCATGTTGACTAAGAGTAGTTTCAACTACATGGACCTTGGAGATACCTGTAATGTAGGAGGAAGATGTCAGTGGAGGTCACCCATAAACCACCTCAAAAGGGGTAACCTTGATGGTTGTGTGATAGGAAGTGTTGTACCACCACTCGGTCAAAGGAAGCCACCTTGCCCAGTGCGTAGGATGATCTGAGGAAAAGCAAAGAAGGTAAGTTTCCAAACATTTATTGACAATCTCCATCTGGCCATCCATTTACGGATGATACGCTGAACTCATCTTGAGCTGAGTCCCCTACAACTTAAACAATTCTTTTCATAAGTGACTAGTGAAGGTTGGGTCATGATCGGACACGATGGTGGAGGGTAGACCATGAAGGAAAAAGATAGAATAAAGGAAAATTTGGGCAATAGTGGAGGCTATGTAAGGATGGGATAGGGTATAGAAGTGAGCATACTTCGAAAGACGATCCACTACCATGAAGATAACAAATTTTTCACCCGACTTAGGTAAGTCTTCAATAATATCCATAGAAATATTTGTATAGACCTAGTTCGGAATGGGCAAGGATTGAAGGGTTCCTGGAGAACACACTATTTCACCTTTCATTTGCTGACAGGTATCACAATCTACCATAAATTCATGAATATCCTTTTTCATATCCTTCCAAAAAAAAGTGTGTTTGAGTCGTTCATATGTTTTGATAAAACCTGAATGTCTAGCAAATGGAGTAGCATGCAGTTCTATCATGAGAAGTTTTCGTAATGAGGACTTGTGGGTAACAACAAGGTGTTGGTGGTAATGCAAATCCTGGACATCCCAAGTGTATCCTGGAAATGAACTAGGCTCAGTGGATAGGGAAGCAATAAAATTCTACAATTCAGAATCCTAAAGTACCTCCTAGCATAAAGAATTGATCCATTGGAGGATCAGCAATGAAATGGCACACAACATACTGAGAGCTTTAAATTGGTGAGAGAGCATCGACCACAACATTCTCCTTACCCTTCTTATAGGTGATATCATAATCATACGCCATGAGTTTAGAGATCTATTTTTGTTGTTCAAGGGTGGAAACTCGTTGCTCCAAAAAGTATTTGAGACTCTAATGATCTGTTTTAATGGAGAAATGATGCCTAATGAGATACGGTCACCAATGTGTTATGGTATGCAGAATTGTCATCATCTCCTTGGCATAAGTTGATTTTCCCAAATTATGGTTGAAGAGAGCTTTACTAGTGAAGGCCAAGGGTCGCCCTTCTTGCATCAACACTGCCCAATACCACAACCTGAAACATCGCTTTCAATAATAAATGATTTGGAGAAATTCAACATGGCTAAGACAAGTGTCGTGGTCATGGCATGCTTCAATTCTTGGAAAGCCTATTCAGCGGGTCCTATCCAAGTAAAAGAGTCCTTATTTAGCATGGAAGTGAGGGGAGCTACAATTTTATCGTAGTTACGAATAAATTTACGGTAATAACCTGTAAGCCCTAAATTCCTTGAAGACCTTTGAGAGTGTGAGGTTTTGGCCATTCCTGAATAGCTTGGATTTTATTGGGATCAACTTTAACACCCTCCTTAGTGACAATGTGTCCCAAATATTCTACTTTTGTCAACCCAAAAGAAAACTTGGAACACTTAGCATAGAGTTGATGTTGTGCCAACAATTGGAGAGTTTGATTCACATGAATAAGATGCTCTTCCCATGAGCGACTATACACTAGAATGCCATTAAAGAAGACTAGAATGAACTTTCGAAGGAATGGATAAAAATGTTTTTCATGAGGCTCTGGAAGGTGGAAGGGGCATTAGTCAAGCCGAATGACATTACCAGAAACTCATAGGGACCTTCATGAGTACGAAAAGCAATCTTGGGAATATCCTCCTCTTTGAGCAGGATTTGATGGTACCCCGAGCGAAGGTCAAGTTTGAAAAAATACATAGTCCCATGAAGTTCATCCAGTAATTCATCCACCACCAAAATAGGAAACTTATCCTTGATGGTGAGTTTATTGAGCTCTCGATAATCGATACACAACCACCAGGACCCATCTTTCTTACGTACTAGTAAAACTAAAGAAGAGTAAGGACTGTTGCTTTACCGAATGACACCAAATTTTAACAATTCCTATACTAACTTAATTTTTGACTTAAGAGCATGAGGATACCTGTATGGTCTAATGTTGGGTGGTGCATTACTAGGTAACAAGGGAATAGCATGGTCATGAGAGCAACGAGGTGGTAATTCTGTTGGCTCAGCGAAAACAGAGTTGTGCTTGGTCAAAATAAGTTGCAAATCTTCAGGAACAGAATCCTCCTCTAAAGAATGTGGTTGGATCACAAAAATATGAGCTATGACACCCCGAGATGATTTTTTTAACAACTTCTCCATTCTATTGGAACTAATAATCTGTGATGACCCTACTTTTAAGCCATGGAGAGTGTAGGATTGTCCATTCTATGAGAATTGCATCCAAAGCTCACAAAAGTGCCAAGAGATGACTCTCAATGTGCCCAACCATTAAGATCCCAACACAATATCACATCCCCTTAATTGAAGTGCAAACATATATTGTCTGAGCTCATAGTCCACAATCTTGATCTTAACATTACAATATTTTACCTTGCAAGGTAACGTCCCACCATTTTCTACCATAACCTCAAAGGAATTACATGTGTGTACATAACAATTTACCTGCTTAGCGATGCGGGGATCAATAAAATTGTGGGTACTACCAAAATAAATCAATATGGTAAGTCGCAGGCCTTTGAAATAACCCATAAATTTCATGGTTTGAGGCGTAGTAATACTAGCAAGAGCATGAAATTTTTTTTTAGCTTGTGATTCATTTGGGTTTTCTTCCTATGGATTATGTGGTTCCTCTAATGATTCAGTGTCATCATCACTATGGTCACTAGTGTTTGTCTTATCAACATCGATGAGGAATAATTTCTTTTGGGTGCACCTATGCCTACGAGAAAACTTTTTATCACAATTGTAGCACAACCCTTGGGCGCATCGCGCATCCATTTCAGTAGTGGTCAAACGTTTGGGTGCAGTAGTGGGCACAACAAGTTTTTGTTCATGTTGATTGTAGAATCTAGGAGGAAAAGAGGGTTTAGCTTATGGAAATTTAGATAACTGCCTCTAAGCTAAAAATTTGGACTCGACCAAACGAGCCAATTGGATAGCCTGCATCATGGATTGTGGTCTAAACATTGTGACCTTGGCTTGGAGATCTTCCCGTAAACCAATAAAAAACAACTCATAAAGAACCCTTCATTCATTTATGTAGTTTTGTTGGCTAATCTCTCAAATTGTATTTGGTAATATCAAACTGTCGATGTTCATTTCAGCTTTGTCAACTATCCTGTAAAATCATCATATTCACTAGAGCCAAAGCAAGTGAGTAACTAGGACTCAAATTCTACCCAAGAAGGATCGGGGATAGTTTTCTACAACCATTGGTACCATTGTAAGGCTTCATATTCCGAATTGAAAGAAGCCATTTGAACTCAATGATAAATGGGACATCATGGAGTCTAAAGAATTGAGCAACACGACATAATCATCCATCAACATCCTTCCCGTTGAACTTAGAAAAGTCTAATTTTGCCATCTTGAAGGGAGTATCATGATCAAAGTGAATGTGAGAGTCATTTGTTCCCATTTCGTGACGATACTCAGACTTGCTTGGACCACCTTGTATTTTAGACTCAACATCTACTAGGTGTTCTTCTATGTGAATTCTAGAGGTGTCTTGGGCAACTCTGAAAGTTCAAAATTATGTTCTCAAGTGTTCAGTTGTTTTTTACAAGCTAGTAACAACACTAACTAGGGTATCCAACATTGAAGCATTGTTTTGTTCTACCTATTTTTGATGTCCACGAGTGCCACCTGCAATTTGAGATAGCCTTGAACCTTTTTACTCAGTTACTAAAAACAGATGTAGGATTTCAAGAGTTACTATTTTTAGTAAGGGTCCACAATTTAATTTGGGGAATGGATTGCAACACTGATTTTAGGCTAGGGTCCACTTCGATGGTTGTTTGATCTGAGTGCTCAATAAGGAGATATACTTAATTTCTTGACTTTTTGTGAGCTCCGATTGGTTGCAAGGCGATGTCAAGGTAATTTCCTCCACTTGAGCTTAATATTTCACCAATGAGTCCTTGAGGGTCTTTGGTGTAGAATAACAAGTAGATTCTATTTCCCAAAAAATTGGATCAATCTGATTGACCGTTGAAAAGTTATGGCCTTAGCAAGAAAAATAAAAAATTATTATTTTTGGAAAATAGGTGCGAAATTTGACCAGGGGTTGCCAAGGATAATTTTGTCTGGAATATAGTGTAGAATTATCTGCTAAATTTTTGAGTCAATCTAAGATTTGTGTGAAGAGATATCCCTATTTTAATAAAATTTCAATGCCTTTTTTTTCTCGGATCTGTCAACTGGTCACCCTATCACTGTCCTGTCACCTGTACTGTAGTTACAGACACTGACGATTTATTTCTAACTTTGACCACTTGTATTTTTTGACTATTACAATTACTGTTCCGATTGTTACTTTCACTGATCGAAAAGTTATTGCCACTGACCTGACTATTATTGTTACTGACCTGAGTGGTACTAGAATATTGCAGACTATTAGAGACACTTGCTAACTCTGTCCAAACTGTTGGTGCATTCAAAGTGTATTCTTTTGTGATAGGGAAGTCCTTCTCTGTATGCTCACTTTTTGGGATTGTGGATGCAGGTTTAGCTTAATAGAAAGATGTGTGTTTTTGCATGAGGAAGTGATTTAACAAAACCAGGGTATGCTAGGTAAAGGAGTATATAACACCCATAGACCCTATGTTATACCATAGTGATGAACAATAGTGTTCGGACCAATATTTCAGGCCACTACCCAAGGAGGATTCCACACATACCCTTAAGCACACTATCTGCCTCTTTGACAGTACGAGAGGATAATCATCCAGGATGTTGTATCCCATGGACTATGGATGATACAAGGCTGAAAGGCTTCCTATTAGATAAAATTTTGTTAACCCTAGAATGGTCTCCCGATACACCCAAAGATGCATGGGAGCTCGATTTCATGCGTGAGTGTTGTCTAAGGCCTAGGTATTGGAGCCTGATCGCCCCTCACCTCACTAGATGCTTTATGGGCTATCTAGCTTAGCCGATAACGACAACTCCTTCGCGGTATTTTAAAACCCCCGAAACAGGGTTTTTAACCTATACAACTACTGAAACGCAAACTATGTTTTTTGTGTTTTTTGGATTTACTGGTAAAAAAACAAACTATATTTTTTTTGGATTTTTTAATAAAAGAAAAACAGAAGAAAAAGCACATGGAAAATTATACCTAACAGGCGGAATGGATGGTAAGAATCGTCGCAGTTGTAGTAGAACTCGGCCCTAGAAAGTGCTTTGATACCACTTGTTAGGAACCTACTATTGAAATAAAGCTCACACACAAAATACTGAAAGATAACTAAAATACATGCAATAATAGAATAATACTATGCAGAAAGTAATTGCAGAATTGAACAATCTCACAAAAGAACTCAAAATCGCAGGCCTCTTCGAGGGGACAACCTCCTTCAATATTTCATTAACTTGCAAAAGGATGATTCGTACATGGATTCATAGCTTTTTAAAGAAATACTTCATAAAAACCCTAACTTGGCTTACATGCAAAATGCCACTCAAGCTAGAATCTTCTACCACATATCGGTTACAATCTTGATAATGGTTACATCAGGTCCCACTTGCCTAGGCGTATAACATGCCACGCACATTACAAAATATCATTATATATGGGATCCCTCACATTGGAAGTGGGTCATTACATAATAATGAGAATTAAAAAATAACGTTAATATGGGATCCTAATAGGATTATTTTTTAATTTCTAAAAAGACTGGGAATTTCTAAATTTTAGAGGTTGGAAAAATTCAGAGTTACTCTCATTGCATCCTTTAACCACCTTTACATCACCCTCAATTACCATTTCTATTTGTGCTCCCATTTGCTCATACAATGGATGTAGTGGATCCTACATCCATATAAATGCTAATTTGCTTAAGTTAGAAATTGCAAAGTAGGTATCATAGAACCCATAAACTTAAAAAAAAAAAACAAGTAGCATAAAAGGACCCTCTTCCCCCTCAACACTCCCCCCTCTCCTGAACACACACATAGATAGTCTGCTTATTTATTCACATGTTCTATGCTAGTATTTTGGGGTAATATGTACTTACACTGCCATATGTAGTAGAATATCTAGTTGCCTCTTTAAAGTCAAATGTGGTACCCCTTTGGTCAGTTGTTGCTGCCCTCCAACAGTTAGTGGTCATTGTTACAAGGCAAACATGCACATGAATATTTAGACTTTCTTCAAATCCCTGCCTGCCTGATGAAGAGAAGATAGTCATGTGACTTCCACCAAAACTTTCTCCTAAAACTAGTCAAATTATCGCAACTCACATATTAAGTAAGATGAAGATATTAATATTAGAAAGATGAAGAAGGAAGCCTAATACACTCATTCAACAACGTTTAGAAGTTTAGTCAATTGAGAAACCAACGAACAAGTCTGTGGTAGTTGGGAAATCTATGATAGACGAGAGTTGAACCTAGGTGTGTGACCAACATTTGAATAGACTTTGCCTATTCTTAGCAATCCCAAACTTGATGAACCAACTTCTAAGAGAAGCAAATCATACCTATGATGCAGTCCACACTTTCCATGACAGTTGTGATAGTACCAAATGGATTAGAAGTGTCACTTTGTTTCAATATTCAGTCACTAGAATGATTGACCATTGAAAATGAAGGTTAACATGCCTACCAACATGATTTCATCATGTGGAATTGTAGACTTATGAATTTGGCATTAAGAGCAAAGCTTAGGAGAAGATTATTTAGACAACAAACATATCATATTGGATTGTCATATGCTGCACATTTTTTTATAGAAACAAGTTCTTATAAATTTGCCTAATTATATGACAATTTCCCATACATATTAAATCTCAATATTAAATCTCAATATCTTGATTGGCATTAATTGTTACAAAATTAAAAATAGAAATTAAATCAAACGAAATAATATCCGCATACATTTGATGATGTTGATCTTGGTTGATATTATATCTGAAATAAATAAAGAAATTAAGTCAAACTTATAACTAAAGTGAAATAAGTGAAAAAATGTGCCTAGACATGGATTGATGATGTTGATCTGGGTTGATATTATGTATTTTCAAATAAATAAAGAAAGAAATTAAGTCAAACTTAAAGTGAAATAGTTTCAAAGGTTAGGTGGATTGGTAAGAGGTTGGGGGCACTTACCAAGAGGAGACCTAAGCCCAAACCTAGGTAAAGGTAGTAGTCTGACAGTGTACGCCAAATTGATGACGATGGTACCAATCCTAAAGTTGATGGCGGCGGTACCAACCCCAAGCCATCGGAGGTCTTCTTCACTCCCGGTAGTGTTTACCAAGGTGAGATAGGGATTATAGGGGTTATAGTAGTAACACCATGAGAGTTGACCCCGACCCTGTGACCAGTTCAAAAAAAAAAGTAGTTGTGATTTCCTTTATGTATCAAAAAAAAAAATAAAGTAAAATAAGTGAGAAAATATGCCTCTACATATCCATGTCTAGCTAAGCACAAAAGGAGTCAAGTAAGATCACTTACTGCAAGAAGATATAATGGGGTAAATGAAGGAGTGAAATAAGATCACTTACTGCAAAAAGATACAAAAGGAGTCAAGTAAGATCACTTACTGCAAGAAGATATAATGGGGTAAATGAAGGAGTGAAATAAGATCACTTACTGCAAAAAGATAGAATGGGGTAAATGTTGCTCTGGAACAGTAGTAATAGCACAAATTCTATTACAACAAACTGGTTTCTAGATTTTGTTGTTTAGTTAGAAGTCTTCATGTCGATACACAATGTACTCCGAACAAGAACAACGATATATGGCCCTCACGTGCAACCTACTTAAATCAAAAGAGTGTTGATGCAAAGAATTCCCTTGCGTTATATAACTGTTCAATAGTTCTTTTCCTGAATTGACATGTGCAGTGTGCACACAAGAACAGTAGAACCAAGAATGTACAGAAAGCAAACACAAAATGACGCCAAAACTGTAAGGCGGGTTTCCATGCAGGCGACTATGGCTCCAAAAATAGCTTAGCATCAGGCCTCGTGGAATGAAAGATTAAATTGCTAAAAAAAAGATTAGAGTCCTTTCCGAAATTGCAGAGCACCACAAAAAGAGGTAAGAAACCTTCTGCTGTTTCTCAAGAGGGGGATGAAGGCTTTAAAAACCCACAGCCATTTTAAGCCCGTGTGGCATTTTGAGTTTGGTCCAGCCTTTTCTCCATCTTTTGTATAGTTCCGTTACCTAAATAATACTGCAGAGTAAAATTAAAAAAAAAACATGGATCCAAATTTCTACTAGTAAGCTCCTCAAATTTCTCTACCGATACCTGCTGAAAATTGTAAGCATTCCTGTAAAATAAGACCCCGCTCTCACACTTGTTATTGCTATGTATAGATTATATGGATAAGATGTGTCAGCTAGACAAATCTACAAAACACATCGAAAAACAAAAATGTAGAAAATACTAATAATAAAAGATGTTTTTTCAAGTTGTCGAAAGATAAAACAGACCGCACAGCTCGGACAAACATTTGAACAGGTGGTAAATTGAAAGAAAATTTGAAAAATTATAATTGTAATTGCAGTGTTAAAAGGTTTAAATTATAACTTTTGGTGGTTTTGACCAATTGGTAATCTTTATGATTATGATTGTTTTTTCATAATTTGTAGTAAAACCAATATTTGCCAGGATGCTGCCCTGAGCTGCTTTTTTTTTTTTACGACTCCATGTTGTTTGACATGGATAGAATGAAACATAGAAACATAAAGGCGTTCAAAATATAAAATTACCTATTCAAATTTTAATCTCATCATTGAGGATTTCTTGCGCAGCTAACCCTTTATGAACCTGTATGAAATTTTGAATTTATAGAGTTCAATTCTCAAACCCCAATAACAGCTCTTGTGGCCTTACAACAAATATAGCTGAAAGATAGAGCACACACACAGTAGTCAATTGGTAGAATACCAGAAAGTGTGCTTGGTAGGTCTTGAGCTTAGGACTAGTTGATGTGCTTTATAAAATGATATCAACCAAAGCTGCACCAGGGTTATCCTGACTTAAGAGTCCTATCTAATCGATGTTTTAAGTATATGTAAAACACACTCCCTAACCCAAAGATGAGAGCTTTCATGACCGTAAGTCAAGACCTAATACCCAAAGCTGGGAGCTTTCAAAGTCAAGATCTTGTGTAAAAGTCCTAGCTGGTTCTTGCTTTTTACTTTTTAATAAAAGACCCAAGTCACTTATACCCAAAGTTGGGAGCATTCATGACCATAATCCAATTGAAAAATCCCAGACTATTTCTAAAGTCAATACAGCCATGAATGAACTTAAGACAATGTCAAACACACATAAACAGAAATGGCCTTTGATGAAGTCATCAAAGCATGCATGAATTCAATACAATCTCAAACACCCACAAACACAAAAGGCAGGTCGTATAAAATGACCCAAACCAGAGAGTAGAGGAATCGCATATTGCACAGAGAACAATATATGATTGAAAAAAAAGCAAATAAATCATGGGATGATCTAACATGTTCAATGGCCTGCTTAGCAGCATCTTGCTCTGCATCCTTCTTTCTGGTGAAGACACCAGAAGTGACTGAAAGCTCTGGTAGTCCCAAATGCTTCAGCTCTGGCAGCTCCAAACAACACCTATATTTTTTTTGTCCAGGTTGAGAACTCTGAGCATTCTCTGCTGCCTCATTGGGAACCTCCTCTGTTCTGTATTTTGCTTTGGGACCATATTTCTGGTTGATGACAGCCTTGTGAGTAATATTAGACATCTGAGAACACATATATAAGTTCTTTGAGATACCCAACTACACAATTGATGCAAGTACACTGACAAAAGAATACCCAGGTAGTTAAAAACAGAAGGGTCTACGCAAATTAAAGCTTGAGAGCAATAAGTTCTTCTTGTGGCAGAAGAGCAGAAGCAAATGTTGATTTTAACAGTAGTACTGCAAAAGAAAGGTGTCGTAGCTGTTACAATTGTTTCAGTGGAAACAGGGAGAGACTTGTATGGCAGAAGGATAGCTCAAAAATTTCTATAATTTCCTCTTAAAGAGAGAATCTATTTCAATGATAATAAAACTACGAGATGTACTCTCTATTAAAAATAACAGAAAAATCTCAATACTTTTGTTCAATATTTGCTTCAAAATAAAAGCATCACAATCAAAATCGATCAATATATAGGTTCCAGTGGTAAGTATGAACCAGGAATGTCTCTTGGCAGTGTCTTTGTGGTTTGAGGTTCTCCTATTTAACATTTTCCTTTTAAAAAAAAGGAATAATTTTAATTTGACTTATATATATTAATAGTCACCAAAACAATCGTAACAGTTTTTTTAAAATACTTTACAGCAAAAGTTAGAGGATAATGGTGCGCATGACCTTACCATACAAATCAAATAAAATAATCAAATGGAATGATTTAATGATTTTAATATCATATAAATAAATAAGTTGCAAGTTTAGTGCAGTGGTAAAGGTTTTGGCTTCTTTTTGAGAAGTTTAAGATTCAAACGGAGAAGACCAGAACCCCTATAAACTCATTGAAAAAAATATCATATAAATAAAATTTTAATTTTAATTTTATAATTGATATTAAAATATAAGTTTTTATTATAAAAAATAAATATAATAAAAATATAATTAGATCATTGGACTTGCCTTTGGTTAGGTGGTTAAATTACAGGCTCCTAAGAATGCAGTTGTAGGTGTAAGCCCAAAATATTAAATGGGGTAATTTTATGATTGATATTTTTTTTATTATACTAGAGGAATCGTTAACTTGTTATAATTTTCTAGGTTTCTTTGTGGGTTTGAATCTCTCTCCTTGTTGCCACTATAACCTTCAGTTGCATCTATAACCTTCAGTTGTATCGGGTAAACCTTTTACGTAGTCGACTACACTGACGCAACACGTATACTGGTACTACGGGGCCCGAGGGATTGGAACCCTAGTCTCCGCGTTCCTACAAAAGCGTTTTGACCTTTGAACCAAGCCCTCAGAACCAATTTTATAATTGATATTAAAATATAAGCTTTTGTTATTAAAAAATAATTATAATAAAAATATAATTAGATCGTTGGACTTGTCTTTGGTCAGGTGGTAAACTTGGAGGTTTCTAAGAACACAGTTGTAGGTGTAAGCCGAAAATGTCAAAGGGGGACTATAGAGATCCTTGGCTAAGGGTTTTTAGAGACCCTTGGCTGAGGTTTTATTTAGATCGGTGGATAACGAAACGATAAAGCCTTGGATAGTGGAAGAAGAATAATTCCATGGGAACAGGATGATTATGCACAATAAGCCAAAGGAAGTGGACTCCAAGAAAGGCCAAAATTATCATGAGCACATGTAGGTGGAACAAATAATATAAACCAGTGATCAAATCTCATTCCAACAAGAGCAATATGAAGATTTATTCGAGTTCACAACTATCAATCCCAAAAAAGGGTAGAACCAAGGGTGTAAACGCACAAAAGACAGAGGACTTTAAAAAAACAAGCTAGGGTTATATTGCAACAAGTGGAAATGTCTCAAAAGGGGAATAACCTTGGATCCTTGGAAAGTAATCAAGCAGGGGCCAAAGTTGTTGATCATAGCAAGGAAAATGAGTCGATCCTTAGTATGGGAAGAGATTATGGTAAAAATTTATCAAATATGACCTTCTAGATGCCTTGAGAGGAGGACAACTATAAAAAACTACAGTAAAAAATTCTAGGACTTCTGACAAATCTTTGAAAATCCCCAAAATGGACCCTCGAAAAACAATCTCGAGGTGCATGAAAGTGGTAGATGGCTTTCCCATAGTCTAATTTTAGATGTCAAATATACATATTAGGATTGATGCTATGGAATGTAGAGGATTAATCTGTCAATTTCAAGGTATTCATCCAGACCTCTCTGCTTTCAAGATGTGGGCCATTAAACAATGAGAACTAGAGGTGAGTTAAATATTTTTCTTACCCCAATGGTTATTTCTTAGTTCTCTTAGCTAATGAGGAGGATAGAGAATAAGTTTCCTAGGGGAGTCCTTTATTTTTAGGTAAGGCGAGGCTTTTTATGAATCCCTAGCATAACAAGTTCAAGGTAAAAGAGGAAATGCCCTCAGTAGCCTCAGTCTGGGTTGGGTTGCCAGTGGAGTTTTGAAACCAAGTTATTTTCATGATAATAGGAAATACTCTAGGATCATATGTGATGACAATAGATAGTACAAGCCTATTTGAACAAATTATCTATGTCAGTATTTCTGTTCTCATTGACCTTGACAAGCCCTTGCCAAAAATGATTACTCTATAGTTTGGGGAGGATACTTGGGAATAATATGTGGACTATGAGAACATTCCCTTTAGGTGTAGGATTTGTCATGAATATGGTCACCTAGCTAGGGATTGCAAATATTAGATCCTGAAGCAGGCACAAGAAGAAATGATCCTTGGAGGTTTTGAACTACCTAAACAAAAGAACATTCAAATAAAATCTAAAGAGTAAGTAGTTATCTCCACCAATAAGTTTGCTAACCTCCTAATGGATGATGAGGAAAACATCATGGAGATGGAGATCCTGGAAACTCCTCTTCAAGCCCTAAGAAAGGAACCAATAATTAAAGAAATTAATCACAAAACTGAAGCAATTCTAGATCTACCAAGTAGCTCACAAGAGAACTCCCTAAAATTTGAAGATATCCCAAAGGAAAAACAGAAGCCAGGAGAAAGACAATGATTCTAACCAATCAAATGGATAAAATCATAAAGGAATAGATAATGGAGGTGATACCCAAGAATATTTTGACAGGGCCATGGTGGTATTCTCACCTACGCCAAGTCTAGAGTCCATCCTAGAACCAACAAGAGTGATTCAAGAATCTACTAAATAGATGAAGTTAGATACATACCAAAGAGTAGGCAAGAAGACTACTCAACATCAAATAGGGAAAGATGGTGAAAAGCTAATAACAATGGGTAAGGTCAAGGATCTTACCCACATTATCAATCCTCGTGCTTGATGAAGTGCATCACTTGGAATATTTGAGGGATTAAGTCACCCCGATAAAGCATAATGAAGTAAAATGAATGATTCAGCAACATCATCCATAGATGGTTTTAATCCAAGAAATAAAAGTGTCAAAAGAAGAGATGTATATTTTTGCCAAAAAGGTTTGGCCTACATGTAGGGTGGAATCCTTAAGCTCTGAAGGATATCGTAGAGGTGTAGCTTATCTTTGGGATCTAAAAGAGATAATGATACAATAGACAATGGAAAGTTGGGTGATTTTGGCTTTACTAGCCTAGAGTAGACATTATTCTCATCATTGGTTATGTCTTAATTTATACTCTCCTATCGAATTGGATGAAAAATGATAATAATAGAAAACATAGCTTATATTATAGATCATTTTTCAAAATCTTGGTCGATTGTAGATAGAGAATTCAACACCATTCTCTCATTGGAAGAGAATTGTGAAGACAAAAATGCAACACCAAATAATAAGATATAAATTGAACTCAAAAGATAATATTGCACAATGAATGATTTTATATTAATGGGGGAGCCTCAAAACTCCATTGTTACAATAAGAATCTTTGAATCCTTTGATACATATTTTACAATAGCTAGGGTTCTCTAAAACCCTAGCAAACAACGTTGGTAGTGTCTTAAAACGTGTCTTTGCTCCCAATAGAAGTGAGTGGGGTTCTAGTTATTCGATGGGCCACTCTAGCTTAAGCAATTATCCAATGCTAATGTAATGCTACCAAATATACACACAAGAAAATAGCAAATGAGTCAATAATAACAATGAGGGCTCCATAGTGTGAGACCCTTAGAAATCAAGACTAAACCCTAGCTATGCAATAACAAAATGTGAATAGATGTTAATAACACAATAAAATATAACAATAATAACTTTGATTTATCTTGCTTATTTGTCATTCTTTGATCTAATGTAATATATTGCAGTGAATTAGTGTGGCTATGCCCTAGCAGCACCCGAAGGCTAGGAAGACTTCAAAACTCTAGTGTAAAACACCCGCAGGCGCTCAACGGTTGTAGAAAATGCTCGTGGACATTCAAAAATGGTGGAAGGTACCCAAAGGCACTTGGTGACTGAGAGGAAGCGCCCAGAGGCGCTTGGTGATGACACAAAGTACTCGAGGGTGTTCGACAACTGAGGATAAAGTCTGTAGAAGCATATCTGGCTGGGCGAGAGGGGTAGCAACGAATTCGGATGATATGGCAAGAGAGGATGGAAGGCAAGAGTACTCAGGTACAAGAATGGAACTTAGGTATCCAAGAACTCAAGGATTTCTAGGGGGCTTCCAAGGAAACATTTAGCACTCAGGAAACACTTTGGGGTTGAGCCATCAAAATGGCTCCTATTAATAATCCAACCTAGGGCATGTTAGGGTTTCAATGACACTAATCATGTGGCTAAGATAAAAGCATATTGAAGGGTGGATATTAAATCTAGGGTGTGGCATGGATTGTTATGGCTAGATGGCTAGGATTAAGTGAAATCGGATGGCTAAGATTTTTCAACTAATATAAATATATATTTATTAAATATATAAAAAAATAATATTTAAATATATATAAAATAAATATACATAAATATATATGAATGATGGGTGGAAATGGCGAGAAAATCAGGATAGACGACTAGTGGCTAGGTTTTGGTGTCTACAATAATATAGGGGGAATCACACTCTAGACAATAGTACTAAACTCATGACGAAGCATATTAGATCTCTTCATATGGTATATATCAAACCAAACAACTGTATGATGACTTGGTCTAATAAAATGCTAGACCCAACATGTATTCTAGAAAGACTATATAGGTTTCTATTATCATAGGAGTTTATGAGCAATGGATATATTCCAAGAGCACAAATGTTGAACAATGTAGTATCAAATCATTGGTCAGTATTGGTGGAAGTGTGGAAGACCAGATCTAGTTGTGCTCATTTTAGATTCCAACTAATGTGGTTTTGAGATATTAGTTTTCAAGATAAGGTTCAACAATGGTGGTAGGAGGGTAAAGCCAGGCATGGTATGAATATGTATAGTATTGTTAGGAAGCTTCAGTACCTCAATTCCAAATTGAAAACATGGAACCAGGAGGATTTCAATGACATAAAGGAAAAGAAATGACATATTTTAACCAAACTTGAGGACCTAAATGAGAAAATATGAATACATGACATTATTGATATCTGAAGCAACTAGGAGGTTAGGCTTACTACTGAGTTGGAGGAATGGGACAAAAGAGAAGAGATCATTTGAAAATAGAAATCTAGGATCTAATGGCTTCATGAGGAATATAGGAACACTAGCTTCTTACATAAATCTCTCCTAGTAAGGTGATCACACAATTTCATCTTCTCATTGAAAATAGTAGTGAGTGATTCAATACACGCATGGCATGGAATGAAATATATAGCAAGAGGATATTTTTTCCAACTCTTTAAGGTAGAACCATTGAAGCAGGAGGTACAACAAGAAGTAATCCAAAAAATTCTCTCATCATAGAGGAAGATAATGTAACTTTGATTGCTCCAATTATTGCCAAAGAATTACAATAGGTAGTTGTCAAGATTAAAAAGGCAAAAATCCATGCCTAGATGGATTTCCTATAGAATTCTACCACAAATTATGGAATACCCTTAAGTAAGAACTATTGGAAGTGGTAGAAGAGGCTATGATAGCCAAAATAGTGCTGAAAGAGGTAAACAAGACATATATAACATTGGTTTCAAAGACTCGAGATTCCAAACACATCTCTGGATTCCAACCAATAGCCCTTTGTAACATATTATATAAAATTATCACTAAGATCATGGAAAAAATGGTCAAGCCTCTTCCTCACAAATTTATTTCTCCATAATAGGGTGGTTTTGTGGAAGGAAGACAAATTTTGAATGAGATAGTCTTAGCTTAGAAGGACATCCACTCTATGTAGGTACTAAAAATACCCTCCATGTTTATTAAATGAGACCTATCCAAAACATATAATATAGTTTACTAGTACTTCCTCCTAAAGGTGATTAGACAATTTGTATTATCGAGTGATTGGTTAGAATGGATCAAGGGATGTATTTCCTTAGTATCCTAATCGGTTATAGTAAATGGAGCTCCTACCCAACTCTTTATAACTTCTAGAGGTATCATGCAAGGAGATCCCTTAATCCAATACCTGTTCATTATATTGGCTAAATTTTTAGGCATGTCACCTTGACAAACTTTTGATTAGATAGATTATTCCTTAAGCTATGTTGTCATATGATGGATGGATTGATTTTTAATGATTGGTTCATTCAATACCTATATTTTATGGAAAAATAATGCATCTAATAGTAAAATGATGGACCATTTTATGTTTAACTTATGCGAGTATATATTTGTCATGCAAATAAAATAATATAACTCGTGTGGGAATAATAGTCGAGCTTATGATAAGGATTATGTTAATAAAGTATAACGATGCTTTAAGGGAATAATTGTGTGCCAACTCGAGTTTTGCATGATATTTGCATTTGAATGGATATCTAATGGAATATTTTTACTAACCTTCCAAACATGTTTCAATGTAAAATATAGTTGGATCGACATCTTGCCTTGTGGTTGCTCAGGATGAGGAGACTTAGATGTCAAACAAAAGTTTTATACGATATTGAAGTGTAAGGTTTAAGGGAAGAATATTTTGTTTCTCATGATACAAACATTTATTGCTGCGTATGATTAAGTCCAATTGTGGTTTGTTTTGCATGACCAATAAGTTATCAATGTAATGGTGGAACATCTTCATGTTTACCAATGGAAGGGATAGTATGAGAAGTAGAAAGTTTGAGGAGAGGAATGACATACAAGAGTGGAAATTTTGACTACAACTGATTGAGGAAGTGGAGGAAAAAAAGGAAGGAAAGGAGCGAGAAACGAGGTCATTCGGGTGAGGACAGATGAGCTTGCATAGAGGACGTTTGAGATGAATTGAGTTACGAAAATAACATTGAAAGTGTAGCCCAAATTATGCCATAAAATGGTAAGTTTCATTTGTAATATTTCATTTGAATACTGCAAAAGAGAGACTATGTTGTTGTTGGTAGTGATAAATTAGTGATTGACAGATGACAAGTGTTGATTCACCTAAAATGATGATGTTTTGTTGTTCATCTCATTTGTTGAAAATATGGTAGAAGAATTTATTAGTATGTTTGGGTATTAGAGGTTTTGCCTATGTCACGAACATAAAAAATTGAACCAGATGAATTATAAACTTATATGATAATGCTTTTAGTGTTTAGATATTGTATAATCTAGTTGAAGGATTTATAAGTATTTTTGGATATCAAAAGATTCATTTGTGTTGCAAACAAAAGGATTGAAATTGAGGATTGATATATCTCATTTAAATGGCCTTAGTAGTAGAGGTTTTTATATTCTTAATGTTGTAGAAGTAAGAGTAACTCTCTGGAAACCTGGTTTTGAGATATCATTGAGTGTTGAGATTATGTTGCTTTATGGTTATGGAGTTATGGTAAAATTCGATTAATAACTCTACTTAATTGAATAATGAAAATATGTTTTTGGTATAATAGTATAGTATGTTGTTGGTTTAGAGAATAGAATGTTGATGGTTTATGTCGATTGATGAAAATATTTACAGATTTATGTATGGAATAGCATTTTCTTGATAGAATATAATGCTTTTGCCAAATTATTAGATGATTTATAGAATGGCGATCAAATGTTATTTTGTATTTAAAACCTTACTATGTTGGAAGTCGTAGAGTTTTTGTTGTAATCCTTTTGCATGGAAGAAAAAATAAATTCAAGGACCCTCCAATGAGCATCGAGTGTCAGAATTACTCAACTCATTAGAAAGGGGAGGAATTATGTTGCACGCGGGCCAAGAAGCATCACATCATTTCATGGGTTGTGGCAAACTTTTGGACCCATGTGGAGACGTTGAATACTTTTCCAACCTGAGACAGAGCCATTGTATATGCTAGCAAGTTATTTTATATGATAGAGATTTACATGATTATGTAGGTCAGAATATGTGCTTCCTTTGATTAGGATAAGAAATTCAATACTTTATGATCATTTTATCTAAGTAGGTGTACTATCAGAGATAAAAAATATCATTGTAGATAGATTTAAATGATTTTGTAGTTACACAGTTTGAGAGATCATGGAAATAAACGTAGACTACAAACTAACCAATGGAAATAGGTTGTTGTTCCAGGATTTATTTAAGTGTGTCTTGTAATGTTAGGTATTTTGCAATGCTCTCACAAGGATTTACGCCCTAGTTGTCGAGTAGAGTTAAGATTAGTGTTACATGGCACTATGGGCAAGTGAAATCGGTGAAGGACTTGTTGCGGGTGTAAAATAAGGATGTAGACCTTTGTTGTAACTCAATATTAAGAAAAAGTATTTTTTTCGAACTTTGGGCGTTACAATGTAAAATGGTGGCTAAGTCTATGCTTATCTATATGTGTATAGGATAACGTAAATATTTAATTGATAAGGAATCTTAGACCTAGGGGCTAATTATTTTTAGACCTAGGATATGTTAATTAGGACTTAGTGTTCATAATAATCAACGTGAGTTGTTTCTAACCTCCGTTGACTGGTCTAGGTCGTTAATTTAGGGCTTTCATCTTTAGCCTTTCCTTGATTTTGTACGTAAATCCTAATTAACATATCCTAGGTCTAAAAATAATTAGACCCTAGGTGTAAGATTCCTTATCATTAATATTGCTTGACTATCGAAAGAATATCCATAGAGGTTTTTCCCCATAGAGTTTTTTCCCAAGGTAAATGAGTTATTGTGTGGCTAATTTATTTTATGATTATGCATGATTTAAAGGAACTAAAGAAAAGTACTATGTTATGATAGTGAAATATGCTTTTTTGTTTATGAAATTGTTATATGTTTGTATGCATTGGAAAAAGAATTAGGAATCTTGGTATAGTTCATGTAATTAAATTATGCCTTGTTTTTGCATCAAAAATTTGTACTTTTTCTTATAGGAAAAGTAATTTTGAAATAGTTTATGATATTACTCTTCAAATTCCTTACCTTTATGGTCCTTTGCTATTAATTTATAATTCTTAAGAATAATTAGTATGTGTTATATATCTAGGAATTGAATGGGTAAGTGTGTGAGTTATCTTGCACTAAAATTAATGTGTTAAGGAATTAACCAAAATCTCCCTTATGGAAAATAGAGGGGTTTATCAAAGGCCAATAATAATAATCATATAATCCCCATGGAATAAAAGGTAGCTTAGAAATTGGTAGACTTATGTTTTACTATAGCTATTTTGGGTGTGTTAATGTTAATCTATGAATTAAGATATGAAAGAGACCTTTATGGGATGTCTAGATCAAACAGGTATGAGATAGATAGACATATTCCCACATGCATATACCACTTGCATAGAAATACTTATGTACAGTGTAAACTTGGCGTGCACCTTTTGAAAGAATGAAAGGAAGGTCAATACTAGCTTAGTGGATCCATGAGAAGGATAGTTTGACCATTAATTAAAACACCTAGTGCTCTTACATAACTGGATGTATGTAAGGTGTAAGGATGGGTGTGCCTCTGAGAAGATCTAGTTAGCCATCGATGTGAAACTAGTAGTTTTTCCAGAGCATAGAATCCAAAGCCCTTATATATATATATATATATATATATATATATATATATATATATATATATATATATATATATATATATATCTTAATATAGTATGAGGGAGTTTGGGTTGTGATATTTGGCATCAAAGCACGTAGGGATACATATTTTCTTGCACAAGAATAGATGAGTGTATTAGGATAGTGCACCATGTAAAGACTATACCTATAAGGAAAGGGTATATATTAAAAGTAGATCTTGAATGTCTAGTTAGGATAACTAGGAATAGAGTTGCTAGTAGGAGAAACAATTCAAGATGTAATTGTGAACTGATTCGTACTATCTCTCATGTGTATGGCAAGGGATAATAATGTTAAAGAGAAGAGGGAGTGTTGCCCCTTCAAAGAGGTAGACACAAAAAACAATTTAGAAGTTGGGATCCCCGATGTAGGTGCAAACAATTATAATAATGAGAGGGAGGATCTCTCCGTAATAGTTTCCTTATTAAGGGAACATATACAAACTCAAAAACAATTGTTGGAGGCTATTGTGAATCGAGATTCACAAGATTGAAATCCTAGATTAGGACAAGAGAATGAGGCCCATACAGAGGCACAACAGGCTAGAATTTGACTTGAGGTAGAATTGGGTAAGGACATAAAACACCTAAAATCCTCCAAGTTCAATGGAGAGGAATATTGATAAATTTGAAGCTTGGTTGAAGAAGATTGAAACTTTCTATAATATGAAAAACTATTCCACTGACACTCGAATGTCTTATGCTACCCTACACCTAAAGGGTGTTTTCTTGGATTGGTGGGAAACATTCAATGAGAAAAAGAAATTGCAGTGGTAGTTAATCTGAAATGGGAAGAATTTGTAGTAGCTTTAAAATAAAGATTCCTTACTAAATATTTCTATACCCAAAATTTTGAGGAATTCACCAAACTTAGACAAGGGAATAAAATAGTGGAAGTTTATTACCAGAAATTTGTCAAGCTACTGAAGTATGTGCCTATGTATAATGAGAAAATAAAGGTACATAAGTTTATACTAGGAGCAGATCCTAGAGTAGGGCATGAAGTGAATATGCGAGAACCTAGTACTCTTCAGAAGGCCTATGATCTGGCCAAAAAATCTGAAACTTATCATAAGTCATACTTCAATTATGAAGGGGCATCTAAGTAGGAAAAATATGCACTAAGAAAAATAAAGAGTGTAGGGAATCATGAAATGGTAAAGTGAATAGACAAACAAGAGTCCCCTTAGATAGGACAAAAGGAATGACAAGAAACAAGGAAATTTTAAGAATAGGTTCAAAGGGAAGAACCAAAATCCTAGCAAACACACCAACAGTAATAACAAACCACTAGTGTAGGGTCAAGTTAATCCCTCACTAGTAGTGAAAGCAAAATATGGACAAAAATAGAAAACACATCCGAGATCCAAAGTAGTATATTATGAATCTGGTAGTTCGTATTACGCCAACAAATATCCACTCAAAGCAAGATTGAGTTCTAAGGGAAAAGAACTTGCTTATAAAGAACCAACACACAAGATTTATGTAGCAATAGGAAGTCAAAATCTAGAAGGACAAGCCACTCCACTACTGATAAAAGGTAAGATATTTGGTAGAAATGTTAGAATTCTGATTGATAGTGGTGCCACAGACAGTTTTGTTTCCACTAGCTTAATTAAAAATATACCAAAAAGGCCAGGAATCTTGGCACATGGGTGGAAGGTCGAGTATGAATCAGGATAGACCTATTATGTAGATCAGTATTACCCTATTATTGAAATCATCTTACCTAGTGGTACAATTTTAGGTTGACTACATGTAGCACCACTACATGTTTTTGATGTAGTCTTAGGAATGGATTGGTTACAAGCACATGAGGTTGTAATCAATTTTCAAGATAGATGGATTGAGTACTCAAAATATGGTAGGAAAGTATAGAGGGTGTATAGCCTACAAGGGGATTTTTGATCCTATATCCTTTTTGCAATGTAGCTTAAGAAGGCAATGAAGAAAGAAGAAACAATTTATGTAGTGAAGTTAAATGCGATAGAAGACAAAAATAAGGAAGAGGTGTTTGAAAAACACCCAGTTCTTCAGGAGTTCAGAGATGTATTTCTAGAGTATTTACCTGGATTACCACCTAAACATGAATTTTATTTCACCATCAAAATTTAATCGAGAATAGAGCCAATTCATAGAGCTCATTATAGAATGAATCCAATTGAGATGCAAGAGCTAAAAGTGCATTTGCAAGGATTACTAAAGAAGGAATTAATTAGACCAAGTGTATCACCATGGGGTGCACCAGTGCTATTTTTTAAGAAAAAGGATGGTTCCTTGCGACTATGTATAGACTATAGGATGTTAAACAAGGCAACCATTAAAAATAGATATCCTCTACCCAAAATCAAATATCTCTTCAATCAACTTAAAGATGCCACGATCTTATCAAAGATTGATCTAAAGTCAAGATACCATTAATTGAGGATTCAGAAAGAGGATACCTATAAGACAACCTTCAAAACTCGTTATGGGTATTATGATATTATTGTATTACCTTTTGGTCTATCGAATGCTCTAGCAAAATTTATGAACTTGATGAATCCTTTTTATTAGATGATATTTTGATATATTCTTGGAATATGATAGAGCACGATAATCACATTAGAATCATGCTAGAGCTACTAAGAAATAATTGGTTATACGTAAATTTGTCCAAATGTAAATTTTATGTGTTTAAAGTGCAATACTTAGGGCACATTGTAACAATAGAAGGGATCGTGACTGATCCTAATAAAATAGAAGCTATATTAGATTGGTCGTCATCCATAAATGTGATTGAAGTATAGAGCTTCATGGATTTGACTAGATATTATAGGCATTATGTGAAGGATTACACCAAGATAACCACTCCAATAACTAACCTTTAGAGGAAAGGAAAAGAGTTCAATTGGACAAATAAATGTGAGGTAGCTTTTGATCAGCTCAAACAAAAGCTTACTACATCTCCCATACTAAAGATACCATACCCTTAGGATAGCTTTTTTGTATGTATATATGCATCATTAGAAGGTTTGGGAGGAGTGCTCTCATAGTATGAATTAGTGGTAACTTATGGTTCAAGGAAGCTGAAATGACATGAGGTTAATTATGTAACCCATGATCTGGAATTGGTAGCAGTGGTATTTGATTTCAAGAGTTGGTGAAACTACTTGTTAGGGAAACCCTTTGATTTGAGGATAGACTATCAAAGCTTGAAATACATATTTACTCAAGCTTTACTAAATTCTAGATAGAGAAGGTGGATGGAATTTCTTTCTAAATATGATTTTGGTATTGAATATATAAAGGGAAAATAAATTAAAGTTGTTGATACACTAAGTAGGAGAAGACACATAGCTGTTTTAACACACATCCATGTTAATTTGATGGAAAAAGTTAAGGAAATGCAACATCAGGATATGTTTTGCAATCATATTCAAGAAAATATGGAAATAAAACTCGAAGAAAATAAGGATTTTAGCATCAAGGATGGTTTCTTGTGCTTTAAGGATTGGGTAGTAATTCCTTAGATTGGTAACCTAAGGAAAAGTATCATGAATGAGGTACATAGATCTGCATATTCTACTCACCTAGGAGGGGCAAAACTGAGAGAGAATATGAAGAAAAATTTCTATTGGCTAGGAATGAAGAGGGACATAACTAAATTTATTTCTCAATGCCTTGAATGCTAGAAAGTAAAGGCAAAAAATAGACATCCTACAAGATTATTGTACCCTCATGATGTACCAACATATAAGTGGTAGGTGATTTTGATGGATTTTATTGTAGGTTTTCTTTAGACCAGATTCCAGCATGATGCAATCCTAGTTGTGGTCAATAAACTAACCAAGGTTGCACATTTTATACCTAGAATTACCAAGGATGATGTTGTGGTTGTGGCTAACATATTTACCAAGGAAATATTTAGGCTTCATGGTTTTTCGAAAGTGATCATCTGAGATAGATACTCGAGATTCACATCCGAGTTTTGATCAGCTTTGCATCGAGCCATTGGCACTAGGTTAAACATTAGTTTTGCATATCACATTGAAATATATGGGTAAATTGAAAGGGTAAACAAGATTTTAGAGGACATGTTTCACATGTATTGTATGGATCAAAAAACTTGATCAGAAGATAACCTGTACTTGGTTGAATTTACCTACAATAATGGTCACCATTCAACCTTAGGCATGGTACCATTTAAAGCTCTTTATGGTAGAAGATATAGAACACCATTATATTGGGATAATACAGAGGATACAATTATGCTTGAACTAAATATGGTCAAATAAATGGAGCAACAATTGATAATGATTAGATAAATGCTTAAAGAAGTTGTAAATCATTAGAAGAGTTATGCTGACCTGAAGAGGTCACCAAGAGAGTTTACTATAGGTTACAGAGTATTTTTTAAGGTGAGACCAAATAAGAGTGCTATTAAATCCACAAAACTTGATCCACATTTTTCAAACCCTTTGAAATTATAAAAAATACCAGTCCTGTGGCATATCGACTTGCCCTACCACCCAGTGTCCAAGATTCACAACAACTATCACATTTCATTGCATTGAAAATATATAGCTAACCCTAATCATGTGTGCAAACTTTCTAAATTATAGATGGCAGATCCAAAGGCTATAGAGGTTCGACTAGTAAAAATCCTTGAGTTTCATTCCAAATCAATGAGGAAAGGGACTCTGGAGAAATGCAAGGTCTAGTGGAACCATTACTTCGAAAGAAATGCTACTTGGGAGAAAGTGGTAGACATGTAGAATCATTTTCCATTTTTGTTTGAATGATATGTAAATATTATTTTATGTTTGAACTATTAAAACACAGAGGACTATGTTAAGCCTAAGGGGGGTAGGATGTCATGTGATGGATGGATTGATTTTTAATGATTGGTTCATGCATGACCTATATTTTATGGAAAAATAATGCATCTAATAGTAAAATGATGGACCATTTCACATTTAACTTATGTGACTATATATTTATCATGGAAAAAAAATAATATAACTCATGTGGGAATGATATTCTAGCTTATGATAAGGATTCTATTGATCAAGTATAGTGATGCTTTAATGGAATAATTGTGTGCAAACTAGGGTTTTGCAGGATATCTACAATTGAATGGATATCTAATGGAAGATTTTTACCAATCTTCCAAACATGTTTCAATGTAATATATAGTTGGACTGATGTATTTCCTTGTGGTTGCTTACGGTGAGAAGACTTAGATGTCGTACAAATGTTTTATACAATATTGAAGTGCAAGGTATGAGGGAAGAATAATTTTGTTTCTCATGATAGAAACATTTATTGCTACATATGATTAAGTCCAATGGTGGCTTTCTTTGCACGATCAGTAAGTTATCAATGTAATGATGGAACATCTTCATGTTTACCACCACTTAATGGACGTGCTCATCATTAATGGAAGGGATAGTATGGAAATTAGGAAGTTAGATGAGAGGAATGATGGACAGGAGTGGGGATTTAGAATGCGACCAACCAGGGAAGTGGAAAAAAAAAGTAAGAAAAGGAGCAACAAAGGAAGTCATTTAGGTCAGGATGTACGATATTACGGAGAGGATGTCTGAGAAGAATTGAGTTGCAAAAACAACATTGAAAGTGTAGCCTAGCTTGTGCTAGAAAATTATGTCATTTGTAATATTTCATTTTATTGTTGCAAAAGAGAAACTATGTTATGGTTGGTAGTGATAAAATAGAGATTGACAGATGATGAGTGTCGATTCACCTAAAACGACGATTTTTTGTTGTTCATTTCATTTATTTAAAATCTAGTAGAAGGATTTATAGGTATGTTTGGATATTGGAGGTTTTACCTGTGTCGCGAACGTAAAATATTGAATCAGATGAATTATAAACTTATATGATTATGTTTTAGTGTTTAGAGATTGTATAATCTAGTTGGAGGTTTATAGGTATGTTTGGATATTAGAGATTTAAACATTAGATATTTTTCCTATATCGGGAATGTAAAACATTGAACCAGATGATTTGTAAACTTATATGATTATGCTCTTAATTCTTAGGGATTTTATAATATAGTTGAAGTATTTATAAGTATTTTTGAATATCAAAAGGTTCATCTATGTTGCAAGCAAAGGATTGAAATTAAGGACCGATATAAATGTAAATGGCCTTGGTAGTTTAGGTTTTTATATTCTTATTGTTGCAGAAGTAAGAGTAACTCTCTGAAAACCTAGATTTGAGATATCATTGAGTGATGATATTATGTTGCTTTATAGTTATGGAGTTATGGTGAAATTTGGTTTAAACTCTACTTCATTGAATGATGAAAATATGTTGTTAGGATAATAGTATAGTATGCTCTCAGTTTAGAGAATAGTATGTTGATGGTTTATGTTGATTGATAAAAATATTTATGGATTTATGGATGGAATAGCATTTTATTGATAGAATATAATGCTTTTTCCAAATTATTAGATGATTTATAAAATGGTGATCAAATTTTATTTTGTATTTAAAACCTTAATGTGTTGGAAGCTCTGTTGTAATCCTTTTGCATGGAATAAAAAAGAAAGTCAAGGACTCTCTAATGAAAATCGAGTTCCAAAATTACTCAGCTCATTAGAAAGGGGTGGAATTATGTTTCACGTAGGTCGAGAAGCATCATGTCACTGTTTCATAGGTTATGGAAAATTTTTGGACCCATGTGGAGATGTTGAATACTTTTCCGACCTAAGATAGAGCCACTATATATGCTAGAAAGTCATTTTATGTGATAGAGATTTACAGGATTGTGTAGGTCAAAATATGTGCTTGGTTTGATTAGGATAAGAAATACAATGCTTTATGATCATTTTGTCAAAGTAGGTGTACTGTCGAAGACAAAAGAGATCATTGTAGATATATTGAAATGATCTTGTAGTTACAAAGTTTGAGAGATAATGGAAATGCACTTAGACTACAAATTGACCAATGGATATAGGTTGTTGTTCTAGGATTTCTTCAAGTGTGTCTTTGTAATATCGGGTATTCTACAATGTTATCACAAGGATTTATACCCTAGCTGCTGGGTAGAGTTGAGATTAGTGTTACAGGGCACTATGTATGAGTGAAATCGATTGTTAGGATCCTCAATCCTAACATTATTAGTTAGTATTATTAATCATTTAATTATTATATTATTAACTTATAAAGTGAACCATCACAACTCTTCATAACGTGAACCATCATGTCTCTTCATACGTGAACCATCATGTCTCTTCACCAACGTAGATTGAGGGTATATATATATATATTAGGTTGGCCATTCATATCAAATCATCCAACAAGAAGAATATATATTATTTAGACCCATTGGAGGTATTTCCCAAACCAATGCAAAAGGCGATTCATATCTAAAAATGATTCTTTTAATTTAGATGCTATTTTGATTATTTCTTTATTAAAATTGTGCTAGAACCTTTAGGGTTATACCATTTGGTATCAGAGCCATGTGGGACCCAAACATGTGGTATTTTCTCAAGGATCTTCATCAAATCACTTTGGTGCATGAGTATCAAACGTGGTTTGAGGATATCACCAAACACAACACAAGGTTGGATGAATCAATTCTCATCAATAACTTCATTAGTGGATTAAAAAAGGAAATTAGAAGGGAGGTGACAAGGTTCAATCCCTATACTATGATGCAGACCTATGGATTGGCAAAATTAGTTGAAGATAAAATCAATGCACAATAATGATTAGGGAAACCACTTATGGAAAAATTATCGACCACTTACATCGCTCCAAAACCTATGCATAATGGAAGGGCACAAAGCACTTACACAACTCCCAAATCTAACCGAACTTTATGAATTAAAAATCTTAGCTTTGAGGAGATGAAGGAATGACGAGCAAAAGGACTCTGTGATAATTGTGATGAACAATTTGGACTCCATCATAAATGTGCTACACTAACATTGTATTTATTGAAGGAAGTTGATCCATGTCTCTCCATAGAGCAATTAGATGAGGTAGTTGTGTTCAAAGCGACTAGTGCACTTACTCATCGCAATGAAGACAATGAGGTTTATGAGCAAGAAGTGATTGATGTACCAAGCAAGGATGAGGTAGACATACCCAAAGTGATCAATGCTAGCCGAACATGCACTCTACAAGACCTATACATACCTTCCTCACCAATAGTGAGTTCTTGCCATATGACCAAACCTATTTGGAACAAACACAGAGTGACTACAAACTCCTTCTCCGTTGGCTTTACCAAGGAACCAAAAAAGGATATGAAATCATTACCATCACTTTGATGCATCATTCTGAAGTATTTGAGGAACCCCAAGGGTTGCCCTCCCATCGTCATCATGATTTTCCTAAGGAATATTCTCCTATTGTTCTTGGCAACCCCTCGCTAATGCTTCATCCTTCTCAATATCCTTGCCTACGAAAGGATGCCATTAAAAGAGTCCAAGAACTTACACAAATCCTTCTTGGAAAACAAAGGACAAAGCTTCTCACTTTGAGATTTGAGGACAAAGCTCTTTTTAAGGAGGGTGGCATGTTAGGATCCTCAATCCTAACATTATTAGTTAGTATTATTAATCATTTAATTATTATATTATTAACTTATAAAGTGAACCATCACAACCCTTCATAACGTGAACCATCACGTCTCTTCATACGTGAACCATCATGTCTCTTCAACAACGTAGCTATAGGGTAGATATATATATATTAGGTTGGCCATCCATATCAAATCATCCAAAAAGAAGAATATATATTATTTAGACCCATTGGGGGGATTTCCAAAACCAATGCAAAAGGCGATTCATATCTAAAAGCGATTCTTTTAATTTAGATGTTATTTTAATTGTTTCTTTATTAAAATTGTGCTAGAACATTTAGGGTTCTACCATCGATAAAGAACTCATTATGGATGTAAAAGGAGGATGTGGATATTTGTTTTAACTCAATATTAAGGAAAAATGATTTGTCAAACTTTTGGTGTTACAATGTGTAATGGTGGTTAATTCTATGTGTATAGAAGAACGTAAAGATTTAATATTGCTTTACTATCGAAATAAGTTCCACATATTAAAGGTATAAAGGAAAGCCTTTTGTGATGTATGGTATCTATTTTTCAAATGAATTAATGAGAAATATAGATTGAGGTTGGGTTTTCCCCATAGGGATTTTCCCAAGTTAAATGAGTTTTTGTGTGGCTATTATGAGGACTTTATTTTATGACTTGTTGGCATTTTTGCCACATTGATTCTCATTGATTAATGCATTAGTGTATTGTTGAAAATCTGACCTTTGATATCAGCTTTGATGCAGCTTTTATGGAAAAGGAGAAAAAATGAGTAGAAATTGACTAAGTTCAAAAACTGCAGCGATTCGCTGACATGTCGCGAAATCGCGGTCAACGCAGTCAACGCAGGTTGGGCGGAACCGTCGCGATATCGCGACGTGTTTCATTTTCGTGACTTTTGGAAAGCAAAGGAGGAGCAGCGACAAAATGTCGCGAAATCGCGACAAAAATTTCTGCCGAAGACACAAAGTTAACATTGCAGCGATGCGCCGACGTCTCATTTTCGCGCGGTGTTTGGCTTCGAAGACTCAAGGTTAAAAGCTGCAGCGATTCGCTGCATGTTTGTTAAGAAGAGGAAGCCATGGGAAAGTTGCAGCGACGCGCTACCCGTAGCATTTTCGCGACAAGGGCGGTTCAAAGGCTTGAGGGCTAAAAGGTTGCAACGATGCGCTGCAATGTTGCAAAGTCACGGATCGTCGGTCACAAAGGGAGTCTAAACAAAAGTGACAGCGACGCACTGCAAGTGGGTTGCAAAAAGACTAAGTACAAATATTGCAGCGATGCGCTGATAGATGCAGAGAAAGTCTAAGGAGTAAAATGGCAGCACTGCACTGCATTTTTGAAAAGGTCTTGCAAAGCGGATGTACCATTTTCGCGATGGCAAAGTGGCAATTGGTACGGAAGGAGCAAAACGTAGCGATATCGCTACATGCTTCAAAATCGCGGCCATTTTGGTCCAAGAAGCAAAAGAGCGAGAAGTTGTAGCGATTCGCTGCAATATCAACAATAAGGCCAACTGACATGAATATGCAACGAAATCATGCAAGGGATGAAAATTGATCAAAAAGCATGGAAATGGTAGCAATTCCATGATGCCTCGTTAAAAAATGATTAAGTGCTCAAATTGGTAGCGAAATGGAGACAAGGAAGAATTGAAGGCATTCAAGGGCAAAAGGTGTTATGTTTTCGCGACCCGTCCATGAAGCCGTACAAGGTGCCCAAAACATGTAGCGATATCGCTACATGTTCCATTTTCGTGGAGCAAAGCGAAGAAAGGAGCCAACGACCAAAAGACGTAGCGAAATCGCTACATGTGCCTTTCGCGTGGATAAGCTAGCGATGGAGAAAAGGAAGCCGAAGACGTAGCGATATCGCTACAGGTGCCATTTTCGTGGGTCAAAGGTGGTCAAAGTGTACGGAGTAAAAATATGTCACGATTTCGCGACCCGTCGCATTTTCGCGACCTGCGCATTTTCCCGCCAAGTGCAGTATGAACGGCCCGAGGGGTTTTTCTTGATTTCCAAGGATTTAATGCTGACCCGAATTTAATGATTTGCGGATTTCCAAGGCATTCAAAGTAAAAGACGCGCCCAGGCCACCAAGATTGAAGATTTAATGCATTCGAGGCTGCTGTTCGTGGATTGTTGTAACGGTTTCATGCATATTTTAAAAAAACGAATTTAATGAAGAAGACCGCCTCGAGTTGCTTAATTGTATTTAATTTTTGCTCCCTCGAGGCGTAATTGAGGGGATCGTGTTCCTAATGTCCGCCATATAATTGTAGATCACGAGGAGGATGGTGGCAAACATTTAATGTTGTAGAGAGGACGGACCTCTATAAAAACCAATGTAATTTTCATTTACAGAGGTTGGAAAATTCTCTGCTAGAGACTGGAAGTGCATTTGCAGGAATAAAAGACTTGACTTCTGATTTTTCAAGCAACGCTTTGGGTGATTTCCTTTCTGTCTTTGTTGCATTTCTAATCGCATTATTATTCTTTAACGGCTGTTGCATTTAAATTCTGCATTCTGAATTTAAATACTGCTGTAAGAATATAATCTCTGGAGTGTAGTCTTGGAGGGTTTTTTTGCATACGTTGTGTGAGAATCAAGTTGATAATTTCTATTGCTTGCTGTTGTTGCATTTGAGGTTTCCTGCTGCTATTTTCTGATCTCATCACTTCGGCCTCGTGGCCATATTTCCCATTTCTTTCTGCAATTTTTTAACTCTCTTTCCTGCAACCCTTATCTTAAAACCAGATTTTAGAGTAGTGAAGTGAACCAGCCCACTCGGAGATTGGTCTGGGAGCCATTTTTTTCTTCCAACCTTTCAATGTTGGCCAGGTCTAGGGTGCACTTGTAAAATCCTTTCTTGTGGCAGATTTTGGACCAACAATTTTTGGCACGCTGGGGTGGGACAGATTTTATTTGTCTCTAAAAGATCCCATAGGGTCGAAGGTTTAATGTTCGCCTTCAGACTGTAAATTAGAGCATTTGGTGACTCTGTTGTTTTTGGTGACCCTGCTGGACCCAGAAATACTTCATGATCACAAGATCACAGTCAAAGAAATTTGGCGATCTTGTTCAGTTTTTTGAGCTCGATAGTTCGAGAAGTGGTGAGCATTCTAGATTAGTTTCCTCATCCCTTCCATCTTCTGCTGTACAAATACCCAGTATTGTTGCTAGTGTTGCACCCCTACAAGTTCCACCAATGGCACAATTTCCTCCACCCAAAAAATTCTTGGCATGGAATAGCATCGGAGCCTTGAATCTGCAGGCTCAGAATCCAGTACCTCAGGTTGCACTGAAGGCTTTGCCCACTTACGACGGCATCGGTAAAACAGCCTATGAGCACATAAATGATGTGGCTTCCCTGGTTGCTATCCATGACATTACCGATGAAGATGTGATGGTCAAATTGTTAGTATGTTCTTTGAGAGGTAAACTGCTGTTTTGGTACAGAACTCTGCCTCCCGGAACCCTAACATCATGGGATCAGTTTGGTGATTTGCTGGTGAAACATTTTCATGAACAAGCTGACCCTTTCTCATTGTTAAATCAGTTTACTGTCATACAGAGACATCCACAAGAAGAGATACCCGATTTTAATGTCCGGTTTACCAGAACTTGGCAAAGGATTCCTGATGGTATTCGGCCTGCTGATGAATTAGCTGCGATGTACTACCTCAGAGCGTTTCACTCAGATATCGGCTGGGCGGTTCGGCAATCTAATGTGATAACGTTTCCAAAAATATTTGAACAAGCAATTAAAGCAGAAGCTGATCTGGTTGCTGTAGGAAGACTGCCTCCAAAGGTAACTATGCCTCTTATTCCAGATTTGCCTCAATATTTATATGGTTCACAACCACACCCCATGCCAGCTATGTATCCTACACCATCATGGAGCTCTAAAGCACCTCAGGTTGCACCTATCCCAGTTTCTCAGTTGCCTTCTTTAACTCCTTTACCGCTCCCTGCACCCAGCATTCAACCATCTCCCGTTTCCACTGCATTTCCAGCTTTGCCAGCACCACCAGCTCCTTTGCCCTTACCAGCACCTCCTGCACCTGCAAACCCCGATCCATATACAACATTATTGCAAGAGGTGAAGTCTGCAAATTCTGCCATTAGAGCCATGGGAAATAAGATCACACTCATTGAGAGGAAGCAGGCCGAGAGAGATTTCCAGCCAAGGAGATTTCAACCTCCTCAAATTACTAGAGATCAAGTTGCCTCCACAAGCAAAGCACCCGAAAAGGGCTTAGCTGTTCTAGCAAATGAAGATGCAGCCCATGCAGATGGAGTATATTGGTGCTCGACCTGTAATGACCCTCATGGAGAGGATACATGTATGGTTCACCTAAATTATGTGCAGACATTGGCTGCCAGCTCTTCAGGCGGACAAGTTAACATGATCTCAGAAGCTGGTTATAGTTTGATGACTGCAGTGGAAGACCAAGTTTCAGTTCTAACAAGGACTGGAAAGAAGCCTATGAATGTTGATCCTGCTGACTTAGAGCCGTTAAGAGTACCGGCTGAAGTGAAGAGGCCAGTGAAAGCTCCTGTGCCAGCTCCAAAGTCTTTGCCCAAAGATCCAGCTTTTAACAGAGTTCAAGAAAAGGCAGCAGCTGCACCAGTAAGATCAGAAGCAGAGGAGCAGGCACGTGAAAAATTGAAATATCCATCACTGACCAAGAGGTTAAGAGTGGAAGCTACACAGCAGTATAGAACCAGATTTGAGCAACCTGCTGAGAAGAAAAATTCTGCTGTAGTTTCATACAATATTGTTGATGATCTTAAGAAGACCCCTGCTAAGGTAAGCCTTTATGACGCTTTGCAATTACCTGGTCAAGTAGATTTATTACAAGAGTCATTGAAATCTGTGAAGGAGAGTGAAAAAGGGCCTACCCAGACCGTCTATGCCCAAACTTTAACCACCTCTGTTACTGGTAAGAACAGACCTCCTCCTTTTTACTTGTCATTGCAAATAGAAGGTTGGGTTGTACACAATTGTATGATTGATTCTGGAGCTGCAACCACTGTCATGCCCAAGGGAGTCTGTGAAGCTATGGGAATGGAGTATACCCGGAGTAGTCCTGGAGTCCTGCAATTAGATGGTACTCCTGTGAAAATAGTAGGTGTCATTAAAGATGTACCCATTGTCCTGCATACAATGCCCCAGATCACTGTTATTCAGGAAATTGTTGTAGTAGATTTAGAGCCCTATTTTAGCATGTGTTTATCCAGGGAATTTACTGCAAAATTAGGGGGTTATCTGGCATTAGATTATTCCCATCTGGAAATTCCTTTTAAGAATAGACGTCTCAGAATACAGAATGAAAAGCCTTCCCCTTTTCACATCGAGAAGTTGGAAGATGTTGGAAAAGACATGCAGTCGGTCCATATGCTCACTGAAGAGTCTGAAGATGTTGTTTTAATGAGTGAAGTTTTAAACAATCTTCAGTTGGAAGACCAGTTTTCAATGCTTAACTTCAATGCCATGATGGAGACAGAGATTGGCTGCTATGCCATTCAAAAACCTGAGACTGAGACAAAGCAGGAATTGTCTAACCCAGTTGATCAGACTGAGGTTACAGATCAGTTATGGCAACTGTATTTCGATGGAGCTAGATGCAGGAATGGTGCCGGAGCAGGTATTGTGTTAATTTCTCCTCTCGGTGTACAAAGGACTTATTCTTATCGACTTACATGGAGTTGCACAAATAACGCTGTTGAATACGAAGCATTGTGCTTGGGTCTGAAGAAAGCAAAGAAGTTAGGAATAGAACAGCTCAATATTTTTGGTGATTCCGAGCTTATTGTAAATCAGGTCACAAATAGATGCATCTCAAAGCAGCATTATCTGAAAGCATATCGTAATCAGGTTTGGGATTTGTTTGAACTTTTCACTGCGCTTAATATTCAAGCTGTTTCCAGAGAGATGAATAAACATGCTGACTTATTAGCATCTCTTGGAGCTAACTTTTCTCCTGCTGATCAAGTTGTGAACAAGCCCAAGACAGTGAGAATGGTATACAGACCCAGTGTGCCAGACAAGGAAACTTTCTGGCAGGTCTTTGAAACCGATGAGCAGATTGTTAATTTCTTGATACATGAAGCTGCAGCTGTTGAAGGCAGAACTTTGGGAGATGAGGAAGCCGAAGGTCTTATTCAATTAAGGAATAACCATATTCCAAAGGGTCTAATAACTCTGGAGAGCTTGTTTGACCAACATGATCATTCCAGAAAGCCTCGAATGGAGATTGATAGAAAGGAATTCATGGAGTTAGAGCTTCAGCCTGACAAAGTGATTAAGGTTGGCACTGACTCAACCCCAGAAGAACTACAAAAAATCAGGCAGCTCTGTAAAGAGTTTTCTGATATTATAGCTTGGAGCTATGAAGACTTGAAAGGCTACAACAAGCAGATTATACAGCATACAATTGAACTGGAAGAAGGAGTTAGGCCTTTTCGGCAGAAACAGAGACCTGTAAATCCAAAGATTGAGGCGTTGATGAAGGCTGAGCTTGTTAAAATGCTGCAAGCTAAGATCATCTATCCGGTCAAGCACTCCACATGGGTCGCCAATCTGGTCCCAGTCCGTAAGAAGAATGGAGATATTAGATTGTGCGTTGATTTCAGGAATTTGAACCGTGCTTCATTAAAGGATCATTATCCTTTGCCGAGAATAGATCAAATATTGCATGTTGTGGCTAGGGCACAGCGTTTTTCTTTGTTGGATGGATTTTCTGGGTATAACCAGATCTGGGTAAAAGATGAAGATCAGTTTAAGACAGCATTCACCACGAAGTGGGGTACTTTTGCATATCAGCGAATGCCCTTTGGACTGTCAAATGCTGGAGCTACCTTCCAAAGAGCAATGGATATTGCTTTCAAGGATTTATTGAATAGGATCATTGTAATATACCTTGACGACATGACAGTCTTTTCACATAGAAGGGAAGACCATTGTTCTCACCTGAGGCTGATTTTTGAGAAATGCAGAGAATTCGAAATCTCCATTAATCCGAAGAAGTCTGTGTTTGCTGTAAAAGAAGGTAAGCTTCTGGGTCATGTGATTTCTGAAGATGGATTAGCAATTGATCCAGCCCGTGTTGAAGCTTTGAAGAAATTGACACTCCCCGCAAACAAGAAGTAACTTCAATCTTTCTTTGGACGAGATAAATTTCATTAGAAAGTTCATTGCTGATTTTGCTCAGGTTGTTAAACCAATGACCGAATTGTTGAAGAAAGATGCAGTTTTCCAATGGACAGCTCAAAGAAAGGAAGCATTTCAGGAGATCAAGGAAAGAATAGTGCAGGCCCCTGTCCTGATTAATCCTGACTACTCCAAGGATTTCATCTTATATGCAGTTGGAGAAGATGACAGTTATGTTGCAGTTCTGACGCAAAAGGGAGATGATGGGAATGAAAGGCCCATTGCTTTTCTGAGCCAAGTCATTTTACCTCATGAAGCAAAGTACAATTTTATTGAGAAACAGGTATATGCTGTGATGAAATCCCTGAAGAAATTCAAACATTTTATTTCCCGGAGCAGGACATTTGTTTATGTTATTCACCCAGATGTGAGAAATTTCATTCTTCAAGGAGAGTTGGGTGATAAACGTTCTGGCTGGGTCACCAAGATCCAAGAATTTGATGTAGAAATTCACCCAACTAAATTAGTGCGTGGTAAAGCTCTGTGCCAGCAGTTAGCAAAGATGGCAGCATTTGATGTATGCGAAGATCAGGAAGAAGCTCTTGCTGGTAATGACAATTTAATGAATTTCTTAATTCTGGAAAAATATTGGACAGAGGACCTGATTGATTACTTCACAACTGGAAGATGTCCATCACAATTGAATGCTTCTCAGAGGAGGAGATTTCGGTTGCAAGCTCTACGGTATGTTTTGTTTTCAGATGGTTTATTTTTTAAAAATATTGATGGTGTTCTTTTGAAGTGTGTTAAAGAAGCAGACAAGGATAGGATCTTGGAAGAGTTTCATTCAGGTCTCTCAGGAGGTCACTATGCAGGAAGACCGATGGCCTTGAAAATCATTCGAGCTGGTTACTACTGGCCGACCCTGTTCTCAGATTCTTTCAAGATTGCACAAGCCTGTGATAAGTGTCAAAGATACGCAGGAAGAGTAAGGAATGCAGCTCTGCCTTTGCATCCAGTTCAGGTTGAAGCACCCTTTCAAGCAATGGGGGTTGGATTTTATTGGAATAATTGATCCTAATTCCTCAGCTGGTCACAGATACATCTTAACAACTACATGATTATTTCACAAGGTGGTCTGAAGCCATACCTACAAAGATGGCCAATCAATCTGTAGTGATTTCTTTCGTTGAAAGTTTGATTACACATTTTGGTGTTCCAGACGCCATCATTACGGATAATGGAACTCCATTCATTGGAGCTGAACTCGGCTGAGTTTGCTAACAAGTTTGGCATTTTCCTTAAGACATCTTCCAATTACTATCCACAGGGAAATGGCTTGGCAGAGTCAACGAACAAAAATTTGCTCAGAATTTTGAAGAGGTCATTGGGAGAGAACAAAAGATCATGGCACTTGTTATTGAATCAGGCGTTATGGGCAGACAGGATTTCCGTCAAGAAGTCCATTAAAACCTCACCATATGCCCTAGTCTATGGCAAAGAAGCAAGGTTGCCGGTTCATCTTGAGTTGCCAGTATTACAGCAGTTGCAGTCTTTTCAAGATGATGAGACAGACCTGAGTTCCTTGGATCTGCGAATAGCACAGTTGTTGGAATTAGAGGAGCAGCGTTCCAAAGCATATAATGAATTTGACAAGCACACGCAAGGGATTTCGAAGTGGTTTTATAAGCATTCTGCAGCCCGTCCATTCAAGACAGGAGATTTGGTGCTGAAATGGAATGAGAATAAAGCTAAACCTGGCAATCATAAGAAGTTTGATGCATTCTGGGAGGGTCCCTTCCGCATTTCCAGCACAGGTGCAGCTAATTCTTTCTATTTGGAAGACATGGATGGTAGCCCACTTCCAATTTCAGTTAATGGCTTTCATTTGAAAGCCTACTTTTCATGACTTCACAAGTTCAATTTGAGTTTGTATATAATAAAAATATATATATATATATATATATATATAAAAGAGGAAGTAGAGAAGAAGAAAAGAGTATGTATATATGTTTTGCCTTTTGTTGTCACCTTGGCTCTTGTTGCTTGTGGGCTGTAGGTGTTTGTTTCCCTTTTGTCCTTCCTTTCCCGGTAGTTTGTGGCTTCCAAAGAATTCTTCTTTTCCCTCCCCTGCTTTCTATTTCCTTTCTTCATCTTCCTCTTCCTTCTTTTGTTTCTTTCTTCCTGCAATATAAAAAACAAAAAGAATAAGCCACGGCTGTTGTTTCTTCTCCCCTTTTCTATTTTCCCCATTTCTTCTTATCCCTTTCTTCTCAGTTTGTTTTTTTTTAAAAAGCATTTATTTTCCAGCTTAGTTCATTTTCATTTCACGCTTCAAAACTTCCATTTCTGTTCCATCCATTCGTTCATTCCATCTATTGCCGCTGGTAGTGTAGCAACATGTTGTTGTTATGTCTACTACGTCACTTTTGCTCCATCATTTTATTATTCACACCACTCCATTGCAGTCACCGCCTGCGCAATCGCAGGAGCTCACTCCACCATCACATTCCATTTCTTCAGTTTATAACCGCTTCTATGCAGGTTCTTCCGGTTCTAGTTTTCAGCAGAAGAAGTTTTGCAGCAGTCCTCTGACATGTTTTGCAGCAGCCAACCTTCCTGTTCTGATATGACTCTGTGCCCAATGGACTAAGGCCTGGATTCTTGCATACAGCGAGCTGTATACCCCGCGAGCCGCCAAGAATGTTGGCATTTTTGCCACATTGATTCTCATTGATTAATGCATTAGTGTATTGTTGAAAATCTAACCTTTGATATCAGCTTTGATGCAGCTTTTATGGAAAAGGAGAAAAAATGAGTAGAAATTGACTAAGTCCAAAAACTGCAGCGATTCGCTGACATGTCGCGAAATCGCGGTCAACGCAGGCAGGTTGGGCGGAACCGTCGCGATATCGCGACGTGTTCCATTTTCGCGACTTTTGGAAAGCAAAGGAGGAGCAGCGACAAAATGTCACGATTGCCAGAAGGTGGATGGTTCAAAGGCTTGAGGCTAAAGGTTGCAAATCGGCTAAAAGGAGGGGTTGCAAAGACTAAGTACAAATATTGCAGGATGCGAGATAGGTGCAGAGAAAGTCTAAGGAGTAAAATGGCAGATGCATTTTGAAAAGGTCTTGCAAAGCGGATGTACCATTTTCGCGATGGCAAAGTGGCAATTGGTACGAAAGGAGCAAAACGTAGCGATATCGCTACATGCTTCAAAATCGCGGCCATTTTGGTCCAAGAAGCAAAAGAGCAGTAAGTTGTAGCGATTCGCTGCAATATCAACAATAAGGCCAAGACATGAATATGCAACGAAATCATGCAAGGGATGAAAATTGATCAAAAAGCATGGAAATGGTAGCAATTCCATGATGCCTCGTTAAAAAATGATTAAGTGCTCAAATTGGTAGCGAAATGGAGACAAGGAAGAATTGAAGGCATTCAAGGGCAAAAGGTGTTATGTTTTCGCGGACCGTCAGCAAGGCCGTACAAGGTGCCCGAAACATGTAGCGATATCGCTACATGTTCCATTTTCGTGGAGCAAAGCGAAGAAAGGAGCCAACGACCAAAAGACGTAGCGAAATCGCTACATGTGCCGTTTTCGCGTGGATAAGCTAGCGATGGAGAAAAGGAAGCCGAAGACGTAGCGAAATCGCTACAGGTGCCATTTTCACGGGTCAAAGGTGGTCAAAGTGTACGGCATAAAAATATGTCACGATTTCGTGACCCGTCGCATTTTCGCGACCTGCACATTTTCCCGCCAAGTGCAGTATGAACGGCCCGAGGGGTTTTTCTCGATTTCCAAGGATTTAATGCTGACCCGAATTTAATGATTTGCGGATTTCCAAGGCATTCAAAGTAAAAGACGCGCCCAGGCCACCAAAATTGAAGATTTAATGCATTCGAGGCTGCTGTTCGTGGATTATTGTAATGGTTTTTCATGCACATTTCCAAAAACAAATTTAATGAAGGAGACTTCGAGCGACATGCCTAATTGTATTTAATTTTTGCTTCCTCGAGGCCGCAATTAAGGGGATCGTGTTCCTAATGTCCGCCATATAATTGTAGATCACGAGGAGGATGGTGGCAAACATTTAATGCTGTAGAGAGGACGGACCTCTATAAAAACCAATGTAATTTTCATTTACAAAGGTTGGAAAATTCTCTGCTAGAGACTGGAAGTGCATTTGCAGGAATAAAAGACTTGACTTCTGATTTTTCAAGCAACGCTTTGGGTGATTTCCTTTCTGTCTTTGTTGCATTTCTAATCGCATTATTATTCTTTAACGGCTGTTGCGTTTAAATTCTGCATTCTGAATTTAAATACTGTTGTAAGAATATAATCTCTGGAGTGTAGTCTTGGAGGGTTTTTTTGCATACGTTGTGTGAGAATCAAGTTGATAATTTCTATTGCTTGCTGTTGTTGCATTTGAGGTTTCCTGCTGCTATTTTCTGATCTCATCACTTCGGCCTGTGGCCATATTTCCCATTTCTTTCTGCATTTTTTTAACTTTCTTTCCTGCAGCCCTTATCTTAAAACCAGATTTTAGAGTAGTGAAGGGAACCAGCCCACTCTGGAGATTGGTCTGGGAGCCATTTCTTGCTTCCAGCCTTTCAATGTTGGCCAGGTCTAGGGTGCACTTGTAAAATCCTTTCCTATGGCAGATTTTGGACCAACATGACTATGCATGCTTTAAAGGAACTAAAGAAAAGTACTCTGTGATGTTATTGAAATATGTTTTTCTATGTATGTAATTGTTATATGTTTGTATGCATTGCAAAGAGAATTAGAAATCTTGTTATAGTTCGTGTAATTAAATTATGCCTTATTTTTGCATGGGAAAATTATACTTGTGCTTAGAGGAAAAGTAACGTTCAAATAGTTTATGATATTACTCTTCAAATTCCTTATCTTTATGAACCTTTGCTATTAAGCTCTATTTCTTAATAATAATTAGTGTGTGTGATATCTAAGCATGGAATGGTTAAGCGTGTGTGGTATCTTGAACTAAAAGTAATGTGTTAAGGAATTAACCAAACTCTCACTTATGGAAAATAGAGGGGTGTATCAAAGGCCAACAATAATAATCATATAATCCCCATGGAATAAGAGGTAGCTTGGAAATTGGTAGACTTATGTTTTACTATAGCTATTTTGGGTGTGATAATGTTAATCTATGAATTGAGATATGAAAGAGGTCTTTGTGGGATGTCTAGCTCAAATGGGTATGAGATAGATAGACATCTTCCCACATGCATATACCACTTGCATATAAAGACTTATGTAGAGTGTAAACTCGACATGCACATTTTGAAAGAATGAAAAGGAGGTTAATACTAGCTCAGTGGATCCATAAGAAGGATAGTTTGACCATTAAGTGAAATACCTAGTGCTCTTACATAGCTAGATGTATGTAAGGTGTAAGGATGGGTGTGCCTTCGATAAGATCTTGTTAGTTGTGAGTGTGACACTAGTAGTTGTTCCAAAGTATAGAATCTAAAACCCTTTATATATAAATATATATATAAATAATATAGGATGAGGGAGTTTGGGTTGTGATAAGGCAAGACATTGGGTAAGGATAGGGAAACCAAAGCTTTGGAGGGAATAATAATAGCAACTAAAGCTAAACCAATTATTCACCTATAATTTTTTGATGGCTCTACATTATTAGGAAAAACAATAGAAAGGGAGGCCTCAAAATTTAAAATGATTCTTGAATGGTTTACAAAAGCAACTAGACAACTTATAAATGAAGAAAAAATCAAGGTTAGATTTTTTATTACTCATATAGGCAAGAGATAATACTATTGGATATATTGATATACAAGAAGACATCTCTTCCAATCACCTCCCTAGAAATTATGCTTACTTACATTTGGAAGACAAAAACAGAAGGAATGGACTTATTTGTTAGAGAAAGTGAAAGCCAAATTGGGAAATTGGACTAACAAGTAGATTTCTACAGGAGAATGGATAACCCTAATAAATATATTCCTCAATGTCATACCTATTTATGTCTCCTTAGTGCTAACTATCCCCAAGGCAATTCTTAAATAATTGGATCAAATAAGCTATAGATTCCTCTAGAATGGAGTCAAGGAATAATGAAAATGGGCACTAGTAAAATGGGATACTTTATACTTAAAAAAAAAGGATGGAGGAGTAGGAATCATATTAGTTGTCAAGAATCACAAGGCACTGAAAACTAAATTATACTGGAGATTTCCTAAGGAATTGTGGGCTCAAATTTTAAGGGCCAAAGCTTATCTAGTTTTTTCTTCATAATCGAGGATATCCTATATTAATGGCACTTAAAATAAGAGAGGATATAATCAGGGAAATATTATTTTATATTATCCATAACAAACAGAAGACTAACTTCTAGATAAATTCATGAGATGATCATCCTCCTCTGATAACTCAATTCCTAACTTGGATACCATTGATGGAGAATCTTCATACAAACAATTGGGTTGAGATAGCTAAATACTGTAAGCCTCAAAGTTGTAGTTGGAAGGTAGGAAGGAAATAGATCCTAATAGAGAAGTGTCCAATCAAAATATTAGAGGAACAAAGAAGAGAAATCTATAGGACCATCGAAACGAGATCACTCTTGTGGTCTTATAAGGAGGATACTCTCAGACGGAGAAGGAAAAATCAGAGTGAATATGTGGTTACCTCTAAATACTTACCCATTTTCCAGAGTATCCAAATCCCATTAAGTGATATATTTAGTCAATTTTGGGCACAAAACCTTTGTTCCAAAGCAAGATTATTCATTTGGCTTCTACTTCATAGAAGGGTGTTGACAGGGAAACAATTTGTTGGAGAATATTACATTATTTGGTACATGCCAATGTACCACCTTGGTACAATATTATATTAGGTGTGTGTCTTAGATTAGAGTGTGAGTTTATATTTCATGTAATGTAATAATATGCAGGAAATGCACAAGTGTCATGTAATTAAGTGTGCAAGTGTTGTGAGTGTAAATGTGCACAAGTGTCCATTATGTAAGAGTGCATATGTGTCCTTAGAATAGGAAAGTGAAGAGTTACAAAGAAGAGTGAAGGTCAAAAGTGTATCGTATGAGGAGTCACATACTATTATATATTTGTGACTAAGAATTGTAATTTGTATCGAAAATGCATAGCACATAACATACATTAGTAGACCTTTGATTTTTTTGATTGATGGAAAAAGAGTTTTGAAAGGGACCCTAAACCTTTTACAAAGCGAAAACAAAGTGGAGAAGAAAAATCAACAAGATTAACCTAAAAAGCACAAACAAAGGAGAAATAGGAAATAATAGCTCAAACCAATTGAAAAGAGAAGCAAACCAACTGAATAAACCAAATAGCCCCAAAGGTCTGGGTAAGGAAACTCACAACCACAAACTGCTAATCAACCATGTTCTTCTTACTATTTATTAAGGGAGTCATGATAGTCTTAGTATATTCACCCTAGCTAGAGTTCATTACTTTGGATACCCGAAGCACATGCTGAAGGATTAATTGAGTCTTGTAGAGAGTAGAGTAGGTATTCTCAATCATCTTGATCAAAATTATTGAAGGATCTCATTTGGATCTCGATAAAAGTTTGACATCAGTTAGGGATTATTTCTCTGTATCTTCAATTTTGGTAGTTTGCTCATAAAGATAGTCATGGTCACTCTCTTGAATTTTATGTTTTGATGTCAAGGTCCTAGTCGAGCGATGTCGATTCACTGAGTTGCAATTAGTTTTTGCATTTTTTTTCCTAGTAGGTATCTTTTCATCATTATCTTCAATGGTAATGTGAATGCTAGCAAATTCTAGACTTGAGTTGCCAATGCCAGTGAGGGACACTTTCTAGATAGCTTTTAGGAGTACATATTTGTACATGATCAAGAGGAGACCCCGATGTGTTGCATGAGAAAAAATACCTCTCATGATGCCTTCCATAGATATCTCTATATACCTTACAAAATACTCTAGCACATTAACTCCCTTCACATCTTTTAGATGGTTTAGGAACGCTATATGAAAGCTCCACAATGGTTCGTCAATCCCATCAACAGTGAAATACTATATGTCAGAGATTAAAACCCTGTTCCATGGCTTAGGAATATTTCTTATGATAATTCCACCTTTATCTCTGATCAATTTCCTCCCCCTTTCAGTAAAATATCTCAGTTCTTCGGCCATAGAATGGTTTTCCCAATGAATTTTATAGCCGTCGTTAGGAATCTCAGTAATCTCTATAAGTAGTCCCATAGTCACCTTAAATTTTAAATATTTGAGAATAACCTAACCATCATCCCAATAATTAATGAAATCTAGAGTAATTTCATTGTAAGTGCCACTAAATTTCCTCAAAAAACCTAAAAACCATGATTCTAGAGGATAATTTCTATATCTGGTTCAAGGTTTAGGATGTTAGGTTTGGTGAGGGCTATTACAAAACCAAGGAAATTATTATAGAGTAAACTTGTAGGGTAAACAGGGGAAGGCAAGTGGTGAAAGCAACTTTTACCCAGGTTTAAATTGGGACCTTCATAGGTAATTGAGAAATCGGGGCTAGCCGAGAAAATCTAGCCAATCATACCACTGATCCTGGCACTCGAGTTGATCCATAACTTAGAAAAACACCATTGGTTAAGCTTGATGATGCATCAATAATTCCCATGATTTTTTATTTGAATATTTACAATATTGAGGCTGAAATTGGTAAGATCAACAAAGTTGGCAAGTTTGACAAGATGATTAGGAACAATTGATCTATCACTGTAAAGGTCCATGATGGCACAACAATCGAATGCATAGGAAGAAAACCTGAGTTTCGAGGATGGACCATTTGGTTTTGGCTTATGAAAACTAGGCCAATAAAAGATTCCAGCACTACTCTGATGATGTACAGTGTGAGCTTGGGTACTTGAGGCTTCCACTATTTTGGTAAAATGAGATTGAGCACTATGAACTCTATCCCCTTTTCCCTTGGAATCAATAACAACCTTGAAGAGGTTTCCATCCACACTTCCTCAATCTTTGATTTTTTCTTGAAGTAATGAATTACCTTGAATTGGATATTGATCGATTACTCCCAAAGATAATTATTTTGGGGATAACTTTGCATGATCTTAGTTTCAATACATTTAAGGGAGGAAGGTGAAGATTTCACCTTCAAATATTTGAGGGTGAGACAAAGTGTATGCTAACTAGGAGAATCAATCCACATGTCATGGGGTCTATCAAGCATGAATATGTGACACAACCCATTGAGTAGTAAAGTAAGCATCCACCTAGACATAGGAGTAAGCACCCGCTTGAGCCTAAGGATGGTGTAAAATCTAACACTAACCCTACACGTGCTGAATCCATGAAGCTTCCTATAGATGTCAGATCATTGAAACAACTATGATGAAATTTTAGAGTAATCAGATGTCATCATCTTGATTGATATTCTTGAGGTCCTCAAGAAATTTTGCTTGCCATACTTAAAGGGTCTCTTCATTGATACCCCTATTAGCAAGCCAGTAGGTATCTTTGTTCCCTTATCTTAACACATGTTGGATAATGATATTAGAATACTTAATAACAAGTCTCCTACACTCCTTGATGATATTGAAAATGCTCCATGATAGAGATTGAGAAGCTTTAAGGTAGTTGATAAAAAATAGAAAATCTCCTTTGACGATTATATTGTTGAAACCAAGAATTTCTAAAATTAGAAAACCTTGATATAGTGCTCTTGCTTACACCATATTGTTGTTTCAAAAGCTGATGTTTTTAGCATAGGCCAAAATGATTTTTCCTCGATCATTTATGATTATGCCTCTATGACTATCTCTCCCTAGATTCCCTTTAGCTGCTCCATAAAAATTGAGTTGTATCCATCCTGTACGAGGAGAAGTCTAATTGATGCCCAATCTATCGACAATAGGACATATAGATCCAAAAATGTGATTTTTTAGTTTGAAAATTACAAATAGATTGGACTCAAGACCTAGTTTGGGGACCATAGTAGATGAGACTAATTGAGCATTTTTTGAGGTAAATATTATAATGTGAAGGAAGACAGATTGATAATATTTGATATCTCCATTGAAAACCTTATTGTTATGCTCCAACCAAATTTGTCATAAGAAGTGGTGTAAGCAGGTGGACCAAAGGAATCTAAACTAGTAATTGAAGAAGGGGGGTTAGACCATTGCTTGAACAGGTGAACGATGGAAAATGACTGAACCCAGATAATGTTAAAAAATTCAAAAAGGGAATTTAGGATGGAAAGAGAGAAAGGGTATTGTAGGAAAATATGGAAGGTTGATTTCTAATTAGACTTACATAGAGGACAACAATCAGGGATATAAAGCCCTCTGATGATTAGGTTATCCATAGTTAGAATTTGGTTTTGTGATGCAAGACAGGAAAATAAACCAATTTTTGGAATCAAATTTTTAACCCAGATAAATTTGGCAGGGTCCAACATGCTAAGGGAGGTTCCTGAATATAGTATGCAGATTTAATAGTGAATCTACCATCCTCACTAAGCTTCCATATGGGCGTGTCTTTTGACTGGTTGTTCAGAATGACAAAGACTCTTAACAAGTTTTGAAGAGTTCTGACAGTAGAGAAAATTTTGATATCTAGATCAAAGGTAGGAATGAATTTCCACTAACAATGGTTAGGAGATTGAGAAATGAAATTTATAACTCTAGTACTAAAACTTTGGTCCATGATGGGCTTGAGAATTTCCATATTTAGTGTAATATTTTGAGGATATATGCAGTGGGAGAGATCTATCACAGGTCCTAATAAAATGCAAAAAATATGAAAGAAAGTAATTCTGCAATATGACTAAAATATACTATAAATAGAAAGTGGTGAAAATACAATGCAATATGGAGGTGATGGTCACTCCATTAATATAAGCTAAAGAACTACATTGTACTCCATATAGGAGTTCTACCACTATCTACTACACTCTACTATAATGCACTTGATATGCTTGATATGAACTTGATATGAGCTATCACTATGAGGCCCTTTATATAGGAAGATAGATTCCTTGGCCAACACTCTACCTAGCTGTACAAGGGGACACCTTGCACATTACAACTTGCACATTGACACTTGTGCATTTATTACATTGCTTGAAGTAACTAGCTAACTTCCCCCTAAAGTAATCTCCTACTCTAACTATGTACCAAAGGTGGTACATTTACATGACCCAAATGATGTAATATATTCTAACTCTAACACCCTATGTATTACATTATTTGGATACTGAAGATTTCAATCTTCAATATTGATCTTCTTCTTGGTCTTGAAGTTTGTATTCTTCTTCTCTATTTTTTGTAACCTGTTCAAGCAAGTAGTTGGTGTCTTCATAACTTGTTGTTCTTGCTGAAAGAGCTTTGACTTCATAACCATCTGTTGGTTCTTCCAGTTCTTTGATTTCTTCTATCCTTTGAGCTAGGTGTCCTTTCTAATTCCCTTTACGATACTCCAATTGGGGATAATTGGTTGGACGCTGAAATTGCTGCTGATGAGGATTATTTTGATATTGTCGTGGTTGAAATCTACTTCCATTGTTCATATGATTTCCTTGATTCTGATTTTTGGGATTGAATATGCAATAGTTAGTACTATGACATTTTCTTTTGCATATCTGATAATACTTGTTACTCCATGGTCTTCATCCTTTTTATGAAGAAGCAATATTTCCCTGTGGATTATCTTTTGAAGCCAATGCAGTGTTAGTCATTTCATCTTTAACTATGTTCTCCACCTCATACTCTTGAAGAATATTGATTAGGTCATCAAAAGAAGTATCTTTACTTAGGACTTGTAAATATGTAACCAAATATTTGTAGTTATCTGGAAGTGCTCTCATGGTTACTTGAGTAAGAAATTCATCTTTAGTCTCTTCTCCTAAGGTTAATAATTTCCCTTTAATATCTGCTACCTTCCTTAGGAATAGTTCTATGCTCTCACCACTATTCATTTTTAGGGAATGTAGTTGAGTTTGAAGATGAAGGATAGTGGCTTTATTTTTCCCTTCGAATATCTTCTCTAAGATTTTCCATGCTTCTATAGATGTCTTTGTTGAACTAATATAAGGTTGTATTTCATCAATGATAGCAAAGGTTATTATCATTAGGGCTTTTGCATCATTTTCTTCAAACTTCTGAATCTCAGTATCACCTGTGCTTGGTCTTTTTGTTGTTCCTTGAGCTATCTCCCAAAGTTTTTCATATACTAAGATTGCTTTTACCTTATTTTTCTAGGAAAAATAGTTTGGACCTTTAAGTAATTGGGATTCTACAAGAAAGAATTTGTTTGATGCCATGATGATCCTTGTGGTCCCCTTTTAAATTCCCTAGTATTGATTTGATGATACCTTGGTGGAATTTTTAGTTTTGTAGAAACCTTATGACTCCCAAATGGATTGAGTACTTGATAAATTTTGAAATATGCTATTATTATCAAGTTTTGTAGAATACCTTATGTCTCCCTAGTGATTTTGGATATGCTAAGTGCTTTTGAGAATAGTAGTTCAATTTTGGGTTGATTTTGTAAAGTTTTGTGAATAGCAAAAATCAACTTCTATTACACCTTATTACTCCTATTGAACTTAAGCACTTTCTATTTTGATGAGGTCCTAATGGTTGGATTTCTTTTATCCCTTTAATGTGATTTTGAGACAAGTATACCAATTAATTTCCAACCCTTGATAATCTTTAATGAACCTTCTATTATAGCTTTTGATATTTGATATTTAATGTTTCTAAATTCCAATATCCTACTTTGGTGTAGTATTCCTTATAACTCCCTAATTTGGAATATTAGAAAACAATAATATTTGCAATAATAGAAATTTAATTTTTCTAGGTAGAAATCCTTATTTCTCCTATGTTTTAATTTGCAAATATTAAGCTATAATTCTCCTTTAATTTTTCTTTCAAATATGGTTGATTTCCCTATAGTTTCAACCTTATATTATACCCTTATATCTCCCTATTAATGAAAGAAAATAAATTAAGGTAAATTCTTACCTTTATAATACTACAAATCTGCTATATGAGCATTGTATTTTCCTTGTATTCTCCAATGTATGCATACCAGTATTAATGCTTGCTTTGACCTCCTTTCAATGGTGGATGGTGGTAGATTCCTTTGACTACAATATTGGGTGCTCCACTTTTGCTTGACCAAGAGCCTTTAATGCTCTTACTTCTTCCTCCATGCTGCACTCCCTTGGCTGCTATGAATGCGCTCCTCCTTGGTCTTTGGCACCTCAAATAGGGATAGAATCTTGTAGTGGGTGACAAGTGTCATGATAGTTTCACTTTAATGCTTGGGAGAGAGATAGAACCTTGTTGACCCTTGGAATTTTCTATAGAATGGAAGGTGAGCGTTACAGTCTTGTATGAGCACTTATATTCCTTGGTGACAAGTGTCACTTCTCTTCTAACACTCCCAATCTCCTCCTGTGTAACACCTTCTTGGACTTTCCTTCAAGTGTGCAAAGGGTGAGCGCTCATGTAGGAGATGTTAGGGTTTCCTTCAAGGTGACAAGTGTCACCTTCCCTTTTTGCATGGGCCTTTTCTTCTCAACATCTCTCAATCCTTAATGTATTCTTTGCAAGGTTATTTTATCAATGTATTATGGCTAACTTCTCCTTTGTTGTATGCTTTCGATGGTGCTTGGTGTGAGTTGGTTCTAGCTGGAGTAGTGAGCAACACTTTGGTGGCTTTGAGCTAGGATTGTGAGCAATACTTTGGTGGCTATGGGCAATGCTTTGGTGGAGTTTTGAGATACTCCAATGGTGCCCTTGAGTGCTCCTTGTGGATGTACATCTAGCTGGTATAGCCTCTTTTGTGCTTTGTTTTCCTCCTTCTTTCAACCTGCTATGTATTTACCTTTGTAGATAATATTTCTCCTGTTGTGTTTGCTTGTAGGTACCTTGATATGGTTGTCCAAGACCATGGATGATATGAGCTCTTTGAGAGGCTCTTTTACCTTGCTTGGAGAATGCTTTTACATGGTCACTTTGAGCTGATTTCTCCTTGTGAAGAATGTGCCTTTGTGGCACTTAAACCCTATCCTTTTTCCTACGTAGGATAGATTAGTATGGTGCAAGATGATGTAAATGAATTTGTGAATATAATACCTTTTTGCACCTCCTTTTGCAACCTTATTTTTGTTGGTTTTAATGGTGGCTTTCTTGTAGGCAATGGCAGATTTTGAGGTTGTCTCCTTTGCTAGACAACTCTCTCCTTTGCTTGGTTACTTTTGGTAATAAACCCAAGCTAATAACCACGTAGATAGAAGCTTTTGTAGAAGTATTTTCTGCACTAATTTTTTTGTAAATAGCCCTTAGTGCACCTTGAATCTGAGACTCACCAAGTCTCGATTTGTAGCTTCTTTTACTGATTTTGATGGTGGCTTTCTTCTCCACTCCTTGGAGGAATCTGATCTGATTTTGGTGGCTTCTTTGGGCCATGAAATGTTGCAGGTTCTATGCACCAAATAGTGTCTCTAGACACTTTGATAATCTACTGGTTTTGTGCCCTTGATCTTTAACAATCAACAAACACAAACTAACCCTTTTGAGAGTAACTAGTTAAAGATCAACTAGTATAGTGCTAATGGATTAATAATGCACTTTAATGGTAACAATAATCTCACCTTATTGCTCCTATAAATAAACTCTCAAAATAATTTCAAATGCACTTAATAATCTCTACAACTTTTCAAGAGTAATCTGTAATGAACCCTTAATGAATAATCTGCAATTTTCACTACAATCAATATTGTAGGATGTAGTCTTCTTGCTTTCTGGATAGATAATAGGTAGGTGATAATTTTATTTCTTTCAAAAAATATCCAACTCCTATTTAATGTGCAAATATATCTTAAAATGAATTCTCCTTTTTGCACTTTCTTGAAGACTATAATATGAGCCCTTCTCCTTTGCAACTCTAATCTAAATATGGTGCTTAATGGAATTTGATAATGAACCCTAATTTGAAGTTCAACTAATTGCACCCAAGTTGCTTACCTTTTAATGGCTTCTGTAGTAGATGTAGATCTTGGTGTTTTGATTCACCAAGTTGCTGCCTTGTAATGGATGAATTCGTAGCTTCTTGTTGGCTATCCAAAATAACTTCTTGCTTCACCAAACTATGGTCTCGAACCTTCTATCTTGAGCCTAGGGTTTGGTGGCTTGATCCTTCCAATGATCTTCGATTTTCTATAGTAGATTCAAAAATTCCTTGCTTCTAAAATGTGCCTTCTTGCTATGAGAGGTAATCTCCAAATCTCTTGGATTTGGTAGGCTTCTTCTATCTGAATCTTCCTTCAATATTCTTATTGAATTTTAACTTCAAATAGGATCTTCTTCTTCTCAAGATTTTGAATATCTTGAGGTCTTCACTAGATTCTTCTTCGAGATTTGGCACTCTTTACCAAATTCTTCTTCTCTTGGGCTTGTTGTTGGATGGCGATAATTGTCCCAAGTCCTTCACTATCAGGAGCTTCTCCTTGGTAGTGGATTTCTCCAATGAGTTCTCCTAGGAACTCTTTTGATGATGCTTCTATGAGCTCTACAACAAGGCTCTCCAAGCCTTCTTATTTTCCTCCTTGAGACCTCTCCAAGGTCTTCTATCTTGCAACTTCTTTGGTCTTCCAACTGAGACCTTTTCTTCAACCTTCTACTTCTGGAAGTGTTGGTGATGAGATCTTCTTCTCGAATCTCTAAAATATGTTACTTCTCTGATCAGGAATAGGACTCTGTTAGTCCCTCTCTATCTCTTCCAATATTGGAAGTTTTTCCAATGAGACCTACTTTGGATCTCTTCAGCTTCTTCTGAAAGAAGTCTTTAATTAGTAAAGGAGATCACCAATATCTTATTTCATGAACTCTTCTCTAGAGTCCTCTTCATTAGGAACTCTTCTTGAATTAGAACTCTTCTCTGAAGTCTTCTTCAAAATTAAGGCTTCTATGGCCTTTTCTTCTGGATCAAGGCTTCTATGGCTTTTTCTTCTACACTCTATAGGTATTGATCTTGAATGGAGATCACCAATCTCCTATCTCCTCCTTGACTCATCTTCTGGAGTCTCTTCTTCCTTGAGTCTACTATAAGGCTATTGTGGCCTTTTCTTCACTTCTGTAATCTATAGGATTTGTAGCTCTTGTAATGAGACCTTTTTTTAAGGTCTTTGAAATATTTAGTCTTCTCCTTGTTACTGCAAGTGTTGGAATGATTCTAAGAAGATATTCTTCCTAGATCTCTTGTAGGAAGCTTCCCAACCTTTTTCTGAATCTCCTTTTCCTGCAACAAGTTGTTAGAGACTAGAATGAAATAATTTATAATTCTGGAGATAATAATCTTCACTAGTTGATTTTTCAATCTAGTGGTATGAATGTTGAGTCCTAGTCTTCACGAGTTTTTCTACAACTCTGTGGAAAGACTCTAGCCAAATGTAATCTCAAAATTTTTGTAACTGAGATTTATTTCAGTCCTTTCAATATTTCTTATGACTCTCCCTAATCCTATCTCGATTCACCATGGCTCTGATACCACTGTTAGCTTTTGAGGATATATGCAGTGGGAGAGATCTATCACAGGTCCTAATAAAATGCAAAAAATATGAAAGAAAGTAATTCTGCAATATGACTAAAATATACTATAAATAGAAAGTGGTAAAAATACAATGCAGTATGGAGGTAATGGTCACTCCATTAATATAAGCTAAAGAACTACATTGTACTCCATACATGAGTTCTACCACTATCTACTACACTCTACTATAATGCACTTGATATGCTTGATATGAACTTGATATGAGCTATCACTATGAGGCCCTTTATATAGGAAGATAGATTCCTTGGCCAACACTCTACCTAGTTGTACAAGGGGACACCTTGCACATTACAACTTGCACATTGACACTTGTGCATTTATTACATTGCTTGAAGTAACTAGCTAACTTCCCCCTAAAGTAATCTCCTACTCTAACTATGTACCAAAGGTGGTACATTTACATGACCCAAATGATGTAATATATTCTAACTCTAACATTTATTTCATTCATAAGAGGTTGGTCCTTTAGCCAAGTATCTTCTTAGAACATGATAGAATTACCGCAATCGAGTCTCCATCTTAGTCCCTTCCTGATAATATCTCTGGTTCGAATGACTAAATTCCAAAAGCACAATCCTTGAGGAAGAGGGTAAACATCCCTGAAAGAGGTTTTTTGGAGGTATTTTCTTTTAACTATATCAATCCAATTAGCTTGAACATTAGTGACAATCCTTCAAGCTTACTTTTCCATGAGAGCTAGGTTCATTTTGTGAAATTCCTTGAAGCCTAACCCCTTTGTTATTTCTTAGAGCATATTTTGTCCCAAGCTACTAATGAAAACCTATTTTTATTTTCATTTCCATCCCATAGGAACTTCCTTTGAATTTGTTCAGTATTTTGACAAACGAAGGCTAGTACTTTAAAGATAGACATGAAAAAGACTAAAATAATTTGTAGGAACGCTTGAACAAAAGTAACTTTAGCCTCTTGGCTTAACATTACTTTCTTTCACCCTGCTAGTTTCTTGTTGATCCACTCGATGATATTGTTCCACATATTTTGGATTTATAAATTGAGGATAAAATTGCTAGGGTAGTATCATCAATAAATTATTGATGAGTAGTGGGATTGGACGTAGATTAGGGCTTAATACTAGAGAGAAGGCCCAATGAGTAAAATTTTTTAAGGGATCTACCAAGGGATTCAGCCATGATGATGAAAGAGGAAAGGTGACAAAGGGTCACCCTACCTAAGTCATTTGAAACATTTAAAATATCCTGTAGCTGAGCCATTGACAATGATCGAGAAATAGGCAGAGGTTAAATACTCCTTGATTAAGGTGATCCAATCCTCATGAATGCCAAATTTCTTTAGGATAGCAAAGAGAAAATTCCAAAAAAACATTTCAAAAGGCTTTGTTGATGTAAAGTTTCAGGAAGAGGCCATGTTTCTTATTCTTGGCTACAGAATGAATAAGTTTGTGAATAGTGATTATGCCATCTGTTATGAATCTACATTTTATGGAGCTCCCTTAATAGTGATAAATGATGTTTGGAAGAATATCCTTAAGCCTATTGGCCAAAACCTTGGAAACGAGCTTGTAGATAACATTGCAAAGGCTTATAGGTTTGAAATCAGATATAGATTTGCTCACTTGGGACTTAGGGATGAGAGCCAAGAAAGTGGAGTTAACATATTTGTAAATGGTTTTTACTTGTTGTAAATATCTGATAGCATTTGTGACATCATGTCCAAAAATATCCCATAAGTGCTGGAAAAAATGAGGTAACCCATCGGGTCCAAGAGCCTTATCATGGTGCATTGAGAACATGGCTTCTTTTATTCCTTCATTCATAAATATCTTGAGGAGGTCATTATTTGAGTCTTGTGAGACAAGGTAAGGAATGATCTGGAGAAGAGTGTTACAGGCTTGGAGGGAGGACAAAGTGCTAGGTCCCAAAAATATTTTCAAAGTGGGAAACAACTTTAGACCTAATTTGATGGATGGCATTGATGCTTGAACCGTCACTCTTGGAGAGTTCCTTGATTTTGTTAGTACTCCTATGCCTGAGTGTTAATCCATGAAAACACTTTGTGTTTGATTCTCCTTTTAACCATAATGCTTTAGAATTTTACCTCTAGAAGATCTCTTCTCTAGTTGGCAAGTTGTGGAATTCAACAAGGAGATTCTGCTCTTTCTATCTAAGGTATGGATCTAGACTTCCATTATGAATTATATATTTAAAAGTCATCAATTATTCAGAGATCCGCTACTTATTCTAAAAAATATTTTCAAACACATACTTATTAAACTGTTTTAATTTGAGTTTTATGAAATAAAGTTTCTTAGCTAATTGGGTTAAAGGAGGCCCTACAAAACTTTCCTTCCACCAGTCAAAAATGTAGGTTCGAAGGTCAAGGTGTTGAAGCCACATTTATTCGAATATGAAAGATGATTTAAAATGGATATCTATTTGGAGATATTCAAGGATAAAAGGGTTGTGATCTGAACCAATTTTATGGAGCGAGGTTAGAGTAGCATTACCTAAAATTTGGATTGCTTCCTTAGACAGTAAAATTCTATCAAGTCTCAATTGGATGAGTTGAATGCCATATCTTCTATTACTCCAAGTATAATTAGAACCTTTTAAGTGGATGTCCATTAATTCATTCTCATCAACAAACTCTGCAAACTATTCAAAACACCTAGAAGTGATTGAAGCTCCCCCAAATCTATCATAGGGATAGATAGGGATGTTGAAATCACCAACAAACATCCATGGTTCATTTTGAAAGTTGTTTCTCATTTGATTTAGAGTGGTCCAAAGGTCTCAACATCTAGTAAGGTTGTTAGGAGTATATATATTTGAAAGCATCCATTGATGTCTAGTGTCTTTATTAAAGAACAAAATTGTACTGATTCTTTTTGAGATGGATATAAGTATACCCTCAATTATGTTAGGGTCCCACAAGCATAGGAGTTCGCTAGACGAGATATTAGTTGGATTGAAGACAAATTCACTATTATTCCATAATAGTTTACTAATCCTTTCACTATTCTCCACATCAGTTTTGATTTCTTAGAGCAAGATGATGCTAGGTTTTTGAATTTTCCTCATGGATCTAACTAACCTCTATTTGGTTAATCCATTGAGGCCTCTCACATTCCATGAGAGGATATTTATATAAGGTGTTTGTAAGATTTCTTTCCTCCCCCTTGCCCTAGGATGGATGTGGTTTGGATCGTTTCCCCTCATCCTTAAGTAAATCAGTGTTTGTTTGATATGTAAGGGATGAAATAATGGTAGGATGAATGCCATTGGTGATTTTGATTTTAGTTTCTTTCTTTATTCTCTTTTGATTTTATGGCCTTCCATTTTTATCACTACCAACATCGACAGTGATTTTTTCTTTGACTTCTTGTAACCTATTTGGGTGGACTAGAAAGCTCCTCTAGAACAAGGGAATTGGTGACATGGGAGGTGGTAGTATTCATGAGAAAGGTAGTAGGATCTTCCTAGGCTAAAGGGTCAAAGATGGTATTTGATGAAATATTAGGTGGTGGAGGGCATGAAGGTCCCGAATTAGAAGGGGAATGGGGAACATCATAATGGTGATCAGTTAGGTCAATAAGATTGGTAAGAACAATAATGTCTATGTATATATCTGCATTTTCAAAGTCATCAGAATTATCTGCATTTTTAATAGCATAGTCTTAGCCATTTAAGGGTAGAAAAGGGTTAGGATTTGCAAATAGAGATTGTACCTGGTCCTCGATTTGTGAATGCACCTGGGTTTGAGAGATAGGTTGCTTGCATTTGTTATTTTAACTTTTTTTCTAGTAGAGCTAAGTCGGATGACTGCTACTTAGACCTTTCTTGCCTTGAATTTCATCCTTCTTTATATATTTCCTTAGAAGGGGATACTTGGCTCTGAGGTGGCCCTATTTTTAACATTCAATGCATAATGCAGGTTTGTTCTTGTACTTGAATGCATGACGCTTGCGGTAGGAACCTATGATGAGATCAACATAAGTAGGTAGTTGAGAATCCAGATTTGTAGTGATGCATATGCGGGCATAAGTAAGGCAACTTCTTTCTTTGGTTTTTGAATCAATGGTAACTAGGTCATTGATGGTTTGGGCTATACCTTTTAGAATTCCAGTATACTAGAAATGCGATGGGAGGCCAAGAAGTCTAAGCCAAATAGGTGCTATATTTATACTTTGAGTTTTTGGATCAAAATATTCACCTCATCTTCTTAGAAAGGGGTTTCTTCTGCCAAATAACAAGGACCTCCCGGTAAGAATTCAATTTGTGTCTTAAGGGTAAGAATTCAGTTAGTTCCATGTTACCTATTGGTCACCACTTCAAAAAAGCCCATTTGCAAATAAACTTAATGTCTGGTCTTGCACCAAAAAATTTCCCAATCAATGACAATGATTTATGAAACATTAGGGGTGCCATGACCTTAGGGGAAATGATGACCTCTCTTCCTAAAATAGTGAGAGGGATTGAGTCTTGGATGATATAAATGAAGGATGTCATCCCGTTACAAAATTTATTTGCAAAGGAACCAAAAATAGTGTTTCGAGGTGAATCTATCACGGGCTCTCCTCCAACACCCATGATTTCTTCATTATCATCGAGTTTATCTACATCATCAGCAACTTCGTCACCAGTTTCATTGATTCCGATCAAGTGTCCCCTGTATCATAATTAGTATACCTTTATTCTATATCATTTTTAGTATTTTTGTGAGCATTTACATGTGATTATTCTGTGAGTATTTCTGAGTTATTCTTGTTGTTATTATCATCTTTATTGAGTTCATTATATTGCAACTTTATTATATTTGATTTTGTGGTTATTTACATTAAGTATTAGGATTCAAAATCTATCTCAATTGATGAAAAGAGAGACACATGGGCCTTTTAGATGTGAGATGTGTTGGGAGAATGAGGAAACAATCTCTCATTTTTTATACAATACCCCACCACAATGAAACTAAGGAAACATATGCAACTTTGCTAGGCATCTACTGGTTTTAGATATCTTCTAGATAATAAATTTGGAGGGAGTGACCTAAACAGGAGGAAAAATATTTTTTTTGATGGAGATGACTCTCCTTCTATGGAATTTGTGGAAGGAGAGAAATAATTGTATCTTCAACCAAGAGTACAAAAAAATTCACTTTGTCTAGCAAAGGATCATAGCCAATATGAGGGAATCAATCCAATACCTATTAAAAGAGCCTCAAAATCCTAAAAAAAATGGATTCATATAATATATTGATTACAAGTGTCTCCAATAGTGGTTTCATAAAAAAGGGTAACCTTAAATCAGACACAAGTAATCAAAACTGAAAATTGGAAACCTCCTCCATAGGAAATGGGTAAAATTAATACGGATGGAGCCTCAAGGGGAAATCTAAGAAGAAAGAGTATTGGGGGAACAGGCCACCTCTCGAATGATGCCCCTAATTTTATCTTTGCAAAAAACCTAGGTATTTTATCCAATAACCTAGTAGAGGGATATGCCATATTAAGGGTACAAGAGGCTTTGAAGGTGGGGTGGAGGATAATTTGGGTGGCATCATACTCCCAAATTATGATTAATCACTTAAAAAGACTAGTTAAGCAAAAAATATAGCTTGGAGAATGCAGAGAATACTTGAGAAAATACAAATGATCCAACAATGCTTTGAGATAGTGGAATGCATTCACATATTTAGACATCATAACCAGGTGGTAGATACAATGGCTAATTGGGATATTGAACAATGAGACTTCATTTGCTATGGATGTCCTCCCAAATTGTGGCATTAACAGACAAGGAAGCTTTTTTTTCCATTATTACCATTGATGAAAGTGCTACTTGTATTTAGATTTATATATCCTTGTTTTACATGGTTAATCTTTTTTACATAGATAGATGTAGTAGATTAGATGTGAAGGAGAATAGTCTTACATCCTCTGTTCAAACTTGGTTTAAAAGACTTCAATCCTGGAAAGGAAGAGATGTAATTTTATTTTCAACTAATTTAATTTTTAATCATTTTTACTCGAAAACAATATATAACTTTGTCCTGGTGGGGACAACACAATGGTTTGGAGTTTGAATCTTCTATGAGAGGTCCAAGGTTTAAACCATAGTGTTTGAATGTGTGTTAATTCCTGATTGATAAGTGTAGCTCTAGGTTTTACAAGGGGTTATGGTTGGGAGGAGACTGCTTAGCCCTATGCGTTGGTCATAGGGATTTATCACACTATCCAAATAATTTTAGTCTCAAGTACAACGTAATGTTTTGGGCTTTGGCTCTTCTTCGGGAGGTCTAAGGTTCAAATCGTAGTATAGGTGAGTGTGTGAGGATATGGGTGTGTGTATGGTTGTGTTTAGCCCCTATTGATAAGCTTAGCTCTCAACATTACGAGGGATCATGGTTGGGATGGGAATGCCCAACCTTGAGCATCGATCATAGAGGTTTCTCACACTACCCTAACCAAGATATATATATATATATATATATATATATATATATATATATATATATATATATATATATATATATATATATAAGATTTAAATAGAAGAATTGTTATTTTAATAATAAAATTTCCTTCAAAGTATTTAGACATTTTAAACATTTATAATTTATATGTAATTCATATTTTTTTTTGCTTGATAAAAATGGGTTGTACTCAAGTCCCCCACCCTTAACAAATTACATCTCTCTTCTTTAGAACTTGAGAGTTTACAAATAGATACACTTCTCATCTCAATTGAGATGCTATAGTTAGAAACCTACATCATTTTACATAAAATTTCTAAATTCATGATTTTCATTTTTTGATCTTTTCAAATCTATGTATGAATACAATTACTCTAGAATTTAGCATTTTTCTTGACATTTTTCTCTAACATCCTTCACAATGCTAAAGCTTCATCTCTACTATTTATGCCTTGCATCTTAGTAGAGTAATAATATGTAATTCATATTAAATAATATAAATTTAAATGGTTATATTTCTTAAATTTTAAGGGGAAAACCTATAAATCATATCAAGATACATTTATAATTGGGATCCAAGGTTAAAATCGCAATGTGGGTGAGTGTGTGAGGAGGTCGATGTGTGTATGCTTATGTGTTTAGCCCCTATTGATAAGCTTAGCTCTTGACCTTACAAGGGGTCATGGTTGGGATGGGAATGCCCAACCTTGAGCGTTGGTCATAGGGGTTTCTCACACTACCCTAACCCCTCTCTCTATATAAAAGATTTATTATTTTAATAATAAAATTTCCTTCAAAGTATTTAGATATCTTAAACCTTTATAATTTATATGTAATTTATATTAAATAATATAAGTTTGAATGTTATATTTTTTAAGGGAAATACCTATAAAACATATCAAGAGGTTGGGATGGGAATGCCCAACCTTGAGCGTTGGTCATAGAGGTTTCTCACACTACCCTAACCCCTCTCTCCATATATAAATGATTTATTATTTTAATAATAAATTTTCCTTCAAAGTATTTAGATATCTTAAATATTTATAATTTATATGTAATTTATATTAAATAATATAATTTTGAATGTTATATTTGTTAACTTTTAAGGGAAATACCTATAAAACACATCAAGATACATGCATAGTTGTTAAAATTGTTATAATAAAAATGTGTGATCATGATGTAATATAGATAAGGCCTTTTAAATTTTATATATATATATATATATATATATATATATATATATATATATATTATCAATGAGTTTACTTATGAGGACCCCGATCCCCTCATATTGAATGGGGTTTGAACCTTGGACCTCCCAAAGAGAAACCAAAGCCCTTACCACTATTATCCCATATATATTAAAAAACCCTTTACATTAGGATCACTTAAATATGTCTTTAAGTTTTTATAACGAACTAATTCAAAATACTTAAACAACTTAAATGTTTATTATTTGTTTTCAACCTATAATAAAAAAAACTTATGTAACAAAGTGGAATAGGTTTGGTGGGAGTAGCCACTGTGGTTTGAACCCTGCACTTATCAATTACTAAAAATAATGTGGTTGTAACTAACTCTCTTATGCAACCAAAAAAAAAAAAAGTAAAAAGAATTATAACTCAACTCAATTCACAAACGCAGGGTTCAAATCACAAGAGTTGCTCCCATTAAACTTATTGTGCCTAGTTATTGCAGACCCTGACATGAAGGGGACCAACCATTGGTCGTTTGAGACTCATACCATCTTCGTCCATCTCACGTATACTTATAGGATTCCAAATATACTACCCTCAAAATTTAAACCTAAATTTATTAATTTATTTTCACATTATAACTTAAAAATATATTTTTATGTAATAATAAATGAAATTTTATAATAAACTTATTTAAAATATTTAGATAAGTTAAATATCTATACCTCTTTCAATCTATAATAAAGAGACTTCTATAACAAAATAAAAAGAGAAATATTTCAAATCTCTATAACTTGTTGAAGAGTATTAATGTAAATAAAATCTTTGCAACATGTTTTAACTTTTTAACTTTTTATTTGCAACCTAAAAAGTGTTTTTCATGTAATAAAAGAAATTTTGATATCCACGTGGTAGATTATAGTTTACCGGTAAGGAAGTAGATATGTTTATGTATAAGAAGTATTTACTCAATTAAAAAAAAATATTTATAATTGTAAAACTTGTTTGATCGATCTTAAAAAAAATAGAGCAAATCCCCTCATGTAGAAGAGTTGGAGAGCAGGTGGGTAGTTAAAATTCTCCAATTAAAATCGAGAAACCTCAAGTTCAAAACTCCTCTCGCATATTATATGTAAAAAATTACAAATTAAAAAAATTAAGTAAATTTTAACTTGGTCACAATCACACTTCACATGTATTTATAAACCAAAACCCCTTGTTTGAGACAATATGTATCATAACCTATGTGTTTATCAACCAAACCCGCTTATAGGATTTAAGTTGTAGACCTTCTATACGGAGTTCGACAGTTAGCTGAGTTAAAAAGATATCACACTAACAGTTTAAATCAATTGTTTGTAAATAAATATATATAAATATATGTTTTTTAAATTAAAAAATAAATATACAAATATATGTGTTTATCAACCAAACCCGCTTTATAGGATTTAAGTTGTAGACCTTCTATACGGAGTTCCACAGTCAGCTGAGTTAAAAAGATATCACACTAACACTTTAAATCAATTGCTTATAAATATATGTTTTTTAATTGACAAATAAATATACAAATATTAAAATAGTCTAAAAAAATTAAAATTATTATTAAGGATAGGCAATCTTAACTTCTTAAAAAGGTTGGTTAGCAAATGTTCTTATAGTTATAATATAAATATTCATAATAAAATATTTATAAAATTTAAATGAAAATATTGTTAAAATTTATATTTACGAGTTGGAAACTTATTTAAAATTAATATGTATTTGTAAGTTTTAAGGTGATCTTTCATTAAAAATATGCGTTTTTAAACTAATTTTTTTTTTTTTTTTTGTAAGAGATACATTAGTGGTAAGTTCTTGGGTTCTTATTTAGGAAACAATATGCACCCCTCATAAAAATAGAAAAACCGTGTTGTCTATCTGCAAGGATGCCACTTGCATTATTGGTGATGTGAACCGGTTTCATAAACCCTTACACCTTACACATAGGATTGAACATTCCCATCCCAACCATAATCCTTTCCCGAGATTATCAACCTAAACAAAAAAAATCACTAATACATTTTATTTATCCAAACTAAAAATTATAAAAATTTCTTAAAGCTTATAACATTTTACAACATTAAATAAACAGATTTAAACATAGTTATTCATTCTCTTCCCTGCATTATTTAATTAAAATAAATTTTATATTAAAATCCAATATTTGGTTCATCTTACTCTTTCTAGCGTCAAATATTATTATTGTTTGAATTTTCAACCATTTTATATTTTTAATGTTTGTTTGAGGTGATTAAACTTCTCAAAATTGCACATAATTATATTTTAACTACTTACAACATAACAGTATAGTGGATCTAGTCATCACAATATATGCTCGGGGAGGTATTGTGAATCAAAATAAATACATGAAAACTGTGAAAATCAAAATCTAAAGTTGTAGGATATTGAATTAAATTATAATTTAAATATTTTTAATTATTATTAATAATAATGTATTTAATGTGATTTTTAAATTATTTTCAAAATGGTTAAGAGACTATGAGAATCAAAATGTCCCCTTCATATTTGTTTTTCTTTATTTAAATTTTTTGTTTTCCTCTTTCGAGTTTTATATTTTATCCTTCAACTTTAAAGTGCACCAAGTATTTCAACTTTTCATTTAACCATAAAACACTAATATTATAATAAAATTAGTAAATTATTATTATTAAATTTATAAATTAGAAAGAGTTTAATTTTGAATACTATTTACTTTTAAGATTAATTATGTAAATAAATAATAATAATTTATTAAAAAAATAATCGAACTAATTTTTAAGTATAATAATATCAACAAAATTTATTAGAAAACATCATTTATTTGTATATAATATATTTGTATTGTTTATTAAATGGTATTAGTTCAATATTAAATTCCTCAGCTTTCAAAAAGAAGATTGAGATTTGAATCTTGCCCAACAATATATGCATAATTGTCAAGTTGTTATAATATGACACATTTTAATACCATATAACCAGCTAAATACATACATAAAGACATATAATTTAACTAAGTTTTTGTACTATCAACTCTTATAGATTTGGATGCAGTAGAATACAAATAAAAATGGATTTTATTAGATTAGAACTTGTATTCAAAAAATCGATTACTAACATTTATATTATAACTTGTTGAGAGCCGAACCCTCCCTGCACGGGATAGTAGTGGATTGATTTAGTTAATTTTTAGGTACAATCACATCAAATTAGTTGGTTCAGAAGCATGCCTACCTTATTGAAGTTTTTCTCCCCTTTCCTATGACATTCATGTGTTAGGCCTCATTTCATATTGTTCTCCTCAAGGTTGAAATGCAAGTAGTAATCCCTAAACCCTAAGTGTCATAGCATGGGTGTGCATATGAGATGTGGTGATAAGGATAATGAAGTAGACCTATATAATAATCAACTATTGATGTCATCTCTACTATGCATATGGTTGATTTTGCTTAGGGTTTTTTAAAAACACATCATTAAACCCTAGCATGTTTAGACATGCTTGGTGGAGTGAATATATCGTCTTGATAAATGGTTATGAGATATGATCCTAAAAGGATCATTTATCCATCATCAATTTAAGAGTAGGGTTTATGGTTTATGTTTCATGTTCATAATGTGTCAAACCATCATTTCAAATTTTGGACCCAAAGGCTAGAGTAGTTGAAGCAGTTCATCTTAAATAAGTTTGCATCAACTAATTATATGCTTTCAACTACGTATTGTTGCTTGTTTCCATCTATCTAACCTCATTTGTTTGCATGCATGTGTCTGTGTTTCCTTGGAATTATTGTTGCATATCAAGTTAGGGATCCACAATGAGATACAAATGATGAGCCTAGTTATGATAGTTTATCTTTCCTTTTACTAGGTGACTAATTCAAGTAGATCCTCCCAATCACATCTACAAATCATTTGTGGTTCAATTATCTATCTATAAATATCTTTTACTCTAGTAAAAACTTTATCTTTTTATCTTCTATCTCATCAACATCTTGCTACATGATGAATACTACAAGGTTCATAAGTGCAAATAAAAAGATCAATCCTATCATCTTTTATCTTTTATGTATCACCATGCAAGAGGCAACATGCTCATAATGGATTCTTTCTCCAAATTTGGGGGTACGATCCATTGTTATATCAATCATATCAATCAAACTCCTTTATGAAATTTCTTTATGAGGTAAGTCAACCCATGGTTATGCGTAATAGGTCAGACCTAAAATGTATTTATAAAAATAAGGCAAATCAGTTTCGAAATCGAGGTGAATCGTGTCCAAACTCATGTAGGAGACATGGCAAATTGCCTTTTTTTCACCAAAAATTATAAAAGTGTGGAAAATTTTTTGGTCATGATGACTAACACCACACTATATTTGGTAATCTCTTTCCTACAAATAGTAAGAGTATAGACAATAGAATCTTGACTATAGACAACTATGCTTGATGATAGAATCTCAACTACCGACAACTATGCTTGATGATAGAATCTCGACTACCAATATCTATGCTTGATGATAGAATCTCGACAACAACACAATGACAATAGGCTTTTGACTACTCACAACAATATTGTGTCGATAGAATCTTGATGATCGGTTGCAACCCTACTAATATTTTGAATAGAGATATCGATTGATGATCGGTTGCAATAGAGATATTGATTGATGATCAGTTGCAACAAAGATGTTGATTGATGATCGGTTGCAATAGAGATGTTGATTGATGATCGATTGCAATAATATTATCGATTAATGATTGGTTGCAACACAAGATCATTTGATGATAGGTTGCAACAAATATGTCAATTGATGATCGGTTGCAAGAAGGATGATGATTGATGATCAATTGCAACACTAATCGTTTGATGATAGGTTGCAACAAATATGTCGATTGATGATCGATTGCAACAAGTATATCTATTGATGATAGGTTGCAAAAAAGATGTCGATTGATGATCGATAGCAATAATGTATACATTGATGATAGGTAGCAACCAAACTAACAATTGATAATCGGTAGCATCACCTACCACAACTCCAATTAAATGCTACCATGTGTCAAACCCACATTTAATTCATGCATGCAAATGGCTATAAAAAGGTATGCATAATTATTTTTCAATATTTTTCACATGTAGAGCACATCAAAGCAAACCAGACAACACTATGCCTTCCAACTTGTTACCTTGCACCCTACACCTTGATCCCTCCAACCTTACCCAATTTTCTAACAAATACAACAATGGCGAGCTCTTCCTCCCCTGTTCCTTCAAAATTTTCTTTCAAAAACCTTGTTTGCCCCCTTATTTCTAAAATATTAACCACACTGGGATATGACATGTCATGGGTCCAGGACTCTGGTCTTCAGGGTTTAGTGTCAATGCCATAGTATAAAATAAACAATAATTTATTGCTAAAAATTATTAACTCGTATGATAATGATGGGTCGATTGTCAAACTCACAATCGACAACAAGACTCTCTCTTTCACTATCAAACCCTCATATGTCAAGATATTGATCGGTCTTCCACACAAGGATGTTGAAGCCATCACATCAAAGTTTATTTTAATTGATGATGACAAAGCATACCTAGAGACCAACTTTGGAGTCTCTTCAGATTTTTTGATAGGTATAACTCTCCATATTTCTAGTCTTGTTTAAAGTTGAAATTCTTGGTTTCTCAAGTACTAATTTTATATTATTTTTTGTAGTTTCCTCTTCTAAGTCTAGAAGGGGCTTGACTATTGCATCTGTTCAAGACAAGTTTCTTAGAGCTTGTATCAAATTCTTCCAAGCATGACTTGTTCTACAAGGAAGAATAATGGATATTTCATTCTAGGTATTGGCCTATTTGGTTTGGTGTCATGGCCACATGAAATTTGATTGGTGTACCTATATTTTGAACCACATCAGAATGGATCTCCATAACATCCAAACGAACATAACTACCTCTATCTCCACATGCAATTATATACTTTTTTTTTATGAATCTTATTATAATGTGTAACATATTGTAGTATTAACCTCACTGCACCCAAACCTAGCGATTATTGGCATGTCAGTCAAACAAGTGTAGGTAAAATTAATTATTCAATAAAGTAATAATTTTTATATTAAAATATTTTTATTTTTTATTTGTACTTAAATGTAGAGAAGAGCATCCTCTTCTTCTACAAGAAGGGATGCTGCAATAAGGGGTCATATACCAGAAGCCACTGGATATTCCGACACAGTCAAAATCGACACCATTATTTAGAAGATCTACAAAATGTTTGAGATCTTCTACTTCTCCTGTTTCTCATCCACCTCTACTTGCATGTCATGTGCAAATTGATATTGAAGAAGTTAGCCAGACCATACCTACAACATGTAAGCTTATTATTTCAAACTTTGGTTCAAGTAATTCATTTAGTTAAAATTATAGTTACTTTTATTGAATTTTTTATATGTTTTTAGAGCAATGCCACACCAAGCTGCCTTTACATACTGAAGCTACCCAACAGGTCTCATCTTCATCTAGTAAGTGTAATTAACTTAAATTAATATCTATTTAGTTAATTAAATATTATTGCATCACTTTTTATAATATTTAACAAAATTTTATTGTAATATTTTTAGGGGTGTTGCTGCAATTATCCCAAAGAAGACAACATATGATGTCATCGCCACCTCCACCATGACATCAATTTATGAGAGGTCAATATATGTATGGAAAACAATTATTTCCTACAAGGGTTCAGGGAGCACCAAGCTAGACTTTGTCAGATTTTCCCAATATTTCTTTTGGAAATATTTCAAGTCTACATGGAATTTTAAAATTAGATAATCCTCCACTTGATGAGGATTATATTTTATAGGGCAACATTCTTGGCTATTTTAAAGTAATTGATGTGCTTCAAGATCCACATAAAGAAGCACAACAAACTATAGAATTAGTTGCCACTCCCTAGACCTCATCCCCTCCCCTTCAAACTAATGACCCTCTTCCTCTAACTGAGGATGAGAAGTTGAATTTTTTGAAGATATTTTATTGTCTAATAATTGTGAAGCAACCATCAAAGATACGTTGCTTCAAGATATTGCAAAAATTAAATATTGGGAGTATCGGGCCAAAGTTCTTATCAAGCAAATAAATGCCCGATATAAAAATTTAAAAAGAGATGACATTTTTTCTTTGGTTGAAAATGAACTAGAAAATCTTGATGCTTTGCTACATCAAGCTAAATTTGGCAAAGTGAAGGCCACCTATTTGTACAATGATGAGATTTTAGATATTATGTTGAATAGGTTAGAGAACATTAATGTTGAAGCCCAAACATATTTTAACCAATGGGCTTTTGACAAGAAAAAAGTTGAAGTTGTTGAGGTTGCAAAGGATGTAGCTGAGGTAAGTCATCTTAATTTTGTTTATTCTCTTTTTTTCATACAATTGTCAACTGACATATTTTTTATCTCTTTTGTAGTCCAATTTTGATAACTTGCAAAAGTAGGTGAATAGCCTACATGTTTATTTAAACATGGCAAAGAAAAACCTGTAAGGAGCTATAAAATTGAAAGAAAGATTACAAATCATAATTAAAGAGAACAACGCTTTAGGAGGATCATAAAGGAACATAATTTAGATCTTAAAATTTTGCTTAAGCAGAAGGAGAAAGAAATGCTTTCAATGGTACAAGAAGATCCTACGAAAGAAGAAAGGGCATTGTTGGGGAATTTGGAGATAATAGAGGAAGGCCTGATGAGAACTTGTGCACTACAAGGGAAAACTATTGATCAAGTACATGAGGGAAGACAACCTCAAACTCAAGGAGAGCCTAAAATTGCCTTAGGCCCCCAATCTCAAGACTAAAAAAGTGAACACATAGTTCACTAGTTGACTACAAATTTTGTTGTATTGTAGTCAACAATTTTGTACAATGTAATGATATCTTTTCAAATTAATAAAAAAACATTTCCATAATTTGTGTATTATATTTTTTAATTATTGTTTCTATTTTGTACTAGTTTAAAATTGATGATAATGCAATTATGTTTACTATTGGACTTTATATTTACAAAATAGATATTTGTTATTGGTTTAAAGTTGACTGCCTAATATAGTATAGTTATTTGCAAAATAGATGTACTTAGGGGGACTTTAAATGTACATTAGACAAATATCTAAGAACTTAGTTGAGCCAAATAGCGCTTTCTACAATATATATATGAATTTCTATAATACAAATATTTATGAAGGATACATGCATGGATGGGTTTAAATTTATTCAAAGCCAACCATTGTTTACAATGCTCAATCAAGCAAAACAAGGCTATGATATAAAACATAAAATTTTATGAACATAGATAGATAATCCAATAACAAGGCTATGATATAAAACATAAAATTTTATGAACATACTATTTTTTATACTTTTAGTAAACTAGAAAGCCAATTTTGATAACCTAGTAGACAACAAATGATAACAAATACTATCAAATATATCAATATTTTTAAATCTTAGAAATATTACAATGGAGGAAGTTGAAACAAACACTTCTCAACTTGTCCAAAATCACTTGTATGCATAGCTGATCTTTGTGTCTCCATAATTTGATCACTACAAGTATCATTATCCTCATTATCATGAGTATTAGTGATACCTCTTCTGTCTACTAGAGATTTCCAATATGCCAAAGCTCTATCATAAGGATACTTGTCCAACTCATAAGATGACACATATATTCTCAAATAATTTTTCAAATTTTTGTCCAACCTATTATGAACTTTAGATTTCATAAAAGATAGTGCACTAAAAACCCTTTCATCTTCCATAGATCCCAAAATCATTGTTTGACATAATTCATATAAATAAAAATATTCATTGATCGTATCTTGTAAGACACTACTTGGATACAATTTTTTCCACAAACGTGTAATAGAACCTAGCTCATGAGGGTTAGTCAAATGCAAAATTTGATCAACCATTGTCAATCCAAAATGGCCTGATTGTTTTGTCAAAAGTTCTTTATTGAGAATACCATTGATTTCAATACCATTGACTTCCACACTTTTAGTGAAATGTTTAACAAGAGTACCCATATATTTTATAAACAACTCACTTGTATTATTATAGTTAGTACTAGGATCCTAGAACATGGGGTTAACCACACCCATGGCCTCAAGCAACTCATCTCTTTGAAAATGATCTCTTATTTCTCTTGTCAATGTTTCTACTATTTTTCTCAATTTAATCTTTGTATTGTGTAAAACTACATCAAATCCATTGTATGTTATGGGTATTTTTTCAACATCATCTATAACTATATGTGATCACTTTTCAAAATAATATAAAGGTATCATCTTTCCATGAACATTAATACAAATATGATCATTGATGTTGAACTTCAAAAAGCTTTTTGGATCATTGATGTTTGTTAAAGTTCTCCAACTATCAAATAAAGGATCCATAAAATTTTCTCCAGACAAGTATAACCTATCAATATGCATACATATTTGTTTTCTCATCCTGATGAAATCGACAATATAAATGGATCTTTCTTGTGCAAGTTTAATCAAAGTATTCATTTCTTGCAACATTGGAAGAATACCACATAATGTGAGAAGTGTTTCCAAGTCAGTCATATGGTATAGCAAATATTTTGCCTTATCAACTACCCTATGATTTGCATACATAAACCCTACTAAGGATTGATATTCTTTAAAAACTCTATATGCAGGTTGAAACAATGAAATCCACCTAGTATCTACATCTTTTAACAATTTTCTACCTTTAGTAACTCCTAGTGCAAATTGTTGAAACTTTGCAAATCTTTTTGGACTACATGAAAAATAAGCATGTATTTCATGGATGAGTTCTTCCACTCTCACAACATTTTCAAATGTGCTCACAATTTTGTATGCAAGATTCATTCTATGAGCCATGCAATGAATGGGGATCAAATATGGGGTAATTGATGTCTGAAGTCGAACACAAAGACCATTCATGTGTCCTTGCATTGTAGCAACACCATCAACTCCAACACATATTAACTTAGTGGCTATTTTTGTATCATCCATTCTCGCAATATCCTTTAAACTGGTTACAACAACATTGTAAAGGTTTTTTGCATTACAATTTTCCACCATCTTATGTAGTGCTAGTAAATGAGGTTGCCTTAAATGATTTTGGAATGTGTAAACATGCATGCAAATCCAAGATGTGTTGTCAACAATAGTTACCTCATCAATTGAAAGTGAAATGAATTTGGCATGTTTTACTTTCTCTCTCAGGTCCTCCTCAACCAATGATAGATATTTTACCATTTTCCAACCACTTCGATCTGACCAATGGGCACTAGGAAGGTTCTGCACATCAACTAGTTGAAATAGATGCTTAAAATCAATAAAATCAGATATAGGTCTACCCTTTTTAAGAATAGTATATACAACAACAAACTGCAAACTTTTTGAAGCTAAAGTGGTCTTATGAATTTTTTGAAATTGAGCTTGAATCGTTCCACCATTCTCAACAAGAGTTTGTTGTTGTTTCATTTCTTTTTCATATTCTTGTGCATATCTGACATGTACGCATTTTGATGCATCCTTCCACCTAATTATTTTCTTAGTTGTTCCATCACTTTCTTTTACTATCACATAAACTTTTCCATAATGTTTTTCTATTGTATCTAACTTAAGTTGCATCTTATGATCCTTTCCTAGTTTCCAACTACAAATTATGCATCTACATTTTTTTGGTATATCATTATTATTCTCTGGCTGCACTAGCTCAATAAATGGATATGTTGATGACCATTCAAGCTGAAATATCCTTCCAATAGTCCACTTGGTTAACTTTCTATATTTAGGTTTCTGAGTAGAAGATTCCCCAAAAGTTTGTATTTTATTAGAATGATCATTTTATTTTTTGGTTGGCATGTCAATTTGAGGAATCTCTTCAAGTGGTTGTTGCATGTCATTGTTAAGAAAATTTTCATGTGGAGGCATCTCATCCTCGAGAATATCTTCAAGTGGAGGCATATCAGGGTCAATAGTATTTTCTGCATACAAAGGTGTTCTATATCATTTTTTGTAATAACTTACAAAAATTAATTGTTTAGTAGGTAAAATGTGTATGTACCTTGAATTTGTGCAGATGTCGATGGCTCACTCGATTTTGATATATGGCTAAAATATTTTAGGATACTCTTTTTAATAGAATATTGGCCTCCCTTATTTCCATTGCTAGTAGGTGCCATTGTACCTATAAAGAAAAAAGTATTTGATGTTAAAAGGTCAAATACCTCTGGTATCAACCAGATTTTTTAGATGATATTTCACCTATTCAAGGTTCTACCACTTGGAATTCCATCTTGTATACTAGGGAGATCATCAACTAAGGAATTCATTGGAAACTTGGTGATGGCCAAAATATAAGCTTTTGGGAGAATAAGTGGTTAGGCAACAACCCTCTTCGGAACCACCTTGATCTGATCTACCTCAAACCTATGGCTAACATACTATTTTTTACACAAGTGTGCAATTTCATTGATGTTGACAGGAAGCACTGAAAAACCATTCCTCATGGCAATATGAACGAAGATAAAAAAAATTCTAACATGTTGTGTCTTTATGTTATTCCCAGCTGTTCAGTTGAATATAAGATCATGTGGGCACCCAGTGAGAACGAGATTTTCTTTGTCAAATTTGCCTATTTTCTTACTATAAACCCCAATAAACCATGGTTCGCTCCTAAGATCATTTGGAACAAGCACCTCATTCTCAAATTTTGTTTTTGTTTTAGCTTAATGTTCAGGACAAAATCCTCTCCATTCCAAATCTCTAGATTTGAGGGCTCCCCATTCCTAACTACTATTACCTTTGCAAGCAAGAGTGTGAATCCACCCAACATATTTTTCTCTCCTATCCTTTCTCCCTCAAATTTATTTTCTCCTTATTTTCCACTATGGGTATAGCTTGGGATCCTCCCTATAACGACCCAAAAATCACACAAACAAAAAATACAAAAAAAATGAAAGAGTTTTTTTTTTTACTAAGGAGAGGGATACATGAACCCTTCATGAATCCCTAACCCAACTAACATTTACCTAAAGTTTCAATCTCTTAAGTTTTCCTGGAAGTTACATCTCACGAAGTACCCTATCACAAGTCCGTCTGTGTAGGCGTATAATGTGTCACTACAGATAAGCCCATCTATCACATCATTCTTGATGAGTTAGACCTATCACCCTCAGTCCATCGAAGGTATACACGCATCTCCATACCATACACAAATCCTTCTATGTAGGTATGCTATGAGTATTGTGAGTTAAGCTATCTATCTCATCTCCACGATGAGCTATCTTAACTCAGATGTAATCTCTTCACAACTTAGTCCTTTATCTCCCTAAGGGGGTCTCAATTCCCTTAGGTCTCCTATGTTCACCCTAAGGGGTTCTTAATTCCCTTAGGTCACCTATGTTCACCCTAAGGGGTCCTTAATTCCCTTAGGTCACCTCTCGAGTTCACCCTAGAACTCTACTCTTAGATTTCTTATCATCAAGCAATCAAACAATGATACATCTAATTATTATAACAACATGAATCAAACAAACAATAATGGAGGAAATAAAGCAAGCTTAACACTAAAGAGAATCATTCACATAATATAACCAAATACATAAATAAAGGAAAAGTACCTTCACTAAATCAATGAACACTCATCTCATTAGATCACACATGATAAGTCTTTCTTACTTTAAATATTATCACATTATCTGCATCGGGGATATCTCCCCACAAGTCTAGTCTATTTGATCATAAGTACAACAATGTTAGATACAAATACCTATGCTTTGTTTCCATGGAACTCCTTGCTTCTCCTTGCTTCCCATTGGTTCTTTGAGGGTAGTAGGGGATCAGGATACTCATGGTTCAGGATAGGCATACCTTTAAATGCATCTATTCATTTACTTTGCCAAATTGCAACTATACAAACATTCATTTAAGTTTCTAACCATCTAATGCATAATGGATATCATAAAAGAACCCTTACTTTTATTTTCACCTCTCAAGTTCCTTTAGAGAGTCATCCAATACGTACTTCTTAGATCAAGGTCCAACTTAAATCAAATTCATTCATGTCTTAAAGCATTAAAGTCTCATTCCCTTAACCTTTAAAACAATCCCTTTTCTTTTCATTCCCTAAATCAAAGCCCCATAACTTCAATTCAAAGAATAAATCTACATTCCTTTTTAATTCCCCATTTCCAATCAATCAACTACTTTTTAAAGCATTACCTTTAGAACCTTTAACCTTTAAAACCAACATTCATTCATTCCCTAAATTGAAGCCCCATAACTTCAATTCATGAATAAATCCACATCTCTTTAATTTAAACTCCTAAGATATTCAACCTTAATCAAAGGGGTTTTCTTTTAAATTAAAAACCTTCAATACATTTCATTAAAATCAAAGGTTCTTTCCTAATTGAAAACCTTACATAAATCTCTTATAAATCAAAGGTTCCTTTTAATTAAAACCTTAAATACATCTCATATAAATCAAAGGTTCCTTTTAATTAAAACCTTAAATAAATCTCATATAAATCCAAGGTCCCTTTTTAATTAAAAGCCTTCAATAATCCTATATGAAACAAAGGTTCCTTTTAATTAAAAACCTTCATTATATTTTATGTGACACTAAGGTTTCTTCAATTAAAACCCTTAAATACATTTCACAAAATCAAAGGTTCCTTTTAATTAAAAACCTTAACTAAATTTCATAAAATCAAAGGCTCCTTTTAATTAAAAACCTTCTCTACATTTCATAAAATCAAAGGCTCCTTTTAATTAAAAACCTTATCTACATTTCATAAAATCCAAGGCTCCTTTTAATTAAAACCTTATATACATTTCATAAAATCAAAGGCTCCTTTTAATTAAAACCTTAAATACATTTCATAAAATCAAAGGCTCCTTTTATTTAAAACCCTTAAATACATTTCACATGAAACAAAGGCTCTGTTCTTTTAACTAGAATAGTTACACAACACCTTACCTAATGCAGGGTTCACAACTAGAGGTCAACACCTTCGAACATGCACAACACTCACTACTAACACCCACTGGTCTATTGAAGCACTCACTAAGCTCTCACCTAAGCATTCACTAAAGTGCTCATTGCATTTCATAGTGCACAATGCACAACACAACCTATGGTGATTGCTCACACACAACGCTCACCTGACATAAGGGAGGTTTTTCTCTTAAACTACAACCATAGAGCGGTTTTAGTTAAAACACAGTGCTTCCACATGGTGGTTTCACAACACACATAGGGTGATTCTTGTTTAAGCACAATGCTCCTCACATGGTGGTTTCACAACACACATAGGGTGATTCCTATTAAAATACAATGCTCTTCACATGGTGGTTTCACAACACACATAGGGTGATTCTTATTAAAATACATTGCTCTTCACATGGTGGTTTCACAACACACACATAGTGCTTCCACAAGGTGGCTTCTATTAGCACCCAATGCTCTTCACATGGTGGTTTCACAACACACATAGTGCTCAATGCTCACACAACATAAGGAGGTTCTCTCAAACACATAGCACACAATGCTTTCACAATAAGGAGGTTCTCAAAACACATAGCGCACAATGCTTTCATAGCATAAGGGAGATTCCAAAACACATAGCGCACAATGCTTTCATAGCATAAGGGAGATTCCAAAACACATAGCGCACAATGCTTTCATAGCACTTTCATAGCATAAGGGATATTATTTCAAAAACATAGCGCATAGCGCTTATATGCAACAATCCCATGTAAATTAAAATTGGGTTCTAGATTTAAAGCAACCCAACCTTAACTCCTATGGATATTGGAAAGATGGTGATGTCTAGCTGCCCTCCTCTTAGCCTCTGGTGCATTCTTCCCATTATCTCTATCTCTCATCTATGTCTGCATCTCCGTTCTTGCTCTCTCCCTTCCTCTGCTCTCTCCCTCTCTCCATCCATCTCTCTTTTCCTTACCTTCTTTCTTACGTGCCTGTCCACCCAGGTGGCTCGTCCACCATCCACTCAAACCCCGAGCCCCTATCTTCCACCTCCGCTCTTCAATGCAGCATCCCCTATCCCTTGTGCATTCTCCCCATATTTTCCACATTTGGAAATTAGTAGCCTCGTAGGCTATTTCATAGGGTTCATTGCATAGGAAAGGGATGATTACATTTTATTTTTAAAAGATGAAGAATGGCCCTTTTTTAAAATATCATTCTTATGATATTTATCAATATTTAAATATATTACTTTTACTTACACAATATCTTTATTGTTTTTATTTTTAAATAAAAGATATATATTATTATATATAATATTTTTTTTTAAAAATGAATTCTCTTTCATTCAATTCAATTAATTAAAGTCTTTTAATGAATCCTCTATTATCATTAAAATGCACACCTCTAATTAATTTAGATGCAAACTCATTTATTAATTACAAAGAAGTTTACTAATGAGCTCAAATGAGCCAAACATTATTTACTTAAACTTCATTAATTAATTTAGAGGAATCTTCATTCAACATATGCATTTAATTTGTTTTCTTTCATAAGGATGATGCTTTACTTGTGCTTCAACATGACAGTTTACCTTATGCATTTATATACATCTTGCAGTTGTTCTCATATAGAAAACCCAACATTAATCTACTCAAGCCATGATGCAATATAGAGAAAACAAATTTGTACAACAACAAAGAGGGAATCATTCCATCAACCCGATCACCCATCTTAGCTAGATATTTTATGATAGCTACTAGGCTATTAACTAAAGCTCAAGGTGATCGGCCATCGATGATTATCCCTTCCATCAATGCATGCCTATATGAAGGTATCTATCCATGTTACCTCCGAGTACCTTAATCATCATTTCCCTTGATCTTTGGTACCCTCATTTCTGGTGGGTGACTCTACCTGTTCCACCTATGAGTGTACCTGATCCTGCACACTTGGCAATATGTTAGTGATAACATGCCCTTATAAATCAACTAAACATCATATAGTTGGTTCCATTGTTCAAACTAGGTATCACCACATCATAGGTTAATACATTGTTTTCTTGTGCCATAAAGTCAGCTAGGGAGGGTCATGACATCCTCCCCCACTAGGATTAAACATCATCCTCGATGTTTCCAGTTTTCCTTTTGTTTTTTTATTATAGAAAGTAAAACTATTACATCATATAGCTTCAAACAAAAAGGGAAAATATTTTCGCATAACCTCCACTTTCTCCCAAGTGGCATTCTTCTCATAGAACTGGTCCCACTGGACCTTACACTATTCGAGAGTCCGATTCCATAGAGATTTAGAATGAAACTCAAGAATCCTCATCGGTAGCACTTCAATGGCCTCCGGATTTGCCATCTGCAAATTAGAAACATCCCACACATGTTCAGGGTCAGCAACATATTTTCTAAGCAAGGATATGTGGAAGGTGTCATGGATTTTGGATAGATTAGGTGGTAATGCAAGTCGGTATGCCATCAGACTGATATTTTCTATGATCTCAAAGGGCCCCACAAAATGTGGATCCAACTTCATGGATTTGATAGCACTTTTCTTTGGCTTAACCCTTAAGAACACCTTATCTCCAATAGAATACTCTCTTGGAGTCCTTTTTAGATCTGCATAACTCTTCTATCTATCCGCAACTTCCTTAAGCCTTTGCCTAATTTCTTTTAGCTGCTCTTCCATTACCCTGACCATTTCTGGTCCAATCTCAACTCGATCCTCTAGGTTATCCCAAGACAATGGTGTTCTACACTTTCACCCATACAAGGCATCGAAAGGTGCCATTCCTAGCGAGGAGTGATGTCCATTATTGTAGGTAAACTCTACCAAAGGTAGACAATCTTCCCATTGAGATTTGTGATCCATGCAGTACATGCGAAGCATGTCTTCCAAAACTTGGTTTACTCGCTCTGTTTGACCATCGGTTTTAGGGTGGTATGCTGAACTCATATTCAATTTCGTACCAACTGCACTATGAAGGGATTTCCAAAATTCAGAAGTGAATTTGGAGTCTCTATCTGAGATAATTACCTCAGGAAACCCATGCAATCAGAATACCTCTTTGATGAATCTTCTAGCCACTACCTGAGCATCATCCTTGGTATTTCCCGGTATGAAGTGGGCAACTTTAGTCAATTTTTCGACCACTACAAATATGGCATCATGTTGGTACCAAGTTTTGGGTAAACCCATGATAAAATCCATAGATATAACCTACCATTTCTGCGTAGGTATATCATGCAGGTGAAGTTTTCCTATGGGATGCTAGCGTTCTACCTTGACTTTCTGACATTCGAGACATCGAGCAACAAAATCCATGATGTCCTTCTTCATACCTACCCAAAAGAAGGTTCTTTTCATGTTTTCTCGCATTTTGGCTCCTCTCGGATGAGCAGAATAAGGAGATCTATGAGCTTCTTGCATTATCAAGTTCCTCAAATTACCCAACTTTGGTATGACGACCCTTCCCTTATAACATAAAAAGTCATATTTCATACTAAATTCCTCATTTCCTTCAGGATCTCTATCCATTTTGGCTCGAATTCCTTGGCAATACTCATCCTAAGATTGCTCCTACCTCACTCGATCCATTAGGTCCATGTGAATTCTAGTTATGGCTGCTATATATTTCCTTCTACTCAAAGCATCCACTACCTTATTCTCTTTTCCCTTTATGTACTCAATCTCAAAATCATACTTAGTAAGAAATTCCACCCATCTTCTCTGTCTTGCATTGAGTATTGGTTGGGTGAATATGTACCATAGACTTTGATGATCGATTTTCAATTCAAAGGGTCTCCCCACTAAGTAGTGGTACCAAAACTTTAAAGCATGCACCACCATAGCTAGCTCTAAATCATGCATAGCATAATTAACTTCATGCTTTTTGAGCTTCCTTGAAGTATATGCCACTACTGAATCCTCTTGTGAGAGTACCCCACCCAACCCCTCTATTGATGCATCAGTGCACACTAAAAAGTCCCTTTGAGGATCGAGAACCTTTAGTATCGGTGCAGTAGTAAGCTTATGCTTTAGTAGTACGAAGGCAGCCTCACACTTCTCTATCCACTTGAATTATTTCCCCTTCTTCTGAAGGTTTGTTATGGGTCCAACAATCTTGGAGTAGTCCTTTATATAATATCTATAATAGCCCATTAACCCCATGAAACTTCGTACTTCAATCACATTAGTAGGGGGTGGCCAATTCAGAATAGCCTCAATCTTCTCTGGATCCACAACAATCCCTTCTACTGATATAACATGTCCAAGATATCATACCTCTAGGACATAGAATTCACTCTTAGCTAGATTTCCATAAAGTTGATTCTCCCTCAACAATTCCAACATGATCCTAAGATGTTTATCATGCTCCTCTTTATCTCGAGAGTATATAAGGATATCATCTAGGAATACCAGGACAAACTGGTCCAAGTGTCTTTGGAACACACTATTCATTAGGTTCATGAAAGCATCTGGAGCATTAGTCAGTCCAAAGGGTAGAACCATAAACTCATAATGCCCATACCTAGTCTTAAATATCATTTTGTGAGTGTCTTCCTCATGAATCCTTAACTGGTGATACCTTGACCTCAGATCGATCTTAGTAAACACCTTGGCATATTTTAGTTGATCAAATAAATCTTCAATCCTAGGTAAAGGATACCGATTCTTGATTGTAGCCTTATTTAGCATCCTGTAATCAATACACAATCTCAATGAACCATCCTTTTTTTCATGAACAAAATTGGTGCACCCCATGGTGACACACTTGGTTTTATCAAACCCTTCTCCAAAAATCCTTGCAATTGAACCTTTAGTTCTCGCATTTTAGTAGGATTCATCCTATATGAGGATCTATGAATAGGTTCGACTCCCATCATAAGTTCAATCGTGAAGTCAAATTCTTGTACAGGAGGTAATCTAGGTAGGTCCTCTAGAAATACATCCTAAAATTCCTATAAAATTGGATGATGTCTTAGTATTTCCTCCTTCTCATGGTCCTCCACTTCATTAAGTTTTACCACATACACTACCCCTCCCCTCTTTAGGGTCTTTTTCAATTGCATAGCGGACAACATCTGAGGTTCAAATACCCCTTGACTGCTATGAATTCTTAATCTTCTTCTGCCTTCCTCTGAATACTCAATCCATCGGTCTTGGAAATTGACTAAGGCTTTATGAGCCTGTAGCCAATCCATCCCTAGGATCACATCAAAGGCATGTAAGGGAGTTACATATAAACAACATTTCATAGTCCCTTCAGATAGAGTAACTTCCACCATAGGATAACACTGGTCTACCGAGTAGGTCTATCCAGAACCATACTCAACCTTCCACCCTTGGGCCAAATATCTAGGCCTTTTCGACATAGTCCTTGCTAGACTAGATGAAATAAAACTATCAGTGGCTCCACTATCTATCAAAATATTTACTTTCTTATTGAAAACCTTACCTTTCACAAGTAAGGGGGTGGCCTGTCCCTCTAGCTTCTACTTCTCGATTGTGGCATAGATCCGATGTTCCGGTTCCTTTCCTTTTGCATTAGTTATGCTAGTCCCCACCTGATATGGACACTGATTATAGTAATGAGATCCTCGACAATTGTAGCACCCTTCCTTGGGTCCTTGCTATTTTTTAGGTTTCTCATTCCCATTCTTAGTTGTTGGAGTTGGAGCTTGCAACTTCTATGGCTGAGGTTTCATACTATTAGGCTTGTTATCCTTCTTACAAAAGTTCTTCTTGAACTTGTTCTGATTCTTGTAAGGTTTCTTCTCAAGATTTTGGGGATTCTTGGCCTTTCACTCTTGCTCAGCCTCCCATTTTACAAACCCATTACTATTCCTCTTCCTCAGCTCTTGCCGAGCTTGCTCGGGTATGGTGTCATACTTATAATAGAAGTGTGACTCTACTTTCTTTGCTAGGTCATATACCTTTTGTAGTGATTTAGGTTCCTACATTTCCACATCATGCTTCAACCTAGATTCCAATCCAAGAATGAACTTATGAACCCACATCTTCTCATTATAAATAGGCACATATTTAAATAACCTTACCAGTTTCTTATAGTACACCTCTACTATGTTGGTTCCTTGTCTGAGACTAGAAAATTCTTCAAACTTTAAGGTATAGAAGTGCTTTGTTAAGAATCTCTTCTTAAATATGTTTATAAATTCTTCCCATGGAGTATCGATGGGTTCAATATTAGTTTCCTCATAGTGGGTTTCCCACCACTCTAGAGTAGCCCCTTCTAGGTTAATCATAGCCCAAAGTGTTTGGGTTCTTGATGAGTAGCCTTTAACCATAAAGTGAACCTCCACCTCTCTCAGCCATGCTTCCATTGCATCACCATCACCCTCTCCATAAAACTTAGAGATACTAATGTTTTTCATGTCCCTAGCTATTTATTTTTTTGCTAAGGCTCTAGCTTGTACTTGCTCTATAGTTAGTCCACTTTCTAGACCGATCTCTGAACCATGAACTTGTAAATTTTGATTCATAACTATTTCTAGCAACTATCTTATCTGATCCTGCATAGCAATGACCATAGCGGTGAGGTCTTCTACCTCTCTATTGGGGTTTGTTGGTTCCCCATCCTAGTTTTCTTCTTCGACATTACTTTGTCTGAGTTTTTCTAGGTATAGGTCTCCCTCTTCTGGTCTTAGGTGGCATCTTAACCTGATTCCATCCAAGAAAGAATATTAGATTATAGTTCCATCTTAAGTTGTATCTCTAATCAAGCCATAATATATAGTTCTCTTGCTATATGCATTAACAACCTAACTAGGGTAATATCCCAGGCTAGGATGTATCACTGATATCATAGCCCATACTAAGGTATCCTAACATCCACTCTACCTTGGGGTTTATGCCCATCAGATTCTAACAACTAGGGTATTCTAGGTCATCCCAAATTTAGCCCCTTTTCTTAAGCAAGCCTTCATTGGATACATCTAGTTCCCTTTTAGCACACATATAAGCTCTATACCCTCGTACCTAGAGCTCTGATACCAAATGTAATGACCCAAAAATCACACAAATAGAAAATACAAAAAAATGAAAGAGTTTTTTTTTTACTAAGGAGAGGGATACATGAACCCTTCATGAATCCCTAACCCAACTAACATTTACCTAAAGTTTCAATCTCTTAAGTTTTCCTGGAAGTTACATCTCATGAAGTACCCTATCACAAGTCCATCTGTGTAGGCGTATAATGTGTCACTACAGATAAGCCCATCTATCACATCATTCTTGATGAGTTAGACCTATCACCCTCAGTCCATCGAAGGTATACATGCATCTCCATACCATACACAAATCCTTCTGTGTAGGTATGCTACGAGTATTACGAGTTAAGCTATCTATCTCATCTCCATGATGAGCTATCTTAACTCAGATGTAATCTCTTCACAACTTAGTCCTTTATCTCCCTAAGGGGGTCTCAATTCCCTTAGGTCTCCTATGTTCACCCTAAGGGGTTCTTAATTCCCTTAGGTCACCTATGTTCACCCTAAGGGGTCCTTAATTCCCTTAGGTCACCTCTGAGTTCACCCTAGAACTCTACTCTTAGATTTCTTATCATCAAGCAATCAAACAATGATACATCTAATTATTATAACAACATGAATCAAACAAACAATAATGGAGGAAATAAAGCAAGCTTAACACTAAAGAGAATCATTCACATAATATAACCAAATACAAAAATAAAGGAAAAGTACCTTCACTAAATCAATGAACACTCATCTCATTAGATCACACATGATAAGTCTTTCTTACTTTAAATATTATCACATTATCTGCATCGGGGATATCTCCCCACAAGTCTAGTCTATTTGATCATAAGTACAACAACGTTAGATACAAATACCTATGCTTTGTTTCCATGGAACTCCTTGCTTCTCCTTGCTTCCCATTGGTTCTTTGAGGGTAGTAGGGGATCAGGATACTCATGGTTCAGGATAGGCATACCTTTAAATGCATCTATTCATTTACTTTTCCAAATTGCAACTATACAAACATTCATTTAAGTTTCTAACCATCTAATGCATAATGGATATCATAAAAGAACCCTTACTTTTATTTTCACCTCTCAAGTTCCTTTAGAGAGTCATCCAATACGTACTTCTTAGATCAAGGTCCAACTTAAATCAAATTCATTCATGTCTTAAAGCATTAAAGTCTCATTCCCTTAACCTTTAAAACAATCCCTTTTCTTTTCATTCCCTAAATCAAAGCCCCATAACTTCAATTCAAATAATAAATCTACATTCCTTTTTAATTCCCCATTTCCAGTCAATCAACTACTTTTTAAAGCATTAAATTCCCATACCTTTAACCTTTAAAACCAAAATTCATTCATTCCCTAAATTGAAGCCCCATAACTTCAATTCATGAATAAATCCACATCTCTTTAATTTAAACTCCTAAGATATTCAACCTTAATCAAAGGGGTTTTCTTTTAAATTAAAAACCTTCAATACATTTCATTAAAATCAAAGGTTCTTTCCTAATTTAAAACCTTACATAAATCTCTTATAAATCAAAGGTTCCTTTTAATTAAAACCTTAAATACATCTCATATAAATCAAAGGTTCCTTTTAATTAAAACCTTAAATAAATCTCATATAAATCCAAGGTCCCTTTTTAATTAAAAGCCTTCAATAATCCTATATGAAACAAAGGTTCCTTTTAATTAAAAACCTTCATTATATTTTATGTGACACTAAGGTTTCTTCAATTAAAACCCTTAAATACATTTCACAAAATCAAAGGTTCCTTTTAATTAAAAACCTTAACTACATTTCATAAAATCAAAGGCTCCTTTTAATTAAAAACCTTATCTACATTTCATAAAATCAAAGGCTCCTTTTAATTAAAAACCTTATCTACATTTCATAAAATCAAAGGCTCCTTTTAATTAAAACCCTTATCTACATTTCATAAAATCAAAGGCTCCTTTTAATTAAAACCTTAAATACATTTCATAAAATCCAAGGCTCCTTTTAATTAAAACCTTAAATACATTTCACATGAAACAAAGGCTTTGTTATTTTAACTAGAATAGTTACACAACACCTTACCTAATGTAGGGTTCACAACTAGAGGTCAACACCTTCGAACATGCACAACACTCACTGCTAACACCCATTGGTCTATCGAAGCACTCACTAAGCTCTCACCTAAGCATTCACTAAAGTGCTCATTGCATTTCATAGTGCACAATGCACAACACAACCTATGGTGATTGCTCACACAACGCTCACCCGGTATAAGGGAGGTTTTTCTCTTAAACTACAACCATAGAGCGGTTTCAGTTAAAACATAGTGCTTCCACATGGTGGTTTCACAACACACATAGGGTGATTCTTGTTTAAGCATAATGCTCTTCACATGGTGGTTTCACAACACACACAGGGTGATTCTTATTATAATACAATGCTCTTCACATGGTGGTTTCACAACACACACATAGCGCTTCCACAAGGTGGCTTCTATTAGAACCCAATGCTCTTCACATGGTGGTTTCACAATACACATAGCGCTCAATGCTCACACAATATAAGGAGGTTCTCTCAAACACATAGTGCATAATGCTTTCACACAACATAAGGAGGTTCTCTCAAACACATAGCACACAATGCTTTCACAACATAAGGGAGATTCCAAAACACATAGCACACAATGCTTTCACACGCATAAGGAGATTCCAAAACACATAGTGCACAATACTTTCACAATATAAGGAGATTCCAAAACACATAGCACACAATGCTTTCATAGCATAAGGGAGATTATTTCAAAAACATAGCACATAGCGCTTATATGCAACAATCCCACGTAAATTAAAATCGGGTTCCATATTTAAAGCAACCCAACCTTAACTCCTATGGATATTGGAAATATGGTGACGTCTAGCTGCCCTCCTCTTAGCCTCTAGTGCGTTCTTCCCATTATCTCTGTCTCTCATCTACGTCTGCATCTTCGTTCTTGCTCTCTCCTTGTCTGTCTCTCTCTCCCTCTCTCTTCTCTCTTTTCCTTACCCTCTTTCTTACGTGCCTGTCTACCCAGGTGGCTCATCCACCATCCACTCAAACCTCGAGCCCCTGTCTTCCACCTCCACTCTTCAATGCAGTGTCCCCTATCCCTTGTGCATTCTCCCCATATTTTCCACATTTGGAAATTAGTAGCCTCGTAGGCTATTTCATAGGGTTCGTTGCATAGGAAAGGGATGATTACATTTTATTTTTAAAATATGAAGAATGGCCCTTTTTTAAAATATCATTCTTATGATATTTATCAATATTTAAATATATTACTTTTACTTACACAATATCTTTATTGTTTTTATTTTTAAATAAAAGATATATATTATTATATATAATATTTTCTATTTTTTAAATGAATTCTCTTTCATTCAATTCAATTAATTAAAGTCTTTTAATGAATCCTCTATTATCATTAAAATGCACACCTCTAATTAATTTAGATGCAAACTCATTTATTAATTACAAAGAAGTTTACTAATGAGCTCAAATGAGCCAAACATTATTTACTTAAACTTCATTAATTAATTTAGAGGAATCTTCATTCAACATATGCATTTAATTTGTTTTCTTTCATAAGGATGATGCTTTACTTGCGCTTCAACATGACAGTTTACCTTATGCATTTATATACATCTTGCAGTTGTTCTCATACAGAAAACCCAACATTAATCTACTCAAGCCATGATGCAATACAGAGAAAACAAATTTGTACAACAACAAAGAGGGAATCATTCCATCAACCCGATCACCCATCTTAGCCAGAGATTTTATGATAGCTACTAGGCTATTAACTAAAGCTCAAGGTGATCGGCCATCGATGATTATCCCTTCCATCAATGCATACCTATATGAAGGTATCTATCCATGTTACCTCCGAGTACCTTAATCATCATTTCCCCTGATCTTTGGTACCCTCATTTTTGGTGGGTGACTCTGCTTGTTCCACCTATGAGTGTACCTGATCCTGCACACTTGGCAATATGTTAGTGATAACATGCCCTTATAAATCAACTAAACATCATATAGTTGGTTCCATTGTTCAAACTAGGTATCACCACATCATAGGTTAATACATTGTTTTCTTGTGCCATAAAGTCAGCTAGGGAGAGTCATGACACTCCCTGTTTGATGACCTTTATTTATAGTGGCCTAATCCCTTTAAAATTTTTGTATCAAAACATTTTGGACCTTTTATCTTTCCCATTTCCTATGGGAATTGTGGTATGAATGAAATTCTAGAGGCTTCAATAACTTCATCCATGATTCCAACTATGTTCTTTCAAAATTTACCTATGTGGTAATTGAAAATATCTCTGTTACTCAAGGCACTAGGTGGTTGGAGCCCCCAAGTGGAGATCGGTTATCCATGTGCCTCCAACTACCTTCCTGTAATATTTTCTCTCTCACTTATGTGGTTGATAACTTGCTTATCAAGTAGGTTTCTCCATCCTTAGGATGGATTAATTTTAATTTAGATGGTGCTTCCAATGGTAACCCGAGGTTGATTGGAGCAGGAGGTATCTTTAGAGATAATACAGGGAAGGTCTTTCTGGCCTTTGTAGAAAATATCAGTATTCAAATCAATCATTTTGTTGAATCTTGAGCTCTCTTCCATGGCTTACCACTCCTATATAGAATTAATTTCCCTAACCTTATTGTCAAAGGTGACTCTATGAACATTATTAGAAGCATTGTAGGCACCCAATCAGCATCCTGGAACATCTCCAGCTTAATATTGAAGGTAATTTTTTTTAGATCTTCCCTCAATGTCACCATTCAACATGTCTTTAGGGAAGGAAACCAAGCCACTAACTTCCTAGCTAACCTGGGGGTCTCTATGCCTAACCTCACCATTTGGAATGAAATTTCTCCTCCCCCTAGTCGATGAAAATCCCATGCCTGTATATTTTTTGTGTTTTTTCTCAAAATTTGAGTTTCTTGGGTATCTACATCTTCTCAATGTTATGGTGTCCCAATCTAGGGAATCCACCTCAGATTGGATAGCATCTCTAGGACACATCATTGAAGGTTTCATCGATTCATGGAATTTTTCTAATATCACTGGATCTATTTTCAACATATACTCTCATGAGTGGCTTCACCTTGACAAAATGAATTCTTGGGGTATGTGGAGCTTGTGGCTCAACATGGAGAATATTTTTGTGAGCCATACATGGAGATAGTGTAATCACACCATCTTCAATGAACACCACTTGCAGGTTTTTTGTTGTGTAGTGGCTAACACAATTGAGTCATCTATTGTCTTCATACATGTGAGCAGATTTTACTCTAGAACAAATTCGAAATCATTGTTACTAGTCTCTTTTGGTGGATGAGGGATGACTGTGAGTTCCCAAGGCAACTTTTTGTTTCAACCTTCTGTTTGCACATGAGCTTGTAGGAAACCCGACTCAAGTACCAGTTTGAAATTTTGACTGAGTTCAAGAATCTAGTGGGTGACGAAGGGTGTCTTGATACAAACTACCTCAAAAAGTAACTGTGTATCTTTTTATGGTTTTTGAATTAAATTCCCCTGTGAGGGATTCTCTTATTACCCTTTTAGGCTTCCTCTTTTTTCCCTATGAAGGCTTCTCTATATTATTTTATCTTTCTTCTTGTTTGTTTTGAAGAATATGTTTCCCTTTTGATTCATATGGTTGAGAGAATATTTCCTAATAAGAACATTTTTGTAAAATATTACGAGGACCTTTCAAACCCCTCTTACCAATAAAAAAAATAAACATGATGTTGAAAAAAATTATGAAAATTCTACAATCGGTATAAGGAAATTCATGATCTACTACCTATCATAGGATACCTATAGTTTATTATATTCTTGTCGATCACCTCTATCTCTTTCTATAACTGATTATATCCTTATTTTTCCTAATCGATAATCTCTACTCTTTATCGATAGAATACCCCTCTACAATTGATTATATTCTTATTTTCCTCCATAGATAGTTCTTGCTCTCTATTGCTACATTATTTCTCTACAACTGATTGACTCTTCTATCAATAGAATCTTCTTATTTTTCCTATTGATAGACTATTCATCTATAATCAATTGACTTTTCTTTCGATATACTGCTCCTCTACAACTGATCAAATATTCTATTGATAGACCTATCCTCTATAATCGACCAACTCTTATGTTGATAGACTACTCTAAAACTGATTGAATCTTATGTCGATAGACTGATATTTTGTAATTGATTAACTCTTCTACCAATAGACTAATCCTCTATAATCGATCAACTATTTTATCGATAGATTGATCCTTTCCAATCAATCATCTTCTTATTTATTCAACCGATAGTCCTTATTCTTTGTCATTAGACTAAACCTCTACAATCGATCAACTATTTTATCGATATACTCTACCCTTCTGTTTGTCAATAGACTATTCCTCTACAACCGATAGTCTGTATTTTTTGCAACATATCATATCATGTGTTTTGTTTCTACAGATCATTTTTCAAGGAGAATGAATATTATATATGATTATCATTATCATGCTAGGTATATATATTGGTGGTATAATAGAGGAATTTGATGAGATAAATAAAATTATTTATAATTTCAAGGTGAAAAGGTCCATGATTTATGTGGGAGTGTTAACGATTTAAAATAAAAATGGTGAATTATCTTTGCAAGGACAAGGATAGCTCCTCCCATTCCCCCACTTTTGCAGGTTCCTCTCAAAATTTGGCATCCCCCACTAGGATCCCCCTAATATCCCCTTCCCCTGTGCATCCCAATGGCAAGAATATTTCTCCCCTGACTCCCACTCCCAATAATTATGCTCCGTATGACTACCACCCCTCCGATAAGCCTCTAAGAAGTAAGCGAAAATCATTCTGCCCCTCATAGAAAAGCATGAAGTCCTATCGACTGCAGACAAAGAACGCGAGTGCTTCAAAAAATATCCCTGAGTTCATCATCGACAAGGACGAAGAAGCGTCCAAAAATACTAAAGATGTGTTGTGAGTGGAAACCCTTTCTCGCAGCAAAAAAACTATGGACCTCTTGAAGTCGGCAGCCAACATCATCAAGGAGACTGGAACTAGTTTATCCAACATAAATGAAGTTCAAGAGCTCCCTGACATTCTTGAGGCCCTCCTTAGCCCTTTACAGAAAGAATTTGACCATCGAGATGGGAAAGAGGCTTCCTAGTAGCCCTGGGAAGATAGTCTTAGGCAGGGAAAAAATCTGAAGATAGTATGAGTTTTTTTAGCTCTATTATGTTGACTATTTTTTGTGTTGCCTATGTTGGAAGGGTTGGACCCTCAGATTTTTTTGTCAAAACTGACTCGTTTTTGTATTATTGGCACTGTGTATACCTTATGTAATAGGGACGGGACCCTTCAACATGATTAGTAAATAATTTTTTTTTACCTACCAAACAAAAATAAAAATGGTGAAACTATTATCAACGTGGGGTGAGCCGACCCAAAACAAATTGCACCCAAAATTTTTGGGCAAATGGGCCCTGGTCAAGGGTCCCTATATTCACCAATTTCAAAATTTGAAAATTCTAATATTCGTAAATTAATGATGCTTCACCTCTATGCATAACCTCGATTCAACCCATTCAAAAGTCCTCTAGGAAAAGAAAAAGTTATTTAGACATTTTTTAAAGGTAAATCTCCAATCATAAGTCCTCCAAGATAAATCCTTCATACATTTTTCTAAAGGTAAATCTCTAATAAAAAATCCTTTAGGAAAAGTAAAAGTCCTTTAGACATTTTTAAAGGTAAATCTATCAATTAAAAGTCCTCTAGACAAAGTAAAAGTTCTTTAGATATTATTTTTAAGAAAAATCTCTAATCAAAATTCCTTTAGGTACAACATAATTTCTTTAGAATTTTATTTAAAGATAAATCTATTTTATAATTTTTAAATAAATCATAAAATGCTCCTTTTGCATTTGTCTAGAGTCACAAAAAATAACATATTTATCATGTATCATAGTTAAAGTCTCCTTGGGTAAATACATTATTTGTACATATTTGTATTTAGGTGTATATATCTTGTATCATAGTTAAAGTCCCCTTGGGAAAATATTTTTATCTAACTAAGGTTCCCTAGTCAAATATTTTATCCAACTAAGGTTCCCCTAGTCAAATATTTATTTGTACATATTTGCATATAGTTGCACATGTTTTGCATCATAGAAATATGTCACGAAAACAACTAAATCCCCCTAGGAAAATATTTTTCTAACTAAAATCCCCTTGGAAAATCTATAGTTATATATATATATATATATATATATATATATATATATATATATATATATATATATCTTGTATCATAGCTAAAGTCCTTTGGGCACATATTTTATCTTTTCATCATAGCTAAAGCCCCCCTAGGAGAACATTTTATTGTGGCTAAAGTCCCCTTGGAAAACTCCTTTTCTGTATATATATGTACATAGTTTGTATCATAGTAATGCTTTGTAGAATTATCCAAAGTCCCCTTGGGCACATCACTTTTTAATCTTAATCATACATCCCAATCATATTATTATATCATTATAAACCTTAAACTACTCTTCTAATCTACTCATCATGAATCAACTAACAAGTCATCAAAATCATTAGCATATCTAATCATCCAATCCTATACAATCACTAAATCATCTTACCATGATTATTAAATCATCTAAAATATCATCTATCATTAAAGCACATCAAATAAAAAATAACATAAAGTAACAAAGCATAAATCATCACATAAACTCAAGCACATATCATAAAGTCCATAATGCCAATGTGTATTTATATATAAGGTATATATACATTCAAATAATATGATATAATGCTCATCATGAGTACATCAAAACTACAACAATAGTAAATATAAAATAGACGCTCATAGGGGTAGCTAACTCGAGGACCCTGTATTGAGTGCTATTTCTCATCCTCTTAATGGTGGTGGCATTCTCATTGACCATAATGAATTTTGAGTCATGGACCATAAGTGTGTCCATGTGTGTGTCCCATTTTAGCAAAGGATGGTAATAATTCATCAAGACTATTGCATGGTATGTAGTTTGGTAATGGGTTAACCACTCGACTTTCATCAATAAGTCCTCTTAAACATAAGTCAACTTTGTTGCATGGCATTACTTTGTGGTAACCATCTAGTATAGAAGGGTTTATAGAAACTAACTATTTTCAATCCTTGCTACATTATAGTTGTGTATCTCTTAGTAGTTAGACTCAAAATAATTTATTGCATCACTAAGGTTTGCTTCACTGATTGGTCCCTCTATTGTCCATATCACTACCTTTGCCTAAACTGCTACTAGTGTGACTTGAAGGCTGACAAACTGCTATGCCCATATGTCTTCCTCTACCTCTATGGTAAACTAAGGTGATTTATTGGGTCCCACTTCACTTGTCATGATCATTGGTAATGGTGTTGCTATTACTTCTTCCCTCTTCCTCCTTTGATATTACTCTCGATATTGCCTCAACACTGATGGTGTTGGTCATTGTGCCCTTGAGGTTGCCTTGGTCATGTGCTCAAGATTTAATAGGTTAATAACATTTCACTCTTAGAGGGAAAATGGTCTAGTACCTCTACCAATAGCTAACCCTAGGGTCATCGCTACCTATATGTAAGACATTGAATCATTTATGTCTACCTTGAAATAGGAATCTAGATCTTGTTGAGGCTTGAACCCCTACTCTTTTTGCATCCTCTTATACCATACCAACCCTATTAGAACCCCCTATTGCATATCAAATTGGTAGACCACTCACTCAAAATGGAATAACTCATGTTCTCTTCATGGTCCCACTAGCCATTTGATTCATCTAACCCAAGCCAACTAGAAAGCATCCTCTCTTCAACTTGGGTGTTGTTTGAACAACTACCAAGTGATATACTCTTGATGCAAATCATCAATGAACTATCAAGCCACTTCTAAATCTCCCTTGTGGGGTCTCCCTTATCTAGTCTCAAAGTGTTAGGTCCAATAGTATTTTGCTACAACCTCTACATCTACCACCTACCCTAGTATCCCTAGAAGCCTCATCACTAATATATGCTTTTAGGCCCATATCGATAACAATGTGTAGTAGGACAAACTCTTACCTTCTTTGTAGATGACCCGATGTATTGAATTGTATAACCAAGCTAATATGACTAAGTTGAAAGTAAAAACCATTTGACCCTAGAGTATGTCCTCCAAAACCTCACCCCACACCTAATGGACTATCTTCTTGCTCATATCATTGATCAAGACCCTAGATACCAAGGCATGTAGCAAAATCATCTATCAATCTAGATGACCCTTAGTATAGGTAACAATGATGTCAATGATAGACTTTATGACTATAAAGTTTGCAATTTTAATCAATATCTTTAAGCTCTTTTGTTGGTCTTAGCTCATATGAATAGGTGCCCCTTTGAAAAACATCCTTAGGATCCATCACACATTGTTTAGTGTGATAGTCAACTCACTGTAAGGTAGCTAGAAGGTATTTATCTATGAATACCAATGCCCTTTCAAACTCTACCTTAGGTATTAGGGATATATAGTATAGCCCTACTACCACTAGCAACACATGATTAGTGTAGTTTAATAGCCCTTGATGGTCTTTAGTGCATAGGGTCACCTCTCCTTATAATCGATCGTTTGTAGTCTCTCCTATAACTAATTAAAACCATCAATTTGCCAATTTCAGAACTTGTAAAATCAACAAAAATATCAAGGTAAGAAAAAGTGTCAATCCTTGGTAAAAGCATCATCTGGTGATCAAAGTAACACTAGGCAACAAAATGTCACCCAAATCATGGAAGTGCTATCAAATTATGAAAGTGCCATTAGTACACAATATTTCTATTGGCTTGCATCAACACTAGCACAAAATTTCCATCAATGTGTAAAAGTGATACCCTCTCCTTTGGCATGCTTTTTGAGTCTAAAAATAAAAAATAGGATAAGCTCTTAGGTTCTTAGCTAAACAAGCACTCCTACACTAGTGGTCTCACCTTGCCAACAATATGATATGGTATCATGTACCAAATCATCAAAGTATCTACTATAATTAGGGGTCCAGAGCTCATATTTCTCCTTGTCCATGGTAGAAATGATTTTATTTTTACCCCTTAGCCATTTTCCCCTAGTCCATCCTAGCCAAATTTTACTATTTCCCCTCAAATTTTCATCACAACATTGACATGAATCATAGTCAAGTCGAGTTTCCTTAGTCCAACTTGAATTTTCCTTTGAAACTCAAGGGGACACATCAATACATGGTAGCATTTAATGCTATCAAAAAGAAAGAAAAAAATGTAACATCTTTATTAATCAATGATAAAAAGAATCACTCATCTTATATCATGAATCCTAAGCAAAATAAAATTTATCTATCTTAAAATTAGGTTATTAATGTTAGTTTTTCATGCATACATCATTCAATAAATGCATAAAAATAATCAAATGTAAACACCTAATTTAAGCACATCATCAAAGTCTCCAAGCTTACCAACATCTTAATCATCCAAACAATTTGGCATATAAACCAAGTTAAATATCTTCAAGCCCAAATTAGGAGCATTTATTACTCTAAAAATGAAAGGGCTAGGACATGAGTGATACCATTGATGGTGATTTTTCTCCCTAGTAGCACTTTTGCCAAATTTCAAAATATTTAAATTTTCATACCTAAGTTCACTGGAAACAATCATCTTGACATTAATATTATGGTCATTAGTACCACCAATGCTATTGCATCCAACACTATTGAATGTTAGCTAGACACCAAAAAAAAGGTAGACAATTACTAACTTCAAGACACCCATTAAAAATAGATCTAATCACATCAATTTGATCTACAATCTCAACAAAAATCCAAAGCCCAAAATTTACCATTTTGTACCTTAAACCATTTTTGAAATTTTACCTTCAATAATCCTATCATCTCCAATGCAACCATCCCCTAAGGAATCATGGCTTCCTATAAAGCCAACACTTGGGAAGCTAATTCATATGACATCTCTTAAGCATAGAATTTTTTTTTCACAATTATATCATGGCCTTTTTAAGGTGACAACATTATTGACCATGGATCTCATGCAATTATGAAGCTCTCAACATCTCAAGCAACAAGCAAGCTCATCTAATTCATCACAGTAAGGAGATTTCAATATGGACATCTTGAGACTACAAGATTGCTTAGTTGTGCTCTCTCCCCTCTTGTATTTGTCATATTATTATATTTGTTGCTTTGTAATCATTTTAATTATTGCATACTAACTTTTTTTATCACACCTTTATCTACTTATCGCTTGGTTTTCTTGCAACATTAGCATCCAACTTGTATAATTAGTCATATTGTCATACTATCTCTATTAGGGATCCTATACCTCATGGTCAAGGATCCTTATTGCATCATTTATAAAATCACAATCTTCTATATAAGCACATTCTCTTGTATCCACACATAAAAGCACTATCAAATTATAGGTTCAGGATCACAATCACTATTGATAAAATAGAAACCAAGTTCAATGTCATAGAAAGAAAAAGCATTGCTAGTTGGTAAAAGTATTGGTGGTATTATCACTCACCCAATGGAACTTTTTCTATTGATCACACATCGTTATTTTATTAATTTACAATTGTTTATCTCATCTTACAAACAAGGGTCTAATACTAGTCAAAGGAGCCATGTACTCTCCTTCAGTCTAGGTAGACCTATTTTCTATTAATTCATCCATTTTTTGTCTATATTAAAAGTTAGCAAAAGTGCCACTAAGAAGCAATGGTGTCAATAGTGCTTTTATTAGTAGTGCTTTCACAAAGAAACAATGCTTTGTTCAACGAGGTCGAAAAACTAGGTTTCAAATTTTAAGCTTTTGTTATTAGCATTTTTTTATCATAGGTATATTTTTTTTATCTATTATGTACCTGTTTCTATTTTAATATACTTTTTTTTATCCATTAAAGCTAAAGAGGAAAAGAAAAAAAAAAGTGAATGTTAACATTGTTAGAGGATCAATTTTAATCTTGCATTTCATCAAAATAAAATCACATATAGTTGCGTTAAGACTTGTATGATCCATAATCCTCTGGAACCCTTTCTCTCAAAAGGAACATTGTCTTTTCATTTATCATTAAAGTAAAAAGGAATTTAGTTTATAGGACCTATTTGTTGCATTGCTTGGTGCATTTGTAACTAGCATAGGACTAGACTAAGGATAAACTTGTCAAAGAAAAATCTTTGGAGAAACATAGGTGCTCTCTAACTCAATCCACTAAACCTTAGACTCAAGCTTAGTGATCTGCCCCTATCTTTAAGGTGAGAAAGGGGAAGAATCATAATAGATACCTTAAGAGGTTGTTCATGATTTTTTCCTAGACCCATAGAAGTAAGCTAGTGATGAAGGGAAACAAACCTTTGTATGACCTTAAACCAAAGTAGCTTGATCAATAAGAAGTAGTATATTATGATCAACATATGATAACTAAAAAAGATCACATGATATTAGCTCATGTGGTCAAATTTCTCAACTTTCAAAGAGGAGACTTAGATTCGAATCTTGCCATATGTAATACCACTATGTGGTGATGATGTAATATAGGTGAGGCATATTTCAATCTCATAACCAATTGAAAAAACCATAGCTAAAAATACTGAGATGACCTTAAACAATACTTCATTTTAAATAAACTTGGTAACTTGGTCCTATTAAGCTAGAAGCATGTGCCTAATCATGTGCTTTATATATATTTATTAGTCATCATCTTCACCTTTGGATGGACTATAAAAGAATTAACTCTTTAGGATGGAACACCAATGTTGATTCTACCTACAAAGCTAAGTTAGAGATTTTATGCACTATAAGTTATTTGTAAAATACATTAAACTTATTGCCTTATGCATAATGATATTCTAGCATACATTTTATGATTGTTCCAGCATTTGAACCTAAATCTATTATTTAAAAGTTAAAAAAAATAATTAATTAAGCGAATATTATTTGGTAAGTCTTATTTTTTATTATTTTATATACTATACAAATTACACACAGTGATATATATATATATATTGTAACCTCCTGTATATAGCATATCCGCAACATGTCAAGTTGAAAAAAAAATTTGTTTGAGTGTGGTCTACCGAAAAGGATGCCACTTGCATTACCATTACCGGATGTGACCCGGGTTCAATTCTTATGATGGATGTGTATAAGAAGTATTACTAAAAAAATTTAAAAAAATCATACTGATTATAATCAATATTTTTCAGCAATAAGTATAAAAATCAATATTTCTCAACAACAACAATATGAATATATTTTTTTACATAGAAACCAAGTGTAAGGTTCACACCATAAGGGCTGCTCAAATCAGTTTTTTACATAGAAAATGGCTGCCAAATGTAAGGTTCAAACCAGACTACTAAGGTTCAAACCATAGAGGCTTCTCAAATTAAACTACTACCTTTACAACCACCATGCCCCCAAGGTTTGAACCTATATAGTTGGTTGCATCCACATTATTTGTAATAACTACCAAATGTAAGATTCAAACCATAGAGGTTGCTGAGACTCCTACATTTGAAACCAATATGCCCTCAAGGTTTGAACCTAGGTTTTTTCTTGGTAAGTGCTTGGCCAACAATTACCAATCCACCCAACCCTTGGAGGCACAACAACAAATATTTGAACCATAAGAGGCTTGGGTTCAAACCCAAGGGCTAGGTGGATTGGTTGGGCACTTGCTGAAAAGAGACCTGGATTCAAACCTTGGTGGTGCCAGTTTACTACAAATAGTGGCTGTAACCAACTCTCCTATGTAACCAAAGTATATATATATATATATATCTTTGAACCATAAGAAAAAGAATTATAAATGTTTAATATATTTCATGATTAAAATTCACTTCCACCTTAATACCTATCCACCTATCTATTTATAAAAATAAAATAAAAATACGATGAACGTGTACTTTACCACTAGTGCATGCAATAAATTATCTTCCAATAAATTCGTTCCATTAAATGTCTTTGAACTTACAATGGAATCTGTACCGGTGTAAATGCCATTACTTTAAGTTTTCGTGGTATCTTTCAAACATATTTTTTGAATTTTCATTTGTCTTTTGATTCGCACATAATTTAACATGTTTAAATTTTTAATTAAGTGTTATTATTATTATATATATTTTTTAAATTTAGTGAAAAATGGTTTTAGTTTAAGAAACCATAGGGGTGAGGTTTTAGACAGTCAAAATCAGCTGAGAGTCCATAAATTACCTTCCAATAAATTCCTTTCATTAAATGTTTTTGAACTTACAATAAAATCTGTACCAGGGTAAATGCCATTACTTAACATATTTTGAATTTTCAATTGACTTTTGATTGGCACATAATTTAACATGTTTAAATTTATTATTACTATATATCTATTTTTTGAATTTAGTGAAAAATGTCTTAATTTAAGAAACCACAGGAGTGAAATTTTACACCGTCAGCTGGTCCCGCTCAACTCTAACCATACCAACATAATCATTTTAAATATCAATATGATAAAAAAGAAATTCGAACCAAAAACCTCATTCGCACATAATTTAACATGCATCTAATTAAACGGAGGTACAAGTTTGATTTTCCAATTAACATTTTTTATCCACACATGATTTGACATGCCGCTAATAAAACGGAGGTACAAGTTTGGTTTTCTCTCAAATGTGAAAAGCGTGAAGACGCCGCTAAAGCTATAAAACGGCGGTACAAGTTTGGTTTTCTCAAACGGGAAAAGCGTGATGACGACGCCGCTAAAGTGCACTTTGGGTTTGCGTTTCCACTGCAATTCGCCTTCTCCTAATCTGCTAATCGACATTGAGTTTCTATAAATAGCCTTATACACGCTATGCTTTTTCACTTCCATTCTCTTGCTCTCCCTCATATTATAATTATAGTCTTTCTTGCCCGTTTCCGATTTATGAGTAAAATGGCCCTCGCTCTTCACAAACTTAGTGGAATGTTGTTTCTTCTCCTTTGCATTTGTGCAAGTCCGTGCCATGGTCTGCATAGCAATCACAAGGAATCCCAAGCCCTCCTCCTCTTCAAAGTCCGCCTCGTTGACTCTCGTGCCACTCTCATTTCTTGGCTCAACGGAACTGACTGTTGCACGTGGCATGGCATATCCTTGATCTCCACACCAACAAGGTGCTCACACTTAATATAACCTTTTCTTTGGACGGTGGTGTCATATCCCATAGCCTGTGCGATCTCCCTTCACACATCTGGAATTACGGGGCAATCAACTAACAGGTACTCTTCCTCTCTGTCTTGGAAATCTCTAAAATCTTCAATATCTTCGTTTAAGATTTAATAATTTTAGTGGCTTTTTGTCTGCTTAACAATCTTACTTATGTTGATCTGCGTAAAAACCAGCTAAGTGGAAGTTTACCATCTTGTATAGGTATTATTTCTTCTTTGAACATTCTCTGGCTTACTTTCAATGAATTGAGTGGAAGTATACCGTCATCTCTAGGAAGTCTTTCGTCTCTAAATAGTCTTCATATCTGGTCTAATCAGTTCAGCAGTAATGTCCCAGATTCCTTGGGCAATCTCTCTTTACTCTCTTACTTAGACATTTCCTTTAACAAATTAAGTGGGACCCTTCCCTCCTCCCCTGCTCGGCTTTCCTCCCTCACTCATCTCTATTCTGACGGCGATATGTTCAACGAAAACATTCCTTCCTCGTCATTGTCATCTTCCATACAAGTTCTCTCCCTGTCCCCAGACAACAATCAAACAATTTCACAAACTTTTTTCCATAACCTCACCAAATTAAAGGTCTTGCATTTTTCCAATTGTGTACTGAACATTAGCACCTCGTGGATCCCCTCTTTTCAATTAGACAGTCTGCACTTGGTATCTGATGGGCAAATTCCACTCTGGATTTCAACCCAATACTCGCTTGAGGAGTTGACATTGGCCAAGGACAACCTTGTTGGAGAAATTCCCTTTTGGCTATGGGATATCAGTCCATCGTTTACTTAGAAGGTTGCCTTTTTACAAATACTTCAGCTTGGATGCAGATTATCTACTTAGACTTGTCTAAGAATGCATTCAGTGGAGGCAACCCTCATTATGGTCTCCTAATATGACGTTCTTAATACTCAATGATAATTTGTTTGTGGGTAACGTTCCTCCCAGCTTGGGCAATTTATCACGACTCCAAGTGTTAAGTCTAACCAACAACAATTTAGATGATGATATACCATTCAACTTGGCCAATTGTGCTTCTCTTCAAATATTGAATTTTGCAAATAATAGTTTGGAGGGAAGAATACCTCACAACTTTAGTAAATTAAGCAAACTTTTTCATTAATTCTTCGAAAAAATAAGTTGGAAGGATTAATCGCTCGTTCATTAACAAATTGTACAAGGTTACTAATTGTTGACTTTGGGCAAAATCGGTTCACCGGTCGGATTCCAAATTCGATTGGAAATATTTCACTGTTAAGAGTATTGGTGATGAGGGAGAATAATTTGATAGGCAACATTCCTTTAGAAATTGGTCAACTAATGCAACTTCAAATATTGGACCTTTCTTCTAATTATATATCAAGTGTTATTCCACACAACATTTTATATTGGCTTTGTACTGTCAGACAACTATGAAATAAGAGATTATTCTTACATAGGGTATAAATATGAGGATGAGTTGTATATAACTTCCAAAGGCACAAATCAACATTATTCTTATATTCTTTCCACCTTAACATTTATAGATCTTTCAAACAATCAATTGAGTGGAGAAATTCCGTTTGATTTTGGAAAGTTGAAGGGCTTGAGGCTTTTCAATCTATCTATGAACAATCTCATGGGATCTATTCCAAACAGTTTGGGAGTAATGAGTCAACTTGAGTCACTTGACCTTTCTACAAATAGATTGTTTGGAAAAATCTCAATGGAGCTCGATTGTCTAAACTACTTGGGGACATTAAAATTGTCCAACAACAACCTTTCAGGTAGTATACCCCAAAGGAAAAAGTTGAATACATTTGCAAAATTATCATATACAGGGAATCCAAATTTATGAGGTTGTCCCCTTCCAAAGAATTGCTCTTGGCCACAATTTGCTTCTCCTCCTTCCACATCTTCTAACAAACAAGCGAAAATATTGGAAATCCCATGGTACAATATTGTAGTGGGATTGTCATGTGGAACAAGTTTTGGAGGCATATTGTCACTACTTATAGTAAATAGGAGATGGAGGAACATATACTTTCAAAAGGTTGATGTTGTTTTGAAGTTTTTGTTGGCTCAACAATTGGACACTATGAAGAAAAATTTCTCCACATAAGGTAAATACGGGGATTTTTAGAATATTTTTTCTATTTTGAAATTAGTATGTGAATCTATATTACTTATTTTTAAACTATAAATAGGTTTTGCTATTTCATTATAATGTGAGCAATTTTAATATATTTCAAAGTAGGGTTTAGTGTTATACTTTATTATTTTGTTTGAAATAAGCAACTACTTATATAGGTGTTTGGAAAATCCATTGATATTGTAGGTATGCATACTCATACAATACAAGGTTACAATGATTCTTCTACTTGTGGATAAGCTTTTTTGCTAGGCATATCTTATAAAGTTGATGATGTTCACTTCTTATAAGATTGAGGTACAATAAGTAATACACATTTAAAAGTAAATTTGTGCATATCCTTATTCACTTATTCGAGAATTTTGTTTTGTATTATTGGATAAATCTATGGATTTTTTTATCTTCACTTATGTGGTTTTTGTAAATTTAACAAGTGTTTCCAGTCAAACTCCTATAAACAAAAAATGGATGAGTTAATAGAAAATGGGTCTATCTAGACTTAAGGAGAGTTAGTTGGACGAACTGAAACATTCGATATGTTGTAGATTCTATCGAACTTCAGCATTGTGCATTGTACACGGATCGGCACGACATAGTTCTCCACTCGAAACGATGACCGAACATTATATCTGTTGTGGGCCAAACAAGGTTAACTTCTTTCCTACTTTTGTCACATGCCCGTGCATTTAATTTATCAACCCAGGGAGCTTCGTAAACTTGCGAAGGGTCTTGAACAAGATTGCTTACAATACCACTTGAGATGAGTCCGCTAGTTCTACTATTGGGGGGTGTTTCAACGGTCGTCAATCATTCATACACTCCTCAATAATTTACGTAAAAACAATTAAATCTACAGAAAGGAAATATTCACGCATTCCTGGAAATAAACCTATTGCAATACTAGAAATAACAATGCGATAAACAATCTTATAAAAGTGGTAAACTAATCTAGAAAACACAGGAAAAATAGGGGAAGAAATACTGGCTTGGAGTGGGCCCAGGCTCCAACAGCTTCCTCCCAGCTGAACACGCACTTAGAAACTCTTAGAACTGTATTATAATTATCAAAGTATTACAATGCTTCTTCTGTATATCTCTCTACATTTACTATCAAAATATTCTATATATCCTCAGAGAGGTCTGCGTGTGTTTATATAGCACACCCATAGATCTTCTATTACAAAGAAGTTATAACAGTCGATTCATTCCAGACTAAACTAAGACAGTCTGGTAAATGTGATCGACGTCTGCTAAAATTGGCATTCATTTCTAATGGTGGCATGTTCACTGATTGGTTTGTGCTTCACCTGGCATTGGTAGGACATTCTCATACGTCGGTGCGATCCCCAATTTAACTCTACATGACGTAGAGTTGGAACTGCACTAGTCTCTGTTGTCCACGTCGTGCTTGTCTGGTCAACGGGCGAAGAACAAGGGCGCCTTCCCTATGAGGAAGGTGCCTAAGTATGTCGGGTGCCTTCTCTATGCGGAAGGTGCCTTACTACCATTGGCGCCTTCCTGGAAGAGGAAGGCGCTTATCTTCTATTGGTGCCTTCCTGTGAGAGGAAGGCGCTTGCCTTCTAGTGGCGCCTTCCTGTCGGCGCCTTCCTTATGAGAGGAAGGCGCTTGCCTTCTAGTGGCGCCTTCCTGTCGGTGCCTTCCTGTGAGAGGAAGGCACTTATTTTCCTTTGGCACCTTCCTGGAAGAGGAAGGCACTGGCCTTCTATTGGCGCCTTCCTGGGAGAGGAAGGCGCTTGTCTTTCCTTGGCGCCTTCCTGGAAGAGGAAGGCGCCTACCTTCTCTACATTGATTTTGAAAGAAACAAAGTGCCAGGTCCATGAAAAGACCTCGACTGATCCAAATCTGACTAAATCAACTACAATTCCACAAAAACACATTGAAAACACATGAATTAGATAACACGCATAATTTCATCAAATAATTATATAATCATTCATAAACATATGCAATCCTTATTATACAACCGCATAATAATCAAGAAAATGTATACAAAATATGAGCATTTCTGATGCTCATCATCCCCCCATGCCTAACATATGCCACGCCCTCATGGCATCAAAACTATAGGTAGCCCTGTTGACCCCTCATCATTGTCATTTCTTGGTGGATCCGGCTGTACCTACGGCCCATGTCTGCCTCTTCTATGCATTGGCATCTGGAGGTGTGGCTCCTCTTTTTCTATGTGGGGCTACGGGTGCTGCTGTCGGCTTTGCTTTCCTCATCCTGGCCGCTATCGAAGGTGATCTAGCCAGCGTCATCTCTGCTGCCTAAAATGCAGCTTCTATAGCTTGCCATAGGTCAACGTCCGGAGGTCTGACCACTACAAGAGGGATATCTGAATTATCCCTCTTGAGATGAACTACTTGGGCTTTGTACAATCGGGCTGCTTCAGGAGTAAGCCCTACGTTCTCCTTTGCAATGGCAGTGACTTCCAATTCGGGGCCATATACCCCCCATCATTCAAAATACCTTCTTATCTTGGAGGGCCATCCCCGGGATGACCCGTAAATCTCCTAGAATTGGTTGTCCTCTATCGGATTGACGTAGATACCAGAGTCCCCCTACATCCTCGAGGTTGCCTTCCTGGTCTCCTTAGCTGTTGTCATCTCTTTGAGCAGTCGTTCAAACTATTTTTGCCTCTCTACGAATGGCTGCATATCCCACTCATCTTCTTCTGGCTCGATGAAGGTCACCTTCACCTTCTTTCGAGCCATCCTGGGCCCTTTTCCTTTGGCCTCTATAAAAAATGTGATGGCTCGAATAGGGGTTTTCCCTTTCTCCCTGGCGGACGTCTTCTCACTCCGAGGGGCCTGCTCTACGGTCCCTGGAGCATTCTCTTCACTCTGGGGGACCTGTGCTGCCATCCCTAGGGGTGCTTCTTCGCCCCCTATCTGTCTTGTGTTGACCCCTCAGGTTCTTCTCTTTCTTCCTTAGGTCCGGGGAGTTCTTCCTTATCCCCGGTCCTGTCTATTGCTGTTGGCCCTCGTCCTACTCTGTATCACTCAGGTCGATGATAGGGGGTGTTGTGGGACTTCTTTCCCCTTCACTCCCAAAAATAGAGGAATTCTCCCCTACCTTCGGGCTGCTCTATCGGGCGTCCGATCAAAATTCTCTCAAAGAGAATACTCATTCTGTAGATGTGGGAGAATTCATCGGGACCTCTATTGCCCAGTCAGTTTGGGTCGATGCATCCCTTCTTTCTGTTCCCCTATCCTGGAGTTGTTGGTTCTCCTCTCGCAACTACTGGACCAGCTGCTCGAGCTGGGTGATTCATCTTTCTCATTCTTCCAATTCCCCTCTATGCTCATTCTGGTAGTCCTCCAAAATTTTTTGGGCCATCCAGCAATTGGTCTGCCACTCCAGCGCTTCCTCCAAGGCTGCGTCGACCTGATCATTGCTCTCAAAAGTCCCTACATCTTGTGGGCTCTAGTTTGTCAATTCTTGGAGGGTTTGGGCTGCAATGTCGACTTTCGGGTCATTCTCTTCTTCTTCTTCGAGAGGAGGAGTCACCATAGGCGTTTCCTCCTGGGGACTAGTTCTGGCGGCTGAAACTCGGCCTCACTGCTAATAAGCGGTGCTCCTTCCTCTTCATACTCGGGCACTAGGGAATGCCCTCTTTCCTCTATGCATTCGGGCACTAGTGAATGCCCTCTTTCTTTCATGAAATTGGGCAATGCCAATTGCTCGATACTTGCCATCTCCTCTATAGGGCTTCCCTCTTCTTGCCCTATTTTGGCAACAGCATCCTGTTGCCTTTCTTGGCCGCCATCTCCCTCTACGTCGGGGTTCTGCCTCTACGCTTCTGCATGGCGGACCAGTGCTGATATCAGCCCATGGTGGGCCAAGGCGGATGGTGCTCCCTTCTGGTACCTAGCCACTTCTTCCTTCAGGGCATTTTCTAGGTAGAAGGGCACGTTCAACTTCCTTCCATGCACCAGGTGATTCAGAAACTGCACATGGTTAGTGTGCAAATGGGTATACTTCCTGGTGCATGTAAAGAATCGAGCAACCTGCTCGAATATCTTCCGTAGATTCATGGGAAGGCTACTTTTGGGTAGCCCTTCCTTATCTATCTACACATTTTCTCTTGGTAGTAGCACTTTGATGTACGGCTTCAGTAGTCCACCTTTGTATATGCATTCACCTGTGAGGGGCAATCCAGTCGCCTACGAGATGTATTCGGGGGTGACCAAAATTTCTACCCCTCACACCTGAGCTACGTCGCCCCTCAAGGAGGCAATGAATTCCTTGGCTGCCTCCATATCCTGGCCCTGACTGACTAGGGTATAGTATTCAAACCATCCCTCGGCCTCGAACTATGTTTTTACCGTCCCCCTGATTCCTTCCGTATCACTCGGCTCATTCTTTTTCACCGCATGATTCTTCGACCTTCCTCCCATGGCGCCTTCCCTTACTACTGCACTTCTTTTTTTTTGTCCTTACTTCTTCAGGAAGGTGCCTTCTTATAGGGAAGGTGCCTAACCTTAGCATTTAATTCTAGGGTACGCCTTTCGAGCCATATCATTGGCACGTGGTTTCGGCCATGGGGGTATATGATTTTTATGATGACAATATTTTTTTGGTACTGCATAATTTATGAATAATTATATAAATATTTGAGTTAGTATGCGCGTACCTTATTTGGTGTTTCATGCATCATGAAGAGCATTGATTCACTTGATTTGTGACATGGGGGAGGGGTATTTCATTTATGCAGATTATGTGACTTTGGTGCTTGAGTTGTTTGATGGTTGGTTTGTGAAGATAGACTCTCGATTTGCTCAAAAAACTTGTCCATCATCTTTGGAATGTGCACGCTGATCTTGCCCCATAATTCTTTAAGATTTTTTTGATTGGGGTGGATTTCCATCACATGGGCGATGGTGGTAATCTGATGTCGCTCGTTCGTGTGGTGATTTCATTTCGATCGAGGCATCCGTGAGACTTAAGTGTTGGTTGTACGTGGAAGGCGCTCTTTGGTACCTTCCCAATGTGGAAGGCGCTTATGTGGTGCCTTCCTGATGTGGAAGGCGCTTATATGGTGCCTTCTCGATGTTGTCGGTGCTCTTTGAATGGATGCACCTTTCGGTGGTGGAAGGCGTCTCTGATTGGATGTGCCTTTCGGTGGTGGAAGGCACCCTTTTGATGATGGTGCCTTCCTGCTATGGAAGGTGCTTCTAAATGGGTGCGCCTTCCTGATGTGGAAGGCACTGCTGAATACCGTGCCCTTCCTGGGGTGGAAGGCACCCCTGTATACTTGCGCCTTCCTGGGGTGGAAGGCGCCTCGGTCTGTATGCGCCTTCCTGATGTGGAAGGTGCCTCAAACTCGTTCTTTTTTTTTGTGGAAGTTTTTTTTCTTTTTTTGTGCGCCTGCCTCTTTTATAAGGAAGGTGCCTTATTCTGGTGGGGCGCGGCCTTCTTCTGGTTGGGTGCCTTCTTTATAAGGAAGGTGCCTTCTTCTGTGCCTTCTCGATGTGGAAGGCACTTTATTCTTGGCAATCATGTTGCGATTGACTGGGAAAGGGTGATCAAGCCTTCTCAGTCTCGCTTCACGTTGCCTCAGCTTCTACCTATGAGTGTCGGTGTCGGAATGTTGAGCCGAATCAGGCCTGGTTTCCTAGATACCTATTCCTCGTGTTGTCAGGTCTTCCACCTACAAAAAGCAAATGAAAAGAAAGAAAAATAAAGGTAGTTAGATGCATTCCATGCCTGTTAGGCCCTGGATTAGGATGCCTACAGCTTGCATGCGGGCGTCATCCCTACAAAACACACCGTAAGAAAAAAACTAAATTAACTAATTTTGGTGAGCACCTCCATGCCCACCGTTTTGCCTGTTAAGAGTTTGGTCCGGATCTAACAAGATGGGGTCTCCCCCACGTCTATTCTGGATTCCACCTGTAAGGTTTCGGATGTGTTATAGGGGCGCAGTCGGTGGCCATTGACCGTTAACACGGTGTTGCTACCATCAATTGTTCTAACGTGCACTGCCCCATTCTTGATGAGCTCTACCACCTCATACGGTCCCATCCATATTTGCATTAATTTACCTTTTCTTTCTTGGAATCGAGAATCGTACAACAACACCCATTCTCCTTCTTGGAACTGCTTCAGTTTAATGTGGCGATCATGCCACCACTTTCTTTGCTTTTGTATGATTTCCGTTCTCTACAAAGCATCCATTCAGATTTCGTCCAGCTGATCTAGCTGTCGAATCCTTTCTTTTTGAGCATCATCCAAGCTCAAGTTCAATTCTGAAGCCGTCCTCAATGTCTTGATTTCAAATTCAATGGGCATCATCGCACTCTTCCCATAGACCAGTTGGAAGGGTGTGAAGCCTATGGTGGATTTCCACGTGGTATTATACGCCCAGACTACCTCCGACAACCATGTAGCCCAATATTTTTTATGTTGTTGCATGGTCTTCATCAGGATGTTCTCTATTTCTCTGTTCATCACTTCCACTTGCCCATTTTCCTACGGATGGTAGGGTGTAGTTTTATTGTGCCAAACTCTGTATTGCTCCATCAGCTCCTTGATCAACTTGGAGGTAAATTGAGGCCCTTGGTCTATTGTTATCTCTCTAGGGACCCCAAATCATGTAAAAATATGGGCAAATAAGAAATCGATGACTATTCTTTCTTTTGAATCTCTCAACGCTTGAACTTCAACCCATTTGGTGACGTAATCTGTACAGACCAAAATAAACCTCCTCCCTATTGAAGGTGGATTAATTGGTCCCACGAAGTCCATGCCCCACTTATCGAAGGGTTCCAGGTGTACCTGAGGCTGGAGGGGCATTTCATCTCGATGGGTTGGTCTACCCATTCTTTGGCATTCATCGCACTTGCTGGCGTACGCAGCCGCATCCTTGAACAGAGTGGGCCAAAAGTACCCAGCCTATAGGATTTTGTAGGTAGTTCATTTCCCTACAAAGTGTCCTCCGCATGGTTCATCATGACACGCTTTGAGTACTTCTGAGAACTCCTGTTCTGCTATGCATCTCCTTATAATCTGGTCACATCCTATTTTGAATAGGAGGCCATCAATCCATAGGAATGATGCACTTTTCTCTATGACCACCTACTTTTCTCAGAAAGAGAGAGCAGGTGAGGTTCTTCCGGTGGCCAAGTAATTGGCTATATCTACGTACCACGGGATTTGCTCACTAATGGTGAACAAATGTTCATCCAAAAATTGGTCTTCCACTGTTGTATGGTCTATCGATATCAATCTGGATAGAAAATCTGCTACGACGTTGTCTTTGCCTGGTTTGTCGACTATTGTGATGTCGAATTCCTGCAGTAACAAGAGCCACCTGATAATTCTTCCACCAATGGCCGGCTTGCTCATCAAGTATCTGATGGCCGCATGGTCCATGTGGACAAATACCTTATACCCGGTGATATAATGGCAGAATTTGTTTATGGCATGCACAACTGCAAGGAACTCCTTCTCCGTCACCGTGTAGTTGAGCTCGGCTCCTGCCAAGTTTTTGCTGACATAGTAGATGGCATAAAATTCTTCGCCATCCTTCTATCCGAGGACTGCTCCAATCACATTGTTGGATGCATCACAGTAGATATGGAATGGTATGGCCCAATTTGGTCCTCTTAAAACTGGTGCGGATATCAGTTTCTCTTTAAGCAACTGAAATGCTTCTTCGCAGTCTTCCATCCAATTGAACTCCACATCTTTAGATAATAGAGTGTGCAGTGGTTTTGCAATTTTGCTAAATTCGACGATAAATCATCGGTAGTACCCGACTGATCCAAGAAAACTCCTCACCTCTCTCTACGTTCTGGGGTTGGGTAGGTCTCTGATGACCTCAATTTTTCTTTTATCAACCTTTATTCCTTCTACGGAGAGGTGGTGTCCCAGTACGATGCCTTCTTGCATCATCATAAAGCATTTCTCGTTGCTCAGGGACAAATTGTTTTCCTTGCTTCTTTCGAGCACTCTTTCCAAGTTCGTCATTGCTTCGTCAAAGGTTTCTCCATAGACGGTGAAGTCATCCATGTATACTTCGACCGCGTCTCCCATCATGTCTAAAAATATGCTAAGCACCGCCCTTTGAAAGGTGGCAGGTGCGTTGCATAATCCGAAAGGTAATACCCGATAGGCAAACGTTCCCCATGGGTAGGTGAACATTGTCTTATCTTGATCCTCTTCTCCTATCTGGATCTGGTTGTATCCATTGAATCCATCTAGGAAGGAGAAATACTTCCTCCCAAAGAGTGTATCCAAGACTTGATCAATGAACGAGAGCGGGAAGTGGTCCTTCTTGGTCACTTTGTTTAACGCTCTATAGTCCACATAGATTCACCACTTCCCATTCTTTTTAGGGACTACCACTAACGGTGATACCCACTCACTATCAAAAATTGGATAGATGAATCCGACAGTCAAGAGTTTTTGCAGTTCTTCCTTGACAATGTCTTTCATTGTCGGATTCATTCTTCTCTGTGGTTGCCTGCTTGGAGTTGCTTGATCATCGAGGTATATACGATGGGTATAGATCTCTGGGTTGATACCCTTCATATCTGAGTAATCCCATGCAAATGCCTGTTGGTGTCTAACCAGGAGCTCTTCTACTTTCATCAATTGTGTGGGAGTCAACCCACTGCTGACATTCAACGTTCTTCCTGGCCCGACGTGTATCTACTGAACGTGGTGATCTTGGGCACCAACCAATGGTGATCTAGGTGTGGATATGGAGGACTCCCCATGGAGGAACTCCACAATAGCACCATCTTCATCTTCTTCTGCCAACTCATCCAATGTCATCACCGGCTGGATCATGGATAGCTCAAGATTTTCATGCTCGGTCAACATGGGTTCTCCTAATGAGTCGACGGACTGCACTGGGGGTGAAATAGTCAACCTTTTAACGTTTCGTCCATCGAAGATGGTCATCAACCCATCTCGATAGCTGATGTAAGCATCATCTGTTGCCAGCCATGGCCTTCCCAAGATGAGCGGGTAACCGCCCAACCTAGTTTTAGATTGCAAGACTAAAAAGTTGGTTGGGTATTCCCATGCATTGACTGTCACTATTACGTCTTCCAACATTCCTTCCGGTGCCATGGTCGATCGATCGGCCAGCTGCAACACTATCGTAGTGGGTTTCAGGTTCATGAGCTGTAGCCTCTGCATGGTCTCCTGAGGCATTACGTTGATGGCTGCTCCGAGATCGACCAACGTATTGGATAGGGAATGTCCCTCAATTTTTATAGTCAGCATCGGGCTGCCCGGGTCTGCATACTTAGGATGGCACATTTTGCCCATCATCAAATCTGCTAGTTTACCCATGACATTGATAGTCTGGGTTGCTCTTCATCCTGGCTTCCTTAGACACATCTCTCTTATCACCTTGGTATATATCGAAACATCTCGGATGGCTTGAAATAATGGAATTGTCATGGTGAGGTTCTTCAAGCTAGACAAGATATCAAACTTCGGCTGCGTTACTTTCCTCTATTCTTGCATCCGGTTGGGAAATGGAGCCTTTGCTCTCTCAGGCATTTCTTCTATCACCTCTTCTACAAGAGGTGTTTCTCCTACCTCTTCCTCCTCTTCTACCAGTGGAGGCATTCCTACTCCTAGCTGTCTACCAGACCTAAGCTGAATATGGTACATCGGATACATCTCACCCTCCACGTTGTATGCTGGCTGGTTCACCCTATTATTAGGATTTGTCATCGGTTGTGCGGGTAGCTGCGTAGGTCTCACTATTGGCAACACCGGTAAATTTTGTTGGGGGTGAGCTGGTGCTACATTCTATGGAGCCTGATTCCATGCAGTGTGGCCTCTCCACTACTGCCCAGGATATGGATATGGCATCCATGGTTGCTGGTTCGGGAATGTTGTTGGGGGTGCGTTGGACCAGGGTGATGGCCCCCACCACCCCATGTTAGGTGGTTGAGGTGGGCCTTGGGGCATGTATGGTCCTCCCCCATATGATGACATTTCGGTTGGCATATTCCCTGCAAGGGGTTGTGGCCAACTCTTTCGATTGCCTATGAAATAGGCATCCATGCTTTCAACATCCTCCTGATTACTGGGCAGTTGCGGGCACAATCGAGTTTTATGGTTCAGCCTACAAACTACGCATACTCTGACTTTGTTCTCTGGGCATGCATTCTTTGCATGCTTCCCTCTACATTTTGGATAGAAATAAGCCAATGTTGCTTCATTTTCTTGCTTCTTTTTCTCTAACAATAGCGTATCCATCTGCAATGCTAGAGATGAGAGCATTTCACTCTTTAAATCTTCTAGCATGTTACCTATTTCTGTCTTCGTGACTGAAGCAGTCACTTTCATGGTTCTAGAAGTGGTCTTGCCTCTCCTTCTTGAGTAGTTCCGGCATAGTTGTCGGATGTCTTCCATAGCGTGCTGGTAGACATCACCTCCAAAAATCATGTTAAGAGCCTCCAGTGATTCATTGGTAAGTCCTCTCAAAAATATGCTTTTGAGGGACTTATCAGATAGTTTCGTGTGAGGAGATCATTGAAGATTGAAGTTGAATCTCTCCCAGTATTCCTCGAGAGACTCATCTTCTTTCTGCGTCATGCTCAGGACCTCTTCTCTGGAGTCTCTTGCTCTCCCAAAATCTTGGTATTGCTCTAAAAAGAGCTTCTTCATTTGATCCCAAGTGGCAATGTGTTTGTCTCCCAGACCGATGAACCATCGTAGAGCTGCATCGTCCAATGTGGAAGGAAAGAGTTTCAGCTTCTGCGTATCATATTTGTAGTCCATAGACCTACATAAGACATCAAACTTAAATAAAAATAGGTCAGGGTCCTCAGTTGGGTATCCTCTGAAGGTCGAAAGGTGAGCAGGGGATATGTTTTTCATTTTGGTATCTCCTACTCCTTCATCAATCGGGAAACTAAAGCCAGATGAGACTTCTTCATTGTCAGCCATTTTTTTAGGAAATGCGGTCTCTAATGCAGTATTTATGGCCTTACGATCATTTAAGACTTTCTGAGTCAAGGCTCTAAGGTTGTCTGGTGTTATCGTCCGATCTTCTACAACTTTCCACAATAGGGCTTCCTCTAAGGGTGTCCTATTAAATAGGGGATTTATGATGATTCATTCTTCCCCAAGTTGATGGGATGAGGAGGCACTTTGCACAAAGTGTGGATCCTCACTCCAATGGATTGTTGGAGGTGGGTCGGGTGAGTCTAATTCAAATTCAGAATGTTCGGCTGACTCAGGTTCTGGTGGATTGGTTTTTATAAACCGACCATCAGGTCCTCTTCTTCTCGAAGAACTCATACAAGGTCAGATGGAAGGTTTCTAGGTATTGTAAATAATCTAGTTGAGACGCTTCCCTGACAACGGTGCCAAAATGTTGCGGGCCAAACAAGGTTAACTTCTTTCCTACTTTTGTCACATGCCCATGCATTTAATTTATCAACCCAGGGAGCTTCGTAAACTTGCGAAGGGTCTTGAACAAGATTGCTTACAATACCACTTGAGATGAGTCCGCTAGTTCTACTATTGGGGGGTGTTTCAATGGTCATCAATCATTCATACACTCCTCAATAATTTACGTAAAAACAATTAAATCTACAGAAAGGAAATATTCACGCATTCCTGGAAATAAACCTATTGCAATACTAGAAATAACAATGCGATAAACAATCTTATAAAAGCGGTAAACTAATCTAGAAAACACAAGAAAAATAGGGGAAGAAATACTGGCTTGGAGTGGGCCCAGGCTCCAGTAGCTTCCTCCCAACTGAACACGCACTTAGAAACTCTTAGAACTGTATTATAATTATCAAAGTATTACAATGCTTCTTCTGTATATCTCTCTACATTTACTATCAAAATATTCTATATATCCTCAGAGAGGTCTACGTGTGTTTATATAGCACACCCATAGATCTTCTGTTACAAAGAAGTTATAATAGTCGATTCATTCCAGACTAAACTAAGACAGTCTGGTAAATGTGATCGACGTCTGCTAAAATTGGCATTCATTTCTAATGGTGGCATGTTCACTGATTGGTTTGTGCTTCACCTGGCATTGGTAGGACATTCTCATACGTCGGTGTGATCCCCAATTTAACTCTACATGACGTAGAGTTGGAACTGCACCAGTCTCTGTTGTCCACGTCATGCTTGTCTGGTCAACGGGCGAAGAACAGGGGCGCCTTCCCTATGAGGAAGGTGCCTAAGTATGTCGGGTGCCTTCTCTATGCGAAAGGTGCCTTACTACCATTGGCGCCTTCCTGGAAGAGGAAGGCGCTTATCTTCTATTGGTGCCTTCCTATGAGAGGAAGGCGCTTGCCTTCTAGTGGCGCCTTCCTATCGATGCCTTCCTTATGAGAGGAAGGTGCTTGCCTTCTAGTGGCGCCTTCCTATCGATGCCTTCTTATGAGAGGAAGGCGCTTATTTTCCTTTGGCGCCTTCCTGGAAGAGGAAGGCGTTGGCCTTCTATTGGCGCCTTCCTAGGAGAGGAAGGCGCTTGTCTTTCCTTGGTGCCTTCCTGGAAGAGGAAGGCGCCTACTTACGCTTGGCGCCTTCCTGGAAGAGGAAGGCGCCTACCTTCTCTACGTTGATTCTGAAAGAAACAAAGTGCCAGGTCCATGAAAAGACCTCGACTGATCCAAATCTGACTAAATCAACTACAATTCCACAAAAACACACTGAAAACACATGAATTAGATAACACGCATAATTTCATCAAATAATTATATAATCATTCATAAACATATGCAATCCTTATTATACAACCGCATAATAATCAAGAAAATGTATACAAAATATGAGCATTTCTGATGCTCATCAATATCCACCTAGATCGGTAGTCGGTCTACTTGTTCCACCCAGACAACTAGTTCCAACCGGGTCGTCTGTCGGACTGCATATTCCACCCGGACCGTTAGCCGATGAGCTTCTTCCACCCAGACCGGTTGTCGAACTTCTTGTTAATCACAATTCGATGGTCGACATATAATTTCTGCCCGGATCAAATACCGGTCTTCTAGTTCCACCCGGACCGCAAGCTGGATCGACCGTTCACCCGGACCGACCACCCGTTTCCTACACGAACCGCCCGGTGGGTCTCTTTTCAGATGGACCTTTTCCTACAACAGGTACTCTATTTCTCTTTAGACATTTGAATCTGTGATCCTGTGTTTTTTGGTTTTACAGAGAATAATAGTTGTAGCACTTGTAATAATAAGATCTATTTTTTTATCATCTAATTTCTGGTTTTTCTTTAGCTGTGTTTTTATCATTTACTGAAAATAAATCAATGCTTTGTTCTCCATTTTTCCTCCTATTTTCTATCTATATTAAAACTCTTTGATTCTCTATTTCCATTAAGATCCCCTTTTCTGTTACAATATTTTTAAATAGGTAAATATTGTGGTTCTCTATGGACAAAGTGATGCTCTACTTCTTGTCCACTTTGTACTAGAATTTTATATTTTTCAACATTTTGTATCTCTGATTAAATTGTATTTCAAATTTATATTGATTGGTTTTTTGCTCTTATTAGTTATAGGTACTATCTCCAAAAAATAGAGTATTTGAATACCCTAAAAAAATCACAATAAAGAATGACTGGAAACAGGTATTTATTTTCTTCCAACCATCTATACGTTTATTCTAATTACAATATTATCTTAAGGCTTCACAAAAGTAAGATGTCTTCAACATTTTATTACTTTTCTAAATTGAAAAATATTTTCTTTACAAGTAAAATGTCACCTACTAGCGATGCAAAGAAGGGGGCCAAATCTGAAAAGAGTCTCCTAAATTATTTTAGCCATACATTGAAATCGAGTGAGCCATCGACATCTGTGCAAATTCAAGGTACAAATGATTTTTGACTACTTAACAGTTAGGTGTATTTGTTAGTTTAAATAATGCTTTCTTCCTCAAATGGTTAGGGTGCCTCTAGCCATATTGCATGATGATATAAACCATATTTTTGTTTGTTAGTTTATTTTGTTAAATTAAAAAATAATTAAGAATAGTATTGTATGCTACTATGCAGAATACCATGTGGACCCTGATATGCATCCGCTTGAAGATATTCATCACCAAGAGATGACTTCTAATGAAAATTCTCTTAACAATGACATCCAACAAGCACTTGAAGATAATCCTCAAAATAACATAGTTGAAAATGAAAGCGATAAATCAAATACATTACAAAATTCTTTTGAATCTACAAGCGAGAAAAATAAAAAGTGGAAGGCATCTAACTGGGCTATTGGAAGGGCATTTAAGAATGAATGGGTAGAAAAATTTCCATGGATAGAGCCTATCCTAACTAATGACAACCAAGTCGATGATAAAGTATGTAGATGCAAAATTTGTAGTTGGAAACTGGGCAAGGAGCATAGGTTGCAAAATAAGATAGATACAATAGAAAAACATGTTGGCAAAGTTTATGTAAAAGTTAAAGGAAGTGATGGTGAAATTATTAAAATAGTTAGGTGGAAGGATGCATCAGAATGTATGCATGTCAGATATGCAATAGAATATGACAATCACTTAAAGGAACAACAATCTCTTGTTGAGAAAGGTGCAACAATTGAAGCCCATTTTCAAAAAATGAAAAAGATCACCTTAGGGGTAAAATATTTACAGTTTGTTGTTGTACTTAGTATTCTCAAGAAGGGTAGACCCATGTCCGATTTTATTGATTATAAGCACCTGTTTCAGCTGGCTAGTTTGCAAAAAATTCTGAGTTGCCATTGGTCTGATCGAAGTGGTTGGAAAATGGTAAAATGTCTATCATTAGTAGAGAAGGAGGACCTGAGGGAGAGAGTAAAACTTTCCAGATTCATTTCACTATCTATTGATGAGGTGACGGTTGTGGACAACACATCCTGGATTTGTATGCATGTGTATACTTTTCAAAACAATGTCAGGCAGCCTAGTTTGCTAGGATTACATAAGATGGTTGAAAATTCAAATGCAGAAAACATTTATAATGTTGTTGTGACTAGTTTAAAATATATTGCAGGAATGAATGACATAGACATAGCCTCAAAGTTAATATGTGTTGGAGCTTATGGAGCTGCTATAATGCAAGGGCATAGGAGTGGTCTCTGTGTTCGATCGCAAACCACAATTGCACCATATATGATACCCATTCATTGCATGGCTCATAGAGTGAATCTTGCATATAAAATCGTGAGCACTTTTGAAAATGTTGCAAGAGTGGAAGACCTCATTCATGAAATACATTCTTATTTTTCTTGCAGTCCAAAAAGGTTTTCAGAGTTTCAACAGTTTGCACTAGGAGTTACAAAAGGAAAAAAATGTTAAAAGATGTAGATACAAGGTGGATTTCATTGTATCAACCTGCACACAGAGTTTTTATAGAATATCAGTCATTAAATAAGGTTTATAGACACAAGTAGTAGAGGAGTTGATAAGGCAAAATATTTATTGTTTCATTTGACTAACTTTGAAACCCTACTGACGTTATGTGGTATTCTTCCAATGTTACAAGAAATGAGTAGATTGATAAAATTTGCACAAGAGAGATCCATCTATATCATTGATTTCATAAGGATGAGAAAACAAATATGTGTTGTTATTGAAAATTTATGTGTTCAAAGCAGATTTTAAAGATCCCTTGTTTCATAGTTGGAATAAATTGACAAACGTGAACGATCCAGAAAGCTATTTGAAGTTTGACATCAATGATCATCTTTGTATTAACAATCGTGGAAAGTTGATACCTCTTTATTGTTTTGAAAGGCAATCAAGTATAGGTGTGGACGGTGTTGAACAAGTTCCTGTAACACACAATAGATTTCATGTTGTATTACAGAAAACTAGAACAAATTTGTCCAATATAGCAAAATATTTGACAAGTGAGATAAGAGATCGATTTCAGAGAGATGAGTTGCTTGAGGCCATGGGTGTGGTTAACCCCATGTTTTGGGGTTCTAATAGTGACTTCAATTCGACAAATGAGTTGTTTGTTAAATATATGATGAAACTTATTGAGCATTTCAGTAAAATTATGGAAATGAATGGTGTTACAATCAATGGTATACTCAACAAAAATATTTTGAAAGAACAATCAGCACATTTTGGAAGAACAATGCTTGGGCAAACATCACTTTTGAGTAACATCCATGAGACTGGTTCCATTGCACGTTTGTGGCAAAAATTGTATCCAAGTACTATCCTACAAGATACTATAAGTGAATACTTCTATTTATATGAATTATGTCAAACAATGATTTTGGGATCAGTGGAAGACGAGAGGGTTTTTAGTGCACTATATTTTGTGAAATCTAAGCTTCGCAACAGGTTGGACAAAAATTTAGAAAATTTTTTGAGAATATATGTATCATCCTATCAGTTGGAAAATTTTCCCTATGATAGAGCAATTGCAGTGTGGAATTCCCTTGCAGGCAGAAGGAGTGTGTTGAATATGACCGATATGGAAGATGATGATGTTGTCAGTGATCATAATGTGGAGACACATATTTCCACTATGCTTCATAGTGATGTAGAACAAGTAGAAAATTATTTGTTCAAGCTACCTGATTTGTGATTTTTTTAGTATTACATTTTTTCAAGTATTTCACAATTTGAATTCATTTGACATCAGATTTCACAATAGAGATTCTGGACAAGCTGAGCATTGTTTGTTTCAGCTACTTAATTTGTGATTTATCCAGTATTGTGATTTTTCTAGTATTTCACAATATATTGGAATTGATTTGATATCAGATTTCACAAAATTTGATTATTAAGAAGTTTTCATGTTCTGCTCTTTGTTGTTTTTGAAATAGGTTTAATTGCCTTTATATCATAGTATTTGTTTGTTTCCATGACCTGAATTGTAATTTTTTACAAGTATTTACAACATTGATTAAAATGAATTTGTTAGTTATCATTTTCATCTATAAATTTTTTACAAGTATTTACAACATTGATCAATATGAATTTGTTAGTTATCATTTTCATTTTCAATATGAATTTGTGTTTATTTGTTATCACAAGATTGTTTCATCTATCTTAATTGTAACTATGATTTATAACACAACATTGTCATTCAAATTATATGTTTTATGATTTATAACATAACATTGTCTTTCATATTTGATTATAAATGTATGAGTATTGTTATTTTTGAAATGATTTCAACTGCATTCATATTGATATTGAGATTATAAATAGTTAAAATCATTTCAAAAACAAGAAGAGCATTCATATTGATTTTAATTTTTATTTTTTTGACACAAGAAGAGCATTCATATTAATTTGACACAAGTAGAGCATTCATATTGACACAAGAAGAGCATTCATATTTATCATTTTGGACAAGAAGAGCATTCATATAGATTTTAACTGCATTCATATTGATTTTATGACACAGAAGAGCATTCATATTGACACAAGAAGAGCATTCATATTGATTTTATGACACAAAAAGAGCATTCATATTGACACAAGAAGAGCATTCATATTTATCATTTTGGACAAGAAGAGCATTCATATTGATTTGAACTGCATTCATATTGATTTCAATTGCATTCATATTGATATTGAGATTATAAACAGTTAAAATCATTTCAAAAATAAGAAGAGCATTCATATTTATCATTTTGGAAAAGAAGAGCATTCATATTGACTTTAACTGCATTCATATTGATTTTAACTGCATTCACATTCATATTGAGATCATAAACAGTTAAAATCATTTCAAAAACAACAATATTCATATTCATATTCATATTGCCATAGACGAAAAATGCATCAAAATATTATAAACAGGAAGAACAACAAAATTAAAGAGGATACAAAATTTGTAAATTGACTTTTTCATATATAGATTTAAAATATATTATAATGTCTTTAGTTGTTCTGAAAAACAACACAATTTTCATGCAACATGCAAATTTTTCAAACTACTTTTGATATTCTGGATTCTCTGTCGATGTTTTTCCTGGACTTGAGCCTGAGGTTTCTCCTGTACCTGCCTGTTCTATTACTTTTTCTACATCTTCTACACTAGGCATTGATAGTGCTCCGGATCTGACTAAACTTTCTTGTCCTTTCTTAAAATTTTCCAACAACCCAACTTCTTCTTTGTGGGATCTTGAAGCACTTTCAAACCAAGATTTTTCTCCAGTCCTTCCCTTATCAGGAGATCTGGATCCACTTCAAGTTTCTCCCTCAAATATTTTTTGAGAATGTTATTATCTCTTACTTTTTGTTGGGTTGTTCTCTTCATAATAATGGTAGTTTCCAAAAATTTCTTTGCAGCCTCTATGTTGACTTGCATGCTCTGAACTTGTAATTTCAAATTTTCAAGATTTGACTGCAAAAGAAAAAAACATAAGTTAGTAGAGTTATATGACATAATTTAAGCAACTTCAACAGGTTTATGACATAAGTTAGTAGATTTAGCAAAAGAAAAATATGCATCTAAATTCTCACCTCGACCACATCTCTTGCAGCTAAGGCAACTTCAATAGTTTTCTTGTTGAAAGCCCATTGGTTATAGTACGCTTGGGCTTCAACATTGATGTTCTCAATTCTATTCAACATGATTTTTAAAACTTCATCATCGGATGAAGTCCTACACGTCACTAATCCTGAACTGGCCTACTGTAGCAGACCACTAAGCTTCTCGGGTTCATTCTCATAACGAGAAAAAAGAGTCTCCCTTCTATTAAAGTTTTTATAACGGGTATTTATTTGCTTAATAAGCACTTTAGCCCGAATTTCCCACTGTTTCATAATTTGTAAATCTTTAAGCACCCTCTCTTGGAGGGTTGCTTCAATACCATCACTCATAGAAGACTGAATATCAAATTTAACTTTGTCATCCTCGAATTGAGGATGACAATGGGCTTCCATTGCAGGAGCGGATACTATTTGCTCAGCTGTTGTGGGTGCTTGTTCTTCTGCCTCTGCATGTGGATCTTCAAGCACATCTATCGCCTGAAAGCCCTCAATGTTTCCTTGCAAAAAAAATTCATCATCAAGCGGAATATTATCTAATCCAACATTTGCGGTTGACACCTCTGGTACTTGACTTGTGTTAAATGAAAAAGTGGGGAAAACACCCTGCGATCTTGGTTGCATAAGTATTTTACCCCTTCCACGGGCCATATGGATTTACCCTCTCATTTTTTGCACCTATGGTTGTTGTGGTGTTGGCGGTGGCCTCATGACTTGCTGCTCCTGGCTTCTCACGATTTGATCTTGAGAGCCACCTGACATTCAAATACAAAATTGCCAAAACTATTTTCATAAAACAAAAAAAAATAATTTCAAGAAAAGAGAATGATTTACCGGATGACGATTGGATCTCATGTACAATGCTGTGGTCGAGGGTTGTGCACAATTCTGAAAACATGAAAATTTTAATAAAACTTATTATAATTTTATGTAACACACTAAGTAATATATTGATAAAATATTGAAAGTGAAACTTACGTGTAGGATGGTTGATCTGACTAGATTCAGGTTGAGGTCGATGAGAAGGAGGAGTAACCTACCGTGTACGTTTTGCTGGCCTCGACAATGGTGATGATTCTGATTCATTATCTTCAGAATCACCACATGCCTCATGCATGTGACCCCTTACACCAACATCCTATTTTTTAGTTTTGGTCACTGACTTTCTCTGCAATCATGTGCAAAAAAAAATGAAAACTAAAAATAGAGCTAAAATATATTAAAAATTGGATTTGAAACATGGACTTACCCTCAATTCCTCTGAACTCATACCCAAGTTCAGCAGTGTGGGATGCAATGTTGTTGGTACTTCAGTTTTTTTAAATCATAAAAACTTTCATAAAAAAGAACTAAAATAAAGTTAACGGTCGCCACCATTTTGACTTCTTCTATTTCGACGTCGTGCAACTCTGTTCTGATGCATTCTGAAATGTACGTGCACCAGTTGAACTATGCGCCTTGAACAGTGTGAACGATATAGGTCAATGCCCATAATGGAAGTTTTGTTCTTCCAAGCAAAAATAGTCTTGCTTGGAAGAACTCAATAATGGCCTTCAGATTTTTATTTTCAATGCAGTTGTAAGTTAAGCCTCTCTTAGACTTAGCCACGAAAGCTGCATCAAAAAAAATTAGATGAAAAAACAAAATGTTAAATTTTGAACAATAATAGAAATAATTGATGGGAATTATACCTTCAACCACTTTCCAGGAAAGATCGAATTCATCCTCCAAGTATTTTTTGTCACGCTTAGCCATAGTGAACCTCGGAGACACGACAAGGAAACTCTTGTGTGGAAGTTCTGTTAACCTCTGGATGTTCGAAGGTGTGATGGTGAATGACACTTGTTTATTCTAAAATGTGACATTCACTATTGCACGGTCATGGTCGTAACCATCAATGATACTCTACAAAAGGTGCTTGTCGGTCTTGAGCTACGACATTGTTAGCAAGTGCTACAAACCTGATGCAGAGAGCCACGTATTGTCATAACCAGGGGTGGTTGATAAATCTATCATGGCGGTGCAAGTAGCATTCTTGAACACCAAATTTCCAATGGTAGTTTGAGTAGATGTGGTAGGATTGGCCATTGTTCGATAAAGTAAAAGGAGAAAGTGGATTGCAAAGAGTGTGGGGTGATGGTGTATCGAAGGAGTTCGAGAGCAATCATAGAAATGTAACCAAAAAAATGACTTCCCAATGTCTATTTATAGATACAAATGATAGGATTTGGACACATGGTAGAATGTCATTCGACATGCACTGAGGCTAACAGATATACTGACATGTGGCAGAGTAAACATTGGTCCAGTGATGGATCTTTTCCACCCGATCGGTATGTCAGACTTTGTTTTCACCTAGTCCATTTGTCAAACCTTGAAAATCACCTGGTCCATCATCCGAACTATGGTTTCCATCCGAGTCATTATCGGTCTATGATTTACATCTGGTCTGCTATCCGGACCTCTATTTTCACCCAACTCGTTAGCCGATTCTCGAATTCCACCCGAGCCATTGGTCGATCGAGGATTTCCATCTGGACCATTACCCGATCCTCGATTTCCACCAGGGCCATTGGTCGTACTTTGATTTTCACCTGACCCGTATCACCGTTTCTTGCTTTCCACCCGGTCAGTCACCGGTCTATGTTTTGCACCCAGATCATTTCCTCGACTTTGTATATTACCCGGTACGTAATCGGGCTGTGTTTTCACCTGGTCCATTCTCGGTCTATGTTTTCCCTCTGTTCGCCAATTTTTTCCAATTTTTTTCAAAAATTAAGATAATTCGCCATGTCCTCCGACATGAGGTTGACCTGGATTCGCCAAGGATTCGCAATGGATTCACAATTTTTTTACAAGGACATTTTTGGTCTGACCCCTTATGCATAACCCTATTTATCAGTTTATGTAGAAAGAGAACAAAACTTAGTGAAAGCAATTATACAAAGTAAGAGACAGTTTAAGGTTTTGGTTTTTTTTTTTTAAGTTTAAGGTTCAAATTGTAGTGTGTAAGTTTAGCTATCGGCCTTATAAAAGGTTATGACTAAGATAAAAAATACTCAATCTTAAATCCTAAACATTGATCATACAAATTTCTGACCAATCAATTTTTTCTATGGGTTTGAAGGATATTTCAACGAACAATAATGCAGAATACTTAATATCGTGAAGGAGACATCCATTGAATTTTTTCCTTAATATTTGAGGAGAGCCTGTGTTTTGTTTTTTTTTCAAAAAGTTAAAGGTTTAAATTGTAGTGTAAACTTAGCTACCAGCCTTATGAATAATTAAGATAAAAATATTCAATCCTAAATCCTAAACATCCATCATATAAATTTTTGACCCTCTATTGAAAGATATTTCAATGAACGATAATGTAGAATATTTGATATGGTGAAGGAGGCATACATTGAATTTTTTCCTTAATATTTGAGGAGAGCCTATCGAAAATTGTTTTAATTTGGTTATGATGTTTATCATGATTTAGATAAGATGAATACTGAAGATATTAACAATAATTATAGAAATATGGTGATGGATGAGAGTTAAAATAATTTAATCTATATTATATTGGACGAACTTTATTAAAAATATAAATCATTGTCTATGAAGAGGTTCTAATTGTTATTTTGGGCACAACTTATTAAGCTACTAATATTGATAGAAGAAATTTTTATTATATTTATGATATATTTGGTTTTATTTACAACAATAATATGTATATTCTTATGGGTTATTGTATATTTTATAAATATATATTTAATGTAATATTTTAATAATATATTTTAAGGTCGTTTTTTAATTTTTATTTGTGTTGATTCATAATTTGGATATTTATATCTTTTGAGAATGTTCATTTGATCATGGGTATGATTTAAAATCTTTTCTTAAATATTCTTATTATAGTGTCTACAAACACCCTTCGTATTGTGGGCTTATATATGATATATCTTTCTTTTGTGGGTAATGTGTTGATTTCTTTTATTTCTAGAAACTATTTTGAAACATGACAATGCATCAAAGTTGGTATCGGTCTCCATTACTCAATCAAAATATTTTTGCATACTTATTCTATCATGATTTTAGAAGTTACAAGGTGTTCTAAGACAATTTGTGGAAGACTTTGTGTGTCTAGTGAGTTTTCAGGTTTCATCAAGAAACCTTAGTTAGAGCTTATATTGTAAGGTTCTTATTGTGATATAATAATGTGAACGTCTTAGGTGAAATAGTTTTCAACAAGTTCATTTTTCTCTCTTTACATTCAATCATTTTTTGTTAGCTCATTGTTGTGATGCATTACCTTACCTCAATGATACCCCAGATTATAGACCAATAATTTTACAAAGATATTGGATTAAGCATGTAGAGTGTATTGGTATATACTTATTTTATCTTATGAATTTTTGAAATAAATATTTTTCCTTTGCTACTTCATAGTTATTGGCACTAGTGCAACATAGATGAGATGACAATTTGTAGATAAGAAGAGGTTGAATGTTTTTTAAGAACCCCAATTGGAAAAAGAATATTGGGCCAACTTTAGTGCATGGAAAAGACCTCCAGGACACTTGACGAAGTTGTAAAATTGGTCCAACAACTTCTATGTTGCATTTTCAAGATAGAATGAGTCTACTAGTTACATTCTAGAAAAAGGTTATACAAAACGAACCATGATAGATATGGATGAGTGGGATTATCCCATTTGTCACTTTAGCAATGCATGGTGGTATCTAATTTTTCAATTCCTTTCCTATTAGCCTACAAAGTTAAAGCATAGGTGGCATCCCCTTTTCTAGATCAATGCCACTTGATGATAGTTGATTCACTAATTCCCTACCTAGTGATATACATAGTTAGTGCATAGTTAGCTCCTCCTTGGTCATCCAATCATTGGCATATGACAACAATGGATTCATTGAAGGTATTTTTAATTTTTTTAAAATTTCAAAAGTTTTGCTAGCATATCTTATAATGTTAGGGTCAAAATTCTAGAGGTCACAAATTTTGCATATAGAAATATTTTGAGCCTTTTCTTACATTGCATAGTTTTGTAATATCTATGCTGTGGCAATATCATTTTGGATAGAATTGCATGCAATAGATTGTATTTTTGGAGAGACATAATGGACTAGATTTTACCCTTGATTAACGGATAAACTATTCCACTTTGAGGATCAAGATAGAAGCTTTATTGCACAATAAAAGGTCTTTTCAAACATGTCAAAGAATTTAACTAATGTTAATCTTATTAAAAAGAATACACCATATAAAGATAGTAAGGAGGAAGTGCATGGTGTGATTGCTCTTTATGTGAGTAAAATATATGACAATTATTTTTCATAAGATCTATCTTAAGAAGCTATTATATACATTCAAGAAATTGTATGATCATGTTGACTCCTCTCATATTAGTAGATTAGAAGTAGAACTTGATGCCTTGAACATGGACAACCTTGGCATAATAGAGAAATATATCAATAATTTTAAGAAAAGAAGATATATGTGTTTCGAGAGTAGGTGATGAAAAGAACTAAAAGGAATAGGTTGACTATCTTCATAAGGTTTGCAACAATGTTCCTTAAGTAGATAAGGTAGTAGTTATTTTCTTTGATATGCTTCAAATGTACTTTCCTAGAGATAAACCCCCTCAGATAGAAAATGTGTTCTAGTACCTTCATCCCCAACATGCTCGTCAAAGAAGGTGGAGTAACTCTCATTCCATTTAATCACATGTAAAATATATATATAAGTAAGATTCTAATAATTCTAAAAGGGAACAAAACCAAGAATGATAAGAAATCCAAGAAGCCATTCGAAAAACATATTTATCATTAATGTAATAAGGAAGGGCACGAGACATAATTTTGTTAGAAACAATTCAAAAAGTTAAAAGTACCAAAGAAGGGGTGTCGATGCTTCTCTATTTTTTGTACAAGGTGAGGATGAAGGTGAGACCTCATAGGGCCATGTTTCTTGGGCATCCTTGGCCACAAAGGAAATGAATTGCTGATTCAGGGACTACTTGGCATGTGGTACAAAATAATAATATTTGGCTAATTAACGCAAACAACATAGTGGAAATCATGTTCTTATTGGAGATGGAACATCTTTGGAGGTTGATGATAATGGAGAGACAATTTTTCATTCATCATAATTCAAGGATGTTCTTCATGTACTAGGTTTTAGGCAAAACCTTATTTCTATTTATGGAATCACTCATACTAACAAAAGGTGGGAGATTTAGCCTAAGAGATGGGTGAACAAGAACATTGATGATTGCTTCAAGATCAACACCTCTAGATATTGTGATGAATATGATAAAATGTATAAGATTGGAAATCCCCATTCATCTTTCTCTTTCTCTAAGGAGAATGACTTTGATGATGTAATGATTGATGGTGATAATATTAGGAAACTTTAGTATTAGTACCTTCACTCTAGTTATTTGGGAAATATGACTTGATTTTAGTTAAAAATACTTGAGTTCCCTATGTGGCTTCTCTATATATGGGAAAAAGCACTGTTAATGGTTAGGATATTCTTCCTTTACTCATAGGAAATAATATTGATGGTTTTTGCAAGATTGCTCTATTGCCATAAGCAAGAGCATTGATGAATATTATGAGTTGGTCCTTCTCACCAAGGATAGCCATGCTAATTAGTGAGTAGGAGTGTGCATTTAATAGTAAACATAAGATATGCCTTGTTCCTAAGGGGTTATCTTTAATATAATAGATTAATGGTTTGAAATATCTTGATCCTATTGCTTGGATTTATTTTTTTTAGGTAATCATTTCTATTGCTACCTCCAATAGATGGAATATACTTTAGATTGGTGTGCACCATGCTCTTCCTCATAGGAAAGTTTAGGATAAGATTTATATGTGACGATCATACAATTTTCATATTGATGAATATAGTTTTTTCCTTCTATGTTGATGGGATTTTTGTTAGTAGGGTCTCAACATTATTGAATCCAAGAGATAGATTTATGACTTCATGCTAATGTGATGTTTGATTCAATTCATGTATCTTTTGTAGATTAGTCAATGGCTATCATGACCAAGGTCATGGTCGAGATGGTTCCTATTCTAGTGTTGGATCATCTTAAATCTAGAAGGGAGGTGTTCTTTGTATAGGAGTATTTTATAGCAACTATGATAACCAGATCATGCCTAAGGATATTATCATTGAGTGTTCGAGCACATTGAAGTAGAAGAGTACCCCTTAAGGGGACATGACTAATAAGGATCTATCTTCATATCCCCTATTCAAATTAAGGGGAGATTTTGAAATATATTGAATTTTAATCGTCATTAGAGGCCATGATTGATCAATTTGTATTGAGTTTACTTGTATAGCCCTAGGTCCATTATATACCTTTAATGTAATGTTTGAATAATTAAACTTAAATCTAGTTCTTTAAACTTGACCTAAGGTCACTTATAATTTGGGCATTTATTGAGACCATTTAATTGGGCATCATTGTGATAAAAATTACTTCCTTAACAATATTAATTTGGTGTCTATGGATATCCTCTATACTATATGATTATTAATGATATATATTTTATTTATGGGTAATGTGCTAATTTTATTTAATTATAGAAATGATTTTGAAATTTGAAAGTATCAAGAAATAAAATGTTAAGATGAAATAAATTTAATATTTGAAAGATATTTTGTTACAATTTGATAAATATGAGGAAGTTTCGGGTAAGTTTTTATAATCCATTATTTATCGCATAGCCAAAATGAAAGCTTAATGATAAATATATCTATGGAGTAGTTATGCATTGTAGTTTTCTCTTTTAATACTAATACAAAACCTAACCATGATAGATATCCTAAATGTTTTCAAATATTTTGGGATTTGTTGAAGAGTGTCATGTTGGATGCGATTGAAGAGGATAAGAAAAATAAGTCTATAACAAGTGAGATCAATATTTCATTTATTTAATTGGTTATCTGGAAATAAAATACAAACTATTTTGATATTTTTTGTTCAATAAGCCTTTCTAATATGCTTTATGAGATAATTTAAAAAAATTTGGTAGAAAAATTGAAAAATATTCTAGATTGTGTTATCTTGAAGGAAGAAGGTGGTTTTGTTCATGATAAACAAATATATTATGGCATAACCATTGTACAATAGGTCATATGTCCTCTTCATACCATGAAAAAAATAGTATGCTTGTAAAACTAGATATGAACAAACCGTATGATGGGGTCTTTTGAAGTTTTGTATATGATATTCTCAAAACTATTAGTGTTGATTAAGATCGATGTTGAATGTATTAGATTTTGTTATAGCACTCCAAAATTTTCTATTTTTATCATTGGGTCCCTTGTTGATACTTTAAATTATCCCTTGGACTAAAACCAAGGTGACCATTATCTCCTTGTGTCTTTATCTTTCTTGCTTAAGCATTAGGGAGAGATTTCTCAAAGGCAAAAATGGAATAAAATTCAAATATATTTAAGTTAAAATAAATGGTCCCTTCAAATATCATCTCCAACTTGTTAATAATACCCTTTTTGGGGTCATACCTTGGTCAATGGATCTTTTGCAGTAGAAGATGGTGATTTTTATTTTAGACAACAAAGGTGGACAAAAAATATTTTTGTTTAGTTAGCATATAACCTCTAGATGGTAGATTTCCTTTGATGGAAAACTATCTTCCTAGATGATAACTTCCCTTTGATGGCAATTTTATGTAGTCGGTAAATAACTTCCTAGACAACAACTTCCCCTTTATGGCAAGATATCCTTTTAACAATATTTTTTTTAGTTGGCAAATAACTTCCTAGACAAAAGCTTCCCCTTGATGGCAAGATATATTCTTAGATGGAAGTTTTACCTTGACGACAAAATATCTTCTTATATGCCAACTTCCCTTTGATGGTAATTATATTCTCAAAGGACAGTTTCCCTTTGATGACAAGATATTTTCTCAAACAATATCTTCCCTTTGGGGATAATATATATTCTCAAACTATAACTTCCCTTTGATGACAAATATCTTCTTAGATGACAGTTTATTCACTAAGGATGACATGCCATGACCAATATTTCCAATAGTAATGGTTCAAAACCTAATCAAAACTTACTACTAATTCAAGCAACATTAAAACACAACACAAAGATATTCTTTAAAAGAATATGGAAAATATTTTATTTATTATTGCAATTCACAATTACATTGCCCAGTAGAAACATATTTTGGTGTAAATCAAATCAATTTATTATCTCAAACAATTTATTTTCCCTTTTCTTGCTCTCCTTTCTCTTCCCTTATCTCCTTTCATCTCTCTTTTACTTCTCCTCTGGTCTCCTTCACCTCTCAAACCCCTTTTAATTTAAAAGCTTGAGAAAAAAATTCTTTCTAACTATCCATGGATGATTTCATAATGGCCATCGGATGGTTGGCATTACAGTTTCTCAATTGGATGCTCCTACATCATACTCACCAGGTAGTGGAAATATTTCATGAACATTGCTAGAAATCTTCAACGGATACTTTGTATTTAGTGATCATACTTTCTATTTAGTAAAGCATTCATCCATGTTGCTTCATCAACTTCTTGGTTCTTCCACTTAACCAAATACTCATAATATGCCTTACCTCTTGTCCTTCTCACCACTCTGGAATCTATGATTGCTTCAATTTCATCTCGTTCCTTCTTTGGCAATTGCGCTATCCATTTTTCTACTGAAATATCAACTGTAAGATCTTCATCATCATCTTTAGGTTGGTCATAGTATGGGTATAAGTTGGCTACATTAAAGATTGGAGAAATGTCTATGCCCTCTAGGAGTTCAATTTCATATGCATTGGTTGCAAACTTCTTCAAGACCTTACAAGGTCCAATATTCTTCTAGTTTAACTTATTATAAGTGCCTTTTGGAAATCGCTCCTTCCACAAATGTGCCAAAACCAAATCTCCAACTTGAAACTCCTACATTCTTCATTTGAGATCAACATATTGTTTGTATTTCATGGCACTCTTCTCTAATTCATTTTTCACCTCCTAATGTAAATCATGAATGTAGTCGACAAAGTCTTCTGCTACAACACTTGGTCTCTATAAATCAGTTGTCTTTCACAACTCATCTACTCCTCTTGGGTGTATTCCATATACAATTTAAAATGGGCTTCTACCTGTACTTTGATTTATGAAGTTGTATATGCAAATTCTACCTATGCCAAAATAGTATCCCATAGCTTTGACTTCTTGCCAACTAAGCATCTCAACAAATTCCCAAGGCTCCTATTCACAACTTTGGTTTGTCCATCCATTTATGGATGATATGCCAAACTAAATCCCAACTTAGTACCCAATTTCTTCCACAAAGTTTACCAAAAATGACCCACAAATTTAGTATCTCTATCTGAAATAATACCTTTTGGTAATCCATGCAATCTTACCACTTCATTGAAGAATAATGTGGTGATGTGAGTAGCATCATTTATTTTCCTACAAGGTATGAAATGTGCCATCTTTGAGAATCTATCAACAACAACAAAAATATAATCATTACCCTTTTGTGTCCTTGACAACCCAAGAATAAAATCTATGCTTATATCCTCCCATGGTCTTTTTGGTATTGGTAATGGTTGATACAACCCAATGTTTTGACTTCTTCCCTTTGCATGCTAACAAATTTGACAACCTTACACAAATTTTCTTACATCTACATTTATTCTTGGCCAATAATAACTTTCACCAAGTTGTCTTAGGGTTTTATCTATCCCAAAATGTCCAACAAGTCCTCCACTATATTTTTCCTTTATTAAGTTTTCTCTCATCGAGCTTCGAGGTACACATAATTATTGTCCCTTAAATAGCAACCCTTCTTGGATAAAGTAATCAAGCCATGACATCCTATTTCCCATAGTAGGATTATTGCATGCTACCCAAGCTTCCTTGAAATCTACATCATTTGCATAAAGCTCCTTCATGGCATCAAAACCAACAACTTCAATCTTCATTGTATTCATCAACAAATTTCTTCTACTCAAAGCATTGACTACTCGATTTGAACTACCACTTCTATATTTCAAAACAAATGAATATCCTTGCAAAATTTCCACCCACTTCATATGTCTTTGATTCAACTTGCTCTGGTTGTTAATAAATTGTAAAGCATGATGATCCGTAAATAACACAAACTCCTTTGGTAATAAATAATGTCTCCATTTCTTCAGTGCTTGCACAATGGCATAAAACTCTTGATCATAAACTAAATATTTCTTCTTTGCTTCATTTAACTTCTCACTGAAATAGGCAATGGGTCTACCTTCTTGACTCAAAATTCCTCCTATGGTTGTCTCACTAACATCACAATCTACTTGAAAAACTTTGTTAAAATCTAGCAAAGCTAGAACTGGATATTTTGTTATCTTTTTCTTCAAAATTTGAAAGCTCCTCTTTGTTGTACTCATCCACTTAAAATCATGCTTACTACCTTTCAGCATCTCAATAAATGGTACATAACTCCTACTAATTTTTCTGATAAATTGTCCATAAAAACTTGCCAAACCATGAAAACTCCTAGCCTCGAACATACTTCTTGGAGATGACCAATTCACAATGGCCTTTACCTTCTCAGGGTCCATCCACAACCCTTCTTGCGAAATCACAAAACCCAAATACACCAATTCTTTTTTCATAAAACTACACTTCTTCAAGTTGACTAGCAACTTTTCTTCCTTTAATATTTGTAAGACCAATCTCAAATGTGCCAAATGATCTTCCTTGCTCTTACTGAATATCAAAATATCATCTAGATAGACAACCACAAAATTTCCAAGGAATGGCTTCAACACTTCATTCATCAACCACATGAAGGTACTTGGTGCATTGGTCAATCCAAATGACATCACCAACCACTCATATAGTCCATCTTTTGTCTTAAATGCAGTCTTCCATTCATCTCCTTCTCTTATTCAGATTTGATGATAGCCACTCTTCAAATATATCTTCGTGAAGTACTTTTCTCCACTCAAACAATCCATCAAGTCATCCATACGAGGTAATGAAAACTTGTACTTTATCGTAATCTTATTAATTGCTTGAGAGTCTGTGCACATATGTCATTCTCCTCCTTTCTTGGGTGCTAGTACAATTGGTACTACACATGGGCTCAAGCTCTCCCTAATCAGCCCCTTGTCCAATAGCTCTTGGACTTATCTCTTCATCTCTTCATTCTCCATAGGTGTCATCCTATAGGCTGCCTTGTTTGGTAAACTTGATCCAGGTATGAAGTCTATTTGATGACTAATGCTTCTCATAGGTGGTAACCCATTAGGTAATTCTTTTGAAATAATCTCAGTATATTCTTCCAACAAATCCTTCACTTCATGTGGAATGTCACCCATCCTATTTTTTGTCCCATATTCCGTGGGTTTAGCAATGAAAGCAAAACATGCTTTCCCCTTCTTCATCTCCTTCAAGAATTATTTTTTGAAAAATTAGGCAAACTTTAGAACTACTTCCCACCTCTTCTCTTTTGTCCTTCAATGGACTTAATGCATAACTCTTACCATCTTTGACAATTGAATAGGTGTTTAGTCTTCCATCATGTATTGCTTTACGGTAGATTTTGCCATGGTCTTCCCAACAAAATATGATATGCATCCATCGACATGATGTCACATAGAATCGCATCTTTATAAGAACCAATCTGAAAATTGACCATACATTGTTCGGTTACCAAATTTGGTGTCCATTTTGTAACCATGATCCTTTGTAAGGATTCGAGTGCTCCATCCTCTTCAAACCAATTTTCTCTACCATTTCTATTGACACTAAGTTGTTTGTGCTTCCGCTATCCACAATCACCTTGCAACACTTGCCTCCCAATTTGCAAATTATCCTAAACAAGTTCCTTCTTTGCTCAAGTTCATGCACCTCCTTTGTTGGTTTTAATAATACCATTTTCATCATAAGGGATTCTCCTTGTTCTGGTTCCTCCATGTGCTTTGGTGAGGCTACACTTTCTTCATCTACTTGTGTAATATGGCTATGGGCTTCCTTTCTATGCCTACTGGTTTGTTGTGCTTAAGGACATTCAAATGCCCAATGACCAACTTCTCCACATCTATAACACTTTTTGGGGAATCCTCTACCTTTCTCTACCAAAACCACCTCTTCCTCGTGAGGAGTCTCCACCTCCTCTGGTGTTCTAGCTAAAGTCATTGTGAGAAGTACTAGCTTCTCCTTCCTATTTTTGTTGTCCTCTTCCATTGTTTGGTATCCTTTGTCATCATGAGAACCTTCCTCTTCCTCTTTGATTATTTTGTTGCCTTCACGATAACTTCTCTTCTACCTTTAAGGCATATTGGTAGGCTTCTTCTACTATTCTCATTTTCATCATACTAACTTCATCTTGTATGGACAATTGTAGTCCATTGATATACTTTGAAACCTTTTCTTCATCATCTTCTACATGTCTGGCTCGAATGGTGAGCCTATAAAATTCCTTGGTATAATCCTTTACACTCATTTCCTTTTGTCTTAAATTATGCAATTTCTTAAAAAGACCCAATTGGTAATCCGATGGGAGGAATTTGACCTTCAATTTGGTAACCATTTTCTCCCATGTCTTAATCTTTTTGTTTTCCTTTTCTTTTTCTTTCTATTTGGACATGATCCCACCACAAGGACGCATGTCCCTTCAGTTTCGTATAGGTGAACTTCACCTTCTTGGGGTCTTCTATCAATTCAAAATAAAAATATTTCTCCATATTTATAATCCAGTCTATGAGTTCCTTAGGATTCAAACTTCCATTATATGATGGGGTTTCTATATTTGGCTTCTTGCCCATGTTAGAAATTACCCAGATTAATCATTCCTCTGGTTCTTCCTCTCGCTCTTCATCGTGAGCTTCTTGTTGACCAACTTCTTCTTCTTCACTATCACTCATATCTTCTACTTGAATACCCCTCCTTTGGGAAGTTTTGATTGCATCAAGTTGAGTGGGATATTCTATCAGCATTTTAGTTGTGTCTACAAGCTGGGGTTACCATGGTCTTTATCTTCCATGTTGTGCCATATTTTATTCAACACAATGCACAAAATTTTAAGTACAAAAATTGGTTCTAATACCAAAATGATGTAGTGAAAGGGGGTGGTTTTTATTTTAGATAGCAAAGGTGGATGATAAATAATTTTCTTTAGTTATCAAATAACATCTATACAATAGCTTCCCCTTGATGATAAACTATCTTCCCAAATGACAACCTCCCTTTAACTATAGTTTTCTTTAGTTGACAAATAACTTCCAGATGGTAGCTTCCCCTTGATGACAAGATATCTTTTTAACAACAATTTTCTTTGGTTGGAAAATAAATTCCTAGACAATAGCTTCCCTTTGAAGGAAAGATATATTCTTAGATGTTAGTTTTCCCTTGATGGAAAAATATCTTCTCAAACAACAACTTCCCTTTGATGGCAAAAATCTTCTCAAGCGATAGTTTTCTTTTAATGGTAAGTCTCAAGATATCTTCTTCGATGGTGGCTTCTCTTTAATGACAATATATCTTTTTAGATGATAGTTTATTCACAAAAGGATGACACACCATGACCAATGATTTCAATAGAAATGGTTTAAAACAAAAATTAATCAAAACATACTACCAATTCAAGCAAACATCAAAACACAACACAAAGATCTTCTTTAAAGGGAGATGGGAATTTTTCTTATTGTAATTCATAATTACATCACCTATAAAAAATGTATTCTAGTGTAAATCAAATCAATTTCTTATTACATACAATTTCTTATCATAGATAATTTATTTCCCCTTTTCTTGCTCTCCTTTCTCTTCCCTTTCTTATCTCCTTTCTCTCGTTTTCTTCTCGCTTTTACTTATCCTCTGCTCTTCTTCATATCTTGAACCCTTTTAATTTAAAATCTTGAGAAATAGTGGTGAATTTGCTCTATGTATTTCAGAGAGTTAAATTTTCTAGTGGCTACGAGGAGTGGTAAATTTACTCTAAAATAGGGCCGAGAGAGTTTTAGGTTCAATTTCGAGTTTATTTTTTGTCAAACTAGAGATGTAATGTAGGGGAAAGGTTGAGTGGGAGTTATCTAAGGCATGTAGCCCACAAATTCTTAGAATTCAAGCTATGTGATTCTAATATTTAATGACTAAATTAAATGCATATGCAATGGAAGTGAACTATCCCAAAAATGATTGAAATTAGCTACTTCTAAGAACTTGGATGGTCTAAGGATGCTAGTAAAGGGATAAGAATAGATTGTATTAATCTAGTCAACCCTTAAATAAAGCAAACCAGTAAGGACACAATGAAAAAGGGATGTAGATACAATGATTTAAGAATGTTGCTATAAACTTGCTAATCTACAACAAAGAGAAGGAACAAGAACATGCAATATGGATCATGGAGTGCTATTGGTATGACAAGACAAGAATAGTCTTGTATACCACAACAAGATTGAAGCAAATAGAAGGATCATATCATGCAATATAGCCTATGTATGATAGAAATAAACAAGTGAAAGAAACTTATAGCTAAAGTAATGCTTGCAAATGAGAGTAACTTAGAATTAAATATATGTGGAGAAAGAGATAATGATTAGTATACTATAAATAAAGAGAGGTATGCTTGTAAATGAAATGAACAATGATAAATAAGGGAATGCAAGGTAAAATGATATGGAAATGTATGCTAGATAAGTAAAAATGAGCAACTACAAAAAAATAACTATAAATGAAGGCAGCAAGTGAAAATGAATTTAAAATAACTTGCAAAGGTGTTAGAAGCATGCAATGGAACAACAAAATAAGAATGTATGATTGTATATGCCAAAACACAAGTTAGCAAGGCCAATAACTAGAAGAGCAATGCATGAAAAAGAACAAGAATGTAGAAAAGAAAGAGGAGCTAGGGATGATACTATAGACACCAAAATCTAGCCACTTGTCATCCATATGTGTCCTCCAATCATAACCATCCAAAATATATATATATATATATATATATATATATATGTATGTATGTATGTATGTATGTATTTGTTTAATATATATTTAAATATTAATATTTTATATATTATATTTATATATATAATAAATATGTATATATCTATATGAATTAATCCTAGCCCTCTGCCATGTCTTAATCTCAACCATCCATCCACCTCAATCCATGCCACTTGCCCAGATTTAATATCCACCCTTCTTCATGTTTTAATCTTGTCCATACATTTTGTGTCATCGAAACCCTAACATATCCAAGGGAATATTATAAAAGAGGAATCATTTTGATGACTCAAACCCCTAATATTCCTGAAGCTTGATCCTGAGTCCTTGATCTTCTGAGGTTGAATCATGTCGATGAATATTCACATAGAATTCTCAGAGATCATTAAGCCCTTCTACCCTAGTCATCTTGTTGTTACTCTTACCCTCCATCGTCACCCTTTCCCTGTTCGTATCCACCATCGCATAACTTGGGCAGAACCGTATTTGGTTTTGAGACACCTTCCTTAGCCCCCAAATACCCTGGTGCATCTACTACCATTACAAAATGCCCTGGTGCATCTGCCACCATTACATAATACCTTTAGGTATTTCTTATAGCAGATCTGTAGTTTCATAGCCCTCAGGTGTTGTTCGGGCATCCTCGCGACCATCATGTAAATAAAGAGAGGTAAAATTTTCAAGTGACAAGGTAAGAAGTTATTTGCATTTATTTCATATTCATGCACTTTGTTTTCAACATTATATTGTAACATCTAGGGTTTAGTTATTATTTTATATTTCTAAGGGCCTCACATTGTGGAGCCCTCATAGATATTACTAATCTCTTTTGTTATTTTTCTGATTGCAAGTATAGGAATCATACATCTAATAACTATTGAATCTATGGTGGCCCTTTTAGGATACACAAGCCCACCCACAACCTTGTTGGGATCAAAGACAAGCACGAAGACACCAACCATTATTTTCAACTAGGGTTTTAGAGAACCCTAGTATCTATAATTTTGTATAAACATAAGTATTGTAAAACCTCACATTGGGGCATACTAATTGTATCATTTAAGATCCATCCACAATAATAAAAAGATTATCTATCTTGTACAATATTTGTGTATTACTGTGCTTATTGTCATGTTATCTTTTTATATTGGTGTTAATTGATTTTTGATTCACAAATGGAAATCACGGTGGGACCCCCAAAGGGTTCTCTATGTTAATTTACTTTATCACCAACTTCTATTTTTGTTTCTATTCTATAGGTTTTCAAAAATTTGATCATGCGATTTCTACAAAAATTGGGTTTTTGGAGTTGCAAAACTTGATCTGAGGTCACACAGATGCCTTGCATTGCTCGAGGGACGCCCTACAATGTTTAGATATGCACTGGTTAATTTTAGTGGCTCTGAGGTGCATTTCATAGAGTAGAGAAGACATACGTAGGCTTCCTGGTAAGCTTGCTTCAAATCCTAACCCAATTTTGCTTCATTTTTTATGCTTTTTACAGTAAAATTAACAAAAAGAAAAGCAATTAGTTTTTGTTAAAAGCAATCACATTTTATTTTTATTTTAGGCATTTACATTCATCATAAAAATTGCATTTAGAATATACTTGCATTTATATTCACCATAGTTCACATTTTCAAATTTAAATTCCTGTTGTTTTTTAATGTATTTATTCATTATTTTTGTATATTTTTTTCATGTGAAATTACAATTGGTTAAAATAGTTGCATAATAGGGTTAAGAATTTCCATTTTACTTATCTAATTTGGAACAATATTAGAATACATAAGTATACTCCCACATTTTGTGATTCAAGGTAAAAAAAATTAGGCGAACCCTCCATTGTTCAGAATGGGTCTTAAGCGTTGTACCCTAAGTTCTTTTGAGGAACTTGGTATTATTTTTTTTGGATTCTAATTTAGACTTGTGAAATAGATTATTTTTAACATTGTATGAACACAATAGATAACACAAACTTTAAAATGAATCATACACATTGTATGTATCACAATAAATAGTAGCGAGTTAGATTTCATCACCAACCATTGTTTGAGATTTGGTGACGATGGGCTTCATATCCATCTGTCAATATCTGCCCTTAGAAACCGTAGACACCCATGAGCAAACTTTTTAGATTTCATCACTAGGAATAATCTCATTTGTCAGCCAACCATATATTTTACCTTGCATAATTTAGATTAGAACATTTACAACACACAAACCTCATAAAAAAAATTTAAAGCGAGAAAAAAAAAGTAAGAAAATTTGTTGCATAAACGTAGGATTGAATTGCTTATTTAATTTGGTAAAATTTTTATTCACATTTCTTTCCTACATATTACATATTTGATTCACTAGCTTATGGTTTTAACTCGAAATCAAACAAAATTCCTGAGTCAAATTTCCATCAACCAAGTCACTTCATCCATGGAGTGTTCAAAATATTTCACTACCACTTATATGGTTAACCCTATTAGTTTGATACATAAAAGTTGTTTATATTTGTATGCGTGTCCCTCACATGTTGTGCATACTTCAAATGTTGATGTTTTGCACAAATCCATTCATACATCCATTCCCAAAATAGAACCATCATCATCCACCAACCATAACATAACCTGCATAGACATGGCTAAAGTGGAAGCTTTTCAAAGATCCACTAACTATGTTCTATAAAAAATCCATAGCCCACCTAGGCATGATCCTTATTTTTAGTAGGAACTTACCTCTTCACAGCATTCTAGCCTCACCCAGGTGTATAACAACCCTATTTTTGAAGCGTCAGTTGCACCTTCCCAGCATTGGTCCATTCCACAATAGTCATGTTCTCAAAGCACATCCACCCCATCTTCATACACCACTACCTATCACAATCCATTGTATGAAGAACATGTTTATTTTGCTTCATGAATGCCAACCTCCATCGCATCTAATGTTTCCCATCCAATTTTAATCCTTATTGCAACTTATCCTCCACCTACCTCATCCATTCCATCCATATCCACACCATATGCCTTAGATATTACCATATAGAAAGTATGGCAACATCTCAATACGATCAACAAGGTGTTCAGCCTTGTTCCCAACAACAAGTACAGGTAAAATATTTTAAGTCTCAACTTATTTCCACCCAATCGATATTTTTCACTATAAATTTATCATGGGTACCACAATATTCTATGGTTTCCATCCCCACACCACTAATAACTCACACCCATGTCATTCCCATAAATCATCACATTCATAGTCCTCACACATCATCTCCTTTTCAACATTCACAATCATTTCTTCATCAATCTCAACATCACAAAATTCAATTCACTCCACCAAATCATCATCATCTCATCACACCCCAACATCTCACCACTCCACCTTCACAAAATTATCAAGTAATTCAAGGCTTCCACATACCTAGGGAAGACCCTAGAATCCAAGCTATGCAACAATATATTGACAACCTGATGCAACATACTCTTGGTATGATGAACCAAAAGCCAACTCTAAGATAGCTGATCAATCAACCAATCCATTTTTTGGTACCATCATCGCCATATCTGGCAGATTTCATAGTAACAAAATTTGATAAATTCAAAAGGACTAAGGATCCTAGAGATCATGTGAGTACATTTATTCACTCATGTTCTAGAATCCAACATCATGATGCTCTAATGCTCTAAAAATTTCCTCAGACATTGGGGTGAGATACCGTAGAGTGGTACAACCATTAACTTCATCACAACATTTACACTTTTGAATAGTTGGTTGACCAATTTCTTGAAAAGTTTTTCCTCAATGTTAGAATTAAAGTATCATTATCTGACTTATATGGCTTAAAATAATATGATGATGAGTCAGTATATGATTTTGGTAACCTTTGGAGGGTTTTTATCACAAAAATGCCATTCACCCCACCAATGGAAGAGCTAACCCAATTGTTTACAAAGAATTTCCTAAAACCTATCTCTTGGTTATTACAATTACAACAATATAGATCATTTGAGGAAGCTCTTGCCTAGGCTAGCACAATTGAGGAGATCAAAATCCAAGAGGATGTACTTAATCCCAAAAATAAAGAATGGTAGAATAAGGGCCAGTACAAAGGTAATTATTCTGGCTAATACAAATAAAATTAGGCTAATCAAGTCAATAAAGCCAATCAAGTTAATCAAGTGGTCATGAGCCAGCTGATAATGGCTCAACAACAACCCATGCAACAACAACCACAAAAAATTGCATATCATGTAGTTCCCTCACCATCACAATCAGTCCAAAACAGAACACCAACTGTGGAAAACCACCCATGTCGACAATCTGTTCGACAAAACTTCCAATACATCCCCTTAGCTAAAACATATGCCTTCATTTTTCATAGGTTATATGATACCAACCAACTTGCTTTGTCTGAGATTAAATAGATGACCCTACCAAGCATGGTAAACACTATAAGGAACATTTATTTTACCCTATCATAGGCACAATGAGCATGATATAAACAGTTGCTATAATTTCAAAGACATAATGCAAGATCTCTTTGACTTAGGATCCATCAAGCTTGATATCCCCTTAGCTCATCAAAACCAAAACCTTGGAATTTATCAAACACCACTTCCTCATCATGAGGAGGTGCAACCAGCAACAGGAGGGTCTAACACCAAAATCCCTCCTAATCAAGTTAATCATGTTCAAAAATACCAAGGTTTTTGTAGGTGCTATCCAAATAGTTACCCGAGGTCAACAACGCACTAACAAACAATAGAATGTACAACAACAACATGTTCAATCTCCCATAGCACCACAAGTGTGTCTTCTCAACCTACCACCTCATCATCACCCATTCAATTTTATCTTAAATTGTTAATCAAATTTTATCTCATATTGTTAATCAAATTTTATCTTAAATTGTTAATCAAATTTTATCTTTGATTGTTAATCAAATTTTATCTTCGATTGTTAATCAAATTTTATCTTCAATTGTTAATCAAATTTTATCTTCGATTGTTAATCAAATTTTATCTTCGATTGTTAAGATTTGCTTGAAAAAAATGAAATGATTAAATCTAAATTTGCAATGTAAAAAATTTGGAATATCATATTAATTATTCACTTTAATGAAAATTTGAAATTTATTGAAATTTCAATTTTACATAAAATGAAATTAAATGATTATTTTAAATTATGCAAAGTTTAAAACTTCAAATTTTCATCAAAAATGTGAATTTACATAAACGTGAAAATTTGAAACTTAATTCTTGAAGCTGATGTATTTTTTTTTGGGGATTTGATTTTTTTTTATTTGATGAAGTTAAAAATAAATAAATTCTAGGGTTTGAGAGAATAAAATAAAAATAACAAGTCGCTATAACTTTTAAAATTTCATCCATCTAAACAAATATCCTGCACTAAACCAACATTAATCTAACCAGCCTTCACACAATCCAAAATTAATGTGATGTAATATTCTATGGTAATAACACAATATATTAAAAAATATAAATAAGTATACCATCCGCATGCATATAAGTTATTAAAAACTTCCAATATATTATCCAAAATAAAATATATTTAATGAATGCTCCTTAAGAATACCTTGTTTCAATGGATTATAATGGGTGAAATTCTTGCAGTCCAGTAACCAGGGAGGATATGTTCTTCTACATATCAAATTTCCAACATGCACTTGCTCCACAAATTCTTTGACCCTTATTTCATGAGTTTCAATTGATATTAATGGTTTCCAACTCTTTTGGTTGTTCGATTTCCTAATGCTTTCTTCAACGAAAATCCATCCACCTTTGCCCTCTTTCTTTTCCTTCGAATTGTAACCGATATGCTTAATTATTTGCATTTTTCATCATGTAATATTCTTTAATAATTGAACTACTTTAAATACACCCAATTAATAAACTCCTCTTCTCAAGTGAACACTTCGTCCTCCACATTCATGTTCTAATTAATATTACCTGAATTGTCCACATGGTCTTAGACGAATGCAAATAGAATTTGGATCTTGTGCCCAAGATACCATCATTCCTCTGAGTCAAAAAATTAGATGTTAGATTGAGGGCAAATGATGGGTAAAACAACCTTGGCATCTATTAGAAATGGATTAGATATACCAATGGTCTGTGTCACATTAGATTCCTTGGTTCATAGGTCCTTGAATTAAAATATTTCTATGATCTAACATACCTAAATGAACACCACCACCCATATTTAGGAGAATACATCTCCTTACCCTACTATCATTACCAGGAAGCCACAAATCATTCATCGATGAACCCTCTTTGCCAATAAAACTATTTCGGCATAATTCATACCTGGTGCTCTTTTCAAAAATGGGCTTATTTGAGTGTTCGAGATGTAGGTTGCACCACCCTTCATTAATGTTGTGAAGTGCATATTTTGGAAAGCAAAAATCTATGACACAATCATAATCTAGTCAAAAACAAATTTCTCTAACTCATCTTGGTTCTGTTTCAATATATCCACTTGCTACAAGTGCCTTATCCAATGAACCAACAAATTTAGCAATCGCTTCAAAGCATTGTCCTTGTCATAAGAGCAATTGAACCTCTTTCCAAATACATTTCAATCAAAGTACATCTGACCCCTTGAACGAGAGACATTAAAACATAATGTCAATCGCAAGATTTGTAAGAGCTACAAATCATGAGAAATAAAGCAAATTGTTGTTGGTGGGATGCCTCAAGTGGTCATGATTTATTTTACCAACTCTAAATGATGTTCGACCCAATTTATGTAATTTCATTGCTCAAGTTCTTCTCAAAATGACCAAAAATTCGATCCACGAGCTCTTCCAGTACAATTTCATGATCTCTCATGCCCCTTTCCACTGCAACAATTTAACCTCAAGCCTATGTCTCTATATAGCCTTTTCTTAGACAGTTTATGAATCAAAATTTAATTATGTGATTTCTCAAATTCTATGTGCATATATTTCTTGTAGCGATATAATCCAATGAAACACCCTCCACCTACCATACCAATAATGAAGGACTCTATGGGTACTACTACTGCTATTAACGTCTAAAATTCCATGCAAAATATTTCTAGCAATGATGGTCCAGTGAACTCCAAGTAACCTACTAAGAGGATCACGATCTGATCCATTATGATAAAATAGACATTGCTATGGCTATGATAGGGATTATTTCACATGGAGGTCACTCTCTTGTACTGTGAGAAGTGTATCTAGAGTCACACCCATTATGAGATTAGGTGGTCTGTTTTACAAATAAAATCCAACACTAAACTTTAGTCCCATATATGTTTGAAGATGGCATAGTGGGACTTTTATTAATGTGAACACGGTCCAATGCTATTGGATTAGTCATACCCCTTGGTGGTACCTTGGTTTTTGTGGTAAGGTAGACCGCATTGATCACGCTCATGTGTTGTGTCCGTTGGTTTGCCCTGCATGTATCTCAAAAATTATGTCGCACTTATTGGAATTTGTTCCTTCACATCAGTGCCTCTGTGTTGACTACACTCTGGCATTGTGTTCGCTGGTTTGAGGGGTCGGGGGTTCACCTTAAAAATTGGGCCACCATTCTTTTTGTAACCTAAAAATATAAACATGAAATTAATTCAAAATTTTAATTTAAAATTACTTTATAAAAACAAAAATCCCTATTACTTTATAAGAAATATATGAGGTGGAAAAAAAATCATTAATTACAAAGTGGACTTTTAAATAATGTGGAAATTATTTAACGTGATAATTCCACAATGTAGAAATTATTCAATGTAATAATTACCTTACTATTTTATATTTTTCCTTTTATTATCATTTTTTATTAATTTTTTATTTTATTTTTATATATTTTATTTTATTATATTTTTATTAATGTGTAGGTTCAACATGGTACTCGAAAATGGAATGATTTTCCTAGTACAAATATGAGAACAAACACATGAGATCAAAATATTAATCACAAACATATCCAGTGCTAAAAAATATGACTATAGAAAACCCTCGGACTTTATTGACCTCTTTATGACATCATAAACGAAAACAAACAATGCAAACCAAAAATCACATGAACATCAAAAATTTCAAGTGGGTCCCCAAATTTGGGGTACGTTGTGCAATGGCAACAACAAATGGTGACTCTACTAGAAAAATGCTCCTGAGCATTTTGGATAAAGAACCCAATCTGAAATCAAGAAAACCAAAGATTAGCAAAATATAAATCATCTAGTAATATCCAAGAAATATGGGGTTAAATAACTTCAATTGAACGTAAACACTTCATTTGCTTTAGCTTAGTGTGTGTTTTGTGAATTCATTCTCTATTTTTGAATCCATCAAAATTTCCTCATCTATTTTGCAATTAGGCTATGAAAAATGTTACTCATAAAAATTTACCTCTGCATTGCTCCACTGCCAGTCAAGCATCCATAGCTCTAGTGGAGATGACCTTGATCTCTTCTAGACCTTGCTCTACTGCCAACCAGGCATCTATAGCCCCGGTAGAGATTATCTGAACCACCCAAGCTTTTGATTGATTTGTATTTTTTTCTTTTTTTTTATATGAGCATTTGATTGCTTTGCAAATGTCATATGCCTCTTGGGTTAGAGATCATCTAAGGCTTAAGATGGAGTGTATAAAATTTTTGCCTAATCAACAAACCAGAATGATTTCATCCTTCAAGAGTCAAAAATATCCTTTAAATGTGATGTTACATGTGAAGCTTCAACAAAATGTCATATTACTTCAATATCCACTATTTTAATCCATAATTCAAGAATAACTACTAAATAATCCAATTTCCTTAGCTTCAATTTCACCTAATTTCAAACAAGTTATTCATCTTCCATGACTAAGAAACATTTCCAACAAAGTGATAAAATTTTATTGCAACTACACAACTATACCACAATCTGGAAAACCAAAACCAAAACATGTTGTGAAAGTGAAGAAGCAAAATGTGAACATAAACCAAAACATAAAATTTGGCATGAACCTATATTATTGAAAGACAAAAATGAAAAACAAAATTCAAAAAATGAAAAACAACAAAACAAACAAACAAGTGATGATTGTATCCAAATGGTATATACAAACACAAAATTATGTATAAGCGAAAGCAAAATAAAACAACAAAGTGATATACAAGAAAACTTGCAAAATCAAAAACTATGTACAAAATATGAATATATACAAGTGATGGATATGCTTTCTGTCTCAGGGATGGAAATAATGCTTTAAAAACTACCCATTGATAGGTAAAGGAATATTCTCTCCACTTAGATTCTACAATCTAAATGCATTCTCCCCAAGAATCTCAGAAATTTGGTAGGGGCCTAACCAAAGATTGTCAAATTTATTATGATCACCCTTCTTTTCATGTGCCTTATCCCACAATAAAACCAAATCAGCAATCCTAAAGGCTTTGACCTTGGCTCTCTTATCAAACCACCTTTTAACAACCCCTTGATGCTTACTAAAATGTTGTAGGGCATCTTCCCTCTTTTCATCTAGACTCATTAAGTGAGTAAATCTTGCCTCTGTTTTATCATTAGTTTCAAGATAATATTTCATAAACTAAAGAGTCTACAATTTCAAGTTAGCAGGAAAAATAGGATCTTGACCATAAACTAAATGATAAGGAGAAGTACCTATGGACCCTTTTGATCTAGTTCTATCCACCCATAAAGCATATTTCAACTTGTTATGCCAGTCTCTAGGATTCATTTCCAACAATTTCTTAATTATGGACAATAAGTTTTTATTAGTAGATTCTGCTAAACCATTACCTTGTGGGTAATAATTTGAAGAAAAATTTATGCTTACCTTATTTTCATAAGCCCATTCTATAAACTGAAGTGAAGTGAAAGTAGAACCATTATCACAAATAATAGAATATGGCATACCAAATCTAGTAACAATGTGTCCTAAAAATTGAATAACTACTTCAGAAGTACAGTTCTTAGTGGGAATGGCTTCAATCCATCTGGTACAATAATCTGTGGTGGTTAAAATGTATTTGTGACTAGGTGAAGAGTTTGGGTTTATAACTCCTATAAAATCTAAACCCCATTGTGCAAATGGTCTAGCCTCAAATACGGGTTGTAAAGGCATGGAGGCATTTCATTCTCTATTGGCGGTAATCTGACATGTATGGCAAGAATGAACATGGGCATGGACATATTTGAAAATGTGGGGCCAATAGTAACCCGATCTCAAAATATGGTGTATTGTGGCATTAGTTGATCCATGCCCAGTCCCATACTTACCATGAAAATCCTTAAGTATTTGCATAGACTCATCCTTACTCAAACATCTAAGGAAAATTCCTTCATGATTTCTTCTGTATAACACACCAACTTTAATCATAAAATTAGAGCTTTTTAATCGAAGTGCTCTTCTTTGTGTAGCATTAAAGTGATCAGGGCACTTACCATTCAAAATAAAATACACAATGTCATTATACCATTCATCTGTGGTGATGCTTTCTGTAGTGTATTGTTGACACACGATTTGAGGATCAATTTCAGCTAGAGACTTTGTCAAACCTTATCCTCTAACAAGCTTCATCGGATGGATCTCTAAATCAAACTCCTACAAAGTAGCCAGCCATTTACCTCTCCTTTCTCCTAGTTCATTCTGCATCAACATTGTTTTGACAGTTGGGTCAGGTACTATTGCAAAAATTCTACTGTGCAAAATGTAATGTCTAATCTTCTTCATAATTTTGAAAAGAGCATATACCTATTTATCCAGAATAGTGTATTTCAACTGTGCATATTTTAGTGGTGAACTCAAGAAAGCAATAGGATTTTCTGAATTATCTTCATTCTTTTGAGTTAATACACTAGCAAAAGAATGCTCAAAAGCAAATGAATAAATATAGAAAGGTTTCTTGTAATTAGGACTCACAAGCATAGGTGCAGAAGATATTACATTTTTAACATCCTGAAAAGTTGCTTTAGCTTCACTAGTCCAATTAATGTTAGCATCCTTTTTCAACATATCATTTAATGGTTTGACTATTTTAGCAAATCCTGAAATGAATTTCTTGACAAAGTTGATTTTCCCAAAAAATGATCGTAATTCTTTTTTGCTACCAGGAAGAGGGATTTTTTGGATGGCTTCTATTCTTTCAGGATCTATGGAAATTCCATCTTTTGAGATGACATGGCCTAAAATTTTACCTTCAATTACTCCAAAAATGCACTTTTTGGGATTTAGTGAAATGCCATGCTCTCTACACTTTTGAAGAACTTTTCTCAAATCATTAACGTGGTCAGATCTGTTCTTTGAGAAAATAGGAATGTCATCAACATAAATAACTATGCATTTACCTATCAAATATCTAAATGCATAGTCCATGGCTCTCTGAAATGTGGCACCTGCATTAAGCAATCCAAAAGGTATTCTTCTGTAAGCAAAGGTACCCCACTTCATGGTAAAAGCAGTTTTCATTCTATCTTTTGGGTCAATAAGAATTTGGTTATATCTAGAATAACCATCAAGAAAAGACATCATCTCAGAACCATTCACCATTTGCAAAATATGATCAATGGAAGGCAAGGGGTAGTTATCTTTTTGTGAGGCCTTATTGAGATTCCTAAAATCAATACACAAATGGATTTCACCTATTTTCTTCCTAACTGGTACAATGTTTGCTACCCATGTAGAGTGTCTAATTGGAAAAATAATCTTAGCATCTAACAATTTCTTAACCTCCTTTTGTATAAGAGGCTCTAGCAATGGGTTAACTGGTCTTTGTTTTTGTCTAAATGGTTTTGAATCTAGCTTTAAAGGAATAGTATGTGTTATGATGTTTTCATTATAAGTCTTTAAATTCTCATAACTCCATGCTATTACATCAACATAATATTTAAGAGCCTATACAATCCCTTCTTGTTCATGATGAGTGCAAGCCTTTCCTATGAGTACATTATGTGGGTCTTTACTAATCCCAAGATCAATAGAATTATAAGCATCCTATGGGAGTGAGGTTTTATTACAACTTTTGCTTTTGTAATCAATATCAAAAATCTTTTTAAGAGAAACTATACCTTTAGGAATCACATTGATTTTCTTTGTTACCTCATGATCTTCATTTTCATCTTCTTGCAATCTCTCATCCTCATCGATCACCTGATTTTCAAAAATACCTGAATTAGTTACAAAATAAAAAATGTGCCTGTCACTTTCAAATACCTATAAATTTTTCACATTGTTAGGTATAGAAGGATAGGGTATCAACTCAATTGAAAACTTCTTTAGCCTCCTATTATCAATAGGCTTAAGAGTACCTACTATGATAGCTAAAGAATCAACAATTCGATTGTTCTTCCTAGATATCAATGAAATATTGAAAGCATGGAATTCATCAATCAAATCCCTAACTCTATTTCTGTAATGAATTAGCCTTTTATCATGACATGTGTATTGGCCTTTCACCTATTTAACAACCAATTCTGAATCTCCTAGCACTTTCAAACATTTAATGTTTTTCTTTAAGGCTAACTACAAACCGAATATTAAAGCCTCATATTCTGTAGTATTACAAGTGTAAGGAAATTGTAATCTATAAGCTACCAGAGATGACTTACCTTTAGGACTAATCAATTCCACACCAGCTCCACTACCTTGTTTGGATTTAGATCCATAAAATTTAAGCATCCAAACAATATTTTCATCCTTAATTGGATTAATAGATGGTATTTCATTTTCAGATTCACCTATATCCAATTTTATTTCCAAAGTGTAAACACCTAACTCAGAATCATTGTAAATAATTTTATTGGTTTTGTTATATTCAGTAATCAAATCCTTGAGTCTAGGTTCTCTTTCAATTTTTATTTTATTAGAAACACCCTTCCATGGTAGCCACATATGTGAAAAATCAGTGGCCATATATCCATTTAAGTTCCTAGACCAATCTCTACTCAACAACATTCCATACTTATCAGGTATATCTACAACATGTATATCAATATATTGTTGTATCCTAGGTTCTGAGGCTAGTTGTATGTGAACATTCTTAAGCATTCCAACCACATGAACTTCAGATTTATCTAGTTGAACAACTATTCTATTAGAAGGGATGGGTTTCAAACCCAATTTTTGACAAACAATGTGAGGCATGACATTACCTGATGCTCCTGAATCAACAAGACAATTGTGCAGATTTCTTCCTACAATTCTTATGGTCAAAAGAAAGGGAGGAGCTTCTCCTTTGTCCCTTCATGAGGCAAATTGTGCATCCATGGCTTTTTGGGATTCATTTTTTCTTTGATCACCAAAAGCCTGCATCAAAAATTCTTGTTGATTAGTCAACTTAGCAACATCAAATAAAGATATATTCACTTTTGTTTTCTTTAAATCCTCCACAATATTATATGCAATTTTTTCATGTGGTGGTTGAGGTAGATCAACTTTAGATGGAGGTATGGGATTGTTACTAGCCTGTGTGTCAGGAGGAATGATGGTGTCATTTGGGGGAGTAGAAGAAGTAAATGGAGCTTTAGTCTTACTCCTAAGCTTGTAATTATGATTTCCTTTTTTAAATTATCTGAAAGCTTGAACTTCCTCTTCTATAGACCCATCATACCCTTCTTCATCTTCTTCAATTGATTCAAATGTTTCAACTACTAGCATTGATTCTTTCCCTTTGCTAGTACTAGCCTGTTGGGAAGGATCTTCATCTAAAATAATTTCCATGTTATCCATCTCTTTTTGTAGAATATCTAGAGCTATTTTGAATTCAAGGCACTCATTCTCACTATGTTGTGTCATAGAATGTACCCTACACCAATTGTTTAAAGCCAAATCTAAAATATTAATAATGGTGTTGGTTTGATTTGCATTAATAGAATTGGATAGGTACTCCTCCATTGTTCGAATGAGTATTCCATTGTTTTCTCTGAAAACTAAAATTTCTATTTTGATGAGAATTTTGAGGCAATTGTTTATGTATTTGAACCATGTCACTACTAAGTTTTTGGACAACCCTCTGTAGGTCGTTTACCTAAGAATTAGGTTCATTATTTTATCCTACAGTAGTTTGATTGGTTGTGTTACTTGTAGTGGTAGTGGGATTTTGAAAATTTGGCAAACTTTGATTTTGGACAACCTATGGAAATGTTATGTTATTTTGATGAAATGTTGATGCATTTGGAGTGGGTGTTGTATTAAATAATGTAGGTATGGTTTGAGCATTTGTTTCAGCCATTTTATGAGTGGTGAATTGATTTTCTAAATATAGTGGAGTGGTAGGATAAGTGGGTGTGATAGGTGGATTGTATGGCAAATTGAAATTATTGAATGGCATGGCATTCAACATAGGCATTTGTTGTGACAAAGCTTGATTGATCATAGGCACTTGATTATAAGCACCTGGTTGTCCTATGGAAGGCAACTATCCTATCCCAAAACCTTGTGGTATCAACTATTGTTCTATAGTCAAAGCCTCATTGTATGCCATGGGAAGTGTAGTGATTTGAGGAGCTCTCCTTACAAACATAGATGTTAAAGGGTCCAATGCCCTAAAGTACATCTGTATGGCAGTAGCTTCCTGAAGAGTATAAGGAGCAACTAACCTGCTATACAACTTATGGAAATGAGTATTGAACAATCTCAAAGGTTCATTAGGCTCTCTCTTGGCTGATGCAAATTGATGATAGATTATAGTAGGATCTATGGGTAGCCTAAATTGATTCACAAAAGTTATTTCCAACTCAGCCCAAGATGTAATGGAATTGGTAGGTAAACTAATGTACCAATCATATGCCATTTCATCTAAGGTGAGAGGAAACATTCTGCAAGCAACATCCTCATGTTCAACTTGCAGTCTAATCAAGGTATCCTTGTAAGCTTGAATATGCTCTTCAACAATTCTAATTCCATCATGTTTATATTTAGGTAAATACCTTTCTATATTTTTGGGAATGTCATGGGCTGCTCCAACAATGTTTAAAGGACTTCTATGAGCACCTAACCAAGCTGCAATTCCTACCATTGGAATTACTGGTGGAGGAATAAATGGGATGATGGGTAGCGATGAACTGCTATTGGGTGGAATAACAATCGACTGACTCTTGGACCTTCTGATCCTCTTTGTAGGAGAAATGCTATGGAAAATAGTATCTTCAGAAGCCTTAGATCTTGTGATTATGATTTTTGGTTCCAGTTTTGATAATGAAAGCAACAATTGTTTAATGATCTTGAAATGAAAAGACTTCCAATTTTCAAATGTTTAATTGATAAATCATCATGTTCATTAAAAATGCATCAATTAAACCATAACAATAAGGAATATTCTCAAATTTGTAAAATATTAGAATCAATACATCATAAATTAGAGAATTTCCAACAATAAATGTGAACAACTTAAAAAGAACTTCGTAAATCAAATCAATTACCTTCAAGTAGGCCCTCCTTCTAGCGCCAATTCTGTTGAGTGATATTTTTGTCCAATCACAAGAATATACTCATAATCAGGATTCTACCTGGATATCCTCTCTTGCAAGGAAATATTTGTGATTTCCCCAAGGTTCTATTTAATGTGTTAATCTGCTTGCAATGCTTAGTGAAAAATGTGAAATGCCAAAAGTTAATTGGATACCTCAGTGTTGCATATACCTGTTAACAAGGGGCCTATTTTGGGTTGATTTGATTTGCAATGATTTTGTTGTTCATGGAATTTATGAAAATGTGAAATTATTGATCAACTATTTACTTTGAAATAACAACCTTTTTTTTTTTTTGGTAATTAAGGTACAGTTTCATTACATCCGGGTTTTCCAGGTTGACCCAAAACCTTTTACAAAAATCAGCACTATGCTATTACGGATCAAAACCTCAATAGGGATAGTATATCCTTCGCTACTAGTACCCTTATGAGGCCACCTTGCCAAGAAAGAGCACAACCCCTTACACATATTTACAAACACCTTAGAACATAGGCAGTGGCCCACCGCATTGCTTTCTTGCTACCCCAGCCATGAAAATGCGACCTATCACGAAATCGTGACGTCCTTAAGTCTTCTCCTTCATTTTCTCTAGAGAGTCACGAAATGGTGACATGTCACGAAAATGAGACATGTCACGAAATCATGACATTCTACCTTCGTTCTTCTCCTTTGCCGCTATAAGTCACATAAATGCGACATGTCACAAAAATGAGCCATGTCATGAAATCGTGACATTCATCTCCCATTTTGCACTCTTTCTGCTTCCAACCGCAAAAATGCGACATGTCGTGAAAATGTGACGTCCTTAAGTCATTTCCATATTTTACTTTGGATAGTCGCAAAAATGCGACCTATCGGGAAAAGAGATATGTCACGAAATCTTGACATTCTGCCTTCGTTTCGCTCCTTTGCCGCTGCATGTCGCGAAAATGCGACATGTCGCAACAATGAGACATGTCACGAAATCATGACATTCGTCTCCCATTTTGCACTCTTGTCGCTTCCATCCGTGAAAGTGTGACATGTCACAAAATCATGACGTCCTTAAGTCTTTTCCTTCATTTGCTCTGGATAGTCATGAAAATGCGACATGTCGCGAGCATGTCACAAAAATGCGACATGTCGCGACAATGAGACATGTCGGGAAATCGTGACATTCGTCTCCCATTTTGCACTCTTGTCGCTTCCATCCATGAAAGTGCGACATGTCGTGAAATCATGACGTCCTTAAGTCTTTTCATTCATTTTCTCTGGATAGTCGTGAAAATGTGACATGTCACGACAATGAGACCTATCGCGATAATCTGCCTTCGTTCTGCTCCTTTGCCACTGCCTGTCATGAAACTGAGACATGTCATGAAATCACGACATTCGTTTCCTGTTTTGTTCTCTTGCCACTTCCAACCATGAAGAATCGACAAGTCACGAAATCGCATCGTCCTTGAGTCTTTTCCTTCATTTGCTCTGGATCGTCGTGAAACTACGACATGTCGAAAATGCGACATGTCGCGATATCGCGACACTTCTGCCTCTTTGTCCTCTTTTGTTTCTTTTGGACACGAAAAAGCAACATGTTGTGATATTGCGACACATTCACCTCCTTGCTCCTTTTCTTGGCTTTTTCTCGTGAAAATCCAACATGTCATGATATCACGACACTTTCGCCTCCTTACTCTTTCTCTTCTCTTTTGATCGCGAAAATGTGACATGTCGTGATATCATGACACTTTTTCCTTCCTACTCTTTCTCTTCTCTTTTGGTCATGAAAATGCGACATGTCGTGATATCGCGATATTTTTCCTTCTTACTCTTTCTCTTCTCTTTTGGTCGTGAAAATGCGACATGTCGCGATATCGCGACACTTTTTCCCTCTTGCTCTTTCTCTTCTCTTTTGGTGGCGAAACTGCGACATGTCACGATATCGCGACACTTTTTTCGTCTTGCTCAACATGTCGCAAAAATGTGACACTTTTTCCTTCTTGCTCAACATGTCGTGATATCGCGACATTTTTCCTTCTTACTCTTTCTCTTCTCTTTTGGTTGCAAAAATGCGACATGTCACGATATCGCGACACTTTTTCCTTCTTGATCTTTCTCTTCTCTTTTGGTCGCAAAACTGTGACATGTCGCGATATCGCGACACTTTTTCTGTCTTGCTCAACATGTCGCAAAAATGCGACACTTTTTCCTTCTTGCTCAACATGTCGCTATATCACAACACTTTTTCTTTCTTGCTCAACATGTTGCGATATCGTGACACTTTTCCTTTCTTGCTCTACATGTCATGACATCGTGACCCTTTTTCTTTCTTGCTCAACATGTCACAAAATCATGACCCTTTTTCCTTCTTGCTCAACATGTCGCGATATCGTGACACTTTTTCTTTCTTGCTCAACATGTCGCGATATCGCGACACTTTTTCTTTCTTGCTGTATTTTGCTTTTCCTTAAACTACGACATGTCATGAAATCGTGACATCGGTCCTTGGCAGCTGCCTTTACCCCTAACCCCATAACATGAGGCCACCAATCCACCTAGATCCTTCCCCCATTGCAAAGAAAACTAAAGCCATCACAAGAAGGACCGAAGCAATACTGACAAAACAAAAATGAAACTCCTCTCCCTTTTTTCGAACCCTACAATTTCATCATCATTGACGATCATTTTGAATAATTTTTTCCACATCACTTGGGACCCCATGTTCCCAAGTGACCAGCCCATCGGGTTCCACCCCTATATTGGCCAATATATCAGCTATTTTATTTGCTTCCCTAAATAACAACCTTTGAAATGTAATAAACATTTGATTTTAACCTTTGAAAATTTAATTTTTTAATTGATTTTATCTCACATTGTTGATCAAATCTTATCTTAAATTGTTAATCAAATTTTATCTTTGATTGTTAATCAAATTTTATCTTCGATTGTTAATCAAATTTTATCTTCGATTGTTAATCAATTTTTATCTTCGATTGTTAAGATTTGCTTGAAAATAAAAATGAAATGATTAAATCTAACTTTGCAATGTAAAAACTTTGGAATATCATATTAATTATTCACTTTAATGAAAATTTGAAATTTATTGAAATTTTAATTTTACGTAAAATAAAATTAAATGATTATTTAAATTATGCAAAGTTTAAAACTTCAAATTTTCATCAAAAATGTGAATTTACATAAATATGAAAATTTGAAACTTAATTCTTGAAGCCCACATATTTATTTTTTGGATTTTGATTTTTTTTTATTTGATGAAGTTAAAAAATAAAATAAAAGCTAGGGTTTGAGAGAATAAAATAAAAAGAACAAGTCACTGTAACTTTTAAAATTTCATCCCGAATCCATATAAACAAATATCCTACACTAAACCAAAATTAATCCAACCAGTCTTAAAAGAGTCCAAAATTAATGTGATGAAATCTTCTACGGGAATAACATAAATTTAAAAATATATATAAATAAGTATATCATCTGCATGCATATAAATTATTAAAAATTTCCAATATATTGCCTAAAATAAAAGATATTTAATGAATGCTCCTTCAGAATACCTTGTTTCAATGGATTACAATGGGTGAAATTCTTGCAATCCAACAACAAGGGAGGAGATGTTCTTCTACAAATCAAATTTCCAACATGCACTTGCTCCACAAAGTATCCAACCCTTCTTTTGTGAGTTTCAATGGATATTAATGGTTTCCAACTCTTTTGGCTGTTCAATTTCGTAAAAATTTATTCAATTGAAATTTGTCCACCTTCATCTTCTTTCTTTTCCTCTATATTGTAACCGATATGCTTAATTATTTTCATTTTTTATCATGTAATATTATTTAATGGTTGAACTAATTTAAATATATCCAATTAATAAACTCCTCTTCTCAAGAGAATGCTTCATCCTCCACCTTCATGTTCTCATTAATATTACTTGAATTGTCCACACGGTCTTAGATGGATGCAAATAAAATTTGGATCTTGTGCCCAAGATACCATCATTCCTCTGAGCTAAAACATCAGGTGTTATGTTGAGGGTGAATGATGGATAAACTAACCTTTACATCTATTAAAAGTGGATTGGATCTACCAATGGTTCGTGTCACATTAAATTCCTTGGTTTGGAGATTCTTGAATTAAATGTTTTTGCAATCTGACATACCTAAATGAACACCACCACCCACATTTAGAAGAACATATCTCATTACCCTATCATTGTTACCAGGAAGCCATGAATCATCTATTGATGAAACCTCTTTGCCAATATAACTATTTTGGTACAATTCATGTCTGACGCTCTTTTCAAACGTGGTCTTATCTAAGTGTTCGAGATATAGGTTGCACCACCCTCCATTAAATGTTGGGAAGCGCATACTTTGGAAGGTATAAATCTATGATACAATCATCATCTATTCAAATACAAATTTCTCTAACTCATCTTGGTTTCATTTTAGTAAATCCACTTGTTGCAAGTGCCTTATCCAATGCACCATTAGATTTAGCAATCGCTTCAAAGCATTGTCCTTGTCATGAGAGAAATTGAACCTCTTTTCAAATACATTTCAATCAAAGTACATCTGACCCCTTGAATGAGAGACATTAAAACATAATATCAGTCACAAGATTCTTAAGAGCTACAAATCACGAGAAATAAAGCAAATTTTTGTTGGTGTGATGCCTCAAGCGGTCATGTTTCATTTTACCAACTCTAACAATATTCGACCCAATTTATGTAATTTTATTGCCCAAGTTCTTCTCAACACGACCAACAATTCAATCCATGAGTTTTTCTAGTACAATTTCATGATCTCTCATGCCCCTTTCCAATGTTGTAGTTTAACCTCAAGCCTATGTCTCTGCGTAGCCTTTTCTTTGATAATTTATGAACGAAAATTTAATTACATGATTTCTCAATTTCTATGTGCATCCATTTCTCGTAGCAATATAATACAATGAATCACCCTCCACCTGCCATGTCAATAATAAAAAAATTTATGGATACTACTATTGCTATTGATGTTTGAAATACCATGCAAAATATTTTCAGTGATGATGGTCTGGTGAACTCCAATTAACCTGCCAAGAGGATCATGATTTGATCCATTATGATGAAATAGACATTGTTGTGGCATATGACAGGGACGATTTCACGTGGAGGTCACACTCTTGTGCCATGAGAAATTTATCTAGAGTCCCATCCCTTGTGAGATTAAATGATCTATTTTACAAATAAAATCCAACACCAAACTTTAGTCCCACATGCATCCGAAGATGGCGCAGTGAGACTTTTATTAACGTGAACATGCTTCAATGATCTTGACTCAGTCATACCCCTTGGTGGCACCTTGGTATCTGTCGTAGGGTATACCACGTTGATCACGCTCACGCATTGCGTCCGTTGGTTTGCCTTGTAGGTATCTCAAAAATTGTACCACATTGCTTAGAATTTTTGCCTTCATGTTCGTGCCTCCGCGTTCATCGCGCTTTGACATTGCATCCGCTGGTTGGTCAGGTTGAGGGTTCACCTTGAAAATTGATCTACCATTATTTTTGTAACCTAAAAATATAAACATGAAATTATTTCAAAATTACTTTATATATAAAAAACGAAAATCCCTATTACTTTATAAGAAATATATGAGGTGGAAAACAAATCATTAATTACAAAGTGGACTTTTAAACAATGTGGACATTATTTAACATGATAATTCCACAATGTAGAAATTATTCAATGAAACCATTACCTTACTATTTTATATTTTTCCCTTTATTATCATTTTTTAATATTTTTTTTATTTTGATATACATATATTATTTATTTATTATCAAAAATTACATAATATCAAAAATTTCAAGTGGGTCCCCAAATTGGGGTAAGTTGTGCAATGGCAACAACAGTTTTATAGGACTGAAAGCTTCTTTTTAGGTTTTTTTATGGAATAGGTACTTGTATCTGTTTCAATCATAGCATTAAAATATTTGAGTGAAAACTCATCTTTAGTCTATAACTCATCTATGATTGCTTCAATATGATCAATTTCCTCACTAATTAGATTAGCATGCTCCTCTTTAATTTGTTGAATATGATATGGAATAGGCTTCTCTACATATATTTTTACCTTCCTCTCTTTGTGAGGTATTTCCATGTGCAAGTAGTCAAGAGACAAATATCCACCAAACTTAGATAGAAATTCTTGGGAAAGGCACATGCCAAAGTATCGCTCTAGGTCCACCACCATAACTTCTTGTATAACAATTATTTCTGGAACATTATAGAGGACCATGGGTATATATTTGATTACCCTTATAGTTTTTATTGGGATTCCATCCAACTATAGCACTCTGAGACTAGATTGGGTATACTCCATTCCCATTGCTTTGTAGATTACCCTAGGCCTCATCATTATTGTTGCTCTAAAATTTACCATGTACTTGTGTACAACCCTTACCTATATACGCAAAAACATGTAGAAAGGTGGTGGTCTATTTTTATCCATAGCTGGTACTAGTTCAACTTGAGCCAAGTTGAGCTTCAAACATGATTTTCCTTCAAGATGGATCAATTTTAATGATACCCAAAGAAGATCTATCTATCCTAGAATCATCAAGGAATCATACATGTTCATGTTATATGGAGTTTTCTTCAGCTCTTCTATAATATTGAAGCTTGAATATTTTGATTGTATCTTTTCTTTCTTTTTTGGCTCATCAAATATCCTTCAATTGTCTTATGTCACTTCAATACTTTACCACTTTTTCATCGAAGGGTACTAGATTTTATCTCAGTCGTGTTCCTAAGTTTCAATTTCCTTTGCCTATATTGGCTTATGTTTCTCTTTGGGATGCTCTACTAAAGGTTGTTCTTTCCTTTAAGTGGCTTGGGGTAGTTCCTTTTTTAGTTTCTTTGTTTGCTAATATGGTACCTTAAATGGGTCCAATTTTCTAGGATATACCTACAATAGATTTTTGCTAGACCTTGTTAAAATATAGATTGATTCTTCCTAAAAGGGATATTCCATTACCATCACTTGATCTAGTTCCCACAACATATTTATTTGTATCTTTTATCCTTTTTCTACCTTTCAACTACTACTAGTTGCACTTGGTATTGATAGATCATACAAGTGTTTGATGTAGGTCATTGCAGGTTGAGCACTACTAATTTGCTTCTACTTAAGGGGTAGATGGTCCTTCATCCTAGTTACTGTAAATTGTGTTGGACTCACCATTAACATTACTTTTTGAAGCTTCGTTATCTTTGGTGATGTAAGGAAAATTCCTAGACTAGAAATTTCTTTCAACATCTTTCCTTTCCATGGTGTTTATCTCATTACTTAGGTTTTTTAATTTTGTTATCACATCTTTCATAGAGGGAGATTCTTCATTCTCAAGAGAAGGTAATGCAGGCACAATAGGTGGCATGGGTAATGCTAAAATTTTAGGATTCAAGGGCAATGCTAGAATATTTATTGTATGGATTGGAGTTACAATTGGTAAATGTGTGATTGTAATTGGGGGTTGTGTAACTTATACAAACTGAGTGATCTCCAAAACATACGACATAACAACTCTAGGAGGAAGCTTACCTATAATAATTAAAGCATTTTTTATAGTTGTAGTATCTTGATAAATCTAAGGGAATGTTACCACATTGGATTCATGTATTTGCAATCCTAGATCTAGGTTGAAATCACACATATAGTAGATAAGTACTTGAGAATCTATTGGCTTAATTTCCTATGGAATATTATTCTATGTTTTGTTGACTATAATATTAAAATTCATGATTTCTTCTTAAGGATGCCTTTGAATGGTAATGAATAGAGTTAGTAGTAAAAATGGATTTTTTAGCTTATTGAATTCTTGTACAAATATTCCAACAAGTTGAGCCCAAGAGTTAATTCTCTTATCTCAAAGGGTCCAGTACCATTGTGACACCTATCCTTTAAATAATAACATCAATAGTCTTATCATGAAATATTCATCTTGGATATTATGGATAGCAACCAAGGAGGCTACATCTTGGCAATGCTCATTTACTATTTTTCTATTATTTTCATAAGTTGGCAAATCTATTAGAGCTACCTAGGGATTAGATTTAGATTTAATAAATTGAGCAGTCTTGTGTTATTCCAATCAAGAAACTTTTATTGAGGTAGATATTGAGACATTTGTCTTAATTTTATGGAGTGAAAATATCTTGGAGAGCCATAATGTTAGAACCTACACTTTGTGTAAGGGTTGATGGAGGAGATGATGCATATGTGTGTCTTCTAAATATCAATGGAGGTAGTTCACAAAAATACATAGGTTTTTCTAGTTTCTTAGCTATTGATCTTGTGATCATAAGCTTATAGATTAGATGGAAATTGGGATCTTTGTGAATATTTCATTCTTAGTGGAGTCACAAAATGACTATGAATTTGATCTATTACAGTAGAACTTCACCAAGATTCTACCCAATCTAGAAGGTGACATTTGGGTCCCATTGGACATGCCAAAAAAAATTGGTATAAAATCCACCTAGGTTGATGAGGTGTGCCCTTAAGACCTCAACCAATATTGGAATATTTAGAATAGCTTTTGGATCATCCTCTATATTACGTTGGTTCCTATAAAACTATCTAATCTAAAAATGAGGTTGAAGACTAAAAAAAAAATGGGGAAGGATTAAAAGCTAGAAATTAAAATTGGCCAATATTTAGCCACAAGAGACATAAGTGTATGAGAGTATCATTCCCTTAACTAAATTGAATTACCTAATAGACCATATATCACTTAACTTATAAAGCATTCATTAAACCAATGTATACATAGCTAGACATTCCAAATATTAAGCAAATATCAATCCAAGGAGTTATCCAAATAGTATAATAACCTTAACAAAATACATCATCCATCCAATATTAATAGAAATGCTTAACAATAATATTTCATATATACATGCTCTGAAACACTAGTAAATAAATGCTGAAAAACACTTCAATATTCATTAAGGGGTGTATAGCTTTCAATCATACAACTTATGCAATGTAAAAGCCAAAGATCCAACCCTCGAAATGAGCTACATTCAAGTATTTATAGATTTAAATTACAATATTTTAGCTCATAATGATTGCTACAAACTAATTGCAGGCCTAAATAGGACATGTGCATCCCTTTTCAACTCAGTCTAGTGTAACTTCCATGATGTAGTTTTTTTAACATGGTTGATTCTAATATTTTCCAAGAGTGTGGTTTCCATATGCTTCAATTTGATTCATGATATCCTCTAATAGATCTATATTTTTATCACTTTGCTTAATTATTGGTCTAGTTGAATAAGGATAGGTGTATTATAGAGGAGAATCCTATAATTAGGATTTTTGAAAAACCAAATTTGACTCAATGGGGATGGCTCTGGGCTCCTTGGCACTATGGTAGGATCCTTTCCCTTGGGCTTGCTCTTATTTAAGTGTCATACTCTATTGTTGTTGGGTGGAATCATCTATATTGAAAGTCCAACCCTTGGTTCTACACTTGGCTACTTTTTGAAATGTGCTCTTCAAGGTGTTAGAGATGTGCCTCAAATTTCAATGCTCTCATTTTAGGCTTTATGCCTTAGAATAAATTTTGATTCAGTCTCTTCCTATACTAGACCTTTTTTACACCTTGCAATAAAGCTTTCACCTATATTTTAACACTTAGCCAATATTTTATTTTGGCCTATTGTTATGCCATACTTTTGGGGTTGCCTTGGTGACATCAGTTCTCTAACATTTTGGCCTATCCTTTAAACTTAGCCACAATTTGAGTTTGACTTTGTAGCCAAATGTTGGACTCTCTTGAATTAGCCAATTTTGATATGCAAATTTGTTGGATTCTAGATATTTTATATACCTTCTAATGACATCATCTTAAAAAAGGTTTGGCTACTTTCTACATACTTAGCCAATTTTATGTTTTGGCACTACGACAAAATATTGAGCTTCTCTATCTGAGCCAATTCTTTGACCCAATGCTTGTCTTATACATTCAACTATGCTTTTGGTTCTCTACTCTAATATCTAGCAAATTTTTCTCTTAAAGAGATTCTATATATAGGTGGGTCGATTCTTTTACCCATGGTAATTATGACCTAAAAAACACTATCAATACATGGCTTAGAAAATAATGTGATTTGGAAACAAAAGGGCTCAAAATGATTTTGCATGCAAAATTTATGGCCCCTAGATGTTTGATCCTAAAATCATACAAAATGCCTTCAAAACCTTTGAAAAATTTAAAATTATTTAGTCCCTACACTAAATAACAAGATTCCATATGCCATTGCATGAGTAACTAAGGGGGTGTCATGTTAGAGTATATTACATCATTTGGATCATGTAAATGTACCACCCTTGATACATAGCTATAGTAGTAGATTACTTTAGGGGGTATTTAGCTAGTTACTTTAAGTAATATAATAAATGCACAAGTTTCTATGTGCAAGTTATAAATATGCAAGGTGTCCCCTTGTACAGCTGTGTAGGGTGTTGGCCAAGCAATCCATTTTTCTATATAAAGGGCCTCATAGTGAGTGATTATATATCATTGTAGATAGTAGTAGATATACTATGTAGATCACTATATAGACTGGTTATGGATACAATGTAGTTCTTCATATCAATTTTGGAGAGTTCATTTCCTCCATATTGCATTGTATCATTTTCATCACTTTCCATTTATATTATATTTCAACATCTTACATTTTTGCATATTTTATATCATGTGATTGTATTCTTCCTTTGCATACACCATCAAAAGCTAACAATGGTATCAAATCCACGATAGGTATATAGGATTAGGGAGAGCCACCAGAGAGATAGAGAGGAAAATTAAATCTTAGTTCCATAATTTTTGAGATTGCATTCAGATAGAGTCTTTCCACAGAGTGATAGAAAACTTGTGAATACTAGGACTCAGCATTTGTTCAACTAGATTGATAAATCAACTAGTGAAGATTCATCATTAATAATATTTATAATCATCTCACTATTATCTTGTTACATAATAAGGAAACTAGAGGAAGCCCTGTTGCAGACCTGCACATTGCAGACTGGAGGAATATATATAAGAAGAGAAGCATTAGAGGGAAAATGCACGCAATATGCCATTTGTCACCACTAACAAGAAGCGCTCATATCATAAAAAAATTCTTGAATTTTATATTGAAGAGGGTTATGAAGTATCTTTGATAGGAAATAGCATTACAATAGTTTCACCTACAATAATCGGAGCTCCTAAGCCACTTGAAGAAAGCATTCATTCCAACCACGAGCATTACTCAAGAAGGCATTAAAACGAACCTCGAGCATTGTGTAAAGAGTCCCATGCATGTTGGACATCAAAACCCACTTGGATATCTCACAAAGAAGAATTAAAATATCCCTCAGATGTTACTCAGAGTGCATGTGCCATATAGCTACATACCATTAAAATCCAAGGTAAAGAAGTGTAGCAAAATTGGAGTAAAATTACAACGCTCGAGTAAGTAGGAGCACACTGAAATCAGATTCAAAGGAGGCAGTGAGGATTTTCATAGACCGACATTAAATACTCATGGTGATAAGAACTCATTAAGGAGGATACCAAGCCAAAATAGGCATTGTGTAAGCGTAGAGGCCAAGGAAAGAGCAAACAGGCCCTTCGTGGAACAATGAGGTCAAAGCAGCATTAATACAGCATGGAGATACATACCAACCAATCATCACAATATGTGGAGCTACTCAAGGATACGTAGAACATCAAGCCATACTAAGGTAAAGATTAAATTTACTTAATTTAATTAAAATCAGAGTTATAAGATAATATAGACTATTGCATTGAAATAAACTTATCAAGCATTAGTAATTATCAAGTGAGCTTATTTCAAGGTATTGAATATTCATATTTGAAATTAGCCAAGTAGGAGATATAAGGTTTTCAACCTTGATTAAATCATTATTAAATTGCAAATACCATTATTTTATAATATTCCAAATTGTAGGGAGATATAAGCCATACTACTTCAAACTATATACATATAATTGGAATATAGAAAATTAATCTATTGGAAAGAGAAGTAAATCAAGTGCCTATGTATAGAGTTGGAATTAATTGGTAAAAATTGTCTCATACTCATTCTAAGGAGACAAAAATAAATCCAACCATTAAAGCATACTACATTGGGATAGCTAAGGCAAAATTAAAAGGTTGATTATTCTCAATGCATTACAAAATCAACTTAGAAAGTGACCTAAGCATATCCTAATTATTAGGGAGATATAAGGAAGCCTACAAAACCTAATTATAATAGATTTTTTATCAAATTAGTTCACATCTCTTAACTAGGGAGAAATAAGGAATTCTAAAAAACCTAAAAAGTTTTATCAAATTGGATCATATACTCAAATTACTTGAGGAATATATCGTATTCTACATATATTAAGGAAACAAAAATAATACTACACTTCATCTACTAGGCAGACATAAGGTAGTCGACCACAAATGATTCATCAAAACATATCTAAAATATGAAAATCTAAAACTAAAAGAGATGTCTACCTCAAGTAATACAATGAACAATAATATGAACAACACTATTAGAAAAGAAAGCGAAACTGTCATCAAAAGTGGAATCAATAATTTACTTATAAATTGTGAAGGAAACTTAGATCTTACTTCAAAAAGGATACATAGTGAAACTTTAAAAGATAGATTCAAAATGATGGAACATTATCTACATGCTCGACTCACTGAAGCAATTGATAATGGAAAGAATGATATTCAAATTCCTTTGGAATATGGAATCATATTATATACGACACTACTTACATTCAAACATTATAAAGTTGAAAATGTAGAACAAAGAGGATATATAGAATTACTTAAAATGAAAACAAAAATGGATGAATCATCTCTAGAAAATATATTTCAATCCTCATGCAATATTAGATTTTCAAGTTCTACTAACACAAAATATTATCATGATGCTATAAGTGTATGTTTAAAAACTTCTATACATGACATGGAGAATGATAACAAGGACAAAGGTAAAGAGAAAATACTCTTGCAATAATTTGGTGATAGTACATTTACCTATGAAAGTTCTAACTCCAATAAGGAAGAAGAAGAGGAACCAATTCAAGGAGGCATACAATGCAATGTGAATTAAAAATAATGCAAAGGACCAAGATGACAAAGATCCATATTGAAGACTAAAGTCTTCAATACCTAAATAATTTAATATAGGAGGGTTTTAGAGTATATTACATCACTTGGGTCATGTAAATGTACCATCCTTGGTACATAACTAGAGTAGTAGATTACTTTAGGGGGTATTTAGCTAGTTACTTCAAGTAATATAATAAATGCACAAGTGTCTATGTACAAGTTGTAAATGTGCAAGGTGTCCCCTTGTACAACTAGGTAGAGTGTTGGCCAAGAAATCCATATTTCTATATAAAGGACCTCATAGTGAGTGATTATATATCATTGTAGGTAGTAGTAGGTATACTGTGTAGATAACCATATAGATTAGTGATGGATACAACGTAGTTCTTCATATCAATTATGGAGTGTTCATTTCCTGCATATTGCATTGTATCATTTTTATCACTTTCCATTAATAGAATATTTTAGAATCTTACATTTTTGCATATTTCATAGCCTGTGATTGTATTCTCCCTTGCCATACACCATAAAAAGCTAACATGTCAAAAAATCTTGGTATAAAATCCACCTAGGTTTATGAGGTGTGCCCTTAAGACCTCATCCAATATTGGAATATTTAGAATAGCTTTTGGATCATCCTCTAGATTAGGTTGGTTTCTATGAAACTAACTAATCTAAAAATGTGGTTGAAGACTAAAAAATAAGTGGGGAAGGGTTAGAAGCTAGAAATTAAAATTGGCCAAGATTCAGCCACAAGAGACATAAGTGTATGAGAGTATCATTCCCTTAACTAAATGTAATTACCTAATAGACCAGCTATCACTTAAACTTATAAAGTATTCATTAAACCAATGCATACATATCTAAACATTCCAAAGATTAAGCAAATAGAAATCCAAGGAGTTATCCAAATAGTAGGATAACCTTAAAAAAATACACCATCCATCCAATATTAATAGAAATGCTTAACAATAATATTTCATATATACATGCTTTGAAACACTAGTAAATAAAGGCCAAACAACACTTCAATATTCATTAAGAGGTGTATAGCCTTCAATCATACAACTTAAGCAATTGTAAAAGCTAAAGATCCAACCCTTAAAATGAGCTAAATTCAAGTATTTATAGATTTAAATTACAATATATTAGCTCATAATGATTGCTACAAAATAATTACAGGCCTAAATAGGACATGTGCATCCCTTTACAACTCAGTCTAGTGTAACTTCCATGATGTATTTTTTCTAACATGGTTGATTCTAATATTTTCCAAGAGTGTGGTTTCATGTTGGAGCAAAATCTGCCTTTGGTTACGTTTGCGCCCAAGACTTTGCCAACATTGAAAGACCAGGTTTAAACAGAGTTCACCTGGTTCAATCTCCAGAGGAGGCTGGTTCCTTGCTTCTTTTAGGAAAAGGGGGAAAGAGGGAAATGCATAAAGAGAGGGAAATATAGCTATGGCTAGAGGATTAAAATGGTACAGATTAAGTAACAACAAAGCAACTATCACAACCTTTTGTAGAGAAGCATAACAGAGAACCAAAACAGAGAAACTAAAACTTCTGGTGAATATCTATTTAAGTGTAAGCTTATCTATGAAGTTAATTGCAGATCTAACTGAGCTTTATTGCAGGAATTTAGAATAAGAATTAATGCAGGTTACATTCAACTTAGATTTATATAGCAATAGACAACACATACATACTTGATTTGAAACACCAGTGAGCCAAGAACCAGAATGGATGATCTTTATTAAACTTTCAGAAGTCTGCATACATAGCCTTGTAAACACCTAAGAGCCGACCATTTTTTTGGGTCGCTCATTCTATATATAAGAGTTTTTACATAACAAAAAACTAAAATTTGTTACAACAGTATGCCCGTAGGCTCATTCTGGTAAAGAAGTAGTTGAAGAGAGCATGGAGCTTTCAACTAGAAGTGGTTGAGATATTCTGGTTATGGTGATCTTCTTTAACCTCTTCAGAGATGTCATGGTCCATCTGGCCTTCAAAATATTACCCTATCATGACTTTTCACCTTGGCTTTGCCTTAGTTCTTCAAAATGTTGTTCGATCATGACTTTTCTTTTTTTTCAAGTTCTCATAATTTTACCTTAGCTTACCTTGCTTCAAAATGTCATCCGATCATGACTTTTGTCTTAGTTGTCTTTAGCCTTCAAAATGTTGCTATCATGACTTTTCACTTGCTCTTTTGCCTTCAAAATGTCACCTATCATGACTTTTATCTTGGCTCCTTAGCCTTCAAAATGTCATATCATGACTTTTGTCATATGATCTTTGGCCTTCAAAATGTCACGTCCTCATGAATTTTCACCTTAGTTCAGCTTCCTTCAAAATGTCCCGATCATGACTTTTCACCTTGGCTCTACCTTAGCCCTTCAAAATGTCATCCAATCATGACTTTTGTCTTTCTTTGGCCTTAAAATTATCATGACTTTCCTTATTTGCTTCTAGCCTTCAAAATGTCACCCTATCATGATTGTTCTCCATACTTAGCAAAATCTTGAGAAGATTACTCCTTATTTCCCTAGGTGTGGTCATTTTGACCAACATTCTTGGTGCCTCCTAGGGTAATTCTGTTAGTGGAATGTCAGAACCTAGAGCCTTTATCCATTGGGGAATGGAGTAAACAAAAACAACTTAAGAAAAATAAGGGAAAGAAGGGGAATGATACCAAGCACAAAAAGCTTCCTTCTTTGGGGTGGTCATTCTTCTGGAGTATCTTCTTCATTAGATTTTTCTGCTTCACCTTGGTTGGGAGCTACTACACTGCTTGACGAAGCTTTCTTAGCTTTTTCCTATTTGTCCTTTTCTTTTACTACTTTGTTATAGGTGGTGCAGGCCTTCCTCCAGGTTTCCTCATCTGTATCTATTTTTTCCTTGAAAGTGTTGTACAGATACTCCAACTCTTCAACCTTGTCATATGATAGGGTTCTTGATTTCATATACAACTCATGTAGGCAAGAGTTCATCTGGGTAATATCCTGAACCATGCTAAAAATTTGCTCTTCTTGAATAGGCTCTTCCCAGCTATCAATTTTTGATTCATCTTCTAAAAATTTCTTCCAGGCGACTTTCAATTCATCTTCTGTTAGGAGATTTGAATCCTTGTCCCAGAAGCTAGGCATGCCATAATTTTTAGCTATGCTTATATGTTTTAGAATTGCCTTAGCCTCTGCTTTGAGCTCCTGTATGAGCTTGGCACTTTTGGTCACCAACTTGTGCCTCTTGAAGAAATTTTTGGCAACTAATTTGGCCTGGGACCAATTCTTATCCCATGCTCTGTATCCAATTATTGCTTGCATGCTATCCACCAGGACTTGAATTTTATTGGCTACTGATAGCCTTGTTTCTAGGAGCTTGACAGATGCTTCTAATTCATCTTCTACTTGGCCCAATGTATCTTTGATTTTGAGAAGATATGAGAGTGTGGGCCTAGCCTTTGGGGTCATCTTGTTGATACTTTCAATCATGTTCCTTCTGACTATCCTTGCTTTTTCCTTAGACAACCCACTAGTTTTATCAATGATGTCGGATAGCTACTTTTTAAGGTCCTCGACCTATTGCTGCAATACTTGAATTTGCTCTTCGGCCTTTGCTACTTTCTCTTTGTAGGGGGCCACTTCATTGAACATTTGCTTCCATTTTTTGGCTTCATTTTTCAAAGCCTTTTCTATTACCTTTTGTTGGTGCAAAGCTTCCTCTAAATGCTTTCTTGATTGTTCATCCTAGAGGTACTTTTCTTTGTAGAACTCAACGTTTAGATAAATTGTTCCCATGTGAGTCTGAGCCTTGCCCCACTCATCATCCATTGGTAGTTGAGTGATATCTTCCATGGTTACCTCAGCTTGGTAGTCCTCTAGGGTCATTTCTTTCTCTGGCTTCTGCACGAGTGGGGTCATCTTCATGGTGGAATGTTGCATGCTGATGGGATCCAACATTGATCCTTCTCTGATGTGGGCTATATCATTAGAACTTTGGGAGCTCCATGACTTCAGCCATGTAGCAGCGTTCAAGGTGGCTTTCTTCAATTTTTTGAATTTAGCAATGGTAGGGTTGCTTGCGGGAGAAGCAGTTTGCATGGCTTGGAAGCTTAGCAGGTTGGTGGAGTAAGGGAAAGGAGTGGTGGCTAGAGGGGCCTCCATACTCAATTTTTCAGTGGGGGAACCTGTGTGAGTAGAGGAGGATGTTGGTGGAGTTTTTTGAGTTGATGGTGGTGATGGTGGAGGTTGATGAGAAGGTGATGGCGATGGTGGAGGTTGATGAGAAGATGTGGGAGAAGGATTATCTCGATGTTCAGAATGGGAAGGGGAATTATTCTAGGAATGAGGAGAGGAAGGAGTATCGAGATTGATAGGAGATATACCTGAGTCCTTTGGTGGATTGGTGTCTTCGGTCCCCTATGATTTCTTGGTGTAAGCTTCTACGATCTGCTTCAGGCTCGAGTCATCAACACCTATTGTTACTTTTGTCAGGGTTTGCTCCCCTCTAGGGTTTTCTTTTGGGGGAGGCTCTTCAGCTGTCTCGACCATTTGTTCACCTATCTCCTGATGCTCAGAAGTTTACTCAGAGCTTTCCCCTGTTCCTTCCTGGTCCCCTGATTCTTCGTGTTCCTCTGATTCCTCATGCTCTTCTGATTCTTCATATTCTTTTGATTCTTCAGAGGGTGTTTCTTCTCTTTTCCTTTTCTTTTGGTCTCCTCCCTTCTCTAATTCTGCTTTTCATTTTCTTTATTCTGTTCTCCTCCTATGCTCGAGCTGAGCACCATCATCAGACTCTATGTCTGATCTAGAAGGGGGAATGAAGTTCTGATGTTTCCTTTTAGGGACCTTTGTTTGTTCAGTAGCGATTTGCTTCCCTTTATCTTTTTTAGTACTACCTTCAATTTTTTTGATGGGGATGCCATTTATTCCCAAAGGGACTTTATCCACCAAAGTCTCAGACCAATTATCATGGTTCTCATCATACTTCTCAGAGAATTCCTTGTCAATCTTCGTCCCATACCTAGAAAAGGTTTGTATGTGGCATCTCATTTGCCACCATGCTAATATTTTAGCATGATCCCAACCTTCCCCCTTTTCTTGGTGCTTTCGATGGTCTTGTTACTTAGCTTGTGGGTTGGGTTCACCTCAGGGCACCAATCTAACAAGTGCAAATAGAAGTCGTGCCATGGGGGCAATGGCTGCATTTTTTCAACGTGCCATTCTAATGGTTGATCTTCATCATTATTCCTACCCTGCTTATCGATTTGCCTATTAGATGAGTGAAATTTCTTGAAGGGGGTTTTATTTAGGGTGGCTTGCCTCTGAGTGAATTTGTCCTTAGGGTCATATTTCCATTTTTGTGGTAGCTCTATCAATTTGAGATTTCTTAGAGTTCAAGCAATTTTTTTGTGGTCCCCCTTTTTTGACATTATTACTCCCTCGTATTGAAAAGGCATGAGGCAAGTACCTATCAAATGAGCACCTATACCAAATTTACTATTAATGAACTCTATTTGCCTTACGTACTCCAGAGTGAATAATCACTTAGTAACATAATAAGGCAACAAGAAGGGCTTCTCTATGAAGCCATAGAGCCTGACGACCACCCCCTATGTTAGAATAAACCAGTCTCCTTCCTCTGCATGGGGGTGCCTCAAGGTATCTCGCATCTATTGGGGAATTCTTGGCATGGTACCATACATGAGTTTCAATGTTGGGCCTAAGAATTCCATGTTAAAATGATAGTATGAACTCGCATTTGAAAGGAGCGACATCCATTCACATATAGGCAAGAGGTCTCCCTTTTGGTCCTTTTGTGTGGTAGGGATAAAATTCAAAATTTTTCCTGAAAGTAAAAGAAAATCCATACCAGGTAAGAGGAGAACCTGAAGGCATCTAGGATATCCTTTTGTAATTTGAAGAGCCCTGCATGCAGCTGCTAGGCTAGGTATTCCGACCAGTCGAAGAATATTGGCACTCTACTTGGGTCTATGCACGTCGCATCATAAAACTTAGGGTTGGATATGCATTGTGCTATTGCTATTTGCCACCCGTAGACCTGTGTGTCTATTTCCAACCCTACCACCATGGCCAACATGGAAAAGAGCTCCTTGCTTTTGAATTTTTCCAAGGGCATTGGAGATTTTGGCATGGCTCCCTCGGGAAGAGGGTCTAACCAATGCTCTTGCAGGAATAGCCGAATGTTTAGGCCATTGGTGTAATATTTTATAGAATTAGTAGGGTCAAATGGAATGGGGGAAACTATAGGCTTCCTACCATGGGTGAAGGTGGCCCTAATTGAGTCGGCTTGAGTGTGAAGATGACCTCATTCTTGGAGTTTCTTACTATTCTATTCTTGGCATCATAGAATTCTGCCATGGCCCTGATTAACTCGGGGTAGGGGTGAACCTGAGGGTAGATGTACTAGTAGAGTAGGTAGGGGAAGTGATTAATGGGGAGACATTTATGGCCATTCTGGCTGCTATATCCTTTTGAATTTGCCTTGGGTCTTTCCATGTCAGCTTTGTATCCGTGATATGGTTTTGGGATCTATGAAACTACTTCTCTTTTTGGATGACGTTCATTTCCCTTTGAAGTAGTAGTTGGAGGTGTGGCTGTCATGGTTGTATTCTATATTTTGTGGTAGAACTAGTTTGAATGTGCTTAGCATAGTTGTAGAGATTTTTGGGAGAGTAGGGAGCATAGTGAGCAAAAAGGAAAGAATGTAGAAGATGAAAAGGGTGATGAACAAAAGATTTTTGATATAACTGGTTGTGCATGCATGTGCCAAGGTGACATGGAATAACTATGGTTGGTGGCACACATCCCTATGTTAAATTTTAATATTGTTGAGAACCTTGGTTGTGTGCCTCTTTAAGAAACCAACTACCATGTGTTACCATTTTTGGCCAATGATATTGCTTCTTGGGCCAATAAATTGGTGTCACCTCTACTCTAGGCCAATCAACTGGTATGATGGTACCTTAAAAAGTTGGAGCTTTTATAATGTCCAGAAAATTACTTTTCTCCAAAAGTTTTTTGCCATCATGACATTTTCCTTGGAGCTTAATTGTGAAATTTTGAAGGGGCTTTGAGTGAGAAATTTCCATCATGACATTTTCCTTGGAGTGGTGATTGTTGTTTCTTGGTTAAAGTCATGAAATCATGACAATTTACATTTGGAAGGGGCTTTGAGCTGAAAGTCATGCCATCATGATAATTTTCCTTGGAGTGGACATCGACTGCCAAAAAGTCATGAAATCATGATAATTTACCTGGAAGGGGCCTTTGAGCATCGAAAAGTCATGCCATCATGATATTTTTCCTTGGAGCTTGAAAGAAAGCAAATATTTACATAAAATACATACAAGGTAGAGGAAGACCTGTTACTTGTAGTACAGCTTCAGGTGGAAGCCATTGATGGGGATAGGTTGAACCTGGCCCTGTTCATTTCTCAGTTGGAAGGAGTTTTGTTATTTTTCTTCTATTACTTCGAAAGGGCCTTCCCAAAATGCATCAAATTTATCATGATTTTTGGGTTTTGACTTCTTTTCATTCCATCTTAGGACCAAGTCTCCTACCTTGAAATTTCTGAGGGTGGCCCTTTTATCAAACCATTTTTTTGTGGTGACCACATGCTTTTGATAGTGGTCATAGGCTTGCTCCTTCTGTTCTTCCAACTGTAGGAGTTGGATCAACCTGTTCTCCATTGGTTCAGCTTCCTCTGTGCCGGTCTGATTGAGTAATTTTAGAGCTGGGATCTCTATGTGTATCGGAAGAACTGCTTCTTTTTCGTAGACCAGAGAGTAGGGAGATGTGTTTATGGACTTCTTGATGGTTATTCTATCAGCCCATAGTGCTTGATTTATCAGAGAGTGCCAACTTCTCTTATTGTCCTGTAGGGTTCACTTCAAAATCTTGAGCAGGTTTTTATTTGTAGATTCGGCTAATCCATTTCCCTACGGATAATAGTTTGAGGATGTTTTTAAGTAAATCCCATATTTACATGCAAATTCAATCATCTTGGTACCTATGAAGGATGAGCCATTATCTATGACTAATGCATCTAGGATGCCGAATCTCATGATCAAGCTTTCCATGAATTCCATTACAACTTCTTGGTCTACTTTTTTAGTAGGTATTGCTTCTGCCCACTTCGTGAAGTAGTCGGTAGCCATCAGAATGTATTTATGTCCAGTGGATGAGTTGGGCTCTATTATTCCAACAAATTCCAATCCCCATTTTTGAAAAGGTTCTTCAACTTGAATGGACTTTAGGGGCATCGAAGCATTCCTATTTCTTCCGATGTATCTCTGGCATTCTTCATAGTTTCTTGTTATTTTGAAGGTGTCTATAAAAATAGTTGGCTAGTAGCATCTAGTTCTGATGATATTTAAGGTAGTGGTCCTTCTTGAGTAGTGTCCTCTAGATGAGCCATCATGGAATTCCTCTAGGATATTCTGTTTCTTATTTTCATTTATACATCGAAGCAACACTCCATCCAAATTCTTTCTGTATAGCCCCTCAGGTAGTAGGGTGTATTTTAGGGCCTAGATCTTGTACCTTCTTCTTTGTGAAGCATTCAAGCTTGATGGGCATTTTCTAGTTTGGAAATAGTGAGTTAATTCATCTACCCAGTCGAGCTGCTCTGAAGGTTGATCATCATCTGATGCTACTTCTTGAGTTTGGCAAGCTATGTATTCTGATGAAGCTTGCTTGGTGAGCTCTTGGCATAGTGCTCTACCTCTTACCAGCTTGGTTGGGTGTATTTCTACATCGTATTCTTGTATTTTTGTCACCCAACCAACTCTTTTGTCATCGAGCTCCCCTTGTATGATGAAGTTTCGTACATCGGGGTGAATTACATACACAATAATCCTGCTCTATGATAGGAAATGCCTAAAATTTTTTAGTGACTTCATTATAGCATAGATCTATTTCTCAATGAAGTTATATTTTTCTTCGTGTTCTTGCATAGTCTGACTCAAAAAAGCTATGGGCCTTTCTTCATTGTCAGCTCCTTTCTATGTGAGCACTGTGGCATAACTTTCTTGTTCACCTACCGCATACAATATGAAGCCTCTAGAGTAGTCTGGGTTCACCAAGATGGGGGCTTGAGCTATTTTTTCTTTGATCTATTGGAAAGCTTATTTCCTTGCATCGGTCCACTTGAATACAACATCCTTTTTCAACAACTCTATCATGGGTTTGATGATTTACATAAAATCAACAATGAATTTGCGCACGAAGTTGATCTGGTCGAAGAATGATTGCAAGCCCTTTTTGTTAGGGGGAGGGGAAGATCTAATAATGCTTTCACTCTATTAGGGTCTATAGCTAGACCAGACTTAGAGACAACATGGCCGAGTAATAGTCCTTCTTCCACAATGAAGATAGATTTCTTGGGATTTATGGAGATACCAAATTCTCTGCATTTCTCGAACACACTTCTGAGATGTGCTATATGATCCCCTTTTTGGTGAGAGAACACTGTCATATCATCTAGATATATTACTATTATTTTATTGACAAGTTCTCCAAAAGCCACATCCATAGCTCTTTGAAAATTTGCTCCGACATTGGATAACCCGAAGGGCATTCTCTGGTAAGCAAACATTCCCCACTTGGTTGTGAACGCGGTCTTGAATTGGTCTTCATATTTGACCCACACTTGATTGTACCTAGAGAAGCCATCTAGGAGTGAGAACCTTTCTACTCCTGCTACTATGTGTAGGATCTGGTCGATCTATGGGAGAGGGTAATGGTCCTTGAGTGAAGCTTTGTTCAAGTTACGAAAGTCGACGCATAGTCGGATATCTCCATTCTTCTTTCTAATCGAAACTAGGTTAGCGACCCAAGTTGAATGCTTGATTGGGTAAATAATTTTAGCTTCAAGTAATTTTAGCAACTCTTGCTTCATCAAAGCTTCAATTTTAGGATTCATCGATCGTTGCTTTTGCTAAAATGGCTTTGCACCTTCCTCAAGTTCGATCGTATGTTGGATCATTTCTTTGGAATAGACTTTCAGGTCACCATAAGTCTAAGTGATGATGTCTAGAAATTCTTTGCATAATTCCCTGATTTCATCTAGTTCTACTTCCGTAGTGTTCACTCCTACTTTGATAGCTTTATCAGGTCCCATCTGAGCTTCTCTGTATCTATGCTTGTCAACTTTCATTTTATGGCTAGTTGACCTATCATTGTTATCGAATAAGCTCTCAAGGGTGACCAACCCTTTTGGGATGTGATTGTTCTTTAACTGGATCATGCTTGCATCCTCCTCATCATCGATTGTCCTATTGCTAGAGCAGTTCATCTCATGGATGAGGAAGTCCACTATCTATTTATCATTCTCAAAAACTTGCCAGAAGGTATCCTTGTCTGGCACAGAAGGCCTGTAGATTAGCCTAACTATTTTTGACTTTTGGATGACGTTGTTGATAGGGCAAAAATTTACCCCTACTGAAGCCAACAAGTCTGCATGAGTATTTTTCTCTCTTGGAATTACCTTGAGGTTCAGAGACTCAAAAGATTCTAACAAGTCCCAAAATTTATTTTTGTAAGCCTTAAGGTAATGTTGCTTGCTTACACATTTCTCAGTTACCTGGTTCACTATCAGTTCAGAGTCTCCAAAGATCTGTAGCTACTTGATACCCATATTTTTAGCTTTCTTGAGTCCTAAATAGAGTGCTTCATACTCTACTGCATTGTTAGTGCAACTCTAGGTTAATCGATAAGAGAAAACTTTTTCTTCACCTATTGGAGAGATTAGGACAATACCTGCTCTAGCTCCATTTTTACATCTAGCACCATCAAAGAAAAGCTTCCACAACTGATCAATGGGTTGGTTAACTAGAGGGGGAGAAATGGGATCACTTTTCTCAGGTTTTAGAATTGTGTAACTCCCAATGTCAATCTCAATCATGGCGTTGAAGTCTTGGAGAGAGAACTGGTCTTCCTCCTGTAATACATTTAGAGCTTCTTCCATCAATTTTAGGTCCCCTAGTTCCTCTGTCATCATGTTCATAGTGGTGGACTATTTGTCTTCCTCTTCAAGTCTTCCGATATGGAAAGTTGATGGTTTTTCATTAAATATTTTCACTCTTTTTCCCTTGAACGGGATTTCCAGATGTGAGAAATCTAGTGATAAATATCCTCCTATCTTAGTTGTGAACTCCCTGGAGAGACACATACCAAAATAGGGCTCCAAGTCCACTACTACCACTTCTTGTATGACTGTGAGCTGGGGCAGTCTGTGGAGCACTATTGGGATATCTTTGATTACCCCTACAATTTTTATAGGGGTTCCATCTAACTGTAATACATCGAGACTGCTTCTTGTATATTCCATGCCCATGATATCACATACTGCTTTGGGCATCACAGTGGTTGCAGCTCCAGAGTCTATCATACAGTTGTGAACTACCCACCCTTCCATTTGGAGAGACAGATAAAAAGGAGGGGGTCTATTTTTTCCCAAAGTGGATGTCAGACTAGCTTGTGCAGAATCCATCTGAGTTGGGGTCTTATTCTTATTTTTCATAGACCTCAAGGATTCTTGCAACAAGTCAATCTATCCTAGAAGCTGCAAAGCTTCATACATAGTTGCCTTGGAGGGGGTTTTCTTCATTTCCTCGACTATGTTAAATGGAAGGGGTTCAACACTCTTCTCCTTCATTGTTGCATCATACTTGTTTCTGTACCCTTGAGTAGCATCAATCCTTTGATGCTTAGTAAGTGAGGGATATCTCAGTTTATCCCTAGCTTGTTCTTGTGTTTCTACTTCTTTCTACTAAGGTGCTTCCTTACGAGTTTCTGCATCTTTCTGGCTTGAACTCGAGGGAGATTTTTCATAAGAGGTCCTTTTCTCAATAGGGTTCCTTATAGGTGAAGGCACCTTCAAGGGGTTGAGATCTTGGGGATCAACCTGTAAGGGTTTCTTTCCTGATCTAGTAAGAACAACTACTTGTTCAATAGAAGGCATCATGAAATTTTGATTCTCTTCTCTGATCATATTAACCTGACCCTTGAGGCTTCTTTCGGCCTTCTCAATGGCTATATTTTGTACCTGATGTTGGTGAATCATGCAAGAAGTTTCACCATGGGGGTCATTACATGTGGAGCACCAAAAATTTGACTCTATCGAAACATTATTGGGTTCGCTATCTTCATTGGCATAAATAGTGTTAGATTTGTTGTAACTTCTACCACTCATGGAGGCTTGATCCTTTGTTATTTGTGGGAATCTCCTTGGGGTGAAATTTCTTTCTACTTCTCTTCGTTCCATTGATGTAAATTTATTTTCTAGAGTTTTGAATGATGCTTGCAGGTCTTGTAGGACTGCCAGTTGAGGATCTAGAGTTGATGGGACTATTGCCAAGGGAAGTGCAGGAATAGCAGGAAGCATTGGAGAGGCAGGGGGTGCCTGTATTACTAGAATATTAGGTTATCCAGTCCATTTGGGAAGATTGGAGCTAGAAGCTGAAGCAGGGGTTGGACTAGCAGCACTTGAAGCTTGGGGTAAATCTAGAAAAATGGGCATCATCATTTTGGCTAGGAATCTCCCGATGGCAATCAGATCTTTCTCTACTTTCTGTGCTTCTTGATAAATCTCAGGGAAGGTAAACACGTGGGACTGCCTAATTGCCATACTTATATCTGAGTTGAAAGCTCTCAGATAGTAATACATTGCCTGCTCATGTGTTGGTCTCAACCCGTCAGGTACTCTCTGCCAAGTCCGACTGAATCTGATGTTGAAATCTATGATCTCCTCTTGAGGGTGTTTCTGGATAATAGTAAACTGATTCAGTAGGGAGAATGGGTCTTCTTGCTCATTGAATTCTTCCACTAGTTTACCAGTAAGTTGTGCCCAGGTGGATATAGTTTGATTTTCAAGAGCTCTGTACCAATAGAGCATTTTTCCTTTCAAGGAAATTACTAGCAATCTTATCATAACATCTTCTTCATGGATGTTATGTATCGGGGCTAGTGCGGCTACATCTTGATAGTGTTCGTAAGCCATCTTTCTAGTACCATCATACTAGGGTAGTGCTTTCAAGGCCATCGTAGGAATCGGATGTTGAGCTTCCAGGTTCAAGGGACCTATGTGGTTCCATACGGGGTAAGGCAGGATTGGCTGATTCATGGCCATTGTGATTATATGGGTAGTTGGAGTTAAAGTTCCACTAGCAGTAGTACTAGGGAGGGCTGTAGGGGAAGGATTTGTGTATCCTGTATTATGGGTATATGCAGAAGTTGTTCTGGCCACTAAAATAGGATTAGCTCGGAGGCTACCAAGGTGTAGTTCGAAGAACTCTATGGGCTCTTCTGAATTTCTTGCTTTAGATCTGGTTATCATAAAATATGGTACATAACCAAAAGTTGGGTAAAGGCTTTCTTAGGGTTCCTTTCTGGTGTGGAGTCACCAGGTGATTTATAAAATATTGATAGGGCAAAGCTATTCACCAGGGCTTTGATCTGTATACTACGTGGGATTTGTGTCCCATCGGGCGTGCCAAAAACTATTGGAGCAAAATCTGCCTTTGGTTACGTTTGCGCCCAAGACTTTGCCAACATTGAAAGACCAGGTTTAAATAGAGTTCACCTGGTTCAATCTCCAGAGGAGGCTAGTTCCTTGCTTCTTTTAGGAAAATGGGGAAAGAGGGAAATGCATAAAGAGAGGGAAATATAGCTATGGCTAGAGGATTAAAATGGTATAGATTAAGTAACAACAAAGCAACTATCATAGCCTTTTGTAGAGAAGCATAATAGAGAACCAAAACATAGAAACTAAAACTCCTGGTGAATATCTTATTTAAATGTAGCTTATCTATGAAGTTAATTGCAGATCTAACTGAACTTTATTGCAGGAATTCAGAATAAGAATTAATGCAAGTTACATTCAACCTTAGATTTATATAGCAATAGACAACACATACATACTTGATTTGAAACACCAGTGAGCCAAGAACCAGAATGGATGATCTTTATTAAGCTTTCAGAAGTCTGTATACATAGCCTTGTAAACACCTAAGAGCCGACCATTTTTTTGGGTCACTCATTCTATATATAAGAGTTTTTACATAATAAAAAACTAAAAGTTGTTACAATAGTATGCCCGTAGGCTCATTCTAGTAAAGAAGTAGTTGAAGAGAGTATGGAGCTTTCAACAGGAAGTAGTTGAGATATTCTGGTTATGGTGATCTTCTTTAATCTCTTTAGAGATGTCATGGTCCATCTGGCCTTCAAAATATTGCCCTATCATGACTTTTCACCTTGGCCCTACCTTGGCCTTCAAAATGTCATGCCATCATGACTTTTCATGAGTTGATCTTTGGCCTTCAAAATGTCACCCTATCATGACTTTTCACCTTGGCCCTACCTTAGGCCTTCAAAATATCATGCCATCATGACTTTTGGTCATGATTTGATCTTTGGCCTTCAGAATGTCGTGTCCTCATGACTTTTCACCTTAGTTTAGCTTTCGACCTTCAAAATGTCGCCCTATCATGACTTTTCGCCTTGGCTCTACCTTAGCCCTTCAAAATGTCATGCCATCATGACTTTTGGTCATGAGTTGATCTTTGGCCTTCAAAATGTCACATCCTCATGACTTTTCACCTTAGCTTAGCTTCCGGCCTTCAAAATGTTGCCCTATCATGACTTTTCGCCTTGGCCCTACCTTAGGCCTTCAAAATGTCATGCCATCATGACTTTTGGCCTTGAGCTGCATCTTTGGCCTTCAAAATGTCGTGTTATCATGACTTTTCACCTTAGTTCTACTTTCGACCTTCAAAATGTCACCCTATTGCAACTGTTCTCCATACTTAGCAAAATCTTGAGAAGATTACTCCTTATTTCCCTAGGTGTGGTCATTTTGACCAACATTTCCATATGCTTCAAGTTGATTCATGATATCCTCTGATATATCTACTTTTTTATCACTCTGCTTAATTATTGGTCTAGCTGAATAAGGATAGGTGTATGTTGGAGGAGCATCCTATCATTAGGCTTTTTGACAAACCAAATTCTACTCAATGGAAATGGCTTTGAACTCCTTAGCACTATGGTAGGCTCCTTTCCTTAGCTAAAATTTGGGTTTGGTCTTATTTTTAAGTGTCATACTCTATTTTTGTTGGGTGGAATCACCTTTATTGAAAGTCCAACCCTTGGTTCTACACTTGGCTACTTTTTGAAATGTGCTCTGCCAGGTGTCAGAGATGTGCCTCAAATTTCAATGCTCTCATTTTAGGTTTTATGTATTAGAATAAATTTTGATTCAATCTCTTCCTATACCAGACCTTTTTTGCACCTTATGATGATGTCAACTCCTTAAAGCTTTAGCCTATATTTTAACACTTAGCCAGTATTTTATTTTGGCCTATTATTATGCCAAAATTTTATAGTTGCCTTGGTGACATTAGTTCTCTAAAATTTTAGCCTATTCTTCAGACTTAGCCATATTTTAAATCTGAATTTGTCGCAAAATATTGCACTCTCTTGCCTTAGTCTATTTTGATATGCAACTTTGTTGGATTCCAAACATTTTATATACCTTCTAATGACATCATCTTCAAAAATGTTTGGCTAATTTCTACATACTTAGCCAATTTTATGTTTTGGCACTACGACAAAATTTTGAGCTTCTCTATCTGAGCTAATTCTTTGACCCAATCCTTATCTTGTACATTAGACTATGCTTTTGGTTCTCTAGTCTAATATCTACCAAAATTTTCTCTTAAATATATGCTATATATAGGTGGGTTGATTCTTTTACCCATGGTAATTATGACCTAAAAAACACTATCAATACATGGCTTAGAAAATAATGTGATTTAGAAACAAAAGGTCTCAAAATGCTTTTGCATGCAAAATTTATGGCCCCTAGATGTTTGATCCTAAATTCATACAAAATGCCTTCAAAACCTTTGAAATTTTGAAAATTATTTAGTCCATACACTAAATGACAAGATTCCATATGCCATTGCATGAGTGACTAAGGGGGTATCATGTTAGAGTTTATAACATCCTTTGGGTCATGCAAATGTACCACCCTTGGTACATAGCTATAGTAGTAGATTACTTTAGGGGGTATTTAGCTAGTTACTTCAAGTAATATAATAAATGCACAAGTGTCTATGTGCAAGTTATAAATGTGCAAGGTGTCCCCTTATACAGCTAGGTAGAGTGTTGGTCAAGCAATCCATTTTTCTATATAAAGGGTCTCATAGTGAGTGATTATATATTGTTGTAGATAGTAGTAGGTATACTATGTAGATCACCATATATATTGGTTATGGATACAATGTAGTTCTTCATATCCATTTCCTCCATATTGCATTGTATCATTTTCATCACTTTCTATTTATAGCATATTTCATCATCTTACATTTTGCATATTTTATATCATGTGATTGTATTCTTCCTTGGAATACATCAAAGTCTAAAAGTGGTATCAGAGTCATGGTAGGTATATAGGATTAGGGAGAGCCACAATAGAGATAGAGAGGAAAAGCAAATCTTAGTTCCATAATTTTGAGATTGCATTCGACTAGAGTCTTTCCACAAAGTTATAGAAAACTTATGAATATTAGAACGTAGCATTCATTCCACTAGATTGACAAATAAACTAGTGAATATTCATCATTAATAAGATTTATAATCATCTCACTAATATCTTGTTGTAGAATAATGTGGAGGAAGCCCTGTTGCAAACCCACACATTGCATATTGGAGGAATATATAGAAGAAGAGAAACATTGGAGGGAAAATACATGCAATATGTCATTTGTCACCACTAACAAGAAGAATTTATCTCATAAATAAATACTCAAATTTTATATTGAAGAGGGTTATGAAGTATCTTTGATAGGAAAGAGCATTACAGTAGTTTCACCTATAATAATCGGAGCTCATAAGCCACTTAAAGAAAGCATTCATTCCAACCATGAGTATTACTCAAGAAGGAATTAAAACCAACCTCAAGCATTATGTAAAGATTCCCATGCGTTTTGGAGCTCAAAAGCCACTTGGATATCTCACAAAGAAGAATTAAAATCTACCTTAGATGTTACTCAGAGTGCACGTGCCACATAGCTACATAAGCATTAAACTCCAAGGTAAAGAAGTGTAGCAAAATTTGAGCAAAATTACAATGCTCGAGTAAGTAAGAGCATGATAAAATCAGATTCAAAGGAGGCAGCGATGACTGTTATATACCAGCATTAAATACTCATGGTGATAAGCACCCATTAATGAGGATACCAAGACAAAATAGGCATTGTGGAAGCGTAGAAGTCAAAGAAAGAGCAAACAGGCCCTTCGTGGAACAGTGAGGTCAAAGCAGCATTAATACAGCATGGAGATACATACCAACCAATCATCACAGTACATCGAGCTACTCAAGGATATGTAGAGCATCAATCCATACTAAGGTAAATATTAAATTTGCTTGCTTTAATTAAAATCAGAGTTATAAGGTAATATAGACTATTGCATTGGAATAAACTTATCAAGCATTAGTAATTATCAAGCGAGCTTATTTCAAGGTATTGAATGTCATATTTGCAATTAACCAAGTAGGAGATATAAGGTTGTCAACCTTGATTAAATCATTATTAAATTGCAAATACCATTATTTTCTAATATTCCAAATTATAGGGAGATATAAGGCATACTACTTCAAACTATATACATATAATTGGAATTTAGAAAATTAATCTATTGGAAACATAAGCAAATCAAGTGCCTACATATAGAGTTGGAATTAATTGGTAAAAATTATCTCATACTCATTCTAAGGAGACAAAAATAAATCCAACCATTAAAGCATACTTCATTGGGATAGCTAAGGAAAAATTAAAAGGTTGATTATTCTCAATGCATTACAAAATCAACCTAGAAAGTGACCTAAGAAAATCCTAATTATTAGGGAGATATAAGGAAGCCTACAAAACCTAATTCTAAGAAAGGTTTTATAAAATTAGTTCACATCTCTTAACTAGGGAGAAATAAGGAATTCTACAAAACCTAAAAGGTTTTATCAAATTGGATCATATACTCAATTTACTTGAGGAAGATATAGTATTCTAAATATATTAAGGAAACAAAAATAATACTACACTTCATCTACTAGGGAGACATAAGGTAGTCTACCACAAAGGATTCATCAAAACATCTCTAAAATAGGAAAAGCCAAAACTAAGAGAGATGTCTACCTCAAGTAATATAGTGAACAATAATATGAACAAACACTATTAGAAAAGAAAGGGCAAGTGTCATAAAAAGTGGAATCAATAATTTACTTATAAATTCTGAAGGAAACTTAGATCTTACTTCAAAAAGGATACATAGTGAAGCTTTAAAATATAGCTTTGAAATGATGGAACATTATCTACATGCTCGACTCACTGAAGCAATTGATAATGGAAAGAATGATATTCAAATTCCTTTAGAATATGGAAGCATATTATATATGGCACTACTTACATTCAAATGTTATAAGTATGAAAATGTAGAACAAAGAGAATAGATAGATTTACTTAAACTGAAAACAGAATTGGATGAATCATATCTAGCAAAGCTATTTCAATCCTCATGCAATATTAGTAGTTCAAGTTCTACTAACACAAACTCTTATCGTGATGCTCTAAGTGTATGTTCAGAAACTTCTATACAGGACATGGAGAATGATAACAAGGACAAAGGTAAAGAGAAAATACACTTGCAATAATCTGATGATAGTACATCTACCTATGAAAGTATTGACTCCAATAAGGAAGAAGAAGAGGAACCAATTCAAGGAGGCATACAATGCAATGTAAATTAAAGATAATACAAAGGACCAAGAAGACAAAGATCCATATTGAAGACTAAAGTCTTCAATACCTAAATAATGTAATACAGAGGGTGTTAGAGTATATTACATCATTTGGGTCATATAAATGTACCATCCTTGGTACATAACTAGAGTAGTAGATTACTTTAGGGGGTAGTTAGCTAGTTACTTCAAGTAATATAATAAATGCAGAAGTGTCTATGCGCAATTTGTAAATGTGCAAGGTGTCCCCTTTTACAGCTAGGTATAGTGTTGGCCAAGAAATCCATATTTCTATATAAAGGGCCTCATAGTGAGTGATTATATATCATTGTAGGTAGTAGTAGGTATACTGTGTGGATCACCATATAGATTAGTGATGGATACAATGTAGTTCTTCATATCAATTATGGAGTGTTCATTTCCTCCATATTGCATTGTATCATTTTTATCACTTTCCATTAATAGAATATTTCAACATCTTACATTTTTGCATATTTTATAGCCTGTGATTGTATTCTCCCTTGCCATACACCATTAAAATCTAACATGTCAAAAACTCTTGGTATAAAATCCACCTAGGTTGATGAGGTGTGCCCTTAAGACCTCATCCAATATTGGAATATTTAGAATAGCTTTTGGATCATCCTATAGATTAGGTTGGTTCCTATAAAACTAGCTAATCTAACAATGAGGTTGAAGACTAAAAAATAAATGGGGAAGGGTTAGAAGCTAGAAATTAAAACTAGTCAAGATTCAGCCACAAGAGACATAAGTGTATGAGAGTATCATTCCCTTAACTAAATTGAATTATCTAATAGACCATCTATCACTTAAACTTATAAAGTATTCATTAAACCAATGCATGCATAGCTAAACATTCAAAAGATTAAGAAAATAGCAATCCAAGGAGTTATCCAAATAGTAGAATAACCTTAACAAAATACACCATCCATCTAATATTAATAGAAATACTTAACAATAAGATTTCATATATACATGCTTTGAAACACTAGTAAATAAAGGCCAAACAACACTTCAATATTCATTGAGGGGTGTATAGCTTTAAATCATACAACTTATGCAATTGTAAAAGCTAAATATCCAACCTTTGAAATGAGTTGCATTCAAGAATTTATAGATTTAAATTACAATATATTAGCTCATAATGATTGCTACAAATTAATTACAGGCCTAAATAGGACATGTGCATCCATTTTCAACTCAGTCTAGTGTAACTTCCATGATGCAGTTTGTCTAACATGGTTGATTCTAATATTTTCCAAGAGTGTGGTTTCCATAAGCTTCAAGTTGATTCATGATATCCTCTGATAGATCTAATTTTTTATCACTCTGCTTAATAATTGGTCTAGCTGAATAAGGATAGGTGTATGAGGGAGGAGCATCCTATCATTAGGCTTTTTGATAAACCAAATTCTACTCAATGGGGATGGTTTGGGCCCCTTGGCACTATGGCAGGCTCCTTTCCTTAGCTAAAATTTAAGCTTGGTCTTATTTTTAAGTGTCATACTCTATTGTTGGTATGTGGAATCATCTTTATTGAAAGTCCAGCCCTTGGTTCTACACTTGGCTGATTTTTAAAATATGCTCAGCCAGGTGTCAGAGATGTGCCTCAAATTTCAATGCTCTCATTTTAGGCTTTATGCCTTAGAATAAATTTTGATTTAGTCTCTTCCTATACCAGACCATTTTTGCACCTTGCAATGATGTTAACTCCTTAAAGCTTTGGCCTATATTTTAACACTTAGAAAATATTTTATTTTGGCCTATTGTTATGCCAAAATTTTATGGTTGCCTTGGTGACATCACTTCTCTAAAAGTTTGGCCTATTCTTCAGACTTAGCCACAATTTGAGTCTGACTTTGTAACAAAATGTTGGACTCTCTTGCCTTAGCCAATCTTGATATGCAACTTTTTTGGATGCCAGACATTTTATATACCTTCTAATGACATAATATTTGAAAATTTTTGGATACTTTCTACATAATTAGCCAATTTTATGTTTTGGCACTACGAAAAAATGTTGAGCTTCTTTGTCTGAGCCAATTCATTGACCCAATGCTTCTCTTATACATTCAACTATGCTTTTGGTTCTCTAGTCTAATATCTAGTAAAAATTTCTCTTAAAGAGATACTATATATAGGTGGGTTAATTCTTTTACCCATGGTAATTATGACCTAAAAAACACTATCAATACATGGCTTAGAAAATAATGTGATTTGGAAAAAAAAGGGCTCAAAATGATTTTGCATGCAAAATTTATGGCCCCTAGATGTTTGATCCTAAAATCATACAAAATGCCTTCAAAACATTTGAAAATTTTAAAATTATCTAGTCCCTACACTAAATGACAAGATAGGTGTCATTTTAGAGTATATTAATCATTTGGATCATGTAAATGTACCACCCTTGGTACATAACTAGAGTAGTAGATTACTTTAGGGGGTAGTTAGCTAGTTACTTCAAGTAATATAATAAATGCACAATTGTCTATGTGCAAGTTGTAAATGTGCAAGGTGTCCCCTTGTACAACTAGGTAGAGTGTTGGCCAAGAAATCCATTTTTCTATATAAAGGGCCTCATAGTGAGTGATTATATATCACCATATATAGTAGTAGCTATACTATGTAGATCACCATATACATTGGTGATGGATACAATGTAGTTTTTCATATCAGTTTTGGAGTGTTCATTTCCTCCATATTGCATTGTATCATTTTCATCACTTTCCATTAATAGCATATTTCAACATCTTACATTTTTGCATATTTTATATCATGTGATTGTATTCTCCCTTGGCATACACCATCAAAATATAACAGTGATATCAGAGCTGCGGCAGATTGATAGGATTAGGGAGAGCCACAAGAGAGATAGAGAGTAAAATTAAATCTTAGTTCCATAATTTTTTATATTGCATTCGGCTAGAGTCTGTCCACAGAGTTATAGAAAACTTGTGAAGACTAGGACTCAACATTTGTTCCACTAGATTGACAAATCAACTAGTGAAGATTCATCATTAATAATATTTATAATCATCTCACTAATATCTTGTTGCAGAATAAGGAAACTAGAGGAAGCCCTATTGTTGTTAGCAAATAGGTTATTACTTTATTTCATTATATAAGCATCTTTAGGATTATGTTAAATTTTTTATATATTTTATTTTTAGATATTATGGAGCACAACTTGTTATTACACTCCTAGGGGGATATTTACTTTTGGTTTTCTATTCAAGACTATCTTTAGCCTTAATTGTTTGTATTTAAATCCCTAATTTATCAATGATATGTTAATGTTTTGCTCCTATTCTATCATGGTATCAGAGCAAAGATAATTGGAAGCTCGATTCTCATAGATCTAACTTCTTTTTTGAACCTGAGCACATTTCTCGAGGTATGGTTGGACCTACAATTTAAGCATACATCCTGAGGCACCAAACACGACACTGGATATTCAAAACTCAGGTCAAAGATGCACACAGATCGAACTAGGGACCTGACTGGATGGACGATGTGGTGATCACTGGACTCATATCCTACTAAAGTGGGGCACTTGACAAAACCTATGGAGAAAAACTATGAGGATTGGACAATAGACAACCTAGACACGACACCTATTGGACATGACCTAGATAGGATCGTAGCTCGAGGTATGGCAAAAAAAACCCTAGGTGGCTTGTTATGCTTATAGCTACCTATTGGTATGTGACACACATCTCTATGGAAACCAATGTGACATGTGGTAAGGGATTGCACATTGTGGGAGAGAGAGTTGCAGGCAGTATTGTCTACCCAAAGGTAGACACCATCTAAGGTGAGTAATTTTAATTTTAAATAATTGAATACACTCTCGCACATCCCATGTGGGATAAACTGACTGCGTAAAATCTCACTTGAATTTTTCACATTCTAGAGAGACTCTGACCTGAAGAATAATTTTTTTTTTGTTTTTTACCTCATACAATTTCCTGGTCTACTTGCCTAAGTCTTCACTTGATTGATCATGTGATTCGATCAATCATTCCATTTGGTGAGGACTACGTGGTGGTCAACCATATAGTATGGTAAATCTGGGGGGTGGAAAATCATCAGTGTTGAAGGATAGACCGCCTACTGACTATAGATTTGACATGGAGACTCGATACATAGAGCAGACATTGGATCGAAGACTTAAGGAACTGGATCTGTCAAACGCTGCCAAGATATTGCGATAGTTTGACAAAATAATGGTCGTCTATTTTATTTCACTCTTCAATGGTGGATGGCAAATAGTGTAGAGCACTTGTAGATAGAATTTTGAAGCTCTAAATACTATTTGGAGAGACACCCCACACCATCAAAGTCATAACGGTGAAATAAACATAAACAATGGCCAAATTGATCGTGTGTCGATTGATCTAAAAAATACTATTTGAAATGTTGTTGGAAGGGCGAAAGAGATGCCACTTTTTGGTAGTCATGTTGTAAGCAAAGGAGGCTCCGTCATCATGAAAGAGGTATCTTCCATGGGGGAGGCAGTACCGTTGATGGAGAAAGTTGGCAAGACAGCCACCTCCCATTGCTCTAGCCTCAAAGAAATAAGTTGAGGAGCCTTCGCTTTCCATACTGGCTAGCGAACTAGCCTGGTCGATTGGAGGCCCCCTCATTAAGGCACATTTGGCCACAAGGTCGAGGGTTCGAGCCCCATCGACCCAAAGGTATGAACTTTTTTTTATTTTATTTGTTAAGTTTTATTTTTTTCTAATGTTTCAATTTTTTTTTTTAATATTTAAGTTTTCTTGTTTTTTTTAACATTAATTAAGAAAAAAATTATTTAAAATTAAATTATATTGATTCATTAGCAAATTAAATTTAACTTTCAAATTAAGTTTTCAAAATACCTTTGAAGAAAAAATATTTCATTCTTATTTTTAAAATTGAAGAAAAAGGGGGGGATTTTTTCATGTTTCCTTTCTTGCAAAAATCACAAAACGGGATGAAAAGGGAGGGCTAGTGAGTGAATTTGTTAAGCATTAAAGATAATTTGGCATTGTAATTAGGTGTATTTTTGGCAATGACCGACACCTAAAAATTTCATTTTTGTGGGCACTTTATGTTATATGTTGCATTTACATTTCCATTTTTGTTTTTACACTACAACATTAAGTAAAATCAAGCACAATTAAGTCCCCAAAAATTGAACCCATCCATGCAAATTTATTTGCACCGCAGTGTTCGGTATTTACGATACCTCTGGCCCATAATTATAGGTATTGTTGTTGTGCTTTGGGCTACTATATCTATCACCTAACATAGTTGTAACAACGATATCTGAGCTTGTTCTCTATCAATCGTCGGGGAGATATAAGTTTACCATTTTGTCATTATCTTCACTCTGTTCATACCCTAATTATTATTGTTGTTAGACGTAAATCCTGACGAAGTGCTTTCTGAAGTGTTTAGGGGAAGTTATGCCCCATGCATGAGGAAATACCTTCTATGGTAGGTGTCATAAACAAAACGATTCCCTTTCAGTACTACATATGTTCCATGTATTGTTCTGCTCTCATGTACTTATAGTCTCCCTCACGTAAGGATGGATATATAGAGAGGTTCGGTATAAAGGCTTGGAAAAGGTATAAAGAAAGGAGGAACATTTGGTGATATAAGGAACCCTCATCATGGCTACTATCCACAAGTACATGATAGATGCTTAGTTACTCAAAGGCTCTAATTATATACCATGGCACACAAAAATGAAGGCTATTATACAAATGGAAGAATTTTGGGATATAGTTTCAGGTAAGGAAACACGACCTTCAGCATTAGAAACATCAACTCAACCAACACACCCCCCTATAGAGATGATTGGATTTGACAATAAATATAGTAAGGCCAGAGTGCTCTTTTTGCTAGTTGTATCAAATGAAATTCAACCTCGTATTTCTGATAAATAACATGGTTAGGAGGCATGGGATGCCCTTAAGACCATTTATGAGGGTAAGAATGATTCCACCATTCTTAAAATTTAAACTCAACTCCACAATTTGAGTATGAAGCATGGTGAGACAGTTGACATCTTTCTATGTCATGTGGCCGAGTTGAAGATAAAATTGCATTCTATGGGAGATATTTTTGAGGATAAGCTCCTCACTTTAGTGATTCTAAGAGCTTTGCTAGCTTCATATAGAACATTGATCACTACCCTTAAATTCTCTCAAAGAAAATTTACCTTTATGGAGTTGATCAATCTACTTCAAACTGAGGAGGTAGTTTAACTTCAAAATGATGATCCTTCTAATACCGCCCTCTACTCCAATAAGAAGGGCTCCAAGAAGAAAGTTAATTTTTAGAAGGGAGGATCATATTCCAAGGATAAGGGAAAAAAAACAAAACAACCTCAACAACAGAAGCACTATTGCAATATTTGTGACAAGGATACCCATGACACCAATCGATGTTGGTATAAGAATAAGCAACCAAAGAACAAGGGCCAAAACAAACCCAGAACAAGAACAAGCAACCAAAGGTGAATATTGTTGTTGAAGAATTTGACTCGGATTCTGAATGGGCACACAAGGTTCTCATGACTACCATAACCTCCAAGCCAAAGGATACTTTGTGGTATATTGATTTTGGTGCCAGTAATCACATGATTGGCGACAATTCATGGTTTACGACATATGAATCCAAGGAAGGAAAAACCATCACCATTGTTGATGATAAAACCTACAAGGTTCAGGGTGAGGGTACAATTTTAGTCAACATTCCAAATGGCGAGTGTCATATTGAATGAGTTTTTTATGTTCCAAGATTGGCAAATAATTTGTTGTCAGTCCCACAAATCCTGGACAAGAAGATGGTTTTTGACTTTCATGTTGAGGATGGTCAGAAGTGTTGCTTTATCACCAAGAGGGGTAAAAACATTGCAACTTCTTCTTACAAGCATGGCTTATTTACATTAGATTCTCTCTCCACCCCTCATGTAGCCATTACAGTCTCTACAATGGAGGTAACTTTACTTTGGCACTAGAGATACGGGCATCTTAGTTCTGGATATTTACTTGAGCTAAGTAAATATGAGATGGTCAAGGGCCTTCCCTCCCTTTTCTCTACATTGTCAGTGTGCTCTAACTGCTTGACAGGGAAGTAGCATAGAGTACCTTTTGAAAAGAGCTCTACACGAGCAAAAAAACCTCTGGAGTTAATTCACACTTATCTATGTGGTCCTTTCACCCCAAACATTTTTGGGGGTAAGAGGTATTTTTAGTTGTTTGTATATGACTATTCATGGAAAATGTGGGTGTTATTTCTTCATCTAAAATCAGAAGCTTTCAATTACTTCCAAGAAAACAATATTTTTTTTTAGTCAGGGACTTCAATCAGGACCCTCCACTTAGATCGAGGGGGGGAGTTCACCTCTAAAGATTTTTTTGCATATTTTACCGCACATGGGATCAAGAGACATCTCACTACTGCTTATACTCCTCAATAAAATGGATTTTTTGAGTGGAGTAACTATTCCATCATGGAAATGGTTCATTGAATGCTCACATGAGCACATCTAGAGCAACATTTTTGGGCAGAAGCTGTCACCACATTGTTAGTCTTACAATGGCACTGAGAGGGGGGGTGAATCAGTGTAGTTCTTTAAACTTAAATTCACAGCTCTTAAAACTAAAATAATGAAACCTTAAAACGAGATAAAGCAAGTATCACAAGAGAACATCACACAACACAAGATTTAACGAGGTTCACCAATTTGGCTACTCCTCAAGAATGACTGCTTGGACTACCATCCAAATCCAGCCTTTGCAAAGCACCAACTTTACAATCAATTTACCAACACCCACTGGAAGGAGCACCAACCCCTTATTTATCTGCACCAACAAAAAGGAGCACCAACCCCTGATTTACCAGCACCAACTGGAAGGAGCACCAACCCCTGATTTACCAGCACCAACTGGAAGGAGCACCAACCCCTAATGCCAAGCACCAACCTGGACTTCAATTTGAATCTATAAGTTTAATAGTAAGATACCTTTGCTTTTGCAAGACCCTGACTAGTCTTCTTCACCTTTGCGTTCTCTATGCACTCTGCTCTCTCTACGCAATCACTTCGCACACTCTGCTTCGTTAAACTTCATGATCGTCTTCTCCCTTTTGCACACTCTGCTCTCTTTGCAAATTTTGCACTTAGCACAATTCGACATGACTTGCTCTCTTTGCACACTTTGCCATCATCTCGTCGCTTCTATGCTTTCTGTGCTCTTACGGCCACATTTCACACTTCGACACACATTCGATGACTTATTCATTAAATTCTCCAAATAACCCTCCTTTTATAACAATATTTTTATGATGAAAACCCTAATCTTAGTCGGTTGTAAACCCTAATCTTAGTCGGCTTTCATAACAATTGTAAACCCTAATTTTAGTCGGTTGTCATCGGTCTTCGTCGGCTTCAACTCAACCATAAAAATACAACATGTCACGATATCATGACACTTTTTCTTTCTCTCTCTTTCTCCTTGCTTTGGCCCTCGAAAATACATGTCATGATATCGTGACACTTTTTATCTCTCTCTTTCTCTTTGCATCGGACCGTGAAAAGCTACATGTCATGATATCACGACACTTTTTCTCCTTGCTCTTTCTCTTTGCATCGGACCGTGAAAATACAACATGTCACGATATCATGACACTTTTTCTCCTTGCTCTTTCTCTTAGCTTTGGCCCGCAAAAATACATGTCACAATATCGTGACACTTTCACCTCCGTACGCTTTCTCTATTCTTTTGTTATGATATCGTGACACTTCTGCTTTCAAAGACTTCGACTTTGCTTTTGTCATGAAATCATGACACTTCTCGTTTCGTAAACTTTCTTCTCTTGCTTTTGTCATGAAATCATGACACTTTCTTCAGTCTTCTCTTGCTTTTGCATGAAATCGTGACACTTCTACTTTCGTACTTAACTTCTTTGCTTTTGTCATGAAATCGTGACACTTCTGCCTTCGAAGTCTTCTTCTCTTTTGTCATGAAATCATGACACTTCTTCCATACTTTACTTCTTTGCTTTTGTCATGAAATCATGACACTTCGAAGTCTTGCTTTCTACTTTTGTCATGAAATCATGACAGTTCTTCGATACGCTTCCTCTCTTTCTTTTGTCATGAAAATGCGACATGTGACAGAAATCGTGACACTTTTCAAACTTACTTTCTCTCTCCTATTTTAGTCACGAAAATGCGACATGTCATGAAATCGTGACACTTTTCCAACTTACTTTCTCTCTCCTATTTTAGTCATGAAAATGCGACATGTCATGAAATCGCGACACTTTTCTTACTTGTTCTCTTTCTTCGAACTTGTCATGAAATCGTGACACTTCTTCCTGCTTTCTCTTTTTCTTCTAACATGTCAAGAAATCGTGACAGTTTTTCCACTTGCCTTTTTCTCTTCCAACATGTCAGGAAATCGTGACAGTTTTTCTACTTTTTTCTCTTCCAACATGTCACGAAATCGTGATAGTTTTTCCACTTGCTTTTTCTCCTTCCAACATGTCAGAAATCATGATAGTTTTTCCACTTGCCTTTTTCTCTTCCAACATGTCGTGAAATCATGACAGTTTTTCCTACTTTTTCTCTCTCTTCCAACATGTCACAAAATCGTGAAGTTTTCTTTTTCTCTTCCAACATGTCAGAAATCGTGATAGTTTTTCCTACTTTTCTCTCTCTTCCAACATGTCACGAAATCATGACAGTTTTTCTTGCCTACTGTATATGTCACGATATCACGACACTTTTCTTACTTGTCTTTTTCTTTGATCTTTTGCATATGGGCCACTTCGGTCTTCTTGGAAAATCACTGTACATACTCTGAATAACCTTTGAACTCCTGTCTTCTGCATCTGAATAGCTTTTGAACTTCCTGTCCATTGCATCAATAGATCTATCTGATTGTGTTGACAACAATGACAATATTGTTGTTGCACCTTGCTCAACAATCTCCCCCTTTGGAATTGTTGGCAACACATGTGCAATTTCCTGTAACTCTTCTCCCCCTTTGACAATAATACCAAAGGGCTACTGCAGACTCCCCCTGAGTCCATGCACAACATTCTCAAGCAAAATTTATTACACTTAGCAAAAATCATGAACATGAGCAAAAAGATAATCAAATACTTAAATGCTCCCCCTGAGAATGTGATCCCTATAGCTAGTCAATTCTTGGGAAGTGTGACCACTCCCAATTTATTGCGAAGGTACTCAAAAACTTCCTTGGGCAATGGTTTTGTGAAGATATCTGCTACTTGCTCTGTAGTTGGAACAAAATCCAACTTAACCTCACCTTTCGCAACTTTCTCCTTCAAAAAGTGATACCTGATAGCAATGTGTTTTGTGCATGAATGCATAACCGGATTCTTGGAGATGTTAATGGCACTAGTGTTATCACACTTAACTGATATTGGCTCACTGAAGTTAATACCAAGATCTTTCAAGGTTTGTTTCATCCATAATACCTACGTACAACATGTTGTCGCTGCAATATATTCTGCCTCTGCTGTCGATAAAGAAACTGACTCTTGTTTCTTACTGTGCCATGCGACCAATCTGTCTCCAAGATAGAATGCACCTCCATTGGTACTCTTTCTGTCATCTACACATCCTGCCCAATCTACATCTGAATACGAAATAAGGGTGAAGTCTTTACCTTTCGGATACCATAATCCATACTCCATAGTACCCTTGAGGTATCGAAGAATCCTCTTCATTGTTGTCACATGAGTCTCCTTGGGATTAGCCTGAAATCGTGCTACCATGCATACTACCTGCAAAATATCTGGTCTGGTAGTTGTTAGGTACAGTAAGCTCCCAATCATAGATCTGTACATGGTTTGATCAATAGGTGGAGATTTTTCATCCTTGCTCAACTTGCAACCTGTCGTCATGGGAGTGCTAACTGGCTTACAATCCTCCATTGTGAACTTTTTAACATCTCTTTCACATATTTAACTTGAGAAATAAATATGCCCTTCTTATTTTGATTAACTTGCAACCCGAGGAAATATGAAAGTTCACCAATCATTGACATTTCAAATTCTTTCTGCATCTTATTTGCTAAATCTTTACACGACTCATCTTTGTTGCTACCAAATATGATATCATCTTTCTTAAACCCTTGTTGAGTGAGATAGTTGTCTAGCCTTGCATACCATGCTCGGGGTGCCTGTTTCAAGCCATATATCTTCAACTTACAAACCAAGTTGGGATCATCACCAAGTTGGAAACCATCTGGCTGCTCAATATAAACCTCTTCTTCAAGCTTCCCATTCAAAAATGCTGATTTCACATCTATCAAAAAAATTGTCAAGTGACTCACACTTGTACCAACTTTTGTCCAACACTATACCGACACTGCAATTTTACTACCAACTCTGTGCAAGCATCAAACACTGTACCACAACACCAACCAAATCCCTTTTTACATTTTCAACTTGGTCTATGTTTTCTACAGTCACCGCTGGTCACACCTTACTTTCAACTGTTCGAATCAGGAGACAACATTTTGTCAAACACTTCATGGCCAACTATAGTGCACCTTACTCAAACTCATACTTTTGGACCTCGGATAGGTATGATTCACAAAGCAAAGTTGCTCATCTTGATGAGCTAAACATGAATCAATAATCAGACTTCAATATTTTTCACCACAACGTCATAATAGATCTAACAATCTTCACGTCAATGTGTAGTTCAAATACACACTGCTTTTATCGAAACACATATATGCGGCTAGGGCAACATTCTTTCACTAACCAAATTATCTGAACTGTTATAATCCTTAACTTTGGACAGTGGTAGTAAGAACCATCACCAGTACAACAATGACATATAGCAATACTACCAATAATGACAACTCTCAATTTAATCACCACCCTTCACGACACTTCCACAAACAACTACATGAACTGAAAACACACTTCGACAACTATACGACAACTTCCCTGACTACTTGCCTTTCATCCTCAGGTAATCAAACAAATACATAGGAGCATTAAAATGAAACTTCAAGATTGCTCCCCCTGAGGATGTGCTACCTGGAGTTGCTTAGTGCAATAGCGGAGTAGTCTCCTTCAGTCCAAGGAGACACGATTTCCTTTCTTCTATCTTTCTCCAAACTTTCTTGAACTCGGGCTTGGATTTTTCAACTACATCCCTGTTTTGCACCTTTTCGTGAACTCGAACATTTCTCTTGTGTGGTTGTCTCTTGTGCATCCTTGATGAATGATTATTTTCCTTTCTTTTATGTACATGATTTATTCCCTGTCTATGTTGCGTTCTTTGCGTCTGATGAAATCTACTATTTTGCCTTAGATTAGATACAAAAGTGCTTGGACAAAACCTTGCTATGTGCCCATGACCATTACATTGAAAACATTGTACATAGTGTTCACTCAGAAACGCAGATGTATTTCTACCAGCATAACTCTTTGATTTATTATTCAATCCATAATAAGTTGCCTTGTGACCATACTGGTTGCATCTGAAACAATAGCCATTAAAAGTATTATTATGAATAGAGTGAGAGTGATAGAACCTCTTTTGTTGTGGTTGCTTTGTTGTAGATCTCCTTTGATATTTTCTTCCTTTTGAAGATTCAACTTCAAACTTTTCTTGCTTCGATCCTTCAATAGTGAACTTCTTCTTCTCTCAGAGTTGGAAGATGAAGGTTGTTCAACTTCATATCCAAGACCATGCTTATCCATGGAGCTTCTTTGTTGGCTTATCATTTTATCTAGCAACTCTGTGCTCTTCTCGAATTTGAGATTTGTATTGGCCTCTTCTAGTTGTTTCTTCAATAAAACAATCTCTTCCTCTTGTTTGCAGCAACCAATCTCTTTCTCATTGATCTGTGACTTGAGAGTTTCTTCAATCCTTTTGAATTCTTCTACCTGTACTTTCAAACTGGTTATTATTTCATTTGCATCCTCAAGATTTCTTGAGATTTCCTTATTCCTTTTTCTTTCTATCTTCAATTCATCCAGAGCTGCAATTAGTTCCTCTTTCAAATTTATTTCTGCATCAATTTCTTCTTCATCACATTCTTGTTCTTTTTCTGTTTCTTCTTCGAGTGTCATGAAAAGACCTCCACCTATTTCCTTTTTAGAATCATCCTCTAGGACTTCATTAACTCTCAGCATATATGCCTCTATGTTCTCATCGTCATTCAACTTTAAAGCTTCGAACTGAGCTTGATGTGTTTGTAACTTGGCCTCCTTGATCTCATCGTCTCCTTCATGAATACTCCTCAGTTTGTCCCATATTTCTTTTGTCATTTTACAACTCATGATCTTTACCAGTTCATTGTCTACTAATCCGCACCTGATAGCATTCTTTGCTTTTGAGTCATTCTCAAATAGATTCTTATCGACAACATCGGTTGGAGGAGTGATGGGTATTGTGTATTCACTATCTACTGAATCCCAGATGTCGTATCCCAAAGCACAAAGATATGTCTGCATCCTGATTCTCCAGACCACGTAATTAGTTCCATCAAACAAAGGTGCTTTGTTTGATGAGAAGTCTTCAACCTTTTCTGGTTCAATTTTCTCTTCCATAGGAACTAAAACTGACAGAGATGCCCTTTTGGAGGAGGATCTATTCTTCTTACCCATTGCGTACTAATCCAAGATCAACCCTGACTGATTTAGCTTGAGAAGGGAACTTGGCTTTGATACCAATTGTTAGTCTTACAATGGCACTGAGAGGGGGGTGAATCAGTGTAGTTCTTTAAACTTAAATTCATAGCTCTTAAAACTGAAATAATGAAACCTTAAAACGAGATAAAGCAAGTATCACAAGAGAACATCACACAACACAAGATTTAATGAGGTTCACCAATTTGGCTACTCCTCAAGAATGACTGCTTGGACTACCATCCAAATCCAGCCTTTGCAAAGCACCAACTTTACAATCAATTTACCAGCACCCACTGGAAGGAGCACCAACCCCTTATTTATCTACACCAATAGAAAGGAGCACCAACCCTTGATTTACCAACACCAACTAGAAGGAGCACCAACCCCTGATTTACCAGCACCAACTGGAAGGAGCACCAACCCCTAATGCCAAGCACCAACCTGGACTTCAATTTGAATCTATAGGTTTAACAGTAAGATACCTTTGCTTTTGCAAGACCCTGACTGGTCTTCTTCACCTTTGCGTTCTCTACGCACTCTGCTCTCTCTATGCAATCACTTCGCACACTCTACTTCATTGCAGTCGAACTTCATGATCATCTTCTCCCTTTTGTGCACTCTACTCTTTTTGCGAATTTTGCACTTAGGATGATTCGACATGACTTGCTCTCTTTGCGCACTTCACCATCATCTCATCGCTTCTACACTTTCTATGCTCTTACGACCACATTTCACACTTTGACACGCATTCGACGACAACTCTACAACATCTTAAAATTCTCCAAACAACCCTCCTTTTATAACAAAATTTTTATGATGAAAACCCTAATCTTAGTCGATTGTAAACCCTAATCTTAGTCGACTTTCATAACAATTGTAAACCCTAATTTTAGTCGACTGTCATCGATCTTCATCGGCTTCAACTCAACCATGAAAATACAACATGTCACGATATCATGACACTTCTCACTTTCTCTCTCTTTCTCCTTGCTTTGGCCTTAAAATACAAATGTCCACGATATCGCGACACTTTTCTTTCTCTCTTTCTCTTTGCATCGGATCGTGAAAAAGCTACATGTCATGATATCGTGACACTTTTTCTCCTTGCTCTTTCTCTTTGCATCGGATCGCGAAAATACAACATGTCATGATATCGCGACACTTTTTCTCCTTGCTCTTTCTCTTAGCTTTGGCCCATGAAAATACAACATGTCGCGATATCGTGACACTTTCACCTCCGTACGCTTTCTCTATTCTTTTGTCATGATATCGTGACACTTCTACTTCCAAAGACTTCGACTTTGCTTTTGTCATGATATCGTGACATGCTTCAGTCTTCACTTAGCTTTTGTCACAAAATCGTGACACTTCTGCCTTCGAAGTCTTCTTCTCTGCTTTTGTCATGAAATCGTGACACTTCTGCTTTCGTACTTAACTTCTTTGCTTTTGTCATGAAATCATGACACTTCTGCCTTTGAAGTCTTCTTCTCTGCTTTTGTCATGAAATCATGACACTTCTGCTTTCGTACTTTACTTCTTTGCTTTTGTCATGAAATCATGACACTTCCTTTGAAGTCTTGCTTTCTACTTTTGTCATGAAATCATGACAGTTCTACTTTCGTACGCTTCCTCTCTTTCTTTTGTCACGAAAATGCGACATGTCACGAAATCATGACACTTTTCCAACTTACTTTCTCTCTCCTATTTTAGTCATGGAAAATGCGACATGTCACGAAATCGTGACACTTTTCCAACTTACTTTCTCTCTCCTATTTTAGTCGCGAAAATGCGACATGTCACGAAATCATGACACTTTTCTTACTTGTTCTCTTTCTTCGAACTTGTCACGAAATCGTGACACTTCTTCCTACTTTCTCTTTTTCTTCCAACATGTCGTGAAATCATGACAGTTTTTCCACTTGCCTTTTTCTCTTCCAACATGTCACGAAATCGTGACAGTTTTTTCCTACTTTCTCTTTCTCTTCCAACATGTCACAAAATCATGATAGTTTTTCCACTTGCCTTTTTCTCTTCCAACATGTCACAAAATCATGACAGTTTTTCCACTTGCCTTTTTCTCTTCCAACATGTCACGAAATCGTGACAGTTTTTCCTTTTTCTCTCTCTTCCAACATGTCGCGAAATCATGACAGTTTTCCCTTGCTTTTCTCTTCCAACATGTCGTCGGAAATCGCGACAGTTTTTCCTGCTTTTTCTCTCTTCCAACATGTCACGAAATCGCGACAGTTTTTCTTGCCTGCTGTATATGTCGCGATATCGCGACACTTTTCTTACTTGTCTTTTTCTTTGATCTTTTGCATATGGGCCACTTCGGTCTTCTTGGAAAATCATTGTACATACTCTGAATAACCTTTGAACTCCTGTCTTCTGCATCTGAATAGCTTTTGAACTTCCTATCCACTGCATCAACAGATCTATCTGACTGTGTTGACAACAATGACAATACTGTTGCTGCACCTTGCTCAAAAATTAGTGTATCTATTGAATAGAGAACCTACCAAGGCCCTAAAGGGAATAACTCCATAGGAAGCATGGAGTGGTCGAAAACCCTTCATCTCTCATCTATGTGTTTTTGTATGTAAAGATTTTATGCACATACCCAAAGAGAAATGAAAGAAGCTAGATGAGAAGACCTTGTAATGTGTTATTCTTGGATATGATGAGCATTAAAAGGGTTATCGCTTGATTGATCCTTTGACCAAGAATATTCATACCAACATAGATGTTTTTTATGAGGCTTTCACATCACAAAACACATCATATATATACCTAGATTTTATGGAATCTAAGGATGATAATTCTCCTTCTCCATAGAAAAATATTTCTAAATGGTATTAGAGACTCAAATATATCCACTCCACCATATATGACTCTGAATAGACCTCGTACTTGCAGTATGGCTCGTCAAGATAAAGTTGCAGTAGAGACTATTGAGGTTGATGAACTTTGTCAATATTTTGAGGAACTTTCTATTGAACCTATAGGTATGGATGTAGATGATGAAAGGGTATTTATATCTTCATATGATGAGCATGAACCTGTAACAGTACAATATGCCCTTGGTAAGCCACAATGGAAGGCTGCTATGGACATAGATTACAAGTATCTGAATAAAAATTAGATATGGAAGCTTATTGATTTGTTGCATGGAAAGAGGCCCATTGGATGCAAATGGGTGTACAAATTCAAGTACAATACAGATGGAAAAATTTATAAGCATAAGGTCCACCTTGTTGCAAAGGGCTATGTGCAAAAGGAAGGCATTGACTATGAGGAAACTTTTGCACATATTGCTCGGATGACAACCATTCAAGTTCTTTATGCTATGGTAGCACAGTTTTGATGGAAAGTTCATCATATGGACGTCAAGATTGCATTCCAGAATGGTGGTCTTAAATAAGAGGTCTATATGGCCCAACCTAAAGGATTTGAAGTGGAAGGTCAAAAATATAAAGTTTGTAAATTGGTCAAATCCTTTTATGGTTTGAAACAAGCTCCCAAAGCTTGGTATATTAATATGGATGATCACCTTCTATAGTATGGATTTAATATAAGTCTGGTAGATGCAAATATCTATTTCAAGAAACAGGATTTTGAGATAGTGCTACTTGTACTGTATATGGATGATTTGACTATCACAGGAAGCTCTGAATCTTTGATAGCTGCTATCAAAAGTGACTTGTGCAAATATTTTGATATGATAGATTTTGGACTTTTATACTATTGTCTTGGTCTCGAAGTGAACCATAAAAATCATCACATAAATGTGAGCCAGCAAAAGTATGCCAAGACATTGTTAGAAAAATATTGTATGAGTGATTGTAAACCAATGGTAACTCTTATGGATTTAGGACTTCAGTTATCACAATATGATGATTCACCTCAGATAGATGGTACTCTCTATCAACAGCTGATCGGGAGTCTCATATATCTAACAAACACTAGGCCAAATATTGTGTTTGTTGTTAACTATATTTTGAGGTTCATGCAGGAATCTAAGACCACTCATTGAAATGCAGCAAAATATGTTCTTTACTATGTCTATGGTACTATTGAGTATGGTCTAGAGTACAAGAAGAATGATAAATTCTTCTTGCAAGGATACACAGACTTCGACTATGTCAGATCATATCATTATCACAAGTCAACTTTAGGATATATCTTTCATCTTGGATTTGGTCATGTCTCCTTGCATAGCAAGAATCAATAGGTGGTTGTTATCTCATCTACATAGGTAGAGTATCGCATTGCACGAGAAGCAGTGTGTGAGGCAATATGGTTGCATCGCATCTTGACAAGTATGGGTCATCCATCCAAATCACCAATTCACTTGTTTTACGATAACCAAGGTGTTCTCAACCTATTCAAGAATCTAGGACATCATAAATAAACCAAACACATTGATACACAATGTCACTTCGTTCGAGATGAGGTTCCAAGGCATCAAATTCAGCTTCAATACATTCCCACCAGTGATCAAGTTGCGGATATTTTCACCAAAGCCCTTGCACGCATCAAATTTGAGTTCTTTTGCAACTCACTTTGTATTGCAAAATAATGTAATAAGGGGGGATTTTAGTAAATAGGTTATTAATTTATTTCACTATGTTGGCATCTTTAGGATTATGTTAAATTGTTAGCATATTTTATTTTTAGATATTATGGAGCATATCTTGTTATTACGCTCCTAGGGGTATATTTGTTTTTGGTTTATTATTCGAGGCAATATTTAGCCTTAATTGTTTGTATTTAAATCCCTAATTTATCAATTATAAGTTAATTTTTTTCTCCTATTTTGTCAATTGCAGACCTGCACATTGCAGACTGGAGGAATATATAGAAGAAGAGAAGCATTGGAGGGAAAATTCATGCAATATGCCATTTCTCACCACTAAAAAGAAGTGCTCATCTCATAATCAAATGCTCGAATGTTATATTGAAGAGGGTTATGAAGCATCTTTTACAGAAAAGAGCATTATAGTAGTTTCACCTACAATAATCGAAACTCATAATCCAATTGAAGAAAGCATTCATTCCAGCCATAAGCATTACTCAAGAAGGCATTAAAACCAGCCTCAAGCATTACGTAAAAAGTCCCATGCATGTTGTAGCTCAAAATCCACTTGGATATCTCATAAATAAGAATTAAAATCTACCTCATATATTACTCAGAGTGCACATACCACATAGATACATAAGCATTAAACTCCAAGGTAAAGAAGTGTAGCAAAATTGGAGTAAAATTACAATGCTCGAGTAGGTAAGAGCATGCTGAAATCAGATTCAAAGGAGGCAGTGACAACTGTCATATACCAACATTAAATACTCACGGTGATAAGAACCCATTAAGGAGGATACCAAGCCAAAATTGACATTATGGAAGTGCAGAGGTCAAAGAAAGAGCAAACAGACCCTTTGTGGAACAACAAGGTCAAAGCAGCATTAATATAGCATGGAGATACATACCAACCAATCATCACAATATGTGGAGCTACTCAAGGATACGTAGAGAATCAAGACATACTAAGGTAAAGATTAAATTTACTTGCTTTAATTAAAATTAGAGTTATAAGGTAATATAGACTATTGCATTGGAATAAACTTATCAAGCATTAGTAACTATCAAGCAAGCTTATTTCAAGGTATTGAATTTTCATATTTGCAATTTCCCAAGTAGGAGATATAAAGTTGTCAACCTTGATTAAACCATTATTAAATTTAAAATACAATTATTTTCTAATATTCCAAATTATAGGCATACTATTTCAAACTATATACATATAATTGGAATTTAGAAAATTAATCTATTGGAAAGAGAAGTAAATCAAGTGCCTACGTATAGAGTTGGAATTAATTGGTAAAAATTATCTCATACTCATTCTAAGGAGATAAAAATAAATCCAACCATTAAAGCATACTTCATTAGGATAGCTAAGGCAAAATTAAAAGGTTGATTATTCTCAATGCATTACAAAATCATCTTAGAAAGTGAACTAAGCATATCCTAATTATGAGGGAGATATAAGGAAGCCTACAAAACCTAATTCTAAGAAATGTTTTATCAAATTAGTTCACATCTCTTAACTAGAGAGAAATAAGGAATTCTACAAAACCTAAAATGTTTTATCAAATTGGATCATATACTCAAATTACTTAAGGAAGATATAATATTCTACATATATTAAGGAAATAAAAATAATACTGCACTTCATCTACTAGGGATACATAAGGTATTCTACCATAAAGGATTCATCAAAACATCTCTAAAACAGGAAAAGCTAAAACTAAGAGAGATGTCTACCTCAAGTAATACAGTGAACAATAATATGAACAACACTATTATAAAAGAAAAGGCAAGTGTCATCAAAAGTGGAATCAATAATTTACTTATAAATTCTAAAGGAAACTTAGATCTTACTTCAAAAAGGATACATGATGAAGCTTTAAAAGATAGCTTTGAAATGATGGAACATTATCTACATGCTCGACTCACTAAAGCAATTGATAATGGAAAGAATGATATTCAAATTCCTTTAGAATATGGAAGCATATTATATATGGCACTACTTACATTCAAATGTTATAAGGATGAAAATATAGAACAAAGAGGATTGATAGAATTACTTAAAATGAAAACATAAATGGATGAATCATCTCTAGAAAAGATATTTCAATCCTCATGCAATATTAGTAGTTCAAGTTCTACTAACACAAAATCTTATGAAGATCTAAGTGTATGTTCATAAACTTCTATACAAGACATGGAGAATGATAACAAGGACAAAGGTAAAGAGAAAATACTCTTGCAATAATCTGGCAATAGTACGTCTACCAATGAAAGTACTGACTCCAATAAGGAAGAAGAAGAGGAACAAATTCAAGGAGGCATACAATGCAATGTGAATTAAAGATAATGCAAAGGACCAAGAAGACAAAGATCCATATCAAATACTAAAGTCTTTGACACCTAAATAATATAATACATGAGGGTGTTAGAGTATATTACATCATTTGGGTCATGTACATGTACCATTCTTGGTACATAACTAGAGTAGTATATTACTTTAGGGGGTAGTTAGCTAGTTACTTCAAGTAATATAATAAATGCACAAATGTCTATGTGCAAGTTGTAAATGTGCAAGGTGTCCCCTTGTACAGCTAGTTAGAGTGTTGGACAAGAAATATTTCTATATAAAGTGCCTCATAGTGAGTGATTATATATCGTTGTAGGTAGTAGTAGGTATACTGTGTAGATCACCATATAGATTCGTGATGGATACAATGCAGTTCTTCATATCAATTATGGAGTGTTCATTTTATCCATATTGCATTGTATCATTTTTATCACTTTCCATTAATAGAATATTTTGCACTTACATTTTTGCATATTTAATACCCTGTGATTGTATTCTCCCTTGGCATACACCATCAAAATCTAACATGTCAATTAAGCATAAACATGGTACTATATAATAGGAATCCTTCATTTGTCATTATCTTATGCAAGAGAGTACAAATTAGGTCTTTACTATGTAGACCACTAGGTAGTGTATCTATGAACCATACTATGTTACCTATCATGTTCTGATTCACTTTGAAACCTATGAATCAAACTACATCACTTAGCATTCTTTGATTTGTTCTGAATTTTATTCTTGAATGAGTTTGTTATTGATTATGTAATTGCTTGGTTAATGAATTTCATGAGTTAGAAAAATATGATTGGTCAAACTAATATTTAAATCTATCACATAGCATCCTTTCTATGACTTCAACCTCTTCCATGTTAATAACTACCACATCATTGTTACCTACCACGTCATCACATGGTGTCATATCATCATAGGGTGTCATGTTATCATAAGGTGTCAAATAATCATATACACTGAAAAGGGACGATGTCATCAATCAATACCACATCATCATAAGACTCCACATAATTAAGGGGTTCCATATCATCACACACTATTGTATTATAATTTTTGACATCATCATTGAAGAAGTTGATGTAATATCTTTTGAAAAAAAATCAAGGGAATGAGAATTGAACCTTAGATCTCTAAGGTCCCAAGAACTAGCAGATACTCCCCTAGTACTTATTCTTGGGAGTCTACATAGAATAAAATTACTAAGGCACTAGTTTCAAAGAGCCTCGTCAATTTAGCCATAATATAGTGTGTTATATGCCAAAACACATTCACACCTTCTATGACATTGCACACTATACATTATATCATCATGATACATGTGTGTGTTTCCCCTATTGCCTCTCGAAATATTAATTGGAATATATCTTATTTCTAAATTTTAAAAAATCAAATTTTGGAAGCAAAGAGTAAAAATTTTCAACATGATGGAATAGGTACCGAAAGGTGGAATGAGAAAAAATGTCAACCTGGGACCCCTTGATATTTATAGAGAATCCAAAAATATCAATAGTTCATTTGTATCTACCATGGTTTTCCCTATACAACCTATTTGTTACATAAAACTAGTCAGGCTACTCTCTCATACTGATGTAGCAAAAATGTTGACTATTTTAGTAATTTTTCAAGTGGGTTGGATGTATTTTCCATGCATAAAATTCTACTCATGACTTTCTTAATATCCATGAGTTCATAAAAATATTTATCTCTTCCTTTCTTCTTCTTCAATGTTTTTGTATATTGTCCTCTCATCTATGCTATCACTAGACAACAAATGCTAGAAGAGAAAAGAAATTGAATTTTTCTAAAAATTCCATAAAATACATGAGGTTTTCAAGGAACCTTAGAAACTCAATCATAAAACTAGAGCATCCTTCTAGTCAAAAAGTAAAATAAAAAATTGAAGTATCAAGAGAGAAATTAGGAACCTATAAGTGAATATCTCTCCTATAGCAAATCTATTAGAACCAATGAGATCCTCATGATCCAAGTCCTCCAAGTGATTTAACACAAAAACCCATTTTACAAGTTGTTGATGAAAGACAAAAATTCTTCTAGATGCTTCAAATAATGTTGTCCTTAGGATATTTCATAGAAGTTGAATTGCCAAATATAAGTAATCAAGTAATGGAGATTAGCACTTGCTCTAATTCCATGTAAGATTTTGAAATACATCCTAGAAATGAATGAAATCAACACATTACCCATATATATATGCATAACTCATAGAAATGAAACACATGTAAAAGGGTTCTCTTGAACACTAAAATATCTCACTAAAGTAAAATAGAATATACTCCAATTGATAACAAAATTGTTAGTAAGAGGGGATATTTATACCCAATTATAAAATACCTTTATGTCAAGGTTAAGTAACCAACCTTTATGTTAAATAATAAAATATTCACCTATATAAGGTGTATAAGGGCCCAAAGGGCATATACAAAGAATATAATATAAAGTCGTCCATGGCCTCAAATGAAGATTAACCACCACATATTCCAATAATTCTAAGAGATGCATATTCATTGGATATAATGATGATTCAAAGTCATATAGTCTCATGGGCCCTAACATCAAGAAGTTGTATATCAGATATGATATTGTATTTGATGAGAATAATAAGTGTAGCCCTTCTTTTAAGCCAAATATTTTAGATGAAGTGCCTATTCTTTTGTCTAATGATGAAGCATTTGGTAAAGAGAATGAAGGGTTTTATGATGATGATGATGATGGATATAGTTCTATAAATGATGATCCAAGGTCATCATTTGATATTTTTGAGTTGGAATGATGGTATGCAAGGTTATCATAAATCTAGAATAATGATTATGAGATATTTTTATGAAGAGAAAAGAATAGGGAATGCCCTTATTTAAAAATAGATTTCTATATAAAATAGATTCAAATATCTTAAGTGAGAAATAAGTGTTTCTCTGAATGGATTTTAGAAGAGGTATTAAAGTCTTTGATGAGTTTTGAGTGTTGTCCTTAATAGCAATAATTGTTTAAGGAATAAGATTGCTATATAGATTCTACTTTGGAAAATCTTGAGTTTGATGTCAACTAAGTGGTTGAGTTGAAGTTATAAGTTTCAAAATCCAACTTGTAACATGGATCAATTTAGTCTTATTTGAATATGCCACTATGCTTAAGGATTAGATGGAAAATATGATCTCATCATGGCATAGATGAATACTTTATAAACTTGTAAACTTGATTTTCCTAAATATTGGTATAAGTAATTTAGTTTAGTAGATTGTATTTATGATAAAATGATTGTATGGAAGGGACATGTGATGAATAGCATCAAGAATACTTTTAGACATGTTATTTGGATGTATTGATGAGTATATGGTGAAGTGATTTACAAGTAGACTATTCTTTCTAAGTGTGAATCAGGTTTATTTCTATCAAAAAATATTTTAAACGTTAAAATATATATTTTATTCTTGACTAACCCAAGTAAGAGGATTGTTACATTATCCATCACATGGAATTATGCCATTTAGCCATACTTTTGCATCATTGACCTCTTAGTTATAGCCTAGTACGATTTTTTTATCTCTTATCCAAGGTATGTACTTTTTCTTAATCATTTTTTTGAGTCTTTATTTACTTACCCACTCCACTCTTAAGTTACAAATATCTCCTTTATGTGCTTTAACCCTTATTGACATTGATTTTACTCATGTTTAACCTTTCACTTGTAAACTTTTAAAAATATATAAACTTTATGCACATGCATGTAGCATTGAACACTTATGCCTGTATTGCCACTTTGTATTATCTGATGTTACTCTCATATGATTAAGTCTTTGATTATATACTCTTTTAGAATATATTTTTAGTTATTTTACATTTTTGTTCAAATTTCATATTGATTGAGGTAGGCCAGAGATCCATCAACAACATATTTCCTATTCTTTTTTATTTCAAGCTTGATCATATTCCTTTCTCCTATGGTGCTCTATTCTTGTTTTACTTCATGATGAAATGGTAACCTCATGGGGGCAATAGATATACTAGATAAAAGTCCAAACTCAATTTTAAATGCAAATTGATCATTAAGGTAGCAAAGTCGACTGGTATTCCCTCATTTCTTGAGATGGTGTCCATTATAGGGAAGGGCATGAATATTGAGTGAAAAAATAAAGGTATTTGGGTTCATAAGACATTCAACTATAGGATCTATTTCCTATGACTAAGTCCTTAGGCTAATACTTCACCATATGACCATATATACTATTGTAGAAGCCTTAACATACCCATAGGATTTGATCCCTACTCTTCATTTTTGTAAAGGAACCAATATAGACAATATATGGTGTCTTGAGGATTGGGGTTGACTGGACTCCTAGTCGAGTTGAGACAAATGTCCCTAGTAGCCATTTGGGGGAGGCTAGTAACCTTGGTTGCCTAAATATATGGGAGGCTTTGGATAATTTTGGTAGTGGAACATTTGAATATTTTTTTATCACTTAAGGGATATGACCTCATTAGACACTACTCTTGGATGATTTTTCATCTCATCCAACTTAGAAGGTTGTGGATTAATGGAAGGTTGACCTAGAGTAGGAATGGGTGCTTGTATCAAAACTAGGTTCAAGGTAGGATTATGCTAAAATATGGTGGTCTATATAGTTAAAGGTGGCTAGTAAGGTGGTTGGATGTTTGAAAAGAGAGGCATAGGATCTAACCTTCCTATCTAGATGAGATCCTTTTTAGCTTGAATGATTATTACATAAGTCATTGGTAGGGTGTTCCCTCCCTAAGACTTTACCATTATGGCTATTTAATTAAATGCTTTCAAGTAATAGATAAATGCCATGCCTAGGGGAGGTCAAATATCATCAAGAATCCTATAGCAGGTTTTATGGAACTGTGTATTGAAGTCATCCATGACCTCCATCGCTCTCTTGATGGTCAACAACTACTCTAGGAGGGACACTCCATATGTCTTATCTCTAATCTATCTACAAATAAGTTGGAAATCTGGTCATAGACAGTAATTAAGTGTGAATTAAGTGATACATACCACTTACATGATTTTCCTCTGAAAGATGCTGCCAACAATCTTAGCGCCACAATCTATTCTCCAATATTTATAGTGCGCATAAGTTAACCATATATTAGAGGTGCTCTACTGGAATGGTTGCATATTCTCCCATGAAATATAGCAAGGATTTCAACATGGATGTCGGTATCTCATCCCATATGGTAGGTGGAACAAGTGGTCATAATAAGCCTTTGTCATTCTATATGAAGACTCTTCTTTGATGCAGGTTCTATGGTGCAACCATATTTTATTGTTGGCCTCTTCTTCTATGATTGTGATTAAGGGAAGGCATCAACAACTATTAATTTTATCTTGTATTGGACCTTGTGATAGGCCTAGAGCTCATAAAAGTTTAGGTCTATTCCTTATCAATTAAGTCTCCATACATTGAGTTCTTTCATCAGGGGAGTCACTAGGCAAATATTTACTTCTAATAGCTCAAAGGATTGGGATTTCTACTAAAATCCTATTCAGTAATGATCATAAGTTATAGTTCCTTTTATTATCTTGCACACCAAGCTCAATCAAAATATATAGGGTGAATTAAGACCAAATTCATCCCATAAACATGCCAGGAGAATTTTTTATCACTCAAGACATCATGGTCATCCATTGCAATCATCGAATGTGCCTGATGATTGCATAATGTGAAGAGCACATAGTCTGAAAGTCTAGATAACATGGGACATGGCTCAAATAATAACCTTTGAAATTTTTTTAAGGTTGACTCCTTCTTATATGTGATCTTTAATGCTCATATTTTCTATGTTACTCCTACTCTACCAGATCTTACCAAGAGAAAGGGAAGGAGAGAGAGGATAAAATAAACAATCCTAAGCTATGGGTGGTGATGCACTGAGAGTCAAAAAATATTTATTATATTAGTGGGATGAATAAACATGTGCATCATTCACCTTAAATGAACATAGTTTCATCCCGGCATACCCATTCATCCATAAAAACTTATATAAGAACTAGGGCAAATGCTAGCCATAACTTCCCATACAAATTAACATACACACAAGGACCAAGATAGAATACAAGTAGTCATAGATCCTTGTATATACGTATAAAATCCCTTATACATGCATGCCAGAAAGAAAAAGGCTCAGGGCCTATAGATAAAATGAGTCAAGGCTCGAGTCTAGACCAATACATAGAAAAAAATAAGTAAAAAGTATAACAAAGCTAGGTACAAGGCATGAATATACAATTCTCCCTCCTTATCCTAGATTCAAAGTTGGGCATTTATATAATCAATTAAAATTTTCCCTTTACCTTGAGATAGGTGGGAACCTACAACTTTCATTACTCCTTGGCTCAAGGTATCACTATATTTATGTCTAGTAGACTTGAGACTCACTAGAAGTCTTTTCTCATTGAATGCTTGGTAGATTGGTAGTTCATTTAAAAAATTGCATTTATGAGTCTTTCCTATTTTGAAATAAAAACTCTAATGGAAATTTTTGAGGAAATTCTTACTTGTCATGGAAGTCTCTTGCCAATATTGATGCTTGTGTTAATCTTGTGGACCCCATACTTTGCATTCCCTTCTTTTGAAATTCAATCTTTTTTTAGGTATATTGGATCCGATTGGCACTTGTTTCCAATGACCGTTTTTTTGTACATGATGTGGCTCTAGAATTTTACTAGGATTAATTTTGTCATCTTGTAGTTGTCTTTGATCTTAGGAATCTAGTTACTACATTTTTGTATTAGTTCATGTTCAAACTTTTCTTTGGGAGTCGGGTTTTCCTTGTTTTATGCTTTTATCACTTCGGCCTTACTCTATAACTCTGGTTTGGGTTATGACATTGTACTTTGTTTATTGTTTGGGCCTTTCATATTCCATCAAATTTTACTAGGTCTAGCATGTAGTAAAAATTTACTACAATTTGGCATTTTGGACTCCTATATCAACTTACCAATAAGGAGGTTTTTGAAGAATATTAGCAATACTCTAGGGGATTTTATCTAGGAGGGACCAATTACTAAGTACCAAAGGTATGTTATATTCTAAATATGTGTTACCATGAATATTTTAAAACCTTTGCCACAATCCATTAAGATTACATTTGAATTAAGAGAATGAGATCAACAAGTGATTTATGAAAATATTGCATTCATGTCATAAATGTTATGAAATTGGACACATGGAAAGAGACTACAAATGAAAATTATGGAGAAAGAGATGAAAATTTTGGGCATGAAAAAAATTCAATATTAACCATGGAGATCATATCATAGTAGAATTTGGGTCAAATCAAGAATTTTTCACTCTCAAAAAAGTCACAAAGAAATCCCCTCTACATCATCAAATTGTGAAGGTCATTTCCCTCAAATCAACTGTTAGAAGAAAAATGACACAAAGGATGAGGAAATGCAATATGCAAATTCAAATTTTGAAGGAGTTAAATATGTAAAGGAATATGGGGAGACAAATTTTAAAGTAAAGGAGGTGAAAGAAGTCAAAGTTAATCAACGTAAATTATTTTCATTTTTTTCAAGTAGTATAAAATTATCTCCTTGCAATAAAAATGAAAGTAGTACGGAATGTATCTCATACACTTAAATGTTTCAATAATAGCATAATAAAGAAATGCCTATGGAGGATACCCATAGAAATTTAGTGTTTTTAGGGAGGATAAGTAATTACTATGGAGGATCATATTTATAATTTAGGGTTTTCAAGGCAACATAAATAAGAAATACTTTGTGAGGTTATTCCTTGTATTTTAGGTTCTCTAGGGTAACATAAATTTTTAGAAAATACGTCTTGTTATGAACGATGTGGAATTTTACAAGAGATTGATAAGGATGAAAGTGTTAGTGAGAATGGAAAAATGAGTGGGATGTCCTCAAAGCAAGACCAAAGAGAAAAGGAAATTCAAAGGGATATCGATTTGGAAATCAAAAACAAATATCATAGGTGTTCACAAGAAGTGGGACTAACCTACTAATAAAAATAAAAATTGATGATGAAAATGTTATCATGGAATATTAGGGGTATGAGTAAGATCCCTAAAGAAATATTTATTAAGGTATTAATAGGATTTTACAGTCTTAATTTTATTCTAATACAATAAAAAAAATTACAAGGATGCATTCAAAAAGATTTGGAATATGGGGGATTTTCTAACACTTTTTTCTATAGGAGCTTTTGGAGGTATTGTAATGATATGGGATAAAACACAAATGGGATGGATAGTTTCTAGAAGAAAAAAAATAATTTTTTTGTTGCTCTATTTTGTGGTAAAGAGGAAATTATTAAAGTTGTGGTTATAAATGTATATGTTCCAACTATAATTTCTCCTCATGGAATTTTTTGAAAGGACCTTGGAATATTTTTCTCAAATGCAATGATGATTCATAATTAAGATATATGGATTTTTAGGGGGACTTCAACATAGTTCTATATCCTTTATAAAAGAAAGGTGGTACTCTTTGATGGTCTAAATTAATAAAAGACTTTGCTTCCTTTGTTAATGAAAATGGCCTTTGAAATATTATTCCTTCAAGTTTTCAATATACATGGGATAATAGATGTAATGAGCCAACTCATATAGCAAATAGAGTATACAATATCTTCATACATTTTAGATGGTTATAAATGGAGTAAACAATATGAGATAATAGATGCAATGGGACAACTCATATAAAGCATAATCAAATTACAACCCCATTCTCTTGAGATATGATATACTCAATAATGATCATCCAAATCCATTTTTCTTTATCTATTTGGCTTCAATACCTCAGTTTCTTTTAGATGGTTATGCTATGGTGTGGTGAAGAAATTGTTTTGAAGGACCATATAAGTACAAATTTTATTCAAAATATGAAAGATCTAAAGGAAAAATAAAACTTTGGAATGCCAAATCTCTTTTAGTATATATAAAGAAAAGGAGGAAATTGAATCCAAGCTCAAAAATTTACAAGATATAGTAGAAATCAATGGAATGGACTTGGATTTTTATGTGCAAAAAAAATATGTTTTTATAATCAAAATAAATTGAAAAGAGAGTTATTGGTTCCAAAAATGCAAGGAGATATGGCTGAAGAAAGGAGACACAAATACCAAAAACATTCATAGCCAAAATAATTTTTATTTTTTTTACATCAAGAATAGTTTAGTTCTAGATAGAAGAAATATTGAAGAAAAATATGTAAAAAAGGAAGAAATTAATAATTTCAAAGATATTTTGTTAGATATTGGACACAATAAGAAGGTTCAAGGTAAGCTTTTACAAACTATGCCATCGATTATCATATAAGTACGGGATAAAATCTTGATAAAGAAGAGATATATATATGTGTGGAGGAGCTACATGAGGCAGTTTTCTCTTTTCATCCTAATAAGACACCTAGCCTTGATGGATTTCCAACAATTTTATTTCAAATATTTTGGTATTTATTGGAGAGTGATATGTTGGTTGTGGTTGAAGAGGCCTATAAAATGATAACTATAATAAGTGAGATCAGTGTCACCTTTATTACATTGGTACCTAATAAAGACGAGCTAAAATATTTTAATATTTTTTGTCCAATAAGCTTTCATAATATAATTTATAAGACTATTTCAAAAATTATGGCAAACAAGTTGAGAAGCATTCTAGATTGTGTTATATGAAAGGAATAAGGTAGTTCTAATAATGATAAATAAATTCTTGATGGTGTACTCATTGCACAAGAGGCCATACATTCTCTTCATTCCATGAAAAATCTAGGTATGCTTATGTAATTATATATAAAAAACATATGATAGGGTTTATTTGAGTTTTCTACATGATATTTTTAGAAAGTTTGGTTTTAATCAAGATTAGTGTGAATGGATGATGTTGTTATAGCACTCCAAAATAATTGGATCCCCTCTTATATATTTTGAATCATCCCATGGACTCCACCAAGGTGATCCACTATCTCCTTATATATTTTTTATTCTCGTGGAGGTATTAGGAGAGCTTTATAAAAGAAAAAATAGAAGGAAAAGTCAAAAATATTCAAGTTGTAAAAAATGGTCCCTCCAAATCTCATCTCAAATTGTTGATGATACTTTTCTTTTGGGTCATTTCTTAGCCAATGAGGACCTAGAGTTCAAATCATTATTAGCATGTTATAAGAAGGTTGGTAGACAATTGGTTAATACTACAAAGTTGAGGATATTTTATATTAATACTACCCTAGATTTACAATAGATTATTATAGATGTTTTAAAATTAAAAACTTCCATTAACATATATGAGTATTCATTTGTCTTACAAATGAGAGATGGATATTTGAAACTCAATTTTGAACAAATGAAATCTTGTTTGGCAGGTTGGAAAGATAAGTTCTTAACCATGGATATAAGGCTACAACTTATATAGACTACATTTTAATCTATCCTTATTTATAAGATGTCACTTTCAAGATTCCCAATAGGTATAACATCTGAATTTGACAAAATTCAAATAAATTTTCTTTGGAAAGGATGCGAGAAAAAAATTAGGTTTGCTCTTTGTAAGTGGGATAGGTTTTGCAAAGAAGAGAATAGTAGAGGGGTAAGCTCACAATATTATAGAGTTATGAGTTTTTCCTTAGGGAAAAATCTTAATTGAATGTTATTTAAATATTAAGAAAACAATTAGATTAAAAAAATTACTTCAAAAATATATAGGTTCTCTTCATCCAATGAAACTATTCAGGAAATAAACTCTACCTAGAGGACCACCAACATGGAACTTCATATTACATGGTTTATAAATAATTAAGAAACATGTTAGATGGTCATCCAATAAGGGGGATTATGTAAATTTTTGGTCTAATGATTGGTTAATGCCTTAACCTCTTATTAATGATTTAGAATGTCAAACCATTGGCTCAAGCATGTATAGCTTGTAAAGGTCCAATGGTCAAAGATTATCTTAATGTTAGCAATAAATCTAGATCATGAATTTGTATTAGTAATCTAGTTGAAGGAGGACTCAAATATATAGTAAGTGAGCTTCAAAAGATGCTTCAAGACTTTTATTTACCTATTTTTACATGAAAGAATGAGTTGGTTTAGAATCTATCAAAATATAGTGAATACTTAATCAAATTGAGATATGATGATTTAGAGAAATTGAAATTTCTTACTCCAAATTATTTTCCTTGGAAGAATGTGTGGTGAATAGAGGCCCTCTCTAAGGTCTCAAAATTCCTTTGGTTAATAGTCCAAAGCAAGATTCTTATACAAGAGAGTCTACAAAGAAGAGGATACCATGGATACAATAGGTATTTATGGTGACTAATTTAAAGAGATAGTTTTTTGTTTTAATAAGTTATGTGGCTTCTATTGGGAACCACTCCCATTGCAAAAACAAAACATTACATTGCTCTCATTACATTTCTAACAAGTTAATTAAAACATACTAATATTTGCCTTTTTATCAAAGATATTCTTCATCTTCCTCAAACTACGAAGTTTCCATAATCAACTCTTTTTTTTAAGGAACTAACAACAAGAACAACCCTTGCATGACACATAACTCTAAAAAATAGAAGGAAAAAAATATAACATTCATCCATCAAAGAGGAAATCAGATCAATTATTTTTCTTCTGTAGCAGAGGTTCTTCTTCCTTTAGATTAGCAAGACTTGAGAATGCATTTTTGCACTTCAAGCTCCTGAGGTAATATTTAGTTGTAACACATTTTGTAGCATCTTCATTGACTGTCATCGATTTTTTCATAATTAACTTTAGGAATATCATCGAAGGTGCTAATATTTTCCATGGAACTGTTTGGATGGTCTTTAGTAACCATTTGTCTTTTATCAATGATCTGATTCAAATTCTCCTTTTGGAGTTGAGTCTTTTGTTGCTTGCATGATTCCTGTTGGACAATTGGTGCATTTGGAGGATGAGTTTCTTTCTTTTGAACTAGAACATTTGAAGGTTTTGAATCATTTACATGCAGGGCCTTCTCCTCCACCAAGGAGGAATTAGAGCATGATCGGATGATCAAGCATCTCTTCTTTAGGTGGTCATATTATTGATAGCCATAAAATCTTAGGGAGAAGTTTTCATATTCAATATTTTGAATCCATTCCCCTTTGCTTGAGGATATAGTAATGGATTGAGGCCTAGGAACAGAAACATCCATCCAAACATCCAATCTTGCTTTACTCATTAATTTTACTATAAAAAAATCTCTATTTGGGCATCCATATACTGGAATGCACCAATGACATTACTGATTTTGATGAATATATTTTATCCCAAAAAATCCATGGGAAGAGCATAAATATTCACCCACACAGGGAAGCCATTAACTTCTTCTATAAAGGGCTTGAAACTAGGAGTTCAAGGTCTTATATAAACACCCCTTTGTCCAAAAAACCAATTATATATATAATCCATTACCCTATATCTATCCGCTAAATTAGAAAAGAAAACAGAAAAGAAATTTTTGGGTAGGAGAGTTACTTGGAATTCTATACTGGTCCACCAATCTTTGATGTATCCTTTGAGCTCCTCCAAGCTTAGTATTTTTCCCTTGAGTTTGTATATAATTGTTCAAGCTTCATGATCAATCAAATCCAACCCAAATTCATCCTTCGAAATCCTAATAGAGGGCAGAGGTTCATCCACCCACAAACCCAAAGATCCCTAAGAGATATTTCTTCTATCGAAGAGGCTTTCTCATGAACTGAAGATATGGTCTACAAACAACCCTCTTCCTTCAATGCTTGATTGCACCTAGGGTTTGCATACCTTCGTGAATACTGTAGCCAAATTTTTTTCTTTGTTCCATCGCTTGACTGCATCTTAATTTAAATAGATAGTTATGTTATATAATTTATTTTATTTTTAAGCTATATGTGGCTTCTATTAGGGCCACTCCCATAAAATAATAAAACATTAGATTGCTCTCATTACATTTTTGTCAAGTTAATTCAACCAAATTAAGCTTGCATTTTCAGCGAAGATATTCTTCCTTTGCCTTTCTATCAAAGATATTATTCCTTTGCCTTTCTATCAAAAATATTCTTCATATTCCTCAACTTGTAAAGTTTTTACAATCAAGTCCTTGAAATAATTTGCATTAAGAGATAAAACCTCACTCAAACATTTGTTTCTAAAATTTGAATTTTTCCCAAAAAATGATCAACACCATGAATCGGTAATATATTTACTACCTTGCTACTCAGTTTTCTTTTCTACAAATATATTGGTTATAACAACTTGTCAATTCCCTAATACCTCTTTTTTTATGGGTGTTATTCATACCCCTAATATTTCAAGATATGGTTTTCATCATCACTTTTATTTTTATTTGTAGGCTTAGCCCCACTTCTTGTTAACACATGCAATATTTGCTTTTGATTTCCCATATTTATATGCCTATGAGTTTCCTTTTCTCTTTGTTTCTAGTTCTTAGGTCTTCCTCTCTTTTTTCATTTCCACCAACACTTTCATCTTCATTAATCTCTTCATTGTCTTAAATAAATGTCTTGGAGATTTGAACTCATTTCTTACTTCTACTTGGTCCAATTTTAAATCTCTTAAAACCCTAACCGACATTCATGGACCTTTCATATAAATCCTCTACTTTTAGAAACAATTACAACATGCTCGATAATATGATTCTTGATAATTACCTCCAATGTAACATATGTTGTTGATGGAATTCACAATATTTTCTATAAACAAATATAAGCAATCCATCCACTCAAATATTTTATAGAAAATATAAAGAGATGAAAGAAAGAAAAGATATATAGATATTGGGGATGCTCGTAGGCACCATAAAAAATCACTATTTATAGATATTATTGGACAACACTTTAATAATCAAATGAGGAATGTGAAGGGGGTATTTATAGCAATACCAAATCCCCAAATTACATTATAAATTTAAACTTAAGCTAACATAATAAGTGGGTTTTAGGTTAATCCAAATATTAAATTAGGTTCAACCATAATAAGGTTAATCATGGCCCATTGGGCTTACATAATAAAATATTACAAAATACTAAATACATTGTACAATGAAATGGCCTTAAGCCTATCTAATACACCACAAAATGTTGACTCTTGGCTATGAAGTAGATTACAATTCAACATCCCCCCATAATCTAAAATGAGTGGCCAAAGAGAGAAGACATTAGTGGTAATAATATATTTCCCCTTATAATGGATGCTCTAGTGGGACTCCATTGTTGAGGCAAATCTGTCTGAATCTCCCTCATCATCTAAAAGATGCCCACCTTGCTCCAAGAACTTAGCTTTAATCTTTTATAGCTTCAACAAGAAATTTTTCATAGCATACCCCTCCCTTTTATAGTATCCGCAAGTGGTCTTCATTTTCTTTGAACACTTAGACTTGCTTGTGGGCCCTTGGGTCTTAGTCTTCTTAGATTAGAATTCCTTTGTATGTGTCTATCTTTGAAAAGTTATTCTACATTGCAACCTAAAATGAATTAAAAGGGAAATTTTTTGAAAAAGTATAAGTCTTTTGGTATTTCAAGAACATAGGAATCATATGAACCATCAGGTTCAACATCTAAAAGGAGGAGATATTAGCCAAGATAATTTTAACGCATTCTACATCATCTTTATTTTTGCTTCCAAAAGACACAATATATGCCTTTAAAGCCTTGAATCTCACAATATAGTCCTCAATGTTATCAAACACAGCTAGCTTAAGAGAAGAAAGTCATAATTCCAAGCGATTTACTTTAGAAGTGTTAACCTTTTCAAAACATTTATGCAACTTTTACCATAACTTGATAGGGTCACTCTCTTCTTTGACATGAAAAAGTAATTCTAGATCAATTAGCAAGGAAAACAAACCTAGGGCTTCTTCCTCCTTTTGGTGTCGAGTTTCACCATCAAGAATTGTTGCTTTATCCTCCTGAAAGATGTGCCATAGGTTCTTACTTCATAATAGGCCTATCATTTGAGTTGACCATATACTGTAATTATGCCCATTAAGGCAAGTAACTAGGGCTTTATGGCCCATCTTACACAATTTGACCCCTAACACTACAACAGGTTTGTGAACTAATACCACTAGAGCGTAGAGCTCAAAAAATGCATTTTGAAAAATGATTGAAAATGCTTTCTTATGCATAAGTTATGGACTTTGAAAGATTTGCCCTAATGGACCCTAAAAAGTGAAAAATTAAAGCTCCAAGCCTTAGAGAAAAGAAGTCCAATTGTCTATTGCTACTTGGCAATCCATGATTCAATGTTGCCTTCCACTTATTCCTTGCCACATCAACACCTCTAAACCTCTTTGATTGCAAGACTTGGAGATCTCTAATTGGTTGGAGACTTTATAAATAGAAAAAATATTTTGTGTGCCATGTAATAATGCCATGTTGGCCATGGGCACGATCCTTCATTTTTTGAAAAGTTGCCTAAATAGCATTGAAGAGGTTCAAACCTCAACCTTACTGAAGAGGTTCAAATCTCGACCTTACATCCTCCAAACACAATGCATTAACTAGTATGGTGATCGTGCCTTTGAGATGTGGGAGGAATTTCCTTGTATTCCTCCCAAGTCTCCTTAATAAAAATATGGGTAAACCTCCAAGCCTTAGAGAAAAGAAGCCCAATTATCTGTTGTCACTTGGCGATCCATGATTCACTGGTGCCTTACAATTATTCCTTACCACATCAACACCTCTAAACATCTTTGATTGCAATACTTGGAGATCTTTGATTGGTTGGAGACTTATATTGAAAAAAAAATATTTTGCATGCCATGTAATTATGCCACATCAGCCATGGGCATAATCCTTCATTTTTTGAAAATTTCCCTAACTAGCATTGAAGAGGTTCAAACCTCAACCTTATTGAAGAGGTTAAAATCTCAACCTTGCATTCTCCAAACACAATGCATTAACTAGTATGGTGGTCGTGCCTTTGAGAGGTGGGAGGAATTTCCTTATTTTCCTCCCAAGTCTCCTCAATCAAAAGATGGGTATATAGTGTATAAGATTCAAACGCACACCATCTCTTTCTTAAAGCCTTCTTGCTAGCCAATCCACCATCATGTTTCATGGTAGTTGAAAAGGCAACACCTCCATAGGAGCCACAACCTTTTAAAGGTTGTAGAGAAAAAGTGGGTAAAGAGTCAAACACATGACCTATCTTTTCCAATGCACCATCCAAACCACCACACTATATTGTTGGATTGAGAAAAGGAAGACCACACCATTATAGTTCCTACTACTTTCGATCTTTTCAAAACTCATGTCCATTCTCGAGCAAATCCCTCATAAGTGTTCCAAACAACACTCTACTAGCCGCAATGGTTGCTCCTCATGACAAGACTGGTGCGCCCTTCCTCCCTAAAGGAAGTTTCTATGTGGTTCAATTCATTTGGCCACCAAGCCAAATCCTGCATGTGGGAAACACGCTGAATTTGAATTTGAAACAACGTGTACCCTTTTTCCTTCTAAAACAATAGTCTTGGATGTTGAATCTTCAACAATTGGGGATCAAAAATTTGAAGCCTATATTTGGGAAGATATAGCTAAAGAATCTTCATTGCTCTCAGATTAATAGATGAAGGAAGAAAGAAAGTATCATCCTTTTTCCTTCCTTGTCCAAAAAATTGGAAGAAATATCGGAGGCTCCAAAGAATGATTATGGATGACTAAATGAGGTAGCTCCATACCCACTCTGATACCATGATGGAATTCAAAATATTTTTTAGAAACATACAAAAGCAATCCATCCACTCAAATCTTATACATGAAATGTAAAGAAACAAAAGAAAAAAAAAGATAGAGATATTCAAGGGTACCTATAGAAACCATAAATAATCACTATTCATAGATATTATTGCACAACACTCTAATAATCAAATGAGAAGTGTGAGGGGGTATTTATAGCAATACCTAATCCCCAATTTACATCATAAAGTTTAACCTAAACCAACATAATAAGTAGGCTTTAGTTTAATTAAAAATATTAAATTGGTTCAACCATAAAATGGTTCACCATGGCCCATTAGGCTTACATTATAAACCATTACAAAAGATTAAATACATTGTACAATGAAATGCCTTGAGGCCTATCCAATACATCTTACAATGTTGACTCTTGGCCATGAAGCAGATTACAAATTCAAGAGTTGTCTAGATCAAACTTGTCATACCTTTGCTCTTCCTATCATTTCTAGCTTAAGCATACATACTTCCAAGTAAGGCATCCTTGCTTCCCATTAGGGATTTTAAATGTGACTTTCCTTTCATGCTACCTAGCTTTTCCTCATATGAACCCTTTATTTTTTGAATTTTCCCAAATATTTAGAGTAAGACAAGATGAGGGATCCTTATTCGTACTTGCTTCCTATTGGCACTCTCTTTGTTCTTGTTCAAAGATCTAAAACAAGAAAAGGTGAAGCTTGCTCTTGGCTCACTCAATGTTTAAGTTATACAAATGTTATTAATACCCTTTGTTTTTTGAATTTCCCCAAAGATCTAGAGTAAGACAAGATGAGGGATCCTTACTCACACTTGCTTCCTATTGGCACTCTCTTTGCTCTTGTTCAAAGATCTATAACAAGAAAAGGTGAGGCTTGCTCTTGGCTCACTCAATGTTTAAGTTATACAAATGTTATTAATGCTTGATTTCTTTGTATTAATGATGATTGGGTGTGGTGAGATAAGTCCTTGTAATAAGTTATTAAGTCCCACAATCAACAAAAGCCACATAGCAATTAGTTTTGTTGTTGATTATAATTATATTTTTGTTAGAATATAACTTAACTAATTGTAATTATCTTGATTAGTTATATGTAAACATTTAAACCTACGAAAAATGGTAGTTTATATTAAGGTGAGGACAACTCACTTGGGCTATAAGCACCCCAGCCACACACTTGGGACTTTATGCCTGTCAAACCTGAGCTTTCATGGAAGAAGACCTTTCTCAGAAATTCCACTTGAGCCCAACTTGACAGACTATTTTAACCAATATGTCAAGTATACAATCATTTAACGATATAAACTTTCACAACATTGAAATTCAATATATATATAGTCACAGGAATTAAGTCTGCCAATGCTGCTCATTATCTTGTCCACTGTGGCTTACCAATTACTTGTTAATCAATAAAACTGGTATCACATTAACTCCCACAAACCAATTCTATCATTGCTGATATTCTAAGTGAAAACACATATTATTGATTTGAAAATCAATTTTGTCAACTGTAAATCAATGTGCTTGACTAATAACAATATAATGATTCAATAGAAAGAAATGGTTATCACTCACCAAATGGAAATTGTCTCACACTATGATGCTCATAAGGACATAAGGAAATATACACACTATTATTCTGTGCTTAACAATACCTAGTATACATAAATTAACAAGAATTGGCACATAAAAGATTTTACTTCATATTCCATCAAATGATTATCATTTTCAACATCAAACTTCAATCCACCTCAAAAATTATAAAAGCAGAGCTGCTAAAATTCTGATAAACAATGATGTAATTGACAACATACTGATGGTGTACTAGCAACATGCTCATAAACAATGGTAACTGAAAAAAATGCTGAAATTCAATGGTAACCCTGCATTGGGTATCCAGCTACTGATCTTTTTTGAAAATTGCTACATTTGGAAAAATACACATTCTTTTCAAAATAGTATCTTCATTGCATAGCAGATCACAAATGATTTTTTATAGCTCATATATTATTCTATTTTGATGGATCTCTGGATCCCCCCTTTCCTTCAAGCACTTTCGCCAGCAGCATTGGGAGGAATATCCACTCTAAGGAAACAGCTGAGAAAACCATGAGGCTGCAGAAAACAAACATGATTTTGTTAGCTTTAGCCAAAACTTGCAAAAATGGTTCTGAACAATATTGACACTGATATATGAACATTATGGATGAAAAAGTCCAATAGGGCATGAAGCTAAAGAGATGATATAGTATGTACAATTTTATGTTGCAAATGGAAGTACTATTATTACATTTCAGAGAAACAATACAAGAACAAAAATGCAAATAATGTAATTAAGCTCTATAAAACTTTGTCATCTAAGTCTTCAAAACCCTAAAGAGGACAAATAAAATGACTTTCTCAATCCGCATGTTTAAAGCCAAATATAAGTTCCACAAAATTTGTTTTTTAGATTATCAAGAACATGGAATAGTTATAGCCTTGCAGTGGATTAGAACAGGAGGTAAATTGCAAACTTAAGAAAAACATGATCATTCTAACATACTAGGATTGAAAAAATAAATAAAATACTAGGACTTTAGCAATTGTCAAAGCATGGCCTCTGTGTGTGTATATATAGAGAGAGAGAGCGTGCAACAATCTCACCAATATAGAAGAGAAAATATGACACAAAGATCACATACCATAAATATAAACCTGGCTCGTTCAACAGGCATAGCAGGTGAATCCTCCAAGCAAGAAACATGAATAATGCCAAATGCACACCTGTGTCACCCCACCCGATTTGTGAAAAATAAGCATAAAAGAACAAAAGAAGAACATAGATTAACTTAAGTAGGTAAATGGATTGCTTCAGAATGGTAATCATATGAAACAATGCAATTATATAAGTTAACCTTCTACTTCAAATACCTTAAACCCCTTTTCTGTCATCAAAAAAATTGGGTTTGTCGTATATTAAGTCAGTGAGCTTCTAACAAACATACGTCTTTTTATCTATATTTAGCATTGCTATTACTAGTTATTATGTTTAAATTGTTAATACTTCAGTTTATGTTATCAACTATTATATTTTACCCATTTCCTAAACCAGAAATATTTCAGGAACTTCTAGGAGTTCTTGTTTCAAGCACGTCAGCACCCAACCAACTCCGACATTCAATCTAGAAAGACAGCTAGAGATTGGGAAGAACAGGACCCTACAGATGCCTTTGCTCAAAAATGCTGCCCCAATTAAAATCTACTTCTCTCTCCTTTTATAGGTTGCATCTACCAACCATTTCTTTTGATGGTAATCAGATCCAAAATGGATTCTGTCCACAAGCCCTGGGGTTTAACCATTCTTGATCCCTAATCAAGTGCTTCATTCTAAGCATACAGAATTTGAAAAAAATGAAAGAAAGTGGGGAGGAAAAAAATATACTATCAGAATCCAGAGCATGCTGAGACTATACTCCCATAATTCATGGCTATGAAATGTCTAGAGGCTACAACATAGAAATCAAATAAAATTTCCCAATGCCAAAAACTATAATGAGATTCCTGCATGTTGGTTCATTAAATGCGCCAGCACTTGATATATTACAAAGGTTTACCAGTTCCTAACTTTTGAAAATGAAAAACCATCACCCACCAAGGGTAAAAAACTCAGAAAGGAAAACAAAAAATGAGACCATATTGAAGATTCGGTCACCACTGGTACCGATTAAAGGATGTTTTGACCCACCTGAATCACAAACTGCTTTCCAGCATTCAAATGGTAATCAAACAAGGTCCAGGAGCAGGGAACAGTAAAGAACATGTTTTATCTTGAAGGCTAATCTGCATAAAGAAAAAAATAAATCTTTTGCATTTCGATTGCAATATTTAAAAGAAAGATAAAATTAGAAATGCATCATTTGCTCATACAACATTTCTAAAGTATTGGTTAGTCAATACTCCTTGAAATCATGGAATCAACTTTGTAAAAAGAAATGGCTGCAACATCTCATTTACTTCTTGAGAGAACCATACTGGTTTCTTAGTTTTTACAGGGCCTTTTGTACGCAAGAAACTGGTCCTAGCTCTCCTATGCAAATTTATCCAGAGGTCAAAATCTACGGATTCACCAATTTCTTGTTTTTGAATGCTTCTGCAACATCAGAACTATAGGAATCTTTGCATTTCACATACAATACAAATGTTTCACACAATCCTAGAAGCTTGTGTCCTCTCAACTTTCAATTCTTTGCCAATCTCTCACAAAAATATAATTCATCAAACATCCTCAAATGCAGACACATTTCTCTTAATTCTAATAATCAATTTTTATGTCCCTGAAAGCATTATTTGTATTCTACTCATATTGAGAGAGTACCTTTCCAGCTGCACTTAGTCCCCTTCTAAGGAAAGGGAGTCATCCATTTTCCCACTAAAAGAGCTAGGTTACCACTGATTGTTGAGTTTCTTATTTTGGGTTCTCTTGTGTTTACAGCATATAAAAATCTAGCTGAATAAAAACTGATGCTTTTTCTACTCATAAAAGCCCCCAAAAGTTAATACTACAGATAATTGAAGAAAGCCACAGAATTTCTTTACAAAATACTTTGCAAACATGACGTATCAAGGTTTACCTAAAAGAAAATTCATCCCAATTCAGCCATGCACATTTATTAGGACAAGAAAAGCCCTTATATGATAATTAAATATAAAATTAAGGCTACAAATATTGAAAACAACTGTTAAATAAAAACACCAGCACATACTAATGAATACTTCATCATAGTTAATGCCAAAACTGGGTGTGGCTCTTCAAGCTATTAATCTTGGTTAGCCAGGTAGACAGTTCCTCTCTAACACAAGCATTTCAATTAGAAAATTTACCTCAAGGGAACTGTTCAACTTTATTGTACAGATTGACCCTTGATTATGCTGTAAAAGGCAGCTCACTGAGATACTTAGCTTCAGAGCCTGTCAACGACAAGCAATTTGAATCTGGCACTAGTTTGTAGCCAGTTAACTATTTTGTTCTGTTTACAGTTCTTGTCATCGTAATCTATAAAATCATAATGCTCAACAATGAACACTCTAAAAAGAATAATAAAAAAAAAATTAAAAAACTTGAGAGCAACAAAAACCACTACCAACGGTAGATAATTGCAAAAATCCTCATTGTTATCAATCATCTTAGTGACAGGACTTCCTTTGTATTTAATGTGTCATGATATGAGATTTTTGGTCAATTAACATTTATGTCCAAGTCAAAGTGGTGGGGGAATTCTTAAGTTTGATGATTTTCATAGGGTACATCTATAATCCCAAACTAAGTTATCTAAAAAAGAATGGGAACATGCAACTGACTATGAACGAGTATTAAAAAAAGCAAGAACAAGAAAAAAAAAGATAGAGCCCAAGAAATAGAAGTGAAATGTAGATACTTTGGTCAATGATATCTGGGAATTAGGGTAAACATCTCTGTAGTAAATGGACAAATGACACAAACTGAGGAAGAAAATGATTTTTTTCCCCTTCCTTTGTTATATTTCTAAGTTATTTTCAGGAAAGCAAGAATCTTCTTGGCCATTCCTAGCTTCAACCAAGGATGTTGCAAAGCAAGCATTGAAGTAGCTAAAAGTTCTAAAGATTGAAACCAACATTTCAGAGAAAGTGTGTAAAAACAGAAATGTTTCTAGGATTTGCCAGGCATAATAAAATAATAGTTCATTTAAGCATAGATACCAATCACATCTGCAAGATCGGAAATTCGAACATTTTTTTGTCAATAATGAACTAATAAAATGCTTATGAATATCAGAAGTATGAACAAGTATAAAGGTAGGCTCATTGAGGATAATCACTTGTCCAAGTTGATCAAGAATCTCAAATATCCTTTCCAAAAAAACAAACTCTGGAAATACAAGCACAGAGGAATGTATAAAAAGCTAAAGGTACTACTAATAGGTGTATATGGCTGTATGAATTGAGAAATATTCAGCACTGGAAAACAAAAGTTTAAAATAGATTATTATGCCCATAACGGATGCCAGAAAGATTGAGTGAAAACAATATCCTCTCCGTAGTTTTTAAATTAAATAGAAAGAAAAAGAATATACATCAGCCCATGAGAAGAAGCCAACTTATAGTTGGAGCTCTACTACAAATCTGTAATACCGCTAGTAACAGAAATTAAAGACCTATTTTATAGACCAATGAGACTAAGAATGTTCAGATAGACGGGAACAGAGCTCTTACAATCCAGTGCGGTGCAGTCAATGGGTTACAATATCACAGAGCCTGCAATTCATTTCATAGCAAATCTTCTTTGACATAGAATGCATTGTTGTGAACATTACGCTGACCAAATTCTTCAACGTTAACATTCATCTCCACAATCTACATGCAAATATTTCATCTATTAGAAGAAAATAAAAATACAAATCCACTTGAACAATACTAGGTGAACAAATCCCATCAGTGCCCAAAATGTTCTACCTGTCTGAGATCAATTAATGTTAATCTACATACACTTTCAATGGGTTAAAATATCATTAACTGAGACTGCTGATTATTTCATGTAGTCATTGACTACCATAAAGAGGCTTTTCCTCCTTTAATACAGAAATACTAAGAAAAACCAGTGTGTCCAAGCTTTTGAACTTAAAAATGAGGGAAAAAAGACTATCTACAACTTCCACAACTACAATATAATAAGGAGATCCCTCTGCCTTCCATTAATGACAAAAACAATGATAATGATAATGTCCTCGTGGATGCTAGAGCTTCATAAATGATATGCTTACTTTCTCAGCCCTAGGATGCAGCATTGCTGTTAGGGAAACTGTCTGAGATGTGGCCAAGTCTACAAGCTCTGGACACTACAGATTGGTGCCATTCATAGAATGACAAGGATGACTTTAAAAATAATATAGGGCTGCCACATTTTGAAACCACCATGCATTTCAAAGCTAATGCATACGTCAAGAAAAAGAATATGTATCAGCTCATGAGAAAAATAAAAAAACCAACTTACAGTTGGAGCTCTACTACAAATCTGTAAAAGCTCGACTGAAAGAAGATAAAGACCTATTTTATAGGCCAATGACACTAAGAATGTTCAGAGGGAGGGGAACAGAGCTCTCACAATCTAGTGCCATGCAGTCAATGGATTACAATCTCGCTGAGCCTACCATTCACTTCGTAGCAAATATTCTTTGGCATAGAATGCATTGTTGTGAACATTACCGTCATGAAATTCTCCAAAATTCAATCCAACTCCATAATCTACATAGATATTTCATCTATTAACAGAAAACCAAAAATAAATCCACTTGACAACTACAATGTGAACAAATTCCATCGATGTCCAAAATGTTCTAATTGTAGAAGTCTTTGCTGTTATGAAATCAATCCATGTAAGTCTACATATATTTTTGTAGCAATTAAAAATATAATCAATTGAGACTGCTGATCATTTCATCTAGTCAATGACTCTACCATAAAAAGAACTTTCCTCCTTTCATATAGTAATACTAAGCCAAACTAGTGCATCCACGTTTTCTTAACTTGAAAATGAGGAAAAAGAGAGTATCCACAACTGAAATATAACAATGGACTCCCTCTGCCTTCTATCAATGACACGACGATGATGATAGTGTATTCGTGGATGTTAGAGCTTCAAAAGCAACATTCTTAGTTGATCAACCCTAGGATGCAGCATTGCTCTCAGGGAAACTGTTTGAGATGTGGCCAAGTCTGCAAACCGTAGATATGCCACTTTGGTGCCATTCATAGTGGACAAGGATTATATATATATATAGGACTGTGCCATATTTTGAAGCCACCATATGCATGTCAAAGCAGATGCATATGTAAAGAAAAAGAATCTATGAGCCCATGAGAAAGAGCCAATTTCCAATTGGAACTCTATTACAAATCTGTATAAGCTCTAGTAAAAGAAAATAAAGGCCAATTTATAGACTAATGACACTAAGAATGTTCAGAGGAAGAGGAACTGAGCTCTCACAATCCAATGCCATGCAGTCAATGGATTACAGACTTGCTGACCCTATAATTCATTTCATAACAAATCTTCTTTGGCATAGAATGCACTGTTGTGATAATTACAGTGACCAAATTCTTCAATATTCACATTCGCCTCCACAATCTACATGCCAATATTTTATCCATTAACAGAAAATAAAAGACAAATTTACTTAACTAAAAGGTGAACAAATTCCATCAATGCCAAAATGTTCCAACTTTAGAAGCCTTTGCCATTATGAAATCAACCAATGTAAATCTACATACAATTGTAGCGAGTAAAAATATCATTATTTGAGATTGTTGATCGTTTCATATAGTCAATGAGTAAAGAGGCATCTCCTCCTTTAATACATTAATACTAAGTCAAACCAATGCATCCAAATTTTTAAAATTGAAAATGAGGAAGAAAAAAAGACTATCCACAACTGAAATACAACAAAGGATTCCCTCTACCTTTTATCAATAATGACAACAATGATAACAACAGTATACTCAAGAATGTTAGAGCTTCAAAAATAATATACTTACTTTCTCAGTCCTAGGTTGCAGCTTTGCTCTGAGAGAATCTGTCTGATATGTGATTGAGTCTGCAACATGTGGACACCCCAGTTTGGTGCAATTCATAGAAGACAAGGATGACTTTAAAAACATCATGGGCCTGCCATATTTTGGAGCCACCATGCATTTCAAATAAAATGCTTATGCCAAAAAGAAAGTATATCAGCCCATGAGAAAAAGCCTATTTACAGTTGGAACTCTACTGCAAATCTGTAATAGCTCTAATAAAAGAAATTAGAGACATATTTTATAGATTTACGACACCTAAAATGTTCAGAGTCACAATCCAGTGCGGTCCAGTCAATAGATTATTATCTTGCTGAGCCTGCAATTCATTCCATAGCAAATCTTCTTTGGCATAGAAACATTGTTGTGAACATTACGCTGACCAAATTCTTCAACATTCACATTCACCTCCACAACCCACATGTAAATATTTCATCCATTAACAGAAAGTTAAAAACAAATCCACTTGACAACTACAAGGTGAACAAATTCCATTAATGCCCAGAATGTTCTAACTCTAGATGCCTTTCTCATTATGAAATCAACCAATGTAAATCTACATACAATTTTAGAGAGTACAAATATCATCAATTGAGACTGTTGATCGTTTCATGTACTTAATGACTCTACCATGAAGAGGCTTTTCCTCCCTTAATACAGTAAGTCAAACCAATGCATCCAAGTTCTTAAACTTGAAAATGAGGAAAAAAAGACTATCCACAACTGAAATATAACGAAGGATTCCCTCTGAACAACAATGATAATGATAGTATACTCATGGATTTTAGAGCTTCAAAAATAACATGCTTGCTCAGCCCTAGGATGCAGCTTTGCTCTAAAAGAAACTGCCTGAGATGTGGTTGAGTCTGCAACCTGTGGACACCTCAGTTTGGTGCCATTCATAGAAGACAAGGATGACTGTAAAAACAATATACGGTTGCCATATTTTGAAGCTACCATGCATTTCAAAGAAAATGCATATGCCAATATATATATGTATATGCATATCAGCTCATGATAAAAAGACAATTTGCAGTTGAAGCTCTACTGTAAATCTGTAATAGCTCTAGTAAAATAAATTAAAGGCCTATTTTATAGAACAATGACTGTTAGAATGTTCAAAGAGAGGGAAGCAGAGCTCTCACAATCCACTACAGTGCAGTCAATTGATTACAACATTTCATAGCAAATTCTTCGGCATATAATGCATTGTTGTGAACATTATGCTGACCAAATTTTTCAACATTCACATTCACCTTCAAAATCTACATGTAAATATTTTATCCATTAATAGAAAATTAAAAACAAATCCACTTAACAACTTCCATCAATGCCCAAAATATTCTAACTATAAAAGCCTTTACCATTATGAAATCCATGTAAATCGACATACAATTGTGGTTAGTAACAATATCATAAATTGAAACTGTTGATCGTTCGATGTACTCACTGACTCTACCATAAAGAGGTTTTCCTTTCTTTAATACTGTAATACTAAAATAAACCAATGAATCCAATTTTCTAAACCTGAAAATGAGGAAAAGAGACTATCTACAACTGAAATATAACAATGGACTCCCTCTGCCTTCCATCAATAACAACAACAATAATAATGATTGTGTACTTGTGGATGTTAGAGCTTACAAAAATATATACTTATTTGCTCAGCCACAGGATGCAGCAGTGCTGTCAGAGAAACTATCTGAGATGTGGCCAAGTCTGCAAGCTGTGGATGTCCCAGTTTGGTGCTATTCATAGAAGACAAGTATGACTTTAAAAACAGTATAGGGCTGCCATATTTTGGAGCCACCATGAATTTCAAAGCAAATGCATTTTGTATGACATTAGGATTGTATCTGATGTTGGGTCTTGAGACCACAAGTAGAGTGGGGCATGACATACACATTAGCCAATACACATTTTCCAAATTTGAATGTGTGGTGTTCCTCTATGTGCTCAATCAGCTGCAACCAAACAGTAAAGCATGTCATCAAACAATGACAAAACAAAACGCTTAGAAAAACAAAAGACATAACTTTTAAAAAATAAAAATAAAATAATAAGTTACCTCCAGAAAGAACCTATATGCAATTTATTACATCAATAGTATGAAGTTGCTTATCAAATTTAGTAATCGACCCATTGTATAATGGAGCATTTGGATGCTTGTTGTAGATGGGTGAGAAATATCATCCATCCTTTTTCATGAAGGATCTAAGAAAATAAAAAAATGAATTCATTGGTTCAAATTAAGTAGTGCGTGTGTGTGAGTGAGTTTATTACAAAAAAAAAGGAAAGTAGTGTTGACCTAGAAAAACATTTAAGTAACATCACTAGAAGCTTGTCATAATTTTTTTAACAAAATATTAGGATACAATGAAATAGGATGAAAGAAAAACAAACAAGCAAACAAACATGTACAATGCTAAACAATAGTAGTTGAAAGGGAAATCTTTAGCCAGTCAACTGAATGGATGAAAGGATCATAATTCATCTTAAAGAGCATATCAAAGGGAAGAAGATGACTAACCCTCACTATAAAAGATGATTGAATTATTAGCCATCATGAATGTCGAAGTACTTGACCAGTTTCCCTGGCATATGTGATGCTTGTAATATGCAGAAACCATTGTAAATTAAATTAGATATTCTGATAATATGTCTATAATTCTTCTTAGAAAACAAAAACGAAGAAGAACAAACTACATAAATAAAACAAACAAATTGGAATGACAACTACAAAGAGAGGAGGGAGATTCAAACCTTATTAGTAGGTGCAAGGCTTTTCTAGGAAATATTGACACCAACAATGTGTACAAAATCAGTTCCTGGTCCTAAAGAATAGCAAACAAAATTTGTCAATCTACAGTGTAAATCAACCTTGTAAGAAACATAGAGAAAATAAATATAAACACACACATGCATGGAAATTTAGAAAATAAAAATAAAAAACAAACATAAACATCAAAACCACCAATAAAGCATATTGTAAAAAATCAAGAGTTATAGGAGTCCAATACCAAGAACTTTATATGCTTCTCTATAAAAAAAAAAAATGCATATTCAATTATTTGTTTTGTTCAACATAACCAAAACAGACTCTACTCCATCCTTCCTTCTAGGGACTCTATTAACTTTAAAAGCTTGATAGTATGCTTTAGAAGAGTTGCTCCTGAAATTTATATAACACGATAAATCACAAATTTCAAACATGCACAAAGGCACATTGAAAGCAACAAGAGATTAATTATACATAAAAACAAATGAGAATTGTTTTAAATCTTACTAGCAAAAGCGATTATCTAGTTCACCAAAGACAAAGGAGTGCAAAAGGTTTTAAATTTTGTATGGGGAATTGCAACACCTGTCCCAAGTTTGAATTCAAATTCTTCTCTGCGTTGCAAGCATTTGCTATTGTCAACTTACATATTCATCTAATAAGAAAAGAGTTTAAGACATCCATGCTCTAGTGCTAGTAGGAGGTCGTTTACCAGAATCAAGAACTTCTGTGCCAAGAAGCATCATCTCATCATTGTCATCAGACATCATTTCGTCATTATGATCAAGCTTGCTCTTTACGAAGGCAAACATGAGACAGTATTCAAAAGAACTTTCATGTAAGACATATATTATCCAAAATGCAAAAGGCTATAGATAGCAACTCAAGTGAAACATGATCTTTTTTCAAGCTCCCATACAAGCACAATCAATCATATTTAAAGTTATAGTCTCCCTTCCTAAAGTGGCACCAATAATAGGATCACAAGTCAACCGCTTGTCATGCAGCTCCTTCAAAACACAATCACTCTTTACAATGCTTTCATAAGACAATGAATGAGATATAGAGCCCTCTACCCATTTTACTATTATCCAAATTGACATTTTGGAAGACACACTTAAATGGTAGCTTTCACTAGGCTTCCTACACTCTGAATTCTTTAGTTTGGCTCTGAAATTTGCTTATGATGCTATTTCATCATTAAAGATAATAGGATTTTGTTGAAACGTCTCATAATAGTGTGCCATGATAGTGTAAATGTTTTTTTTTTTAAAAACAACCAGTAATTCTGCCACCAAATAGCATTTGTGAATAACTTGAAATTGTTTACGGGGATTTGACTAGGAAACACTTGTAAAATTTACTAAAACCACATAAGTGAAGATAACAAAATCCATAGATTTATCCAATAATACAAAACAAAATTCTTGAATAAGTGAATAAAGATATGCACAAATTTGCTTCTCAATGTGCGTTACTTATCCTACCTCAATCATATAAGAAGTGAACATCACCAACCTTATAAGATATGCCCAGCAAGAAAACTTGCCCACGAGAAAAGAAATAGTTGTAACCCTGTATTGTATGTCTACCTACAATATCAATAGATTATCCAAACACCTTTATAAGTAGTTGCTTATTCCAAACCAAAAAAATAAAAAATAACATTGAACCCTGCTTCCAAATATATATGAAATTGCTAATATCATAACGAAATAGCACAAACTATATATTTGCATACTAATCTTAAAATAAAAAAGTGATTCTAAAAACCCCTCAAACTTACCTAGAGTGGAGAAATTTTTCTTCATAATGTCCAATTGTTGAGCCAAGGAAACAAAAACTTCAAAACCACATCAACTTTTTGAAAGTATTTGTCCCTCCATCTCCTATTTACTATAAGAAGTGACAATATGCCTCCAAAACTCACTCCCCATGACAATCCCACTACAACATTGTACCATGGAATTTCCAATCTTTTCTCTTGTTTGTTAGAAGATATGGGAAGAGGAGGAGCAAATTGTGGCCAAGAGCAGTTCTTTGGAAGGGGACAACCCCATAAATTTGGATTCCCTGTATATGATGATTCTGCAAATATATTCAGCCTTTTCCCTTGGGGTATATTGCCTGAAAGATTGTTGTTGGACAATCTTAATGTTCCCAAGTAGTCTAAAGAGTCCAGCTCCATTGGGATTTTTCCAATCAGTCTATTTGTAGATAGGTCAAGTGACTCAAGTTGAGTCATTGCTCCCAAACTATTTGGAATAGATCCTGTGAGATTGTTCATAGACAGATTGAGAAGCATCAAGCCCTTCAACATTCCAAAATGAAAGGGTATTTCTCCACTCAGATGATTGTTTGAAAGATCTATAGATGTTAAGGTGGAAAGAATATAAGAGTAATGTAGCTTTCTGCCTTTGGAATTAATATACAACTCATCCTCATATTGATACCCTATGTAAGAATAATCTCTAATTTCATAGTTGTCTGACAACACAAAGTCATTTTGACTTGGTATAGCCATTGCTTTTAAATATAAAATGTTGTGTGGAATAATACCTGATATATAATTGGAAGAAAGATCTAAAATTTGAAGTTGCTTTAACTGACCAATTTCTAAAGGAATGTTACCTATCAAATTATTTTCCCTCGTCACCAATACTCTTAATAGTGAAATATTTCCAACCGAATTTGGAATCCGGCCAATGAACCGGTTTTGGCCAAAGTCAACAATTTGTAACCTTGTACAATTTGTTATTGAATGAGGGATTGATCCTTCCAACTTATTCTTTCGAAGAACTAATGAAGAAAGCTCGCTTAGTTTACCAAAGTTGTGAGGTATTTTTCCCTGCAAACTATTATTTGCCAAATTCAATATTTTAAGAGAAGCACAATTGGCCAAGTTGAATGGAATGTCACCATCTAAATTGTTGTTGGCTAGAATTAACACTTGGAGTCGTGATAAATTGCCCAACGTTGGACGAATGTTACCTGTAAGCAAATTATCATTGAGTACTAAAATCCTAATATTAGGAGACCATAATGATGGGATGCCTCCACTCAATGCATTCTTAGACAAATCTAAGTAGGTAATCCGCATCCAAGCTGAAGTGTTTGTAATAAGACAGCCTTCTAAGTAATTTGATGTCAAATTTATGTAGTACAAGGATGGACTAATATCCCATAGCCAAAAGGGAATTTCTCCAACAAGGTTGTCGTTGGCCAAGGTCAACTCCTGAAGTGAGTGTTGGTTTGAAATCCAGGATGGAATTTTCCCGTCAGTTTTACATGATACCAAGTGCAGGCTGTCTAATTGAAAAGAGGGTTTCCATGAGGTGCTAATGTTGAGTACACAATTGGATAAATACAATCGCTTTAACTTAGTGAGGTTATGGAAAAACGTTTCCGAAATTGTTTGATTGTTGTCCAGGGAGAGAAATTGTATGGAAGATGACAATGCCGAGGAAGGAATGCTTTCGTTGAACATATCGCCGTCAGCATAGAGCCTAGAGAGGGAGGAAAGCCGAGCAAGGGAGGAGGGAAGGGTCCCACTTAATTCGTTGAAGGAAATATCTAAGTAAGAGAGTAAAGAGAGATTGCCCAAGGAATCTGGGATATTACCGCTGAACTGATTGGACCAGATATCAAGACTCTCTAGAGACGAAAGACTTCCTAGAGAAGACGGTATACTTCCACTCAGCTGATTGTAGATAAGAAGAAGAGACTTTAACGAAGAAAGTTTACCTATACAAGATGGTAAACTTCCATTGAGTTGGTTTTTACCGAGATTAACATAAGTAAGATTGGTAAGCAGACAAAATGTAAGGGAAATTCTCCCACTCAAGCTGTTATTCCCCAAATCAAGATGTCGAAGATGAGAGAGATTTCCAAGACAAAGAGGAAGAGTACCTTTTAATTGATTGTCCCGTAACTCCACGCCTGTGAGAAAACAAAGGTCGCATAAGCTATCGGACATGACGCCACCAATCATAGAAGAGCTAATATTAAGTGAGACCACATGGTTGGTGTGGAGGTCACAGGATATGCCGTGCCAAGTGCAACAGTCAGTTCCGTTCATCCAGGAAATGAGAGTGCCACCGACATCATTGAGGCCGGCTTTGAAGCGGAGGAGGGCTTGGGATTCCTTGTGATGGCAGTTATGCAGGCCATGGCAGGGGCTTGCACAAATGCAAAGGAGAACAAACAACATTGCACTGAGTTTGTGAAGAGGAAGGGCCATTTTACTGATAAATCGGGAATGGGCAAGAAAGACGATAATACCAGAGAGGGCGAGAGGGTGAGAAAATAGAGCATGGAAGTGAAAATGCATAGCCTGTAAAAGGTGAAGCGAAAGCTGAGTGCCTATAGAGAAATCCAAACTTGTACTTCCCTTCTCTGAATAGCCTCTTCTTATTGTCAAGTCAATCAACAAGTTATGTTGGTTACAACTCTGCGTTTTCTTTCAATACAAGATTGTGACAACATTGACTAGCTAATTTAGCTTTATAACTTTCCACAATCGTATCTTCAATCTTCACGGTAAATAATCGATGGTGGGTCAAGCTGCCAATGAAAATTCAATGCCCCTTTAAAAGCCAATGTCCATCGTAGGGCAATTTTGTTTTTTTAATAAATTAATTGACTAGTTCTCCTATTATTGATAGATGATGTGAATAGATATATTTGGAATGAGGTATATGCTTTTGTCCAACTTAATATGAAATGACAACGAGCTATCCAGTTCTGGCTTTGCTTCTCATGTGTTGTCAAATGAGTCTTCAGTTTAATTATGATTTCTATAAGTCATGTTATTTCAAATGACATTTAGTAAGGGGAATTATATTTTTATAAACTTAATTAGATAAAGTTTAAATGTTTTTCTTTTTAATTTGTTCAAACGTAGCTATAGAACTTAATGTCCATACAAGTCAATATTGTCGACTTGGAACGCATTTTGGTTCAATTCTATTAATTTTGGACCCAAATGTCTAAATGTCTCTTTCACGTCATTTTAACCTGCATAACGTCAAAGTAGCGATAGAACTTAATGTCCATACAAGTCAATATTGGCGACTTGGAACGCATTTTGGTTCAATTCTATTGATTTTGGACCCAAATGTCTAAGTGTCTCTTTCACATCATTTTAACAAATTGCTGGACTTTTTGCTGTTAGTTTTAATACAGCCAAAAAAACATATGGTCCTCCTTCATTACTCATTACTATTTGTCTTGTCCTCTTACTTATATTCGTTTCTCACACTAGATGGTAACTAATTTTTTATATTTTTCGTTATCATTTTATCTTTATGATATTGCATAGATTCCGTAAGGCTTCCAAGGATACAAGAAAAGAGCAAGCATGGACAATAAGGCTAAGGCTATTCATGAATTTTGTAAGTTTCTCAAATCATGATAGCTCGGGGTCATCACCCCCTGCTCTGCGTGTTTGACACTAGGCCATGTACCTCCCTGCTCTGCGTGTTTTTAGGGTTATTAGGGTTGAAAATCGATGAGTAACAAAAATCCACAATATTTAGAAAAAGGTTGAATATCGATGAGTAACAAAAGTCCAAAATATTTATAAGAAAGATAAAAAGGTAAAGTTTGAAGAAAAAATAATATATTATTTTGTTTAATTTTTAGAAGAAATATAAAAAGGTAAAATCTTAAATATTTTTGAAATTAGATTTGCAATTATTGTTCCCTTCCTTCTAGGTTTAAAGAGTTGTATGGTTTAGTTGTGGTTTCTATCCTTTGTAAGGTCTTTATAAAGTTAGGAACAATTGTCCATAATATATAGAATGATTGGAGATGGCTTAATTGTCATAGAATCTCCTTCATTACTTCTAGTTGGATATACAAAAATCTTTTGTGTCCTTCTTTTTTAAACTCTAAGCTCAATGTTGAGTGGCAAGTGAATTTTACCAATGCCCGGTGATAGTCTCTTGCTACTCAAATTCGGAAAGTTCTTGTTAAATCCAAAACTCAACTTCTTGGATGGTGGATTTTGCATCAAAAACTTCCAAATTCTAAGAGTTTGGCTTCGGTTTTACACATTTTCACTCAATGCAACTTTTGTAATGCTTTAGAAACTCTTATTCACTTGTTTTGGTTTTGTGATATGGCTAAACAGTTTTGGGATGTCTTCTACACTTTTCTTTTTCCCTCTTTCACTAGATCTTGGAAGCTTTTTCTGCTTGATTTTTCTCAGCTGGATCAGTGCCCCAAACTCTGGGATATTTGTAAACTCATCTTTCTTAAGCACATTTGGAAGTGCAGATGCAAAAATGTGTTTATTAGATCTGCTCCTCCATGGGATATAGTTTTAGCATACTTGACCTTTGATCTTTTGTTACATGTGGGACACATTCATTCCCAAGTCTATGGAACTTCCAACACACCACGAGATATTAATGAAGGACTTCATCAACTTTCTTATATGGTTCAAGATATTCAGAAGATCCAAGAAGAAACTAAAAAGAAGACAATTAACAATGATGGCAAGTTCAGATTTTAATTACTTTTATTTCTTCTTTGAAGAATTCATAAGATATCATGGAAGACACGCCTATAATTTCTCCATATACAGATTCTCCCACACATGACTGTTGATATTTGGTGTATTGCAGCAAGATATAAATGTAGTCTTTTTGTTTCTATTAGCTTCTATTCTTATGTATATTTAGTTACGGATCCTTTACTCTCATTCACCTTATTTTGTTTTAATGTTAAAACCATAATATTATAATGTTTTGGTTAATAAATTAATATAATCTAGCTTTTTCTCAATAAAATAAAAATAAAAATCTCAAACATTCATGTTCACACCAAAAAAATTAATACAACACTTTGTTTGAGTATGATAATCACCAACGTATTAAAGAAACTTACAAAAAATTTACAATTAAGACAATTCATGTGTGCATGTCGGTCTGTGTGTTGTCCTAGGGTTTTTGGAAGTTCTTGTTCATTCTCTAGGAGCTTGTGTCGGCCTTTATGTTGCACTTGCTTCATGGGTGTTATTATGTTGACTTCTCCTCCCTCGGCTTCGTCTGAAGCTGGCGGTGAGAGAAATGGATCTAGAGGTGAACAAACGACCTAGTAAATTCATTCCCAAGGTGTACCATAAGGTATTTCTAAACCTGATTTTGTGATTCCTCTGCATGAATTCAATCAGGCATGTTCTTGGTTTGAAAGCAATACTCTTATAGGGTATTTTTTGGGTCGGATTCCTCTTGAGCATGTCATTAGAAACTAGATTGAGCAGTATTGGCATCCGTATGGGATTCAAGTCGACCATGTCCAAAATATCTCTAAAGTTTTTTTCATTTCCATTTTGGTAGCCCCAACCAAGCCCATAAGGTCCTCAATAAGGGTCCTAGTTACATTAATAGTTCACTGCTCATCTTTCAGTTGCGGAGTCAAGATTTCACGGTTTCTAATTATGTTTTCCTGGTCGTAACTATTTGGGTAGAACTCTCGAACCTCCCTACTGCATGCTGGCCATTTTTGAAAAATTTGGTGTCCATCCTTGGTGAATTTGTTTATGATGAATCCTCTTAGTTCATGTCGGTTCGCCCTAGCAGGAGAATGTGTATCAAGGTTGACCTAGATAAAACCCTAAAGGAGTATATTGACATTCAAGTTGGTTCTACTCGTATTCATCAATGGGGGTGTATATCAACCTCCCTAATACATGTTATTGTTATCAGTCAGCCTCTCACCGCATTAAGGATTACCCCTTGATGGTTGAAAAATTTAAGGTCAAGACGTCTACCCCGACAACTGGTGTTGTTTTATATCCCACTACCTCACACCCTCCATAAAAGGGTGGCGAGTGGACTAAGGTTTCATGCAAGAAAAGGAAAGGTGGCAAGGCCACTCAGGCAGGGCACACAGTGGCCACATATGCTCAGGCCCTAGCACCTAAGCCTCCCATGCAATCATCGATTATGGAGTCATCCCCTTTCCACTCTCCTCCTCTGGTCGTCGAGTCTGTAGACCACGACGAAGGGATTCGGGTCTTATGTCATAAACAAAGTGGAAAGCAAGCTTGAATATTGGAATGCTAAGAAGTTATCTCTTGCTGGAAAATTTTAATTTTTCTTGAAAGTGTTGGCTTCCACGTATGTTTATTACTCTTCTTACTGGGTCCCTTCCCAGGCTTGTTACAAATTGTTTCAAAAATTGTTGCAAGATTTTGTGTGGTCTAGTGGCTTTGAGCGGAAGGGCTTTCACAAAGTGGCTTGGGATATTTGTTGTCTCCCACAACAATCAGGGGGTATAGGTTTGTTGGATTGTAAGCATCAAGGGTTAGCCCTATGTGCTAAATGGATTGTGTGAGCTCTCAAAGGACCTAAAGCATGAAAAGTTCTTATCAGACATTGCATCTCGACTGGGCTTCCCCTCAACCGTCGAGCTTGGGCAAGAATGGATTTTCCCTCTTTGGTGGTGGTCCCAATTTTCATTAAAATCCTTGGCTCCTTTGTCATCAAAAGCATATGGAAGGCTTGGCAACAATTAAACCCTTGGATTGTTTGGAAGAGGGTTTGTTCACATAAAGGCCTTTCCATTAATCTTCTTAATGTTTGGTGGTCCCCTGTCTTCAAGCTTCAAGGTAAGTCATTGGGCCAAGTTCCTTGGGTCCATGCCCATAAATTTTTTAAGCGAGGCATTGCTGCCATTGCAGATTTTTACTCCAGAGAAACAAATATTGGATTCCTTGGAATGATTTTAAAAGGATGTTTCGCTTATCCAACACTGACAAGGCTACGTATGATGTTGTTCTAGACCATACACCTTTCTCCTTATGGAAAAAATTAGGAGTCAGATCCTAGAAACCCTGGTGGAAATATTAGGCCTAGTATAAGAGCACTTCCTTGCTCAGCTACAGAGCCAGATAGGGATATGACTGGCTTACGCCAACTGCCCCCACGGTGCCCAAACTCAATGTTAAATGAGACCTTCTCTCACCACCCTCTAGGTGGAAAACCAAATTTCATTCAGTTTGGGCATCTTATCTGGAGCCAAAGAAAGCTTTTGTCACCTAGATCTTACTGTGTCAGGATTTACCCCTTGTCCGTAAAATTTCTTCTTATATGGGGGTGCTTGAGCCCGATACCCGTTTTGTCAAGATCCAGAGTCTTGTATGCTTTTTTTTTGGGCCTGTAGACGGGCTAGTCTCACTTGGAGTTAGGTGGGTTCTTTCTTTGCTCCATTTATGTCCCTGCAACTTTCATGGCATCACGTCCTTCTGGGTGATCCCATTAAGTTTTCTCTCCCACTGAGGGAAGTGTGGAAATTTTTCAAATTCAACCTCCTGTTTCACATTTGGAAATCTAGAAACAAAATTATTTTCAAGCAGGTTGATCCATCTCAGGATTTTTCGTTTGCTAATAAGCTTGAATTTTTTCATGATGTGTGGTTTCAGATTTGTGATCAGGCTAAAAATGTGGCTATGAACCTGGACCATTTGTAGGATTTGCTAAAATATTGGGGCGATACCCCTTGTATTGTTAGTAGGGAGGCCCTTGATCGTTCGTCTCCTCACACAACCAGATCTCATTCGTATTGACGCCTTGAGCGTGCACGACGTCAGCCTCCTCAAAGCAGATCCCATGACTGTGGAGGGCCGCTGTAGCATCCATATTTGTATACCTCCCAAAATTTTGTTTGTGATCACACCGTAATCTACAGTGTGCCTAATGATGGTTGGGGGGCTTCGGGTATCTATAAGTATATTTTTGGTTGGTCCCATCCTTCTTATCTAATTACTCATGCTTCAGGATGGGGTGAGGAGCATTGTGATGGGTGGGGGGAACCACCCACTTCAAATGGATAAGGCTCTGTCTTTCTGGCTATGGAGCTGGACCATTTGGAGCACTGTTGATTGTATTTTTTAAACTTCCTTAAGGCCTTTTGGTTGTAGAATGTTTCTAGTTTGATGTTGATGGTCGTGGTGCATGTGTGGTGCAGTTTGTTTTTCTTTATCCACTATTAGGATAAGTTAGTAGCTTCCGGGGTGTGATTTTTTTTTCACCCATATTTTTTTTTTTGGCTCCAAATGACTTTTATTTTTATAATTAAAATGGCCTTTCATAAAAAAAAAATTACAATTTAATTTGATTTGAAAGGCTACTTTATTTTTTAAAGTCAATTTAGGTATGTAATAGCTTAAAATTATAAAAGCAATTTTAATGTTATCTAGATTGAAAATTGATTGGGACATGTTTATAATGGAGGTCACAAAAGTCTTAAATGGCTTTTAAAAAATAAAGAAGTAAAGTATCAAATATTGATGTTCACACAAAAAATAATACATCTTTTTGTTTAAGTATGATGATGGCCATGACAATATTAAAGGGATATAAAAAAAAATTAGTTTAAAAGATTTTAAAGTCTGCTTTAACTTAAATTTAATTTAATTATGGAATAATTTATTATAATAATAATAATTTTTTTAATATTCATCTTTGTAGCGCAAGTGGAGAAGGCAAGCTTGACCCCATTAAACAAGAGGTTTATGGTTCAAACCTCTGCGATGCGAAGGAGGATACAAAAAAATCTCCTATGACTTCCCTCTAGATAGTGGTATATCTAGATGGGATGATATTGTCGCCCACCTAAAAGCGACTCTCAAGATTTTCTCTCTACCTTAAGAGTTTATTTTGAAGGTAACTTTTTTGTAAAGGTAATAGTATGATCAAAATCTTTTAAGTGCGTGTCAAACTGACGGATGATGGTATGAATATTGAATAATCAATGATCCCCTTTATGTTGGGTCAACAACAATGAGACAAAATAGGTTTGATAAGAACAACCCCTATAGTTTGAACATTATACTTATCAGTTACTAAAAATAATGTGGTTGTGACCAACTCTCCTAATATAAACAAATCTTCTTTTAATTTTCTAAACTCCACATGACTATGTAATTTGAACATTGTTTATGACAAAGTACTTCTACAAATTGTTCATATGATGGAATTCTTTCTCCAATAAATCACACTAACGAAAAAATAAGTTTAGGTAGATGATAAAAAAGGTCATGGCCGTATTAAGTAATCTTCTTTTAATCCACATGGCTATGTAACTTAAATATAATCTATGACAAAATACTTTAGATAAATTGTTCAAATGATGGGATTCTTTCTTCAATACGTCACACCAAAGAAAAACAAAACAATTTCAATACGGCACATCAAGAAAATAAATTTAGGTAATATGACGAAGGCCATAACTGTAGTAATTGAGTCTCATACATTCATGTTCACACAAAAAAATAATACAACACTTTGTTTAAGTATGACAATCACAAGCCTATTAAGGAAACTTACAAAAAAAAATTAGAGCTTAATTTGTTTTGAAAGGTTATTTACTTTTTAAAGTTAATTTAAGTATGTAATTATTTAAAATTATAAAAGAAATTTTAAGGTTATTTAGATTGAAAATGGATGGGACATGTTTATAATGTAGATCATAAAAGTTTTAAGTGTTTTTAAAAAAATTAAAAAAATAAAGTTTCAAACATTTATGTTTATAAATTCGAGGATAGTCTGTTTGCAAAGGTAGTAGTATGATCAGAATATTTTGAGTGCGTGTCAGACCAATGGATGATGGTATGAATCCCATGCAATCAATGATTCCTCTCATGTCGGAGAGGAAGTAATGGTATGAATCCCATGCAATCAATGATTCCTCTCACGTCGAATCAACAACAACGAGACAAAAGTGCAATCAAATGATTCCTCTCATGTCGGAGAGGAAGTAACGGTATGAATCCCATGCAATCAATGATTCCTCTCACGTCGAATCAACAGTAAAGAGACAAAAGTGCAATCAACGTCGGGTCAACAGTAACGAAAGAAAAAATAAGTTTGGTAAGAGCAACTCCTATGGTTTGAACACTGTACTTATCAATTACTAAAAAATAGTGTGATTGTAACTAACTCCTATGTAACAAAAAAAATCTTCTTTTAATTTTTATAGACTCCACATGATTATGTGACTTTAACATACTTTATGACAAAGTACTTTAGACAAATTGTTCAAATGATGGAATTCTTTCTCTAATAAGTCACACCAAAGAAAAAACAAGTTTAAGTAAAATAATGAAAGGACTATGATCCGTATTTAATAACTTATAATAATAAAAATATTCTTTTAATCCACATGGCTATGTGACTTAAATATAATCTATGACAAAATACTTTAGACAAATTGTTCAAATGATCGGACTCTTTCTTCAATACGTCACACCAAAGAAAACAAAGTTTAGATTTAGATAAGATGATGATGAGGGCCATGACCGTAATGTTACGATTGTTAGGATGATGATGCGAACAAGTTTAGGTAGGATGTCGCTTAAATATAGTTTATGATAAAGTATTTTAGAAGAATTGTTCAAATGATGGGATTCTTTAAAGAAAAAGAAGTTTAAGTAAGATGATGATGAGGGTCATGATCGTATTAAGTGAAGCTCAAACATTCATGTTCACATTAAAAAATAATACATCACTTTGTTTTAAGTATGACAATCACTCCCCCATGTCGGATATGTATATGTATAAGAAGTATTTACTCAATAGAAAAATATTAAAAAACAATTTAGTTTGAAAGGTTACTTTATTTTTTAAAGTTAATTTTTGGTAATTATTTTAATATATTAATAGTGGGTTTTATAGAGGATCTCAAAACCTTATGTACAAAATTAGCCAAATATCTAATGATGTATCATACCTCTTGGTTGTAAAAATAAGCTTAATTGCAAGTACAACAGACCTGAGACTAAAAGCTTGGAGGCTGCAAAAAAGGCATTTAGGCCTGGAAAACCCAAAAACAAAACGGAACAAACCCGAGAGAACAACATGTAAAGGCCGAAACAACTGGAACAAGGAAAGCGGAAGCAAAACAACCAGGACACCAGGAACTATCAATCCCGATCCTCCTGATCCTCCGAATTCTGACGCTTCTGGTCTTGCTTCAGGATTTTGATCATGGAATTGATGGTAGTGAGAATGGTTGAAGCCAAGTCCAGAAGAGAATTGCCAAGATGAATCTCCTTATCACTCTCAATGTCTGACGGGATCTATTGCGGAAGAACATCCTTCTCTTCCTTTTTGGCTTTCCTCAGACACTGGGAGGATCTGCCTGGAATAGAGGATTTGCCACCAATACTGTGTTTTGGTCGAGAACGAGCAGAGCAGCTGTAGGGGGAAGGCCCGTCAGCGCTGGGAGGGTTGTTTCTGAAGGGACTGGAGGCTTGGCCCTGCACAGGAGAGGACACATTGCGGTGGGCTTGAGAATTCAAGGGGTTGACAACCTAAGGAGGAAGGCACATGGCCAAGGCATGCCTGTAAATAACTACCATGAGGCCCTGATGGATGGGAGGGGAAGATGCTTTCCTACTCTTTTCAATCGCAAGGCTAAGGGAGTGCATGAGGTAATCGGGAAAGCTTACTAGCTTGGCATCACAGAGGTGGTTATAAAATCTAATGTGGAAGCTTCGGAGAGGCTTGTCGGGATCATCACATGTAATATATTGCATAATAGGAATCATGGCAGACCTGTATGGCTCAGGGAGGGCAGACCGAAGGAGTCACGACCTGTCCCATCAGAGGTTTTTCCCTTTATCAGGGAGCTGCTCCAACTCCTCGGCCCAATTGTGGTTATCTCTCCTGATGACCCGCCCATGGACCGGTAAACCAGTGACCACCGCCAAGAAAACAGCCGAAACACGAATATTAATACCTTTCACGACCACATCACCCTGGGTCCAAGTGTCAATGAAGCTCTACGAAATCTCCCGGTCAAGGCCAGCAAATTTTTCCAAGAAGGGCAACAACTTCTTAGCTTTCATGAACATGCGCGCCTCATCGCAAAGGGACAGGGTAGAGGGCTCGATGAAGGGACCAGCCATGATCAACCACCTACAGAAAACTCCAACAATAGAGATTGAAACAAAAAAACGTAAATATAAAACGGGAGGGGTGAGGATAAATCTGACCGTGAGCCACCTCCCACAGTCGACCCGGATCCAACGCCGCAAGCCAAGGCAAAAAAGGAAAGGTGCCACGCAGATCCCGATCTCACCCATCCTCTGTCTAAATGTGCCATGTGGTCTCGCCACCCCTTTAGTCGTAAATCGTCCTCCTTGCATGCACGAGAAGGACTGGAAAGAGCGTGCCAAATCCAAGGCAAGGATTTGGCCAAATCTAAGCCCAAACATTCCCCCACACCGCCAATAACCCAAACACGCGTGGGCATCGTTGGAAAGGGGTGCTTTGAAAAGCCAACCTCGAACCAATGCCAGGAACGAAAAAAAAAGCAAGACCGCCTTGGTGGAGAAGAAAGTGCTGATAGCCAACAAGGCACCAAATCTGGTGCGTCTTGGAACTGGAAAACAAATAGCTTTGGAAACAGGACTACGCTTCACAAGACACTTGCACCCACAATCGCCCAAGGGATTGGACAGAATTGCCACACTACCCCGATACTCATCGAAAGGGGCCTTCCGAAAATTGTGCGAGGAAAACCTCATGAAGGGATATCTGCTCTGGCCAATCTTTCCACCTCGGATGGGAAGCAAGACCGCCACACGACCGGACACGTGGTTGCGAGCCCTTTGTTGGCCATGTGGTCAGCCACGCGATTGCCTTCTCTAAAGATATGATTTGTTTTCCACCTGCCATGTTGGGAAAGAAGCGTTCTTGCCTCAAGAACGATGTTGTAGACTCTCCAGGATGGATTTTTGGCGCCAAGGAGGTAATTCACAATGTTGAGCGAATCACCTTCAATAATTAGAGGCCAAGGATCCTCAGAGAGGATCCAGATACCTTTCAAAGAGCCATGGGCTTCGGCATAGTGATTCGTCTGGGAACCCAAATCTTCGCAGTAGGCCATCACAAGATTCCCATCATGGTCCCTAACAACACCCCCAACACCAGCAGGCCTAGGATTACCCTTAGCCGCTCCATCAAAGTTTAATTTAATCCACCCCACGGGGGGCTTGGTCCAAATCACATTTCTTCGATAGGGCCCTTTAACAACATTCGAAAACGGCCAAAGATTCATCTTTTTGAAAATCGCTTCTTCGCTCGAAAGGTGGGGACGGGGACTGGGAACAACATTAGAGTTCTCGATGGCATAGGATAAGGCCCTTTGAACGACAGAAGGAGGCAGTTTAGGGACTCTGCCAAAGATTCTGGCATTCCTCTCTAACCAAATTTGCCAAATGGAATGATGGAAGGAGGCCTCAAAGAGGAAGCAGAGTTTAGGATTCTTAAAAGGATTAGGCCATTGATGGAAAGCATCTCTGAGGAAGCGAGGAGAGCACCAGAGGATTTGGAAGGAGGATAGGACAATGCTGAGAACCGAGTGGGGAAAAAAGCAGTGCAGAATAAATGATTTTTCGTCTCACAATCCGCTAGACACATGTAACACCTGTTGAAGATTTTTTAAAGTTAATTTAAGTATATAATAATTTAAAATTTAAAAAAAAATTTAGAATCATCTCGTATTTATGTTCACATAAAAGAATAATAGATTATGTTGTTTAAACATAATGATGGTCATAATAATATTAAGAATATTTAAAAAAATCAATTTAATTAATTTTAAAAAATTACTTTAATTTAAATTTAATTTAATTATGAAACAATTTATTATAATAATATAAATTTATGTGGCAAAATACTTTACACGAATTGTTTAAATGATGAGATTCTTTGTCCAATACGTCACACCAAAGAAAAACAAGTTTGGGTTGGACGATCACGAGGGCCATTACCGTATGATTAATTTCTTCATAGAGTGAAACTTACAAGTTTTTTTTTTTAAGGTTTTAAATTACAATGTATGGGTGAGTATATGAGGAGCGAGTGTATGAAGGTGGATGTGTGTTAAATTTTCTATTGATAAGCATAACTCTCAATTTTATAGAGGTCATGGTTGAGAGGAAACTGCTTAGACCCTGTGCATTGATTGTAAGGATTTCTCACATTAACCGTAATAAATTTTTTTAATAAATAATTTAAATATTTTAATATAAAAATAATAGGAAAATTTAAACTAAAACATGAGTAAATATGTAAAAAATGAATGTATGTATAATTATGCATAAAATAATATTTATTTATTTATTTATTATTAATTATTTACACTTTCAACTAGAATTTTTCCTAATAATTAATTTTTTTTTAAATAATCACATTGCCCGTAGCTTCCATTAGTAATTTCAAAGATGTTGATTTAATTTTTGATTGAAACAAGAGGTTGCGTTACAGCATGGAAGAGGTCAAAATTTGCCAAATAAAAGATGTTCCTCCATGTCAGCGGATGTTGTTCAGGTTTAATGATCAAGAAATCTCTTATCAAGATTTTTAACCAGTCAAGTTAAAACAATATATAGCATCAAGGATAATATAACAATATAAATATTTACATTTAATAAATATTTAAAAAAATAAATATAATTATATGTAATATTATTTAATTTTAAAATATATAATAATAAATATGTTGTTTTATCAAAAATATAAAAGAGGTAAAATTATTGGTAGATTTTAGAGAAGGATTGGTGATAGAAGAGCAAAAAATAGTTGCTAGCTTGGTAGGTTTAGGGGTGGGAAAATCTTGTCTGCTGCATTAACGCTCGCCTTGAGGTGGTGTTAGTTCACCCTTTTTAATGGTTGCTGCTCATACAGTCGGCTCAGTTTATTCTGAGTTTGTTGGAGAGCTCAATGGCACCAGGGAAGCGTCCGCACAAGTTCGTTTCGAAAGTGTATCATGAGGTAAAGGCCCTGTCCCTGAAGTTGTTATTCCTTTGCATGAATATCATACGGCTTGTGAATGGTTTGAAAGTCATACCTTGGTGGGTTATTTTCTGGGTCGTATCCCATATGATACCCTTATTCGTTCCTGGGTCCAACAAGTCTGGGGCCCATATGGAGTCAAAGTGGAGAATGTACAAAACCTTACCAAAGGGTATTTCCTTTTTCACTTTTCAGACCCAGCTCAAGCATAGAAGGTTCTGTCTAGGGGACCATGGACTATCCGTAATTCTCTGTTGATTCTGCAACCCTACTCTAGGGATTTCCAAGTCAGTGACCAAGTTGCACTGGAAGTCCCGGTGTGGGTTGAATTCCTCGGTCTTCTTGTTCCCCTTTGGGGTTTTTGCGAGACTTTAGCTACCCCCTTAGGTAAGTTTGTTTGTCTTGAGCCAAAAAAGTTCTTCTCCGCTCGACCCACTAGAAGGATTTGTATCAAAGTTGACCTTACCAAGGATTTGCAGGAGTTTATTGATATCAAGATCGGGGACCAATCCTTTAGGCAAAGAGTTGCCTATATCAATTTGCCCAATACCTGTTATCGGTGTCAATCTGCAGCTCACAAAATTTGGGAGTGCCCTCTGATGGAGTGGAAATATAAGGTAAATCCCTCGCCCACTCCCATGGCTCCCGCTAATGGCTCACGGGGAAACACTGAAGAATGGACTACTATTTCTAGCAGGAAAACTCGTGGAGCTAAGCAGCAGGAAGCTTCGGTTTTCACTGTGCAACCTACCCCTACTCCTTCTCGGGACATGCAAGCTTCTACTGAAGATGTTCAGACTCCTATTGATACGACCCCTCCGGTTGTTGGCATGCAACCCCCAGTTTCGTCGGTGTCTCAATCTCTTTGGTCGGGCCCTTCTTTTGCCTCAGTGGTGGTGGCTCCAGATAATTCTTCGGTGGAGGAGGGTCGGGCCTTTAAGGTCCACCACTCTCGCAGCCCTGTTTGGAATGACAAACATCGATAGCTAAACAATGATGCTTTCCACGCGGCCTCCAACTCTTATGGCTCGCTTGAAGGTTTGGGTGATGCAGAGGATGTCATGGAGATCATGCATCTTGACAAATCCCAATGATTTTCTTCTCGTGGAATGTTCGAGGATTGACGGACCCGATCAAAAAATATTTGGTCCAAAATGAGATGTCAAATGTTTCTCGAGTGCATGGAAGCCTCGATTTTTTATGTCTACAAGAAGTTAAGATTTTTTATTTCAATATGCGGTGTGCATGTGACTTTTTGTGGCCACGAAGTGCCTCTTTTGCCACGAAGCATTCCTCGAGAAAAGGGGGAGCCATCACTATCCTTGCACCTCGATTACAGAAGAATGTTGTGACCTGGGGTGTTGACCCATCCAATCAAGTTGTCTGGATTTTGATCGAGATCTACGAAAAACTATTTGGGGTGGTTAATGTGTATGCCTCGAACATCGCTTCTAATCGATGTGAGCTGTGGAGATGGCTTGCCATGAATCTACCATTTGCCACTTGGGTGCTCTATGGAGATTTTAATATGGTGGAGAAAGCTTCTGACAAGGTCAGTCATGCCCCGATGCGGTGGTGCTTAGGTGAAAGGGAAGCTTGGTTTTTTATGAAAAACAAGCTTCGCCTTTATGACCCTAATTCTCGCTTCTCGCCTTCTGACTTCCCTCAGGATCTTTGGTACACCTGGTCCAATTTCTAGGCTACTTCTACCAGGGTTTTGGAAATATTGGACAGAGCCATGATTTTTGAGTGTGACAACTTTTAGTTCTCCCATCTTTTGCCTTCTTCATCGTATGTGTTGACTTTCCCTGGTACTACACTATCTGATCATTCACCTATTTTATTCTCGATGGCAAAGTTAAACTTTCAACCTAGAGTGCATTCTTCACAGTTTTACCTAAATGTTTCTTTTTTGCATAGCTTTAGCATGAAAGCTCATATATACCACATTTGGAATTTGATTCCTAGACCTGATGGTCTTTCTGGAAGGATTGAGTGGTGGAATGTTGCCATTCAATGAACCACTAAGGTGTTGCGGACTCTGGGTGTTGAAGTTGCAAAGCGGTGAAAACAGGCTAAGTTTGCCTTGTAGAGTGAGCTATCCAAAGCCTGTCTCAGGCTTGAAGCCTCTCCTTTCAGCTCTCTTGCTCAGTCCCAAGTTTCTTCCATTCGACATGAGCTAAAAAAAGTTGATTTGTATGAAGCCAAGGGTGCTCAATTACGTGCTCGAATGCATTGGCTCAAAGTGGGGGACAAAGTGACCAAATATTTTTTTCAATACCTCAGACCTCCTACCCAGTATTCCCAGTTTCAAGCCATTCAAGTTGATGGGCAGAGATTCACAGACCTTCCGAACATTTTCAAAGCCTTTGTTTCACATTATCAAGGTGTTTTTGCTTCTCAACCCCTTGATGATGCTAGAAGGCAAGCTCTTGTTGATTGTACCGTTGTTGTCCCCAACAAGCTTTCTCCTGAGCAAATGATATTCTGTGACACTCCTCTTTCTCTGGAAGATCTAAAAAATGCCTTGTCACTCATGGCCAATGATAAGGCACCTGGTCTTGATGGCTTCCCATGTGAATTCTACAAAGAATTCTAGGATATGCTTGGTTCTGATCTCCACAAAGTGTATCTTGAAGCCCTGCAATGTGGTTCACTAGGTTCCATTATTAACAAAGGTAATGTTAAATTTATTCCTAAGTCTGGAGACCCTGAGCTCATCACTAATTGGAGGTCGATCACCCTGCTTAATGTGAGCTATAATATTATTGCCAAAGCCCTTGCGCTTAAGCTTAAATCTCTCCTGCCTTTGATTGTCAGACCTGAACAAACTGGCTTTGTTCAGGGAAGATACATTCTTGATAATGTTCTTGTTGTTTGGGAAGGTATGGAGTGGGCAAGAAATTTTGAACAAGATGCTTTATTCATTAAGATTGACTTTGAGAAAGCCTATGATAAGATGGAGTGGTACTTCATCACTGCCATGCTTCAGGCTTTGGGCTTTGGGCCAGTGTTTGTGAGCACCGTTCTTATGTTATTTCAAGATGCTTCAGCTATTCTTACTTTGAATAATAGTCAATCTCAGTCAATTTCTCTTGGTCGTTCTGTAAGACAGGGGTGCCCTCTTGCTCCATCTCTTTTCATTCTTGTTGTAGAGGCTTTTGGCTATTTGTTGGCCCATAAGGTGGATCAAGGATTAATCAAGGGTATTGCTCTCCCCAATTCTGACCATCAGTTGGTCAATGGTCATTTTGTTGATGATTCTTTTTTAACGCTTCGAGAAGATGAGCAATCCCTTTCCTCGGCTATTAGTTGCTTAGAGGTGTTATGTTTAGCCTCTGGTTCTTCTATTCAATGGAAAAAAACCTCCTATTTTTGGCAATCTCAATCCTAGTTGCCATGCTGGCTGCATCATTTCCAATGGACTTGGATTCAGTCGGGTGAGGTGTTTAAATTTCTTGGAATTCCTTTTGCATTTCATGGTTCCTCTGCTCAATTGTGGCAGTATGTTATTGAGAAAGTGGACAAGAAGCTTTCTTACTAGACTAGTAAGAAACTTTCTCTGGAAGGAAAATTTCAGATTTGTTCTAAGGTTTTAGCCACTACCCATGTCTATTATTCGTCTTGTTGGGTTCCATCCAAATCTTGTTATAAAAAGTTGGATAAGCTTCTAAGAGATTTCTTGTGGGCCAAAGACTCTATCAAACGAGGTTTTCATCGGGTAGCCTAGGAAATTTGTTGTTTGCCCAAGGACTATGGAGGCATGGGTTTGTTTGATTGTCATCGACAAGGTTTTGCCCTTTGTGCTAAATGGATCACCCGATCTTTAATTGGGGATGAATCTTGGAAAGTGTTGGTCAGGCATTGCATTTCTTCTGGTTTGCTTCAGGGGAAGAAAATTTGGAAAGGGGTGGGATTGCAATCCATTCTTACTACCCTTGTCCCTGTTAAAGTTAAAGGTTCTTTTGTCATTCAGAGTATTTGGAAAGCCTGGGAGGCCTTCAAACCCTGGCTCAGTTGGAAAGGGAGTTTTCACAAAGTAGGTGCCTCTTTGCCTTCCATGAATATTTGGTGGTCTCCTGTTATCACTTGGTAGGGCTCTCCCTTGGCTCTGGTGCAGTGGGTCAAAGCGTAGAGGTTCTATAAGCGTGGTATTGCTTCCATTTTTTATTTCTTCTCCCGACATACTAGGAGTTGGATACCCTGGGAAAGTTTTCATCAAATTCATAATTTAAATCCTGGTGATAGAGATACTTATGAGGTGGTTATTGATAGTATTCCATTTTCTATTTGGTGCAAACTGCATAAGCATTTTCAAAAACCTTAGTGGTCAGATTGGTGTTGGCCTAGGGAGCTTCCTATTTTGCAATATAAAGCTCATCTAGGTTACAAATGGCTCACCCCACAAGTTCCAATGGTTGATAAGCTCACTATGAGATGGGACTTAGTCTCTCTTCCCTCCCGATGGAATAAGAGGTTTTAGATTGCTTGGGCTACTTATATTGAACCTAAACAGAGTTTTTTTCTTGGAGCCTCTTGCACTAGGGGTTGCTTGTTGGCAATAGGCTCAAGCATCTGGGTGTTCATAATCCCATTTGCCCCAGATTTACTACATGTTTTTTGGTTTTGTGATCGGGCTCAGTCGACTTGGGAGTGGCTTCTTGAAATTTTTAGACCTTTTATGCAAGAGGATTTTACCTAGGTGCATGCTATTTTGGGTGACCCTATTGCTTTTTCCTTCAACTTGGGTGTTGTTTGGAATATTTTTAGAATTGGTACCTTATTTTATCTTTGGAAGTCCCAGAATAGAGCTATTTTTTCTCAGCAAGATGTTAGGCGTGTCTTCTCTGTTGCTGATAAATATGCTATATTCTTTGATTGTTGGTTACAGATTCAAGTACAGGTTGAAAAAGTACATGTGGAGTTGCAGTACTTACGTACCCTCATGGATCATTGGGGGAATGCGCCCTGCGCTATGAGTCGTGTACCTCTTACTTCCCCTTCCAGGTCTCGGTTGTCGACTCATCGAGGGACCCATCATCGGCCACAGCCCTCTGCTACCAGACACTGGTCCCAACCCCCTCCCATAGCACAAATGTGGAGAATCTGGAGCTGGAGGCCCGTCTCGCCCAACCTCTGGTTGGGATGTTCGGCCTCCTGAGCAAGATGATGCCCCTGGTTGGGGTGAAATTGTACCAAATGCATAGACTTGTACTATTAGTGGTACTACTGCTGATGGCTGGGGGGCTCCGACTTCTTCAACCGTTGGATGGACTTATGACCTTATGGAGGAAAACTTCAGGCCTTCCACCTGGCAGTGATTTCTTGGCTCCTTTCTTTCTGAATGCATATTTGACATTGTTTTGGTGGTTGTTATCTGGCTTTTTGTGGACTATTTCTGACACTCTTGTGTACTCCTAACCACGGTGGTTAGTGTGTTGGTTTACGGGGTGTGCTAATCCCACCCGCCCTTTTTTGTATGATTAGACATTATTTTATTAATATAATGGCTTTTTCATCCAAAAAAAATTAAAAGATATCTAAATAAAATAAGAAGATAGAAAATATCAATTTTATAATAATAACATGTATTATATATAGAGAGGCTTTATAATAGGTAAAATAATTGTGTCACCTAATAATGATAATGGATAATTGAGCTAAGATATATCCCTTCATGTTGCTAATAATAATATTCTATTTTCTTTGCATTAGTATCATAATTCAATTTCAATGACTTTGCATTAGCTTTATGGGAATCTTCTACATTTTTTTTCATATTTGAAGAGTTTTTGCTTGTCGATAAATAAATTATTTTTATGCCCAAAAAAGGATAGGTCGGTTGGTAGTCGTCGAGTGCTTGTCGGTAGGCTAGCTCAATTTGATCCCTTGGAGAGTTGGGAGTCTTGTTGACTTCGTCTTTACCCAACGGGCTAGGGATATTAGAGGTTCCCTACACAACAAAATAAATAAATTATTTCTACACATGCTATTATTATGTTTTTCTTATTTTCTTCATGATTTCATGGATGGAGAAAAAAATGATCTACATAACCTTCCCTTCCACAATGCTAAAAAAAAGAAAATATAGAAAGTTTATGAATAAATATTTTTAGATAAATAATTGCATATCCCTTTATTCATTGTTCAAAGAGGAAAATGTCTCACTCTTATGTTTATAATGCAACTTATGTCTTCAATAACCATGGAGGAGACATATGGATTATTCTATGCCTTTTAGGATCTCGTGCATGAGATATGAGATAGGACAAATATTCGTTGAATATTTAATATTGCAAGCATGTCTAGATCACTTGTTCTTTAAAGCTCATTATCGTGCTCATCATTATAAGTGAAAATAGAACACATGATATAAACACAATACTAAAGACAACTTAGAATGCAATCGATGAAACATGTTTAGATGATGTTTCTTTAGAGCAAGTTTGATGTTTAACATTTCAAAGTTCAATAAAAATTTTGGTTGAGATTGTCAAAATATATTTATTTATTTTATGGAGTGTAGGGGAATTTCATCACTTGGACAATTTAGAATTTGATGCAGCATCCAAAGTTTGGTCTAGCTTGGGGTTTATATAATTTAGAGTTTGATCGAGATTTTTGTTCCTAGCTTGGTTCATTGCTTACAATTTAGAGTATAATGCTTAAACATTACAATGTATAGAGTTTGGTCTAGCTTATAACTTATCACATTTGGTTTTCACCAAGTCTGGCTTACCTCTTATGGGAGTCCAAAATTTAGTTCAATGGTTTATTTTAGTTTTAGGAGCTTATAAGTTTAGTCTCTAGCATTGCCATTAGTGGAATATAATGACAAATAGTTTTAACATTTTGTTTTAGTATTCAATATTCATTATTTGGTGTGTGAAACCTCCACAATTTAGTTCCTATTTCGGTGATCATAATTTAAAATCTCACATCTTCATGCTTGGATGTAAATATTTGTTGTTTGAAATTTGACACTAGTTTGTGTATGCATCTAGATTGAACTGTATATTCAATATCATTGCACTATTGACTTGGTGACTATAGCATCTAGTTATCCATGCAGTTTAGTGAGATGGGATCATGACCATACAAAAACTCTAAAATATGCATGGTTGTTGTAAGACCCATTATAGTAGACAATTTGTAGTAAGACCTTATAAAGGCATGCTTGTATAAGTTAATGACTAAACCTTGTGGTATATCTAGTTTAGTCATTAGTTTGGTATTAGAATAAATTTAGTATAGTTAGTATGATATGCATTTGGGCATATCATATTTAGGTATAGATTATTATTGTTGGTTAAGATTTGGCATTATTGGTAGTTATCAATTTGGAATATGTAGCCTTCTTATATATTCTTTTGAATATGTGATACGAATATGGCCTATGCATAAAATTCTTATAACCACATGGATAAGGCATTTATACTTAGATCAACCATTAAAAGAAACAAAGGATATAAGGGATGAGGAAGTACGTGCAAGTTTAAATTTAGAAGGTATTAAAGGCGTGAAGGAAGATTGTCAAAAAAATCTTAAGGAAACGAGGTGAAAGAGGTCAAGGTTAATATAAGTAAATCATCTTCATTTTCCTTAAACAATATAAAATCCTCTCATTGAAATAAAAATGAAAGTAGTATGGTGTGTATCCATTACACTTTATGGTTTCAAGAGCAACATAATAAAGAAATGAGTATGGAGGATATCAATAGAATTTAGGGTTTTTAGGGCAACATTAAAAATTAATTACTATAGTGTACCATTCTTGAAATTTAGGGTTTCCAAGGTAACATTTAGGTTTGTTATAGTAGCATAAGAAAGTAATTACTATGGAGGATCATCCTTGTACATTAGGTTTTTGGGTCAACATAAAGAAGAAAGTGTTGATGAGTCTATTTATTGTATTTTATATTCTCTAGGGTAGGATAAATCTGTAGACACCTAAAACACGTTATGTTTAGGAGACTACTTATATGTGCACCTTTGCAGACCATATGAATGACTTTGGACCTTTCCAAGACCCAATAGTGGTTCTAACCACTCATTTAGGGCAGCCTAGTCCTATGCAGCTCTAGTTGTTGACATTAAAAGCAATTGCAATCTCAATTACTGACGATCAAAGCAATTATGGGCTAGCTATACCTATCGATAGCTGAAGAACACAAGCTTATACTGAGAGGGGGGGTGAACAGTATAAGACCTCTTTTTACTTTTTCCTTTATATTACAAAATAGTAAAGCAATATACCCAAAGCAATATCAAAGCAATGCATAAAAACATCCACAAAGTGACAACAATTTTAACGTGGTTCACCCAGAATTGCTGGGCTACGTCCACGGATAAAATCTTTCACTAAATTTTATCAATCAAAATTTTGGGAATACCTTTCCCGATTACAATGTTTATGGGCACCAACCCAAAGGAGACACCAATCCCCTAATCTCGAGTTCGTGGGCACCAACCCACAGGAGACACCAATCCCCTAGCTCTGCTCTGGTTGGTGATCCTCTAGAAGACCTCTGCCTCCGCTGCCCTTAGCAAATGGAACTCTATCCATAGAAGACACTTGTCCTCCCTGCTCTGGCTGGAGACCTCTGTCCTCAACTCTATCACCTCCAAAGCTGGTCCTCGAATTTGCACTAAACATAGTCCTTCGGTCTAGCACAAATGTCCTCATTCTCTTTCTCTGATCTGCACCAAACACAGTCCTTCGATCTGGCACAAATGTCCTCGAAACTACACCAATCTCTGTCCTCAACTGGTCCTCAAATCTGGTTCACAGAAGTTGTTCACAAGCTTCCACTAAAGCTTGCTTGATCTTCACCCAAGTCTTCACCAAGACTTGTCTCAGATCTGCTTTGCAAGTTCTCACTAGAACCTACCCAAACTGCTCCACAAGCTCAACAAAAGCTTGCTCAAATCTGTCCAACAATCCCTCTCAATGATTTGTCCAAAACCATCAAGGCCTGCGCACTATCTCCGAACGTCATAGAAATGATGCACCCAACAGCTTTGCACTTTTCTGCTCTCTGTGCACTCTGCTTCGCACTTAGCTCGATTCGGCATGACTTGCTCTCTACGCCTCATGGACTTAACTTGCGCACTTTCTTCGAACTTCGCACTTCAACAACGCATTCAATCACCTCACAACTCTCCAAACAACCCTCCTTTTATACTAACACTTTCAAGATCAAAACCTTGATCTTAGTCAGCTACACAACCCTAAACTACGTCGGCTGCAAACCCTAATCTTCGTCGACCCAAATTTAACTTTGTCGGCCTCACTGCCTCTGCAACTCTTCTGTAGCTTCTGCCATGAAACTACAACATGTCACGATATCATGACACCTTTGCAACCGTATACCTTCTTTTGGCTTTTGTCATGATATCGCGACACTTCAGCCTTTGTCGACTTCAACTAAGCTCTTGTCGCGATATCGCGACACTTCTGACTTAGTCAGCATCAACTTTGCTTTTGTCATGAAATCGTGACACTTCTGTCTTCATAGCCTTCCTCTCTACTTTTGTCATGAAATCATGACACTTCTCCTATAGAAGGCCTACATTCTGTTTCTATCATGAAATCATGACACTTTCTCCAATCGAACGCTGCCATCTCAATCTATCATGAAATCGTGACACTTTCTCTTCCTTGCACTCTTGTCTGCTTGCACTAGCGAAAATGAAACATGTCACGAAATCGTGACACTTTCGTTGCCTTGTGTTTTTCTCTACCTTACGCTCGTGAAAATGGAACATGTCATGAAATCATGACGCTTTCACCTTTGAGCTCTTCCTCCTTGAATTTGTCATGAAATCATGACACTTCTAGCTTCCTTACGTTTTCTTTGCAGCCTGTCACGAAATCGCGACGCTTTCAACTTCCGTACGACTTCTCTTCAACTTGTCGGAAATCGTGACGCTTCTCATTTCAGACTCTTCCCTTTGCTGCATGTCATGAAATCGTGACGTATCTTACTTGGAACATTTTCATCTCAACATGTCACGAAATCGTGACACTTTATCTTGCTTCCACTTTGTCTTATGACTTGTCACGAAATCGTGACACTTTTTCTCCTTAGCGCTTTTCTTTTCTTCGGTTCGTGAAAACCCGACATGTCACGATATCGTGACACTTTTCTCCTAGACTCTCTCTCCATTATGTCAGAAATCATGACATTTTTCTTTCAGACTCTCTCTCCTGCAACATGTCACGAAATCATGACACTTTTCTGTCCGTTCAACCTTCCTTGCAATATGTCACGAAATCGTGACATTTTGACTCCGAACATTCTCTCTCCTCTTTGAGTCGCGAAACTGCGACATGTCGCGATATCGCGACACTTTTCTAAAAAGCTTTCTCTCCTGCTTAAGTCATGAAAATGCGACATGTCGCGATATCGCGACACTTTTCTAGAAAAGCTTTCTCTCTCTTAAGTCACGAAAATGCGACATGTCGCGATATCGCGACATTTTTCCAACTTACTTTCTTTCGAACTTGTCATGCCGAACCTTCATCAAAACAAATTATTTTACATCAAATCAAATTCCTTCAAAAGCTTCTTGACATCAATGACAACTTATACACTTGAGCAAAAGCAATGTACCCAAGGTACCCAAAATTGCCAACAATCTCCCCCTTTGTCATTGATGGCAAACCTTTACCGAAAACACGTCTCAAGAGCCAAAACTGAAACCAACTGTGCTAACAACCGAGAAACTGTGCCCACAACTGAGAATCTTCCTTTGAAGTTTTGCTCCCCCGACTTGAAGCTTTCCTCTTCACTTGAAGCTCTCCCCCTTACTCATATCTCTCCCCCTTTGTCATCAATGGCAAAGGGTCACCTTTGGGGCTCGGGACTAAGAATGAGTCTCTTAGCTTAGTCCCTCCCCCACCTCCTGATGAGGTGATTAATTCTGGGGTGGGAGTAAAACTCCCATTAGGCACTGATCATCATCAGCGTCTATAATTTCCTTGTCGGGCCTTCTCTTGAACTCTTTGCCCATATTCTTGTTCTTGTCACTGTTCTTGTTCCTGTTATCATTCCTGTTCTTATCCATGCCTTGATCCTTGGACCTGTTCATACCACTATTTCTATTCTTGTACCTTGGAAGTTCAGCTCTACATTGTCTAGTTGTGTGACCTTCATTGTTACACTTATAACAAGTAACAATGTTATTTCTTTTAGGCATACCTGTTCTTTGAATCCGCCTGTTCTGACTAACCTTGTTTTGATCAAACCTGTTCCTGTAATTAACCTTGCAATAGACTGCCTTGTGCCCAAACTATTGACAAGAGTAGCAATACCCTTGAAAGAAACTAGCGCTTCTGAAATTGCCGTTTACCTTCTTCACTTGAGCCATGCAATGTGCAGCCATGTGACCAAACCTGTGACACGCAAAACATCTGCCATGAAATTTTCTTTATTCGACCTCTTGGGTCCTGAAAACTTCTTCTTCTCATTCTAAATTTCATTTTCTATTTATGCGCATCTATCATTCAAGGACTCATGATCTGAAATACTTTCCTCATCAGAACTCTCTTCCTTTTGGAGTCTCTTACTAGACTCTCCAACTTGTTCCTTAACAAAACCAAGGCCTGTTTTATCCGTTGTCTTTCTTTGACCTTTGATGAGTGACTTAACCTTTTTGGAGCTATCTTGAAACCTGTAAAGCTTATCCTTGTACTCTTTAGTTTCCTCTTTCAAAGAAGCCATTTTATGTTCTAACTCACTATACTCAAGAACCTTAGACTCTAACTCATCCTTGAGTTCTTGTATCTTAGCCATAGAGAAGTCAAGACTTTCTATAAGATCATCTCTCTCCATACAACATTCATCTAACTTATCCTTGAGTCTAGCATTCTTCTTTCTTTCCTTTTTCAAAACACTAAGAGCATTAGTAAGTTCACTTTCAAGATCCTTTATTTGTTTGCTTTCTGAATCATCAAAGCCTTTTTCAGATTTCTTATCACTAGAGGTGCTACCTTTTTCAAAAACCATACAAGCATCTTCCTTATAGTTTTCTGAAGCATCCTCATACATACTAGAAACCAAATCATTATTTGTGCAATCATCCTCAAGGTGACCAAAATTTCCACATCTAAGACATTTCATGATAATGAATCTATGTTTCGGTTCTTCCTCTTTTTTCGATATGAACAACATCTCATTTTCATTATCACTTGAAGAACTTTCACTATCACTACTAGAACACTTACTTGCTTTGTCTAGGTAGAAACTCTTCTTGTGCTTGTGAGAATACCTCTTTCCTTGATTGTTGTGCTCATCTCTGTTTTTCCTGTGATGCTTGTGCTTTTCAGAATCCTTGCTCTTAGAATCCTGTTTATCTTCATCACTTTCATCCTTGGGAACAGTACAGTCTGTAGCATAATGACCAAACTTTCCACAATTGAAACATCTTATATTTTTCATGCTTTTGTGCTTTCTAGAGAACTTGCCTTTCTTGCTGTAATACGCCTCTTCATCACTAGAAGACTCATCACTCTCTTGAAGCTGTTTACCCTTGGATTTCTTGGTAGCCTTGAAAGTTGCCTCTTTCTTGACATCAACCTTCACTTGAGTTCTCAACTCAAATGCTTGCAAGTATACTATGGAGCTCATCCTTTTTCAACTTATCCAAATCTTTAGCTTCCTCAATAGCAGAAATATTTTCACTAAATCTATTAGGAAGAGATCTTAAAATCTTATCACAAACATCATTTTCAGCAAGCTCAAGACCTAAGTCTTTCATGGAGTTAACAACCTCATCCATACGAAGCATGTAGTCACTAATATTTTCATCATCATTCATCTTGAGTTGTTCAAACATACCTTTGAAGTGTCTCAACTTGGCCTTTCTAACATTTGAATCACCTGTATGAACCACCTGTAGTTGTTTCCACATTTCACTAGTTGTTTTGCAGTGAATTACTTTGGTGAGATCTGCTTTCTATAGGCCTTTCGAGATTGCGTTCATTGCTTTTGAATTGCTTGTGATGTAGGAGCCTTTCTTCTTTAGTATTTGGACCATGTACAGGAATAGTGTACTCATCTTCAATTACTTCCCATACCTCATTACCAAGTGCCATTAGATGAACCTTCATCCTTGCACTCCAAAGACCAAAATCTGACCCATCAAGAATAGGTGTCTGCATTGCCACTTGAATAATCCATTGTGTTCTTTATTAGCTTTTCCTTCAAGTTGTTAAACTTTTCGAAGGCACCCGCTCTGATACCAATTGAAGAACACAAGCTTATACTGAGAGGGGGGGTGAACAGTATAAGACCTCTTTTTACTTTTTCCTTTATATTACAAAATAGTAAAGCAATATACCCACAGCAATATCAAAGCAATGCATAAAAACATCCACAAAGTGACAACAATTTTAACGTGGTTCACCCAGAATGGCTGGGCTACGTCCACGGATAAAATCTTTCACTAAATTTTATCAATCCAAATTTTGGGAATACCTTTCCCGATTACAATGTTTATGGGCACCAACCCAAAGGAGACACCAATCCCCTAATCTCGAGTTCGTGGGCACCAACCCACAGGAGACACCAATCCCCTAGCTCTGCTCTGGTTGGTGATCCTCTAGAAGACCTCTGCCTCCACTGCCCTTAGCAAATGGAACTCTATCCATAGAAGACACCTGTCCTCCCTGCTCTGGTTGGAGACCTCTGTCCTCAACTCTATCACCTCCAAAGTTGGTCCTCAAATTTGCACTAAACACAGTCCTTCGATCTAGCACAAATGTCCTCGTTCTCTTTCTCTGATCTGCACCAAACATAGTCCTTCGATCTGGCACAAATGTCCTCAAAACTGCACCAATCTCTGTCCTCAACTGGTCCTCAAATCTGGTTCATAGAAGTTGTTCACAAGCTTCCACTAAAGCTTGCTTGATCTTCACCCAAGTCTTCACCAAGACTTGTCTCAGATCTGCTTTGCAAGTTCTCACTAGAACCTACCCAAACTGCTCCACAAGCTCAACAAAAGCTTGCTCAAATCTGTCCAACAATCCCTCTCAATGATTTATCCAAAACCATCAAGGCCTACGCACTATCTCCGAACGTCGTAGAAATGATGCACCCAATAACTTTGCGCTTTTCTGCTCTCTGTGCACTCTGCTTCGCACTTAGCTCGATTCGACATGACTTGCTCTCTACGCCCCATGGACTTAACTTGCACACTATCTTCAAACTTCACTTCAACAACGCATTCAATCACTTCACAACTCTCCAAACAACCCTCCTTTTATACTAACACTTTCAAGATCAAAACCTTGATCTTAGTCGGTTGCACAACCCTAAACTACGTCGGTTGCAAACCCTAATCTTCGTCGGCCCAAATTTAACTTTGTCGGCCTCACTGCCTCTGCAACTCTTCTATAGCTTCTATCGTGAAACTACAACATGTCACGATATCACGACACCTTTGCAACCGTATACCTTCTTTTGGCTTTTGTCATGATATCGTGACACTTCAGCCTTTGTCGACTTCAACTAAGCTCTTGTCGTGATATCGTGACACTTCTGACTTAGTCAGCATCAACTTTGCTTTTGTCATGAAATCATGACACTTCTATCTTCATAGCCTTCCTCTCTGCTTTTGTCATGAAATCATGACACTTCTCCTATAGAAGACCTGCATTCTATTTCTATCATGAAATCATGACACTTTCTCCAACCGAACGCTGCCATCTCAATCTATCATGAAATCATGACACTTTCTCTTCCTTGCACTCTTGTCTGCTTGCACTAGCGAAAATGGAACATGTCATGAAATCGTGACACTTTCGTTGCCTTGTGTTTTTCTCTGCCTTACGCTCGTGAAAATGGAACATGTCATGAAATCATGACGCTTTCACCTTTGAGCTCTTCCTCCTTGAATTTGTCATGAAATCATGACACTTCTAGCTTCCTTACGTTTTCTTTGCAACCTGTCATGAAATCGTGACGCTTTCAGCTTCTGTACGACTTCTCTGCAACTTGTCATGAAATCGCGACGCTTCTCATTTCAGACTCTTCCCTTTGTTGCATGTCATGAAATCGTGACAGTTCTTACTTGGAACATTTTCATCTATAGCATGTCATGAAATCGTGACACTTTATCTTGCTTCCACTTTGTCTTCTGACTTGTCGTGAAATCGTGACACTTTTTCTCCTTAGCACTTTTCTTTTCTTCGGGTCATGAAAACCCGACATGTCACGATATCGCGACACTTTTTCTCTCGGACTCTCTCTCCTGCATTATGTCATGAAATCGTGACATTTTTTCTTTCGGACTCTCTCTCCTGCAACATGTCGCGAAATCGTGACACTTTTCCGTCCGTTCAACCTTCCTTGCAATATGTCACGAAATCATGACATTTCTGACTCCGAACATTCTCTCTCCTCTTTGAGTCGTGAAACTATGACATGTCGCGATATCGCGACACTTTTCTAAAAAGCTTTCTCTCACCTGCTTAAGTCATGAAAATGCGACATGTCGCGATATCGCGACACTTTTCTAAAAAGCTTTCTCTCTCCTGCTTAAGTCGCGAAAATGCGACATGTCGCGATATCGCGACATTTTTCCAACTTACTTTCTTTCGAACCTGTCATGCCGAACCTTCATCAAAACAAATTATTTTACATCAAATCAAATTCCTTCAAAAGCTTCTTGACATCAATGACAACTTATACACTTGAGCAAAAGCAATGTACCCAAGGTACCCAAAATTGCCAACAATAGCGGCTACGGGAAACGTGCCCATAGTCACACCTATTGATAATGACTAACCTTGTAATAAAATTGACCTCCCCGAGATGAGTGAAATTAGTTGCATTCAACCAATTTGCAATGGTTTCATGGGCAATTTCATTTGCAAAGCTTCCAAAAGCCTCTTCCTAACTGCTCCATGCCAACATATTCTTGATCTTGGCTTCCTTGAGAAGCCAAGGTGAAGACTTGGGAAGTCTATTAAAAGCCTCCCTAAATTGAAGAAATCATCCCAAATTCATTGCAACGAAGCCCTATCGGATTGGAGAGTGACTTTACATCCCTGTGAGGTGTAGCAAAGTGTTGTTCAATTGCATTATGACAACTGTTCATGCATCAATGGAGCTTCCAAAGGCTTGAGGAGCAATCCTGCTGTGTTCTTCATCAATTCATCACAAATCTAAGACAATCCACCACCAAACTATGTCCTGAGACACAACCAACCTTGTGAACACCAATTTAGCAGAGAAATTGTTCATTATCAGGCCGAGGATTTAGAGAGCAGAGCCCTCATCTCATGGCCACTATTTTTAACAATGGCCGGTAGGCTTAGCCATCGAATTTGATAGCGGCTAGCAGAGCCGATTGCTCTGATTGATAGCGGCTAGGGTCTGGTTTGACTATTCCTTAGTTTTTAGCATAGATTTTACATTAGTTGTAGTTCATTTGCTTTCTTAACATAGATTAATCACATCTTCATTCAATATTTATGCTTTATTCTTAGTATTTCATGTATTTCATCTTATCTTTATGCATTTGCTCTCTTTCTTGCATTCATTTTGAAACTAGCCTCATCTTGAGAGGCATCATGTGCTATTGATGTGTCTTGTAGTTTCTTTGTGTGCAGGTGACAGATCTATTCAAGGACAAAGCATCATCGAGATCATACTTCTTGATATCAAAGAAGGAGGTAGCTAATAAGCCCTCTTATAAGCAAAGTAGTGGAGGAGTGAAAATCATTGGAATGCATCTCTCCCTTTTGAGGGGCCACAACATTTGTAATAATTGTATCAAATTGAGGGATTCCCTAAGAGGGAAAGATTGTAATCAAGACTTATTGTGATTAATAAAGAGCACCCCATTTTTTATCATCTTTTATCTTGCAATGGTTACATGATTTCTTATTTTCAATTTGTTACATGCTTGCAAATAGATTAGATGCATGATTTTTACTACTTACAAGTGGCGATCACGGTGGAAACGCCCTATTTTTTGCTGTTTACTGATGTTTTTATCTTTTTCCTTAATGCAGGTACAACCACTCTAAGCGATAGCAACTAGAAGTCCCAACCACCATCGACTTTAGCATCTAGCATCACAGCCACCCTGATCGATAAATAGCTAGGGAAAACATAGTAAAATAGTTAGCAACCTGTTTCTTCTTCGGATGAGGATTCACAGGTAAGTAGTCCTCTCTGTATTTTTCTAGTTTTTGTCTTTTATCTATGTGTTTGAACATCAAATATAGGATTAATTACAACACATAGGGAAAGCTAAGGATAAAATTTTAAATCTCTTGTATTTGCTTCTAATCGCTGCTAGGAACAATGATTTTCGTGCTATTAGCCACCCTAGAAGCCAACGACTAGAATCTTGACTACTACTGTGTACAACGACTAAGTTTGTTGCCTAATTTTCATAGGAGCGGCCCTTGTTTAAATTGCTTGTTAGGTGTGCATGCTTGGAGCCTATTCAAAGGCTAATTCATTTTAATTTGCATTGCATTTTTCTTAATATAAAATATCTTTTTCACATTGCATTTCTGAAAATGAAACGTACCTTTTTATGCATATAGTGGAAAAGTCATTGAATGTTGGGTGATGCATATTTTTTTTTATGCAAATTTAAAATGAACCAATCACACACCATGATCCAAGTGTAAACATCAGTGGCATTGGGCTCTCACATCCAACCCATTGATCAAGACCAATGGTGGAAGTCATTACCACTGAGTTGGCTTGTTGATTGAGTTTTTTGCACCCATTCATGGCCAAGGCCAATTCAAGAACTATCCTATCCATATAAAATAGCACGTACTCTTCTTCGGAAGGTATATCACTACCTACGATGTGTTGGGTGAGAATCGGTAGTACCTATGCTCCCTGATCGAATATGGGTTTCATCTCCATATCTTGGTGGGTAGACAACCTAGATGTCATTACCGGGTTTGTCGCTATGAGTATATAGGTGAAAATATTTAAATAATCTAAGAATTACATCAACTATTGCAAACATGATAAGAGTTCATATTGTATTCACAACAAACCATAACACACAAAACAAGTTTTAGGAAACACAAGAAAAACTTAAAAGAGATAAACACCCTGTTTACTTTGTTTGTATCCTAAAATTTACACAAGAGATAAATTCATAAGGTTATGGTCACCACATGGGGCCACCCTCGATCCACAATTGAGGTGGCACCCAATGCACCAGAGGGCCCAGACCACCCTAGAGGTAGCACACCTACCCATAACATACCTAAATAAACTTCGGGTAGTCTCAGAGGAGACAACACCACTCACGATGGATCTCACCAAGAAACCCCACCTAGGAGAACTAACATTAGATCTTCTCATGATCCAGATGAGAACATTTCTAGACCTACTTCATCTCATCACATTGAGAGATCAAATCCACCCAATGAGAGGTGAGGTAAAGGGATTGCAACCATTCACATGCCCATCGTAATGCCAAATCCTTCCAAACATGGAGGGTGTCATTTATCCTACCATAGTATTGGTGCAAGAGGTACACCTCTTGCCCAACCTTGGAAGACCCATCACCTTGACTTCTTAGATCAAGGTGCTGGAAGATCACAACATAGGACATTTGAGCATGGAAGCATATATCATGATCATACTCCTCGAGGATCCACTAGGTCCATTGAGGAATACATCATGGAAGAGGGAACTAAAACCCAGTTGCATCCTATTTTTACCTATGGTGAGTGTTCCAGGTGAACACATGATACCCCCACAACATCCTTACATGAGGATCGTACCCCTAGGGAAGAGCTTAATGTCAATGCAACCTTGATTAATTGAGGGAAGTGAGTTGCCAACCTTGTTGCACAATTTGAGGTAAATAAAGCCCCTCGCATAGAGTTGCAAAGCCATAGACCTTATATAACAAACTGATCAGATCGGTCACATAGGTCAAATATAATTCAAAGAGAATAAATGCTCCAAGATCAATTGGAGGATTTGTGCATGGAGCATGAGCATTTAGAGAACTTAGAATGAGAAAACGCAAAACAATAGAGGTTGCACCAACAATGGTTATATGAACACCACCTAGAAGAACAATGCCTCCTTGATCAAAAGGAGTGAGAAGAGCAATCAAATATATTGGCTCAATCAAAATTACCTCCCCGTAGTGAGTATAGGTAATAGCACAATGAGAGACGTGCTACATCACACCTTGAGCTGCATACTAGGTGAGTAGACAATCATATTCACCATACTTCTCAACATGCTTCTCGACCACATAAGCATCTAGCACCAAACCAACCAGAGCATAGTTAGTATGAAGAATCAGAATGGGATGACCAGGATCAGTAGTATCTTGAACCATCTTCTATAGACATGGTCGATGAATACAATCGACCACCTCGATCTCAAAGGAACTTACCCCCTCTTGCACCCTCGAAGATCCCTTCGAGAGGAAGAGATCATCTCTTCTCAAGCTTACAAAGTGCTTACCGAGAGAGTCAAATCTCTTGAGAAACAAGATGCGGCTTGTCAAAATCCCACTTTAAGCAAGATTCACAATCAACCCTTGTGTCCATCAATACCAAGCCCTGCTTATCCTAAACATTTTGAAATGCCTAGATTGGATAAGTTTAAGGGTGATGAAGATGCACAGGAACACATAACAAGCTTTATGAATTCATGTTTCCAACTACAACATGATGATGCCTTGCTATTAAGAACTTTTGTGATTACCCTTTCGGGTGCAACCATTGAATGGTATAACCAATTACCAAGGCACAACATCACCAACTTTGAATAGTTGGCGAATGCTTTTCTTGAATGCTTCTCATTTGGCATCAAGAAGAAAACTAATCTATCTGACCTAGCTAATCTATGATAGTATGATGATGATCCAGTCATAGATTATGGGAACAGATGGAGAAAACTAATGGTAAAACTACCATTCTCCATTCCCACCATAGAACTTACTCGAATGTTTACAAAAAGTTATGCAAAACATATATCACTATTGCTTCAACTACAATAATATATGACATTCGAGGAGGCTTTGGTGCAAGCCAAAGTAATTGAAGATATCAAATTACAAGAAGGAGATCTAAAGCTCTGAACCAAGAAAGATTGGAATAACAAGAACACATGAAATCAATAGTATCAGGGTAAACTTGCACCTGTCAACCAAGTCATGTTAAATATTCCTAAAGAAAAGATCCAACAACAATAGAATTATCAGGCTCAACCTCCCCCTATGCACTACAACCAATGCAATAAGAATCGAGGATAAATAAAATAGTACATCACCTCGTAACTATATGCCATTGCCTAAATCTTTGGCATCTCTTTTCAACTACCTATGTGAGGCTAAAGCTCTAATCTTACCTAAAATATATACCCTAGATCCTAATCACCCCAAACCTAAGGGGTATAGGGAATATTTATATTGTGTATATCATCGACAAAATGACCATGATATCTAGGATTGCATCACATTCAAGAATGTGGTGCAGAATATGTTGGATAAAAATGAATTGCAAATAGATAGTCCCTTGGCTATCGATAATCAAAACATCAACATATTCAAAGACCCTCTTCCCAACCATGGGGCCAAAAATGATCAAGTTGAGCACATCAATGAGGTGCACATAGCCCCACCTGATGAGGGCTTTATCGGTATGATCAATACTACAATAGGAAGCAAGAGATGCCTTGATCAGTCCAACGTACCAAAAAATTCAACTAAAGTTGATCATGTATCATGATCCTTACCAACATTGAATTCAATTCACTTACACAAGGACCCTATGATTACCTTTCATAGGTAGGAGATCAAGCCAATCTCTAGAGATGAACCCGATCCACCTCTACACATCATAGCGAGCATCAATCAGATTCCATACAAGTGAGTCTTGATTGACACCGGGTCATCTATCAACATCATCATAGCTGTAGCTTTGAAATATTTAAATCTGCCACCTTCACAAATTAAGGACTCAACATTCACATTGAGAGCCTTCAATGATGCCACCTCCTTGACGATCGACACAATAATCCTACCTATTTAGGTGGGGATAAAGACCTTACCTACATTGTGTCATATCCTAGGGGGTGAGAGGTAATATAATATATTATTAGGTAGACCATGGATGAGGGACATGGAATGCGTGCCTTCCATAGTGCACCAAAACCTCAAATTCATACATCAAGGACAAGTGTATGTGGTCCCCAATGATCCCAAACCTTTCAAATATTACAAAGTGATCAAAGAGCCATAAGAAACTCTTGTGACATGCAAGACTCAAAATGTCCACTCGGATGAAATCAAAAAACATTCAACTAAAGCTTGCATCAAGCCATCACTACCTTCTCCCATCAACAAAACTCATGGTATCACCTTACCTGATGAGGAGAAGAAAACATCAGTTGACATAACTGATACAGAATCATCTTGGCCAGTTGATGATCCACCCACAACTTGTCCAAAAGCCAAAACACCTTCTCACGAGTTTGTGGGAATGGTCAACATCAAAATAGAGAACCGAGTGACTCTAAAGTAGTTAAAACAATAGATGATGCCATCAGATGTTGCTACCACATCGAAGGTGCCAAAACCATTGAAATTAGTCACCCTTGATTCATTTCTCATGGTGCCTCCTCAAGAGCAAGAATAGGTGTCTCCCCCACATCAAACTAGGGGTACTCAAGCTCACACAGTTCAACACTACAAAGTGAAATAAAAATATGAACTGAGTAACAAACCAGAGCATGTGGATGCCACTATCAAAGTGGATCATCAAGAAGCATCCACATCATCTCAAATGAAGGAAATTGGTGATTTGCATTTACCTAAGGGTTCTATAGCACCCACTCTTTCACCTCCTTCAATTCGATGATGGTATTCCAAACCCATCGCTAGCAATACACCTGAGAGCCTTATCAGTCTTGGAATGTATACAAGATCACCTGACTAATATAGAGGTATAGATGGAGCAACAAAATGATATATTGCAATTTATCATGTACTAGCTTAAGAGTCACTTAGAACTACAAAAGCAACCCACATCTGAGGCCAAACCACCTCCTGTACAACCATAGGAAAATCCTCAACAAGAGCAAGCACTAAGTCAATCATGCCAGCAACCTAGCATGTATCCACCATTACCCAAGCCTGCAATATCGATTTTCAATCGATTATATACCACAAATGCCATCACCTTGCCTGAGGTTCGACCTTTAGATCCGAATCATCCAAAACCCTAGGGATATGAGGAGGATGAGTATTATTTATACCATAGATAAAATGGACATGACATTCATGCATGTTACGGTTTTAGAGCCATAATATACAACATGCTCAAAAAGAAGTAGCTTTAGTTTGTTAACCGATAAATAATCATAGTCAATAATCCATTCCTTGTATCAAAAAAGCAAGAAGAGCCTCCTAAGCAAACAATTAACATACCTATGGCTCAACCCCTTCATCAAACTAAGCCAGTGCATGCTACACACTCAAAACATCAACAATGTATTTGGACTCCATTAAACGAGCCTATGTCAATCATTTTTTAGAAGTTGCAAGATGCTAAGCTCATCACCCTACCTGACATAAACCCTCTAGACCCAAATAGAGCTAAACCTAAAGGTTATAGGGAGGACCACTTCTATCTCTATCATCGAATAGAGGGCCATGGAATTTACAACTATTATGGGTTCAAAAATGTGGTTCAAGATCTCATTGATAGTGGGGTTTTACCCATAGATGGTCCATCCATAGTACCTCAGCCTACCACAATGCAGGCCACATCATCCCATTTGTGACCCCAAGGTCAGTCGCATCCTCATAGGCCTAACAAGCCACCTCATCGAGTAGTCACATTTGAGATGACTACTATGACCCTATTTCAAAAGTTATACGAGGTAAATGCATTCGTATTACTAGAGGTCAAGCCAAGAGCACCCAAACCTGGGTCACCTGATGAAAGCCTTTATTGTATCTTTCATCGTATACATGGTCATGATATTCGTGGCTGCCATTCATTCAAGAAAGTGGTCGAGGACCTGCTAGAATGGGATGAGCTCTATGCAGATGGTTCACTCATTTTACCCCATCAACACATTGGCACTTCACAGAGGTCCATGCCTCAATAGGGAGAGTTGATTTCTATCACTCTTCCTAAGCAAGTTGATTACATTATGGTGAATGACATGCACAATGGGGGTCCTCAAGGTAGCACACCTTCCCCACCATCCACATCACGATCAATGAAGCAAAGTGAGACTTCCAAAGGTATCGCACCTTCCTCACTTTCATTGAGTGGCACACACACTAGGGGTACCTAAGGTAGCATACCTTCCCCTTAAAAACAATAAAATCCAAAAAATTATAAAATCATTAAAAATTCAAAAACAATTGAAAAGTCAAAAATTTAAAAACAATTTAAAACATCAAAAACACAAAAATATTTACATTTTACATTTTGCATCATATGCATTCATTTAATTGCATTGCATTAGGTATTTTCATCCATTGCACTTGCATTAGGATAGGTTGTGTTTACAATCTTACAAATGACACCACGTTTGTATGCTAATCATGCATCCTTACATCATCATCATCCATCATCCCTTGTGAGTAATTATGTTTTTCAACACAACCCTTCCAGTTGCTATGAGGTATATACTAGGGTTTTTCGGTCATTCAACCATACCTAGTGATCTTTTCAGATTTTGTAGAAAGCTATCTTCACTTTCGAATATGAGGTCTAGTTTTGATAGTACCTTGCATATATCAAAATCCTATCACAATTTAAACATTAATAATCCTAGTTTGAACAAGGAAGGATGAACACTACAAAGTGGTCCTAGTCACCTTAAGCGAAAGGTTTTTACTTGCTCATCTTGTGATGTGCATGGTCTAGGATGTTGATCATTGGAAAAAGGACAAGCTCCCCCTACCCAAAGAAATCCCTTGCTTTCATACAAAATGAGCAAATTCCCAAATCAAAGCAAAGAAAAATAAATAGTGATTTTCATCACTAAGCAAATCCCTTGCTCCAAAAATCAAAATACAAAATAAATAGTGATTTTCATCACTAAGCATGAGCAAGTATCCCAAAAAATGAAAAGAAAATAAGGGGGTGAAGAGCTTGAATCCCTGGAATGGTCAGTATTCAAATCCATTGAGTGATCCCCATTACAGCAATGGGCTGAATGAATCCCATCTGACAATGGGGTAGTTCTAAGCAATTTACAGATGAGCTAGCTTTAGATGGCTTGTATTACCTAGTAGTCTAATCCAACTGCATCCAAACCTAGGATCATGATGAACATATGGTGATCCTCATTACAACAATGGGCTGAATGAATCCCACTTGGAAATGAGGTAGTCTTATGCTTCATCTAATATATTCATTTGCACACATAGGGATAATGAATATCTTGGTCTTCATAACAAAATATTTTATCTTTCAGGAGTCTTGTGTAGTCATTATACAACTTTTGATTAATCAACTAGGGTGTTTGAGTCTCATGGAAAACCTCAAAAATCCCTTATAGCAACAAATCATCTCATCAATCAATCACCATTTTCCTTATGAGGTTTTGTTTATTAAGGGATGTTCATGGAATAGGATAGATACCGGATGGATATCAACAATGATATTTAGACGACCACTGACTATTTTGTGCATATATTTTAATTTACAGAAGCTTATAGGGAAAACCCATACATCTCACATCATCTCATTTCACATATGGATGCTTAAATGATTAATTCTTATGATAAGAGTTACCATTTTCATTCATGATTTTCATACATTCTGTGGTGTCTTCCATTAGTTTGTTAAACACATATTAGATTCATTCCTTATATTTTAAGTGATTAAAGCATACAGGTTCATTTGCATTAGATCATCCTCATGTAATTAATGCATTCCATACATATCATCTATCATATCATATCACATAGATTAAATGCATAAACAATTGAAATAAATTAAACATGCATTTAACATACATCATTGCATCCATATATGCATACATAATAGTGCATCTACATATCTAGATCACAACATCTAATCATACATCTATCATCTAGCTAGTGCATGTCATCAGTACATTGCATACATATAGCATAATCAAAGCATCATATAGGCATTGCATCCATAATTGCATCACATGAAAGTAAATTTCAAAATTAACAAAAAAATCAAATAACAATCAAAATTTCAAATATACCTTGTATCTAGTTATTTAATCTACACACTTGGTGGTTGCAGCGAATTGCACTCCATGTAATCCGACAAGATGAGTAAATTACCATATGGCCATTTGAACCAAATTATTCATCGTTGAATTGAAATATCTTCACTTCACTCCCCAAGAAGGCCATTGCGGTTGAACTGCTCCACAAGAACGAGGTATTCATTTCCTTTATTCTATGAAATCTCATCATAAATTAAAATTAATAAAAAAATCAAATAAACCAAAATTTCAAGTGTGCCTCATATCTAGTTATTTACTCTATACACTTGGTGGTTGTAGTGACTTGCGCTCCATGCAATCTGGCAAGATGAGTAAATTACCATAAGGCCATTTGAACCAAATTATTCATAGTTGAATTGTATTGTATTCACTTCAATCCTGAAGAAGGCCATTATGGCCAAACTGCTCCATGGGAATGAGGTATTCATTTACTTTCTTCTATGAAATCTCATCAAAAATCTCAAAAATCACAAAAAAATCAAATAACAACAAAATTTCAATTGAGCCTCATATCTAGTCATTTAATCTACACACTTGGTGGTTGTAGCAACTTGCACTCCATGCAATTCGACAAGATGAGTAAATTACCATAAGGCCATTTGAACCAAATTATTCATCGTCGACTTGAAATATCTTCACTTCAATCCCTAAGAAGGCCATTGCGGTCAAACTACTCCACGGGAACGAGGCATTCATTTCATTTCTTCCATGAAATTTCAGCAAATCATCGAACATAGTGATTCATCACATGCTTAAATTGAATTGCTATCATCTTGATTCTCTAAGAAGGCCATGGTGGTTGGACTACTCCATGGGATAGAGATGTACAATTACTATTAATGGTTGAAATCACAATTGTAATAGGACCTGCCTTACAACAAATTTAATCATCTTGAACTATCCAAATCAGTCATCTTGGTCAAGCGACTCATCGCTTTCATCACTTGTCATTTTCCTCATCGACTCGTCACTTGAGGAGGTAGTCATAATAACAATATTCATAATCAAAATCAATATTTGAACACTTAATCGTGTGAATCACATTCATCTTATGAATCATTGCTAACAACTATCATAAGCTTCCCCATTTGTAGGGGCAAAAAGCAAATATAATGAGCTAAGCCTTTATCATTTCGCTTATCGTACCTATTGTAGCTTGAATGCTACCCGATTATGATCGGATGCACCAAAGCACCAATTTAAGCCTTCCATGCCATTGGAAGCAATGATTTTGAGATGCATTTCCTTTCCAATATTGGGGTATCTAGCGTTGACCAGATCAATGAACATCAACAAACCTATAATAAGGCTTTAGGTTGTCTATTTTTGCTCGATGTTGTATTTTCCCACAACACATCCCAAAAAGAGGTGTCTGTAGACACCTAAAACACGTCATGTTTAGGAGACTACTCATATGGGCACCTTTGTAGACCATATGAATGATCTTGGACCTTTCCAAGACCCAGTAGTGGTTCTAACCACTCATTTAGGGTATCCTAGTCCTATGTAACTCTAGCCACTAACATCAAAAACAACTACGATATCAGTCACTAATGATCATAGAGGATACAATCTAGCCATACTTATAGATAGTAGCTATAGGCAATGTACCCATGGTTGCACCTATCGACAGCGGCTAACCCTCTAACAAACTCGACCTCCCCAAGCTGAGTGAAATCAATTGCATTCAACCAATTTGCAATGGTTTCTTGGGCGGTTTTATTTGTGAAGCTTCTAGAAGCCTCTTCCTAACTGCTCCATGCCAACATATTCTTGATCTTGGCTTCCTTGAGAAGCCAAGGTGAGGACTTGGGAAGTCTATAAAAAGCCTCCCTAAATTGAAGAAATGATCTCGAATTCATTATAGCAAAGCCCTATCAGATTGAAGAATGACTTTACATCCCTATGAGGAGTAATGAAGTGTTTTCCAAATATATTATGACAATTTTTCATGCATCAATGGAGCTTCTGAAGGCTTGAGGAGCAATCCTGCTGTGTTCTTCATCAATTCACTAAGACACAATCGACCTTGTAAACACCAATTTAGCAGATAAATTATTCATTCTAGGTTGGGATTTAGAGAGTAGAGCCCTTGTCTTATGATTGCTATTTTAAAAAGTGACCCGTAGGCTTAGCCACCAAATTTGATAGCATCTAGCAGAGCCGACTTATTTGAGCAACATCGGCTAGGATTTGGTTTGACTATTCCTTAGTTTTTAGCATATATTTTACATTAGATACAATTAATTTGCTTTCCTAACATAGATTAATCATATTTTCATTCAGTATTTATGCTTTATTCCTAGTATTTCATGTATTTCATCTTATCTTTATGCATTTGCTTTCTTTCTTGCATTCATCTTGAAATTAGCCTCATCTTGAGAGGCATCATGTGCTATTGATGTGTCTTGTAGTTTCTTTGTGTGTAGGTGACAAATCTATTCAAGGATCCAAAAGCATCATCGAGATCATACTTCTTGATATCAAAGAAGGAGGCAGCTAATAAGCCCTCTTATAAGCAAAGTAGTGGAGTGAAAATCATTGGAGTGCATCTCTCCCCTTTGAGGGGCCACAACATTTGTAATAATTGTATCAAATTGAGGGATTCCCTAAGAGGGAAATATTGTAATCAAGACTTATTGTGATTAATAAAGAGCACCCCATTTTGATCATCTTTTATCTTGCAATGGTTACATGATTTCTTAATTTCAATTTGTTACATGCTTGCAAATAGATTAGATGCATGATTTTTACTACTTATAAAACATTTAGAAGATATGTCTCATTATAAATAGCATAATAAAATAGAAGAGATTGATGAAGATGAAAGTGTTGGTGGGAATTGAGAAAGGAGAGGAATATCCTCAAAGCAAGAACAAAGAAAAAAGAAAAAAGAAAAAAGAAAAAAGAAAAAAAGATTTTGGTTTCAAAAACCAAAAATAAATATCATAAGTGTTAACAAGAAGTGGGGCTAAGCCCATAAGTAAAAATAAAAAGTGATGATGAAATGGTATCATGGGATATTAGGGGTATGAATAAGACTCCTAAAAAAGAGTAAATAATTAAAAGGTTTTTCTACTCTCAAGTTTATTTTAATACAAGACATAAAAGTAAGTAGTGAGAAATGTAAGGACGCATCCAAAAACATTTGGAAGATGGGGTTTGCCTAGTAATTTATTTTATAGGATTTGTTGAACATATTGTGACAATTTTAAATAATTGAAAATGATACGAATAATTTTTAGAAGAAAAAAGTAGTTGGGTTGTTGGTCTATATTGCAAGAAAGAGGAAAACATCACGGTTGGGGTTATAAATATTGTAAAGCAGAAAAAGATCAACACCCCTAATAACAATAAATTAAAACAAACCATAATGTGCATATGAAATGAATATCATATATTATTATTAAACCATGGAGCCTTGATCTCCACTTTATACATCAATGTACCCCAAATCAAGGGTTACAAAATGTTGATTTATTTCGATACAATAATTACAATAGAGGTGAAATCCTATAGCTGGATCAATCGACTGCGGTGTCTTTGGATATTCTCTACTCAAAAAAAGGGTTGAGTGGGATTTTGTATCTACCACAAGCCCACTACAAGTTATAAAAATTATCAATGAAAATGTATCCTACACCTACATACAAATAAGCCACGAAAATGGATCAATGGTACATGTGAGGGCTCTAATGTGTGAGGCCCTCTATAAAATACAAATATATAAAATCCTAAGTGCAATGCTTATGAAATATAAATGAAATGTAGGAAAAAATAAGTAAAAAACAATCAATAAACTTATCAATATCTAAATCACTAAATATACACTTTTGTTGGTTCGATCTGAGGTTATGCGAATGCTTGAAAGTGTTTTAGGGCTCGATGGATGCAACGTGATGTCTAACGGATGCCCTAGAGCATTTGCATATGGTTGTGGATACCCTGCATTATTTAAAAAACACCTTGCAACATTTGGGGAACACCCTAAGGTTTTTGTGGGCTAGATCGAATGCTCTATAGTGTTCATATCTGGTTCGTAGAGGTTCAGAGGGTCTAACAATGGATATGGCTATGGTGAGGGTTTATGCGAATATGAAGGGTGAATAAAATGATAGAATATTTTGACCTCTCAAGATTTCAATTTTTTATCTTACCCTCTCTCTATTCACCAAAGTGAATATCATTTTAATATTACCCTTGATTATGTTAGGGTTTCAATGACACCAACGAGCGATTAAGATTAAAATATGAAGGGCTAAGATTGTATTTAACAAGTGACACGAATTGTATTGGATGAACAACTAGGATTAAGACATGATGGGGGCTAAGATTATGATTTGATAAGTGACATGAATTATATATAATGAGCGGACATGATTAGAACATGATGGGTGGTTGCGATTTATTCATATATATAAATATAAAAAAAAAAAAATATATATATATATATATAATGAATGGCTATGATTTGATGGTAATGAGTGGATAATGAGTTGCTAGGATTTGGTGTCTACAAATTTCCCTTTTTGTATCGCGTTGTGTGACACACAATGTGGTGCAAAAGCAAGAGACACCAGTTTGATGGAATGGACTCTTTCCTCAGGTGCATAAGAAGATTCTAAAAAATTTGTGGTTGTAGCTTACCTCCTCAATTGGTGAATGAGTGAAGAATGAATCTCATGAGCCAATTGATAGAATATGGATAATGCAATGAATGTTAATGATGCCATAAATGTGTATGATGTAATGGATGTGATGATTGATTGATTTTGCTTTTGCCCCAACAGAAGAGGGTTTTTTATTGGATGATGTAATGGATGGATATAATGTATGCCAATGTTAGAAATCAAAGTTAAGTTTGATTTACCCAAGGTTGGAATTGATCTAGATTGAAAATTTGCTCTCAACACAATGTGCAGTGTTGTTGTGGAAAAATTAGACAATGTTGGTGAACATGTGGTAGAGGCGAGAAGACCATATCACTTTAGGAGACCACACTTTTTAACTGAACTATTAATAGTAAAAATTAGTAAAAACATGGCGAAGGCAGGAAGGCCATCTCACTTCAAGAGACCACAATTTTGAAGAAAATGCATGTAAAATTTATAATAAGAATTTTGCTTTTGCCTGTAGAGAGGGCTTTTGATAACTTTGAGAAAATTTATGTGAACATATTATCATTCAAAAAATTGATAAACCAATTTGGTTTGAATTTGAACATGGCATGGGATGATGATGTTAAACAAGTATTCTTATAGTGATCTACCCATCCTACTGGACTGCATGGATAACCAATCACTACAAATGCCAAGAGAATAGGGTAAACCACTAGATAAGAGGTTCACTTGAGAATGTAAGTGGATTTGGAAATGTGGAATAAAGATGTAAATGCATTGGCGAGTGGCTTGGATAGTTTTTGTGAAGTTTGGAATTGTTTTGGGACATTTTTAAGTGGTTTGGGGTATTTTTATTACTTTTGGTCGCAATCAAGAATTAAACGCCCAAATCAATCCATGTTATCACAAAATGTGATGTGATGATGTAATGAATGATTATGATAGTGAATTTGGTAGTTTTATAAAATTATATATTGTTTTGGGATGTTTTGAAGTATTTCAAGTGTTTTTGCGACTTGTGGTCACAATAAAAAATGAAGCACCCAAATCAATCCATGTTATCACAAAACGTGATGTGATGATGTACTGCATGCATGGATGGATGTGAGGTTTTGCTATGTTTTGAGGCCCTTTTGAAGACCTTTGTAGTGTTGAGTGAATATTTTGTCCTGTAACAAAATGACCACGCAACTAGAGTCTCAGACAGGAAACTCTTTCTTGCAAAGAAAATTTGTTATTTTTAATTTCTCCAAGGTTCTTGTGAACAAACATTCATATGCATATAACCAATTAAGACTTAATGCAAATAAATGAATGTATCCTAGAATAACTCAAATCCTGCAAGTAACTGTTAACAAGGGGCCTTTGATGATTCACAACAAACTTTGTGACCCTAATCCGTTAAAATAACCAACCGTGTAAAACAAAAGAAAGAACAAAAAATCCCTTTCTTTTTTTTTATGCTCTTGAAATTAATGAAACCCGCCCAAAAATAAATTAGTAACCTCTTTTATCTTTTGGCTTAAAGAAAGATTTTAAATGAGAAAATGCGTGGTATAGGCCACTTCATTTTAAGCTCCGTTCCTTTAACATGAGGTTCATTTTATCGTTAACTGGTTCATTTTATCTTTTATTTAACTGTTCTGCTATTTCTATGTTAGCTTTTGGAATTAGTAAAATTGAAAAACGTATTCTGGAATGCACCAGAATCCGAAATGCCAATCTTTGCATAAACAATGTGGAAATAAAATTAGAACCTAAAACAGATAGATTCTTTATGAGAATCAGCTGGAAAAACTGAAACAGGACGTTAATTTGGTTAGCAATCTCCTCCCTGCAAAACCCCAAGTTATGAGATGAAGCTCTAAAACAACCTGACCTAACAGACCTGCAATAAAACACAGTCGAATCAGATCAGATGCAAGACTCTAAGGAAATAAATAATTGCAACATTCTATCATTCACCTATCGTAACCCAGATTATGGTGTAAACGAATAGATACAAGAAAGAATAATGCAAGGGAAAGATCTACAAAAATAACAGTAGTCTTAGCCTTCAATCTCCTTTTGGTTTCACACACAAAAGTTACTCTTGCCAAATAAACTCCTTTTTTATTCACAAAAATAATGCTTTTCTTCTTACAATTTCCAGCCCCTGTATCTACATTCGCTTCTGCTTTTAAACTTTCTGTTGCGGCTCTTGGTTTCCCTCTGCGACGCTTCGTTTCACTTCCCATATCGCTTCGTTTCATTTTCTCGCTTCTTTGGTGTTTTGACGTTTTGCTCGAGCCTGAAACGTTTGGTCTTCTCTGCTAACTGTAACTGTCGATCTGAAGCGTTATCATGACCCTCATGCCTTTGTGCCACGTGTTCAGCGCTTTTCTGCACGTTCTGTAATGGCCCCATGTAAATCGCGACGTTTTTATGCATGCAGCTTTGCTTCCTTGCTTTCATCGCGAAAACGTGACATGTCGCGATATCGCGACATTTTCCTGCCAATAACCCTATCCGCTTTCATGCACAGTGAAAATGAGACATGTCACGATATCGCGACATTTTTCTATCAGCAGCCTTTCTTGCCTTCATGCACAGTGAAAATCCGACATGTCGCGATTTCGCTACAAGTTTTTCGCACTTAGTCTCTTTTCAATAAAGTGTCACGAAATCGCTACCATTTTCTGCCCTCTGCATGGTCTTCACTTTCTGTCACGATTTCGTGACGTCTTTGTCTGGCTGGAACGTTTCCTCAAAAGTTGCACGATATCGCTACGCCTTTGTGCCTTAGACTCTTTTCATTCAGGTGAACCACGATACCGAAACACGTAGCGATTTCGCTACGCTCTTTGCTTTGTTTGGCTTCATTTTAACTATAGCGAAATCGCTACCATTTTACCACTTAGGCCTTTTAATCCACCCTGTCGTAAAATGCGACGCGTCACGATTTCTCGATGCCTTTCGACTTATGCGCTTTGTGTCAGTTCTCGTCGCGATTTCGCTACACTGCTGGGCCTTATCGCCTTTGGCTCGATTTTGTCACGATTTCGTGACCATTTTATATTTTATGCCTTCTGCTCGTTTGCAAGCCGTGAAAATCAAACACGTCATGATTTCACGACGGTTTCGCCCACCTATTCCGTTGACTACGTTGACCATGATTTTGCGACATGTCACGATTTCGCTACGCTTTTCTGCTTCGTGCCCCGTTTGACTGTCTTGACCGCGATTTTGCGACATGTCACGATTTCGCTACAATTTTCCATTCTACCTTTCTCTCTCCTCTCTGGGCCACGACGGAGCAACATGTCACGATATCGTGACACTTTTTCATTTCGGCAGTGACGGAGCGACATGTCGCGATATCGCGACAACTTTCGGCCGCGACAGAGCGACATGTCACGATATCGCGACAACTTTTCTCCTTAGTGAAATTTTTGCCTTTTTCTTTGATTTTCTTAGCATCTGGGTCACTGTTTTCTTCTTTGAAAGCATGCAAAAAGGTGGGCCCCCAATTTTGGGGTGTGTTGTGGATTAGCCACAACAAATGGCGACTCTGCTATCAAATGCTCCAGAGCATTTTGGTGAGAACCCAACCTGAAATATACAAGCTTAGATACAGGCGTCAGCACATAAAAGATAAACAAATACCGACAGATCAAAAGTACATGAAACATCGAGAATCATTAGTATTAGCTCGGTGTGTGCTATTTGTTTTCATTCCATATCGCTTGAACTTGATCAACATTCCATTGTCTAGTTTTACATGCATGCATATGTGAGACTGTGAATGATTTGTGTAACCTAATAAATATGCTTAGAGATTTTGCTTTTACAAATGCATAGACCTTCTAATATCATACACAAATATTCAAGATTATCAAACCCTCTTAGGATCAACCATGTGTATAATGAATTGTTTTATTAGATCCCAAAGTTGGTTATGAGTCACTACTATCTTGAACCCATGTGTAAGTGAAAGTGAAATCAGAGCTTTGGGAAATCGGACTCCCAACCTAATCGAGATGAGAGTTTAACCCTATTCTTACTACTCCGATTTGGAATTCATTACCTCACTTTGAGCAAAATAATTTAACCAATTATGGAAGAAATGGTCATGCTAGTCTAACCCTTTGAACAGTCAGTGGTCTTGTTTTTTTAGACAAGACATGCTGTCATGCATGGGCATACCTAACCCCATAATCCATGACTTAACTTCATTTCTTTGGACCTTGGGGATGACTACCCATCCTTTGCAGAGGACAAGTAGTACGATCCTTCCAATCCAATATAAATATGAGATGGGAAAAATTAATTTTTACTTCTTGGATCTTGGGGATGACTACCCATCCTTGCTAGGGACATGTAGTACGATCCTTCCAATCCAAGCTTTAGATGAAAATGGAGAATATTAATTTTATTGCTTGGACCTTGGGGATGACTACCCATCCTTTGCTAGAGGACAAGTAGTACGATCCTTCCAATCCAAGCTTTATCATGAAATGAGACATAGGAGCTTTGGGGAATCAGATTCTCAACCTAGGCGAGATGAGAATTATGCCCTATCCTTACTACTCCATGTAGGTCAAATCAAAGTTTTGGGGAGTTGGATCCTCAACCTAAGTTCGATGAGGACTTAACCCTATCCTTACTACTCCGATTTTAGGCTTTAAGCTTTATGGAAGTGGTAAAAACCACTGTTTTAAGGATCATGTTGCATAATAGGATAGACATGAAATACTTCTTTCGCCTGACCTTTTCTTCCAAGCAAGGTTTTGATCATTTTGCTCAAGATCCTTTTTAATGTGTATAAAATGTGCTTGGTTCTAGATATCTCGGGGCTCAGTTTCCAACCTTAGGATTTTTTTTTATTTATGTTATAGCATAACCCTAAGAGGATTTGACACACTTTAATGATTTGTATCTGAAATGCATATGCAACTAAGATGGCATGTATATGCAAAGTGAGATGTAATATGAATGCATTGCCCTTTGAATTGCAGATGAAGTATTGCCATAATTTGTAAAACTGACTACTTCATGCATCACAAGCCTCAAACGATATTATTTAACTGTTTGTGTTACATGTGGAGCTTTTACAACATAATTCCAATGTTTCATATTTTCCCGATCTTAGGCATGTGTTAACATTTCAAACTTTTATTCTTTTTTTTTTTTTAAATAAATAATGTCAAATAAACACACCACCTAAACGGCAAACCTGCACACACAAAAGAAACAAAGCACGGCATCATTACATATAATACAAAACCTAAACATGTCAAACAAACACACAACTTAAATATCAAATCTGCACACACAAAAGAAACAAAGCATGGCATAATTACATATAATACAAAACCCAACCGCTTCAAGCCTGGAAATAGTGTTTCAAGTGCAACCCATTGACAGGTAATGCCAAATCCTTTCCATCCAAGGTTTTTAGTCTAAAACTGTTTTCCCCTAGGACTTCTAAAATCTGGTACGGACCCAACCATAAGTAGTCAAACTTATCATGATCCCCTTTCTTCTCATGTCTTTTATCCCATAACAACACTAGATCTGATATTTTAAAAGCCTTGGCTCTAGACTTTTTGTCAAACCATATTTTTACTACATCCTGGTGTTTACTAAAATGAAGCATAGCCTCATCCCTTTTTTCATCCGGATGCATTAATTGTGTTAGTCTAGACTCAAGTTTATCATTGGTTCCGAAATAATCTTTCATGAAATGCAGTGTTTGTAACTTGAGATTTGTAGGAAAAATGGGATCTTGTCCATAAACCAGATGGTAAGGAGATGTTCCTATTGATTCTTTGACTCTGATTCAGTCAGCCCAAAGAGCCAACTTAAGTTTGTTATGCCAATCTCTAGGATTTCTTTCCAACAATTTTTTTATGACGCATAACAAATTCTTGTTAGAAGATTCAGCCAATCCATTGCCTTGCGGATAATAATTGGAAGAGAATTTTAAACTCACACTATTGTCAAATGCCCAATTAGCAAATTCCAAAGAGGAAAAAGCTGAACCATTATCACTTACAATGGAGTTAGGCATCCCAAACCGAGTGACAATATTATCCTCTAAGAATTTAATAACAACCTCCGAAGTAGCATTCTTTGTGGGGATAGCTTCAGTCCACCTTGTGCAATAATCCGTAGCTGTCAGAATGTATTTGTGGGAATCGGATGAATTGGGACTGATAATCCCAACAAAATCCAGGCCCCATTGCGCAAAAGGTCTAGACTCAATTACGGATTGTAAAGGCATGGAAGCACCCCTGTCTCTATTGGCTGCAGTTTGACATGTATGACATGACCTCACATGAGTATGGGCATCTTTGAATAGTCGAGGCCAATAATAACCGGCTCTAAGGATTTGATGGGCTGTGGCATTAGCGGACCCATGTCCTGTCCCATGTTTACCATGAAATTCCTCGAGTATTTGCACTGCCTCTTTTTGATCAACACAACGAAGGTAAATACCTTCATGGTTTTTCTTGTATAACGTGTCGGATCTAATTAGGAAATTAGCAGACTTCAAGCGCAAGGCTCTTCGTTGAGTAGAATTCAAATGCGGTGGACATTTACCGTTTAGTAGAAAATACACCACATCTGCATACCACTCATCTTTGGTTATATCTGCGATTTCATAATGTTGACATGAAATTGCGAGATCCTTTTCTGCTATAGCCTTAACCAACCCTTGTCCCCGCACTATCTTCATGGATTGAATCTCAAGATCAAACTCTTGCAAAGTTGAAATCCACTTCCCTCGTCTTTCACCTAGTTCATTCTGTATAAACATGGCTTTGACTGCAGGATCCGGGACTATAGCAAACACCCTACTGTGGACTATATAATGCCTGAATTTTTTAACGGTCTTGACTAGAGCATACATTTGCTTGTCCAAGATGGAGTATCTCAGCTTCGCATCTTTGAGAGGACTACTCAGGAAGGCAATAGGATTTTCAATGTTGCCTTCACTCTTCTCGAGTTAAAACACTCGCAAAGGAGTGATCTGAAGCAAATGTGTAAATATAGAAAGGCTTCGTATAATCGGGACTCACTAAAACCGGGGCTTTAGAAATCGCGTCCTTGATATTTTTGAAAGCATCTCTATTTTCATCTGTCCACTTGATCTGGACCTCTTTCTTTAACATGTCGTTCAAAGGCTTTGCTATTTCTGCAAAATCTGCAATAAATTTTTTGACGAAATTGATCTTCCCAAAAAATGATCTCAACCCCTTTTTGTTGTTGGGACAAGGAATCTATTGTATGGCCTCTATTCTTTCAGGGTCAATGGAAATTCCATCCTTAGATATTACATGTCCCAATAACTTTCCTTCCGTTACCCCGAAAATGCACTTCTTTGGGTTGAGAGAGATGCCATGTTCCCTGCATCTTTGAAAGACTTTCTTTAGATCCCTGACGTGGTTTTCCCTGTTCTTAGAAAAGACAGGAATGTCATCTACATAGATAATAATGCACTTACCTATGAGCCCCTTAAAAGCAAAGTCCATAGCTCGTTGGAATGTGGCACCTGCGTTCAATAGTCCGAAAGGCATTCTCCTGTATGCAAAGGTGCCCCACTTTGTGGTGAAGGCGGTTTTCATCCTATCACTAGGATGGATAAGGACCTGATTATATCCCGAATAACCATCCAGGAATGACATCATCTCTGACCCATTTACCTTTTGAAGTATTTCATCAATGGTGGGTAACGGGTAATTGTCCTTTTGTGAGGCTTTATTAAGATTTCTAAAATCGATACACAACCTTATTTCTCCATTCTTTTTCCTCACGGGGACCAGGTTAGCAACCCATGTGGAGTGCCTAACAGGAAAGATGATTTTAGCTTCTAACAGTCGCTTTACCTCTTTCTCTATCAAGGGTTCTAATAATGGATTGACTGGCCTCTGTCTCTGCCTGAAGGGTTTGGAGTCTGGCTTCAAAGGAATCGTATGCGTTATGACATTCTGATCATAGGTTTTCAGCTCCTTATAACTCCAAGCTATGCAGTCTATGTATTCCTTTAATGTATTGGCAATGGAATCCTTCTCCTATTTGGTGCATGCTTTTGCTATGAATACTTCTCGAGGGTTTTCTGCACTTCCAATATTAACCAAGTCACAGGCTTCTCTGGGAGGTGGAACCTTTCTACCTTCTTTTGGTTGGTATCCGATATCGAAAGTTTTTTCTAATGAAGCCATCTCATTTGGCATCTTATTACATTTTCCAATAATCTTTTCTTCCAAATCTGCATCTTCTAGGTCCCTCTCATCTTCATCTATAACCTGCTTTTCAAATATGCCAGAATTAGTGACAAAATGGAATATGTGCCTGTCACTATCAAACACTTGGAAATTCGTGACATTATCCGGTATCGAGGGACAAGGGACCAGTTCTATGGAGAATTTCTTACATTTCTTGTGATCCACTGGTTTCAACATACTCGCAGCTACGGCTAGAGAGTCTGCCAGACGATTGCCTTTTCTAGAGATCAGAGATATGTTAAAGGCATCAAACTCATCTATTAAATCTCTAACCCTGGTTCAGTAAAGTCTGAGCCGCTTGTTCTTACATACGTATTGTCCCTTCACTTGTTTTACCACCAGCTCCGAATCACCAAGGACCTTGATACACTTAACTTTCTTTCGAAGGGCCAATTGAAGTCCGAGAATCAAGGCCTCATATTCTGCCATATTGTTGGTGGCAGGGAACTATAGTCTATATGCAGTGAACATAGGCTCTCTGTCTGAACATGATAATTCAATACCGGCTCCTGCTCCTTGTCTGGACTTGGATCCATCAAATCTTAAAGTCCAAATGTCCTGATGTCCTTCGGTAACGTTGCCTCCAATCCTTTCATTTTGGGAATTTTTAGGTGTTTCTATGTCCAAACAATATGCTCCTAATTCAGCTTCAATGTATTGGATCTCATTAGGCTTGTTGTATTCTGTGATCATCTCCTTGAGCCTAGGTTCACTATCAATCCGAATTTGGTTGGCCACTCCCCTCCAAGGCAACCACATATGTGAAGAATCTGTCACAATGTAACCGTTTAGGTTTTTACTCCAATCTCTTCCCAAAACCATGCCATATTTGATAGGAATGTCGAGCACCAATATGTCTATGTGATGTTGAACCCTAGGTTCTGAATTGACTTGAATAAGAACATCACCCAATTCTCCCACTGCCTCCATGGTTGATCTATCCAGCGCACCACCACTGCTTCTAGAAGGTTTTGGTGTAAGTCCCAATTTTTTACAGATTTCTAGGGGCATAATGGTAGCCGAGGCCCCTGAATCTATTAAGCAATTGTGCAGGTTTTTACCTGCAATTCTAATGGTTATCGAAAAAGGAGGTATATCTCGTTTTTCCTTTTTCAAAACCAATCGGGACTCAACACTTTTAGCTTCATGAACTTGGGCAGGTGGATCTAAACTTTTTGGTGGACTTACTTCTTGGCCTAATAATCGGGACATATCATACATTGAGACATTGGCCTTAGTTTTCTTCATGTCTTCCACCAAGTCATAAGTGGGTTTTTTGAATTTGACATGTTTTGCACCATCTTAGACTTTTCCACCATGGATGGAGGAGAGGGATTGACATCTCCTTTGAAATCAGGAGGGAGTAATTGGTTGTTTGGAGGAGTAGAGGAAGTTTTGGGCTCCTTAGAACTCCTAGTGTAATACTTGTGATTTCCTTTCCCAAAATGTTTGTTGGCATGAACTTCCAACGTTTCTTCATCTTCGTTTCCAAAAAATTCCACATCCTCCTCTTCTTCACTTTCTTGGGAATGTATAACCTCAGTCAGTATAGACTCATGCTTCCCGTGGCCACAATGCATGCAATCATTGTCACAAGGTCCTGATTCTCCAAAATCTTTCGAGACATCTGCCTGATTGGCTACGGGATTGGGTACTCGCCCATTATTCGACTGCGTGTTGTATGTTCCTTTTCCTCTATGGTTATGAGGCCGGTTATGACCCATGGCTTGGTCCACCTTTTTATTGACATTTCCCACCGTAACCAAAACTTTGGCCAAGGTTTCCTTCATGTTTTCTATGGCGGATTCGGACCCTTGTGGTTGAGGCACGGTAATTCCGGGTCCAGTTGTGTTTGCTGCATTAGCCACCTCTGGAATAGGTACAATGGCTTGGGTCTGGGTAGTTGGATTCCATCCTGGATTCACACTTTGAATCGGAGTGATTGTTGGATAAGTCATTGGGCTTGGCATGCTAATCGGAGCAAACCCCGGCATGGTCAACAAATTACTGCCCATGCCGAACCCAGGCAAACCCATCGGGCTATTTTGAATTAATCCTTGCGTTTGAACGGAGGCATTAGGATAACTTGGAAATGATGCCACTTGGGTGGGTGTTTGGAAATTGTTCATCATAGGAACCTATGGTGCCATTAACTGGTTCATCATGGCAAATTGACTGTATGGACCATATTGTCCCATCCCAGTCAATTGAGACAATCCTGCTCCTGGCAGGTTCATTTGTTGTTCGAGAGTCATTGTCTCTGCATAGGCTAAAGGAAGCATCGTAACCTGAGGATTCCTTCTAGTCAACAAAGACGTTAAAGGATCTAAGGCTTCAAAATATAATTGCAAGGTGACCACAGGATCTATCGCAAAGTGACGAGTCAGATTCGTGTATAGTTTTTGGAACCTCTGATTGAATGTTCGTATGGGCTCATTAGGTAATATTTTGCATGATACGAACAAATTGTAGATTATGGAGGGATCCAATAACATTCTAAATTGGCTTATGAAGGCGGTTTCTAATTGGGCCCATGAAGTGATGGACCCTGCTAGAAGATTCCTATACCATTCATTGGCCGTGGGGTCTAGACTAGTAGGGAAAACTTGGCAAGCAACATCCTCGTGAGTAACCCCTTGTCTAAACATATAATCCTTGTAGATTTGGACATGATCTTCTGTTGTTGTGGGACCATCGTGCAAGAATTTGGGTAATCCCCTTTCAATGTTTCTAGGCAAGTCATGGATCGCCCCAGGAATATCTAAGGGGGAACTTTGCGCACCATACCAAAGGGCAGGTGGCTGTTGTTGTTGTTGTTGTTGGGCCATGTTGTTCAAAGGTGTTAACCCTATGGGAACAATGGAAATGCTTGGAACTGTGGAGACAGATACACCTGGTGTTATTGTCGCACTTGAAATTAAGGGCTCAGGCCCGCTAGATGTACTTGAGTCTAAAGAAATCCCTAACTCAAGTATACTGGGTGGTATTTCGATCTCTAATGTTTTGTTTTTTGGCTTCCTAGCAGTGGGAGAAAGGCTTTGGAAAATAGTTTCCCCTATGGTCTTGGACCTAGTAGCTATGTACTCAGGTTGGGCCAGCTTGGAAACTCTAGAACTCAAAAGACTTCTCTCAACTTACTTGCAAAATACAGTATCTAAATGTTATACCTACAAGCACAATAGGTGGAAACAAAACTACCCACGTTAATTGTTAGAACAAATCATAATCACAAAGTAATAAAGAAGGCCCTCCTTCTAGCACCAAAATGTTGAGTGGATATTTTGTCCTGTAACAAAATGACCACGCAACTAGAGTTTCCTGTCTGAGACTCTAGTTGCATGGTCATTTTGTTACAGGACAAAATATCCACTCAACATGTAGTAATCTAAAGACACACACTAACCTGCATCCATTTCTACACAGATGTAGGGAGGTGTCTACCAGTCTATAGATGGAGGGTGGCATTTAAGCATGCTTCGTAGATGCCCTGGGGCATTTGGGCATGCTGGATCAGCTATAAAAGGGATGCAAGGGTGAATTTTCATTTTATTGTTGTGTTTGAGAGTTTGAGAAGTAACATATGAGAGAAGAAGAGTGTAAGTGCTTGGCGATGGTGATGGAGGGAGTGGATGCAATGGTTGGAGGTGATGCGCGAGTGGTGAAGGTAAGTTCTTCTAGCCCTCTTGTTTGGTTTTGCAATATTTTTTCAATTTTTTTTATTATGCAATGGATGAGATGTTGATGTGCATTTGTTTTGTGTTGTATTGCAGTTGAGAATTCTAGAGGCTCAACATTGATTCTCACCTATCCTATCGAGGATGAGAAAGGCACTATGAAAGATCAACTAGGAGTGGTTGGAGAAGGTGGGGTTGGGTGGATGTGCATGTATTGAGATGGTGAGGGTTGATGAGGGGTACCTCTATGCCTTAGAAAAGTGGTGGGATTCGAATAAGGGGACCTTCCAGCTCCTGATAGGGAATATGACTGTGATGCTTGAGGACATGCACTACATCTTTCAAGTACCTGTGGAGGGGTTGCATGTCTTAGTTGGACACGGTAAGGGATATGAGATGAGTTAGATTTTTGGTGATGGGTGGAGGGATGTGAAAATCAACGATGGTGGCATCAATACCTAGAGATGTATGTGCAAAGGTAGTTAGAGGCACTACCAACCTATGTTATGTTCCTGTTGACTAATATGTTGGTACCTAACAATACCAGATGTTAGTTCCCTTGGAACATGATTTAGTTGGTGTTCGATATGATTGATAAGCCTTAGGTGTATGCTTGGAAACCTACTTTGCTAGCTCAAGTATACATGAAGCTATATAAGGTGAAGAGGCAAGGGTAAAATGGGTTGGGTTGTAGTGAGTTGCTTTAGATCTAGGGGGAGTATTTTAGTATAGCTCATATTGTGGGATTGCCATGTGAGTGGGATAGGGATCAATCATATGCATTTACATGGTAGGAAATTGAGAAGATACAACCAAGTCATATTTGTTGTAGTGATCAAGAGTACAAGGATCTATGGGTAGGGTTGACACTGGATCAAGTGTATTGATGACCAAGGTGAGATGCTAGGTGGTTGACTAATGGAGAGTAGTTGTGGTGGATTAGGCAGGCTAGGTGGGTGGTTGGACGACATGGTAGTGAGGTGGATCTAATCTAGTTCTCATGGGTGCTATGATAGTTTGGGATACGATAGGGGATCCCTAATGCTCCAATGTTGTTCAAGTGTGATACTAATGAGTGGAGCTTACCCTATGCTGAGGCATGGTGAGTAGAGTATGAGGATGATGAGGAGATGGATCTCCCAGATGTGGATGATGTTGGGACCATAGTAGAGTATAATGCCTAGTTTACTTCTCAACCTCCATGGGCACTGAGTCAGGTGGTGGATAAGTGCAATGGTGAATCCAAGGTAGAGGATACTTCCTAACATCAAAGAAATCATCAATACATCAGTGGAGGGAGATAGTCGAGGGCCTCAATAGATCAACTTTTTGAGATTGGAGGAGATGGTGAGGATAGGGACGATATGGAGGAGGTTCCAAAGAGACCTCCTAGTTAGAGTGAGGAGGAGTGGGATGAGCTCTAGGTTGAGTGAGATAGCCTAGTTTAGGAGCAATATTGGTTTCTATGGATGATGGTAGAGCAGGATGCAGGAATAATGGTATAGGATGTTGAGAATTCTTGATTGCGAATGGAGCTGGAGGCATGGACTATCATAGGTGGAGGTGAGGATGCAATAACAAGGTTTGGGTAGAGCTAGCATTATGGGACACTCATAAGAGATAGGATGTGGCACAATTTTGATCCTAGGATGGGTACATTTAGGAGCTTAAGGATTGCCTTATGCAACATGGCATTGGACTGCCAGTGTGACCTTCCTCCTCTGTATCTAGTTTTGTTAGGCGTGGTGACTCTAGGTATAGTGAGTCATGCTCGAGGGATCCTTGGGATCCTAACCCATTAGGATCATAGGGTTTTTCCTTTGGGTACTAGCTAAGGGCATCTTATTTTATATATGAGTCTTAATTCTCCAGTGTATACAAATTTTGGGTGTACTTTGTACATGCGACTTATATATATATACTTGAATTTTATTTTGTTTATGAATTTTGTGTGAATGTATGTGTATATGATGTTGTGGATGTATGATAATGTGTATGCTTTATGATGATAATGTAAATGAATGGAAACTCTAATGATCATTTGTAGTAGTTTAGAGTTTGCTTGACCATTTTTATCTTTGTTGCTTAATTAGGGACACCAACATCTAATGGTGGTATATGAAGTGGAAGACTCATGTAGTGATGTGACTATGGTATGGATGCGATGCTTTGAGTGATGGGTGACTGATCTAGAATTGTTTTACATAGACACAAACATCCTAGTGATTTTGAACAAACTCATTAGGTTTTGTAGAATCTCTTAGAGGCCAAATGTGTGTGCAATGAATGTTTATTTACCAATCATGAGTATGGTAGTGACCCAATCCAATCAAGAACCAATGTGTGTGCAAGCGAATTCATTTATCCATATTTAGTAAAGTGAGATAAAATTTTTCATGGAGAATACTAAGAAGCTAGCTTTTCTTTATATGCGGCCAGAGGTCTCTTCAAGAGAGACATGTCACCACGCATGAGCGTACTCCACTACTAGTGAAGCGTTTATTGCCTTGGTGGAGATTAGCTCCATAGTTCAATGAAATGATCTTTAAGCTTTGGGGAATCAGACTACATAAACATATGGATGGAAATGTAGTGCTATCCTTGCTACTTGGGGATCTATGATGTGTGATTTGTAAAAGAGTTAGAGATATGGGGAATCAGATTCTCAATCAAGGTGTGATGAGAATTTTACCCTATCATTACTAATCATTATTTTATTTGGAAGTGTTGTTAATGGTGAAGACCAATATTTTGATTTTGGATTATGTACATAATGTGATAAGCAAAGATGAATTTTTTTCTTTGACATTCAACCCAATCATGGTGTTATCCCTTTTTGACACAAGATGTTATTAATAGGTATTGTATGTGTTTGGTTCAAAAATGTTAGATTCAACTCCCAAAACTCAAGATTTTCTTAGTGAGAATGTACTTTGGTCCTAGAGGAAACTTGACATGCAATGGAGATTGCTTGAAACACTAGGAGTGGCTGAGTGACCGAAAACACCTAGGGGTGATGAGATGTGATTGCAACTTGTGACATGACTTATGAAATGGAAAAATGGGATGGATGTAAAATCAAAGGTACCCCTGATTAAGATGCTTAGAATTATTGAATCAATTATTATCCAAACTAAGTAGATGACCACTAGTATGGTGGATGAAATGTACTATGATGACATGAATGTGATTGTGGAAAATGAATGTGTGAAATGCAATGTGTATGAATGATGCTTTTGTGTATTTTTAGCCATGTATATATATACATTTATAAATTACATTAAACAAAGAATGCTATCAAGTGGGTAATGTTCAATGGCTCGTGCTCTTCTACTCCTCCCTAGCGTGGCAAGCATATATTTTTGGAATTTATGAAACCTTGAGAACCTAGATAGCAACAAGTAACACATATAAATGTGAATTACCAGGATTTGCAAATGCAAAAAATTTAATATGAAAAAATATATAATTTTTTTTTTTTTTAATTTTTGTTTTTTGTATTTACATATTTTACATCATGTTTTTGTGAGGTGGTCAATGAGGTTGTGGTGGTGGTTCACTAGTTGGTTCAGCTCATTCCCTTGAGAGGAGAAAAAAAAATATGGGATGATGGATGGGGAACATTCTGAGATAGTACTCATCCTTGTTAAGTGAATGGGGTTATTGGGATCAATTCCTCTTTAGATTCATCTAAAGCTACCAACATGACGTCGTATTCTACATGTAATTCATCCTTAAAGTCATCATAATGATTGTTTTCCTCTTCATGATCTATATTGAAGTGTTGAAAGGCTTGTTCAAGAGAGGGAATGGAAGATTGTGGGTTATATCCCAAACCATAATTATTATGCATTTCTTGATATGGAAGTTTAATGATATCATGCATGCCCTGTTCATGTCTTCCTAAGCCATATCCTTATCAATTAACATAACAAAAATATCTTTATGGAAAATTAGGATTGGTCTTGTGTTCGAGGTTGGCATAGGATGGCTACATAGGTTCATCTAGGGGAAGTGGATCAAACGATGAATTGACCTCCCCATATACAAAATTGATTCGGTTTGGGATGAACCCATGTTATACACTGCTCCTATGGATAGGTGTGGATCACGTGGATGACCATAATCCTTGATAGTTTCAATGTTGAGCAGTGTGACTGTGACATATTGAACCACATACTCACCAATGTTAGGATTGGTGAGATGGATTGCAACTTGTGTGGATGATGATGTGGATGGAGTGGATATAGAGATATGAGATTTAAAAGTGTCTTGTGGCTTGAATGAGGGGAGATATGTATGTTAAAATGGCATCTCATAATCTTTAAAATTAACTTGTGAGACGTTGGTTTATGGTGGTGAAGATGGATTTGGCTGAGGAATTTGATGGATGGCTAATGATTCCAGTGTGTATGAAGTGGAATTGGGTACTTATAAAGTAGGTTGTGTGGATGATGATGAATGAATGGTGATTGGTGATGTGGATGATGTGGAGTAATGTCCCCATTGTATGGATGTTAAAGGTGATGATTGGATCTGATCACATGTACATGTTATCAGTTGTGACGAAGGTTGGGCTGTGGAAGTGGAGGCCTGATGTGGATAAGTAATGGAGAGTTCCTATAGAATGGGTTATTTGGATGAAGTATTATGATGTGAAGTGGATGGTGATGTTGATGGAGTTAAGAATATATGGATGGATGGAAGTGAGGATTAATATGGGTTGGAGATGAAATTACATTATTTGAAAGGTTCAATGTCTTTAGGTATGCAATGTATTTTTCCATCATATACATATTTCAAACATTGGTGTAGTATTGAGGGAACACACCAAGGGCATCCAAGGAGTACACTGTAGGCCATGTCCCCTTCTAGGATATGGAAAATGGTGTGCAACGTCTTTATCCCCACTTGTATGGGTAAGACCATAGTGTCAACTGTAGAACATAAAGCATCATTGGATTTGGTGATGTGAGAAGGTGGAAGATATGATGATGGAGTGCTGAAGTGGTAATGATGTTGATTGATGAGCTAGTATAAATTAATACTCATTTAAAAGGCTTCCTATCAACCCGAGCCATGATGTGTAGTGGAGGATATGGTGATTATGATGATATTGATTTGATCTCAAAATCATAGAATGAAGAACACAAGCTTATATTGAGAGGGGGTGGACAGTATAAGACCACTTTTTACTTTTCTTTCCCAAATAATATTATGCAATATATCAATGGTAATATCAACAAAAGTAATCAAAGCAATGCACAAATCACCACACACAATAGAGACACCAATTTAACGTGGTTCACCCAATGTGGGCTACTCCACAAAGAAAATATTTCACTAAAATTTTCTCAACAAATATCTTGGGAATCCTTTCCCTATTACAATTTTTATGGACTTCTATCTAAAGGAGACACCAATCCCCTAATCAAGTTTATGGATATTTATCCATAAGAGACATCGATCTCCTTAGCTAATTCGTGGATCTCTATCCATAGGAGAACTCCTTCTCCTTTGCTCTAGCTAGTGATCCTCTAGAAGACTACTACCTCCACTGCACTGGTTTGTGGATCTCTCCACTGAAGACTCTATTATTAATAAAAATATCTATATCCTCACTACTGCCTAATATATCTCTATCCATTGGAGACTACTATCCTCTGCTATGTCACCTTCAATGCTTGCTATCAGCTCTATCTCAAATCTATACTAAATACAATCTTTCGATCTAGAAAAATTTTCTCATTCTCTATCCTCAAATCTACACTAAACATAGTACTTTAATCTAGCACAAATTTTCTCAATATTTGCCCTCAAATATGCACTAAAAATAGTCCTTCTGTCTAGCACAAATCTACTCAATCTTTGTCCCCTAGTCTGGTACAAACCTATCCTCAAATCTACACCAAACTCTATACTCAAAATTTTCCTCAAGCCTTAACACAAAGCTTGACCCAATCATAAATCAACTCTGCTAGATCTGCCCCAAACCTTAACTCAAGGTTTGAACAAATCAATCAATAAAATCTGCTCACAAGCCTTCTCAAATAATTACCTCAAATATGCATTGTAATCTTCCACAAAATCTTACTTCACACATCTTAATTTATCATAGAAAACTTCTTCAATCACACAAACAAGCTTCACACAAAATCTTGTTTAACTTACAAAAATATATAGAGAATGGTTAGAGACTCAATATACTTCACACTCACAATAATTCTCGATCACTTTTAATCTCTCTTGTTCAATCATAGAAACATATGGAGAATGGTTAGAGATTCAATATATTTTACACTCACAACCACTCAATCACTTTCAATCTCTTCCAAATCAAATCAGAATATGGAACAATTTATTTCAAAGAACTTGAACTATCACTCCAACACTTCCAATCAACTAAGCCTGTATCGCTCCAAATTTTTTGCATCCCTACCTTCAAGCTATTGGATCCGTGCCCGGAAGGAGGATGGGAAAAGGATGATGCGGTACCTCGGACGAGAGGACTTTACGAAGGTCCCGCCTCTCAAGGGAGGTGTATTTTGGTGATTTTTCGATGGATGGTGGGTTCACCAGGAAACATTTAATGGCGCTTTCCACGCCTAGGTTTTGGAATGTGTTTAGATGAGTTCGTTTTGATCTTAAACATTCATCCTAGGTTTGGCCGAATGAATCTAAATTAAACTACATGAAAATGCAATTTTCATGAATACAACAAACAAATTTGAAAGCAAAAAATAGAGAATTTACAGGAGGAAAATGGGGAATACCTGATCCGGATGTCTGAAGAAGATTCTGACGTTTGAGGCAGTCTGGATCATCTGGAATTCGACAGAATCGCCTGCAATCTGACAGAATCGTCCGAAAACTGATCGATTCGTCTGGAATCTGACAGAATCGTCTGAGACTGACGAATCATCCGAGATCCGACGAATTCGTCAACAAACTCACGAAAACAAAAAAATAGATGCAAAATACAAGAAATCCTATCGTGCTAACAGAGGCAAATTACACCAAATAGCAATATGAATACTGAACAATATTTAAGAACAGAAATTAAAGCAAATTACTGTACTTAAATGACAAAACATGATCTTAATATGCAATCTAGGCTAAATGGGTGAACTCCAGATGCAAAATAATGTAAAAACTGAATAAATTGTCTAATTTGCAGCATAAGATGACAGAGAAAAAGGTGAGAAAAACAAACTCCAGGCACTGATTGCCTCGATGTGGATTGCAGTCGAGATCATCTCGCATCAGTACGAAATCGTCTCGTATTTGACAGGATCGCCTCCGATCTGGACAGGTTCGTTGGCGACGATGGGTGCTGGCTCCGGTTGAAAAATAATGTTGTACCTGCAACAAAATAATATGAAACTAATGCAAATGCAAAGTAGGGATGTTTCAACGTAGGGGGAATCAATTTACCAAGAATTTCAGCCAGGGGTTGGGGAGGGAAAATCCTAGAGGTTAAATAGGCTTAGAGGGAGTAGGTAGGAGGTTGGAGATCATCCCAATTTGGGAGATCTCCAACGGGGGAGGGTCCCAACGGCGCAGACACGCTTCTGCCCAGATTGGAGACCCGTTGGAACAGATTCCAACTATGCAAATTCAGTTTTGCGACAAGATCGTCTGGACGTCCTAGTCCAGACGAAATCGTCAAATCTGGGGCGATATCGTCTGATCGGCGACGATATCGTCAAACGGTCAAAACAACCTCTAAAATTGGTGCGAAAAAGGGGGAAACGGAATACCCGACGGTTAACGGGCGGTTTGGGAGGTTAAATTTGATTTTAAAATTATTTACTAAGGTGAATGTAAATTTTATAATTTTACTACGCCAATTTTAGGGTGCTACATTTTGCCCCCTCTTTAGCGAATTTTTCGAAGAAAATGCGTTAAAGATGAGTTCTTCTCGATCTACGAGAAAGCAAAAAATTATACCCATTTTTAGGCGACGATTCTTGGTCGAATCGTACGACAGCTTACTATGGTGCCCCCTCCGTGTTTTTACCCAAATCGAACGTTTGAGGTAAAAACGCGGAAAAGCAAAAAATTATTGTTGAATAAAATTAAGAAAAATAGGGTAAAACCCTAATTCATTGTTACTGTTCATTTTTCTGGTTTTAGAGCTCTGAAGCAAAAAATGGTCGAGACAGCGCACAGATCTGCAGAGGTCCGACGCGGTCTACGGGTAAGGGTCTAAACTTAGTTTAGAACTGATTTAATTTGAATTGACATGCTTTTTAGATAATTTTTAGGTGAATTTTGAGCATCGCGGCCGTTTTTGGGCCGTCGACGTCGTCGGGACGAAATCGTCCCGATTTCGACGAAATCGTCTCAATTTCGGCAATTTCGCCCGAGGGCGAAATCGTCGAAAGGGGGACGATTTCGTCAAATTAGAGACGATTTCGAACTACGAAATCGGAGACGATTATGCTCAAATTTGGGACGATATCGTCCAATAGTGGGCGATATCATCAATTACATGAAATTGATCTTTAAGTTGCATTATTAATTACTTGAATTATTGATTAATGATTTGTTTATTGTTTTGTTGTTTATGTTTGCAGAGAGGATTACTAAAGAGCAGGGAGTGGAAATATGGAGGTTTGAGAGATGACTTGGCCGCTCTGACACAGGCAGAGCGAGATCAGCTGGCACAGGCCAGCTTACAGCATGTGGCGGAGATGCCACAAGTATCCACGGACATGGGGCTTCTAACAGCCCTAGCAGAGAGGTGGTATCCGGGTTCTTCCTATTTCTGGCTACCGACAGGGGAGATGGCTCCCACACTAGAGGATGTATGGAGGATTCTGAGAATCCCCATACAAGGACGGCTCATCACTCCTACGGCCAATCAGGGCCACGCTATGGGACGGTTATGCGGTGACCCGAGCTTCGCCCTGGAGAAGGGCGGAGTTAACATCGAGGCACTGCGCCAGATGCCTGGGGCATCTACACTCACACGAGTTCTAGCTGGGGTAGTTGGTGGACTTCTGCTGTGCCACCAGAGCGGGTGCAGGGTACCATGGATGCTCGTAGATGTGATCTACGATATGCGAGACCATGGGTACAGGTTTGCTTGGGGCAGCTTTGTACTATGCCGATTGTACAGGATCCTGTATGGGGTCGTGTACAAGGGCCGGCGATGTCTGGTCATGACATCGCTCCTACAGGTTTGGTGCTGGGAGCACATTGCAGTGCGGAGGCCGGTAGGGCTTCCACTGATAGGGGTGGACGGGGAGAGGCCCCGAGTCTTCTACTGGTGGCTCCGAAGAGGGTCACAGCGGCGGATCGACCTACCGATGTCCCGGAGGCTACTGGATGACCTAGTCCCGGACCAGATCACCTGGAGACCATGGAGAGAGCACCCAGGGTGGGCCGAGGATGGACAGGAGCTGGCTCGCATCAGGCGAGTCTGCTGGCTGAGGATGGAGAGGGGAGAGGTGGAGCTCCACCGCTACGACCGAGTTTTGAGACAGTTCGGTCTACAGTAGGGGATCCCATCTCTCAGGGATTACGAGTTTTCTCGGACTGTCCGGGATAACACCACTGTTAGCGGGGCTCCTGACATGCAGCGGTTCTGGAGTCAGGATGCAGACGATGCCCCCATCCAGCCAGTGGATGGGGATGACACAGGGGTAGCCGATGGCTACGATGCCTGGTACGTAGGCATCCGCCCTCCTCGGATGACGAGGGCTCAGGGTCCGATTCACGCGGTTGTGCATCGGATAGGGAGGCGGCGCCAGGCAGCGATAGAGGCGGCCCAGGGTCACGGTGGGAGAGAGCAGAGGAGGCCACAGGCACAGGAGAGGCCACGACAATGGGAGAGGAGGGAGGAGAGACCCCCATCTCCACAGAGGCCACCATCGCCCGATAAGGGCAAGGGTGTGGACACAGGAGAGAGTAGCGAGATGGCTACTCTCCGGGCGGAGAGAGATCGTCTGTAGGCTCAGGTGCAGACGCTACAGGATGCGGCTGCACGACACCATGCTGAGGTGTCACAGCTACGGGATGAGATTGCACGCCTCAGGGCACGGGGCGGAGGGGCGAGCTCAGGAGAGTTGACACGGGCTATCGCCCAGTTGACATTCTATCAGACACTGTACTTCCAGCTGGTGCCAGAGGTAGATAGACTACCCCTGCCAGCTAACATCGCAGATCCGATCAGGATCGGGTCATCGAGGACCACGTCCCGATCGAGGACTAGGACTACACAGACTGCGATGGGGCCACCTCGTCCACCTCAGGGCGGGGGAGGAGATGAGGCAGAGAGCTCGAGGGGCTCTCGAGGCTAGAGGGCTGCACATTGATGTTGTATTATATATATTTTTTGTTTGATAGAGGATTGAGTATGCCGAGGTACGATTGTGGCATACCAATCCAGTTTTGATGATGTACATATATTTGTGACATATATAGATGAGATATTTTTGATCATATGACTTGTCTTATGTGATGCTTATGATGCTTTTATGTTTGATTGATTGATTTCATGTGATTATGTCGGTGGATATATTATAATTGGAATGTCATGCTTGTAATATTTGAAATGAAATAATCCGATGTAACAATTTGGTTGTTTGTAATGAAAATGTGATAAAAATAAAAAGAGACTTCTAACAATAATTTCAAAGGACATTGTCGCTATTATAGACCATTTCATGGAGTCGCTGCTCACTCGGTCGTCAAGCTAGTCCCATTTATAGAAATATTGTTAAAAGTAAAAAGAGTGCTTAAGAGACTGTCTTAAGACTTTGGTGCAATAGTGCAAATGATGATGATGATGATGATTTGTTTTCAGATTTCCATGAAAATATTATGCATGAAATATTTTAAAATGATTTTTGCTAGGCATAAATTCCTAAGTGTGATAAAATTTTTGAATAATTCCCTAGGAATTATACCATCATTGCAAAATTTAAAGGTTGACATAATGATATGAAATAATGAAAATGTGTTTGTTGTTGAAAAGCATAATTTGTGTAACATAATGAATTAAGTCATATGGTTTTCATGATTTTTGAATAAATGGAAAATAAAATTGGTACAATGGTTTGCGCTAGGCATAGAATATGTAGGTATAGACTTATACCATCATCGCGAAAATCAAAGAAAAATAGATAGTTTTATTGCATGGTTGATTTTTTGATGAACAGAAAAGATGAAAATGAGGACTTGCGCTAGGCATAAAATTCCAATTTTGGTTTTGGAACTATACCATCGTCGCGAAAGTCAACACGATATATATGATATGTTTTGAAAGAAATTTTTGATTTTTCTATTATATAGTTGTCTTTGTGGTAAACAATTGTACTTGATTTATTCCAAACAAGTTGCAAAAAAATAATATTTCAAAGTATTTTGAAGACAAAAGTTAGATTTATAAGGAATCCCATGTGCATATGTGCATTCATTTCCGATCTTGATTTATCATAATGATAGACAAAATCTCTCAAATACAAATGTGTGTGCAATTGCATTGTTCATTTACCAGTTTTGAGCAAGATACTATGATACAAGTGATTTGAAGAAACCAAATAAATGTTCATTAACCATGATGTAGATGCATATAACCATATTAGACTACTATGTAGATCGGATTATCAAGAGCTAGCTAATCCATAAGCGGACATAGGTCTCGTACAAAAGAAGGTCGCTAATGTGACGGACATATCGCCACGCTAGGAGTTACCCAAGGCCAAGCAGGTTGGGCACAAACCACCTGTTATGGGGCTTACCTCACAGTTTTCGAATAATTGAGAATTCCAGGGATTCAAGCTCATCAACCCTTCTTTTCTTTTCAAAGGGTAGGGAAAGGGATTTTATTGCTTTCTTGCTTTCTTTTGAACTTTGCATATTTTTCTTTTGTATTTCTTTTGCTTGATAATGCTTGGAACATTGCTATAATGATATAAAAGAACATTTCTCTTTTCTCTTTTTCTTGAATTTTTCTTTTCTTTTTCTTTTTCTTTTTCTTTGCTAGGGATACTTGCTCAGATTAGTTGTAGAGCAAGGGATTTTTATTCTGGGTAGGGGTGAGCTTGTCCTTTTGCCAATTCTCAAAGATTCTAGACCATGTGCATGATAGGATAGCAGGGGAAACTTTTCGCTCAAGAAATCAGTTCTACTATGTAGCAAAACATGGAAATTACAAATATAATCATTTTATTGTGAAAAGATGTGCTTGGTTTAAGTAAATAACAAGATCAATTCTCTATGCTCAAACTTTATTTAATTGAATTTTGTGGACTTTGATATAAGAGAGATTAGTAATCATGCCAGATAAAATCAAGATATTTATTGTTGTGAGTGTGCAAGTGAGGGATGCCAAATAAATGCTAATTTTATCCAAAATAAGTTGAAACATATAACTGCAATAATTGTAAGAAAATATATATAAACATTTTTGAGAAGTTTTGAGAATGTTGACTCTCTCTTTCTTCTGTATATTGTTTTGGTTTCGAAAGAGTCAAGCATATAGCTGTTTTTAGATTTTGATTTTTGTTTTGAGCAAAAAGAATTTAACAAGTGCTTTAAATAAATGCAATAGATAGTTTTTGAAGATTTTTGGAGATTTATGAATGTTTTTTTTTTTTGTGTTTTTGAATAATTTGAAAGAAATACAAGATAGTAATTTTGAACAAATATATACATGGATGAAATGACCAAATTTATGCATAGTAACGTTTAAGATGCAAAATATTCATGGGTTCTTTAAGTTCTTTACCATCTAAGGTAGATAATTTATATGCTCCTGATTCAAATTTAGCAGTAATAATGTATGGTCCAAGCCAGTTGGGCTCAAATTTACCTTTAAGTTCCTTAGTTGCATTTGTATTTTTTTGAAGATTTTGAGGATTTTGATTTTTTTGTATTTTGATTTTAATTTATGAATTGAAATTGGTGGTATATACAAGATGATCTATATACACTATACAAGGTTTATTTGAGTATAGCATGTCTAAGGTTGCTTCAAAATCAAAGGAGGTTTTGAAGGATAATCTGGTTGAGGTGAAGGTAAGAATAGAAGGTGATGAATAAAAGGTAGTGATAACAAAAGCTTTGTTATAATGTAGAATAATGTAGAAAAAGATTTGACTTTTATATGTGGAAAATTGATCATGTTACAAAATAAAATGTAAGAAGGATAAGAAAGTTCTTCATTCTTATCACTATATTCCAAGTCTTGATAAGATGGAGAAAGTATATGTGAAAGATATGCATGGATGTTATTTGGTAAACAAGGATGATCATATATGGATGAAGAAAAGTGATGGATAGAAGATAATTGTGATAATAGAGAATGTATAGAACTTGATGTTTCAATCGTTAAATATTCTTCAAATGGTGTTGGGTCACCATGTATGGTAACAATTTTATTTGCAAGTTCAAACTTCAAACATTGGTGAAGAGTGGAAGGGAAAACCCTCATCGTATGAATCCAAGGACTCTGGAGAAGTAGGTTGTAAGGTGAAGGACAATATCCTACATAGAATAAAGTATCCAGGATCTTGGATCCAATATTGAGGGAAAACATTATAGTACCTTGAGCTTCTTGAATTTCATTGTTAAAATATTTTATAATAACATTTGATTCATTAAGATCTTCTTCCTTTGATTTGAGTTTTTGGAATAATTGATAAGTGCATAAATTAAGAGAGGAGTCATTATCTACCATGATAGTTCTAACAAGTGTTTCTTTACTAGATCCTATAATGTAAAGATAGTAGTCTTCTTGTGGAGTAGAGGAAGGAATATCCTCATCATAGAATGAAATATGGTTAACCTCAAGAGGGTTTACACCATTAATTATGTTCTTAGAGAAAATATGATGAGGAACAAATTGTTGGCTAGGTATTTTGAACAAAATTTCCTTGTGATAAATTTGTAATACTTCTAAAAGGGATATCTTTGCTTGAGGATTAATCACTTGTTGTTGGCTATCAAAGTGGATTTCAGATTGAGATTTTGATTCTAAAGATGAGCTTTCTATGCTTACATTCCATTTTGGATCATTCTCTAGAGCCAAAGATAGTTTTGAAGGTTGGTCAAATGAGGAATCCATATCTTGAATATCGGATTGAGTTGATTGAACTTGAGGTTGCTCATTTGTAGTTTTTGTTACAATATTAATAATATCATCATGATGGGACACATTAACATGCAATATTTGATTGGTTTCTTGTTGTTGATAATTGAATAGGGGTTCTTGGGAGATCCCCATGTCTTGATTGATTATTGGTATTTGTTGTGTAGGAGTTTGATTGTTTACTGGAGATTTATAATCAGTTGTAGATTGTAATTCCTTTATATTAAAAAGACCCTTATCAATCAAATCTTGAATTGCACATCTTAAATCTTTACAATTTTGTGTCATATGTCCATCTACTCTATGATATTCACAATGTAGCTCAGGTTTAAACCAATCTGATGTGGTATCAGGTTGTCTTATGGAAGGAAGTTCAATCTTATTTGTGTCAAGTAAATACTTGAGAATTATATCCATTGGTTGATTGAGCTTAGTAAATTTACGTGATGAAGGTTTTTGAGAGGTTTTTGATAAATGCCTTAGGAATTTTGTCATAAAAGGACCTAATGGTTTCTCACCTCTACTTTCTTTATTATGGGTAGAATGATGATAGGAAGATTGCGATGTAGGAGGTGAGTGCATGGTAGAATTGGAAGAATAAGTATTTTCTTGTTGAAATGGATGTGTTGTATTGAAAGAAGAGTATTGAAAAGGTGGTGGAGGATTATATGTGGATTGATAGACATAATATGGATATATGGGAGAATAGATAATATCATTATGAAGAGGATTGGCAAAGGGATTGTCTTGTTGGGTTATGGATGAAAAATAAGAAGAGTGTGATGGAGGTGGTGTTGAATAGGGATGAGGTTGGTCATAATCAACAAATGTATTTGGCTGAATTCTTCCAACATTACTGATGGGCTCATATTGATTTGAGTAAAAACTCATGGTTTCTTTAGTACTTCTAAAAGTAATATTTAGCATCTACTATTTAGAATTGAATCTAAAACATACAAACTTGAAATGATGATTTTGTTTTTTGTTTTTCTTGTATACATATATATTTTTTTGTTTTTGTTTTCAAAAGGTTTATGATGCATTCACGTCGGGTTCACCAAAATGTATCGCTCCAAATTTTTCGCATCCCTACCTTCAGGCTATTGGATCCATGCCCAGAAGGAGGATGGGAAAAGGATGATGCGGTACCTCGGACGAGAGGAATTTACGAAGGTCCCGCCTCTCAAGGGAGGTGTATTTTGGTGATTTTTCGACGGATGGTGGGTTCACCAGGAAACATTTAATGGCAGTTTCCACGCCTAGGTTTTGGAATGTGTTTAGATGAGTTCGTTTTGATCTTAAACATTCATCCTAGGTTTGGCCGAATGAATCTAAATTAAACTACATGAAAATGCAATTTTCATGAATACAACAAACAAATTTGAAAGCAGAAAATAGAGAATTTACAGGAGGAAAATGGGGAATACCTGATCCGGATGTCTGAAGAAGATTCTGACGTTTGAGGCAGTCTGGATCGTCTGGAATTCTACAGAATCGCCTGCAATCTGACAGAATCATCGAAACGACGATTCATCGGAATCGACGAATCGTCTGAGACTGACGAATCGTCCGAGATCTGACGAATTCGTCAAAAACCTGCAAAACAGAAAATAGATGCAAAATACAAGAAATCCTACTGTGCAAACAGAGGCAAATTACACCAAATAGCAATATGAATACTGAACAATATTTAAGAATAGAAATTAAAGCAAATTACCGTACTTAAATGACAAAACATGATCTTAATATGCAATCTAGGCTAAATGGGTGAACTCCGGATGCAAAATAATGTAAAAACTGAATAAATTGTCTAATTTGCAGCATAAGATGACAGAGAAAAAGGTGAGAAAAACAAACTCCAGGCACTGATTGCCTCGATGTGGATTGCAGTCGAGATCGTCTCGCATCAATACGAAATCGTCTCGTATTTGACAGGATCGCCTCCGATCTGGACAGGTTCGTTGGCGACGATGGGTGCTGGCTCCGGTTGAAAAATAATGCTGTACCTGCAACAAAATAATATGAAACTAATGCAAATGCAAAGTAGGGATGTTTCAACGTAGGGGGAATCAATTTACCAAGAATTTCAGCCAGGGGTTGGGGAGGGAAAATCCTAGAGGTTAAATAGGCTTAGAGGGAGTAGGTAGGAGGTTGGAGATCATCCCAATTTGGGAGATCTCCAACGGGGGAGGGTCCCAACGGCGCAGACACGCTTCTGCCCAGATTGGAGACCCGTTGGAACAGATTCCAACTATGCAAATTCAGTTTTGCGACAAGATCGTCTGGACGTCCTAGTCCAGACGAAATCGTCAAATCTGGGGCGATATCGTCTGATCGGCGACGATATCGTCAAACGGTCAAAACAACCTCTAAAATTGGCATGAAAAAGGGGGAAACGGAATACCCGACGGTTAACGGGTGGTTTGGGAGGTTAAATTTGATTTTAAAATTATTTACTAAGGTGAATGTAAATTTTATAATTTTACTCACGCCAATTTTAGGGTGCTACAAAGCACAATTGAAACTCAATATCCTTCAAACTAAAAAAAAATCTCAATCACTTTCAATAACTTTCTCAAACAATTTAGAATATCGAACAAATTGTTTCATAGAACATGAACTATCATATTTCACAAAACCTAGTTCAAGATAGTCTAGCGAACTCCACATAAACAATGACTCAATGAATCTTGCTTACAAACCCTAGTCCAAGCATATGTACCCCTTTTTCAACATTCTTATCACAACTTTACATAACAATGATACTCATGATCTTGCACAAACCCTAGCCATGCATATGAAGGTTCATTCAATAGTTTTCAAAAATGCTTATCAAACAAGGTTTTTATCATCAACCTTCACTAAGAAAAATAAAACTCAACAATGCTTATCAAAAAACCCTTTTCACTCCAACTTAGCATTCACAATATTCAAACAATCACTCACAAGGAAGATGAGCCCATACCTTTTGTTTGATGAAGAATTGACCTCAAAAACTTGTCTCAATCATAATTACTCTTTTTGTCAATATCAAGGGTTAGGTGACAAAACCTTCTCAATACTTCATTCAATTATTCCCTCAAAATTATTTCTCACCATACAAAAAAATTAGACTCAAACACACCTTATTACTCCTCTCAAATTGATTTCACAATAAGAATTTATTAAAATAAATATACTCCTATTAAACCTTATAACTCCACTCTAAATACTCAATCCACCAAAATCAAGGAAATATAAAAATTATTTAATTTTCATCAAACTTATATCTCCCTAAGATCAAAAATACACCATACAACCTTCGGAGCAAAAATTAAATTATAAAAAAATAATTAAATACCTCTCAAGTGCCCTCGGTGGGATTCGGTCCCACGTCGTGCTCGCCACGAGCACCCTAGCCATGAATTCCAAGTATGTGATGAGCTAAGCGCTCACCTTAGAAGGAAGAATTACCCATGCACTTTGTCTTCTTCCTTTGGCCTAAAAAAAAAATCTTTGCACTTCCATGCAAAAACTGCCATTGGGATTCGATTGTGGGTCCTCTTGCCTTGCCAAAGCCTTAAGTCACAGTCGCTTTCCACTAGCCCAACCAATCGGTTGGTTATGAGGCTTAGAGCCTCTCTTGTCTTATCCCTTCGCTGGCTTCCAATAGAATTCAAACAAAAAACTTCATTCCTTCTTCCTTGCACGCAAATTACACAAAAATCTTACTTGGGAGTAATTAAATTCAAAAAAGGTATCCTTTGCAACCAAAGCACATGGTATTCATACCATTGTGCCATCACCATTTTAGACGTCGATGAAGGGGAAATAATGTATGACATCGATGCATTAATTTTGCCCTTATAACCCTAACCTTAGGGTTATTAAATTAGATTATAATTTAATTAATAATAAAATTATTATAATTAATTTAATAACTATAAGGTTAATCAAATTAAATTATAAATTAATTTATAATGAAATTATTATAATTAATTTAATTACTTTAGGTCTTACCATTAGACCTTTTAATATTATAATAAAATATTATAATATTATTTTTCTTGGGCCTTCTTATTTCTCCTGTAGACCTTATCTATCTTCCTTGAATATTATAATGGAATATATTATAATATTATTTCCTTTAGGTCTAGAAGCAATCTTTCAATTGCACTGATTACTGAAACTAACTCTTGAAATCCTTCCTCTTGCACTGCTCACTGAAACTTACTCTTGACATCAATGACAACAAATCTTGCTCATATTTCCAACACAAAATGCAATAGAAGGCTCCATATATGTTCAAATGATCCCCACAAAATTATTGAAGGCATTAGAGTCTTGAGTTTAAAGTTCAATGGATTTCAATATTTCCATTAATGCCTCACAGTGTGGAGGAGATTGTTATATAAGCTCATAGATCGATAATTTGGTTGAAGCTATTTTGAGACTATTTTTCAATCGATTGCTTAGTATGCCTAGGTGGAAAAATTGAAAGATGAATGGATTGATATGGACGAGTTGGAAGGTGAGTTGGTTGAGATGAATTGGTGGAAAGATGAATGGGTTGAGATGGATTGGGGGGTTGTGGATACACAATTGTTGGAGGTGCCACAAGAGATTGAACTGCTTGAGGTTGTTCATTTTGATGATTTGTGCTTCATTGACCTCGGGTTACTATGTGAATAACATCCACAAAACCTTGGTATTATTGCATGTGGTTGACTTGGTTAGGAGGAGTTATAGGATTTGATCCCCTTATTGTTTTTATGTTTCCTCATAAAGTGGTGTTTGGTAAATACTAAGGTTCTAATTTTGTTGTGCTAAGGGACTATCCAACTTAATGGCCCCTAAGTTTAACAAGTCTTGCACAATGTCTTTGAATGCATAGTAGTTATTGATGTCATGGCCCTTCTAGCGATGGAAGGGATAGAATAAATGCTCCTTATAGCCCTTGCTATGTTTAGTCGGATCCTCAGGTCTGACTTCTGGCAAGGTGATTGCATGTGTATCATACAACCTTCAAAATATGGAGGTATATGACTCGGGTAGTGGTGTGTAATTGTAATTTTTCCAAATAGACTATCGATGTTGATGGTTTTCCATAGTTGGCATTGGATTGTGCAATTGTTGTGGGGGTGGAACCACTTGATATGATACTTGTTGTGGTTGTTGTGATGATGATTGTTGTTGATGATGGACTTGGGGTTGTTGAGTCATTGTTGGTTGACTCAATACCACTTGATTCACTTGTCCAGATTTTTATTGGCCATTATAGTTTCCTTTGGATTGGCCCTTGTTTTGCCATTCTTTATTTTTAGGTTTAATCTCACCCTCTTGAATCTTGATTTCTTCGATAACTCGGGCTTGGGCAAGAGCTTCATCGAATGTTCTATATTGTTGTAATTAAAGCAACAAGGAGATAGGTTTTAGACAACTCCTTGTGAATATTCATGTTAATTCTTCCATTGGGAGGATGAATGGAAATTTGGTAATGACTACCCTCCAACAATTTCCAAAGTCATAGACCGACTCTTCTTCAAATTGTCTAATATTATACAAGTCGGTCAAGGTAGTTTTCTTTCTAACATTGAGGGAGAACCTTTCTAAGAATTTGTCCGCCAATTGTTTGAATGTATAAATATTATGATGTGGTAGATGGTTGTACCATTCTAAGGCATCCCCCTAATGTTTGAGAAAAATTTCAGAGCATTAAGGCATCGTTCTCTTGGATTCTAAAACATGAATGGATGAATGCACTAATATGCTCCCTAGGGTCCTCGATCCCTTTGAATTTATCAAACTTCGGTAATGTGAAATCAATAGGATATGGTGGTGATGGTACCAAAGGATGAATGGGGTGATTGACTAGCTATCTCAAAGTGGGTTTCTGGTACATCATACCAGGCATATGCATGATCAGGCTATCAATATGTTTTTGCAAAGCTTGTATTTTAGGATCTTCCACTTGTGTGTGGAAGCCTTGGTTTGTGTGATGGGTGTATGTGGGTGGTGTGTGTTGGGTGATGAATTGTTGGGATGAAATGAGGTTTTGATTGGCCAATGGATTGATGTTGGTGGGTATGTGGTGTTGTTGAATGTTTTGTTGAATTTGATTGTGGAATGTTTGGTGTTGATGAGGTGGAGATTGATGATGTGAAGTTTGAGGGATGGTGGTGTTTTGAGTGGTTGATATGGCATGGATGTGGTGAAGTGGATGGATAGGTATAGTGACCATGGGTGGTCATGATACCCAAGATTGGTCAAGGGTGAAAAAGGTAGTTTGTGTGGATGTGAGTGGATGGTTGAAATATGCTACCTACGATTGCTATTGTGGGTAAGAATGAGCATTTTGATTACCCATAAGTAGTTGATTGAGATGTTACCATGCTTGTTGTATGGCAATTTTAGATGCAGATTGTGTGGTTGTGTTGGGAGTTGATGTTGGTATGGTGTGAGTGTTGGAAATATTGGTTGAGGTTAATGGAGGGTAAGTTGTGAAAGGAATCACAACTGAATGAGGGATGGTAGATCCAAATGATGTTGATGGAATGGTGGATGGAATCTATGAAGCAACATTAACTTGTGCTTCATAGAGTGGGTTGGAGTGGGTAGTAGTATAGGTAGGCAAAATGGAGGTGCTTTGGCTAAATGGTTGTGGAGGAATTTGGTGTGGGAGTGTAGATGTGGCCTCAAAAATAGGGTTGGTGATGGCTTGGTTAAAACTATTGGGGTATGCATGAGCAAGTTCCTACTGAGAAGAAGGAATATGTCTGGGTGGGATGTTGAGCTATTCTAGAACTAGATTGGTTGGTCTTAAATAAGCTCCAACTTTGTCAAGATCTATGTAGGTGATGCGATGGTCGGTTGGTGTGGATGGTTCTATTTTAGGGATGGTAGTGTGAATTACCCTCTATAGTGTATCTACATCCAAAGTGGATGCCACATGAGAGGGTCCAGAAGACAAGTCAAGATGTCTTATCTATGCCACACAGGTTGGGTTAGCCATAGAAGTGGTTGGGAAAGGAGTGGAGCACTCCATGGATGAAGTTGGTTGGCTAGTGGGTACCTGACTCATGGCTCTAGCTTGATTTTGGGTCAATACCATAAGCTATAAGTAGGCTGGGGTAATGAATGTGTGGGGTGCATGTGTGAAAAGTGTAATTGCAATGAAAAATGAACAAACACACAAATCAAGCAAACAATTGTGTCCTATGTCTTTGCAAATATTTTTTATTTTTTTTTTTTTTTGGTTTTTTTTATGTTAAGACTCCTAATCCTAGAACCACTATGCAAGGTGAATGATGGATGCAACTAAAAGGGTGTGTTTGAATCCACCCCTCTAATGAAGGATGAATCATGAATGGCTAAAAATGGCTTCCTAAAGGTATGATTGGCTCAAAGGGTAAACCTAAGGAATCACAATTACCCCTCGAGGGAGGCCACATTGTCTAAGTCCTGCTACTTTCCTAATACCTAGGGAATGGCCCCACAGGATTTTGCTTCACTCTCGGATGAGCTCAAACAAAAACGACAACTACATTCCACTTATTATTAAGCCCCATGGTAAAAGGGCATTACTAGTCCTTCCTACTCCAGGTGCACCCAAAAGTAGGGGACTTTTCGGTGATGAAATCTAGAAAGCCACTCATTATGGGCTACTACGATTTCTAGGGGGTGAGCCAATGGATGGAGATGAAGCCCACCATCGTTGGTCTCGATCAATGGTTGGTGATGAAATCCAACTCGCTGATGTTAAAAGTGGAGCGTGTAGTGTGTGATTCCTTTTAAGTTTTCATTTTCTATGGTGTTTTTCTGAACATTAAAATGCAAAGAAAAACTATCTTAATATGCAGCTAGTATGCACTTCAAATTTGTTGCCTAAAACATAAGCGAAAACACACAAGGCAAACAAAGTAGCAAATAGAATACCATAAATAATAGAAAACTTGAGCCAAATGTAGTGGGTAAATTTCCAAATAAAACCTCAGAATGTTTTTGACATTCAGATTCAAAAATAGACTAAGATAAATTTGAAAATCCTAATGCAACTATTTGCAAGTGCAGATCTACCCCTAAATGCAGTCTATATGATTTTTCTGTAAACAAATAAATTGCTACTCTAAAATGCACTTTTTATTTTTTTTTATTTTTTGTAAAGAAAATGCCTAAGATGCCTAGGATGCCTAAGAATGCTTGGTGTATTGCTTTTTAAAAATATGTAAAGATGAATATTTATTTTCCTTTTTCCTTTTAAAAAGCAAAAAAATATAGATGGGGTTTGAAAACAACTCACCAGGAAGCCTTATGTATTTCTTCCCTAACTTCACAAATGTGATGTCGAATCTCTTGAACATAGTGCCAAATCTCTTGGATACTTTGTGGCATCTCCTAGATACCTTATGGCATCCCTGGATGTGGTATGGCATCTACGTGAGCAAGCATAGATCGAATCCCCACAACTTCTAGAAACCCTAGTTTTAGATTTCATGATTTTTGTGCAATCGAGTTTCTGAAAACCTGTAGTAAAAATAGAAAATGTAGATCAACAACACAAGGTATGACAAGGTAAATCAAAATATGAAACCCTTTGGGGGTCCCACCGTGATCACCATTTTGTAAAGCAAAAAAATATCAACACCAATAATAGCAATAAATCAAAACAAACCACAATGTGCACATGAAATGAATATCATATATTATTATTAAACCAGGGAGCCTTGATCTCCACTTTATACATCAATGTGCCCCAAATCAGGGGTTACAGAATATTGATTTATTTTGATACAATAATTACAATAGAGGTGAAACCCTCTAGCTAGATCAATCGACTGTGGTGTCTTTGGATATTCTTCGCTCCAAACAAGGGTTGAGTGGGCTTGTGTATCCACTATGGGGCCACTCCAAGCTGCAATAACTATCAATAAAAATATCTCCTACACCTACATACAAACAAGCCACAAAATGGATTAATAGTACATGTGAGGGCTCCACTATGTGAGGCCCTCTATAAAATATAGATCTACAAAAACCTAAGTGCAATGCTTGTGAAATGTAAACAAAATGCAAGAAAATGTAAGTAAAAAATAATCAATAACCTTGTCAATACTTGAATTATTGGATATACACTTCTATTGGTTCGATCTAAGGTCATGCAGATGCTCGAAATAATTCGATGGCTCAGTGGATGCAATGCAGTGTCTGGAAGATTCCCTAGAGCGTTTATAGATGGTTGTGGATGCCCTAAAATATTTTGAAAATGCCCTATAGTGTTTGAGGAACACCCTAAGGTGTTTGTAGGCTGGATTAGATGCTCTACGACATTCATATCTGGTTTGTAGAGGTTTCAAGGGTTGAACAGTGGATATGATGATGACAAGGTTTGTGTGAATGCGAAGGGTGAATGTGATGACAAAATATTTGACCTCTCAAGATTTCTAATTTTTGATCTTACTCTCTCTCTATTCACCAAAGTGAATATCCTTTTATGATTTCCCTTGATTCATGTTAGGGTTTCAATGACACCAATGAGCGGTCGAGATTAAAACATGATGAAGGGCTAAGATTGTGATTTGATAAGTGACACAGATTGCATTGAATGAGTGGCCAGGATTAAGACATGATGGGTGGCTAAGATTTATTCATCTAATATTTATTCATATATATATATATAAATATATAAAATATTTATATTTATATATAAATAAATATATATATATATATAAATAAATAATGAATGGCTATGATTTGATGGTGATGAGTGGATAATGAGTGGCTAGGATTTGGTGTCTACAAATATAAATGCTTCTACTATAGTTACTTCTTATGAAATATGTTAGAAGAACCTGAGTATATGTTTGTCACACACAATGATGAATCATAATTGTGATTTATGGATTCTTGGGGAGACTTCAACATAGTTCTATATCCTTCAAAAAATAAGGCTGGTATTGATAGGTGGTCTAAATAAAAGTGGTATTTTGCTTCATTTATCAATTGAAATTGTCTTTGGAATGTTATTTTTTCAAGCTTTCAATATACATAGGATAATAGACGCATTGGGAAAACTCATAAAGAAAAAATAGTGGATAGATTTTTGTCATCAAACACATGGTTATAAAGAGTATATAATTGTTGAAACCCAAAATTAGATCACTTAACTAAACCATTTTTTTTTGAAATGCACAAAATGATCAATTTAGCTATGTTGTTTGCCTCAACCCAAATTTGTGGCAATAAATTACTTGTTGAAGAATATATCATCTCAGGTGGTGAATTCACTAGATGCAAATCCACTGCCTCAAGTGGAATATTTGCACCAAATCCTTTTCCCACCCAAATTGACTTCCCATGCTAAGTTTGACCCGCAATAGTCAAAAGTGCAAATTCATCAACTATGAATCCATTTGTAGAAAATTTTTAGATGGTATGTTTACTTCACGTGTATAGCCAACATTCTAGTTCCCCATGTAATTTCCAATCAAGGGAATTTAACTCCCGAATCCACTTCTCATAACCTTAGGAAAATGCTAATTAGGGGCAATTAACTCCCTACACCTCCCAATCAGATCATGTGATTTCCAATCAGACCAGTTAACTCCATATACAACCAAATTAATTGATCTAAAATAGACATCTCACCACATTGAACTACACTTATTCACACATCTAGTGGATATTCCAAAGTTGATATTTTTCTTTGAATTGGACCCTTGGGGTGGCCTTTAGGGGAAATTTTGAGCATGCAAGCACTCTATTAAAATATTCTCAAGAATCACATCAAGCATTCTTTTTGGATCACAATTATGTTGCATTTTTGCTAGGCTTTAAATCTTTCAAGGTCATTCATCTCCAAGCATTTGGTGGGATTCCAAAGGAGAGGGGAGGAAACTAGCATAGCAACTTTGGTTGTATTTTTTAACATTTTATTTTTCAGCTCATGTTCATAATAATTTTATTTCTCTTAAAATCCTTTTTTTATACTTGGATTTTTCTTATCCATACTTGCAATTAAGAAACTCCTTTCCCATTTAGAATCTAGCCTATTTTTTGTAGGCCATTTCAAGACATCTATAGGGTAACAGACCCCCAGTAGGACCCACTTTGCTTCCCTAGCAATGACCTATCATTACCTTTAATCCATATTTGCATTTGTATGTCCAAGTTTAATATGCTACCTATATGTTGTTTAGATGATGGATTCATTGCCTACATGCTTAGCCTTAGGTTTCCTAAGCTAGACCACATTTTACTTAGCTTAGTTTCCTACACAAATTCCTATCATTGATTGTAAACTATACACCCACTCTTTGGATCTCTATCATTATGTCCTTGCTACAAAAGTGAATTTGCCACCTATACCCTGTTCAGGTGGTAGATTTTTCGTCTATACATTTAAACTTAGATTTAATAAGCAATCAAGCATTTTAATTTGTTCTACTATACTTGCATAAATTATTGTGGAGCCTATACATCTAGCCTCATGTTATCTATCATATCATCTCTCTTAAAAGAGTGAATCTACAATCTATAAATATTTCAATCGAAAAATTTATCATATGCATGGTTACATCCTATTTTAAAGTCAATTTTGATATTTGTATATAAAACAAGAGGTCTGATTATGCAAACTAGAAACTCTACTATTCCTTGATATTTGGAAGGCCCTCAAATCTTAACCATATTTTCTAGTCTGTCTATTTTTTCAAGTTACACAAATTAGCTAAACAAACACCCTAATGGCAACAAATTCATAACAATCACTAGACCAGGAAATTGTAATCTTTGTTTACTATTTATAACTTTCTTGTTGTTTGCTATCTATATATCCTTCTATTCTATTTTAGGACACTCCAAAGAGGTTAAATAAATCAATCCTTAGTTTAGACTTAACTTACTCTTTATTATAACACACACATAAAAGAGAGGAATTAAGAAACCTATATCTTAGCTTATCTTCTTTATCTCCTCTATTACTTAGGTATTCAAATTAAAATCACATGTATCTTACATTAGGCAAGTTTTTTTATGTGCATCTTTCCTTGCACCCTTGCTTAAAAAAAACAAGCCATTTTCTTTTATATTTGTAAATATTTATTTTAGTTCCATTAATTGGTGCAAGAAATCAAAACCACACATAGACTAAGAATTTTATCTTATGCATAATCACGCTGTCACCAATTTTCATCAATTTTTGGATATTAGTCACTATAATAGAACAAAACATAGGTATTTGAAAATTGAACACACAAAATTAGATTTAGAAAAATATTTAAAAAACCCTTGGTGAACCAAAAAATCCTCATCAAAGATAAAGCTCAAATGCATAAATGATAAGAGTTCAACTAAGATCTCTCATTCAATTGTGGGAAAATCCTTAGGAGATTCAAATATCTGTTAGACTTAAAGTGCACCATGCCTCTATTTTGACACTTGTCAGTTTATATTGACACTTGTCAGTTTATCATATAGGCCTTCTGCCTATATATATGTAACTCATTTGTATCAATAAAATAATCCCATCAGTTTCAGTCCTAACAATACCAACATCACCAAGCCCTTTTGGTTCCCCATATATTTGGTTAACTCAACGTGAAAACATCACACAGGTCCAAAAACCCTTTGACCAAGCCTTGGCCTTAATCAACATAACATTTACCATACTCTTATCAAGACCCTTTAATTTGTTTGCATAGAATAAAACATATTAATCAAATATAACAAGAATATAACCAATTATTAGTCCTACTGGGGGAAGGATAACGATCGCTTGATTAAACTGATGTATGAGACTTAAGGGTTATATTTCTTGTAAGTATATATCATTGGGCTTACGGGATTCATAAGGTAGGTTGTTCTATTTGGTGATATCAGTATTATTGAAATACCTTCTCTTTCTTCTATAAGCAACTCTTGAAATAAAACCATAATAAAATTGAATCTACCTTCCGATGGTCGAACCCCCTTACCTTGAAATATTGTGTGGTAGTTGGCACAAAATTTGAATGCTTTGCTAGTATTACCTAAGCTCCAAGAGAATAAAAATACATTTGAAAATCCTCCTTCATAAACTCTATTCCCTATTCATAATGAACAAGGGGAAGTATTTTTCAAATTTAATGGATCACCTAGTTGCTTTCCTTTGAGAAAATAGAGAAACCATACAAAATGTTTTGAGGGCTAATGAAGAACCCTTGATCACCTCTACTATGGAAGAATCCCTCTTGGATATTCCAAAACATAGGTCAAATTCTATGAGTTCTCATCAAAGAAATCCATCCCATGGATATTAGCATGTAAATTTCAACCCTTCCAACCTATATTGTATGGGATCTAATCCTCCCATAATAACATCTCTAGAAAGCAGGACCCTAGTATTCCATCTACTTTAGGGAATCAAGGATATTTACCTCGAAGAAAAGAGACATTTAGAATAAATATAAGTCACCATGTATCTCAACCTAAAAACATTCACCAAGTTCACAATATGGATGTGTTCCCTAGTATACCAAATACTACGAACATAATTTCTTCTAATCCCTTCTTTAACATACCTTCTTCCTAGATTCTAGTCCCTTTCAACACTCACTTCACTAATTTATTTCTTTCAAGTAACTCAAGAGAAAAAAATTTGATTACATATTTTGAGTAAATCCCTACAAATTTGCTAACTTACAATGTTAAGTGGTCTCCACCTCCTATGGATTGGTTTAAGCTTAATTTTGATGGAGAAGCTAAGGAAAATCCTGGAAGAGCAGGCGCTAGTGGCATTGTACGAGATCATAATGGGAATATGATGCTTGCATTTTTTGAATATTTGGAAATAAGGAAGAACAACGAAGCTGAAGCTAGAGCTATGTGGAGAGGCCTTCAAATGACTCAAGACTTAGAAGGCAATTTGATCATAGAAGGAGACTCTATGCATGTTATAAATCTCCTCAATAATTGGAAAACACCTTCTTGGAGGATTAAAACAATTTTTGAAGAGGCTAGGATCCTTTTCTAGGGAATACAAGATAGAAAAGCCCAACATGTCTTTTGGGAAGCTAACAAAATTGCTAATAAGCTGGTCAATTTGGGTGTCAATGGTGATGGACTTTTCAAATGGGAACATGGTGTCCCGAGTGAAGTAGATGAGCTTATTAAAAAATAATGCAAATAATGATAGTCAAATTCACCAACAGGGAAGGAACTGTAAGTTCAAAGACTAGGAGTATTTCTGTCTCTTTTTTGAATTGGACTCACAATAAAAATTATCTGAGTTGTCAGTCATCGTGGATGCTGCTTGGAAATACCACAAAGACTAATGGGGACAATCACATGTCAGATAACATGGCTCCTAGTCATCTTAGTAATTTGAGGTTGGTTGATAATCATAGGGAAGGAAAGAAATGGCAATATAAGACTTCGAACCAAAGCCACATGGACCACCAGATAGCCATCGCCATAAATCTAGCCAAAAAGTTCACTTCTCCAAGGCTGATTGGCCAAGATAGTATATGGTACCAAAGCATGTCATATACGGAAGAAAATAATTACCAAAGAATTATTAAGAGTAACTGTCAATACAGAGCTTGTGGGAGTTTTTTTAGTACTCTACTATGTGTGTCTACAAATTTTTGTTTCTCCATTGTCTCAAGGAAGGGATCCATGTCTGTTTCTTTTTTGTAATTATGATGCATGTGTATTTTCTCGGGGCATACCCAAAATTTTGTATGGGAAGTTTCTTTTTGATAACAGGCTATGTGCCTTACCGGATGTAATGGCTTTGATGGCATGTAGATTTTACATATATAGGATCCTTAGTAAGGATATGTTCATCAACAACCCTGGGCTGATTTTTGTAAAAGGTTTTGGGTCAACCTGTAAAACCCAGTATTAATGCTATAGTATCTTATCTAGAAAAAGAAAAGTTCACAACCACAATTTGTTACACTGTAGGCTCCCTTCACTTTTCCCTACCCTATATTCCAAGATATAAACTCTAAATTGGAATTGCTGATTAAGGAAAACTCTGAATTTAAATAGCAATCAACTTCCATCAAAGGAGCCTCAAGACAAGATTATTCTATAAGGATTATTTTAACCAACCCTTAAATACTTTTCTTACTAGTAGACCTTATCCTCCTAACTTTGTAGCTCCCAAATTTTGGATATATAAGGGAGAATGTGATCCAAATGATCACATTCAAAAATTTCAACCAGCTTATCAGATATAGCTTATGATAAGGTGCTATTATTGAAACTATTCCTCAAAATACTTGGGGAAGAAGATTTGGAATGGTATTTTTAGATATCACATGATGCAGGAGCATCCAACGGTGTAAGAGTGATCTTGCATCACCCAAATTTTTATTTATTTCATTTTTTCCTAAAGTTTATTTAGTTTTTTAGAGGATGGAGAAATAGACCCAATGTCGAAATAATCATCCTAATATCCTGAGCGGTTTGGGAGATATGTAAATTTTAAGGTCTTCTACCCTATCAAAACTAGTGAAAACCTTTCTAGTAAAACTTGGAGGCCAGTTTTAAGGCCTTAGAGGCCTTTTTGAGGGCTGAAATATGGTAGTAATTACATTTTCATACTACCAAGCCACAAACCCCTTCGAGATATTTCTAAAAACATGTGCCAATAGTCATTTCGAGCAACAAATAATGAGTTATGACCTCGAGAATTTTGAGCTCGAAATTCAAATTTGAAATAGATGGTTCTAGGCTAGAAAAGAGAAAACAAGGTATTTGAGGGGGAATTTCAAATTTGTAATCAGTTGGTATTTGTAATAACTACTTTTAGAACAGTAATAAAAGAAAAGCTTTGGCTCATTTTGTATTTTCTCTGCTTTCTATGGATTGTATGTGTTTTGTTTAATTCAAATTTGCTTCATCACACCATTCAATTATAAACTTTGGGGAATTGACATAAATGTTTATTCAAAAATTCTTGACCTACATCCTAAAGAAGTCTACTATAAACTATCTCTACCAACTCAAGCAAAATAAAGTTGAGTCTTTTACCAAGTTCCTAACTTAGTGGCATGCCTTAGTTAGAAAGCTTCATTTTACCCCACCACAAAAAAATATCTCTTAGGTATTTACATATGTAATTTACAAGGACAAATTTCCTATCCATTGGAAATGACCCACTTATATTCTTTTGAAGACATGGTGGACTTATAAAAATAAGTGGAAGCTATCTTTCAACATAGAAGGCAATTAAAAATGAATAAGGAAGAGGAAAAACCCTCTTTCTCTAATTCTAAAGTATAATACAAGAATAAACATGTTGTGGGTAAAAGGGTCACTAAATTCCACCCCATAAATAATGATAATGAAGGTAATGTTACTAATACCACTACATTGTATAAACTTGTCCTAACCAAGGCTTAAGAAAATCCCAAGAGAAAATTTACTCGACTTCATCAATCCCTATCATCTATTATAGGGCAATTATTGGATACCAAAATTATAGAGTTACCACACATAAGGTTAGATGACCCTAAAAGGGAGAAGCTCCCTTGGTTTAAGGTCAATAAAAATTACCCTTTCCATCACATAAATGGTCATCACACTAATAAGTGTAGAACCGTTATGTATCTTGTACATGATGTAATTGATGATGATCATCTTATTGTTGGAAGTCCTGAACAAGCAATATATTCCAATCAAGACATGGGGATATTTTAGGATCCCTTACCTAAATATAAGTAATATGTCACCAACCATGTTTGGTATAGAAACATTCCCCCACTAGATCAAAACATGAAAGGGATGATTTAGGTTAGTGTCATTACTAGACAATAATCTAAGAAAAAAGGTCAATCCTCAAAATTGCCTCTCGATCCCCATTTGGTATTGTGGCCTAGGCATGCCTCTACTTTTGAAGAGCTAACCATAATTATAATATATTGAGACAAATTAAATAAGGCCTTAGACATTTGACAACAACTTGAGGATACCCCAAGAAATATATATACTTAACTTGTTGAAAACTTTGCCTACTCATAGGAAAAACCTTTCTAAACTATTAAGTGAGCAAATCATCCTAGAAAAGGTTAGGCTTGGTGATATTGCTTACATGGTAGGGTCACTTAGTGTAAATCATGCAACCATATCATTTTATAAGGATGATGTTCCATCCCCTTCCCTTGGAGAACTCCCTTTGTATATAACATGTCACATTGACAAGCAATGCATCAAAAATATCCTTGTCGACATTCGCTCAACCATAAATGTATGTAGCCTTAAGTTAATTAATAGGATAGAGATAAATAAATAGGACTTAAAAGAAATAGATATTGTTATTAAGGCCTATGATGATGAGGAGTGAGGGGCTACTAGGACTACAATTCTTTCATTAAAAGTAGGGCCTAGCATTCTCAACACTTTGTTCTATGTATTGCCTTATTACTTGAACTATAATATTCTTTTAGAAAGACCTTGGATCCATGCCATGTAAATTTTCCCTTTAGCTTACCATAAATGTTTAAATTTTGAATATCAGGGCAATTTATATAGCATTATGGCAGATAAAGAACCATTTGCATATTATCAAGCCATTCAACTAAAAATGCAAAAGGCTAACCTTTGTCCCTACCTAAATGCTTCTCACCCCTTCATTTATGATACCCTAAAATTTATTCTATATAAAGAGATAAATAATAGTTGGGAAGTTGGAACTAGTAGCCAACCCACAATAAAAGATAAAGATCAAGTTGAAGCTCAATATAGTCATCACAAAAAACTCAATGATTGGCCTAATAAGTTGCTAGCTTTAGACTTATCTAGATTACCTGCATTACCTTGCACTATAGGATTACCCTCTAAAAAGGGAATGGTTGTACAAATAGGAATATTCACCTTCATTTCTTCTAGGACAACCAATGAAGAAAAAATTTATGGAAGCAATCCATGCCCAACAAAATGAAGGTATGACTCATGTTATCTATCCAAAATTTATCCTATACCCAAATAAATCCTCTATAGTTTTAGCTATCAAGGAAAAGGGATAGGACCTTACAAATAAGGTATCAAATAACCTTTGGACTATGAATTTTATCCAAGATATTAGGGATTCGGATATATCCCCAACCATAAGAAAATGCCACCCTAATCCTATTTGAATAATAGTGATTATGAGGTATGCCTTTAGGAGATTACCTTAATAGAAGGGTTAAATTGGGATGAGGAAGAGGATAGTGAACCCTCCTCTTTTTATTTTTTGATCTATTCTAATAATATGCTCACATAAACACCTTAAGCATTGTTCACCTTGAACTTATTGATGAAAGTAGACTAGGGTCCCATGGAATGCCCAAAAGTAGCCTTGGTAATAAGAATAAGTCAGATCAACCTTAAGAAAACAATATGAATTCACTATAACCAGCAAAAAAATTCTTAACTTTTGACATAAATGACTGTGAGGTAAAAGTTTTACTACACAACCCTTCCAAGGATACCCATGTTAATTGTATTTATCAATAAGACATCCCCAATGAAGGGTATTTCTTATTAATTACCCACCCCTCACAGTAATTATACCTTTGAAAAGGATTGAAAATCCAACTAAGTGTTCTATTATTTACAAATCATTATATAGGCACTAATGGCCCAAAATACATAACCAACCCATGAAATCATGGATTTGATTCAATACGCTCAACCAAAAGCTACAAAGGTGCAAAGGAGAATGCACGTAAACTTCTAAGTTAAGATTGCTAACTAGAAGATCCATTTTAGCTAACTTGAAGTACACACTTCCTACTTTGAGTTCACACTTGCTAACTAACACTCTAAAAGACAACTAGAAGACAACTAGTGCCCACAAGTGCATGTGAGAAGGAGACTCACTTACAATATGAATTTGCTAGAAATAAACTATGCAAACCTAAGCTAGGAACTACTAGAGGGGTCATATGAAAGATCTAACATCAATCCTCATCAACCTTAAGCAATGGAATTTAGAGCATGAAGAGTTTGAAAGTTTAGGGGTATTACTAGCCCCTCCATAGTTAGAAGATGAATCCCACATACTAATAGAAGAAATGATCAATATCAACATAGGTTCTCAAGACAATCATGAAATTATAAAGTTAGAAAAATTCCTTCCCCTCAAAGAGTGTGAAGAATACACTAAGATTTTGATTGAATTCAAAGGTGTCTTTGCATGGTCTTGTAGACACTAAAACCTAGCCACTTGTCGTCCATTCTAATTTTCCCACCATTTCTACCCATTATTCATATATATTTATGTATATTTATTATATATATTTAAATATTAATATTTTATACATTATATTATATATATTCAATAAATATATATTTATATAAGTGAATTAATCCCAGCCATCCGATTTCACTTAATCCTATCCATCCAGCCATGTCAATCCATGCCACACCCTAGATTTAGTATCTAGCCTCCTAAAGAGAAATAAAGAGCCCTAATAAACTAAAACAAAAAAATAGTAATAACATAATCAAAAGAAGAAGATCGTAGATTCACACATTACACAATATTTATCCTAAAAACCCTCAACCAGGAAAAAACCAGCACAGTATTATCTTATTATTGCATTAACTTGATCGTCTCCAATACAATAATATTATTCTTCTATATCACAGTTCAAACCCTAATGCAAGTGCGATATATATAACAAATGCACATGCACAAATTTTTTAATATCATGGGCAAAAAAGCATGGGTTCAAATATAGTAACCCTAAAAGCCCATATGGGTCTAAAAACCCTAAAAATTTTGCCAAGAGTTGCTACCATCTGACCCCTAATTTTCAAAGGGCTATCATCCTCAAACCCATATTTGGGGCCCGACCCAACCCTGAACCCCGACGAGTATAGGTACATAGTATCTAGTACATTTTAGTGTTAGCACCACTAGAATAACATGGAAAATATTCAACATATTTCCAACACCTCCGATGTGATTTCATCTCAGCCACACGATTAGTATCGTTGAAACCCTAGCATGCCATAGGTTGGATTATTAATAGGAGCCATTTTTATGGCTCAACCCTAGGAAATTTCCCTAGAATTCCTTGAGTTCTTGGTTACCCGAGTTCCATTTTTGTATCTAAGTACTCTCACCTTCCATCCTCGCTTGCCATATCATCCACATTCATCACCAACCTTCTCTCCCAGCCAGATCTGCTTCTAAAAACTTCCCTCTCAATCACCAAATACCCTTGGTCACTTTATATCACTTCCAAGTACCTCTAGGTACTTCCCCTCCATCGCCAAGTGCATCTCAGTGTCCTACACCATTCTCGAGTACCTAGGGGCATTTCCTATAGCCATCGAGCACCTGCAAGCATTTTACACTAGAATTCTAAAGTCTCCCCAACCTTCAAGTGATGCTAGGATATCATCATGTCAATCCAATACAATAGATTTCATTAGATCAAAGAACGATAGATAAGCAAGGTAAATCAAAGTTATTATTATTATATTTTATTGTGTTGCTAATATTTATTCACATTTTGTTATTATATAGCTAGGGTTTTGTCTTGATTTTTGAGGATCTTACACTATGGAGCCTTCATTATTATTGCTAACTCATTTACTATTTTCTTGTGTTCAAATTTGGCAACATTACATTAGCATTGGACAACTACTTAATCTGGAGTGGTCCAAAATTGGATAACTAGAAGCCCACTCACTTCTGTTGGGATCAAAGACATGTTTTGAGACACCACTAGTATTGTTTTCTAGGGTTTTAGATTATCCTAGCTATTGTAAAATTTGTATCAAATAATTCAAGGATTCTTATTGTAACAATGGAGTTTTGAGGCTCCCCCATTAATAAAAATCATTCATTATGCAATATTGTCTTTTGAGTTCAATTTATATCTTGTTATTTGGTGTTGCATTTTTGTCTTCACAAATGGCGATCACAGTGGAACCGACTAAGGATTTATTTTTCTGATTTTCTTTTTTTAATTAATTTGCTATTTTCTATCTTGTTTTGCAAGATTTTTACAGGCGCGAATCAACCATTTTTCATTGGTTAGGGTTTTTGAAGACTTGTAGGAAGTTGCAGAAGGTGCGTGATCACCCAACGATGCTCAAGGGCTATCCAAAAATACCCAGGTGCATTTTAGAAATGCCCAAGGGCATTTTACAGAGAGTTGGAGCAGAAATGTAGGCTATTTTGTATATCTACTGTTAAAACCCTAGCTTTTTTGTTTACGTATTCTGGAAATATTACATTTTTTTTCAAGTTTCTAAGCTAAAAGGAATATCACTAATTAATCTAGGAAAAACATTCATACTAGCTTGCATCTTAGGTTTCATATTAGTCATTTGCATCCATCCACACTTTCTATTTGAAGTTTATGATTTTATGTTGTATTCACAAATTGAAAAATATTGCATTTTGATTTCATGTAAATTGAAAAATTGCATAATTAGTTTGCATTATAGGGTTAAGGATTCCTATTTTTGTAGGTCTAAGTAGGAACATTATTCAGATGCCAAAAGTATCCCCATACTTGGGCAATTCCATACAGAGGAGTAGATGAACCCCCCATCTGTCTAGAGCGGGTCTTAAGTGATGTACTCTACATCCTTTGGAAAAATTGGTATTTTGAGTAGTGGCTTCTGATTTAGACTATTAAAAGAAGTTATATTTCTAAAATTGCATGAAAACAATAGCAAATTATAAATTTTAAAAAGACTCACACACTGCATGCTTCATATTTAACAGTAGTGTTTGGATTTCATCACCAGCCATTGCTTGATATTTGGTGACGGTGGCTCTCATTTCCATCCACCAATCTCTTCCCTTAGAAACCTTAGGTCACTCTCGAGCAAACTTGCTAGATTTCATCACAAAAAAGAATCTCGTTACCTTAGCTTAACCATAGTTTTTACCTTTCTTTGGTTAATTTAGATTAGCATGTTTGAAATACACAAGATCAAAATCTAAGAAAATGAACACACTTTAAATTGAGATAATCAATGAATGAGGTAAGATACACGTGTTAAACAAAATTAATATTGATTATTTATTTTCTTGTGAAATTTAAATTTTGTGTTTCATTTTATTGCATAATCTATATTTTGGTTTATTTTCTTTATGGTATTAACAAGAAAACAAAAAAAAAACATTAAATCAAGATAATTTAATGGAACCTTCATCCACCTTCCCCACCACTTATGTGGTAGATTTCCTAAATGTGACACAGACATATTTTTCTACAGGTCCCTCACATTCCTTGTCATCGACAACCTTTCATATGGCTATTCCCCAAGTAGAGTTAACCTCACAAACCATTGATCATCACATTACCCACATAGACATGGCATGGGTAGAATATCTCATGAAGTCTTCTAACTATGTCTTAGAGTTAGTCCCCAACTCACCTAGATAGGATCCTACTTTACAGCAAGAGCTTGTTTATTACCAGCAACCATCTAGCTTTACCCAAGTGTACACTAACCTTATTTTCAAGTCTTCTATTACACCTTCCTCTCATGTTTCCATTCCTCAACCCTCATGTTCTCCTAGCACTTCATACACATCCACATACACTAACCCCTTGTATGAAGCACATGTAAATGCTACTTAACAAGTTTTACCCTCACAAGTTACCATACCAAGTTTAACTTATCTCCCAACCACATCTTCCATACCATCTACTTCCATACCTTTCACTTTTGATAGAGAAATTAATGAGACATAGGAAAACTTGAAAAAATTGCTTAGACAATGTCAAAATGCTCAACAACAAGTACAAGTGAACCCTAAGCCTTTACCAAACTCTACTTAGACTATGCTCATTAATTAGGGTCCATCATGGACACCACAATATTCTATAGTTTCTATCCCTGTTCCTCCACCAAGTCATACTAATACCTATCCTATTACCATTGACCAACCCAATAATAACCCTCATGCATCAAATTCATTCTAAATTTCTCCATATTTTCATCATCAATCTCCCATTCATAAATTTCTATCAAATTCACCTAGTCATCATCACCAATATCAGCATCATTTAGTCACTCCAAAATATTTTTCCATCCCACCTCAAAATAATCAAGTAATTTAGGGCTTCCACATTCTTTAAGAAGACCCTCAAATTAAGGCCATGCAAAACAGTTAGATCAATTGATACAATACACTCCTAGTTTGACAAACCAGAAGATAACCTTATGTCAATTGATCAATCAACCCATTCATCCTTCAGTACCATCACTGCAATATCCAATAAATTTCATGGTGCCTAAGTTTGACAAGTTCAAGGGAACTGAGGATCCCAAAGAACATGTGAGCACGTTTGTAAATGCCTATTTTAGAATTCAAAATGAAAATGCTCTCATGATCAAAATATTTTCTCAAACATTAAGAGGAGATGCCATAGAGTGGTATAATCAATTATCCAGTCATAGTATTTATACTTTTGAGTAATTTATTGACCAATTATTTGAGCAGTTTATCCTAAATGTTAGAAATAAAGTGTCATTGTATTATGTCTATGCTTTAAGACAACATGATGATGAGTCTATCTAATATTTTGGAAACTGTTGAAGGGTTGTCATTACAAAGTTGCCATTAGCCCTACCAATGGATGAGCTAATCAAATTATTCACCAAGATTTGCTTAAAAACTATCTCTTGGATGCTTCAACTACAAACTTATTGTTCATTTGAAGAAGCTTTAGCTCAGGCTAGTGTCATAGAGGAAATAAAAATCCAAGAAGGCATACTTAAGCCTAAGAAAAAGGAATGGCAAAAAAAGGGCCAATATAAAAGCAAATATTTTGGCCAAATAAGATCAACATAGGATACCCCATCTGGTCGGCCCAATCACATTAATCTCTTGATTCACATAATGATACAAAATCTCTCAAGGATCAAATGTGTGTGCTTGTGAAATTGATTTACCAATTTTGAGTAAGGTAATGATGCAAGCTAACTTTTATGAACCAATGTGTGTGCAAGTGAAAGATTCATTGACCATGATTTTGTGCATGCAATTGTACTGAACTACTATGTAAGTCAAGTCACCAAAATCTAGCTAATCCACAAGCGGACATTGGTCTATACAAAATAAGGTCGCTAATGTGACAGACATGTCACCACGCGTAAGGATACCACCATTGCCAAGCCGGCTTGATGCCACCGAACCTGTAATGAGGATCACCCCATGGTGTTCAAATAACTGAGGAATTCTAGGGATTCAAGCTCATTACCCCCTTCTTTTATTTTGATTTCTTTTGAGTAGGGATTCTTGTTCATTTTTTTTTTGAACAAGGGGATTTTATTGCTTTTGTAGTAAAACTACTTTTTCTTTTCTTTTTCTTTCTTTTTCTTTTCTTTTTATTTTTCTTGTTTTCTTTTTTGGGATACTTGCTCAGATTAGACAAGGAGCAAGGGATTTTATTCGGGTAGGGGGAGCTTGTCCTTTTGCCAATTCTCAGTATTCTAGACCATGCGCATAATAGGATAGCAAGGGAAAATTTTTGCTTAAGGAACTAAGACTACTATGTAGTATCATTTTTCAAATTTGCAAAAAATCATTTTAAGATGTGAAAATGTGTTCTTGGTTCAAAAAGTAGCAAGACCAGTTCCCAAAACTCAAAATTTTATTTAGTGAAGTAATAGTGATTTTGATTCAAGAGAGATTTATAATCAAAATGACAAAATCAAAATTTAGTAAAGATGTAAATTAAGTGATTGGTTCAAGATAACTTTTGAGTTTATCCGAAAGAAAATAAAATATAACTTGAATTTTGGAAAACAACACACAATAATGCAAAAATGATGACTTAACATAATTTGACATATTTTTGGAAATTTTTCATATTTTTTGATTTTTTTGGTGGTTTTGTGATTTGATGATAATTGCAAACTGAATGATGAAGAAGTTATTTACAATTATATACAATGATGGAACTTTTGTTGTTATGCATAATATCTTTTTAGATGCATAATGTTCATTGGCTCTTTGAGGTATTTTCCATCCAAAGTAGCCAAGCGATATGCACCAGATCCAAATTTAGCAGTGATGACAAATGGTCCAAGCCAATTAGGTTGAAATTTACCTTTAAGATATTTTCTAGCATTAGTATTTTTCTGGTTTTCTTTAAGTACTAAATCACCAACTTCAAAAGATCGATTATGAACTTTCTTTGCATATGATATTTTGAGTTTATCTTGGTAAGCGTAAAGATGCTCTAGAGCATGAATGCACTTCTCATCTAGAAGCTCCAACTGACTTAGTCTGCCAGCATGATATTCATCTCCTACTTCGACATCTTGAAGTAGAAGAGCTAAAGAAGGAACTTCTAACTCAAATGGAAAAATTGCTTCAGCACCATAGACCAAGACAAAAGGTGAAGCACCCGTAGGAGTACGAACACTAGTTCGATAGGCCCACAAGGTGGGATATAATTGCATATGCCAATCATGGCCTGATTTATTAACCAATATTTTTAAAATCTTGATTAAGGTTTTATTAGATGCTTCAGCTTGACCATTTCCTTGTGGATAATATGGAGTGGACCATCGATGTTGAATTTTATATTTTTGATAAAGTTTCTTAATGTCTTTGTTCTTAAAGCATGTTCCATTATCAGAGATGAGTGTTGATGGAATTCCAAATCTACAAATAATTTGATTAAAGATGAATTTAGAGACTTGGACTCCTGTGCAAGAAGCTAGTGGCATAGCTTCTACCCATTTTGTAAAATATTTTGTTGTTGTTATGATGAATTTATGACCATCTGAAGATATAGGATTAATTTTACCAATGATGTCTAGGCCCCATTTGGAAAAAGGCCAAGGAGAGGATATGGCTTGAAGTTCTTGAGTAGGAGCGTGAACAAGGTCTGCATGTCTTTGACATTTGTCACAATGATGCACATAATCATTGGCATATTTTTCCATGGAAGGCCAAAAGTACCCCATTCGTAGGAGCTTTTTAGCAATGGCACCTCCACTAAAATGTCCTCCACAAGATCCATCATGGACTTCACTTAATGCTTTCTTAGACTCTTCTAAATTGAGGCACCTTAAAAGAATACCTTCAAAAGACCTTTTATATAAAGTATTGCCAATAATTACGAAGTGAATAACTCACTTACGTAATAATCTATGTTGGTTTCTATCTAATCCTTCTAGGAAAGTCCCTTTTTGGAGAAAATTAAAGATGTCTATATACCAAGGTTCTGGAGTTATCTCATTAATCAAAAACACATCTAATGGTTCTAGACAAGACTTAGATGAAGTTGGCTCTTGGAGTTGGTGAATAATGATTGTAGCATATTCATCATCCAACTCCAAAGGTAATAAAGAGGCAGCAACAGCCATGGCATCTACAACATGGTTGCTAGTATGAGGGATAGCCTCCAAAGTTACTTTCTCAAATAAAGAAATAAGTTTTAGAACATAATATTTATAGGGATGAAGTTTCTCATCTCGTGTCTGATAAACATTATTAATTTGATTTATTACGAGTTGAGAATCTCCAAAGACTAATAAAACTTTGATTTTTAGAGCTAAAGTCGCTCGTAACCCAAGGATTAGAGCTTCATATTCTGTAGTATTATTAGTGCAAGCAAATTGAAGTTTAAATGACAAAGGAATAAGATGCTTTTGTGGAGATATTAATATAATACCTACACCTGCACCACTCATACACCTAGCTCCATCAAAATACAAAGACCATGACTCATAATGATCTTCTTCTAGGTTAAGACATTCATCAAGAAATTCAATGGTTATAGGATGAGTAGATTCAAGAGGTGCAACAACAAGTTGATCAGCTATAATTTGGCCTTTGATAGATTTTTGGCCAATAAATGTGAGTTCAAACTCACTTAGAGCAAGAACCCATTTAGCTGTGCATCCTGATAAATAAGGTCTACTCATCAAATACCTTAATGGATCAGATTTAGCAATAACAAATGTCTTTTGACTAAGCATATAGTGGCATAATTTTTGTGTAGAAAACACAACCGCTAGACAAAGCTTCTCTACAGGTGTATAACGGGTTTCATAACTTATTAATGTTCTACTTATGTAATAAGTGGCTCATTCTTTCTTATCATCATCAAGTTGAGCCAACATTGCTCCAAGTGCAAGCTCAGAAGCAGAAATATACAAAATAAAAGGACAATCTGGTCTAGGAGGAACAAGCATTGGAGGGGTAAGAAGATATTGCTTAAGGGCTTCAAATGCTTCTTGACATTCATTATCCCATTGAAATGGGATGTTTTTCTTAAGTAACTTAAGAAAATGTCAGGTTTTATCTACCAATTTGTCAATGAAGTGATGGATAGACTGAAGTTTACCTTGTAGACTCCTTAATTTTGATATATTTTTGGGTGGTGGTATATCAAGGATAGCTTTAATTTTAAGGGGATCTATCTCTATGCCACGCATAGAAATAATAACTCCTAATAACTTTCCATATTTGACTCCAAATACACATTTGTTTGGGTTTAAGCGAATCTTATATTCCCTTAGTCTATCAAACACTCTTCTTAGATTATCAATATGATCTTCTTCCTTAGTTGAGCGAGCTATGATATCATCCACATAGTCATGTAGAATATCGTACATCATATCATGAAAGATATACGTCATAGCTCTTTGATAAGTTGCACCTACATTATTTAAACCAAAGGGCATTACTTTCCAACAAAAAGTTCCCCAAGGTGTAATGAAAGTAGTTTTGGGTTGGTCTTCAGGAGCTATTCAGATTTGGTTATATCCTGAAAAACCATCCATAAGGGATAACATCCCACTCCCAACTGTAAAATCTATAATCTGATCCATGTTTGGGAGAGGAAAATCATCCTTAGGACATGCAACATTAATGTCTCTAAAATTAGTGCATACTCTAATTTTAGTGGCCTCTTTCTTGGTTACTAGAACAACATTGGATATCCAATCAGCATAATCAATGGCTTGGATAAAAACAACATCCAAAAGTTTTTGTAATTCATATTTAACTAATAATGCTACTTTGGGATGCATTTTTCTAAGTTTTTGCTTTACAAGTTTTGCATCTGGGTGCACCACTAAATGATGCATGACCACAGAAGAGTCTAGGCCGGGCATATCTACATATGTCCAAGAAAAAACATCAGCATATTCTATGAGAAATGCAATGTGTTGTTTTTGTCTTTCTTCACTTAATTCAGTTCCAATTTTAACCAAGCGAGGGTTGGTTTCTGTCCCAATGTTGACTTGTAGAACATCTTCTACTACAATGTTTAAATCTCTTTCAAATTTGGGAGGAGCGGGTGATACACCCATTTCTTGTAATTCTTCTAAGGTTAACTTAGCTAATTCCTCTTGTGGGGTTGTTGTTTGAACATGGGCTATACATGGTATAGACCCATCAAAGAAAAATCCATTTCTCAAAATTTCTTCAATAGAAATATCATGAAAAATATCTCCTTCTAAACATTCATCTGGGGAAGCAATCATTTTTAGATATGCTATTGATAACATGTTACAAGAATGTATCCTCTTACTTGTTTTAAAATATTCTTGATGTGCCAAGTATTCTTGATATGTTATTAGTTGGTCATCATCCTCAAAAGGGAATGGTTGAGTTTTTGTAGGGATATAACCAATACCACATCGGGCAGGCCATTCCTCTATTTCTAAAGGTTCATGTATACCATTTTCAAGAGGTCCCAAACCTTTACCTTTATAACCCATGTTACACATCATTCATTTTGACTTCACATATCCATGGGAAAAATAACATCTAGCAAACCCATTTTGATCAAGTGTGAAGCTCATTTGAATATTAATTTTACCAAGATCATACCCTGCATAGATAAAGGTGCAACTCCCTATATGATAGATACTTCCCAGTTTTCATGGCAAGCCCATCGTTCTAGGGGATGGCGGTAATTGGGATAAAACAAGGGAATCTTGGGTAGCAAAATTAGTATGTTCTGAAGTTGTGAGTATTGAAGATAAATCCGGTAAAACTTCATCCGAAAGAGGATATGAAGTAGAAGGTTTATCTATTTTAGTTGTGGTACCAGATGATGTGGGTTTGGTTTGTGAAGGAGGATTTTTAGGAGGAATAGGGTTTGTTGAAGATATAGCAGGACAAAATGGGACTCCTATTGGTTCTGCCATAGCACACATGTCAAATGGTCTAGGGTCACCATGGATAGTGACCAATTGATTTTTAAACTCAAACTTAACACATTGATGTAGTGTAGAAGGTACTGCTCTCATTGCGTTAATCCAAGGTCGACCTAGAAGGATGTTGTATGATGCAGGACAAGATACAACAAACATGGTCGTATCCAAAATTCTTGGACCAACTTGCAATGGAATTGACAATACTCCACAAGTTTCTTGGGTTTCATCATTAAAAGCTTTGATAATCATTTTAGTTCTTTTTAAATCTTCATTTCTAAACCCAAACCTTTGAAAAAAATCATATGTGCATATGTTTAGTGATGATCCATTATCAATTAAGACTCTTTTGACACCTACATCCCCAATTAATGTTGTAATGTATAAAGGATTATCTCTATACATGCTTTGAGGAGGAATGTCCTTATCCTGAAAGTCTATATAATTTATCCCATGGGAAATTACAACATTAACCACAACATTGGGTTCTATGTCTTGAGGTACCATCATTTTGCTTAAGGTACTCATTAATTCTTCTCTATGTATAGATGAAGTTCTTAAGAGATCTAAAAGGGAAATTCTAGCTGTAATATTAGCTAATTGTTCATTAATGTCATAAGGAGGTTTTTGTTGTGGATTTGATATATTATTTCCCTTTGTGGGTGCTTTTAACACAAATGGAGGTGATTTTTCATTTGTTGTTTGAGTTTGTGTTTGAGAATTTTGATTTTGGGCTTGTTGTCTAGTGATGGCTCCAATAGTGCCCACAATGTTATTGTTTTGTAAGTGACCAAAGTGGGGTCTAGCATTCACTGCTTGTTCAATTGAAAGTGTTTGTTGAGATGAAGGGCGAGTGGTCATTCTTCTAGGAAATGGTTCTTCTGGAACTAATAAATCTATGATAGGAAGAATTGGATCTGACTCATCTTCAGAACTATTTGAATTATTTGAAGTAATGTCCATTTCACTTTCTATTTCACTTTCTGTGTCACTTTTTGTGTCTTCTGAAGATGAAGATTGAAAATATTGGATTGGCCTAATTGTGACCACAGATTGAGTAGGCACATAAGAAGTTTGCAAATTTTTATGGGGTAAGAAATTACTAATTGTTCCCACATATCGAGTTGGAGGAGGAACATTATGATGTTCTAGTTGATTCACAACCTCTTTACCATGCTTGGGTAAAGGATGTTGGAAAATATCTAAAGTTTGATTTGCATTTTGAGTTGGTTGTTTTTGGGTATTATTTTGAGGATTATTATTTGAAGGAAATTGTTCTACTTCCATTTTACCTTTATCAATTAGATCTTGTATGATATGTTTTAATCATTTACAAGAATTGGTTGAATGTCCATCCACTTGATGAAAATTACAATGTAAATCAGCCCTATATCCAGCTGTAGTGGTATCTGGTTGTCGTATTTCTGGCAACCGTATTAAACCTTTTTCTAATAGTTGAGGTAAGATCAAAGTTAAGGGCTGATTCAATCTTGTGAATTCTCTTGGAGGTTTATCAAGAATATTTAACACAAATTTCTTTATAGCTTCAGTAGTATTGATGTTTGAGGTGTTTCTACTATCAGTAACTCCATCACCCACTACTTGTTTATTTTTATATTGGTTTTTAGAAGATTTATCCTCATCCTTTTTCTTGAATTGTCCTCTTCTAATAAGAGCATCTTCTACTCTTCTTGCTAAGTCTATAGCTTGATCAAAAGAGGTTACTGTAGCTGTAGCAAGTTCATAAGATAGTTGTTCTTGTAAATTACCAATGAAAATTTCCAACATCTCTCGGTGAGGTAAAGCAAAATGCAATTTTCCTAGAAGTTATCTCCATTTAGCTAGGAATTCAGCAAAGCTTTCATCTTTTCCTTGTTTCAAATTATATAAATCCTTAATAGTGACATGCCTTTCTATGTAGGCACTAAATTGATGAACAAACATTTACTTGTCTCTTCAAAGTTTCTCAAGGAATTAGTTGGTAATTGATAGTACCATTCTAAGGCCATGCCTCCGAGGCTTTTAGGAAACATCTTTAGCAACAACAAATCATCATATGAAATATCATGACAAGTTGTCCTAAACATACGAAGATGTTCAATAGGATCTTCGGTTCCTTTATATATCGGAAGGACTGGCATGGGGAAATGTTTGGGGTAAGGTTGAGCAACAACGATAGGATCCAATGGTTGACTACACATCTCTCTATAATTGTATGAGGGATGGTAAGGATCTATCTGATCTAGATGTGAAGCTAAATGTTTAACTAAGGCTTCAAGTCCTTGTGGTTTCTCACTAAATTGATTTTGTGTTGTCATATTATTGTGCATTTGATGATATGGTTGTGTTGTCATATAAGGATTTCCAGTAGAAATGCTATTATGTAAAGTATTTGTGGGAACAATGTTATGAAGTTTATATGGAACTGTATTTTGTTGAATTTTCTATTGATAATGATTGGCATTTTGTATTTTCTTAGCCTTTTGTGATGTAGATATTTGTTGATTAGGAGCTTGAGAGGAAGAAGAATGTTATTTTTGTTTGGAATTTGATTGTGTTGCTAGTTTTTGAGTGTTCAAATCTATGTTTTGATTGTTGTTTTGAGATGGACCAACTTGATCTTGATTTGTTCTATTTATGTATGTCATTGGATTCACATGTAATCGAAGAGCAGCTTCTATAGCGGCCTCTATTGAATAATCTCCCATTGGAAGTAAATGCTCTATTTCCAACACATGATTGATTTGATCTCTATTACTTTTTAGAAAGTCAACAAAATGTTGGACAGATTTAAAACTAACATTACCTTGAGAATCTACAAAAGGTTTGTTAGGATCGTCGTCCTCTTCTTCCCCTTCTCTATTATCATCCTCACCTTGTTCTATGAGTTTATCATCTTCAATAATTACCCTATCATCAAGGTTTTCTTGATCTGGCTCATCAGATTCTATTTGTTTACCATTTCTCAAGATTCTAGGCATCTTGTCTTTAGGGTGTTTTGTTTTATATATATATATATATATATATTTGTATATATATATGTTTTAATTTTTGGGTATATATGTTATATATATACCTATATAAATATTGTAAATATATAAATATATATTATATTTTGTTTTTGTTTTTTGTTTTTATTTTGAAAATAAAGCAGAAATAAAAATTATAATATTCTAGATACTATACTTTAATCTTCCTGAAATAGTTTATAAATATCATTAATAGGCTCAAGTTCTTCAGGTGTCATATAGTGCTCTTCTTCAAATTGAAAGTTTGCTTTTAAGAATTTGACAAAATGAGCTATGGTAATACTATCAATTTTAGAGTCTTGAGCATAAAAATATATTTCATGATAATACTCACGAAAATGGACTGCCCTAGGATTTTTGTGATATCTTCTTTTGTTTTCCAAGACTATCTCTTGATCCTCTATGTGTGCTAGAAATTTGTGTACTGTTATAGCATTTTCAAGATAATCTTCAAAAGTGTACATAGATGAAGAAATACTTGCTCTCTTATCCGCTAACCACCTCTCACATGATCTTTGAATATCAAAGTAGTGAGAAGAGTTATCGGGTTCCAGGATTCTAGCTATGTCAAATCTCTTAATTTGGCTAAGTCTTGGTGTGTTGGCTTTTATAATGTCTAGTCTCTTCCAAAGTTCAGTCCACTGTTCTTGAGATGGAATACTAGAGTTTTCAACTACTAGAGAGATTTCCTGTGTAGATAATAATGCTCTAACATCTATGATTACAACTCTTCCTATGTTGAAATCTAACATCTAAGAAATGAATCTAGAATGTGCAAGTTTGACTAATGATATTTTTGATTTTTCTTGTGTTTTATGTTTTTTATAAATCAGAATGATGCCTATGTAGTTCACGTCGGGTTCACCAAAGAATGTAGCTCTAAAATTTTCTCACTCCTTTCCTTTAGGCTAATGGATCCATGCCTAGAAGGGGAATGGGAAAATGGTAGGTCTACACCTCAGAGGAGAGGCACTTGAGGTCGTGCCCTCTTTGGTGATTTTTTGATGAATTGGGTGGGTTCACCAGGAAACATTTATATGGTAGTTTCCACGCCTAGGTTGGGAGTTTGTTTGATGTGTTCTTTTTACTTTGCTCACAATCACCTAGTTTGGCCAAATGCAACTAATCTATACTAAATGCAATTTTGATTCAAATGAATACAACAAACAATAAATTACAGAAGGTAAATAGATGCAGTGCTTAGTTATGAAAGAAATTGGACACTCTTACTCAATCCGGATGGCTGATGTAGAGTCTGTTTGCTTGCTACAGGTGAGATCGGGTGTTGCAAGGTGATATCGGACGTTCGATCTGATATCGGCAAGTTCGATCTGATATCGTTAGACTCGATCTGATCAAAAATCTATAGTTTCACAAATTGATAGCAAAATAGGAACTTGCAACATAATATGAATCTTATTAAGCATGGATTAAATTATGTAAAAGCCTATTATATGCTATGTTTGAAAGAAAACAATAGGAATGTGAACTATAAATGCAAATAACACAATGCAATGTAGTGATGGTGAACTCCAAGTATGATAAACAACAATTTCTATGCTACATGAAATGATGAATGATAAATATGATCCTAGAAATGCAAAGTAGAGATTTAGAAATGCAAACAAAAGTCTGAAGGTGCCCCCAAGTAGCCTACAGACAAGATCAGATGTTGTAGAGCAAGATCAGATGCTTTCGAGTGATATCGGATGTCCGATATCGTACAGTATCCACCGATGCACAACTTCGGACCGTCGCACCTAAAAAATATTAAAAAAATAATAAGAAATAAAAATGCAAAAGGTATGAGAATGATTGAAAATCAGCTAGAGAGTCAGGGGGAATCCAGGGGGAGTGCCTGGATTAAATAGGCCAGGTAGGTTAGAGGGGTTGGGCTAAAAATAGAGGGAGTTGTAACTTCTCCCAATCTGGATGATATCGAGTGATCCGATACCGTAACGTCCGTGTCGTTAGGTAGGTATGGACAAAATAGGTTGCAACAAAATTTATCATTTTGCTATTCTGGGCATTTTCTATTTTGGATGAGATCGGACATCCGATTTTGCACATTTAGGTCCGATATTGGATCGGACTTCCGATATCGGTCAAATAGAGCCGATATCATCAGGAGGTTAAAAACTAACTTAATGCGGGCGCGAAAATCGAGGCAGGAGGTTAGGAAGTGGTTTTAATTAATTTTTTGAATGTTTTTGACTTAGGGTAAATTGATATGGGTCAATTTTAGCCTATTACAATTGCATTCAAAATGTTGCATTGGCACAAATTTCATTTAACCACTTTGCACCCTCACCATATTGGCATTTTATATTAGAGATTATTTCTTAAAGTTCAATATTTTAACTGGTCCAATAAAGTCATGTTGCCTTAATCAGGGACACCTTCACATCATCAGCCACAACATTCCACCAAGCCAAATTATCATTTGCAAAGTCACATATCTATAATACCTAGGTGTTTTTGGTCACTCAGCCACTCCTAGTGTTTTAAGAAACCTTTAAAATACATGTCGAGTTCCTTTTAGGACCATCACACATATACACTAAGAAAATCTTAAGTTTTGGGAATTGACTCCAAAACATTCCTGAACTAAACACAATTTCACATATTAAAAAATGTCAACGAGGAATAACACCATACTTGGTATGAATATCAAAGTGAAAATGGTCATCCTTGCTAGTCCCATCATGTAACATAATCCATACGAACAGTGGTTTTCACCACTATCACAGTTTCTTTCAAATCCAAAAGATGGAGTAGTAAGGATATGGTGCAATTCTCATCACACTTAGGTTGAGAATATGATTCCCCAAAACTCTAAATCTTTTACATCACATAAAAATGATAATTGGGTTGTAAGGATCATACTTCATTTTTAGTTATATAGTTAGGTAGTCATCCCCAAAAATTAAGAGATCAAAAACACAAATCATGGACTATGGATTTAGCCTCCACCAGAGCTATAGATGCTTGAATGGAATTGGAGTACACTCATGCGTGGTGACATATCTCTTTCAAAGAGACCTCTGGCTGCACATTAGGACAAGCTAGCTTCTTGGTCTTATCCATAACATGTTTACCAAATTTAATCAAGGTGATTTAATTAACTCACTTGCACACACATTGTTTCTTGATTACCTCAAGTCATTACCATGCTCATGATTTGGTAAATGAATTTACTACACACACATTTGGTCCTAGAGGAATTAGGCAATTTTAGTGAGTTTGTTTGATACCACTAGTATGTTTGAGTCTCTATAAAATAGTCAGTCTTCCATATCAACATCCATATCTTCTTCCATATCAACATCCATATCTTCTTCCATGTCAAAATCCATGCCACTTCATGAGCCATTCATACCATATGCCACCAAGTTTGGTGCCTCTAATTAAACAACAAATACTAGAAAATGGACAAGAAAAATATAAACTATAAATGATAATTAGACAAATTTGCATTCCATACCTTGCATTAATAATCCATACATTCCACCTTGCATTAATCATCCATAACATATCATATGCATTCATCATCCATATAAACATGCATTCCATAAAAAGCATTCACACAAATACATATAACACAAAAGGTAAAATCCATGTATATATATATGTATAAATATCGCATGTACAATGAGTGCCAAAAGGCTACATACAATAGAGCACCAAGGCTCATATACAAAAAGTGCATCTAAGCACTAGCTACATCCTCCAAGAAGACCCCTATGACCTAGGAGGATCCCTAGACTTAGATATATACCTAGAATCGCTATGCCTAGTAGCCTCAGATACAGATGAGGTTGGAGGATCAGGAAGTGGAATACGATGTTCCATCAATCTATCCTCCAATGCCTTGATATACCTATGTTAAGATTGAAGGTGTGCTATATTGATATTATGCTAATGATCCCTCTCTAGTAGCTCTTCCTGGAGCCTCACAATCCTCTCATATCAAGCCATAACCATTGCATATTGCTCTAATACCTATTGCTCTAGCCTCACCCAATCCTCCTCACCCTGATCTCGAGGCCCATATGGAGTCACCTCCACATCATCCCCATCTCTACCATCTCCCAAACTCTCAGGAGCCTACCTAGTCGTACCCTTAGTACTCCTACTTTGACTATCTGATCAATGATGCCATTGTTTCTTAGGGGTCTCATGGGTCCCCTCACCATCACCCTCAACCTCATCTCCACCTCTACCAGCCATTAGTCGAGGTGATGTCCATGGTGGCTGTGTAGCAAACCACGTATCATAATATGTGGTAGTCCCCACATCATCCACATCCAAGATATCCATCACCTCATAATCCTCATGGGTCACCCTCCATGGATCTGCACATGGTAGCCTGATCTCCTCTCGTTTCCTGCTATAGTACATCGACTCACCTAGGAACTCCTACCTCAAACCAAACTATTAGAGTACTTGTGAGAATTGAAAATACTTAGCCTCAATTCAATATATTCCAAATAACCACCTAGCCTATCACACCTATCACAAATGCTCTCCATATTGGGTCCACATCCTACCTTACCACGGTCTCCATATCACTTGGGCAAATGTTAGTCTAACCAAAAAATCTTGGTACCAATGACTCATCTACATAAAATGAATTGATTGTACCTCCTTGTCCATCACCCATATCCTAGCATAGGGCTACTCTCTACCAAATTCGACTACTAGTAAGCCCTTCGATCAAGCCACACTGAAGTGCTTCCATCCCCAACACTACAGTAGCAAGATGCATCCTAATTATTTCCTCACCTACATCATCACCTCATAAAGCTCTCGGTATACCTACACCAATAAGGTAGGATCCCATGCATACACCTATCGCATAATGAGCATATAACTCACTAATCCTATTAGGTTCCAAGGGAACCTACACTCAGTATTGTTCAGGGCCATGATGTTGGCAAACAAGAATATGACCAAGGCATGGAGGGCATCCAACTCCTTGTCCACATACATGGACAAGTAAGGTATACCTCCACTCTCCACATTCACACCCTACCAACCATCACCAAATATTTTATTCATATCCATCCCCTGATCGTGTCCAACCTCGATGTGAATCTCCTCCATTGGAACCTTGAGGATGCGGTATACATACTCAAGTGTGATAGTCACCTGTTCGGTAGAAAGCTAGAAAGTTCCCCTATCTATATCCCACCTCTTTGTCAAGGTAGAGAGGTACTCGTCGTATGCCTTCACCACATCAATCTAGGCTACCTTCGCTAGCCCCACTACCTCTAGAAAATCCCACTCATCCTTCACCACCACCTTCCTCATCCCAAGAATATACAATGAGAACCAATGTCGATCCTTCAAAATCCTAAGCTGCATCACAACACAAAATATTTGTCATTTACACATTCAAAAAAAAAATCAATCATAAATATTTTTATTTTTTGCACAAAAAGAAGAGAGTTACCTCAAGTTACCTCAACAACTCATGCTCTAGCCTTAGCCCCAACCTCCACACCCACTCCCTCCACTGGCATAGCTTACATACCCAAGTTATTTCACCTCACTTCACTCCACTCTCTCAAATGCATAAATGAGCTTCATTTCTTGTCTTGCCAGCTATTTATAGCTGTTTCAGGCATCTTCAGATGCCCATGGGCATTTCTTAGTGCATTAAAGCACACCAAGATGTTTTTAGAAGCACCCAAACACTGATGGGCATTTGCGCAAGCTTAAATCACCAACTGGTGTTTGGCTTCAATTTTGACAAAAGATAAATTTTTACAAAATAGTGTGTTATCCCCCCCAATTTAATCCATCTTGCATTCATGCATCTATTCCATCCTTTTATCAAGTTTTGTGAAGATTCTAGTTGATTTGGATGCATAATTTTTGTTTGTGACCACAAATTACAAATCCACTTAACAAGTTACAAAAGCACTCCAAAATGGTCTCAATATTCACAAAACAATCACAATCATCACTCTCACCAAGTTCAAACAACATGCAAGTGAGTCTCGTATATAGTAAGTTTTTCTATATACTTGGTGATTATACTGATTTGCATCCATGCAAATCCATAATATGAAGAGCCTATCATAAGGACACTTTGTTATTTTCATCATTCCATATCTCGTTGTTAAAAATCACAATCATAGTGGGTACTTCACATTTGAGTGAAACCTTGCCAAGAAAAATTTGCACAAAAGTCATCATTGATGGCCTAGTTCGTGGGGCTTAAAACATGGACAATATCACATTTTATCATTGCACATTTCCTTGACAATCATCATGGCTAATGTATTTAACTAGGATGATTAGTTTCAATCATAGGAATGATCTAATAGTCATTAGATTGGCCCTCCGAAGTTGACTATTTTTACTCTTTGCATTTTCATATTTGCATATCAATGACACAGGAAGGCACATTATTCATAGCATTGAATCACCCCAAATTTGGGGCAATCACATGTGGTTTTGAATTTCCCACAATGGGATACATCTTACATGATCATGATATCTACACTTGGAAAAAATCCCTTCATCTATTGGGGCAAAAATAGACAAATTTTGCATCACATATTTTACAAAACCCTTCATTTGTTGGGGAAAAAATAGACACACCATGCCACATTTTTTACCAATCCCCTTCCTACTATTGGGGAAAAAGTGGTATTACATTTACATCATTCATTTTTATAGATTTTTCAATTGGCTCGTGAGATTCATTTGCAAACTCATTCACCAATTGAGGGGGTAAGCTACGCAAAATTCAAGTTCTTTTATTTTTTTTCTCCAAGATCATGTTTTACATCCCAAGAGAAAGCTACTTTTGCATCTATCCAAAATAGGTGTCTTGTATTTTTGGCACTGTATTGTGTTTCACGTAACATAGTACAAAAAGGGGCATCTGTAGACACAAAAACCGAGCCACTTGTTATCCATCCTAATTTTCCCACCATTTCCACCCATTATTCATATATATTTATGTATATTTATTTTATATATATTTAAATATTAATATTTTATATATTATATTTTATATATTTATATAAGTGAATTAATCCCAGCCATCCAATTTTACTTAATTCTATCCATACAACCATGTCAATCTATGCCACACCCTAGATTTAATATCCACCATTTGATATGCTTTCATCTTAGCCACATGATTAATGTCGTTGAAACCCTAGCATGCCCTAGGTTGGATTATTAATAGGAGCCATTTTGATGGCTCAACCCTAGGAAAGTTCCCTAGAAATCCTTGAGTCCTTGGTTACATGAGTTCCATTTTTGTATCTAAGTACTGTCACCTTCCATCCTCAATTGCCATATCATCAACATCTGTTGCCACTCCTATCACCCAGCTAATTCTACTTCTCCAAACTTCCCTCTTAGCTGCCAATTTTCTAAAAACCCTTGGGTGCTTTTTATAAATGCCAAGACCCTCTAGGTGCTTCCCCTACATCACCAAGCATCTCTGGGTGCCCTACACCATTCCCAAGCACCCATAGGAATTTTTTACAGTATTCGAGTGCCTGTAGGTATTTTACGCCAGAATTCTAAAGTCTTCCTAGCCTTCATATGACACTAGGGCATCATCATGCCAATCCACTACAACATATTTCATCAGATCAAAGAACGGTAGATAAGCAAGGTAAATCAAAGTTATTATTATTATATTTTATTGTGTTGCTAGTATTTCTTCACATTTTTTAAACGCATAGCTAGGGTTTAGTCTTGATTCTTGAGGGTATCACACTATGGAGCCCTCATTGTTATTATTGACTCATTTGCTATTTTCTTATGTGTAGATATGGCAACATTACATTAGATTGGATATTTGCTTAAGCTAGAGTGGTACAAAATCGTATAACTAGAAGCCCACTCATTTCTATTGGGAGCAAAGACACGTTTTGAGACACCACCATAATTGTTTGCTAGGGTTTTAAAGAACCCTAGCTATTGTAAAATCTGTATCAAAGAATTCAAGGATTCTTATTGTAACAATGGAGTTTTGAGGCTCCCCCATTAATAAAAATCATTCACTGTGCAATATTATATTTTGGGTTCAATTTATGTCTTGTTATTTTGTGTTGCATTTTTGTCTTCATAGATCTTATGCATACATGCCCAGATTGGATCTATCCCTAGTAGTCTACCATCTAGTTGTTAAGCAGGATGCTAAACTAGTAAACCAAAAACTAAGAAAATTACACCCAAAAGTTGCTTTACTTGTTAAAGAAGAGATCCAAAATTTTTTAGAAGATAAGTTTATTAAATAAATTGACTACTTTGATTGGATTTCCAACATAGTACCCATGTATAGAAAGGAAGGTATCATGCATGTCTACATCTACTTCCAAAACATAAACAAGGCATATTCTAAAGATGACTTTACTTTTCCAAATATATATATGATAACTGATTTCATCATAGGATGTGGAATACTATCTCTAACGGATGGAGTTTTTGGATACAACCATATTTGAATTGTGTTAGAAGACCAATCCAAGACAACCTTCATTACCCCTTGAGGAAGCTTTTGTTATCATATGATACCCTTTGGTTTGAAGAATGTTGGAGCAACCTATCAATGAACAATATCATATATATAACACGATATGATGCATGACATCATCAAAGTTTATGTCAACAATATTCTTATATGATCTAAAATGTGAGAAGATCATGCTAGAGAATTGAGACATATCTTTGAATGACTAAGGGAATATAAGGTCTATCTAAAATACTCAAAATGTATATTTGGAGTAACCTCAAAAATTTGTTAGGATTTATTATCTCTTGGAATGGCATTGAAGTGGACTTGGACAAGATATCTACCATCATCAAGATGCCACCTTCTAATAACTCAGCTTTGAAGTCTACAAGGTAGATTAGAATTCAACAAGAGGTTTATTTCTCAATTGATTGACAAATGCAATCCCCTATCCAAAATTTCAAGGAAAGGAATTGAATTCAATTTGGATGAAGAATGTCAAAAATATTTTGATGCCTCGGTTAGTTAGGAAACTTGATACACACCCTTAGATTTTTTTTCTTAGTAGTCATCACTTATCAAAAGCCGAGACATTTTATGTTAAACAACAAAACTTATATTATAGCCAAAGTGGATCCTTTAAGATACCGTATGTACAAAACTTATCTCTCAAGTAGGATATCCAAATGGGTAATGGTCCTTAACAAATTTAATCTTGAGTTCATTAATCAAAAATCAATAAAAGGACAAGTGATAGTCAAATATGGTTGGTAGTAGCCCCTCTTGGTAGCAACCCCTCTATTGGCTAGTTAGCCCATAGTGGTAGTGAAAACACGAGATTCCGAAAACAAAAAGGATAAACTAAAATTGCAATGTAAATGAAACTAAAATAACGCTTAAATCCTATGTTATTGAAAATTGCGTAAAAAGGAAGAACATGAACACAAGATATTAAAGCAATATAAAAATCGGCCCTTTTATTGATATGCTTTGCAAATTCGTGTTACAATGCGTCTCCTTCCTTTTTAGGGGATAGGAGCGTTAAATGTTGCTCTTTTACAACTTGTTTCAGAATTCCTTCTTCCGCGTGCCCACATATAAGATGGGCGAACCAAAACGTCGTCGCCGCTTGCGTTGGTAAAGGTAGATTCCTCGCTGCTCCTCCAATGTCGCAAATCTGCGTTCAAAGAAACAAACAAAGAATCAGTAGCACCTGTGTATGAAAAATAAAAGATAAATCTAACTATGGTTAAAATGAATCTAAATGAAATGAAAACTTGACAAAAGCATAAACATGAAACTAGCTAAATACTACAAAAGAAATAAAGCGGGAGGGGTGCCCGAAGGCAAACCACCCACGGGTGAAACTTTGCTTCGACACCAATCCGCTTAGGATGGGTCCGAAACCTGATGTGATGTGTTGTCGGCAAATTGGTAGAATATTGTGGTCAGAAAAATCGGTGTTGGTTCTTGATTCGTGCCTTCAAAAGTCACCCAATAACCTCTCTTTCGATTAAGAGATTATGGATGTTGAAAACACAAATCGCAAGTAAATGAATTAGCAGCACTTCGTCGCTCAAAATGCTCCTTCTCTGTATATCTTTTGGGTGAGGAAACTCACCATTTTATAGACCCAAGGGGTCTCTTTGAATTAACATGCAAAAGTGTTTCTTTGCATGAATGCTTTTTGTGTGAAAAGAAGACTTCTTCTTGATCAAGGGATTCTTAACTGTCTCTGTGCATGTCTTTGTATGTTTTAGAAAAGCTCACTTGCACTCCCATGCAATGAAGGGATAGCTAAGTGGCAAATCTGAGTTGTCTTAAAAAGCTCACTCTCATTCCCATGCAGTGAAGGGAAAGTCAATTGGCAGATATGAGTTGTCAAAAGAACTCACTCGCACTCCTATGTCATGCAGGAAAAGCTAAGTGGCAGTTATGAGTTGTTATATGCCGAGATCTGACTTTTTGTCGGTCAAACATGACATTCGTCCCACCCCGAAGCGAGCGCTGGTAATCGTCTCTGGGTGAGACGAGTATCAATCCGCACTCGTCCCTGGGTAGGACGAGTAAAAACCGCACTCGTCCCTGGGTGGGACGAATAAGCAATAAAGTGTCTAAAAGGTGCCAAATTGATTTTTGACTTGCAAAACTGCTGTGTGAGTGGTTAGAACCACTGTTTAACCTCTGGGGGCTGCCCTAGGGGCTGTGTGTTAGTTTGATCAGTGCTTGTTGTCACATAATCGGATTGGTGCTGTTTTGGTGTCTACAGATGCCCCTTTTTGGGAAGCGTTGCACATGGTGCAGTGTTGAGCAAAAATATATAACCAAAGCACTAATGATTAGGGTTTCTCAGTAACCTAACCAACTCTTGATGCCCCAAGTATGGAAAGGGCACGCATTCTTGAATCCTTGCTTCGACGAGCTAAGGAACTCAAATCAAGTATTAACCTGGTTCGGTGAGGTATTACTTGAACTTAGACATTGATCAGTCATGAATAGGCAAAGGGCGCAACCTTTTGTTGTGGGAACCTTGAGTTCATGATTCACGAATGCCAAGTATATGATCGGTTGGTGATAATTGCTTGTTTGCTGCCCCAAGCAGGGGTGCGATTGTCTTTTGCAATGATCCTTTGAATGCGTGTCATTTCCAAGACTGGGTATATTGGTGTTGATTGGCAACTAAGTGTGACTACCCCCTCAAGCGACGAATCGATGAGGGAATGACCGACATGAGAAAAGCGACGAGTCGCTTGACCCAAGATGACTTGTGCAAGGGTGCCTTTAGATGGTTTACCGCTAAGCATGCTCGAGCAGTTTCCCGATTGTTTTGACCTATTTTTGGTGGGTGTGAACCCATTTTGGGATGCCATTTGGGGTTAACATTGGCGAAAATCCGTCTTCCCGTGGAGCGGTCCGGCTATGGTAGCCTTCTTGGGGAGTAGGATAACGACAAGGTAGACCCCGACATCAGTTTTCTTATGCCAAGAGGTTAAGTGCAAGAGCACTTTTGTCCGACAATTTTTTTGTTTGCATTTGTCATTTTTAATTTTTTTTTTTTTTTTTGTACTCGTCCCGTGGGGGGACGATTGCCGTGATGGTACTCGTCCTGGGGTGAGACGAGTGCGCCACGGTGGTACTCGTCCTGGGGTGGGACGAGCATGCCGAAGAGCGCTCGTCCCGGTCAGGGACGATTACCGACTGACAAAAAGTATAAATAGGCGAAAATGACGGTTTTGGCTCATTTGCACTGTTCATCGATTGCGATTTGGAGCTCTGGGAGGAGGAGGTAGATTTTCTGACGCGAAGCGCTGCCGGATTTTCCAGCCACCATGAGTGCACAGACCGGGTCGTCGAGCGGCGGAGCCGAGGCGAGACCAATAAGTGCACTATCTCCTCGATTGTGAATTTGAAAAATGCAAATGTGTTTTTATGTTGTTTTTCTTTTGTTTAAAACATGAAACCTTAATTAATTAAATTAAAAGGTAAATGAATGAAACCAAATGAAACATGGATGCAAACCGATGGAAACTTAGATGGAAAACCATAGGATAAACCCAAAATGAAACTTAGAGTAACACTTTAGGGTAACCATGGTTAAAAATGTTTTGTTTTTTATGTGAATGGTAAAACTTAGGTCGAAACCATAAGTAAACCATGCCCAATTTTTGTGATAATTTTATGGAATTAAAAATGGAAAATGGATGAATTTTTTTTGTTGAAATGGTAAACTTAGGTAAAACCGTAGGTAAACCATGTCAATTTTTTTTTTTTGATGAAATTAAAAAATGAAAAATTGATGAATTTTTTTGTTTGAAATGGTAAACTTAGGTAAAACCGTAGGTAAACCATGTCAAATTTTTGTCGTTTTTTGTTGAAATTAAGATGAAAAATTGATGAATTTTTTTGGTTGAAATGGTAAACTTAGGTAAAACCGTAGGTAAACCATGTCAAATTTTTGTCGTTTTTTGATGAAATTAGAAAATGAAAAATGGATGAATTTTTTGTTTGAAATGGTAAACTTAGGTAAAACCGTAGGTAAACCATGTCAAATTTTTTGTTTTTGATGAAATTAGAAGATGAAAAATTGATGAATTTTTTGTTGAAATGGTAAACTTAGGTAAAACCATAGGTAAACCATGTCAAATTTTTGTGTTTTGATGAAATGAAAAATGATGAATTTTTTGTTTGAAATGGTAAACTTAGGTAAAACCGTAGGTAAACCATGTCAAAATGTTTGTTGTTTTTGATGAAATTAAAGATGAAAAATTGATGATTTTTTTGTTTGAAATGGTAAACTTAGGTAAAACCGTAGGTAAACCATGTCAAATTTTTTTTTTTTTGATGAAATGAAAGATGAAATTTTTTGTTTGAAATGGTAAACTTAGGTAAAACCGTAGGTAAACCATGTCAAATTTTTGTCGTTTTTGATGAAATGAAAGATGAATTTTTTTGGTTGAAATGGTAAACTTAGGTAAACCATGTCAAATTTTTGTTGTTTTTGATGAAATGTAAAATTTTTTTTTTTTTTTTTGATGTACATGTGAATGAAAGATGTTACTGTATGGTTATGCATTTTTGTACATGTGATGGTAACTTGATGCATGTTTTTGATGTTTGTTGTTTTCCGTGATGTGCAGGTGGTGAAGAGTCGACATCGAGTGCCAACGATTTTTTCTAATGCCTGCGAGGCATTGACAGTGAGGCTCGGGATTGGCTTGATGCCCTAGGGCTCAAGCATGTGGCTTGGTTGGATGCGGTTGTGGCGGATCGGGCGTACCTTACAACATTGATCGGCCTATGGGATGTTCGGACGAACACCTTCCATCTTTCGACAGGGGAGATGACTGTCACCTTAGAGGACGTGTATCGGATTCTCCGGATTTCGATAGACGGGGTCCCCATCCGGACGACGCCACGGGGCCAGAGGACGGTACTGACGTGGTATTTTGGATATGGAGAGGATGATGATGGGATGACCTCGTTGGAGAGGGCGGAGCTGGATTGTCATATTGGGGGGATTTTGGTACGATATTGGTATGCGAGGGGAATGTTGGGAGTGAGGCATGCATTACTCATGAGCCTCATTTCCAACATGCTCCTGCCAGACTCGTCAGGAGCGAGGTTCCCATGGAACCTATTGGAGGTGGTATGGCAGCTAGTGGATTGTCCGGTGACAGAGCCGATGATTATGAGGTGGGGCCAGACGCTTTTGGCTCAGTTGTATGATGAGTTGTATGAGGTCCGCTACCGGAGGCGAAAGGGGATTGGGTGCAGTTTCTTGTTGCAGTGCTGGGCCTGGCAGCACATAGCCGTAGAGCGACCACGAGGGTTGCCTTGGACTACCCGGGCTGACATGGTGGACAAAGACATTGGGTATGGTGCTCTATGGTATCGGTCGGAGGAGCGAGGGCAGAGTCGACGGTTCGCGGGAGACGTCGACCATTACAGAGATGCCTTTGCATGACTGACTCTCGGAGATGTGGTATGGAGGCCATATCGGGATTGTCCCGCATGGCCAGAGGCGGATGATTGGCTTCGGCGGGTTCGGAGGGGGAGATGGGTGATTGGGCGGCATGGGACAGAGCAGGAGTACTTCCACTACCTCCGAGTGACACGATAGTTTGGGGTACGCCAGGGGTTGCCTAGGGAACCCATGGTCTATCGGCATCGGAGTGATGAGAGGACCTTAGCTGCGTCGATCCTCGAGCCATTGGGGGAGGAGTCTAATACAGTTTTGGACATTTTAGACGTAGATGACGTCGGAGTGACGGCCGAGTATCAGGAGTGGTGGACGCTGCGACAGTGGCGAGGTGAGGGACCATTGGGAGGAGAGGAGGCAGCGGGAGGCGGAGGGTGCAGAGGCACCGGGAGAGGGTTGGGGAGCTCCTGCGGATGTGGAGATGGTGGAGGTAGCAGATGTAGGAGATGATTTTGATGAGGAGGAGCAGCGGAGATGGGGGATGCTCCAGAGGGGGTGGAGGGGATACAGAGGCGGGGTTGCGCGTTGAGGTAGCACGATTGACAGAGTTATTATGGAGGCGAGATGGAGAGCTTGGTGAGATGATGTAGGAGAGGGATCTCCTACAGACATAGTTGGCAGAGCGAGAGAGTGCAAGGGTTGCGTCTCACCGATAGGGTGATGATACGGATGCTGTGCGAGAGAGGGATCTCCTACGGGTGTAGCTAGCACAGCGTGATGACGCCATCACGTACTACCATAGGTGGGAGGTAGAGTGGAGGCGACATCGGTGGGAGATGGAGGGTGAGATTATCCGCCTTGGTGGGTGAATACCAGAGCCTCCGGCTAGTGGCTCGTCGTACAGGATGAGAGATAGCGGGACGGAGCAGTCGACATCATCCCGTCGTCGACGGTGAGATGAGGGAGGCGCGAGTGGTCGGGATGCAGGGGCGAGCAGTCGCCCTGAGAGGTCTCAGAGGACGGATACCGTAGGGGGTAGCTCTCGTCGCACCGATCCTACGTGATCATGGTGGCCGACGCCCTAGGCTAGGGGTTTTGGGATTTTGGATGATGGGAGGGAGGTCTGAGGACCAGTGCATTGTAGCCTGCGGGCAATTTTTGTTATGATATATATACAGATGATTCTTTTTGGTGTTTATCATTTTTCATGATTTATTTTTATGTACATGTTTTTACATTGATGTATGCATATGCAATTTATGAATGCGATGGTTCTAATTTGTATGATGTATGCATATGGAATGAATGAAATGAATTATTGATGATTTGTCGATGCACCATAGACTGGACAAGATTTGGATTGACTTGCTATAGTAATGGGATAACTTTGTGGAATGCTTGTGCATGTGGAAACTTTGTTTTTGTATTTTGTCTATTTTTTGATGGTGATGTATGGAATGAAATGTATCGGTTGTTTGAAAATGTAGTTAAGCTTTTTTGAGATGCAGATATTTTTAACTAACTAGCCAAGACTGTACATTTATCTCGTAAGACTTTTGAACAAGGTATAAATCCGACTTGAATTTAACCAAGTTATTTCACATCCCTGTGTGTGCAATTGAGTTCATTTATGTGTTATTCATCAGGATACCGCCAGTGCCAGATGGGCTTTCAACCGAACCTATATTGAGGATCACCTAATTAGCTCCACTAACTCCTTTATTGTATTTAGTCAGATTAATCTACGGTGCTATCTAGGATACCATAAGCTAGCTCATCCACATGCAAACATTGATCTGCACACAAGTTAATGTGACAGATATATCGTCATGCGGGAGGTTTACCGCCAGTGACCAATAGGCTATCAACCAAATCGATACTGAAGCTTGCCTCATGACCTGTCGAAATGCTGAGAGTTCCAAGGATTCAAGTTCGACTCCCTTCTTTTCTTCAATTGTATTGGGATACTTGCTCTTTTGTAGTGATAAAATCACTGTTTATTTTTGTTTTATTTGTTTTTTTTTTTTTGAGCAAGGGATTTGAATATGGAGTGACGAGAATCACTATTGTTTGTGCCTTTTGATGTGTGCATTGTAGGATGTCAAATTTGTAATGTTTTGACGTTTTGCAAATTTTTGATGTTTTTGCAACTTTTGAGAACTTGGGATTCATGGGGAATTGGGTAGGGAGGATGCTTGTCCTTTTGCCAACTCTCAGCATTCCTAGGGTCATTCGCACAGGGGGATAAGCAAGATAGCCGTTTCGCTTATGGTAACCGGGATTACGGTGCAGGTTTCATCTTTCGTTCACACAACTTAGGAATTTTTATATGTGTGTTAATTTGTGTTGGGATGCTACGTAACAAGGCGTGGTCCAAGTAAAACTTTCCCATGTAAAATCTGTTTAACTATGTACAGTTTTGGCTAGAAATTTAAAGACATCTGAATGACGAAAACCCTATATACATTAGGCGACAACTGACGATGCTAAAATAAAAGGGTGATATGTTGGATGTATGCGTTTATGAAAATGGAGTTGATGTGGAAATGATGGAATTGCCAAGTAATGACTGCCTATGGTGCTTTTGACTTGTATGACCTATCGAAGTATGCAATGTATGGATGCAATGCTTAATGTAACCTATATTTTTGTATTTTGATTTTTATGAGAATGCATGGAATTGGAATGCAATTGTTTTTGTGATTTTGATTTTTATGAGAATGCATGGAATTGGAATGCAAATGTTTTTGTAATTTTGATTTTTATGAGAATGCATGGAATTGAAATGCAAATGTTTTTGTGATTTTGATTTTTGTGTTGTTTTTGTTGATTTTTGAATATTTATGTTGACCAAGCAGTTATGGTAACGCTTGGAGCTTTTGGTGTTGACCAAAGGGTTTATAGATACCTTTGGGGCATTTAGGGATGACCAAGCGATTATGAAAATCCTTGGAGCTTTTGGGTTGACCAAGCGATTGTGATAATCCTTGGAGCTTTTGGGTTGACCAAGCGATTGTGATAATCCTTGGAGCTTTTGGGTTGACCAAGCGATTGTGGTAATCCTTGGAGCTTTTTGTTGGACTATGGCTCTCTAGTTGTGGAATGGCCTCAAATGAATGATGTTCAAGGGTTCTATTTCCTTGATTCCTTCAAGAGAGGCAAGCCGGTATGTTCCAGGTCCTATTTTACTGTCAATGATGTAAGGACCTAACCAGTTTGCTGTGAACTTGTCCCGAAGATGGGACGACAAATTAGAATTCTGTTGGTTCTCTTTTAAGACCAAGTCACCAACCTAAAATTCCCTAAGGTGGACTTTCATGTTGTATGCTTTCTTAAGTCGCTCTTGATAGATACGCAAATGCTCGAGAGCATTAACGCGTCGTTCGTCGAGCAACGTCAGTTGATCTAACCGGGCCTGCCATGCAGTGTCATCATCGATGAACTCTTGCATTGAAATGCGTAGGGAAGGAATTTCCAACTCAAAAGGCATGACTGCCTCGGAGCCATACACCAGCGAAAATGGAGTTGCCCCAGTGGGCGTTCGAATGCTTGGTGCGATAAGCCCATAGGGCAAGCGGGATCTGAATGTGCCGGTCTTTATGATTGTCTGCAAACTGTCTTTTTGAGAATGGCGACTAGCATTTTGTTTGACGCCTCTGCTTGCCCATTTGCCTGCGGATAATAGGGTGTTGAAAAGCTATGTTGAATCTTGTACTTTGTGGTCAAAGCACGCACATCTTTGTTCTTGAATGGTGTCCCATTATCCGAGACTATTTTGGATGGAATACCAAAATGACATATGATGTTATGCAAAATAAACTCCGCAATGCGGGCTCCAGTCGTAGTGGTCAGCGAAATTGCTTCCACCCATTTGGTAAAGTACTCTGTGGCCATTAAAATAAACGTGTGATGACCAGACGATGCAGGGGAGATCTTTCCAATTAGATCAAAGCCCCACTACGAAAAAGGCCAAACCGATTGGATCGGTTGCAAGGCCTGAGAAGGTACGTGTGTCAAATTAGCATGGTGCTGACACTTCACGCACTTCTTCACATATGCGCAACAATCTCGCTCTAAAGATGGCCAATAATAACCCATGCGAAGAATGCGCTTTGCGATGGCCATACCGCTGAAGTGGCCACCACATGTACCATCGTGAGCTTGGGTGATCGCCCAAGCGGACTCTGTCTGGTCCAAACAACGAAGGAGGATTCCTTCATAATTTTGATGATACAAAATGTCTCCTAACAAGACATGCTTTGCCGCTTTCTGTTTGAATGATCTTTTCGTGGCTTGTGTCAATCCAAGTGGGAGATTACCTAGCTTGAGGTAATCCCGAATGGGTGTGTACCAATCTTGCTGATCAGAAACCTCGATAGTATGAACGGCCAATCCCTCTTGAAGTCTATCCCGAACAAAAGCTGAGCAGGAAAGAACTTGTAAAAACAACGTGGTGTTGCTAGTAAGAGGGGTCGGGGAGAACAAGGACCCCCAGTTGGCTTGAATCAAACAATCTCGAATTCGAGAGAACTTATCCGAAGATGGTTCAATCTGGATCATGTGGATTCCTGGCGTCGGATCAGAGCTTGCACGCTCCATCGCAGATTGCGATAATGTTTTAACTCTGAATGGTTGTCATTTCACCAGAAGGGTCTTGCGGGATGAGTGACCCCAAGGAGGCCATAGTATCCGCAAAATGATTTGATGATCGAGGGAGTGCCTCGATGTCATACCATTCAAGTTGTGCCAGGAATTTGTCCACAAGGACTTTATAAGACCGCAAAACTGGACATTTACATTGGTATATCCCCTTTACTTGATTGACAATTAACAACGAATCACCAAAGATGTTCAATCGTTTAATGTTCATGGTGATTGTTGTCTGAAGACCTATGAGCAAGGCTTCGTATTCTGCATTGTTGTTGGTGCACGGGAAGTCTAATTTAAATGACAAGGGCATTGGAGCACCTTGTGGAGTGAAGAATACAATTCTCGCACCACCCCCTTGCTCACATTTAGAACCATCGAAGAATAGGGTTATGTCAGCCTGTGACTCAGGCTCATCAGAATCTGGCGACTCTGAAACATGGAAGACCCCATCATCAGGTAGTTCAAAAGTCAGAGGCTGATCGTCTTCAAGAGGAGCCTCGGCTAGTTGATCGGCGATGACTTGACCTTTTATAGATTTCTGTCCAATGAACTCTATGTCAAACTCCGTCAACAACATGATCCATTTCGTCGTGCGGCTACTATGATAAGTACGACTCATCATGTATCGCAATGGATTCTCCTTAGACACAACATACGTCTTATTACTAAGCATGTAGTGGCGTAGCTTTTTGGTAGCAAACACCACTTGCCAAGCAGAGCTTTTCAACATATGCATAGTTAAGTTCATAACTGACCAGGGTGCGGCTAAGATAGTATGTAGCCTATTCTCTGTGAAGTTCATTTTTCTGGGACAACATGGCGCCCAGTGCCACCTCAGTGGCTGAGATGTATAAATAGAACGACACTCCTGGTCTAGGTGGTGCCAATACTGGCGACGAAGCCAAGTACTATTTAATGTCGTCAAAGGCTGACTGGCACTCGTCATCCCAATGAAATGTGACCCCTTTATGCAATAATTTATTCATGGGTCGGCATTTGTCAGATAACTGCGCTATGAAGCGCTTGATCGATGCAACCTTTCCCTGCAGACTCCTGAGCTGCTTGATGGTGGTTGGGGGACGCATTTCAAGGATTGCCTTGACTTTGTTTGGATCAACCTCAATTCCTCGTTTGGAGACTATGAAACCCAAGAGCTTTCCAGAGGTGACGCCAAAGACGCACTTCTTGGGGTTTAGTCGGACTTTATGCTCAATGAGGCGATCAAGGACCTTACTCAAGTCACCGATGTGATGCGGGCGCAAAAGAGATTTGGCCAACAAATCATCCATGTAATCTTCCAAAGTTTTGTGCATGTAATCATGAAAGATGTATGTCATGGCACGTTGGTAGGTGGCTCCGGCATTTTTAAGGCCAAAAGGCATGACCTTATAGCAAAATGTCCCCCAAGGCGTTGTGAATGCCGTTTTTAGTTGGTCCTCAGGATTGATACGAATCTGATTGTATCCTGAGAAACCATCCATAAGGGAAAGCATTTCGTGGCCCGCTGTAGCGTCTACCAACGCGTCGATGCTCGGCAAAGGAAAATCATCCTTAGGACTCGCTTTGTTAAGATCTCAAAAATCAGTGCATATGCGAATCCTCCCGTCGGGCTTCTTGACAGGAACCATGTTAGACAACCATGGCGGATAATCCACACAGATGACAAACTGGGCATCCAACAACTTTTGTAACTCATATTTTACCATTAAGGCCACTGTTGGATGCATCTTGCATAGTTTTTGCTTGACTGGCTTGATTGTCGGATCAAGCGTTAAATTGTGCGTGACTAGCTGTGGGTCTAGTCCCGGCATATCCTTGTATGACCATGCAAAAACCTCCTTCTTTTCCTTAAGAAGGGCAACATAATCGGCTCGCTCTTTAGGGGAAAAGACTTACCCCCGACTTGAGAATCCGTGGATTCATTGGATCCGTGCCGATGTCTACATCGGTCATTGCTTCAAGTCGACATATGGGATCCGTCTTCCAACTGGTGTGTAATTGGGATCAGATGGATATCATTTGTTGAATTAAGATCATCATTAGGAACATCAAGTTCCTCTTCGAGCATGGAAGACATCCTGAGTCTGTCCCGGAGTGAAATGAAACATCCCACCGCAAGGCCAATACTCCGATGGAGATGGTGGTGTGTCAGCGCGATCCCAATCAATAGCCTCTATGTCTAGATGCAATAATCATGTTGGATTGGCTGGATCATGGATGGGGGCGGTCAAGTCAATGGAGACCATGTTGATGAAATGATTGTAATCTCCATTACCGCAAATGTGACAACTCTGACATTCTAGATGTTCTTGGTGCTTTGGATCTGGCTCTGTAGGCACTGGCACAAAGGGATCAGCCCTATGCGCGGACCTGCAAACAGGGTCTGCCCTAGGTACAGATGGTTTGATAGGGTCTCCAGGCGAAAGATGCTCGCTGTATGCCTGGAGTGGCGGGTGCAGTAATTGCTATAACTGCGCCAGGTTGAAATGCCTCCTAGGTCTTGGATCTATGTGTAAGTGTTCAAACATGTCATCTATGTCCAAAGGATTTTGTTGTTGTTGAGGTAGCCTATGCTCACTAGGATCATTCAATGGGAACATCGTCAAGAAGCTTTCCTGATCGTCATTCATTGGATATTCATGCGAATGATCGTACTCCGACTCATCTTCAGAAGACCCTTCGTGGTCTTGTCCATCTTCCCCTTGTGGGTGAGTCCATGAGGTTTCTCCTTGTTCGGCCGTAGGGAAAGGGTTGTTGAGGTCAACAAGGTTATTTGTTTGTAATGGGAAATAATCCCCCAATGTATAAGTTGTATTTGGATTGGCATATGGATCTGATGCCAACCCATCCTTGTTGCCTATCCCTAGGCCTTGCATGTTTTCGACCAAGATGTCGAGGGGCAAAGGGTGATTAAACCCTACTCCTGACTTATCATAAGGCATTTGGTATCTTGGTTGACACAAAACATGCATTCCTTGTTCATACCGGCCTAACCCGTATCCATGCCAATTGCATTGGCTAAGATATCGTAATGCGAAGTCTGGGTTAGCCAGATAGTTAACATCTTCCACAAAGGGATCTTCATCTTCCTCTTCTTTTTGGGAAGGTTCAACGCCATGATCCAGGCCCCCAAAAATAAAGTTTGTTTGATTAGGTGGGTAGCCTAAAGGAACCACGGAGCCTATGGGGAGTCGAGGTCTTCCCATGTCTTGCATAGGCTGAAGTGTGGGCGTTGCAACAACATTGCGCACTATGTACTCCCCCATGCCCGTGTTAGACATCTCAACAGTAATCGTTGGCGATTGAGGGGAAGCGAATGGGAGTTCTCCTTGAGTCCACTCCATGTGGGGTGAACTAGGCGTCTCAACTTCCATTCTATTAGGCGTCTCTTCTGTAGAGATGTTGGAGACTAAAGGTGGTTCCGTTTCCAGGGGCTTCTTTCCTTTGTCCGTTGGTGTGGCCACCGTAGGTGGCGTCGTTGTGGGAGGACTGGATGAAGAAGATGATCCCTCTTGAGAATTTGATTGACTTGGTGATGGAGATTCTTGCTTAGTCGGACCCCGTTTAGATGGATTTAACTAGAAATCCACGTGCGTTGAAGGAAGGGTCGACTGCGGCATGATTTGCACTGAGTTGCAATACTTAAAAGGTTCCAAATCTGCGGGGACCACGTGCACTTGTCCTTCAAATGTATACTTCAAACATTGATGAGCAATTGAAGGGACACACTTCATATCCCGGATCCAAGGCCGCCCAAGCAAGATATTGTAAGCCATCTCACCTTCTAAAATGTGGCACAACGTATGAATGGTCTTTTGTCCCACTTGTATGGGCAGGACAATTGTGCCAACTGTCGAGCATATCGCATCATTAAATGCTCGAAGGGTATAAGTGGAAGGTGCAATGTGAGAGGTTGGTAGTTTCAAATGTTTCAGTGCAGCGGTTGTAATAAGGTTCTTTGGACGAACCAGTGTCTATCAACACCCGTTTGTATGGAGTCCCGTTGACCCGCGCAATAACGTGCAGGGGTGGATCCGCTACATCTCCGAGTCACCATTTTTAGCTCATCTTCCCTGAAGGTAATGACTGGTTCGAGTACACTGTTTGACATGCCCCACAAAATTGTTGAACGAATCCGCTTCGTGGGGTTGCAATTCAATTGCCTTTAATATCTCCATAAGAGCTTCCCGATGGGGCGCCGATTGTTGAATAAGCTCATAAATGGAGAGCCTAGCCGATGTGGTCCGTAGACTTTGAGTAAGTCTAGTTCGAATCATGGCCACTGGTCTAGGCGGGGGTAATGGTGTAGGATTCGGTTGATGTTGTGATGTGGATGGAACTTCCCTAGTGGCTGTCGCGGGGACAACTCCTGGGTGTCTCTTGTTTCTTGTCACAATGCTAATCATTCCAACATACCCCTCCATGGGGCAACTCTGTTGCACTTCATTGACATGCAGAGGGTTTTGTTTGTGCATCATGTGTGGGTAAAGGATCTTTGAAAACACCCATTTGTTGGTTGTTGGGTGCGATGGGGTTATCCACTACCAATGTGTGATTATCAATGAGATCTTGCACTAAACCTTTAAACGTCCAACAGACATTAAGGTCATGCCCTTTCCTTCTATGGAATCTACAGAAAATATCCTCTCTATACCCCTTAGGCTTTGGCGCATTGGGATCAATTGTTGGAATATCTGGCAGATTAATCAAGTTTGCCGCTGACAAACGGTCAAACAAGGAATCCCTAGACTCAGTGTATGGTGTAAATTGTCGCTTGGGGCGACGCTGTTGATTTTGATCCTACTTTTTGTTATCTTTCTCATAATTATTGTGAGGCACCGCCTGATAATTAGCCTTTGGAGGCTGTGTTGCTTGGGCAGGCGTAGGGACATTAATAGCAACTTGATTGACCGCGGCGGGTTTCTGTTGCGTATTCCCTATTTTGGTGCTCTTGTTCCACTCTTTTTTCTTAGGCTTGGCAATTTTGCCATCCTGTATCTTGATCTCTTCGATACGTCTAGCTTGCGCCCGAGCTTCTTCTAAAGTGGCGTATTGTCTGCAGCTGCAATAGCACAGAGATCGATCGCAAACAGCTCTTTGCGAACATTTGAGTTAGGTCGGACATAGGAGGGAGGTAGGACAGCTTTGAAAGCACCGTCCTCCATCGATTCCCATATGCTACCATAGACTCCTCCTCATACTGTTTGAGGCTAGCTAGATCACTGAGTGACGCCTTTTTCTTTGTATTGAAAGCAAAACGTTCTAGGAACGCGTCCACTAGTTGATCCAAGTTGTAGATGCTATGCTTCGGTAGATGGGTAAACCAATCCGAGGCAGATCCTGCGAATGTGGTTATGAATGTTCTCAATAGCAATGCATCATTGTCTTGTATACCAAAGCATTGGCTCAAAAATCGTGTCACATGCTCTTGAGCATCCTCATCCCCTTTAAAGAGTGCCAACTGGGGCAGCTTGAAATGTTCGGGGTATGGAGGTGTTGGCACTGATGGATGTATCGGATGACTACGAAGTTGGCGTAAGGTAGGCTTTTGGGGCCCACCAGTCTTGAGTTCCATAGTCTCTAAGCGTTCTAACAACACTTTGTATGCATCAGAGGACGTAATCTCCTCCTCCTTGGTTGGTTCCCGCTGTGGGTTGCGGGGAACTTGAGGCCTTTGAATGGATAAATGGGTAGCATCCCTTCTGCCTTGATAGGGCGTTTCAGCCCGCTCTTCTTCTTGGTAATAATCCTCATAATCTTCTTGAGGAGTGTTTGGCCTAGGCCTGTAAACATGGACGGGTGCCCGCGGAGGATGCCCATCATGGTTGCGGGGAATGGCCTCCCGCTCAGGTCTAAGAGGTCTTGGAGGCAGTGCTTGCTGAAGTCACGGAGACCTGTCTCGCACTAAGGGGTTGTGCCTCACATACATCTCAGATTGTTGTGCGCGAGGGACTGGGGCCTTCTCAGGTGCATGGTTGTGAAGCAATTCAGCTGTCTGACGCTGAATGCGCTCTTGATCAAGGCGACACAAATGTTCTAATTCCTGTTGTTCTTGCCTAAGCCGCGTGATTTGTGCTTGGCGGGTGGCTAGTTGTGTAAATGCCAAGTCATTTTGTTCTGTTGTCTCTTGTTTAATAGGCCTAGATGTCTCTCCTACATATCTGTTTCGATCATGGTGCTCTGAGACCCCTATATGTTGCTTCCCTCTATCGAGGTTGGCCGCATTAACTTGAAACTCTGGTCTCAATAAGCGATCTGGATATAAAGCAGGTGCAGACGTGCATCGTTTCGGCACTGGATACTATTCTGGAGGAATGTAGTGATCTTCCTCTCTCTCTCTATGATATGCATAAAAAGTGCGGGCAGAATTGTCTTGCCCTGTCGGGAGAACCTGATGTTCTGGATATGGTCTACTATGTCCGACCTTAATTGGGGGTAAATTAGGAACCACAAAATCATATGGTTCTTCCTTTTGGACCCTTTGTTGTTCCATAGCAGTACACAATGCTTCATCACTAGGCCATCCAAAATGAACTTCCAAAGGAGGCCTCGTGCTTAGACCAGGTGGTATATATATGTTATTTTCTTGAAAAGATTCTTGTTGCTCATGAGTTTCCCTTAGGGAAGGGGTTCTAAATTCTCGTCTATTGAAGGCCTGACTTGGAGAGCCCCTCAAGGAGGGGCCTCTAGAACCATGTTCTATAACTGTATGGGTTGGAGTGCCCCTCAATGATGGGCCTCTAGAGCCATGTTCTGCATGGTGTGAACTAACTTGTGAACTCTGCCATCGAGGCGGGATGAACAAGTCTTCAGAGCTATATCGGAGACGATTTGTCTCTCTTGGTGCATTTTCTATAGCTTCTGCCCGTGATTGGGCTTGGCTACGAGTATTCACCATGGTAATGCTAACCTAAAAATGCAAAAATTCTTTTTATGATTTTCTTTTTTGTTTTTTTTGTCTAAACAGAAAATAGCATACACACACACAAGCAATGATTATCTCTTTTAAAGATTAATAGTGTGCCCTAAATCTGGTTTAGTGTGTTTTTGTTGTTTTGTTTTGTTTTTGAAAATTTTTGTGAAACGTTTAAATGCAATTATGAAGGCTCTTATGACTCCCAAAATGGTCGCCCCTTCAATATACCATTGTCGGACCGATATACCAACCTCTCTATATACCCGCCCTTACGTGAGGGAGACTATAGGTACGTGAGAGCAGATGATACGTGGAACATAGGCGGTACGAAAGGGGAATCGCTCTATTTATGACACCTACCATAGAAGACTTATCCTCGCGTGTCTGGGAATCACCCCAAGCTACACTCGGTCAGCTTTCGTCGGGATTTACGTCTAGCAACGATCGCGATCGAGGTAATGGATGCAATATCTCAAGCCAAAGTGATAATGGAATCCACCTTTGGTCTTGCTCAAGGGTTGGGGTTTTACGACCAACGCCTTGGTTTAAAATACCACGTGATGTGTGGGGTTCATTTTAATTTTGCAAAATTGAAACAGGCAAACGAAAAGAAATCTTTCCCTAAGCCATACAAAACCGAAAACCAGAAAACAGAAAAACAAAAATTTGACAGAAGCTTTAAAAAACCCCTACCTCTTCTCTGCCTAATCGGATGTTTCTGATTTGCTCTGAAAAATGCACAGATTTATACTCGTCCCTGGGTGAGGCGAATATCAGAACCGTAATCGTCCCAGGGTGAAACGAATAGTTTATTCATCCCGGGGTGAAACGAATACCAATTCTGTAATCGTCACTTGCAGAGACGAATAACAGTCCGATGTTGAAAAATAGGTACCTGTAAAAAAACAAGCAATTTTAGATCAGTAATTTAACCTAAAAAAAAATAGAGGACAGAGGTCCCACCGTGATCGCCATTGAAAACACGAGATTCCAGAAACAAAAAGGATAAACTAAAAATGCAATGTAAATGAAACTAAAATAACGCTTAAATCCTATGTTATTGAAAAATGCGTAAAAAGGAAGAACATGAACACAAGATATTAAAGCAATATAAAAATCGGCCCTTTTATTGATATGCTTTGCAAATTCGTGTTACAATGCGTCTCCTTCCTTTTTAGGGGATAGGAGCGTTAAATGTTGCTCTTTTACAACTTGTTTCAGAATTCCTTCTTCCGCGTGCCCACATATAAGATGGGCGAACCAAAACGTTGTCGCCGCTTGCGTTGGTAAAGGTCGATTCCTCGCTGCTCCTCCAATGTTGCAAATCTGCGTTCAAAGAAACAAACAAAGAATCAGTAGCACTTGTGTATGAAAAATAAAAGATAAATCTAACGATGGTTAAAATGAATCTAAATGAAATGAAAACTTGACAAAAGCATAAACATGAAACTAGCTAAATACTACAAAAGAAATAAAGCGGGAGGGGTGCCCGAAGGCAAACCACCCGCGGGTGAAACTTTGCTTCGACACCAATCCGCTTAGGATGGGTCCGAAACCTGATGTGATGTGTTGTCGGCAAATTGGTAGAATATTGTGGTCAGAAAAATCGGTGTTGGTTCTTGATTCGTGCCTTCAAAAGTCACCCAATAACCTCTCTTTCGATTAAGAGATTATGGATGTTGAAAACACAAATCGCAAGTAAGTGAATTAGCAGCACTTCGTCGCTCAAAATGCTCCTTCTCTGTATATCTTTTGGGTGAGGAAACTCACCATTTTATAGACCCAAGGGGTCTCTTTGAATTAACATGCAAAAGTGTTTCTTTGCATGAATGCTTTTTGTGTGAAAAGAAGACTTCTTCTTGATTAAGGGTTTCTTAACTGTCTCTGTGCATGTCTTTGTATGTTTTAGAAAAGCTCACTTGCACTCCCATGCAATGAAGGGATAGCTAAGTGGCAAATCTGAGTTGTCTTAAAAAGCTCACTCTCATTCCCATGCAGTGAAGGGAAAGTCAATTGGCAGATATGAGTTGTCAAAAGAACTCACTCGCACTCCTATGTCATGCAGGAAAAGCTAAGTGGCAGTTCTGAGTTGTTATATGCCGAGATCTGACTTTTTGTCGGTCAAACCTGACATTCGTCCCACCCCAAAGCGAGCGCTGGTAATCGTCCCTGGGTGAGACGAGTATCAATCCGCACTCGTCCCTGGGTAGGACGAGTAAAAACCTGCACTCGTCCCCGGGTGGGACGAATAAGCAATAAAGTGTCTAAAAGGTGCCAAATTGATTTTTGACTTGCAAAACTGCTGTGTGAGTGGTTAGAACCATTGTTTGACCTCTGGGGGCTGCCCTGGGGGCTGTGTGTTAGTTTGATCAGTGCTTGTTGTCACATAATCGGATTGGTGCTGTTTTGGTGTCTATAGGTAGAATATCCTAACAAAATGATATGTAGCCTTGAAGTGGCTAAACAAGATTCCTAGATCCCTTACTTTGACAATGCAAGATGTGTCAAAGATGTGGGGTTAGGAATCACCCTAGTGTCACCCCAATAGATTGTTATCCCTCTATCCTTTAAGCTTCAAATTTTATGTACCAATAATATGGCCAAATATAAAATACCTATCCTTGGGATTATGCATCTCTAGCCTTGAATGTAATAACTCTCTCCATTTTTGGATATTCAAAACTAATTGTCAATAGAATGAGTGGAGTCTATAAAAATAAATATGCTAAGCTCAAACTATATAAAGATATTGTGGATAAGTTAATGGTTTATTTTGAAAAGGTCACAATAGAAACCAATCCATGATACAATAATTGTTTGGCAGATGCTATGGCTACAACCACCTTGCTCATGTCTATAGAGCTTGAGGATGAACATGCCACAATTGTAATATGACAAATAAAGCAACATGCAACTTTGAATTCTATTAAATAATTGTAGACACCAAATTACATCTACTAATCCTCCATCCTAACCATTCCACCACCCACTTGTCCACCATACACCTTTCCTACCAATTATTTGGCCCAATTCCACATTTCCCACCTTCAAAAGGTCCACTTTAGCCCTTTCCTGCCATTTCCTAACCCAATTGAGATTATTTTAATATTATTTTATATTATATTATAATATATTTATTATAAAATATATATTTATAAACTCAATTAACCACAGTCGTCCGATCCAATCTAATCCCCATCGTCCATCTTCATTAATCCATGCCACATCTAAAAAGTAATCTCAACATTAGGATCTAATTTAATATTAGCCACATGATCAAAAGTGTAAGGCTAAAACCTTAAGAAAACCCTAGGTTAGATTATAAATAAGGGCATTTGCAAATGCTTAAACCCTAAAACCATGATATTAGAATTTGCATCTTGAGGAGATCATTGGCGAAGCCCTAGCGAAGCAGAAAGAGATAGATCCCTAAAAATACATAGCCCTAGCTAACCAATAGGACTCCTGCTATTCCAGCCATCCCCCATATCCATCCTATCCACCTCACCCTACTCCATTACCATTGTCGCCACTTTCACCCATCCATTGCATTCATCGCATTCCCCACGATCTGCTTCTATAGATTTTATCCTCACCATAGTCACCCTACCAATCTTGCGAAGCTCGCTATAGAGCTTTCCAAGTGCATGCCTACACCTATTGCATTGTAGGCTCACTCCAAAGCCTATGAAGCTCACAATAGAGCCTACCCAGTATGCATCTGAGCCTGCTATTATCACTGAAGCATGAATCAGAGCCTGTTACATCATACCATCTGCTGTTAGAGCTATAATAATAGAACAAAATATCATCACAAGCAACATGTTATTAATATGTTTCTCTATTTTTGTGTATGCAGATCTACATATTCTACATATTGTTGAACGACTATTGAATCTGGAGTGGTCCGACATTAGATACCTAAAGCCCACTCATTTCATTGGAAGCGAGGACACACTATTTGAAGACACTTCATTTTTGTAGCTAGGGTTTTGGATAACCCTAGAATTTTGTAAATCTTTGTATCAAATACTCATTGAGTATAGATTGTATCAAAAGGACTTTATTGGCTCCCCCCGCTTATTGAATAAATCTATCTATTTTGTGAAATCTTGTGTTTATTTGGGTCATTTGATTTCTTTATTTATTAAGTATCCTGTTTTAATCTTCACAAATGGTTATCACGGTGGGACCGCATAAGGGTTTCATTATTTAATAGATCTACCTTGCTAACTTAATTTTACTTCTATTTGTTGTAGAGTTTGCAGAAGCACAGAAGTCATAGATTTCGTTGTTAGGATTTTTGAAGCAATCTGCAGAACTTTTACAAATTATGCAAGCATTCGACAACATATGTAGACAACCACAGGTGCTCTGCTACCCCTACACAGGTGCCCAACTATGATTGGCATTAATTTAGAGCAGAGCTAAAGCTTCCAAGTAGGTCCCATAACCTTGGTTTACCAATTAGCAATTTACATATTCTACATTCTGTTGCTATTTTTTGTTGTTTTTGGGTTTAACACTAAGTAATATGGGAAATAATCCTTAGCAAGTCACATTTAGGGTTTGTGTGTATTTCATTATACCAAATTCATTTCTTGTTCTAAAGTTGTAGATCTAGGTGATTGTTTGCATTTGGAGTGCATATGAAATAGAAAAGCATCCTAGATTTCGCATTTTAGAGTTAAAGATTGATTTAATTTTGCATATCTAAATAGGAACAACATATTGACACATAAAGTAATCCTACCCTAGGCTGGCCCCTTTGGTAGAGATGTGGACGAACCCTTCGGTTGCTCTTGTGATTTTAATCACTTGTAGGCAGGGGATTTTAAGGGTGTAATATGCACTCTTTAGGTGAAATTTGTGTCTTTATGTTGGATTCTGATTTAGATTAGTAAAGTTAGAAATATTTAATATTGTTTGAAAAGCATATAGAACAAGATATCTAATAAAATTAATCACACACACTTGCATGGTTCACATTTTTAATAGTAGTGTCTGGATTTCATCACCAACCATTGCTTGATATTTGGTGATGGTGGCAGTGATTTCCATCCACCAATATCTACCCTAGAAACCATAGGAATACCCCGAGAAAACTTTTTGGTCATTACCAACAAGAATATAGTTGCCCTGGCCAGCCTTAGTTTTTACCTTTGTTTTCTTTAGACAAGATTAAGTTACATCAAAACACACAAGCCAACAATTATAAAAAGAATCTCACATTAAAGAGAGAAAATAATTAATGAACAAGGTAAGCCACACACGGTGAAACCTAATATTGATTGTTTTCTTTACTTTAAATTTTGAAGAAGTTTTTAGTTTGTGTGATTTAGATTAAACTTTGAATATTTGGTTTAATTACTTTATGGTACTAACGAGACAACAAAAGAAAGTAATAAATCAACGTGGTTTAATGGAAAACACTTCCCATCCTCTTTCTACTTTGGTAGCCAACCTATCCAGTATGGTTCAGACTACTTCATCTGGATCGTCATATCCATCCCTACCTCAAGTAGGAACCCTTCCACATAATGTGGAAACAACAACCACCCACATAGACATGGACAAAGTGAGAATCATCTACAAGTCCTCTAGCTATGTCTCAGAATCCCTTAGCCAAGAGGGATTTGAAGAACCCAAATTGGCTACCGCCCACCTTACCCAAGGATATCAAATTTAGGTTACGAATATGGTATTCCTTCTTCCACGAGCCAACTACAACAAAGCCCAAGTGATCCAAACACTTACCTCACATCCACCTATTCCAACCCCTTGTATGAGGAGTATGTCAATGCTACCTCACAAATCCCTAACCACCCAGTTGTCACATCAAATGCAACTTGTGCCATGTCCATGTCATCTTATCCATCATCATCCACCCCTCCATAATCTCACTTAGCCACCATACCCATGTCTTCTCATCCAACCACAATCCCATCCTTTGATACATGGTCAAATAAAGAACTTACGAACACATTAGGACTCATAAATAGGTTGCTTTCACAATGAACAAAAGGAAAACAACCGGTTAATACATACCCTATGACCCAAGTAGTTCCAAATCAACATCCACTCACCAATCAAAATCTAGCATGGGTTCCCCAACCTTCCATAGTATCCATCCCTAATCCACCATCAATCTACACATCAACCATACCAATTACCATTGCCGCCAACCAACCACACAACTCATTCTTCCATCAACATCCTCATCAATCATCCCCATACTTCAACCATCAATATTCACCACAAGACCATCCCAAATTATTTTACAATACCATGTTGGTTACACCCCAACATCTACCATCCAGCCCATAAACCAACCACCACATAATCCAAGGTCCTCACTTTCTAGTAGAAGATCCTATATTCTAGGCAATACCAAAGCAAATTGATCAGTTGATGCAAAATTCACCAAGAATAACAAGCCAAAATCCCACATTAAGCCAATTGATATATCAACCAATCCACTCTTCAGTACCATCACCGCCATATCCGGTAGATTTTATGATACTAAAAATTGACAAGTTTAGGGGAATCGAGGATCCAAAGGATCATGTGAGTTCATTTGTCCACATATGTTTTTGGATTAGTGATGATAATGCTCTTATGCTTCAAATGTTTCCTCAAACATTAGGGAGAGATGCCATTGAATGGCACAATCAATTTCCTACATAGTATTTATACTTTTGATCAATTGATAGATCTATCCTTGGAATGCTTCGCCCTTAATATTAGAAATAAGGTGTCCTTATCAGATATATATTATTTGAAACAATGGGATAAGGAACCTATCTACGATTTTGGAAACTATTGTAGGGCAGTCATAATCAAGTTGCCATTCTCCCTACCAATGGAAGAAATTATCAAACTTTTTACCAAGAGTTGCTTAAAACCCATCTCTTGGATGCTACAACTCAATACTTATAGAAAATTTGAGGAGGCTTTAGCATAGGCTAGTGTTATTGAGGATATAAAAATCCAAGGTGTCATAAAGCCTAAGAAGAAAGAGTGGCAAAATAGGGGCCTATACCGAAATAATTAGACTGGTCAAACCAAATAAACACAAGCCTCAATGGCTAACACAACTAATCAAGTCAATCAAGTGGTCATGAGCCAGCCCGTAATGGCTAAAAAACTAGTGCAACAACAAATTGCCTATCACGTGGTCCCATCAGTAACCTAAGCACCAATAGTACAAAACACAATGTCAATTGTGGAACAACCTACCCGCCACCAATTCAATCGGCCCCAACATCAATACACTCCTTTAGTGAAATTGTTTTCATCCATATTTCGAAGGTTGTATGAGATCAATAAATTATCCTTACCAAAAATTAGGCCCGATGATCCCACAAAAAGGCCTAAAAATTATAGAGAGCACTTGTTTTTCCCATACCATCGACAAAATGGGCATGATATCAATTCCTTCCATATGTTCAAAAACATAGTGCAAGACCTTATAGACCTAGGGGCCATTAACGTGGATAACACCTTAGCTCCACAAAATAAAAATTTGAACATATATTAGATACCTCTACCTAACCATGGGGAGGTCCAACATAATGTAGGAGGTAACAATCAACAACCACCTTCTAATCAAGTAAATCATGTCCAACAATACCAAAACTTTGTAGGAGCAGTCCATGTGGTCACTATAGGGAAAAGACAAAATCAACAAAATCCTTAACAAAATTTGAATCCACCTCCCATAAAAACATAACTAAATCCATCTCTACCAATAAATCTATTCAATTAATCAACCCATCCTTCATCCAATAAGGCCAGCAATAACTTTAACTAGCCGATTAACCACTAGTTTGAAAATGGCATCAGCCAAAATTTCTGTGTATGAGCTTATCCAAAAATCCCCTAGGCATAAAGAAGCTTTAATAGAAATACTCAAGTCAAATGAGTTAGAATCCCAAGACTCTAATGCCTTCAACAACTTTGTAGGGAGTGTTAGGACGTGCATGGAGCTAGCAATCGCCTTCTATGAATTTGAGATAAAGTCAATGAATTCTGAATCAGTAGACCCTCCATTGCACATAATGGCCTTAATAGATAGAAAGCCATTCAAAAGAGTACTAATTGATACCAGCTTATAAATCAATATCATTACTATCACTACCTTTATCCACCTCAAATTACCTCCATCCCACATTTTCAAATCATCATTCACCCTCAAAGCATTTAACGATGCTTTGTGTACCACAATTGGCACTATTATTTTACCTATAGAAGTAGGGGCTAGAACGTTGCACACCATGTTTCACATCTTGGAAGGAGCCATGGTGTATAATATACTCCTTGGTAGACCTCGAATGAGGGAAATGAAATGTATTCCTTCAATTCTCCACCAATGGTTGAAGTATGTTCATGATGGACAAGTCCATTGCATCCCTACGGATGTCGAACATTTTAAGTATTGTGATTTCATTTCAAATCCTTATGAATCCATGTTACCTTCCACCCATTTATTCTTGGAACCATCATCAAATTCATCCACATCATCCCTTAATCTGCATTCTTCCAATCCATCTACATCTTCTTCTAAAGCTCCTATCATAGAGGAGCTACCCATAACATCACCTCCTCAAACATCCATTTCTTCTTGTACATGTGGTCACAGTCAGTCTACTATTAGCACATCGTACATCACATCTACCCCTTCTTCTACAACCATTTATTCTATTCCATCATTACCCCATCCTCCATCTTCTAATTCCACACCACCATCCAATCCCACTCCCTCGATCAATGTTTCACAAGTCAAACTCTTAGATTGTGACATATTTAATTCACCACCTTCCATAACCAATCTAGAGCCATTTGAGTCCCCACCATCAACCACGCCATACCAAGTCAAAGTCCACATCACCAATCCTGTTATAGGTGAGTATGTGGTCCAAGACGTCACCATCACACCCCTAGAAATTCCAATAGCCAAAGATTTTGGACATCCCTGAGACCGTTCTTTATCCATAGGCATTATTTATGACATGAGTGCAGCTCCAAATAACATTAAATTTGTTTATGGAGGGTTGGATTTCTCAACTAGGGTAAACCCACCTAAAGAACCACAAGAGCCTAGGTGTGTCAATATACCTAACATAGAGGATTTTTCTTCTTGCTACTTTAACATGTTCAATTGGCAAGGTCAAGGTCTAGGTTCCCATGAGCAAGGGATGTATGATATTTTAGAGGTCCCATATAGAGGTGCCCATGATCGTTCTGGTTTATGCTATACCCCATTGTCTTCCATCGCTTCTCTTGAGCAAGCCTTTAAAAGGCTTAGCCTCAATGATGAAGATCACCCCATCCACCCATTACTCTCAAAATATTCTCTTGAACAACCCCTTAAAGAACTTTGTATTGACAAAGTAGACGAATATGATTCCATCAACTTCTCCTATCCTGCCTTTGATTCTGACAATGAAAGTTATGAAGAATTTGAAGTCATGTCAAATGCTTTTGATGATTCTAAAGAGGAGTCACATCCCATCGCCCCCATCACTCAACAGGAAGAGTTTTACCTCCGAATTTTCCCCATCCATCATCCCATATTTTGCCTACTTCTTCCACAAGAACAAGCGGACCCACCTGGTAATCCACCTTGATCCATTAAAATAAGCCAAGAAATGTAACATATGTACATATTTAAAAAAAAAAAAAAAAAACAAATGCGTTGCTCATGTTAATGCCATGTCTATTACAGGGATAACGCCACTCGACATTGGTTCAGAATAAATCATTCCATCCATTCATCCATCCAAGCCTTCCTTCCTTCCACTAAGTCAATTTGAATCCTATTGACTTATTCACCCCGCTCCATAATCTATACAATCTGACTAGGCCAATTCCAATTGAGATTAGCCTTATTGACTTGGAACTGATTTCCTCCCAAACCTCCTTGTCAGAGCTCATCCTACTGAGGAACTGCTAAGGGCTTAGGCTAGCTATATTCCTCCTTCATAGCCACATTCACTCACATAACCTTCCAATAGATTTCCTAAGGTATTTCAGGTAGAGTTAGGCAGTGCTAAGCAGGAAAAGTTGGATGACATCTTAGATGACATAAATTTGATCCCAACACCACATCAACTTGAGGAAGGCTCACACATTTCCATTAAATATACCATCGATGTGAACATTATTTTGGATACTGACAACCCCCAAGTTGTCAAGCTTGGCAAAAGTTTAACATTCAATGAACAATATCAATTCATTGCTCTCCTCACAAAAAAGAAAGAAGTGTTTGCATGGTCCTACAAGGATATGCCTGGCCTTGATCTTGACCTTATTGTCCATAATCTCACCTTGCATCCTGACACCAAGCCGGTCAAACAATAACTTAGGAGAATGCATCCTACCGTGGACCTCATAGTCAAAGAGGAAATACAAAAGCTATTGGACATACATTTTATCATTCCTATTGACTATCCTGAGTGGCTGTCAAACATGGTACCCATTCATAAGCCCAACAAGGTGATACACGTGTGTAATGAATTTCAAGATCTAAATAAAACATGTCCTAAGGATGACTTCCCCCTTCCAAACATTGATACTCTTGTCGACACTTGCGCATGCCATGAAATGCTTTTCCTAATGGATGGTTTTTCAAGATACAACCAAATTCGAATAAATCCTGATGACCAACACAAAATCGCATTCACAACACCTTGGGGAACATTTTGTTTTAGGGTTAGGCCTTTTGGTCTCAAAAATATAGGAGCTACTTACCAAATATCCATGACTTATATTTTTCACGATTACATGCATAAAATCATCAAATATTATGTCGATGATCTCTTGGCTAAATATAAAACTTCAGAAGAACATATTGATGTCTTGGAAAAGATTTTTGATTGACTTCTAGAATACAAGGTGAGGTTAAATCCCAAAAAGTGTGTCTTGGGTGTTACCTCTGGTAAACTTTTAGGATTTATTATCTCTAAAAGAGGCATTGAAGTGGACCCAAACAAGCTCAAGGCCATCATGGAAATGACACCCCCAACCAATAGTAAGGAATTGCGTAGTTTGCAAGGCAAATTTCAATCAATCAAACGTTTCATTGCGCAAATTTTTGATAAGTGTAGACCATTTAATCACTTACTCCAAAAGGGGGTGTCATTCATATGGATAGAAGAATGTCAAAAAGTATTTGAGGACATCAAGCGATACGTAACTTCTCCTCCAGTATTAACTCCTCCAGCAAACTGGTTAGGTCCATACATAATCACTCAAAAGTGGGTAATGGTACTTATAGACTTGCTGATTTAGAGGGAATAGAGGAACTCGAACCACTTAATGTTCTTCATTTAAAGGCATTCTATTGTTAAAGGTGACACTTTATATGTATATATACATGGCTTTTTGTATATAAAAAAAATTCACATAGGCATGCACACATTGCATGCATTCCATTTGCATTTACATTTAAGCATTTGACATGCATCTTCACTTTTTGCATTCATAAATTGTTATCGCATACATTAAATCATACATATTCCATGGCATTGTACAATTTCCATTTACATATCAATACTCCATTGCATTAAGCATATACATTTGAATTCATCCCGCCCCATGTTCAATTATCTGACATAGTAATGATGATATGATCATAAATAAAAATTCAAGTTATAACAATTAGGGGTACATAGTTTAAAGAAACCATGCAATCCTCACAAAAGTCATATGTCAACTACATCGCATGCCAAAATAACAAAATCCTAGATTTTTAGTCACTCAGCCATTACTAGTATAGCAAGCAACCTCCAAATGGATGTCTAAATTTCTTTAGGATAAAAAACACAACTGATACACTAATAAAGTCTTGAGCATTATTGATCGATCACGAAACAATCTTGAACCAATTACATTCCATCACATCTTAAAAACATTATAATATAGGGGGGATAGTACCATCCTTGGGTAGCACCTCATGGAGAAAAGGAGATATCCCTTGCTTGTCGCATTACACAACATAGTCCAAAAATAGTGGTTTTACCAATACCAACAGTACTCCAAACATAAACGTAAAAACATATAGTAAGGATAGGGTCAAAATTCTCATCACACCTCAATTGAGAATACGATTCCCCAAAGATCTATACAAAACTAACAACTAAGATCCCAAATACCCTTGATAACTAAAGTCATAAGGATTTGTACTACACGCCCCTAACCAGGATGGGTAGTCGTTCCCAAGGCCTAAAATATCAATCCCATAGGACTATGAAGTGAATATCCATTGAGGCTATAGATTCTTGACTGGTAGTGGAGTAATATCATGCGAGATGACATGTCTCTCTTCCAAAAATAGAGACCTCTGACCGCACATAAGGATATGCTAGCATCTAGGTCATCTCCATAATAGGTCATGCCTAAACCTACTTATAATAGGTTAATGAATTTCATATGCACACACATTGGTGCTTGATTGGATAGGGTCATTTTCATACTCAAGACTTGGTAATTGAACCTCACTCACACACACATTTGGTCCTAAATAAAGTTAGACAACCTTAGAGAGTTTGATTTATGACACTAGTATGTTTGAGTCTTTGAAAACCATTCAATTTTTCATATCAACATCCATATCTTCTTCCATATCAACATCCATATCTTATTTCATATCAACATCCATGTCTTTTTCCATTAAAAGTCAAGTTGCAAAAACGCCAACAAATTTGGTACCCCCAATTGCAAAACAATGAACAACATAAATGGCCAATAAAATTTCTGAACTATAAAAATATGATTCAAACACTATGTATTCCTTTCATATAGTTCACATTAATTATACATTTACTTGCATTAATCATCCATAACAAATATCATCTAGATGACATTAATCATCTGTTGGCAATTTTGGGTACTTTGGGTACATTGCCTTTGCTCAAGTGTATAAGTTGTCATTGATGTCAAGAAGCTCTTGAAGGAATTTGATTTGATGTCAAATAATTTGTTTTGATGAAGGTTACGACATGACGAGCTTCAAAGGTCTTTTGCAAACCCCAAGTTGGCAGGTTTAGAGATTACAGGTGGATGCATTGGTTTAATGCATTTGGGTCCAGGAGGAAGTATTTATTTAAATAATTAAAAACCTTGTTAAGGTTCCATTTAATTATTTTTAAATAAATAAATTATTATTTGCAATGGGTTCTCCTAATCCATGGCGCAAATGTTTTAACATTGTGGGCGCTAGCCAAGACCTCCGTCGACGTGTTAAACTCCTCGTCGACGTCAAAGAGCTTATGGTAAATTGCATATAAATCTCCCTCGACGAAAACAAAGATTCATCCCATCCAAATTTTGAAAGGAGTTGCTCGCTGTAAATTCGACTATGTCTTCGCCGATTTTCGTGGATCCGTTGTTCATTTGTCTGCACTCGTCGTTTGTCGAATCCGTCGTAAATTTTATTGTCGTCGTGTCGCGGTAGAGGAAAGGAAGGGACTGTGGTTTCATTTTATCCCTGGTGCAGAAGGATCAAGGTTAACAACGTGAGGTTTAAACCTCACCGGGTGCCTTTGGCGCACCGGTAGCGGCTAGGCTATTGGCGCGCTACCCGAACGGGAGGTTCCGCGTTCGAATATCGCGAAAGGGTTTTTTGTCGTGAAGTGGACGCAACAGGTGGTGTTAGAATTCATGCACAAATTTCTCCATAGCGATTTTTGATGTTGGCTAAGGTATTTTCGAAATTAATTTTTGCTAAGTGTTTTTGCGGATGGAGGAAGTTTGTTAGAGGGAAAAAATAGCTTAGGAGTTATAAGGAGTTTAAAGCTTGTTTGTATTTTGATAAAAGATTCTTTTTGAAGATGTTGTTGAAATTTCTTATTGCATTCTTATGAGAGATAAATTTTATTTGTGATAAGACTATAAGGGAGAAATAAGGTGTATAAGGGTTAAATATTTCTTGTAATGTTGAGAGTGCTTTTGGTTGTTTATGGAAATGAAAGCATGATGTTTTAAGGTCAATTGCTTCTTGTGTGAAGTTGTGAAACCTTAAGTGGGCAGCTTTGAGATTGATATTTGCTTTCATTAAATTGGTAATAATCAAGCTATTCTTTACTTGGTTAAAGTGTTGAGCTTACTCCTTTATTGATGATTTGAAAAGTTGTGTGTGCTATTGTGAGTTGAGTTGGTGGATGCTTTTGTTCAAACAATATTGGAGAGAAAAGGAGTTCTACTTGTTTCCTTTTCTAATGTTGATTGTGAAATGCTTCAAGGTTGTGTTTTGAGCTGAATGGTGTTGATTGAACCTTGTTTGATGAGCATTGTTGTTGAAGCCCTAATTGATGGTGAAAAGAACATGAGTATCATTGTTATGTGATTCTTTGCATAGTTGGCAATTGTTGGAGTTTCATGTTCTTGAAAGAAAGCATTCTATCCTATCCATTTCAGATATTGAGTTGAGTTTTCAGATTTGAGATTGAGTTTGAGTTGAGTTTTTCAGATTTGAGATTGAGTTTGAGTTGAGTTTTCAGATTTGAGATTGAGTTTGAGTTGAGTTTTTTTTATTATTTTAGATTTGAGATTGAGTTTGAGTTGAGTTTTCAGATTTGAGATTGAGTTTGAGTTGAGTTTTTAGATTTGAGATTGAGTTTGAGCTGAGTTGATTTGAGTTGAGTTTTGAGATTGGGAGTTGAGTATAGAACATATTGAGTCTCTAACAATTCTCTTTATGCTTCTATGAGTTTGTCAAATCACATTGGGTCTCTAACAATTCACCTTGTGATTTCCTACTAAGAAAGTTTTTCTTGGTGAGCTTGCTGAGGTTTTGGATAGGTTTCGATGGGGACTTGTGAGCAGGTTTTGGATAGGTTTCGGTGGGGACTTGTGAGCAGGTTTTGGATAGGTTCCGGTGGGGACTTGTGAGTAGGTTTTGGATAGGTTCTGGTGGGGACTTGTGAGTAGTTTTGGATAGGTTCCGATGGGGACTTGTGAGCAGATTTGGACAGGTCCTAGCAGAGGACTTGTGAGCTGAGTTTTGATAGTTCTATCAGAGAACTTGAGGATAGAGGAGCACTGGTTCTTTGAGAAGAACTTGAGGATAGATTTGGCAAGTCTTTGAGAAGGCTTGTGTGTAGAGGATTGATTTGTTCAAGTGTTGGACAGATCTGACAGATAGAGGAAGACTTGTACTAGATCGATTGACTGTGTTTGGTACAGGTTGTTGAGCTGCTGTGGACGTGATCATAGAAGGCAGAGGTCTCTTAGGCTAAGCATTGAGGATAGGAGGTCTTCGATGGAAAGGAGTTCCACGTGCTGGCAAGAGGTAGAGGTAGTTGATCTTCTGAGGGATCATTTCTAGAGCAGAGGGGAAGGTATCTCCTTTGAGCAGAGGCTCATAAATTTAGATAGAGGGGAAGGTATCTCCTTTGAGTAGAGGCTCATAAATTTAGATTGGGGGAAGGTATCTCCTTTGAGAAGAGGCTCATAAATTCTGATTGGGGGAAGGTATCTCCTTTGGGCCGAGGCTCATAAACATTGTAATTGGGAAGGATTCCCAAAGAACTTTGAGATAACTTTTAGAGAAAAGTTTTGTGGACGTAGCTCAACCATTCTGGGTGAACCACGTTAAAATTGGTGTCACTTTGTGGATGATATTGTGCATTGCTTTGATATTGCTTTGGGTATATTGCTTTACTATTTTGAAGTATAAAGGAAAAAGTAAAAAGAGGTCTTATACTGTTCACCCCCCCCTCTCAGTATAAGCTTGTGTTCTTCAATTGGTATCAAAGTCGGTGCCTTCAAAAATTTTAACAACTTGAAGGAAAAGCTAGTAAAGAACACAATGGATCATTCAAGTAGTAATGCAACACCTATTCTTGATGGGTCAGATTTTGGTCTTTGGAGTGCAAGGATGAAGGTTCATCTAATGGCACTTGGTAATGAGGTATGGGAAGTGATTGAAGATGAGTACACTATTCCTGTACATGGTCCTAATACTAAAGAAGAAAGGCTCCTACATCACAACAATTCAAAAGCAATGAATGCAATCCTAAAAGGCTTACGTAAAGCAGATCTCACCAAAGTGATTCATTGCAAGACAGCTAGTGAAATGTGGAAACAATTGAAGGTGGTTCATACAGGTGATACAAATGTCGGAAAGGCCAAGTTGAGACACTTCAAAGGTATGTTTGAACAACTCAAGATGAATGATGATGAAAATATTAGTGACTACATGCTTCGTATGGATGAGGTTGTTAACTCCATGAAAGACTTAGGTCTTGAGCTTGCTGAAAATGATGTTTGTGATAAGATTTTAAGATCTCTTCCTAATAGATTTAGTGAAAAGATTTCTGCTATTGAGGAAGCTAAAGATTTGGATAAGTTGAAAAAGGATGAGCTCCATAGTATACTTGCAGCATTTGAGTTGAGAACTCAAGTAAAGGTTGATGTCAAGAAAGAGGCAGCTTTCAAGGCTACCAAGGAATCCAAGGGTAAACAACTTCAAGATAGTGATGAGTCTTCTAGTGATGAAGAGGCTTATTACAACAAGAAAGGCAAGTTCTCTAGAAAACACAAAAGTATGAAAAATATAAGATGTTTCAATTGTGGAAAGTTTGGTCATTATGCTACTAACTGTACTGTTCCCAAGAATGAAAGTGATGAAGATAAACAGGATTCTAAGAGCAAGGATTCTCATGAGCACAACAATCAAGGAAAGAGGTATTCTCACAAGCACAAGAAGAGTTTCTACCTAGACAAAGCAAGTAAGTGTTCTAGTAGTGATAGTGAAAGTTCTTCAAGTGATAATGAAAATGAGATGTTGTTCATATCAGAAAAAGAGGAAGAACCGAAACATAGATTCATTATCATGAAATGTCTTAGATGTGGAAATTTTGGTCACCTTGAGGATGATTGCACAAATAATGATTTGGTTTCTAGTATGTATGAGGATGCTTCAAAAAACTATAAGGAAGATGCATGTATGGTTTTTGAAAAGGGTAGCACCTCTAGTGATAAGAAATCTGAAAAAGGCTTTGATGATTCAAAAGGCAATCAAATAAAGGATCTTGAAAGTGAACTTATTAGTGCTCTTAGTGCTTTGAAAAAGGAAAGAAAGAAGAATGCTAGACTCAAGGATAAGTTAGATGAATGTTGTATGGAGAGAGATGATCTTATAGAAAGTCTTGACTTCTCTATAGCTAAGACACAAGAACTCAAGGATGAGTTAGAGTCTAAGGTTCTTGAGTATAGTGAGTTAGAACAGAAAATGGCTTCTTTGAAAGAGGAAACTAAAGAGTACAAGGATAAGCTTTACAGGTTTCAAGATAGCTCCAAAAAGGTTAAGTCACTCATCAAAGGTCAAAGAAAGACAACAGATAAAACAGGCCTTGGTTTTGTTAAGCCACACAAGGAACAAGTTGGAGAGTCTAGTAAGAGACTCCAAAAGGAAGAGAGTTCTGATGAGGAAAGTACTTCAGAAAAGGAGTCCTTGAATGATAGATGCACAGAAACAGAAAACAGAATTCAGAATGAGAAGAAGAAGTTTTCAGGACCCAAGAGGTCAAATAAAGGAAAGTTTCAAGGCAGATGTTTTGCTTGTCACAGGTTTGGTCACATGGCTTCACATTGCATGGCTCAAGTGAAGAAGGTAAATGACAATTTTAGAAGTGCTAGTTTCTTTCAAGGGTATTGCTACTCTTGTAAAAAGTTTGGGCACAAGGCAGTCTATTGCAAGGTAAATAACAGGAACAGGTTTGATCAAAATAGGTTTGGTCAGAACAGGTTTGGTCAGAACAGGTTTGGCCAAAACAGGTTTGGTCAGAACAGGTGGATTCAAAGATCAGGTTTACCTCAGAGAAACAACATCGTCAAGTGTTTCAAGTGCAACAATGAAGGTCACATAATCAGATAGTGTAGAGCTAAAATTCCAGAATACAAGAACAGGAACAGTGGCATGATCAGGTCCAAGGATCAAGGCATGGACAAGAACAGGGATGAGAACAAGAACAAGAATATGGACAAAGAGTTCAAGAGAAGGCCCGACAAGGAAGTTATAGACGCTGATGATGATCAGTGCCTAATGGGAGTTTTACTCCCACCCCAAAATTAATCACCTCATCAGGAGGTGGGGGAGGGACTAAGCTAAGAGGCTCATTCTTAGTCCCGAGCCCCAAAGGTGGCCCTTTGCCATTGATGACAAAGGGGGAGAGATATGAGTAAGGGGGAGAGCTTCAAAGTGAAGAGGAAAGCTTCAAGTCAGGGGGAGCAAAACTTCAAAGGAAGATTCTCAGTTGTGGGCACAGTTTCTCGGTTGTTAGCACAGTTGGTTTCAGTTTTGGCTCTTGAGAAGTGTTTTCGATAAAGGTTTGCCATCAATGACAAAGGGGGAGATTGTTGGCAATTTTGGGTACTTTGGGTACATTGCCTTTGCTCAAGTGTATAAGTTGTCATTGATGTCAAGAAGCTCTTGAAGGAATTTGATTTGATGTCAAATAATTTGTTTTGATGAAGGTTACGACATGACAGTTTCAAAGGTCTTTTGCAAACCCCAAGTTGGGAGGTTTAGAGATTACAGGTGGATGCATTGGTTTAATGCATTTGGGTCCAGGAGGAAGTATTTATTTAAATAATTAAAAACCTTGTTAAGGTTCCATTTAATTATTTTTAAATAAATAAATTATTATTTGCAATGGGTTCTCCTAATCCATGGCGCAAATGTTTTAACATTGTGGGCGCTAGCCAAGACCTCCGTCGACGTGTTAAACTCCTCGTCGACGTCAAAGAGCTTATGGTAAATTGCATATAAATCTCCCTCGACGAAAACAAAGATTGATCCCATCCGAATTTCGAAAGGAGTTGCTCGCTGTAAATTCATCTGTGTCTTCACCGATTTTCGTGGATCCGCTGTTCGTTTGTCTGCACTCGCCGTTTGTCGAATCCGTCGTAAAGTTTATTGTCGTCGTGTCACGGCAGAGGAAAGGAAGGGACTGTGGTTTCATTTTATCCCTAGTGCAGAAGGATCAAGGTTAACAACATGAGGTTTAAACCTCACCGGGTGCCTTTGGCGCACCGATAGCGGCTAGGCTATTGGCGCGCTACCCGAACGGGAGGTTCCGCGTTCGAATATCGTGAAAGGGTTTTTCGTCGTGAAGTGGACGCAGCAGGTGGTGTTAGAATTCATGCGCAAATTTCTCCATAGCGATTTTTGATGTGGCTAAGGTATTTTCGAAATTAATTTTTGCTAAGTGTTTTTGCGGATGGAGGAAGTTTGTTAGAAGAAAAAAATAGCTTAGGAGTTATAAGGAGTTTAAAGCTTGTTTGTATTTTGATAAAAGATTCTTTTTGAAGATGTTGTTGAAATTTCTTATTGCATTCTTATGAGAGATAAATTTTATTTGTGATAAGACTATAAGGGAGAAATAAGGTGTATAAGGGTTAAATATTTCTTGTAATGTTGAGAGTGCTTTTGGTTGTTTATGGAAATGAAAGCATGATGTTTTAAGGTCAATTGCTTCTTGTGTGAAGTTGTGAAACCTTAAGTGGGCAGCTTTGAGATTGATATTTGCTTTCATTAAATTGGTAATAATCAAGCTATTCTTTACTTGGTTAAAGTGTTGAGCTTACTCCTTTATTGATGATTTGAAAAGTTGTGTGTGCTATTGTGAGTTGAGTTGGTGGATGCTTTTGTTCAAACAATATTGGAGAGAAAAGGAGTTCTACTTGTTTCCTTTTCTAATGTTGATTGTGAAATGCTTCAAGGTTGTGTTTTGAGCTGAATGGTGTTGATTGAACCTTGTTTGATGAGCATTGTTGTTGAAGCCCTAATTGATGGTGAAAAGAACATGAGTATCATTGTTATGTGATTCTTTGCATAGTTGGCAATTGTTGGAGTTTCATGTTCTTGAAAGAAAGCATTCTATCCTATCCATTTCAGATATTGAGTTGAGTTTTCAGATTTGAGATTGAGTTTGAGTTGAGTTTTCAGATTTGAGATTGAGTTTGAGTTGAGTTTTCAGATTTGAGATTGAGTTTGAGTTGAGTTTTCAGATTTGAGATTGAGTTTGAGTTGAGTTGATTTGAGTTGAGTTTTGAGATTGGGAGTTGAGTATAGAACATATTGAGTCTCTAAAAATTCTCTTTATGCTTCTATGAGTTTGACAAATCACATTGGGTCTCTAACAATTCACCTTGTGATTTCCTACTAAGAAAGTTTTTCTTGGTGAGCTTGCTGAGGTTTTGGACAGGTTTCGGTGGGGACTTGTGAGCAGGTTTTGGATAGGTTCCGGTGGGGACTTGTGAGCAGGTTTTGGACAGGTTTCGGTGGGGACTTGTGAGCAGTTTTGGACAGGTTTCGATGGGGACTTGTGAGCAGATTTGGACAGGTCCTAGCAGAGGACTTGTGAGTTGAGTTTTGATAGTTCTATCAGAGAACTTGAGGATAGAGGAGCACTGGTTCTTTGAGAAGAACCTGAGGATAGATTTGGCAAGTCTTTGAGAAGGCTTGTGTGTAGAGGATTGATTTGTTCAAGTGTTGGACAGATCTGACAGATAGAGGAAGACTTGTACTAGACCGACTGATTGTGTTTGGTACAGGTTGTTGAGCTGCTATGGACGTGATCATAGAAGGCAGAGGTCTCTTAGGCTAAGCATTGAGGATAGGAGGTCTTCGGTGGAAAGGAGTTCCACGTGCTGGCAAGAGGTAGAGGTAGTTGATCTTCTGAGGGATCATTTCTAGAGTAGAGGGGAAGGTATCTCCTTTGAGCAGAGGCTCATAAATTTAGATTGAGGGGAAGGTATCTCCTTTGAGCAGAGGCTCATAAATTTAGATTGGGGGAAGGTATCTCCTTTGAGCAGAGGCTCATAAATTTTGATTGGGGGAAGGTATCTCCTTTGGGCCGAGGCTCATAAACATTGTAATTGGGAAGGATTCCCAAAGAACTTTGAGATAACTTTTAGAGAAAATTTTTGTGGACGTAGCCCAACCATTCTGGGTGAACCACGTTAAAATTGGTGTCACTTTGTGGATGATATTGTGCATTGCTTTGATATTGCTTTGGGTATATTGCTTTACTATTTTGAAGTATAAAGGAAAAAGTAAAAAGAGGTCTTATACTGTTCACCCCCCTCTCAGTATAAGCTTGTGTTCTTCAATTGGTATCAGAGCAGGTGCCTTCAGAAAGTTTAACAGCTTGAAGGAAAAGCTAGTAAAGAACACAATGGATCATTCAAGTAGTAATGCAACACCTATTCTTGATGGGTCAGATTTTGGTCTTTGGAGTGCAAGGATGAAGGTTCATCTAATGGCACTTGGTAATGAGGTATGGGAAGTGATTGAAGATGAGTACACTATTCTCGTACATGGTCCTAATACTAAAGAAGAAAGGCTCCTACATCACAACAATTCAAAAGCAATGAATGCAATCCTAAAAGGCTTACTGAAAGCAGATCTCACCAAAGTGATTCACTGCAAGACAACTAGTGAAATGTGGAAACAATTGAAGGTGGTTCATACAGGTGATACAAATGTCAGAAAAGCCAAGTTGAGACACTTCAAAGGTATGTTTGAACAACTCAAGATGAATGATGATGAAAATATTAGTGACTACATGCTTCGTATGGATGAGGTTGTTAACTCCATGAAAGACTTAGGTCTTGAGCTTGCTGAAAATGATGTTTGTGATAAGATTTTAAGATCTCTTCCTAATAGATTTAGTGAAAATATTTCTGCTATTGAGGAAGCTAAAGATTTGGATAAGTTGAAAAAGGATGAGCTCCATAGTATACTTGCAGCATTTGAGTTGAGAACTCAAGTAAAGGTTGATGTCAAGAAAGAGGCAACTTTCAAGGCTACCAAGGAATCCAAGGGTAAACAACTTCAAGATAGTGATGAGTCTTCTAGTGATGAAGAGGCTTATTACAGCAAGAAAGGCAAGTTCTCTAGAAAACACAAAAGTATGAAAAATATAAGATGTTTCAATTGTGGAAAGTTTGGTCATTATGCTACTAACTGTATTGTTCCCAAGAATGAAAGTGATGAAGATAAACAGGATTCTAAGAGCAAGGATTCTAAAAAGACAAGCATCAGGGAAGATCAAAGATGAGCACAACAATCAAGGAAAGAGGTATTCTCACAAGCACAAGAAGAGTTTCTACCTAGACAAAGCAAGTAAGTGTTCTAGTAGTGATAGTGAAAGTTCTTCAAGTGATAATGAAAATGAGATGTTGTTCATATCAAAAAAAGAGGAAGAACCGAAACATAGATTCATTATCATGAAATGTCTTAGATGTGGAAATTTTGGTCACCTTGAGGATGATTGCACAAATAATGATTTGGTTTCTAGTATGTATGAGGATGCTTCAGAAAACTATAAGGAAGATGCATGTATGGTTTTTGAAAAGGGTAGCACCTCTAGTGATAAGAAATCTGAAAAAGGCTTTGATGATTCAAAAGGCAATCAAATAAAGGATCTTGAAAGTGAACTTATTAGTGCTCTTAGTGCTTTGAAAAAGGAAAGAAAGAAGAATGCTAGACTCAAGGATAAGTTAGATGAATGTTGTATGGAGAGAGATGATCTTATAGAAAGTCTTGACTTCTCTATAGCTAAGACACAAGAACTCAAGGATGAGTTAGAGTCTAAGGTTCTTGAGTATAGTGAGTTAGAATAGAAAATGGCTTCTTTGAAAGAGGAAACTAAAGAGTACAAGGATAAGCTTTACAGGTTTCAAGATAGCTCCAAAAAGGTTAAGTCACTCATCAAAGGTCAAAGAAAGACAACAGATAAAATAGGCCTTGGTTTTGTTAAGCCACACAAGGAACAAGTTGGAGAGTCTAGTAAGAGACTCCAAAAGGAAGAGAGTTCTGATGAGGAAAGTACTTCAGAAAAGGAGTCCTTGAATGATAGATGCACATAAATAGAAAATAGAATTCAGAATGAGAAGAAGAAGTTTTCAGGACCCAAGAGGTCAAATAAAGGAAAGTTTCAAGGCAGATGTTTTGCTTGTCACAGGTTTGGTCACATGGCTTCACATTGCATGGCTCAAGTGAAGAAGGTAAATGACAATTTCAGAAGTGCTAGTTTCTTTCAAGGGTATTGCTACTCTTGTAAACAGTTTGGGCACAAGGCAACCTATTGCAAGGTAAATAACAGGAACAGGTTTGATCAGAACAGGTTTGGTCAGAACAGGTTTGGTCAAAACAGGTTTGGTCAGAACAGGTTTGGCGAACAGGTTTGGTCAGAACAGGTGGATTCAAAGATCAGGTTTACCTCAGAGAAACAACATCGTCAAGTGTTTCAAGTGCAACAATGAAGGTCACAAAATCGGACAGTGTAGAGCTAAAATTCTAGAATACAGGAACAGGAACAGTGGCATGATCAGGTCCAAGGATCAAGGCATGGACAAGAACAGGGATGAGAACAAGAACAAGAATATGGACAAAGAGTTCAAGAGAAGGCCCGACAAGGAAGTTATAGACGCTGATGATGATCAGTGCCTAATGGGAGTTTTACTCCCACCCCAGAATTAATCACCTCATCAGGAGGTGGGGGAGGGACTAAGCTAAGAGGCTCATTCTTAGTCCCGAGCCCCAAAGGTGGCCCTTTGCCATTGATGACAAAGGGGGAGAGATATGAGTAAGGGGGAGAGCTTCAAAGTGAAGAGGAAAGCTTCAAGTCAGGGGGAGCAAAACTTCAAAGGAAGATTCTCAGTTGTGGGCACAGTTTCTCGGTTGTTAGCACAGTTGGTTTCAGTTTTGGCTCTTGAGAAGTGTTTTCAGTAAAGGTTTGCCATCAATGACAAAGGGGGAGATTGTTGGCAATTTTGGGTACTTTGGGTACATTGCCTTTGCTCAAGTGTATAAGTTGTCATTGATGTCAAGAAGCTCTTGAAGGAATTTGATTTGATGTCAAATAATTTGTTTTGATGAAGGTTACGACATGACAGTTTCAAAGGTCTTTTGCAAACCCCAAGTTGGCAGGTTTAGAGATTATAGGTGGATGCATTGGTTTAATGCATTTGGGTCCAGGAGGAAGTATTTATTTAAATAATTAAAAACCTTGTTAAGGTTCCATTTAATTATTTTTAAATAAATAAATTATTATTTGCAATGGGTTCTCCTAATCCATGGCGCAAATGTTTTAACATTGTGGGCGCTAGCCAAGACCTCCGCCGACGTGTTAAACTCCTCGTCGACGTCAAAGAGCTTATGGTAAATTGCATATAAATCTCCCTCGACGAAAACAAAGATTGATCCCATCCGAATTTTGAAAGGAGTTGCTCATTGTAAATTCGACTGTGTCTTCGCTGATTTTCGTGGATCCGCTGTTCGTTTGTCTGCACTCCTCGTTTGTCGAATCCATCATAAAGTTTATTGTCGTCGTGTCACGGCAGAGGAAAGGAAGGGACTGTGGTTTCATTTTATCCCTGGTGCAGAAGGATCAAGGTTAACAGCATGAGGTTTAAACCTCACCGGGTGCCTTTGGCGCACCGGTAGCGGCTAGGTTGTTGGCGCGCTACCCGAACGGGAGGTTCCGCGTTCGAATATCGCGAAAGGGTTTTTCGTCGTGAAGTGGACGTAGCAGGTGGTGTTAGAATTCATGCACAAATTTCTCCATAGCGATTTTTGATGTGGCTAAGGTATTTTCGAAATTAATTTTTGCTAAGTGTTTTTGCGGATGGAGGAAGTTTGTTAGAGGGAAAAACAGCTTAGGAGTTATAAGGAGTTTAAAGCTTGTTTGTATTTTGATAAAAGATTCTTTTTGAAGATGTTGTTGAAATTTCTTATTGCATTCTTATGAGAGATAAATTTTATTTGTGATAAGACTATAAGGGAGAAATAAGGTGTATAAGGGTTAAATATTTCTTGTAATGTTGAGAGTGCTTTTGGTTGTTTATGGAAATGAAAGCATGATGTTTTAAGGTCAATTGCTTCTTGTGTGAAGTTGTGAAACCTTAAGTGGGCAGCTTTGAGATTGATATTTGCTTTCATTAAATTGGTAATAATCAAGCTATTCTTTACTTGGTTAAAGTGTTGAGCTTACTCCTTTATTGATGATTTGAAAAGTTGTGTGTGCTATTGTGAGTTGAGTTGGTGGATGCTTTTGTTCAAACAATATTGGAGAGAAAAGGAGTTCTACTTGTTTCCTTTTCTAATGTTGATTGTGAAATGCTTCAAGGTTGTGTTTTGAGCTGAATGGTGTTGATTGAACCTTGTTTGATGAGCATTGTTGTTGAAGCCCTAATTGATGGTGAAAAGAACATGAGTATCATTGTTATGTGATTCTTTGCATAGTTGGCAATTGTTGGAGTTTCATGTTCTTGAAAGAAAGCATTCTATCCTATCCATTTCAGATATTGAGTTGAGTTTTCAGATTTGAGATTGAGTTTGAGTTGAGTTTTCAGATTTGAGATTGAGTTTGAGTTGAGTTTTGATTTGATTTTTGTTAGTTTAGATTTGAGATTGAGTTTGAGTTGAGTTTTCAGATTTGAGATTGAGTTTGGTTGAGTTTTGTTTGAGTTGTTTTAAGTTGATTTGAGTTGAGTTTTGAGATTGGGAGTTGAGTATAGAACATATTGAGTCTCTAACAATTCTCTTTATGCTTCTATGAGTTTGACAAATCACATTGGGTCTCTAACAATTCACCTTGTGATTTCCTACTAAGAAAGTTTTTCTTGGTGAGCTTGCTGAGGTTTTGGATAGGTTCTGGTGGGGACTTGTGAGCAGGTTTTGGACAGGTTTCGGTGGGGACTTGTGAGCAGGTTTTGGATAGGTTTTGGTGGGGACTTGTGAGCAGGTTTTGGATAGGTTTCGATGGGGACTTGTGAGCAATTTTGGATAGGTTTCGGTGGGGACTTGTGAGCAGATTTGGACAGGTCCTAGCAGAGGACTTGTGAGTTGAGTTTTGATAGTTCTATCAGAGAACTTGAGGACAGAGGAGCACTGGTTCTTTGAGAAGAACCTGAGGACAGATTTGGCAAGTCTTTGAGAAGGCTTGTGTGTAGAGGATTGATTTGTTCAAGTGTTGGACAGATCTGACAGATAGAGGAAGACTTGTACTAGACCGACTGACTGTGTTTGGTACAGGTTGTTGAGCTGCTATGGACGTGATCATAGAAGGCAGAGGTCTCTTAGGCTAAGCATTGAGGATAGGAGGTCTTCGATGGAAAGGAGTTCCACGTGTTGGCAAGAGGTAGAGGCAGTTGATCTTCTGAGGGATCATTTCCAGAGTAGAGGGGAAGGTATCTCCTTTGAGCAAAGGCTCATAAATTTAGATTGAGGGGAAGGTATCTCCTTTGAGCAAAGGCTCATAAATTTAGATTGGGGGAAGGTATCTCCTTTGAGCAGAGGCTCATAAATTCTGATTGGGGGAAGGTATCTCCTTTGGGCCGAGGCTCATAAACATTGTAATTGGGAAGGATTCCCAAAGAACTTTGAGATAACTTTTAGAGAAAAGTTTTGTGGACGTAGCCCAACCATTCCGGGTGAACCACGTTAAAATTGGTGTCACTTTGTGGATGATATTGTGCATTGCTTTGATATTGCTTTGGGTATATTGCTTTACTATTTTGAAGTATAAAGGAAAAAGTAAAAAGAGGTCTTATACTGTTCACCCCCCCTCTCAGTATAAGCTTGTGTTCTTCATCATCCACATAAACACCATTCATATACATGTCATTTAGCTTACATTAATCATCCATATAAGCATTATTCACATAAAACACAAAAGCATTCACACAAAAGATAACACAAGTATATAAAAGGCCATGTGTATATATATATATATATATAAATCACATATATAATGAATGCCAATAAGGCTACAAGGGATCACCAAGGCTCATATACAAAATAGTGCATCTAAGCACTAAGCTAATGTCCATGTGAGGACCCCTGAGACCTAGTAGGAGGATCTGGCAATGTAATATGGTTTTGCTATAGAAGAGGACTCAGTATGCCTAGATGAATTAACTATAGACTCTGCCTAGACTCAGTATGCCTAGATGACTCAGCTATAGAAGAGGAAGGAGGATCCAGTAATGTAATATGGTTTTGAATACACACATCCTCCAAGGAATGTGCATATGCCTCACTAGCCCATAGATGTCGTGAGTCCATCTAATGTCGATGCTCCTTCATCAACATATCTACTTGAAGCTGTGTGACTATCGCCTGGTCACTAGCCATAGCTACCACCCACCCCACCTCCAAATGAGCTATAGTAGCTAGAAACTCCTTATCAGTTTCGAGCATGACCTCACGCTACTCACAAAGCTGCTTCAGCTCTACCCACAACCTCATCACCTCAGAGATCTCACCCAACCCCTCATCATCCTCGCTCTCATCATTTGCCAATCCCACCTTTGGAGTCTGCTAAGCCAATCCCATTGACCATCTCCAACTTACTGATCATTGAGTCCTTGTCCTCTTTGAAGTCACCCTCAATCCCATAGCTATCACCTCATCACCCACAACATTTGGTACCCATAATGGTTGGGCACCAAACCACTCCACATACTCTGGAGTCACCCCAACATCATCTACATAAAGAACCTCCAACTACTCATCATCCTCTATCAACACCTGCCAAGGCTCTACACATGGAAGCATCCCCTCATCTCATCAACTTTGATACAACATCAACTCATCTAGCACACCTTGAGGCAAGTCGAACTGCCTTAGCACCTGAAAGTACTAGAAGTTCTCCATCTGATCATCCCTTCACCCAACCAACCATCGAGCCTTCCTCACCCAATGCATCTACCTTCTATCACCATCCCACCAAGCTCGTCATCATGGCCTCCATATCACATCCATCTGAGTCAACCCTAACCACATATCTCGATACCATTGGCTAGTATGAACCTCTCGACTCGACTAAAATTCCTCCACCACGGCCCATCACCTGGTGTTAGGACCCTCCTAACATGTCCTAATACTTATATTATTTATTAATTATATTCTAGGGTCACAACCCTTCACTTTTACAACTATTAGACTTGGTATTTAAATGCAATCCAAATATGATAGTAAGGCATCATCGAACAAATATATAAATTAAGTCTATTGTGGGTTTTCTACCTTACAATCAAAAAATGATTCAATATAAAAATGATCCTACTTCCCGCACCATTTAGTTTCATAACATCTAGATCAGATCTAGATCAAGGAGCAAATTCACCATTAAATTTTTTCCCACTGCACATTTCAGCCAGTCCACATTTGCGAGGATGCAAACAACATTCACGCTTCACGAATCCGTGTCAAAATCCTTGCATAAATTTAAAACTTCTCCTAAGATATGAATTAAGTTATCTTACACCCAAATTGCTCGACACTTCACATGGTGACCGGTGGCTATTTTGAAAAAGCTAAAATCTTCAATGCAACATCAAGGTTTTCGACATCCGAAACACAAAGGAAAAAAAATTAAATTTTTATTTTTTATTTTTTGCTCACCTGTACCAAGTCATATTGATTGTTACCTACACCAACCGCAGTGGCTGAAGGATGACGATCATTGGATTCCATTCATGAGAAACACGATAGGATCACTGAATAAGTTCAACAGGAAAGAGAGGAGAATACTCGTAACACAAGAGAACTCTTTGAGATAATATTTGCAATGGATGTTAAACTTGATGCCATCTGTCAAAATCAGGCAACAACACATGCAAATTCACCCAACCATGGGTTATCAAACCGAGCAATGTTAAGAGGTCCACAAAATTCCATTCTACCACGGACGACCAAATTAGACTTCCCAAAATTTGAAGGAGGAGACCCTACAAACTGGATCTACCGAGCAGAGCAATATTTCTCACTAAATCAAATTCCAAAAATGCAAAAAGTGCATATCACCTCCTTCCACTTGGAAAACGATGCCATCCAATGGTACCAATGGTTCGAGAAAACTAACGGCACTCCGACATGGTCAACCTTTACATAGAATCTATTAGTGCGATTCAGCCCTAGCAAGTTTCAAAGCTTTACAGGGGCCCTCACTAAATTATGCCAAACCACTTCGGTAAGCAAATACCAAGCAGAATTTGAAATTCTAGCTATTCGAACATCCGAATTAGACACTGCCTTCTTTCAAGAATGTTTTGTCAATGGATTAAAAGAAGAAATTCGAATAGAGGTGCAAATGTATAACCCTACAAACATGTTAGAGACCATCGGCTTGGCGAAATTAGCAAAGGACAAAATCAAGGCATGAAATTGGTTCACAAAACCAACTTGGGGGAAACCATCAAACACTTATACCAACCCCAAACCAATGCAAAATGGACGAACCCAAAACTCCTACACAGCCCCCAAAATTAACCCCGCTCTACCAATTAAGCATCTGAGTTTCAAGGAAATGAAGAAAAGACAAGCTAAGGGTCTTTGCTACCATTGCGATGAGAAATTTGACAGAAATCATAAATATGCCTCATGAAAATTATATATTCTAGATGCCACAGAGGAAGGGAATTCTACCAAAGAGGAACTTGAACTCGAAGAAGAGGTATTATCCAACACACTTGAAAGTGACGAAGAAAATGCACCAAAGGTTTCCTTCAATGCCCTTGCCGGATTTTCTACCCCTCAAACAATGCGAGTAAAAGGGTATTTTAAGAAATAAAACCTTACCGTGCTCCTAGATTCTAGTAGCACGCATAATTTTATCCATCCAAAGGTGGCTAAACAAGCAAATTGTTTTATATACCCTTGCAATAAATTCGAAGTGATGATTGCAAACGGCAAAAAAATTGCATGCAAAGGAAAATGCAGAAATATAAAACTAACTATGGGGGTTTATAACATGAAAGGCGACATGTACATCCTACCCCTAGGTGGGTGTGACATTGTACTAGGCATACAATGGTTATGAACCTTGGGTGTAGTCCAATGGGAATTTGATGAACTATGGATGAAATTCATAGCAAATAACCAAACCTATATTATCCAAGGCTTGAAATTAGGACCTTCCCAAATCGTCAGCTCACATAGAATGGAGAAAATTATCCAAAAAGGAAACAAAGGAATGGTCGCCCAATTATTTTCAATTCAACCTAGTCATAAAGAAGACGAGACACCAGAGTTACAAAATATTTTAGACCACCATAAGGCGGTATTCAATGAACCAAAAGGACTACCTCCACAACGAAGTCATGATCACACTATTCCACTATTTCCAGGGCATCAACCTCCTAATATTAGACCTTATCATTATCCATACCTCCAAAAGACCGAAATAGAGAAATTAGTACAAGAGATTCTTAAGGCAGGAGTCATTAAACCTAGCAAAAGCCCTTACTCCTCTCCAGTTATTTTAGTTAGAAAAAATGATTGGTCATGGCATTTATGTGTCGATTTTTGAGAGCTTAATAAAATGACCATCAAATATAAATTTCCTATTTTGGTCATAGACGAGCTATTAGATGAACTCCACGAGGCAGCTTATTTTTCCAAGTTAGACTTACGGTCAGGCTACCACCAAATACGATTCAATGAAAAGGGTATTCCTAAGACGACCTTTCACACTCATGAAGGGCACTACAAATTCTTGGTGATGCCATTGGACTGACCAACACTCCTTATACCTTTCAAAGTATAATGAATAAGGTATTTCACCCTTTTCTTCGTAAATTTATATTAGTTTTCTTTGATGAAATTTTGATTTATAGCAAAACATGGGAAGAACATTTGGACCATGTTAGACAAGCATTCCAAATCTTGAAGGAAAATCAACTTTATGCAAAAATATCAAAGTGTTCCTTTGGAAAACAAGAAATTGAATACTTAGGGCATATTGTCTCAAAGGAAGGAGTTATGGTAGATCCTTCCAAAATCGAGGAGGTGAAAAATTGGCCTATTCCAAAAACCTTAAAAGCTCTACGTGGGTTTCTTGGACTAATGGGATATTATAGAAAATTTTTCCAAAATTATAGTAAAATCGCTACTCCTCTAACAACATTACTTAAGAAAAACACTTTCAAATGGTCGTCTAAAGTGGATGAGGCCTTTATCACCTTGAAAACTACAATGTGTACCACACCTGTTCTAGCCATGCCCAACTTTTCTAAACCGTTCGTCATTGAAAGTGATGCTTCAAGAATAGGAATGGGAGCCGTACTCATGCAGGATGAAAGGCCTCTAGCTTTTATAAGCAAAGCATTTTCTCCTAAGAATTCAACTCGCTCTACGTATGAAAAAGAGATTTTTGCGATTGTCCATGCTATTCAACATTGGAGGCCTTACCTTATTGGCCAACATTTCATTGTACGCACTGACCATCATAGCTTGAAGTATTTTTTGGAACAAAGGACTAATACCCTAGAACAACAAAAATGGGTTACTAAACTTCATGGCTATGATTATGAAATTACATATAAAAATGGAAAGAACAACATGGCAGCCCATGCACTTTCTAGAAAATTTGAAGATATGCCTCAAGTCCATGCTCTTTCCTCCATTTTTCCTAAATGGATGATGAGGTGCATGAAGAATGGATAAATGATCCTACTATCCACGCCTTAATTCAACAACTTCAACATAATCCTAGTAGCAAACCTCCATACACTTGGAAGGACAATATATTAAGATACAAAGGGAGGATGGTCCTCACCCCCAATTCAAATTATCATGAAAAAATTCTTCATGAGTTACATACCTCACCCACTGTAGGCCACTCAGGGTTCTTAAAAACCTATAAAAGAGCCACTACCTCATTCTATTGGGTAGGAATGAAAAATTACATCAAAAAATTTGTAAAAGAATGTGAAGTTTGCCAAAGACAAAAGGGAGAGACCCTCGCTATTCCAGGATTACTTCAACCTCTTCCTATACCCACCGAAACATGGGTAAATATTTCTATGGACTTTATTGAAGGATTACCAAAATCAGAAGGAAAAACAACCATTTTCGTAGTCGTTGATCATTTATCTAAATATAACCATTTTTGTTCTGTGGCTCATATTTATACCGCTAGCACTATATCCCACCTCTTCCTAGATAACATCTTTAAATTACATGGTATGCCCTCCATAATTGTTAGTAACCGTGACCCAAATTTCACTAGCACATTTTGGAAGGAATTGTTTAGCTTACAAGGTACTCAACTTCGTATGAGCTCCGCTTACCATCCTCAAACCGATGGCCAAATAGAAGTTGTGAATAAATGCTTGGAAACATACCTTCGATGTTTTATTTCTACTCAACCACTCCATTGCGTAAAGTGGCTTTCACTAGCAAAATTGTGGTATAACACTTCATACCATACGTCCATAAAAATGACTCCTTATGAAGCACTATATGGTCAAACACCACCATCCCTCACTTCCTATATTCCAGGGACTACAAAAGTCCATGCGGTGGAAACGAAACTTGCTAATAGAGATGACATACTACGAATCCTAAAAGAGAACCTACACACCGCCCAACATCGCATGAAGTAGCAAGCCGATCAACATAGAAGCGAATGTAGTTTCCACGAGGGTGATATGGTTTTCTTACGTCTCCAACATTACCGTCAATCCTATCTTAAAAAAAAAGGTTCTCAGAAGTCAGCACCCAAATTTTATGGACCGTATAAAGTTCTCCAACATATTGGGACCGTTTCTTATAAACTAGAGCTTCCTCCCTCTTCCAAACTTCACCCCGTATTTCATGTATCTTGCCTTAAGCTTGTAGTTGGAGCCCATATCATGACACAAACCACTCTCCCTGAATTCTCTGATGATGGAGTACTTCTATTCGAGCCAGAAGCTATCTTGGATTGCCGCTCTCATCACATTCATACTCGCAATATCATGAAAGTTTTAATCCATTGGAAAGGTCTACCTTTAGAAGACGCAATGTGGGAAAATTTTAAAGATATCCAGCATCAATTTCCAAATTTCCAGCTTTGAGGACAAATCTCCTTTAAGGGGGGTGGCATGTTAGGACCCTCCTAACATGTCCTAATACTTATATTATTTATTAATTATATTCTAGGGTCACAACCCTTCACTCTTACAACTATTAGACTAGGTATTTAAATGCAATCCAAATATGATAATAAGGCATCATCGAACAAATATATAAATTAAGTCTATTGTGGGTTTTCTACCTTACAATCAAAAAGTAATTCAATATAAAAACGATCCTACTTCTCGCACCATTTAGTTTCATACCACATGGCGTAGGGCTCCCTCATTTTCCATGACTCACATGGCAACCCCTCGGGCCGAGCAATAGCAAAATGCTCCCAAGCCCAACACTATAGAAGGAAGCTGCATCCAATCCCCTTCCTCTCCCTCCAAATCACCTCATATAACTCCTGGTATAATTGCACCAATAAGGTAGACACCCATGCATACTCTTGAGGCTTCGCCAATAGATCACTCACTATCCCCAATAGGTTCCAAGGGAACCTACATCCAGTGCTATTAGGTAGCACTATGTTTGCTAGCACAAACATGATCAAGGTAGGTAGTACATGCTTAGATAGCATATATCCTCATCCCCCATCTGCACCTCTCGCCATCGATCCTCCAATATCCACTCCATCTCTACATTCTTATCATGACCAACTACCACCATCTCCCCTTCTACTAGCACCTTGAGAATGCGATATACATCCTCAAGCATAACAGTATCCTCCCCAGTCGATAGCTGGAACATCCCCTTATCAGGGTTCCATATATCTATCAATGATGAGAGATATCCCTCATTTGCCCTCACCACATCTAGCCTATCTACACCCTCCAGGCCTACCTTTCCCAACAACTCCTAGTCATAAATCATTTTCTTCTTCCTCATACCAAGAATGAGAGGAGAAAATCGATGTCGAGGCTCTATGTCCCTCAATTGCAGCAACAAACAATTTCATTAATACTATTACCCAAAAAAAATAAAATAATATAAAGCAAAAAAAAATACACAAGAGATAAAGTGTTTTTAAACATTACCATGAAAAATGGTGCCTCAGCTCCGCCAGCAGTAGTCAATCCCTCCATCACCATAGCTTTCGTGCAATTTCTCACTAGCCTCACTAAGCTCACACACCCACTCCACTCATCAGACATAGCTTCTCAAAGTCAGAAATGCATAAGTGAGCCTCACAATTCACTTAGAAAGTTATTTATAGTTTTCCCTAGTGCATTCAGGTGCAGGTCTATGCCTATAAATTTTCAGGCTCGCCTGGGCACCTACGGGCGCACCCAGGTGCATATGCACGCCTACAGGACACTATAGGCACAGTCGTGTGCCTGGAAACAAAATGGCACAAAGAAAAAATCAATCAAAATGGTAGCTTACCTCCAAATTTCACCAAATTTCATCCACACATCATGCACATCCTAAAATCAGGTTTTGTAAAAGCAAAAATCGTTTTGCAAGCATAATATTCAAGAATAAGCCAAATATTCAAAATACACTAATTGAGGCAAAAAATGCAGAAAAATAATCCAAATTTTCACAAAACTCACATATGATCATTCTGCATTATGTTCTTCCTCATCACATACAATTGTGCAAAAATTGGAGTTAAACGAATCTCTTATCTAGTAGGTTATTCTATACACTTGGCGATTGCAACGATGGTCATGCATGCAATTCGGTAAGATGAATAATCTACAATAAGGAAATTTGACAATGATTATCATCCATTATCACATCATCAAAGATCATAATCACATTTGGCACCTCACATTTTGAATATAGCATTTCCAAGAACAATTTTCTCAAAGGTGGTCATTAATGCCCTTTCTATGGGGTACGAAAACACGGATAATCAAACACTCATTCATTTGACAACAGTCACCATACAGGACATATCGGTAGGTTGATTGGTTCCATTATGGAATTGGAAAATAAATTTCCACAATCACTACCCCACCCCTACGTTGACTTAGTCATCATGCATCTTCATAAATTGCATACTCAATGATGCCATTGCGACATCTTATTCAACAACATCGATAACCACAATTTAATTATGATTTCCCACGATAGGATACATCTTACAATCACATGGTATTATACACAAAATCCCTTCCCACCGTTGGGGCATAAATGGTATTACACTTTACATCATTCATATCGTCCACAATCACATGGTATTATACACCAACCCCTTTCTTACCATTGGGGCATAAAAGATATCACATTTTATATCATTCATATAATCCATAATCACATGGTATTATACACTAACCCCTTTCTCACCATTGGGGCATAAACAGTATCACATTTTACATCATTCATATCGTCCACAATCACATGGTATTATACACCAATCCCTTTCTCACTGTTTGGGCATAAACGATATCACATTTTACATCATTCATATCGTCCACAATTACATGGTATTATACACCAACCCCTTTCCCACCGTTGGGGCATAAACGATAGCACATTTTACATCATTCATATCGTCCACAATCACATGGTATTATAAACCAACCCATTTTTTTCCATCATTAGGGCATAAAAAGTATCACATTTTACATCATTCATATAATTCACAATCATATTGCATTTCACACCATTCATTCATCACTAGAACAAATTCACCACATCATGAATTATTAGCACAAAAAATATTTTCAATTGGCTTGTGAGATACATTCATAACTCATTCTCCAATTGAGGGGGTAAGCTACAAAATTCCAAAAAAAATATTTATTCTTTGGTCTTCAACATTAGTGCTCAAATCCAATGACAAAGAGAAGCTGCTTCTGTGCCCATAGCCCAAATATGTGTCTCATATTTTTTGTACGATATTGTGTTTCACGCAACATGGTACAAAAAGGGGCATCTGTAGACACCAAATTACAACCACTAATCCTCCATCCTAACCATTCCACCACCCACTTGTCCACCATACACTTTTCCCACAAATTATTTGGCCCAATTCCACCTTTCCTGCCTTCAAAAGGCACACTTTAGAATTTTATCGCCATTTCCTAACCCAAATGAGATTATTTTAATATTATTTTATATTTAATATAGTAGTTTATATTATATTATAATAAATTTATTATAAAATATATATTTATAAACCCAATTAACCACAGTCATCCGATCCAATCTAATCCCCATCGTCCATATTCATTAATCCATGCCACATCTAAAAAGTAATCTCAACCTTAGGATCTAATTTAATCTTAGCCACACGATCAAAAGTGTAAGGCTAAAACCCTAAGAAAACCCTAGGTTGGATTATAAATAAGGGCATTTGCAAATGCTCAAACCCTAGAACCCTGATATTAGAATTTGCATCTTGAGTAGATCATTGACGAAGCCCTAGCGAAGCAGAAAGAGATAGAGCCCTGAAAATCCACAACCCTATCTACCCAATAAGACTCCTACTATTCTAGCCATCCCTCATATCCATTCTTTCCACCTTGCCCTACTCCATTACCATCATCACCACTTTCGACCATCTGTCGTATTTGTTGCATTCCCCATGATATGCTTCTACAAATTTTATCCTCAGCATAGGTGCCCTCTCGAGCTTGTGAAGATCGCTATAGAGCTTGCCAAGTGCACACATGCGCATGCTGCATTGCAGGCTCTCTCCAGAGCCTACCCAATGTGCGTCAGAACCTGTTGTTATCATTGAATCATGAATCAGAGCCTATTACATCATGCCATCTACTATCAAAATTGCAATAACAGATTAAAATATCATCACAAGCAAGGTATATCATTATTTGTTTTATTATGTTACATGATTTATAGATTTAGCATGCCATTTGATATATTTTTAGTTAGGGTTTACTAATGTATGAGGATATCACACTATGGAGTCCTCACAAGTGTTATTAATCCCTTTCTCTATTTTTGTGTATGCATATCTATAAATTCTACATATTGTTGAATAATTGTTGAAGTTGGAGAGGTCTGGCATTGGATACCTGAAGCCCACTCATTCCGTTGGAAGCGAGGACACACTATTTGAAGACACTTAATTGTTGTAGCTAGGGTTTCAGAGAACCCGAGTGTTTTATAAATATTTGTATCAAATACTCATTGAGTACGGATTGTATCAAAAGTATTTTATTGGCTCTCCCCGCTTATTGAATAAATCTATCTATTTTATGCAATATTGTGTTTATTTGGGTCATTTGATTTCTTTATTGTTTAAGTATCATATTTTCGTCTTCACAATAACCATTCAAAATATTTACTACTAAAAACGCCCCTATCCTTGACCCTTGGTACAAGGATATTTACATCTTCCTTACGAGTGGCACTTTATCAAAAGGTCTAAATTGTTATAAATGAAAGAAATTGAGATAACAAGCTTGTAGGTTTATAATTATTGAAGTACAAGAAATATTTTGATGGAATCCTTATTATATGCCTACACTCAAATGAAGCTAAATAAGTCATTCAAGATACTCATGAGGGAGTGTGTGATTGTCATTTCGACAAAAATACCATTGCCAAGAAGCTCCTATGATTAAGATATTACTAGCCTTCCATGGAAAAAGATGCCTATGATTATGTATGAAAGTGGTGAAAAGTGCCAAAATCATGATAACCTTATCCATATGCCATATCAAGAACTCCAATATATAGAAACCCCTTGGCCCTTTTCTATGAGAGGCCTAGATTTTATTAGCAAAGTAAATCCTCATCATTTGATGAACACAAGTTTATTATCATTGCAACCAAATAATTCACAAATTGGGTAGAGGCTATACATTTATCCTCTTGCATTGGAGTTCAAGTATCATAGTTTATCCTAAACAAGATCCTATATCAATATGGTATCCCTAATACAATCATATCTAATAATAACACATCCTTTAAGAACAAATATGTTGCTAAACTTGGTGTAAAATTTAAAATTTAACATAAATGGTCAATGTCATATTACCCACAAGGTAACAACCAAGGTGTGTTAGCTTTTGATGCTTAATACTTAAAGAAAAATAACCACAAGATCTAAAATAAAGTTGTTGTAAGAAATATAAGTCAATGGAAATATTCTAAACATATAAAACTCATAAATAACTTTTGCAACAACTCATAAAAATGCCATTAACAAATGTCACAAAAATATTATCTTGATAGAGTAAAGATCTCCAATGCAGTATACTTCTACACATTCTCACTCTATAATGTGTCTCTCACACATACACACATAGAAACATATATAATGGTATGTGACTCTTTGTATGGAGTACTCTTGGCCTTCACTCTTCTTGAGAATCTTCACTTTCCTACTCTATGGAATCATGTGCACATGGGAAATTATGCACATTTACATTATTAAATACTTTGCACATTCAAATAATAATTGTGCATTTATTACATTGCACAAAGTAAATACTCACACTCTAATATAGGAAAATTTCCTAATCTAAAGATGTACCTAAGGTGGTACATTAACATGTACCAAAAAAATCAATATTTTTCAACACCCCTATGTATTACATTATTTGGTTATTGAAGCCTTTAGTCTTGAATATAGCCTTCATCCTAGTTTTGGAACTTGTGCTCTTATTTTCTGCTTTCTTCATTTTGCTCTCTATTTGTATCATGATCAAGTAAATTATTAGTATATTCATAGAATACTATATTTACTGAAAAATCTTTAACTTCATGTTCTTTCATATGTTCTTCCAGTTCTTGAATTTCTTGAATCTCTTGAGCTAAGTGTACCTTTTGATTTTCTTCTCTATATTCTAACTAGGGTTGATTGTATTGATGTTGAAATTGTTGTTAATGTGGTCTATATTGATTATGATATTTTCTTGGTTGAAATGACCTATTTAATTGCCTTCCAAAATTTTTTTGATTCCCTTGATACTAATTTATTGGATTGAATCTACAATAATTTATACTATGTCCTTTTTTTTTCATACTTGACAATATCTATTATTCCATTTTGATCTATTTCTTGAGAATGAAGCAACATTTCCTTGTGGATTATCTTTTGAGACTAAGATATTGTTAGTCATTTCATATTTGAAATAATTCTCCACCTCATACTCTTGTAGTATATTGACTAACTCATCAAACAATGTATCTTTACTTAGAATTTTTAAATATGTGACTAGATGCTTGTAGCTTTCTGGAAGTGCTCTTAGAATCACTTGAACAAGAAACTTGTCTTCTACCTTTTCTCCTAAGGTTAATAATTTTTATTTTATATTTGCCACTTTTCTTAGAAATAATTCTATACTTTCACCACTATTAAATTTTAGAGAATGCAATTGGGTTTGAATATTCAAGATAGTGGCTTTATTATTTCCTTCAAATATCTTGGCTAAAGTATTCCAAGCTTCTATAGAAGTTACTGCTGAAATAATGTATGGTTGTATATAATATGTGATTGCAAATGTTATGATCATGAGTGCTTTTGCTTCATCTTCCTCAAACTTTAAATTTCCCTAGCATATTTGGTAGGTTTAGGTTTTGCTCCTTTAACAATATCCCAAAGCTTTTCTACTATCAATATTGATCTCACTTTATTTTTCCATGAAGTGTAATTAGGACCTTTAAGAAGTTGAGATTCTAAAAGAAATAATTTATTTGTTGTCATGATAACACTTGTAGACTACCTTATATCTCCCTAATGTTTTAATGACAATTTCAATATAAAATTCAACTTCTATTCTTCAAGTCATGTAGTATACCTTGTATTTCCTAATGTTTGGATAATGATCAAACAATATTTTTGACAAAGGTTTCAATTCTTCAAGTCTCTAGGTTGAATTCATTTTATCTCCCAAATTTCAAAAATATGATTTCTAAATTTCACAAACTATGTTGGTGTTGAATTCCTTATAACTCCCTAATTAGAAATTTAGAAAAAAAATGTATTTACAAATTTAATATTCCTATTTTTATGTAGAAATCCTTATTCCTCCAAGTTAAACTATTTGCAAATATTTCTATACAACTTGAACTTTGAAATAGAATGGAGTTATTTCAAAAACTTTCAAATTAAATACTTCTTACTTCAATAATATTCCAAATCATTCAATAAATATTCTAAGGTTATAATTCATCAATTATTTACATTATTTTTCATTCATTCAATTAATATCAAGTATAATATATTAATTAACCTTAACCTTAATAATATTGTTCCTTATACCTCCTTAATATTTGCAAAGGATTAAATTAATTCAAATATTCTATACCTCCTTGTAGATGGCACTCTAAATTTGGGTCTTTGAATATTTTTCCTCCTTATGTGTATTCACTGGCCTCTTTGTCCTTCAATACTAGGACTTCAAGTCTTTGACCTCTTTCTGCGTATTCGCTAGCCTCTTTGTCCTCCAATATTATTTTATTTATGACACACTCCATGTTCTTCAAGAATTTTGAACTCTCTTTTACTAAACTTGGCTCTCTTGAATTAATGGTGCATAGAAATGTTTTGATTTCCCTTAGTGATGGTTGACACTCCTATTTGAGAAATAACAAGTGTCACTCAGACTATTGGTATGCATAGAAGACATTATATCTTCCTTTGGTGCTCCTCCTCCTTTACGAATGGTTCTTATTCCTCAATGCTTCCTCAATGGAACATGACTTAGTAATTTTTCTTCTTTATCAATGTTTGATCTTAAATTCTTTCCTTGGATTTCTTCTCAACACTTCAACTTCCTCTTCAATGCTTGAATTTATAAAAATGCTATTTTTGTATTCCTCCTCATTATACATTTATTGTAAACTTATAAGTTCGGCCTTTGCTCCAATTTTAAACTATGTGCATTCATATTTTGATTTCTATGCAATATGTCGATTATTGATGTTCTATATCTTGATAGCCCTTTTTGCAATGTACCAACTTTTGACATTCATGGATTTTTGTTTAGGTGGTTATTAACATTAGTGGTGATTTGACTTACACTTCTTTGGAAATTTTTTCTATAGAGCACTGATCCCTCTTGGCTTTTAATTCTCCTTCAACTTGATGCTTTACCTCCTTGGATAGGGCTACTAAAGGTATCAATGCTTTGCTCCTCTACCTTAAACTATTGGTACAACTTCGGTGGCTCCTTCTTCACTATGGTGGCTCTTCATTCAATATGGTGGTGCCTCCAGTTGTTCTTGGTGGTTCTACCACTCCTTTGGTGACTTTTATTCACCAATTTTTTCTATAATTTACCTTGCCTTTGATCACTATTCTGTATTCTAAAGATTATAAAAAATATGCACTTATTTTAATTATAAAAATAACATATATTAATTTTTCCTTCTCCTTATTACTACCTTTCAAGTAATATTTAACTACACTTTTTGGTATTGTGTTTTTAGATTCTAGGATGATAATGATACCTTCTTCCTTGGCTTGGAGACGCTTAGCTTAGACTATCTTTTGTTAACTACAATAAATCTATTATGGTGCTTTCAAAAAACTTTATAATAAGTTGATTTAAATGCTTAAATACTGAACTTTTATAGCACCAATGTTACAAACCTCTTTTACCTCCTTTTGTAGCTAATATCCTTGGTGATTTGATTCACCTTTTGCTATCTTAAATTTACAATTTTTTTGTAGCTTCACTTCCTTTTAATTTGCTTTTCAAAAATAAATTCTTATTGTCCAAAAATAGTCTCTAACTCCTCCAATATGCTGCCTTAGTTTACTGTCAAGTTCTCCTTTAACTATTGCTCAAGGACACTATAAAACCTGCCAAAACCTTCTCCAATTCGCAAATCTATGTCACCTTCAATTTGCTATCTTTCAATCCTTCAACTTCTATCTCAAAAATCAACAAAATTCTTATTTTTAAATCAGCCTTCAAAATCTTAATGATTACCTTCAAACTTCTCAATTTGGTGGCCTCTTCTATACTCTTTCTCCTCCTTAGATCTTGCTAAATTCTATCTTTAAATTTGATGTCTTTATTGGTTTCTTCTTCAAGAATCTAAATGTCTTAAATTATTCAAAAATAATTTCTCAAATTTGGTTAACCTCTTGCCAAAATTATTCTACTTGGATCAGTTTCACAAATCCTTTTGGGCTTGTTGTTGAATGACAATTTTTTTTCCAAATTTTATGTGATTACCTCTTTTTAGGAGTTTCTTCTTCTTGTAATATTCTACGTCAAACTTTCTTCAAATATTCTCCAATGGCAACTTCTTCAACTTTCTCAATAGGGCTTCTCTATCATTCTTCTTACTCCTTCCAAATTCACTTGAAACCTCTTATATTAGGTTTATAAATTCTTCAATATTCTATCTCTTTTCTCAAATCTACAATGGGGACCTCTTATCTCAAGTCTCTTATTTCTTCAATATTTAATAGAGCTTCTCTGGCCTCTTTCTCTCTTCTTCCTTCAATATTCTATAGGGACCTCTTTCTTGGGTATCCTCAATCTTCAATTTATAGTCTTAAATATTTAATGGAGACCTCTTTCTTGGGTCTCCTAAATCTTCAATCTTCAATGGGACCTCTTTCTTGGACCTCCTTAATATTCAATATCTATTCTTTTGTTACAACTCAAAACTAATCCCTGCACGAGGAAAGCACATAGAATTCTAGGCAATTGAATTTGAAATTCTTTTCTATCTATTGTAGGAAGTTTCTCAACTTTTGAGAACTAATTTTCTACAATAAAAACTTAGACAATAGTAACCAAATACTACAAAATCTCCAAAATTTTGAAATAATAAACTTCACTAGTTATCCCTCAATCTAGTGGAAAGAAATATATGCCGAGTCCTAGTCTTCATGAGTTTTCCTACAACCCTATGAAAAGAATCTAGCCAAACTACAACTTAAAAATTCTATAAATGAAATCTCCCTATCTCCTCTTAATATCTCTTGTGGCTCTCCCTATCTCCTATCAATATCCCTTGTGGCTCTGATACCACTTTTATCTTTTGATGCTTAATACTTAAAGAAAAATAACCACAAGATTTGAAATAAAGTTGTGTAAGAAATATAAGTCAATGGAAATATTCTAAACATATAAAAATCATAAATAAATTTTGCAACAACTCATAAAACTAACTTTAATAAATGCTCACGAAAATAGTATCTTGATAGAATAAATATCTCCAATACATCATACTTCCACACACTCTCACTCTACATTGTGTCTCTCTCACACACACATAGAAACATATATAATAGAATATGAATCTTCATATGGAGTACTCTTGGCCTTCACTCTTCTTGAGACTCTTCAATTTTCTACTATATGGGCTCATGTGCACATGGACTACTATGCACATTTTCATTATTAAATACTTTGCACATTCTAATAATACTTGTGCGTTTATTACATTGCATAAAGTAAATACTCACACTCTAATATAAGACATTCTCCTAATCTAAATATGTACCCAAGGTGGTACATTAGCATGTACCAAATAATGTAATATATTCCAAAAAGATGAAGCTTGAAATAAAACTCTAATAAAAATATTAAAAAAAATCATTAGCAAAAATGGTCGAGATTTGCATCTATAGCTATATCCTACCTTATGGGTATATCGTAATAGTGTCTAAAGCCTAACTAGAGCTACATCCTACACCTTGGTTTATGGTAATCAGACCATATTCCTATTTGAACCACAAATCCCATCCCTTTAAATCCTCTTAAAGGATGTTATTGGTGATGAATATCACCACACAAGCCTTAGCCAATTGGAACTACTCAATGAAAAGTAAATCAATGATTTAGAGCACATATGGGTTTATTACTAGTAAAATAAGAGAGACTATAGAAAAAGAGTACAAAATTTATTCCTTCAAAGTGGGAAAATTAGTCCTTAAAAAAATAGAAAAATATTAATGCAAAAAAAGAACTAAAAGGTAAATTTGAACATAATTGTCTAGGCTCATTTAGAATAACTTCTAAATACAGGTTAGGTGCATATAACCTAGCTAAACTAGATGCAAAAGAACAAAAATATCCCATAAACATAATGCATCTCAAAACTATTATGTCTAGATTTGCATTGCTTGCTTGATCATGTGCTTGTCAACATTGATTGTCTATTGCATGATGGAATGATAATTCACTTGCTTATGTTCATGTGCATGTTGCTTTTATACTCATGGTATGTAGAGTTAACAGATCTATCTAGACCTTTGATGATACTAATTTAGGATAGATTACATCATGTATAGTATTTTAGCTAGGTAGTTGACATAGTGGATCTCTCCAAAGGCTCTACTTTCATGCAAGGAAAATCGTATTAATCAATCATTTACATCTTTAAAAAAAATCGAATGACCCACTTTAGGCACCATGCCTAATGGATAATAAAGCAAAGCAATGTCCTTTAAGCACCTCACTTAAAGATACTTCACACATAAAAGATAATCTTGCATAAAAAAAGACCCTCTTGACTAATGGTAAAATAGCAAAAACCACTCAAATAGACCCTACAGTTGGGGGTATTAGACATAAGAACATTAAAAAATATAAGTATCTGAAGAACATGAACTTATACTGAGAGGGGGGGGTGAATAGTATAAGACTTAACCATTTAATAATTTTAATTTTAGATAGCAGTGGCATCAACACAACATTAAACAAGACAGAAAACATCACACATTGAAGACCCATTTTTAACGTGGTTCACCTAGAATGGCTGGGCTACGTCCACAAAACATTTCTCTAAAATTTTATCTCAAATTATTTGGAAAACCTTCCCAATTACAAAGTTTATGAGCCTCGGCTCAAAGGAGATACCTTCCCCTAACTCTACTCTGACTGGTGATCCTCTAGAAGACCTCTGCCTTAGCTGCCCTTAGCAAATGGAACTCTATCCACAAAAGACACCTGTCTTCCCTTCTCTGGCTGGAGACCTCTATCCTAAACTCTATCACCTCAAAGCTGGTCCTCGAATTTGCACTAAACATAGTCCTTTGGTCGAGCACAAATGTCCTCAATTTCTCTTTCTCTGATCTACACCAAACACAGTCCTTTGGCCTAGCACAAATGTCCCCTTCCTCTTTCTCTGGTCTGGGTACAAATCTGTCCTCAACAGGTCTCTCTGCTCAGTCATAGCCGCACTTGGTCGAAAAACCAACTTTTGCACTGTCTGCACAAGCACAACAGCACTCAGCTCTCAACGATCGAACTTCTCACTCTACGCATCAACTTGCCACTTTTGTGCTATCTGTACTGTTATGGCTGCATCTTGCACACTTTTCTCAATTCGACATGACTTGCTCTCTACACATCATGGACTTAACTTGCGCAAGTTCGATACTTCTTCTATAAATTCAATCTCGAAACAACCCTCCTTTTATAGTATAAATTTCAAGAACAAAACTTAAAATATAGTCGGCTGTTACCCTAAACTCCGTTGGCTGCACAACCCTAAAATTTGTCGGCTTCAACTGCCTCTGGTTCTGTAGATTTTCCCGTGAAACTACAACATGTCGCGATATCACGACACCTTTGCAGCCGTACACTTTCTTTTGCCTTTTGTCATGATATCGTGACACTTTTGCTTCTTTAGACTTCCTTTTTGTTTTTGTCGTGATATCACGACATTTCTGACACCGTACATTCTCTCTCCTCTTTGAGTCATGAAACTACAACATGTCACAAAATTGTGACATCTTCATCCGCTGGCTTCTTCACTTTTGCCTGTCATGAAATCGCAACACTTTCTACATCCGTATGCTTTTCTTTCATCTTGTCACAAAATCGTGACGCTTCTCATTTTAAACTCTTTCCTTTACTGCATGTCACGATATCGTGACAATTCTCATTTTGAGTTCTGTAGCATGTCACAAAATCGTGACAGTCCTCACCTCGACCTCTACAGCATGTCATGAAATCACAACATTTTTCATGTTACTTTTTCTCTCTTCAAACTTGTCTCAAAATTGCGACAGTTCTCATTGTGGAATCTCTCTTTTGCATTATGTTGCGATATCATGACACTTTTTCTTTTGGACTCTCTCTCCTGCAGTATGTCACGAAATCGTGAAACTTTTCTGTCCGTACAACCTTCCTTGCAAAATGTCATGAAATCGTGACACCTTTCCTTTTCTGCCTTCCTGCACTTTCCGAGTCGTGAAAATGCGACATGTCATGAAATCACGACACTTTCCACCTTGCTCTCTTTCTTTGCCAACATGTCGTGAAATCACGACAGTTTTTCCACTTGCCTTTTTCTCTGCCAACATGTCATGAAATCGTGACAGTTTTCCCTGCTTCTTCTCTCTCTTCCAACATGTTGTGAAATCATGATAGTTTTTCCAGCACTTTCTCTCTCTTCTAACATGTCGCAAAATCATGACAGTTTTGCCAACACTTTCTCTCTCTTCTAACATGTCGTGAAATCACGATAGTTTTTCTTACCTTCTGAAAACACTTTTTTGACTTGTCTTTTTCTTTGATATTTTGCAAATGGGCTACTATTATATTTCATGAAAACTCACTGTCCATGCTCTGAATAATCTGACATTAAATCAAATTCCTTCAAGAGCTTCTTGACATCAATGAATTCTACACTTGAGCAAAGGCAATGTACCCAAGGGGTCACAAAATTGCCAACAATCTCCCCATTTGTCATTGATGGCAAACCTTTACTGAAAACACATCTCAAGAGCCAAAACTAAAATCAACTGTGCTAACAACTGACCTTTGAAGTTTTGCTCCCCCTGACTTGAAGCTCTTCTCTACTTTGAAGCTCTCCCCCTTACTCATATCTGTCCCCCTTTGTCATCAATGGCAAAGGGTCACCTTGGCTCGGGACTACGAATGAGCCGCTTAGCTTAGTCCCTCCCCCACCTCCTGATGAGGTGATTAATTCTAGGGTGGGAGTACAACTCCCAATTTCTCCCTAAGATACTCAAATGTGTCTCTTGGAAGAGGTTTGGTGAAGATATCTGCAATATGCTCTTTAGTAGACACATACTCTAGCTTGACCTACTTGTCTTGCACTTTCTCCCTTAGAAAATGATATTTTATGGAAATGTGCTTCATCCTTGAGTGCATTACTAGATTTTTGGAAATACTTATGGCACTTGTATTATCACAAAGAATGGAGATGGGTTGTTCATGCTTGACTTTGAAATCCTCCAAGGTGGTTTTCATCCATAAAACCTATGTGCACCCAGCCACTGCTGCTATGTATTCAGCCTCTACTGTAGATAAGGAAACTGAAGGTTTTTTCTTACTTAGCTAAGAGACCAAACTCTTTCCCGTAAAGAATGCTCCACCACTAGTTCTTTTCCTATCATCAATATCGCCTACCCAATCTGCATTTGTATAAGTCTGTGAGGGTGAAATCATCACCTTTGGGATGCCAAAGCCTAAAGTCCATAGTGCCCTTCAAATATCTGAATATCCTCTTAACTGCTATAACATGAGATTCTTTTGGAGCTGCCTGAAATCTTGCTACTAGCCCAACGACCTGCATGATATCTGGTCTAGTAGCTGTACTATATAGGAAATTGCCAATCATAGATTTGTACAACCTCTAATCTGCCACTAGAGATTCATCATATTTACTCAGATTGCACCCTGTAATCATTGGAGTACACACGGGTTTGCTGTCCATCATCCCAAATTTCTTCAACATTTCTTTGATATACTTTCCTTGAGAGAGAAATATACCATTTTTTGATTGCGCAATCTGAAGACCTAAAAATAATGATAGCTCTCCAATCATAGACATCTCGAATTCCTTCTGCATGGTGTTAGCAAAAGCTTTGCATATCTGAGTATTATTTCCCCCAAAAATAATATCATCAACATAGACAACTATAATCAACATATCATCATATTCATTCTTAATATACAAGTTGCTATCTGCCACGCCTTTCCTGAAGCCTTGCTTATGGAGATACCCGTAAAGTCTTGAGTACCAAGCCCTCGGTGCTTGCTTTAACCCATACAAGGCCTTTTTCAGTTTACACACATAGTCTGATTGTTCTGAGAGAGACACTCCTTCTGGCTGTTCTATGTAGACTTCTTCTACCAACACCCCATTTAGAAAAGCCGACTTTACATCCATTTGATATACCTTGAATGATTTTAAGCTTGAAAGGGCCAAAAAAATTTTGATAGCTTCAAGACGAGCAACAGGCACAAACGTCTCTTTGAAATCAACACCTTCTACTTGAGCATAACCTTTACAGACTAACGTAGCTTTGTTTCTGACAATCTTTCCATCCTCATTGATTTTATTTTTGAATATCCATTTTGTGCCAATGACATTCTTGTCCTTAGGTCTTGGAACAAAATCCCAGGTTTCACTTTTCTCTATTTGATTTAGCTCTTCATCCATTGCTTTTACCCAAAACTTATTTGTACATGCTTCACTAAAATCTTTTGGCTCAATTTGAGATAATAATGAAACATTCACAGAATCATGTGAAGGAATGACTCTTCTTCTTGTTTGCCTGCTATTTGGATCACCAATGATCAAATATTTGGGATGATGTTTTTGAACATACCGTGAAGGAGTTTTTGGAAGCAGTTTTTGTATTTCCTCTTCTTCATCTGAAACCTCTCTAAATTCTTCTTGACAAATTTCATCACTGAGTTCCTTGACTGGTTCTCTTATCCCTGTATTTTCATCTACTGTTATATTTATGCTTTCTACAACTGTATGAGTTCTTTTGTTGAAGCATCTATAGGCCTTGCTTCTGCTGGAATATCTAAGAAAAATTCCCTCATCACTCTAAGATCAAACTTACCCAAATTCTGATCTTCCCTTCTGATGAAGCACTTACTCCTGAACACTTTGAAGTATTTTACTGTAGCTGGTCTTCCTTTCCACAACTCATAGGGATTTTTATGATGATTGAATTTGAGTTGAGCCCTGGTGATGATGTAGACTCATCGTACTCGATCGCTTCTCTCCAAAAGCCATCTGAAAGTTTTGACTCATTTAACATTGCTCTAGCCATATTTTCAACAGTTCTATTTTTCTTTTCAACTACTCCATTTTGTTGAGGAGTTCTTGCTGCTGAATATTCTCTTTTGATTTTGTGTTGCTCATAGTATTCCACAAATTCATTTGAAGTGAACTCTCCTCCTCTATTTGATCTTAAGAATTTGATTCTCTTGTCAGTCTCATTTTCAATCATTTCTTTAAAAGCTTTAAATTTTTCAAAAGCTTCAGATTTTTCTTTGAGAAAAGTAACCCAAGTCATTCTAGAATAATCATCTATAAACAACATGAAGTAGCTTTCTCCCTGAATGCTCTGAGTTCTGGTAGGGCCACACAAATCAGTATGAATAAGATCCAATGGTTTTGAAGATGTATACCCTTTTGATTTAAAACTGGTTCTAGTCTATTTTCCATGTTGATAAGGACCGCAAATGATGTTATGAGGCCTTTTTATTTTGGGCAAGTCTCTAACTGCTTCCTTGTTACTAATATTGACAAGATTATCAAAGCTCAAATGCCCCAATATTTTATGCCATAACCAACTCTCATATTCTTGAGTTAGAAAACACTTTTCCCTTTTTATCTCACTTAGCATGTAAAGATTGTTTGGAGTCCTTGTAGCACTAGCAATGAGTTTTCCATTTTTTTCTTTACTTATCTCACATCTATCTGAAAAGAAAGATACTATGTGCCCTTGATCACAAATTTGATTCACACTAAGAAAATTATGTCTTAGGCCTTCTACATAGAGCACATTTTCTGTTTTGGATTTCCCATGCAAACTAAGAGTCCCTTTACCATAGATTTTAGCGGACCTGTTATCTCCAAAACTGACTGTTCCTCTGTTTGTTTCTTTTAAGACCAAAAACTTTTCTTTTTCACCAGTCATATGTTTTGAACAACCACTATCAAGATACCATTTTTCTACTTTGTCTTGAGCATGAAAAGCAGTTTGAACTATCATTGACTTAGATTTGATCTCATTCCTCTTTTTAGTGAACTCAAGGCTAAATCTATCCAAACTGCACATCCTTTCAAATAAAAATATTTTAGATATGTGTCCCATATTTGATGTCTTTCATTTCTCTTATATGAAGTATGACATAGGTACATTTATATTTTGTCCCAAAGAGGATAGCGCAATGGTTTAGGCTTTGGGTCTTCTTCGAAAGGTCTAAAGTTCAAACCGCAACATGGGCGAGTGTGTGAGGGGGTGAGTGTGTGGTGGGTGTGTGTTAAGTTCCCTGTTAATAATCATAGCTCTCAACTTTAGGAGGGATCATGGTTGGGGGGAGCTTGCTCAGCCCTATATGTTGGTCGTAGAGGTTTCTCACACTAACCAAATTAAAAAAAATATACATTTATGTTTTAATACATATAATTTTAAGGGAATATATTTATTACTAAATATTGAAATGAAATGAAACAACTAAAAACATATGCTTTTGATAACTAAACTATAGAGAATTCATATTGATTTTTAAAAAGAAATCATAAAATGTATTTAATTTAATAAATTATAATTGAATTGCATATAAATACTTTGTTAAGCCAAAAGAATATACTATATTAAAATATTTCAAATTTTATTAAATATTAAATATTTATATTTAATAATTAAAAATATGAAAACTAATTACTTGAATGAAGATTTATCTATGTAAATAAAATTTAGTATATATATATATATATATATATATATATATTTATATATTTCAAAATATGAATTTTTATATATCTTTAATTAATATGAATTAAATAATCAAAATCACCCATTACATTTAACAATTATTTGTAAGCACTAATATAAATATTTAATTATTCAATAAAATATTTTTTTTTTGTTATAACATTTTTATTAGAATTTTTCTCATAATAACATCACAAGATGCTTCAATAGTTTGATTTACCTATTTTTACACAAAAGGATTAGTTGGTTTAATATTTATCAAAATAACATGGATACTTAGGTTGGGATATGAGGATCTAGAGAAATTAAAAATTAATACTCCTAAAACATTTCTCTTGGAAGAATGTTTGGTCATTAGAGGCTCTTTGATAAAAAGGTCAAGTTGGATATAATTTGAAAAAAAGCAACCATAAATGGAATAAGTTGGATATAAATGGTCTTGGAAGATGAAGAATATCTTTGATAAAAGGACAAGTTGGATATAATTTAATTGACCTAACAACAAAAGTAATATTTTGGTATTTTGATGATAGTGGCCCCAAATAGAAGCCACACATAGCTCATAAAATTTATAAAAGCAAAAAACACTAACATTAAGAATATGGTGACATACTTGGATGGCCACATTGGATTTCAAAGATAGTGACTAGGACAAAACATGAAGACTATGCTCAAAATTTTGAAGTCCAAGAATTATTGCAAATTTTGAAAATATAGGATGAAAACTTTAGTGTTATAAAATATAGTTAATTAGCTATCTAAATTGCAAATGCAATATAGAAGCCTTTCTTTTTTCATTAAAACAAAATTGGTTAATATGTTTCACATGTTGCATTCTTAGGAGATCTATCATTTTTCTAACAAATTCATTTGTTTGCTTTTCTATTTTATAACTTGATATAAGATTATTTTTGGAGTGATGCACTTCAAAATTTAAATATAAAGTTAAATTACATTATGATTCTACATGGTGCTCCCTAGTCTTCATAGTGCCTAAGCTTAAAAATCTAAACATGTGAAGTTGCAATAATAATAACCTCTATTATTATGTTACTATAGTAGATTCTCTACTACCTTAAATTCATGTAAAAATGAGCCAATGGATGATAAGAGAGAAGAATTTTTGTAGCCCCAAATGCAATGGTGTGAATTGGAAGTTTTGGAAATAATTTAAAAAAAATGCTAAGTATGGGAATTGGTGATTCATTGAAAAAATCTTGATTCATCAGATCCCCTTCTACAATTAGCATGAAATCATCCAACAAACCGCCAATTTGTTAACTTGACTGGTGATTTGTCAACAAAGTATGATTTTTTCTAAACGATGCAATCCATTAACAAAACAATGATTTATCATATTGTGAGGTAGCCACTAAGAATAATAGCCTAAAAGTGATATTTTATCTTCTAGTTGTAATTATAAATGTTAATTGGTTTCACTTAGGTGAAAAAAGGGTTAATACATTGCTATAAATAAAAGCATTGAGTTCATTGTAAATATCATTTGTTCATTTCTAGAAAGACTAAAGCTACACTCTTTTATTGTAATTCTATCCATTTTCATGATTGGAAAACTATGCATAGCATTTATGCTTCAACCATGTCTCATTTAATTAGACCTCTTGATACATGGATGAATAATATATGTGGCATGACCTTCTCACTTGCCTAGTAGTCCTCTTTTTCATTAGAATGCATGTTGAATGAGTGAATTCAATCTATTGTTATTTTATTTTCTCTTGATGGTGTTAGCTTTTGAAGCTTAAATACTCAATGTAAATCACCACAATAAAATAATAATAGGATCAAATATAATGAAGTTGTAATATAATGAATCCAAATAATAATATTATAACAAAGATAATATGAGACAACTAATATGTATTTATCAAGGCTTAATAATATACCATAACATTCAACAATATACTGAAATATGAATGTAATAGTATGAATCATACACAATAATAAGACTTACAATATCAGTTGCTCAAATGTATGTAAACTTGTATTACTCCACTTTATGTTACAAATATCTCATAGAGATGACTCTATGAACAATGTAGATCACTATATATTTTCTTCACCCTATGGAGTAATATGTAGCCTTTCTATGACAACTCTTTGGTTACCATGAATCTTTCTTTTCATATACCAAGCCTTATGACTCTTGGCTTCCATACTTGATACTTGCATATACATGACACTATCTTGTATGCACCCTTGGATATGACTCTTCACATAACTCTTCCTAATCTAAGAACACATGTGCACACTTACATATTAGAAACTTTTGCACATTTACACTCACAACACTTGCACACATATTTCCATAACACTTGTGCATTTCCTACACATTATTACATTAAATAAAATATTTACTCACACTCTAATTTAGGACACAAACTTAATCTAATATTTAAAATAATGTACCAAGGTGGTACATTGGCATGTACCAAATAATATAATATTCTCTAACAAATGGAACAATGTATCACACCTTAGCTTCAATATGGTCTTTGGCTATATTTTGTTTTACATTTGTTTTAACCCCTTGCACCCATACTTTACTAATTTTTATCTTCTACACTCACAATAGTTAGATTAGCATAGGTTAGTAGGAAGCTTACTAAATTTTAGAGGTCAAGGGACTTAAATCTCTCTTTTCCAAGGTTGTGGGCACAGGATTACAAGCACAATTTCTATGTCAATTAGTCTCATGGATCAATAGTCCATAATTCCTTCATCCATCATTCTTTTATCTATGCCAATACAACTGCAATGTTTTCTAAATTCACAAAAGGGTTTACTAAATACCTTGAAACCAACAAAACCTAGAAAAATCTTAGCAAATTCATGCTTTATTGGCCTAGATCTAGTTGTTTTACATCTTGAGCCCATAAATAACATTATTGTAGAACCTAGTGAATTAGATGCAAATGGTGACTCTATTTAAAATTAAACCCAAAGACCTAGATTAGATGACAACCAGTCTCATAAATCCATTATTATGTTCAAAAACCACCGATCCATCGATCCAATGTATAAAAATTTTCTAGTGATTTGTTGATGAATCAACAATTTGTTAACATCCTGAATGACCCCCTATCCAGTGTTCCATATCAAGTTTCATTTAAGTGCTTATCTTATAACTTTACCAATTCAACCTACAATTCATTGAAATTGGTTTATGTCAATCTTACATCATGCCTCTCCAAAGAGTTCCTCAATTTTTCCAAGTCAACTTTTGGTCAATTTGCTGGTCAATCTAGCAACTCACTAATTTCTTTGTTAACAAAAAATAATGTAATCTACCCCCATCCAAATCTACTAATTCATTAAGTCCCCATTTCAATAATTTATTGGAATTCTAAGAATTTAACAAGTTTTCTAGTGATTTGTTAGCTTCTTCGATGATGTCATGTTATTTAAAGTGGTAATTAGTGGTATAATTCATAAATATTTTTTTAAGATTAACTACCTACAATTCATTGGCATGGGTACAATCCACTAGCAACATAGAAGTTTGCCTGCATTGATGAGGCCATGTTGACATGGAGAAATCTTGATGGTTTGAAAAGAAAATTTTCATGAAGGTTGAAATTTGGTGATCCATTGACTTTCATATGATTCACTAATTCGTTTAAAAAATAAGATGTTTTAATTAAGAAAGGGAATCATATAAGCTTTGTCCCTGTGTTCAATAAATTTGAGATTTAAGCATTGTCATGGTGGATCAACTAAGGGGGAACTATTAAAGAATGTAGAAAACACCATGGGTTCCAGATGCTTAATCATCCTAGTATCTACAACTTCCTCAAGATCCATAATAGTTCCTATAGAATTTGAATATCACTCAAAGTCAACCAAATCCATGGTTGACCATGTAATATTATTAGACATTGCAAAATTTTGGGCTATGATAGGTGTATTAAAGCCAACAACCAATGCAATAGTTAATACAACAATAGATTATGACTCTAGGTTGCACAAAAGAAATAACTGAATAAATATCCTCAACAACAACTAGCATATGCTCTGACAAGACAACTTATGTACCAAATGCCATGTGGTCCAGGATAATGCAATTTACAAATGCAATACACACAAGTTACTTAGAGGCCTATAACCCAACAATAAAACACATTGATTCTTGATTCTAATGTCTAGAAAAGGTTAATTTTATATCTCATAGATTATTTTAGTATACTAATATGGGATTATGAACTCAAAGAGGAGAATTGACAAATACATCTATAAGAAAATATGCAATTGACCAATTAGGAACCTTAATGACTAGTAACTCAATGACAAGTCATGCATACTCCTGATCCTAGGTAATTTTTATCTATAATGAGTCCATTAGGAATTGAACATGGCTAGCACATAAGGTTATTAACTTAAGAGAAAAATTGATAGATACTTCAATAAGAAAACATACAAGTGACTAATAAGGTGCACAATGGCATGGGAAATATGAATGAAAAACTTTTGTGCTTCACCTATAATATGGGTCATGATCCAACAAAATAAACTATGGTCCTCCAACATGCCCAAACAATCGATCAACATGTGGAATTCAACATGAAGTATCAAATCAGACCATTATTATTAGTCAACCAATACTTACTCACGATAAGCCAACCAATGGTAAATTAGATGACTACATCTCAAGTCAATGTGACACAAGCCTATGCAAGATCTAGAGCACCTAAAATGAGTATATGTTATCCACCTATCTAAATTACAATGGTGAACAATCATCACTTTGGTAAATTTTCTCCAAATAATCCTCTATCTATTCACCAAGAAGCACACCCCCTTCAACTAGAGATAAGATTTGAGATGAAAAAGAGAGATTCAAATATTGATGTGTCAATGATTTTTGTAAGAGATACTCAATCCTCACATATAAGGACACATCTTCCATATTCTTAGCAAAGTATTGAGTTTGAAAATAAGGATTCTAAAGATAAAATATCAAAGGTTGAAAATATTATAAAGAATTTAAATTTTTCTTAGATGAGGATTTAGAGGCTATAGAAGAATGTGAGGTGTTTAGCTTTCCCATAGAAGGAGAAAGGTCTATAATAGGAGCAAGAATTGAGTCAAAATACAAAGGGTTGGTTTCCTCTCTGAATATATGGTGCCTATGAAGGTGGTAGAGGTAAGTTTATAACCAAAACAAGAGGTATTGGCACTTCTCTTAGATGGTGAATTAGAGCACACAAAGGTAGGAGAAAGAGAAATGACAATAATATGAAGAGAAACAAATATTTGGAAGGTCTAAAGAATTGACATGATTCCACTATTAATATTTTTTTATTAACCATAAGTCTCAAAATTTGAATCCAAGCTAACTAACCCTAACCCTATTACTTAAGGGTCAACCACACATATTGAATAAGCATCTAAGGTAATTAGCCACCTAGAAATATATAGTCAAAATAATAAAGAATTTAAGATGTAAGGGTCCTAACATGCCTTCTCCTTTCAAAATATTTCTCCTCAAAGTTAAAGGTGTAGAAATTATTTTTAAGTCGGTGGAGTGGTTCCCAAATCATATAATTTGGTTGCAAGCATTGCCACTAAACAATATACTCTATAATAGTGTGGTTGAAAAGTTGGCATAAAGGTCATTCTAAAATAACCTTAGTTTTAAAGACGACGAATCCATCATCATCTAGTATAGGAAGTGTTGACTAAGCTTGAATGTGTTGTTTGACTTTCTTCAAATAGGATACATGGAAGAAAGGATGTATCTAGGAGAAGGGTAGTGGGTCCAGCTTATATGCAATAGAACCAATAAACTATAATACTCGGTAGGGGCCATAGAAGTTAGGTACCAACTTTTGACTACTTTTTAGGTTCAAGGATGTTTGTTTGAATGGTTATAGATGAAGGAAAACATGTCTATTTAGTGGATGTACACTTTGAATGGAGTTGATCTATCTACTACTCCCTATAGTTCTAATCCAATATTAATTTGTTCTTGATATTTTGAAGTATATTTATCTATTGTTGAGGCTAGAAGCAATGTACTATAACTTGAAGTTGCTCAATATATAGGATTTAAGAGATGGTGATGGATGGTTTTATACTAATTCATATGGTGTCATATTTGTGGTGGTATAACAAGTGGTGGTATACCTTAATTTGACTAGATGTAACAATTTTTCCCAATGAGTCTATTACTCCAAAGAAAAGCAATGCAAGTTAGTCTCTAGGCATATATTTATGGTTTTTGTTTAGCCATTAGTTTATGAATAGTATGTCAAATTAATTTTTAATGTGTTCTATGCAGATTAAAGTATTTCTTCCAAAAACTACTAGTGAAGGTTGGGTCATGGTCACAAATAATAAAAGTCGATATTTCATGGAGGTAGAAGTTTTAGTCAATGAAGATTTGGACAATGGTTGAGGCTTTGTAAGGATGGGCCAATGTTAAAAAATGAAATAATTAGAGAGATAATCCACTAAAAAATAACAAATTTGTATCTTAACTTAAACAACCTCTCAATAAAATACCTAGAAATATTTATCCATACTATAGTAGAAATTTAAACAATTCAGCTACTTGGAACTGCTTCTAAAAATATTTACCCTGTGCTAGGGATCTCGAAAACCCTGCTTAGGGTCTCAATTATGATACTAATGAGGATACCAAAAACTAATTCAACACCCTCATATATATTTAGAGAAAATTCCTATGTAAGTTTCTTATTTTGTCCATCAAATAGCTGGAAGAATTGTAGCTAGTCAACATTGCAAAATATCTCGACTATATTTGGGTGCTAGAACAAATTTACATTACTCTTTAGTTTTGATTTACATTTATTTCCCATAATGCAAAATTAGAATTTACTACCAACTAATAGAGGATGCCAATTGCCTATGTATATACAGTTTGAGAGCTCAATGTAGATGGGGATGCAAGTCATAGGTTCTAGTTGCAAATACAAAGCATGAGGATCTAGAGCATCAAAGTGAGTGTAGATAGGTTCAAGCACTCTGCAAATTGTCATAGGGAGACAAAAAATCATAGGTATATGTTTTCGAATATCACTAGCACATGTTTTGGTGCTAATAGTTGATAGTGACTTGTACACATGTTGCTACCTTGAGGTGCGAAGTAGTCGGTTGGGGAGTCAAAAAAATTGTAGATGAGATTTGCATGCATCTGGTGCTATGACCAATAGTGACATGTGCACACATGTGATCACTTTGTGCCAAGTGGACATCATCACATGCCTTGGACATGTGCCTTCATCATGTGTCACCATGACATGTGATTATATCTTTTTGCCATAAATGCATGCATGTCAGAGTTGTTAATGCATGTAATAATAGCTTTGTGTGGTCCCTCAACTTAGTTGTTGATGTATCCCATGTGATGTTGGTATTATTGTGTATGCCATAATGAGATGTGATGATGGCATAATTACACCACCTTAGCTCAATTGATAACATATCCTTCCCATAAAGGAAGGAGAATCATACCCTCGGGTATGGAAAGTAGGTCCTATTTTTGTCAAAGATATATATTTTTAGGTTCCTTTGTTGGAAGGGCACTAGAAAATAGTCATTAGTGTGTTGGGCTGTGAAAGTGTTTCAACACTCAACAATTTTGGTGCTAGTTGGGCACTAAATGATTTTGATGCTCAAAATTTTGGTATTGGTTAGGTGCAAAAAAGGTTTTTATACTAGTTGGACACAGAAAGGATTTTGACACTAGTTAGGCAAGATGATGCTAGAAATCACTAGAATATTCCTCTTGTCTATTAATCAAGCAACAAAAATCATCTAATTACCTTATAAAATTTGATTGTGGATGGTATTTCGTAGTAGAATGTGTGGCATGTAAATTGGATTATATGTAGTTATGCATAATATTAAAACTAGACAACAATGAAAGAAAAAATGTATACCTTATTGTGTCAGATGGTTGAATGCCTGGTGAATGAAAGTCGATCATAAGAGTAGGTTTTTTATCAAAATTTGAAGTAGTGAAGATCGATTATTGATAATTCTCATCATGAAGGAGTGGGACAACATTTTTTTAAATTAATAGAAGGTGTTATCATTTCTTGTTTTCAATCGTCTTCTTCTCTAGTTGCATCTATAAGGATTTTTTCACAATTTAGTCTTATTATGCAAGAAATGCATGTCAAATGTTAGAACAAATTACATTATTTAGAATTATGTAATAGTTTGGAGTTATGTAATCATTTGATATTATTGGGAGATAAATGAATATTTCTACCATATAAGAAAATTGAAGAGACACATCTCCTGTGAGATTATGAGGAGATGAAAAACAACTGAAAATAAAATTCCAAGAGCTATGAATATTGAAGAGTTTATCTAAGATGAAGAGACATATTTTTGCACTAAATATTCATGTTGTAAACAAGTTGAGGTTGGTAGAATGTATGACAAATTATGAGAAAATATTGATAAAAATTGATGATGAATATTGTTGAAATATTGTGTGTGTATTCTATTTGAAATATTGTATTTATGTTTACCCCCATATCCAACACTAAAAATGAATTTTCATGCAAACCTTAGTCTAGTAGTACCTCAAAGATATTTTCACTATTAAACATTCTTTGGGAATACAACTCAATGTATATTAGAATAGGAAGAGGAAGCCTCTTCCATAATTTATAGGTCTTATTGTGACAACAAATGTGCTAAAAAATCCTCGATGATTAGATTATTGTAGAGCTATAGTCTATGTCCGTTTACCAATAGTTGATGTCTAGAGCCATTGATTGGTAGAAGTTGTACTATACCATCGTTAAATACTTGTTCTATATCATACAACCCCAACCATTTGGTATGCAATTTACCATTCAAAACTTGTTGGTGAGAGTTGAAAAGGAGTGTCCAGTCACCTAGGTTGTATTTATTGTTCTTTAGGTGGTGATTATGCCACATATTTTACTATTGTTGGATGATTTCTGTGTGATGAAGAGACTCTAACTGAAGCCCATCTAGTTCATTCAATATAAGGATTCTCTCATGTTGTGCTTCGGATAAGTCTATGCCCACTTTGAGCACCATAAAAAGTGTTTAAATATCAAACTCAATGGAAAGTATTAGTTTCTTTCCATATACCAACATATATAGGGTGAAGCCTATGTTTGACTTCCATGTGGTGTTATATGCCCATACGATATCAAATAATCTATTCATCCAATTTACCCTTTGGAAATACACTATCTCCATCAAAATAATTTGGAGCTCTTTTTTGGTAACTTCTACTTGTCCATTTGCTTGTGGATGGTATGGAGGCACCTTATTTTGAATTATTTTGATATAATTTTTGAATGCATGCACCACATTAGACATGAATTATGGACCTTAGTCAAACATAACAATATGAAGAGCACCAAATTGTTGAAAATTTTTCTCATATAGGAAGTTTGAAACTGTCTTCGAGTGCATGCTTGAGCGCATGGAACTCCATAAAATTGGTCTCGTAATTAGTACCAACTAAAATGTGTTATTTTTCATGGGATGGTGGATCAATGAGATCGATAAAATTAATCTCACACTTTTTAAATGCTTCAAGGACCACTTGAGCTTATAAAGGTATATTTTATATGGTAGTGGGTTTCCCTATGCACTAGCATGGTTCACACTATTGATAATATTTCTTGGTATATTGATGGAGTGAGCGCTAGTAATATCTGATATTAAGGAATTTTTGAATGGTTCTATTTATAGAATATTTTCCTCCTTAAGGTTCATCATGACATACATGAAGAATGTCAAAGACTTAATCCTATTATACACACTTGTGTAAAATAAAATCAAGTTTATATTTAAACAATATACCACTTATCCATTTAAAATATGAAGTTTGTTGAACTGATATAGCCAAAAAATTCATTTAGGAATGTATCATCCACTAGCTAATGATGACCTACAATGTGCAATCTTGACAAAAAGTTAGCTACTACATTAGCTTAACTAGGTTTATCAATAATGGAAATGTCAAATTTCTAGAGTAAAAATAAACATCTAATAATCCTACCACTCACTATGGGTTTATTCATTAAGTATTTTCTAATTGAGTGTTCAGTGTGGACAAACACTTGATACCTAGTGATATAGTGGTGAAATTTATTGATAGCATATACTATTGCCAAGAATTATTTTTTAGTAGTTGTATAATTGATTTCAGCTCTGGTTAAATTTTTGTTGATATAATAGATGGCATAATGTCTCCCTTCTTGTCAAGGGTAATGATAGTGCATGTGTAGGATCAAAATCCATCAAAATACGTCATTATGGGTGTGGCAGAGAAAAATAGAGAGAAGCCAACACTAGGAATCAACCAGGTAAATAAGCAATCAAAGAATGTAAGTTCATAAAGGGTGGTAAGAAAAACAAATAAGAAAAAAATTAACAACAATAAGGAGAATAGATGAGAGAATATGATTGGCGAAGTCAATTTCTAACTTCTACAACATAGAGACTCAATTATTATAAACACATGAAATGTAAAGGGTTTAAATAGCTACCCTAGACAATTGGCTATTAAGAAAATAATTTTAAAAAAATTAGGAGGAATAACCACTTTATGAAATAACAACTCATTCCAATTGATGGACTCAACTTTAGCTAAAGGAATCCTCATGACCAGACTTAGGGAGAGGGACTCTAGGGTGGTTTGGATGATAATTAATTTTTATGGCATGACAAAGGTGTGAACTCAAAAAAATCAATGGAATTTAGTACAACAGATGAGAAAAACCCATTAGGAAGGATAGTAGGAGGGGATCTAAATGCTAGAATTTCAATACAAGATCAAGAAGGAGGTTTGACCCAATGATAGCTCAGTTAGAGTACCTAGATTTGATAGACATACCCCATTAGGATGTAGCAAAATATGGACTAATAAAAAAAGAACACACAATCAAATACAACCTAGATAGGTTCCTTGTAGGGAATAAAGTCTCCACCCTTTGGCACCATCAATCACAAATATTAAACTAGTTAGCATCTAACCATTGTTTTGGTTTCTATCAACATAGGAAAAAGGCCTTAGGTCAAGAATCATCCTTTTATATTTGAGATTTTCTAGCTTCAAAATAATGATTTTCTAGAACTAATGAAACAATGGTAACAACAAGGAAAACTAGAACATGGGACAACACAATTTCAACTTCACTCTAGATTAAAGTTTATTAAAAGCAAATTGAAAAAATGGTATAAATTTCATCAATCAAATTTCTAGAAACAAAGAGCAAATATATCAGTTTGAATTCAAGAAATATAAAAAAGGATCCACTCAAAACCTATCTCTAAAGAGCTTTTCTACAAAAAAAATTCTTTTGATCCAAGAGGAAGAAGAGTTAGAAAAGAAAGAGGAAGCCTACTGGAGACAATGAGCAAGAATAATTTGGTTGGAAGAGGGAGATAGGAACACTAATTTTTTCATCACTTAACCATAACACACAATCACCATAATAGGATTGATACCCTATCCATAGGGGATGGAAATAGGAAAACCACTACCCTAGGCATGCAAGAATTTACAAATATATACTATTCAAATTTATTTACTATAGAACCACACCTTTCCACTCAACACCAAGAGGAAATTTTAGAAAGCATACCAGTGTTAATATCACAAAATCAAAATGAGAAGCTCTTAAGAGATATTAGAGAGGAGGAAGTTAAAGAAATAGTTTTTGTTATGAAAATAGGGAAGGCCTTAGGTCTAGATGGACTTCTAGTACATTTCTACATAGCCTATTGGGATATAAAGCAAAGGATTTAACCCAAGTATTAGAAGAAGTCAAAACTAGTGGAAGAATCCTTAAAGCCTTGAATCACACCTTTTTGGATCTCATCCCGAAAGGTGGAGATATGGAGAATCTTACTAACTATAGACCAATTACTCTTTGCAATGTGGTCTATAAGATCATAACCAAATTGATGGCAAATAGGATGAAATGGATATTATCAGGGTTAATCTCTCCAAAACAAGAGGGATCTATGTAGGGAAGACAAATTTTGGATGGAATTATAACAACACATGAAACTATTCACAAGCTTTTCCAAAAGGGAAACAAAGGTATGCTACTTAAGCTAGATTTATCCAAGGCTTATGACAGAGTAAGTTGAAAATTTTTAGCCCAAATACTAAATAAATTTGGTTTTAGTAAAGAATGGATAAAATAGATTATTGAATGCATCTCTATAGTCTCTTTCTTAGTACTCGTTAATGGTAATCCACCCCAACTATTCAAAGCTTCCAGAGGCATCTGGTAAGGGGACCCACTTTCACCATTTTTGTTCATCATTTTTGTAGAGGACTTGGGAAGAATCATAAGAGAAGATAATACCATTGCAAGGTTGAGGATAACCAAGAACATAAAACCTACTCACCTCCAATTTGTAGATGACATAGAAATGTGGGGAGAAGCATCAATAAGAGAAACAATCAATATCAGAGAAGTGTTGGAGTGCTACATAGCGACTATTGGGCAACTACTAAATGAAGAAAAATCAAAAGTAGTTTTTTTCAATGTGTTAAAATGATTAACAAAATAGATAACCCACATCCTCAAATTATCAGAGGTATCACTACCTTTAGAATATTTGGGTATCCCCTCAATATCGAAGGGCCTTAAAAATAAATATTATAAATCAATAAGAGATAAAATCCACTCAAAACATTTGCATTGAACCTACAAGTGGCTAAAATCTGGAGGAAGAGTAACATTACTTAAATCAGTTTTACAAGCAATTCTAGTGTACAAATTATCCATTTTGGCAGTCCCAAATAGTGTTCTAAAATATTTTAACAAGATGATGAGACACTTTCTTTGGTTTAGAGTGCAGGGTAATCACGCAAGGGCACTAGTCATTTGGGACAAGTTTATAAACCAAAGGAAGTTGGAGGTCTAGGAATTAAAGCAAAAAAAATAAACCAAGCTCTAATAACCAAGTTGTATTGGAGTTGGCTAACTCATCAAAAGCAACTTTGGAGCAAAGTATTGAAATCTAGATACTATCCCTCACAAAATACAAAATCTATTCCTCGTCTTCCAATAATAGCAGAGGGATCAAAGACCTAGAAAGCTATAAAAAAGGGTAGGGTTATGCATAGCGGCTATTTATTACCAAATTGGCTAAAATTAGGATTTTCAAATTTTGGAATTGGCTAATATTTGGGACCCTTGACCAGGGCCCATTAGCCAAAAATTTATGGGTGCAATTTTTTTGGGTCAATTCACCCTAATTTTATAATAATTTGACCATTTTAAGTTTAAATTTCCAACATTACCCCTAATAATAGTGAACCTTCTACATGCGTTTGGACATTGTTCATATGAATTTCGAAACTGATTCACCAAACATTTAAAATCATATTTTAGGGCTGACCTCTTACACATAACCCTAAAAAAGGGGCATCACTTATCAAAGAAGGGCTATACTAGAAAGTGGGTTATGGTAGGACTGCTATACTATGGAAATATTCTTGGGAATATTTCCCCCATAATTGATCAATACCCCCACTTAATAGGACTCAAAGAAAATTTTTGAAGGAAAGGATGGTATCTCATAGGCCATTATTTTAAATTGCTTTCAAAGGAAAGGGTGGTATATCATAGACCATTATTTTAAATTTCCAGATCAACTGCAAGTCAATCTTAGTCAATGGCAAGTCCTAGAGGAGGAGCTAATGGAAGAATGGATCGAGGAGAAAATAGAACTAAAATAAATCTTGGATGGAAGGAAGTGGCCAAGGAGGAATGGACCTGATCAACTAGGTCAGGGACATAGACAAGTAGAAATTTGCATTATCAAAGAAGGTTACAGAAAGATTATCCATAGCACTCAAATTGGTCTAAAGCCCCCTTGGTTAAAATAATGGCAACCCAAAGGATGGCCATAGATAAACTGCTTTATATGGTTGGTTGCACATAAGAGTATTATGACTTAGGATAACTTTAGGAGATATGGATTTGTTGGATCCAAGTGGTGTGTAATGTGTCACCAAGAGGAGGAAACAATGGACCACCTCCTTTTTGTGTGTCTTATGCCCAAACAGTATGGAGTTTGTAGTACAATATTTTTTGTCAATTATAAAGATTCATTCCCATTGAGAATAACTTTTGGTACTATTGGAAGACCAATATATTCAAATCAAAGACCTTGAAGATATCTTAGGATTTGACTTTGGGTTTCATCTACTGGTAGCTTTGGTTGGAATGTAACAAAAATATCTTCAAAGAAGAATTTAGACCAGAGGAAAGAATTTAGGGCACTATAATTAGGAAACTTGTAGAGACAATGTAGGCTAGAACTCAAGAGGACTCTAAGATGGTAGAGAATGAAACAGATATATGAACACAACTCTAGAAGCAACTGCAATATGAGAACTAAGAAAGAGAGTATAGGAAGAGGGATTTATAGATTCAATATGAAGTCTAGGGATTCAAAATGAGAGGGTAAATGGAACACCTTAAGGGGTCATCCAATAGGGACTAGAACATATAGAAGTTGAATAGTCAAAGAAATAAAGTTGAGCTACATTTTGAGCCTTGCCAAGAAGGGTAGGTTATCAAACATAGATGTATAACTTGAGTTTTTTGAATAAATTTTTACCTATTTCTAAAAAAAACACATCTTCCTTCTTCTTCCTATCCAAGGATGAAACCTAATGCAGTTTTGGATACATCTATGTGGATATGAAATGGGAATCATGTTACTACCATTAATTATTATCTCCTTTGCTCTTTAGTTCAAATTATAGGAGGTGTTGAAAGTGTATAATCCAAATTTATTGATCGAAGATGACATTATGTGAGTCAATATGCAATCCTTGTATGATTTCTAATATGAATTTATACTTTTAACCTATTGGACCATGGTTTATCCTTGTCATGAGTAATCTTACTAAATCCTTTAAGCCTAGTATTTTGTCAATAAGGGCTAAGTAACTTATAATTAACTACTAAGGCTAAGGTATTTATATCCCATATTCACCTGATTGATTTATTATATTGGTGTGAACTTATCTAGATTATTTGTATGGTGCTTAAGGGCATCCTTCATCTCTTATGTGTTATCACTATTTCTTTTTCGCTTTATAATATTTTGTTATATGATTTGAGTTAATGTGTTTATTTTATTCATTTTTTTTTAATTGAGTAAATACTTCATATACATATACATATCCTTCATTACAATAAAGTATTGTGAAATTCAACATCCTTCATTCTATAAGTTAATTTTCATGAATTTACGATGCAAAAAAATGGAAACCCATTTCATATTATTATATTGAAAGGTAACATTAAATACGTGTGGTATCCAAGCAAATAAGGCCTAAAGTTTTATGAATATAACTAAAATACATGTTATATATCATTGCATTACATATGGATAATCTTCAAGTGATAAGCCCTAAAATAACATGAATAATATTAAATAATACTAAAACATTTGTAACTATACTTTTATATCACTAACAAATTTGTTTAATCTATTAAATTTTTTTTTATAATTTCCGTTCGGAGACTATATAGAATTTCATATGTAAAAAATATTTATACTCACATTAGTATCTATCAAATATAATAATAAATATAATTATTATGATAAATAATTTTTTTAATATAAACTTAAGAAAAACAAAAATATAGTTCTAACTATTATAACAATCAATCCAACACAGTCAATAAGCCAATGTTTAATTATCCAATAATATTATTATATTTTTTAATTAATTTTTCCTTTTATTTATCTCATTTTTAAATATAATGATATTATTTCTTTATATAAGAAACCCAGGAGAAGGGTAAATAAAATATTTTGAAGAATAATTGAACTCATAAGACAATGCCATCACAATCAATCATAATCATTTTCTATGCAACTGAAGTCATATCTAATAATAAAATATTTTGAAGAATAATTGAACTAGTGAGACAAGGCTATGACTATAATTTTCTATGCAACTGAAGTCATGTTTAATATGATATATTTACATGTGGTGTACTATGTCACAAAATGAAAGATATTTTTTTTTTAGGGATACATAGGGGAATCATTTGCACCCACAGTTCCCACAATCCTTTTCTACTACCAAGCAAGGTTCAAATCTTGGGGCTACCCTCTATAACCCCTATTCCATCTCATCGTTGTTTAACTAGCACACACTCAATAGATATAGGTCAAACTACTATCTTTGTAGACATGCATGCCCCTAAGGTTTGAACCTAGGTCTCTTCTTGGTAAGCGTTGGAACTTGTCAATCCACCTAGCCCATGGGACCAGACGATGTTTTTTATGAATAAATTTTGTAGAAAGGAAAGTTCATAAAGAATAAATTTCTAAAATTTTCTTGTTCCTAAGTTTCCCTCGTATTTTTTTAAGACTTGAATTAAGAATGACACTATGGTGTACAAATTTATAGAAATTAATAATTAGGTAACACTTGTTTAAATATTAAATGTTTATAAATTAATATTTTTATGCATAATCAAATTTAAAAGTTTGTAGACTTCAATTAAGAATGACAATATGGTATACAAATTTATAGAAATTAATAATTAGGTAACATTTGTTTAAATACTACACGAGGAACTTTTCTTTGGAGACATGGAGGTTGAGGATTCTTGCCACTTAAATTAAAGAATCGTAGAGGAAATTAGATGTTGTGATTTCAATTTATATGAGTAAAGCTTTGAATAAAGTGAAAGACTTTCTAGTTAAGATGGGTACTAAGAAGGAGGTAGGGGTTCAATGACACATTGACATAGCTATTGAAGATGAGAGAATAAGGTAGGTTGGTGAGCAAATTCAATGTTTAGTTAACTTAGACAACCATTGGTGCAATTTTTTCAAATTCTTTTAAAAAACATTTATTTAAATATTAAATCTAATCCACTCATGTAGAGGAGTTGGAGAGCAAGCGGGTAATTAAAACTCTCCAGTTGAAATCGAGAGGCCCCAGATTCAAATCTTTCCCCTCACATACTACGAATATGATTTTTTTATTTTTTTAGTATAGGAGGTTACAAATAAAAAATATATTAAATATATATAAATTAATATTTTTATTCTTATATGTAATTAAATAATATGGTTAAATTTTTAAATGATACGAGATGGAATGCTCAGCTTAGAGTGTGGGGTTTTCCTTTAATAAATAAATATATAAACCAATAATCAGAGTTTTGGCCTCATTGCGGTGAGAAAAAATATTAAATATATTTAAATTAATATTTTTATATAAATTAATATTTTTTTATATGTAATTAAATAATATGGTTAAAGGAATGCTCAGCCTAGAGTGTGGGGTTTCCCTTTAATAAATAAATAAATAAATATATAAACCAATAATCAGATTTTTGGCCTCATTGTGGTGAGAAAACTACTACTTACCCAAAAGGATAAGTTGTTAGAGTGTTTATAATGGCAGCACCCAATGGTGTTACCATTCTTTTTAAAAAAAAATTATATAATTAAGATATAATAAATGCAACTCATTAAAAAATAATAATATTATAAGAGAAATTTATTTCAATTTTATATAATCTGCTTAAAAAATATCTTTATAAATTTTTTAATAAACTTTAATTATTAAAATATTAAAATTAAAAATATTTTTATTTTTTAATTAAAAAACAAATATACATGTAATGAAAAATAAGTTAACACCAAATAAAACTATTTTATAGAAGTTAAGAATAACCTCAAAATTAGAACCTTATTTAGTGGTTAAAAAGGGCTATATATAACCAACATCCTATAAAAAAAAAAATTATAAGCTTATAAGTTTATAAAACAACTTAAACATTTCCGATTTTAAAAATTAAAAAGGAAAAAAATTAAGTGAAGGAGCGATTAAATGCTTGTATAGAATCTAAAAGTCAATCGATCACCATAGTAACGTGGTTAACATTTTCATTCGTATGATCTGTGCAACAATAAAGAATAATAATACATGCTGGTTGAACTTTCTTTCATGAACTGACTAATTCAATGTTCAAAGTAGTAAGTAATTCTTAGCTTTTTCCCTTTCAGCCAACGACTCTTCTGGTTGAACTTTCTTTCAAGGGAGCTAATCAATAACTAACTAATTCAAGATTTTATGTTGAAAATTTCTTTCAAGCATATACACTAATTCAATTTTCATAGGTACTTGCCGAACATAGGTTGGTTCTTCAGGCCTTGTGATCAGTAAGCTTGGCGTACTTAATGGTCCATGACTTTGAACAGTAAGCTTGGCGTACTTAATGGTCCATGACTTTTGCCTTTTGTTATGTGAGAGTAGCTGAAACTTCCTTTCAGCCGTTGTCTGTATCAATTCAATGTTCATAATACTCATGCTTTTGTTGTAGGTGAAAGTTCCTTTCAATCATCTACTCTTCTCTTTTGTTTTTGATAAAATTTCCTTTCAATCAACTTGACTAATTCAATGTTAATTCATTTACTTTTTCATTTAGGAACTTTCAGCCAAACTGAATGGCCCATGACTTTGATCAGTGCTTGGCGTACCAAATGGTCCATGACTCTAGCGTTGTCAATGAAGAGTATAAGAGAGGGCTGAATGGTCCATGACTTTGGTCAGTGCTTGGCGTACCAAATGGTCCAAAATTGTCTCGACATTAATTTTTTTTTTTTGGTCATGGGGTTGGAAATTGGAAATTGATGCAATATGTTTATAATGCAGATTCCAAAGTCTAAAATGTTGTGAAGTTTCTAACAAGGTGAATGGAATCTTTTTTCAATATAGTGGTGGCTATGATTACATCAAAGAGTTGAAAATTGGTGGGCATGTTTATAAAACAGGTTACAAAGTCTAAGATATTTAGAAAAAGATAAAGAGGTGAATTTTCAAATACCGTGAATGAATTATTCTCAATATAGTCCAAAATGTTTAGAAAAAAAATAAAGAGGTGAAGTTTCAAATACGGTGAATGGAATCATTCTCAGAATAGTGGTCATGTTCACATCAAAAAGTTGGAAATTGGTGGGACATGATTGTGATGCAGGTCATAAAGTCCAAAGTTTTTTTTTTTAGTGAAATGGAATCCTTCTCCAATATAGTGGTCATGTTCACATCAAAAAGTTGGAAATTGATGGAACATGATTATGATGCACGTTACAAAGTCCAAAAATCTTTGGAAGAAAGATAAAGAGGAGAAGTTTTAAATAAGATCGACAAGAATATTTCTACGGTATAGTAAAGGTCATATTCAAATCACAAAATCCAAAATATTTAAAAGAATGGAATCTTTCTTTAATATAATGTTCACATCAAAGAGTTGAAAATTGGTGGACTTATAATGCAAGTCATAAATTCCAAAATGTTTAGAAGAAAGATAAAGAGGTGAAGTTTCTTTCAATGTGGTCATGTTCACATCAGAAAGTTGCAAATTGGTGGGACATGTTTATAACCAGGTTACAAAGTCCTAAATGTTTAGAAGAAAGATAAAGAGATAAATGAATTATTTCTTCAATATAATGGTTATGTTCACACCATAGAAAAAACAATAGATGATGGTCAAGCAACCTATAATTTTTGTACAACTTAACTTTACTTGAAGGGCAATTTTTCTAACCTAATTTGACTATGTAATGACATAAAATTAAGTATATAAAATTGAAATACAATTAATTTATATTATATATTTAATTAAATTATAATATTAAAACTACAAGCTTAGTGAGGTGGTAAGGGCTTTGGCATATCTTTGAGAGGTCCAAAGTTCAAACCCCACTAAGTATGAGGGGACCATGACCCCTCGTAAAAACATGTAAACTCATTAAAAAAATTAATTATAATATTATATATTTATTAATTAGGTAAGTAGATAAGTATTATACCAAAATTTAATTTATTCTTATTATATTTTGATCATAAGGTATTATTAACTTGTGTTTAAAAGTTAAGAAATTTAATAATTATTATTATATCACTTGATCAAATTAAACAATTTTATTAAATAATATTCTTTAAAAAAAAAAAAAAATTTAAATCATTTTTATTGATTTATTAAATTATTGTACCATTGTTAAAAGAAATCAAATTAATTTCTTAACATCATAATATCATTCATTGTACATATTATATTATATTATATTATATAAAAGGTAAAAAGATAAAATAATTTTTTAAGTCCACTAGATCATAAGTCATATGATATGTGGGACCCTTGATACTACTTAATATGTAGTTAACCAACTATATTCCAATATGATGTACAAACCTAACCCATGTAGAATTCAAACCTTAGACATCTATTTGAACTTTCATATAATAATTTAAATCTAATTTTTTAATAATAATATTTTTAAAATATCTCTTTGTTATAGAAAATTATTAAAAAGTGGTTTAAATTTTTCTAAGGTTTGATTACTTTATAAATAAATGCATTTAACTTTAGATTTAATATTTGACTTATAAATAAATGCATTTAACTTTAGATTTAATATTTGACTTCTAATGTAATTCTATGAATAAACTATAAAGAAGTAATCTTAATGTTAAGTATGTTAATTTTCAATTTTTTTAAAATAACAATAATTGATTATATGGAATTGATGTAGGCCTTGTATGTATTTCAACATGATCATATAGTTGTATTACAATAGCATGGTTGTTGTATATGTTGTTTGGCAATTCAAACGTAGGTCTCCTCCATGAGGAATTTAATCAATTGAGCTTATGCTATTTAATAATTTATTTATTTTTATTTTATTATATGTGTGTGTGTTGCAGAGGATATGGATGGTGGATTAGGGTTTCAAAGGAGCATTGTAGAGGAGGCAGATTAGGGTTTTAGAGCAGTGTTGCAGAGAAGGTGGATGTCTGGTTGGACAACTTCGACCCCTTTGCTAAAAAAGCTAAGTCCATGAAGGTGGATCTATTTGACTCTCATGACCCCTTCTTTTCATTTGAATTAGAGGAGTGGAATCCTGGTAAGCTTAGATGTGGGACCGGTAGAACCTACGGGGAGGACCCCATCCCCCTATTGCACTTTCATATGCAAAAGTGGTTGTTGGAATTAATGGAGGATCAGACACCCTCTTCGACATTTCTCCTGTGTCGAACTGGATCCATATCCCCAATAACTTGATTGATAATATCCTAAAAGATGGGTTGTGGAATCTCATGGGAAAATTCCAAGGTAGGAGGCTAGATATTGATGCTCTGAGGAGATGGGATTTGGCAATATGGAGACCTATCGATTCTTTTGAAATTGTGGCCATCCCAAGACATTTCTTCCTTATCAGGCTCAACTGTGAGGAGGATTCCAAGCAGATCTTGGAAGGGGGCCCATGGTTTTTTGGCAAATAAGATTTATTTCTGTGTAAATGGGCCTCAAATATTAATCCTCTGATGTAGAGCAATAATCTTGTCCCACTATGGGTTAAGCTACCAGACTTTCCACTTCATCTCTAGCATGAGAGCATCTTCCAAGCTATTGCCAAGATGATTGAGGATTTGATTTCCTTTGATCAAACTACTAATTCCAAATCTTGAATGCTCTATGCTAGAATGTGTGTGATGGTAGATATCAAGAAGGATATTACAAGCTATGTTGAGCTCTTTTCTAACATTGGCACCTGGGTTTAGAACCTTGAAAATGAAAATAAACCTCAAGTTTTCTAGGAGTGTGGTAAGGGTGGGCACCATAAGAGCTTATGCCCCCTGCATCCTAAGGCTCTGAGTACTTTGGTGGGTCATAAGGAAAATAGTAAGAAGCTCAGTGAAAAGTAGGTTCCTAAGCAAAACCCTCAAAAATTGAAAGGAAAAGATCCCATTTCTATTTCTCAAGTTGGGCTCAGTGAGGAATTACAAGAGAAAGCCCTTCTTCCAACAAACATGCTTGATGGAGAGGAGGAGATGAACAAGGTTCCTATGAAGATAAGTGAAGTGAGCCTAGCAGCGGGGGATATTTTTTAACTTACTAAATTTTGTGAGAGTGGAGAAGAGTTAAGTCCCTCTATTATTATCCTCTAAAATTTCTTTGACTGATTTGACATGGATGATCCGACTCTTAAACTAGTTAATGGAATGCTCTTTAACTTCTTCAAAACCAATGTTTGAGAAAGGCTCTCTAGGTTCGAATACCAAAAGTCATAAGAAATATTGTATTGATGTAGGGGTCAAAAGGAAAGTTGAGATACCTAGCAACAAAGTGCTCAAGAAAAAGGATATTAAGTCTAAAATTGCTAACAGAGTATAACCCCTTCTAACGGATAGTTTTGAGGCTCTACATCTCAGAGAGAATGAGGTTGTTCCAATCATGGAGACTTGGAACAAATGTGTTTAGGAGTGTGGTTTGAAAAAAGGATTTCTTTCTTTGAGGACCAAAAAAAATTTCGGCATGCCTCCCAAGACCTCACTGAGAAAGGATTCTAGCAAGTGATTTTTGGTTGTTTTTGGTTCAATTGTTTGTCAGGCTAAATGTTGTTGTTGTATATCTGATCTAGTTTTAGGTGGGATTCTTGGATCTTTGGTTATCTAATCATCCTTGGGTTCTAGTGGTGAGGCCTAGTTCCCATATTCAAGGCCCTAGTGGTGGGTGAGATCTTCAAATTTTGAACTTTGAATTTGAAAGTAGCTTTGGGCAGGATTTTCAAATTTTCATTTTAAATCTTGAATTTGAATGTTGTTTTGGGTGCCAATTTTTTCTATGTTGGCCCATGTTGCCAGTTAGTCATTAGACCATGACAATCTCTTGTATTTGTTTGATAAAAATATGTAGCTTATTTTCTAGGAGGTTGCTTCATTGGATTTTTGGGTTGGATTCATGGAATCCAACTCAATATTTCTTGATATCTTATTGCTAGATCTAAGGTTTATGGGTGCATTTCAAAACCCTACTTGTATTAGGTTCGAGGACCCTTTAAAAACTCTTCTACTATCAATAATATATATATATATATCGTATCTCTCTTTCTATCTATATATATATATATATTGGTTTTTTAGTCAGATTAAATCACAAGTCCTAATATCCATGATCTTAATCAAACTCAAGATCAAATTCAAGAGCATTTAATCAATCTTATTAATATAAATGAATATAATATTCATGAAATAAAAATAATATGTAGAAATAAAATTACAATATTATTGTTCAAATATACAAGACTTCTTGTATTTCTTTAATATTTTGATGAGTGTTATTTGATACAATACATGGAGCTTTGTATCCGAAGTATAACCTTACATGAACTTTTGATAATTTGACTATTGTTCTCCTCACATATATTGAAGATGCATCTTTTCCTACTCTTTGCATATGAAAAACCTCTCATGTCTCTTCAATTTACATCTTGACACATACCATTTGTCTCTTCACTTGTATACTTGACACCTACTCACACAATTCTTGCACTTGTAACACATGATATTTTTATTCATAAGAGGTGCAAATGAGTTAACATTTTCCTTACTATGGCTATTCAGATACTTATTGCAATGCATAGCTATGTGACCAAATTTCTTATAGGAAAAACAATAGCCATGGAAGGTATTATGTAACCTATTTTGATGCCTTGGGTGATTGTTCTTCTTGTGATCAACTAGAATCCACTACTATTTAGGATGAAGATTGATCTTGCTCGTAGACCCTATTTCATGAATGGTGATACCATCCTTCTTTTGCTTTTGACACGAAGTATTCTGTCTGAGAGTCAACTGTTCCAACTTCACTCTAAGAGACATAATCTCTTCTTCTAGTTTCTCACAATCAAATTCCTTTCCTTTTAGAGCCTCTATCAGAACCTTTTCAACCTTATTCCCTTCTTCAGCTAGAATTTTGAAGTCTATAACACTTTGAGACAATTCAGATCTTGCTATCTCTTCTTCTTAACATTGATGCTTGAGAACATAATTCTCTTCCCTGAGTTTCTCAAGCTTTCTCAAAGCCAAGAAGAATTCACCTTTAAGATCGAACTCAACCTCTTCATTTCTTTCTAAATCTGTATGTTCCTATGATAGATCCTTCTCCAAGCTGTTAGGCTCTTTCTGGAGTGACCCGCTCTGATACCAATTGAAGAACATGAACTTATACTGAGAGGGGGGGGTGAACAGTATAAGACTTAACCATTTAATAATTTTAATTTTAGATAGCAGTTGCATCAACACAACATTAAACAAGATAGAAAACATCACACATTGAAGACCCATTTTTAACGTGGTTCACCCAGAATGGCTGGGCTACGTCCACAAAACTTTTCTCTAAAAGTTTATCTCAAATTCTTTGGGAAACCTTCCCAATTACAAAGTTTATGAGCCTCGACTCAAAGGAGATACCTTCCCCTAACTCTACTCTGACTGGTGATCCTCTAGAAGACCTCTACCTTAACTGCCCTTAGCAAATGGAACTCTATCCATAGAAGACACTTGTCTTCCCTGCTCTGGCTGGAGACCTCTATCCTCAACTCTATCACCTCAAAGCTGGTCCTCAAATTTGCACTAAACATAATCCTTCGGTCTAGCACAAATGTCCTCGATTTCTCTTTCTCAGATCTACACCAAACACAATCCTTCGATCTGGCACAAATGTCCTCTTCCTCTTTCTCTGGTCTGGGTACAAATCTGTCCTCAATAGGTCTCTCTTCTCAGTCACAGCTGCACTTGGTCGAAAAACCAACTTTTGCACTATCTGCACAAACACAACAACACTCAGCTCTCGACGATCGAACTTCTCACTCTACGCATCAACTCACCACTTCTACGCTATCTGCGTTGTTATGGCTGCATCTCGCACACTTCGCTCGATTCGACACGACTTGCTCTCTGTGCACCGTGGACTTAACTTGCACAAGTTCGATACTTCTTCTATCAATTCAATCTTGAAACAACCCTCCTTTTATAGTATAAATTTCAAGAAAAAAACTTAAACTATAGTCAGTTGTTACCCTAAACTCTATCGGTTGCACAACCCTAAACTTCATCGACTCAAAGTTAACTTTGTCGGCTTCAACCACCTCTGGTTCTGTAGCTTTTATCGTGAAACTACAACATGTCACGATATCGCAATACCTTTGCAGTCGTACACTTTCTTTTGCCTGTTGTCGTGATATCATGACAATTTTGCTTCTTTAGACTTCCTTTTTGTTTTTGTCATGATATCATGACATTTCTGATGTCATACATTCTCTCTCCTCTTTGAGTCGTGAAACTACGACATGTCATGAAATTGTGACATCTTCATCTGCTGGCTTCTTCACTTCTGCCTATCATGAAATCATGACACTTTCTGCATTCGTACGTTTTTCTTTCATCTTATCATGAAATCGCGATGCTTCTCATTTCAAACTCTTCCCTTTGCTACATGTCACGATATCGCGATAGTTCTCATTTCGAGTTCTATAGCATGTCGCAAAATTGTGACAGTCCTCACCTCGACCTCTGCAGCATGTCACGAAATCATGACATTTTTCATGTTACTTTCTCTCTCTTCGAACTTGTCATGAAATCGCGACAGTTCTCACTGTGGACTCTCTCTTCTGCATTATGTCACGAAATCGTGACACTTTTTTTTTTGGACTCTCTCTCCTATAGTATGTCGTGAAATGGCGACACTTTTTTTTCCGTACAACCTTCCTTGCAAAATGTCACGAAATCGCGACACTTTTCCTTTTCTACCTTCCTGCACTTTTCGAGTCATGAAAATGCAACATGTCATGAAATCATGACATTTTCCACCTTGCTCTCTTTCTTTGCCAACATGTTGCGAAATCGTGAAAGTTTTCCCACTTGCCTTTTTCTCTGCCAACATGTCACGAAATCGTGACAGTTTTCCCTGCTTCTTCTCTCTCTTCCAACATGTCACGAAATCGTGACAGTTTTTCCAGCACTTTCTCTCTTTTCTAACATGTCACGAAATCGCGATAGTTTTGCCAATACTTTCTCTCTCTTCTAACATGTCATGAAATCGCGACAGTTTTTCTTGCCTGCTGAAAACACTTTTCTGACTTGTCTTTTTCTTTGATATTTTGCAAATGGGCTACTATGATATTTCTTGGAAACTCACTGTCCATGCTCTGAATAATCTGACATTAAATCAAATTCCTTCAAGAGCTTCTTGACATCAATGACAACTTCTACACTTGAGCAAAGGCAACGTACCCAAGGGGTCCCAAAATTGCCAACAGTATCATAATCTAAAGGAAAAATTTTCTAGATAAAAAAAACCAACCAAGCAATATAGACATACACTGTACAAAGCAAAATCCATACAAACATAAACTATCTAAGACATTCAAATTATTATGGACATATACTATCCAAAGTAAATGCAAGATAGACATAAATTGCCCAATACAAAGCAATCAAAAACAAAATGGACATAGACTATCTAAATTCAAAAGCAAAATGGACATCGAATATCCAAATCAAAAGTAAAAAGGACATAGACTATACAAAAAAAGCAAAAACAAAATGGACAAATACTATTAAAAAAAAATTGACCTAGAATATCCAAAGTAGAACCAAAATGGACATAGATTGTCCAAATTAAAAGCAAAATGGACATGAACTATCTAGTGATGATCGTTGATAGGGTTGAGAGGGGAGGGCTCTGGTCCCTCCCCTGCTCCCCCTCCCATGGCTTTTGGTTTCTGCCCAGTCCTTGGCTCAACCCAGTTCATCCCTCTAGGGGAGTGGTTGTTTGCAGATGATCTCCTGGGGGGAGATCCTTCTCCACTATCTGCGCCCCTCCCGGTCGGCTAGGGTTTCCTTGGTTGTTTTTTTGGACTGGTGCTTCCCAAGGATCCCTGTTTGGTTGGGGATCCCTTCCCTTTTTCCCTCAGGCTTCCCCCTGGGGTTTTTTGTAGGTGATTCGCGTGGATCTGGTCCCCTGCGTTTCTCAGTGTGGTGGAGGTGACGGTTTAGGGTTTGGATAGTTTCCCCCTTTTTCTTGTGAATCCTCGATAGGCTCTGTGCTTGGATGAGATTCTTGGTCCCTGCTACTGGGATCCTCTTCTGTTTTCCCGGGGCGGGTTCCTTGTGGTGCAACTCTCTGGTCACTTCCTGATGGACTGGATCCTCTCTGTGCTGGCTATCGGCTTCCTACAAGATGGCTCTCACTGAACTGAATGTTTTCCCGGTGGGCGGGATGGTTTCTCCAAATCTTCCGGTTTTCCTGCGAGGCGGTATCCTTTCTTTTCTGCTGGTTTCCCGAATGGCGGGATTTCCCTGTTGCTTCCCGCTAGGCGGGACTGTTTGTGGTGGTTTTGACTGCTTCCTGCGAGGCAAGATTTTATTGTAATGGTTTTTCTTTGCTTCTTGCTGGGCGGGATCTTCTCGATGGTGGTTTTTGGCTACTCCCCGCTGAGCGGGATCTCCAAAACTACTTTTTTTCTTATTTGTTTGTTTCCCGCCGAGAGGGTTTGTTTCATGCTTACTGTTACCGCTGGGCGGGATTTCTGTTTTGGTGTTCAGTTTCAAGGGATTGATGCCCTAGGCCCATTGCTTATGTAATCAGGTTTTGGGATCCTTGTTAAAAACCGCTATAAATACAAACACAAAAGCAAAATGGACATAAAATATACAAAATTAAAAGCAAAATGGACATAGGCTATCCAAATCAAAAGCAAAATTGGCATAGATTGTACAAAAACAAAAGCAAAATGAACATGGACTACCCAAAAAAAAAGAAAAATGGACATAGATTATATAAATCAAAAGAAAAATGGACATAGACTTCTAAATAAAAATTATATGGGCATAGACTATCCAAATAAAAAATTATATGGACATAGATTGTCCAAGGCAAAACCATTCAAATATTATGGATGTAAAATACCTAGAAAGTTGAGTAAGTCCTTTGGATAATATGCTAACTCCTTTAGGCAATGCTAACTAAGACCTCTAGGCAATGCTAACTAAGACCTTTGGGCAATGCTAACTAATTCCTCTGGGTAAAGCAAAAAAATTATTACAGGTATGAACTACCCTTGCAATCAAAAGTAACAAGATAAAAACTAGGGTTATGCATAAGGGATCGAACCCAAAATATAATTATAAAATTAAGGTGAATTAGTTTTGAAATCTGGGCGAATCCTTGCCAAATTTATGTAGGAGGCATGGCTAATTATCTCTATTTTTCACCAAAAATTATAAAATAGTGGTAAATTTGATAATTTTGATGACCATCACAATTAAATTTAATTGTCACAATGAATACAATTGTCGCAATAAATTATAATATTGCAAAATAGGTTCTAGCCACAGTCTGATTTCAAAACATGATCTAGATGTAGACTAGGTGCAAAACATGGTCCAAATTTGGGTTAGGTGCAAAATAGTGTTCGGATTTAGGTCGGGTGGAAATTAGTATCTAGATTTGGGTTGGGTGAAAATTATAGTTTGATCATAAATCAGATATAAAATAGGGTTTTACCGTGGTCCAATCACAAAACAAGGTCTAAATGTGGATCGGGGGCAAAACAGGGTTTGAATGTAGGTCGGGTGCAAAATAGGGTCTGAATTTGGGATGGGTGTAAAACAATTTTGGATGTAGATCGGGTGTAAAAATAGGTCTGAATTTGGATCAGGTGCAAAACAAGGTTCGTATATGTACCGGTTGTACCAAAAATTGTTTGTTTCCTCTCCCAAAGGAAGACTTCAAAAGACTATTCATTTCCTCTCTCAGGTACGATTGTACGAACATAAATTTTTGGGTCAAGGGCAGAGCCCCTGACACCTTGGGCAAGGGGGAACCTAGTTGGTTTCCATTGCAACCCCTCTTAGTGTGCTCAATGCATAAGAACATCACATGAAAAAGGATCACTATAAGCTACACCTCTCTGTTGAAAAACATTGGAGATCTAGATATTGACTTCACCTCCTAACAAAGAAAACATATTTTCACAAAAAACAAAAATCATATCAATATGCACTATTATAAGAATTTCTATTTAGAACAATTATCTATACTTATATTTATTTGAAGGATAAACAAAATCAATATAAAAATTCAAATCTGTGACCACGTATAGGAATTTCTATAATTTAAGAAAAAGAACATATATAGATACAAAATATAATTAGAGATTCGAATGTAGAAAAATACCAAATTATAGTACTAAATGGCCTAGAAACTCATATTCTTAGTGGAATAGACAAATGATCACAGTGTCTGAAGAGAAGGTCAGCTAGCTAAAAAATCCATGAAAACACACTTGTGGAATAGAGGAAAATAAGGGAAAACATGGGAAATAGAGCATTGACCTATTTGCAATAAATGATAGAAAAATAGCAAAATAAAATCTCCAATTTTATGATAGAAAAATAGATCTTATTACTACAACTCCTTGAACTCATATTCTCTAAAAAATAAGAGTCCAATTTTGTGATAGAAAAATGATCTTATTACTACAACTCCTTGAACTCATATTCTCTAAAAAATAAGAGTCCAATTTTGTGATAGAAAAATGATCTTATTACTACAACTCCTTGAACTCATATTATCTAAACAATAAGAGACATAGTGTCTTAAAAGAAATAGAGAATCATAGTGTCTTAAGAGAAGGATAACTAGCTGAAAAATACATCAAAACACTCACATGTGGAATAGAGGAAAATAGGGAAACACAACAAAATAAAAACCTACAATTTTATAACATAAAAATAGATGTTACTACAACTTCTTGAACTCATATTCTCTATAAAGAGTAAAGAGAGGTAGGATTTTATACCTTTATTTTTCATGACTGATGCATGGTCTGGATATTTTTTGGGTGGAAAATTAGGTCTAGATCTATTCAAAGCCATTACTTAGGTGAAAAATAAAATAATAAATCCCTATAGGTACAAGGTTTCTAGGCAATATATCTCAATCTATAAATAACAAAATATGAAAACTATGTTAGACACCTTGTTTAATATGAAGAGTAAAACATCCAAATTGCAAGATACCAAAAATTCAAGTTTCGTCAATTCACCAGTGTTCACATCAAAAAATTAAGGGATATAACTAAGTATAATTGTATGGCTAGTCAAACATGACACATCTTATGCGACACAGTTCTATTAATGCATTATTCAACAAGTATCCCAAAAATCACACCTCTTTTTAGCAAAAGTGTGAAATTGGTGCTTCTGAAGCACTTATTTTGAAATGAACACTTCAAAAGGGGTAAGCCTATTCAAGCCTATTTCTTTAGTACATCCTAAATTATTACCCAATAAAACCTTGAGGTAATTTTTTGCATTGTGTAAACATTTTTCTGTGTGTTTATCTGCATATTGTTTAATCAAAGCATAGCGCCTCTATTTTCCTAAAAATTGGGGAATCTATAGCTATTTTTGATGCATCTATATCACTTTAAATGCATCAAAAATGGGGAAATATAGATGCCCAATATTGGACCACTTAACTAGGCCAATTTTACCAAAAAATGTATAAAATGGTCAATTCAACTATGTTGTCTACCTCAACTCAAATTTGGAGCAGTAAATTGCTTGTTGATAAATCCACCATCTTAGGTTGTGAATTCACTAGATGTGAACATGTTAGTCTAAAAAGACTACCTCTAGAAGATAACAAAGATTTTGCAATAGGGGGCCATTTTGAAAAGCTTGATGCAGTCTATTTTTGAAGGGCAATAGAAAGGGAAAATGAGCTAAGGAAAGATGATGTCACGATTTCAAGACATGTCTAATTTTCATGTAAAAACGGTGCAAGAAATTCAAGCAGATGAAATTGTTGTGATTTCACGATGTATTGCATTTTATCAATAAATCAAGAAGACAAGTCCAAGACAAGTAAGATGTCACGATTTTGTGACATGCCTAAATTCCATCATGATTTCATGACATGTTGCATTTTCATGGCCATAGAGGGAAAAAGGGAGCTGAAAGGATGAAGACGTCATGATTTCGTGACATGTTGCATTTTCATGGTCGAGAAGTGAAAAAAGAGTAGAAGAGAAGAGAATGTCGCGATTTCGTGACATGTCAGTTTTTTCCAAGAGAAAGAGAGAAACAAAACTTACAAGGCTAAAGTGTCACGATTTCATGACATGTTTTGTTTTTGCTGAAGCAGGAGGTAGATGAAGTAGAGCACTTGAAGACATCGTGATTTTGTGACATGACAACTGTTCTTGACAAGATATATTCTTAGCAACTAAAACATGCCCTTACACCAAATTTTTGATCTCTAGGGGTGTCAGATAAAGGAGAAGTATCATATCTGTTAGAATCCAATTTGTAGAAGATATTTTGCTTATTATTAGAAACTATAGTTAATTGCTTGTAATTGATTTGAAATCCAAGATGTACTAGTTGTAAAAGATACCCATTTTGGGTATATATAGTGGTAGACGCATTTTGAAAAGAGGTCAGCTCTTGGACGTTTACAAGATTGATGTACATTATTCTGGATACAAGCAAATAAAGCTACTCTTCTTTTGGCTTCTAATTTTCTATGTGCAAGTGTATGTATCTGGTTCTCGACTTCTATTTACATTATTGAATTCTAGACTGTATCTATTCTAAATATGGACTGTACATGCATGAATTATATTGCTGGAGTTAAGATTAAGTATGCTTATATGTGTTAGATGAAAACGTCTGAATCACACTTAGAAAGTTATGATTTCTACATGAAGGTGTAAAAGAAAGCTTGTAACAGTAATACGTATGTTTTATCCTGGTTGTTGTCTAAACTGCACTATGAGAAAAGCTTCTAGCCTCGGCTATATTTTCCTTTACAAGCATTTCCCTTCTTTATGTTCTCTTTTCTCTAAACAAAGCAAAAAGGAACCAGCCTACTTTGGAGATTAGATGGACATTCCCAAGATAGGTCCGTCTATTCAATGTTGGCAAGGTCTAAGGTGCAATACAATTAACCAAAGGTAGATTTTGTTCCAACAGTTTTTGGCATGCCCGGTGGGACCCAAAATCCCACAGTATTCTATAAGTTTTGGTGTTTTTCTTTAAAACCTTTTGTTTAAAACCTGAAGAAAGAAGAAAACCACCTGGTGACTCCATTCAGAGGATTTAGACCTAAGAAATACCTTGTCTAAACTATTTGGTTACAAACTCATGATTGCCTATGCGTATGATAACCAGATCCCAAGCAAGAAACTCTGAAGAGCCTATCGAGTTCTTCGAGTTACACCTTGGTAGCTTGAAAGCACATCCTGTGCTAGCTGCAAGATCTAATCCACCTGGTACTAGTATAAGCTCCCTTGTACCTACTATTGGAGTATCCTCAAATAGCTCCATAGTAACAATAAATACAGTAGCCATCATGGCTGCTCCTCCCATCCCAGCTCATCTTGTATGGAATCAAACTGGCCCGCTAAACTTGGTAGCCCAGAATCAAGTTCCCTAGGCAGCCCTGAAAGCTTTGCCATCATATGATGGGATAGGTAAAATGGTAGATGAACATTGCCTAGATGTTTCATCATTAGCAGTAGTTTATAATATCACCCAGGAAGATGTGATGGTCAGGTTGTTGGTCATATCTTTAAAAGGAAAAATGCTCCATTGGTATAGAGCACTCCCTCCAGGATCTATCACTTCTTGGGTGATTCTTGTTGGCCATCTGGTTGATGAATTCAATGTACATGCAGATCCATTCTCATTACTCAATCAATTCACAATCGTTAGGAGACATCCATAGGAAGAGATTGCAGATTTCAACATTAGGTTCACACGTACTTGGGATAGAGTACCTGTTGGGTTAAAACCTACCATAGAGCAAGCAATATGTTATTATTTGAGAGCTTTTGATTCAGATCTTAGTATGATTATTCAGACAATCACGTGTTTTAACTTTCCCTGCTATCTATTTAGAAGCAACTAAAGGAGAAGCTGATCTTATTGCTACTAGGAAATATCCTCCAAAGGCTCCACTACCAATTTTTCTAGATATTCCCCAAGCTCCAAGCTTAAATCCTTCAGCACCTCCCCTAAAATGGAATGAGCAACCAATTATTCCAGTCATTCAGTTGCCTCAGAATCTGCCAAAATTACCTCCTACTCCTCTCCTTCCCGCATTGCCTGCTATACCTCTCCAAGAAATCCCCCAGGAGAATCAGATGACAACCATAATAGACACGATGAAAAATTTGGCAAATGATATGTCATCCATGAAAAAGAGAGAAGCTGAGTGAAGTTTCCAGCCAAGGAGATTTCCCCAGATAACCAGAGATGGGGCTTCGACAAGTGGCAGAGGATAGGAAAGAAAAAATGTCATTTATGCTAATGAAATAGGAGATAATGGAGAACCCTCTAACTCAGATTATTGGTGTTCCACGTGTAATGACCCTCATGGAGAAGATTTGTGTATGTTTCACCAGCATCATGTACAAAGTCTAGCAAATGAGAGGGCAAAAGAAATAATGAAAGGTCATGTAAACATGATCAGAGAAGTTGATCACAATTTGGCAATACCATCTATAGAACACGTCGCAGTCCTGACAAGGTCGGGAAGGAAACCTATACAAGTTGATCCCCAAGAACTTCAGCCGTTAAGTTTCCCTCCAGCTCCCAGAGCTACGCCTCAGAAGGATCAGTCAAGTGAAAAGGGACTCTCTAATCCTCCTCAGAGTTCTGTTTCGGCACCAAGAAGAGAGTTTTCTCCAAGAAAGGAGAGCGAAACTCAAGATCAAGCAAGAGAGAAACTCAGATTCCCTTCGTTAACAAAAAGGCAAAGAATAGAAGCAACTCAGGGTTATAAGAATAAATATGATCCATCCACCAGAGAAAAGGAGAAAAGTGTCAAGACACCTTCATTCAATATCATCGAGGAGATGAAAAAGACTCCCTCAAAAGCTAGCATGTATGACACTTTGCAGTTCCCAGGGCAGATTGATCTCCTTCAAGAATATTTAAAAATGATGAATCGTAAGAGCAAAATCCCCTCTTTTCCAAATTCTATACAAGCTAATGCTACTTCTATCATAGGAAAAAATAGACCACCTCCTTTCTATTTGTCTCTTCATATGGAAGGGTGGGTAGTACATAACTGTATGATCAACTCAGGAGCAGCTACTACAGTTATGCCTAAGGCAGTATGTGACATCATGGGAATGGAGTACACCAGAAGTCATCTAGGAGTGTTGCAATTAGATGGTACTCCGGTGAAAACCATAGGAGTAATCAAAGATATCCCCATACAACTCCACAGGATGCCCCAAATAGTTGTTATACAGGAAGTGGTGGTCGTAGATCTGGAACCATACTTTGGTATGTGTCTATCTAGAGAATTTACAGCAAAAGTGGGAGGTTATTTATCCTTAGATTATTCACATTTAGAAATACCTTTCAAAGGTAAGAGGGTCAATATTTTTAATGAAAACCCATCTACTTTTCATGTGGCAAGATTGGAAGAAACCAGTACTATGAGTATGATGACCGAAGATATAGGAGATATAGATTTGATGGAGGAAACCTTGGAGGAACTCCAATCCGAAGATCAGTTTTCTTTAAAAAAATTTAATGCCATGGTGGAAATAGAGATAGGGAGCTACTCTATTGAGAAACCAAAAAAGCTATCTATCCCTGTCCCTAAAGAAAACACTTCCACTAGCCAGCTTTGGAAACTTTACTTTGATGGATCCAGATGCAAAAATGGAGCAGGTGCTGGGATAGTTTTAATTTCTCCTACAGGAAAATAAAAAGTTTTTTCTACATATTGACATGGAGTTGCTCCAACAACGCGGCCGAGTACGAAGCATTGTGTTTAGGACTCAAAAATGCCAAAAAATTAGGTGCAAAACAAATACTGGTTTATGGAGATTCAGAGCTTATTGTGAAGTAGGTCACTGGAAAATGTATTTGTAAACAACATTATTTAAGAGCTTACAAAAATAAAGTGTTGGACCTCTTGGAAAATTTTGAAGCTCTGAACATAAAGTCAATCCCAAGAGAAAGTAATACTCATGCAGACCTATTGGCATCCGTGGGATCTAACTTTTGTCCAGTCAGTAATGTCATCCAAAAATCCAAAATAGTGAGACTTATATACAGGCCTTCTATGCCTGACAAAGATATCTTCTGGAAAGTGTTCGAGAGTGATGAACAAATACTGGATTTTCTAGTCCATGAAATGAACTGCTCCAGTGATAGGGCATTACAAGATGAAGAGGAGGAAAGCTTAATCCAACTAAAAAACAATCACATTCCCAAGGGACTGATCACCCTTGAGAGTCTCTTTGACAACAATGATAGAGCAATAGGTCGAAGGATTAAAATTGATAAACGTCGGTATAAAGAGGTGGAATTAGAGCCGAGAAAAATGATCAAGGTAGGTACCAGTTGTACAGTGGAAGAATTGAATCAAGTTAAAGAATTGTGTAAAAAGTATCCAGATATTATAGCCTGGATGTATAGTGATTTGAAAGTATATAGGAAAGAAGTGATCCAACACACCATCGAATTGGAAGAAGGAGCTAAACCCTTCAGGAAAAGACAAAGGCTTGTAAATCCAAAAATTGAAGCCTTAATGAAACAAGAGTTATTGAAACTCTTACAAGCTAAAATAGTATATCCCATTAAACATTCTACCTGGGTGGTGAATCTGGTCCCAGTTAGGAAAAAGAATGGAGAAATCAGATTGTGTGTAGATTTCCAAAATTTGAACAGAGCTTCACTTAAGGATCATTATCCTTTGCCTCAGATTGACCCAATACTTCATACAGTGGCAGGAGCAGAGAGGTTTTCTCTATTAGATGGTTTTTCTGGCTATAACCAGGTCTGGGTGAAAAATGAAGATCAGTATAAAACTGCATTCACTACTAAATGGGGAACATTTGCCTACCAAAGAATACCTTTTGGGTTATCAAATGTTGGAGCAACATTCCAAAGAGCTATGGACGTGGAGTTTGGTGAGCTCACAAATAAAATCATCATCATCTATCTAGATGACATGATAGTATTTTCTCATGATAAGCGAGATCATGCCACCCATATACAACAAATATTTGAAAAATGTAGAGAATTTGGGATATCTTTAAACCCAAAGAAATCCATATTTGCTGTAGAAGAAGGTATATTGCTTGGCCACGTTATCTCTAAAGCTAGGTTGTCCATTGATCCTGACAGAGTAAAAGCACTCTTGGAACTTTCACTACCAGTCAATAAGAAAGGATTACAATCTTTATTTGGGCAAATAAATTTTGTTCGAAAGTTCATCGCATATTTTTCTCAAACTGTTAAACCAATGACTGAATTGTTAAAAAAGGATGCACCTTTCAAATGGATAGATTCAAGGAAATATACCTTTAATAAAATATTGGAGGCCATAGCTCGAGCTCCCATTTTAGTCAACCCTGACTACTCCCGAAGTTTCATTTTATATGTTGTTGGAGAGCAAGACAACTATGTTGTGGTTCTTACTCAGAAGGGAGCAGATAATGAGGAAAGACCCATAGCATTTTTGAGTTCTACCATGCACAAGCATGAAGAGAGATATAGTTTTATCGAGAAACAGGTGTATGCTATCATGAAATCATTGAATAAATTGAAGCATTTCCTATCCCAAAGCTACACCATTGTTTATGTAATTCACCCAGATGTTAGAAATTTCATAATACAAGGAGAGCTTGGCGAAAAAAGAGTAGGATGGGTAACTCGTATACAGGAATACGATGTAGAGATACATCCAACCAAGATAGTCAGAGGTAGAGCTCTATGCCAAGAGTTGGCTAGACAAGCAGCAATTGGGTATGTCAAAAGTCAAGGGATAATGGTGAATACCGAACAAGATCAAGTTAGAGAAGGTACTGATTGGATTAATGATTTGGTGAGGTATTTTCAGACTGGGATATGCCCTAAAAATATGAATTCTTCCCAAATAAGGAGGTTTAGAATGCAAGCACTAAAGTATACTCTTCGAACAGAGGGGTTGTATAGAATAAACATTGATGGTGTACTATTGAAATGTATAGGTGATGATAAGAAGTAGAAAGTATTAGAAGAATTCCATGGAGGCCTCTCGGGTGGGCATTATTTAGGTAGAACAACAAATTTGAATATTCTCAGAGCTGGTTGTTATTGGCCTTCTATTTTTTCAGATACATATAAAGTGACTCAAAAATGTGAATAGTGTCAGAGGTATGTAGGAAGAAACAAAAATGCTCCTATGCCTTTGAAGTCTATACAAGTCGAAGAACCTTTCCAATAGTGGGGGTTAGATTTTGTGGGAATAATCAAACCAAACTCATCAGCAGGCCATAAATATATACTCACTACCATAGATTACTTCATGAAATGGGTAGAAGCAGTTCCTACAAAGAAAGTTGACTCAGAAGTCATGATAGAGTTTGTAGAAAGTCTAATTACTAGATTTGGCATACCCGACTCATTGATCACAGATAATGGATCTTCTTTCACTAGAGCCAAAATGATTGAGTTTTCCAGTAGGTATGGAATATATTTGAAAACATCTTCTAACTATTATCCACAAGGTAATGGTTTAGCTGAGTCTACCAACAAGAATATACTCAGGATCCTGAAAAGGATGCTAGAAGATAACAAGAGAGACTGGCATTCATTACTTAACCAAGCTTTGTGGGCTGATAGAATATCAATAAAGAAGTCCATTAATACATCTCCATATGCTCTAGTTTATGGTAAAGAAGTTGTTTTGCCTATTCATATGGAGATACCAGCATTGAAACTACTGAATCAGATAGATGAAGAGGAAGGTCAGCCGATGGATGCCCGATTGATGCAACTTTTGCAATTAGAAGAGTCCAGGGAATAAGCTTACGACCACCACCAGAAACACATGATTAATACAACAGGGTGGTTTGATAAGAAGACTACTTTCAGAAAATTCAAAGTTGGAGACCAAGTTTTGAAGTGGAATGTAAAGAAAGCTAAGCCAAGAAACCATGACAAGTTTGATGCTTTCTAGGAAGGACCATTTGAAATCATTTCAAAAAAATAGTTCAATTCTTTCCAACTGAAAGATCAACATGGTTGGATCCTTCCTATCACGGTGAACGTGTTTCACCTGAAGTTATATTTCAAGTAAAATACAAGTTGGAGCTATATGTACAGTATAGTAGAGGCATTATAAAAATTGTAAATATTTTTTAATTTGTGGTTTAGTAAAAGTTTTTGTTGTAACCAATCACAGTTCAACAACACAGTAGAAGGAAGAGAGAAAGGTTCCTTTTCATCATTTTGAAATTTCAAATTCAAAATCACCACGTGGTCCTAAAAATTTGGTGGGAAGAAATTATTAAAAGAACCCCTCGAGAAGTGTTATTTTCCTCCTTGCGAAAAGCTTCTAAAAATGGTCGCCTAAGAAATTTCTTGAGTAGCCACGTGTCGAGGAATAAATGAGAGGAAGTGATTGATCGGTCGGGTAGCACAGAGTTCGCCAGGATTTATTGCTATTTCCTACACAATATTAATTGGTTGGTTAGTGTTTCAAGAAAAAACATTCTAGGAAAGGTGGAAGAAATGAAATTCGAAGAAATCCCAAGAGAATCACTTCCACCAACTGCAATTAATGAAATTTATCACACGTTTTTCCCAAACGATGTGAAAAAAGAAAGCTAACTTTTTGCCTAAGTGAAGTTTCATACTGTCACTTGCTATTTCCAGCTCCCATAGAGAGAAGAGAGAAAACCCCTACTGTGATACTCAAAATTTTTAGTTTTCTTGACAAAAGGAGATTTCGAAGCAATTTTTAGGAAAACTTTCAGAAGATTAGTCGCCTATTATTCTTTCATGGCTCCTAGAAAGGGAAATAAGTAGGAAGCAGCAGTTGCATCATCTCCGATGACTTCAGTGGTGAGAAAAAGAGAGGAGATGAGTAACAAATTTATTGACAAAGATGCGAGGATAAGTGATATAATTGTGACCTGGAAGGACCCAAGAAAAATCAGAAGCAACATAGCAGACCGGGTAGCTACCGGAGTCTCGACATCTTCTCCTTCCACTTTTGTCTTCCATTCCTTATGTATATGTTCCTGTACATCCCTGCCCCGAGTTGGTGAGGGCAATTGCTAATTTTTATGACGAAAAAGGGAAGAATGTAAGAGATTGTAATGGGAGAGTTTTATTTACTTTAAGCAAAGATGATTTTATTTCTACTTTCGCCGTGGGTCATGTTCCTGCGTTTGAGCCAAAAGCCTTTGACCCCAAATACCGGGCTAGATACTTTGGCCCTTATTAGAAGATAAATAATTTTTTGGTTTCCCAACTAAAAGAATTACCTGCAGGGGAAAATCCACCTGAGCCTCCTATTAATATCACAAAGTTCAAAAATCTAGAGTTGTATTCTATTTCAGCTATGATAGCAGGCCTCAAGACTGATGAAAAAGTCCAGAAATGGCAAATTGCCTTGGTTGAATGCTTGTCTAACCCCAAAAATTATGATTCTTCTGTCATGAGCAAAAGCGTGAATCTAATATTCTTCAACTAGCCATGTTTCTTATGTTCAAAGATTCATCAAGGGTTAGCAACACTTAAGAAAGGGTCTCAATTCTCTTTTTGATTCTCGTCATACTTAATATGGTTGTTTTTCTTTTTCATGTCTAAAGAATTAGCTTTTATCTCAATGAGAGACAAGGATGAATAGGGCAGGGTTTTGCCTGTTTGTGAATGGACAAATGTGTTGTATAAAACAAAATCCTTTTATGATTTTAACAGGGAATTCTTAGGCCCTACTCTAAAAATAATGTATGGGAATATTAGAAGATTAACCCCTAAAGCGGAAAAATTTCTACAAACTAAATATGCTGAAGAGGGTGATTGGTTTATCCTCACCCAAGGGGTTTGTATTATGTTGTATGGTTTCACTCAAAAACCATTTTTACTCCCTCATTATGTTACAGACAGACTATTTGCATTAGAGTATGTTCAATAAATTAAACAAATAAATATAAAATTTGGCTCTAGTATTGGGAAGACCAGAACCGGTAACATGCCATTCAGTTTTGAAGGGATAGCTGTAACAAAAAGGGGTTAGAATGAACAGATTGCTCAATATTTGAGAGAATTAGGGCTAATTGAAATTCCATAGAGGTGGAAGTATTATCCCTTGGATAGATTTGCTAAAAAACAAGCTATTCTGAATAAAACTGAAATGAAAAAATATCATGCTACAGTCAGGCCAGATATAGAGGAAAAAATAAATAACAGTGAAGATGATGCCTTGGAATGGCACATTGAGAGAATGGAACCTCTGCCCCCTTGGCATGATTTCTATGAGCAAGTAGTGAATTATGATCCCTGAACAATAAAAAAACATTAGTTAACGAATGGATTAGTAGGATACAAAAGAGGGGGGCTGATTGGACAATCATGAAGATTAACGAATGGTGGCTGATGAGGGTACTAACAGATATGATTTCTTCAAGTTACCCATTTCAAGATAAATTGTCGAATGCATGATTTTTGAGAATGATCATCTAGAAAATGTGACAAGGCAGGTTGTAAGTGACGCAGATGCTTCACGCATTTCAAGGAAATTAAATTAAATAATACATGGGCAAAGGTTTATTTTTTCTGCACAAGATAAAGGCACAAATTTTTGTGCACACAATGAGCAGAGTTTTAAGCACCTTCAGATGGTTTAAAATTCATGAGAGCGACGTAGCTCGGTTGGTCTATAAGTTGTGTTGATAATGCTTCACTATCAACGAGCCAAGGTTCGAATCACTTTTAGATTCGTTGGATTCTGTGAGCACCAAGATTTTTTTGTGTAAGGTATGCTTAATCTATCTTATAATTAATTTTTTGAGAATCTAAAATAGGGGTCTAAAAGTTAGTTGGGAGGTATAAGGATTACATTGAAAATTAATAAAGTGTATGGTGTATAAATTGGGAGTCATAAGGTTTTGGTATTATTTTTTTTTGGTAAAATAAAATTAGAAAGTAAAATTATGCTACAAGGGATTAAGGGATATATAAGGTAACAAGAGGTCTAAAAGTTAGTCGGGAGGTATAAGGATTACATTGAATATTAAAAAAGTGTATGGCGTATAAATTGGGAGTCATAAGGTTTTGGTATTATTTTTTTTGGTAAAATAAAATTAGAAAGTAAAATGATGCTACAAGGGATTAAGGGAGATATAAGGTAACATCTTGTGGGTATTTTGGAATTTATTTTTATAATATTTTTAGAATATGGATATTATGAGGTGCATGTAAGATATGTTATTTTTATGTGAAAATCTTTGGAAATTTATTTGTATGAAGATTTTGAGAAAAATTGTTATCATCTACCCATTGAAATTGAAAGAAGAGATTGAGTCAGATTTTGAAGGGCATATTTACCACTAAGAAAAAAGGTATTGGAAAATTATTCTTTGGTTGAGTTGGTTGATTGGATTACTTGAAAATTAATTTTGGAGTGAAAAGGATTTGATTAGGGTTTATTTTTCTAAAGTGGTTGAGTTAACGCTTCAAGGTTTTCTGGATTGAGAGTTGTGATTAAACCTTGTTTGATAAGCATTGTTGTTTAGACCATTGGTTGAGTGAAGAACTTTGAGTTAATGCTTAAAGGTTTTCTGAATTGAGAGTTATGATTAAAAACTTGTTTTATTAGCATTTTTGTTGAAGCCAATTGATTATACAAAGAACTTAAACTCGAGTTAGAAAAGAATACGAGTATCATTGTTATGTGAGATTTGTGTTGAGCATTGTTGGAAACATTTTGAGTTGGGTGATACATGCTTGGACTAGGATTTGTGAGAAAGGATTGTTTCTTGAAGTGATTTATTGAGTAGAGTTGATTGAGCCTAGTCAAGTGAATGTGTGAAGTGGTTGTTCAAGTTCCATGAAACAAACTATTCTATATTCTGATTTGAGTTGAGATTGAGCTTTGAGAATAGAACATATTGAGTCTCTAACAATTATCTTTATGCTTCTATAATATTGAGTTGAGAAAGTGATTGAGCATTGAGTATAGAACATATTGAGTCTCTAACAATTCTCTTTATGCTTCTATGATATTGAGTTGATAAAGTGATTGAGCATTGAGTATAGAACATATTGAGTCTCTAACAATTCTCATTATGATTCTATGAGATTGGACAAGTTTTGTGTGGACTTGTTAAGCTAATTGAGGCAAGTATTTGAGAAGACTTGTGGATTGATTTTGTGTGAGATTTTGTGGAAGCTTGCAATGCAGATTCAAGCAAGTCCTAGAGAGGACTTATTGAGCACATTTGGATAAGTTCTGTATGATCTTGTGGAGAAGATTTGGACAAGTTATGTGTGAGGTTGTTGAGTAGATTTGGACAGGTTTTATGTGGACCTGTTGATCAGATTTAGATAGGTTATGTGTGGACCTATTGAGAATATTTGGATAGGTTATGTGTGGACGTGTTGAGAATATTTGGACAGGCTTTGTGTGAACCTACTGAACAAATTTGGATAGGTTCTATGTGGACCTATTGAGCAGATTTGAATAGGTTCTATGTGAATATGTTGAGAAAATTTGATCAGGTTCTGAGTGGATCTGTTGAGAAGATTTGATCAGGTTCTAAGTGGACCTGATGAGAAAAATTTATCAGGTTCTAAGTGGACTTGATGATAAAATTTAATCAGGTTATGAGTAGACCTATTGAGAAAATTTGAGTAAGTTCTAAATGGACCTGTTGAGAAGATTTAGTAGGTTCTGAGTGGACCTATTGAGCAGATTTGAGCAGGTTCTGAGTGGACCTATTGAACATATTTGAGTAGGTTATGAGTGGACTTGTTGAGAATATTTGAGAAGGTTTTGAGTGGACCTATTGAGCAGATTTGAGAAGGTTCTTAGTGAACCTATTGAGCAGAGCTTTGGAGGTGATATAGTAGAGAGGACAAAGTCTCCAGTGGATAGAGATCCATTAGCCAGGACATTGAGGACATGTATTCTAAGTGAGGACAAGAGTCTTCAAGTGGAGAGAGATCCATAGTCAATGCAAAGGAGGCAGTGTCTTCTAAAGGATCACCGGCCAAAGTAGAGGAGGAGTTATCTTGTGGATAGATATCCACAAACCAGATTTAAGGGATCAACATCTCCTTTGGACAGAGGTCTATAAACATTGTAATTAGGAAGGATTCCCAATAGATTATTTGACAAATATTTAGAAGAAATATTTTATCCGTGGAGGTAGCCATATTTGGGTGAACCACGTTAAATCTATGTCTCTATTGTGTGTGATGATTTATGCATTGCTTTGCTTATTGCTATTGATATTTCCATTGATTATTTTTATTAATATTATTTGAGAAATAAAAGTAAAAATTGGTCTTATACTGTTCACCTCCCCTCTCAATATAAGCTTGTGTTCTTTAATTCTCTAATAAAAAATTCTAAAAATACCTTGAGCAATATTGTGAGAGTCTTGAGCCATTATCCCACATGAATCCCATGATGGCACTCATGGTGGTATATAAAGCACAATACTCACATGGAGCTTTGCAAATAAAAAAGCAATATTTTGGGTTAAGTGCCCTAGTGGATTCAGGCCAACCTTGATCCAACCCCTAGAATGAGTGAATCATGGACATGCAATACACTCAATTCTCTCTTTTGGGAGCATCGCTTGATGGTGGTGAGTGTGGAATTTTCTCGATGTGTAGTTTTTATTGGTTGAATTTTCTTGTGGGCCCCATGTTAACTTTAGGGTCCATTCTTTGCTCCTCTTGTATTGCCTAGTCTCGTACATTATTTAATAAAAAATTATTAAAAATACCTTGAGCAATGTTGCGAGAGTCTTGATCCATTATCCCACATGTATCCCATGATGGTCCTCATGGTGGTATATAAAGCACAACACCCACATATTGCTTTGAAGAGTAGGAAGCAAGATTTTGGGTGAAATGCCCTAGTGGATGCAAGCCAACCATGACCCAACCTCTAGAACGAGTGAATCATGGCCATGTTGTTGGGGGAAAAACACTGGTTAAATTTTATCCTATTTATGTCACAACCCTCACATTTAATTTGTCAAACTAGGGAACTCAGAAGATTTTGAAGGACCACTTTTAAGATTAATCACAGTACCATTCCTGAGATAATTTTGCTAACCTATCATTTGGGAGGTTTATAAAATGGTATTGGTTCATCCACACAAAAATAAAACCATGCATAAATAAATATACTTAAAAGTAAATCACACCACACTACGTTGGAATTTAAATAAAAGTAGTAAAACACACTTTGCATAATTTAAAATATAAAACACACCAATGCAATTAATCTAATCTAGAAAATAGTAGAAGGTAGAGGAGGAATATAGGCTTGGAGTGGGTTCAATCTACAAAATATCCTATCCATCTAATCACGACGATAAAATGCTAATGAAGGAACTCTCAAGCTTTATTGATAGTGCAGTGTAATGTTTACATACACCAATATTATCCTTAAAAAACTCTCCTCTTTCAGAGAAGTCTGTATGTTTATATAACATACACAAAACTTCCTATTACGGTACTATTATAATAGAAAGTTTGGTTATAGTCTAAACTGAGACAATTTAGTTACTTTAACAAGAACACAATAAAACAGTCTAAACCACTTTTTGTCTTTTCCTGGAGATAGAATATTTTCATGTTTGATCTCAACGTTGTTCGTGTTTTTCTTTGTTGAGTGGTTACGCATTTCATACAATATGGTTGAGATAACTCATACATTCAATGGTTTCCCAAGGATAGCCTTTGTGACATGGAGTTGAAGATTTACTATGGTCAACAGGATCATCCTTAGTCATCCGATAAAAGTGCCTAATTTTGAGTAGGGCGTCTTACTAAAGAGTAAGGCACCTACCCTAAGAGTAAGGTGCCTACTCTAAGCAAGGTTCCTACTTGAAGAGTACGTCGTCTACATGAGTAAGGTGCCTACTTGAAGAGTAAGGTGCCTACCTAAAACGTAAGGCACCTACTTTAAGTAGGGCATCTACTTGAGGAGTAAGGAATCTACTCGTAGAGTAAGGTGCCTTATTAAATATCAGTGCACCTTCCCAATATACCTTATACTCATGAAGTAGAAGCATGCCAGGTCCATGTAGGATCTCAACTGATCAAAATATGATAAAATAAGAAAATATCTACACAAAACACACTTCACACACAAATTAGATAATGCACATAATATTATTTAATATATACATAACAATTCATAAAAATATACAACTCTTATTATACTGCCACATGAAAACTGTTAGAACTCATACAAAAATATGAGCATTTCTGATGCACATCATCGCCCCATGCCTAATATGTGCCATGCCCTCATGGCACATGAAACTGGTTGTCAAACCCTTCCAGTAGGCCGTATCCTTTTACTTATTTTTATTATTGGTGACCTAGGTCTTCCCATCATTCTAGGACTTTCATTTCTGCTAGGGGTACTAGTTTGTTGTGGGATGTTTTTGGGCTACGCTGGCTTTCGACTACATTGGATTTCGATTGTGTTGGGTTGACTCTTGATCTTCGACTACACTGGCTTCCTATTATGCTGGCTGCACCTTCCTATTCTACTTGGCCCATCACCTATGTTGGCTACCGTGGCCATGGTTTTTTCTCCTCTATGGAATGCAGTCTCTAATTCCTACCATAGGTCAGCATGCTGAGGACATAACTCCCTGAATAGAATATCAAAGGCATCCCTCTATCGTATAACCACCCTGGATTTATATAGTGGAGCCTCTTCAATGGTGAGGCCAGCGTTTTCTTCAACGATTGTTGCTACTTCTACCTTTGGCCTGAATATCCCCTACCTCTCAAACCATTTCCTCATTTTGGAAGATCGACCTTGTGACGAACTGTATATCTCTTATTTTTTGTAGAGTCCACACAAATGCTAGGCCCCATTTTGACCTTCTTGGTGGCCTTTCAATATGCCTTTACCGCCTCAAATTTCTTGTAGAGTCTTTCATATTTCTCCTTCCACTTAGCAAAACCTTGCATACCTTCTACCCATTCTTCATCCAACTGGATGTTAGGGTCTGCGAACGTAACCTTGGCCTTACTTTTGGCCCTCTTCTGTGATGTTTGACATGCCTCCCCCTTGTGTCCCTCTAGTATTGTGGTAGATTGCATTGGAATATCCTCCTTTCCCATGGGATATGCCTCCCTATTGTCATTAGAGGGTTTAGGTATCTATCCCTCTAGCACTGAATCACCTACAACTATTTTCCCTATTTTGTGGTCACCCAATGACTGCTCTACGGGTCCTTCAAATACGAGTCCTCTAGTTGTAGTTACCCATTTCTCCTGAGAGTCCTCCTTGGAATCAAGTTTAGTGTCTTGAATTTGGCTCTAAGTTGAGTGCTATTCATCATAAATGATATCTATAACATGGGGCTCTATTTGAAATATAGAGTTCCCATGTTCCTCCGTCGTCATCCTATTGAAGGTGAACAAATTCTCTCCCACATCGACGTCCTCATTTCAAGTATTTGACCTGACCACCTTGGATGAAGTTACCCTATTTAGTGAAGTCATAGAGTTCATGGGCACTTCAATTACCAAATATATTTGGGTGCAGGCGTTAACATTTTCTACCACCCTAGCTTGTAATTGTTGGTTTTCTACTTTGATATGCTGAACCAATTGTTGTAGCTAAGCTACAGTGGCCTCCTACCTCTGCATTTTTCTTGAATTCATATCCTTAAATTCATTAAATAGTGCCTGCATTGTGAAATTCTCATTCTGCCAAGTGAGGTCATCTTCCAATACAAAATCAAGTTGTTATTGTAGGTCTATCGCGGGTTGCAAGTCCTATGGACTTCGAGCGGTAAAATTTTGTAATGTTTGGGCCATGAACCCAACCTTCGTATCTTCCTCATCTTCTTAACTTGATAGAATTAGTTGTTGCAGGTGCCTTCTACCATTGATACTCTCTTTTTGGTGAGCTATGGGTTCTGAGCTAGAGGACTCCGACCTATCTTCTACAACATCGGATAGAGGAAATTGCCCTTCTTCTATAGTATCCCTAGAGGTTTGGAGTTGTTATCCTTCTTCCTTGGATATTTCTCATAATTCAACATCCTACCCTAATTCAATATCAGACTGTATCTACGCATCAAAATATTTGACCCCTTTTGTCGAGGAGCCCCCTATGTGTTCCTTAGCATAGCAAATTAGGGTTGTAATTAGCTCATGATGGGCTAGGGAAAATATTGCTGCTCTCTGATATCATGATACCTCATCCTTTAGGGTGCTTGCCAAATAAAATGGCACATTAATTTCCACCCATGCACTAGGTGATTCAAGAACTACATATGGTTCACATTCAGGTGTGAGTACTTCCTTGTGCATGTTAAGAACCTCATGACTTGTTCAAAGGGCTTCTACAGGTGCATCAAAAATCCTTGTTTTGGAAGCCCTCCATGGTTAAGTCAGACATTCTCTTGCTCGAGCAGCAATTCTATGCATTGGAATGGTATACATTCCTTGTAAGTACATTCTTCAATGAGGGGGATGTTAGTAACAAGAGAGATGTACTCTAGTGTGACTAGAATTTCTAGTATGTGCAGTCGAGCGACCTCCCCTATCATAGTGGCGAAAAACTCCTTTGATGCCTCGAGGTCCTAGTTTTGGCTGACCAGGTACCAATAATCCATCCACCTGATTGCCTTGAACTGATTATGAACTTCACCTCTAATTCCCTTAGTGCCACTGGCCTCATTTTTCTTGAGTGCATGGTTCTTTGATCGGACTCCCATGGTGAATTCTTAGATTTTTCTTGACTAGTTTGATGCCTTATTCTCACAAGAAGGTGCCTTCTTATAGATCAAGACACCTACCCAGTGAATTACTTCTACATTGGGGTTGACAAGGTACACCACATGAATTTATTTTTGACACAACATATTAGGCATGATGGGCCAATGTGATTCTTGCGATGATATTAATTTTAGATAAGCATAAATCATGAAAAATATGTATGTATTTAAAAAATCTTACACATACCTGATGGAATATTCGTGCATCATGGAGAATACCAGTTTAGTAATCCATGATAATGGTGATGGCATATTTTCCATGTACTGATTACATTACCTTGGTCACTACAATTCTTGTTCACTCAAGGTCCCATGCTAAAAATATGGGGGATCCAATTGGTTTGGATTGGGATGCATGTATCATTTGACGGTTGGCTTTGGGACATGCATAATTCTTACCCAATGATTTAATAATATTTTTGGGTGCCTTTGGATTTCCATTATGTGAAATTATGATGTTGGCTTTGGATGCTCCCTTGTACCTCCAAATTGCACAGGTATTTTTTATTAAATTAAGGCACCTATATGATATCGATGTGCCTACTTGAATAGTAAGGTGCCATTGATCAAGGTGCCTATTTGAAGAGTAAGACACCTACCTCTAGAGTAAGGTACCTATTTGAGGATAAGATGCCTACCTCTAGAGTAAGAAACCTGCCTCTAGAGTAAGGTACCTCTTTGAGAGTAAGGTGTCTGCCTCTAGAGTAAGGTGCTTGCCTCTAGAGTAAGGCGCCTCCTTGAGAGTAAGGTGTATACCTCTAGAGTAAGGTGCCTATTTTAGGGTAAGGCACCTGCCTCTAGAGTAAGGTTCCTCCTTGAGAGTAAGGCGCCTCATAATTTTTTTAATTTGAAGACATTTTGACCATAGTCAGGTGCCTCTATAGATGGACATTGAGATGCTTCTTCGAAGAGCAAGGTACATACTTGGGAGTAAGGTGCCTTCCTTTACAGTAAGGCACCTCCCTTTGGAGTAAGTTTCCTTCCTTTGGATTAAGGTGCCTACCTTCGGAGTACGGTGCCTACTTTCAGAGTAAGGCACCTCCCTTTGGAGTAAGGAACCTGCATTTAGAGTAAGCCACCTTACTTTCAAGTAAGGCACCTTCCTTTCGATTAAGGTGCCCTCCTTTGGAGTAAGGCACCCTCTCACCATTGAAAATTTAGCAACAACTAACGTGTTCATTGATGGAAAGTTGATCAGGCCTTCTAAAATTTTTTCTCATGTTGCTTCAGCATCTGCTTTGGCCAAGCATGGGGGTGTGTAATTTTCCTTTGTGAGTAATTAGTACCCACATCCATGCTTGAACCAAATATTTTCCTCCAAATAAAAATGTGCAGATTCATGGATGCTAAGACGGTTTAGGCCTTGTCTCCAAGATGCTTGTTTTTTGTCTAATCAGGCCATTCACCTACAAAATAAAATGAGAAAAAATAAAATGCAATTAAACTCAATCCATGCTTGTTAGGCCCTGGCTCTCAGGATGCCTGCATATTCCAGGAAATTTTGTTCCTGCAAAACACATTGTAAGCTAAAAACAAGAAAATTGTAGGATTGGTGAAATCCATACTTGTTAGGCCCTGGCCTCAGGATGCATGCAACTTGCATGTTAGCACCATACCTACAACACATGTGAAAGGAAAAAACCAAGACTAAATTGTTTTTGGTGTATGCCCTTGTGTCCATTGTGTTGCTGAGAAGTTGACTTTTTCAATTGAATGGGGTCTCCCCCATGCCTATTCTAGACTCCACCATTAAATTCTCAGACATGTGGTATGGACGTAGTCAGTGGCCATTGACTATCAGAATGGTGTTGTTGTCTTCAATTATATTAATGCATACAACACCATTTATGATTAGTTCTACCACCTCATATGGTCCCATCCACCTCTGCATCAGCATACCTTTATGTTCATGAAACCTAGAATCATACAGTAATACCGAGTCTCCTTCCCTAAACTACTTTGACTAAATGCGGTAATCATGCCACTATTTTATTTACCTTTTGATGATTTCTCTATTCTACAAGGCATCCATTCGATATTCATCCAGCTGATTCAACTATCAAATCCTCTCCCTCTATGCTTTGTCTAGTCTCAGGTTTAGTTTTGTTGTTTTTTTTTAGTGTTTTAATTTTGAATTTGATAGGCATCATCATATTCTTTTTGTATACCAGTTGGAATGGGGTAAAACCTATGGTTGATTTCCATGTTTTATTGTATTCCCATACTACCTTCAGTAGCCTTGCAACCCCGTATTTCCTGTGTAGTTACACAATTTTTTTTAGGATGTTTTCTATCTCCCTGTTGGTCATCTCTTCCTATCCATTATCCTATGGATTGTAGGGGGTGGTTTTATTGTATCACACCCTATATTGCTTCATCAAATCTTGAATTATATTAGAGGTGAATTGGGGTACCTAATCTGATGTAATCTCTATGGATACCTCGAACCTCATAAAAATATGAGCAAATAGAAATTCTACCACCATTCCTTCCTTGGAGTCCCTCAGTGCCTATACTTCAATCCATTTGGTGACATAGTCTGTATAGACTAGAATATATCTCTTTCTAACCGAAGGTGGGTTTATTGGCCCCATTAAATCCATGCCATATTTTTTGAATGGCTCTATGTGTATGTGAGGTTGGAGGGGCATTTCATCCCTATGGTTTGGTCTGCCCATCCCTAGCACTTGTCACATTGGCTAGCGTATTTGGCTGCATATTTGAATGTGGCCAAAAAATACCTAGTCTGTAGTACTTTGTACATGGTCCTCCTTCCTAAAAAATATCCTTTTCATGGCTCGCTATGGTAGGCTTTAAGAAATTCCACAAATTCATGCTCATCCACGCACCTCCTCATGATTTGATCAAGCCCTATTTTATACAGGACATCATTGATCCATGAAAAAGAGGTGCTCTTTTCCATTATCACCTACTTATCTCATGATGAAATAGCAGGGGATGTTCTATCAGTGGCCAAGTAATTGGTGATGTCTACATACCACGATATCTATTCACTTATGATAAACAAATGTTCATCCAAGAACTGGTCCTCCACAACTGCGTGATCTGATAGTATTAGTCTGGACAAGAAGTTTACTACTATGTTATCCTTGCTGGTATTATATACAATGGTAATATTGAACTCACATAGAAGCAAGATCCATCTGATGATTCTACCACTAATCTCTGGTTTTCTCATTAAATACCCAATAGCCACATGGTCTGTATGGATGAACACCTTGTAACTGATGATGTAGTGGCAAAACTTATTGATGGTATGCACGACCATGAGGAAATCCTTCTCTGTCACCATGTAATTTAGCTTAGCCCCTACTAAATTCTTGCTAACATAGTAGATTGCATAGAATTCCTTGCCATCATTCTTCCCAAGGACCACTCCAATTGTGTTATTAGATGCATCATAGTAAATGTGAAATGGGACGACCCAATTTGGGTCTAATAATCCTAGGGTAGTAATCAAATTTTCCTTCAATATTTGAAAATCTCATTCATAGTCTTTCATCCAGATGAATTCCATGTCCTTGGAGAGTAGGGTGTGTAGGGGTTTGGCAATTTTTCTAAAGTTGATGATAAATCAGCTATAGTATCCGATAGAGCCAAGAAAACTTCTCACGTCCATCTGTGTCTTAGGATTGGGTAGGTCCTTTATGACCTTGATTTTCTTTTTATCCACCTTAATACCTTCTGTTGAGAGGTGGTGTCCCAAAACTATGCCTTCACGCATCATCATGAAGCATTTTTCATTGTTGAGGGATAAATTATTTTCTTTGCATCACTGGAGCACTCATTCCAAATTAGTCATCACCTCACAAAATGTTTCATCGTAGATGGTGAAATCATCCATGTAAACTTCTACTAATTCCCCCATAATGTCTGATAATATGCTTAGAACCACCCTTTGAAAGGTAGCTAGTGTGTTGCACAACTCGAAGGGTAGAACTCTATAGGTGAACGTTCCCCATGGGTAGGTAAATGTTGTCTTGTCCTGGTCCTCCTCTTCGATCTAGATTTGGTTGCATCCACTAAACCCATCCATAAAGGAGAAGTACTTTATTCTAGATAGCATATCCAACATCTGATCAACAAAGGGTAGAAAAAAAATCTTTCTTGGTCACCTTGTTCAATGATCTATAGTCAACATAGATTCACCATTTCCCATTTTTCTTGGGAACCACCACTAGTGGTGACACCTATTCACTATTAGATATGGGGTATATAAACCCTACTGAAAAAATATTCTACAACTCAGCCTTGATGATTTATTTCATGGTAGGGTTCATCCTCTTTTGCGACCATCTAATTGGAATCAATTTCTCTTCAAGGTAGATTCAATGGGTGTAGATTTCTAGGATGATTCCTTTTATGTTTGAGTAATCCCAAGCAACTGCTTGTTGATTCCTGATCAAGAGCTCTTTTAATTCTATCAGTTGCATGGGTGTCAACCCACTACTAGAGTTTAATGTTCTACCAGACCTAATTTTGATTTGCCTAGTTTGGTGATCCTAGGTACTAACCAAAGGTGATTCGGGAATGATGGGAGAAGATTATCCATGGAGTAATCCTATAATTATGTCATTTTCATTGGCTTCCTCCTCAACTTCCTTCAGCACCATAATTTTTTGGAGCATGGACAATGAACCATCCTCTTGGTTGTCCCACATGGGTTCTCCCAATGTATCCATGGGCTATGCAGGGAGAGAGATTATCAATATTTTAAGATTTTGAATGTTTGATATGGTCATTTGTCCATCATGGCAGCTAATGTAGGCATTGATTTTTTCTAGCCATGGCCTCTCCAAGATGAGTGGGTAGCCACCCAATCCTAACTTAGATTGTAGGACCAAGAAGTTCATTGGGTACTCCCATGCATCTACTATCACTATAATGTCCTTGAGCATCCCTTCTAGTGCTATCATCAACTTATCAACCAATTGCAACACCATATTGGTGGGCTTCAAATTTTTGAGCCTTATATTTTGCATAGTCTCCTCTGGCATAACGTTGATTGCTGCACCTAAATCAACCAAAGTATTAGTCAACAAATGCCCACCTATTTCTATAGTTAAAATTAGACTGCTTGGGTTTGCATATTTAGGATGGTACACATTCCCCATCATCATGTCAGCCAAATTCCCTACGACATTGGTGGTCTAGGTTGCTTTTCATCCTGGATTCCTTAGAGAGAGTTATTTTATTGACTTGGTGTATATAGGAACATCATGTATAGCTTGGAAGAGTACAATAGTGATTGTTAAGTTCCTCAAGCTAAAAAGGATATCGAACTCCAGTTGTGTCAACTTTTTTTGCTCCTGCAACCTCATAGAAAATGAATCTTCTATTTTCTCATAAACATGTTCTTCTTCGAACTCTTCTACAAGAGGTGGTTCTCCTATATTTTCCTCCTCTTATACCAGGGGATATGATTTTACACCTAACAACCTACCTAATCTAAGTTGAATAGGATTAAAACTAATATTATACATCAGATACATATCTCCTTCTAGTTGGTATGCTAGATGGTTCACCTTATTATTTGGGTTGAACATCAACTGCACTGGTAGTTGTGCAAGTCTCACTATAGGGAGAGGCATTAGGCTTTGCTTTTGTGGATCCTACAACATGTTCTATGGAGCTAAGTTCCACAAACCATGGTTTCTCCACTACTACTCAGATTTCTGGTATGACATCCATGGTTGCTAGTTAGGAAACGTGGCCCCTGGAGGTACATTCATCCATGGTGGTGGTCTCCACCACCCCATATTGAGTGGTTAAGACTGCCCTTATGGCATATAAGTTCCTCCTCCATAGGGTGGAATCCTTGCTAGCACATTCCCCATAGAGGGTTGCTACCGATTTCTTTGATTGCCCATAAAATAAGCTTCACTAATTTCAACATTCTCCTTGATATTGGGTAGCTGCGAGCACAGTTGGGTTTTATAATTCTACTAGAAAATAGTGCATACTCTAAATTTATTCTCTGGGCACACATTCCTTGCATGAATCCCTCTACATTTTGGGTAGAAATAAGCTAACGTGACTTCATTTTATTTCTTCTTCTTCTTTAACAGGAGTGTATCCAACTGCAGTGCTAGAGAGGAGAACATTTCGCTCTTAAAATCCTCCAGCATATTGCCTATCTCTATTTTTATGATGGATGTGGTTGCCTTCATGGTCCTGGAAGTAGGATTACCTCTTCTTTGCAAGTAGTTCTAACACAATTGTTAGATATCTTCCATTGGATGCTAGTAAACATCACCTCCAAATATTGAATTGAGATTTTTGAGTGATTCGTTGTTAAGTCCCCTCAAGAAAATGCTCTTGAGGGACTTATCGCCTAGCTTCGTGTGAGGGGATCTTTGCATATTAAAGTTGAATCTCTCCCAGTACTCTTCCATAGATTCATCATCCTTTTGTGTCATACTTAGAACCTCTTCCTTGAAGTATCGTTCTCTGCCAAAGTCTTGGTACTTTTTTTTTTTAAATAAAGGGGTAAAAATTTATTGATAAAAATTCTGGATTACAAAGTACAGCTGAGCCCCCACCCAAGACTCAAATAAGCAACAAGATAGGCTAAATCACCAGACAAGGTCAACTCCCAAAGAAAAAAAAAAAAACAAACCACATTAAGTCTAAACATCCTTATGGATCAACTCCCGTAGGTGTTGAGAATCCCTAGACGGGAGACTCTCCTAGTTATCAATACTCTGAGTATAAAATAGCTTAGAAGCCCTTTTGGCCAGGTAACCAAAGTCTTGGTACTACTCTAGGAAGATCCTCTTCATTTCCTCCCAGGTGGCAATCTATTTATTTCCCAACCCAATAAACTAGTGCAGGGCTGAGTCATCTAATATTGAAAGAAAGAGCTTTAGCTTTTGAGCATCTAATTTATAATCGATAGACCTAGACAAGACATCAAACTTGAATAAAAATAGGTTAGGATCTTTAGTTGGGTATCTCTTGAAGGTAGGAATATGGGTAGGGGATATGTTCGTCATTTTGGTTTCCCTTGCACCTTCCTCTATTAGGAAGCTAAAACCAATCAAAGTTTATTCAATAATTTTTTCAATAAATATGGTCTCTAATGTACATTCTATAGCCTTTCATTTGTTTTGAACCTTTTGTAAGAGAGCCTCTACGTCAACTGGTGTTATGGTTTGATCCTCTACAAATTTCCACAACAATTCCTCTTCGAAAGGTGTCCTTTTGAACAAAGTATTTTGTATAATATGATATTTTCCTGGTTGATGGTATGAGGAAGAGCTTTCTACAAATATAGGGTATTTACTCTAGTGTACTGCTAGTGGTGGTTCCAGAGAATCTAACTCAAACTCAAAATTTTTAGCTGACTCAATTTTTTTTTGTGGGTTATGTTTTATGAAATGACCATTAGGGCCTCTTTTCCTCAATGGACTGATACAAATTTAGATGAAAAATTTTATAGTATTGTAACTAATCTATTGGTGTCACTTCCCTAAAAACGATGCCAAAATATTGAGGGAAAAACACAGGTTAAATTTTGTCCTATTTATGTCACAACCCTTGCATTTAATTTGTCAAACCAGGGAACTCTTAAAATTTTTAAGGACCACATTTAATATTAATCATAGTACCATTCGTAAGATAATTTCACTAACCTATCATTGGGAGGTTTATAAAATGGTATGATTCATCCACACCAAAATAAAACCATGCATAAATAAATATACGTAAAATTAAATCACACCACACTACTTTGAAAATTAAATAAAAGCAGTAAAACACACTTTGCATAATTTAAAAGATACATCACACCAAAGCAATTAATCTAATCTAGAAAATAGTAGAAGGTAGAGGAGGAATACGGGCTTGGAGTGGGCCCGATCTCCATCAGATACCGCCTAGCTAATCATGAAGATAAAACACTAATGAAGGAACTATCGAGCTTTATTGATAGTGTAGTGTAATGTTTACATACATCAATATTCTCCTAAAAAACAACTCTCCTCTTTCATAGAAGTCTATGTGTTTATATAACACACATAGAACTTTTTGTTATAGTACTTTTACAACATAAGTCCTGGTTACAGTCTAAACTAAGATAATCTAGGTACTGTAATAGGCACATGATAAAAACAGTCTAAACCACTTTTCATCTTTTCCTAGAGATAGAATATTTCTAGGTTCGATCTCTACATTGTTTGTGTTCTACTTCGTTGAGAGGTTACACGTTTCATACAATACAACTAGGATAGCTCATACATTTGGTGGTTTCCCAAGGATAGCCTTCGTAATGTGGAGTTGAAGGTTTAATGTGGTCAGTAGGATCCTCCTCAGCCATATGGTCAAAGTGCCTAACGTTGAGTAAGGCGCATTACTAAAGAGTAAGACATCTTCTTGAGTAAGGTGCCTACATTAAGAGTAAGGTGCTTACTTGAGTAATGTGCCTACCTAAAGAGTAAGACACCTATTTGAGTAAGGCACCTACCTGAAGAGTAAGGCACCTATTTGAGTAAGGTGCCTACCTAAAGAGTAAGGCACCCACTTGAGTAAGGAGTCTACCTTTAGAGTAAGGCACCTACTTGAGGAGTAAGGTGACTACTCGTAGAGTAAGGTGCCTTCTTGAAGATCAAGGCACCTTATCAATATACCTTAGACTCATGAAGCAGAAACTTACCAAGTCCACGTAGGACCTCGACTGGAAAAGATGATAAAATACGAAAATATCTACACAAAACACACTTCATACACAAATTAGATAATGCACATAATATTATTAAATAGATACATAATAATTCATATAAATTTACAAATATTATTATACTATCACATGAAAACTGTTAGAACTCATACAAAAATATGAGCATTTTTGATGCTCATCACATGCAATATGCTCCATCCTCTCCAATGGGAGCATTGCTCAATGGTGGTGAGTGTGTAATTTTATTCATGTGTGGTTTCTATTGGTTTATTTCCCTTGTGGGCCCCATGTTAGCTTTAGGGTCCATTCTTTGCTCCTCTTGTACTACCTAGTGTCATACAATCTCTAATAAAAATTCTTAAAAAAACTTTGAGCAATGCTACAAGAGTCTTGAGCCATTATCCCACATGTATCCCATGATGGCCTCCATGGTGGTTGTAGACATTAAAAATTGATCAAATCTACATTAATTTTTATTAATTCTTCCTCATGAATTTATTCTCCAATCATCCAAATCCACCTCTTTAAAAACTTAATAAATTAAACACTTATTGACTCAAAATATCGAGATAATATTTGACATGAATTTTCATCATCTCTAAAATTCTCAAAAGTAATATCAAATCATCTTTAATACCTCTTCTAAAGTTAAATATTTATTCTAATTTATTCTAATATCCCTACCTTCTTCTAATGTTCTGTAATCTCTTTTTAATATTCCTTAAGTTTATCATACATTGTTCACTGTACACTGTGCATTGTTCATTGTACATTGTACACTGTTCACTGTACACTGTTCACTATACACTGTACATTGTTCACTGTTCACTATTCATCATGCACTATTCACTATTTTCAAATTCAAAATTAGATGCATCATTTTCAAATGGAGTTAGCCCACTTACAAAGTGGCACATTACTTCATTATTACCATTTTTAAATTAGAATTTTCCACTTCCAAAGTGGCACATTATTTCATTATTACCATTATCAAATTAGAATGTTCCACTTCCAAAGTGGCACATTACTTCATTATTATTACTTTCAAATTAGAATGTTCCACATTACTTCATTATTTATAGTTTCAAATTAGAATGTTCCACTTCTAAAGTGGCACATTACTTCATTATTTGTTGAGCAAGGTGCAGCAAAAGCATTGCAAAAGTATTGTCATTGTTGTCAACACAGACAGAATGGTGCAGTTGAGGCAGTTCAGAGGTCAGTCAGATCAAGTGCAGTGAATTTCAAGGAAAACAGAGGGGACCCAGATCCAGAAATTTGCAAAAAAATACAAGGAAGAAAACTGTCGCGATATCGCGACATGTTTTCTGTCGCGATTTCGCGACAAAACCGAGGAGAGAGAAAATGCATGCCAAATTGTCGCGATCATTTAAATTGTCGGATATCGCGACATAACGGAGGAGAGAGAAAATGCATGCAAAATTGTCGCGATTTCGCGACATGGCCGAGGAGAGAGAAGGCGCAAGCAAAATTGTCGCGATTTCACGACAAAAAGGATGAGAGAGAAAGTGCATGAGAAAGTGTCGCGATATCGCGACAGTTTCGGAAGAAAAGCACTAAGGGCGCAAAGTGTCGCGACATCGCGACAAAAAGGAGGAGAGAGAAAGTTCATGAAAACTGTCACGATTTCGCGACATGTTGGAGGCAAAGCAGGAAAGTGAAGAAAGCGTAGCGATTTCGCTACATGTTGCAATTTCGCTGGCAAAAGCAAAGAAAAAGTGATAAGTCAAGAAAGTGTAGCGATTTCGCTACAAGTCCGAAATACAAAATGCAAGAGTGTAGCGATTTCGCTACAAGTCCAAAGTGCAAGGCAACAAAGTGTAGCGATTTCGCTACAGGTTCAAAATGCAAGGCAGCAAAGTGTAGCGATTTCGCTACAGGTTCAAAATGCAAGGCGGAGAAGTGTAGCGATTTCGTTACAGCTTCGAAATGCAAGGCGAAAAGTGTAGCGATTTCGCTACAGGTTCGAAATAAAAGGTGCAAAGGGGCAGCGACTTTGACACAAGTTTGAAAAGCAAGGGGCATAGGTGTAGCGATTTCGCTACAAGTGCAAAACACAAAACACAATGGGGTAGCGATTTCGCTACAAGTCTTGAGATCAACAAGTCGAAGCAAGAGGAAACACCAAGCCAACAAAGTTAGATTTTTGGAAACCGCAAGAAAGAAAAATGTTAAGTCAGAAAGGTGTAGCGATTTCGCTACAAGTAAGGTTTTCACGGCTGCATGAAGAAAGAATTGTACGGAGGCCAGAAGCGTCACGATTTCATGACAAGTCGGAGGATGACGTCAGCAAAACTGAGAAGTGTCACGATTTCACGACAAGGTGGAAGAAAAGCCGCTGGAAGCCAGAAGCATCGCGATTTCGTGACAACATTGGTGATGACGTCAGAAATAGCTGAAAGTGTCACGATTTCGTGACAAGTTGCGAGAGAAGCTGCTGGAAGCCAGAAGCGTCACGATTTCGTGACAACTTTGAAGATGACGTCAGCAAAAGCGAAAAGTGTCACGATTTCGTGACATGTTTCATTTTCATGGGTGGAAGCGGAGCAAGGTGCTGGAAAGCGAAAAGTGTCACGATTTCGTGACATGTATCATTTTCACGGGTGCATGCAGAGAGAAGGTCCAGGAGGTGAAAAACGTCACGATATCGTGACAGGTAACAGTTTGGCAGGAAAAAGGCCAAAAATGCATGCACTGTGACAGGTGTCAAAATAGCGCTAGTTACGTAGAGTTAACTAGAGTCGGATCTACAGTTCCCAAGGACAGGTGTTGGGGAAAGATTAGAGAAAATACTGCAACTGTTAACTGGAGTGACAAGGGAAGTTACGATGCAATGCATTTAATAAAAGAACAGCTATTGCAGGGCCGTGATGCTGCAAGATGTCATAAGCGCAGTATTCCATATAATCTCTTCAAACAAGAAATCCTCTCGATGGTTGTGCATATCAGATACGGCAGTTGCAGGTAGAATAGAAGGATCGACAGAGTATAGAAAAGAGTGTCATCAGAAAGTGCAAAAGCGTTAAGAGAGCAGTTTCATATAGTTTGGAAGAAAAGAATCAGAGAGCTTCGAAACGCGCTATAAGGCTGTCAGAAGTGCAGAGAAAAAGACCGTCAGAATGTGCAGAGAAAAAGGTTGTCAGAATGTCAGAGTGAGTCAGAAAGAAAGCGGCTAAAAGGCAGAACATGTCAGAGTGGGTTTGACACATTGACCGTAGCCGAGAATGCATGGAAATTAGGAGGGAAAGTCGAGCCGTTTTAAAAATTGAGTCATTCGAGAAAATCATATAAAAAGACTCGAACAAGCACAGTAGGAGGTTACTGCAACCGTGAATATTCATGAAAAATAAATAAAAGAGAGAAGGTTGTGGAAAGGGTGCTGTTCGAAGCATAGTGAAAGAACAAGAACCTGAACTTGAATGCAATTTTATTGAAAAATCAGTAGAGAGGTTTTGACTGTGAAAAAGAAGATACTGAGATTGTAACTATTCTTTTTATGCTTCTGTGACAAAATTGAATGAGCTAAGGACCAGTCAGGGTCTTGCAATAGAGAAGGCATTTCTATGTCAATATTTTATTAAAATTTGAAATCCAAGTTGGTGCTTGGTAAAAGGAGTTGGTGCTCCTATCTGTTGCAGCAGAAAAATTAGGGGTTGGTGCTCCTTCCAGTGGGTGCTGGAGAATCATTTGTAAAGAAAGAATCCTTGCAAAGACTGGATTTGGATTGTAGTCCAAACAATCATTTTTGAGGAGTAGCCACATTGGTGAACCTCGTTAAATCCTGTGTTGTGTGATGCTCTTGTGCTATATTTGCTTTATTTGTTTTTAAGCTAGCAGTATTAAGTTTTAAGAATAGCAGATTCAATATTTTAAATAGTTACACTGATTCACCCCCCCTCTCAAGTGTCATTGTGAGAATATCAATTGGTATCGTAGCCGTGCACCTGTACAAGCTTAATCAGCTAAGGTGATCTTGGAATAAACACAATGGCCGATGGTGAAGGTTTTTCTTCTAACAAAGCTCCTCTGTTCGATGGAACAAATTATTCTTTCTGGAGACTGAGGATGCAGACTTATCTATGTGCATTGGGTTATGACATTTGGGAATCTGTTGAAAATGGATACACCATACCCACTGTTCCTCCAACAGATGCGGCTGAGAAGAAAAAGTTTGAGAACAACTCGAAAGCCAAGAATGCTATTATGTGTGGATTAGTAGAAAGTGAGTTGATACGCATCATGAACTGCAAATCTGCTAAAGATATATGGGACAAACCGCAAAGCATTCATGAAGGAGATAGCAAAATCAAGGAAGCTAAGCCGCAAACACATCGTGCCCAGCTCAAGCATTAAAGATGACCGATGATGAGAACATTGAAGCCTATCTCGCTGAGAGTAAATGGAATCATCAATGCAATAAGAGGACTCGGGGAAGAAATGGAAGATGCAGTCGTTGTGAAGAAGGTACTAAGAACTCTAAATAAAAGGTTTGATGCAAAGGTTTCTGCCATAGAAGAAGCAAAAGATTTAAATTTTTTTAGTATGGATGAAATGCATGGTTCTCTAACAGAGATATGAAATGAGGATTGGACAAACTAAGCCGTCGGACAGAGAAGCAAGCTTTTCAAGCACATAAAAATATAAAATCTAAACAAGAATCCGAGGAAGAAGAATCTACAGATGAAACTGAAGCAAATTTTGTTAGAAAATTGGTAAAGGGAAAAGGAAAGTACAGAGGTAAGTTGTCGTTCAAGTGCTTTAACTGTGGAGGCATCGGGAACTTTGCAAAAAAATGCCCAATGAATGAGAAAAATAGAAGTGATGAAGGGACACACCAAGAAAGAAATGTCTGGAAAAAGAAACCACAGTTTAGAAAAAGGAACTTCAAGAAGAAAAGCTTCATTTCAAAGAATATTGACTCTTCTGAAGATAGTTCCAATGAGGACTCAGAAGAAGAAACTGGTGAAGCCTTGTTCATGGCTTTTGAAGAACAGAGAACAGAAGAAACCCAGGAATGTGAAGAAAAATTAGAGGATGAGGCCGAGATAGATCTGGAAGGTGAGTTGGTTGCTGCACTTGAAGAGTTAAGTGCAGAAAGGAAAAGAAATAAAAAGATTTCAAGGAAATTTGAGGATGCTAGCAATTTAATAATCAGTTTGAAAGTACAAACTAAAGAATATAAGAAAAAGTCTGAAGATTTTGAAGCACAACTAACCGTGAAAATAAATGAGTGCAACAAGCTAGAAGAAGACATAGTTGGATTAAGATTGCAGCTAGAAGAGATGAATCGAAAACTGAGTTGTCATCATAAATTTGAAGACAGTTCTACGAAGCTGAATAAAATGTTAAATGATCAAAGGCCTACGGGTATCAAATTTGGTTTAGGCTTTGATGAAGGAGAATCCTCAAAGGACTCAAAGGCTAGAATCGTAGAACCAATTAGGAATAAAGACAAGATCAAGGTTGATCAAGATAAACAAGATCATGCAAAAGAAAGCAATAAGTCCAAGCTTGAAAGGAGATCTCGCAAATGATGGATTTACCAAAGTCACATATCAAAGAAGAAGAAGACCCATTGCTCCTACTACAACATGGCAACAACCATTACCCATGTACACTCGTTCCTTTTCTGGTTATTGTTTTAAATGCAATGCATATGGTCATAAAATCTCAAGTTGTAGATATAATGTAAAACAAAGAAATTTTACTAGTAGAAATATTTTTTCTCCTTTGATAGATTATGTTGTAGAATGTTATAACTGTCATAACTTCGGACATATTGCAAGGAATTGTCGTAGCTCTTTTGCAGGAAATAAATACCAGGGAAGAAAGTATCAATCAACTGGATCAAAATAGAACAGAAAATTTCTCGAAAAACTGTCACAAGCCAATGAAAGGGAGAAGGTAAAGCAAGTGACCAGATCTGCTGTCAAATCACAGTGGAAAGAAAAGGAGCAACCGAAGAAAGACAAGGAATCTCTGATCGTTCAAACAGCCCTCAAAGCCCAGAATAAATCTGCACCTTGGATTCTGGACAGTGGATGCTCCAGTCATATGACAGGAGACAAACAGAAGTTTGACAAGCTACAGACATACGAAGGTGGTTCTGTAAAATTCGAAAACAATGATGGAGCAAAGATAGTGGGTAAAGGATCAGTTAAGTTAAGTGACGGTAAAATCAACTCTAAGGAAGTTCTTTTTGTGGTAGGTTTGAAGCATAACTTACTGAGTGTAAGTCAGATTTGTGACAGAGGTCATGAAGTAATTTTCAAGAAGGAGGGTCATGAAGTAAGAAAGACAAAAAATGGAAAGTTAATAGCCACTGGACTGAGAACTTCTGGAAATTTGTATACTCTCTCGGAGACTTCGAAGGAACTTGCTTGGTTGGACAGAAGAAGAAAATTGGCTGTGGCACAAAAGACTCGGTCACATAAGCTTTGATAATCTGGTAAAAATCAGCTCGAAAAGAGCAATAAGAGACATACCCACTATTGGTAAACCATCAAACAACATTTGTGAGTCATGCCAAAAGGGGAAGCAAACCAGATCTACTTTCAAAGCAAAAGAGTATTTCACAAGCAAGCCGTTAGAACCGATTCACACCGATCCGTGTGGACCCATGAGGACAGAAAGCATAAATGGATACAAATATTTTATGTTGTGTATAGATGATTTTTCCAGAATGACATGGGTACTCTTTCTGAAATAGAAATCAGAAGCCTTTGAGATGTTTAAAACCTTCAAAAATCTTGTTGAGAATCAATCTGGAAAAAGAATTAAATGCTTGAGATCTGATAGAGGAGGAGAGTTTATTTCAAATGAGTTTGCCGAATTCTGTGAAAAACATGGAATAAGAAGACAGTTTTCAGCAGCAAGAACACCTCAGTAGAATGGAGTAGTTGAAAGAAAGAACAGAACTATGCAGGAAATGGCAAGGACCATGTTAACAGAGAGCAAAATTGCTGACAGGTTCTGGAAAGAGGCAGTTCATACTGCAGTCTATATTCATAATAGGTGTATGTTAAGGCCGCATGAAAGCAAAACACCTTATGAACTGTGGTTTGGCAAAAAGGCTACAACAAAATACTTCAAAGTGTTCGGCAACAAGTGTTACATTAAACGGACTGAAGCCAATCTTGGAAAATTCGAAGATAGAGCTGATGAAGGTATCTTTCTTGGTTACTCAACAAAAAGTAAAGCTTACACATGCTACAACAAAAGACTAAAGAAAATTGTGGAGAGTGCGGATGTGAAGGTTGATGAAGGCAGGAAACAAGAAATCAGCAATAATGAAAACTACCCAACCTATGAAGAATTTATTGAAGAAGATGAAGATCAAGAAAAGGAAGAGAGACAAAATCAGATTCAGATGATTTGGAAAGAGAAGAAAACAGGAAATTCAGAACAGGCAGCTGGCAAAAAAATCATCCCAAAGAGCAGATTATTGGGGACCCTACAGTTGGCATTCAGACAAGAAGAAGAGTAGTAAATAACTATTCTCTGTTATCCAGTGATTGAGCCCAAAAATATTATTGAAGCAAGCACAGATGAAAGCTGGATGGAGGCAGTAAATGAAGAACTAGATCAAATTGAGAAAAATAATACCTGGGAATTAGTACCAAGGCCTGAAAATAAAAACATAATTGGTACTAAATGGATATTTCGAAACAAATTGAATGAAGACGGACAGGTTGTAAGGAATAAAGCAAGATTAGTCTGCAAAGGATATGCTCAAGTTGAGGGGATTGATTTTGAAGAGACTTTTGCACCTGTGGCCAGACTTGAAGCAATAAGACTATTTTTGGCTTTAGCTGTTCATAAGAATTTCAAGGTTTATCAGATGGATGTAAAATCAGCATTTCTGAATGGAAATCTTGAAGAAGAAGTATATATTGAACAGCCTGATGGTTTTCAACTTTGTGATAATCCTAACTTTGTTTGCAAGCTAAAGAAAGCATTGTATGGTTTGAAACAAGCACCTAGAGCTTGGTATGCAAGATTGGACAGCTATCTCACTAAGCAAGGATTCAAGAAAGGTATGGTGGATAGCAATTTATATGTGAAAACTGAAAATGGCAATTTCATTGTCCTTGTTGTTTATGTAGATGATATAATTTTTGGGAGCAAGAATGATGAATCATGCAAAGACATAGCAAACAAAATGCGTAAAGAGTTTGAAATGTCTATGATAGGTGAACTTTCATATTTCCTTGGATTGCAAGTTAATCAAACCGAAAAAGGGATTTTTATTTCTCAAATTAAATATGTGAAAGAAATGTTGAAAAAGTTCACCATGGAAGATAGTAAGCCGGTGAGCACCCCCATGACAACAAGCTGCAAGTTGAGCAAGGATGATAAATCTCCAGATGTTGATCAAACAATGTACAGATCTATGATTGGGAGCCTACTGTATTTGACAGCCACAAGACCGGATATCTTACAGGCAGTTTGCATGGTTGCAAGATTTCAGGCTAGTCCAAAAGAAACTCATGTAACAGCTGTGAAAAGGATCTTCAGGTATCTCAAGGGCACTATGGAGTATGGACTATGGTATCCAAAAGGAAAATATTTCACTCTTTTTGCCTATTCTGATGCTGATTGGGCAGGATGTATTGATGACAGAAAAAGTACAAGTGGAGGAGCATTTTTTCTTGGAGATAAATTGGTAGCATGGCACAGTAAGAAGCAAGAATCAGTCTCTCTATCCACAGTCGAGGCAGAATACATTGCAGCAACAACATGCTGTACACAAATACTATGGATGAGACAAACATTGAAAGATCTAGGTATTCACTTCACTGAGCCCATTTCAGTCAAATGTGATAACACTAGTGCAATCAACATTTCAAAGAATCCGGTCATGCATTCCCGCACCAAACATATTGCAATCCGGTATCACTTCTTGAAGGATAAGGTTGCATAAGGAGAGGTCAAATTGGAGTTTGTTCCAACTACAGAGCAAGTAGCAGACATATTCACCAAACCTTTGCCCAAGGAAGTTTTTGAATACCTTAGGGGTAAGTTGGGAGTAGTCACCCTTCCCAAGCACTGACTAGCTATGGGGAACACATTCTCAGGGGGAGCATTATGCCTGAGAATGTTGTGCATAGACTCAGGGGGAGTCTGCAGCAGCCCTTTGGTATTATTGGCAAAGGGGGAGAAGAAATTGAGCAAGGTTACAGTGTGTTGCCAACAATTCCAAAGGGGGAGATTGTTGAGCAAGGTGCAGCAAAAGCATTGCAAAAGTATTGTCATTGTTGTCAACACAGATAGAATGGTGCAGTTGAGGCAGTTCAGAGGTCAGTCAGATCAAGTGCAGTGAATTTCAAGGAAAATAGAGGGGACCCAGATCCAAAAATTTGCAAAAAAATACAAGGAAGAAAACTGTCGCGATATCGCGACATGTTTTCTGTCATGATTTCGCGACAAAATCGAGGAGAGAGAAAATGCATGCCAAATTGTCGCGATATCGCGACATAACTGAGGAGAGAGAAAATGCATGCAAAATTGTCACGATTTCGTGACATGGCTGAGGAGAGAGAAGGCGCAAGCAAAATTGTCACGATTTCGTGACAAAAAGGATGAGAGAGAAAGTGCATGAGAAAGTGTCACGATATCGCGACAGTTTCGGAAGAAAAGCACTAAGGGCGCAAAGTGTCGCGACATCGCGACAAAAAGGAGGAGAGAGAAAGTTCATGAAAACTGTCACGATTTCGCGACATGTTGGAGGCAAAGCAGCAAAGTGAAGAAAGCGTAGCGATTTCGCTACATGTTGCAATTTCGCTGGCAAAAGCAAAGAAAAAGTGATAAGTCAAGAAAGTGTAGCGATTTCGCTACAAGTCCGAAATACAAAATGCAAGAGTGTAGCGATTTCGCTACAGGTTCAAAATGCAAGGCAGTGTAGCGATTTCGTTAAAATGGGAGAAAGTGTAGCGATTTCGCTACAGGTTCAAAATGCAAGGCGGAGAAGTGTAGCGATTTCGTTACAGCTTCGAAATGCAAGGCGAAAAGTGTAGCGATTTCGCTATAGGTTCGAAATAAAAGGTGCAAAGGGGCAACGACTTTGACACAAGTTTGAAAAGCAAGGGGCATAGGTGTAGCGATTTCGCTACAAGTGCAAAACACAAAACACAATGGGGTAGCGATTTCGCTACAAGTCTTGAGATCAGCAAGTCGAAGCAAGAGGAAACACCAAGCCAACAAAGTTAGATTTTCGGAAACCGCAGCAAAGAAAAATGTTAAGTCGTAAAGGTGTAGCGATTTCGCTACAAGTAAGGTTTTCACGGCTGCATGAAGAAAGAATTGTACGGAGGCTAGAAGCATCACGATTTCACGACAAGTCGGAGGATGACGTCAGCAAAACTGAGAAGTGTCACGATTTCACGACAAGGTGGAAGAAAAGCCGCTGGAATCCAGAAGCGTCACGATTTCGTGACAACATTGGTGATGACGTCAGAAATAGCTGAAAGTGTCACGATTTCATGACAAGTTGCGAGAGAAGCCGCTGGAAGCCAGAAGCGTCACGATTTCACGACAACTTTGAAGATGACGTCAGCAAAAGCGAAAAGTGTCACGATTTCATGACATGTTTCATTTTCGCGGGTGGAAGCGGAGCAAGGTGCTGGAAAGCGAAAAGTGTCACGATTTCGCGACATGTATCATTTTCACGGGTGCATGCAGAGAGAAGGTCCAGGAGGCGAAAAACGTCGCGATATCACGACAGGTAACAGTTTGGCGGGAAAAAGGCCAAAAATGCATGCACTGTGACAGGTGTCAAAATAGCGCCAGTTACGTAGAGTTAACTAGAGTCAGATCTACAGTTCCCAGTGACAGGTGTTGGGGAAAGATTAGAGAAAATACTGCAATTGTTAACTGGAGTGACAAGGGAAGTTACGATGCAATGCATTTAATAAAAGAATAGCTATTGCAGGGTCGTGATGCCGTAAGTCGTCATAAGCGCAGAGATTCCGTATAATCTCTTCAAACAAGAAATCCTCTCGATGGTTGTGCATATCATATACAACAATTGCAGGTAGAATAGAAGGATCGACAGAGTATAGAAAAGAGTGTCATCAAAAAGTGCAAAAGCGTTAAGAGAGCAGCTTCATATAGTTTGGAAGAAAAGAATCAGAGAGCTTCGAAACGCGCTACAAGGCTGTCAGGAAGTGCAGAGAAAAAGACGGTCAAAATGTGCAAAGAAAAAGGCTATTAGAATGTCAGAGTGAGTCAGAAAGAAAGCGGCTAAAAGGCATAACATGTCGAGTGGGTTTGACACATTGACCGTAGCCGAGAATGCATGGAAATTAGGAGGGAAAGTCGAGCCGTTTTAAAAATTGAGTCATTCGAGAAAATCATATAAAAAGACTCGAACAAGCACAGTAGGAGGTTACTGCAACCGTGAATATTCATGAAAAATAAATAAAAGAGAGAAGGTTGTGGAAAGGGTGCTGTTCGAAGCATAGTGAAAGAACAAGAACCTGAACTTGAATGCAATTTTATTGAAAAATCAGTAGAGAGGTTTTGACTGTGAAAAAGAAGATACTGAGATTGTAACTATTCTTTTTATGCTTCGTGACAAAATTGAATGAGCTAAGGACCAGTCAGGGTCTTGCAATAGAGAAGGCATTTCTATGTCAATATTTTATTAAAATTTGAAATCCAAGTTGGTGCTTGGTAAAAGGAGTTGGTGCTCCTATCTGTTGCAGCAAAAAAATCAGGGGTTGGTGCTCCTTCCAGTGGGTGCTGGAGAATCATTTGTAAAGAAAGAATCCTTGCAAAGACTGGATTTGGATTGTAGTCCAAACAGTCATTTTTGAGGAGTAGCCACATTGGTGAACCTCGTTAAATCCTGTGTTGTGTGATGCTCTTGTGCTATATTTGCTTTATTTGTTTTTAAGCTAGCAGTATTAAGTTTTAAGAATAGCAGATTCAATATTTTAAATAGTTACACTGATTCACCCCCCCTCTCAGTGTCATTGTGAGAATATCATTATTACCATTCTCAAATTAGAATGTTCTATTCTTCCATTTTTCAAAATAACATGGCCCATATCCAAAATGGCATGTTACCTCACATGGTCTATTTTAAAATGGTATGATTTTATGCCATTTTTGAATTCAAGCTATCTTCCCTCTCTCCCCAAGGTCATGAAAAAACTATAAATAGTGCCCTTGGAATAGCCTCAAAACAAGCATCTCTCAAGTACTAAAATTCTGCAGGTTTTCTTCAAGCTTTCAAGTCTCCAAGCAAGGGATCTCAAAGGAATCATCTACATATTCTTAGGCATCTTAAGGAAGTCATCATCAAGTTCTTATCAAGATAGGAAGATATTCAACTTGGTTGTGCTCTTCCACCCTCTATAATTTCATCTTGATTCATTTAGTTTATACGTCTTTTATTTTTGAATCACATTATTTCATAGATCCTTTTTAGTTCCTTAATTTCCATACCAACCTTGTATAGTTTATTTATCTTACTATTATTCTTAACATTCATTCATATTGTTAGTTCATATTCACCTTGCTCTTTAATACAATCATTGCATAAATATTATCAATAATTGGGTCCTATTCCGTGTATGCTCTTCTCTTGCGCTTAGTGTGATCTTGGGAATAAAAAATAGATAGGTCACATAGGATTAATAAATAATATCACATTTTCTTATTATTTAATTCATTTTCTCATTTCATTTCTGATTTTTATTATTATTGCACACATTTATATTACATTAATAACGGGATTCTAACTTCGTGTATGCTCTTTCCTTGCACTTCATGTGACCTTGGGAATCAAAAGCGAGTAGATCCCCTAAGGTTAAGGAATATCATCAGAGTCATTGTTTTAAATTTATATCACATTAAAAAGGGGATTCCTACTTTGTGTATGCTCTTCCCATACACTCCGTGTGATCTTGGGAATCAAAAGCGGCTAAATCCTCTAAAGCTTAAAGAACCTCATCATAGCTATAAATTTTATTGCTTTTATTTTATATATCACATTTAAAAGAGATTCTTACTTCATGTATGTTCTTCCCTTGCACTTCGTGTGAACTTGGGAATCAAAAGCAGGGAAATCCCCTAAGGTTAATAAATAACATAATAATCTATTAGCATTTTAGTTTCTTACTTTTTATATGTCCATCCAAAAGGTCAACACTTATTTTCTTTTTACAAGGTCAACTAAAAGGACCAAGGGGACTTGGCTGCTGTAATTTTGGTCATATTGCGGCCTATGCAGGCCACCAAATACTAATCCATTTTTTTAGTGTTTGTGAAGTTGTTTTACAGGATTTAGAGATTTTGTGGAGCTTTATGGGCACAAGATAAAACTTGTGGTCAACCTTCTAGATTCAGGCAAAGTGTTCTTGTTAGTGCTTTAGGTTATTTATTGAAGTGTTTTATTTTCAAGATATTTTCAATTATTACTCATTTTAATCACACGATTACATATATAAAGGAACTAATTTACTTTAGGCATTGAAAGATAAAAGTGCATATAGTTTTTGCATCTAGGATAGATTGTTCGTGCATATTTCTTGTGCCCTTGATTTTAAAAATATTAAAAGAATTTATATTCTGTAATTAGGATTTAGATATCATTCAAATCAAGAATTATTTTAGGACTAGTTCTTATTTGCTTGCATTTGTATTCCTTGCATTTCTATTTCATTCATTTTAGTCTAGTATATAGAAGACCAAACCTTAGGTTTTTGTTCAAATTTACATACAAATCATTCCAACCCTCATACTTGGAACGAGTCCTAAAATTGTTCCTGGTGAACCCTTTTCCTTGTCCATGAAGTGTAGAGAACAATATACCCTCGTTGAGTGGTGTTTTCACCTAGTTGTGAAAGCACACTCTTCGGTAGGATCTGAGTCCCAAAATCCTCTGCTTGTAAAGAAATTACAACAGATAATTTCTCCAAGGTTCATGTTATGCTAGCTCTTTGTATACCAATGATGCTATTCAATTTAAATAATAGGAATACCTTAGTATTGCAAGTGAATGTTAACAAAGGGCACTATGGTTTATTTTAATTTGAAATTGTAATGGACTCAAAGTGAATAAATCTAAGAGATGAATATATTTCAATTTCGAACTTTGATGGATTTTTAGTTATTTATTTAAATGATGGTAAAAAAAATAAAATAAAGGATTGAAAATAAAAGAAATGCAAATGAAAATGAAACTAAACTATGTCCAGAGTGCTACCATATTGATTTGACAAAATCGAAGATAATGAGGTTTTATGCATGCAACCTAACCTATTGAATCTGCAAATTCGCACAATCCAGATAAGCTAGGTGCGGGTTTCTGGGGCTTTTACTGTAATTTCAGATTTAGACATTCGCATGAAGCAACCAAGAACACTTGCATTAAAATTCACCTAGAAGCCTAGAAATTTGAAAGGGAAAGGTAAAACATTAAATCTTGCATGCAAAATGACTCCTTCTTTCTTATCAATGAGATGCCAACTCTCTGTATTTTTGCATTAAAATAATATATCAGTTACAATGATGGAATGTTCCAGGTTTAACAAATCCAGAACAAGTGAAGGAAATTGCTCCAATAGCAGGCCTAGAATGGCTTGTCGCCCTTGGCTCTACAACTCTGCTAGCAATAATTTCCAACCCTTGTATCAATATGCTCTTCTGATTTTATACCATCTGATACGACTCTCTATTTCACCCTGTGTCGCTTCGTTTCACCTCCCAGAATGCATCGCTTCGTATTTTTGCCTTTTTGTTGCTTTTGAATTTCTGTTCGAGGCTGAAAAATTCGATATTTTCTGTTGCCATGTAACGCTTTTGTAACCCTAACACCTATATGCCACATGTTTTGCACTTCCTATACACGTTCTGTAACGGCCCCATGTAAATCGTGACATTTTTATGCATGTAGCTTTGCTCCTTTGCTTTCATTTCAAAAACATGACATGTCGTGATATCGTGACATTTTCCTACCAGCAACCTTGCCAATGCAACCTATTGTGAAATCGCAACATTTTTTTGTTTCGAGTTGTGAGGCTGCTTCTTGTCACGAAATCACGACGTCTTTCATCTCCATCTGCCTCGATGGCTTTCTGTCGTGAAATCAATACGTTTTTTCATTCAGAGCTATCTTGCGGCTTTCTGTCGCAAAATCATGACGTTTTTCACTTAGTACGCCTTCGGCCGTAACCTGTCATGAAATCATGACGTTTTTCATCTTCGTATGCTTTTGGCTACAACCTGTTGCGAAATCATGACATTTTTCACTTGGTATGCTTTTGGCTGCAACCTGTCGCGAAATCGCGACGTTTTTCACTTGATACGCTTTTGGCAGCAACCTGTCGCGAAATCATGACGTTTTTCACTTGGTGCTATCTTGCAGCTTTTTGTCGTGAAATCGTGATGCTTTTTCGTTTTGTACCACTTTGTTGCTTCCTGTCGTGAAATCGTGACGCTTTTCTACTTCGTGCCCCTTTTTCACTTTTTGTCGTGAAATCGTGACGCTTTTAGTGCCTTGCCCTGTTTGACTATTTTGATCATGATTTTGTGACATGTCGCGATTTCGTGATAATTTTCCATTCTATCTTTCTCTCTCCTCTATGCACCGCGACAGAGCAACATGTCGTGATATCGCGACACTTTTTCGTTTTCAGCCGCGACGGAGCAACATGTTCCGAAATCGTAACAATTTTCATTTTCTGGCAGTGACAGTGCAACACGTCGTGAAATCACAACACTTTTCATTCTCTGGCAGCGACGGAGTGACATGTCGCGATATCGTGACACTTTTTAATTTTGTGCAACTTTGCCTTTTTTCTTGATTTTTAGCATCTGGGTCACTGAGATCTTCTTTGAAAGCATGCAAAAAAGGTGGGTCCCCAAGTTTGGGGTGTGTTGTGGATCAGCCACAACAAATGGTGACTCTGCTGTCAAATGCTCTTGAGCATTTTAGTGAGAACCCAACCTAGAAGTATAAAAACTCGAAAACATGCGTTAGCACATAAGAAAAACAAATGCCCAAATATCAAAAATACATGAATCATCAAAATTATCAAGTATTAGCTCGATGTGTGCAATGTATTTCATTCCCTATCATTTGAAATTGATCAACATTCCATTGTCAGTTTTACATGAATGCATATGTGAGATTGTGAATGATTTGTGTGACCTAATAACTATGCTTAAATATTTTGCTCTTGTAAAGGCCTAAACTTTCTAGTATCATGCACAAACATGCAATATTACCAAACCCTCTTAGGATCCACTAATGAATTACTTTATTATATCCCAAAGTTGGTTATGAGTCCCTACTATCTTGAACCCATGTGCAAGTGAACGTGAAATCAAAACTTTGGGGAATTAGACTCCCAACCTAACCGAGATGGGAGGTTAACCCTATCCTTACTATTCTAATTTGGAATTCATTACCTCACTTTGAGCAAAATAACTTAACCAATTATGGAAGAAATGGTCATGCTAGTCTACCCCTTTGAACAATCAGTGGTCTTGTTTTTTAGACAAGACATGTTGCCATGCATGGGCATACCTAACCCCATAATCCAAGACTTACCTTCATTTCTTTGGACCTTGGGGATGACTACCCATACTTTGTAGAGGACAAGTAGTACGATCCTTCCAATCCAATATAAATATGAGATGGGAAAAATTAATTTTTTACTTCTTGGACCTTGGGGATGACTACCCATCCTTGCTAGGGACATGTAGTACGATCCTTCCAATCCAAGCTTTGGATAAAAATGGAAAATATTAATTTTATTGCTTAGACCTTGGGGATGACTACCCATCCTTTGCAGAGGACAAGTAGTATGATCCTTCCAATCCAAGATTTATTATGAAATGAGACATAGGAGCTTTGGGGAATCAGATTCTCAACCTAAGCGAGATGAGAATTTATACCCTATCCTTACTACTCCATGTAGGTCAAATCAAAGCTTTGGGGAGTTGGATCCTCAACCTAAGTTTGATGAGGATTTAGCCCTATCCTTACGCTTTAAGCTTTATGGAAGTGGTCAAAACCACTGTTTTAAGGATCATGTTGCATAATAGGATAGACATGAAATACTTCTTTCACCCAACCTTTTCTTCCAAGCAAGGTTTTGATCATTTTGCTCAAGATCCTTTTTAATATGTATACGATGTGCTTAGTTCTAGATATCACAAGACTCAGTTTCCAACCTTAGGATTTTTTCACATTTATGTTATAGCACAACCCTAAGAGGATTTGACACACTTTAATGATTTGTACCTAAGATGCATATGCAACTAATATGGAATGTATATGTAAAGTGAGATGTAAAATGAATGCATTATCTCTTGAATTGTAGATGAAATATTTGCCATACAAAACTGACTACTTCATGCATCACAAGTTTCAAATGATATAACTTAAAATGTTTGTGTTACTTGTGGAGCTTTTACAAGACAATTCCAATATTTCATATTCTCCTAGTCTTAAGCATAAGTTGACATCTCAATTTTTATTTATTTTTATTTTTATTTTTATTTTTTTTTTTTATAAAAACAAACAAAGCATGTCAATTGAAATCACACCCACAACCTAAATCCTAACTAGACTAACAATCCTAAACAATGAAAACAAAATATGAAAAACCCCACCAAAACCGAAAAGAATAACATCAATCTCTTACGACCTAAGGACTAAAATAATGCTTTAAAACATGTCCATTAACCGGTAACATAAAATCCTTCCCCCCTAAAGTTTTTAGCCTGAAGGTATTCTTCCCGAGAATTTCTGAAATCTGATAAGGGCCTAACCAAAGACAATCAAATTTTTGATGATTCCCTTTTTCCTCATGTCTTTTATCCCATAGTAATACCAAATCTAAAATTTTGAAGGACTTAATTTTAGCCCTTCTATCAAACCATATTTTGATAACCTCCTGGTGTTTATTCATGTGACTCATGGCTTCTTCCCTCTTTTCATCAAGGTGTAGCAAATGACTCAACCTGGCTTCAACTTGATCCTCTGTCCCCAAGTACTCTTGTATGAAATGCAAGGTTTGCAACTTCAAGTTTGCAGGAAATATTGGGTCTTGCCCATAGACCAAATGATAGGGAGTATTCCCTATGGATTCTTTTACTCTGGTCCTATCTGCCCAAAGGGCAAACTTTAACTAGCTGTGCCAATCCCGAGGGTTCTTTTCCAGCAATTTCTTAATGATATTCAACAAATTTTTATTTGAAGATTCGGCCAAACCATTTCCTTGAGGGTAATAATTAGATGCAAATTTTAAGCTCACTTTGTTGTCATATGCCCAATCTGCAAATTGCATAGAAATAAAAGCTTTACCATTGTCACTAACAATAGAATCGGGCATTCCAAATCTTGTTATAATGTGGTCCTCAAGGAATCTTATTACAACGTCTGTGGTGGCATGTTTTGTAGGAATTGCTTCTATCCACCTTGTACAGTAATCTATAGCTGTTAGTATGAATTTATGGGAATCAGAAGAATTTGGGTTAATAACCCCAATGAAATCTAGTCCCCATTGTGCAAATGGTCTCATTTCAACTATAGGTTGTAATGGCATGGCTGCATTTCTTTCTCTATTGGCGGCCACTTGACAAATGTGACATGATCGTACATGGGCATGTGCATCTTTGAAAATGTGGGGCCAGTAGTATCCTGCTCTCAGGATTTGATGCGTTGTGGCGTTTGTTGCACCATGACCAGTTCCATATTTCCCGTGAAATTCCTGCAACACCTTGGCAGATTCTTCTTTGTTCAGGCATCTCAAGTAGATCCCTTCATGATTTTTCCTATAAAGAACACCAGATTTCATCAGATAATTGATAGACTTAAGCCTTAAAGCTCTTATTTAGGTTGAATTCAGATTAGAAGGACACTTACCATTCAATAAAAATTGCACAATGTCAACATACCAGTCATCCTTAGAAATTTATTCTGTATTCGAATATTGGCATGTCATTTGCGGATTATTCTCAGTGATCGCCTTCACCAGTCCCTATCCTCAAACTAGTTTCATAGGTTGGATTTCGAGATCAAATTCTTGGAATGGTGGAAATCCATTTCCCTCTTTTCTCACCTAGTTTGTTCTGTAAAAACATGGTCTTAACAGCAGGGTCAGGCACAATGGCAATAACTCTGCTGTGCCCAATGTAATGTCTAAATTTTTTTATCGTTTTAAAAAGTGCGTACATCTGCTTATCAAGGATGGAATACCTTAATTGAGCATCTTTTAAAGGGACACTTAAAAATGCTATGGGGTTTTTTGCACTATCCTCACCTTTCTGGGTCAAGACACTCGTAAAAGAGTGTTTTGATGCGAAAGCATAAATATAGAAAGGCTTAGAATAGTCTGGACTTATGAGGACAGGGGCTCTGGAAATGGCATCTTTGATGTTCTAAAAGGCCACCCTACTTTCCTCGTTCCATTTGACATCTACATCCTTCTTGAGCATCTTGTTCAGAGGCTTGGCTATCTCAGCAAAGCTTGAGATAAACTTCCTCACAAAATTAACCTGCCCAAAGAAAGATCTCAATTCTTTTTTACTACCCGAGAGAGGCAAGTTTTGGATAGCTTGTATCCTTTCTGGGTCGATGGATATGCCCTCTTTTGAAATGATGTGACCAAGCAATTTTCCTTCTGTTAATCCGAAAATGCACTTTTTGGGATTTAAGGAAATTCCATGTTCTCTGTATCTTTGAAGCACTTTCTTCAAATATTTGACATGGTCTTCTATTTTCTTTGAGAATACTAGAATATCATCCACATACACAATGATACATTTGCCTATAAGCCCTTTGAATGCATAGTCCATGGCACGTTGAAATGTTGCACCAGCATTTAACAGTCCAAACAACATTCTCTTATATGCAAATGTCCCCCACTTGGTGGTGAAGGCTGTTTTCATCCTGTCATTTGGATGTATAAGAATTTGGTTGTATCCATAATACCCATCAAGAAAAGACATCATTTCAAATCCATTTACCGTTTATATAATTTCATCAATGGATGGCAATGGATAATTATCCTTTTGAGAGGCTTTATTAAGATTTTGAAAATCTATACACAGCCTAATCTCTCCACTCTTTTTTCTTATTGGAACAAGGTTAGCAACCCAGGTTGAGTGCCTAATAGGAAAAATGATCTTCGCTTCCAATAATATTTTGCCCTCCTAGCACCAATCTGTTGAGTGGTGTTTTCACCCGATTGTGAAAGCACACTCTTCGGTAGGATCTGAGTCCCAAAATCCTTTGCTTGTAAAGAAATTACAACAGATAATTTCTCCAAGGTTCCTGTTATGCTAGCTCTTTGTATACCAATGATGTTGTTCAATTTAAATGCTGGGAATACCTTAGTGTTGCAAGTGAATGTTAACAAGGGGCACTATGGTTTATTTTAATTTAAAATTGTAATGGACTCAAAGTGAATAAATCTAAGAGATGAATATATTTTGATTTCGAACTTTGATGGATTTTCAGTTATTTATTTAAATGACGATAAAAAAATAAAATAAAGGATTGAAAATAAAAGAAATGCAAATGAAAATGAAACTAAACTATGTCCAGAGTGCTACCATCTTGATTTGACAAAACCAAAGATAATGAGGTTTTCTGCATGCAACCTAACCTATTGAATCTGCAAATTCGCACAATCTAGATAAGCTAGGTGCGGGTTTTTGGGGTTTTTACTGTAATTTCAAATTTAGACATTTGCATGAAGCAACCAAGAACACTTGCATTAAAATTCACCTAGAAGCCTAGAAATCTGAAAGGGAAAGGTAAAACATTAAATCTTGCATGCAAAATGACTCCTTCTTTCTTATCAATGAGATGCCAACTCTCTGTATTTTTGCCTTAAAATAATATATCAGTTACAATGATAGAATGTTCCAGGTTTAACAAATCCATAACAAGTGAAGGAAATTGCTCCAATAGCAGGCCCATAATGGCTTGTCGCCCTTAGCTCTGCAACTCTGCTAGTAGCAATTTCCAACCCCTGTATCAATCTGCTCTTCTGATTTTATACCATCTGATACGGCTCTCTATTTTGCCCTACGTCGCTTCGTTTCACCTCCCAAAATGCATCGCTTCGTATTCCTGCCTTTTTGTTGCTTTTGAATTTCTGTTCGAGGCCAAAACGTTCAATATTTTATGTTGCCATGTAACACTTCTGTAACCCTGACACCTATACGCCACATGTTTTGCGCTTCCTATACATGTTCTATAATGGCCCCATGTAAATTACAATGTTTTTATGCATGAAGCTTTGCTCCTTTGCTTTCACCGAAAAAATGCGACATGTCGCGATATCGCGACATTTTCCTGCCAACAACCTTGCCAATGCAACCTGTCACAAAATCATGAAGTTTTTTTGTTTTGAGCTATGAGGCTGCTTCATGTCATGAAATCATGATGTCTTTCATCTCCGTATGCCTCGGCTGCTTTCTATCACGAAATTGTGATATTTTTTTCATTCGGAGCTATCTTGCGGCTTTCTATCATGAAATCGTGACGTTTTTCACTTGGTACGCCTTCGGCCGCAACCTGTTGTGAAATCATGATGTTTTTCATCTTTGTACACTTTTGGCTGCAACCTATCATGAAATCATGACGTTTTTCACTCGATACGCCTTCGGCTGCAACCTGTCATGAAATCGCGATGTTTTTCACTTGGTATGCTTTTGGCTGCAACCTATCGTGAAATCACGATGTTTTTCACTTGGTACGCTTTTGGCCGCAACCTGTCATGAAATCGCAATGTTTTTCACTTGGTGCTATCTTGCGGATTTCTGTCACGAAATCGTGACTCTTTTTCATTTTGTACCACTTTGCTGCTTCCTGTCGCGAAATTGCGACACTTTTCTGCTTTGTGCCCCTTTGCCGCTTTTTGTCGCGAAATCATGATGCTTTTTTTGCCTTGCCCTATTTGACTGTTTTGACCACGATTTTGTGACATGTCACGATTTCACGAAAATTTTCCATTATGTATTTCTCTCTCCTCTCTAGACCGCGATGGAGCAACATGTCACGATATCGCGACACTTTTTTGTTTTTTGCCGCGACGGAGCAACATGTCACAAAATCGTGACAATTTTCATTTTCTAGCAGCGATAGCACAACACATTGCAAAATCGTGACACTTTTCATTTTCTGGCAACGACGGAGCGACATGTCGCGATATCGCGACACTTTTTCATTTTTGTGCAACTTTGCCTTTTTTCTTGATTTTTAGCATCTGGGTCACTGAGATCTTCTTTGAAAGCATGCAAAAAATGTGGGTCCCCAAGTTTGGGGTGTGTTGTGGATCAGCCACAACAATCCCCGTGGTTCACCTCAAGGTTTTCTCTCTTTTGCGGATCCAACCTTGAGAATCATACGCGGTAGGTTGATTTTCCCCTCTACATATTTTGGTGAACCCGACGTGAACACCTCCTTTCCTTTTAAAACTAAAAACAAGACCACAATAATTTGTTTTCCTATATTAGAAAATATAAAAGGAAAAATTTAAGAAATCTTGTTCGATACACATTTAAGATAAGTTAACTATACCTCTCCAAAAATTTCCCACACTTTGTATTTGATACTTTTGTTTCTCTCTCTTATCCTTTTATTAATTATAATGGCTCCCAATCTTAGGAATAAGCGAAAACTTTTAGAGCCTAGTCAAATATTTCAAGAAGACGATCAAGTTGATATGGAAAATCCCAATCTAGATGTTGAAGAGGACGTAGAAAATGTTAATGACCTTGATCCTCATGAGGGACCTAATGGAAGCCTTACTTTTGAATCATTTGACCATATTTGGAATTTTATGAAACACCATAAGGATGCCCCGATTAAAGCCATGAGTGAAGAATCCCAACTTGAAGAAGCTAGACCATCTCATCATCAAAATTCTTCTTTTCAAAATACTAGAATTAATCCTTTCTTTCAATCTTCCCGTAATATTAATCCTTATCACAATCCCACATATGCTACAACAACAACCACCAATATTGGAGGAATTTCACAACCTCCTCCAATTAGTAGCATACCACCAAAATCAAATTAATTTCCATCTTATTTTATCCCTTCTTCTAATACAAACAATATTCCTTCCAATATTTCTTCTTCTATTCCACAAAATATGAATTATTTCTCACACCAATCTACTAAAAAAAATATCCCATATCACAATTCATATGTTGGGGGAATTTCACGAGATCCTCCAATTAGTAGTACATCTCAAAATAATATTCAATTTCCATCTTGCAATTTTACCCCCTTATTATAACATTTCTTCTTCTATTCCACCAAATTCAAATTATCCTTTCTAACAAGATACTACACAAAACATTCCCTTCCAATATCACAATGGTGTTAATGCCTCCAATATTAACCAAGTTCCATTTCAACAACCTACCTATAATTCTCCCCTAGGGAACCTAGGGGTATTACATAACAATAATCCAGACATACAAAGCTTGACAAATATGGTGAAACAATTGACAATGAGAATGGATTCACTTCAACCTTCAAGTTTCACCTATGATTATAAAGAAATGTGTAATCAACCCTTAGACCCTATCGTTGCTTCTAGGCCATATCCTAAACATTTTCTAATGCCAGTATTACCCATTTGTAAGGGAACAGAGGACCCCATTGAACATCTATGAATGTTTAAGACAACATGTCATGATATTATACATGATGACATGTTGTTGCTAAAAACATTCCCCAAGAGCCTTGGTGGTGTGGCATTGGAATGGTATTATCAATTAGCTAATCATTATTTGAGAAATTTTGAAGAAATAGCTGAATTGTTTGTTCAATAATTTGGAGCATATATTGAGAAGAATGTCACTATGAAGGATGTATACCAATTGAAGCAAGGGAAAGATGAATTTTTTTCAAATTTCTTGTCTCGATGGAGAATTTTAGTTGGACGATTAAGATACACCTTACCTTCTAGAGATATGTTAGAGATATTTATTGGAAATTTACAAGAACAAATCTCATATGAATTGGAAACAACAACTATTACCTCTTTTTAAAAAGCTATCAATTTGGCTAGAAGGGTCAAGCAAGCTCTTATTCGAAGAGGTCAAATTAAACCAAAGAAAGAATAAGAAAGACCTATGAAAACTCAATATAATAGCAAGCATGTAGTTGGTGATGGAGTGACAGATAATAGACCTAACAATAGTGTTAATGTTGCTAATACCTTGCAAAAGTTGGTACTTAGCAAGCCTCAACGACCTACACCAAGGAATTTTACAAAACTAAACCAACCCCTATCATCAGTTCTTAAACAACTTTTGGAAGCTAATATGATCAAATTACCTCCCATACGACAACCTGACACCACAAGTAATTGGTATAAAATTGGTCAATATTGTGACTATCATACAGTGGAAGGGCATATGACTAATTCATGTAAGAGGTTGTAACATGTGGTTCAGGATCTAATAAACAAGGGTCGCCTGGCTACAGAAGAATCTCAACCTACTCCTAGCCGCACTCCTCCAATTACAAATCAACCTTCTACACAACAAGTACCTACAACCAATCAAGATATGGTAATTTTCCAAGATCCCCTACCTAATAATACAAAAAATAGAACCAATCAAGTGTCATACCTTAATGTACCACATCCCTACCTAATGACGGACTAGAAAATCACACATAGATTCAGCCCAATCCTTCTTTCATTAATCTGCAAATCATAGTTATAGACACATAAATAGCCTGTAGGCTTACAATAGCTAGCGCTCGGCTTAGCTTTCTCACACTCACACTCTACGTGTGATATTCCTAAATCCACCACCCCGATCTATTATAGAAACTAGGTTTTTATAGAGGCCTCGACCCTCTGAAATAACTTTTGAAAAATCGGTCCACCAACCCGATTTATTACAATGACTGGGTTTTTATAGAGGTCCTGACCCTCTGAAACATCAATGCAAAAATTAGAGCACCAACCCAATTCATGGCTCTACTACGCACGGCCCCTGTCATCGTCGTTTCCTGTCTGATCACTCTGACTGCCGCTCCTTGTCAGATTACCCTACATTATCCATCCTTTTCATTTCCTGTGCTTCTGCGTAATCGCCTACTTTAACTACACCTTGGTGCCATGTGTCATTCTGGAACAGTCCCTGAAAATACCACCTGCCATGATTTCGTACCATCTCTTCCTTCTTCTTCGTATTCTTCTCTTCTTGTCGCGATATCGCGACATGTCGCGATATCGTGACATTTTGGCTTCCCTGCGCTTCCTTGCCCAATTGGTCGCGATATCACAACATGTCGTGATATCGTGACCAAAAGGGCAAGGAAGCGCAGGGAATCCAAAATGTCACGATATCGCAACATGTCATGATATCGCGACAGGAAGAGAAGAAGACAAAGAAGAAGGAAGAGATGGCGCGAAACCATGACAGGCAATATTTTTAGGGACCGTTCCAGAACGACACGTGGCACCAAGGTGTAGTTAAAGCAGGTGATTACCTAGAAGCACGGGAAACAAAAAGGATGGATCACGTAGGGTAATCTGATAGGGAGCGATGGTCAGAGTGATCAAACAGGAAGCGGCGATGATAGGGGCCGTGTGGAGTGGAGCCATGAATTGGGTTGGTGCTCCAATTTTTGTGTTGATGTTTTAGAGGGTCGGGGCCTCTATAAAAACCCAGTCATTGTAATAAATTGGGTTGGTGGACCAATTTTTTGAAAGTTGTTTCAGAGGGTTGGGGCCTCTATAAAATCCCAGTTTTTGTAATAGATCAGGGTGGTGGATTTAGGAAGATCGCACACAGAGTGTGAGTATGAGAAAGCTAAGCCGAGCGCTAGCTGTTGTAAGCCTGTGAGCTGTTTATGTATCTGTAACTACGATTTGCAGATTAATGAAAGAAGGATTGGGCTAAATCTGTGTGATTTTTTGGTCTGCCATCAAATGACTCCTCTTACAGGGCTTTAAATTGCCTCTACAAAGCCATGAAATCTTCATCTGTCACCATATCTTCCTTACTACCATGGCTTCTTCATGGATGCATTTTTTTCCTTGCTTTTCTTACAAAGCTTGACCGATCCTGGTGTAGCTGCCTCACTGTCGACGATCTGCTAACACACTCAGGGATCCCAAATCTCTCTCTTCTCTCTCAGAACCCTACCACAGATCCTGGTGCAAACTGCCTCACGACTAGTGATCTATTTATGCACTCAAAATCACTAGCTCTGATACCATTTGATGGCAGACCAGAAATCACACACAGATTCAGCCCAATCCTTCTTTCATTAATCTACAAATCATAGTTACAGACACATAAATAGCTTGTAGTCTTACAACAGTTAGCGCTCGGCTTAGCTTTCTCACACTCACACTCTGCGTGCGATCTTCCTAAATCCACCACCCCGATCTATTATAGAAACTGGGTTTTTATAGAGGCCCCGACCCTCTAAAACAACTTTCAAAAAATCAGTCCACCAACCTGATTTATTACAATGATTGGGTTTTTATAGAGGCCTCGACCCTCTAAAACATCAACACAAAAATCGGAGCACCAACCCAATTCATGGCTCCACTCCGCATGGCCCCTGTCATCGTCGCTTCTTGTTCGATCACTCTGATCATCGCTCCTTGTCAGATTACCCTATGTGATCCATGCTTTTCGTTTCCTGCACTTCTGGGTAATCGCCCGCTTTAACTGCACCTTGGTGCTACGTGTTGTTTTGGAATGGTCCCTAAAAATACCGCCTACTCGCGGTTTCGTGCCATCTCTTCCTTCTTCTTTGTCTTCTTCTCTTCCCGTCGCGATATCGCGACATGTCACGATATCGCGACATGTCACGATATCGTGACATTTTGTTTCCCTGCACTTCCTTGCCCAGTTGCTCACGATATCACGACATGTCACGATATCGTGACCAAAAGGGCAAGGAAGCACAAGAAAGCCAAAATGTCGTGATATCGCGATGGGAAGAGAAGAAGACGAAGAAGAAGGAAGATATGGCACGAAACCGTAGCAGGCGATATTTTTAGGGACCATTCTAGAATGACACGTGGCACCAAGGTGCAGTTAAAGCGGGCGATTACCCAGAAGCACAGGAAACAAAAAGGATGGATCGCACAGGGTAATCTGACAGGGAGCGGTGGTCAAAGTAATCAAACAGGAAGCATCGATGACAGGGGCCATGCAGAGTAGAGCCATGAATTGGGTTGGTGCTCCGATTTTTGTGTTGATGTTTCAGAGGGTCGGGGCCTCTATAAAAACCCAGTCATTGTAATAAATTGGGTTGGTGGACCAATTTTTTGAAAGTTGTTTCAGAGGGTCGGGGCCTCTATAAAAACCCAATTTTTGTAATAGATCGGGGTGGTGGATTTAGGAAGATCACACGCAGAGTGTGAGTGTGAGAAAGCTAAGCCGAGCGCTAGCTATTGTAAGCCTATGGGCTGTTTATGTGTTTGTAACTACGATTTGCATATTAATGAAAGAAGGATTGGGCCGAATCTGTGTGTGATTTTTCGTCCGCCATCACTACCATAATATGATTGGTATGATATCAACTACTACAAGGCACCAAGCACAAGCTCAACCAACTCAACAATATCTACAAGGGATAAGTTCTACATCCAACCAATCCTCTAAACCTACTTTAGTCTTGAGAACCCTCAAAAGAAGACTACAAGTATGGATAAACCCACTTTGGTCTTAAAATATCAACCTGCAGTCTCCTTTGATTTACAACAACAATTAGCCAATACTCTAGCTAAGATATCTCTCTTAGAGCTTTTACAAACTTCTCCTACTCATAGGGAAGCTTTGTTAAATCTCCTAAGTCAACAAACTACCCCACAAGATCTCCCCCCTAGCAATCTAGTTAATGTCATAGGTGCTCTTGGGACAAATCACATATCATTTTGTGATGATGATCTTCCTTCCTCAAATTTACAAGGGGATTCCCGAATTTACATCACTATATATATTTGAAATTTTTTTATCAAGAGGATCTTGGTAGACAATGGCTCTTCACTAAATTTATGCACTTACAATTTATTTCAAAAATTTGGACTAAAGGAGGAAGATTTAATTAAATCAGATGTTATTAAGGCATTTAATGATGAATCCCAAGAAGCTTGTGGCACCATATCCCTTCCCCTTAAGGTAGGACCTAATATTTTAGATACTTTGTTTATGTTGTATCTTGTCCATCATCCTTTAATATTCTCCTAGGACACTCTTGGATCCATACAATGAGGCTTGTTCATTCTACTCTTCACCAATGTCTAAAATACGAGTTTAAGAATCAACTCATCACTATCCAAGGTGACCCTCATCTATTTTAATATTGTTCAATATCTGAGCAAGCCCAATCAAAATTTGATTTTTGTCTATCTGTTTCTCTCTACAAGAGCCTCTCTTTTCCTCCTTCTTCTCCGTCTCAAATCACCAAGTATTTTGAAAAAATTAAAATAATTGAAGAACCATCAACTATAATGTCGACACACAATCAAGTCGATCAATTAGCTAAAAGTCCCCTTCTAGATCTAGCCAAGTTACCACATTCATATCGAACTATGGGTTTACCCCGTAAAAAGGGTGAAGTAATACATATAGGTATATGTACCTTTGTTTACACATATATATCTCATGAGGAAAAGATCCATGGTAGCAACCCATTTCCAATAGAGAAATCCTTTTCCCATTGTTACTTATCCAATAATTATCCACTTCCTAAAAATATCTTATCTAGAATGGGATATAAAGATAAGGGTTTAGGATATCAAAAACAAAGTATCAAGGAACCTTTGGAAGTTGAAGTATGACCGGAAAGATGTGGCATAGGTTACATCCTCCACAAAAGCCAACCTTTACCAACTGATGATGATCAACTTATTACTTACGATGAGTTCATAGAAAATAATGGCTTAAAGTGAAATGAAGAGGATGAGGAATCTTCACCTCCCTCTGAATTGTTTTGTGATCTGATAACCATAGTTCATATCGAGTTGGTAGCAACCCAAGGGGATTATGATAAAGGGGATATTCTTTGTGATATGGATTATGCAGATATCCTTCAAAATAGCTTCTTATTTGATGGATAAATCCCTTGTGTTGCTCATGTCGAATACTCTAGTTCTCAAAAGGATTCTATGTCTCCTGAATACCTTGAGAAATTAAGTGTTATTCCAACTCCCCTCCCTTATGAGGATAAATCTCAAATCCTCATATAAGAAACTATAGATGTTAATATAGGAACTAAGAAAAGTCCTAGACTCCTTAATCTAGGAAAAGCCTTGTCAATGGATGAGCAAGAGCAATTGAACAAATTTCTCAAAGAATTTCAAGATATTTTTTCCTGGTCCTATACCGATATGCTAGGGCTTGATCCCTCCTTAGTGATGCACCATCTAGTGGTTAAACCCAATGTTAAACCTATTAAAAAGAAACTTAGAAATATGCATCCTAAAATCACTCTATTAGTCAAGGAGGAGCTCCAAAAACTCCTTGATGTCAGTTTTATCAAAGCTATCAACTATTTCGATTGGATCTCCAATATTGTTCATGTAGCTAAGAAAGAAGGTACAATCAAAATATGTATTGACTTTTGAGACATCAATTTAGCTTGCCCTAAAGATGATTTTCCTAACATAGATATGATAGTTGATTTTATTGCTAAGTGTGGGATGTTATCTCTCATGGATGGCTTCTCAGGATATAATCAAATTCTAATCACCCCTAAGGATCAAGCCAAGACAACTTTCATCACCCCATGGGGCACTTTTTGTTGGAAAGTCATGTCTTTTGGGTTGAAAAATGTTGGTGCTACATATCAAAGGGCCATGAATTATATTTTCTATGACATGATGCATGATATTCTACAAGATTATGTAGATGATCTCCTAGGTCATTCTATACATCGATAGAATCATGTTCATGATCTAAGACAAATTTTTGAGAGACTTCAACTGTTTAGATTCTATATTAAGCCCTCCAAATACATTTTTGGAGTCAAAGTTATTAGGATTCATCATTTCTAGTCGAGGTATCAAAGTAGACCCCACTAAAATAATGGCCATTACTCACATGCCTCCTCCTTGTAACCTAACTGAATTATGTAGCTTACAAGGAAAACTACAAGCTATTTGTTGATTCATAGCTCAGTTAGCTGATAAGTGTCAACCGTTTCTTAAGATCCTTAAGAAAAATGTAGAATTTAAGTGGTATGTAGAATGTCAATGAAATTTTAATGAAATTAAAAGGTATCTCACTTCCCCACTCGTGTTAGTTCCTCCTAGACTAGATACGCATTTGATGATCAAAACAAAGAGAGAGCCATCTACTATATTAGTAGAACCTTGGTTAGCTATGAAACTATTGGAACAAAATCTGCCTTCGGTTAATAGTGTTGCGCCTTAGACTTTGCCAACATTGAATAGACAGATCTTGCTTGAGATCATCTGTCTAGTCTCCAGAGAAGGCTGGTTCCTTTGAAGTTTTTTAGAGAAAAGGGGAAACAAGAGATAAGGGAAATATAGCCTAAGCTAGAACTTTTATATGGTGCAGGTTAGACAACATCAAAGACAGATTTACTTACTTCTATCCAAAGCATTTAAAAACACATTCCAATGCAGAAATTATATAATTCCAGATATGATTTCTGATATTTCGTTTAGCATGCATATATATTAGATTCTTATTCCAGAAATATGATTTATGTATTGCGAAAGTTCGGATACAAGAACAGAACTCAATTTACAATTCAATATTGTAAGCAAAAATAAAGAACATTAATACATACACTTGCACGATATGAACCGAGAAGCCAATGGGAGATGTGATTTTATTGCTTGTATTCGAAGTACGTACACACAGTCTTGTAAACGTCCAAGAGCCGACCCTTTTTTTGGAGTCGCTCACCCCTATATATACCCTAAAAGAGTATCTTTTCCTAAGTACATCTTACTTATTTTACAAGCAATAATCTACAGTTTCTAACAATACACAATGGATTTCCCGTAGATTGGATAGATTGGCAATCATCCAACAGACCTGCCAGGTTATAATCAATAGACCATTCTTCAGAAATCAGCACCTGATGTCAGTGCTCGTCTCCAGTTGCCAAAAATATACTTTATTCCTTTACAGCTGGCATGTCACAAAATCATGACATTCATCTCCTACTTTGCTCCTCTATCGCTTCCAGCCGCAAAAATGAGACATGTCACGAAATCATGACATTCATCTCTTCCTTTGCTCCTTTGTTGCCTCCCATTGCAAAAATGAGACATGTCATGAAATCATGACATTCGTCTCTTCCTTTGCTCCTTTGTTGCCTCCCATCATGAAAATGAGACATGTCACGAAATCGTGACATTCGTCTCTTCCTTTGCTCTTTTCGCTTCCCCGTGAAAATGAGACATGTCACGAAAATCATGACATTCATCTCTTCCTTTGCTCTTTTGTCTGCTTCCCATCACGAAAATGAGACATGTCACGAAATCATGACATTCGTCTCTTCCTTTGCTCTTTTGCTGCTTCCAACCACAAAAATTAGACATGTCACGAAATCAGAAACATTCGTCTCTTCCTTTGCTCTTTCTGCTTCCAACCGGAAAATGAGACATGTCGAAGAAATCATGAAATTCATCTCTTCCTTTGCTCTTTTCTTCCGCTTCCGCGACTTTTCTCTTAATCATGACTGTCGCTGCATTCTTCTCTTTGCTCTTTCTTCCGAAAATGAGACATGTTGCGAAATCGTGACATTCGTCTCTTCCATTGCTCTTTTTCTGCTTCTAACCGTGAAAATGAGACATGTCACGAAATCGTGACATTCGTCTCTTCCCTTGCTCTTTCTTCTTCCCTCCGCGAAAATGAGACATGTCGCGAAATCGTGACATTTTCCTTCCTTTGCTCTTTTTTCTCCGATGAAAATGAGACATGTCACGATAATCTCGACATTCTTTCCTTCTTCTTTTCTTCTTCGCCCGAAAATGAGACATGTCGCGAAATACGTGACATTCTTCCTTCTTGCTCTTCTCCTTCACCAGAAAATGAGACATGTCGCGATATCGCGACACTTTTCCTCTTCTCTTTCTCCTCTTTGCCTGAAACATGTCGCGATATCATGACACTTTTCCCTCTTCTCTTTCTCCTTAAAGCGAGACATGTCGCGATATCGCGACACTTTTTTCTCTTTTCTCTACCCAAACCGAGACATGTCGCGATATCGTGACACTTTTCCTCTTCTCTTTCTCTTAGAAAATGAAACATGTCGTGATATCGCGACACTTTTCCTCTTTCTTCCAATGACAACATGTCAGGATATCGTGACACTTTTCTCTTTTCTTTCTTTTTCTCTTTTGAACCGCGAAAATGCAACATGTCGCGATATCGCGACACTTTTTCCTCCTTGCGGTGTTTTGCATTTTCTTTGATATTTTAGCATATGGGCCACTTCGGTCTTCTTGGAAAATATGCAAAAATGAGCATCAGATGTTTTTCTGTAGTTAGTCACTTTTTGACTAACATTCTTGGCGCCTTCCGGGGATTTTTTGCTTGCAAAAATTTTGAACCAGGCCTTTATCCATTGGGTATCGGAGTCAACAACGCAGTTGTAAAAAGAATCTTTCAGAGAAAGACAAAGAACACAGGAAAATGCACTTAGATCAAACGTGAACATTACCTCGCCAAAACTCCCTTTATACCTTAGTATCTCTATTCAAAAATAAATGTCGACTTCTGATTGGCTGTGACTGAAAATCTTTTTTTTTTTTTGTTAAGGCCGAAAAATGGTAATATTTACAAATATTGTCTGGATATGCTTATATTATACTGTACATATAATTCCTTTTCTGCTTTTGCCTAAAAGGCTTAGCTCCTTTTTTATGCAATTCTATGATCTGGTTCCCTTCCTCTTCATCCTGCAGATCTCGGTTGGCTGAGCGATTCATTTCAGGGATTAAGAAATCCAGTATCTGTTCATCATTTTCAAAAACTTGCTGGAAAATATTTTTATCAGGTACTGAAGGCTTGTATATAAGTCTAACAGTTTTAGACTTCTGAATAACATTACTTACAGGACAAAAATTAGCTCCCACTGAAGCTAACAAATCTGCGTGGGTATTCTGTTCTCTAGGGATAAACTTTATATTTAGGGCCTCAAAGGCCTCTAAGAGATCCCACACTTTGTTCCTGTAAGCTTTCAAATAATCCTGTTTACTTATACCTTTTTTGGTGACTTGATTCACAATAAGTTCTGAATCTCCATAGATGAGTAACTGTTTGATTCTCAATTTCTCAGCCTTTCTTAACCCTAAGCACAGGGCCTCGTATTCTGCTGCGTTATTGAAGCAACTCCAAGCCAATCTGTAAGAGAAAACCTTTTCCTCTCCGGTGGGAGAAAACAAAACTATTCCGGCACTAGCTCCATTCTTGCACCTAGCCCCATCAAAGAAAAGCTTCCACAATTGATTCACAGAACCATCCTTTTCTAGGGAGGGTATCAATTTTCCTTTTGGTTTCTCAATAGAATAGTTTCCTATTTCTGTTTCTATCATGGCATTAAAATTCTGTAGAGAAAAATCGTCCTCAGCTTGGAGCTCTTCTAATGTCTCTTCCATTAGATCTTCTTCTATTGTTTCTTCAGTCATCATATTTATACGGTCAGTTTCACCAATATTTTCTACATGAAACGTAGATGTTTTCTCATTAAAAATCTTGACCCTTCTACCTTTGAAAGGTATCTCCAAATGAGAATAATCTAAGGATAAGTATCCTCCCATATTTGTTGTGAACTCTCTGGATAGACACATACCAAAATAGGGCTCCAAGTCTACGACTACTACCTCTTGTATGATTGTCATCTGAGGCATTTTATGCAGCCGTATGGGAATATCCTTTATCACTCCTACAGTTTTTATTGGAGTACCATCTAAGCTGTGGGACGCCTGTGTTGCTCCTAGTGTACTCCATTCCCATAATATCACATACTTGCTTTGGGTATCACAGTGGTAGCGAGCACTGAATCTATCATGCGAGTTGTGGACAACCCATCCTTCCATTTGAAGGGACAAATAGAAGGGTGGTGGCCTGTTCTTACCAATGGCAGACGTCAAGTTCGTTAGAACCATTTTTGAAGATGATGCGAGTCCCATCTCCATTTTCCACTGTTCTTAGGGATTCCTGTAGGAGATCGATTTGACCTGGGATTTGAAGAGCATCATACATACTTGCCTTAGAAGGAGTCTTTTTCATTTCCTCTACTATACTTGAATGTAGGTGAATCAACTATTCTTTCTCTTTCTTTGGCAAAAGTTTCATATTTATTTTTGTATCCCTGGGTAGCTTCAGTTCTTTGCCTTTTTGTCAGCGAGGGGAATCTCAACCTTTCCCTAGCCGGTTCTTGGGTTTCATTTTCCCCCGAGGAATAAATTCTTTGTGTGTTTCTTGCCCTTGAATTTTGGCTGGAAACTGATATTTTCTTTCCTGGGGGAGACTTCCCTTAGGAGTTTCTTTGGGAACTTCCTTGGGAGCAGGGGAAACATTTAATGGCTGAAGCTCTTTAGGGTCTACTTGGAGTGGTTTCTTACCTGATCTTGTCAAAACTAAAACCTGTTCTACTGTAGGCATCATGAAGTTGTGGTCCTTCTCTCTAATTATATTTATATGGCCTTTCATTCTTTCTCTACTCTTTTCAACTGCTATACTTTGTACATAATGCTGGTGTATCATACACGAACTTTCCCCATGTGGATCGTTACATGTAGTACACCAAAAGTTAGAATCAGTGGGAGGCTCTTCGGCCTCCATTGTCTCATTTGTATATACCGTGCTCGGTCTCTCTTGTCCCCTATTGCTTGTCGAAGCACCTTCCTTTTGTATCTGTGGAAATCTTCTTGCTTGGATATTCCGTTCAGCCTCTCTCTTTTTCATGGATGCCATTTCATTTGACAATGTCTTCATTGTATCAATTATGGTCGTGTATTGATCATTGGGGGGAGCTGATGCAAGGGGTGTGACTGGTAATGCAGGGAATGTAGGAAGTGTAGCTATAGATGGGAGAGCATGCTTTGATGGGAGTGCAGGCAGTTTAGGAATTGATGCTTGGGAAAGCTCTGGTAAAATAGGCAATAGACTTTTGGATGGGTATCTTTTTGTAGCGATGAGATCAGCTTCGCCCTTTGTTGCCTCTACATAGATCCCAGGAAAAGTGGTTACACGGGATTGCCTTATTATCATACTGAGTTCTGAATCAAAAGCCCTTAGATAATAGCATATAGCTTGTTCTTCCGTGGGCTTTAGGCCTTGCGGTACTCTATCACGAGTTCTGGTAAACCTGATGTTGAAATCTTGGATCTCTTCTTGTGGATGCCTTTCAATGATAGTGAATTGATTCAGCAATGTGAAAGGATCCGCATGTATATTGAATTCATCGACCAGACGGTCGGCCAGTGCTGCCCAAGAAGTAATGGATCCAGCGGGAAGCGCTCTGTACCAATAGAGCATCTTTCCTTTCAAAGATATGATCAACAATCTGACCATTACATCTTCCTCAATGATGTTGTAAATAGATGCTAGCTCTGATACATCCAAACAGTGTTCATCTACTATTTTGCCTATTTCGTCGAAGCTCGACAATGCTTTTAGTGCAGCTTGTGGAATTTGGTGGTGCGTTCCCAAGTTCAAAGGGCCAGTTTGATTCCATACAAGATGCGTTGGGGCAGGGCGGCTGCCATGATTGCTAAAGGAGTTACAACCGCTATGGGATTGCTTGCAGATGCTCCTACAACGGGTGTTAAAGAGGTGCTAATGGTGTCGGGAGGATTTGATCTTGCGGCTAGCACAGGGTGTGCTTTTAGGCTTTCGAGATGTAGTTCAAAAAACTCGATAGGTTCTTCAAAGTTTCTAGCTCGGGATCTGGTTATCATATGGCTATATAACCAGAAGGCTTCTAGACAAGGTCTTTCTTTTATGGTCTAAATGCAACGGAGTCGCCAGGTGATTTTTTCTTGAGATTTTGCAAACAAAAGGCTCTGAAGGTAAAACACCAAAACTTATACAATACTGTGGGATTGTTGGTCCCACCGGGCGTGCCAAAAACTGTTGGAACAAAATCTGCCTTCGGTTAATAGTGTTGCGCCTTAGACTTTGCCAACATTGAATAGACAGATCTTGCTTGAGATCATCTGTCTAGTCTCCAGAGAAGGTTGGTTCCTTTGAAGTTTTTTAGAGAAAAGGGGAAACAAGAGATAAGGGAAATATAGCCTAAGCTAGAACTTTTATATGGTGCAGGTTAGACAACATCAAAGACATATTTACTTACTTCTATCCAAAGCATTTAAAAACACATTCCAATGCAGAAATTATATAATTCCAGATATGATTTTTGATATTTCGTTTAGCATGCGTATATATTAGATTCTTATTCCAGCAATATGATTTATGTATTGCGAAAGTTCGAGATACAAGAACAGACTCAATTTACAATTCAATATTGTGAGCAGAAATAAAGAACATTAATACATACACTTGCACGATATGAACCAGAAGCCAATGGGAGATGTGATTTTATTGCTTGTATTCGAAGTACGTACACACAGTCTTGTAAACGTCCAAGAGCCGACCCTTTTTTTGGAGTCGCTCACCCCTATATATACCCTAAAAGAGTATCTTTTCCTAAGTACATCTTACTTATTTTACAAGCAATAATCTACAGTTTCTAACAATACACAATGGATTTCCCATAGATTGGATAGATTGGCAATCATCCAGCAGACCTGCCAGGTTATAATCAACAGACCATTCTTCAGAAATCAGCACCTGATGTCAGTGCTCGTCTCCAGTTGCCAAAAATATACTTTATTCCTTTACAGCTGGCATGTCGCGAAATCGTGACATTCGTCTCCTGCTTTGCTCCTCTGCCGCTTCCAGCCACAAAAATGAGACATGTCACGAAATCACGACATTCGTCTCTTCCTTTGCTCCTTTGTTGCCTCTCGCCGTGAAAATGAGACATGTCACGAAATCGCGACATTCGTCTCTTCCTTTGCTCCTTTGCTGCCTCCCCCGTGAAAATGAGACATGTCACGAAATCGTGACATTCGTCTCTTCCTTTGCTCCTTTGTCGCTTCCAACCACAAAAATGAGACATGTCATGAAATCGTGACATTCGTCTCTTCCTTTGCTCTTTTGCTGCTTCCCATCGTGAAAATGAGACATGTCATGAAATCGTGACATTCGTCTCTTCCTTTGCTCTTTTGCTGCTTCCCGCCATGAAAATGAGACATGTCATGAAATCGTGACATTCGTCTCTTCCCTTGCTCTTTTGCTGCTTCCAACCGTGAAAATGAGACATGTCATGAAATCATGACATTCGTCTCTTCCTTTGCTCTTTTGCTGCCTCCCGTCGCGAAAATGAGACATGTCGCGAAATCGCGACATTCTTCTCCTCCTTTGCTCCTCTATTGCTTCCAGCCATTAAAATGAGACATGTCACGAAATTGTGACATTCGTCTCTTTCTTTTCTCTTTTGCTGCTTCTCACCGCAAAAATGAGACATGTCGCAAAATCATGACATTCGTCTCTTCCCTTACTATTTTTTTTCTTCCAGCCACGAAAAGGAGACATGTCACAAAATTGTGACATTCGTCTCTTTCCTTGCTCTTTCACTGCTTCCTGTCGCAAAAATGAGACATGTCACGAAATCGTGACATTCTCTCTTGCTTTGCTCTTTTCTGCTTCCCCGTGAAAATGAGACATGTCACGATATCGCGACATTCTTTCTTCCTTTGCTCTTTTTTCGCTTCTAGCCATGAAAATGAGACATGTCATGATATCGCGACATTCTTCCTTCTTTGCTCTTCTCTCGCTTCACGCGAAAATGAGACATGTCGCGATATCGCGACACTTTTTCTCTTCTCTTTCTCTTGCTTTGGCCGCGAAAAGCAACATGTCACGATATCGTGACACTTTTCCCTCTTGCTCTTTCTCTTGCTCTTTTCCGCAAAACTGAGACATGTCGCGATATCGCGACACTTTTCCCTTTGCTCTTTCTCCTCGCTCTGAACCGTGAAACTGAGACATGTCGCGATATCGTGACACTTTTCCTCTTGCTCTTTCTCCTTTTAGCCGTGAAAATGAAACATGTCGCGATATCGCGACACTTTTCCTCTTGCTCTTTTCTCTTAGCCGTGAAAATGCAACATGTCGCGATATCGTGACACTTTTTCTCTTTTGGCGTGACAAAGCAACATGTCGCGATATCGTGACACTTTTTCTCTTTTGGTCACGACAAAGCAACATGTCGTGATATCGCGACACTTTTTCTCTTTTGACCGCGAAAATGCAACATGTCGCGATATCGCGACACTTTTTCCTCCTTGCGGTGTTTTGCATTTTCTTTGATATTTTAGCATATGGGCCACTTCGGTCTTCTTGGAAAATATGCAAAAATGAGCATCAGATGTTTTTCTGTAGTTAGTCACTTTTTGACTAACATAAACCCTATATACTCCTTTAGAGAAACTTTGCCTTGCTATAGTGTTTGCTTCTCAAAATTTAAGACACTATATGCTTAGCCATAAGATGTTGGTCATTGCAAATTTTGATCCTTTGCACTACTTGATGTCTAAACCCCACATTTCAGGTCGAGCTGCTAGGTGGTTTTTAGCCCTTAGTGAATTTGATCTAACATTCATAAGTTAGAAGGCTATTAAAGGATAGGTAATTGCAGATCAATTAGCCTCTGCTCCCTTAGAATCAACCTTCCCTTTAGTTATTGAGTTTCCTGATGAATGCCTTAATCTAGGAGTAGAAAAGCAAGAATCTTGGACTTTGTTTTTTGATGGATCCCGATGCCTAAAGGGTGCTAATGCTGGAATCATTCTAGTTACCCCAAAAAAATAGTTCATTCCCATTTCCTTCAAACTTCATTTCTCTTGCACTAATAATACTGTAGAATATGAAGCTTTAATCCTTGGTATTAGAGCAACCTTAGATCTGAAGGTTAGAATTCTTTCAATTAATTGTGACTCTCAACTTGCGGTTAATCAAATAAATGAAGTTTATAAAACTAAATATGATAAGTTAAAACCTTATAAGGATATTGTTACAAAAATATTATCAAAATTTGATCATATTCCCCTGTCTTGGTCTATGGCCCTAAAGCAGTCTTTCCTTTTGAGATAGAAGTCCCATCCTTGTGTATCTTGTTACAAGATGCATCAGTTGGTGACGAGTATCCTTTAGACCATTAAAACCAGTTAGAACTATTGGATGAAAAGTGCATCCATGCATTAAAACATCTTTGAGCCTATCAAAATAGACTCAAGAAATCTTACTCTAAGAAATTTTACACTCATTCTTTTGAAATTGGGGACCTTATTCTCAAACAAAACCAAAAGAACACTAATGCTCATACAAATCTAAAGGGTAAGTTTCAACCAAATTGGTTAGGTCCCTTTGTCATAACAACCAATTTTGGTTTAGGAGCCTATAGTTTAGCAATGTTGGATGGTAAATATCTTAAAGAAACAATGAACATAATGTATTTAAAATGATATTATGCATCAAATTAATAAATTCATAAACTCACATCTCTTTTGTTTCTTCTCTTTTGTCATTTATTTTTTTCATCTTCTTTAGTTTTTTCTGTGCTAACCTTGCATTGGTCTACTTGCTCATACTGCATTATTGCTTGTCATACATTGCATAGGCTTCCTGACATACTTCTCTTTTTCACTTCTTCCTATCATATAGTTATCTTTTGTTGCTTGATCATAATTGCATGATTGCTTGATCATATAGATTTCAGGGATTTTACAACAATGGCAAGTGATGAAACCTAGTTAGGTTAGATCACATGCATTGCACCCATACTAGGTCACTGATGCTTAGCGAATCCCCACCTTAGGATATATATTTTTTTTCTGCCATGATGCTAAATATTACCTCCATTGTCTACATACATATATGAGGTATTTTCTATGCTAGCGGATACCATGTTTTATTTTACTTTACATATTCTAATTTTATTGCATCTATTGGTATAAACAAGTTTTTATTTCATATAGTATTACAAAATAATAATGAAAAATTATCCATCACAAATTATGTCTATAGTTTATATAACTATTGTCCATAAGCATGCAAAAACATGTAAAATAATGGCTTTTCAAGCCACTTCCATATATGGATCATCATTGTTCGAATCCCCTGGTGGTGAAGCAACCCCTGACAATTGTGTAGCTATTGAATCAGTAATCGATGGCATTCTTGGGCCCATTGTCATTGTTCCCTCTTGATTGTGTTGAGATTGAGAAGTTGATTGTGAGGGGACAAGCAATCCATAACTCACTAATGCATCAAAATAGGACACCAAAAAAGTTGCCCTGTAATCTTCTCTTGCATGTTGTAACTGAGAAATATCTACCTGCATAATAGTTGTATCCTCTCTAAAATTGGTAGCATCCCTTCCAACCCATGACATTCCATCCCCTAATGCTGCACCACCCCATCTACTGGTTCCCCCATCAAGGCCTACTCCACTTTCCAGATTTGTCATTACCTCTTCTGCATTCATTGTCCCTAAAACACTAGTTGTCTCATTGACTTGATGATCCACTACATCTCCCTCCTCCTCATGTGCCACCTCCTATTTTCCACTAGTTGCATTGGTTACTTTTCCAATTGCCTCTCCAACCTCACTCATACCAACATCCTCCTCTATAACTTCACCTGCTTGCCATCATTGTGTAGCCCACCAATTATCAAACTCTGGTGTTGTGCCTGCATTATCAGTATCAGATACTACTAGGGGTTCATCTGGATCCCTATCTAACATAATTACCAATGGGGCAGTTGCAGTATAATCGTATCATCTTTGATACATTATAGGTGGATCTGGTAGTCCTTGCCTCAAACCAAATTGGTGTAGTACTCGAGTATACTAAAAATACTCGACTTGTATGTTCCTTCGCCCAATTAGCCACCTCCCTCTCCACACACGTGATAATTATCTAGAGTCATCACTCCACCTTGGACCCTCTCTCCATGGTTGCCAACAAACATCCTATGGCCTCAAACTTTCAAAAACATAACGGTAGTGATCTCCATCCTTTGCATATGGTCTACTCCCCCTCGTCTCCCTAGTTGTTTGCCATATTAATACATATGGTGTCTCTAACCCCATAAACCTATGGGCATCATAAGGTAGACCTTGGGGTCTCTCCACCGCTATATGCTCCCACCCCCACACCTACACTAGCAGACTACAACTTAACCCACCTCGAGTTGTCCTTTTAACTTCATAAAGCTCCCTATAAGTTTGTGCTAATAATGTGGATGCCCATGCAAATACTACTGACCTCTCCACCATATATGTTACAACCTCTAGCATATTCCATGGAAATCGTGACCCTGATGAGTCAGGCAAAACCCAATTTGATATCAGCACCATCGCTAGGGTTTGCCTCACTGATAATACCCCTGCCTCAAAAAACTCCTCATACAACACTCCACCACTATTGAGATTCACACAAGACCAACTGCTACCAAAAACTTCCTCCATCACTAACCCTTTTTCTCGTCGACTCGCCACTGAAATGATAGCTCCTTCTATCGGTAATCAAAAAATCTGATATACATCCTCCAGGGTAATTGTCATTTCCCCTGTAGGCAAATGAAATGTACCCCTATTTGGATCCCATATCTCACATAATGCTGATAGGTACATCGTATCAGCATGCACTGTCTTAACTTGGGCCACCCCTACAAACCCTATCACCTCCAACCACCTCCAATCCTCAATTGTCATGCATTCCCTTAAATTTCCAACAATTGCTCGATGTTGATGATGAGGTCGTAATACCTTTAACTATTATCACATTACATAATTCCATTCACAATTTCACCAATTCCATATAAAAATAATACAAAAACTACATTATATATTACATAATAAAAGCCCTCTTCTAGTCGCAAAACCCCCAATACAATTTTTTTTATTACTTATTCCCTTACTATTTTAATTCATTCACGATCTCATTTCTTTCAAAATAAAATAAATAAATTAATTAATCAGATAAAATTCCACTCACCATCTCTTCTCCACCTCTATTGTTCGATGCACTTCCTTCATTAGATCTGTGGTAAATATCATCGATGCTTCGTGTTCATTTTTGGCCTTCACCCCTCTCTATAATCCCGAGCGACATCTTACATGGGTATTTTAATACCCCGCATATACCTTCAAAATGCTAGAGCGAATCCACGATCTGTTGAATCTTGCTTATACCTTAAAGCATATGAAGTAAAATTTCTACAAAAACAAGGAAAATAATAACTATGAACACCACTGGAATTACTGAATATATGCTCGAAAGGATAAGTAATATCAAACATGCATCTCACATTATAGAGCCAAATGACATATTCAGTCAATAGATTTTATGTCCTTACATAAATATCTAAAAGGAAAAATAAATATTACATTCGCTCACTTTAGGTACAAATATAAAACCCTAATACATAAAAGATACAAACTTAGTGTCCTCGCTCTTGATCAACAAGAGCATAAAGGATAAGTTTTGATAATTCAAAACAAAAAGCCCTATGAGAACTAGACAACTGTCATCAAATACATAAAATAAGATTCCTTTTCATTCTCATTCTTAGCGATATACGTCACACACGTACATGGGTGATGGACCCCCATAGCCTTTGCCATCAAAACATCTACTCATTATCTGAGTCAGAATAACTTGAATTTACTGCATCTTCCCACGTACATTGATTAGACAGCAACCCCCAATGTTGATTAAAGCTAATATGATTAGGCCATTCAAACTCATTAAAGTAGGAAATATCAATGACATCAGGCATGGTGCAGTGATAGTGGTTCACTACCCGAGTATCCAATACACGCTTGGGACCACAAGCCAACCATGTAACTTCCTTGTCGATAACGAGCCTACAAAATAAGAAATTAGGAATAAATCCCCAATTAAATTTGTCAGTGACTTGCTTTGCATAATTGACCTTTCGGCTTCTTTGGAGTGATGAGAGGAATCTTCTATCAAACTGAAGGACAAACCTACACGCTATCAGATTTGATTTCAAGTCGAGAGAATTCAGATCATAGCGGTACAGATTCTAGTCTAGAATTAATGCACCAACAAGGCCAATAGAATTGTACCAGATTAACTTCTTACAGAGAGAAACTACTTCTAGTTTGCTCCAGTCATGAAGATCCCAATTCATGAGATGAATAAAAATTAATCCCTTTGCAGAATAGGTAATAGTTATAGGACATTGCATAGGTTTGAGTAAACCGAGTATAGATGAAATCCAAAATTTTGAAGACATTGCTCTAACCCTTATGGCTATACAAACCTTAAGGGACAGGATAAAATTGGTTTTCCATAAGGCAGAAGCGCTAAGGGCTAAGATTTTATTTGAAAGCTCTTCGAGAAGGTCAAACACTAGATTTTTCTCTAAAGAATTTACCAAAGGTTCTGAAGGAAGGGAAGATCCTACCTGTGCCATCGATACCTTTGTCAGAATACAAATTTTCTTGTTAAGTTGCCTACACAGTCATTGTCGATGCCTTTTGGGATTACACCGAAACACACCCTTTATTGGGAAACTTGGGTTTCGAAGATGGTTCTCTCTTTGTCATTTAAGACCACATGCTTCTCGTCGCACTTAAGACTGGATAGTCCTTAGTATCATTATGCTTGGTACCTTTTAGTTTTTAAGATCGTATGGTTCTCTATCGCTCATAGTTTGATGGTTGTCAAGTTGTTGTCACTTATTATTCTTCTGTTATTATTATTTTATTTGCATATCTCACCTGTCATTTTCATATTTAATATCATTAAAAGCTCATTAATACAACGGTTTTCTATCTTGGATACGTCTCTCTTAAAATCTCAAACAAGGCACACATACCCATTTTTTTACCTACCTTCTCTCTAGTACATGTACGCATGTCATCTACTTGCTTTGTTTTAATCAAAAGTTAACACCCCTATCGGGTTACACTTATTTTGACCATCTACATGCATAACACCCCTATCGGGTTACACTCCTTTTGACCATCTACATACATAACACCCCTATCGGGTTACACTCCTTTTGGCTCAGTGGGCTCTACACCCCATTACAGGATAGCTTCATGGCCACTAGCGAGGGGAAACCTCCATTCGGTCATTTGCGAGCACACATCCTAGTGGGTATCGCTCCATCTACAACCACTAGCGAGCACACACCCATAGTGGGTCAAAGCTCCATGCTACTTGCTTTATCAGTGGGCTCTACACCCCATTACAGGATAGCTTCATGGCCATTAGTGAGGGGCAGCCTCCATTCGATCATTTGTGAGCACACATCCTAGCGGGTATCACCCCATATTTTGGTCACTAGTGAGTACACGCCCATATCGGGTCAATGCTCCATGCTACTTGTTTATTAGCGAGCACTACACCCTTACAGGATAGCTTCATGGCTAATCACGAGCATCACACCCACAACGGTTTTAGCTCCATCCTCGGCCATTTGCAAGCATACATCCTCACAGGGTTTCGCTCCATATTTTTTTCTTTTACTTAACTTATGCTCATTTGATCATATTAAATCATTTTGGTCCACGCTGATTCACATGGCATAGTCTAAGCACCATCTTTACTTTCTTTGACCTTTTGGTGGATTTATCTTATTCCCTTTCTATTTTACTTTATTTATTTGTTTTCTCTTACGTCTATCGATCTATTCATCAATCCCCAATTGGGGGCATCAATCATCTTAATTACTCATCTTATATTTTCTTATTCTTGATCATACCTCATCCTTTTCATATCTTATCACAACCCCAACCTAATCGAGTTTCATCGGTTCAACTAGGTTTCCCCTCCAAAACTCGAGGGGGCACCCTAGGCTGGGGGCATGCATACACATAAATTATAATCATTTTCATATCATCCATTCTATATTGATAACCAAAAATCTCCCCACCATTAAAACCGGTGCACAATTATTATTTTTGATGCATTCATTGTACAATGAATACATCAAAAAGGGGGCAAAATGTAGACATTAAAAATTGATCCACTCTACATCAATTTTCATTAATTCTCCCTCATGCATTAATTCTCCAACTATCAAAATTCACCTCTTCAAAATTCTAAAATTAAACACTTATTACCTCAAAAATCGAGGCCATATTTGACATGAATTTTCATCATCTCTAAAATTCTCAAAAGCACTACCAAATCATCTTTAATACCTCTTCTAAAGTCACATATTTCTTCTAATTTCTTCTAATATCCCTACCTTCTTCTAATGTTCTCTAATCCCTTTTTAATTTTCCTAAGTTCATCGTACACTGTTCACTGTACACTATTCACTATACACTATACATTGTTCACTGTTCACTGTTCACTGTTCACTATTCATCGTGCACTATTCACTATTTTCAAAATTCAAAATTAGATGCATCATTTTCAAATGGAATTAGCCCACTTACAAAGTGGCACATTACTTCATTATTACCATTTTCAAATTAGAATGTTCCACTTCCAAAGTGGCACATTACTTCATTATTACCATTTTCAAATTAGAATGTTCCACTTCCAAAGTGGCACATTACTTCATTATTACTATTTTCAAATTAGAATGTTCCACATTACTTCATTATTTATATTTTCAAATTAGAATGTTCCACTTCTAAAGTGGCACATTACTTCATTATTACCATTCTTAAATTAGAATGTTCCATTCTTCCATTTTCAAAATAACATGGCCCATTTCCAAGTGGCATGTTACCTCACATGGTCTATTTTTAAAATGGTATGATTTTATGCCATTTTTAAATTCAAGTCATTTTCCCTCTCCCCCCAAGGTCATGAAAAAACTATAAATAGAGCCCTTGGGATAGCCTCAAAACAAGCATCTCTCAAGCACTAAAATTCTGCAGGTTTTCTTCAAGCTTTCAAGTCTCCAAGCAAGGGATATCAAAGGAATCATCAACATCTTCTTAGGCATCTTGAGGAAGTCATCATCAAGCTCTTATCAAGAGAGAGAGAGAGAGGTAACCTTGTTCTAAGGGTTGTGTTCTTTCAACCATTCTCTATTATTGTCATCTTTTCATTTAGTTTATACGATTCTTTACTAATTTTGAATCACATTTTCATTTCATAGATCCTTTTTAGTTCCTTAATTTCCATACTAACCTTGTATAGTTCATTTATCTTACTATTGTCCTTAGTATTCATTTCATATTGTTAGTTCATATTCACCTTGCTCTTTAATACAATCATTGCATAAATATTATCACTAACGGGGTCCTATTCCATGTATGCTCTTCCCTTGCACTTAGTGTGATCTTGGGAATAAAAAATGGATAGGTCACCTAGGATTAATAAATAATATCACATTTTCTTATTATTTAATTCATTTACTCATTTCATTTCTGATTTTTATTATTATTGCACACATTTATATCACATTAATAAGGGGATTCTTACTTCGTGTATGCTCTTCCCTTGCACTTTGTGTGACCTTGGGAATCAAAAGCGAGTAGATCCCCTAAGGTTAAGGAATATCATCAAAGTCATTATTTTAAATTTATATCACATTAAAAGGGATTCTTACTTCGTGTATGCTCTTCCCTTGCACTTCATGTGATCTTGGGAATCAAAAGTGGGTAAATCCCCTAAAGTTTAAAGAACCTCATCGTAGCTATAAATTTTATTGCTTTTATCTTACATATCACATTTAAAAGGGATTCTTACTTCGTGTATGCTCTTCCCTTGCACTTCGTGTGAACTTGGGAATCAAAAACAGGTAAAATCCCCTAAGGTTAATAAGGAATATAATCATCTATTAGCATCTTAATTTCTTACTCTTTATATGTCCATCCAAAAGGTCAATACTTATTTTCTTTTTACAAGGTCAACTAAAAGGACCAAGGGGGCTTGACTGCTGCAAGTTTGGTCATATTGCGGCCTATGCAGGCCCCCAAATACTAATCCAATTTTTTTTAGTGTTTGTGAAGTTGTTTTACAGGATTTAGAGATTTTGTGGAGCTTTATGGGCGCAAGATAAAGCTTGTGGTCAGCCTTCCGGATTCAGGCAAAGTGTTCTTGTTAGTGCTTTAGGTTGTTTGTTGAAGTGTTTTATTTTCAATATATTTTCAATTATTACTCATTTTAATCACACAATTACATATATAAAGGAACTAATTTACTTTAGGCATTGAAAGAGAAAAGTGCATATAGTTTTTGCATCTAGGCTAGATTGTTTGTGCATCTTCCTTGTGCCCTTGCTTTTAAAAATATTAAAAGAATTTATATTCTGTAATTAGGATTTAGATATCATTCAAATCAAGAATCATTTTAGGACTAGTTCTTGTTTGCTTGCATTTGTATTCCTTGCATTTCTATTTCATTTATTTTAGTTTAGTATATAGAAGGCCAAACCTTAGGTGTTTGTTCAAATTTACATACAAAAAACATTCCAACCTTTGGACTTGGAACGAGTCCTAAAATTGTTCCTGGTGAACCCTTTTCCTTGTCCACGAAGTGTAGAGAACAATATACCCCCGTGGTTCACCTCAAGGTTTTCTCTCTTTTGCGGATCCAACCTTGAGAATCGTACGTGGTAGGGTGATTTTTCCCTCTATAGTTGTATATAAAGCACAACACCCATATAGAGCTTTGCAAATTAGGAAGTAGTCTATTGGGTGAAATGCCCTAGTGGATGCAAGTCAACCATGACCCAGCCCCTAAAATGAGTGAATCATGGCCATGCAATATGATCCATCCTCTCTTGTGGGAGCATCATTGAATGGTGGTGAGTGTGAAATTTTCCCCATGTGTGGTTTTGTTGGTTGATTTCCCTTGTGGGCCCCATATTAGCTCTAGGATCCATTCTCCACTCCACTCGCACTGCCTAGCCTCATAAATTCTCTAATAAAAAATTCTTAAAAATACCTTGAGCAACATTGCGAGAGTGTTGAGCCATTATCCCACATGAATCCCATGATGGACCTCATGGTGGTATATAAAGTACAACACTCACATAGATATTTGCAAATCAAGAAGCATACTTTTGGGTAAAATGCACTAGTGGATTCAGGACAACCATGATCCAAATCCTAGAATGAGTGAATCATGGTCATGCAATATGATCCATCCTCTCCTATGGGATCATCGCTCAATGGTGGTGAGTGTGGAATTTTACCCATGTGTGGTTTCTCTTGGTTGATTTTACTTGTGGACCCCATGTTAGATTTAGGGTCCATTCTTTGCTCCTCTCGTACTGCCTAGTCTCATACATTCTCTAATAAAAAATTCCTAAAAATACCTTGAGAAATGTTGTGAGATTCTTGAGCCATTATCCCACATGTATCCCATGATGGCCCTCATGGTGGTATATAAAGCACAACACCCACATAGAGATTTACAAATCAGGAAGAAGGTTTTTGGATGAAATGCCCTAGTGGATGCAAGCCAACCATGATCTAGCTCCTAAAACAAGTGAATCATGGCCATGCAATATGCCCCATCCTATCCTATGGGAGCAACACTCAATGGTGGTGAGTGTGGAATTTTCTCCATATATTGTTTCAATTCATTTGTTTCCCTTATGAGCCCCATGTTAGCTCTAGGGTCCATTATTATCTCCTCTCATACTACCTAGTCTTGTACATTCTCTAATTAAAATTTAAAAAAATACCTTGAGCAACACTGTGAGAGTCTTGAGACATCATCCCACGTGTATCCCATGATGGCGCTCATGGTGGTATATAAAGCAAAAAATCTACATAGAGCTTTGCAAATCAGCAAGTAGGCTTTTTGGTGAAATGCCCTAGTGGATGCAAGCCAACCATGAAACAACCCCTAGAACGAGTGAATCATGGCCATGCAATATGCTCCATCCTCTCCTGTGGGAGCATTATTCGATGGTGGTGAGTGTGGAATTTTATCGATGTGTGGTTTTTTTTGGTTGATTTCCCTTATGGACCCCATGTTAGCTCTAGGGTCCATTCTTCGCTCCTCTCATACTACCTAGTCTCATACATTCTCAAATAAAAAAATTTAAAAATACCTTGAGCAATGCTATGAGAGTCTTGAGCCATTATCCCACATGTATCCCATAATGGCCCTCATGTTGGTATATAAATAACAACACTCACATAGAGCTTTACAAATTAGGAAGCAGACTTTTGGGTGAAATGTCCTAGTGGATGCAATTCAACCATGACCCAGTCCCTAGAATGAGCGAATCATGGCCATGCAATATGCTTCATCCTCCTGTGAGAGCATCGCTTAATGGTGGTGAGTGTGGAAATTTCCCCATGTGTGGTTTTTTTGGTTGATTTCCCTTATGGATCCCATGTTAGCTCTAGGGTCCATTATTCGCTCCTCTCGTATTGCCTAGTCTTGTATATTCTCTAATAAAAAATTCTTAAAAATACCTTGAGCAACACTACGAGATTATTGAGCCATTACACCACATGTATCCCATGATGGTCCTCATGGTGGTTTATAAAGCACAACACCCACATAGATCTTTGCAAATCATGAAGCATGCTTTTGGGTGAAATGCCCTAGTGGATGTAAGTCAACCATGACCCATCCCCTATAACGAGCGAATCATGGCCATGCAATATGCTCCATTCTCTCCTGTGGGAGCATCGCTATGTGTAGTTTCTGTTATTGTATTTCCCTTGTGGGCCCCATATTAGATCTAGGGTCCATTCTCCACTCCTCTCATACTGCCTAGTCTTGTACATTCTCTAATAAATAATTCTTAAAAATACGTTGAGCAACATTGCAAGAGTGTTGATCCATTATCCCATATGAATTCCATGATAGACCTCATGGTGGTATATAAATTACAATGCTCACATAGAGCTTTGCAAATAAGGAAGCATGATTTTGGGTGAAGTAATCTAGTGGATTCAACCCAACCTTGACACAGGCCCTATAATGAGTGAATTATGGCCATGCAATACACTTCATCCTTTCTTGTGGGAGCATTGCTTGATGGTGGTGAGTGTGGAATTTTCCTCATGTGTGTTTTCTATTGGTTGATTTTCCTTATGGGCCCAATGTTAGCTTTAGGATCCATTATTTGCTCTCGTACTGCCTAGTCTCGTACATTATCTAATAAAAAATTCCTAAAAATACCTTGAGAAATGTTGTGAGAGTCTTGAGCCATTATACCATATGTATCCCATGATAGCCCTCATGGCGGTATATAAAGCACAACACCCACATAGAGCTATGCAAATCAGAAAGCATGATTTTTTGTGAAATGCTCTAGCAGATTCAAGCCAACCATGATCCAACCCCTAGAACAAGCAAATCATGCCATGCAATATGCTCCATCCTCTCTTGTGGGAGCATCGCTTGATGGTGGTGAGTGTGGAATTTTCCCTATATGTTGTTTTTATTGGTTGATTTTCCTTGTGGGCCCCATGTTAGCTTTAGGATCCATTCTTTGCTCCTCTCGTACTACCTAGTCTCATACGTTCTTTAATAAAAAAATCTTAAAAATACCTTGAGCAATGTTGCGAGAGTCTTGAGCCATTATCCCACATGTATCCCATGATGGAACTCATGGTTGTGTATAAGACACAACACCCACATAGAGCATGGCAAATTAGGAAGTATACTTTTTGGTGAAATGCCCTAGTGGATGCAAGCCAACCATGACCCAACCCATAGAATTAGTGAATCATGGCCATGCAATATGCTCCATCCTCTTCGGTGGGAGCATTGCTCACTGGTGGTGAGTGTGGAATTTTATCCATGTGTGGTTTTTGTTGGTTTATTTTCCTTGTGGGACCCATGTTAGCTTTAGGATCCATTTTTTGCTTCTCTTGTACTACCTAGTATCGTACAATCTCTAATAAAAATTTCTTAAAAGTACCTTGAGAAATGCTATAAGAGTCTTGAGCCATTATCCCACATGTATCTCATTATAACCCTTATGGTGGTATATAAAGCACAACACCCATAAAGAGATTTTTAAATCATGAAGTAGGCTTTTGGGTAAAATTCCCTAGTGGATTCAATCCAACCATGACCCAACCCCTAGAATGAGCGAATCATGGCCATCCAATATGCTCCATCCTCTCCTTTGGGAGCATATCTCGATGGTGGTGAGTCTAGAATTTTCCCCATGTGTGGTTTATGTTGTTTGATTTCCCTTGTGGGCCCCATATTATCTCTAGGATCTATTCTCTGCTCCTCACATACTACCTAGTCTTGTATATTATCTAATAAAAATTCTTAAAAATACCTTGAGCAATGCTGTGATATTCTTGAGCCATTATCCCACATGAATCCCACGATGGTACTCATGGTGGTATATAAAGCACAACACTCACATAGATCTTTGCAAATTAGAAAGCATACTTTTGGATAAAATGCCCTAGTCAATTCAAGACAACCAAGACCCAGCCCCTAGAATGAGCGATTCATGGCCATCCAATACACTCCATCCTCTCATGTGGGAGCATCGTTCAATGGTGGTGAGTGTGGAATTTTTACCATGTGTGTTTTTTGTTGGTTGATTTTTCTTGTGGGCCCCATATTAGCTTTAGGGTCCATTCTCATCTCCTCACATACTTCCTAGTCTTGTACATTATCTAAAAAAAACTCTTAAAAATACCTTGAGTAAGGTTACGAGAGTCTTGAGCCATTATATTACATGAATCCCATGATGGTCCTCATGGTGGTATATAAAGCACAACACTCACATGGAGCTTTGTAAATCAGGAAGCATGATTTTGGGTGAAATACCCTAGTGGATTCAAGCCAACCATGACCCATTCCTTAGAATAAGCGAATCATGGCCATGCAATGCACTCCATCCTATCCTGTGGGAGAATCACTCGATAGTGGTGAGTGTGGATTTTTTACAATGTGTGATTTTTGTTGGTTGATTTTCCTTATGGGTCCCATTTTAGCTTTAGGGTCCATTCTCTGCTCCTCTTGTACTACCTAGTCTTGTAAATTCTCTAATAAAAAAAAACTAAAAATACCTTAAGCAACGATGTGAGAGTATTGATACATTATCCCAAATGTATCCCAAAATGGTCCTTATGGTGGTATATAAAGCACAACACCCATATAGAGCTTTGTAAATCAAGAAGTAGGATTTTGGATGAAATGCCCTAGTGGATGCAAGCCAACCATGATCTAGCCCCTAGAACAAGCGAATCATGGGCATGCAATATGGTCCATCCTCTCCCATGGGAGCATCGCTCGATGGTGGTGAGTGTGGAATTTTTTCTATGCATGGTTTCTGTTGGTTGATTTCCCTTATGGAACCTATGTTAGCTCTAGGGTCCATTCTTCGCTCCTCTCATATTGCTTAGTCTCGTATATTTTGTAACACAAATTCTTAAAAATACCTTGAGCAATACTATGAGAGTCTTGAGCCATTATTCCACATGTATCCCATGGTAGTGCTCATGGTGGTATATAAAGCACAACATCCACATAGAGCTTTCCAAATTAGAAATCAAGATTTTGGGTGAAATACCCTAGTTGATGCAAGCCAAACATGAACCAGCCCCTAGAATGAGTGAATCATGGCCATGTAATATGATCCATCCTCTTTTGTGGGAGCATTTCTTGATGGTGGTGAGTGTGGAATTTTCTCCATGTGTGGTTTCTATTGGTTGATTTCCATTTTGGTACCAATGTTAGCTCTAGGGTCCATTCTTCGCTCCTCTCGTATTACCTAGTCTTGTACATTCTCTAATATATATTTTTTAAATACCTTATGCAATGTTGTGAGAGTATTGAACCATTATCCCACATGTATCCCATGATGGAACTCATGGTGGTATATAAATAACAACACCCACATAGATATTTGTAAATTAGGAAGCAAAATTTTGGGTAAAATGCCCTAGTGGATGCAATCCAACCATGTCCTAGCCCCTAGAACGAGTGAATCATGGTCATGCAATTTGCTCCATCCTCTCCTATGGGAGCATCACTCGATGGTGTTGAGTGTGGAAATTTTCCCATGTGTGGTTTCTATTGGTTAATTTCCCTTGTGGATCCCATTTTAGCTCTAGGGTCCATTCTCTGCTCCTCTTCTACTACCTAGTCTCATCCATTCTCTAATATAAAATTCTTAAAAATACCTTGAGGAATGCTACAATAGTATTGAGCCATTATCCCACATGAATCCCATTATGCCCCTCATGGTGGTATATAAAGCACAATACTCACATAGAGCTTTGCAAATTAGGAAGCAGGATTTTGGGTGAAATGCCCTAGTGGATTCAATCCAACCATGACCCAATACCTATAATGAGTGAATCATGGCCATTCATTATGCTCCATCCTCTCATGTGGGAGCATCGCTTGATGGTGGTTAGTGTGGAATTTTATCCATGTATGGTTTTTGTTGGTTGATTTCCCATGTGGATACCATGTTAGCTCTAGGGTCCATTCTTCGCTCCTCTTGTACTACCTAGTCTCATACATTATCTAATAAAAAATTACTAAAAATACCTTGAGCAACACTATGAGTGTTTTGATACATCATACCATGATGGTCCTCATGGTGGTATCTAAATCACAACACCCATATAGATATTTGCAAATCAAAAAGTAGATTTTTTTGGTGAAATACCCTTGTGGATGAAAGCCAACCATGACTCAACCCCTAGAATGAGTGAATCATGACCATGCAATATGCTCCATCCTCTCCTATGGGAGCATCGCTCGATGGTGGTGAGTGTGGAGGTTTATCCATGTGTGGATTCTTTTGGTTGATTTCCCTTGTGGGTCCCATGTTAGCTCTAGGGTCCATTCTCTTCTCCTCTCGTACAACATAGTCTCGTACATTCTCTAATAAAAAATTCTTAAAAATACCTTGAGAAATACTATGAGAGTCTTGAGCCATTATCCCACATGTATCACATGATGGCCCTCATGGTGGTATATAAAGCACAACACCCACATAGAGGTTTGCAAGTCAAGAAGTAGGCTTTTGGGTGAAATGCCCTTCTTGATGCAAGCTAACCATGACCTAGCCCCTAGAACAAGCGAATCATGTTCGTTCAATATGCTCCATCCTCTCCTATAAGAGCATCAATCGATGGTGGTGAGTGTGGAATTTTCCCTATGTGTGGTTTTTGTTGGTTGATTTCCCTTGTGGGCCCCATGTTAGCTTTAGGGTCGATTCTTTGCTCCTCTTGTACTTCCTAGTCTCATACATTCTCTAATAAAAAATTCTTAAAAATACCTTGAACAATGCTACAAGATTCTTGAGCCATTATCTCACATGTATCCCATAATGACCCTCATAGTGGTATGTAAAGCACAACATACATATAGAGCTTTTCATATCAGGAACCAAGATTTTGGGTGAAATGCCCTAGTTGATGCAAGCCAACCATGACCCAACCTCTAGAATGAGAGAACCATGACCATGCAATATTATCCATCATCTCCTATAGGAGCATCATTCGATGGTGGTGAGTGTGGAATTTTCCCCATGTGTGCTTTCTGTTGATTGATTTCCCTTGTGGGCCCCATGTTAGCTCTAGGGTCCATTCTTCAATCCTCATGCGTTACCTAGTCTCGTACATTCTTTAATAAAAAAATCTAAAAAATACCTTGAGCAACATTTCAATAGTCTTGATTCATTATCCCACATGTATCCCATGATGGCCCTCATAGTGGTATATAAATCACAACTCCCACATAGAGCTTTGCAAATCGAGAAGCAGGATTTTGGGTGAAATGCCCTAGTGGATGCAAGCCAACCAAGACCCAACCCCTAGAATGAGTGAATCATGGCCATGCAATATGTTCCATCCTCTCCTCTAGCAGCATTGCTTGATGGTGGTGAGTGTGGAATTTTCTCCATGTGTGGTTTCTATTGATTTATTTTCCTTGTGGGTCCCATATTAGCTTTAGGATCCATTATCTGATCCTATCGTACTACCTAGTCTCGTACATTCTCTAATAAAAAATACCTTGAGAAATTCTACAAGAGTCTTGAGCCATTATCCCACATGTATCCCATGACAACCATCATGGTGGTATAAAAATCACAACACCCACATAGAGCTTTGTGTTGAGGGTGATGTCAAAAGTCACCCATAATTATTAAATTAATATGTGAGTTGTAAAATAAAGCACATGAAAAATATATTAAATTGAGTGCTTTATTCATGCAAATTAATATTTTTAGTTAATTTAAAAATAAATAAAAAATAGCATGCAAAGTGGCATAATAAAAGTTGTTTTTTATAAAAAGCTAGTTTTTAGCTTTTTTAGTTTTTTTGCATGATCAAGGCTGATTGATCATTATATATTTTGTAATTGGACTCTTTTTGAATGTGATAAGAACAAGAATATTTTAGTGTGCACAATTGTGGAGCTTTTATGTGGAGCTTTTTTAAAGTTTATATTTGTGTGCTTTTTTAATTCTAGATCAAAATTTCTGGTTTGGACCAGCAACATAGTTTGCTGAAATTGGAGCTTTTGGCTGAGGATATTTCATTATTTGGCATTCAGAATTGGTTTAGCTTAATCACTAAACACTCTTGGACCATTTTTGGGTGATATCCATGCTCCATTAATGTTCTTTTTGTCTTAGATCAGAATTGCTTTATTGTTGTTTTTTATCTCTCCACCTCAAGAACTTTCATTTGGTATCAGAGCAAAGTTGTGTATGTGATTTCAGAATTTGCAGGTATAGCTACAACAAGAGAGGGTGAATATTTTTTATTCCCAACATCCTTTACAAGAGTTTGGATCAGAAATACTTGTGGCTATTCATTTGCTATCATGGCAACAAATAGTACATCCTTAAATATACCTACATTCAAAGGAGATAACTTTGAGTACTAGAGAGATCAAATGAGGAGGATATTTGTATGGAAGGGAGTTTGGAAAAGTATAGTTCAGCCATATACTCCTCCTAAGGATTGGAAATCTCTTCCTAAATATCAAAATAACACATTAGAAGAAGAAGAAAAGAATGATGCTCAAGCTTTCTTCTACTTGCAGAGTGCGATAGATCCAAGCATCTACCCAAGGATAGTTGGTTGTAAGAATGCACATGAGGCATGGACAACCTTGGAGACATCATATCAAGGCTCAGAAAAGGTAAGAGCATCAAAGCTCTCAACATTAAGAATCAATTTTGAAAATATGAAAATGCATGATGATGAGAATGTTGGAGACTATTGTATTAGAGTAAATGATATAGTGCATAGAATGAGAGTGTATGGTGAAGTCATGGAAGATAAAGTAGTAGTAAGAAATATTTTGAGATCCCTAACTCCAAAGTGGTTGCATATTGTCATTACACTTGAGGAGTGTAAATATATGGACCAAATCAAGGTTGAAGAGTTAGTGGGTTCTTTATTGTCCCATGAGGATAAAATGAAAATTTATTCAAATGAATTAAATCATGCACTAGAGTCCAAAGTATGGGTTTCAAAACCAAATAAAAAGCCCACAAATCAGAATGTAAATTTTTCTCAAAGTTCAGATCAGAAAGGGAAAAACCAATCAAATTCAAAGTGGAAGGGTAAGAAGGTCATCACTTGTCATTATTGTAAGAAACCAGGTCACATGATAAAAGATTGCAGGAATCTAGCAGCCAAAAATCAAGCAAACCAAGATGGGGGTGAGAAAAAGGCTTACCAAGCTGAGAATAATGATGATCAAATTAATTATTCTCTTTCATGTAATTCAGGTTTGGATGATAAAAGGAATATGTGGTTTCTTGATTCAGGATGTTCTAACCATATGTCATGTTTTAAGGATTGTTTTGACAAGCTAGATGGTTCATTCAAGAGCCAAGTTCACTTAGGATATGGGAAGGTGATTCATGTCGAAGGGAAAGGGAGTATGCCTATCACCACAAAGCATGGGAAGGGTGATATCAGCAATATTTATTTGGCTCCAAACATGAAGCACAATCTCATGAGTGTTGGACAACTAGTAGAGAAAGGATTCAAGCTACTTTTTGACAATGGAGAATGTTTGATATATGACAAAAAGAAAGGTAACAAATTGATTGGAAAGTCTATTATGTCAAAAAATAGAATATTTCCATTGAGAATAAATATGTTAAATCAGAATTCTTTCTTTTCTACCATTGAGGAATCAAGCATGTTGTGGCACTCTAGATATGGTCATTTAAATTTCAGAAGTTTGCATGTTCTTTTTAAGAACAAGATGGTTGATGGTCTTCCAAGGATTGAATCCAAATTGAAGGAAGCATGCAAGGCATGTATACTTGGAAAACATCATAGAGAAATATTTCCAACCAGAAAATGGAGAGCTACCAAGAAATTGGAATTGGTACATTCAGATTTATGTGGGCCTATGTCTTATCCTAGCATAGGCAAAAATTTGTATTTTATTTCCTTTATTGATGATGCTACCAGACTAATGTGGGTTTTATTTTTGAAGACCAAATATGGGGCATTCTCAGCCTTCAAGATATTCAAGGCATTGGCTGAAAAGGAATCAGGTTGTTCTATCAAGGTGTTAAGAACTGATAGAGGTGGGGAATTTTGTTCACAGGAATTTCTAGATTTTTGCTCTTTGCATGGAATAAAAAGGCATTTTACTTCTCCCTACACACCACAACAAAATGGTGTTGCAGAGAGAAATAATAGAACAATAATGGAGTCATAAAGAACCATGTTGGAGAACAAGAAGTTGGAGAGGAAGTTTTGGGCTGAAGCAGTGCAAACAACAACCTACATCCTGAATAGAAGTCCCACAATGGTGGTGAAAAACAAGACACCCTATGAAGCATGGTATGGTAAGAAGCCCATGGTGGCTCATCTTAGAGTATTTGTTTGTTTAGAATTTGTTCACATTGATGATGCTAAAAGGAAAAAATTAGACCCCAAGAGTGAGCCTCACATTTTTACAAGTTATAGTGATGGTAGTAAGGCTTACAAGTTTTTCAATCCTGTTAGTAAGAAAACTATTGTTTCTAGGGATTGTAAATTTTTTGAGAATGATGTGTTTGCTGATCATAACCAGAAGAATGCAGAGGTTATTAGTGAAGGGGGGCAGCATTTTTATGGAGAAATGGAGGTCAATCAAGATACTCCACTAGTTCCTAGTGTTAATGGCAACAATACTAGTTCTTCCCAAGAGACTAGTTTGCCACCAACTTCAACCCAAGTCAAAAACAAAAGGTTGTTGCTTTCACATCCAAAAAGTCAGATGTTGGATCAGAACTATCAAAGGAGAACAACAAGACTTCAAGCTCAATCAGGTAATAATATTGAAGATATTGAAGATGAAATGACTTACTATGCCTTATCTTGCATTTCTAGTGAACCAAGGAACTATGTAGAGGCTAGTCAAAGGAAAGAATGGGTTGAGGCCATGAATGTTGAGATGGAGGCCATTGAGAGAAATGAGACATGGAATCTCATTCAACCTACTAGTGACATGGATGTCATTGGTACAAAATGGGTCTACAAGACCAAGTTCCATAGTGATGGAACAATAGACAAACACAAAGCTAGACTAGTAGCAAAAGGGTATGCACAAACATATGGAGTAGATTATGAGGAGACTTTTGCTCCTATGGCTCACCATGATACTATTATATTGATTCTTTCAGTTTCTGCTTAGAAAGGATGGGAAGTTCACCAAATGGATGTCAAGAGTGCATTCTTGAATGGTGATATTGAAGAAGAGGTATATGTGGAGCAGCCACAAGGTTATGAAATAAAGGGTAAAGAGCATTGGGTATACAAGTTGAAAAAGGTACTTTATGGGCTGAAACAAGCTCCTAGGGCTTGGTACTCAAAGATAGATGGATGGTTATCTAAAAATGGATTTTAAAGGAGAAAAAATGAGCCAAATATTTACATAAAAAGTGTTGACACTAGCTTGTTGTATGTTTTTCTTTATGTTGATGATCTCATTTTTATAGGAAATTCCAAAGATATGATACAAGTGAAGAACACAAGCTTATACTGAGAGGGGGGTGAAAAGTATAAGACTTAACCAATTAATAATTTTAACTTTAGATAGCAGTGGCATCAACACAAAATTAATCAAGACAGAAAGCATCACACATTGAAGACCCATTTTTAACGTGGTTCACCCAAAAATATTGGGCTACATCCACAAAAACTTTTCTCTAAAAGTTATCTCAAGGTTCTTTGGGAAACCTTCCCAATTACAATGTTTATGAGCCTCGGCTCAAAGGAGATACCTTCTCCCAATCATAATTTATGAGCCTCTGCTCAAAGGAGATACCTTCCTCTCTGCTCTGGAAATGATCCCTCAGAAGATCAACTACCTCTTCCTCTTGCCAGCACGTGGAACTCCTTTCCACCGAAGACCTCCTGTCCTCAATGCTTAGCCTAAGAGACCTCTTCCTTCTATGATCACGTCCATAGTAGATCATCAACAAAATCTATCCTCAAGTTCTCATAGAACCAATACATCTCTATCCTCAAGTTTTATGATAGAACTATCAAACTCAGCTCACAAGTCCTCTGCTCTCTCTGCGTAATCACAATTGCATTTTGGTCAAACTTCAACCTTTGTACTATCTGCGCAAACACAATGGTACTTGGAAAAATTCACCATGAATCTTTGCTCACTCTGCACACTTTGATCGAATTTCACACTCTACTCTCAGCGATTGAACTTCTCACTCTGCGCTCTATCAGCGAACGTCGCAACACACACTTATTTTTAACTCTTCAAAATAGCCTGCCTTTTATAATAACATTTTCAAGATCAAAACCTTGATCTTAGTTGGCTGTAACAACCCTAAACTTTGTCGAATGCAAACCCTAATCTTCGTTGGCTCACATTTAACTTTGTCGGCTCACATTTAACTTTGTCGGCTTCAACTGCCTCTGTAACTCTTCTATAGATTTTGTCGTGAAACTACAACATGTCGTGATATCGCAACACCTTTGCAACCGTACACTTTCTTTTGGCTTTTGTCATGATATCACGACACTTCAGCCTTTGTCGACTTCAACTTATCTCTTGTCGCGATATCGTGACACTTTTGTCTTTGTCAGAATCAAATTTGCTTTTGTCATGAAATCATGAAACTTCTCTTATAGAAGACCTGCTTTCAATTTTTGTCGTGAAATCACGACACATTCGCTTCCTTGCCTCTTCTCTGCTTGCACTAGCGAAAACATGACATGTCACTAAATCGCAACACCTTTCGCTTCCATACACTCTTCTTTGCAGGCACTAGCAAAAATAGAACATGTCGCAAAATCGCAACACTTTTGCTGCCTTATGCTTTTCTCTGCCTTACGCCCACAAAAATGGAACATGTCATGAAATTGCGACACTTTCTGCATTCGTACGCTTTTTCTTCAATATGTCACAAAATCATGACACTTTCTGCATCTGAACGCTTTCTCTTCAACATGTCACGAAATCACAATATTTCTTACTTCGAAACCTTTCCTTTGCTGCATGTCACAAAATCGTGACAGTTCTTACTTGGAACATTTTCATCTGCAACATGTCGTGAAATCGTGACACTTTTGTGTTACTTTCTCTCTCTTCGAACTTGTCACGAAATCGTGACAATTCACACTACGGACTCTCTCTTCTGCATTATGTCACGAAATCGTGACACTTTTTCTTTCGAACTCTCTCTCCTGCAACATGTCACGAAATTGCGACACTTTTTCGTCCGAACAACCTTCCTTGCAATATGTCATGAAATCATGACATTTCTGACTCCGTAAATTCTCTCTCCTCTTTGAGTCGTGAAACTGTGACATGTCGCGATATCGCGACACTTTTCTAACTTGCTTTCTCTCTCTTGCTTAAGTCACAAAAATACGACATGTCGTGATATCGTGACATTTTTCCAACTTTCTTTCGAACCTGTCATGCCGAAACCTTCATCAAAAAAAAATATTTTACATCAAATCAAATTCCTTCAAAATCTTCTTGACATCAATGACAACTTATATACTTGAGCAAAGGCAATGTACCCAAAGTACCCAAAATTGCCAACAATCTCCCCCTTTGTCATTGATGGTAAACCTTTACTAAAAACACGTCTCAAGAGCCAAAACTGAAACTAACTGTGCTAACAACTGAGAAACTGTGCCCACAACTAAAAATATTCCTTTGAAGTTTTGCTCCCCCTGACTTGAAGCTTTCCTCTTCACTTGAAGCTCTCCCCCTTACTCATATCTCTCCCCCTTTGTCATCAATGGCAAAGGGTCACCTTTGGGGCTCGGGACTAAGAATGAGCCACTTAGCTTAGTCCCTCCCCCACCTCCTAATGAGGTGATTAATTCTAGGGTGGGAGTACAACTCCCAATTTCTCCCTTAGATACTCAAACGTATCTCTTGGAAGAGGTTTGGTGAAGATATCTACAATCTACTCTTTAGTAGACACATACTCTAGCTTGACCTGCTTGTCTTGCACTTTCTCCCTTAGAAAGTGATACTTGATGGAAATATGCTTTGTCCTTGAGTGCATTACCAGATTTTTAGAAATACTTATGGCACTTGTATTATCACAAATTATGGAGATGGTTTGTTCATGCTTGACTTTGAAATCCTCCAAGGTGGTTTTCATCCATAAAACCTGTGTACACCCGACCACTCATTGCTATGTATTCAGCCTCTGTTGTAGATAATGAAACCGAAGGTTGTTTCTTACTTAGCCAGGAAACCAAACTCTTTCCCAGAAAGAATGCCCCACCACTAGTGCTTTTCTTGTCATCAGTACTGCTTGCCCAATCTGCATCTGTATAGGCCGTGAGGGTGAAATAATCACCTTTGAGATACCAAAGCCCAAGGTCCATAGTGCCCTTCAAATATCTGAATATCCTTTTAACTGCTATAACATGAGAATATTTTGGAGCTGCCTAAAATCTTGCTACTAACCCAACTGCCTACATGATATCTGGTCTGGTAGCTGTAACATATAATAAACTGCCAATCATTGATCTCGTACAACTTTTGATCTACGCTGGAGATTCATCATCCTTACTCATCTTGCACCTCGTAATCATTGGAGTACATACTGGTTTGCTGTCCATCATCCCAAATTTATTCAACATTTCTTTGATATACTTCCCTTGAGAGAGAAATACACCATATTTTGATTGAGCAATCTAAAGACCTAAAAAGAATGACAGCTCTCCAATCATAGACATCTCAAATTCCTTCTGCATGGTGTTAGAAAAATCTTTGCACATCTGAGTCTTATTTTCCCCAAAAATAATATCATCAACATAGACAACCATAATCAACATATCATCATATTCATTCTTAATATACAAATTGCTATCTGCCACGCCTTTCCTGAAGCCTTGCTTATGAAGATAACTGTCAAGTCTTGAGTACCAAGCCCTCGATGCTTGCTTTAACACATACAAGGCCTTTTTTAGTTTACACACATAGCCTGACTGTTCTGAGAGAGACACTCCTTCTGGCTATTCTATGTAGACTTATTCTACCAACATGCCATTTAGAAAAGCTGACTTTACATCCATTTGATATACCTTGAATGATTTGAAGCTTGAAAGTGCCAAAAACATTTTGATAGCTTCAATACGAGCAAAAGGAGCAAACGTCTCTTCGAAATCAACACCTTCTACTTGAGCATAACCTTTGCAGACTAACCTAGCTTTGTTTCTGACAATTTTTCCATCCTCATTGAGTTTATTTTTGAATATCCATTTTATGCCAATGACATTCTTGTCCTTAGGTCTTGGAACCAAATCCCAAGTTTCACTTTTCTCTATTTTATTTAGCTCTTCATCCATTGCTTTTACCCAAAACTTATCTGCACATGCTTCACTAAAATATTTTGGCTCAATCTGAGATAATAATGAAACATTTGTAGAATCATGTGAAGGAATGACTCTTCTTCTTGTTTGCCTACTGTTTGGATCACCAATGATAAAATATTTGGGATGATGTTTCTAAAAATATCATGAAGGAGTTTTGGGAAGCAGTTGTTGTATTTCCTCTTCTTCATCTGAAACCTCTCTGAATTCTTCTTGACAAATTTCATCATTGAGTTCCTTGACTGGTTCTCTTATCCCTGTATTTTCATCAACTGTTACATTTATGCTCTCTACAACCGTATGAGTTCTTTTGTTGAAGCATCTCGTAGGCCTTGCTTCTGCTGGAATATCCAAGAAATATTCCCTCATCACACCTAGGATCAAACTTACCCAAATTCTGATCTTCCCTTCTGATGAAGCACATACTCCCAAACACTTTGAAGTATTTTACTATAGCTGGTCTTACTTTCCACAACTCATAAGGAGTTTTATGATGATTGAATCTAAGTTGGGCCCTGGTGATAATGTAGACTACTGTACTGACTGCCTCTTTCCAAAAGCCATCCGAAAGTTTTGATTCATTTAACATAGCTCTAGCCATATTTTTAATAGTTCTATTTTTCCTTTCAACTACTCCATTTTGTTGAGGAGTTCTTGCTGCTGAATATTCTCTTTTGATTCCTTATTGCTCACAGTACTCCACAAATTCATTTGAAGTGAACTCTCCTCATCTATCTGATCTTAAGCATTTGATTCTCTTGTTAGTCTCATTTTCAATCATTTCTTTGAAAGCTTTAAATTTTTCAAAAGCTTCAATTTTTCTTTGAGAAAAGTAACCCAAGTCATTCTAGAATAATCATCTATAAACAACATGAAGTAGCTTTCTCCCTGAATGCTCTGAGTTATGGTAGGACCACATAAATCAGTATGAATAAGATCCAATGGTTTTGAAGAAGTATACCCTTTTGATTTGAAACTGGTTCTGGTCTGTTTTCCATGTTGACACGGACCGTAAATGATGTTATGGGGCCTTTTTATTTTGGGCAAGTCTCTAACTGCTTCCTTGTTACTAATATTGACAAGATTATCAAAGCTCAAATGCCCTAATATTTTATGCCATAGCCAACTCTCATCTTCTTGAGTTAGAAAAAACTTTTCCTTTTTTATCTCACTTAGCATGTAAAGATTGTTTGGAGTCCTTGTAGCACTAGCAATGAGTTTTCCATTTTTTTCTTTACTTATCTCACATCTATCTGAAAAGAAAGATACTATGTGCCCTTGATCACAAAGTTGACTCACACTTAGAATATTATGTCTTAGGCCTTCTACATAAAGCACATTTTCTATTTTGGATTTTCCATCCAAACTAAGAGTCCCTTTACCACGATTTTAGTTGACTCGTTATCTCCAAAACTGACTGTTCCTCTGTTTGTTTTTTTTAAGACAAAAAACTTTTCCTTTTCACCAGTCATATGTTTTGAACAACCACTATCAAGATACCATTTTTCTACTTTGTCTTGAGCATGAAATGCAGTTTGAACTATCATTGACTTAGATTTGATCTCATTTCTCTTTTTAGTGAACTCAAGTCTAGATCTATCCAAACTGCACATCCTTGCTATATGCCCAAAATTCTTGCACTTGTAACACATGACATTTTTATTCATAAGAGGTGCAAAAGAGATAACATTTTCTTTACTATGGCTATTCAAAGACTTATTGCAAGTGCATAGCTTCATGACCAAATTTATTGTGGGAAAAACAATAGCCATGGAAAGTATTATGTAACCTATTTTGATGCCTTGGATGGTTGTTCTTCTTGTGACCAACTGGAATCCACCGCTCTTCAGGATGAAGATTGATCTTGCTTGAAGACCCTATTTCATAAATGGTGATACCATCCTTCTTTTGCTTTTCACACGAAGTATTCTGTCTGAGAGTCAACTGTTCCAACTTCACTCTAAGAGACATAACCTCTTCTTCTAGTTTCTTGCAAACAACTTCCTTTCCTTTTAGAGCCTCTCGTCGAACCTGTTCAATATTCTTCCCTTCTTCAGCTAGAATTTTGAAGTCTATAACACTTTGAGACAATTCTGATCTTGCTATCTCTTCTTCCTGACATTGATACTTGAGAATAGAATTCTCTTCCCTAATTTTCTCAAGCTTTCTTAGAGCCAAGAAGAATTCACCTTTGAGATCAAACTCAACCTCTTCATCTCTTTCTAAATCTGTATGTTCCTCTAATAGATCCTTCTCCAAGATGTTAGGCTCTTTCTAGAGAGACCGGCTCTGATACCAATTGAAGAACATAAGCTTATACTGAGAGGGGGGGTGAACAGTATAAGACTTAACCAATTAATAATTTTAACTTTAGATAGCAGTGGCATCAACACAACATTAATCAAGACAAAAATCATCACACATTGAAGACCCATTTTTAACGTGGTTCACCCAAAAATATTGGGCTACATCCACAAAAACTTTTCTCTAAAAGTTATCTCAAGGTTCTTTGGGAAACCTTCCCAATTACAATGTTTATGAGCCTCGGCTCAAAGGAGATACCTTCTACCAATCAGAATTTATGAGCCTCTGCTCAAAGGAGATACCTTCCCCTCTGCTCTAGAAATGATCCCTCAGAAGATCAACTGCCTCTTCCTCTTGCCAACACGTGGAACTCCTTTCCACTGAAGACCTCCTATCCTCAATGCTTAGCCTAAGAGACCTCTGACTTCTATGATCAGGTCCACAGTAGCTCAGAAACCAAATCTGTCCTTAGGTTCTTCTCATAGAACCAATACATCTCTGTCCTCAAGTTTTTTGATAGAACTATCAAACTCAGCTCACAAGTCCTCTGCTCTCTCTGCGCAATCACAACTACATTTTGGTCGAACTTCAACCTTTGTACTGTCTACGCAAACACAGTGGTACTTGGAAAAATTTACCATGACTCTTCGCTCACTCTGCACAGTTCGATCAAATTTTGCACTCTGCTCTCAACGATCGAACTTCTGACTCTGCGCTCTATTAGTGAACGTTGCAACACACACTTGTTTTTAACTCTTCAAAATAGCCTGCCTCTTATAATAACATTTTCAAGATCAAAACCTTGATATTAGTCAGCTGTAACAACCCTAAACTTCATCGACTGCAAACCCTAATCTTCATCGGCTCACATTTAACTTTGTCGGCTTCAACTGCCTCTGTAACTCTTTTGTAGCTTTTGCCATGAAACTACATGTCGTGATATAGTGACACCTTTGCAACCATACACTTTCTTTTGGCTTTTGTCATGATATCACGACACTTCAGCCTTTATCGACTTCAACTAAGCTCTTGTCATGATATCGTGACACTTTGTCTTTGTCAACATCAACTTTGCTTTTGTCACGAAATCGTGACACTTCTCTTATAGAAGACCTGCTTTCAATTTTTGTCATGAAATTGTGACACTTTCGCTTCCTTGCACTCTTCTCTGCTTGCACTAGCGAAAACATGACATGTCGCAAAATCGTGACACCTTTCGCTTTCGTACACTCTTCTCTGCAGGCACTAGCGAAAACGGAACATGTCACAAAATCATGACACTTTTGCTGCCTTGTGCTTTGCTCTGCCTTACGCCTGCGAAAATGGAACATGTCATGAAATCGCAACATTTTTTGCATTTGTACGCTTTTTCTTCAATATGTCGTGAAATCGTGACACTTTCTGCATCCGAACGCTTTCTCTTCAACATGTTTCGAAATCGTGACATTTCTTACTTTGAAACCTTTCATTTGCTGCATGTCACAAAATCGTGACAGTTCTTACTTGGAACATTTTCATCTGTAGCATGTTGCAAAATCGTGACACTTTTCATGTTACTTTCTCTCTCTTTGAACTTGTCATGAAATCGTGACAATTCACACTACGGACTCTCTCTTCTGCATTATGTCGCAAAATCATGACACTTTTTCTTTCGGACTCTCTCTCCTGCAACATGTCGTGAAATCGCGATACTTTTTCGTCCGAACAACATTCCTTGCAATATGTCACAAAATTGTGACATTTCTGACTCCATACATTCTCTCTCCTCTTTGAGTCGCGAAACTACAACATGTCGCGATATCGCGACACTTTTCTAACTTGCTTTCTCTCTCCTGCTTAAGTCGCAAAAATGTGACATGTCACGATATCGCGACATTTTTCCAACTTACTTTCTTTCAAACCTGTCATGCCGAAACCTTCATCAAAACAAATTATTTTACATCAAATCAAATTCCTTCAAAAGCTTCTTGACATCAATGACAACTTATATACTTGAGCAAAGGCAATGTACCCAAAGTACCCAAAATTACCAACAACAAGACATCAAGGAGAGCATGAAGAGTGATTTTGAGATGTATGATCTTGGAAAAATGAAATAATTTCTTTACATGGAAGTGCAGGAAATGGAAGATGATATCTTCATATACCAAGCCAAGTATGCCCATGACATGTTGAAGAAATTTTCATTTCTAGACTGCAAGGTGGTTGATACTCCTATTTCTAGTGGGGAGAAGCTTATGAAAGAGTATGGGAGTCCTATTGTTGATGATAAGACTTTAAGAAGTATGGTGGGTGGATTTATGTACCTTAAATTCACAAGACATTATATTACCTATGCAATTTCACTAGTTTCCTGATTTATGAGCTTACCAACTCAAAGGCATATGCAAGCGGTGAAACAAATTTTTAGATATGTGAAGGGAACCTTTGATCATGGCATACACTATAGATCAGAAATATATTCAAGGCTGGTTGGGTATGTTGATTCATATTTGGGAGGTTCTATTGATGACCGAAAATCTACTATAGGGCATTGTTTCACCTTGGGAAGTGGGTTGATTTCTTGGTCATCCAAGAAGCAAAGTACAGTGGCTTTGTCTTCCACTGAAGCTGAATATGCAACCCTTACTTCAGATTGTACTAAAGATATTTGGCTAAGAAAAATATTGAAGGATTTTTGTTAGACTCAACATGAGCCTACAAAAATATTTTGTGATAACAGTGGGGCAATACAGTTGTCCAAAAATTCAGTTTTCCATGTAAGGACCAAACACATAGAGTTGAAGCACCATTTTGTTAGAGACTTGGTACATGAATTTTTTTTTGTCATTGAGTATGTTAAGAGTGAGGATAAAGTTGTTGATATACTCACAAAGGGGCTATTGAAGGTGACTCATGGGAGACTCAAATTTTTTTTATACATTTCTTCCCTTGACATCAAAGGGGGGATTATGGAGGGTGATGTCAAAAGTTACCCATAATTATTAAATTAATATGTGAGTTGTAAAATAAAGCACATGAAAATATATTAAATTGAGTGCTTTATTCATGCAAATTAATATTTTTATTTAATTTTAAAATAAATAAAAACAACATGCAAAGTAGCATAATAAAAGTTGTTTTTTATAAAAATCTAGTTTTTAGCCTTTTTAGATTTTTTGCATGATCAAGGCTGATTGATCATTATATATTTTTTAATTGGACTCTTTTTGAAAGAGATAAGAATAAGAATATTTTAGTGTGCACAATTTTGGAGATTTTATGTGGATATTTTTTTAAAGTTTATATTTGTGTGTTTTTTAAATTCTAGATCAAAATTTTTGGTTTGGACCAATAACATAGTTTTCTGAAATTGAAGCTTTTGGCTCAGGATATTTCATCATTTGGTATTCAGAATTGGTTTAGATTAATCACTAAACAATCCTGGACCATTTTTGGGTGATATCCATGCTCTATTAATGATCTTTTTGTCTTATATCAAAATTACTTTATTGTTGTTTTTTATCTCTCCACCTCAAGAATTTCCACTTTGCAAATCAGGAAGCAGGATTTTGGGTGAAATGCCCTAGTGGATGTAAGCCAACCATGACCAAGCCATTAGAATGATAAAATAATGACCATGCAATGTGATCCATCCTCTCCTATGGTAGCATCACTCGATGGTGGTGAGGGTGGAATTTTCCCCATGTGTAGTTTTTGTTGGTTGATTTCCCTTATGGGCCCCATGTTAGCTCTAGGGTCCATTTTCCACTCCTATCGTACTGCCTAGTCTCATACATTTAATAATACAAATTTTAAAAATACCTTGAGCAATGTTGCAAGTCTTGAGCCATTATCCCACATGTATCACATGATGACCCTCATGGTGGTATATAAAGCACCACACCCACATAGAGCTTTGCAAATCCGAAAGCAGGATTTTGGGTGAAATGCCCTAGTGGATGCAAGCCAACAATGACCCAACCCTTAGAATGAATGAACCATGGCCATGCAATATGCTTCATCCTCACCTTTGGGAGCATTTCTCAATGATGGTGAGTGTGGAATTTTATCCACGTGTGGTTTCTATTGGTTGATTTCCCTTATGGGTCCCATGTTAGCTTTAGGGTCCATTCTCTACTGCTCTCATACTACCTAGTATTGTACATTCTCTAATAAAAAATTCTTAAAAATACCTTGAGCAATGTTATGAGATTCTTGAGCCATTATCCCACATGTATCCCATGATTGCCATCATGGTGGTATATATAACACAACACCCACACAGAGATTTACAAATCAAGAAGCATACTTTTGGGTGAAATACCCTAGTGGATGCAATCCAACCATGACCTAGCCACTAGAATGAGTGAATCATGGCCATGTAATATCCTCTATCCTCTCCTATGGGATCATCGCTCGATGGTGGTGAGCATGGAATATTCTTCATGTGTGGTTTCTGTTGGTTGGTTTCCCTTGTGGGTCCCATATTAGCTCTAAGTTCCATTCTTTGCTCCATTTGTACTGCCTAGTATTGTACATTTTATAATAAAAATTCTTAAAAATACCTTGAGAAATGTTGCAAGAGTCTTGAGACATTATCCCACATGAATACCACGATGGCCCTCATGGTGGTATATAAAGCACAACACTCATAGAGCTTTACAAATTAGGAAGCTATATTTTAGGTGAAATGCCCTAGTGGATTCAAGCCAACCATGATCTAGTCCCTAGAATGAGTGAATCATGGCCATGCAATAAGCTCATCCTCTCCTATGGGAGCATTGCTCAATGGTGGTGAGTATGGAATTTTCCCCATGTGTGGTTTCTAATGGTTGATTTTCCTTTTGGAACCCATGTTAGCTTTAAGGTCCATTCTCTGCTCCTCTTGTAGTACCTAGTCTCATACATTCTCTAATAAAAAATTTCTAAAATTACTTTGATCAACATCATGATAATCTTGAGTCATTATCTCACATGTATCCCACGATGGCCCTCATGGTGGTATATAAAGCACAACACCCACATAGAGCTTTGCAAATCATGAAGTAGGATTTTGGTTGAAATGCCCTAGTGGATGCAAGCCAACCATGATCTAGCCTCTAGAACGAGTGAATCATGGGCATTCAATATGCTCCATCCTCTCCTGTGGGAGCATCTCTTAATGGTGGTGAGTGTGGAATTTTCCCCATGCATGGTTTCTGTTGATTGATTTCCCTTGTGGGTCCCATTTTAGCTCTAGGATCCATTCTCCACTCCTCTCGTACTACCTCATCTCGTACATTATCTAATAAAAATTCTTAAAAATACCTTGAGAAACACTGTGAGAGTCTTGATCCATTATCCCACATGTATATCATAATGGTGCTCATGGTGGTATATAAAAAACAACACCCACATAGAGCTTTGAAAATTGAGAAGTAGGCTTTTGGATGAAATGCCCTAGTGGATGCAAGCCAACCATGAACCAGCCCCTAGAACGATTGAGTCATGGCCATGCAATATGCTCCATACTCTCCTATGGAAACATTACTTGATTGTGGTGAGCGTGTAATTTTCTCCATGTGTGGTTTCTATTGGTTGATTTCCCTTGTGGGACCTATGTTAGCTCTAGGGTCCATTCTTCGCTCCTCTCATACTACCTAGTCTTGTACATTCTCGAATAAAATTTAAAAAAATACCTTGAGGTAGGAGTCTTGAGCCATTATCCCACATGTATTCCATGATGGTCCTCATGGTGGTATATAAAGCACAACACCCACATAGAGCTTTGCAAAGTAGAAAGTAGGCTTTTGGGTGAAATTTCCTAGTGGATGCAATCCAACCATGACCTAGCCCCTAAAAAGAGTGAATCATGGCCATGCAATATGCTCCATCCTATTCTATGGGAGCATCGCTCGATGGTGGTGAGTGTGGAAATTTCCCCATGTGTGGTTTTTGTTGATTGATTTCCCTTGTGTGCCCCATGTTAGCTCTAGGGTCCATTCTCCACTCCTCTTGTACTACCTAGTCTTGTAAATTCTCTAATATATTTTTTTGATAAATACCTTTAGAAAAATTGTGAGATTCTTGAGCCATTATCCCACATGAGTCCCATGATGACCCTCATGGTGGTATATAAAGCACAAGACTCACATAGATCTTTGCAAATTAGGAGGCAGGCTTTTGGGTGGAATGCCCTAGTGGATGTAAGCCAACCATGACCTAACCCCTAGAATGAGCGAATAATGGACATGCAATATGCTCCATCGTATTCTATGGGAGCATAAATCGATGGTAGTGAGTGTGGAATTTTATCCATGTGTGGTTTTTATTGGTTGATTTCCATTATGGGGCCCATGTTAGCTCTAGGGTCCATTCTTTGCTTCTCTCATACTGCCTAGTCTCATACATTTCCTAATAAAAATCCTTAAAAGTACCTTGAGAAAAGCTATGAGAGTCTTGATCCATTATCCCACATGTATCCCAATATGGCCCTCATGGTGGTAAATAAAGCACAACATCCACATAGAGGTTTACAAGTCAAGAAGCAAGCTTTTGGATTAAATACCCTAGTCAATGCAAACCAACCATGACCTAGTCCCTAGAATGAGTGAATAATGACCATGCAATATGCTCCATCCTCTCCTATGGGAGCATTGCTCGATGGTGGTGAGTGTGTAATTTTATCTATGCATGGTTTTTGTTGGTTTATTTTCCTTATGGACCGCATGTTAGCTCTAGGGTCCATTCTCCATTCCTCTCGTACTACCTAGTCTCATACATTCTCTAATAAAAAAAAATTAAAAATACTTTGAGAAATGCTATGAGAGTCTTGAGCCATTATCCCACATGTATTCCATGATGGACCTCATGGCGGTATATAAAGCATAACACCCACATAGAGATTTGTAAAGTAGGAAGCAAAATTTTGGATGAAATGCCCTAGTGGATGCAATCCAACCATGATTTGGCCCCTATAAGGAGTGAATCATGGCCATGCAATATGATCCATCCTATCTAGTGGGAGAATTTCTCGATGGTGGTGAGTGTGGAAATTTCCCCATGTGTAATTTTTGTAAGTCTTACTAGAAAGGTTATATTTGAATCAAGTTCCTTAGCTAGTCAGAAGCAAGGATTCAAGAACGCATGTTATTTTTATTATTGGGGTGTCAAAAGAAAATTAGGTTATTGAATAACCCTAATAATTAAGTATTTTAGTCATCTATTTTTTCTTAGTGTTGTGTTGCACACAACACATATCAAAAACAAATATTTGTAGACACTATAATCATGTCAATCCGATTAGGTGACCAAAAGTATTAGCTAATTGACATCATATGGCTCCCTTGGGAAACTCTTAGAGGTTACACAGTGGTCCTAACCACTATTTTAATGCCCTAATCTACTTTTGAGAGGTTTTGGGCCACATAGGCATGACCATACCATCTTGGGACGGTCATAGTTCATGACCGTCCCACCCAAGGATGACCATAGGCATTAACTCTCAAAAAGTCAAATTTTGGATAAATGGCACTCAAAACTACCATTTATATCACCTATTCAAGCATGCATATCTAACGGCACATAATCCTTATGACATGTTGTAGAATGAAGGCCAAAAAGGGAGATTCTCTTCCCTTTACAATGCATGCCAAGTCTTGTACAAATGATGCCTCTTGCCCTACATGTCCTTGCATGCCCATTTTTACATGAGCATAATTTTGCTATAAAGTGGATCCATTTTCCATCCAAAATATGGAGAGGAGTTTTGAGACATAGCAATGGAGTGCTGCCAAGATTTCCCCTCACCCTTTTGTGCCTTTTTCCCTCGAAATATCTACCTAGCAAAGGAGGTTCTCGAGTGATTCAAGAGGCATAATTAGTTTGCAAAACCAAACCAATTGAGTGAATTTTATCATCAAATTTTATGATAAAACTATTAAGAGGGATTTTGACCAATTCATAGAGGAATTAGTGGCAAACAATCAACAAAACTGGTGGTCATCCCATCCCAAGATGGTCCCCATTCTATGACAATCACCACCATCCTTGCAAGGTATGGTGATACATTTATGCATTATTTTTCCACATTTTTAAAATATTCATATTCTAATATGTATCAAGAACCTACTGTTCAAATTTCATGCAATTTGGAGTTATATTGAGTGAGTTATTGCATTTTTAGTGTTTTGCAGGCTTACAGGGATCACCTGAAGGGGCACAGGAATATGTGACCAATTTTGCTAATATATTCACATGGGTTCTCTTAAAATGTGATTTTAAAAATAACATCCAAGTTTGGTTTGATTTGGAAATGTTTAGGATTAGAAATTGTTCAATTTGGATTTTGCAAGCTTTGTAGGTACACCACGAATGTGACATGGCTTCGGATGCAATTTATATTATGTTTTCAATTTATATTTCCAAAATAATATTTTATGCATGAATATATAATTTGGAATAATTTGGATGGTCGCATTGCATATTTAAACTTTCTAGCCTTTTATTACATGTATTGCTTTCACATGTTCCACAATTCGCAGGTGCTATTGAAAAAATTTTATTTCCTTGTGTGCAGGTGTAGGTTTTCATCATATGAGGAAGGATCATAGGATTAGAACATCAAATAACAAAGTGGCAGCATCATAGGTTTTCCCACCTCAATTATGGGTACGAGGAAGAACATTGGAAGTGCACACAAGCTATTGAAAGGATTTGATCCTTGGGCACCCATATTGTAAAAAAGTGTATCAATATAGATCCCTCAAGGGGACATTTATGTAACCATGTTTTGTTTTATCAAAGGAAATAAAGAGAAACGCCTTTTTATACTTATTTGGCTTCCATGGTTGCTTGAATATGTTTTTTTGTACTGCTTAATCAATACCAGATATAGATGCATCTTGTTTAGCATCATTAGGCGCACCATTCCCATACTTCACCAAGAAATATTTTTTTTTGACACCACGTTCGCTTATTGTATTGACACACTAGTCGATAAATTTGCTGCCTTGTCCCTCATAAATCCTTATATAGAGTGCAACATTTCACCTCCTCCTCCATTTTCGATACATCTGACCATACCATTGCGTACTTACCAATAGCTTCATCGCTCCATAACTCAATCTTAGTCTCCATCTGTGGTTTTACGTCCATCACTAAACCTACCACAATGTTCACATGCTTTTGAATCTTCATCATCAAACTCATCATCTTTTGTGACCTCTACTACTTTCGTCAACATGGTCGATGTGGATCTATTATTTCCACTTCGATACACATCTTGTTTGAATCATGACAACACACCAAACCCTAAATTCATTGAATTTACTCACATTTTAGCAACGCATTCATTGCAAGACTTCTTGCTATCACCCCCTATATTGTATGTGGAAAATGCTCCTTCAACATTTACCCCACCTCACATCCTGTGGGTTCATCACACTAAAATATATTTAGATGATAAATTTAATTTACCCAAGGTTATCGATGACCTCCATCTTATTCCAATCCCAAAATAGCTTTGATACAGTTCCCACATGCTTATGGAAGATACCATAAACATCAATATTGGTGATGACCCCACCAATCCACATATTGTTAAACTTACCACCAACATCTCATCATAGGAGAACATATTTTTTATCACCTTCATTAAGGAATACATAAAAGTATTCACTTGGTCTTACATGGATATGTATGGACTCGATCCCTATCTAGTAGTTCACAATCTCACTCTCCATAGCGATGCCAAACCCATAAGATATACATTGTGACATATGCATCCAACAATTGTGTTACCAGTAAAATATGAGCTCCAAAATATCCTTGATGTAAATTTTATCCAGTCTATTGATTACCTACAATGGGTTTCAAATATAGTTTCGGTACCTAAACCTTCCTATGAAGTTCACATTTGCATCGATTTCCATGATTTGAAAAAAACTTGTCCTAAGGACAACTTCCCTCTCTCAAACATTGACTCTCTAGTTGAAGCCATCACAGGTCATGAAATTATCTCCCTCATGGATGGATTTTTTGGTTATAATCAGATTAAGATCAACCCCACTGATCAACACAAAACATATTTCACAACCCTTGGGGGACTTTTTGTTATAAGGTCATGCCTTTTGGCCTTAAAAATATTGGGGCAACTTACCAACATGCCATGACTTATATCTTTCATTACTATTTTTTTTACATGGTGGAATCAGTAGCTGCCATGAATCTGGGCAGGCTGTCTAGCTTTTATGGCCACCATAGTATTCTTCATTGTCTGCCCCAAAAATTGCCACACAGATCTTCACGCAGTTCACCCCTATAACCACCATGCCACAATAATTTTAAAACTTTTACACTGTTGAAAGCACCAAGAAAGGGACAAGCATTCAGTCCGATGAGGCCCGATATTTGAACCTTGGACCTCCACCCCTCTTATGGGGTTTGGATGAACCAATTGGTCTACACCTTGGACCATTCATTACTACATGCATAAAATCATGAATATTACATCGATGACCTCATCAAAAAATCCAAATAATGTTCACAACATCTTGCTGGTCTATGCAAGATCTTTGATCACCTTCTAGAACACAATGTTCGTATCAACCCAAAGAAATGTGTCTTTGGTGTTACTTTTAGTAAAATACTAGGGTTCATTATTTCTTAGTTTGGCATTGAAGTAGACCCCAACAAAGTCAAATCCATCATTGAGATACCTCCACCCATCAATCTCAAGAAACTACGTAGCTTGCAGGGCAAAATACAATCCATTCATCATTTTATTACCCAATTATCAAATAAGTGCAAGCCATTTTATCATCTTTTACAAAAGGGAGTCACCTTAAAATGGGATGCAAACTATAAAAAATCCTTTGATTCAATCAAAACCTACCTCACATCGTCACCAGTTCTATCTCCCCAACACCCATAGTTGTTCATCATGTACATTTTCACTATGAATTTTACACTTGGTACATTATTAGCTCAAAAGAGCATGCTCTATCAATAGCAAGCCATATATTACATCAATAATATGCTAGTTAGCTACAAAACTTGATATATATTCCTTCATACCATTGATGACTCCCTCCTCATTTTCAATCAAGTTAAGGAGATATAGAAATATTGTTGCCTAGTCCTCTAGAAATTCAAGCAAATCATCCAAAAAATCCTTGCCCAACTTAAGTGGTATGGTATTGAAGCTACTCCTCACTCATAAAATAATTTCACCAACAAAATGGATTCTCTAGGATCGTTAATACTATAAAAATACCTCCCCAACACAATACACGTGTTAATTCATACTCTAACACAGTTCCCTATCTCATATTCATATCCCGTAGATGATGATGGCATCCATGTCATCCATATTAAACCACATGATACCTGGTTTTCCCAAATTAAGGATTACATCAAATTGGGCTTCCTACCTTGTGATTTACCATATGCTCATCATCAAGCATTCAAAAAATAAGTAATCTATTACACACTGCTAGGGGACATCCTGTATCACCGCAGTCATGATGGTATTCTTTTGCATTGCTTAGAACCACATGAAGCTCAATGAGTGGTACAAGAAACCCATGATGGCACCTATGGTGGCCACTTTAGTGGTATGTCTATCATTAAACATATTTTATGCATGGGCTACTATTGGACCAAAATGTAACATGACTATTGTGAGTATGTAAAGTGATGTATCAAGTGTTAGCAACATGCTGACCTCACACACTTACCCTCACAAACACTCTAGCCTATCCAATCAATGTGGCCTTTTTACCAATGGGATTTAGATCTTATCAAACATATCTCACCTGCCTCATCAAGCAACCATAAAATCATTATAACTACCATAGAATACTTTACAAAGTGGGTTGAATCCATCCCACTTGTTAAAACTACGAGGGCTAAAATCATAGTATTCATCACTAACCATATCATGTCATTTTGGAATCCCTTCACAAATCATCTTCGATAACAAAACTCCTTTTAAAAATAAAACTATCTACACCCTATGCGCTAAATTTAACATTCACCATATATTCTCTACCTCGTACAAACTACAAGGTAATGACCATGTTGAGGCTACTAACAAAACCATCTACTATATTCTTCATAAAACGGTCACTGAATCTCATTGTGATTGGCATAACCAAATTCCATTGGCCTTGTGGGCCTATCGTACAAGCATCCATACTCCCACAAGGGCAACACCCTTTTCTTTGGTCTATGGTGCTAAAGCCATTATGCTTCTTGAGATTGAAATACCATCTTTATGCATATCCATTGACGATATCGCTCACCAAGTCTGCCTCAACAAATTAATGATCATGGATGAACATCGCATCCATGCAATAGAAAACATCCATGTTTATCCAGACCATCTTTGTCATGACTACAATAATAAGGTACACCAACACAAGTTTAAAATTGACAACTAGGTTCTCAAAGAGAATCATCATATCACAAGTCAACCCTACCAATAGTGAGACAAGTTTAGTCCCAATTGGCTAGGCCCATATATCATTACACACAAATTCAATTCTAGCACCTATCAATTGTCAAATCTCAAAGGACTCATCGAACCTAAATACATCAACATAATTCACTTACACACATTTAATTCCTAGCCTATCTAGGTACACATCACCACAAATTGCACATACTATCATCATAATATTGTACATATCACCTCAGTCATAGATCCACAATCCACATTGCATTGAACATAGAGTTTTCACTTTCTATTACAAAAAAAAACATTTTTTTTCTTATGTTATTTTTATGTCGTTGGTATATTTTGGTTTTGTAGGTTTCTCATTGTTAGCTATGATATATTTTGTGGAGATCTATTATTCCAGGTTTATACCTCTAGCATACCACTCCCCCATCATGCAGGACCTTCCAACACAACCTCCAATACCAATCACCCTAGATGACCTTGCAATACCTCCTGGCCCCATACACGTACGTCAGACGTCCCTATCATCATATTTTGATCACCACACTTTATATCGACTTTGCTTACCTGATCATAGGGATTCTTTCTATTCCCCCTGCTTTGATGATAGCTATATCTCCTTATCCTCCTTTGTAAATAAGGAGGAACACTCTCACCGATTAGAACTTCATGCATGGGGACCATCCTCCCTTACTTAGTCAATGTGAGATATCCTTATCTACCATATTCTATAACTTGATAACATTCACTATGCTACTTTCCTCCTAACAAGGAAAACACATCTATTCACACACACCCTTTAGGACTACCTCCATACTTACCAAACATGAAGTTACCTTACAACCAGTCCATTAATTAGCATGCCTCCCAATTTTCTTTTGCATGTGTTCCCCATCTTGACCATGTTACTATTTGCAATCATCTCCCACACCACCTATTCTCCAAATGCTCCCATCCTCACTCCATGGTATTTTTCGTCAGCCTACTCCACCACCAAATCAACAATTTCAATCTCTCTCTTTTTCTTCTCATTCATTATAAAATTCACATCCATATCCCAACCCTATTTACACACTAGAGTCTCGATCAATACCTGCCTTAATTTTATCACCTCCTTCCATTGACATCCAACACATTCTCTCTCACCTTGACAACCTCAAGTTACACTTGAGTCATTATCGATGTCATTCTTCTCCCCACCACTCTTCTATGGACCGTATTCCCTCACCTTCTTCCATCGCAATCCTTTTATTCTACATGAAAACTCCACTCAATCTTAGGTACACAATCCAACCACTTGCACCCACCCCACATGTCTTGTACTCATCACCACCTAAGCAATAGATATACCCCATGCCTATTTTTTTAGCACCACTTTCTTAGAAATTATACTAGATACTCCACCAAGACCTCCTAGTATTACTTGAGATCTAACCCATCGACCCACTATGTCCTAAGTTGCAGAACTACAGAGAGAACCAATTTTATATTTATCATCGTCAAGCAGGGTATGACATCAATGCGTATCACACTTTTGAAACCTTTTTACAAGACATGTTGTTTGATGAATCTCTTCCATAGCTAGAACATGCTATTTATCCTACATGAATTCAAAGCCCTCCATGTCATATTGTACCTTTTCCTACACTATCACATGAATCTTTCACATCCACCCCTCATTATTTCTATTAGTTATCAAACTACACAAATCACAAAAATCCTAGTTGCATCGTTACTTCACCTAGTCATTCGCAACCCAATCCTCATCACTTCACACATCCTTAGCTTACTTTATCCTCTTGTTTCTTCTTCCCTTATATTTATTCTTCTTGCTATATCATATAGTTGTATGGCCATGCTTCAAACAACTACATACTTATACTATATTTTGAAGAACACAAGCTTATACTGAGAGGGGGGTGAACAGTATAAGACCTCTTTTTACTTTTTCCTTTATACTTCAAAATAGTAAAGCAATATACCCAAAGCAATGCACAATATCATCCACAAAGTGACACCAATTTTAACGTGGTTCACCCAGAATGGCTGGGCTACGTCCACAAAACTTTTCTCTAAAAGTTATCTCAAAGTTCTTTGGGAATCCTTCTCAATTACAATGTTTATGAGCCTTGGCCCAAAGGATATACCTTCCCCCAAACAAAATTTATGAGCCACTACTCAAAGGAGATACCTTTTCTCAATCAGAATTTATGAGCCTCTGCTCAAAGGAGATACCTTCCCCTCTGCTCTAGAAATGATCCCTCAGAAGATCAACTGTCTCTACCTCTTGCCAACACGTGGAATGCCTTTCCACTGAAGACCTCCTGTCATCAATGCTTAGCCTAAGAGACCTTTGCCTTCTATGATCACGTCCACAACAACTCAGCAACTTGTACCAAACACAGTCAGTCGGTTTAGTACAAGTCTTCCTCTATCTGTTAGATCTGTCCAACTCTTGAACAAATCAATCCTCTGCATACAAGCCTTCTCAAAGACTTGCTAAATCTGTCCTCAGGTTCTTCTCATAGTACCAATGCACCTCTGTCCTCAAGTTCTCTGATAGAACTATCAAACTTAGCTCATAAGTCCTCTGCTAGGACCTGTCCAAATCTACTCACAAGTCCCCATCGAAACTTGTCCAAAACTGCTCACAAGTCCCCATCGAAACCTGTCCAAAAACTCAGCAAGCTTACCAAGAAAAACTTTCTTATTAGGAAATCACAAAGTGAATTGTTAGAGACCCAATGTGATTTGTCAAACTCATAGAAGCATAAAGAGAATTTTTAGAGACTCAATATGTTCTATACTCAAATCCCAATCTCAAAACTCAACTCAAATCAACTCAGCTCAATCTCAATCTCAAATCTAAAAACTCAACTCAATATCTAAAATGGATAGGATAGAATGTTTTCTTTCAAGAACATGAAACCCCAAAAATTGCCAACTATGCAAATAATCACATAACAATGATACTCATGTTATTTTCACCATCAATTAGGGTTTCAACAAAAATGCTCATCAAACAAGGTTTAGTCAACCAACACCATTCAACTCAACATCAACCTTGAAGCATTCAACCAATCATCACAAGAAAAGGAAACAAGTAGAAATCCTTTTCCCTCCAAAGATATTTGAACAAAACAACCACCAACATAATATCACCAAATGCAAAGAATAACTTGCTCAAATCAACTCAATGGAGTAAGCCCAATATCATGAATCAATTAAAGCAATAACTTGATCAAACAACCTCTATGGAAGCAACTCAACCATCAAACTCAAAACAGCCAACCAAGGGTTCCACCAACTCAATGCAAGTAGCTAGACTCACAAATATAAACCCTAGTGCACAAAGCTTCCACTATCTCAAACTAGAAATTATGCATTCACCAAAAACTCTCCTTAAGGATAATAATGCATAAGTAGTCTTCAAAAAACCAAAAAATAGGATTTACAGCTAGCCAAAGGATACCTAGTAGAATACCTTTTCACTCCAACGTTATTTCGAGAAAACATACACCAATCATACTCATAAGAAGAATGTGCCCATACCTTATTGGAGTAGAAGATAATTGAACCTTCAAGTTGTCACCACACACAACTCTTAAACTTCCAACCAAGTTAGGGTTAGAATAAAAAGAAATGAGCAATAATATAAACTTCCTTTATTACACCTTTTAGCTCCACTTCTTTAAACACAACCACCATAACATGCCAATAAATCAACAATCACAGACTCACACCTTATACCTCCATTTTTAATTTTAGCATAGCAAAGAATAATATTAAAAATACATCCAAAGAAATATGCCCTTATTTCTCCTAAGCTTTTATTCAATGCTAATCACAAAAGCCAAAACTCATAAAAATTAATCACACCTTATAAATTGCTATCCAAGAAACTCTGAATTTCGCGGCATAAAGACGTTTTAATAAAAACATGTGTTACTCTAGCAAAGCACCCCCGCGAGACTCGAAATGGCGACATCTGCCAATGCAGTCCCCAACAGCAGCTTTCGCTGCCACTAGCCCATGTGGGCTACGAAGTTCCCTCCACTTCACCCTAAAAAAAGCTCCCGAAGACTTTTCAACCGCACGTGCTTCTAAGTCTTCCTTCGATCGCAGCGAATACAAAGCACAAACACCACAAATTGCATTCGAGGAATTTTGAATTCATTAGCCTTCCAACCTTAGGAGTTGGAGAATAAATAGTCTCTTCGAAGACACCTTGACGTCAGCAAAAATAAATACCATTTCGAAATTAATCAAAAGTCTTTTCAAAAAGGGTTTAAAAACCCTTAAATAATTTTAATAAATTAAGAATAAAAAAAGGTTTAAAAACCTTTAAGTATTTTTAATAAATTAAAAATAATTTCTCCCTTAATTAATTAAATAATTAAAACCTTGAAGGGTTTTAAATAATAATTAAATAAATAATAAAGAGAACCTCCATTGGTTTTAATAAAAACCGGTTTGGTTTTAATGAAAAACCCTTGCCAATGGAATCTCTCTGGATTCTCTTAAAAATATTCTCTTGGAATCTTCCACCTTTGAAGCCAACACATCCTATTAACATTAATGCCATTTCCTTTTGACATCAATGACAACTCATAGACAAGAAGCTAGGATCTCAAACCCAAAATTGCCAACAAATTTCCCTTCTTTGCATCTTCTTTCCCTTTCTATTTGGCATTGTGGTATGGTCACACTTCGAGTAGCTACATACCTATGCTAATTTTACCTTTTTCTTCCTATTCTTCTCATATTATTTTATTCATTTCTCCCCTCATTCTTCTTTGTTGCACTTTAATCTCGATTTCCTCCACATCTCTATTTTTCTCCCTATTTTCCTTGTTTTTCATTATCATGTGCATTATTCCATTTGTATACTTCTATCATGTTTGCTACACCCCCCACATGCTGGGGCAACCATTACCACGACTCCCTCTTCTCACAATTTCTTCACACACCCATCTCTTTTAACATATTATTTTAATCTCATCTAGTTATGTCTCACAAAATTTCTCTTGTAGATACTTTCCTTGCATCTCATATCTCTCACACCACATCCACTGCATATACACATTGCTCCTATTTTACATTTCCATTCAATTTTGTATATTTATCCTATAGAAATGTGCCCATGATAGGAATAATATACACACTTGTTAGCATCACCACTTGGATGTCCACTTCCCTGGTTAGGATTACAAAGCATATAGTGTTTTACATGATTTTGACCACTCACTAGTTAAGTCAATCAAATATCACCTCTAGCTAACAAGTTCTTACTCTTCTTACAACATCTCTTGGTTGGTTCAATTTCTTTTAGGGACCATTCACACATGTCATATTTTTAAGCAAATTTTGAGTCTAGGGAAGATAACACCTTGCATAGATATCACGACCTAGTGAATAGTTTTCCCTACTCATCCTATCATTTATGTGATCAACATATGAAAAATGGATAAGCATAAGCAAAAATAAAAAAAAAAGGGTAGAAAACAAAATCCAATGGCCACAATCCCAAAAAAAAAGAAAGAGTATCACAAAAAGAGACATTTGAGAACAAGGTGTAGAAAACAAAAGCAAAAGCCTCGAAGAAATATAACTATTATGATTCATATCCTTTGGTCCTTATGTTTAACATAACATCATGGGACGATTTCCATCGCCAGCTATAGTCTCTAAGTGTCTGCCTACCAGTGGAATAGTCTTACAAGAGGTGACATATCTATCACATTAGTGACCTTCTTTTGTATATATCACTACACACTTATGGATGATCTAGCTACTTTGGTTATGTTTACAAAGGGTTAGTCCTACCTCCCTCAAAATTGATAAGTGAACATCACTTATTGCACACATTGGTCCCTAATAGACTTTGACCTAGTTAGGTTAGTTATGAGTTGTAGACAAACCTTTATCAATTCCTCATGAGGTTTGATTGCTATAGCTATGATTGTCAATATTATTGCATAATACCTATACCATCATACATCCCCGATATTATGGAACATATCACATTACTACCGGTTATGATACGATACGAGTGCTTCCTCTACACATTTTAGCATACACATACATGCATCATCACATCTATCCTACATTCATTCATTCATTTACATTGCATCATTTCACATTATATTTTATATACAGTATTATCATTCTCCTACATGTTATCACATGCACATATATTCATCCATCATATATTTACCTATCTATATTCTACATTAATACATACACATAATGAAAAATCACACATTCATTCAAATAAAATCATGACACGTGTATATAAAGACACACCAAAAAACATATCTATAGATATATATTATGATAAAAAAATACCCTTAGGATACAAAAATTGAATACATACACAACACATCTCAACCCTACTGATCACTAGGAGTCTCACCACTCTCCTCCTGAGTCACCATCACCTACTCCATCCTACGTGCCTCTACCACCCCACTCGACTCTAGATATACCTCCACCCTATGCACCTTGGCTACCCCACTCGACCCTGGAACTACCTCCACCACATGTAATGCCATAGACACAACTACCCTATATGTATATGGGATAGTCCCCACTACTTGAGACACATCTGGTACTACCATCCTTAGCTTTATTGATACTATTGATGGTGCACTCGATCAACTCAGCTATGGCTATGTTTGTATTTACGATCGTAACCTCAATCTCGATCGTGATACACCATAATCAAGAATGGCATGCCCAAACGATATTAAGGCTAGCTCACACTGTATCCTCATCACAACATCCTATATGTACAACCTTGACACCTCCTCATTTAATCATCATAAATGATCCACTTCCATCCTCATAGCAGCCATATTTTGTGTTTTTATCTTATGCACTACTCGAATCACTTCCATCTCACCCTGCACCCTCTGCACCACAAGAATGTTTATCCTCAATCTCTCCTCAACCACCATTATCTCTACAACCCAGTAATGTATATCCTCCACAATCCCAACATGCCTTACCTCTTCTACCTCGAGCCATCTATTCAACTCTACATGTCTCTACAAATCCTCCCTCTCTATGCGGCTCACCTGCCACTAACCTTTCCTCTAACTCTCGATGCTCATTTTTCTATTTCCCCATATTTATGGCCTAATTTTCCTCTCTCATGTAAGCACCCATCTAGATATCGTACCCTCTCTCTCACAATATCAATAGCTCCTCCTAAGCATCTATCCTCTCTTATACATCAAAAGGTATATCTCCCATATCTCCAACATCATCCTCCTCCATCGTCACCATGTCTCCTTACACAAATACTCCAAATGCATCACCTATGATACCACCACCTTCATCCATAGGTAATATGCCATCAAAATATAGACACTCATTGCTAGCCTATCGATCTAGAAACCTCACTACTAGAATACTAGACCCATCATCTCAATGTCACCTCTATCATCAAAGAGGCTTCTCTATCTAATCCTTTGATCTTGCATCTAGATATGGCCTAACTCCCCTTGGTGCCTATCCCCTTGGTGTAGGCAATCCACCTGCTGAATGAACCCAACCATCGATCACTCCTACTCTTGGCTCCCAACTCTATTTGGTACACCATGCATCATACTTAGGAGTAGTCCCTATGTCATCCAAGTATAGAATTATCATAAATGGATCTCTCTCACCACTCAAGAGAGGGACTATAGGTTGCATCACCCAATCACCTTACCTCCTATATATCACAACACGTGCATCCAATCTCCCCTATCACAACCTGAACTGTCACATGACCTTACTAAAAGGAAAAAATTCTACATACTATTCATATTTCTCTACCACACATCACCCTTAGTAGATCATTCCCAACTATTCCCCATCCTTTTCCCACACCACCCCACCCTTCTAGGGTCTCTATTGAATATGCTTAGACTCCAAAGAGCCAAACTGTATCCTCCAAAACAAATAATCACCCTCATGTAGCATCTTCATCCCCTTATCTTCATCCATATACCAACTAAAAGCATAGGGTACAAAGTTACCCATCAACACATGTGCACTATATGGCAATAACATTGGTCACTCTACTATGATATGTTCCCATGTACAAACTTGTAGTAATGGGCTCCAAATCAAACCCATCTGTGTCGCTCACACTACATTGTGTACCTCTCTATATACCTATGCCAATAGTGTAGGTTCCCATGCAAACACTACCTTATGCTCTACCATCTCACATACTACATCTATCATATTCTAGGAGAATTTCACTCCTAAGGTATCTAGCAGAGCATATGTGGATATTATAAGCATCATTGCATAGTGGCAATTAGACAACCTATTATTGTACCAATAGTATTCATAATCCACTCCATTTTTATGGTCTATGTATCCCCACCTCACATCAAATATGCATTCTAACACATCCTTTTGCGTATCATTCATTTTTACCTTCACTGGAATACCTTCTATCGATAGTTTATATATCTAGTATATGTCCTCCAATGTAATGGTAATTTCACCTATAGAAAAGTAAAAAGTGTTCCTATTTGGATCCCACCTCTTACACAATGCTAAAATACATGCCTATTTGGCATGTATACTCAACACATCCCACACACCCTTCATCCACACCTTACCCATCTACTCCACATCTATCCCATCCAAGGCCTTACCCAAGATTGCTCTCAATGACCACGTACAATTTTGCAGCTCAATCATCTTCATCTATTTCATCCATAAATATCACATAACTTTATATCAATTCCACATACATATTATATTCATTCTCATCATTTTGTTCAAATAATCATTACATACAACATATCTCATACAAAAAAAATTAAGTTTGTAGACCAACCTGCAAACTCAAGTCCAGTTTGTATGCCACTCTTTGAACTTAGTAGGAAGGACATTTTTGGGCACCCATTAGGACCTTTCATGGCAAAATTATCTCTCCATACACAAACAACACTTTTTTGATACAAAACAACATGTAATACACAAACACGTATTTCAAGACACACATTTCCAACACCCATAAACACATCACATGACAACAAACCAATCATATTTTTGGATACCTATTTTACCCTTTCATAGTGAAAGTTCAAATGGATTCCAAAAATAGTACATATTTCATGCATAACAAAACGTTCACACTCATCCGCATGCACCGCGTGGCACACAATTCCAAAACACACCAACACAATCCAAAATGCCAAGCAAATCATGTTTTTCAATACCCATTTTTCCCTTTTATGGTGAAAGTTAAAACACATTTCAAAAACTGTGCACCAATCACAATTCATGACAGAGTCAAACTTCATACACATACATACCATGGAATAAATCCACATAATCTACCAACACACAACAAAATGAAAAATAAATTACTCTTTTGAACACCCATTTCCTCATTTTATGGTGAAAGTTCAAACATATTTGGAAAATAGTACATCATTCATCCCCAAAAATCAAAGTCAACCATTCACACATAACATATGCCACGTAGTCAAACTAGTCAAAATATTGGTCAGACCAAAAAATTACCAACACCTCTAGATACCCATTTGGTCATTTTGACATTTTATATGCACATTTCAATCATTTATCATATGCAAACATTCAATCATGCTCAAACCCATATTCTACAATTTTTAAACATTCATGTAAATCAAAATCAAAATAAGTTAAGTCTCGAGTACTTATTGGTGGGGTCCCGCATCGACCGCCAGTACTCATCTATCATATCGCCATATCCATGCTGACTCTAAACTTTGCAAGCACTTCACTTTGTGAATCTTCTCTCACTCCTCACTCTATAACATTTTACAATGTAAATAACCTTCACACGTGCCAAAATGAGTCTTCTACTCCCAAAAACCTCAATTTGCATGTCACTATGCAAACTCCAGTCCAGTTTGCATGCCACCATGTGAACTCAAGTTCAGTTCATGGACCACCCTACGAACTCAGGTCTTGTTCGCATGCCGTCTTGTGAACCAAAGCTTATTACACCATTTCCATATTTTCTTTACTCTTGCAGCCTCTTCTTCCCTTATTTCATTATCTATCCAAATTTTCCTACCTTTTGTCAATATTTTCATCTATCAATCGACTCATCACCACATCCTCACATTTCATTCTTATCATTGTTGATTCTACGTTTGAAGGGTATTCATACACAAATATGCTTTGCATACAACCTAAAAATCAAACATCCAAATCATGGATATCACATCTGTCTACAAATTGTTTTGCTAAAGAGTATCTCCAGATAAACCTCATCCCAAATCAGACATTCATTAGATCACAAGAACCACATGCAATATTGAAGATGTCTCACTTTCATTCTAACCACATACTGAATGTACGCTTGAATTATCCATGCCACTCAAATCAAATGGATTGACATATTTCATCATGCACTCAGAAATAAATCAGAAGCAAAATTTTTAATAGGCATTTATTCTATTCATATTTGGACCATATCGCATTGGTCGCAAAAGCAAAGTAGTGTTAATTTACCCTCACAAGCTAATATGATATTACAAATATGGTACTAAATCGATAAATCATCACTTTCATCTATATTCAATCATTCACATTCATCCACCTACACCTTCTTCATCTTCTCAAACATCTCACCACCTTCTTCTACAATATTTTTGTACCAAACTATTCTTCACATAGCATAGTACAAAAAGAAGAAAATGTAGACACCTAAAAGTTGTACATGCTCATTCTTATATACTTGTAGACCTACATAGACACTTGTAGGCTTGCATAGGCCATCATAGGCCATCGTAGGCTGCCATAGGCCATTGTAGGCCATCATAGGCCATCGTAGGCTACCATAATTATTTGTAGGTACAAAACCTACAAAACTATGTAAAGTGCATCCAAAACGCCTTGTATCCACAAGAGAGCCACCTAATAGATCCCTAAGGCCACCTAAGCCCTTTCCTATACCTAATTAGGGCCCCCATGGGACCATTCCCAACAAAAAACCCTTATTAGACTAATTAGAATTATAATTTGTCATTGAATTTCACTTAAGTTACACTTTATAATTAAACTGGGTTTAATTAGGGTTAATGATAAAATTAGTCCTAAACATGTCCTCACACATGTGTGTACTCTAATTTGGTTAGGATATTTCCTTTAAACCCTAAATCAACCCTCATCTAACCTAGGAATTAGCTAAACCTAGTTAACACCAATCCTCCCTCGCACATGTGTGAGGATAGGATATTTCCTTCAGGGCATGTGAGAGGATGACTAAGCTTACCACCACACAAAACCTAACCTGATCATACTAGGATTTGACCCTAGGGTGTAGTGCACCTAAATACCCCTCCTGAACTTGGTTTTTCCTATAAATAGAGGGTCTTTTCCCTCATTTTACCTCTCTCACATTTTTAGTAAACCTACCTAGACTCTGCAAAAATCACACCAGAATTATCTTCTACCACTTTGCTTTTGACAAACAACACCAAACAACATTTGGACCCCATCTGGATAGGAAACATTCATTAGAAGTCAACTACAGTCCAGTTCACCCCCAGCCTATGAACCCAAGATCCATTTCATAGGTCAACTTGTGAACTGGTCTTAAAGTAGATCTACAATATCATATTAGGTATAAATCAATCTTTAGTAGCTTCTATAACATTTCCAACAACATTCATCATGTTTTTCTTCATATTTGAGTTGATTTATCTTCATAACTACGGGGCTTGACCAAGGTAGGCCTGCAAAATACTAACATCTTTTTGCAGATCCAAAATAGGTATAAAAGGACACACACAAGTAGACTACCAGTCGCACATGCACATAGAAGACCACATTCATTGAGAATATCCAAAAGACACCATCGGATGCTTCAGATTTGTGATGAAAATAGGGAAAAAAGATCTCCATTGAAAGAGAAACTTATTTTGTAACCCTACTTCTAAATGAATAAAGCAACACTGAACATTTTCTATTAGTTTTATAAATGCTTGTCTTTCAGTCGCTTCACAAAAATACAACCATTATTAAAACAATTAGATTAAACCATCAAAAAAAGAAAATCATTACCAAGAAAATACATTGATGGCTTCCTTTCAAATTTATATATATATAAGTATTTTATCATTATTATTTTTTGTTTTATTTTCTTACTTATTTATTTATTTGCTTGTTTCTTTTTTTTTTAATTAATTTCAAATGTTTGAATTGCTTTAATTCAAAACATTAAAATTAACCAAAACATTATAAATCTAACCAACACCCAAGACATTTTAAAAGAAATTAAAAGGAGACACTAACCAACATCCAAACCTTGGAACCTATATTGCAACCTCATTGGTAGGGACCTATCAATCAATCACTCAATGTAAACCAAAATTTTTCATAACATTAAAATTTAAGGTGGGTCCCCAAATTTGGGGTGTGTTGTGCAATAGTCACAACATCTATGTGTTAATTACCTTACTATTTAAATGTTGCACTTCATGACATGGCCTCTAGGTTTAGGGAAGGAAAATATGATTTGAAGCACCACAAATTAATCCAAATGCTATGCCATCACAAATTCAAAACTAATAAGGGTAGTGAAAGCCAATGACTTAAGTTTCTATGGGTTAAGAGACCTATTGTGGCTGCTCCACAACGTACCCCAAAATTGGGGACCCACCTTTTTTGCATGTGTTCCAAGAAGACCGAAGTGGCCCATAGGCTAAAGATCAAGGAAAAAATCAAAACACCACAAGGAGAAAAAGTGTCGCGATATCGCGACATGTTGCACTTTCACGGCAAAAGAGAAAAAGTGTCACGATATCGCGACATGTTGCACTTTCACGGCCAAAAGAGAAAAAGTGTCACGATATCGCGACATGTTGCACCTTCACGGCCAAAGGAGAAAAAGTGTCGCGATATCGCGACATGTTGCACTTTCGCGGCCAAAGGAGAAAAAGTGTCACGATATCGCGACATGTTGCACCATCGCGGCCAAAGGAGAAAAAGTGTCGCGATATCGCGACATGTTGCACCGTCACGGCCAAAAGAGAAAAAGTGTCACGATATCGCGACATGTTGCATTTTCGTGACTCAAAGCAAAGAGAAAGAGAAGAAAAAAAGTGTCGCGATATCGCGACATGTTGCATTTTCACGACCAAACAAGAAAAAGTGTCGCGATATCGCGACATGTTGCATTTTCGCGGCCAAAAAAGAAAAAGTGTCGCGATATCGCGACATGTTGCATTTTCGCGGCCAAAAAAGAAAAAGTGTCGCGATATCGCGACATGTTGCATTTTCATGCCAAAAAAGAAAAAGTGTCGCGATATCGCGACATGTTGCATTTTTGCGTCAAAAGGAAAAGTGTCGCGATATCGCGACATGTTATTTTCACGACCAAAAGAGAAAAAGTGTCACGATATCGCGACATGTTGCATTTTCGCGACCAAATGAGAAAGAGCTAGAAAGAAAAGTGTCGCGATATCGCGACATGTTACATTTTCACGGCTAAAAGCAACAAAAGAGAGCAAGGAGGCAAAAGTGTCACGATATCGTGACATGTTCCATTTTCGCCAAGGTAACGGACCTGCATAGTGACGTGGACATAAGGACAAAATCCAATGAATAAGACAAAGCGTTACATAAGGAATCTTTAATGATTTGAAATCATTTAAGATGGTCGTTACACATGGAGGGAAACGGATGCAAGCCCATGTGGAGAAAATACAGTGAAGGGCCACAAAATGGAAACCAAAGCACACGTAGTCAGGGAAGGTGAAACGAACAACCATCGAAAAATGAAACGAACCGTCATGGAAGGAGAAACAATTTTTTTAGAAGTTTAAATACGCCATTCAAAGAGGCCAGAAAGGGGTTGGAAACCGCTGCAAGCAGAGTTGCAAAGTTGAAGGCGAGAAGGCCATTCTGGACCTGTTTGAGTTGTTTTTCTTCCATAGACTGGTTTGGAAAAACCAGAAATTCTGCTATTGTAAAATGACATATTTTTAATGCAGAAGTGTTCAGAAATTTGCATCTTGTGGGCAAGAAAGAAGGAGATTTTCTTTGCATGCTATGGATTTAATGTTTATTCTTTCATTTTTTAGATTTTGAATTTATAGATAATGTTAATGCCATGTTTTTTGGGTTACATTAGGCGAATATTTGAAATCTGAATTTTATTTCGTACCCTAGGAACCAACACTTAGTCTATGGGGATTGTGCTTGTTTTGCAAGTCCAATAGGTTAGGTTGCATGCATGGAGACCTCACATCTTCGGTTTTGTCGAAACAGGATAGCATCATACTGAGTGCATTTTATTTTCAGTTTCTGCATTTCATTTTCATTTTCTGCATTTTATTTTTTCCAGAAATTTTAATTTATTTTCAGGCATTAAAATAAACATTTAAAAAATTTCAAAATCCAAAAAAAACAATGAACAATCACTAAAGTTTCATGATGAAATAAACCAACATTGCCCCTTGTTTACAGTTACTTGCAATCACTAAGGTGTTCCAAGCATTTAAATTGAATATCTTTATTTGAGATTACTAATACACATATGCAAATGCTAATACAACGGAGACCTTGGAGAAGTTGTTTGTTTAACTTCTTTGCAAGAGGGGATTTGGAACCCAAATCCTAAAGGAGAGTGTACTTTCACAACTGGGTGAAAATACCACTCAACAGATTGGCGCTAGAAGGAGGGCTCGAATTGGTTTATTTCAGTGTGATTTAAATGCTATAGGGATTTAAATTTTGAATATTTCATGCCCTATTGATTATTATCTTTAGCCCTCTTTTAACAATACAACCTTGTAGTGTTAAAAGGAGGACATGAATCGCTATGCATTGTTCTAACGCTTTTGATTGTTCATACAGGAATAATGTGTTTTGATTTGATTTAAAAAAAAAAAATTTGGTCTTGCCTAACGAGGTTGTCTCCATGCAATTACTTTCATTTGATTTTAATGGATACATCTCTTGGTTGATGCTAACATGATTATTCATACATTACATGTTTGATATTTGCGAGTCATTTCATGCTTATTTGTAAGGAATTATTTTGTCTAAAATGTATTTGTTGTCGGTATTATGCTCTTCACTTGCGTGTAATGCGATCTTGTGAATCAGAAAGCCTACAACACTAGGAGTATGCTCTTCACTTGCGCATATGTGATCCGGTGAATCAGAAACTAATTTACATTTTTAGAATTTTGCTTTGTCATGGTTCCTTCTTTTATTCATGACTAACAAATTGGTTTTGAAGTTATTCTTTGAGTTTCACTAATGGCAACATCTGAGGAGCAAATTGTATCCCTAAGAGAAGAAATGATGTCCCTAAGAGAAACGATGGTATCCGCATTAGGAAAGTATTATGAATGTCATCCTACCTTTGGAACACCTTATCAAATTCATCAAATGTTATTGGAGTTTCTACGACTTTTTAATCAAGAAGTGGCATCAGGATACCTACAAAATCTACATATCTATAAGTTCACATTATGTCAATTTCAAGTATTTTATGAGCCCATTGCTTGTAGGTTCTTCCCATACATTGTGGGTGATAGATCATTCTCGTGGTATTGCCATTTACCCATGGAGGTTAAGACTTCTTGGAGCCAATTAGAAGCAGCCTATCTTTATCACTTTGGTAATCAAGTTGACTTGGATAGGTTGCAAAATCAATTCACCTCTATGTGTAAAGAGCCTAATGAGTCCATGAGTCAATTCGGTGTGAGGTTTCGTGAATTGTACTCTCAAATGTGGGAAAGTTTGGGTACATCGGAAGAAGAAGCTATTGAAGTATACCTGAGAGCCATACCCCCCACACTTGCTACACTCATTAAGGAAAACTTGGATGACCTGTCTCTAGAGACAATCTATGAGATCTTTGAAAAGGTAGAACAAGTTTTGGAAGAAGAAAAGGCACAACATGTTCACATGAGAGATTGTTCTTTTGGAGTTAGTGATGCCAACCTACACCAACCATCAAAGGTAGCACCCTCCACTCCAATGATACCTAAGGTAAATGATCAAGGGGATGAATTTGAAGGTCTAAATGTTACAACCACCTTAGATGTAGTCCAAGAGGAGGTGCAAATTGCTAAGCCAACATCCACCAATGAGGATTATGCAGAAATGAACTCATTCATAGAGATACATGATTATTTAGATGAAGGGGTTCTAAATTCAACAATGTTTGAAATATGGGATAGGATGGAACCTACCATAGAATTGGATGAAGTGGTTGAAAGTGAAATTGGAAGAAAACCAATAAATGAATTTGAAGATATGATAGAGTTTCACCACTTGTTCTTGGAAGATACTATTGATGAGATGTTTGAAATTAACGATCAAGAAATTCTTCACCCTCCAAATTGTGATGAAGCGAAATCATGGGTTACCAAGTTGAACTATGATAGCCTTACAAATTTGAATGCAAAAAATGACCCACTTTTGGAAATAATTGAACCATCTAAGGAAGGTGAAGGTGAATTTGATGAGAAGCACATTGATGAATTGGAAGATGTTGAAGAAGTAGTTGAACGTCACCACTTGACTTTGGAAGATGATTATTATGATGCTTGGAAGAAGTGGGAAGACTACACTCACTCCAAAACTGCTAATAAAACTTGTGTGCCAATTGATATACAGGACAACATAATCGCCTACTCAAAGGAAGATATTACAACTCCTGTACAATTTGAGGATGTTTTGGAAGAGGGTTTCAAATCTCATCAAATCTTGGAAGATTATAATGATCCTATTACCAAGGACAAAGAAGAAAAAGAATTGACAAATGAATCAAAAGATCATGTCACAAATACCATGGAGTTTCATCCCACAAATTTGGAAGATAATTTTTACAATGGTTGGGGAAGATATGAAGATATGTTATTTCCTCACACCCCTATTAATGAAGCCTCTATTCCAATTTATATGCAGGATGTTGAAACTTCTACTTCATACGAAGATCTCATATTCACAAGATTTGAGAAGGTTACAAAATTCGATCATGTTGAATATAAACTCATTGAAGATTCGGATACAAGTTTGCATGATTATTTTGGGGATTCAAATGAAGAAATACCATGGATAGTGAACAAAGAATTGGAATTAAATGACAAAGAGATTGATCTATTAGAAGCAACGAAAGTGATTGATCATGAAGATGAGTTACTTGACATACACTTTGACCAAAAATATTTGAGGGTTGAAAAGGATGGGCATGTTTTCAATTGGGTGCCCAATTTTGGTATGTTTGATGAACAGGTAATAAATGAAGAAATTGTGATTTCTCACCAAGTGTTGGTAAGTGAAAATGTGCAAAAGGTAGAATCTAACCTTTTGTGTTCAAACACCCAAGCTATAGGTGAAGAGTTGAACGACCATGTTTTGAATTTGAATGATGTTTATGATGAAATGCCATTGAAGGTGAATGAAGAACAAGAATTAATTTCTAACCACACCTTTGATAACATTACTTTAATGAATGAAAAGGAGCTTGATGCACTTAAATTGCTAAATCAAATTCATCAACAATTAATTCTTGAACCTAGGATAAAAACTTCTAATGATCCCCATTTAGTAAATATCCTAGATGCTTGTAAATTGTTGCACAATTTTGATTGGCCTAAGAACATGGAAAATGAATTAGCTTTGAAATTTTTAGAAATAGGCTCTTGCTTACAAAATTTCATTTTGAATAAAGAAAGCCTAGTTCTAAATCATGAATGGAATTATGAAATTTACACCTTAAAGAATAGACAAGAAAGAATTGAAAATCAACCATTGTCTAATCAATTTGGTAATTTGAATCTCACCTATAAGAATACTAATGGAACGAAATCTAATTGGTGGGGTGAGAGAGGAAAGTTGAAGTTGGTTGCATGGTTTGGTCTAGTCTTGTTCTTGTTTGATTCCTTCCACATTTGGCATGTGTATCACGTCATATGTCTTTTAAAGAATTCTAATCAGGTTTGGGATCCGGGAAAATGATAATTCAAACTGTGCATCGTCTTGTACCATATTGTACATTTGTATATAGATTTTGGTTTTTGGTTTTGGTTTGTGTTTTCAAGTTTCATTTTTGGATTTGATTTCAGTTTTGGTTTTAAAGTGGTGTGTGAGTTCTTTGGACACTTTTGGTTTGTCAACTTATGTCCTTATGAATGTTGACTAAGACTAGGAGAATATGAAACATCGGAATTGTATTGCAAAAAGCTCCACGAGTATCGCAAACACATTAAAGAATATCGTTTGGAACTTGTGATGCATGAAGTTGTCAGTTTTATAAATTATGGTAAAGTAGGTGATATATACTCCATCCGCATTTCAAAAGGAGCAATGCATTCATATCTCATGTTACATTCCACATTGCATATACATTTCATCTCAGTTGCATCTTCATTTCATGTACAATCATTGAAAAGGTGTCGAATCCTCTTAGGGTTATTACATAACATATATTAAAAGGATCCTAAGGTTGGGAACTGATGCCCAAACTATCTTGAACCAAGCACGTTCTACACATATTAAAGAGAATCTTGAGCAAAATGGTCAAAACCATACTTGGAAGAAAAGGTGAGGCGAAAGGAATATTTCGTGTCTGTCCTATCATGCAACATAATCCTTAAAACAATGGTTTTTACCACTCCCATAATGCTTAAAGCCTAAAATTGAGTAGTAAGGATAGGGTCTAATTCTCATCTCGCTTAGGTTGAGAATCTGATTCCCCAAAGCTTCTATTTTGCCCATTCAAGAACTTGAAATTCCAAAGCAAATATTTTTCATTTCTTTATTAATATTGGATTGGAAGGATCGTACTACATGTCCCTTGCAAGGATGGGTAGTCATCCCCAAGGTCCAAGAAATCAAAAGTAGAGCCAAATCCTGGATTATGGGGTTGATCTCCACCGGGGCTATAGACGCCTGGCTGGCAGTGGAGTATGCTCATGCGTGGCAACATGTCTTGTCTAAAAGCAAGACCACTGACTGCTCAAACGGACAGGCTAGCTTGACAGTTTCATCCATAACAGGTTAAATCATTTTGTTCAAGATGAGGTAATGAACTCCAGATCCGAGTAGTAAGGATAGGGTTAAATTCCCATCTCGCTTAGGTTGGGAATCCTATTCCCCAAAGCTCTAATTTCACTTACACTTGCACATGGGTTCAAGATGGTAGTGACACATAACCAACTTTGGGATCTAGTAAATTAATTCAGTATACATATATTTGGTCCTAAGAGGGTTTGACAGTTTTAATATGTTTGTTCATGATACTAGAAGGTCTGAGCCTTTGCAAAGCAGGTTGTTATATCTCTAACATAGTTGTCATACGTCAAATCCTGCACAAATCATTCATAGCCTTGCATACGAATCATAAGTGAAACTGACAATGGAATGTTGAACGAGTTTCAAACGATAGGGAATGAAGCACATTGCACACACCGAGCTGATGCTTAATAATTCTAATGCTTCATGTATTTCTCGTCTAGTTTCATTCTTGGGATATTTTCTAACGCTTGTATTTGAGTCTGTGTGTTTTCAGGTTGAGTTCTCACCGAAATGCTCAGGAGCATTTCCCAATAGAGTCACCATTTGTTGTGGCTGCTCCACAACGTACCCCAAAATTGGGGACCCACCTTTTTTGCATGTGTTCCAAGAAGACCGAAGTGGCCCATAGGCTAAAGATCAAAGAAAAAAGCAAAACACCACAAGGAGAAAAAGTGTCGCGATATCACGACATGTTGCACTTTCACGGCCAAAAGAGAAAAAGTGTCGCGATATCGCGACATGTTGCACTTTCACGGCCAAAAGAGAAAAAGTGTCACGATATCGCGACATGTTGCATTTTCACGGCCAAAGGAGAAAAAGTGTCGCGATATCGCGACATGTTGCATTATCACGGCCAAAAGAGAAAAAGTGTCACGATATCGCGACATGTTGCATTTTCACGGCCAAAGGAGAAAAAGTGTCGCGATATCGCGACATGTTGCATTGTGGCCAAAGGAGAAAAGGTGTCACGATATCGCGACATGTTGCATTTTCGTGACCAAAGGAGAAAAAGTGTCACGATATCGCGACATGTTGCATTGTCACGGCCAAAAGAAGAAAAAGTGTCGTGATATCGCGACATGTTGCATTTTCGCGACCAAAGGAGAAAGAGGAGAAAAAGTGTCGCGATATCGCGACATGTTGCATTTTCGTGGCCAAAAAGAAAAAGTGTCGCGATATCGCGACATGTTGCATTTTCACGGCCAAAAAGAAAAAGTGTCGCGATATCGCGACATGTTGCATTTTTGCGGCCAAAAGAGAAAAAGTGTCGCGATATCGCGACATGTTGTTTTTGCGGCCAAATAGGAAAAAGTGTCGCGATATCGCGACATGTTGCATTTTCATGGCCAAATGAGGAAAGAAAGAACTAGAAAGAAAAGTGTCGCGATATCGCGACATGTTACATTTTCATGGCTAAAAGCAACAAAAGAGAGCAAGGAGGCAAAAGTGTCATGATATCGTGACATGTTCCATTTTTGCCAAGGTAACGGACTTGCATAGTGACGTGGACATAAGGACAAAATCTAATGAATAAGACAAAGCGTTACATAAGGAATATTTAATGATTTGAAATCATTTAAGATGGTCGTTACACATAGAGGGAAACAGACGCGAACACAGCGAAGGGCCACAAAATGGAAGCCAAAGCACACGCAGTCAGGGAAGGTGAAATGAGCAGCCATCGAAAAATGAAACGAACCGTCATGGAAGGAGAAACAATTTTTTCAGAAGTTTAAATACGCCATTCAAAGAGGCCAGAAAGGGGTTGGAAACCGCTGCAAGCAGAGTTGCAGAGTTGAAGGCGAGAAGGCCATTCTGGACCTGTTTGAGTTGTTTTTCTTCCACAGACTGGTTTGGAAAAACCAGAAATTCTGCTATTGTAAAATGACATATTTTTAATGCAGAAGTGTTCAGAAATTTGCATCTTGTGGGCAAGAAAGAAGGAGATTTTCTTTGCATGCTATGGATTTAATGTTTATTCTTTCATTTTTTCAGATTTCGAATTTATAGATAATGTTAAATGCCATTTTTTTTGGGTTACATTAGGCGAATATTTGAAATCTGAATTTTATTTCGTACCCTAGGAACCAACACTTAGTCTATGGGGATTGTGCTTGTTTTGCAAGTCCAATAGGTTAGGTTGCATGCATGGAGACCTCACATCTTCGGTTTTGTCGAAATAGGATAGCATCATACTGAATGCATTTTATTTTCAGTTTTCTGCATTTCATTTTCATTTTCTGCATTTTATTTTTTTCAAAAATTTTAACTTATTTTCAGGCATTAAAATAAACATTTAAAAAATTTCAAAATCCAAAAAAAAACAATGAACAATCACTAAAGTTTCATGATGAAATAAACCAACATTGCCCCTTGTTTACAGTTACTTGCAATCACTAAGGTGTTCCAAGCATTTAAATTGAATATCTTTATTTGAGATTACTAATACACATATGCAAATGCTAATACAACGGAGACCTTGGAGAAGTTGTTTGTTTAACTTCTTTGCAAGAGGGGATTTGGAACCCAAATCCTAAAGGAGAGTGTACTTTCACAACCGGGTGAAAATACCACTCAACAAGACCTAATAAAAAATATAAGAGATGCAAAACACCAAAAAATGTCAATATCATTGAGGCACTAGAAAAATCTGGTACCCCTCAACAATTGTCAAAGCTTGATGTCTCAAAGGTACTAGAGCTCCCTAATCCAAAGCAAGAAATAAAGAAAGAAGTAACATGCATTGGATAGGGTTTCAAAATATTCTTAGGAACAAAGGAAAATTATCAAGGATTTCAAGTCTATACTTAAGGGGAAAAATAAAAAAGGGTTGTAAAAGAACCTAAACCCAAGGAATTTGAAACATAGCCATAGATCCCTTTAGTTCCCTATGAAAAAGAAGCACCTAAGTTACATGTAAAATAAATATAGAAATTAGAGGCAAAGGCACCTAAGTTAGTCATAGCACTAAAGAAAGAAAAATCAGAAGGAAAATATGCCTAAGAGGTTTCAAGGAAGAAGGGCCAAAAGAAAATTAAGAGAATCACTCATAAGGAGCTAGAAGTCGAAAAGAAGTTATAGTTTAATAAATAAAGGTTTAAGTGCAAGATTCATGTAGTAGCTTTAAGACAAAGGGAACAACAACAAGTTTTTTAATCACAACAAAGTGATAATAATTCATTCTCAAAGTTTGAGGTTATCCATAGTATTAGAGAACCATATCTAGTTGCTCGGAGACAAGAGGAAGAATAGATGGAAGAGAAATCCAAATCATTGAAATCAATGACCATAGAACTATCACAACCTATATATCTTGACGTTGTTCCACATTTAGACCTAGAAGAAGGCTCCTATAAATCCCCTATTTTATAGCCTCCCTTGACCAACTCAAAAATAGGATAACTCAATAGGCCCAATGAATATGATAAGAATTTGGAATACTTGGACCTAGAAGGAGCTACGGTAGTCATTTCGGCCTTATAGGTTAGATTGAAGGCACTTGAGAACTTTTTGTATGATAGGAGTAAAAAAATTACTCAGATTTAAAAGCAATTGGTAGAGGCTAGGACTAAATGGAGAATAGTTCATACTTTTGATCCTAATGGTGTTCCTATGCTGATTGGAGAAAAAACTTTGGCACTTGTGGTAGAGGACGTAGGGCAACAAGCTAAATAAGAGAGGACCCTCAAAAGTGGAAATTTTAAAATAACTTATTAAGGCATGAATACATGCCTCCTAATAGGTTGGGGGAGTGATGAGGCCCAAAAATACTTCATTTTTATTAGTTTTTTACCTCCTTTCCGTATTGTTAGGTTATGCTTTGATTTATTACTATAGTAGTGATGTGATTAAATAGAGTAATTAGAAATAAGTACAAGATTATATAGATAGAGTTAACTTATATTCCAAGAAATATAGATAAAATGACATTGTTGTTAATTAATGATAAAGTTTTGGAATAAAGAGGGGTTATTATATTTTTGTACATAGTTTGGGTTCTTGGATAGCTTGGTAGATAGTATTAGGTTTACTTGGTGCTAGAAATCATAATTGTAGTAGGTACTAGACTAAGTTTAGATAGCAAGCACTGGATCCAACAACACCTTCCTATAACCAGAAGGATTAGCACTTTGTTGGCCAAAATAGAACTATAGTTTGGCACTAGATGTGGACTACAACTTGGCATCATAAGCTAAGTATGTCTTTGCTTCCAATGTGGTTTAAGCATGAACCTAGAAAGTGGTAGTTACAACTAGCAAGGAGAATAGTTCAAAAACTAGTTGGATGACATGGCAAAATGATAAAATGGCATGTGGTTAATATAAATCAAATAAAATTTTCATTTCCATTTTGTTGCCAACTAATTTTTGTTACGACTAGCATAACATTTTAGCAAGAAGACAAAATGTTAGTTTTGCAAGTTTGATTTGGAAACCATTTCACACTTACAGCTTTCTATTTCAGACCTTTCCAACGTAGAAACTAGGGGTAAAGCAAAATTGTACCATTTGACTATTATTATAACCAATTTTATCTTCATTTGCTGATTAGAATATCCGTTAAACTATTGTAACATTGTTGTTATAATTGGCATAACTACGAAGGTAGGAGAGGGTATTGTTATCTCCATTATAAATAATAGTAGCATCCTTAGGAAAAGTAGTAGAAAATATAGGACTTACACTAATATTCTACTGCAATCAAGATAAATATTTTTCTATAGTTTGTAAGAGCATTTTACCATCTAGAAATTTGTAATAATATTTTGATTTAAAATCATTGTTTTCCTCTATTTGTGTGAGATGATCTGAGTCATTTTTCCTTCCACAATATTGTGAGCAAGAACCCATTCCTATCTAGGTGGAAAGTACTATTTTTATTATGTTTTCATTCGTTGTAAGATTAATTATCATGTTCGAGTTCGTGTTCGAATTGGACACTTTTAAAGTTTGAAATAATTTTTTTTTTTTTTGAAAAATTTGAATAAACTTGTATTAAAACAATATCAATTATAATTTGGGAAGAGATTTTTCCCAGCCGAAGTCAGAGAGAACCCATACTAACAATAGCAAAAGAAGATTTGCAATGAAGCCAAATCTCTTGAACCATTAACTAGCTAATTTCGAAATAAATTTGACATGTTCAAAATTTTGAAATAAAATTCGACATAAAATTTGATATATTATAAATGTACATATATCCTTTTTGTATATTATAACATATCTCACCATTTCCATTTAACTTGATTAGAAAAAATAAAATTTTCTTTCCGATTCAAAATAGACACTATAATAAATTTTACTTATAATTGAATAAATTTTTTAAATAATTATTAAAATAATAAAAACGTAATATTATTATTTGTAATTATAATAATTTAAATTATAATTTAAAATTTTATATTTAAATATTTTAAAAATTTTATTAAAATTTTACCCATAACATAACCAAAGTAGCATAGCTAATCTATAGTCTTTCGTGGGCCCTGCAAATTCTCTTGGCAACACACCAATGTTTACCACATGCTGAGAAAAATGATGGGAAGATAAGAGAATAGGAGAGCATTGGTTAGCTGAGGAGTAGCCCGTATGCCTCCCCTACGATGCCACTTGCTCATCCCACCTTCGTCGCCATCGGTGTCCACCATTCTTGCACCAGATTAGCCATGGGCTTATCCAACATCATAAATGAATTACGTTGTCAAGGTCATCGTCCAATGCCTCCCATAGGCCAGGATATATTTCTAACCTAAAAAATATGAGGGGGATGATTTACAGGATAATTGGTTTTGTTATAGTGTTACTTACGATGGAAAGACTACCCAATCTTTGTTCCCTGTGGTAAAATATTTAACTAAAAATTTTCACATAAATTTTCCCCTCCTTGTGGATATTTTTTCACTTGTTTCCTACCAATTTTTTTCCCTATCAAATTTAAGGTTCGTTCGATAGATAAATTCATCAAGGTTTTAAATTCGGTGAGTTTAAAACTCTATTTAAAAAGTTCGAAGAATTTGATAACTAAGGTTGTAAGTAATTTTAGTTTATTATTATTTTTCCTGCACTTTATAACAATCATCTAGCTACTTTATTTTATCTCCTAGGACTAGTTGGTTGAATTAGTTTCATATTTATATTTTTGTAGTTTAGTATGTGATGAGCACTGAAATTGCTCATATTTTGCATGTTTTTCTAATGTTTTGTGTAGTAGTATTTTATCATATTTATACTTTTTTATGAATGTGTATATTTATTTAATGGTAAAATTGTGTATGTTTCCTAACTTGTGTGAAAAGTTTTCTTTATGTGTAGATTTTATTGCTTTGGCTGTTTTATGCATAACTACATCGAGGTCCTACTTGGATCTGGCATCATCCTTTTTTAAAGGGAGTTCAATGAATCTTAAAGAAGGAGTTTGACCATGAAAGAGAAGGGTGCCTTACTTTCGTCTTTCAACGAGAAGGCACCTTACTCTCATATTTCGATGGAAAGGTGCCTTACTCCTGTCTTTCGATGGGAAGGTGCCTTACTCATGTCTTCCTATGGGAAGGTGCCTTACTCTAGTCTTCTAACGACAAGGTGCCTTACTCCCATATTCGATGGGAAGGCATCTTGCTCCTATATTTCTATGAAAAGGTACCTTATTTCCATTGATGAACTCAAATACAATTGACTGCATGTAAGCAGGATGAAGAGCCTAACTCCTGACCTAATGGCACCTAACTCCTATTAACTAATGAACACATTAGCTACTCTATTTTCATATGAAATAGAGTAATGACATCTCGAAGGTAGAACACGAGTGATGACAATGAGATAAGATCAAAATTTGTTTGATTTAATCAGATCGTAAACAAATGATGAAACAAACATAATTTTTTCTGACTACACCGAATTTTTCTAAATTAGTGTGTTTTTATTATAATCATATTTTTAGTAGAGATTTTTTACTGTAATATAAATATTGCAACACAGAAACTAGTGTGATATATAACCACACCAGACTGTAATTTAATTCCATTTATGCAATAAAATCATTTGAAGTTCTCTAATTTATTTTGGCATACGTATTTAATCAGATATAATATGCTAGATCTTGGGCCCACTCTTGGCCAATATTTCTCCCCTCTCATTTAATTTACTGTAATTTTATTTAAGTTTTATTTATTCTGTTTTCCTGCATTCGATCATTTTTTATGCAACTTGATTTATTTACTACTTTCTTTCATTTATGCAAGTGTGGTGTAATTTCATTTCCATCAATTTATATTTTGTATATTAAGTCGTTTGGATTGAGATGAATGCTATACAAACAACACCCATCAAACTATAAAGTTAGTGGACTCATCTCAGAGGTATTTGTAGTATATCTCATGGTATATCCCTAGGTTGACAATTAAGTGAAAGGGTTGTGACATCAACGTAGAATTTAATCAATGTTTTTACCCCAATATTTTGGCACCATTTTCTAGGATGTGCCAATAGTAGATACCATTATAATATACAATTTTGTAGGACTTCTAATTCAAGCCTGCAAAAATTGTTCCTTTTAATCTTGCATGAGGCCACCAAGAAACAAAGGACCATACAATTATTTTCTTAAAAGTAAGAGCCCATAGGAAAATTTTGAACTAGATAAAGACTCTGAACCTGAAGTAGAGTCCCCATAGTTACTTCAACTAGTGCATTGGATTAAACAACCAATTTTTGCACGAAGCTCTTTCGTACCAACCCATCCAAACCTGAGTGAAGAGTAGATAATACAAAATCCTTTATTTAAAGGAATTCCATATGAAGAGGATCTATTGTATGAATAACAATGGAAATTTGTTGAGGATGGAACCATTTCACCGAATTATTTGAAGACTCTTGTGTAGAAAACCTAGAATGACTAAAAGATCTTAAAAATTGCTTCAAGGACAATAGATCTAGAGACCATATTTCTTGAAAAAATGGCTGAGTTATAAGAGACATCAACCAGTTTTAGCTTCCCAATAGAAGAGGCTAGGGGAGAAACAAAAATTAAGAACATATTCCATAAGCATCTTCCTACGTTCAAATAATTTTCAACAAAATATCTGAATCTATTTTTGTTCAAGTTTGATGTATTGTGCAGTTCTGTGTACTATAAGATGAATACCCAAAAATTGAAATTGTTTCCTTCAACACTAGATGATTCAGCTTTGTGTTGGTTCATTAACTTAGGGAACAAGCATATCACTACCTAGGAGGATATGAAGAATCTCTTCCTAGAGCAATACCAAGATTTTGGTAGAGCATAGGATTTGAGAGAGGAAGTCCTAAACATGACATAGAAGGAATATGAATCATTGGAGGAGTGTTAGGACATATTCAATTTTAATTTGTAGAGATCTCCCCATGTGAAGCTAAGTGACAAGTCCCTCAAAAGTATTTTCTTAAGGGGACTCAATAGTGAATCTCTTAAAGTGCTAAATATGATCTCTGGAGGAGATATTTACTAGCATCAGATTTTAGACATCTGATAGTTATGTCAAAATTATTATCTATGGAAGGTAAACCAAACTCTAGGATCACTAAGTCAACAAAATCAACCACAAAGATAAATATAGGAAACATACTGGAAGACTTGAAGAGAAAAATGTTGTCTTACCTAGTGCTACAAATGGATACTCCCCTACTAGCGAAGAAGAAGCTAGAGAATGAGGTAGAATTGGTTTATTTATATCTAAAATATAAAGGAAAGCGTGCAAGGAATGCGTAACCTGAAGATAATATCAAGGTATGCATTTTTTATTAAAAGAATCATAAAACCAAATTGTACCTACAACTACCAACTATCAAAGAGGATATTGAAGTTTTAGAAGCATACTTCATGGGAAACCAAAGAAACTAGAAGCAACCCGCTATGGAGAATATGGTAGTAGGAATGCCATCCTATAGAGGAGGAAATTACATGCCACAAGGGCAAGCCAAAACACCCAATACGGGATGGTGGAGACAACCACCTTGGATGAATACCTCCTAGGGATCATTACTATCAAATCAATACCCATGGATGCCATATCAACAAACAAGGCAACAATGGAGAACTACAACCCATGGAATGTAGTTCCACAAAATGTAGTATAGGATCCGCTATAGAAAATCTTACCACCTTCTCCTATAGTGAGGCCTGCACAACTCCCAATGCAGCCTATAATCAATCCCAACAACAAGATAAACCAACAAGTATACCAATTGGAAAGTGAGGTGTTTCTTATGTATAATATTAGGAATTGCAATCCTATACAATTAAGGTCAGGTAGAAAATTATGAGTAGAGGCTCCTCCTTTGATAGAAGAGGAGAAGGATGTACATATTATAGTAGGATAATCATCTCTAGTTGAAGAGGTTGATGAAGAACCAACTACTGAGAAGACTAAATAAGAAGCTCCTCCTTTTTCCAAAATGTTATAAGATAAAATAAAACCAATACAACTAAAATTTGATATCCTATAAAATTTGAAGAATTTGATACTAAAAATCCCTTTGTTCCAAGAAATAAGAGATGTCTCGATGTACACTAAGGCTATAAGGGAACTATATCTGAGAAGTCCAGGTATGACCTGATGCTATAAAATGCATATCACCCCAAATATGCAGACCTAGATAGCTCGGTTCTAATAGTGAATATTGGTGGAGACTCGTTGGCCAACACTTTAGCAGACCTAGGAGTAGCCATCAATGTTATACCAAATGAGACCATGTAGAAGCTTAAGATCATAGAACTAAATCCTACCAAGACTATTCTATATTTGGTTGGTAGATCAACTGTATCACCAAAAGAAATATTGGAAGATATCATCATGATAGTGGATGCATGGGAATACCTAGTATACTTTTTGGTACTACAGTCCATGTTTGGATGAGGGGGCTATCCACTCATCCTATGAAGGGATTGGATGGAAACAATAGATTCATATATAAGATGCTAAAATAGATAGATGACTATGTTATATGGTTATAATATTAAAAACTGACCATCCCTCCACCTGCATAGTCCGTTGATGCATTGAGAGAACCCATCTGGGAAAATTAGGATGATGGAACATTATCAATGTTGGAGCCTATAATGGCATTGATGGAGTTGGAGAATGAGGTTGAAGAGGATAGAATCATTACAAATTTCTTCCATGGAGAATCCTCCTATATCTTTCTAGAGTCACCACTGGTAGGCAACCAAGACCACCATGTCAAAAAAATTTAGATTGAGCCTGGAAAAATATTGAATGTTAGCAGTGAGTTGATACCAACTCAGTTGACAATATTGAAAGAGATAATGACCAGGAATCAACATGATTTTTCTTGGGATTATTCATATATGAGAGGGATCACTTCGAAGACTTATTCCCATTGCATTTACTTGGAAGAATAGGCAAATTTGATCAAAAAACCACAATGAAGAATGAACCCTGTCATGAAGGAGATAATCAAGGCAGAGTTGTATAAACTCCTATCATCTGGATTTATTTACCCCATATCTGACAATGAGTGGGTGTCACGTCTAGTGGTGGTACCCAAAAATAATGGAAAGTGGTGGATCTGTGTTGACTATAGATTTTTGAACAAAGCAACAAAGAAGGACCATTTCCCACTACCTTTTGTTGACCAGGTTCTTGATACATTAGTAGGAATGAAGTACTTATCATTTCTATATGGATTCAATGGGTATTGTTGAGTGGTAATTTTATCCAATTGTAAAACCACACTCACCCTTAGGATTTTGATCACAAAACCCTCTCTTGCAAAGAAGTTAAAACAAAAACAACTTCTCCAAGGTTCCTCTATATAAGCATTGCACATGTGTATTTATAATCCTTTGAAGATATATCAAATAAGTGATAGGAAAACCTTAGTGATTGCAAGTAACTATTAACAAGGGGTATGTGTTGGTTTATTTTATCATGTTATACTATTATTGTTCATGAAACTTAAAATTAGATAAAATGTAATTGGCCCTCATATGACCACAATGTAAACCTTAGTTCATTTTTATATTGAAGTATTTTTAGTAGATTTTATCTTCATTAGTTAAGTAGATTTTAAAAAAGTTTTATATTGCATAAAATATTACTTTAAGTGTGAAATAGAAGATCAAAACCTATCTCTAAATGTGGATCTTAAATGATGAAAGGATTCCTTTTATGTTGCTTCAAACATGAAAATGGAATAATCTTGGATGACTAACTTTGTAGCTATAGTAGCCTTTGATGTGCCTTATAAATAACCCTCTTTAATGAAATTGATTTCCATAAAGAGGATTCAATTTATTGCTTTAAAATAATGGCCTTTGATATAATAAACAAATTGGCCCTCTTTGATGAAATTAATTTTCATAAAGAGACGTCAATTTATTACTCTAAAATAATGGCCTTTTGAAATACCATATAAATCACTCCCCTTTAATGAAATTATGATTTTCATTAAGGAAATATAATTTATTGCTTGCAAAACAAACATGCAAAGCTTGAAAATTAATTTACCTTTAAAATGCAAAATTATGAAAATCCAAAATTATAAAATGCTTGAAAAAATAGCAACTTTGAATATTTTTTATAAATTTGGATTGGATTCAAAATAAAAACGTAAATGTAAAATATGAGGCATTAGATCTCATTCTACGCAGACGTGCATTTATTTTTGGAGTTTTTTATTTATTTATTTTTATTTTAATCATCAAAGTTTAAAATAAATATGCAAAAGAAAAGTTAGAAAAATAAAAAATAAAATAATAGAAATAAAATGGATTGCTGCAACTCAAAAGTTTCTCATAAACCCTGCAAGCGTTAGTATTGTACATAAAAACCACTATTAGTGTGACCTGAATTCACGTAGTCAAATAGCTAATGTGGTGCAAGCTTCTAAGGAAATGGTGCAATATACCGAAAATAAGACAAATTTAACCATAAGCATGCATTAAAACTTGAAATATCTCCATTATATTGCAGAAAAGATCTTCAATATTAAACATTGTGTAGAAAAACTTTGCCCCAAAATAAGCATCATGTGGTGAAAAACAAAGTCCAACAAGATGGCAAAATCAATCTAGCCATGGCTTCCAAAATGGTCAAGCCTCTGGCCTACAAAAATTCCAACCCCTTTTTCTTCATTTCGATGGGGTATTTACAGTTTTCTAAAAACCTTTTCATTTCATATGACTTCAAAACATTTTATTTACATTCGATTTTTGTTTTGTTTGTTGTGATAGTGAGCATAATGGCCCAATTAGTCATTACCTGCTTTCCCCTTTGGTTTTTTCGAACGCCTTTATCTTTATTACCATCTTCCAAAACTTCATTTGTGTTTAACCACCATGGACATGTGGCCTGCAATACTGCAATAGCATTATAATCATATAACACCCCTTTTATGACATGGCAACATGGTCCATGGTCAAATACCGAGAACCTTGGCCCTATGTGGATATACATTTCACTAACTATTTTGAACCGTGCCAAATACAAAATTATTACATAGTATTCTATTCTTGGTATAGTTGTGTTTATTTACAACAAAAAATCGTAGTCCTCCATGCGTTTACGTTTTAGCACAATATGATATTTGTGATATTTGACTCCTTCAATATGATATTTGTGATATTTGACTCCTTCAATATGATATTTGTGATATTTGACTTCTTGTCTATAGAGCCAATGATATTTTCTAAGTCGAGGCCGTGTGATACATCGAAAATTGCCAGATACATGCTCACTTTGCTACATCATAGGCCTTGGATCACCGTTGTTTGGCATTTGTATTTGTGGATGCCCTACGAATGTTTGAACGATCTGTGCAAATGTTTGGGTGGTCTGTGCAAGAAATAACCAATGATGTCACGAAGGTTCACTTGGGTCTTCATATCTCTCTATCGTTCACTCATTTCATCAAAATTCTGCATGGAGGAGCCATATTCGATACTCGCTATCATTACCATAACCTAATACATTAGGTGTTACCCCTCGTGCGAGCCTTCAAGGAGTATCTGGTGTCCTTCCTATCCGTGGCTCACCATAACCGCTACCCAAAACCATCATAGTAATTTCATTCACATTTATACCAATTTGATAATACATGCATAGGCCGAGCATATCTGGGTAGCCACCATGTATGGAATATAACATCTGAGAGGAATTTTAGACAAGAAAAACATTCCTTTTATCATTATTTTATCTCATTTACCATTCATATGATTATCATGATATTAAACCATTGATGTTGCGTCCCAAAACTACCGTAGTGATTTCACCCATAAACACCTCATACGAATTGTTCATCCACATCTGGTTTCAAGTCTGTATTGGGGTCCTAGTGTTTGAATATGGATGAAAGCACTTCGTGGTTGTATAAAATATCAAGATCACTGAACGTAAATTCATCATCGCCCAAAACCTTGTTATTATGGCCGAATTTGAATCATTACCATCCTCATATATGCATATCATTCTATCTTCGAGATAGCCCATAGAGTCCACATCACTTATCATAAGCGGTCTTCATCACATCGATGTCCCTATTGTATAATTCCACATTTAGTTTCTAACCATAGGTCGATTCTGCCTGCTGGTAATCGCCACGTCCTCGCTCTAGGGTGTTGTGTACACAATCTACCTACGTGGTTGTCAACACATCTTTCGCGTAGTCCCATCACTCTTCCTTGGTGTTCGTTTAAGGTATCTATCATTGCCTCTATCTAGGGGTCCAAGTTCTCCATCGTGACTGCCTGATTTGGGCCCACCACTTTGTAGGTGGTATGTGTCTCTCGTGAGCCATGTTGCCTCTTACCTGCATACATAAGCAAAACGTAGTAAGGTAAACCTTAAAAACAAAATTAAAATCAATGAAAACTTACACCCTAAAAATGATAAGAACATAATTAAATTAAAAAAATATGAACACTAAATGAAAAACAACATAAAAATTAAACTAAGCTAAATATTTTATTATATAAATATATATATTTATTATTGTTATTACTATTTTTGTTATATATTTTGTATATTTATATATATTATTTTATTAAAACATGAACTAAACAATTACTAATGCTTGAACTATAAATACCTTAATAAACAAAAAAAAAAATGTCACAACAAATTGACAATAAAATCATCAACAACAAATTAACAATAAAAATTGTCAACAATAAATTGACAATAAAAATCGTCAAAAAATTGCTAACAACAAATTAACAATAAAAATCATCAACAACAAATTGACAATAAAAATTGTCAAAAAATTGCTAACAACAAATTAACAATAAAAATCGTCAGCAACAAATTGATAATAAAAATTGTCAAAAAATTGCTAACAACAAATTAACAATAAAAATCATCAGCAACAAATTGACAATAAAAATCGTCAAAAAATTGTTAACAATAAATTAACAATAAATAACACAACTAAACAAAGGGACAAGAAATGAAATATTTGAGCAATAAAAATAACAACAATTTTACTAGCCAAAGTAGCAATAAATCAAGCAATCACCTATCACTAAAATTGCTAGCAAGTATGATCCCATTATTATTCTTCTTATACATTCAAAATCATGGGACAATTGGGTTAATAGTGAGAACCAAATTTCTCAATCATGTCCCATTAGTTCAATTTTCTAAAAAATTTAAGTGGGTCCCCAATATTGGGGTTAGTTGTGAGATAGTCACAACAAATGGCGACTCTGCTAGGAAATGCTCCTGAGCATTTTGGATGAAGAACCCAGTTCTTAAATTAATGAACCAAAGTTAGAAAAGTATACACCATTTAGCAACACCCAAGGAAAGTAAGGTCAACAACTTCATATGAGAAAAAATGGATTATTTGCTTCCATATGGTATGTGCAATGTGGTTCATTTTGTAATCCTTGTAGACCATCCAAATTCCATCATCTAGTTTAGCTTTAGGCTATGAAATGTTGCTCATAAAATATTATTCTTGGATAATATTTTGCAAAGTTTCTTTGAGAATAATTTGTTCACATAGAGCCTCATTGCTATCTAGGAATCCATAGTCCCAGTGGAGTTTATCCAAACTTAGTGACTGATTTGATCAAGCTTTTCGATGCTCATTTTTTTATCAAGCTTTTGTCTAAATATAGCCTCACTGCCAGTGAGGCGTCTATAGACCCAATGGAGTTTATTTAGAATTGGGGACTGATTTGATCAATATTTGCATTGCTTGTATATTTCATTTGTAGATAACTTCACAAATTTTTATGTAACAGTTGAATTTGATTAGCTTAGAAGTTACCCTTAATCAGTTTACCAAAATAATTTCATCCTTCAATATACCAAGAGATACCTCTTCATGTGATTCATTACAATGAAGCTTTGGCATAATATTTCATTGTTTCACACTCCACCATCTTAGTACACTTAACCAAGGATGATAAATATATAGCTTTATTCTATTTTTCTAGTTTCATTTGATTTGTGGGTTGCATTTTCTATTTGAAAAAAATACCATTTGTTAAAAACCATCCCCAAAACCAAAACCACAATAAAGGGGACTGACTCAAAATATAAATGTATGGGAGCATGAACATGACTCTAACACACACAAACAAAACTCATAAAACACTCTAAGAATACGAGAGAAGAAAACAACTCAAAGAAAAACCAACACCCAAAACCAAGACTAAACATGAAAACCAAAAAGTATTTACAAAATATACAATATAGTACAAATGGCACAAAACTCAACCGTGACTTTCCCTGGATCGCAAACATGATTAGCACATTTTAAAAGATATATAACATGAAATGCATGCTTAGATTTTTAGAAACCCACCCAAAACAAGGTTAGTCCATACAAAAAAAAATCTTTCATTTTACCTCTTTCACCCCACTATTTTAATCTAATTTTACTAGGAATCCCATGGTGAAGCTTTAATTCATCAAAGTGGTAAAACAATAATTGATTTTCAATTATTTCTTGTTCATTCATTAAAGTGTAGATTTCACAATTTGATTCATAATTTAGAATTAGGCTATCTTTTTCAACAATGAGGCCTTGCAAGTAAGAGCCTATTTCTATAAATTTCAAAGCCAATTTATTTTTTATGTTTATAGGCCAATCAAACTTATATAACAATTTGCAAGCATCTAGGATATTTACTAAATGAGAATCATTATAAGATTCTATCCTAGATTCAAATGTTAATTGTTGATGAACTTGATTCAATAATTCAAACACATCAACCTTTCTTTCATTCACCAAAGCAATCTTATTAGAGGTGTGAGTAGAAATCAATTCTAGTTCTTTATTAACCTCCAATGACATTTCATCATTAATCATATTTGAATCTAACATTTCATGATGTGATATTTTACCAAGATTTTGAATAATGGAACATAAAGGTTTAGATTTTACCTTTTGCATATTTTCATTTGACAAACCTTTGTGAGTATTTGTTATCTTTCCATTTTCTTCATGACTTTCATCATCATCAAACACCTGTTCAAAAATACCAAATTTAGACACCCAATCAAACATATGCCTATCCTTTTCAAAACAAGAACCTAGCTTCTCAATATAGGTTTCATATAACACCTTTCCATGATAAATGGCTTGAGTTATTTTAAAATCCACATTTTCTTTAGGATCATTAATAATATCAAAACCAAACCACTCAGGTTCTGAAATTTTCTCATTTTGCGATGGCTTAGATATTGTAGAGCCAATAGGTGGATCAAGATTTTTAATTCATTTTCCCTCAAATGGGACCAAAGCAAATGGTCCTCCCTATTTATCCATGGTAGTATAATAATTATCATTTTCTAACACTTTATGAGATTCCAACCCTTCTTTCAAAATATTCTCAGAATGTACAAGATTTTTAATATCCTCATGCGAGAAAGCAATTGTATCATCCCGCATATCAATTGATACAATTAATTCATTAGAAGGTTTGGAGTGAGCATATTCTTCCCATTTATTCCAAGAATAATAGTAATCATCTTCCAAAATCAAGTTGTGATGCTCAACTACTTCTTCGTCATCTTTTGATTCATCAACATATTTATCATCAAATTCATCTTCATCTTCCTTATATGGTTCAATTATTTTCAAAAGTGGGTTATTTCTAATATTCAAATTTGTAAGGTTATCATAATACACATTGGTAACCCATGATTCAGTTTTATCACAATTTGGACGGTGTGGATTTTCTTGGCCATCAGTTTCAACAATATCATGCAAAGTATCTTCCGAGAACAAGTGATGAAATTTTGTTATATCTTCGAATTCATTTATTAATTCTCTTTCAAACTCACTTTCAACCACTTTTTATGGCTTAGGGATTTCTATAATGGGACCAATTTTTACATTCTTCTTTCTATGATCATCCCAATCCTCCTTTGTAAATAATGATTCTAAATCATTTATTTCCAAAACAAATATTGATCATTTGGTTCCAACTCCTTATTACCTATCCATAGTATTTATTCTCCAAAATATTCAAGCTCTTAAAGAAATTTTGAATAGGCATTTACTTCAATTTAATTCAGATATAGACCTTCTCTATCATTTGAAGGAGCATAACATGAAATATCATTAAGATTAGTATCATGAAATTGATTCCTAGGATTATTTGGAAGTATACTTTGATGCACTTGTTTTTGTAATGGAACCATATATCTACTTAACTTCTTAACCAACTTCTTTCGATCTTTTATTTTTGACACAAGCTCCTTGGGTTGGGTGGTAGAAGTAGTAGGATTAGTTGGATTGACATAAGCAAACAAAGCCTGAGTGCTTGTTGTTATGGCTCCATGCGTGGCCAAATTGTTCTCTAACCATGATGGAGTGGTTGGATGGATAGATGTACTCATATAAGTGTATGTGGGAGTATAATTGGGTATGGTAGAATAAAATTAATTGTAGGAAAAACTATTTGACATCAGATTTTGTTGTGCCCATGCCTGGTTTATCATCAAGATTTGATTGTAAGCCCCTAGTTGTCCTACCATAGGTAATTTCTCCATACCAAAACCTTGTGGCCTTAATTGTTGTTCTACAGTCATGGCTTCTATGTAGGCTGAGGTAAGAGTAGTACCCAAAGGATTTATCCTAGTGAACATGGAAAACAATGGATCTAATGCCCCAAAGTATATTTGAAGGGCAACGCTTTCTGCAATAGTAAAGGGAGCAATCAATCTTGCATAGATATTTCGAAATCTCATGTTGAATGTTCTCAATGGCTCATTAGGTTCTCTCCTGCAAGAAGAAAATTGATAATAAATCATGGTAGGATATATGGGTAACATAAACTGATTGATAAAAGTAGTTTCTAATTGGGCCCAGGATGTAATAGAGCTAGTGGGTAGATTGATGTACCAATCATATGTCGTGTCATATAGAATCAAAGAAAACAATCTACAAGCCACATCCTCATGCTCAAATTTTCTTCTAATTAAGGTATTTACATAGGACTAAATGTGCTCCTTGGCTAATATTGTGCCATTGTGTTTAAACTTGGGCAAAAATTCCTCTATGTTCTTGGGTATGCCATGAGAATCTCTCCCAATGTTCAAAGGAATACCATGCACTCCATACAACTTTCTAGAATTTGCAGTCATTTGACTAAGTTGTGAGGTAATTAATAATGACAACAACAAATTCTTATTAGCAACTCCTCACAATTAAAAAAATATTAAAAAAAATGGTTAGCATCAACCAAAATATATGCATCAATTAAACCATGGCATCAAAGAACAATTTTCAATTTGAAAAAATATTAGCACTAATACATCATTAATTATAGAACGTTAAAATTAATGAAAGTGATCATATGTAAACAAAACTTTGTTAGTCCAAACCAATGCTTTCAAATAAATATTTCAAGTAAACATGAACAATTTAACATCTAAATAGAAATAAAGTAAACCAATTCATGCCCTCCTTCTAGCACCAAAATATTGAGTGCTAAAGGAGGCCTAAATATAACAATCAATAGGACATGAAACATTTAGCAATTCAAAGCTCTCATGGTTACACCAAATCACATTATTCATTGTATGAAAAATTCAAAAGCATTTGAAACAACAATGAACAATTTAGCATAAATAAAATAACACCAATTCATGCCCTCCTAGCATCAAAATATTGAGTGGTAATTTTACCCAATTGCAAAACTACACTCACCCTTAGGATTTTGATCACAAAATGCTCTCTTGCAAAGAAGTTAAAACAAAAACAACTTCTCCAAGGTTTCGCTATATAAGCATTGCACATGTGTATTTATAATCATGTGAAGATATATCGAATAAGTGCTAGGAAAACCTTAGTGATTGCAAGTAACTTTTAACAAGGGGCCTGTGTTGGTTTATTTTATCATGCTATACTATTATTGTTTAATGAAACTTAAAATTAGATAAAACGTGATTAGCCCTCATATGACCACGATGTAAGCCTTAGTTCATTTTATCTTGAAGCATTTTTTAGTAGATTTTATCTTCATTTGTTAAGTAGATTTTAAACAAGTTTTATCTTGCATTAAATCCTACTTTAAGCATGAAATAGAAGATTAAAACCTATCTCTAAATGTGGATCTTAAATGATGAAAGGATTCCTTTTATGTTGCTTCAAACATGAAAATAGAATAATCTTGGATGACTAACTTTGTAGCTATAGTAGCCTTTGATGTACCTTATAAATAACCCTCTTTAATGAAATTGATTTCCATAAAGAGGATTCAATTTATTGCTTTAAAATAATGGCCTTTGATATAATAAACAAATTGACCCTCTTTGATGAAATTAATTTTCATAAAGAGACGTCAATTTATTACTCTAAAATAATGGTCTTTTGAAATGCCATATAAATCACTTCCCTTCAATGAAATTGTGATTTTCATTAAGGAAACCTAATTTATTGTTTGCCAAACAAACGTGCCAAACTTGAAAATTAATTTACCTTTAAAATGCAAAATTATGAAAATCTGAAATTATAAAATGCTTGAAAAAATAACTTTGAATAATTTTTATAAATTTGGATTGGCTTCCAAATGAAAACATAAATGTACAAGATGAAACATTAGAGCTCATTTTAGCCAGACGTGCAATTATTTTTGGAGTTTTATTTTTTTATTTTTATTTTTTTTAATCGTCAAAGTTAAAAAAAAAAAATCTGCAAAAGAAAAGTTAGAAAAATAAAAATAAAATAACAGAAATAAAATGGATTGCTGCAAATAGATTTTTTTCCACAAACCCGTCAAGCATTTGTATTCTGCTCAAAAACCAGCATTAGTGTTACCCGAATTCATGCAGTCAAACAACTAATGCAGTGCAAGCTTCTAAGGAAATGGTGCAATATGCCAAAAATAAGACAAATATAACCATAAAAATGCATTAAAACTTGAAATATCTCCATTATATTACATAATAAATCTTCAATATTAAATATATGTACAGAAAAACTCTACCCAAAATAGGCATCATGTGGTGAAAAACAAAATCCAACAGGATGGCAAAATCAATCCAACCATGGCTTCCAAAATGGTAAAAAATTCTAGCCCCTTTTTCTCCATTTCGATGGGGTATTTATAGTTTTCTGAAAACCTTTTCATTTTATCTGACTTCGAAATGTTTTATTTTCCATTCGGCTTTTGTTTTGTTTATTGTGACAGTGAGCATAATGGCCCAATTAGCCGTTACTTGCTTTCCCCTTTGGTTTCTTCGAATACCTTTATCTTTATTATCGTCTTCCAAACCTCCATTCATGTGTAACCACCATGGACATGTGGCCTGCCATGCTGCCATAGCATTATATTCATATAACAACCCTTTTATGACATGGTAACATGGTCTATGGTCAAATACCGAGAACCTTGGCCTTATGTGGATATACATTTCACTGACTATTTCGGACCATGCTAAAACCAGTATTATTACATGGTATTCTATTCTCGGTATAGCTGTGTTTGTTTACAACAAAAAAATCATAGTGTCCACGTCACTTATCATCTGTGAATATCTTTCTATCTCTGGGATAGCCCATAGTGTCCACGTCACTTATCATTAGCATTCTTCATCGCATCGATGTCCTTGTTATGTAATTCCACATTTGATATCCAACTGCAGGTTGATTCTTCCTGCTGGTAGTCGTCATGTCCTTGCTCCAAGATGACGTGTACACAATCTGCCTACGTGGTTGTCCATGCATCTTTCGCATAGTTCCATCACTCTGCCTTGGTGTTTGCTGAAGGTATCTATCATTACCTCTATCTAGGGGTCTAAGTTCTCCACCGTGATTGCCTGATTTGGGCCCACCACTTCATAGGTGGTCCATGTCTCTTGTGATCCATGTTGCCCCCTTACCTGCATACACAAACAAGATGTAGTAAGGTAAACCTTAAAAATAAAATTTAAATCAACGAAAACTTACACCCTAAAAATAATAAGAACATAATTAAATTAAAATATGAACACTAAATGAAAAAACAACATATAAATTAAACTAAGCTAAATCTTTTATTATATATATATCTATATATTTTATTATTATTATTTATATATATATATATATATATATATATATATATATATATATATATATAAACATGAACTAAACAATTGCTAATGCTTGAACTATAAATACCTTAATAAACAAAAACAAAAATAAATAAATGTCACAACAAATTGACAATAAAATCATCAGCAACAAATTAACAATAAAAATCGTTAGCAACAAATTGACAATAAAAATCATCAAAAAATTGCTAACAACAAATTAACAATAAAAATCATCAACAACAAATTGACAATAAAAATCATCAAAAAATTGCTAACAACAAATTAACAATAAAAATCATCAGCAACAAATTGACAATAAAAATCATCAAAAAATTGCTAACAACAAATTAACAATAAAAATCATCAACAACAAATTGACAATAAAAATCGTCAAAAAATTGCTAACAACAAATTAACAATAAAAATTGTCAACAACAAATTGACAATAAAAATCGAAAAAAATTGCTAACAACAAATTAACAATAAATAACACAACTAAACAAAGGGACAAGAAACGAAATATTTGAGCAATAAAAATAACAACAATCTTACTAGCCAAAGTAGCAATAAATCAAGCAACCACCTATCACTAAAATTGCTAGCAAGTATGACCCCATTATTATTATTTTTATACATTCAAAATCATGGGACAATTGGGTCAACAATGAGAACCAAATTGCTCAATCATGTCCCATTAGTTCAATTTTCTAAAAAATTTAAGTGGGTCCCCACTATTGGGGTTAGTTGTGAGATAGTCACAACAAGTATAACCAGATCCAGATTGGAGAAGAATATCAGTACAAGATAACATTTACTTATCCTTGGGGTACATTTGCTTATAGAGTTATGCCCTTCGATCTGTGCAATGCACCAACCACTTTTTAGAGGGTAGTGTTGAGCATTTTTTTTGATATGATGGGAGAAGCAGTGGAGATATACATGGATGACTTCACTGTGTATGGCGAAACCTTTGAAGAGGCTATGACCAACCTGGAACATGTACTCCAGTGGTGTGAAGAGACCAACCTATCCTTGAGCAATAAAAAGTAGTGTGAAGGGATTATTCTAGGGCACCACCTCTTTGCAAGAGGGATAAGGGTGGACAAGAAAAATATTGAAGTTATTAAAGATCTACCCAGTCCTACAATATAGAGAGATGTCAGGAGCTTTCTTGGATCTATTGGCTATTACAGGAGATTCATAATAAACTTTAGCAAAATTTTTAGATCGCTGCACACTTTATTGTCCAAAACTATAGAGTTTATCTAGATAGAGGAGTGTAAACAAGCCTTCCAAATTTTGAAGGAGAAGCTGATCACTGCTCCGATATTACAGGGCCTGAACTAGGCCATCCCCTTCCATATATATTTGGATGCATCTAACAATGCTATAGGGGCAGTTATGGGATAAAAATATGGTGAGGATTTTTATGCCATCTATTATGTCAACAAGCATCTCACTAGGGCTGAGTTCAACTACACTATCATTGAGAAGGAATTCCTTGCAGTTGTCCATACCATCAACAAATTCCACCACTATATTATAGGGTACAAGGTCTTTGTACACACTAACCATGCATCCATTAGATATATGATGAAAAAACCTACAATTAATGATAGAATAATCAAGTGGCTTCTACTATTGCAAGAGTTTGATGCTACCATCATCGATAAACCAGGTAAGGATAATGAAGTTGCAAAATTTCTATCAAGGATGACACCTCCAGATCATTCAGCTATGGAAGACCAATTTCCAGATGAATATATTTTCTCTCTGAGTGAAAAAACACCATGGTATGCAGATATGGCTAATTACTTAGCCACTGGTAGAGTATCCCCTACACTCTCACCCCATGAAAAGCATACATTAATAGAGAAGAGTGCAACCTTCTCATGGATTGATGGTTGTTCTGTTCAAAATAGGGTCTGATAAAATCATGAGGAGGTGTGTTGTTGAGCATGAGTTTTCAAAAATCCTTAAAGCCTATCATGATGAACCTTGTGGTGGCCACTTTGTAGGAAAAAGGACTGTGTTCAAGATATTATAGACTATATATTATTGGCCCTCGTTATTCAAGGATGTAGCCAAATATGCAAATCAGTATGACCAAAATTCAAAGATGAGATGCCTCTCCAACCACATGTTCACATTGAACCATTTGATAAATGGGGGATGGATTTTGTAGGGCCAATCAACCCACAATCGGTAGGAAAAGATATATTTTGGTTTGTACTGATTATGTAACCAAGTGGGTTGAAGTACAAGCACTAAGGGATTCCAAGGAGAAATATATAGCAGAATTCCTATTTTCACACATCTTCACAAGGTTTGGAGTACCCATAGAGATCACTACTGATCAAGGTCCCCAATTCACCTCAATATTGATTCAAAAAATCATGCAACAGTATAGGATCAGGCATAACAAGACCACCCCTTATCATCCTCAAGCAAATGGATAGGTAGAGGTCACCAATAGAGAGTTGGAGAATATCCTCACAAAAATTGTACAACAACATAGAAAAGATTGGGCTATGAGGTTGCTAGAGGTAGTATGGGCCTATAGGACTGCATGGAAAACAACTACTAGTTTCACACCTTTCCAATTGGTGTATGGGAAGAATGCAATGATGCCCATTGAGTTTGAAATCAGAACCCTCAGGACTATAGTAGAATTGAACCTAATCCTGGATGATGCACAAAAATAGTGGATTCAACAACTAAATTAGTTGGATGAACACTAGTTAGATGCTTTGCATAGAACAAAGGTCATCCAGAGATAAAGGACATAATGGCATGACCACCACATTAGGCTAAAGTAGTTCAAAGTAGGAGAGTGGGCGCTATTGTATGATTCTTGATTTTAAGAGCAAAAAGGTAAGTTGATGCAATGATGGATGGGACCATACAAAGTGATTGAACTGATCAATAATGGTGTTGTGTGCATTAGAACTATTAATGGTAGTAATATTGTACTGATATTTAATGGTATTATGCTACAACCTTACCACATATCTGAAAATCTTGAGATGGAGTCCAAGATAGGCATGGGGGAGACCCCATTTGATTGAATATTTTTAAATTTCTAGTAGTTTGTCGATAGGAATATCCACCCAAAAAAAAATTATTTTTTTATTTTCTTTCTTTGCTTGTGTTTCTATTTTGTAGGTACAATGCTCTGAGTGCAATTTATAGGTAGCCTGGGAAACCTAGGTCTATCAAGCATAAATTCCACTGACTTGCATCTTACTGATTTTTAGTTTTTATTTTTAGATTTTGCAGGTATGATGCCCTGAATGCATGTTGTAGGTAACCTAGGAGACCTAGGCCTAACAGGCACAGGATCCATGAACCTGCATGATTTCTAGTTTTCTAGGAGTAGAAGCTTGATTGTTCCCATATGGAGGGGATAGTCACAATCTGAATATGTATGTGGGTGTGAAATATTTGCAAGAAGATAAATTCCCATTTGTGTGTTCAAACAAGTAGCTATTGATAGAGCTCGAGAAGGAGGAAGCACTGAAAGGCCTGATAAACTAGGAAGCATTGACTGTAGAACATGCCAGTAGATGCTGAATTTTCAGTTGAAGGAATACGCCTAACTCTTAAGTACTTCAAGGGCACCTAACTCCTGTTGAAAAGTCCTATATATGAGGAAGAGCACCTAATTCCCATAAAGGTGCTTGGCCCGAGAGTTTTTCAAAGTGATAGATTGGCACCTGTCTCCCATCCATTAGAGATAGGCGCCTATCATCAAGCAAGCTGAAAATCATATCCAATACACATGCTAGGGTTCAGTGCCTAACTCTTTTAAGAAGGTGCCTAACTCCTATGTATCTGGAGGAAGGTACATAACTCCTGTTAGGAAGGCACCTAACTCCCGTGTATCTAGAGGAAGGTGCCTAACTCCCGTGTATATGGAGGAAGGTGCCTAACTCCCATCTATATGGAGTAAGGTGCCTACCTTCCATTAAGCGCTCGTACATGACATAAATAATTTGGTAGCATTAGGAAGCGGTCGAAGCCACGTCAGCATCCCACATGATGAAAAGGTCAAATATTTCATAGGAAATTATTGCAAAATCTTGCGAAGGATTTCAACACATTCCAAAGCAATCAACATAGGGATGTGTGTCATCCCACGTAGACCATCGATATTTCTTATTTTTAGCACGAGACTTCAAATGAATATTTTTGTAGTACCCAAGAAGAACAGTCCAAAGAAATTTCTCACATGGGGAATACACAGTCATTCCGGTTGTCACAAAATAATGAATCAGAACACTCCATGATCATCTTCATGCTTGGTACACACGGATCACCAATAAGGTACATACATGATTTCTATTAGATGCATATAATTTTCATAATTAGAATATTTCTAAAAATAGTGTCGTAACAACATTAGCAAAAACATCCAACCATCGATCACCCACTCTGTTTGGTGTGACATGTCAAACATCGATTGGGAAAGGCCACCCTCATAGTCCTCCATGCAAAATAGAATGTACCTACCTCCATAATTGAAGAGGCACCTTCATGCAGTGAAATGATAAAATAGTTACAGATAAACCCAGAGAATAGAGAAAAGTTGCAGAAGCAGACACAAAATCAAATTTTCCATAATGGGAGAAAAATCGATGAACCATAGTCAAAATAAAAGCAAACCCTACAATGTGGTAGGAATTAATGAAGAGGTTTGAGCCCAATTCAAAGTCTATCGAGTGGATGGACTATTGTCGCCTGGTCATCCAGAACCAGGACTTGGAAGTAGTAGAGGAGTTTGTTGTGTTTGTGGACAAGGAAGTTGCTCAACTACGTAGACTAGAAATTCTAGTCACAGAGGAGTATGTTGTAGTCATAACTAGTCTCCCTCAAATAGGGGACCATATTTACAAGGAAGAATATCCAGTTAAGTGCATAGAACAACTCCTTGGGCACTTACCAACGAAATTGATGCACTCAAGGTTGCCAAAATGTGACCTCCTAGGGCTCTGGTAGCAGATTTTTGACCAGATGGCTAGGTTATTTACTTGCACAGGCAAGTATACACACCTAAATTCCAACCATATGAGGTTCTTGAGCCACCTATTTCATGGATCAAAGATTAATATCCCATTCTACCTAGCCCATGCTTTATAAGTTGAAGCCAGATGATACTAGGTAGGGACAACCTCTGTCGTAACACAACATAGTATAATTTTGGTTCTAATCCAGTATGTAAAGGCACACAAAGGAGTACCAAGGGTGGATAAGGAGAAGGATGGGGTTTCTAACTCCTAATAATAGTCAACTACAAAGGTACACAGAGAAGTTCTATAAGTAGATAAGGAGAAGGCCAAGGTGTCTAACTCCCAACAATAGCTAGTTGTAGATGAGCCAATAGTAGAATAGACTCCCGAATTCCAAGAGCCATTAGTGATAGAGGATCCTGTAGTAGAACAAACACCCAACTTATAGGATGATCTATTCTTAGGGGAAAAAGGGTAAAGCTTACTGGCTTCCTCTCTACAAAATAATGAAGAGGTTGGGTAGATCATCCCTAGCCCTATTCAAGTGGATGATTACCAAATAACTAGGAGTATGATGAAGTAGTTAGCAGCCTTGCTCACCCACAACTCATCCAAAAATTATGAAGAAGTTGATATTATCACAGAAGAATATACAACCTAGATGCTTCAAACTTGGCCAATGGTGAGCCCTCTTTCCAAGAAACTCAAGGAAATCTACAAGAACAACTGTAGAAGGTAAAACAATAGGCCTTCATCTAGGAAGGGAAATTCAAGGTAGAGGAGACACTTTTTAAAGTGTCTAGGAAAGCAGCTACAAAAAAATAGCTAGAATTGGGTAACACCATACACCAGCTATGACAAGTTGTGCAGCAAATTAAATAGGAAAATCAACAGCTAAAGGTTAACCAGACAACAAAGGTGGATGCTACCACCCAAATAGACTGGGCAATGGAAGTGCCCACAACTTCTCCAGACTCTATGGAGAAAGTTATTTCTTTTGGCCCATTCAAGTCAGATGCTAGAAATAAGGAAGCAGAGGTAGGGGAACTTTCATCCACCTCTTCTAGAGCATCTGATGACAAGCAGGAGGACCCCATGTTACAAAAATATCTCCTTGTAATTGAGGTCTCAGAAGATGAGGGTGAGCAATCAGCTCACAACCAACAATCTAGAGAAGAAATGAAGCATGGAGTAAAGGTAGAGATAACATAGCCTCAAAAATTGACACGCTCTATAAATAAATCAGTAGGTCGGTCACCTATCAAAACACTAGTGATAGAGCAGGAAGTGCCATAAATACCTACTAAAGAAATACCAGCAAATGAGCAGAAATCTAAAGAAATTCTTACTATAGAAACACTAGCAGCTGAGCAAGAAGCTGAGGAAGTGCCTACTAAGGAAAAACTAGAGGATCAGGCATTGAAACCCTTTGGTGTCAGGGAAACAACATCACCTACACCTGAGGATAAAATTCCCCCTCACACAACCACCCTGGAGCACTCGGTGCAGTTGAGGTCTAAGAGGAAAGTGACCAGGGCACCCCAAAAGAAGCATAGAACCAGAGCCAAAATTGTAAAAGTATAGAAGCCTAGAACTAGGGCTAGAAATGTAGAGGAATAAACATCTAGAACCATAGCTAAAACTATAGAAGTAAAGAAGCTAAGAATCGAGGCCAAGGTTGTAAAAGAAGAGACCCAGCTAGCCCCTAATTCATATGAAGAATGGGCTGGGTCCCTGAAGGATTTTTCCAGGCAAAAGGAGCAGTTTGACAAGCTCTGAGAAGAGTTTAAGGAGGGAAAGAAGGCAAGAAAGGCCTTCAAAAAGGTGACTAGAGAGCCTGGGATTAGCATTAATCCTGCTCTTAAGAAGCAATTCTGGGAGATATATGGGTCTATTGGAGATCAACCCTCCAAAATGAAAATATACCTACAAGAGATGGGGGTATTCGACCCAGAGGCAGCTACAACCCAGGGCAAAGCAGCCAACAAGAAGCCACTTTCTAAAGGAAGTACAAAACCACCTAAAGATGTTAAGCTTCCTCCTAAAGTGGCCCAGTCATAGAAGGTCAAAGTAGTGGAGGAATCTTAAATCCCTTTCTAGGAAAAATTAGGTATCCCAAACACAGAGCCCTTACCACAATATCATGAGCTCTGGAAGGAGGTAGAGCCTACATTCCAAAAAGGGACCACTACCTTTATAGGATATTACATGTAGGAAAAAGTAGGCTAGAAAATATACATCACAAAGCCACCAAGCACAAGTTCTAGGTCTAGAAAAATAGTTAGGTGTAGCCCTTGCTAGTAAAAGCTACAACAAGAGGCTAGTGCCCCATAGACCACCAAGAAGAGGAATCCCAAGGATAAGGAAAGAGACAAGGCCACCACCAAGAAGAGGAAGTAGAGGAATAAGGCTTACTGGGAGGTCGTAGACAAAACAAGGGACTACCAATACAAGGTGCCACGAGGACGTGATAATCCTTAGGCATGGGGGATGATGAGCACTAGAATTGCTCATATTTTGCATATGTTTCTAATATTTTGTGTGGTAGTATTTTATCATATTTGTACTTTTTATGAATGTTTATATGTATTTAATGGTAAAATTGTGTATGTTGCCTAACTTGTGTGAAAAGTGTGCTTTGTGTGTAGATTTTATTACTTTAGTTGTTTTTTGCATAACTATGTCGAGGTCCCACTTGGACTTGGCATCATCCGTTTTCAAAAGGAGTTCAATGAATCCTAAGGAAGGATTTTGGCCACGAAAGAGAAGGTCACCTTACTCTCGTCTTTCGATGAAAAGGCACCTTACTCCCATATTTCGATGAAAAGGTGCCTTACTCCCATTTTTCGATGGGAAGGCGCCTTACTCCAGTATTTTGATGATAAGGTGCCTTAATCCCATATTAAACGAGAAGGCACCTTGCTCTCGTATCTCGATGGAAATGCACCTTATTTCCATTGATAAATTCAAATACAGTTGACTCCACATAAGGAGAACGAAGCGCCTAACTATTGATCTGATGGTGCTTAACTCCCACTAACTAAAAAACACATCAGTTGCTTTGTTTTCATATGAAACAAAGTAACAAAATTATCAAAGTTATAACATGAGTGATGCCGATGAGATAAGATTGAAATTCATTTGATTTAACCGGATCGTAGACAAATGATGCAACAAATATAATTTGTTTTGAATACACCGAATTTTCCTAGATTAGTGTGTTGTTATTGTAATCATGTTTTTAGTAGAGATTTGTTATTGTAATATAAATATTGCAATAGAGAAACTTGTGCGATATATAAATGCACAAGACTTCTCTAAGAGAGGAGGAGAAAAATAGCAAAAGAACCAAACTGTAATGTAATTCTATTTATGCAATAAAATTCATTCGAAGTTCTCTAATTTAGTTTGACATACGTATTTAATCGAGCATAATCTGCTAGAGCCTGGGCCCACTCTTGGCTAGTATTCCTCCCCTCTCCTTTACTTTTATGTAATTTCATTTTAGTTTTATTTATTTTGTTTTCTTGCATTTGATTATTTTTCTTAGCAAACTGATTTACTTACTGCATTATTTAATTTTTGCAAGTGTGGTGTGATTTCATTTCCAGTAATTTATGTTCACTAGATTAAGTGGTTTGGATTGATATAAATTCTATACAAACAACACCCCCCAAATTATAGAGTTAGTGGAATCATATCAAAGGTATTGTAGTATATCTCTGCTTGGAACAATGCAAGTTTACGAACATCCCTAGGTTGAAAATTAAGTGAAAGGGTTGTGACATCAATGTAGAATTTAACCAATATTTTTGCACCAACAGTGTGAATGATTATTTTATTTATGTTTAGTTTTTTTTTGTTCTTTACTTTATTTTTAGTTATAGTTATTTCCATTTCCAAGCAAGTATGTTTCTTAGTCTAGTTCTTGTATTTCGATTGCAATGAGATTGATTTCTGCTTTTTGAATTTCTTTAACATATAAAGCATATAGCTTCCTTTATATTAGATATTTTCTAGCACATATAGCCTTTGGATGCCACCCCTAGTTTAAAAAAATAAAAATGACTTTAATAAAGTATGGTTTAACAACACCAATGAATAAGATTTTCTTAAATGTCCTTTAAAAGCACCATAAAAATTAATATTTATAAACCCAAGTTCTAGACACTTCCATTTTACCATAGATCAAAGTAAATAATTTGTGTTAACTCCATTGTTGTATATGATCCTTCCATGTATTTCAAATCTTATAAACAAGAGGCTAGAACCTCTTTTTAATATATGATATATTGCATGATAAGCATGATGTCTACAGATACTTTGCAAGATATATAAAAATAAATTTCCAATCTTGGGTATAATTTTAATATTTAGTATTAGAAATAATGTTATTTATTTCAATCCACAAACTTCAAAAAATAATGGCAAGACCAATCCTCCATTAAACACATAATGCTTTAGCTTTAAAATAGCTAATCCAAAATTTCATCAACTTTTTAACGTTGATGGAGCTACCCAATATATTCTCATATTATTTTAGACTACATAGCCCATGATATCCTCTTCTTTGTAGATACTCTCCTATAAAAATATTATTTTAGACTACTAACCAAAAGAATGATGAGGATTTTGATAGGAAATCAACATCTAAAATTTCTCCCAAGGGAAATCATTACGAGTAGGACATTTTGATAGCTTTCTCATATCTCTATTTTATAGGAATATCCACTATATTTTGATAGATTCTGAACCAGATTATAATTCCACATAAAATTAGGCAAATACAAATTTGGAAGCATATGTTGAAGCTTATTTACTATTTATTTGAGTTCTTCTCCTTCAACTAGATTACTAATAGAAATCCATGATCTAGAGATTTTGGTCATATGAATACCATTTTGAATCGAAATTAAGAGGATAAGACTTCAACCAAGCATCAAATCAAGAATTTACAAAATTCCCCTCATTGACTAACCATTTATTATGTTTCTTGATGAATTGCAAAGTATTTGATATGCAAGTGGTCCTTTAAGTAGGGTTTATTTCCTAAATAATTTCATTGCATCAATAGAACCTATATATTTTTGAAGTAACTTTTTCCCGAATCTTTCCTTTATTTTTGAATAATTACCAACCAAGTTTTTCTTGTAAGGAAAAAATCATAAATATGTAATTTTGCAAGACTTCTTCTCTAATATTATTTCCTTTGCAAACCTTATCCCACTTACAAATAGGAAACCTAATTTTTTTTCTCATTTTATTTCCAAACAATATCTCTTTGAATTTTATCAAATTTGAATGTTATACTTACTAGCAATCTTGAAAGTGACATCATATATAAGGATGGATTATAATGCATTCCCAATGAACTATAGCCTTCTATCCATGGTTAAAAAATTATCTTTCCAACCTACCAAACAATATTCTATTCTACCTAAACTTGAGTCCCAAAACTACTTCGTTTCTTTATGAGGCAAAAGAATACCCAAATATGTTGATGTAAATTTTCTAATTTTAAATCCTAAAATATCCACAATAATTTATTCTAAATATAGGGTAGTGCTTCAAGATATATCTTGGATTTTATATTATTAACCAACTATCAAACAACCTTCTCAGAACATGATAATGTTGATTTAAACTCCATAAACTTGCTAACTAAGAGATGACCTAAAATAAAAGTATCATCAAAAAATTAGAGATGATATTTAAAGGGAATATTTGTTACAACTTGAATACCTTTGATTTTCCTTCTGTTTTTGTCCTTGAAAAGGAATGCCTTTGCAAGAATAATAAATAGATAAAGAAATAATGAATCACCTTGATAAAGTCCACAAGATGAAATATCCAATAAGAAATCCATTCATCAAAATAGAATATTTTGGGGTGCTATAACAACATCTAATCCATTCACACTAACCTTGATCAAAGCCATTTTTTGAGGATATCATATATAAATATCCATAAAAACCTCTCTATTTCTTTGTTCATATTTAAATTCATAATCATACCTAGTTTTTTTATGGAATGAAGTGAATGTATGTCCTCTTGTGCAATTATTACACCATCCAATATTTGTTTATAATGAATAAAACCACCTTGTTAATCTAAGATAACACAATGTATAATGCTTTACACTTTGTTTTCCATAATTTATGAAATAATTTTATAAATCATAGTACAAAGGCTTAGTGCATTAAAATTATTAAAAAAAATTGTCTTTTTTCTTGGAACTAATGTAATAAAGGTGTAATTGATATTACTTATCATAGGTTTTTTTTTTATGTCTTCAGTTGTAGCCAATACACCACTCTTCAACAAATTCCAACGATTTTAAAGAAAATTATAGGAAATCCATCAAAGCTAGGTGTCTTATTGGGATGGAAAGAGAAATATTTCTCATGTAGATTCTACTTAACGTTTTTTCTCATCAAAATCTCATGTTGCCCTTGTGTGATAATTAATGGAATGTTTTGCAAGAACTTATCCTAAGGATCCACATCTTGTCCATCATCTAATAAAAAATCTTTGAAATAATTATTTTCTTCCTTCCTCATATTGTTTTCTTCCTTAATGTTTCTTCCTTTTGGACTTAAATATTTTTCATACAACAAAAAGGAAAATCTATTTTGGAACATGAAAACATTTGATATTTCTATCTCCTTCCTTGATCCACCTTACCCTAGATTATTGTCATTAATATGGTTCCTCATTTTTCAATACATTATGATATCTAAAATTAATTATATTTCTTGCACATATGTATCTTGGTCCATTCCATTTATTTATACTCTCTTGTAAAATTTGAAGTTATGATTCAATTTTCTCTTCTTTAAATATGTTACCAAAAGACTTGTCAATCCAAATCTTCATTTTTCTCTTTTGATATTTCATATTTTGAATAAAACCATACGTATATGATCCTTTAAAATTTGTTTCATCCTACCATAACATAACCATTTGGAGAAAATGAAGGTCTTTGAGCCACATAGATTGAAAGTGAAAACACATTGGATGACCATGATTGATTAAATCACATATCAATAGAATAGGTTTATGATTTGGTATTGCTCACAATCAAATGTTTGAAGAGATTGTGTCATCTATTTATAACCATGTGTTGGATGAAAAAAATCTATGAAATATTTTTGCTATATGAGTTTTTCTAATGCATCTATTATCTTGTTTATATTTAAAAATTGAACAAATAACATCCCAAAGGCCATTTGAATTGATAAATGAAGCAAAATCCCACATCGATTTAGATCATATATGAGTACCAAACTTATTTTTTGAAAGAGATAGAACTATGTGGAAGGTGTGTGGAAGCCCCCCCATGAATCCATAAATCACAACTATGAATCTTCGTTGTGTTTGAAAAATATATACTGAGGTCCTTCTAACATCTTTCATGAGAAGTAACTATTGTAGAAGCATACATAATTATAACCCCAACTGTGATGTTTTCCTCTTTCTTGCAATATAGACTAACAACCCAACTACTTCTTGCTTCTAACAACTATCTATATCATTTTTATTTGTTCTATATTATCACAATACATTCAAAACTCCTATAGTTTAACTCATCCTCCATTCCAAATATTTTTTAACTCATGCTTACATTCCTCACTACTTAATTTTGTGTCTTGTATCAAAATAAACTCAATAATATAAAAACCTCTTAATTCCTTACTAACTCTTTTTTAGGATTCTTATTAATACCCCAAATATTCCATGATACCATCTCATCATCACTTTTTAATTTTATTTGTGGGTTTATCCCCACTTCTTGTTAATATTTGTGATATTTGTGTTTGGTTTTTGAAATCAATATCCCTTTGAGTTTCTTTTCTTGTTGTTTTGCTTTAAGGATTTTCCTCTCCTTTTTCAAGTCCCACCAACACTTTCATATTTTTGAATTTCTTTTATTTTATCATGTTATTCACAATAAGATATATCTTTAAAGGTTTATACTACCCTAGATAATATAAAAAATAATAAATATACTCATAAATAGTTTATTCTTTATGTTGACCCAAAACCCTAATGTAGAAGGATGATCCTCCAAAGTAATTAATTTCTTATGCTACTTTTATAAACCTAAATGTTACCTTGGAAACCCTAAAGTGCAATAATGATCCTCCATAATAATTACTTTTTAATACTTCCCTAAAAATCCTAATTCTCCATTGATATCCTTATACTTACTTCTTTGTTATATTGATCTTGAAATCATAAAGTGTAATGGATACACTCTATATTAGTTTTATTTTTATTGCAAGGAGAGGATTTTATACTACTTAAGGAAAAAGAATATGATTTACCTAGATTAAGCTTGACGTATTTCACCTCCTTTGCTTTAAAATTTTCCTTCCAATATTACTTCACACCTTTAATACCTTATAAATAAAAACTTGATCATTGTACTTCCTCATCTCTTATATCCTTTGTTTATTTAAATGGTTTATCTAAGTGAATTATAAATACCTTATCCATATTTTTCTAAGAATTTCATACATAGGCCATATTCATTTCATGTATTCAAAATAATATATAGGAAAGCTACGTATTCCAAACTGGTAACTACCAATAACACCAAATATTAACCAACAATAACAATTTAGACCTAAATACGATATGCTAAAATATATATCATACTAACCATATTAAACGTATTTTAACACCCACTAATGACTAAACTAGATATACTACAAGGTTTAGTCATTAACTCTCACAAGAATACCCTTATAAGGGTCTTACCACAAATTATCTACCATAATGGGTTTGACAACAACCAAGCATATTTTATATTTTCATATGGTCATGACCCCATCTCACTAAATTGCATGGATAACTAGATTCTATAGTCACCAAGTCAATAGTGCAATGATATTGAATATAGGGTTCAATCATCCTTGTCAAGACACTACAATGACAAAGGCATTAGGCTATCCTTGTAAAGACCCAAGTTCGATTCATAGGGAGGATGACCTCTAATGTGCCCTTAGCTGAATGATTCATCTATTATTGTATATTTCAAAAAAAAAATATAGGGTTCAATATAGATGCATACACATATCGATGTTTTATGTCAAACAAAAAATATCAACATCCAAGAAAGAAGATGTCATATTTTGAATTATGATCATTAAAAACCAAGAACTAAGTTGTAAAGGTTTCACGCAAGTAATAAATATTGAATACTAAAACAAAATGTTAAAACTATTTTTCATTATATTTCACCAATGGCAATGACAAATACTAAACTTAGAAGCTTCTAAAACTAAAACAAACCATTAAAATAAAATTTGGACTATTATAAGAGGTAAGCTATACCTAGCTAAAACCAAATGTGGTAGGTTATAAGCTATACTGAACTCTATATAGTGTAACCCTTAAGCACCATTCTCTAAGTAGTCCAAGTAATGAACCAAGTGAAGAACACAAGCTTATACTGAGAGGGGGTGAACAGTATAAGATCAACTTTTAATTTTCTTTCCCAAATAATATTATCCAATATTATCAATGGAAATATCAATAATAGTAATCAAATCAATGCATAAATCATCACACACAAGAGAGACACAAATTTAACGTGGTTCACCCAAGGTGGGCTACTCCACGGAGAAAATATTTCTACTAAATTTTCTCAACAAATCTCTTGGGAATCAATTCCCTATTACAATGTTTATGGACCTCTATCCAAAGGAGACACCAATCCCCTATGCTCTAATTTGTGGATCTCTCTCCACAGGAGAACTCTTTCCCCTTTCTCTAGTTCATGGATCTCTCTCCATAGATAACTCTTTCCCCTTGCTCTGTTTGTGGATCTCTCTCCATAGGAGAACTCTATCCCCTTGCTCTGGTTCATGGAACTTGATCTAGGAGAACTCTATCTCCTCAACTAGTTCATGGATCTCTCTCCATAGAAGAACTCTATCTTCCCAGTTGGTTCATGGATCTCACTCCATAGGAGAACTCTATCTCCTCTGCTCTAGCTGGTGATCTTCTAGAAGACTTATACCCCCACTGCTCTGGCTTGTGGATCTCTCTCCATAGGAGACCTCTATCCCCACTACACTGGTTGATGGATCTCTATCCACTAGAGACTGCTATCCTCTTTTCTCTATCACCTCCAAATCTTGTTCTCAACTCTATCTCAAATATGCACCAAACTCTATCCCAAGTCTAGCACAAATCTTCTCTAACTCTACTCACAAATCTGCACCAAACTCTATCCCAATTCTAGCACAAATCTACTCTAACTCTGCTCACAAATATGCTCTTAATTCTATCTCAAATATGCCCCAAGCCTTAACACAAAGCTTGAACAAATCATCAATCAAACTTGCTCTCAATCCTATCTCAAATATACCTTCAAGTCTTCTCAAAAGACTTGCTCAAATCTGCCTTCAAGTCTTCTCAAAAGACTTGCTCAAATATTCCTTCAAGTCTTCTCAAAGACTTGCTCAAATTTACCTTCAAGTCTTCTCAAATACTTGCTCAAATCTACCTTCAAGTCTTCTCAAAGACTTGCTCAAATCTACCTTCAAGTCTTCTCAAAGACTTGCTCAAATCTGCCCTCAAGCTACTCACAAAATTGTACTAAATATTTCCAAACCTTGCACACAAACAAAGCTTATATCTTTTTCAAAAATACTTTCTTCAAACAGATATATTCTACTCAGAATTCATTTAACCTCTGGAACATATAGAGAATGATATGCACTTGCAAATAGCTCAATATGTTCTACTCAATCATTAAGTCTGTCGCTTTCACATGTCTCACATTTATTGCTCTTTTAAAGGATAGATCTTGTCTAGCACATGACACCTATCTTCCTGATTCACACACTTGCTTTCACAAATCTGATTTCTAATGTTTGCACATTCACTTTCAATATCACTCAAAACCAATGCTCAAAACCTTCACACATTCATTCAAACAATGAATCACAATTTTCTCACAAACCCTAACATAGGTGTTTCCACTTTCTTTCAACAAAGATGCACAATGTAGGTCTCAAAACCTAACTCAAATATTTCCAACAATGCTTATCAAACAATCCTTTTCACTCCACCTTATGTTCCAAAACATTCATTCCAACAAACACTTTTAAACAAGGGATGATGTGCCCATACCTCTTAATTGCTCTTCTGGAGATATGTCTTCAAAAATCTATCTCATAAACAATTGATCTTTCTAGTGCCACTTCAAGAATTAGTTATCAAAATACTCTCTCAATACATCCATATGAATTTTCTTCTCAAAAGATATTTCACCATACAGAAATTACAATAAAATATCAAATCACTTTTACACCTTATTTCTCCTATTCTTTCATGCAAAATAATGCTCAAAAAAACAACTAGAGATTACACACATGAATTTCACATATACACCTTATACCTCCTTCTTATGAAACCAAAAATAATGCACTTCAAATTTCAATAAGACCAAAGAAATTTTCACTTTATCTCATGCATCAACCAAGTATTAGTAATCTGAAATTTCACCTTTCATCCCTTTTAAAAATAAAATTAAATCACTTTACTAACCTTATAACTCCCTAACCATACCATACCACAATGATAAAATTTATTAACCCTTATAACTCCTTAACCATACCATACCACAATGATAAAACTTATTAACCCGTATAACTCAACCAAACACAACTTTGCATACCTTTTTATAAAAAATTTATTCTACCCTCAAGCGTTGCCGCTGCTCAAACCTGCGACCTCGCTAGCCTCCATGCCCTAGCACAAGGGCAAACACCACGTGGGCTATCTACCCACATAAACCAAAGGAGCACGCACTCCCTTTTTTCCTCTACCACCGGTACAAAACTCAAAACATCAAGCAAAACCTTGTCACTTGCCTCCACCGCGTCTCGAACCCGAGACCTATCTACTGCCACGACCTAGCACCATGGACGCTACCATCTGGGCTACCTGCCTGGATGGGATAGAAGTTTAGAGCCCCTGCTCCTTGTCCTTTCCTCTACCTCGACTTCCAAAAATTGATGTCTTCTTCCTCTCCACCGTGAATCGAACAACGATCGAATGGCGCACGAAATACAATACACGAACGAACACCCTTAACCACCTTAGCATGCATAATATTTATATGCAATGGTTGCATTAATATTTGATGTCGGCGCTCAAATTTTTCAAACCTTTGGCGCCAATAAAATATTATATTTTAATTATAATAATTTAAATCCAAAGGATTTAAATATTATAATTTCATTTTCTTAGGTTAAAACTTTTGCCACCATAGTTAATCAATTTAACCTTTTCTTTTTGCGGAATTACCACCAAGGTAAATCAAATAGACCTTTTTATTTTTCCTTTTTCAAATACCACCATGATAAATCAACTTGACCCTTTTATTTTTCTTTTTCAAATACCACCATGGTAAATCAACTTGACCCTTTTATTTTTCAATACCATCATGGAGAAGGCTTTTCTTTCTTCTTGTTGCCTCATGCCTCATGTGCCCTTTGAAGAATATTCTCACAAATATTTCCATCAACCTTAGGACATCAAACCTTTTGACATTAAACCTTTTGACATCAATGACAACACAACATGCTCAAATTTCCAACAATCTCCCCCTTTGTCATTGATGGCAACCCTTTTCTAAAATTCCTTTTTCCAAACCATTTGATTCCAAATCTGCTCCCCCTGACTGAATGCTCTCTCCCTTACTCAAATATCTCCCCATTTATCATAAATGGCAAAGGGACTCCTTTGGGGCTAAATATAAGACTCTTAGCTCAGCCCCCTCCCCACCTCCTCTCCTTGAGGTGATTAATTTTTGGGGTGGGAGTAAAACTACTCCGAGCATACAATGCTCTTTTTCTTTGTCAACTTTCTTCCTCAACATACCCTTTTGATCCTTTTGAGTGTCCCTGTTCTTGCTTGTCTTTGGAAGCTTTGGAAACTTTGTTTTGCACCACTTGGTCTTATGCCCTAGATTATTGCACTTGTAACACTTAATTTTGTAGTTCTTAGAAGGTGCAAATATCTTGAAGTTCCTCCTGGTGAAGCCATACTCATTTCTATCATGAACCCTGTAGTGGATTGCTTTATGACCAAATTGATTACAAGAGTAGCAATACCCTTGAAAGAGATGTCCATATTTGAATTTCCTCTTAGTAAAACCAAATTCCTTCTTTTCATGAACCCTACAATGCATAGCCTTGTGACCAAACTGATTACATGAAAAACACCGTCCTTTGAAGAAATCTTGTCTTGAGCCCACTGGTCTCTTGGTCCTTTCTTCTTTGTGATGATCCTTGTTCCTTGTTTGTGCATTGTTTCCTTTCTTAGTGAAGCTTCTACTCTTCAACTCATCCTCATAAGTCTCAATTTCTCCTTCACTCTCTTCCTCTGAAACTTCATCCTCTTTTGAGCTTGAGCTTGATCCTTCTTCTTGTTTCCCTTGTCCTTCTTCAAAACCAAGTCCTGTTTTGATAGATGAAGATCTTTGTGCATTGATAATCTTATCCAAAGTCTTTGAACTTTTCCCAAACTTGTGTAGCTTGTCCTTAGAATATTTCACTTCCTTCCTTAGTGAAACTACCTCATGTTCTAATATTTCACATTCTAACTCTTTTGCTTCTAGCTTTTCACTCATGACTTCTTTAATTTTCCTTGCCTTAGCTTTTGAGTTTGTCAGGTCTAGTATAAGCTTTCCTTTTTCTTCCTCACATTCTTGAACTTGAGCCTTTAGTATTGAATTATGCTTTCTAACCTTTTTCAATTCTTTGAGAGCAACAATAAGTTCTACTTCTAGATCTACTGTGCCTTCCTCTTCATTTTATGAATCTTGTTCTACTTCTTGGTCTTCAAGAGCATCTTCACACTTTTCAACTTTATCTTCAATAGGAGCATTTTCTTCCTCTTCTAGTGCCAAAAATAGAATTTCTTCTTCTTCACTATCTGAGGGTCTTTCATCATTGTCACTTGAAGCCTTGCTTCCCTTATCAACATAGAAAATCTTCTTGTGCATTTGAAAGAACTTCTTTTCATGCTTGTTTTGACCATACCTATTTTTCTTTTCATACCTGGATTTTCCTCCTTCCTTTTTCTTATGATCCTATTTCTCTTCATTGCTACTACTTCCAGCTTCTGGACAATTAGATGCATAGTGACCAAAATTTCCACAATTGAAACATTTCACTGTTTTCATACCTTTGTGCTTTCTTGAGTCCTTCTTGTTTCTTCTACCATAGTTAGCTTCTTCATCACTACTTGACTCACCACTTGATTCTGGTTTCTTATCTTTTGTCTTCTTTGATGCTTTGAAAGTTACCTCTTTCTTGGAGTTAGGATCCTTTACTATTCTCATCTCATAAGCTATGATAATTCCATGTAACTCATCCATAGTCAATTGATCAATATCTTTCATCTCTTCTATAGCTAAAACTTTTCCATCATACCTTGTAGGAAGTGACCTTAAAACTTTTTGAGCAACATCGAAGTCTTCAATTTCAAATCCAAGTCCACGCATGGTATTAACAATCTCATCCACATGAAGTAAGTATGTAGCAATGTCTTCCTCTTCTTCCATTTTCAAATCTTCAAACCTTTTCTTATGATTTTGTAGTTTTGCCATCTTGACCTTTTTATTTCCCTCATAGGTTTGCTTCAATTTATCCCATATCTCTTTTGCTGATTTGCAATGCATAACTTTCACAAATTCTGCTTCACGTAATCCACTCAAGATTCCATTCATAGCCTTGGCATTACTCACATGTAATAGCTTACCATATTTATCTATGGGAGGATTAGTTGTAGGTGTGAACCCATCCTCAACTGATTGCCATATCTCATATCCTTGTGCCATCAAGTAAGTCTTCATTCTTATGCTCTAGAAAGCATAATTGCTCCCATCGAACAATGGTGCCTTATTTTATGAAGATCCATTCTTAGATGCCATCTGTGTTCCTGTAATATCTTCCTTCAAGTTGTTAGACTCTTTCGAAAGAACCCGCTCTGATACCAATTGAAGAACATGGGCTTATACTGAGAGAGGGGGTGAACAGTATAAGACCAACTTTTACTTTTCTTTCCCAAACAATATTATCCAATATTATCAATGGCAATATCAATGGCAGTAATCAAAGCAATGCATAAATCATCACACACAAGAGACACAAATTTAATGTGGTTCACCCAAGGTGGGCTACTCCACGAAGAAAATATTTCTACTAAATTTTCTCAACAAATCTCTTGGGAATCAATTCCCTATTACAATGTTTATGGACCTCTATCCAAAGGAGACACCAATCCCCTATGCTCTGATTTTTGGATCTCTCTCCACAGGAGAACTCTTTCCCCTTGCTCTGGTTCGTGGATCTCTCTCCATAGGAGAACTCTATCTCCTTGCTCTCATTTGTGGATCTCTCTCCACAGGAGAACTCTATCCCCTTGCTCTGGTTCATGGATCTTGATCCATGAGAACTCTATCTCCTCAACTGGTTCGTGGATCTCTCTCCATAGAAGAACTCTATCTTCCAAGCTGGTTCATGGATCTCACTCCATAAGAGAACTCTATCTCCTTTGCTCTGGCTGGTGATCTTCTAGAAGACTTCTACCCCCACTACTCTGGCTTATGGATCTCTCTCCACAGGAGACCTCTGTCCCCACTACACTGGTTGATGGATCTCTATCCACTAGAGACTACTGTCCTCTTTGCTCTGTCACCTCCAAATCTTGTTCTCAACTCTATCTCAAATATGCACCAAACTCTATCCCAAGTCTAGCACAAATTTGCTCTAACTCTACTCACAAATCTGCACCAAACTCTATCTCAAGTCTAGCATAAATCTGCTCTAAATCTGCTCACAAATCTTCTCTTAATTTTGTCTCAACTCTACCCAAAGCCAAATATGACAAATTAGAAGTTTTTAATGACATGTGGCTATACATATGTACTCAAGCCAACAAAGTTGTTATGGAGTTGGACCACCTGCAAGTTCTTCTGATGCATTGGGTCAATGCTTCGTGTACAATCAACTGGATCCCCCAAAAGTGCTCTTCGTAGGATCATTTTCAATCCCGCTCTCGTCGTCAACCTCCGTCATATACAAGAAGTGCTCCTACAGACAAGCACTATTCCCAACCCTCGCCAGTCAGGAAGTGGCCTAATGTTGACATTACTTGTTCATCTCGCTAGGTTTGGGTGGGATGATGTTCAACCAGCTTCACCTGGGCCAGTTTTTGGTTGGAGCGACGCAAGTACTGAAGGCCTTAATTGTTATACAGAGGGATGGATTTCCATTCCATAATCACTAGCAGTTTAATGATCAATGATTGGTAAACTTGTGTTTTGTTGGCGACTTTCTTTCCTAACCCTTGTCAATAAAAATTAGTTTGATTCCCTATGGGATGTGTTAACCCACCCACTTTTTTATTGTAAAATTTTTTATCTTAATTTAATGTAAATTTACTTTTTATCAAAAATAAATAATAATTTTTTCTAACCTGTTAATCTATTTAAATATCATTTAAATTTTTAATAAAATAATATTTATTATTAAAAACTTATAATTAAAATAAAATAATAAATATAATTACATAATATTATGTTTAATTTTTTAAAATGTTTGCGAGATATAATTATTTATAATATTATACTATCGTGTTATATACAAACACTGACCTTTTCCATGGATATTCTACGACGGTATTGGGGTGTGGCGCGACCTCTTTTGTTTCACTCAAAAATTAAAATCAATCTCTTTCAAATTACTAAATGGCAGCTGCGAGTCATTTGATTATTTAAAAAAGTAAATTTATTCTTTTTATAAATGTCCAAACATGCAACCAGTCGGCCTTCTGTTTTTAACGGAAAAAACATACTTTCTTTCTAATTATAAATAATTGATAGAAAACATAAAAATTATTTTTAAAATTTTTCAAATTTTTAAGGTAAATTTCAAATGAAGAAACTTGTAGGTCTTATCGTGTGAGGAAAAAAAAAAAAAAAAAGTTTATAGTTATCTTTTCATGTTTTTGTTGTATCTTTCAAATATATTTTTAATTTTTTAATGGTTATTATTAATATTTTTTATATGTTTGGGTTAGGTAGATTAGTAAGACATTAAGCACTTACTAAGAGGAGATTTAGGCAAAGGTAGTAGTCTCACTTGAATGTGTTGAGTGTACGTTAGCTTGATGATGAAAGAGTACCAACCCCAACCACCAAAGATTTCCCTCACTTGATAGTTAAACCTTGATTTCTCTTTATTTATTTATTTATTTATATTTATATTTATATTTATATTTATTTATATATATAAATAAATATAAATTTGTTGTAATACTATTTATTTTTAATTGTTTTTCTTAATTTTTTTTATCTTAATACTAATTTTTCTTAAAAAAATTTAGTTGTTGTAATATTATTTTTTAATTTTTTATTTATTTTGATAAGATATATAAGATTTCAATTTCATATAATTAATTAAAAAATGAAAAAAATGAATATATTTATATATACTTTATTAATAACATTAAGGTTATTTTTATAATTTATTTATTTAATTAATTTAAATTCCAAAAGATTTAGTAATTAAATTTCAAAAGATTTATTTAATGAACCTTGCTATATTTAGGTCATTGTATAGCCACTTAAAGAGAAAAATTAAAATGAAACATTTTTTTAGGTCATTTAATGAACCTTGCTATATTTATTTAGTAATTTAAATTTCAAAAGATTTATTTAATGAACCTTGCTATATTTAGGTCATTGTATAGCCATTTAAAGAGAAAAATTAAAATGAAACATTTTTTTCATAATTTTAAATTATTACATTGTTAAATTAAACTTAAAAATTTATAGTAACCTTTAAAATCAAGTCAAGCTAATAAATAATTAAAGCCACCCTTAAAGTCAAATCAATCTATAATTAATACATAATAATATTACATAGTCAAGTCAAGATTAAAAATTAGAGTCAGTATTAAAGTCATGTCAAGCTATAAAAAAATTGTAGGTCCCTTTGATATTGACATGCCCATCATCATACTTAAACTTTTTTTTTCTTTGTATGATCTATTGGAAAAGGAGTCCCATTCATTTGGATAATTCACCCATAACACTATATCTTAGTCTATATTTAAGTCATTGTATAATCATGTGAAGCCTGAAAATTTTAATAGAGACATTTCCTATAATTTTAAGTTATTACATAGTAAAAGTAAGCATAAAAATTAAAATAACTCTGTTAGATCAAGAATGTTTCAATAATTAAAAGCACTCTCCAAATAACATATCAACTATGTGCCAAATAAGTAATAATCCTTAGATTGTTTTAATACATGTATGAACATGGTGTGCTAGGTAAGCGGTGGGAGGGACATTTTTCGCAGGACTGCCCAAACTGTCGAACTCGTTTCGGCCATATCTCACTCATCCGGACTCGGATTGAGCTGAAATTTTGAGGGTAGATGCCTGAAAAACCCTAGAACGTCTCCACCAATTTTCATATCATTTGGAGCAACACAGATCCTAGCGCATCCCTATGTGTGAACGAGATATTTGGCAAGCGGCTATGCGAGGGTTTCATCTGGGTTGAGTGCAAGCAGCTCCAGAGGTTGGTTTTTAGGGCCTTCGGGCCCTAGCGGCCAATATTTTTGTGGTTTATGCTCAATATTTTAGCAGGAAATGTTGCAGGGGATCCAAGATGGGTTAGAAATTTATCTTTCAACAGATCATACTGTGAACTTGAGTGACAACGGCTTCCAATTTGCTGCACAAAAGAAAAGTGAAAACCATACCTTTCCACGACGTCTAGGGCAAGGATTAAAGAGATCACGAAACAAGTTTCAAGCAAGTTGATCAAAAAATGGCTCATATCTCAAGTGAATCTGGTGCTAAGGTGCACCCACAAAATAATTCTACTGTGAAAACCCCTGTCAAGGGTAAGAATTTCGAAGACTCAGCCCCAAAAATGAATTTTAGGGATGCCCTCCGTGGTGGACAGCCTCATCCCAATGCTAATATCAATCTTAGGGCTTCCCATAAACCTCTAAGAATGCCTAAGATTGATCCCAGGAAAACGGAGTCAGGATGTCTTAAAGCAACTTGATGGAACTCCTATTGTTAAGCTTGATATGGGTAACATTCAGACCGGCATTGAAGATTTGGAAAAAAGAGGACTAATTTGTCGGTTCGTGGGTTTTCGTCCGAGTCTATCTGCTTTCAAAGTCTGGGCTGCAAAAAGCTGGAAAACTAAAGGTGAGTTACAAATCTCTATTTATCCAAATGGTTATTTTCTTGTTTTATTTGCTAATAATGAAGATAGAGAGAAAACTTTTCAAGGGGGTCCTTGGTTTTTTGGAAGGGCAGGGCTTTTCATGAAGCCCTCGGCATACTAAATTTAAAGTCGAAGAAGAGGTGCCTTTTATAGCTCCCGTATGGGTTAGACTCTTTGGCCTCCCTATTAAATTTTGGAATCCTACTATTTTTTCTTCAATTGGAAACTCTTTAGGAACTTTTATGATGACTCGCTGATTGTACTCAAAATTTTGAACATATTATTTATGCTCGGATTTGTGTTTTAATGGATTTTGACAAACCCCTACCTAAAAATATCACATTACAATTTGGGGAAGACACTTGGGAGCAAGTAGTGGACTATGAGAACATTCCTTTTCGTTGTAGAATTTGCCATGAATATGGTCATTTGGCCAGTGCTTGCCCAAATAAAATTCCTGATCAAAAGAAAGAAGATATAAACTCAGCAGGTTTCCAAATACCTAAGAAGAAGAACACTTAGAAAAAACCAGTTATGAAGGATCAATCAAAGTCATCTGCTAATATGTTTGAAATCCTTTCCACAAATGATGTCCCAAGTGAGGAAGAGGAAATAATGGAAACTGAAATCTTAGAAACACAATTTAAATATGAAGGGAAGAACTCAGAGACAAACCAACAAATCAAAGGTTTTCAACAGAAAAAAGGGAGAAAATTTACACAAGAAAAACAATCTTTCAAATGTCAAAACTTTAAATAATGCAGGTCCCAATATAGACTCCGTTGAACCATCTAGTAAAATTTTGGCTGTGTACGAGCATTCTTCAAGGTTAGAAGCCATCTCAGATTCAATTGGAATAAGTCAAGAAATAGGGAAAAAAAATTGAAGATGGATTCTAATCAAAAAGCAGGTCGCAAGACCAATCAATATCATATGGTAAAAGAAGGTGAAAAGCTTGTAGAGGAAGGTAAGATTAATGCCCTTCCCAACTTTTTTAGCCCTGGTATTAATGAAGATCATCACTTGGAATATTAGAGGACTCAAAGGGAGTCTTTCAAAACAAAATGAAATTAGAAGAATGATTCAGATAAATCATCCACATCTTGTTTTCCTTCAAGAAACAAAGATGTCAATGGAGGATATGGACTCAATTGCCAATAAAATTTGGCCAGCTGGAAAAGTGGTTTCCCTCAGTTCCCAAGGGACTTCTGGTGGCATTGCTTGTCTTTGGGACCCAAAAGAGGTAGTTATTCACCATATGGTTGGCAGTTGGGGTTTGTTGGCTATAGCTATTCAAAGTAGACATTCCAACCAAATTATGCTCTGCATTACTGTTTATGCTCCGACTTCTTTGGAGGAAAAAAGAAGATAGTGGAAGGATATTACTCATATTATCTCTCATTTTCCTGAAGCTTGGATCTTGATCGGAGGAGATTTCAATACCATCCTCTCTCTGGATGAGAAAAGGGGGGAAATAGAAATTTGGACAAAAGCACTCGACCTCATGAGCGAATATATTGCAAACCTCCATCTTGTGGATATCCAACCGGATAATGGCCTTATGACTTGGTCTAACAGAAGGCAAGGCTTAGCTTGTATAATGGAGAGATTGGATAGGTTTTTGCTCTCTAAAAATTTCTTAATCCATGGTCACATTCCTAAAGTGAAGACTCTTAATAATGCTGGTTCGGATCATTGGCCACTCATGGTGGAAATGTGGAAAACCAATGTGAGTTTCTCTCCTTTTCGTTTTCAATTAATGTGGCTTAGAGACATTTCCTTCAGACCTCGTGTGCAACAATGGTGGAAGGAAGGTAAACCTAGGCATGGGACTAAGATGTTCTGTTTTGCCAAAATACTGCAATACATTAAATCCAAAATCAAGACTTGGAACTGGAAAGAGTTTGGGGATGTTCATAAAAAAAACATGAAGTTATTGCTCATCTTGAAAATTTGAATAAGAAAATCCATTTAGATGGCCTCACAGAGAAGAGAAGTGCAGATGAAATTAAACTCACAACTCAGTTAGAGGAATGGGAAAAAAGAGAAGAAATCTTATGGAAGCAAAAATCTAGAATTCAATGGCTCAAAGAAGGAGATCGAAACACAAATTTCTTCCACAAATCTCTTCTAGCTCGAAGATCTCACAACTTTATTTCTTCCTTAAAATCAGATTCTGGAGATGTTGTTTATACTTGGGATGGCATGAACTCTATTGTTGTTGATTACTTTTCCAATCTTTTTGCTGCTACTCCTCTTGACTCAGCTTCACAACAAAATGTTCTTCAAGCAATCCCTTCTCTTATCACTTCTGAGGAGAACTCTATTTTGACTGCTCCTGTTACTATCAATGAGCTTCAACAAGTAGTTTTTAAAATGCAAAAAGGGAAAACCCCAGGTCCCGATGGTTTTCCCATTGAGTTCTACCAAGAGTTCTGGGATATCCTTCATGTTGATTTATTAGAGGTGGTGGAAGAAGCCAGGAAAGCCAAAGAAATTTTGAAGGTTATCAATAAAACTTATATTACTCTTGTTCCAAAAGCTCAAGAGGTTGATCATATCTCAGCTTTTAGACCTATTGCTTTATGTAATGTTCTTCTCAAAATCATTACTAAAATCATGGCAGAAAGGTTGAAGCCTCTTTTGCATAAGATTATTTCCCAGAGCAAGGGGGTTATGTGGAAGGACGTCAAATAGTAGATGAGATAGTTCTTGCTCAGGAAGCCATCCATTCCATGGATATGCAAAAATCTCCTTCCATGTTCATTCGGTTAGACTTATCCAAAGCTTATGACAGAGTGGATTGGCACTTCCTTATCAAAGTTTTGAGGCAATTTGGTTTCTCTAAGGATTGGATGGATTGGATTATGGGATGTATCTCTTCAGTTTCCTACTTAGTTCTTATCAATGGCAGGCCTTCTCACTCATTCCCAGCTTCCAGAGGTATTAGGCAAGGTGACCCGCTATCCCCTTATTTATTCATCATTCTTGTTGAATGCTTGGGTAGGACTATAACCAAAAAGAGGGAAAACAAAACCCTTGAGGGAGTTACCATTGCTCATGGAGCTAGACCTATCTCTCATCTTCAATTTGTGGATGACTCTACTCTTTTAGGTAAAGCTACAGTTAAGGAAGCTTCTAATATTAAGCAAATCATTAGCTGTTTTTCTAAGGCTACTGGGCAATTGATCAATGAAGACAAATCTAAAGTTATTTTCTTTCACTGCTCTGCTAGACAGGAATCCATGGTCTTGGATAAATTAAGATATAAGAAGACCTCCCTTCCAATCACTTATTTAGGTATTCCCATAAATATTCAAAGGCAGAAAAATAAATATTGGAATTGGTTGTTGGACAAAGTCAAGAAGAAAATTGGAAAGTGGACCAACAAGTGGCTTTCTTCTGGGGGTAGAATCACCTTGGTAAAATCAGTCCTTCAAGCTATTCCTATTTATGTTTCTTCCGTTTTGAATATCCCAAAGGCTGTTCTTCGAGAATTGGATCAAATCAGTCATCGTTTCCTTTGGAGTGGTACTAAGGAGAAAAGAAAATGGGCCTTGGTGAAATGGGATACTTTATGTCTTCCTAAGAATGAAGGGGGGTTAGGATTCCGGTCTTCTATTAATAACAACAAAGCTTTAGCTGCTAAATTATATTGGAGGATGTTGCATAACCCCAATGCTCTTTGGGCCAATAATCTCCGTGCTAAATATGCTGAGAACAAAAGTCCTGAAGACCTTGTTCGCTATCAACTTCCTACCAAAGGTTCTCCCATTTTAGCAGTTCTTAAGACTGGTGAGGATTTGATAAAGAAAAATTATTTTGGATCATTCATAATGGTCAACATGCAAATTTTTGGACAGATTCTTGGGATGGTCACAAGCCTTTGATAACTCAGTTTCCCGATTGGAGGCCTTGGATGGAGGAGCTTCACCGAGCTAATTGGATAAAGGTGGCTAATTACTGTCGGTACCATACTGGTAATTCAAAGGTTGGTAGATATTGGATCCCTATTGAGGACTCGGCCTATTCAAATCCCAGAAAGGCAAAGACAAGATATCCAAGGCATCCTTCATATGAGATCCCTCTCTTGGTCCCATGAAAAAGATTGTTTTGGATGGAACAACACTACTAAGGGTGAGTATTCAGTTGCTCAAGGTTATTTGACCTTATGCCATAATAATCCCAACCATTCTTCTGACATCTTTTCTCGATTGTGGGCTCAAAAGCTCTGGCCTAAGGTGAGGTTCTTTAATTGGCTTTTATTGCATCGTAGGGTGCTTACTGGTGAGCAACTTATGAAGCGTGGTTTTCATGGCCCTTTTAGATGTGAAATGTGTGAAGAGAATGTAGAAACTCTCAACCATATTTTTATTGAGTGTACTTTAGCCTCTGAGCTATGGAGGAGAATGGCCACTTTACTTGGCTTACAGTGGTCCAATTTTTTTACTTTTGAACAGCTTTGGAGGGATTGGCCTAATCAAGAGGGTGTTGATCATTTTATTAGGCAGTTAGTTTGGATGGGTTCTACCATTCTTCTTTGGAATATTTGGAATGAAAGGAACAACCAAATTTTTAATCAAGATAGGAAGGATATTCACTATATTTGGCAAAAGACCATAGCCAACTTAGTTGAATCAGTCCATCAACTCCTTAATCACCCCCAAAACTCCCACCAAAGATGGGATCAAGTGATGCAAAGATTGAAGATTAAATCTTCTAAGGGCAACCAACTTAAAGGGAATGTGAGTATTAGTAAGATGGATAGGACAAGAAATTGGCAACCTCCTCCTAAGGATTTTGGAAAAGTCAATACCGATGGAGCCTCTAGAGGGAACCCCGGAAAAGCCAGTGTGGGAGGAATTGGTAGACTTTCGGATGGCTCCCTGGTTTTTACTTTTGCTGAGAATTTGGGTATTCTTTCCAATAACCTTGCTGAGGGGTATGGTATCCTCGGAGGCCTTCAGGAGGCTACTAAGGTTGGATGGGAAAAGGTGTTAGTTGAGCTAGACTCTCAACTTATGATTAATCTCTTGAAGACTCCTTCTAAGAATCATAAGGTGGATTGGAGAATAAAAAGAATTATTGAGAAGATTCAATTAATCCAGATGGGATTTTTGAAAGTTGATTACAATCATGTGGTCAGAGATCAAAACAAGAGTGTTGATGCTTTAGCTAATTGGGCTTTGGACAAAGGTGATCTTACTTGTTATGGCCACCCTCCTAGATGGTGGGCTTCTCAAATTAGGGAAGCTCTTCTTTCTATCATTTCTTTGGATGGCTCCAGTTTTGAAGGTACCTAGTTTCTTCTTGTTTTTTTTTTTTGCTTCTCTTTGGTTCATTCAGTTTTTTTTAGTTCCCTAGCTCATTCTATTCTTTCTTTTGTTTCCTCTGTTGATTCTTGCCTTAATAGTCTTCTGGTCTAGATAGGTCATTGTTATGTTCAATTTTTTTTTCTTTTTTTTTTTTTTTTTTTGTTTAGTTTTTTAAGGTGGGTGGGTTCTTTTGTTTTGTTTTGTTTTTGTGTTCTTTGTGTTGTTTTTTGTTGTTCTTGTGTTTTTGTTGTTTTGTTTTTTTTTTATGTTTTTTGTTATTGTTCTTGTGTTTTTTTCGTTCTTGTTCTTGGGTTTCTCTTTGTTTGTGTTAATTCGTGTTTTTATGTGTGAGTGTTTTCTATGTTTTTTGTTTTTGTTTATTGTCTGTTGTTGGTTGTTTTTTATTTTTATTTTTTTTTTTTTTTAATTTTTTAGGTTTTGGTTGTGTTTATTTTTCATGTTTTTTTTGGGTTATGTCTTTGTAGTGTTCTGTTGTTTTTGTCTTGTTTGTGTTTTGTTATGTGGTTCTTGTGTTTTTCTATGTGGTTCGTGTTGTGGTTTCTTTTATCTTATTGTGCGTGTTTGGTTGTGCTTTTGTTTTTGACACACTCAAGGAGCATGTTTTTTATTTTATTTTATTATTTTTGTTGTTATTTACTTATTTTTAAATTGGTTTTGTGTGTTTGTTTGCTCCTTGAGTATGTCAAAGGTGGTAGGCCAGGTCCGAGTCCCGGGCGTTTTTGGCGGAATGGATACCCCTGCCTCCTTGGGTCTTACCCGAAAGTGGCATCCCTTTTGGGATGTTTTCCACAAAAAAAAAAAAAACTCCTAATATCAAGACAAGCTAAATAAATTTTGTAAGTTCCATTAATATAATTATGACCATCATCATACCTAAACAAAGTGATGTATTATTTTTTATTTGTGAGCATAACCAATATATTGAAAAACAATCACATTCATTTTAGGGGATACTTAAAAAACATCCACCAACTATTCTTATTAATATAGGTATCACTCACAATTTTATGGGTTCCAGCATAGATTATTATATGTATCCATACAATAATTTTGAGGTAATGATAATTAATGGGGGTACACTAGCTAGGAAAACAAATGGTAGAACATTAAGATTTTAGTAGGGGACTACAATTTCAAACTTGAAATGCATTTACTTCCATTTTGTTGTTGCAACATAGTCCTTGGAGATTAATGATTATGCACATTAGGGCCCATCTTGTGGGATCTATCTAAAATGTGGATACAATTTATGATAAATGATAAGCGATGGACTTTTAAGGGACTAGTTATAGAATAAGCAAGCATAATTAATTCCTATTGAATGGATAAATTATTAAAAATGGTTTTAATGGAGCCATGGTTTAGCTATGTATGATATAACTTACATAAAAAATAGACTCAAATAAGTCCTCAAATTTGCAAGAATTCCTTGCTAAACATGCTCATGTGATTGAAGAGATTCATCAGTTCCATCCTCAATCCTTATATGATCATGGCATACAATTAATTTTGGATAGTCATCCACCAAACATTCACCCATATAGATATCCCTAATGTCAAAAATCAAAATATTTTCCAAAAATAAATAGAAACAATCACCCATAGAAACCATAAATAATAATTGTATTATCCATAGATAAGATTAAAAAAAAATTGATAATATAATGAGGAGATGTGGGGTATTCATACCAATACCAAAACCCCAAAAAATATAAATGAACATAATCTTAAATCAACATAACAAACAAAAATTTAAGGTTAATTAAAAGTTTATATGGTAGGTTTAGCCATAACAAGATTAACTATGGGCTATAGGTCTTACGTTAAATTCAATATGTTGTATAGTTAATGACCTTAGGCCTATCCAATATTACATCATACAATATCATCCTTGGTCATGAATCAAATAATAGTTTCAATCCCCTATCATAATCTAAACTAAGGGGCTAACGAGAGAAGATATTAGTAATAATAATATCTCTCCCTATAATGGATGCACTAGTGGACCTCCACATTTTAAGATAGACTCACCTGGATCCCCCTCATCATCTAAAATATATTACTACAAAAATACTTTCTACACAAGAGTCTCCTTAGGTTGGATTGTAGTCATCACTACCACTATTAGACACTCCTACACACATCCAAAAAAACACTTCCTCTAGGACTTCAAATGAAGAAGAAAATTCAAGATCACCACCTCCTTTAAATATAAGCTCCTTTAATCTTCCATAGTTGCACAAGGTGTGACTTGAAGGCGTAACTTTTCTTCCTACGACATATATCACCCCATTTGAAGACATCCCCTTGATCTTGGGCCACTAGGTTTTAGTCACCAAAAGAGACCTTACATGATTCTACTTAAAAGAAGTGTTGTAATAAACTTCCAAGAGTACTTGTACAAGAAATAGAAGAAGAAAGATATCATGAAGGAATAGATCTTCATGAATAAAATAAATCAATTGGCCAAATAAGGAAGTGGGATTGACTAAAAACATCCTATATTATTTTCCTAGAGGCCTCCAAAAAAATCAAAATTTGTTATAACTATCACAAATCCATCTATACCTCCTAAAGATTTAGTCCAAAGATTTTGTTTACATAGAATACAATAAATTTCCCCTTTTAAAATAAGGCAACATGGCTTGAGGAATATTCCACACAAGTTGGACCCAACACTAGAACAAATCCATAAATTGATGGCATTGATATGTAGAGCTAAAAAATAATATAATTTGAAAAAATATAGGTTAAAAACACTTCTATATGCAAAAAAATTGTGGACTCCAAAATGTTTTTTTCCAAATAACCTTAAAAAATAAATATATTTATCTAAAATTTTAAAAAATATATATAAGGACAAAATGAAAAGAAATATTATATGAGCTACATAGATTTCAGAATGGTCATCCTGTCTACTAAGACTACCATGTTAGTCATAGTATCATCAAAAAGGATTTATTACAATAGTCGATTTCTTTTCTCGCCAAACTAGGGATTGGATCCCATGGAATGAGTTCAAACACACCTTTAGGCTAAATGGTGCAGACAAAGATACTTATGATGTTGTTATTGATCTCACCCCTTTTTCTATGTTGCACAAGATTGGTGTGCACTCGCAGTGTCCTTGGTGGTCATACTAGAGATGGCATGTTGACACTCCTTTGTTTAATTATAAGGCTCATTTGGGGTATAAATGGTTATCTCATCTTTCTCTGGTGCCTAAGCTCAATCAGGACTTATTTTCTTAAAAGACTAGATGGAGTTCTATATTTTAGAATGTTTTGCCTACTTATGTTGAACCCAAGAAATATTTTTTTGCATGGAGCTTGTTGTGTCAAGGTCTTCTTTGGGGGGAACGTTTGAAGCACCTTGGAATTCCTGATCCTAAATATACTTTTTTGGTGTACCCAAGTCTTGTATTCACCTCTTTTAGAATTGTAGAAGATCTAGGCAAGCTTGGGAATGGGTTCTTTCCTTTTTTTCTCCATTTACAACTGCAAGAGTTTCTTGGCCCCAAGCTCTTCTTGGGGACTCTTTTACTTTGTCTCTCCCACTTTTTGAAGTGTGGTAGGTTTTCAGGATTAGCCTGTTCTTTCATATTTGGAAGGCTTGTAACATAATTGTTTTTAAACAATATACACCTTCTATCACATTTAATCATGCTGACAAATTAGAAGTTTTTAATGACATGTGGCTACAGATATGTACTCAAGCCAACAAAGTTGTTATGGAGTTGGATCACCTGCAAATTCTTCTGACGCATTGGGTCGATGCTCCGTGTACAGTCAACCGGATCCCCCTAGAGTGCTCTTCTTAGGATCATTTTTTATCCCACTCTCATCGTTGACCTCCATCATATACAAGAAGTGCTCCCTGGATAAGCACAAGTCCCAACCCTTGCTAGTCAGGAAGTGGCCTAATGTTGACATTACTTGTTCATCCCCCAGGTTGGGGGTGGGATGATGTTCAACCAGTTTCACCTGGGCCAATTTTTGGTTGGAACGATGCGAGTACTAAAGGCCTTAATTGCAATTCAGAGGGGTGGATTTCCATCCCATAATCACTAGCAATTAAAGTAGCACAACACGACAGGGCACATTACTCCATATGATATGATTTCTTTGATATAAAGATCATTAATGATCATGATTGGTAAACTTGTGTTTTGTTGACCGCTTTCTTTCCTAACCCTTGTCAATGAAAGTTAGTTTGATTCCCTATGGGATGTGTTAACCCACCCACCTTTTTTTTATTGTAAAAGCTTTTATCTTAATTTAATGTAAATTTACTCTTTTCATCAAAAATAAATAATATTTTTCTCTAACCTCTTAATCTATTTAAATATCATTTAAATTTTTAATAAAATAATATTTATTATTAAAAACTTATAATTAATATAAAATAAAATAATAAATATAATTACCTGAATTTATATTTAATTTTTTAAAATGTTTGCAAGCTATGATTATTTGTAATATCATACTATCGTGTTATATACAAACACTGACCTTTTTCATGTATATTCTACGACGGTATTGCGGTGTGACGCAACCTCTTTTGTTTCACTCAAAAATTAAAATCAACCTCTTTCAAACTACTAAATGGCAGCTGCGAGTAATTTGATTATTTAAAAAAGTAAATTTATTCTATTTATAAATGTCCAAACATACAACCATCTCCAGTCGGCCTTCTGTTTTTAACGGAAAAAACATACTTTCTTTCAAATTATAAATAATTGATAGAAAATATAAAAATATAAAAATTATTTCTAAATTTTTTAAAATTCAAAATGAAGAAACTTGCAGGTCTTATCGTGAGGAAAAAAAAAGAAAAAAAGCTTATGGTTATGTTTTCGTGTTTTTGTTGTATCTTTGAAAGTATATTTTTTAATATTTAATAGTTATTATTAATATTTTTTTATTTAGTTTTAAGGGTTAGGTAAATTGGCAAGATGTTGGGCACTTATCAAGAAGAGATTTAAGTCTAGACTTCAGTGACCGACAGCTCTCCCTCATTCCTCTCTATATATAAATATAAAGTTGTAATACTATTTATTTTTAATTGTTTTTTTTAACACTATTTTTTTCTTAAAAATTTTTAGTTGTAATATTATTTTTTATTTTTAATTTATTTTTATAAGACATGTGATATATTTCAATTCCATATAATCAATAAAAAAATTAAAAAAATAAATATATTTATATATTTTTATTAATAACATTGAGATTACCTTTATAATTTATTTATTAAATTAATCTTTATTTCAAAAAAATTAAGGATTAATCTAGAATTAAATTAATTTATTTAAATGTTAATCAATTCTTAAAAAATTAAATTTAATAGTTTTTCAAATCATGAATACATAATAATATTACATAGTCAAATCAAGGTTAAAAAATTAGAGTCACCTTTAAAATCAAGTCAAGATATAAAAATTTGTAGATCCCTTTGATACTATCATACCTAAACCTGGCTATCATCATCAACGTACCTAAACCTATTTTGTCTTTGATGTGATTAATTAGAGAAAAAATCCTATTCATTTGGAAAATTAGCCTAAAGAACCTTGCCATATGCTATATTTAGTTCATTGTATAGCGATGTAAAGAGAAAATTAAAATGAAACTCTTTTTTATAATTTTAAATTATTACATAGTCAAATTAAGCTTAAAAATTTATAGTAACAAGTCAAGTCAAGCTAATAAAAAATTAAAGCCACCCTTAAAGTCAAATTAATCTATAATCAATAAATAATAATATTACATAGTCAAGTCAAGATTAAAAAATTAGAGTCAGCCCTAAAGTCATGTCAAGCTATAAAATAAATTGTAGGCCCCTTTGATATTGACATGGCCATCATCATACTTAAACTTATTTTTTTTGTATGATTTATTGGAAAAGGAATCTTAGTCTATATTTAAGTCATTGTATAATTATGTGAAGCCTCAAAACTTTAATAGAGACATTTTCTATAATTTTAAGTTATTACATAGTTAAAGTAAGTTTAAGGTTAGTGAAAAAGTACAAAGACTGTATGTCGGTTTTTGTGTTGTCCTAGGGTTTCTAGAAACTTCCCCTCATTCTCTTGGAGCTTAGTGGTGCCTGTCTGGGTTGAATTTCCCGACCTCCCCACTGCGTGTTGGCCTTTCTTGAAGGATTTAGTTTCCACCCTCGAGGAACTTATCTGCGATGAACCCTCTCGGTTCATGTCTGTGCGTCCCAGCAAGAGGTTGTGTGTTAAAGTCGACCTGGCCAAAACCCTGAAAGAATTTATCGATATCCAAGTCGGTTCTACCCGTATTCATCAGAGAGTGGTTTACATTAACCTCCCGAACACCTGTTATCATTGCCAGTCAGCCTCCCACCGCATTAAGGATTGCCCTCTAATGGCAAAAAATTTTAAGGCCAAAGCGGTCGGTGCAGTTCTCGTTGCTGCTGCTGGTGTTGTTGTCTCTCCCACCACCCCACATCCTCCTTCCAAGGGTGGTGAGTGGACTGAAGTTTCAAGGAAAAAAAGTAAAGGAGGAAGGGCGGCTCAGACTGGGCATGCCTCTTTCGCTCAGGTTGTAGCGCCTAAGCCTCCTCTATCGCAGCCGGTCTTGGAATCGACCCCGGTCCATTCTCCTCCTCCTCCCGTTGAGTCTGTCGATCGAGACGAGGGGTTTCTGTCCTCTGAGCCCTTGGGGTCTTTGGTTGCGACGACGGTTGATGGAAGCTCTTCTCAGAGCTTAGGATGAAGGTCTCGGAGCCCTCGACGTGGTGAACGGCTTACCCATCCAGACAAGCGAAAGCAGTTGTCCTTCTCTTCTGTCGCCATGGAGGCCCTTAGAAACAATCCCTACCAATTGTTGTCGAAATCTGGTCCGGAGGCTAGTGGGGATATGAAACTTGATTCTTTTTAATGTGGTTCCTCTCCTGGAATGTGCGTGGGTTGACGGACCCAGTTCGACGCTACATGATTCGGGATGAGCTAAATACTTGCTCCAGTATTTATGGTCATCCGAATTTTATTTGCTTGCAAGAGGTCAAGGTGGCAGGCTTCAATCTGCAGTCTGCTTGCTCTTTATTATGGCCTGGCAGTCAGATGTATAATACCAGTCACAGTCAGGGCAGTGGTGGCGCTGTCATTTTGCTTAGTCCTAGGTGGACTCACAATTTTGTCACATGGGGTTCTGACCCTTCTCACCGCGTAGTGTGGGTCTTGCTCGAAGTTAGTGGTCTCTCCTTTGGGATTTTAAACGTCTATGCCTCAAATGAGGTCCAAGACAGATGTGCCCTATGGAGATGGTGTGCCCTGTCTCTACCCGTTGTGGTCTGGTTGATATGTGGTGACTTCAACATGGTCGAGAAGGCTTATGACAAGGTGGGCTAGTCCCCTAATAGGTGGGCCTCGGGGGAGCGTCAGGCGTGGTACTTTATGAAGAATAAGTTGGGGGTTTTCGACCCCAACAGTTGCTTTTCTATGAGTCAGTTTCTTGAACACTTGTGGTTCACGTGGTCTAATTTTTAGTCCAATTTTGCTAGGGTTTTAAAAATATTGGATCGGGAAATGTTGTCAGATCAGGGTGATTTTTCCTTTTCTTGTCGGCTCCCCTCAGTCCCCTTTGTTGAAACCCTTCCTGGTTTAGTTTCGTCTGACCATTCACCCATTTTGTTTTCTATTCATGCTTCTGCCACCCGCCAGTGGCCTATCCATGCTCGATTCTTTTTGAATACCTCTTTCCTGCAACACTCTACCACTATCTATCACATCCATCGGATCTGGAACCTTGTCCCCAGACCCAGTGGTGATTCGGGTTGGATTGAGTGGTGGAATGATGCCCTTTTTTGCACCACTTCTTTGCTTCGAAGTCTAGGGAAGAAGGTGGTGCAACTGCGTCGTCGTTCCAATATCGCTCTGCATAACGATCTTGCTCAGGCCTCCCTCCGTCTTGAGGCTTCCCCATTCGACACTTCCATTCAGGCACATGTTGCTCAGATTCGGCATGAGCTTAAGGTCACTGAAGCTTATGAGGCCAGAGGGGCTCAGATTCATGCATGGTTACATTGGCTTAAAGTGGGCGACCGTGTCTCTAAGGAGTTTTTTCAGAAACTCAGGCCATCTCGAGCCTCTACCCAATTTCAAGCTCTCATGATTAATGGGGTTCGAAGCTCATCTTTCCCTGAGATTGCTGAGGAATTTGTCAGGCATTATTCTCAGGTTTTTGTTGCTCAGCCATTTACTCCCGAAAGAGAGCAGGCCCTTCAGGATTGCAAAGCAGTTATCCCCTATTGTCTCTCTCCAGGGCAGCGTGACAACTGTGAGCGTCCATTATCAATTCAAGACCTTAGGGATGCCTTGTTCCAAATGGCGGACGCTAAGGCCCCAGGGCTTGATGGCTTCCCCTATGAGTTTTATAAGACCTGTTGGGAGCTTGTTGGCCCTGATTTGCATAAAGTGTACTTGGAAGCCCTACAAACTGGCTCTCTCGATGCTCTGATTAATAAGGGCCTTATCAAATTCATACCTAAAGCTGGGGACCCCAAAATCATCACGAATTGGAGGCCAATTACGCTGCTCAATGTTAGCTACAAGATCATTGCCAAAGCTTTGGCGTTGTGGCTCAGGCCCATCCTCCCAGTCATTGTGCATCCAGAGCAAACTGGGTTCATTCAGAACCGTTATATTTTGGATAATGTTCTGGTTGTGTGGGAAGGGATGGAGTGGGCTCGCAAGTCTGGTCAACATTCTCTCTTCCTCAAGCTTGATTTTGAAAAGGCTTATGATCGCATTGAGTGGGTGTTTATCCTTTCCATGCTTGTTGCTTTGGGCTTTGGTCCTCAGTTCATCTCTTCTGTCAAAATGCTTTTTTAGGATGCGTCAGCTGTGTTATCCCTCAATCGGCTTCAAACGGATGCTATTGTTCTGCATAGATCTGTTCGATAGGGGTGTCCTCTTGCCCCCTCACTTTTTATTTTAGCAGCAAAAGCTTTTGGATACTTGTTGGCCAGTCGTGCTTCTCTTGGGCTGATTCGAGGTATTTCCCTCCCTGAGAATGTTGGGCAACTCTTAAATGGCCATTTTGCTGATGACTCCTTTCTCACGCTGAATGAGGATGAGCAATCCCTATCGGTGGCCCTGTCTTGCCTTGACATCTTTTGCCAAGCCTCAGGGTCTAGTATTCAATGGAGGAAAACGTCTTGTTTTAGGCAATCTCTGTTGCCTCTTCCCCAATGGCTGCAGCATGTGCAGTGGAACTGGATTCAGCCTGGAGAGGTTTTTAAATTTTTGGGCATTCCTTTTGCTTTTCAAGGCTCTCCGTCTCAACTGTGGGCTTATGTCATTCACAAAGTCGAACGTAAGTTGGATTACTGGACTACCAAGAAGCTGTCTTTGGCTGGAAAATTTCAAATTTGCTCGAAAGTGTTGGCTTCTACTCATGTTTATTACTCTTCTTGTTGGGTCCCCTCCAAGGCTTGTTACAGTCGGCTTGAAAAATTACTACGGGATTTTATGTGGTCTTCTGGGTCTGAAAGGAAGGGTTTTCATAGAGTTCAGTGGGATTTTTGTTGTCTCCCACGGTCAGCAGGGGGCATGGGCTTGCTTGACTGTCAACGTCAAGGGGCAGCTCTGTGTGCCAAGTGGATTGTGCGGGCGCTCAAAGGGTCTGAGGCATGGAAAGTCCTTATCCGCCACTGCATTTCAGCTGGGCTCCCTTTGAATCGGCGTGCTTGGACTGGCTTAGATCTGCCCTCTCTGGTGTTGGCCCCTATTTTTATTAAGATCCCTGGTTCTTTTGTTCTTAAAAGTATATGGAAGGCCTGGCAACAACTAAATCCGTGGATTGTTTGGAAAGGGGTTCGTGCTCGCTCTGGCCTTTCCATTAACTGGCTTAATATTTGGTGGTCCCCTATTTTCAAGCTCCAGGGTAAGCCGTTAGCACAAATTCCCTGGGTTCATGCTCAAAAATTTTATAAGCGGGGCATTGCGTCCATTTCTGACTTCTATTCCAGAGAGAGCAGGGACTGGATTCCTTGGCATGAGTTCAAAAGGTTGTTCGGTTTAAACAACACTGATAAGGCTACTTATGACATTGTTCTCGACCATACTCCCTTTTCCTTGTGGCAAAAACTTGGAGTCAGGTCTCAGAAGCCCTGGTGGAAATACTGGGCCTGGTATAAAAGCACTCCACTGCGCAATTACTCTGCCAAGCAAGGCTATCAGTGGCTTTCGCCAACTGCTCCCATAGTGCCTAAGCTCAATGTTAAATGGGATCTGATCTCCATGCCCTCTCGGTGGAAAACTCGGTTTCAGGTTGCTTGGGCATCGTATCTGGAGCCAAAGAGAGCCTTTTTTGCCTGGAGCTTGTTGTATCAAGGCTTACCCCTTGGCAACAGGCTCTCTTATATGGGGGTTCTTGATCCTCGTTGTGCCTTCTGTCATGAGCCCGAATCTTGTCTGCATTTGTTTTGGGCCTGTAGGCGGGCTACTCTCGCTTGGAGCTGGGTTGGCTCCTTCTTTGCTCCCTTCATGTCTCTGCCCCTTACTTGGCATCATGTTTTGTTGGGGGATTCTATCCAGTTCTCTCTCCCGTTGAGGGAGGTGTGGCACATTTTCAGAGTTAGCCTTTTGTTTCACATTTGGAAAGCCAGAAATAAGATTGTCTTCCAGCAGGTGGATCCGTCTCAGCTTTTTTCTTTTTTTGACAAACTTGAAGTGTTTCATGATGTTTGGTTTCAGATTTGTGATCAAGCAAAAAAAGTAGCGATGGAGTTGGACCATTTGCAGGCGCTGCTGAAGTATTGGGGTGAAGCCCCTTGTGCTGTTAGTAGGGAGGCCTCTGAGCGCTCACCTCCTCACCCTGCCCGCTCCCGCTCGCGTCGGCACCCGAAACATGCACGGAGCAGGTCCCAGGATCATGGTGGCACGCTGCAACAGCCAGTTCTGGGCACTTCTCAGCTTGACCCGTCGGTGTTCACTCAGCAGCCCACGCTCGGGCCTTCCGATGGCTAGGGGGCCTCGGGTAGTCATGATCACCATTTCGGCTGGTCTCAGCCCTCTTCCCCCACCACTCATGTTTTTGGGTGGGGTGTGGATCAACTTGATGGATGGGGAAGGCCCTCCACTGCTGAGGATAATATTTGGCCTGCCAAAGACCTCTGTCCTTAAGGTCTTGCCAGCTGTAAAGGGTTTCTAAGCTTTGCGGGGTGTTAGGTGTTTTTGTTTTTGTGCTCTTGGTTTTCCTTATCCGCTATTAGGATAAGTTTGTAGCTTTTGGGGTGTGATTCCTTTCTCCACCCACTCCTTTTTTGGTTGTAAAGGATTGTTTCTTCTATTTAATATAAGCGGCCTTTCAATAAAAAAAAAGTAAGCTTAAAAATTAAAACAACTCTTAAGGTCAAGACAAGCTAAACAAATTTTATAAGTCCCCTTAATATAATTATGACCATCATCATACCTAAACAATGTGATGTATTATTTTTTCATTGTGAGCATAACCAATATATTGGAAAAAAAATCTCATTCATTTTAGGGGATACTTAAAAAAATATCCACTAATTATTCTCATTAATATAGGTATCACTAACAATTTTATGGGTTCCAACATAGCTTATCTAATAGATTATTATATGTATCCATATAATAATTTTGAGGTAATGATAATTAATGGGGGTACACTAGCTAGGAAAATAAATGGTAGAACAGTAAGATTTTAGTAGGGGACTATAATTTCAAACTTGACATGCATTTACTTCCATTTTGTGGTTGCAACACAGTCCTTGGAGATTTATGGTTAAGCACATTAGGGCCCATCTTGTGGGATTTATCTAAAATGTGGATACAATTCATGATAAATGATAAGCAATGGACTTTTAAGGGACTAGTTGTAAAATAAGCAAGCATAATTAATTCTTATTGAATGGAGAAATTATTAAAAATGGTTTTATGGAGTCATGGTTTAGCTATGTATGATATAACTTACATAAGAAATAGACTCAAATAAGTCCTTGAATTTCCAAGAACTCCTTGCTAAACATGCTCATGTGATTGAAGAGCTTCATCAATTCCATCCTCAATCCTCCTATGATCATGCCATACAATTGATTTTGGATAGTCATCCACCAGACATTCACCCATATAGATATCCCTAATATCAAAATTCAAAATATTTTCTAAAAACAAATGGAAACAATCCATCCACTCAAATCTTACACAAAAAACATAATAGGATGAAAGAAAGAAAAAGAGACACAAGGATTGGGGGGCACCCATAGAAACCATAAATAATAATTGTATTATCCATAAATAAGATTCAATTTTTTTGATAATATAACGAGGAGATGTGGGGTATTCATACCAATACCAAAACCCCAAAAAACATAAATGAACATAATCTTAAATTAATATAACAAGCAAAAAATTAAGATTAATTAGAATTTTATAAGTCAAGTTTAGTCATAGCAAGATTAACTATGGGCCATAGGTCCTACATAATAAAATATTAAAATAAATTCAATTTGTTGTATAGTGAGTGCCCTTAGGCCTATCCAATATTACATCATACAATATCAGCCTTGGTCATTAATCATATAATAGTTTCAATCCCTTGTCATAATCTAAACTAAGGGGCTAAGGAGAGAAGATATTAGTAATAATAATATCTCTCCCCATAATTGATGCACTAGTGGACCTCCATATTTTGAGATAGACTCACCTGGATCCCCCTCATCATCTAAAATCTATTACTAAAAAAATACTTTCTACACAATAGTCTTCTTAGGTTGGATTGTAATCATCACTACCACTATTACACACTCCTACACACATCTAAAAAACACTTCCTCTAGGACTTCATATGAAGAAAAAAATTCAAGAGCACAACCTCCTTTAAACATAAGCTTCTTTAATCTTCCATAGTTGCACAAGGTATGACTTGAAGGCGTAACTTTTCTTCCTATGACATACATCATCCCATTTGAAGACATCCCCTTGCTCTTGGGCCACTAGGTTTTAGTCACCAAAAGAGACCTTACATGATTCTACTTAAAATAAGTGTTGTAATAAACTTAAGAGTACTTATACAAGAAATAGAAGAAGAAAGATATCATGAAGGAATAAATCTTCATGAATAACATAAATCAATTGCCCAAAGAAGGAAGTGGGATTGACTAAAAACATCCTAAATTATTTTCCTACAGGCCTTTAAAAGACTCAAAATTTGTTATAACTATCACAAATATATCTATACCTCCTAAAGATATAGTCCAAAGATTTTGTTTACATAGAATACAATAAATTTACCCTTTTAAAATAAGGCAACATGGCTTGAGGAATATTCCACACAAGTTGACCCCAACACTAGAACAAGTCCATAAATTGATGTCATTGATATGTAGAGCTAAAAAATAATATAATTTGAGAAAATATAGGTTAAAAACAGTTTTATATGCAAAAAATTATGGACTCCAAAATGTTTTTCCAAATAACCTTAAAAAATAAATATATTTGTCTTAAATTTTAAACACCATAATGGCTAAAACAATGGTTGTTTCTTAAATGATCTTATGTTCAAACCCCTTGAGGATGGTTGTTAATGTAATTTGTAAACGTTCTCCTAATATATATATATATATATATATATATATATATATATATATATATATATTTTTGGTAAGTGGTAGAATTTAATTTATAGACGGGGTTTTTTTAAGGAGGATCCCAAAACCTCACTACAAAAAGGCCCGCAGGCAATTGTACCTATGCCATTACAATGGACGAACCAAAAAATTGAAAAACAGAAAGTTGTAAATTGTCGGGAAAAGACGACCACCAGAAAGCTGACGCCCGAAAAAAACATAGACAAAACTAGAGCCTCCACCAGTCCCAGGGACCAATCCAAAACAACCCTATAAAAAGTATGAGGGAGAAAGCACCTCACAAACCAAAAACCGTATCAGCGAAACACGATCCTCAGTCTTCAGACGCCGCTGTAGCACCACCAGGATCGGACAGGTCTTCCGCAGCTTGTCCGAAGGATTTCAGACGTTTGGAAGCACGCAGGATGAAGTTGGCGGCCTCCTCCAGTTCTCGGGCGGCGGACTTTAGGGTACCTGCTGAGGGATCCCCAATGTCACTTTCGAAATCAGAAATGATCTGGGTCGGCTTCTTCAGGTTGGATTTCTGAGGCTTGCCCGAGCTTTTGGTGTGCTTTTGGAGGGGAGGGGGAGTAATTTTGGATCGGGTATGGGGGCGACGAGCACTGTTGCGGAGGGTACAGGCAGCGGGAGAAGGATTCTCCAACTTAGCTCCAGAATCGATAGCAGACTTGGACCCAGAGGGAGAGAGGGGCGGATTGGAGGACAGAGGCTTAACTGAGAGGGGGGGAGTTTGGTGACTCACAACATGGTTGAAAATGACATGCATAAGCCCCTGGTGGATCGGCTTTGTATTGCATCTATTGGCATTTTTGATAGCCAGGTCCAGAGAATAGAGCAGGTAGTCAGGGATGCAAACTTGTTTACCTTGGCGAAGATGATTTACGAAGCTGAGGTGAAAGCTTCGCAAGGGCTTGTCCGGATCGTAGCATGTTAAGTAGGCCATAATTGGGGCAATGGCCTCATCCCACGGGCTACCGAGCCCCTCTCTATAGAGGTCAATTTTTCCCCAGCCCAAATTCTGACCTTTGTCCGGGTACTGGTCTGTTTCTTCGGCCCAGTTGTGCTTGTTTCGCCTTATGAAATGCCCATCCAAAGGCTGCTCTGTGATCTCTTGGAGAAGGCTGCTGGTAACATGAAATTGGACCCCTTTAACTTGTACCTTGCCCTCATTCCAGGTTTTGAGAAAGTCCACCGTAATGTCATCGTCGGGGCCTTTGAATTTCTGCAGAAAGTTTAACAGGTTTTTCCCTCTCATAAAAGCTTCCGCCACAGAGGTCAAGTTTAACGAGGTCGGCTCTACATAAATGGGGTCTCTGGCTTCTTTGGAATCCTTAGCCATGATGGAAACCCGTCTCAGAGGAAAATAAGACCGCTCACAGGGAAAGTCTGGAAAAGGAGACTGATAGGAGGTGATGGGTGTTTGAGATGAATGAGTATGATATAAGAATAGAAGCCGTGCATGCCGAGAGGAAAATCTAGCACGAGAGGTGGCATGGACACGTGCGGGGAACGGATTGACAGGGGTGGGATGAAGAGAGAACACGATAGAGGCCGTGACTCTCGATCTCCGCTCTTCCTTGGTATGCTGCCAAGCTTCGGGACTTAGCCATCTTGGACAATCAGTGTTCTTGGAAACATGTACTCCCGAAAACATCTTCCAAGGATGAAAGATCCCACGAAACCCGGGTGCATTCTTGGCAGAATTAGGCACCACTTGGCAAACATCGACTGAGTGTATTAACCAGGAAATGCCACCACTGGGTTGACGCGATCTACTGTTCAAAGACATCATTCTCTTCATTGGCGGCAACAAAAATGTGATGCAAGAAATCCATCCTCCAAACGTTTGAGGCACGGTCATCAATGCCATGATTGGCCATGAGATCAGCCAATCGGTTAGCTTCTCTAAATCTATGTTGCGCCACGGGGGACTCACGAGCCTGGAACAAGAGTCTAGCCTCAGCTATAATAGAACTCACCTTCCACGTGGGGGTCTGGGAATTCCCCAGATAGTTGATAATGTTTTTGGAGTCCCCTTCCACGATGATATTCCTGGGTTCCTCTTTCAAGAGTGTCAACCCCCGCCACAGCGCCTTAGCTTCCGCCACGTGGTTGGTCTGGGTTCCCAGGAACTCGGCATAGGCAAGGATAAGGTTACCATGACAATCCCGGACCATGCCACCTGCGCCCGCCTCCCCGGGGTTCCCTCTAGATGCCCCATCAAAATTTAGTTTTAGCCATCCCAGGGGAGGCTTTTCCCACTTAATTCCCTTTCTCGGACAGACGCGCTGAAGTCGGGGAGCATCATCCATCGGAACACCAATTGATTGAAGGATGGCCGCTTCGACGGGAAAGAGCTTCTGCGAACCAAAGGAGACGAGCTTTGCATTTTCTGAAGCAAAGGATAGAGCTTTGGCAGCAACAGAGGAGGGGTGTCTTTCTGGGTCGCCAAAGGCTCTTCGGTTGCGCTCCAACCAGATCTGCCAAATAAGGTGGTGAAGGCAAGAGGCCCAAAGAAAATGGACCTTGGTGTTGCGAAAGGGGTTGGCCCATTGGATAAACAATTGCTTTATAGATCCCGAAAGGGCCCATTGGATCTGAAAAGGTTCCATTAAAAATCCCAAAGCACGGTGGGAAAACTTGCATCTCAGAAATAGGTGGTCAGTAGATTCCCAATCAGCTTGACACAAATAGCATCTATTAGGAATTGGAATGCCTCTTTTAAGCAAATTATCAATGGTGAGAGCTCTGTTTTTGTATGCAAGCCAGGCAAAGAAACAAACCTTTGGGATCAGCTTTTTCTTCCAAATTGCCATTGCTGGGAAACTGGTGTCAGGGGCTTCAACCTGGGCTCTGTAGGCGGACTTGACTGTATACTGCCCACTTTCGGTCAGTCCCCAGACAAGCTGATCGTGTTGATTGGTCATCAGGGTGATGTGCTGGAGGATGGGTTTCAGGTTGTCCCAGGTATCCTGATGTCCTTCTACCTGAATGTTCTTCCAAATGGTGGTTCCATTGTGGTTGGTAAGGTAGTCAGACACCATCTTCCCGACTGATTCTTGAGTTGACCGTCTAAGCTCCTCCGTTCCATTGATAAACTTCAGGGGCTGGTCCTGGGCCCATCTGTCATCCCAAAAGTCAATACGACGCCCATCGCCCAGGATCCACCTTGCACCTTTCTCGATTAGGAGTCTAGTCTGGGCCAGGGACTTCCATAGCGCAGACCCACCCAAAGTGTTGCGGTCTCTCAGGAAACGGGACTCCCTTAAGTATTTCCTATTGATGATTCTGCCCCATTCTCCCGTAGTATTGGTGAATACTCTCCAGGAGAGCTTACCTAAGAGGGCAACATTCATTTTGGAGGCTTTCCTAAAACCCAGTCCTCCGCACTCCTTGCTCTGACAAACCGTCTCCCAAGCCACGAGCGGGATCTTTGATTTCTCACCAGTACCCGACCACAAAAAATGGCTTTGGATCCGTTCGATATTGTTGCACACATATTTGGGGATTTTGAAAACTGACATGAAGTATATCGAAATCCCTTGGAGACAGGCCATAGTCAGAGTGGCTTTGGCGCACTGGGAAAGAAGCTTCCCCTTCCACATCGCAAGTTTCCTTTGGATTTTTTCTAGAACGGTATTCCACATTGTTCCTTTGATACAACCTTTGAACAGGGGCAATCCCAGGTAAGTGGTCGGAAGACTATCAATGGTGCACCCGAGAATTCTTGCAATCTTGTTCTGGCATGCCAAAGGGGTGTGGAGGAAATAAACTTTGCTCTTGGTCAGATTTACCTTTTGCCCTGCTGCTTTCTCATAGAGGATGAGGATGTGTTTGATGGCCCTGGCCTGGGGAACAGAAGCAATGTTTGTGAGGATGGTATCATCGACAAACTGCTGGTGAGTAGCAGGTTTGATGCCGAAAGCCACCGGGATGCCAGAAATAGCTCCGGAGTTGCAGCCTACGGTGAAGGCTCTGCCCAGTGCCTCCGCTAGGATAATGAACAAGATGGGAGACATGGGATCCCCTTGACGGAGTCCTCTAGTACTGGGAAAGTAGCCTGTAGGGGAGCCATTCACCAGGATGGAAAACCAGGCCGAGGAGACGCACTTTCTGATAAGCTCAACCCAGGTGGGGTGGAAGCCAAACTTAATGAGGACTTGGATCAAGAAACCCCAGTCAACCCTGTCATAGGCTTTGTTCATGTCTAACTTGAGAATGAATGCAGGTTGTTTGGCAAGGGTGTTTGAATGGAGAGTTTCATGAAGAGCAATGACACCGTCCAGGATATTCCTGCCTTTTATAGAACTCCCCTGATTTGGCTCGATGATGGACGGGAGGATAGGCTTCAGTCTAGTGGCCACAACTTTGGTAAGGATTTTGTATATGACATTGCAGAGACTAATTGGTCTGTAATCAGACATAAGCTTGGCATCTGGGGACTTGGGAATGAGGGTCACAAAGGTCGAATTGATCCTTCGGGGAATGGCTCGGGAGTGCTGAAGGTCTCTGATGGCTTTGCAGACATCAACTTTAACAATGTCCCAGTACGTCTGAAAGAAGCGAGGGGAAAAGCCATCAGGCCCAGGGGCCTTATCCGCTTGCATGGAAAAAAGGGCTTCCTTTATCTCCTCCTGAGTGAAGTCTTTGAGGAGGGACTCATTCACATCAGGGGTGATAATGTGGGGGATGTTTGCCAGCAGAGCATTCATGGCTTGGGGATCTGGCTGGGAATGATTCTCTAGGAGGGATCGAAAGTAAGAGACAACTTTCACCCTGATTTCGTTGATATCGGAGGTAGGGTTTCCGCCAGCATGTTGAATTTCCTGGATTTTGTTAGCCCCTCTGTGTCGGAGAGTGGAAGCGTGGAAAAACCGAGTGTTGGAATCCCCATATTTTATCCATAGCTCTCTGGATTTTTGCCGCCAGTGGATTTCTTCTTTGGCGAGAATGTTGTGGAAATCCGAAAGAAGAATTCTCTCTTTTGCCCTGATTGATCGGCTCTGATCCCCTTCTTCAATCTCCTTTTTGATGGTTTGAATGTTGATAGCTATGTTTTTCTTCTGCACAAAAATGTTACCGAAGGTTTCCTTGTTCCATACCTTGAGCTGCTCCTTGATCCACTTCAATTTTTGGGCGAGCATATTTGTCGGGGACCCCCCAAAGGGCTGCTGCCACCACAATGCCAACTGCGTGCGGAGATTGTCGTGCTTGATCCACATGGGCTCAAACCTGAAAGGGGTTTTGAAACAAGGTGGAGCGCCAACCTCCAGAAGGATGGGAGAGTGGTCAGATCCAATCCTCGGGAGAGTTTTCAGAACTGCTTCTCCGAAAGCGTGGACGGCTTCACTGGAGATGAAAAATCGGTCGAGCTTGACCTGAATCAGCCCTTCACCGGTTCTCCTATTACTCCAGGTGTAATTGTTACCTCTCAACTGGATATCCATGAGCTCATTGGCGCTAACGAACTCACGAAAATCCTCCATGCTTCTGCTGATTGAATCCAGGCCTCCTTTCTTGTCTGACGGAAACAGGGGCGTGTTGAAGTCCCCTCCAATCATCCAAGGCTGCTCAGGGAATGTGGCTCTCATCTGGGAGAGGGTGGTCCAGAAAAGATCTCTGTCCACCGGGGAGTTGGGGGCGTAGACGTTTGTTAAAACCCAAGAGAAGTTTCGGACCTTACAATGAAATAAGATGTTTATAATTCTGCTGGATGTGGACAAAACTCTGCCTTCAACGCAGGATGGGTCCCAAAGGACCATAAGCCCTCCGACAGATCCTTGGGCTGGGCTAGCCGTGACCTGCCCTTCATTCCATATGACTCTGGCAGATTTCGCTCCAACAGTAGGATTATTTTTGGTTTCTTGTAGAATGAGAATGGTGGGTTGATGCTCTCTCCTGAGATTTGTCATGAGCCGCTTCTTGGTAGCAGCGTTGAGGCCTCTCACATTCCATGAGAGGACCTTCATTAAAGTTTCTTCCGGGTTTTTTGGCCCCCTTTCCCTCGTTGGGTGGGGGGTTTAGTTCCTTTTGGGTCATTACCCTAGGGATCACTCACACCAGGGAACAAAGTGGTTTGTGTGCCATTCGCAATGGCTTCTTCAGCTTCCTTTAATCGTTGTTCAGGTCCGGACGGTCTACCCCTTTTTCGATCGATTCCATAGTCGACGATGGCCTTTTTGCTACGGGTGTTTTTGGGGCTGAGGAGTTCCCCTCGCGGGCTGGGAGGGGGGGTTTGGCTGGAATAAACTGGACTAGGATGGGCTTCCAGGGCCGAGAAGGGTTTTCCAGGGGATGGGGGTGGCTCAAAGGTAGGGTCTGCCATCAGTGGCCCAGACTTGCTGGTTTCGGGGTAATTGATAGCTACGTGGTCTGAAATGGGATCAGTTTCCTTACTTGGCATTTCCTTAACAGTTTCAACGAGGAAAACTTCCGTCTGGGGGTCTGATAGCTTCGTTGTGCTAGGTGGTTTCTCCCGCCTTTGATGTTGGTTCCTGGTAGGCCCTGGGCCGCGGCTATCACCTTTGCTGCCTCTGGGAATGTCGCTTCTTAATGCTGGACATTGGTTTCGAAGATGTCCCTGGGTATGGCAGTGGATGCAAAAAGCCGGTTTATTTTCGTATTCGACTGCCTGGCGTCTGCTATATTGCGGGCCATAGATGAGGTTGACAAAGGTTGGGAGTTCAGATGCCAAGTCTGCATTTACGCAAAATCTAGCATGCACCATGCGAGATCGGGCCTTGGTAGCTGGGTCGAAGGCAATGAACTCACCGATGGTTTTGGCAATGCCGCGGAGGACGTCCTCATGCCACAAATGCAGCGGAAGATTTGGAAGTCTCACCCAGATCAGGGCGGTGTTGATATCCTGGGTTTCGGGATCAAAATCCTCAGCCCACCGATGGAGGAAAAGACTTTTGCGCCCAAGAAACCACGGTCCCCCTGCAAGGATTCTGGAAACGTCATCCGGGTTGTTTAGGCGTATGGTAAAGAAACCCCTGGCCAGAGCAATGATCTCCATATGCCCGCTGGTTTTCCATTTGGTGACGGCCCATTTTTGGATGGTCTCCATGTCTGGGCGTCCACCAATGAATTTCCCAACCAAGGAAAACTTCTCCGCTTCCAGGTAGTCAAAAATAAGGTCGTCTGGAATGATCAGATCAGACCCGGTTGGAAGCAAAGTAGAATGTTTAACAGCCACCGTGGAACCGATGCTAGCAACCTGTGCATAGGATCTTCCGCCCAGATTTCTGCCATTAATCCCGCCAGGGTCAGGGTCGGGAGGCTTTTTTGGTGATCCAGGGACAGGGTCAGGTACACCCTCCCCTGCCTGGTTGCCATTCCCGCTTTCGGCTATCCCTCCCAGCTTCAACGTCCACACTGGTTCCTCCCACAGTCTCCTCCCGCTCTCCATTCGCTCCCACTGTCGCTTCCATTCTCGCTCTCGCTCTCCATCCGCTCCCTTGTTCATATATATATATATATATAAGTACAAAATGAAAAGAAAGATTATATGAGCTACATAGATTTCAGAATGGTCATCCTGTCTACTAAGACTACCATAATAGTCATAGTATCATGACTTTCTTTTTATTCTTTGTTTTGATTGTATAAGTCTATAGTGCCCATCTTAACGCAAGAAAGGGCGAGTGATATACTTAAAATGGGTGAATCTTTTGCCGTTAAACATGTCCGTGGATTGTTCAAATCCTTTTTAGCCTTCTTATCCTTCCCTTTAGGCCTTCCCATAATTTTGTTTAAGTCCTAAACTATAGCTAAACATCCCTATTTTCTTCTGAGCAAGGTCCGTTTAGGTTCTCCTCTTTGGTTACCAAGGTAAAATTCTTTAAATAAGATTAAACAAGAAACTTCTTTAAATCTAAGGTTAATTTTGGATGTAGTGTAAAATAGAAAGATTTACTTTTATTTTTATTTTTTAACAATTATAATTATTTTATTTTATTAAATTAATAATTTTAAAAATATTTTAAAATAAAAATGTATATATATTATATTTATATTTTATTATTAAAACAAATTAAAATTATTGTTTAATATTAAAAAAAGACGACGTTAAGAACTTGGTATTAAAAATTATTCACTGACAAGTACGCATAGTGGAGGAGACTACTTATTTTCGATGTCACGTTCCAATTTTCACCGCGAGCTGTACTTGTCAACCTGACTTGCATTTCAATAATTGTGCTGGGATGGTGACGTGGTGGCGAGTCATACTTTCACTGCCACCTGTTGTTGTATTTCAATAATTCTCCCCTCTTCTATTTCAATTACAATAATTCTCCCCGCGTGTTGGCCTGATTTCAATAATTCTCCCCGCGTGGTAGTGAGTCACTTTCACTGCCACCTGTCCTTGTCAACCGACTTGTACTACAATAATTCTCCCCGCGTGTTGGCCACAATTATTGACCATTTTGCAACTTGCGTAACAGGTTCTTGGGCTTTGGTTTGCGTTTCCACTGGGATCGTGATGACCCCGCTAAAGTGCGCTTTGGGTTTGCGTTTCCACTGCGATTCGCCTTCTCCTAATCGCCACTCAGCTTCTATAAATAGCCTTTTACACGCTATGCATTTTCACTTCCATTCTCTCACCCTCCCTCGTATTATCGTCTTTGTTGCCCATTTCCGATTTGTCACTAAAATGGCCCTCGCTCTTCACAAACTCAGTGGAATGTTGTTTGTTCTCCTTTGCATTTGTGCAAGCCCCTGCCATGGCCTGCATAAGTGCCATCACAAGGAATCCCAAGCCCTCCTCCTCTTCAAAGCCCGCCTCAACGATTCCCGTGGCACTCTCGATTCCTGGGTGAACGGAACTGACTGTTGCACGTGGCACGGCATATCCTGTGATCTCCACACCAACCACGTGCTCACACTTAATATTACCTTTTCTATGGACGGTGGTGTCATATCCGATAGCTTGTGCGACCTTCGTTTTCTCACACACGTGGAATTACGGGACAATCAACTAACAGGTACTCTTCCTCTCTGTCTTGGAAATCTCTCTCATCTTCAATATCTTGATTTAGGCTATAATAACTTGAGTGGGACAATTCCCCCTACTATTTGTCTGCTTACCAATCTTACTTATCTTGATTATAACTTTCTTTTAAACTCTTTAATCATTAGTGGGACAATTTTCCCTACTATTTGTTTGCTTACCAATCTTACTTATCTTGATCTCTCTGGTAACCAATTCAATGGAAGTTTACCATCTTGTATAGGTAAACTTTCTTCTTTAAAGTCTCTTTATCTTTCCTCCAATCAATTGAGTGGAAGTATACCGTCTTCTCTAGGAAGTCTTTCGTCTCTAAATACTCTTAGTATCGAGTCCAATCAGTTCAGCGGTAACGTCCCAGATTCCTTGGGCAATCTCTCTTTACTCTCTTACTTAGATATTTCCTCTAACAAACTAAGTGGGACCCTTCCCTCCTCCCTTGCTCGGCTTTCCTCCCTCACTTACCTCTATGCTGATAGCAATGTATTCAACGAAAGCATTCCTTCCTCAGCATTGCCATCTTCCATACAAGTTCTCTCCCTGTCCCTCGACAACAATCAAACAATTTCGGAAACTTTTTTCCATAACCTCACCAAATTAAAGGAATTGTATTTATCCAATTGTGTACTGAACATTAGCACCTCATGGATCCCCTCTTTTCAATTAGACACTCTGCACTTGATATCATGTAAGACTGACGGACAAATTCCACTCTGGATTTCAACCCAATACTCACTTGAGGAGTTGACATTGGCCAAGGACAACCTTGTTGGAGAAATTCCCTTTTGGCTATGGGATATTAGTCCATCCTTGCAATATATAAATCTTACAGCAAATTACTTGGAAGGCTGCCTTTTTACAAATACTTCAGCTTGGACGCAAATTATCTCCTTAGACTTGTCTAAGAATGCATTGAGTGGAGGCATTCCATCATTATGGTCTCCTAATATGACAATTTTAGTACTCAATGATAATTTGCTTACAGGTAACATTCCTCCCACCTTGGGCAATTTATCACGACTCCAAGTGTTAAGTCTAGCCAACAACAATTTAGATGGTGACATCCCATTCAACTTGGCCAATTGTGCTTCTCTTCAAATATTGAATTTGGCAAATAATAGTTTGCAGGGAAGAATACCTCACAACTTTGGTAAACTAAGCGAACTTTCTTCATTAGTTCTTCGAAAGAATAAGTTGGAAGGATCAATCCCTCATTCAATAACAAATTGTACAAGGTTACAAGTTGTTGACTTTGGGCAAAACCGGTTTACAGGCCGGATTCCAAATTCGATTGGAAATCTTTCATTGTTAAGAGTATTGGTGATGAGGGAGAACAATTTGACAGGCAATATTCCTTTAGAAATTGGCCAACTAATGCAACTCCAAATCTTGGACCTTTCTTCCAATTGTATATCAGGTGTTATTCCACACAACATTTTATATTTAAAAGCAATGGCTACACCAAGTCAAAATGACTTTGTGTTGTCAAATAACTATGAAGAATATTCTTTCACATGGAATATCAATATGAGGATGAGTTGTATATAATTTCCAAAGGCATATATCAACACTACCCTTATATTCTTTCCACCTTAACATCTATAGATCTTTCAAACAATCAATTGAGTGGAGAAATTCCCTTTGATTTTGGAAAGTTGAAGGGCTTGAGGCTTCTCAATCTATCTATGAACAATCTCATGGGGTCTATTCCAAATAGTTTGGGAGCAATGAGTCAACTTGAGTCACTTGACCTTTCTACAAATAGACTCTTTGGAAAAATTCCTATGGAGTTGGACTCTCTAAACTACTTGGGGACATTAAAATTGTCCAACAACAACCTTTCAGGCAATATACCCCAAGGGCAAAAGTTGAATACATTTCCAGAATCATCATATATAGGGAATCCAAATTTATGGGGTTGTCCCCTTCCAAAGAATTGCTCTTGGCCACAATTTGCTTCTCCTCCTCCCACATCTTCTAACAAACAAGAGAAAAGCATGGAAATTCCATGGTATGAGATTGTAGTGGGATTGTCATGGGGAGCAAGTTTTGGAGGCACATTGTCATTGCTTATGGTAAACAAGAGATGGAAGAACAAATACTTTCAAAAAGTTGATGTTGTTTTGAAGTTTTTGTTCCCTTGGCTCAACAATTGGACATTATGAAGAAAAATTTCTCCACTTCAGGTAAATACGAGGGGCTTTTAAAATCAAATTTTTATTTTAAAATCAGAATGTAAATCTATGTTATTATTTTCAAGCAATATATAGTTTGTGCTATTTTGTTATGATGTTAGCAATTTCAATATATATTTGGAAGTAGGGTTCATTGTTATCCTTTATTCTTTTGGTTTGGAATAAGCAACTACTTATATAGGTGTTTGGATAATCCATTGATATTGTAGGTAGACATACAATACAGGGTTACAACTATTCCTCTGCTTGTGGGTAAGTTTTCTTGCTAGGCATATCTTATAAGGTTGATGATGTTCACTTCTTATATGATTGAGGTAGGATAAGTAATGCACATTGAGAAGCAAATTTGTGCATATCCTTATTCACTTATTCGAGAATTTTGTTTTGTATTATTGGATAAATCTATGGATTTTGTTATCTTCACTTATGTGGTTTTTGTAAATTTTACAAGTGTTTCCCAGTCAAACTCCTATAAACAATTTCAAGTTATTCACAAATGCTATTTTGGTGGTAGAATTACTAGTTGTTTTTATAAAAAAATATTTGCACTATCATGGCACACTACTATGAGATGTTCTAACAAAATCTTGTTATCTTTTATGATGAAATAACATCACAAGCATATTTTAGAGCCAAACTAAAGAATTCAGAGTGTAGAAAGCACAATGAAAGCTACCATTTAAGTGTGACTTCTAGAATATCAAATTGGATAACAATAAAATGGATAGAGGTCTATGTATCCCATTCAGATGTCTTATGAAAGCATTATGAAGTCATGATAATGATTGTGTTTTGAAGGAGTTGCATGACAAGTGGTTGACTTTTGATCTTGTTATTGGTGCCACTTTAGGAAGTGAGATTGTAACTCTAGATATGATTGATTATGCTTGTATGAGGGGCTAAACAAAGAGCCTACTTCACTTGAGTTGCTATCTATGGCCTTCTACATTTTGGATAATATATCTATCTTACATAAAAGTTCCTTTGAATATTGTCTCATGTCTACCTTCGTTAAGAGCAAGTTTGATCATAATGATGAAATGATGTTTGATGACAATCATGAGATGATGCTTCTTGGCATAGAAGTTCCTAATTCTGGTAAATGATCTCCTACTAGCACTAGAGCATGAATGTCTTAAGTCTCTTTTTATTATATGAATATGTAAGCTCACTATAACAAATGGTTGAAATGCAAAGAAGAATTTGAATCCAAACTTGGAATAATTGTTGCAATTCCCCACCTATTTAAAACCATTTATACACCTTTTCCTTTGGTGAACTAGATATTGGCTTTTGCTAGTGAGATTAAAATAAATTCTCATTTTTTTTATGTATTATTAGTCTCTTGTTGCTTTCAGTGTGCCTTTGTGCATATTTGAAATTTGTAATTTATTATCTCATTTATATTTTAGGAGCATCTCTTCTAGAGCATACTATCAAACTTTTAAAGTTAATAGAGCCCCTAGAAGGAAGGATGGAGTAGAGTCTATTTTGGTCATATTGAATAAAATAGAAAATTGAATATGCATTCCTTTTTCTAATAGAGAAGCATATAAAGTTCTTGGTATTGGACTTGATTTTTGACTTTATGCTTTGCTTGTGTTTTTTATGTTTATGTTTATTTTTTATTTTTTAAATTTCCATGCATGTGTGTGTTTATATTTATTTTCCCTCTATATCTTACAAGGTTGATTTACATTGTAGATTGATAGGTTTTGTTTGTTATTCTTTAGGACCAAGAAATTAATTTCGTACACATTGTTAGTGTGGATATTTCGTAGAAAAGCCTTGTACCTATTGCTAAGGTTTGAATCTTCCTTCTCTCTTTGTAGTTGCCATTCCAATTTGTTATTGTTCTATTTATGTAGTTTGTTCTTCCTTTTTATTTTTTAAAAGAACTATGGATATTTTCTCAGAATATCTAAATTTACAATGGTTCTTGCATATTATAGGCATCACATATACCAAGGAAATTGGTCAAGTACTTTAGTATTCATGATGTTCAATCATCTTCTATAGTGAGGGTCAACCATCTTCTTCCCTTTGATTTTCCCTTTAAGTTCAATTGGTATACTTTCATCCATTCAATTGATTGGCTAAAGATTTTCCATTCAACTATTATTGTTTAGTGTTGTACATGTTTGTTTGCTTGTTTTTTTTTTTCTTTCTATTTCATTGTATCCTAATATTTTGTTAAAAAATTATTGCAAGCTTCTAATGTTGTTACTCAAATGTTTTTCTAGCTCCACACTACTTAATTTGAACTAATAAATTCACTTTTTGATATTTCTTAGATCCTTCATAAAAAATGATGGATGGTATTTCTCACCCATCTACACCAAGCATCTAGAGCACCCCATTATACAATGGGTCCATTACTAAATCTGATAAGCAACTTCATACTATTGATGTTGTAAATTGCATATAGGTTCTTTTTAGAGGTAACTTATTATTTATTTATTTTTTAAAAGTTGTCTTTCATATTTAACATTTTGTTTGTCATTGTTGGATGACATGCTTTACTCTTTGGTTGTAGTTGATTGAGCACATAGAGGAACACCATGCATTCAAATTTGGAGAATGTGTAGTGGCTAGTGTGTATGTTGTGCCCCACTTTACTTGTGGTCTCAAGACCCAACATGGGATACAATCCTAATGTCATACAAAATTTGGTTGCAAAGGAGGAGGATTTGCATTAGATGCATGAAGTAATGATGTCTAATCACAATCATGAGATGATGCTTCTTGCCATTGAAGTTCTTAATTCTGGTAAATGATCTCCTAATGGCACTAGAGCATGAATCTCTTAAATTGTTTTCTTAGTAGGTGAATATGTAAGCTCACTATAACAAATGGTTGAAATGTAGAGAAGAATTTGAATCCAAACTTGGAATAGTTTTTGCAATTCCTTACCTATTTAAAATTGCTTGCACACATTTACCTTTGGTGAACTAGTTATTGGATTTTGCTAGTGAGATTAAAAAAATTCTCATTTGTTTTTATGTATTATTAGTCTCTTGTTGCTTTCAATGTGCCTTTGTGCATATTTGAAATTTGTGATTTATTATCTCATTTATATTTTAGGAGCATCTCTTCTAGAGCTACTATCAAAATTTTGAAGTTAATAGAGCCCCTATAAGGAAGGATGGAAGCAGAGTCTATTTTGGTCATATTGAACAAAATAGAGAATTAAATATGCATTCCTTTTGCTAATAGAGAAAGCATATAAAGTTCTTGGTATTGGACTCTAGTAATTGTTGATTTCTGACTTTATGCTTTGCTTGTGGTTTTGATGTTTATGTTTGTTTTTATTTTTATTTTTTAAATTTTCATGCATGGGTGTGTTTATATTTATTTTACCTCTGTTTCTTATAAGGTTGATTTACATTGTAGATTGATAGATTTTGTTTGTTGTTCTTTAGGATCAAGAAACTGATTTTAGACACATTGTTGGTGTGGATATTTCATAGAAAAGCCTTGTATCTATTGCTAAGGTTTGAATCTCCCTCCTCTCTTTGTAGTTTTCATTCTAATTTGTTATTTTTTTATTTATGTAGTTTGTTCTTCCTTATTTTTGTTTTCTAAAAAAATTATGGAAATTTTATTAGAATATCTAACTTAATTTACAATGGTTCTTACATATTATATGTATCATATATGCCAAGAAAATTGGTCAAGTACTTTAGTATTCATGATGGCTAACTAGTCAATCATCTTCTATAGTGAAGGTCAACCATATTATTCCATTTGATTTACCCTTTAAGATCAATTGGTATACTTTCATCCATTTAGTTGATTGGCTAAAGATTTTCCATTCAACTATTGTTGTTAAGTACTAAACATGTTTGTTTTCTTGTTTATTTTTCTTTCTTCCCATTTTATTGTATCCTAATATTTTGTTAAAAATTATTGCAAGCTTCTAATGTTGTTACTCAAACATTTTTCTAGCTCCACACTACTTAATTTGAACTAACAAATTCATTTTTGATATTTCTTAGATCCTTCATAAAAAAAGGATGGATGGTATTTCTTACCTATCTACACCAAGCATCTAGAGTACCCCATTATACAATGGGTCCATTACTAAATCTGATAAGCAACTTCATACTATTGATGTTATAAATTGTATATAGGTTCTTTCTAGAGGTAACTTATTATTTTATTTTTATTTTTAAGTTATGTCTTTATTTTTGAGTATTTTGTTTTTCATTGTTGGATGATATGCTTTACTCTTTGGTGTAGCTAATTGAGCACATAGAGGAACACCATGCATTTAAATTTGGAGAATGTGTAGTAGCTAGTGTGTATGTTGTGCCCCACTTTACTTGTGGTCTCAAGACCCAACATGGGATACAATCCTAATGTCATACAAAATTTGGTTGCAAAGGAGGAGGATCTGTATTAGATGCATGAAGTAATGATGTCTAATCACAATCATGAGATGATGCTTCTTGCCACTAAAGTTCTTGATTCTGGTAAATGATCTCCTAATGGCACTAGAGCATGAATCTCTTAAAGTGTTTGCTTAGTAGGTGAATATGTAAGCTCACTATAACAAATGGTTGAAATGTAGAGAAGAATTTGAATCCAAACTTGGAATAGTTGCTATAATTCCCTACCTATTTAAAATTGCTTGCACACATTTGCCTTTGGTGAACTAGTTATTGGCTTTTGCTAGTGAGATTAAAAAAAATTCTCATTTATTTTTATGTATTATTAGTCTCTTGTTGCTTTCAATGTGCCTTTGTGCATATTTAAAATTTATGATTTATTGTCTCATTTATATTTCAGGAGCATCTCTTCTAGAGCTACTATCAAACTTTTGAAGTTAATAGAGCCCCTACAAGGAAGGATGAAATCAGAGTCTATTTTGGTCATATTGAATAAAATAGAGAATTAAATATGCATTCCTTTTGCTAATAGAGAAAGCATATAAAGTTCTTGGTATTGGACTCTAGTAATAATTGCTGATTTTTGACTTTATGCTTTGCTTGTGGTTTTGATGTTTATGTTTATTTTTTATTTTTATTTTTTAAATTTTCATGCATGGGTGTGTTTATATTTATTTTCCCTTTATTTCTTACAAGGTTGATTTACATTGTAGATTGATAGATTTTGTTTGTTGTTCTTTAGGACCAGGAAACTAATTTCGAACACATTGTTGGTGTGGATATTTCATAGAAAAGCCTTGTACCTACTGCTAAGGTTTGAATCTCCCTCCTCTCTTTGAAGTTGCCATTCCAATTTGTTATTGTTTTATTTATGTAGTTTGTTCTTCCTCATTTTTTTCTTTCTAAAAAATTATGGATATTTTCTCAAAATATCTAACTTAATTTACAATGGTTCTTGCATATTACAGGTATCACATATGCTAGGAAAATTGGTCAAGTACTTCAGCATTCATGATGGCTAACTAGTCAATCATCTTCTATAGTGAAGGTCAACCATCTTCTTCCCTTTGATTTACCCTTTAAGATCAATTGGTATACTTTCATCCATTCAGTTGATTGGCTAAATATTTTCCATTCAACTATTGTTGTTAAGCACTAAACATGTTTGTTTTTTTTTCTTTCTTCCTATTTCATTGTATCCTAATATTTTGTTAAAAATTTTATTACAAGCTTCTAATCCTATTACTTAATCTCCTTCATATTTCATTGTATTCTAATGCTTTATATTGCAGATTGAGAAGTTTTATTTGTTGTTTTTTAGGAATAGAAAACTCATTTTGGTCATATTGTTGGTGTGGGCATTTCTTAGAGAAGCCTTGTACCTTCTAATAAAGTTTGGATCTTCTCCATCTCTTTGTAGTTTTCTTTCCAAATTTTTATTGTTTTTTATGTAGTTTGTTCTTCCTCATTTTTATTTTCTAAAAATAATTATGGATATTTTCTCATAATATCTAACTTAATTTATAATGATTCTTATATATTTCAGGTATCACATATGCCAAGAAAATAAGTCATGTACTATGACATTCATGGTGTCTAACTAGTCAATCATCTTCTATAGTGATGGTCAACCATCTTCTTCCCTTCGATTTTCCTTTATGATCAAGTGGTATACTTTCATTATTTCAGTTGATTGGCTATAGATTTTCCATTCAATTGTTGTTGTTAAGTGTTGCACATGTTTTTTTGCTTGTTTTTTTCTTTCTTCCTATTTTATTGTATTCTAATCTTTTGTTAAAAACTTTATTGCAAGCTTCTAATGTTGTTACTTAATCTCCCTACTATTTCATTGTAATATAATGATTTACCTTGTAGATTGAAAGATTTTATTTGTTGTTTTTTAGGACCAATAAATTGATTTTAGTCATATTGTTGGTGTGGATATTTCTTAAAAAAACCTTGTACCAATTGCTAATGTTAGAATCTCCCTCCTCTCTTTGTAGTTGCAATTCCAATTTTTTTAGTTTTTTTATGTAGTTTGTTCTCCCTTTTTTTTTTTTTCTAAAAATAATTATGGATATTTCTTATAATATCTAACTTAATTTACAATGATTCTTGTATATTGTAGGTATCACATATGATAGGAAAATCGGTCAAGTACTATGACATTCATGGGCTAGTCAATCATATTCTATAGTGACGGTCAACCATCTTCTTCCCTTTGATTTACCTTTAAGATCAAGTGGTATACTTTCATGCATTTAGTTGATTGGTTAAAGATTTTCTATTCAAATGTTGTTGTTAAGTGTTGTACATGTTTTTTTGCTTGTTTGTTTTATTTATTCCTATTTCATTGTATTCTAATATTTTGTAACAAAATTTATTGCAAGATTCTAATGGTATTAATTAATCTCTCTCTTATTCCATTGTATTCTAATGATTACATTGCAAATTGACAGATTTTATTTATTATTTTTTAGGACTAAGAAACTGATTTTGGTCATATTGTTGTTTTGGATATTTCTTAGAAAAGCCTTGTACTTTTTGCTAAGGTTTGAATCTCCCTCCTCTCATTGTAGTTGTTATTCCAAATTTTTATTATTATTTTTATGTATTTTTTTCTTCCTCATTTTTATTTTCTACAAAGAATTATGGGTATTTTGTCATAATATCTAACTTAATTTACAATCATTCTTGTATATTGCAGGTATCACATATGCCAAGGAAATCGTTCGAGTACTACAACATTCATGGTGGCTAACTAGTCAATCATCTTCTATAGTGACTATCAACCATCTTCTTCTCTTTGATTTACATTTAATATCAAGTGGTATTCTTTCATGCATTTAGTTGATTAACTAAATATTTTCCATTAAATTGTTGTTGTTAAGTATTGTACATGTTTGTTTGCTTGTTTATTTATTTTTCTTCCTATTTCAATGTATTCTAATGTTTTATTAAAATATTTATCACACACTTCTAATGTTGTTACTTAATATCCCTCCTATTTCTTTATATTCTAATGATTTACATTGCATATTGATAGATTTTTTTTTTTTTGGATTTTAGGACCAAGAAACTAATTTTGGTCATATCGTTGGTATGGAAATTTCTTAAAAAATCCTTATACTTGCTGCTAAGGTTTGAATCTCCATCCTTATTTTATAGTTTCCATTCTAATTGTTTATTGTTTTTTTATGTAGTTTGTTCTTCCTCAGTTTTGTTTTTTTAAACAAATTATGGATCTCATAATATATAACTTAATTTACAATTATTCATGTATATTGTAGGTATCACATATGCCAGGGAAATTGGTCGCATACTATGACATTCATGATAGCTAACTAGTCAATCATATTCTATAGTGGTGGTCAATCATATTCTTCACTTTTATTTACCTTTAAGATCAAGTGGTATACTTTCATGCATTCAGTTGATTGCCTAAAGATTTTCTATTTAATTAATATTAAGTGTTGTACATGTTTCTTTGCTTGTTTATTTTTATTTCTTTCTATTTCGTTGTATTATAAACTTTTATTAAAAACTTTATCACAAGCTTCTAATGATGTTACTTAATATCTCTCCTATCTCATTGTATTCTAATGATTACATTACATATTGATAGATTTTATTTGTTGGTTTTTAGGACCAAGAAAATAATTTTGGTTATATTGTTGGTATGGACATTTCTTAGAAAAGCCTTGTACCTGTTGCTAAGGTTTGAATCTACCTCCTCTCTTTATAGTCGCCATTCCATTTTTAATTATTTTTTATGTAGTTTGTTCTTTCTCATTTTTTTTTCTAAAAATAATTATGGATATTTTCTCATAATATCTAACTTAGTTTACAATGATTATTGTATATTGTAGGTATAATATATGCTAGGAAAATCGATCGAGTACTATGACATTTGTGGTGGCTAACTAGTTAATCATCTTCTATAGTGATGGTCAACCATCTTCTTCCCTTTGATTTACCTTTAAGATCAAGTGGTATACTTCCATACATTTAGTTGACTGGCTAAATATTTTTTATTCCATTATTGTTGTTAAGTATTGTACAAGTTTGTTTTTTTTCTTCTTATTTTATTGTATTCTAATATTTTGTTAAAAAAATTATTGCAAGCTTCTAATGTTGTTACTTAAACATTTTTCAGCCCCACACTACTTATTTGCTTTTTGATATTTCTTAGATCCTTCACAAAAAGGATGGATGGTACTTCTTGTCTATTGACAACAAGCATCCAAAGTGCCCCATTATATAATGCACCCATTACTAAATATGATCAACAACTTCATACTAGATGTTGTAACTTTTATGCAGGTTATTTTTGGATGTAACTTATTGTTTTATTTATTTATTTATTTTTTTTTATTTTTTTCTTTTTAAGCATTTTGTTTGTTATTATTGGATGACATGCTTTACTGCTTGACTACAGTTGATGGAGCACATAGAGATACACCATGCATTCAAATTTAAAAAATGTGTATTGGTTAGTGTCTATGTTGTGCCCCACTCTGCTTGTGGTTTCAAGAGCCAACATGGGATACAATCCTAATGTCATACAAAATTTGGTTACAAAGGAGGATATGCACTAGATGCACGAGGTAATGTTGTCTAATCACAATCATGAGATGATGCTTCTTGCCATTGAAGTTCCTGATTATGGTCAATGAATCCTAATGGTACTAGACCATAAATATCTTAAGTGTTTTCTTAGTAGGTAGATTTGTAAGCTCACTATAACAAATGATTGACATGCAGAGAAGAATTTAAATCTAGACATAAAATAATTTTTACAATTCCTCAACTATTTAAAACTATTTGCACACCTTTGCCTTTGGTGAACTAGTTATTGGATTTTGCTAGTGAAAGTGAAAAAATTATCATTTTTTATAGTTTATTAGTCTCTTGTTGCTTTCAAAGTGTCTTTGCGCATATTTGAAATTTGTGATTTATTGTCTACTTATATCTTAAGAGCATCTTTTCTAAAGCATACTATCAAAATTTTGAATTTAATAGAGCCCTTATAAGGAAGAATGGAGCAGAGTACATTTTTTTCATATTAAAAAAAAATAGAGAATTGAGTATGCATTTATTTTGGTAATAAAGAAACATACAAAGTTCTTAATATTAGACTTTAATAACTATTGATTGTTGAATTTATACTTTTCTTGTGGTTTTGATATTTATTTTTATTTTTATTAATTTTTGTCGAGGTGTTTTTATATCTATTTTTCCTTTGTTTCTTACAAGGGCGATTTACATTATGGATTGACAAAATTTATTTACTTCTTTAAGTTCAGAAAATTGATTTGGCACATATTCTTGGTGTGGATATTTCATAAAAAACCTTGTACATATTGCTAAGGTTTTAATTTCCTTCCTCTCTTTAGAGTTACCATTTCAATTTGTTATTGTTTTATTTATGTAGTTTGTTCTTTCTCATTTTTGTCTTCTAAATAGAATTATAATTATATTCTCAAAATAACTAAATTTATAATGATTTCTACATATAACATGCATCATATATATGATCATATAAAAAAATTGGTCAAGTGCCTTGACATCCATGATGACTAAAAATTCTATCATCTTCTAGAATGAGGATCAACCATCTCCTTCATATTCATTTGACTTTTATAATCAACAGGTGTACTTTCATTCATTTTAGTTAATTGGCTACATATTTTCTATTCAATTTTTGTTATTTAGTTCTACCTACAATATGGTACAATCTCTAAATTTCTACTATCAACATACCCACCTTGTTTTCCCATAAATAGAATATCAACTTCCTACTACCAAATGATATTTATATATGAATGAGTCATTGATTCAAGTCTTTTATTATATGAATCTAGGAACTAAAGAACTCTTCCAATCCCTTTGGTATGGTTACCATAGTAGTGAATGAGGATTGCATCATAGGTCTAGACTGCTCCTTGAGATCCAATGCATCATGTTTTTGGGGAATAGTAGTGAAGGCAATGTCTAATACACAACACATGACTCAATTGTTATTGGATGTACATGGATAAATTAGATTTTTCTTAACCTTCATGGACTCATGCATTGTTTGGGCAATTGGTTGAAGACACAATTCATTCAAAATTTGTTGGAGCAAGGAACACTTTATGAACTCTTTCTTTATGGGAATAGATGTGAGTAATAATTCTTCTTCTAAATTTAGTGAGCACAACACTTACAAAGCTTCTCATCCTTATATTTGTTAGAATATATTACATTATTTGATACTTAAAAATATCAAGGACCCTTTAGCTATATGTCATAACAGGAAGATCAAAGGTCATTTATGAAAGCTATATTATGGATACCAAGTTCCATAATTGTATTGTACAAGTTTCTTCTATAATGAAAGCTCTATGCATTGTTTCTCAAGTGTTATGTGTGTAAGTTTATTTATCATCCAATATTACTATCTTTTTTTTATTATATTAATATTAAGATTGCATCTTATTTATATTTTCCTGTGATTATTTTCCTGGGAGATTAACATTATTCTTAAGGCTTCAAAAGCCATCAATATTCATTTTTAATTCTAATATTTCTTCCTTTTATTCTTATTTATTTTTATAACATCTAACAATGGTTTTTGTTTTCCTCTTTTTGGTCCATGTAGTAACATGCTCTCTTATGAATCTTTTGTACATGTTGGATGTATACTAGGATATATAGTATGTGTTTGTTTGTTTGTTTTTCTTTCTTCTATTTTATTGTATCCTAATATTTTGTTTAAAATTTTAACATAGTGTTGTTACTCCATTTTTTTTTAGTTCCACACTAACTTTAAACTAATGAATTTATTTTTTGATATTTCTTAGATACATCTTAAAAGCGACTTGGAATGGATGATAGATCTTGCCCATCTACACCAAACATTCAAAGTGCCCCATAATGCAATGGATCGATTGTTGAATCTGATAAACAACTTCATAGTATTCATGTCCTAAATTGCATATATGTTCTTTTTGGAGGTGATTTATTATTATTATTTTTTTTGAAGTTGTCTTTTGTCCTTCTAAGTATTTTTTTTGTTAGTGTTGGATGACATGCTTTATATTTGGTTGCAATTGATTGAGCATAGAATAAGTGCATGCATTCGAATTTGGATAATGTGTATTGGTTATTGTGTACGCTATCCCAATCTACCTGTGGTATCAAGACCTAAGTTGGGATACAATTCTAGTGTCATACAAATTTTGGATACAAAGGAGGACTTGCATTAGATTCATAATGTTAAGTTGATTTGCTTTGTAGGTTTTAGAATGAGGAACATAGATTTATACAATTCAATGTTTGTGTTGTAAAGTTGGGCTTGACATTGTAGCTATGGTGCATAAATTAGGGATGTTGCTCCTTTTATTGAGAGAACCTTGGTTTACCTCCTCGATAAGATGGCCCCACTTTTGAAAAGACATATATATTTTTATAAAACCTCAATATTTTAATGAGGTTACATGTAAAGAAGTTTGAAAAATAGAATTCAATCAAGAAGTGTTTGAAAAAAAATGTTATTCATTTACTTTTTGAAAACTCTTATCTAATTAATTTTGGATTGCTCTTCAGTGTTTACTTAGTATGTTTTGCTCTAGACTTAAATGAGAAAAACTATATATTTTGAAAAGCAAAAATAAACTTAACCATAAGGGTAAAAGGTAAAGGTAAAGTAGTTTTTAATGTCCATGAAACTGAGTCCATAAGTTATATGAGACAAATCTCATAGAGGATATTACTTATCCAAAATATGTTTATCCAATCAAACTCTAGTTAGTGAAGTATGATTAGTGAAGTATGATGTACAACTAAACCTCCATTAAATTTAAACCTTAAATCTCTTATTCAAAGTTCCAATGACTTGCTATTAGGCCCACTCTAGCTATCCTTACTAAAACTAAGGAAGAAATTATAGTAGGTTAATTATGATAAAATATCATTTCTACATAACAGTATCTTGAAGAATTAGTTTTGAAAATGATATTTCAATTATAAGTGGTGATAGGGGCAAACAAAGGTTAAGGGTTCAATTATCTTGACATTCAAGAATATCTTTTGTAATAACAAATTTTTGTATACTACTTAACATAAAATTAAAACAAAAAACTTTAATATTAATAGTAGGATGTTTACATGATCCCTTCAAAAGGGAAAGGTATCTTAATACAAAGAGTAACATGTTATTTTGAAATATTAGATTTAAATTACTAAAATATTTGAGTGTTTTATTAAATATTCCTTGGAATCTAAATATTTAGATGATAGCAATGTTATTTCCAACTCAGACTCAATTATATATTAGGTTGTTTATCATCCATGCTATAAGCATTAATTTTTAGAAAAATTTAAATATTCCACAAGTAGGAGTCACATTTCATTTATGGTTCCTATATTTTCTTATTAATATAATTTTTATTTTAAAAGGTATTAAATATGATATTGTACTTAAACTATCTATTTTTTTATTAGGTAAAGAAGGGGTTTTAAGGATCCTCGAACCTAAGGGTTTTGAGAGGGACCCACAACCTGAGATGAGGGTTTTGAGAGGATCTCACAACCATTACAACAAGCTCCAAAAGGGTTACCCAACAACAAGCTCCAAAAGAAGAAATACAGTTTATGCCCAAAAGGGTAACCCACCAATGAGGAGCAAAGGTAAAAAAAAACTAGTCACAAACCATCCTACATAAAGTACAACAATAAAATCCTAAAGGATATGAATTGAATATCCTAGATGGGAAACAACACCACACTTGTATAAAATGAGTAAACTAAAACCAAGAGCATATGACTCTGCCCAACGAAGAATCTACGGATTACACTTGCAATAGTTCGAAAGAGAAAGTTAAAAACTATGAGCTACCTAAATCAAAGCAAGAGTCATAAAACAAGAACAACTTAAACTATTTATTAATGGGACTCTATTTAGATGTTTTTTTTTATAAAGTTTTTAAATATTTTTTAAGTGCAGTTTGTATGCATCAATAAAGAACTAAGAAGTGGAATGGAAGAAAAAAATTTTCTTTAGAGGAGGGACGTTTTGCACGGGACTGCCTAAACTATATAACTTGTTTCAGCCATATCTCACTCATCTAGATTCGGATTGACCTAAAATTTTGAGGGTAGATGCCTGAAAAACCCTAGAACATCTCCACCAATTTTCATATAATTTGGAGCAACACAAATCCTAGCACATCCCTATGTGTGAACAATATTTTTGGCAAGCAACTATGCGAGGGTTTCATCTAGGTTGAGTGCAAGTACCTCCAAAGGTTGTTTTTTAGGGCCTTTGGGCCCTAGAGACCAAACGTTTGTGGTTTATGCTCAATAATTTAGTAGGAAATGTTGTAGGGGATCCAATATGGGTTAGAAATTTGTATTTCAATAGATCATACTGTGAACTTGAGTGACAACGACTTCCAATTTGCTGCACAAAAGAAAAGTGAAAACCATACCTTTCCACAATATCTAGGGCAAGGATTAAAGAGATAATGAAATAAGTTTCAAGTAGTTGATCAAAAAATGACTCATATATCAAGTGAATCTAGTGCTAAGGTGCACCCACAAAATAATTCTATTGTGAAAACCCCTATCAAGGATAAGAATTTCGAAGACTTAGTCCTAAAAATGAATTTTAGGGATGCCCTCTATGGTGGATAGCCTCAAATCAATGCTAATATAATTATTAGGGCTTCCCATATGTTGAGCAAGGTGCAACGACAATATTGTCATTGTTGTCAACACAGTCAGATAGATCGGTTGAAGCAGTGGACAGGAGCTCAGAGGTTAATCAGAGTATGTACAGTGATGTTAAATGCTTATGAGGATGTTTACCCACCTTTTTGCATATTTTCCAAGAAGACCGAAGTGGCCCATATGCTAGAGAAGCAAAAAAGCAAGGAAGAAAAAAGTGTCGCGATATCGCGACATGTTGCATTTTCACGGCCAAAAAGAGAAGAGAAAATGCAAGGAGAAAAAGTGTCGCGATATCGCGACATGTTGCATTTTCACGGCCAAAAGAGAAGAGAAAATGCAAGGAGAAAAAGTGTCGCGATATCGCGACATGTATTTTCGCGGGCCAAAGGAAAGAGAAAGAGCAAGGAGAAAAAGTGTCGCGATATCGCGACATGTTGTATTTTTGCGGGCCAAAGCAAAGAGAAAAAGCAAGGAGAAAAAGTGTCGCGATATCGCGACATGTAGCATTTTCGCGGACCAAAGCAAAGAGAAAGAGCAGAGAGAAAAAAGTGTCACGATATCGCGACATGTTGCATTTTCACGGTCCAAAGCGAAGAGAAAATGCAAGGAGGAAAAAGTGTCACGATATCGCGACATGTAGCATTTTCATGGTCCAAAGCGAAGAGAAAGAGCAAGAAGGAAAAGGTGTCACGATATCACGACATGTCGCATTTTCGTGACTCGAAAAGGGCAGGAAGGAAGAGAAAGAAAAAGTGTCACGATATCGTGACATGTCGCATTTTCGTGACTCGAAAAGGGCAGGAAGGAAGAGAAAGAAAAAGTGTCACGATATCGCGACATGTCACATTTTCGTGACTCGAAAAGGGTAGGAAGGAAGAGAAAGAAAAAGTGTCACGATATCGTGACATGTCACATTTTCGCGACTCGAAAAGGGCAGGAAGGAAGAGAAAGAAAAAGTGTCGCGATATCGTGACATGTCGCATTTTCGTGACTCGAAAAGGGTAGGCAGGCAGAGAAGCAAAAGTGTCACGATATCACGACATGTCGCATTTTCGTGACTCAAAAAGGGCAGGCAAGAGAGTAACAAAAGTGTCATGATATCGCGACATGTCACATTTTTGTGACTCAAGAAAAGCCTCAAAATAGAAACGAACAGTAATGAAGGAGAAAACGAACAGTCATCGAAGGAGAAAACAAATGCATGCACAAGGGAAAAGAAAATGAACAGTCAGACATGCAAAGAGAAAATGAATAGTCATGCAAAGAGAAAATGAACAGACATGCAAAGAGAAAATGAATAGTCATGACCGAGAAAACGAACAGTCATGGTAGGAGAACATGGTGTCAATTATTTGCATGTGACGTGTTTGACGAAATGCCTTCTCAAAATATACAAAAGGAGTTACAACTGGAGTTACAACTGGAGTTACAAAGAGAAAGGATGGTTATAAAAGGAGTGTTGCTTGGAGAATTTAGAGTGCACGGGGATTAAAGCGTCGCGGATTTTATCTTGTGAAGAGAGTGAGAGGAGAGCGAGAGGCATGCAACAGGTGAGCGAGAAGGGTGTGTTGTGTGAATTGTGAGCGATGTTGAGTAAGCAATAGACCAGTCAGGGTCTTGTAAAAGTGAAGGCATTTTTATGTCAATCTTCTAGTTTCAAAATTGAAGTCCAAGTTGGTGCTTGGCATCAGGGGTTGGTGCTCCTTCCAGTTGGTGCTGGTAAATCAGGGGTTGGTGCTCCTTTCTGTTGGTGCAGATAAATCAGGGGTTGGTGCTCCTTCTAGTGGGTGCTGGTAAATTGATTGTAAAGTTGTGCTTTGCAAAGGCTGGATTTGGATGGTAGTCCAAACAGTCAATTTTTGAGGAGTAGCCAAATCGGTGAACCTCGGTACATCTTGTGTTGTGTGATGCTCTCTTGTTATATTTGCTTTATTTGGTTTTAAGTTCTCATTATTTTGGCTTTAAGAGTTGAAGATTTAAGTTTTAAAGAGCTACACTGATTCACCCCCCCTCTCAGTGTCATTGTGAGACTAACAATTGGTATCAGAGCCAGGTTCCTGAACAAGCTTAACCGGCTAGGGTGATCTTGGAAGTGACACAATGGCAGGTGGTGAAGGCTTCTCATCAAACAAAGCACCATTGTTTGATGGAACTAATTATGCATATTGGAGACTCAGGATGCAGACATATCTTTGTGCTTTGGGATACGACATTTGGGATTCAGTAGATAGTGGATACACAATACCCACCACTTCTCCAACCGATGCTGTCGATAAGAAACTGTTTGAGAATAACTCAAAAGCAAAGAATGCTATCATGTGCGGATTAGTGGATCGTGAACTGGTAAAAATTATGAGTTGTAAAATGGCAAAAGAAATATGGGACAAACTGAGGAGCATTCATGAAGGAGACGATAAGATCAAGGAGGCCAAGTTACAAACACATCGAGCTCAGTTCAAAGTATTAAAGATGAATGACAATGAGAACATAGAGGCATATATGCTGAGAGTTAATGAAGTCATTAATGCGATTAGAGGACTCGACGAGGAAATCGAAGATTCTGTCATCGTGAAAAAGGTATTAAGATCTCTTCCCCAAAGATTTGATTCTAAAGTTTCAGCTATAGAAGAAGCTAAAAATCTAAATTCTTTTAGTATGGATGAGATGCATGGTTCTTTGACTGCATATGAGATGAGAATAGGAAAATCTAAACCCACAGACAGAGAAGCTGCTTTTAAAGCCCATAAAAATATGAAAGCAAAACAAGAATCCGAGGAAGAAGAGACATCGGATGAAATGGAAGCAAACTTTGTTCGAAAACTAAAAAGGGGAAAAGAAAAATACAGAGGAAAGTTACTGCTTAAATGTTTCAATTGTGGAGGCATTGGGCATTTTGCAGCTAAATGTCCACTTAATGAGAAGAACAAAAGTGATGAAGGATCGCACCAAGAAAGAAGTGACTGGAAGAACAAAACAAATTTCAGAAAAGGCAACTTCAAGAAGAAAAGTTTCATCTCCAAGAATGTCAGTTCATCAGAAGACAGCTGCAGTGAGGATTCTAAAAAGGAAACAGGTGAAGCTCTTTTCATGGCACTCATAGATGAAAAAATAGAAAAAGAACAGGAAAGTGATGAAGAAGAAAGTGATGCAAAGTAAATTTGGAAGAGGAACTAATTGCAGCTCTGGATGAATTGAAGATAGAAAGAAAAAAGAATAAGAAAATTTCAAGAAAGCTTGAGGATGCAAATGAAATCATAACCAGTTTGAAAGTACAGATAGAAGAATCCAAGAAAATATCTGAAGATCTCGAAGTGCAAATAACCATGAAAATAGATTATTCTTGCAAACTAGAAGAAGAGACTGTTGGTTTAAGAATGCGAGATAGAAGAGATGAATCGTAAAATTAGTTGTCATCACAAACGTGAAGAAAGTTCTATGAAGTTGGATAAGATCATAAATATCCAAAGGACTACAGGCATGAAATTTGGTTTGGGCTTTGTCGAAGGAGAATCATCAAATGGATCAAAGAATGAAGATAAGAAATAGGTTGATCAAGAAAAATTGACTCAGGCAAAAGAAAGCAATAATGCAAGGCACGAAAGGAGAATTGACAATGATGGATTCACCAATGTCACACATCAAAGAAGAAGAAGATTTATGACTCCTACGACAACATGGCAAAGACCATCACCCAGGTTCAATCATCTCTTTTTTGGTTACTATTTTAAATGCAATGGTTATGGACATAAGATTTCAGATTGCAAGTATAACGTAGGACCAAGGAATTTTACCAGTAGAAATGTTTTTTCACCTTTGATGGATTATGCAGTAGAATGTTATAACTGTCATAAGTTTGGGCACATTGCAAGAAATTGTCGAAGTACATTTGCATCAAATCAATTTCAGGGAAGAAAATCTCAACCAAATGGAATGAGACAAAATAGAAAATTTCTCGAAAAACATGCACAAGCTACTGAAAAAGAAAAGTCAAAACAAGAGCCCAAAACTGTAATCAAACCAGAGTGGAAAGAAAAAGATCGATCTAAGGAAGAAAAGGAATCCTTGATCGTACAAACAACATTTAAAGCACAGAATAAATCTGCACCATGGATACTTGATAGTGGATGCTCCAGTCATATGACAGGTGACAAACAAAAATTTGAGAAGTTACAACAATATGAAGGTGGTTCAATAAAATTTGGAAATAATGATGGAGCTAAGATAGTTGGCAAAGGTTCAGTGAAGATTAGTGATGGAAAAATCAAGTCAAAAGAAGTCTTGTTTGTGGTTGGTCTGAAGCATAACTTGTTGAGTGTAAGTCAGATTTGTGATAGAGGTCATGAAGTGATTTTTAAGAAGCAGGGTTGTGAAGTCAGAAAAGCAAACTATGGAAAGTTGATAGCAACTGGATCGAGGACATCTGGAAACCTGTACACTCTCTCAGAGACTTCAGAAGGAGCTTGCTTGATTGGACAGGTAGAAGAAAATTGGTTGTGGCACAAGAGGCTCGGTCATATCAGTTTTGACAATCTAGTAAAAATCAGCTCAAAAAGGGCAGTGAGAGATATTCCCACCATTAGAAAACCATCAAATAGCATTTGTGCTTCATGCCAAAAGGGGAAGCAAACTAGAGTCTCATTTAAAACAAAAGAGTACTACACAAGCAAACCTTTGGAACTAATACATACTGATTTATGTGGACCCATGAGAACGCAAAGTATAAATGGTGACAAATATTTTATGTTGTATATAGATGACTATTCCAGGATGACATGGGTATTTTTTTTGAAGCACAAATCAGAAGCTTTTGAGATGTTCAAGGTTTTCAAAAACCAAGTTGAGAATCAAACAGGAAAAAAGATTAAATGTTTAAGATCAGATAGAGGAGGAGAGTTCATTTCAGAGGATTTTACAGAGTACTGTGAAAAATATGGTATTAGAAGACAGTTTTCAGCAACCAGGACACCTCAGCAGAATGGTGTGGTAGAAAGAAAGAACAGGACAGTGCAGGAAATGGCACGGACTATGTTGACAGAGAGCAAAGTAGCAGACAGATTTTGGAAAGAGGCAGTCCATACTGCGATATACATCCAAAATAGGTGCATGTTGAGGATGCATGAAAGCAAAACTCCTTATGAGTTGTGGTTTGGTAAAAAGGCAACAGTAAGATACTTTAAAGTTTTTGGCAGCAAGTGTTACATCAAAAGAACTGAAGAAAACCTTGGTAAGTTTGAAGATAGAGCTGATGAAGGTATTTTTCTTGGCTATTCATCAAAAAGCAAAGCTTACAAATGCTACAACAAGAAGCTAAGGAAAATTGTGGATAGTGTCGATGTTAAAGTTGATGAAGGTAGGGAACGAGTAATTAGCTATGAAGAGAACTACCCAATTTATGAAGAGGTTATTGAAGGAGATGAGGAAAAGGAAACGGAAAAGAAACAAAAAATTGACTCGAGATGATTCAAACAGTGATTCAAAAGTGGAAGAAAATAAGAAATTCAAAACAGGCAGCTGGCAGAAAGATCATCCTAGAGAGCAAATAATTGGAGACCCCACGAGTTGGTGTTCAGACAAGAAGAAGAGTAGTAAGCAACTACTCTCTATTATCCAGCATTGAGCCCAAAAATGTTGTTGACGCAAGCAAAGATAAAAGTTGGATGAAGGCAATAAATGAAGAATTAGATCAGATCGAGAAAAACAAAACTTGGGAGTTAGTACCAAGACCTGCAAATAAAAATATAATCGGTACTAAATGGATCTTTCGAAACAAGTTGAATGAAGACGGACAGGTAGTCAGGAATAAAGCAAGATTGGTATGTAAAGGCTATGCACAAGTTGAAGGTATTGACTTTGAGGAAACCTTTGCACCTGTGGCTAGACTAGAGGCAATTAGAATGTTTTTGGCTTTAGCAGTTTACAAGAATTTCAAAGTTTATCAAATGGATGTGAAATCAGCATTTTTGAATGGGAAACTCGAAGAAGAGGTTTATATTGAGCAGCCAGATGGTTTCCAACTTGGTGATGATCCCAACTTGGTTTGCAAGTTGAAGAAAGCATTATATGGCTTAAAACAGGCACCCCGAGCATGGTATGCAAGGCTAGACAACTATCTTACTCAACAAGGGTTCAAGAAAGGTATGGTGGATAGTAATTTGTATGTCAAAACAGAAAATGGCCATCTTATTGTTCTTGTTGTATATGTTGATGATATCATATTTGGCAGCAACAAAGATGAGTGGTGTAAAGATTTAGCAAATAAGATGCAGAAAGAATTTGAAATGTCAATGATTGGTGAACTTTCGTATTTCCTCGGGTTGCAAGTTAATCAAAATGAGAAGGGCATATTTATTTCTCAAATTAAATATGTGAAAGAGATGCTAAAAAAGTTCACAATGGAGGATTGTAAGCCGATTAGCACTCCCATGATGACGAGGTTGCAAGTTGAGCAAGGATGACAAATCTCCACATGTTGATCAAACCATGTACAGATCTATGATTGGGAGCTTACTGTACTTGACAGCTACCAGACCAGATATTTTGCAGGCAGTATGCATGGTAGCACGATTTCAGGCTAGTCCCAAGGAGACTCATGTGACAGCAATGAAGAGGATTCTTCGGTATCTCAAGGGTACTATGGAGTATGGGTTATGGTATCCGAAAGGTAAGGACTTCACCCTTATTGCGTATTCAGATGCAGATTGGGCAGGATGTGTAGATGATAGAAAGAGTACCAGTGGAGGTGCATTCTATCTTGGAGACAGGTTGGTCGCATGGCACAATAAGAAACAAGAGTCAGTCTCCTTATCCACAGTAGAGGCAGAATATATTGCAGCGACAACATGTTGTACGCAGGTATTATGGATGAAACAAACCCTGAAAGATCTTGGTATTAACTTCAGTGAGCCAATTTCAGTTAAGTGTGATAACACCAGTGCCATTAACATCTCAAAGAATCCGGTTATGCATTCTCGCACAAAACATATTGCTATCCGGTATCACTTTTTGAAGGAGAAAGTTGCGGAAGGAGAGGTAAAGTTGGATTTTGTTCCAACAACAGAGCAAGTAGCGGATATCTTCACAAAACCGTTGCCCAAGGAAGTCTTTGAGTACCTTCGCAATAAATTGGGAGTGGTCACGCTTCCCAAGAATTGACTAGCTATCGGGACCACATTCTCAGGGGGAGCATTTGTGTATTTGTTTATCTTTTTGCTCATATTTGTGATTTTTGCTAAGTGTAATAATTTTTGCTTGAGAATGTTGTGCATGGACTCAGGGGGAGTTCACGGCAGCCCTTTGATATTGTTGTCAAAGGGGGAGAAGAGTTACAGAAGGAAGAGTTACAGAAATTGCACGTGTGTTGCCAACAATTCCAAAGGGGGAGATTGTTGAGCAAGGTGCAGACGACGATATTGTCATTGTTGTCAACACGAGTCAGATAGATCGGTTGATGCAGTGGACAGGAGTTCAGAGGTTATTCAGAGTATGTACAGTGATGTTAAATGCTTATGAGGATGTTTACCCATATTTTTGCATATTTTCCAAGAAGACCGAAGTGACCCATATGCTAAAGAAGCAAAAAAGCAAGGAAGAAAAAAGTGTCGCGATATCACGACATGTTGCATTTTCACGGCCAAAAGAGAAGAGAAAATGCAAGGAGAAAAAGTGTCACGATATCATGACATGTTGCATTTTTGTGGCCAAAGGAGAAGAGAAAATGCAAGGAGAAAAAGTGTCACGATATCGCGACATGTTGCATTTTCGTGGGCCAAAGGAGAAGAGAAAGAGCAAGGAGAAAAAGTGTCGCGATATCGCGACATGTTGTATTTTCGGGCAAAGGAAAGAGAAATAGCAAGGAGAAAAAGTGTCGCGATATCGCGACATGTAGCATTTTCATGGACCAAAGCAAAGAGAAAGAGCAGAGAGAAAAAAGTGTCGCGATATCGCGACATGTTGCATTTTCGTGGTCCAAAGCGAAGAGAAAATGCAAGGAGGAAAAAGTGTCGCGATATCGTGACATGTAGCATTTTCGTGGTCCAAAGCGAAGAGAAAGAAAAGAAGGAAAAGGTGTCACGATATCGTGACATGTCGCATTTTTGTGACTCGAAAAGGGCAGGAAGGAAGAGAAAGAAAAAGTGTCGCGATATCGCGACATGTCGCATTTTCATGACTTGAAAAGGGCAGGAAGGAAGAGAAAGAAAAAGTGTCACGATATCGCGACATGTCGCATTTTCATGACTTGAAAAGGGCAGGAAGGAAGAGAAAGAAAAAGTGTCACGATATCGCGACATGTCGCATTTTCGTGACTCGAAAAGGGAAGGAAGGAAGAGAAAGAAAAAGTGTCACGATATCGTGACATGTCGCATTTTTGTGACTCGAAAAGGGTAGGAAGAAGAGAAGAAAAAGTGTCACGATATCGCGACATGTCGCATTTTTGTGACTCAAGAAGGGCAGGCAGGTAGAGTAACAAAAGTGTCGCGATATCGCGACATGTCGCATTTTTGCGACTCAAGAAAAGCCTCAAAATAGAAACGAATAGTAATGAAGAAGAAAATGAACAGTCATCGAAGGAGAAAACAAATGCATGCACAAGGGAAAATAAAATGAACAGTCAGACATGCAAAGAGAAAACAAACAGTCATGCAAAGAGAAAACGAATAGACATGCAAAGAGAAAACGAATAGTCATGACCGAGAAAATGAATAGTCATGGTAGGAGAACATGGTGTCAATTATTTGCATGTGACGTGTTTGACGAAATGCCTTCTCAAAATATACAAAAGGAGTTACAACTGGAGTTACAAAGAGAAAGGATGGTTATAAAAGGAGTGTTGCTTGGAGAATTTAGTGTGCGTAGGGGATTAAAGCGTAGCGGATTTGATCTTGCGAAGAGAGCGAGAGGAGAGCGAGAGGTGCACGATAGGTGAGCGAGAAGGGTGTGTGTTGTGTGAATTGTGGGCGATGTTGAGTAAGCAATAGACCAGTTAGGGTCTTGTAAAAGTGAAGGCATTTATATGTCAATCTTCTAGTTTCAAAATTGAAGTCCAAGTTGGTGCTTGGCATCAGGGGTTGGTGCTCCTTCCAGTTGGTGCTGGTAAATCAGGGGTTGGTGCTCCTTTCTGTTGGTGCAGATAAATCGGGGGTTGGTGCTCCTTCCAGTGTGGGTGCTGGTAAATTGATTGTAAAGTTGTGCTTTGCAAAGGCTGGATTTGGATGGTAGTCCAAACAGTCAATTTTTGAGGAGTAGCCAAATCGGTGAACCTCGGTACATCTTGTGTTGTGTGATGCTCTCTTGTTATACTTGCTTTATTTGGTTTTAAGTTCTCATTGTTTTGGCTTTAAGAGTTGAAGATTTAAGTTTTAAAGAGCTACACTGATTCACCCCCCCTCTCAGTGTCATTGTGAGACTAATACCATAAACCTCTAAGAATGCCTAAGATTGATCCCAGGAAAATGGAGTTAGGATGTCTTAAAGCAGTTGATGGAACTCCTATTGTTAAGCTTGATATGGGTAACATTCAAATTGGCATTGAAGATTTGGAAAAAAGAGGACTAATTTGTCGGTTTATGGGCTTTCAAAGTCTGGGCTGCAAAAAGTTGGAAAACTAAAGGTGAGTTACAAATCTCTATTTATCCAAATGGTTATTTTCTTGTTTTATTTGCTAATAATGAAGATAGAGAGAAAACTTTTCAAGGGGGTCCTTGGTTTTTTGGAAGGGCAGGGCTTTTCATGAAGCCCTGGCATACTAAATTTAAAGCTGAAGAAGAGATGCCTTCTATAGCTCCCGTGTGGGTTAGACTCTTTGGCCTCCCTATTGAATTTTGGAATCCTACTATTTTTTCTTCAATTGGAAACTCTTTAGGAACTTTTATGATGACTGCTGATTGTACTCAAAATTTTGAACATATTATTTATGCTCGGATTTGTGTTTTAATGGATTTTGACAAACCCCTACCTAAAAATATCACATTACAATTTGGGGAAGACACTTGGGAGCAAGTAGTGGACTATGAGAACATTCCTTTTCGTTGTAGAATTTGCCATGAATATGGTCATTTGGCCAGTGCTTGCCCAAATAAAATTCCTGATCAAAAGAAAGAAGATATAAACTCAACAGGTTTCCAAATACCTAAGAAGAAGAACACTCAGAAAAAAACCAGTTATGAAGGATCAATCAAAGTCATCTGCTAATATGTTTGAAATCCTTTCCACAAATGATGTCCCAAGTGAGGAAGAGGAAATAATGGAAACATAAATCTTAGAAACACAATTTAAATATGAAGGGAAGAACTCGGAGACAAACCAACAAATCAAAGGTTTTCAACGAGAAAAAAAGGAGAAAATTTACACAAGAAAAACAATCTTTCAAATGTCAAAACTTCAAATAATGCAAGTCCCAATATAGACTCCGTTGAACCATCTAGTAAAATTTTGGTTGTGTACGAGCATTCTTCAAGGTTAGAAGCCATCTCAGATTCAATTGGAATAAGTCAAGAAACAGGGAAAAAAATTGAAGATGGATTCTAATCAAAAAGTAGGTCGCAAGACCAATCAATATCATATGGTAAAAGAAGGTGAAAAGCTTGTAGAGGAAGGTAAGATTAATGCCCTTCCCAACTTTTTTAGCCCTGGTATTAATGAAGATCATCACTTGGAATATTAGAGGACTCAAAGGGAGTCTTTCAAAACAAAATGAAATTAGAAGAATGATTCGAGATAAATCATCCACATCTTGTTTTCCTTCAAGAAACAAAGATGTCAATGGAGGATATGGACTCAATTGCCAGTAAAATTTGGCCAGCTGGAAAAGTGGTTTCCCTCAGTTCCCAAGGGACTTCGGGTGGCATTGCTTGTCTTTGGGACCCAAAAGAGGTAGTTATTCACCATATGGTTGGTAGTTGGGGTTTGTTGGCTATAGCTATTCAAAGTAGACATTCCAACCAAATTATGCTCTGCATTACTGTTTATGCTCCGACTTCTTTGGAGGAAAAAAGAAGACAGTGGAAGGATATTACTCATATTATCTCTCATTTTCCCAAAGCTTGGATCTTGATCGGAGGAGATTTCAATACCATCCTCTCTCTGGATGAGAAAATGGGGGGAAATAGAAATTTGGACAAAAGCACTGACCTCATGAGCGAATATATTGCAAACCTCCATCTTGTGGATATCCAACTAGATAATGGCCTTATGACTTGGTCTAACAGAAGGCAAGGCTTAGCTTGTATAATGGAGAGATTGGATAGGTTTTTTCTCTCTAAAAATTTCTTAATCCATGGTCACATTCCTAAAGTGAAGACTCTTAATAATGTCTGGTTCGGATCATTGGCCAATCATGGTGGAAATGTGGAAAACCAATGTGAGTTTCTCTCCTTTTCGTTTTCAATTAATGTGGCTTAGAGACATTTCCTTCAGACCTCGTGTGCAACAATGGTGGAAGGAAGGTAAACCTAGGCATGGGACTAAGATGTTCTATTTTGCCAAAATATCGCAATACATTAAATCCAAAATCAAGACTTGGAACTGGAAAGAGTTTGGGGATGTTCATAAAAAAAAACATGAAGTTATTGCTCATCTTGAAAATTTGAATAAGAAAATCCATTTAGATGGCCTCACAGAGAAGAGAAGTGCAGATGAAATTAAACTCACAACTCAGTTAGAGGAATGGGAAAAAAGAGAAGAAATCTTATGGAAGCAAAAATCTAGAATTCAATGGCTCAAAGAAGGAGATCGAAACACAAATTTCTTCCACAAATATCTTCTAGCTCAAAGATCTCACAACTTTATTTCTTCCTTAAAATCAGATTCTGGAGATGTTGTTTATACTTGGGATGGCATGAACTCTATTGTTGTTGATTACTTTTCCAATATTTTTGCTGCTACTCCTCTTGACTCAGCTTCTCAATAAAATGTTCTTCAAGCAATCCCTTCTCTTATCACTTCTGAGGAGAACTCTATTTTGATTGCTCCTGTTACTATCAATGAGCTTCAACAAGTAGTTTTTAAAATGCAAAAAGGGAAAACCCCAGGTCCTGATGGTTTTCCCATTGAGTTCTACCAAGAGTTCTGGGATATCCTTCATGTTGATTTATTAGAGGTGGTGGAAGAAGCCAGGAAAGCCAAAGAAATTTTGAAGGTTATCAATAAAACTTATATTACTCTTGTTCCAAAAGCTCAAGAGGTTGATCATATCTCAGCTTTTAGACCTATTGCTTTATGTAATGTTCTTCTCAAAATCATTACTAAAATCATGGCAGAAAGGTTGAAGCCTCTTTTGCATAAGATTATTTCCCCGAGCAAGGGGGTTATGTGGAAGGACGTCAAATAGTAGATGAGATAGTTCTTGCTCAGGAAGCCATCCATTCCATGGATATGCAAAATTCTCCTTCCATGTTCATTCGGTTAGACTTATCCAAAGCTTATGACAGAGTGGATTGGCACTTCCTTATCAAAGTTTTGAGGCAATTTGGTTTCTCTAAGGATTGGATGGATTGGATTATGGGATGTATCTCTTCAGTTTCCTACTTAGTTCTTATCAATGGCAGGCCTTCTCAGTCTTTCCCAGCTTCCAGAGGTATTAGGCAAGGTGACCCGCTATCCCCTTATTTATTCATCATTCTTGCTGAATGCTTGGGTAGGACTATAACCAAAAAGAGGGAAAACAAAACCCTTGAGGGAGTTACCATTGCTCATGGAGCTAGACCTATCTCTCATCTTCAATTTGTGGATGACTCTACTCTTTTAGGTAAAGCTACAGTTAAGGAAGCTTCTAATATTAAGCAAATCATTAGCTATTTTTCTAAGGCTACTTGGGCAGTTGATCAATGAAGACAAATCTAAAGTTATTTTCTTTCACTGCTCTGCTAGACAGGAATCCATGGTCTTGGATAAATTAAGATATAAGAAGACCTCCCTTCCAATCACTTATTTAGGTATTCCCATAAATATTCAAAGGCAAAAAATAAATATTGGAATTGGTTGTTGGACAAAGTCAAGAAGAAAATTGGAAAGTGGACCAACAAGTGGCTTTCTTCTGGGGGTAGAATCACCTTGGTAAAATCAGTCCTTCAAGCTATTCCTATTTATGTTTCTTCCGTTTTGAATATCCCAAAGGTTGTTCTTCGAGAATTGGATCAAATCAGTCATCGTTTCCTTTGGAGTGGTACTAAGGAGAAAAGAAAATGGGCCTTGGTGAAATGGGATACTTTATGTCTTCCTAAGAGTGAAGGGGGGTTAGGATTCCGGTCTTCAATTAATAACAACAAAGCTTTAGCTACTAAATTATATTGGAGGATGTTGCATAACCCCAATGCTCTTTGGGCCAATAATCTCCGTGCTAAATATGCTGAGAACAAAAGTCCTGAAGACCTTGTTCGCTATCAACTTCCTACCAAAGGTTCTCCCATTTTAGCGAGTTCTTAAGACTGGTGAGGATTTGATAAAGAAAAATTTATTTTGGATCATTCATAATGGTCAACATGCAAATTTTTGGATAGATTCTTGGGATGGTCACAAGCCTTTGATAACTCAGTTTCCCGATTGGAGGCCTTGGATGGAGGAGCTTCACCGAGCTAATTGGATAAAGGTGGCTAATTACTGTCGGTACCATACTGGAAATTCAAAGGTTGGTAGATATTGGATCCCTATTGAGGACTGCCCTATTCAAATCCCAGAAAGGCAAAGACAAGATATCCAAGGCATCCTTCATATGAGATCCCTCTCTTGGTCCCATGAAAAATATTGTTTTGGATGGAACAACACTACTAAGGGTGAGTATTCAGTTGCTCAAGGTTATTTGACCTTATGCCATAATAATCCCAACCATTCTTCTGACATATTTTCTCGATTGTGGGCTCAAAATATCCGGCCTAAGGTGAGGTTCTTTAATTGGCTTTTATTGCATCGTAGGGTGCTTACTGGTGAGCAACTTATGAAGCATGGTTTTCATGGCCCTTTTAGATGTGAAATGTGTGAAGAGAATGTAGAAAATATCAACCATATTTTTATTGAGTGTACTTTAGCCTCTGAGCTATGGAGGAGAATGGCCACTTTACTTGGCTTACAGTGGTCCAATTTTTTTACTTTTGAACAACTTTGGAGGGATTGGCCTAATCAAGAGGGTGTTGATCATTTTATTAGGCAGTTAGTTTGGATGGGTTCTACCATTCTTCTTTGGAATATTTGGAATGAAAGGAACAACCGAATTTTTAATCAAGATAGGAAGGATATTCACTATATTTGGCAAAAGACCATAGCCAACTTAGTTGAATCAGTCCATCAACTCCTTAATCACCCCCAAAACTCCCACCAAAGATGGGATCAAGTGATGCAAATATTGAAGATTAAATCTTCTAAGGGCAACCAACTTAAAGGGAATGTGAGTATTAGTAAGATGGATAGGACAAGAAATTGGCAACCTCCTCCTAAGGATTTTGGAAAAGTCAATACTGATGGAGCCTCTAGAGGGAACCCTAGAAAAGCCAGTGTGGGAGGAATTGGTAGACTTTCGGATGGCTCCCTGGTTTTTACTTTTGCTGAGAATTTGGGTATTCTTTCCAATAACCTTGCTGAGGGGTATGGTATCCTCAGAGGCCTTCAGGAGGCTACTAAGGTTGGATGGGAAAAGGTGTTAGTTGAGTCTGACTCTCAACTTATGATTAATCTCTTGAAGACTCCTTCTAAGAATCATAAGGTGGATTGGAGAATAAAAAGAATTATTGAGAAGATTCAATTAATCCAGATGGGATTTTTGAAAGTTGATTACAATCATGTGGTCAGAGATCAAAACAAGAGTGTTGATGCTTTAGCTAATTGGGCTTTGGACAAAGGTGATCTTACTTGTTATGGCCACCCTCCTATATGGTGGGCTTCTCAAATTAGGGAAGCTCTTCTTTCTATCATTTCTTTGGATGGCTCCAGTTCTGAAGGTACCTAGTTTCTTCTTGTTTTTTTTTGCTTCTCTTTGGTTCATTCAGGTTTTTTTAGTTCCCTAGCTCATTCTATTCTTTATTTTGTTTCCTCTGTTGATTCTTGCCTTAATAGTCTTCTGGTCTAGATAGGTCATTGTTATGTTCATTTTTTTTCTTTTTTCTTTTTTGTTTTTTTGTTTAGTTTTTTAAGGTGGGTGGGTTCTTTTGTTTTGTTTTGTTTTTGTGTTCTTTGTGTTGTTTTTTGTTGTTCTTGTGTTTTTGTTGTTTTGTGTTTTTTTTATGTTTTTTGTTATTGTTCTTGTGTTTTTTTCGTTCTTGTTCTTGGGTTTCTCTTTGTTTGTGTTATTTCGTGTTTTTATGTGTGAGTGTTTTCTATGTTTTTTGTTTTTGTTTATTGTCTGTTGTTGGTTGTTTTTTATTTTTATTTTTATTTTATTTTTTATTTTTTAGGTTTTGGTTGTGTTTATTTTTCATGTTTTTTTTGGGTTATGTCTTTGTAGTGTTCTATTGTTTTTGTCTTGTTTGTGTTTTTTGTGGTTCTTGTGTTTTTCTATGTGGTTCGTGTTGTGGTTTCTTTTATCTTATTGTGTGTGTTTGGTTGTGCTTTTGTTTTTGACACACTCAAGGAGCATGTTTTTTATTTTATTTTATTATTTTTTTTGTTATTTACTTATTTTTAAATTGGTTTTGTGTGTTTGTTTGCTCCTTGAGTATGTCAAAGGTGGTAGGCCAGGTCCGAGTCCTGGGCATTTTTGGCGGAATGGATACCCCTGCCTCCTTGGGTCTTACCCGAAAGTGGCATCCCTTTTGGGATGTTTTCCACAAATAAAAATAAATAAATAACTAAAGCAATATCTAAATAGATTATCTATTTTCACAATTTAGAAAAAATTACATTAAATAAATGGTTTAACAATTTTTTTAGCATATTAATTACTTTTTATATTATTTATTTTAAATTAATCAAAAACCTGGGGCATTTTTTAAATATATAAATTGTTATATAGGATTCATACAAATTTTATTTATATATTTTTATCATTATATTGTATTATCAATTATAGCATGAAATTATATTATTACAATGTTATACATCTTTTGATGAGATTTTATGAGAATTCATTTTTAAATTGAATTCATGTCATGTGTAAAATTATAAAGTTTATCAAGAGTTGAAATTTTATGTATAAATTTGTCTTACTTAGTTTCACTAGGTAAAACTTATGAAATGTTAATATAAGTTATAAGCTTTATGTAATTTAGCATTTACTGCTATCGATTAAATAGTATTTCATAGGAGGAAAATATTACTTATATATTTTTTTTTATTTGTGGAAAACATCCCAAAAGGGATGCCACTTTCGGGTAAGACCCAAGGAGGTAGGGGTATCCATTCCGCCAAAAATGCCCAGGACTCGGACCTGGCCTACCACCTTTGACATACTCAAGGAGCAAACAAACACACAAAACCAATTTAAAAATAAGTAAATAACAACAAAAATAATAAAATAAAATAAAAAACATGCTCCTTGAGTGTGTCAAAAACAAAAGCACAACCAAACACGCACAATAAGATAAAAGAAACCACAACACAAACCACATAGAAAAACACAAGAACCACATAACAAAACACAAACAAGACAAAAACAACAGAACACTACAAAGACATAACCCAAAAAAAACATGAAAAATAAACACAACCAAAACCTAAAAAATTAAAAAATAAAATAAAAATAAAAATAAAAACAACCAACAACAGACAATAAACAAAAACAAAAAACATAGAAAACACTCACACATAAAAACACGAAATAACACAAACAAAGAGAAACCCAAGAACAAGAACGAAAAAAACACAAGAACAATAACAAAAAACATAAAAAAAAAACAACAAAAACACAAGAACAACAAAAAACAACACAAAGAACACAAAAACAAAACAAAACAAAAGAACCCACCCACCTTAAAAAACTAAACAAAAAAAAGAAAAGAAAAAAGAAAAAAAATGAACAAAACAATGACCTATCTAGACCAGAAGACTATTAAGGCAAGAATCAACAGAGGAAACAAAATAAAGAATAGAATGAGCTAGGGAACTAAAAAAAACTGAATGAACCAAAGAGAAGCAAAAAAAAAAACAAGAAGAAACTAGGTACCTTCGGAACTCGGAGCCATCCAAAGAAATGATAGAAAGAAGAGCTTCCCTAATTTGAGAAGCCCACCATATAGGAGGGTGGCCATAACAAGTAAGATCACCTTTGTCCAAAGCCCAATTAGCTAAAGCATCAACACTCTTGTTTTGATCTCTGACCACATGATTGTAATCAACTTTCAAAAATCCCATCTGGATTAACTGAATCTTCTCAATAATTCTTTTTATTCTCCAATCCACCTTATGATTCTTAGAAGGAGTCTTCAAGAGATTAATCATAAGTTGAGAGTCGGACTCAACTAACACCTTTTCCCATCCAACCTTAGTAGCCTCCTGAAGGCCTCTGAGGATACCATACCCCTCAGCAAGGTTATTGGAAAGAATACCCAAATTCTCAAGCAAAAGTAAAAACCAGGGAGCCATCCGAAAGTCTACCAATTCCTCCCACACCGGCTTTTCCAGGGTTCCCTCTAGAGGCTCCATCAGTATTGACTTTTCCAAAATCCTTAGGAGGAGGTTGCCAATTTCTAGTCCTATCCATCTTACTAATACTCACATTCCCTTTAAGTTGGTTGCCCTTAGAAGGTTTAATCTTCAATCTTTGCATCACTTGATCCCATATTTGGTGGGAGTTTTGGGGGTGATTAAGGAGTTGATGGACTGATTCAACTAAGTTGGCTATGGTCTTTTGCCAAATATAGTGAATATCCTTCCTATCTTGATTAAAAATTTGGTTGTTCCTTTCATTCCAAATATTCCAAAGAAGAATGGTAGAACCCATCCAAACTAACTGCCTAATAAAATGATCAACACCCTCTTGATTAGGCCAATCCCTCCAAAGTTGTTCAAAAGTAAAAAAATTGGACCACTCTAAGCCAAGTAAAGTGGCCATTCTCCTCCATAGCTCAGAGGCTAAAGTACACTCAATAAAAATATGGTTGATATTTTCTACATTCTCTTCACACATTTCACATCTAAAAGGGCCATGAAAACCACGCTTCATAAGTTGCTCACCAAGTAAGCACCCTACGATGCAATAAAAGCCAATTAAAGAACCTCACCTTAGGCCAGAGCTTTTGAGCCCACAATCGAGAAAATATGTCGGAAGAATGGTTGGGATTATTATGGCATAAGGTCAAATAACCTTGAGCAACTGAATACTCACCCTTAGTAGTGTTGTTCCATCCAAAACAATCTTTTTCATGGGACCAAGAGAGGGATCTCATATGAAGGATGCCTTGGATATCTTGTCTTTGCCTTTCTGGGATTTGAATAGGCCAGTCCTCAATAGGGATCCAATATCTACCAACCTTTGAATTACCAGTATGGTACCGACAGTAATTAGCCACCTTTATCCAATTAGCTCGGTGAAGCTCCTCCATCCAAGGCCTCCAATCGGGAAACCGAGTTATCAAAGGCTTGTGACCATCCCAAGAATCTGTCCAAAAATTTGCATGTTGACCATTATGAATGATCCAAAATAATTTTTTCTTTATCAAATCCTCACCAGTCTTAAGAACTGCTAAAATGGGAGAACCTTTGGTAGGAAGTTGATAGCGAACAAGGTCTTCAGGACTTTTGTTCTCAACATATTTAGCACGGAGATTATTGGCCCAAAGAGCATTGGGGTTATGCAACATCCTCCAATATAATTTAGCAGCTAAAGCTTTGTTGTTATTAATTGAAGACCGGAATCCTAACCCCCCTTCACTCTTAGGAAGACATAAAGTATCCCATTTCACCAAGGCCCATTTTCTTTTCTCCTTAGTACCACTCCAAAGGAAACGATGACTGATTTGATCCAATTCTCGAAGAACAACCTTTGGGATATTCAAAATGGAAGAAACATAAATAGGAATAGCTTGAAGGACTGATTTTACCAAGGTGATTCTACCCCCAGAAGAAAGCCACTTGTTGGTCCACTTTCCAATTTTCTTCTTGACTTTGTCCAACAACCAATTCCAATATTTATTTTTCTGCCTTTGAATATTTATGGGAATACCTAAATAAGTGATTGGAAGAGAGGTCTTCTTATATCTTAATTTATCCAAGACCATGGATTCCTGTCTAGCAGAGCAGTGAAAGAAAATAACTTTAGATTTGTCTTCATTGATCAATTGCCCAAGTAGCCTTAGAAAAATAGCTAATGATTTGCTTAATATTAGAAGCTTCCTTAATAGTAGCTTTACCTAAAAGAGTAGAGTCATCCACAAATTGAAGATGAGAGATAGGTCTAGCTCCATGAGCAATGGTAACTCCCTCAAGGGTTTTGTTTTCCCTCTTTTTGGTTATAGTCCTACCCAAGCATCAAGCAAGAATGATGAATAAATAAGGGGATAGCGGGTCACCTTGCCTAATACCTCTGGGAAGCTGGGAAAGACCGAGAAGGCCTGCCATTGATAAGAACTAAGTAGGAAACTGAAGAGATACATCCCATAATCCAATCCATCCAATCCTTAGAGAAACCAAATTGCCTCAAAACTTTGATAAGGAAGTGCCAATCCACTCTGTCATAAGCTTTGGATAAGTCTAACCGAATGAACATGGAAGGAGAATTTTGCATATCCATGGAATGGATGGCTTCCTGAGCAAGAACTATCTCATCTACTATTTGACGTCCTTCCACATAACCCCCTTGCTCTGGGGAAATAATCTTATGCAAAAGAGGCTTCAACCTTTCTCGCCATGATTTTAGTAATGATTTTGAGAAGAACATTACATAAAGCAATAGGTCTAAAAGTTGAGATATGATCAACCTCTTGAGCTTTTGGAACAAGAGTAATATAAGTTTTATTGATAACCTTCAAAATTTCTTTGGCTTTCCCGGCTTCTTCCACCACCTCTAATAAATCAACATGAAGGATATCCCAGAACTCTTGGTAGAACTCAATAGGAAAACCATCAGGACCTGGGGTTTTCCCTTTTTGCATTTTAAAAACTACTTGTTGAAGCTCATTGATAGTAATAGGAGCAGTCAAAATAGAGTTCTCCTCAGAAGTGATAAGAGAAGGGATTGCTTGAAGAACATTTTGTTGTGAATCTGAGTCAAGAGGAGTAGCAACAAAAATATTGGAAAAGTAATCAACAACAATAGAGTTCATGCCATCCCAAGTATAAACAACATCTCCAGAATCTGATTTTAAGGAAGAAATAAAGTTGTGAGATCTTCGAGCTAGAAGAGATTTGTGGAAGAAATTTGTGTTTCGATCTCCTTCTTTGAGCCATTGAATTCTAGATTTTTGCTTCCATAAGATTTCTTCTCTTTTTTCCCATTCCTCTAACTGAGTTGTGAGTTTAATTTCATCTGCACTTCTCTTCTCTGTGAGGCCATCTAAACAGATTTTCTTATTCAAATTTTCAAGATGAGCAATAACTTCATGTTTTTTTTTATGAACATCCCCAAACTCTTTCCAGTTCCAAGTCTTGATTTTGGATTTAATGTATTGCAGTATTTTGGCAAAACAGAACATCTTAGTCCCATGCCTAGGTTTACCTTCCTTCCACCATTGTTGCACATGAGGTCTGAAGGAAATGTCTCTAAGCCACATTAATTGAAAACGAAAAGGAGAGAAACTCACATTGGTTTTCCACATTTCCACCATGACTGGCAAATGATCCGAACCAGCATTATTAAGAGTCTTCACTTTAGGAATGTGACCATGGATTAAGAAATTTTCAGAGAGCAAAAACCTATCCAATCTCTCCATTATACAAGCTAAGCCTTGCCTTCTATTAGACCAAGTCATAAGGCCATTATCTGGTTGGATATCCACAAGATGGAGGTTTGCAATATATTCGCTCATGAGGTCAGTGCTTTTGTCCAAATTTCTATTTCCCCCCCTTTTCTCATCCAGAGAGAGGATGGTATTGAAATCTCCTCCGATCAAGATCCAAGCTTTAGGAAAATGAGAGATAATATGAGTAATATCCTTCCACTGTCTTCTTTTTTCCTCCAAAGAAGTCGGAGCATAAATAGTAATGCAGAGCATAATCTGGTTGGAATGTCTACTTTGAATAGCTATAGCCAACAAACCCCAACCGCCAACCATATGGTGAATAACTACCTCTTTTGGGTCCCAAAGACAAGCAATGCCACCCGAAGTCCCTTGGGAACTGAGGGAAACCACTTTTCCACCTGGCCAAATTTTATTGGCAATTAAGTCCATATCCTCCATTGACATCTTTGTTTCTTGAAGGAAAACAAGATGTGGATGATTTATCTGAATCATTCTTCTAATTTCATTTTGTTTTGAAAGACTCCCTTTGAGTCCTCTAATATTCCAAGTGATGATCTTCATTAATACCAGGGCTAAAAAATTTGGGAAGGGCATTAATCTTACCTTCCTCTACAAGCTTTTCACCTTCTTTTACCATATGATATTGATTGGTCTTGCGACCTACTTTTTGATTAGAATCCATCTTCAATTTTTTTTCCCTGTTTCTTGACTTATTCCAATTGAATCTGAGATGGCTTCTAACCTTGAAGAATGCTCGTACACAGCCAAAATTTTACTAGATGGTTCAATGGAGTCTATATTGGGACCTGCATTATTTGAAGTTTTGACATTTGAAATATTGTTTTTCTTGTGTAAATTTTCTCCTTTTTTTTTTCTGTTGAAAACCTTTGATTTGTTGGTTTGTCTCTGAGTTCTTCCCTTCATATTTAAATTGTGTTTCTAAGATTTCAGTTTCCATTATTTCCTCTTCCTCACTTGGGACATCATTTGTGGAAAGGATTTCAAACATATTAGCAGATGACTTTGATTGATCCTTCATAATTGGTTTTTTTTTAGTGTTCTTCTTCTTAGGTATTTGGAAACCTGTTGAGTTTATATCTTCTTTCTTTTGATCAGGAATTTTATTTGGGCAAGCATTGGCCAAATGACCATATTCATGGCAAATTCTACAATGAAAAGGAATGTTCTCATAGTCCACTACTTGCTCCCAAGTGTCTTCCCCAAATTGTAATGTGATCTTTTTAGGTAGGGGTTTGTCAAAATCCATTAAAACACAAATCCGAGCATAAATAATATGTTCAAAATTTTGAGTACAATCAGAAATCATCATAAAAGTTCCTAAAGAGTTTCCAATTGAAGAAAAAATAGTAGGATTCCAAAATTCAATAGGGAGGCCAAAGAGTCTAACCCACACGGGAGCTATAGAAGGCATCTCTTCTTCGGCTTTAAATTTAGTATGCCAGGGCTTCATGAAAAGCCCCACCCTTCCAAAAAACCAAGGACCCCCTTGAAAAGTTTTCTCTCTATCTTCATTATTAGCAAATAAAACAAGAAAATAACCATTTGGATAAATAGAGATTTGTAACTCACCTTTAGTTTTCCAGCTTTTTGCAGCCCAGACTTTGAAAGTAGATAGACTCGGATGAAAACCCATGAACCGACAAATTAGTCCTCTTTTTTCCAAATCTTCAATGCCAGTCTGAATGTTACCCATATCAAGCTTAACAATAGGAGTTCCATCAGCTGCTTTAAGACATCCTGACTCCATTTTCCTGGGATCAATCTTAGGCATTCTTAGAGGTTTATGGGAAGCCCTAATATTGATATTAGCATTGGGTTGAGGCTGTCCACCACGAAGGGCATCCCTAAAATTCATTTTTGGGACTGAGTCACTTGAGATATGTTAGGAATGGAGCCTAATTATGAGGAGGCTAAACAGAGAAAGTTTTTGGATTTACTGTAGGATGGGCAGGGGAAATTTTCCAGATTTACGATCGTTAGTCTACCAGAGGAAGTTTTCGGATTTACAACATGACAGCCAAGGAAAGTTTTTTTGTTTTTATCCCAAAATTAGATGCTGGGAACTCAATGTTAATCTTGGAATGTATTAAGAAAAGCAGTTTTTTTTTTTTTCTTATATATAGTTGTGAGGAAAAATAGAGATGATTATGATAAGAAGAAAATTACTGTGTTGATTCCTTGGAAATATAGAGAGGAAATTACAACAGATGTTTGCTGTAGGTTGTAACCCTCTATTGCTTGGATTGAGAAAGGAAGGACTAAAAATTCTCGGTGGATGTAACCCACATTGGGTGAACCATGTTAAAATTGTTGTCTCTTCTTCTATGTGTGTTTGTCTTATTTTGTTAATTCTGCTATTAAAGTTTGAAACACTATAATTGATTTTCTATATAAATATATTTTATATAGTGATTTACTCTAACAAGTGGTATCAGAGCGGTTGTTTTGTTGGGTGCACTTGACAGAAGGAGAATTTTTGGATCAAGTGGGAGAAATGGTGGAAGAAGGGAGGTTTAGAGTTCAAAAATTCAATGGCCAGAACTTTCAATTATAGAAGATGTAGATGGAGGATTACTTATACCAGAAGGATCTTTACTTACCTCTTGAGGGGGAAATAGAGAGACCTTCATCTATGTCTGATGAGGAGTGGAGTCTCCTTGATAGAAAGGCATTGGGTACTATGAGGTTGTGCTTGGGAGCCACCGTAGCCTTCAACATCTTCGATGAAAAGACTACCAAGGGAGTCATGGATAAGTTGGCCAAGATGTATGAGAAACCATCAACATCAAATAAGGTATTCTTAATGAAAAGGTTATTTAACATGAAAATGAGTGAAGGAGGATTTGTGCATGATCATTTAAATGAATTTAATACTATCACTAATCAATTGCATTCAGTAGGATTGGATTTTGATGATGAGCTTAGGGCCTTATTAATCTTATGCTCTCTTTCAAAAAGTTGGAACAATTTGGTAATGGTGGTAAGTAACTGCTTTGAGTTCAAATAAATTAGAATTTGATGATGTGGTTGGTGTGATACTCAGTGAGGACATGAGAAGAAAAACCACAGGAGAATCATCTAGCACCACCTTAACTGTTGAGAATAGAGGAAGAGGAAGAGAAAGAGGCAAGAGTTCACATCATGGAAAATCCAAAGGCAGATCCAAATCACATGGAAAAGGAAAGCTACAGTGTTGGCATTGTGGCAAAAAGGGTCATCTCAAGAAGGACTGTTGGCAAAGAAAGGGTGATGGAAATGAAGGTAATGATAATAATGGTAACACTTCAGAAGCCAATATTATTGGACAAATTCTACAAGATGCTTTAATATTATCTCTTGATAGAAATAGTGATTATTGGGTAATTGATAGTGGTGCTTCATTCCATGCTACCTCACATAAGGAATACTTCATAGATTATGTTTTTGGAGATTATGGACAGGTTCTATTGGGAAATGACCAACCATGTAAAATCATGGGTATTGGAAAGATTTTGATTAAATCCCCAAATGGATGTCAATGGGCTCTTAAAGAGGTGAGACACATACCAGATTTAAAGAGAAATCTTATATCGGCAAGTAAGCTTGATGGTGAAGGATACACGGTTGCATTCGAAGAAAATGCTTGGAAATTTACTAAAGGTTCATTGATAGTAGCTAGAGGTAAATTGGTGGGTACTCTTTATTTACTTACTGATTTTTCTCACTGCTCCATGAATTTAGTTTCTACAGGTGAGAGTGCATCTTTGTGGCACCAAAGACTTGGCCATATGAGTGGAAAAGGTATGGAAATTTTACATTCAAGAAAGTTATTGCCTAAGTTAAAAGAGATTGATTTGGAATTCTATGAGGATTGTGTTTATGGTAAAGAAAAGAGAGTTAGATTTCTCAAGGATGGCAAGGAAAGGAAGAAAGTGAAATTGGAGCTTGTGCACTCAGATGTTTGGGGCCCAGCTCAGGTGACTTCTCTTGGAGGTTCCTCTTACTATGTACTTTTTATTGATGATGCAACAAGGAAAACATGGATATATTGCATTAAGAATAAAAGTGATGTTTTTAATTCCTTTAAGAATTGGAAAGCATTAGTTGAAAATGAAACTGGAAAAAGGTTAAAGTGTCTAAAGTCGGATAATGGTGGAGAATATTGGAGTAGAGAATTTGATGTGTTTTGTTCTAAAAATGGAATTAGAAGAATCAAGGTAGTTCCAAGAACACCTCAAGAAAATGGGGTTGCAGAAAGAATGAATAGAACCATCATGGAGCGTGCTAGGAGCATGAGAATACATGCAGGCTTACCATTATTTTTATGGGATCATATTGTTGATACTGTAGTATATCTGATTAATAGAGGACCGTCTAGTGCCTTGGATGGAGGAATTCCAGAAAAGCTTTGGACAGGTAAACCAGTAAATTATTCTTTCCTTAAGGTATTTGGATGTGAGGCTTTTATGCATATAGACAAAGAGAACAGAAATAAGTTAGTTGCCAAGGCCCAAAAGTGCTATTTTATTGGTTACGGTATTGATGGCTTGGGTTACAGATTATGGGATTGTGATAACCGAAAAGTCATTAGAAGTAGGGATGTCATATTTAATGAAAAAAACTTGTATAAAGATTGGTTGTAGGGAAAGAAACAGAAAGAGGAAATTGCTGAATACATAGACCTTGATGGACACATAGAAAAGGTAACTCCAAAAGTGGTAGAAGATCAAAATGTACAACAGAGAACAACAAGCACCTCAATCTCCAGAAAGTGTTGTTAGACGATCTACCAGGATAAGTAAAATTCCTCAACGTTTCTATGATTATGTTTTGTATATTGATGCTGGTGAGCCAGAATGTTTTCAGGAAGCATTACAAATGGATTCCAGGAATAAGTGGGAGCTTGCAATGAATGAAGAAATGGACTCTTTATTTCACAACCAAACTTGGGATTTGGTTGAGCTACCCAAAGGTAAAAGAGATTTGACCAATAAATGGGTGTATAGGATTAAAGAGGAGAATGAAGGGCATAAGAGATACAAAGAAAGACTAGTGGTCAAGGGATTCGCTCAGAAAAAAGGTATTGATTTTGATGAGATTTTTTCTCCAGTTGTAAAAATGACCTCTATTAGAGCTATTTTGAGTCTTATAGCTATAGAAAATTTGTATTTGGAGCAATTGGATGTGAAGACAACATTTCTTCATGGTGATTTGGAGGAGGAAATTTATATGCACCAACCAGAAGGCTTTCAGGTGAAAGGTAAAGAGGATTGGGTATGTAAACTAAAAAAGAGCTTGTATGGGTTAAAACAAGCTCCTAGACAATGGTATTTAAAATTTGATAAGTTCATGGCTAATCAAAGGTTTGAAAGATGTCAAAGTGATCACTGTGTATATTTTAAGAAAACTGGAAATGGTAACTATGTTATTTTGCTATTGTATGTGGATGACATGTTAGTTGTAGGAACAAATATGCAAGATATAAACATGCTCAAGAAGAAGTTGGCTAAATCCTTTGCCATGAAGGATTTGGGAGAAGCCAAACAAATCCTTGGTATGAGGATAACAAGAGACAAGGAGAGTCACACTCTGAAATTATCACAAGAAAAATACATTGAAAAAGTGCTTAAGAGATTCAACATGAACAATGCAAAGTATGTTGCTACTCCATTGGCAAAGCATTTCAAACTCACCAAAGATTTGTGTCCCAAGACACAAAAGGAACAAGAGCATATGGCTAAGGTTCCCTATGCATTAGCGGTTGGAAGCTTGATGTATGCAATGGTTTGTACAAGACCAAACATTGCCCATGCAGTGGGAGTAGTGAGTAGATTTATGAGTAATCCGGGAAAAGGACATTGGAAAGCGGTAAAATGGATACTCAGGTACTTGAGAGGAACTTCAAATTATTCTTTGAATTTTGGAGGCTCTAATATATGCTTGAAATGTTTTGTAGATTCTGATATGGCAGGTGATCTTGATGGTGGAAGGAGCACTACTAGCTACATATTTACTATAGGAGGAGGAGCGGTTAGTTGGATTTCTAAACTCCAACATGTAGTTGCCCTTTCAACCACTAAAGCTGAATATGTTGCTGCTATAGAAGCAAGCAAAGAGATGGTTTGGTTGCAAAGACTAATGGAAGAACTAGGGAAGAAGCAAGAGGATAATAGGTTGTGGAGTGATAGCCAGAGTGCTATACACCTTGCGAAGAATTGGGCATTCCATTAAAAAACTAAACACATCAAACTCAGGTATCATTTCATTATATCAGTAGTGGAAGATGGATCTTTGAAATTAGGGAAGGTTCACACATCACAAAATCCTGTTGACATGCTTACAAAAGTGGTGTCAAGAGAAAAGTTGAGCTTTTGCTCAACTTCGCTTGGCCTTAAGGAATAAGAGGCCATGATGAGAATTTTTCAGTCCTTGGTTGCAGTATGGTGCAATGGAATTAGTCTCCAAGTGGGAGATTGTTAGGAATGGAGCCTAATTATGAGGAGGCTAAACAGAGAAAGTTTTTGGATTTACTGCAAGACGGGCAGGGAAAGTTTCTAGATTTACAGTCTGTTAGTCTACCAGAGGAAGTTTTCGGATTTACAACAGGATAGCCAGGGAAAGTTTTTTTTGTTTTTATCCCAAAATTAGATGTTGGGAACTCAATGTTAATCTTGGAATGTATTAAGAAAAGTAGTTTGTTTTTTTTGTTTTTTTCTTATATATAGTTGTGAGGAAAAACAAAGATGATTATGATAAGAAGAAAATTACTGTGTTGATTCCTTGGAAATATAGAGAGGAAATTACAGCAGATGTTTGTTGTAGGTTGTAACCCTCTATTGCTTGGATTGAGAAAGGAAGGACTAAAAATTCTTGGTGGATGTAACCCACATTGGGTGAACCACGTTAAAATCGTTGTCTCTTCTTCTGTGTGTGTTTGTCTTATTTTGTTAATTCTATTGTTAAAGTTTGAAACACTATAATTGCTTTTCTATATAAATATATTTTATATAGTGATTTACTCTAATAAGATATGAGCCATTTTTTTATTAACGACTTGAAACTTGTTTCGTGATCTCTTTAATTCTTGCCCTAGAAGTTGTGGAAAGGTATGGTTTTCACTTTTATTTTGTGCAGCAAATTGGAAACCGTTGTCACTCAAGTTCATAGTATGATCTGTTGAAAGACACATTTCTAACCCATATTGTATCCCCTGCAACATTTCCTACTAAAATATTGAGCATAAACCACAATAATATTGGCCGCTAGGGCCCGAAGGCCCTAAAAACCAACCTTTGGAGCTGCTTGCACTCAACCCAGATGAAACCCTCGCATAGCCACTTGCCAAATATATCATTTACGCATAGGAATGTGCTAGGATCTATGTTGCTCTAAATAATATGAATTTTTTTTGAGATGTTCTAGGGTTTTTCAGGCATCTACCCTCAAAATTTTAGCTCAGTTCGAGTCTGGATGAGTGAGATATGGCCAAAACGAGTATGACAGTTTGGGCAGTCCTACAAAAAAATGATCCTCTTGAAGGTTTTAATGTTGAAAATATTACTTATCTTTTTATTATATTCATATCATTTTTAAATATGTTACAAGCCTTTGAAAATTATTTTTAAGTAAATTAATTTATACGATACATCAAATCTATAATTTTTACCAATATTATCCTTATAGAAAGTATTTGTTAATTTTTCTCCATGTTTATAGATGGTCAATAAAATAACACTAATAGTTTTATCTATTTGGTAAAGTTTTGTCTCTCAACTTATTGTTTTCTCTTATCTTAGATGTTATTTTTGTTTTCAACTCCAAATTACTTTAGATTATAGCATAATATGAAAATGTACATATGTTTTTTTAGTATAAATAAAACCATAAGCACCACATTCTCATTTTTTTTATTGTATTCATTTCTTATTTTATATAACCATTATTTTATAATTAGTTATATATGATTGAAAGAGACCTCATCCATATCACGTTATGACCATATTACCCTGGTGATCTTAGTAAAATAGAGTTTTCTCAAGTTCTAAAAGAAATGGATAAGTTTTCAAGAATCGTGATGCCACAATATCATAAACTTATAGACCTTAGTGCCCATATGAACTCCTAACTATTGATCACATATCTGCCTAAAATACAAATGTACGTTTGTGCACCTAGACACGACCAACATTGAAATATTGAAGGAAAGGAATGTCCTTATTACCAATCTCCAGAGAGGGTTGGATCCCTTACTAATCCTACATTGGTTGAAGTCTAGAGTTGCAGGAAATAAATTAGAAATAACAGAAAGAAATGGGAAATATAACCATAGGCTAAATATGTAGGATTGGGGATAGACTAGAAGCAAGAATTCCAACCAAGCATTGTAACAACATAAAATAGTGAGAAGGTAAAGAATTCATTTACAGTTCCTTGGATATAACTTCCAGAATCACATTTCAGTACTCACACTTACACCAACAATACCCAAATCTAGGTGTAAAATTTGAACTTAACAACATATATCAAACATGAATATGAAATAGAAATGCTTGAACATAAAGAAATTATACATAGAGACTGCTCGCAATATTAAAAGCCACAAATTCTTCTATTTATGTAGAAAACTTGAATAGTTTTTCTACAGAGTGTCTATCCTCTTTTTACAATGGAAAATGAGTAGTATTTATAGAGGAATTTTGCCTCTATAATTTAATATACAAAACACAAAATGCTTATGGATCAGGAACCTTTGCGAAGAAATTCCTACTTGCAGTCCTTGAAAATATTCCTCCTGAGACAGTGATCTAGTTTCTAAGAGGAAATTTCCAATAAATCAATATATTTGGACGTCAGTGCATGGAAAATTACAAAATTGGTCGTTGACTTGATGCCTCCATTGCACCTTGGAAATTTTCTCCTGTTCAAAATATCTCAAAGTTCATGAAAATTACCTTGTGATTTTAATGTTGTAGCTCTTTTCAGTATGAAATCAGTAACTATAGCACATTTCTGCCTCAATCATTAAATTCCAACCATTCGTATGATCCAAGCACCTTTAATAAAATATCCACTAATGCTTAAAACTAAATTTACCCAAAATAGAGCAATGAGCGGAAGTTTTTTCTTTAATTTCTAGAATTTAATCCTTATTCACATTCCCTGGTGGAGAGGGCACCTCTTGTAATTCTTTTGTTATTGCATTCAACATACAACCCCTGAATTTTCTCAAATTAAAATTTGGTGCATTGCATTCATTTCCTTGTGACAACAACAATCAATCTAAAAGAAATATGGATGAAAATGACTTATTACAATGCTATGGATGAAAATGACTTATTACAATGCTTTGAACCATCTTTGTGTTGTTTCATCCCTAGAAGAAATGATTAAAATTTTTCCTTTCTTCCAAAGTGAAAGCACCTTTCATAAGATGTTTTCTTCTTATTAAAATATATGTTTGACCCTAGAATGGGTGAAAGGCACTATTACCTTTCATTTCAGGCGAACATAATTTTAACTTTTCAATGCCGAAAAAATAATACCTTTGATGCGTTCGTCGGGTCATTCTTCTTGTAGCTTCGCCCCATCCTTCGATATTTTCTCATAACGAAAAAACATTTTAATGCAACTTGTGGGCCCATTTTAATGTAGTTTTACCTCTGTGAGATGCGAATGGGACTTTTGCCCCTCTCAAGGGGTGAAAGTGCTTCCACATTTACTTCTCCCAACATGCATCAAGGTGGGATCCACATTCTCATAATTTTTTATATATGTTCACTCAAAGGTAGGGTGAATGGTACGTTCACATCTCTCTTAGGGTGAACGTAATGTTAAATTTTTAGTGCATTGATCGGATGCATCCTTTTAAAATTTTGAGGATGTTCACCCCAAAGTGGGGTGAATGAGGCTTTCACCCCAACCTAGGGGTGGACGTACTTTGTTAAATCATCATCATGCTCCAAGTTTGGGTGCACATCTAATTTAATTACTTTAAATGCATTTTCATCCCAATGAGGGGCAAAAGGGACTTGCATACCTCACTTGGGGTGAAATCATTCTTGCCCAAACTTAACACATTTATTTTGTTTTAAAAATTCACATTCACCCCAGAGTGGGGTGAATGCGTCAGTCGCCCCATTTTAGGGGTGAAAGAACCTTTTCCATTCCTTTTGCTCAATGGCCAAATTTTCAAAATAAAAATAATAAAAAAAAATTTCACCTCGAGGAAGGGCATCAAATTTTCATTCTTCGTTCGAGCAAAAATATTGCCATGGTCCCTTTTAACCTTGAACTTTAAAGCATTGTTTTCCTTACCGCCATCAGGTTTCATTCACTATTTTTTCATACCATTTTCCACAAATAGTTTACCTTGCAGCACCCATTATTTCCAAGCATGAAATATAAAAATTAGAAAGAAGATTAACACATAAAAAATACTGCAACATATTATATTGTCCAAAAGTGTAACATAGTTGTAAGCAAATCAAGACAACATCTTGCAAATAAAATAATGAAAGACAAGCAATTGCAGAATAAATGAATTTTGTATTAAATTTTATTGGAGCCTTAGTCTCATTTTTACAAGTGATTTATCCCAAGTGCATAGGGGTATCATTACAATAAGTGAATGCTTGATTTCACATGATACAATGAGCACAAAAAGGGAAAAATCCCTTTGGCTAATCAAATTATTGGTGGTGTATTTGGTTTTATTTTGCTTCAATCCAATTGGTGAGTGGGCTTGAGTATCCAATGATGGGACACTCCTAGCTTCAATAGCTCTTCAAATACCTTTATATTGTGCATATGGAAGTCAAAAAAGGGTCAACAACACCTATATAAATGATTAAAAATCAATGCAAATGAAAACCCTTGAAAGGAATGCTTGCAGGAAACATAGAAATTAAACTAGAATATACCTTGCTAAAAAATTACAAACTTTTTAATCTTTGATACTAAAAATCGTCTAAAAATTAGTGGAAATGTTTTGTGGGATGTCAGGAACCTACACTCAAAATTTCATCTCAATCCGAGTTTGGATGAGTGAGATATGGCCAAAATAGTTTTGGTAGTTACTGTAGAACCGCGGGCCTACGGTTGTGACTGTGTAACCACGGATGCGTGGTTTAGAAACCATGGGCCTGTGGTTGGGACTGTGTAACCGTAGATGTGTGGTTGTGTATATATGTCATAAAACCTTGAAAATCATATCCAAGACCTTCATGGCTCAAACTCCATGATCATTGGTGGTTCCTTGTTGTGATTTCAACAACGTGACGATGTATTTTATAGCCCTTTTGCTTGATGGAATGATGTTTCTTTTATAGGTAATTTTAGGTTTTAGAAGGAAAATATAGGTGGCAAGCTAGGGCTACCAAGTGGTAGGGACTAGGAAGCCACCTATCCTAGGTAGTTGTAGTGAGTCACTTAGAGTATCTCACTTAGGTGGAGTGGTGGCATATGTGTAGGTGCAAGTGGAGTGAAGTGTGGAGTGAGGTGTGAGATGTGACAAGGTGAGGGGCAGTGGTGGCTATGAAAAGTGTCACATGGATACATAGACTATCCTAGGGGGATTTTCTAGATTTATTAAAATATAAAAAATAGGATAATGTGCAGAATTTATATGCCTAAGTCAAACCTTAGGCACATTATTATTATGCAAATTGCAATGTGTTATGTGAATGAATAATGTGCAGGAACATGCCTAAGTCAACATCTAGATGCATAATTATTATTATGTATAATTATGAGGTGAATACAAATGCCTAGATTTTGGTGTCTACAGATGTCCCTTTTTTTACCGCATTGCGTGAAACACAATGTGGTGCAAAAACAAAAGACATCTGTCTTTATTGGATGAATGGACTCAAATCTTCTCGACGTAAAGAATGAATGTTTTTTTTTTGGATTTTTTTTGAGTTGTTTGCTTACCCACTCAATTGACAAATGGGTAAAGGATGAAATCCATGAACCAATTGAAAAAATATGAATGATGAAAAAGGGTGGATGTGATGGATGCAAATGTTGGAAATCAAGATCAAGTTGTATGCCCCAAGTTTGGGGTGGACTTGTGTTATAGTAAATTGACCTTTTGGTATTATTGACATGTAATATTATGAAGTAAAGGAACCAATCACCCTAGGGGCTTGTCCTAGTGACTGTAGAAAATTCCTTAATGCAAAATGAAGTATAAATTTTCCATGTTTTGTAACCCCACGGAGTAGGCATCAATGACAACCTTGGGCAAATTTGCTTGAACGTAGGTCACTCAAAAATTGAAGGACCAACCTGATTTAATTTCAAACTAATGATTTTGGATGACTGTGAATAAGTGTCCTTATGATGAGCTATCCATCCTACCATATTGCATGGATTGTTAGTCGTTGCAACCGTCAGGTATGTAGGGTGATTCACTAGATACAAGGTTCACTTGTGATGATGATGTTAGATGATGATTTGGTGGGGTTTGCAATTTTTTTGTAGTCATTTGCATTTGAAGGGGAGTTGTGTAAGATGGTCACAAATAAAATTCAATTTATGTTGCCCTAATCATGGAAAAAATGCTCATTTTAATAAGCATAATATGTATGATTGAGTGTTTTGAGTATTGAATTTTATTATAAAACTCATATTTGTTGATTTTATCGATGGAGAAGATATGAAATGATGAAAGCAATGAAACAGATGATACTAGTTCGAATGAAATGGATGTTTTTTTTTTAGTTGTGATTGTGACCATTGTTGATAATTGTGCACTTCTATCCCTTGGAGCAATCCAATTGTATGGCTTTTTTATGGAATTGAGATGATAAAAATTCATCTATTGCATGAGGTGAATCACTTTTCAAGGGCCTTACGGTAACTTATCCATCCTACCATATTGCATGGATTGCTAGTCGCTGCAACCACCAGGTATATAGGATAAGTTATTGTATACGAGGATCACTTGAGGCTAATTGGAAGAAGGAAAGGTACACCTCTATCCCTTGGAGTAGTCCATCTGCATGGCATTCTTAGGAATTTGAGATGAGAACACTTCTATTCTTTCAAGAGCTCGTTGAATTTGTTTTTGAACAAAGGAATTGGGGTACCTTTGGAATTCTTTTTTTTTGGAGAATGCATGATTTTTTGTGTTTTTTTTGTATGACAAAATATGCATGGAAATTTTTTTGGTATTTTTTCATTTTTGTATGACAAAATATGCATGGAAATGTTTTTTGTGTTTTATGTTTTTGTATGACAAAAGGTTCATGGAAATATTTTTGGTGGTTTATGTTTTTGTATGACAAAAGATTCATGGAAATGTTATTATTATTATTATTATTTGTGGAAAACATCCCAAAAAGGGATGCCAATTTCAGGTAAGACCCAAGGAGGTATGGGTACCATGGAAATGTTTTTGGTGTTTTATGTTTTATATGACAAAAGATTCATGAAAATATTTTTGTTGTTTTATTTTGTTGTAAGACAAAAGATGCATGGAATTTTTTTTGTTGTTTTATGTTTTTGTATGACAAAAGATTCATGGAAATATTTTTGGTGTTTTATGTTTTTGTAAGATAAAATATGCATGGAAATGTTTTTTTGTTTATGTTTTATATGACAATAGATTCATGAAAATGTTTTTGTTGTTTTATTTTGTTGTAAGACAAAAGATGCATGGAAATGTTTTTGGTGTTTTATATTTTATATGACAAAATATTCATGGAAATGCTTTTGTTGTTTTATGTTTTTGTAAGACAAAATATGCATGGAAATGTTTTTGGTTTTTGATGTTTGATATGACAAAATATACATTGAAATGTTTTTGTTGGTTTATGTTTTTGTAAGACAAAAGATGCATGAAAATATTTTTGGTTTTGATGTTTTATATGACAAAATATTCATGGAAATTTTTTGTTGTTTTATGTTTTTGTAAGAAAAAAGATGCATGATAATATATTTGATTTTTGATCTTTTTGAAATGGAAAGAAAACACAAGATGTTTTTTGTGTTTTTATGTTTTGTTGATTTTTTTTTGACCAAAGGAATTTGAGTACCTTTGGAGCATTTTCGATTGATTTGACCAAAGGGGTTTGTGCCTTTGGGGTTCTTTGAATTTTTTTAATGATGATTGTCCTTGGTAATATGCTCCTCCTACTAGATTGTATGGATAGCCAATCGCTAAAACCGCTAGGGTGCTATAGTAAGTCACTAGATACAAGGATCACTTAAGGCTGAGTAAAAGAAGAAAATGTGCATCTCTATCCCATGGAGCAGTTCAACCGCATGGCTTTCTTAGGGAGTTGAGATTATAGCATTTCGATTTTCAAAAGCCTTCTTGAGATTGAATTTGACCAAAAAAATTGGGTTACCTTTGGAGCTTTATTGGATTTATCTGACCAAAGGGGTTTGTTTCCATTGGAGATTTTTGAGTTTAAATGTGACCAAAGGAGGTTGATTCATTTGGAGATTTTTGACCAAAGGGGTTGATTCCTTTGGAGCCTTTTGAATTCAAATATGACCAAAGGAGTTTTATTCCTTTAGAGTTTTTTTATAATTGTATTGACTAAAGGGGTTGATTTCTTTGGAGCATTTTGAATTGAATGTGACCAAAGGGGTTGATTCCTTTGGAGCTTTTTGAATTGAATGTGACCAAAGGTGATGATTCCTTTGGAGCCTTTTTATTTGAATGTGACCAAAGGGATTGATTCCTTTGGTGCTTTTTTTAAAATTAGAATAAAGAAACTCTATTAAGGTGGTGATTAGGAACACTAGTGCCAAATATGATATCTCAAAAGAATCTAGGATACACCATTGAAAACCCACATGTGTGGAGGGTTTGCCTAGCTCTTCCACTTTGAATAAAAAATTTTTACAACAATGGGAGGTAGTTTGAACATGAGTGACCTATTCCAACTCAAGAAAGTACCCTATTCTATCTAAGACATCTAGGGGGCAAGCCGATGGAAGGATGTGAATTTCAACGTCACCAGTATGAATTGGAGGTTGGTGATTAAATCCAACCTACCAATGTTATTATGAAACGTGCAAGTGTGTGAAGATTTTTGTTTTCTATTATTTTTTTAAAGCAAGATACAATGCAATCTAGGATGCAATTCAATTTTGGATGCCTAAAAATACAATCAAAAGCACACCAAACAAAAAAATGACACAAAAATGCAAAGTTGACTTAGTTTTTGATAATTTTGTTTTTTTTGACATGTTTTTAACACTTTTTTTGTTTGTATGTTTTGACACTTTTTTTTTGACATGTTTTGAGTTTGTTTTTTTTTTTTGTTTGTGTTTGACAAGTTTTTGACAATGTTGAAACTTTTTTTTTTGACATGTTTTTTTTTAACATTTTTTTTGAACAACAATTCTTTTTTTGTTTTATGAAAGCAAATTAAAAACTAAAATGTATCTTTTTTTTTTTTTTTCTAAAACAAAATTAAAATTTAAAATGATTTTTTAATATTATTTTAATGTTTTGATTTTTTTTTGTATTTTATTATTATTATTTTTTTGTATTTTGAAATGTTCTATTTTTTTTCTAATGTTTTTTTTTAATTTTTATTTGTTTTTAATATTTTTATTTGTTTTTAATATTTTTATTTGTTTTTAATTTGAAATGTGGGGGGGAGCGTGCCCCCCACTTGTTTTTCAATTTTTATTGTAACCAAAAGAACTAAACACAAACAAAGATAGAATACAAAAAAGAGAGATTGCAACAAATGAATCTTTATATTGATATTTGATACAATTTTACAAATATTTTGAATTGCCCCAAATGTGTTGGGGGTAATGTTACAATGCTTTATCTATCTCTCTTCTGAAATATAATGATTTTGATAGGAAAGGGGTCTTCCAAATATTCAATGAGCTTGTGTGTTCTCCATTCCTCAGCTACAGCTTCAAGGGGTGAGTGGGATTTGGTATCCAATGTAGGGACCACTCCAGCTTTAATAGCTCTTCAAATACCTATCTCCTGCATACATGGAAATTATAAAAGGGTTAGTATAACCTGTATAAATGATTGAAAACCAATGCAAATGAAAACTCTTGAAAGGATTGCTAGAAGGAAACATAGAAATTAAACTAGAATATGCCTTGATAAAAAATTATAAAATTATTGATCTATGCTACTCCAAATGGTCTAAAAATTGGTGGAGATATTTTTGGGGATTTAAAGAACCTACCCTTAATATTTCATCTCAATACGAGTCCGGATGAGTGAGAAATGGCCAAAACAATTTTGGCAATTTTTGTAGAACCGCGGGCCTACGATTGTGATTGTGTAACCGTGGATGCACGGTTTAGAAATAGTGGGCATGTGGTTGGGACTGTGTAACCGTGGATGCACGGTTGTGTAGATATGGCCAAAAACCTTGAAACTTAGATCTGGGACCTCAATGGCTTGAACTCCGCAATCATTGGTTGTTTCCTGCAATGATTTTAACAACATGATGATGTATTTTCCATCCCCCTTTGCTTGATGGAATGGTGTTACTTTTATAGGTAATTTTAGATTTTGAAGGAAAAATATAGGTAGCAAGCTAGGGCTACCAAGTGGCAAGGATTGGGCAGCCACCTATCTTGGGCAGTTGTAGTGAGTCACTTAGAGTGTCTCACTTAGGTGGAGAGGTGGCATATGTGTAGGTGCAAGTGGAGTGAGGTGTGAGATGTGGCAAGGTAAGGGGTAGTGGTGGCTAGGAAAAGTGTCACATGGAGACACAAACTATCCTAGGGAGATTTTCTAGATTTATTAAAATATAGAAAATAGGATAATGTGCAGAATTAATATGCCTAAGTCAAACCTTAGGCACATTATTATTATGCAAATTACAATGTGCTATGTGAATAAATAATGTGCAAGAATATGCCTAAGTCAAACTTTAGACGTATGATTATTATTATGCAAAATTGTGGGGTGAATACAAATGCCTAGATTTTGGTGTCTATAATAGTATTAATATATTTTGCCACTTTTACAATCAATAAAACTTTCATAAAATTTTTAAAGTGGAATGGTGCAAAATTGCAAATATTTTTGGTGGCTCTTGGGGTATCCAGCTCGCATGGATGTAAGCTATCCTAGGCCTTTATCCATTGGGATCTTCAATGGTCCTTCTTTTTTATTGCCTTGGTTGGTGCTTCTAATTTGGACATATTTTTCTATGCCTGCTCAATTGTTTCCTTTTTAGCCACTTCTTGCTTTGCTGTGATCTGTATTGCTTTTTTTTTGCTCTGCTATTGCCTGCTCTGTTGCGATTTGTTCTTCCTAATCCTTCAAAATTTCACAAGTGATTTCATAAACTATCACTTCCTATGCCCAATCATGCATGGTGAACATAAAGGGAACACTAAGCGATTCATAGATATACTGCAAGTATTTAGTATCCTCCAAGTTAAGGCACTTAGCTTATTGGGCCAACTCAAACAAGGACAAATCCATACGGGTGAACTTCTTCATAAGCGGAAGCACCTGTTCCTCTATTATGAGCTCCTCCTAATTGTCAATTTTGGTTGTGTCCTCCACAAAATTCTTCCACGTCACTTCTAATTTTTCCTTTGGCAGAGGCTCACCCCATTCATTAGTAAAATATAAAAAACCCATATCGACGAGATCATCAAAATAAAACATTGAAATAGTATGCTCCCACTCCATTATGTTGATAAGCTTCCTACCTTCTCTTACTAGATCCAAAATCTAAAATTAAATACGTAGTGTGAATTTGGTGGTAGACCAAGCTCAGTCCATCTCACTCGTTAGGTGAATACACATATTGGACTGAGCCAGGGCTTGGATTTTCATAGCCATCTCCAGATGAGGCTCCAACACCTCCTCAATATTTTCTATTAACTGTTGGCTCAACTAAATCTAAATTTGAGCCTCATAGAGGTACGATAGAACCTAAACTTCTATGGCTACCAACTTCTCACAAATCTAAGCCAACTGAAGGTGAGCCTTATTAACTATTTTTTGAGAGAAACCTATAGCCTGTGTGGTCTTCTCTACTAATTGGTTCTATATAAACTCAATTTGTGCCTTCGATGACTGCAATTGCTACTCCAATGCATATTTGTATTTCTGATGAGCCCCTTCTTGTTGATGCCATCATTCAATATTTACCTCCATCTTCTCCTACTATGCCCTACTTTCTTCCAAGGCATCCTCATGCTCAACAATCATTTTTTTGGTATCATAGAATATTTATTTGTAGTACTCTCCATGCAAATAAATTGAGCTGATATCAACCTGGATATTCCCCATTTTCTTACTAGGATCAATCGTCGTTAGGTCCTCTATCACAATCTCATAAGCATAATCACTTAGTGTCATTTATCCTTGTGGCTTGTGGACTAGGGGAATTATCTTAGTGATATGAGCCTCCATAGCAATTGGGTTAAAGGTAATTTTCTTGAGTAACTTAGCCAAAGAAAGTACCCCCTTTCTCCTATGGATATTTAGCCATTACGATGAACTGAGGTGTGCACAATTAATATTTTCTACATCCAGCTTCTTGGGCATCACCTCAATTTTGGGTAGCACCTACATCTCCAAAAATGGTGTGAAAGGAACTAGAACTTGGGTATAGGAAGAAGAGGAGACAAATATAAGAGGGGGAATAAAAAAAAAATGGATGGAATAACTGGGCTCAAATGTAGTTACACTCACTCTTGGAAGATCTTACGTACTTATAGCTATGGTGGAAGTGGTGGCAGAAAAGGATAGGTAAGGTTAGGAAAATGGATTCAGAATTTATGCAAATGAATTGAAAGAAAGGGAGGCCAGAGAGGTGAAGAGAAGAAGGATAAGAAGGAGAAGTAGTGACTTGTAGATGAGAGGAAGGGAGAAAAATGGACATGGAAGGTATACCAAATGGAGGGGCAAAAGAAGTAGAGACTAATGGAAATGAACTAACAACCACTACTTTATATTTATTGGAAGAATATGAAAGGGGTGAGGTAACTTTGAGTGGGGGAACTATGTGTCCTGGTGATGGAAGCAACTGGGTAATAATTTCATGCTATTGCTCCTCTACTTCTACCTCTATATTTACGATCTCTACATGTTGGTCCAATGACTGCTCAAGAATTAATGAAAACTCTTGGGTAGTGCTCACTAGAGCAACCGATACTAGTAGAGGTGGATTAGCAGTTGTGGTAGTAACTATAACTATGGAAACTACAATAGCCAAAACTACAATAGTAGAAGAAGAAATAGCACTAGTTTTTAGTCTCTTTCCAGCCTTCGAAAATGGAAGCATCTCTTGAATAATTTGCTTCTCCAAAAAATATACCTCATCTATATTTTGTTTTCCCACTATGACCTCCTTCTAAATATGTACTATTGTTTTTATTCCTTAGGTGACACTTCTTAAATTGTTGGGTGCTCTTCTTTAGCCATTATTTCTCCACTATCAAACCTTTGAAAACTTTGAGGCAAGACCTTGGCAAAAGCGATGGGTTGATAGAGATTAAAAAATTCATCATACACCTCCGAAAATGCCTCATCCATATTCAAACCATAAGGAGATACAATTTTTTCTTTTTAGACCCGCATAATCCACTAGTTCATAATATTCTCTTTGGACCATAGGGGCTGACTCTCTTTCACCTAGTCAAACAGTACCAACAAAGGAATTTGATCTTTGTGCACTATGGGGTTATATTGGGCATCCTACTCATAGAATTCATGCCATGGAAGAAGTGGCATCATATATTTAACATGCCACTCTAAATCACATCCATTAAAATTGTTATTATTTTCCTAGATTTTGGGTCGTGGATAGTAGTGAACATTTTTGGCCTTGATGATTTCAAAAAATTTAGCCAATGGGTGAATATGTCCATCATTGCGATAATTATATTAGGCACAGGTCTTGGAGAGCCTCTATGAGCAATATTTTCTGGCTGACCTGGCTCACTTCTATACTACCAAATTTGAACGACATTGTGCATGTTGTTCTTTTGTCATGCCCTACTCCATACACATCATTGGTATAATTTGTATAGCGCACCACCTCCATGGTGAAAACATGCTTTGTGGTGAAGTATGGAAGCAATAATGGAATTCCCATGAAGCCATAAATTCTCACCACTCCTTGGGTTAACAAAAATATGTCACCCTTTTCGATCGTGACAACCGCATCCTTCATTGATCACAAAAATCTTTCATTTTTTCCACAAATCAACTCAATTGCGGGCCCAAAAAATAAGCAGTTAAAACTATAGAATGACTCCCTTATTGATAGAGTGGGAGTCCACATATAAACTAGCAACAAATCATCCTTTTCATAAAATTTTTAATTGCAATAAACAAAAAATATTGATATAAATGGAAGAAGAAATACCAAACGAGGAAAGAGGTATGCTTGAATAAAGTAACCTCTTTGGTGTTCATTTTATCTAAGTGAATATGCATCTTTCGATAGATGAAATCATCTCAATAAAAATAAATTGGATTTATGCTCCTTCCCATTGTCGTTGGATCATAAAACTTCACTTGGGATATACACTACACTAATGCAGTCTGCCACTTGTGCACTATGGAATTTGTAGAAAGGTCAACAACCCATGCCAACATCAAAAATAGTTCTGGTCTCTTGAATTCAAACAAAGACTTAGGTAGATTCGACAACTACCCTAGCTATGACTCCTTAATAAATTGTGTCTCCATGAACTAGCACATCATCATTGTTGATACATATCTCTCTTCTTCCTCATTGTTGTGCAAATTCTTAAAAATCATGTTAGAAGGAGGATTTAACCCACAGGAAAATGCTCCCCTTACTTCATCAACAAATATTGATAAAAGCACCTCCCCATTCGCTCTCCAAACTACCCTAGTAGCTGGGTTATAAAATTTGGTGATTAATTTTACCAACTTCGAGAAATGGTGTACGGGCATACATAGATACCAAAATAACTATGCCAACATCAAAAATAGTTCTGGTCTCTTGAATTCAAACAAAGACTTAGGTAGATTCGACAACTACCCTAGCTATGAATCCTTAATAAATTGTGTCTCCATGAACTAGCACATCATCATTGTTGATACATATCTCTCTTCTTCCTCATTGTTGTGCAACTTCTTAAAAATCATGTTAGAAGGAGGATTTAACCCACAGGAAAATGCTCCCCTTACTTCATCAACAAATATTGATAAAAGCACCTCCCCATTCGCTCTCCAAACTACCCTAGTAGCTGGGTTATAAAATTTGGTGATTAATTTTACCAACTTCGAGAAATGGTGTACGGGCATACATAGATACCAAAATAACTATGCATAAAATGACATAGTCAAAGAGCTCTTCGACATCAATCCTTGGTTGACTACGAATTCCATATCCTGTCGAAGCTTCACCATGCCTTTGTTGGTGATCACATAGTCTGTGACTTCTGCCATGGTGTCAAAATATGGGTCTAAATCCACATTTTCATTTCTATGGGCCTTCTTGGACTTCGTCCTGCATTCGGCCTTATTATTCAACTATTTTGGATTCATGGTCTCTTTCACTTCTTTACTTTTCTTACCCATTCTATTAATTTTGATGACCCCAAAGATACTCTACAAATTCTGCAACCCACAGCTCAAAAATGCACTGGCAAGAAAATTTTAAAATTTTAATCCTTGAGTGAATTTACCTGTGCTCTATTTATAGAATGGCTTCAACTACCATAGTAAATATGGTAATTTTTTTTGATGTATTTGAAAGGAGGTGCACTTTGCTTTCCTTGATTGGCACTATTTCCGATACTGCAATAGCAATTGATTATAAATTTACCATATAATCCTTCTTAAAAAATGCGCCCTTCCTATTGCATTGTATCTTTGAAAAATGTGCCCTAGCTATTGAAACTACTTCAAGAAAATATATCCGCCACCTGTGATCCAATGGGCACCCCTATTTTTTTTGGTGTGAGATTTCATTCCTTAGGAATGCAAAGACACCTCCCAATGTGAATTCGGGTGCACATTCTAAATTAAATGCTTCAAAAATGCATCGTAGCTTCTAGGCACATCTTTCAAAATTCACCACATGCCAAAGTGCGAAATCACTTTGAGGGGACGCTCTAAAAAATCATCACATGCCTAAAAAAGCAATGGAGGGGTGAAAACATTTTGATGGTGCACTTGATATCTTCTCCTTTCGCTCCCGAAACACCTTTCACCTATTTGATTGAATTTATGGTGAATTTCATCCTTTTAAAACCATCCCTTGCCTTCCTTTTTCATCCTATTTTACAAAAACACGTTTTAAAATATTTTTTAACTAGAGCTTTTTTATTTGCTCTTTTTGTTTTATTTTCATGCTATAAAAAAAGAAAATCAAATTTAAAAGCTTTTTTAACTCTTTGCTTTTTTTTTTTAAATCTTTTCAATAATAGAGTTATGGAAACTTTTGCTTTTCTTTCCCCCTTTTCAGAGCGCACCCCATGCTCTTTTTTTTAAAAAGCGTAGTTGACTATTCTTATATTTTGCCTACCAAAGTGCTTTTGCTATTATAAACCATGTTTGCTTTGACGAACGGTGTGGAAGATTTGGCTCTATATTTAGGGTGAAATATTTAATAAAAAATATTTATTTTTAAACCAAATGATACGGGCACTATGATTTAGCATTTTAAATATCCATAAAATGCTTTCACCCCTCATTTGGGGTGAATGCCCTTTTGACTACATTCATTCTGGTGATTTGGCACCCTCATATAATATTCCCTTTTACAAGATGTGTTCACCTCCATTGGGAGGTGAATTGGGTTTTTACCCCTTCCTCTGGGCGAAAGCACTTTCCATTTACCACACTTTACAATTTTAAAATTGGCCCCCATGCACTTATATTGTAAACTTTCTTCCGCATTTTTTTTATTATAAAGCAATAAAATACCTGTAAATGAAATCTATACATATTTACATAGTTGTACCTCTTGATTACCTCATTGAAAATAGGCCTTCAGATGAAGACCTTTAACTGGAGTCGGCAAATCCCAACCATCCATATATTGGAGATGATACACATTCACTGAATTCATTGCAGAAACTTGAAATGGACCTTCCCAAATTGCATCAAACTTATGGTGCTTCCCTGGTTTGGCTTTGTTCTCGTTCCACTTGAGGACTAGATCTCCCACCTGAAACTTGCATTCCATTTTCTTTTTTTAAAACTATTTTTTTGTCACATTAGTGTTTTTGAAGAAATATTCATACGCTTTTTCCATTTCCTCTTCTAGTTACAGTAATTGAGCCAACCTTGAACTCATAGGATTAAATTCATCATCTTTATATTTGAAAAACTACAATGTCTAGAGGATGGGTAGCTCGATATGAGTGGGAAAACACTACCTATTTTCCATATACCAAAGAATAAGGGGAAGCTTTAATATACTTCTTAATTGATATACAGTCTACCCAGAGAGCCTAGTTTAGCAATAGATGTCAACTTCTTTTATTGCTCGCAAGTGTCCTTTTCAAGATCTGAAAATTTTTATTTGTAGATTTTGCCAAACCATTTACCTGTGGGTAATAATTGGAGGATTTTTTGAGATAAATCCCATATTTTCTTGTAAATTCGATTATTTTTAGCCCAATAAATGGAGTCCCATTTTCTGTTATAATAGCATTTGGAACACCAAAACGAGTGATCAATACCTCAAGGAAAGAGGTAACTATAGCATGGTCTACCTTTTTAGTTGGGATGGCCTTTGTCCACTTGGTAAAATAATAAATTATTGTTAAGATATATTTATGCTCGATGGAAGAATGAGAATATATGTCTCTGATAAAATCCAGTCCCACTACTAAAATGACACTTCCACTTGAATCGACTGTAGGGGAAAAGATGCTTTCTTATTCCTACCAACATACCGTTGATAGTTATCACAACTTTGGTTCACCTTGTGTGCATCTGCAAAAAGAGTAGGCCAAAAATAACTAGCTCGAATGATCTTCGAGGCCATAGGCCTTCCTGCATAATGTTCGCCAGATAATCCAGAATGGAATTCCTCCAAGATTTTTTATTTTTTTGAATCCTTCACGCATTTTAGGAGTACTCTATCCATATTCTTATGGAATAGCTTGCTTGGAAATAGAACATATCTAAATACCTACAATCTGAATCTTCATCATTGTGAAGCATCAAGATGTGATGGATATTTCCCAGATGTAAAGAATTTAATAAGGTTCTCTATCCAGTCACGATCAACTGTATCTCGATTCACATAGATGATTTTATTGGCTATCTCATGTTGTACTAAAGTCAGTGATTCAAAAGCTGCACTTTTAGCCAATTTTTGGCAAAGATATCGTCCATGAACCAACTTAGTCGATCAGATATCCACATCGTATTCTTGAATCTTTAAGACCCAATCTACTCTCTTATCACCTAAATCACCTTGAAGAATGAAATTCCTGATGTCAATATGAATGACAAAGATGACTATATTACTCTATGAAATGAAGTTTAGAATTTATTTAGAGACTTTATAACTGCATACACTTATTTTTTAATGAAATTATACTTTTCCTGATGTGACACAATGACTTGAATCAAGAAGTTGATTAGCTTATCATCTCCATATTCTTGCTTCTATGTGATAATAGTGACATAACTCTCCTACTCGCCTACTGCATAAAGGATGAAGCCTTTTGAATAATCTAGGTTAATAAATACTGGTGCTTAGGTGATTATCTCCTTGATTTCCTGAAAATTTTTTCTTCTCATTTCCGTCCATTTGAAGTCTACATTCTTTTTTCAAAAGCTTGGTCATTGGCTTCACCACTTGAATGAAATCAAAAATGAACTTTTGAATGAAATTGATCTAGCCAAAGAATGATTACATATCTTTCTTGTTAACTGGCATCGATAATTTCAAGAACACTTTGGCCCTCACTGGGTCAATCACCAGTCCTTCTTGCAAAATCACATGTCCTAAGAGTTTTTCCTCTTTGATAGTGAAAATGGACTTCTTCAAGTTAATGGAAATTCTAAATTCCCAATATTTTTTGAACACTTGCCTCAGATGAGAGACATGATCTTCCCTATGATGTGATAAAATAGTCATGTCATCAAGGTAAATTATAATAAATCTATTCAATAACTCATCAAAAATGATATCCATAGCTCTCTAGAAGGTGGCGCCAGTATTGGAAAAACAAAATGGTATTCTTTGATAGGTAAAACTGCCCCACTTTGTGGTAAATGTTGTCTTGTGTTGGTCTTCGTCCTTCACCTAGATCTGGTTATAACCATAGAAACCGTCCATTAATGACAACCTTCATGCTCCAAAGACCATGTGTAAAATCTGATCAATTTGTTGTAAGGGATAATGATCCTTTATAAATGCTTGGTTCAAATTTTGAAAATCCATGCACAAGCGAATATTGCCATTTTTATTTCAAACTGGCACCAAATTTGCCACCCATGTTGAATGGTTGATAGGATAAATTATTTTTACCTCCACTGTTTTTAACAGCTCCACCTTCATGAGCACTTCAATTTTGGGATTGATAGGCCACTGTTTCTGCTAAAAAGGTTTTACCCCCTCCTATAGTTCAATAGTATGATGGATTACATTTTTATCATATCCTTTTAAATCATGATATCTCCATGCAACGATGTCGGGGAACTCATAACACAAATTTTTTATATCTTCAAGCTGTTTTGGCATATAGTCTATTCCAATATTGATGACCTTATCAGCCTCCAACTACAACTCCTTATATTTCTTTGTGTCAAATTCGATCTTGTATTTCTTCGTTCGATCATTTTGATCAAACAAAATCTCAAGAAAAATTAGTCCCCTAGGAATATGATTGTTCTTTAGTTGAATCATCCCCTCCATTTCCTCTTTGGCCAATTTTCTATCCTTTACACTAGAAACCTCCTTAATCAATAAGCTCACTATTTATTCATCACTATCGAACACTTGCCAATATATTTTTATTGATAATTGAGGGTTTGTACATAACCCTAACAATCTTAGGTTTCTTGATTACTTTCTCTATGGGAGAGAAATTTGCACCAAGGAAAGTGAAGAACACAAGCTTATACTGAGAGGGGGGTGAACAGTATAAGACCACTTTTTACTTTTCTTTCCCAATCAATATTATGCAATATATCAATGGCAATATCAACAATAGTAATCAAAGCAATGCACAAATCACCACACACAATAGAGACACCAATTTAACATGGTTCACCCAATGTGGGCTACTCCACGGAGAAAATATTTCACTAAAATTTTCTCAACAAATATCTTGGGAAACCTTTCCCTATTACAATGTTTATGGACCTCTATCCAAAGGAGACACCAATACCCTAATCAAGTTCATGGATCTCTATCCATAGGAGAACTCCTTCTCCTCTACTCTGGTGGTGATCTTCTAGAAGAACTACTACCTCCACTACATTGGCTTATGGATCTCTCCCAACTTAAGACTCCTGTCCTCACTCAAAAGACCTATCCTCACTGCCCTAGCTAATGGACCTCTATCCACTAGATACTATCATCCTCTATACTCTGTCACCTCCAAAGCTTGCTCTCAGCTCTATCTCAAATCTATACTAAACATAGTCCTTCGATCTAGCATAAATATGCTCAATATCTATCCTCAAATCTGTACTAAACATAGTCCTTTGGTCTAGCACAAATCTTCTCAATATCTGTCTCTGGTCTGACATAAACCTATCCTCAAATCTACACCAAAATCTATACTCAAATCTATCCTCAAGCCTTAACACAAAGCTTGTATTAATCATAAATCAACTCTACTAGATCTTCCCCAAACCTTAACTCAAGGTTTGAACAAATCAATCAATCAACTCTACTCTCAAGTCTTCTCAAAGACTTATCTCAAATATGCATTGTAAGCTTTCATAAAATCTCACACTAATCTGTCCACAAGTCCTCTCTAGAACTTGTCCAATCTTCTCAACAAGTCTTTCAATTCAATAAGTCCTCACTAGAACTTGTCCAATCTGCTCAACAAGTCTTCACCAAGACTTACCTCAAATCGGTCCTTAATATTTCACAAAAGCTTACTCAACTCAACTCAATCAAACATAAAATCCTCTTCAATCACTCAAAAATCTTCACATAGAATCTTGTTTAATCTCATAGAAATATATAGAGAATTGTTAGAGACTCAATATGCTTCACACTCACAACAATGCTCAATCACTTTCAATCTCTTTCTCAAATCAATTTAGAATATAGAACAATTTGTTTCATAGAACTTGAACTATCAATTCAACACTTCCACTTGACTAGGCTCAATCAACTCCACTCAATCAATCACTCAATGAAACATTCCTTTCTTACAAACCCTAGTCCAAGCATATGAACACTCACTCAATTATTTCCAACAATACTTATCAAACAATCTCACATAAAAATGATACTCATGATCTTTCACAAACCCTAGTTCAATATAGTTCTCAACTTCACATAACAATGATACTCATGATCTTTCACAAACCCTAATCATGCATATGAAGGTTCATTCAATGTTTCCAACAATGCTTATCAAACAAGGTTTTTATCATCAACTTTCACTCAAAAAATACAACTTAAACTCAACAATGCTTATCAAACAATCCTTTTCACTCCAACTTAGCATTCATAACATCCAACAATCACTCTCAAGGATAATGTGCCCTTACCTCTTGTTTGAATATGATTTGACCTTAAACACCTGTCTCAATCACAACCACTCTTTTTGCCAATACTAGGGTTAGATAGAAAATATTTGTCCTTAATAATTTCTCACAAAGATATTTCACCAAGTCAAAATATCAACACTTACTCAACCTTATTTCTCCTTTCAATACAATTTAATTAACTTTGTTTTCAATAAATATATCTAACTCCTTTGGCACACCTTATTACTCCTCTCAATAAGCTCAAAGCACTCAAAAATCAAACCCTAAAATAAAATAATGCATATCCTTTTATCTCCCTCACAAAAACCTTATAACATGCAATTTCCACTTTATAACCTTTTAAAAAATATATTTTTGCAAATTTTGGAACCTCCACAAATTTTGGAACCAAGAAATTTAGTGCATACCTTATCATTCACCAAAAGGTGCCTCAACAGGTTTTGAACATGGAACCTCTCCCTACCGAGCACCTTTGCAAAGTGCATGCCCACCATGTGGGCTACGTGCCTCCACACAAAGGGAAAGGCTAGTGCCTTCCCTTTGTCCTTTGCACTCTCGTGAATTTCAACAAAAACCTTCTCTTGCTCAGCAAAACGTAGACCATGAGATTCGATCCCTCAACCTCATGATTGCCAATGTCTTAGCGCCTCCCTTACTTCCAGTTGTGCTACAAAGCACCTTGGAATATGAAGTGAAATCTCCTCTGCTTTGTCCTATCTTCTGCCTCACAAAACCTTTGAAAACACATGATCTTCTCCCTTGCAATGTGCATGAAAATCACATATAACTCTTTGATCACGGATGAATTAAATGCCTTGGTTTTTACCCTCCTTTATATGCATAATGTGATATATTTCATGACGTCGATAATTTTGATTAATTCAAATATTTTTGAATTAATTTAAACTTTATAACCCTAACCTTTAGGGTTAGTTAAATTAATATATAAATTAATTTATAATTAAATTATAATTAATTTATAATTAACTTAATAACTTAAAAGTTAATTAAATTAATTTATAATGAAACTATTATAATTAATTTAAATCTTTGGGTCTTGTCCTTTTAATATTATAATAAAATATTATAATATTATTTTTCTTGGGCCTTCCTTTTGCCCTTTAGACCTCATCTGACCACTTGGGAGCAATATTTCTTTTGCACTTGATTACGGAACCTAAAACTGATGTTGCTCATTAAAACTGACGCTTATTGGTGCTGACTTCTTGACATCAATGACAACAAAATCTGCTCATATTTCCAACAATATCCCCCTTTGTCATTGATGGCAACCCAATTACCTTTTACCATTTCCTTAACCTTTTTCTATTCTACTCCCCCTAAGAAATTGCTCCCCCTGATTGAATGCTCTCCCCCTAACTCAAATATCTCCCCCTTTGACATCAATGGCAAAGGGTCACCTTTGGGGCTCGGGGCTAAGAATGAGTCTCTTAGCTTAGCCCCTCCCCCACCTCCTCTTGAGGTGGTTAATTCTGGGGTGGGAGTATCTCTACTCCCATCAAGCACTGATCTTTACCTTTGTCCACTTTCTTCCTCATCTGATCCTTCTGATTCCTCTGACTATTCCTGTTCCTACTTGTCTCTAGAATTTCTTCTCTACACCATCTTGTTGTATGCCCATCATTATTGCACTTATAACACTTAATATTGTTATTCCTTGGAGGTGCAAATGTCTTGGGATTTCTCCTGGTGAAGCCATATCTATTCCTATCATGAACCCTACAATTCATTGCCTTGTGACCAAACTGATTACAAGAGTAGCAATACCCTTGAAAAAGCTACCTATTTCTGAAATTCCCATATTCCTGTCTTCCATGTGTCCTGCACTATGAAGCCTTGTGCCCAAACCTATGACATGAGAAGCATCTTCCATTGAAATTACCTTGCCTTGACCTCATTGGTCTTTTAGTCTCTTTTACCTTATGTTGGTTCCTGTTCCATCTATTCCTCATTTGTGCATTGTTCCTTTCCTTGTTGAACTTTCTATTGTCCAACTCATCCTCAGAAGTCTCACTCTCTCTTACACTCTCTTCTTCTAAAGTTTCTTCTTCTTCAGAACTTGAGGTTGACTCCTCTCCTTGTTTCTTTTGTACTTATTCAAAACCAAGACCTGTCTTGTTTGTTGATCATATTTGTACCTTGATAATATTATCTATGGTTTTTGAGCTTTTCCCAAACTTGTGTAGCTTATCCTTAGACTCTTTTACTTCCTTCCTTAGTGAAGCTACTTCTTGCTCTAACCTTTCACATTCTAAAACCTTTGCTTCTAACTTCTCTTTGAATCTCCTTGTCTTAGCTATTGACTTATTTAGATCCTCTATAAGCTTTCCTTTCTCTTCATCACATTCTTGAAATTTAAGCTTGAGTTTTGAGTTTTGCTTTCTTACCTCCCTTAATGCATCAAGGGCATGAATAAGCTCACCCTCAAGATCAACTTCTCCTTTCTCTGATTCTTCCTCTATTTGTTTGCCTTTGAAAACATCTTCATTCTTTTCTAACTTGTCTTCTATAGGATCACCTCCTTCTTCTTCTAATGCCATAAGAAGATTCTCTTCTGGTCCTTCAAGTGTATCTTCATATTCATCATCACTGAAACTGAAACCATTCCTTGTACAACTATCTTCAAGATGACCAAAGTTACCACATCTAAAACACTTGAGGATTATTGGTGATCTTTTCCTAACCACTTCTTTTCCTTTTTCCATAAATAGAACTTCATATTTATCATTATCTAAGGAACTATCATCACTATCACTTGAGTACTTACTTGCTTTATCTGCATAGAAACTCTTCTTCTATCTTTGGAAGAACTTCTTTCCTTGCTTGCCTTGTCCATCCTTGCTTTTCTTTTGGTACCTGTATTTTTCTGTTTCCCTATTCTTATGATCCTATTTTTCTTCATCATTACTATTTCTAGCTTCTTGAAAATCAGATGCATAGTGACCATACTTTCCATAATTGAAACATCTAACAAATTTTGTACCTTTAAAATTTCTTGGATCCTTGTTCCTTCTGCCATAATTTACTTCTTCATCATTGGATAACTCATTGCTTGAATATGAATTCTTACCCTTTGTCTTCTTAGTAGCTTTGAAGGTTGCTTCTTTTTAGGTATTAGGTTCCTCTTTTGTTCTCATCTCAAAATCTGTGAGAATGCCATGTAATTCATCTCTTGTCAAAATATCACTATCTTTTGATTCCTCTATAGCTGAAATATTTTCACTAAACCTTTTTGGGAGTGACCTTAAAATCTTATCATAAACATCAGATTCTTGAACTTCAAGTCCAAGTCCTTGCATGGAGTTAACAACCTCATCTACATGAAGTAGATAAGCACTAATGTTTTCCTCATCCTTCATTTTTAGATCTTCAAATATTCCCTTGAGATTTTGCAACTTTACCTTTTTGACCTTTTTATCTCCTTCATATATGCCTTGCAATTTATCCCAAATTTCCTTTGTTGATTTGTAGTGCATAACCTTTATAAACTCTATTTTATGCAAACCTCTCAAAATTGCATTCATTGCTTTTGAATTGTAATGATGTAGAAGCTTACCATATTTATCTATAGGTGGAGTAGCTGGTGGTGTGTATCCATTTTCAATTGCTTCCCATATTTCATTTCCAAGTGCCATTAGGTGGATATTCATTCTCATACTCCAAAATACATAATCACTTCCATCAAACATTGGTGCTAAATTATCTGAGGATCCACTCTTAGAATCCATTTGTGTTCTTGTAAGCTTTTCCTTCAAGCTTTTAAACTCTTTCGAAGGAACCCGCTCTGATACCAATTGAAGAACACAAGCTTATATTGAGAGGGGGGTGAACAATATAAGACCACTTTTTACTTTTATTTCCCAATCAATATTATGTAATATATCAATGGCAATATCAACAATAGTAATCAAAGCAATGCACAAATCACCACACATAATAGAGACACCAATTTAACGTGGTTCACCCAATGTGGGCTACTCCATGGAGAAAATATTTCACTAAAATTTTCTCAACAAATCTCTTGGGAAACCTTTCCCTATTACAATGTTTATGGACCTCTATCCAAAGGAGACACCAATCCCTAATCAAGTTTATGGATCTCTATCCATAGGAGAACTCCTTTCTCCTCTACTCTAGTTGGTGATCTTCTAGAAGAACTACTACCTCCACTACACTGGCTTATGGATCTCTATCCATTGAAGACTCCTATCCTCACTCAGAAGACTTATCCTCACTACCCTAGCTAATGGACCTCTATCCACTAGAGACTATCATCCTCTATACTCTATCACCTCCAAAGATTTCTCTCAGCTCTATCTCAAATCTGCACTAAACATTTCTAAACATAGTTTATCTACAATTTACTCAATATCTATCCTCAAATTTGCACTAAACATAGTCCTTGGTCTAGCACAAATCTGCTCAATATTTATTTTCTTTTGCACTAAACCTATCCTCAAATATGCACCAAAATCTATCCTCAAATCTATCCTCAAGCCTTAACACAAAGCTTGACTCAATCACAAATCAACTCTTCTAGATCTGCCCCAAACCTTAACTCAAGGTTTGAACAAATCAATCAATCAACTCTGCTCTCAAGTCTTCTCAAAGACTTATCTCAAATATGCATTGTAAGCTTCCACAAAAGCTCACACTAATCTATCCACAAGTCCTCTCTAGAAATTGTCCAATATGCTCAACAAGTCTTCACCAAGACTTACCTCAAATCTGCTCAACAAGTCCTCACTAGAACTTGTCCAATATGCTCAACAAGTCTTCACCAAGACTTGCCTTAAATATATTGTAAGCTTCCACAAAAGCTTATCAACTCAACTCAATATAGCACAAAATACTCTTCAATACAAAAGCTTCACATAGAATTTTTAATCTCATAGAAATATATAGAGAATTGTTAGAGACTCAATATGCTTCACACTCACAATAATGCTCAATCACTTTCAATCTCTTTTTCAAATCAATTTAGAATATAGAATAATTTGTTTCATAGAACTTGAACTATCACTTCAACACTTCCACTTGACTAGGCTCAATCAACTCCACTCAATCAATCACTCAATGAAACATTCCTTGCTTACAAACCCTAGTCCAAGCATATGAACACTCACTCAATTATTTCCAACAATGCTTATCAAACAATCTCACATAACAATGATACTCATGATCTTTCACAAACCTTAGTTCAAGATAGTTCTCAACTTCACATAACAATGATACTCATGATCTTTCACAAACCCTAATCATGCATATGAAGGTTCATTCAATGTTTCCAATAATGCTTATCAAACAAGGTTTTTATCATCAACTTTCACTCAGAAAACAACTTTAACAAAAACTCAACAATGCTTATCAAACAATCCTTTTCACTCCAACTTAGCATTCATAACATCCAATAATCACTCTCAAGGATAATGTGCCCTTACCTCTTGTTTGAAGATGATTTGACCTTAAACACCTGTCTCAATCACAACCACTCTTTTACCAATACTAGGGTTAGATAGCAAATATCTATCCTTAATAATTTCTCACAAAGATATTTCACCAAGTCAAAATATCAACACTTACTCAACCTTATTTCTCCTTTCAATACAATTTAATTAACTTTATTTTCAACAAATATATCTAACTCCTTTGGCACACCTTATTACTCCTCTCAATAAGCTCAAAGCACTCAAAAATCAAACCCTAAAATAAAATAATGCTTATCCTTTTATCTCCCTCACAAAAACCTTATAACATGCAATTTCCACTTTATAACCTTTTAAAAAATATTTTCCACAAATTTTGGAACCTCCACAAATTTTGGAACCAAGCAATTTATTGCATACCTTATCATTCACCAAAAGGTGCCTCGATGGGTTTCGAACATGGAACCTCTCCCTACTGAGCACCTTTGCAAGGTGCACACCCACCACATGGGCTACGTGCCTCCACACAAAGGGAAAGGCTAGCACCTTCCCTTTGTCCTTTACCTCTTGCATAACTTCCAACAAAAACCTTCCTTGCTCACCAAAATTTAAACCATGGGATTCGATCCCTCAACCTCACGCTTGCCAAAGTCTTAGCGCCACCCTTGCTACCAGTCATGCTACATAGCACCTTGGAACATAAAGTGAAATCCCCTCTACTTTGTCCTATCTTCTGCCTCACAAAACCTTTGAAAACACATGATCTTCTCCCTTGCAATGCACACAAATTTTACATATAACTCTTTGATCATAGATGAATTAAATGCCATGGTTTTTGCCTTCCTTTATATGCATAATGCCATATATTCGATGACGTTGATGATTTCGATTAATTTAAATATTTTTGAATTAATTTAAACTTTATAACCCTATCCTTTAGGGTTAGTTAAATTAATATATAAATTAATTTATAATTAAATTATAATTAATTTATAATTAACTTAATAACTCTAAGAGTTAATTAAATTAATTTATAATGAAACTATTATAATTAATTTAAATCCTTGGGTCTTGTCCTTTTAATATTATAATATTATTTTTCTTGGGCCTTCCTTTTGCCCTTTAAACCTCATCTGACCACCTAGGAGCAATATTTCTTTTGCACTTGATTATGGAACCTAAAACTGATGTTGCTCACTAAAACTAATGCTTACTGGTGCTGACTTCTTGACATCAATGACAACAAAATCTGCTCATATTTCCAACAATCTCCCCCTTTGTCATTGATGGCAACCCAATTACCTTTTACCATTTCCTTAACCTTTTTTTGTTCTGCTCCCCTTGAGAAATTGCTCCCCTTAACTGAATGCTCTCCCCCTTACTCAAATCTCTCCCCCTTTGACATCAATGGCAAAGGGTCACCTTTGGGGCTCGGGGCTAAGAATGAGTCTCTTAGCTTAGCCCCTCCCCCACCTCCTCTTGAGGTGGTTAATTATGGGGTGGGAGTATTTCTACTCCCATAAAGCACTGATATTTACCTTTGTCCACTTTCTTCCTCATTTGATCCTTTTGATTCCTCTGACTATTCCTGTTCTTGCTTGTCTCTAGAATTTTTACTCTACACCATCTTGTTGTATGCCCATAATTATTGCACTTATAACACTTAATATTATTATTCCTTGGAGGTGCAAATATCTTGGGATTTCTCCTGGTGAAGCCATATCTATTCCTATCATGAACCCTGCAATTCATTGCCTTGTGACCAAACTGATTACAAGAGTAGCAATACCCTTGAAAAAGCTACCTATTTTTGAAGTTCCCATATTCTTATCTTTCATGTGTCCTGCACTGTGAAGCCTTGTGCCCAAATTTGTGACATGAGAAACATCTTCCATTGAAACTACCTTGCCTTGACCTCATTGGTCTCTTAGTCTCTTTTACCATGTGTTGGTTCTTGTTCCATCTGTTCCTCATTTGTGCATTGTTCCTTTCCTTGTTGAACTTTCTATTGTCCAACTCATCCTCATAAGTCTCACTCTCTCTTACACTCTCTTCTTCTAAAGTTTCTTCTTCTTCAGAACTTGAGGTTGACTCCTCTCCTTGTTTCTTTTGTACCTATTCAAAACCAAGACCTGTCTTGTTTGTTGACCATATTTGTACCTTGATAATCTTATCTATGGTTTTTGAGCTTTTCCCAAACTTGTGTAGCTTATCCTTAGACTCTTTTACTTCCTTCCTTAGTGAAGCTACTTCATGCTCTAACCTTTCACATTCTAAAACCTTTGCTTCTAACTTCTCTTTGAACCTCCTTGTCTTAGCTATTGACTTATTTAGATCCTCTATAAGCTTTCCTTTCTCTTCATCACATTCTTGAAATTTAAGCTTGAGTTTTGAGTTTTGCTTTCTTACCTCCCTTAATGCATCAAGGGCATGAATAAGCTCACCCTCAAGATCAACTTCTCCTTTCTATGATTCTTCCTCTATTTGTTTACCTTTGAAAACATCTTCATTATTTTCTAACTTATCTTCTATAGGATCACCTCCTTCTTCTTCTAATGCCATAAGAAGATTCTCTTCTGGTCCTTCAAGTGTATCTTCATATTCATCATCACTGAAACTGAAACCATTCCTTGTACAACTATCTTCAAGATGACCAAAGTTACCACATCTAAAACACTTGAGGATTATTGGTGACCTTTTCCTAACCACTTCTTTTTCTTTTTCTAGAAATAGAACTTCATCATTTATCATTAGAGGAACTATCATCACTATCACTTGAGTACTTACTTGCCTTGTCTGCATAGAAACTCTTCTTCTGTCTTTGGAAGAACTTCTTTCCTTGCTTGCCTTGTCCATCCCTACTTTTCTTTTGGTACCTATATTTTTCTATTTCCCTGTTCTTATGATCTTATTTTTCTTCATCATTGCTATTTCTAGCTTCTTGACAATCAGATGCATAGTGACCATACTTTCCACAATTGAAACATCTAATAGATTTCATACCTTTAAAATTTCTTGGATCCTTGTTCCTTCTGCCATAATTTTCTTCTTCATCACTGGATAACTCATTGCTTGAATCTGAATTCTTACCCTTTGTCTTCTTAGTAGCTTTGAAGGTTGCTTCTTTCTGGGTATTAGGTTCCTCTTTTGTTCTCATCTCAAAAGCTGTAAGAATGCCATGTAATTCATCCCTTGTCAAAAGATCACTATCTTTTGATTCCTCTATAGCTAAAATATTTTCACTAAACCTTTTTGGGAGTGACCTTAAAATCTTATCACAAACATCAGATTCTTGAACTTCAAGTCCAAGTCCTTGCATGGAGTTAACAACCTCATCTACATGAAGTAGATAAGCACTAATATTTTCCTCATCCTTCATTTTTAGGTCTTCAAATATTCCCTTGAGATTTTGCAACTTTACCTTTTTGACCTTTTTATCTCCTTCATATATGCCTTGCAATTTATCCCAAATTTCCTTTGCTGATTTGTAGTGCATAACCTTTATAAACTCTATTTTATGCAAACCTCTCAAAATTGCATTCATTGCTTTTGAATTGTAATGATGTAGAAGCTTACCATATTTATCTGTAGGTGGAGTAGTTGGTGGTGTGTATCCATTTTCAACTGCTTCCCATATTTCATTTCCAAGTGCCATTAGGTGAATCTTCATTCTCATACTCCAAAATACATAATCACTTCCATCAAACACTAGTGCTAAATTATCTAAGGATCCACTCTTAGAATCCATCTGTGTTCTTGTAAGATTTTCCTTCAAGCTATTAAACTCTTTCAAAGGAACCCACTCTGATACCAATTGAAGAACACAAGCTTATACTGAGAGGGGGTGAATAATATAAGACCACTTTTTACTTTTCTTTCCCAATCAATATTATGCAATATATCAATAGAAATATCAATAATAGTAATCAAAGCAATGCATAAATCACCACACACAATAGAGACACCAATTTAATGTGGTTCACCCAATGTGGGCTACTCCACGGAGAAAATATTTCACTAAAATTTTCTCAACAAATATCTTGGGAATCCTTTCCCTATTACAATATTTATGGACCTCTATCCAAAGGAGACACCAATCCCCTAATCAAGTTCATGGATATCTATCCATAGGAGAACTCCTTCTCCTCTGCTCTGGTTGGTGATCTTCTAGAAGAACTACTACCTCCACTGCACTGGCTTATGGATCTCTATCCATTGAAGACTCCTACCCTCACTCAGAAGACCTATCTTCACTACCCTAGCTAATGGACCTCTATCCACTAGAGACTATCATCCTCTATACTCTATCACCTCCAAATCTTACTCTCATATTTGTCTCAAATCTGTACTAAACATGGTCCTTTGGTCTAGCATAAATCTACTCAATATTTATCCTCAAATTTATACTAAACATAGTCCTTTGGTCTAGCACAAATCTACTCAATATCTATCCTCAAATCTGCACTAAACATAGTCCTTCGATCTAGCACAAATCTTCTCAATATCTATCTTTAAATCTATACTAAACATAGTCCTTTGGTCTAGCATAAATCTGCTCAATCTCTATCTCAGGTTTGGTATAAACCTATCCTCAAATATATACAAAATCTATCTTCAAATATATCCTCAAGCCTTAACACAAAGCTTGACTCAATCACAAATCAACTCTTCTAGATCTGCCCCAAACCTTAATCCAAGGTTTGAACAAATCAATCAATCAACTCTACTCTCAAGTCTTCTCAAATACTTATCTCAAATCTACATTGTAAGCTTCCACAAAATCTCACACTAATATATCCACAAGTCCTCTCTAGAACTTGTCCAATCTGCTCAACAAGTCTTCACCAAGACTTACCTCAAATCTGCTCAACAAGTCCTCACTAGAACTTGTCCAATATGCTCAACAAGTCTTCACCAAGACTTACCCAATATCAAAAAAACATATAGAGAATTGTTAGAGACTCAATATGCTTCACACTCACAAAATGCTATAAGCTCAATCACTTTCAATCTTTTTTCAAATCAATTTAGAATATAGAACAATTTGTTTCACATAACTTGAACTATCACTTCAACACTTCCAATTGACTAGGCTCAATCAACTCCACTCAATCAATCACTCAATGAAATATTCCTTGCTTACAAACCCTAGTCCAAGCATATGAACACTCACTCAATTATTTCCAATAATGCTTATCAAACAATCTCACATAACAATGATACTCATGATCTTTCACAAACCCTAGTTCAAGATAGTTCTCAACTTCACATAACAATGATACTCATGATTTTCACAAACCCTAGTTCAAGCATAATGAGGTTCATTCAATGTTTCCAACAATGCTTATCAAACAAGGTTTTTATCAATTTCTCTCAAAACCAAAACTCAACAATGCTTATCAAACAATCCTTTTCACTCCAACTTAGCATTCATAACATCCAACAATCACTCTCAAGGATAATGTGCCCTTACCTCTTGTTTGAAGATGATTTGACCTCAAACACCTATCTCAATCACAACCACTCTTTTTCCAATATTAAGGGTTAGATAACAAATATTTATCCTTAATATTTTCTCACAAAAATATTTCACCAAGTCAAAATATCAAAACCTTACTCAACCTTATTTCTCCTTTCAATATAATTTAATTAACTTTATTTTCAACAAAAATATCTAACTCCTTTGGCACACCTTATTACTCCTCTCAATAAGCTCAAAGCACTCAAAAATCAAACCCTAAAATAAAATAATGCATATCTTTTTATCTCCCTCACAAAAACCTTATAATATGCAATTTCCACTTTATAACCTTTTAAAAAAATATTTTCACAAATTTTAGAATCTCCAATTTTGAAACCAAGAAATTTAGTGCATACCTTATCATTCACCAAAAAGGTGCCTCGATGGGTTTCGAACGTGGAACCTCTCCCTATCGAGCACCTTTGCTAGGCGTGCACCCACCACGTGGGCTACGTGCCTCCACACAAAGGGAAAGGCTAGCACCTTCCCTTTGTCCTTTACCTCTTGCATAAATTCCAACAAAAAACCTTCCTTGCTCACCAAAATGTAGACCACGAGATTCGATCCCTCAACCTCATACCTACCAAAGTCTTAGCGCCACCCTTGACTTCCATTCATGCTACACAGCGCCTTGGAACATAAAGTGAAATCCCCTCTTCTTTGTCCTATCTTCTGCCTCATAAAACCTTTGAAAGAACACGATCTTCTCCCTTGCAATGCACATGAAAATCACTTATAACTCTTGGATCATGGATGAATTAAATGCCATGGTTTTTACCTTCCTTTATATGCATAATGCCATATATTCGATGACGTCGATGATTTCGATTAATTCAAATATTTTTAAATTAATTTAAACTTTATAACCCTATCCTTTAGGGTTAGTTAAATTAATATATAAATTAATTTATAATTAATTTATAATTAACTTAATAACTCTAAGAGTTAATTAAATTAATTTATAATGAAACTATTATAATTAATTTATAATTAATTTAAATCCTTGGGTCTTGCCCTTTTAATATTATAATAAAATATTATAATATTATTTTTCTTGGGCCTTCCTTTTGCCCTTTAAACCTCATATGACCACCTGGGAGCAATCTTTCTTTTGCACTTGATTACGAAACCTGAAACTGATGTTGCTCACTGAAACTGACGCTTACTGGTGCTGACTTCTTGACATCAATGACAACAAAATTTGCTCATATTTCCAATAAAAATCTAGGATGTCTGCATATTTTTTCTGCTCCTACGAAATTGCTTGTATATTTAGATATGTAAAGACTCAAATAGTTCCCATACCTTGTTGCGATAGGCTTTCAAATAATGCTGCTTTGATACACATATATTTATAGTATGGTTGACGATAAGCTCAGAATCTTCGAAAATTTACTTTTTGATTCCCAACTTCTTTGTTTTCTTCAATCCAAGGTAATGCTTCATATTCGACAACATTATTGGTGCAACTCCAAGTTAACCTATATGAATAGTTATTCTGTAACCCTGAAGGAGAAAAAAGAACAATTCCAACTCCTACACCATTTTTGCACCTTGCACCATCAAAATACAACTTCCATAGCTCATCTTAAAATAGATTTGGGGAATAAAAAAATTCTTCTTTAGGCTACTCAGGTTTGGTTATGGTGTAACAACCAATATAGGTTTCCACCATTGTGTTAAAATCCATCAATGAGAATTCATCCTCCAGGCGAAGCTCACCAAGAGCTTCCTCCATCAAGTCCACTTCTTGCACTTTCTCCGTCATCATGTGGACTGTACATGTAGGCTTTTCTTTTTCTTCTATTTTTTCTAAATGAAAAGTGGATGGCTTTTCATTATAGATGTGTATTATTCTTCCCTTGAAAGGGATCTCCAAATGGGAATAATCCAGGGAAAGATATCCTCCTAATTTTGCTATGAATTCCCTCAAAAGACACATGCTAAAGTATGGTTCCAAGTCAACCACCACTACTTCTTGGATGATAGTGATATGTAGTATGCTATGTAGAACAATAGAAATATCCTTTATTACTCCCACCATTTTTATTGGGGTCCCATCATACTACAATAATCCTAGACTGCTCCTTGTGTACTCCATTTGAGAAAGACTTTTCTTTTGATCTTTCATAGACTTAAGAGATTCTTGCAATAGGTCAACTTGTCTTGGTAATTGTAATGCATCATATAAACTCACCTTCATAGGAATATTCTTCATTTCCTCCATAATGTTATAATTGGAAGTATTAAATACCTTTTCTTTGCTAGTGGACTTGTATTTGTTTCAATACTTTTGAGTGGCTTCTACCCTTTGTTGCTTAGTTAACGATGGGCACTTAAGATGCTCTTTGGCTTGTTCTTTTATCTTAGTTTTCACTTGAGCAGTTGTAGGCTGTGAGGTTGATGCCTTCATCTACAACTTCTCTTGAGATTTCTTGGGTAGTAGATCCTTCAAAAAGACATAATTTGGTTATTTAGTTTTTGCACTAGGCAGTTTAACTTGTGGTTGTAACTTTTCATCCTATACATTTTGTTTACCAAGAAATTTTAGAGGCTCCATTTTTGCTAGATCAACAATTATCGGATTCTTTCCAATCCTCATAAGGATTGAAAATTGCTCCAAAGAAGGGACCATATAGTTATGATCTTCTTCTATTATCATATTGACTTGTCCACTAACAAAAATTTATGTTAATGTCTATACATATTTTAAATGCACCATGCACGTGTCTTCTCCATGAGGATCATTACAGGTGGAACACCAATATGCCCATTTCGATGTACTAGCTTCTTCGTTAACCAACATAGTTGTATTTCTTCAAGGACCCTTACTAGTAGTAGGTTGCTCTATAGTAATCGATGATGTTTGAAACCTCCTTGACTAAAATTCGACTTCATTTTGTTTCTTTTTAACTATAGTGATTTTGTTCAACATTGTTATTACAGTTGAATTAACATATTGTATTTCTTGTAATAATTTCATGTAAGGATCAGGATTTGAAGGCATAGGCAATGCTGGTAAAGGTAAAGGTACTGATGGAGTAAGCAACAACAGTGGAATAGGTGGAACTGGGAAAGGAATTGGTGCTGGCAACTGAGAGATAACTGATGCAGGTAATTACAGAATGCTCAGGATAGGGAGTTGTAAAACTGGAAGTGGGTCAATTTGAGGTGAACCTAAGCTCCATGAGGGAACTGGGTACATAGAAAGCACAGGCTAAAAAAATGCACTTGAATACAAATTTTATGAAAGATCAAGAATAATGGGTATGGTTACCTTTGGAGGAAATTTACCTATAATGATCAGATCTGCTTCAGCATTTTATGCCTATATGTACATATCTGGGAATGTGTTGACATTGGCTTATCGAAAAACCATACCAATTTCTGAGTTGAAGGCTCTGAGGTAGTAAAACATAACTTGCTCATGCATGGTCCGAAGACCATCAAGAAATATCTGCCAGCTTCGTGTGAATATGACATTGAAATACACTATTTCCTCCTATAGATGTCTTTGAATGTTTGTAAATTGATGCAGCAAGAAAAATGGATCAGCTTGTTCATGAAATTTCTTGATTAGTGATTCTACGAACTAATCCTATGTGGTAATAGTGGTAGGTGGCAAATATCAGTACCAATACAACAACTTCCCTCTAAGTGACAACACCAACAATAATACCATTATATCTTTGTCTACGATGTCATGGATTATCTCCAGAGAGGCCACATATTGAATATACTCATAAGAAATTTTGGTAGTGCCATCATAGGTAAGAAAAGACTTCAATGCTGCTTGAGGGACTAGATTTTGTGCTTGTAGATTTAAATCTCCTAAGCTATTCCATGTTGGGAACTACCTAGGTGGTTGTGGTTGTTTTGGTGTTGGGTTTTGAGCCATAATAAATGGTGTGTAAGGTTGAGGAGATGGAACTCTAGTAGAAATACTAGCTGGAATTGAAGGAATGTAAAATACATCAGCTAATTGTGAAGATGTTACTACTGACGTATGGGATGTAGTGACCAATCTCGAATGTTCTCCTAATATTTTGGTGTCAATTTCATAGAACTCAATGGGATATTTAGTATTTTTTTCCTACGACCTTGTGATCATGAAGCACAACTTTCGTTGACCTCACATTTGGAGGCTTCTAGGTATAACTAAGTCACCAGATGTTCTAACTTAACAATATGAAGGTGAATATCAAACCTCAGTACTATTGAAAGTGGAACTTTCAAAGGTCCCACCAGGCATGCCAAAAACTATTGGTCAAATATATTCCTAAAATACAAATGCATTTTGTTCACCCTAGACACAACCAACATTGAAAGGCTAGAGGAAAGGAACCGTGCTAATCTCCAGAGAGGGTTTGCTCCCTTACTAATCCTACACCAGTTGAAGTCTAGAGTTGTAGGAAAGAAATTAGAAATAATGGAAAGAAATGGGAAATGTATCCATAGGCTAAATATGTAGTATTGGAGACAACCTAGCATCAGGAATTCCAACCAAGCGTTGTAACAACATAAAATAGTAAGAAGGTGAAGAATTCACTTACAGTTCCTTGGAGATAACTTTTAGAATCACATTCCAGTACTCACACTTACACTAGCAATGCCCAAATCCAGGTGCAAAATTTGAACTTAAAAATAGATAGCAAACATGAATATAAAATAGAAATGCTTGAACAAAAAGAAATCACACATAGAGATTGCTTGCAAAATCAGAAGCTACAACTTCTATTTACATAGAAAAATTGAATAGTTTTTTTGCAGAATGTCTATCCTCTTTTTACAATGGAAAATGAGTAGTATTTATAGAGGAATTTCACCTCTATCATTTAATACATAAAAGAAAAAATGTTTATGGATCAGGAATATCTGCGAAGAAATTCCTCCTTGCAGTCCTTGAAAATATTTCTCCTGAGACAATGATCCAGTTTCTAAGGGGAAATTTCTAAGAAATTAATAGATTTGGGTGTTGGTGCATGTAAAATTACAAAGCTAGTCATTGACTTGATGCCTCCATTACACCTTGGAAATTTGCTCTTGTTAAAAATGTCTTGGAATTCATGAAAATTACTCTGTGATTTTAATGTTGCAGCTCTTTTCAGCATGAAATCACCAACTATAGCATCCTTATTCCTCAATAGTTAAATTTTCACCATTCGTATTACCCAAGTGCATGTAAAAAAATCTCCACTAATGCTTAAAACTAAATTTACCTGAAATAGAGCAATGAGCGAGAGCGTTTTCCAGTATTTACTCCTTATTCACACTCCCTGGTGGAGAGGGCACCTCTTGTAATCCTTTTGTTATTGCATTCAACATACAACCCCTAAATTTGCTCAAATTAAAATTTGGCACATTACATTCATTTCCTTGTCACAATAGCAATCAATCTGAAAGAAATATGGGTGAAAATGACTTATTACAATGCTTTGAACCATCTTTGTGTTGTTTCACCCCTGGAAGGGATGATTGAAAGTTTTCCTTTCTTCCAAAGTGAAAGCACCTTTCATAAGATGTCTTCTTCTTCTTAAAATATACGTTCACCCCTAGAATGGGCGAAAGGCACTGTCGCCTTTCATTTTGGGTGAACATAATTTTGACTTTTCAATGCCCAAAAAATAAAACCTTTGATGCGTTTATCAGGCCATTCTTATTTTAGCTTTGCCCCATCCTTATTTTAGCTTCACTCCATCAAAATTTTAATGTGGCATGGTGCAAAGATGCAAACACTAACCAAACTAGCTAATTTCATAATGGATTTTTATGTTAGATTCATTCATAGTGTCAACACCACCTTCTATATCATGATTGCTACAATATTATCTTTACCTCGATGCCCATGCACTTAGATATGAATACCTGTGATGCCAATATTATATGTCATAACTAGATTCCAGAGTCTACATGAAGCATATTTCAAGCATATGGTATTAGAGTAACAATTTTCTAGTCTATTTACTTGGCACATTGTTAAAATGTGCCATCTCAAAAAGAGGTAATGTTGGTCACGAATCTGCCACAGGAAAGGATTTTTACAATTGCGCCCTAGACCCGGCCAACATTGAAAGGCTGGAAGCAAGAAATGGCTCCCAGACCAATCTCCAGAGTGGGCTGGTTCCCTTCACTACTCTAAAAATGGGTTTAAGATAGGGTTGCTGGAAAGAGATTTAAAAGGTTGCAGAAAGAAATGGGAAATATGGCCACAGGCCAAAGTGATGGGATCGAAAAATAACAGCAGGAAATTTAAAGTGCAGCAACAGCAAGCAATAAAAGTTATCAACCTAACTTTCGCACGATGTACGTAGAGCAAACCCTCCAAAATCACATTCCAGGAATCATACTCTCACGAAGTGCATAAATCCAATATGCAGAATTTAAATGCAACAGCCATGAAGACATACAAATGCTATTAGAAATGCAACATAAACATAAAGGAAATCACTCATGCAAACGCTTGAAACATAAGAAGCCAATCCTTTATTCCTGCAAATGCACTTCAGTTTCTAGCAGCAAGTTTTTCCAACCTTTGCAAATGAAAATTACATTGGTTTTTATAGAGGTCCGTCCTCTTTGCAGCATTAAATAATTAAAACCAACTTCCTCGTGATCTACAATCATGCGAAGGAAACGAGGAACATGATCCCCTTAATCGCAGTCTCGAAGAAATAAAAATTAAATACCATGAAACGTTCGCGGCCCTTCATTAAATTCGTTTTTTCAAACATGTGCATGAAAAACCGTTGAAATAATCCACGAACGGCAATCTTCGAACCAATAAATCTTTTAATTTTGGTAGCCTGGGCACCCTTTGACCTTAACCGCATTGGAAATCCGCAATTTATTTAATTCGGGTTATCATTAAATCCTCGAAAATCGAAAAAACCCTTTCGGCCGTTCATATTGCACTTGGCGGGAAAACTGCGCAGTCGCGAAAATGCGACGGGTCGCGAAATCGCGACGGGTAGCGAAATCGCGACGTCTTATCATTCAGTACGCTTTGACCACCGTTGACCCGCGAAAATGGAACATGTAGCGATTTCGCTACATGTTTCCGCCGTTGGCTCCTCCCTGCGCTCTGCCTCGCGAAATCGGAACATGTCGCGATTTCGCTACATGTTTCCGTCGCCGTACAAAACGCCATTTTTGGTCGCGATTCGCTGACATGTCAGCGACGCGCTGCAAGTTTTCACCTTTTGCCTTCGACGCTGCCCGGTCGCGATTCGCCGACATGTCGCCGAATCGCCGCATGTTTTCAACTTAGTGCTTTTTCTCGCCCGCCGACCCGCGATTTCGGAACACGTCGCGATATCGCGACAGCTCCGCCAACCTCGCTCGCGTTGGATCGCGTTGGACCGCGATTCTGCAACATGTCAGCGCGTCGCTGCAATTTTCGGACTTAGCCATTTTTTGCTCAATTTTTCTCCTTTTTTCGCCCAAGCTGCATCAATCAAAGGTCAGATCCCCAACAATACATCAATGCATTCATCAATGAGAATCAATGTGGCAAAAATGCCAACATTCTTGGCGGCTCGCGGGGTATACAGCTCACTGTATGCAAGAATCCATGCCTTAGTCCATTGGGCACAGAGTCATATTGGAACTGTAAACAAGCTGCTGCAAAACATGTCAGGGGACTGCTGCCAAACTTCTTCTGCTGCGAAAAACTAGAACTGGAAGAACCTGCATAGAAGCGGTTATAAACTGAAGAAATGGAATGTGATGGTGGAGTGAGCTCTTGCGATTGCGCAAGCGGTGACTGCAATGGAATGATGAAATGAAAATGAACGAAGTTATGGAGTGGGAATGGAACTAGAAAAGCTGTGAAATGAAATGAACTAGACTGCGAAATAAATGCATAAAAGACTGAACTTAGAGGAAAGGGATAAGAATGAACGGGGAAAAATAGAAAAGGGAAAAGAAACAACAGCTGTGGCTTATTTTGTTTTAATGCAGAAGAAAAAGAAGTAAAAGAAGGAAGATGAAGAAGGGAAAGGAAAGAAAAAGGGGAGGGAAAAGAAGAAAGCCACCAACTGCTGGGAAAGGAGGAGACAAAAAGGGAAACCAACACCTATAGCCCACAAGCAACAAGAGCCAAGGTGACAATAAAAGGCAACACATATATACATACTTTTTTTTTTTTTTTTTTATATATATTATATACATAAGTTTACGACATGATTGGCATGTCGCCACCACAAACCCGATCTCAGGAGTTATCCTGTAAATCTGCAATGTCCCGCCCGCATTTGGTCATACTTGAGTCGGTCCCTGAAATTGGGCTGGCTCCTTCCTGTAGTTCTCCCTTCGACAAGTGGCGCCTCATGATTCGAGAAGTTGACTATCTGCTCATTATCTTCAACGACTTGCCCAAAAGACTTGCATAATGTTGCTCCTGCCTCATCTTCGGATTTAACCCCATCAAAATATAGCCGCCATAAATGATCTCGTGACAACATTCTCGATCAGCTTGATTAGGCAATTCCCGCTTCATGTCACTCTCGTGCTTTTGGATGACATAACGACCGATTTCGCTTCCAAGCATGGCATTAAAATTAAGCATAGAAAACTCGATCATCCAACTCGAAGACTATCTAAAACTTCATTCAAGAAAACGTAGTCTTCGGACTCGCCGTAAGCATGTAAACAGATCGCACTTCCTTTTCTCGTTTCTTCCAACTTTTCAATGTGAAAAGAAGAAGGCTTTTCATTTTGAATCCTGAGACGCCTACCCTTGACAGGAATTTCTAAATGGGAATAATCAAGTGCCAAGTAACCCCCTAACTTGGCGGTAAACTCCCTAGATAAACACATACTAAAGTAGGGCTCTAAATCAACCACAACAATTTCTTGGATAATAGTAACTTGGGGCATTGTATGCAAAGTAATTGGAACATCCTTAATCACACCCACTGTTTTTACAGAGCGTACCATCCAATTGCAGTAACTCCGGGACTACTCCGTGTGTACTCCATTCCCATTGCTTCACGTACTCCCTTGGGCATTACTGTTGTGGCAGCACTAGGAGTCGATCATACAATTATGAACAATCCAACCCTCTATGTGCAATGACAAATAAAATGGAGGTGGCCTATTTTTTCCAGTAGCAGAGGTGGTTAAAGTTTGTGCATATACTGTCTGGGTAGGACCTTTTTCATTATCCTTGACAGATTTTAATGATTCCTGTAATAAGTCTACCTGGCCTGGCAATTGCAAAGCATCATAAAGGCTCACCTTAGCAGGAGTCTTTTTAAGATCATCAACAATGTTGTATGAAACTGCAACAGAATTTTTCATCTCAGCAGGTTGCTCAAATCTAGTCCTGTACTGTTGTGTAGCTTCCACTCTCAACCTCTTGGTCAGTGATGGATACTTCAATTTTTCACGTGCTCGCTCCTCTCGCTTCCGACCTCATCGGTGCAACTGCTGCCTTTTCTTGAACTCGTTAAAAGTTGGATCTTTGGGCAAAGGCTTTGGAGCTAGCACAGAGCTTTCATCGGCCTTTTCACTTCAGCCGGTACTCTTAACGGCTCTAAGTCAGTAGGATCAACATTCATAGGCTTCTTTCCAGTCCTTGTTAGAACTGAAACTTGATCTTCCACTGCAGTCATCAAATTACAACCAGCTTCTGAGATCATATTAACATGGTCACCTGAGGTGCTGGCCGCCAAGGTCTGCACATAATTTAAGTGGACCATACATGTATCCTCTCCGTGAGGATCATTACAAGTCGAGCACCAATATACTCCATCTGCATGGGCTGCATCTTCATTTGCTAGAATGCACTAAGCCCCTTTCGTGTGCTTTGCTTGTGGAGGCAGACTTGATCTCTAGTAACTTGAGGAGGTTGAAATCTCCTTGGCCGGAAATCTCTCTCACCGCTTCCTCTCAATGAGTGTGATCTTGTTTCCCATGGTTCTAATAGCAGAATTTGCGGACTTAACCTCTTGCAATAATGTCGTATATGGATCAGGATTTGCAGGTGCAGGAAGTGGCCGGTAAGGGCAAAGGAGCCGGTGGTGCCGGCAAAGCTGGAAATGCAAGTGGAAACGGGAGATGGTTGAATGTCGGGTGCAGGGAGCGGTAAAGGAGTTAAAGCAGTGCAATTGAGGAGCCGGGACAGCTTGCAACCTCGAGGTGCTTTAGAACTCCATGATGGTGTAGGATACATAGTCGGCATGGGGTATGGTTGTGAACCATATAAATATTGAGGCAAATCTGGAATAAGAGGCATAGTTACCTTTGGAGGCGCTCTTCCTACAAAGAACCGGATCGCCTTCGCTTTAATTGCTTGTTCAAAGATTTCTCGGAAACGTCACCACATTAGACTCGCCGAACCGCCCATCCGATATCTCGAGTGAAACGCTCCGAGGTAGTACATCGCAGCCTAATTCATCGACAGGTCGAATACCATCAGAATCCTTTGCCAAGTTCTCGTAAACCGAACATTAAAATCGGTATCTCTTCTTGTGGATGTCTCTCGTATGACAAGAACCGATTTAACAATGAGAAAGGGTCACCTGTTCATGAAAATGTTTCACCAAAGAAATCACCCAATTGATCCCATGATGTTATGGTGCCGGAGGCGTAGTTCGTACCAAAACAAGCAGCTTACCTCTCAATGAACACACTAACAATTTGATCATTACATCTTCATCAGTAATGTCATGAATAGCAGCCAGAGAAGCCACATCATTTATGTGCTCATAAGTCGTTTTGCCGCACCATCGTAAGTGGGCAAAGCCTTCAAGGGCACTCGTGGTATCGGATTCCGAGCCTGCAGATTCAAGGCTCCAAGGTCTGCTCCATGCCAAGAATTTTCTGGGTGGAGGAAATTGTGCCATTGGTGGAACTTGTAGGGGTGCAACACTAGCAACAATACTGGGTATTTGTACAGCAGAAGATGGAAGAGACGAGGAAACTAATCTAGAATGCTCACCACTTCTCGAACTATCAAGTTCAAAAACTCGAACAAGATCGCCAAATTTCTTTGACTGTGATCTTGTGATCATGAAGTATTTCTGAGTTCAGCACAGTCACCAAATAACAGGCAGGCGTCCACGCTCAAAAATCTGGATCTTCAACTCAACAAAGTCGCCAGATGAACTTACAAATCTCCGCTATGAGGCCAAGACAACTCATCAAATCTTGAGACCTCCGGGTATTAAAACAAATGTGGATTTTTGTGAGACAGAAGAAGTCCGTCCCACCGGCGTGCCAAAAACTGTTGGTCACGAATCTGCCACAGGAAAGGATTTTTACAATTGCGCCCTAGACCCGGCCAACATTGAAAGGCTGGAAGCAAGAAATGGCTCCTAGACCAATATCCAGAGTGGGTTGGTTCCCTTCACTACTCTAAAAATGGGTTTAAGATAGGGTTGCTGGAAAGAGATTTAAAAGGTTGCAGAAAGAAATGGGAAATATGGCCACAGGCCAAAGTGATGGGATCGAAAAATAACAGCAGGAAATTTAAAGTGCAGTAACAGCAAGCAATAAAAGTTATCAACCTAACTTTCGCACGATGTACATGCAGAGAAACCCTCCAAAATCACATTCCAGGAATCATACTCTCACGGAAGTGCATAAATCCAATATGCAGAATTTAAATGCAACAGCCATGAAGACATACAAATGCTATTAGAAATGCAACATAAACAGAAAGGAAATCACCAATGCAAACGCTTGAAAAATAGAAGCCAATCCTTTATTCCTGCAAATGCACTTCAGTTTCTAGCAGCCAGTTTTTCCAACCTTTGCAAATGAAAATTACATTGGTTTTTATAGAGGTCCGTCCTCTTTGCAGCATTAAATAATTAAAACCAACTTCCTCGTGATCTACAATCATGCAAAGGAAACGAGGAACATGATCCCCTTAATCGCAGTCTCGAAGAAATACAAATTAAATACCATGAAACGTTCGCGGCCCTTCATTAAATTCATTTTTTCAAACATGTGCATGAAAAACCGTTGAATTAATCCACGAACGGCAACTTCGAACCAATAAACCCTTTAATTTTGGTAGCCTGGGCACTCTTTGACCTTAACCGCATTGGAAATCCGCAAAATATTTAATTCGGGTTAGCATTAAATCATCGAAAATCGAAAAAACCCTTTCGGCCGTTCATATTGCACTTGGCGGGAAAACGCAGTCGCGAAATCGCGACGGGTCGCGAAATCGCGACGGGTCGCGAAATCGCGACGTCTTATCATTCAGTACGCTTTGACCACCGTTGACCCGCGAAAATGGAACATGTAGCGATTTCGCTACATGTTTCCGCCGTTGGCTCCTCCCTGCGCTCTGCCCCGCGAAATCGGAACATGTCGCGATTTCGCTACATGTTTCCGTCGCCGTACAAAACGCCATTTTTGGTCGCGATTCGCTGACATGTCAGCGACGCGCTGCAAGTTTTCACCTTTTGCCTTCGACGCTGCCCGGGTCGCGATTCGCTGACATGTCAGCGAATCGCTGCATGTTTTCAACTTAGTGCTTTTTCTGCCCGCCGACCCGCGATTTCGGAACACGTCGCGATATCGCGACAGTTCCGCCAACCTGCTCGCGTTGACTGCGTTGACCGCGATTCTGCAACATGTCAGCGCGTCGCTGCAATTTTCAGACTTAGCCATTTTTTGCTCAATTTTTCTCCTTTTTTCGCCCAAGCTGCATCAATCAAAGGTCAGATCCCCAACAATACATCAATGCATTCATCAATGAGAATCAATGTGGCAAAAATGCCAACAGGTAAATGAATAATTCTATTATTATTTTTCAAATTGTGACTTGATCAATTTGAATTTGAATCATTTATCCTTCCAAGTATTTTGTAATTATTATACATGTCATGTATATAGCTTAGGAATTTAGTAAATTACTTCTTCATCCACATATTTTATTTTTATGTATGTTCTCAAATATTGACCAAGTGGTATATTTGTTTGTGGTTCTTTGGGATCCATCATTTAACAAGAATTTTTTTTCTTGACATTTTGAGATGCCATAAATATCTTGTTATTAGGAGTGAGAAAATACTATAATCTTACATTTAAGTAAGGTCTAAATTATCTTCTATTTTAATCCTTTTCTATCCTATACACGTATAGATTGGGTCATCTTTCTAGTCCTTAAGTTTTCATTTTGCTACTTCTTTCATTGTCAAAAAATAGATTGTACATATACCTCATTTGCAATGCACCTCATTAAACAAGTATTTACATATTATTGTTGATACTACTACATGAGCCTTATATTTTGTAGCATATTTACATTTGTATTATTTTTAAATAAAGTTATTATTCTAGAGAGATTTTATTATACCTTATTCTAATGAATAATTCTAAAGCATAACTCTCTTGATGTTATAAGTTAGTTTAGGGGAATTGTCCTTTGTGCCACCATATCCTAGGTCTCATGTGTAGATGAACTCATATCATAACTTATTTTCATTTTTATTTTAACTCTTTCATATTTTATATTTTTATTTATAGTGGTTTCACGTTAAAAAATCCTAAATAACTCCATGGTCATAGTAAATGTATAATATGGAGATATCATTATCAATAAGGATGAATCTTTAGGACATCAATTTTAGGAGTTATTACATCATATCCCATGTGAAGAGGCTAGTGGTATAACCACTCCTCATAAGATATATGCATGTAGTATAGGATAAGGTAGTTGCAAGTTTGTTTGAGAGTTTGTTATTCTTTAAATAGGTATCTTATGTACTTAAATACCCATCATTTCATAATACAGTTATTGAAGCATTGAGTTCTAACATGTGGTATCAAAGTAGGTAGAAGGAAGAAAGAATTTTCCTTTTGATCCTCCTCCAAAATCAACATAGAGAAGCCAAAAGAGCACTCTATTTGAGAAAATAAAATTTTAAGTTTTAGAAAATAAGTTTCAAGGGTAATATTGCCCTGTATAATTTTTTTCAAAATAAACCTCAAAAAGAGAGGAAGAACATCACCATGAAGAAAAATTCCATGGTAGATTTAAAATTTTTAGGGTGAAAAACCCCTACCAAAGGTAAAAGCCTTCAATCATAAAAATAATTATTAATTATTCCCAAGACCAATAATATCATAAACCTACAAGAAAAAAGTAGGCCAATTTCAAAAAGAAAAAAGGGGGTCATAAAATCTCCCTTGAAGAATCACCATTTCAAAAGGTAATAAACGAAGCTATAAAATCTCCTCAAAATTACAATAAAGGAAGCCATAAGAAGCTCCTAAAAAGGAAATGAAGCCATAAGAAGATCCTCGAAAGGAAATGAAGCCATAGAAGGTCCTCCAAATATAAAAAAGCCATTGAAGTTTCTTAGAAGTTTACAAGAAGAAACATAATAAGGAAGAAACCATTAAAAGCTCCTCAAAATTGTAAACAGGTGCACTATTCAGAGAAATATATCCACCAATTATCAAAAGGTGATAATTGCTATAATCTTTTGTTCTAATAACATAATTGTAGAAGATATCATTGAATACCATCAAGGAAGAAAAAAATAAGTGCAAGAAAGCTAGCATACTAAAAACACAAAGATAAACAAAATTGTTAAATAGCCAACAAAGATCTCATGTTAATGATCCAACTAGAATAATAGTTGTTTGAATAAGAAAATCAGATATTGCATGTACAAATAAACATCCAAATTCAATAATCAAAATTAGAAGGAATGAGTGGTGCATGAGAAACTAAAGTCTAAGACTTCAAAAACAATCAAGAAACAAAGGAACTCATGGATGTTTATTCAAGTAAAAAATCAGAAGCAACACAATAATATATGGAACAAACAAGCACCTCGTGTAAAAACAATTGATAAAAGTCAACTTAGTATTTGAGGAAAGAAGAGCATTGCCAAACCTCAAAGTGTCTAAGAAGAATTTCCAAAGTGAATCAATTATAATTATTTAGTTAGGTCCCAAAATATTGCACTAGTGAAAAGAGATTCAATATCGAAAAAACTAAAGCTTTAATTTGTGAAAGGATGACTTACGTGAAGAAAATCCTAAGCATAAAGAACCTTGCAATATCTTAGGCACAAACCTAGAATTTATCTAGTTAACAATAAAGAAACTCAACCAGACGCTCTCCTAGAAATTCACCAAGTTATACTCAACTAGATAGAAAATAATTCAAATAGAAGCTCACCTAGAAAATCACTAGATCATTGCTCAACTAGACAACAAATAAATTCAATCAGAATCTCACCCAAAAATTCATTAGGGTAATGTTGATTCAGACAACAAAGAAACTCAACTAGGAGTCACTCAACAATGTTCACCTGAATAGTACTCAAACATTGCAAGAAATTATTAGGCCAAAGAAGCCCCAAAAAACCAAGGAGCAAAAGCATCTAGTATAACAAAAGTAGAAACAACCTATGGTAAAAGAGACACCTAAAGTTATTTGTCTCACAAAAGTGATGCATAGACATTTGGAATAAAGTTTTCAAGTGAACAAGCATACAACCCAAAAGAAGAAAAGGAATAGAAACAAATTAAATTTGATATAAATTTAAGAGGAGAAAAGGTCAAGAAGTAAAGAGACCTTCAAAAAAAAAAATATCACATTGATAGTGGAAATAAATTAAGAAAAGGAACTTATATTGCAAATAGATAATAACTTTAATTAAAGGAAAAAATAAAATATATCTTTTGGAAAAGGAAAAATTCAAAGTGAGAAAGAAGAATATTCCATTTTATTTTTTCTTAATGAGACAAATTGAAGTATATAAAAAAAAGAGTTTAGGCATATACATACTTATTTGAAAGTATTTTTTGAGAAAAATTAAGTGAAAGAAGAATATTCAAAATTTGTAATTGTTTTCTATGACTAGTGGAGCATCAAAGTTCTTGTTGCTCAATCCCCAACTGTTAAGGGAAAATAATTATGCTCCTTGGAAAATCAAACTCATAATATAGTTTGAGTTTGAGGAAGTATGTCAAGTAGAATATAGGACCATGACTCATCTAGAAGAATAAAATGAAGATCATATAAATGATGACTAGATGGATAGAAAGGAAAGACTAATAATCATGTTTGGAATAGAAGATGAGGTCCAAGCATACATTCATGATTCAACCATGAACAAGGATGAATGGGAGAAGCTAAGACCTATTTTTGAAGCCAATAATCAAAATCAAATTCTATTCCTCTAGAGCTAGCTCCATTGTTTGAAGATGAAGAGTGGAGAAAAGCTAGAATCATTCATGAGGAAAATTGTAGAGTTACAAGAATCATTACAAGCATTGGAAACTTCAATATTTGATGCAATATTATTTCTAATTATTTTTAGATCTCTCCCATCAAAGTATAATAATTTTTGACAACATTAAATAATATTGACCAAACACCAAGCTTTGAAAATTTGGTGAACCTACTTCAAAAAGTAGAGGTGTCACATACAACTGATGAAGAAGAATGATCACTACTTACAATTCAAAGATGGAAGTATCCATTCAAAAGAGGTATGGGACCTCTATAATTCTTCCAAAAAATAAATAATTTTCAAATATATTAGAATCAGAGAAATTATTCTCAAATAAATACTTTCCACATAGAAAATATGCGTGAACACTATGGAAAAAATGGTCACATTGTGAGGGAATGCTAGTATAATCCATTTAAAATGGATCTCCTTCATGAGAGATGAACTAGTAGCAAGATAGGTCATCTTTAAAAAAAGTAAAATCAAATCTGGAGAAAGGCTTAACAAAACAATGTAGCTAAATAAAATCATGCTAAGGAAGAAGAAGAAAAATATCATGAAGAAGAAGAACATGTGTATATTGCACAAGCATAACCAAGTTAACCAAATGAAGTTTAGAAAAATGTTGAAGCAACCAAACATATCACATAATAACTTGAAGCAAAATCCTCAAAACAACCAAAGCCATCAAGAAGAAAATCAAACATGGAAGCTTAAAAAAAGCAAAGGACCAAGCACAAAATTAATCTTATTAGAATATTCAATACAACAAAAAAGGACACATAAATCTAAAGACTATATAAAGTAAAACACTTCAAAAAAAAGGAAAATAGTTGAATACTATAGAGATGATATCTCTCCAACAATTAGATCAATATAGTAGACTACCAAAAACCTTATCTATAAATTGGAAAGGAAGTTGTGAAGAACAAAAATACCTCAAGGACTCAAAGCCTTAAAATGTTTCAAGAAAGTAAATATAGAAATACAAGAACCACTTCAGATTTTAATTACAACTACAACCTGTAAAACAAGTTAGTTCCTATCAACAAAAATACAAGAGAGATAAGGTCCTAAATCCAAGCATTAAGGATCAACAATGGTATCTATAAGTATTCGAAGATATTGATAAGTATTATAAAATATATTTTTGGAGTGCATGATTGGTGGAACCCGACACTCCTAAAGGATGTAACTAGAAATTCTATATTAAGGGGAGGGATTTATTTCTCAAATTCCAACATAACCCTAAAATTATTTGTAGTAATATAAAAATAGATCTTTGACTATGATTTAATAAGCTAAAAATAAATCTTTGAATATGATGTAATAAGGGGGGTATGTTAGGAGTTATTACATCATAGCCCATGTGAAGAGGTAAGTGGTATAACCATACCTCACATGGCATATTCATGTAGTATAGGATAAGGTAGTTGCAAGTTTGTTACACCTAAACTAGGTATTCTATATACTTAAATACCCATCATTTCATAATACAATTATCAAAGTATTGAGTTCTAAAAATCAAAAAATTGTTTGAGATGTCTAAGAGGAATAGAGGAAATTTGTTTTGGGTAGATTTATGATCTGATGCTAAACATGGAACCATAATCCAATAGTTCCAACCCTACACACTTCTAAATCCATAATCCACTCAAGTTGTTGAGCAACATTGACATTCCTAAATTCTAAAGATAGATTAAGGTCAAAGTGTTAGATACTTTTCTCTAGTAGCTAGAAAAATATTTTCTATAAACTATTTCTCCAATATTGTTTGGATTGCTTTCAAGCCTTGAAGATATTAATATAGGTTAATTATTGGTGTGGATTTATTAGCAAATGATCATAAATTATGATAATCCCATCAAAAACTTGATAACACTCATAAAATTAATTTTGAATTTCTTGTTCCCATTACATCATAATAAAGATGCATTTATAGGAACGGTAATAGCATCAAAGTCAATTTATATAAATAATATATTGATGAGTTTAGCAAACTTCTTAATTTCCCCTACATTGCTAGCAACACGAAGCATCAAGTTCTCAAAATTTTCAATGGACTCCATTATCACATTTGCTATTAAATAAATATTATTCCTATCAATTATTTGGCATAACCATTTTTCTTTATGACCAAATTGGAATAAAAGTCTCAAATAAAGTAGAAATGTATTGCATCCTTTGTATATTTGAAACCACCAATGCAAAACCACAAACTAGATTTTATAAAAGTACCTATTACATCAATGCCTAAGCATCCTATAATTTCTTTTAAGCAAAAATATCTACCTTTGACACAATATGAAGGTAAGAAAAATATGGTAACCAAGTGTTATAGGCATCATAAGACTCACATTTAGTGTGAAATTGATTATAAAGAAAAATAAACATATTTGATATTTCAAAAATAAGTCAAACACTATATAGCAATATCAAAAAATATGGAGGTTGACACTGCATGTTTGACCACAAAAACACAATAAATTGATAAATCTCAACCTTTAATTTTCTTAGAGAGAAGATAAGGTGTTCTACACATAATAGAAGGTAAACCTCTTCATATAATGATTGACATTGGGAGTCAAAATATCATCATATAGAATGCTATCAAATGACTTTATTTCTAAGTGATGATGCATCTACAATATTATTTTTTTGGTTGGATTCACCCCAAAAAGGAGTGAAGGTTTGAAATTAGTATACTCTTAAGTATAATATAACATAAATGTGTAATAGTATCACATGAGATATGACATCATTAAAATTTATGTCATTCTACTTAAGAGACCTTACCCCTTTGAATTCCAAGCAACCTTATAAGTTTTCCCACAATAATGGTTTGTGTGCATCAATGTGGAAGAATTATCACATGCCAAAGTGACTAACCCTAAAGAAGTTTACTCTTATATTAATGAAGAAATTTTAAGATACTTATTTCTAATATTCAATAAATCATTCTGCTTATGGTTCAATCAAAGAGTTATGGTGCCAAGAAGTTTTGCCTTATTATGCTAGTTGAATCTTTCCCAGGATAGACTCAAAATATGGATGTATGCTTCATTGATTGTTAAATGTCTTATAGGATCCATGAGGAGTGCCACTACTCTATTTATTTAATTATTAAATTTATTTGACTCTAGGATCTTGAATACCCAACAATACACAATATCATTAATTAGTTTGAGGAAATGAAGCAATTCAATGATAGATTCAAGAGATGATTATTAAAGGCAAGTCAAGCTAATATCTTTTCCCTATGATAACACCATTATTTTGGTGTCAAATAATGATGCAAAATGGTACCTAAGCATATCACAAGGTAGGAAAAAATGGGTACTGACTACCGTGCATTAATGAATTTTTAGACAAAATCTAGGGGCTTGGCAATTCATAAAGATCAACTTCAAATTAGGTTAACATCAAGCCCTTGTTAATACTACAAATATATAGAATATAACTTGTAAGAAAAGAGAAGAAATTTATAAATGGTTGACTATATCTTTGATTTAATCTATGCACCTACTACATTCATGCACCTGATGAATGATGTCTTACATCCATTCATAGGGTTCTTTATCATTGTCTACTTAAATGATATTATTATCTTCAACAAGATATGGAATAAATAGTTTTGGCAAGTGCATGAAATATTCAACAATCTAGACCAACATAACATTCATGCAAATTTGGCAAAGTGTACTTTTGACATCATAACAATTTCGTACATTAGCTACATCCTTGACCATGATGACATATATGTAAATCTAGAGAAGATATGCATCATGTAAGAATGAATGATTCCAAAAATCTAAAAACTTTTAGAAGCTTTCTAGACCTTGTCAACTTCTATTATCATTTTTTTCTAGGCTTCTCCCGTGTGTAATGGCCACTCAACTAGATATGCAAAACAAAATTGTTTTTTATTAGATCCAACAACAATATCATGTATTTAAGAACCTCAAACAATGTCTTTGCTTGATGTTAGTTCCAGTCATGCTTGACACCACTCAACTCTTTGATACTAAGAGTGATAGAATTGGCTATGCTCTTGGTGCCATCCTAATTCAAAATGCAAACCCTATTGCCTACCATTTTTTGATACTTTATGATGCAATTTGATTATACTCCATATATGAAGAGGAATTGTATGAAATTGTTTAAGTTGTTTGATGGTGATGCAACTAGATCATGGGTAAGAACAAAATTTTCATTTAGATCATAGTCCTTTGCAATTCCTCCATACTTAGAGTAAGCTGGAGAATGAACACCATACAAATAGATGACTTCCCTACAACAGTTTCATCTAGTACCAAGTATCACAAGAGCAAGGAAAACCAAGTCACTAACTATTTGAGCTATCCCCCATACAAACATTACTATCAATATTCATGAATACTAAAAGTCACAACTTGAATGAATAAAATATGTTTTACTTTAATAACACTAAATTTTTCACCATACATCACCAGCTAATACATCATAATTCAATGCTAGAGCATCACCTCAATCATGGGTTGTTGTATCTAAGTTTTGCATAAATTTTGGTACTTCATGCTATCACCCTATCAATTTTTATGTACCATGAAATATTACCAAGTTACAAACAATAATTTTAGGATCTACATACCACTAACAATTCTTTCCATACCCAATGAAACTATTAGTATGGATTGTCATTTTTACTTTATTTGCACTAACCATCAAAACCATTGTATTTTTATTATTGTGGATAGGTTTTGTAATATGGAAATAATAATCCTAGGAAGAGAATTAATGCATTATAGACTATCAAGTTATTATTGTAGTATTTTTTTATTTACTTTGATTTCCTAGACATAATTATGTCTGATCAAGATTCATATTCTACAGGTAACTTTTGATGTTATCTATGGGATTAGTTTGACACCAAGTTGCAACATTCTATAATGTTCTACATTCAAAATGTTGAAAAACTAGAGATGATGAGTCAAATTTTAGTACATTTATTGAATATGTACAACCATGACCATACTCATTCATAAGACTAAATCCTATATTACATTTGATATTCCTACAATACGTATCAACATAACTCTAAAAACCACAATCTATTCAAGATATGTTTTTAATTTCAACTAAGATCGCCTATTGATGTCACTTTCCTCATCCCTACTAGCTCCATGATGACAACATAAGTTAAATAATCCAACCAGGTGGAGTAAATTTTGTGACACATAGAACATATACAATATCAAGTTTCAAAGATACTTGGAAATCAGCAATAGAAGTACAATGATCACCATGATCAAGTTAGAGATCAAGTTTGAATTCATTTAAAAATCAAATACTTCTCTCATGTATACTAGAAGATCAACTATTTTGTATGGTCCATACACCATATAATACACAACAAGTGAGAATTATTTAATTCTTGATTTACCTTTATACATGGGGATGTATCTAGTGTTCAATGCAAGACTCCTTAATTTGTATCATCATCATTTTCTAGAGACTATAGTGACATAAAATCTATGAATCTAATTCCCAATCATGTAATACCTATTTTAGTAGAGCAAGTGATTTATTTCCATTAACAAGCACACTTAGAAGGAAACACAAATTGTTTGGGAATTTTAAGAATAGGTAATTTGTAGCCCAATCCAAATGGTACACACTTGACCAACTCAAGAATTTATTTTTCAATTAGAATCTAATGCAATGCAAATAATCACTTCCTAAAGAGGGATATATAGGAAAAGAAATTATTACTCAAGTCCTTAGGAATCATGAACAACTTCTTAGTAATTATAATGTCATAATAATATTAGGTTATAGACCATGGTGACTATCTCAAATCTTGATTAGATAGGTAATGTTATAATGGCTTGTAGTGCTAGACATATTTATGGAACCACCACCACTATTGGTGTCAATAATTATATATCATACTCTCTACCTTGATATAAATTCCTACCCATACAATTATATAAAAACACCTATTTTACCATTGTCCTATGTTACTACAAGATACAATACTATACATGAAGTATCTTGCTAGTATCATGTATTAGAGATAAATTTATAATTGTTCAATCTTGTCACTTGGCACATTACTAACTGGTTTCATATTCAAAAGAGGTGAACACATATTTATGTAATAACCTTTGAAACTACTTCTTGATTAGTTAGAAGTCGAACATATTTTCAACTATTTTGTAATTGTTGCACATCATTTAAAATACTTTAAAATATAGTAGACCACTTATTTATTTGTCTTCTACTTCTTGATATTTTTATCTTCTACAATATTATAGATTGTGGTATCTTTATAATATTTAATATTTTGTTCTAATAATTCTTTCATTGCATAGGAACATAGTATAATGTGTTGCATTCACAACACACATCATATAACTATCTGTATTGTTGCCAATAACATTACATGATCCTTGTATTCTATATTATACTTGAATTTACATTATCTATGAATAAAACTCTTAATATTATAGAGATTTGTTTTATGCCCTATTCTATTGTATGACTCTAAAGCATAAGTCACTTTATGCCACAAGTTGGTTCAAAGGATTTATCCTTTGTGCCACCATATATTGGGCCTTGTAGTGAGGATCACATGGTATTTTAATAAACCATTCTATTATGGTATTATATGAAACCATATTATCATGATCCCCATGAAAATTGAACCCTAGTGGGTTTTATATGAAGAAAGAACTCATTAGTTGGATTTCAATCCCATGGAAAATGTACATGTTCATCTATGAAATTAGGATCATGGCTTTATATGGGAAATTCCTCACTTCTCATAACTTTCCCCAAACCCAATGAATAAAATATTATGGTTCATCCATAATATTATAAATTTGGATTAGGATGTAAATTTGCTCTTTCACAACCACTTGTTCCAAACCACTTGTAAAAAATATTAAGCTCCCTCCCATGGGATTGGAACCTTGGTTTAGGGTATGAAGCTACTTGCTCCCACCATCCACCTCAAACCCCTTAGGATAAATATTAAGGTTTACCATGGAATTTAAGCCTTGGATATATGATGTAAAACTCATCACTCCTTATTATATTTCTAAACCCTATCAACTAAAATGTTATGGTTTCCCTGTAGATTTAGAACCACTATGAATAAAACCAGAAAGCAAGGGGAAGTTACTAGATTAATTTTAGAATATGACATGGGAAAGAGCAGAAAGACTAAAATGAGTAGCAATGAATTCTAACCATTTTTTTTAACATCCTACCCAAGTACTAAATAGACTGGATCACCCTTGTACCATGTAGGGATATAAAGGCTCATCACTAGTTTATTGTTCATATTAAATAATATAATCACCATGTATTTGATGTTTTATTTAACAGTACACAAGGTCATAAATTATTTTAGACTAAAAATAATGGTAATTTAGGAGTAAAATATTGGGGCATAGGAGGTACAAGATCTATGAGTTGTATAGATGTTATTTATGGTATTAATGTGATTCCAAAATATTAATTAAAAAAATCTATTATTCCTTTCAATCCATATATTCCAAAAAATAATGGGAATGCCAATAGTTCACAAAATTCATAATGATTTAGATCTAAAGTAATTAACCAAATATTTTATTAACTCCTTCAATGCTAGATCCAAGGTGTAGATCAATTGGTGCGGTGAAATCTTGTAAGGGGGGTGAATGCCTAAGGTTCAAACCTTGGACCTCATCGGATTGAACGCTTGTCCACTTCTTGGTGTTTTCAACCACATAAAAGTTTTAAAATAAATGTGGCATGGTGTTTATAGAGATGGACTATGTGGACTACAGTGTGGTGGCTTCTAGGGCAAAAAACATAAAATATCATGACAATTATTGAGGCAAACAACGTGCTTGGATCATCATGGTAACAATCGATTTCACCATGTAAATTAAAAAAACCTCTTTCAATGTTTATGGAGTTACCTAATATTTTTTTTTAATTGGTCCCTAATGGTGTAAGCAAAGGGACAATGGAGGAGAAAATGATTTGATGTTTCTATATTATTCACACACAAGGCACATTTAAAAGGTCCATGATATTATCTTCTTTGCAAACACTCACCTTTAAGAATTTTGTTCTGGATTGCTAACCAAATAAATGTTAGGGCCTTAGGGAAGGCCTCAAATGACCAAACATGTTTCCAAGAAAAATATTTAGTAGCATACAATTTTTATTTCTTTAAAGTCATATATCCCAATTTGACAAAGTATCCACCATTTTTTGATAGATCCAAAATCAACTCATCATTTGTCTAAACATATGTAACTATAACTCTTGAAGTGTCTTTTAATCTTATTTGATATTTGTTTTCAGTACTTACATTCAATTAGGGTGCTAATAGAAATGTATTATCAAAATTTGTTGCTCAAATTAATATAATTATTAACCTTTAAAACTCTAAAAACTAAACATTCCCAAACTAGCAGGTGCCATTTTGTATTAAAAAATATGAAAATGAGGCTTCAACCAAGAATTATGCCAAAATTTTGTAAAATCACCCTCATTGATTGACCACCTAATGTATTTATTGATTAACAAACTATTTAATATGAAGTGATATATTGTGGAGCCCCTAGGTACAATTCATTTTCTAAATAGTTTTAATTCATTGGTAGGACTTATATATTTTGAAGTAATATTTTTACCTAACACTTTCCCTAGTATTTAAATAATATCCAACCAATTTTTTTCCTAATACCAAACTCATAAGTTTGCAATTTCACAAACCTTCCCTTTTGATAATATTCCTTTTCAAACCTTATCCTACTTAGAAGCCCACCTATATTCAGGGCACTAGAAAGCATCAACAAATGCATCTAAATTCACATTGAAAAAGAGAGGGAAATATTTCGTGAGAGAAATACCCATTTGTAACCCTTTTGGAATCAATAAAAAGTGCATTCTAGCATATATTTCATTAGCTTTGAAATCGATGTTCACTTTTCGTGTGTTACAGGCTCCATGGAAAATATTAGCACCTTAAATGGTATTATTGAAGCTAATTATGAAACAATCAATGATGGTTAGTTTTCTAAAAATGAACATCCTACAAAATGTGTTACAACTAGATATTACCTTAGAGCTTGAAGTGTAAAAATGCATTCTCAAATATTTTCACTCTAAAGGAGGAAGAACCTCTACTACAAAAAAAAATAATAGAAGTGATTTTCTCTTTTATGGATGACTATTAGTTTTTTTTCCTTCTATTTGTTGGAGGTATGTGTCATGTAAGGGTTGTTCTTGTTGTTAGTTCCTTAAAAAAAAGAATTGATTATGGAAACTTAGCAGTTTGAGGAAATATGGAGAATATATTTAATAGAAAGGAAAATATGGATATGCTTTAATTAACTTGTTAGAAATGTAATGAGAGCAATGTAATATTTTTTTTTTGTAATGGGAGTGGCTCCTAATAGAAGCCACACACAATTTATTAAAAAAAAATCATCTTTATTTTTCTCAAGTGGTATAAAATACTTTCCTCATAATAAAAATAAAAGTAGTATATAATTTATCCTATACACCTTAGGGTTTTAAGAACGACATAATAAATAAAGTAAAATTAAGGATATTCATTGCAATTTAGGGTCTTTAGGGAAGCATAAGAAAGAAAGTACTATGAAATATGATCCTTGCACTTTCAGGATTCCAAGGGAACATAAAGGAAAAAGTGTTTGTGACATTATTCCTTGCATTTAGGTTCTCTAAGGTAGCATAGACCTATAGATAAATCATATTATGAGCAATTTTAAAAGTTAAAGAGATTGGTAAATCTGATAGTGTTGTTGGGAATGGAAAAAGGAGAGGAAGACCCTAAAATAAAGGATAATAAAAAAAGAAGCTTAAAGGGATATAAAGGTAGAAAAGTGGAAATGATATCATAACTCTTAACAAGAAGTGCAAATAAGGCCATAAATAAGAATAAAAAGTTATTAAAAAAATACTATCCTAGAATATGTGGGGGTATGAATGAGACCACTACAAAATTGTTATTATAAATTAATAGGATGTTAAAATCCTGATTTTGTTTTAACACAAACAATAATAATAAGTAGTGAGAAATGTAAGGATGCATTCAAAAACATTTATAATATGAAGGTTTATCTAGTAGTTTCTTCTATTGGATCTTAGGTAGGTATTGCAACATCATGAGACAAATGCAAATGGAATGGACAATTGCTAAAAGCAAAAAGTAATTGTGTTGCTTGTTAATTTTGTGTGAAAGAGAAATATATCAAAGTTGGGGTTATAAATGTATATGGTCGAACTATAGTTACTCTTTATGATATATATTGGAAGTACCTTAGTTTAATTATGCCAAATTCAATGGTGATTCATAATGGCGATCTATGATTTTTTTGGGGGGGACTTCAACACAATTCTATATTTTTTAAAAGGAAGGGTGGTGTTCTTGGATAGTCTAGAATAATGGGTATTTTTACTTCATTCATCAATTCAATGGCCTTTTGGATGCTATTATTTTAGGGTTACAATAAACACATTTGCATAGTAAAAAAATAAGATAAGTTTTTATTAGCTAATACATGGTTGCAAACAAAGTGTACAACCTCTTCAAATATTTTATTGTTGGTAAGATTAGATCATGAATTCATTCTCTTTATAAGTGGTATACTCAATAATGACAATCCAAATCTATTTCAATTTTAGTCTGTGTGGCTTTAAAATTCCAAATTCTTTTAGAGGGTTATGTTATGATGGGATGAAGCAAAATCTAAAGGATAATCTATGTACATGTTTGTTCAAAAGATGAAATATCTAAAGCGGTAAATGAAAAATTTACAATGTTAAATCATTTGATAGCACATTTAAAATAAAATATAAATTTAAATATAAGATAAACAATTTATAAGAGATAATAGAAATCTATGGAATGGACCAAGCCACTTACATTCAATAAAAACTACTTTCTTATCATAATGTATTGAAAAATGGTTCTAAAAATACAAGGAGAGGTGGAATAAGATCAAATTTTCCTACTACAAGAAAAACATATTTGTATTTTTGTTGAGTAAATGCATTTCAAATCTAGACTAAAGAGGCATTGAAGTAAAAGAAGATATTAGGAAGGAAATAATTAATTATTTCAAAAATATACCATAGAATTTAGAAAAGATAAGTAGGCTCAAGGTAATATTTTAGGAAATATTCTATCAATTAGAATGAAAGCTTAATCACAAAGATATCTATGAAGGAACCACAAAGGGTAGTTTTCTCTTTCCAAACTAATAAGGCACCTAGCTCATATGAATGTCTTGCAATTTTATTTCAAATATTTTGAGATTTATTGAACAGTGGTATGTTGATTATAGTTAAAGAGGGTAAGAAAAAAGGCTACAATAAATAATATTAATACCACATTTATTGCATTGGTCCCCAAGGAATGTGACACAAAATATTTTTCTAATCTTCATCCAATAAACCTTTGTAATATAATTTATAAAATAATTTAAAAATTTACAACAAATTGATTGAAAAGCATTATAGTTTGTGTTATCTCATAGGAACAAGAGAATTTCATTATTCTCAAAAATATATATTTTTTATTAAGGTTTGTATGAATAGATTAGCTATTATTATAACACCTCCAAAATATTCTTTTTTAATCAATGTGTTTTCCATTGGACACTCAAAGAGATTTCTCAAAGGTAAATATGAAATGAAAAATCAAAGGTACTTAGGTTACAATTAATTTTTCCTTCAAATCTCATCTCCAATTTATTTATGATACTTTCCTTTTAGGTTATCACTCAATCAATGAGGCCATGGAGTTTAAATAAATATTATCATGCTATGAGAAGATTGTTGAATAATTGATTAACACTACACAATCCAAGATATTTTTCACTAAGACTATCCGATATGTTTAACATATTATTGAGGATATTTTAGGATTTGAATTTGGAAAATTGGCAATAAAAGTTTTAGAAATAAAAGGAAACAAGAAGGAGCTCTACCAAGGATCAATTTTGGATAGAAATAAATTTTATTTGGATGGATCTTAACCATGGATGTAAGGGCACAACTCATAAAGACTAAGTTGTAACCTTTTCATATATAATGCCACTTTCAAGATAGCTAGTAGGTATAACACCCAAATTGGATAAAATTCAAAATGATTTTCATTGGAGTGGATGTGAGAAAAAAATTAGATTTCAATTTGTAAGTGTGATAGGGTTTGTAGTTGAAAGAATATTGGAGAATGAATTGATAAAATACATACTTATGACTTTGGAAATAGGGACAAAACTAGGTTGGATATTATTTAAAGATCAAGAAAATAGTTGGACACAAATATTACTTCAAAAATATATAGGTTCTACTCATGCAATAAAATTATTTAGGAAATGAACCTTGCCTAGATGATTTGCAACATGGAACTCCATATCAAATAGTTACAGTTTATCAATAAACATATTAGATGGTAGTTAATTATGGATATTCTATAAATTTTTGGTTTGATGCTTAATTGAAGCATTAACAACTTATTTTCAATGTAAAATGGAAATGACTAGCTTGGGCATGATTAGCTTGTAAAGGTTTAAAGATAAAAAATTCTATTAATGTGAACACCACTTCTAGATTATATACTTCTATTAGAACCTAATTGAAGGAAAGGAACTTCAATAGATAGAATATGTGCTTCAAAAAATGCTTCAAGAGTTCTATTTGATTATTTCTATTTGAAGGATGAGTTGGTATAAAATCTATCAAAAAATGGTGGAGAATAAATCAAATTGGGATAGAAGGCCTTAGAGCAATAAAAAATAAGATTCTTACATGTGAGGATGTACAAAGAAGAGGATATCATGGACATTTTAGGTGTGCCTTATATAAAAAACATCTAGATATGTGATATAATTTATTACTTCATTGAATCCTTAAACTATTCAAGATTACTTTTTATAAATTATGAGAATAAATTCAGTAGCTCCATCAATATTGAAATAGCTGATGAAATATTGGATTAGTTGTTTAAAAGTTAAAGTGTTATGATTTCTATGGAGGATTCATCCAACCATTATTTATTGGTATTTATGGCTTGAAAATATCAATAGATTTAAAAAAATCTCATAATCATGCTCAATTTTGGATTTGTATTATTGTCTTTCGGTAAAATATGTGTAGGCATAGTACTCATTATGAGAAGTCTCAAGTTTCAAAAAGAGGTGCTAGCCTCTTAGTTATAGGATTTAAATATACACACAAGGGTCATCTATGAGAATATAGTCAAAGAGAGGATCATCTTCAATCTATGGTGATATGGAAATGTCTAAATGATACCTCTAAAGGAAATCTAGGAAAAACTAGAAAAAGTAATGTTTTGCAATGAAAAAGGTAAAATTATCCCTGCTTGAAATTATATGGAACTTCAATTAAAAACTATGAAGAGGCAAGGACGCTTCTAATTTGTCTTTGAAACAAATGGAAATATACTTCAATTGAGGTGTTCACAAATTATTGTTATTTCTATAAAAAATCGATGTGTGAATTGGATAAAAATGAAATTATTTTGTATGCCCATAAACTATTATTGGGGGCAATATCTTAAAAATTGCAGCATATCTATAGAGAAATAAATCTAATAATAGATTTTATTTTTGTTGAAGTAATGCAAAGTACAATGGGGGACACAACTAGGGACCACCCTCCTCATGAAAGTCCAACCACATACCACTAAAATATCTCAATAGGGACATAGTTATTGGTGGTGCTCATATTTATATTGGAGAAATTTATTTAAAAAACAATTCGCTAAGTGAGATTTTACCTCTTAATGAAAATGATGTCAAGGAGTTTATTATAAAAAAATAAAATTGAGAATGATGAAGAATATCTTTGCTAGAAAGATAAAGGAAGAATATATTTATAAAACATACAAGCTAGATATAATTAAAATAACTAGACAAAAAAGGTAATATTTATTATTTTGATGGGATGGTACCTAATAGAAGCCACATATAGCTTCTTAAGATATAATAATCCACTTCCATAGTTATTGGTGGCATTGATATTTATCTTGGAGAAATTTGTTTAAAAAACAACTTGATATCTCTTAAAGAAAATGATGTCAAGGAGTTGATTATAAAAATATCAATTTGAGAATGATGAAGAATATCTTTGCTATAAATATAAAGGAAGAATATCTTTATAAAACATACAAGCTAGATATAATTAAACTAACTAGATAACAAAGGTAATATTTATTATTTTATGGGATTGTCCCTAATAGAAGCCACATGTAGCTTCTTAAGAAATAATAATCTACTTCCATAGTTATTATTTTTATGTATTTTAAAATTTAATAATCTTACATCTAAAAATCTATACATGACTAGCACTTAATATTATGTTAATATATTCTATCATATAACATTTTACATGGTAATTAGTTGAAATGAGCTTAAATAGAGACAAAGTTATGAAGAACACATGCTTATACTGAGAGGGGGTGTGAACAATATAATATCAACTTTTAAGTTTCTTTCCCAAACAATATTATCCAATATTATCAATAGCAATATCAATACAAGTAATCAAAGCAATGCATAAATCATCACACACAATAGAGACATAAATTTAACGTGGTTCACCCAATGTGGGCTACTCCATGGAGAAATTATTTCTACTAAATTTTCTCAACAAATCTATTGGGAATAAATTCCCTATTACAATGTTTATGGACCTCTGTCCAAAGGAGACACCAATCCTCTACGCTCTGATTTGTGGATATCTCTCCATAGGAGAACTCTTTCCCTTTTACTCTGGTTCATGGAACTTGATCTAGTAGAATTCTATCTCCTCAACTGGTTCATGGATATCTTTTCACAAAAGAAATCTATCTTCCCAGTTGGTTTACGGATCACACTCCACAAGAGAACTCTTTCCTCTTGCTCTAGATTTTTTATCTCTCTCCATAGGAGAACTCTTTTCCCTTTCTTTGGTTCGTGGATCTCTCTCCATAGGAGAACTCTTTCCCCCTTGCTCTGGCTTGTAATCTTCTAGAAGACTTCTACCCCCACTGCTTTGGCTTGTAGATATCTCTCCATAGGAGACCTCTATCCCCATTGCATTATCTAATGGATATATATCCATTGGAGACTGTTGTCCTATTTACTCTATCGCCTTCAAATATTGCTCTCAAATATATCTCAAATCTACACCAAAATCTGTCCCAAGTCTAGCACAAATCTACTCTAACTCTATCTCAAATTTATCCTCAACCCTTAACACAAATCTTGATTAAATAAGCAACCAAAATTACTCTCAAATATGTCTCAAGTCTTCACAAGACTTCCTAAAATATGCGTTCAAGTACTCTCAAAATACTTGCTCAAATATGCCTTCAAGTCTTCTCAAAAGACTTGCTAAAATATGTCCTCAAGTCTTCTCAAAAGACTTGCTCAAATCTGCCTTTAAGTCTTCTTAAAAATACTTGCTCAAATATGTCCTCAATATTGCTCATAAAACTGTACCAAATATTTCCAATCCTTGCACACAAATAAAGATTATATATTTTTTAGAAATGCTTTCTTCAAACAAAATATATTCTACTCAGAATTCGTTTAACCTTTGAAATATATAGAGAATGATATGCACTTGCAAATGGCTCAATATGTTCTACTCAATCATTAAGTCTATCACTTTCACATGTCTCACATTTATTTCTCTTATAGCATATGACACCTATCCTCTTGATGCACACACTTTCTTACACAAATAGAATTTCTAATTTTTGCACATTCACTTACAATATCATTGAAAACCAATGTTCAAAATTTTCACACAATCATTCAACCAATGAAGCATAATTTTCTCATAAACCCTAAACAAGTATTTTCAAATATTCTTCTAACAAAGAGCACAATGTAGGTCTCAAACCCTAACTCAAATATTTTCAACAATGCTTATCAAACAATCCTTTTCACTCCACCTTATATTCAGAAACATTCACTCAACAAAATACTTTAAATAAATATTGATGTGCCCATACCTCTTTGCTTTTATAGAGATATGTCTTCAAAACCTGTCTCACCAAAAACCAATTCCTTTTGTGCCACTTCAAGGTTAGATAACAATATTCTATCTCTAAAATATCCATATGAATTTTCCCTCAATAAGGTGCTCAATGAATTCTGAAAATAATGTTCTATGATTCTTCTTTTGTTGTCAAGGACAATTCATTAAATCTCAGCAATTTGAATTTTCACTTTTCAACCCTTTAAAAATAATATTCAAAATACCCTACTAATCCTTATAGCTTCCTAACCATTTCACACAAAAATATTATCTAAACCTTATAACTCCCTAGCCAAGCACATCAAAAATAATTACAAAACCCTTATGGCTTCCTATCTAGGCATATCAAAAATATTAAATCAGCCCTTATGACTCCAAAACCAAGGCACATAAAAATATTTAATCAACCCTTATGAGTCCCAAACAAAAGATATAATACATAACTTAACAAAAATTAATCCTCCTCAAAGCCTTGTAATCGTTGCTCGAACCCACAACCTTGTTGGCCACCATACCCTGATACAATGGCAATCACTGTGTGGGCTAGCTACCCACGTGATCCAAAGGAGCACGATCTCCCTGATATTATCCACCATTGGTGCTAGTAAAAAAATCCGACCATGCAAAATAAAAGGGCCTTCATGCGAATTGAACTCTACTCCTTCTACCCTCCATGCATTATGCAATCCAAGCTTGCCAATTTGGCTACCACCTCACTTTGGATAGGGATAAACCCCTTTCAAACTTTGACCAATGCATTGCTTTGAAAATCATGAAAGCTGTTGTCTTTTTCCTTCACCGCGTTCAAATGAAAATCGAGTAAGGAAATAATTTAGGGGAAAAATAAATTTGAATACCACTTGGATTAGGCTAAAATTTAGCCTATAAATACACATGCCTTTTTACATTTGACGTCGGCTCACTTGCAATTTGAAATTGGCGCTTCAAATTTAATTTTTATTTTTATTAATATTTAAACTTAGTGTTAAATAATATACTTAGCTCCTTGATAAACTCTTTGGCAAATGAATTATACAATATCCTCTTTGAAAGGCCTTTATGGCCAAGATATTATAATATTAAAATATTATAATAGTATCCTTTTTCACTTGCTTTCTTGCACATAGTCTTAAACTTGGGCCTTCAAACCTTATTCAAACCTCTTATCCATTAACTTAGAACCCACAGTCCCAAGTTCTTTGGAGATAACCTTACCTTGATTTCATAGCACATTAACATTTTATATCAATGACCATGCAACTTTGACATCAATGACAACCAAAGTGCTCAAATTTCCAACAATCTCCCCCTTTGTCATTGATGGTAATCCTTTTATAAAAGTTACTTTTTCCCTTCCTTTTCCAAATCTGCTCCCCCTAACTGAATGCTCTCCCCCTTACTCAAATCTCTCCCCCTTTGACATCAACGACAATGGGACTCATTTGGGGCTAAATATAAGACTCTTATCTCAGTACCCTTCCCACCTCCTCTCCTTGAGGTAATTAATTTTGAGGTGGGAGTATTTATACTCCCAGCATACAATGCTCTTTTTCTTTGTCAACCTTCTTTCTCAACATACCCTTTTGATCCTTTTGAGTGTCCTTGTTCTTTCTTGTCTCTGGAATCTCTAGAAACTCTATTTTTCACCACTTGGCCTTATGACCTAGATTTTTGCACTTGTAACACTTAATTTTGTAGTTTATAGATGGTACAAATATCTTGAAATTCCTCCTGGTGAAGCCATACTATTTTTTGTCATGAACCCTGCATTAGGTTGCTTTATGACCAAATCGATTACAAAAGTAGGAATACCCTTGAAAGAGATGTCCATATTTTAAGTTCCTCTTAGTAAAACCATATTCCTTCTTTTCATGAGTCCTGCAATGCATAGCCTTGTGACCAAACTTGTTACATGAAAAACAATGTCCTTTGAAGAAATATTGCCTTGAACCCATTGGTCTCTTAGTACTTTCTTCTTTGTGATGATCCATGTACCTTGTTTGTGCATTGTTTCCTTTCTTAGTGAAGCTTTTATTCTTTGAATTATCTTCATAAGTCTCAATTTCTTCTTCACTCTCTTCCCATGAACCTTATTCTTCTTTTGAGATTGATCTTGACCCTTGTTCTTGTTTCCCTTGTCCTTCTTCAAAACCAAGTCCTGTTTTGATAGATGAAGATCTTTTTGCATTGATAATATTATCCAAAGTCTTTGAACTTTTCCCAAACCTGTGTAGATTTTCCTTAGACACTTTCACTTCCATCCTTAGTGAGATTACCTCATGTTCTAATCTTTCACATTCTAATACTTTTACCTCTAACTTTTATTTAAATGTCCTTGTCTTACCTATTGAGTTTTTCAGGTCTTGTATAAGCTTTTTTTTTTCCTCATCACATTCTTGAACTTGAACCATGAATTTTGAATTTTTATTTCTAACATTTTTCAGTTATTTAATATAAGCAATAATTTCTACTTCTAGATCTATTGTGCCTTCCTCTTCATTTTCTTAATCTTTTTATACTTCTTGGTATTCAAGAGCATCTTCATACTTTTCAACTTTACATTTAATAGAAGCATTTTCTTCCTCTTCTATTGCCAAAAATAGAATTTCTTCTTCTTCACTATCTGAGGATCTTCCATCACTATCACTTGAAGCCTTGCTTCCCTTATCAACATAGAAACCCTTCTTGTGCCTTTGACATAATTTCTTTTCATGCTTGTTTTGACCATACCTATTTTTCTTTTCATACTTGGATTTTCTTCCTTCCTTTTTGTTATGATCTTGTTTCTCTTAACTACTACTGCTTCCAAATTTTGGACAATTAGATGCATAGTGACCAGAATTTCCACAATTAATTTTTTTTACTGTTTTCATACATTTGTGCTTTCTTGATTCCTTCTTGTTTCTTCTATCATATTTGGCTTCTTCATCACTACTTGAATCGCCACTTGATTTTGGTTTCTTATCCTTTGTCTTCTTTGATGCTTTGAAGGTTACATCTTTCTTGGATTTGGGATCCTTTACCATTCTCATCTGATAAGCTATGAGAATTCTATGTAACTCATCCATAGTCAATTGATCAATATCTTTCATCTCTTAGATAGCTGAAATTTTTTCATCATACCTTGTAGGAAGCGAGCTTACAAATTTCTGAGCAACATTGGATTCTTCAAATTCAAATCCAAGTCCATGCATGGTATTAAAAATATCATCCACATGAAGTAAATATGTAGTAATGTCTTCCTCTTCTTCCATATTCAAATCTTCAAACCTTTTCTTGTGGTTTTGGATTTTTGCCATCTTGACCTTTTTATTTCCCTCATAGGTTTGCTTCCATTTTTTCCAAATCTCTTTTGCTGATTTACAATGTATAACTTTCACAAATTCTACTTCACATAATCCACTTAAGATTGCATGCATATCCTTGGCATTATTCACCACTTTATTCATCAATGTGGAGCTTTGTACCAAATTTCTTGGGCTTAAAATATAAATATTTTAACCCTATTTTTATCAATTTCCTTGCACTGAGATGAGCTAACTCTTGACATCAATGACAACATAATTACTCAAAATTTCCAAAAATATCCCACTTTGTCATTGATGGCAACCCTTTCCTAAAAATTCATTTTTCCAAACCATTTGATTCCAAATTTTCTCCCCCTAACTAAATGCTCTCCCCCTTACTTAAATATCTCCCCCTTTGACATAAATGGCAAAGGGACTCCTTTGGGGATAGATATAAGACTCTTGGCTTAGCCCCCTCCCCACCTCCTCTCCTTGAGGTAATTAATTTTGGGGCGGGATTAAAACTACTCCCAGCATACAATGCTCATTTCCTTTGTCAACCTTCCTCAACATACCCTTTTGATCCTTTTGAGTGTCCTTGTTTTTGCTTGTCTTTGGAAACTCTGTTCTATACCACTTGGCCTTATGTCCAACATTATTACACTTGTAACACTTAATTTTGTATTTTATAGAAGGTGAAAATATATTTAAGTTCCTCCTGGTGAAGCCATACTCATTTTTGTCATGAGACTTGTAGTGAATTGCTTTATACCCAAATCAATTACAAGAGTAGCAATACCCTTGAAAGAAATGTCCATATTTGAAGTTCCTCTTGGTAACACCATAATCCTTTCCATGAGTCCTACAATTCATAGCTTTGTGACCAAACTAATTACATGAAAAAAAACGTCCTTTGAAGAATTCTTGTCTTGAGCCCACTGGTCTCTTAGTCCTTTCTTCTATGTGATGATCCTTGTTCCTTGTTTTTGCATTTTTTCCTTCCTTTGTGAAGCTTCTATTTGCATAAGTCTCACTTTCTTCTTCACATTATTCCTTTGAAAATTCTTCCTCTTTTGATCTTGAGCTTGACCCTTCTTCTTGTTTCCCTTGTCCTTCTTCAAAACCAAGTCTTGTTTTGATAGCTTTGTGCATTGATAATCTTATCCAAGGTGTTTAAACTTTTCTCATACCTATGTAGCTTGTATTTAGACTCTTTTACTTCCATACTTAGTTAAGCTACATCGTGTTGTAATATTTCATATTCTAAGACTCTTAACTCTAAATTTTATTTAAATCTCCTTGTCTTAGATATTGAGTTTGTCAAATCTTGTATAAGATTTTCTTTTCCTTCATCACATTCTTGAACTTGAGCCTTGAATTTTGAATTTTGTTTTCTAACCTTTTTCAATTCTTTAAGATCAAAAATAAATTCTACTTCTAGATACACTACACCTTCCTCTTAATTTTATGAATACTTTTCTACTTCTTGGTTTTTAAGAGCATCTTCATATTTTTCAGATTTATCTTCAACAGGAGCTCTTCCTTCCTCTTCTATTGTTAAAAATAGAATTTCTTCATCTTCATTGCTTGAGGATCTCTCATCACTACTTGAAGTCTTGCTTCCTTTATCAAAATAGAATCTCTTCTTGTGCCTTTGAAAGAACTTCTTTCTATGCTTATTTTGTCCATACCTATTTTTCTTTTCATACCTGGATTTTCTTGCTTCCTTTTTCTTATGATCCTGTTTCTCTTCACTGCTAGTGCTTCCAACTTCTGGATAATTACATGCATAGTGGCCAAAATTTCCACAATTGAAATATTTTACTATTTTCATACCTTTTTTCTTTCTTGAGTCTTTGTTTCTTATGCCATAGTTAGCTTCTTCATCACGGGTTGATTCACCACTTGATTTTGGTTTCTTATACTTTGTCTTATTTGATGCTTTGAAGGCTACCTCTTTCTTGGTGTTGGGATCCTTTAACATTATCATCTCATAGGCTGTGAGAATTCCATGTAACTCATCCATAGTAAATTGATAAATATCCTTCATCTCTTCTATAGCTGAAACCTTTCCATCATACCTTGTAGGAAGTGACCTTAAATTTTTTTGAGCAACATCGGATTCTTCAACTTCAAATCCAAGTCCACACATGGTATAAATAATCTCATCCACATGAAGTAAGTATGTAGCAATGTCTTTCTAATATACCATATTCAAATATTCAAACATTTTCTTGTGGTTTTGTAGTTTTACCATTTTGAACATTTTATTTCCCTCATAGGCTTGCTTCATTTTTTTCAAATCTCTTTTGCTGATTTGCAATGCATAACTTTCACAAATTCTACTTCACATAATCCACTTAGGATTGCATGCATAGCCTTGGTATTATTCACATATAAGATCTTACCATATTTATCTATGGGAGGATTAGCTATAGGTGTGAACCCATCCTCAACTTCTTGCCATGTATCATATCCTTGTGATATCAAGTAAGTCCTCATTCTTATGATCCAGAAAGCATAATTATTCCCATAAAAAATGGTGCCTTGTTTTATGAAGATCCACTATGAGATACCATTTGTATTCCTGTAACCTCTTCCTTAAATTTGTTGAACTCTTTTTAAAGAAACTTGCTCTAATACTAATTGAAGAACACATGCTTATACTAAGAGGGGGGGTGAACAGTATAAGATCAACTACTTTTCTTTCCCAAAACATATTATCCAATATTATCAATGGAAATATCAATAGCAGTAATCAAAGCAATGCAAAAATCATCACACACAAGAGAGAAACAAATTTAACATGGTTCACCCAATGTGGGCTACTCCATGGAGAAAATATTTCTTCTAAATTTTCTCAACAAATCTCTTGGGAATCTATTCTCTATTGCAATTTTTATGGGTATCTATCTAAATGGGACACCAATCCTCTATGCTATGATTTTTGGATCTCTCTCCATAGGAGAACTATTTCTTCTTAGATCTAGTTTGTGGAACTTAATATAGGAGAACTCTATCTAATCAATTGGTTCGTGGATCTCTCTTCATAGAAGAACTCTATCTTCCCAACTGGTTTGTGGATCACACTCCACAGGAGAACTCTTTCCTCTTGCTCTATTTCATGGATCTATCTCCACACGAGAAATCTATCCCATCTTGTTGGCAATTTTGGGTTTGAGATCCTAGCTTCTTGTCTATGAGTTGTCATTGATGTCAAAAGGAAATGGCATTAATGTTAAGAGGATGTGTTGGCTTCAAAGGTGGAATATTCCAAGAGAATATTTTTAAGAGAATCCAGAGAGATTCCATTGGCAAGGGTTTTTCATTAAAACCAAACCGGTTTTTATTAAAACCAAGTTGGATAGGGTTTTTATTAAAACCAAGTTAAATGGTTTTTATTAAAACCAATGGAGGTTCTCTTTATTATTTATTTAATTATTATTTAAAACCCTTCAAGGTTTTAATTAATTAATTATTTAATTAATTAAGGGAGAAATTATTTTTAATTTGTTAAAAATACTTAAAGGTTTTTAAACCTTTTTTATTCTTAATTTATTAAAATTATTTAAGGGTTTTTAAACCCTTTTTGAAAAGACTTTTGATTAATTTCGAAATGGTATTTATTTTTGCCGACGTCAAGGTGTCTTCGAATAGACTATTTATTCTCCAACTCCTAAGGTTGGAAGGCTAATTAATTCGAAATTCCCTGAATACAATTTGCGGTGTTTGTGCTCTGTATTCGCTGCGATCAAAGGAAGACTTAGAAGCACGTGCGGTTGAAAATTCTTCGGGAGTTTTTTCAAGGGTGAAGTGGAGGGAAGTTCACTTGTGAACTTCGTAGCCCACGTGGGCTAGTGGCAGCAAAGGCTGTTGTTGGGCACTACATTGGCGGAGGTCGCCATGTCGAGTCTCGTGGGGGTGCTTTGCTAGAGTAACACACATTTTTATTAAAATGTCTTTATGCCGTGAAATTCGAAGTTTCTTGGACAGCGATTTATAAGGTGTGATTAAATTTTATGAGTTTTGGATTTTGTGATTAGCATTGAATAAAAGCTTAGAGAGAAATAAGGGCATATTTCTTTGGATGTATTTTTAAGATTATTCTTTGCTATGCTAAAATTAAAAATGGAGGTATAATGTGTGAGTTTGTGATTGTTGATTTATTGGCATGTTATGGTGGTTGTGTTTAAAGAAGTGGAGCTAAAAGGTGTAATAATGGAAGTTTATATTATTGCTCATTTATTTTTATTCTAACCCTAACTTGGTTAGAAGTTTGAGAGTTGTGTGTGGTGACAGCTTGAAGGTTCAATTATCTTCTACTCCATTAAGGTATGGGCACATTCTTCTTATGAGTATGATTGGTGTATGTTTTCATAAGAAATAAGGTTGGAGTGAAAAGGTATTCTACTAGGTATCCTTTGGCTAGGTGTAAATCCTATTTTCTGGTTTGTTGAAGACTACTTATGCATTGTTATCCTTAAGGAGAGTTTTTGGTGAATGCATAATTTCTGGTTTGAGATAGTGGAATCTTTGTCACTAGGGTTTATATTTGTGAGTCTAGCTACTTGCATTGAGTTGGTGGAACCCTTGGTTGGCTATTTTGAGTTTGATGGTTGAGTTGCTTCCATAGAGGTTGTTTGATCAAGTTATTGCTTTACTTGATTCATGATATTGGGCTTACTCCATTGAGTTGATTTGAGCAAGTTATTCTTTACATTTGGTGATATTGTGTTGGTGGATGTTTTGTTCAAATATATTTGGAGGGAAAAGGATTTCTACTTGTTTCCTTTTCTTGTGATGATTGGTTGAATGCTTTAAGGTTGATGTTGAGTTGAATGGTGTTGGTTGACTAAACCTTGTTTGATGAGCATTGTTGTTGAAACCCTAATTGATGAAAAGTGAAAAGAACATGATTATCATTGTTATGTGATTATTTGCATAGTTGGCAATTGTTGGGGTTTCATGTTCTTGAAAGAAAACATTCTATCCTATCCATTTTAGATATTGAGTTGAGTTTTCAGATTTGAGATTGAGATTGAGCTAAGTTGATTTGAGTTGAGTTTTGAGATTGGGATTTGAGTATAGAACATATTGAGTCTCTAACAATTCTCTTTATGCTTCTATGAGTTTGATAAATCACATTGGGTCTCTAACAATTCACTTTGTGATTTCCTACTAAGAAATAAGAAATTTTTCTTGGTGAGCTTGTTGAGTTTTTGGACAAGGGTTCCCCGGTGGGGACTTGTGAGCAATTTTTGGGAGGCGGTTTCGGTGGGGACTTGTTCTGAGTTAGTTTTGGAAGTTTCGGAGTTTCGGTGGGGACTTGTGAGAAAATTTGGATAGGTCCTAGAAGAGGACTTGTGAGATGAGTTTGATAGTTCTATCGGAGAGACTTGAGGACCAGAGGTGAATTGGTTCTATGGGAAGAACCCGAGGACATTTGGCAAGTCTTGTGGAGAAGGCTTGCATGCAAAGGATGTGATTTTTGTTCAAGAGTTGGATAGATCTGACAGATAGAGGAAGACTTGTACTAGACCGAATGACTATGTTTGGTACAGGTTTCCGAGATGTTGTGGATGTGATCATAGAAGGCAGAGGTCTCTTAGGCTAAGCATTGAGGACAAGAGGTCTCGGGGGGAGGGGGTCCCTGGGGCTGCATTCGGTGGAGAGGGGTGTTGTCCCTGGGCGCGCGGGGGGGGGGGGGCGGTTGCTCTTCGAGCCTCGGGGATCATTTCCAGGAGGAGGAAGGAGGTATATCTCCTTTGGGGCGGAGGCTCATAAATTTTTATTGGGGGTAGGTATCTCCTTTGGGCCAAGGCTCATAAACATTGTAATTGGGAAGGATTCCCAAAGAACTTTGAGGTAACTTTTAGAGAAAATTTTTGTGGGACGGCCAGCCCCATTCTAGGTGAACCACGTTAAAATTGGTGTCACTTTGTGGATGATATTGTGTATTGATTTGATATTGCTTTGGGTATATTGCTTTACTATTTTGAAGTATAAAGGAAAAAGTAAAAAGAGGTCTTATACTGTTCGCCCCCCCCCCCTCTCAGTATAAGCTTGTGTTCACCTCTACTCTAGTTGATGATCTTCTAGAATACTTCTACCCCCATTTCTCTGGATTATGGATCTCTCTCCACAGGAGACCTCTGTCCCTACTACACTAGATAATGGATCTCTATCCACTATATATTGTTGTCTTATTTCCTCTATCACCTCCAAATATTTGTTTCAAATATATCTCAAATTTGCACAAAACTCTGTCCCAAGTCAAGTACAAATTTGCTCTAAATATGCACATAACTATGAACCAACTCCGCCTCAAATATATCCCCAAGACTTAACATAACTTCTGATCAAATCATAATAAACTCTGCTTAGATATACCTGAAGCCTTAAAACAAATCTTGAACAAATCACCAATAAATTTTGCTTAGATCTACCCCAATATTTAAAACAAGGATTGGAAAAATCACCAATCAACTTTACTCTTTATCTCTGCTCAAATTTGTCTTCAAGTCTTCTCAAAAACTTTCTCAAATCTATCTTCAATCCTTCTTAAAGACTTGCTCAAATCTGCCTTCAAGTCTTCTTAAAGACTTACTCAAATCTACCTTCAAGTATTCTCAATGGCTTGCTCAAATATTCTCTAGCACATGCTCAAACCTGCTCTAACACATTCTCAAAATAACTCACAAGATATGCTCAATCAATCTCAAATCTTACACAAAATACTAGAAAATGCTTTACCTAATATTCAAAGTAATTCCTTTAACTTGAAGCAGTTTAGATATATTCTATCCAGAATTCATTTAACCTCTAGAACATATAGAGAATATATGCACTTGTAAATAGCTCAATATGTTCTACTCAATCATTAAGTCTGCCACTTTCACATGTCTCACTTTTATTGCCCTTTTTAAAGATAGATCTAGTCTAGCACATGTCACCTATATTCCTGATCTACACTCTTGCTTTCACAAATCTAATTTCTAATGTTTGCACGTTCACTTTCAATATCACTCAAAATAAATGCTCAAAAACTTCACACATACATTCAACCAATAAATCACAATTTGCTCATATAAACTCTAAACAAGTGTTTTCAACTTATTTCAACAAAGAGCACAATATAGGCCTCAAAACTTAACTCAAATATTTCTAACAATGCTTATCAAACAATCCTTTTCAGTCCACCTTATGTTTTCAATCAACAAAACACCTTAAATAAGGAATGATATGCCCATACCTTTTTTTCTTGCTCTTATGGAGATATATCTTCAAACATTTGTCTTACAAACAATATATTTTGCAACTATAAAATGTTAGCACAACACCTCTTTATGAGTTAGAAATCCTTCAACATGTGTACCCTATTAAGTTCCACACCAACACTCTTGGTTTCTCAAACTATAGCATCAAATCATAAAACCAAACCTTCATAATGAAGCAAAAATACAAACAATTAAAATACCTCATACACCTTTTAACTCCCTCTTAACTTCTAAACACATTCATAATAGATTTATCAAAAATCCTTATTACTCCACAAAATCACTTTAAAAAATATTTCATTATAATTTTCTTCAAAAATAAATGCATGTAATAATACAAATTTCTCTTATGTCTCCCAATGTCAATGATACTCACAATAATCAATTAAACCACATGCACCTAATCCTCAACCTTAGCAATTTAAAACTTTAATAGCGCTTACCAAAAACACTGCCATGGAGATTCAAACACAATGCTTACTGCCTGCCAGTGCACTAATGCCCTATGGACCACCACTAGGCCAACCGCCTATACAAGAACCTAATACCAAAATGTGTTATTTAACCACTGCTTACCCTTTTTTATAGCAAAATAAAAAATGTTGCCATCAGGATTCAAATGCAGGATCTATCATCTAGTAGCACCTTAAATCTACCAACCCTACCACTAGGCCAACCGTCGACACAAGGACCAAATATCATAATATGCTATTTAACCACTACTTACCCTTCTTGCTAACAAAAAGAACAATATTGTTATCATCGGGATTCGAACATAGATTTTGCCATCCGCCAATGCCTTAACCCTGCCAAGCCTGCTGTTAGGCCAATTGCTTGGTTTGTGATAGGGTTATATGACCTTAACCCTTTATTTTTCCATGCTCTTTCTTTTATTTAAAAAATAAATAAAATCTTCATCCACCTTGCTCACAAAATTTGCATCAACCATTAACATTAATCACTCGGCGCTTGCATAAAAAATATATTTTTGGCCTCCAAACTTTGTCATATAAATACGAATTTATCTCCATGCATAGGACGTTTGTGGAGTTCAATAATTATAATAATAAATATTATAATTTTATTTACTTAGGCTATATATTTATACCTTTAATATTATAATAATAAATATTATATTATTATTTCCTTTGGACCTGTCAGGAATGAGATCCATGAAATTGCATATTTCTAAATTTATGAAAGGTTTAATTCTAGTAGAGTACACTCAACCCTATCCGAAGGAGGATAACCATGCTTGGACACATGTGCGTGTGTTTACGTCTTCATGAAGAGAAATTTCCACATGCTAGTTTAGACAACAAATGTTGTTTATATCTGTAAAAGGAGAACACTGAAAGCCTCATCAACTAGAAGTGCTCAACTGTAGACACATCAATAGATATTGATTTTCAATGATGGGGAGGCACCTGAATCCCATATATCATAAAGGTATGTGCCTCTCATTATTGGAGAATCTAAAAAAATGTGTTCTTGATATTCAATGAATAGGCACATGTATCCTGTAAGGTGCTTGATTTCTAGTGAAAAGGTGTCTGAATTCTATTCTAATGGGTGCTTATATCCTATGTATTTAAGTAAGATGCATGATTTATAGAAAAAAGGTTCCTAACTTCCATTCTAATAGGTGCACGTATCTTGTGTATTAGAGTAAGACACCTGATTTCTAGAAAAAAAGCACCTGACTTCTATTCTAATGAGTGCCTGCATCTAGTTTACGAAATAAATCTTCAACATTGGAAAATGACTAAAGCCACATCAACAATTCATCCACATGATAAAAATCAAATTTCTCACAGATAAAAACACTTTTTTTGCACGTTCCAAGACAAGATAATTAGCGAACAACTTCTAAGAAGGGATGCGTGTCATCCCACGAGAAAATATTAATTTAATATTTTCTTACATTTTTTTGTAGCAAACCTCAATGAAAATAAAATTGTAGCACTTGATAATAATTGTTTGAAGAAGAATTTATTCACATGGGAAATACGCACACCATTATTTATTTTGGTAATCATAGTCATCATGAGAAAACCAATTTGTATGCGCCACAAGCGTTTACACATAATACACACACAAAATACTATATAGGTATGTACTCAGTTTTCTATTATATTTATATGATTTTCATAGAAGTATATTCCTATAAATAGTGCCATCACATTATCTGTAAAATGACCATCCAATCACCATACCCAACTCTACATTTTTCCATGTGTCAGCAATCAGTTGGATAAACAGTTATAACAATCATCCATTAGAAATCTGACACACAATTTTTATGATATTTCGCACACATCACCATAATTATTTCTAATTTTTGTGAGGATGTGCTTGCATGCACAGATACAATTGAATTAAAATAGCATGTTAAGAAAGAACCAAAATCAATTTTAAAATATAGAGAAATCCAAAGAATCAAAAACAAATTGTAGGAAAAAAAATAGAAGGTAATTCACCATAAAAATAATGAGCTTAGAGATATTTTGGGAATCAATGAAGATATTAAGATCCAATTTGAAGCTATCGAATGGATGGATTACTACCACCTGGTTAGTTAGAACTATGACACTAAAGCAGCCAAAGAATTCATAGAATCTTTGAGGGATGAGGTTGTCCAAATGTGCGAACTAGAATTTCAATCACAGATGCCCATATTGCTGCAGTCATTGATCTCCCTCAAACAGAGGACCATGTATATAAATATGATAACCATACACATTGTGCAAAAATATTTTTTAGGAAACTAATTATGTATCTGACACGATCTAGGCTACCAAAACAGTACCTCTTGAACCTCTAGAAATAAATCTTCGAGTAAATAGCTCGATCTTCACTTGCACGGGTAGGTTTTCATGGATTAATGAAAATCATTTTCATTTTATAAATCATGTGCTACATGGGGAAAATATCAATGTCCCATATTATTTAGCATGTGCTCTAAAATATGTGGCAAACTGATATCAAGCAGGGAAAACTACTGCCATGATGCATTATGGGCTGATTTTAGTCCTAATTAGGTATGCAGAGGCACATAGGGAAGCACCGATTGAATTAGGTGAAGAATATGCTACTGTTCCATAATAGTAGGAGATGGTAGAGGCACCTAAATATCATAGTCAGTAAGCTACACGAGCATTAGGTCCAACAGATTCAATGCCTGCCTCTCATCATGATCAATCAACAAGGAAGGTAGAGAAAATTATGTCCCTTGTTTATCAATATTTTAATTAGGAAGAAGGATGGATCATGTCAATCCCTATTCAAATTATGACCTACCCAAGTACTAGAAGAAAGACAAAGCAAGCATACATGATTATACATAGTTTTTCTAGTGATGAAGAATTTATTGGCATAACTGAGGATGAATTTGCTACCCAGGTGTTGTAAAATATGGTCAGTTATGAACCTTATCACCTAGAAGTCCAAGGAGAAGATCTGTAGAAATAATTATAGACATTTAAGGAGGAAGTCTTCAATTGGTAAGGCAAGTGTAAAGTAGAGCAGAATCTCTTTCAAGTATCTAGAAAGGCTGCTACAGAATAATAGTTGGAGATGTACAACACCATACGCCAACTACAGGGTATAGTGTAGTAAGTAAAATCATAGATTCAAGAAGCAAAGTATGATAATCTATCTAAGGTTGATGTTGTAGTTTAGATATAATGGGCGATGGATGTGCCCATGACTTCTCCAGATTATGAGGAGAAATATTTCTTCTTTTGGTTAGATTAGGTTAGATGCCAGAAAAGATGCCATCTTAATAGTTGAAGTAGGGGATCTTTTTGAGGCCTCTACTAAAACAAATTGTGAATAACATGAGGGCCCAATTCTACAAAATTGAGCCCCCTATAGTAGATATTGATGATAGTGAGGCTAATTATTTAGTTGAGATACTTGATGCTACCTAGTCAGATGGACAACCTCTAGATGACCAAGTAGGAGTGGCACAGTCAGCTAGGGAACCTAAAGCACAATTGGGTGCCACTTATTCAACTAATAACATACAAAAATTTGATCCTACTATCTAGAAAAAATTAGGGCAAAGGAAAGGATATGAAAAGGATCACCCAAAAGGGTCAGTTAGTCCCACAAATGATGCATAGTCAGCTAGTCAACCATTGGTTGACCAAACCAAGGCTGAATAGTTGGATGAAAAAAATATGGTTGGACCAATTAGGAGCACACCGAGGGATCAAGAAAAGAAATATGTAGAGTCCTCCAAAGCCTAGGAAATACCACCTCCATAGAAGGAAGAGGAGGTTGGTATTTCAAAATCTATTGTTGAGGCAACAACACCTGGACCATAAAGGAAATTGTGGTCAAAAAGGAAAGTCGAGAGAGCATAGAAGAAAAGGCCGAAGACAAGGGCCAAAAAAGTAAAGCAACAAAAGTAGGTGGTCACCCAATAAAAATTGAGGGTGCAACCAGAACTAAACTCAGATGAAGAGTGGGTTGCATCCATGAAAGCCTTCACTAGCCATAAGGAGTAGTTCTAAGAGCTCCAAAAGAGATTGAAGGAGGCTAAAAAGGAGTGAAATGTTTACATAAGAATAGCTCGAGGGCTAGGTATTTCTATTACCCCTACACAACCAAAATAGTTTTGAAACCTATATGGTTAAAAATATGGAAATACCTCAAGGATGAGGAAATATCTGGACAAGATGGGAATCTTCAGCAAAGAACCAATGATGCCCCCACTAGTTCGAGAATTTGAATCTCTACCCCTTGAATATGTAGAGGACAATAATACAAGAAAAAATGATGAGAGGAGAAAACAACAGAAAAAAACACACTTGATCATGATGTGGAAAAATTGCCAAATGCCCGAGTATATTATACATCCCACTATCCACCATGGGGTGAGCCTAACTTTCTAATGGTAGTCTAGCTTCCCCCAAACATACAGTACTAGAAGCAAGTTGAGTCTACATTCTAAAAGGATGCCACTATATTTATAGGATTCTACGTAGAAGAAGTATCAAGAAAAATAGGGTGGAGTAGAACAAATCTAAATGTAGGAGTAGGACCTAGTCAACCCCTATAGTGTAGTAAAAGAAATAAGGTACACAAAATAGAAATAGTCCCAATCAGTTAAAACAAGGTGGCAAACAAAGGCGTAATAAGGAATGAGACAGATCCACAACCAAGGATAAAAATTTAGAAAAAGAGCATATTGGTAGGTTGTTTATAGAACAAGGGATTACCAACATAAGGTGCTATGAGGGCATGGCAAAAATTAGGCATGGGGGGATGATGAACATAAAAAATGCTCATATTTTTTTATGGATTCATAACATGTTGTTTGGCATTATTTTGATAGAACATACATTTTATGAAGGTTTTATATATATTTAATAGTAAATTGTGTATATTCTCTAATATTTGTTTTAAGTGTGATTTGTGTGTAGATTCAATGCTTTTGCTATTTTTCTACATATTTACATTGAGGTCCCATTTGGACCTAGCACTTCATGTTTTATGGTGGAGAACTAAAGACAAATGTAACCATAACAAAAAGAAACGTATGCTAAGTTAGGCACATAAATTTCATCTACAAGTTGGAAGGCACCTAACTCCTATCTTTTAAAAGAGTGGTGGCTGACTCCCGGCTTCAAAGTCAACAGTGCCTAAGTCTTGAATTCTGAGTTAATAGTGTCTGATTTCCAATGATGGGCTAGATGGTGCTTGACTCCCATTGAAGCAAAGTGCAACAAGGACCCTATTTTCATATGAAATAGAGTAGCAGTTTCCAACAACAACTACGGATGAAGGACATCATAATGAACCGATAGATTGCCATTTATCATCAGTGGTGCAAAAAAATAAGTAGGAGAATGAGGTAACATTAGCCTCTTTTTGTCTCAAATGTAGAGGAAAGCATCCCAAAAATGCATGTCCAAAAAATAATATTAGAGTATGTGTTGTTTGTTAGAAATACCATTAGACTAAGTTGTACCTACAATTACCAAAATCTAGAGAAGATCTTAAAGTAGAGGAATTATATTACATGGGAAATAGGAGAAACTAACAATAGTATGCTATGGGAAACAACATGCTAGCTGGAATGCCACTTTATAGGGAAGGTAATTACATGAATCAAGGTCAGGTTCAACCACCCAATATGGGTTTGTGGGGATAACCACCTTGGAAAAACACCCCCCAAGGAGCTACTCCTTATAATAAATACCCATGGATGCCATATCAGTAGCCTACACCTTAGTGGAGAAACTATAATATGTAGAATTCAACTCCACAAAATGCACAACAAGTTCCACTACAATAGAGTTTTCTAGCTCCCCCTGATTTAAGACCTACTCAACTTCTTACACAACCCACATCAAATCCCAACAATAAAAAATCAAATCAACCAGCATACCAAGTGGAACACGAGATGTTTCCAATGTATAATATGAGAGTAGGTTGTAATCATGTACAATTAAGATCAGGCAGACAAGTATGAGTAGAAATAGCTCCTTTGGTAGAATAGGAGGAAAATTTAGAAGTAAAAGTTGAAGAATCACCTCTAGTAGAAGAGGTAGAGGAAGAACCAATTATTGAAAAATATAGAAAAGAGTTTCCACATTTTCCTAAAAGGTTACAGGAACCAAGGAATTTAGTACAACTAGAGTTTGATATTTTATCCAGTTTTAAAAATTTAACAATCATAATTTCTCTTTTCCATGCTATAAGAGATGTTCCAATTTACACAAAAGCCATACAATAATTATGTCTAAGAAAACCAAGATGAAATCCAACAAAATCAATTAGTGTGGTAGGTCAGTTAGTTGATCTCATGCTAGGAAACACCTACCACCCAAAATATTCTGAGCCAAAAAGCCTTGTTTTGACTGTCAAAATTGAAGGCTATCCATTACCCAACACACTAGTAGATATGGGGGCAGCCATTAATGTCATGCCCAAGGATACTATTCTAAAAATTAAACTCACAAATCTAAATCCAACAAAAATTATTCTTCAGTTGCCTGACAGATCTACAGTGCTCCTTGAAGGAATGTTGGAAGATATTATAGTTATAGTAGATGCATGGAAATATCCAACAGATTTCTTGGTTTTGTAATCAAATTCTAGATTGGGTGGTTATCCACTCATCTTAGGTAGACCCTGGATGGCAATAGTTGATACCTAAATAAGCTATAGGAATGGGAAAATAACCATTTTTAATGGCCATAATGTTAAAAATTGGATTATTTATCCACCTACACAATCCATTGATATGTTAGGAGAACCCAACTCTAAAAATTAGAATACTGGTTATTTATCAATGATTCAAACCATAATGACATTGGATGAGCTTGAGTATGAAAATTATGAAGAGAGAGTTATAAAAATATTTTTCCAAGGAGAATCCTCCTACCCTCCTCCAGAATCACCACTTGTTGGAAGTAAATATCACCACATCAAACAAATTGAGGTTGAACCTGGGAAGATATTGAATGTAAGCAACAAGTTAACACTCATTCAATAGGACACCCTAAAAGAGATATTCGTCAAACATAAATATAATTTTTCTTGGGATTATTCAAACATGAGGGGAATTGCTCCTGAATTTTGTACTAATCGCATATATCTTGAAGAACAAGTGAGACCATTAAGACAACCACAACATAGGATGAATCCAACCATGAAGGAAATTATTAAAAATGAATTGCATAAACTCTTGATAGTTGGATTTATCTACCCTATATCTGATAGTGAGTGGGTATCACCTTTGGTGGTGGTTCCCAAGAAAAATGGAAAGTGGCATATCTATGTTGATTACAGAATGTTTAATAAGAAGAAAAAGAAAGATGAGTTCCCTTTACCTTTTATAGATTAGGTCCTTGACACATTAGCAGGAATAAAGTACTTTTCTTGATTGGATGGGTTCAGTGGATACAATGAGATATAGATTGGGGAAGTGTATCAGGATAAAACAACGTTCACTTGTTCATGGGGAACCTTCACTTACCAAGTCTTACCCTTTGGTTTGTGTAATGCACCTACAAATTTTAAAATACCGGTATTATCTCCTATAATATGATTGGAGAAACTATGGAAGTATTAATAGATGATTTCACCATTTATGGTGAGACCTTTGTTGAGCAAGGTGCAACGACAGTATTGTCATTGTTGTCAACACACTCAAATAGACAGGTTGATGCAGTGGATAGTTGTTCAGATATTATCCGGAATATGTACAGTGGTGTTCAATACTTATGAGAATTTTTGTGATGTTCAAGTGAAGTTGTTACAGGTTGTTCGTGCAAATTTGTGAAAGTTACAAAAATCATCAGGAAGTTATCAAAGTAGCAAAAACGGAAGTTGTCAAAGTTGTAAAACATCAATGTAATGTGTTGGACAACCCAAGATACTATTTGGAGGTTTTTTTATCATTATCAAGTGTGGTTGTAGTGTTGGAACGACCGGTTGCTTCGTTGGTGCATTGTTGGTCATGAAACTGCAACTGTAAATTCTGCATCAGAGGCCACTTTACGGGAGGAATATTAAGCAATTCATGAGGAATTGGACCTCAAATATTTTCCTAGAGGTAGCTGGATATACTGAGAGCTTAAGTTTTAAAATTTCATCCCAAATGGAGTTTTGAGGAATAAACGGTGAGCATTGCAAAATGGCTCTGGAGCACTTTTTCCAATTTATGTGACGTGTAAAATCAGTGTCAGAGGCCACTTTATCGGAGGTATATTAAGCAATATGTAAGGAATCAAATTTTGAAATTTTTATTGGAGGTAGTCTAATATACATAGAGCTTATTTTCAAAATTTTAGCCTGAACGAAGACCCAAGGAAGAAACGGAAGCAGTTGCAAAATGCCTCCATAGCACTTTATTCCAGTTTTGGGCAGCCAAGTGCTTTTGCACTCGAATACTCAAATTCATAATTTATTGTTACCGAATGTGATGTTTAAGTGTTTTTTCACGTATATATCATCGAATTTAACATCTTTAATTTTCATTCGGAGTAATTTTGAGGCCTCCAAGTGTGAGGAGTAATGGGCACCACACTTTGTCTATAAATTGTTTGACAAAATTCCTCTTCAAAATAAAAGTGAAATTTAAAAAGGTCATAACTTTTGATCTGTAACTCCTTTTGTGTCCGTTATTTTTCCAGTGTGTAAAAAACTTTAAAATCTATAAGAATGTTATATATCCCATGGGAGACGCTATTGAACGTTGAAACGGTCATCTTGCAGCTCGAAATTTGTTAGGAAGTTGAAGTGTTCGAAGTTGAAGGGATTGCAAAACGGTTTTTAAAAAGGAGTTACTATGAGTACAGAGTGTGGTGTGAGATTAATATTTAGATCATATGAGATTAGTCAGAGTGGATGTGTAAATAGAAGCAATGAGCTAGACCACTCAGGGTCTTTTAGAACGAAGATCATATTTTCTACTACAGTTTTTATTTTTGTCAGGTCAATGCTTGACAACATGGATCAATGCTCCTTGCAGTTGGTGCTGCTAAATTATGAGTCGATTGGTGTCATTCCTTGTAGTTGGTGCTACAAAAATATTGTAAAGACCAAACATTTTCGAGGCTGGATTTGGATGGGAGTCCAAACAGTCCATTGGCACATTGGTTTTCCCACATTGGGTTTCCAGTATAAATTTGGTGTTATGTGATGCATGTTTGTGTGATTGCTTATTTTGATTTGATTTCATAGTTGGATTAAATTTTTAATACACACTAATTCGCTCCCCATCTCAGTGTCACGCTTAGTTCAAAAAATGGCATCAAAGTGAGGTTCCTGAATAGGCTTAACCATCTAGGGTGATATTGGAAGTGACACAATGGCAAGTGGTGAAGGGTTCTCATCAAACAAAGCATCATTATTTGACTAAACTAGTTACACATTTTGGAGACTCAAGATGCAGACATATCTTTGTGCTTTGGGATACGACATTTGGAATTCAGTAGACAATAGATACACAATACCCACCACTTTTCAAATCAATGTTGTTGGTAAGAAACTATTTGAGAATGACTCAAAAGCAAAGAATGCTATCATGTGTGTATTAGTGGATAGCGAACTGGTAAATATTATAGATTGTAAAATGGTAAAGGAAATATAGGACAAACTAAAGAGCATTCATGAAGGAGACGTTAATATCAAGGAGACCAAGTTACAAACACATTGAGCTCAGTTTGAAGGATTAAATATGAATGAGGATGAAAACATAGAGGCATATATGTTGAGAGTTAATGAAGTCATGATGTGATCTTTAAGAAGTAGGGTTATGAAATTAGAAAGGCAAACAATGGGAAGTTGATAGTAGTTGGATCAAGGACATCTGGCAACCTGTACACTCTCTCGGAGACTTCAGAAGGAGCATTCTTGATTGGACAAAAAGAAGAGAATTGGTTGTGGAACAAAAGGCTCGGTCATATCAGCTTTGACAATCTAGTAAAAATCGGTTCAAAGAAAGCAGTGAGAGATATTACCACCATTGGCAAACCATCAAATAACATTTATGCTTCATGTCAAAAAGGGAAGCAAACTAGAGTCTCATTTAAAATAAAATAGTACTACACGAGCAAACCTTTGGAACTAGTACATACTGATTTATGTGGACCCATGAGAACACAAAGCATAAACGGTGACAAATATTTCATGTTGTATGTAGATGACCATTCTAGGATGACATGGGTATTGTTTTTAAAGCATAAATCAGAAGCTTTTGAGATGTTCAAGGTTTTCAAAAACCAAGTTGAGAATAAAATAGAAAAAAGTATTAAATGTTTAAGGTCAGATAGAGGAGGAGAGTTCATTTTAGAGGATTTCATAGAGTATTGCAAAAAATATGGCATCAAGAGACAATTTTCAGCAGCCAGGACACCTCAACAGAATGGTGTGGTAGAAAGAAATAACAGGATAGTGCAGGAAATGGCATGAACTATGTTGATTGAGAGCAAAGTAGCAATTTTTTTTTTGGAAAGAGGTAGTCCATACTGTAGTATACATCCAAAATAGGTGCATGTTGAGGATGCATAAAAGAAAAAATCCTTATGAGTTGTGGTTCAGTAAAAAGGCAACAACAAGATATTTTAAAGTTTTTGGCAGTAAGTGTTTACATAAAAAGAACTGAATAAAACCTTGGTAAGTTTGAAGATAGAGCGAATGAAGGTATTTTTCTCGTTAAAAAGTAAAGCTTACAAATGTTACAATAAGAGGCTAAGAAAAATTGTGGAAAGTGTCAATGTTAAAGTTGATGAAAGAAGAGAACGAGTAATTAGCTATGAAGAGAACTAATCAATTTATGAAGAGGTCATTGAAGGAGATGAGGAAGAGGAAACAAAAAAGAAATAAAAAATTGACTTAGAGGATTCGAAAAGTGATTCAAAATTGGAAGAAAACAAGAAATTCAAAATAGGTAGCTGGCAGAAAGATCATCCTAGAAAGAAAATAATTGGAGACTCCATAGTTGGTGTTCAAACAAGAATAATATTAGTAAGTAACTACTATTTACTATCTAGCATTGAGCCCAAAGACGTTGCCGAAGCAAGCAAAGATGAAAGTTGGGTAAAGGCAATAAATGAAGAATTAGATCAGATCGAGAAAAAAAGACTTGGGAGTTAGTACCAAGACCCACAAATAAAAATGTAATCGATACTAAATGGGTCTTTCGAAACAAATTGAATGAAGATGGATAGGTATTCAGGAACAAAGCAAGATTGGTATGCAAAGGGTATGCATAAGTTGAAGGTAGTGACTTTGAGGTAACCATTGCACCTGTGGCCAGACTAGAGGCAATTAGAATATTTCTTGCTTTAGTAGTTTACAAGAATTTCAAAGTTTATCAAATGGATGTGAAATCAGCATTTTTGAATGGGAAACTTGAAGAAGAGGTTTATATTGAGCAGCCAGATGAATTTCATCTTGGTGATGATCCCAACTTGGTTTGCAAGTTGAATAAAGCGTTATATGGCTTAAAATAGGCACCCCAGGCATGGTATACAAGGCTAGACAATTATCTTACTCAGCAAGGGTTCAAGAAAGGTATGGTGGACAGTAAATTTTATGTAAAAGAAAATGGTCATCATCTTATTGTTGTTATATATGTAGATGATATCATATTTGGTAGCAGCAAAGATGAGTTGTGTAAATATTTTTCAAATAAGATGCAGAAAGAGTTTGAAATGTCAATGATTGGTGAAATTTTGTATTTTCTCAAATTGCAAGTTAATCAAAAGGAGAAGGGCATATTTATTTCTCAAATAAAATATGTGAAAGAGATACTAAAAATGTTCACAGTGGAGGATTGTAAGCGAGTTAGCACTCCCATGATGACAGGTTGCAAGTTGAGTAAGGATGACAAATTTCCACCTGTTGATCAAACTATGTATAGATCCATTATTGGGAGCTTACTATACTTGACAGCTACTAGAATAGAAATTTTGTAGGTAGTACGCATGGTAGCACGATTTCAGGCTAGTCCCAATGAAACCCATGTGACAATGATAAAGAGGATTTTTTGTTACCTCAAGAGTACTATGGAGTATGGGTTATGGTATCTGAAAGGTAAGGACTTCACCCTTATTGCATATTTAGATGCAGGTTGGACAGGATATGTAGATGACAGGAAGAGTACCAATGGAGGTGCATTCTATCTTGGTGATAATATTATTGCATGGCATAGCAAAACATAGGAGTCAGTCTCATTATCCATAGTAGAGACATAGTATATTGCAGCGACATCATGTTGTACACAGGTACTTTGGAAGAAATAAACATTGAAGGATCTTGTAATAAATTTTAGTGAGCCCATATCGATCATGTGTGACAATACAAGTGCAATCAATATCTCAAAGAATACGATTATGCATTCTTGCACAAAACAAATTGCTATCCTATATCATTTTTTGAAGGAGAAAGTTGCAGAAGGTGAGGTTAAGTTGGATTGTGTTCCAACAACAAAGCAAGTAGCAGACATCTTCACCAAACCATTTCCCAAGGCAGTCTTTGAGTTCCTTCTCAAGAAATTGGGAGTGGTCACACTTCCCAAGCATTGACTAGCTATCGGGGTCACATTCTTAGGGGGAGCATTTACGTCTTTGTTTATCTTTTTGCTCATGTTTGTGATTTTTGCTAAGTGTAATAATTTTTTCTTGAGAATGGTGTCCATGGACTCAGGGGGAGTTTGCAGCAATCCTTTGGTATTTGTTTTCAAAGAGGGAAAAGAGTTATAGGAAATTGTGCGTGTGTTGCCAACAATTCCAAAGGGGGATATTGTTGAGCAAGGTGCAACGCCAATATTGTCATTGTTGTCAACACACTAAAATAGATAGGTTGATGCAGTGGACAATTGTTCAGAGGTTTTTTAGAGTATGTACAGTGGTGTTCAATGCTTATGAGAATGTTTGTGATGTTCATGTGAAGTTGTTACAGGTTCATCCAAATTTGCAAAAGTTGCAAAAATCGTTAGGAAGTTGTCAAAGTAGCAAAAAAGGAAGTTGTCAAAGTTGTAAAACGTAAATAGAATGTGTTGTACAACCCAAGATACTGTTTGGAGGTTTTTTGATCATTAGAAAGTGTGGTTGTAGTGTTGGAACAATCGATTGCTTCTCCGGTGCATTGTTGGTCATGAAACTACAGCTGTAAAATCTGTGTTAGAGGCCAATTTACGAGAGGAATATTAAGCAATCCGTAAGGAATTGGACATCAAATGTTTTACTGGAGGTATCTGGATATAATGAGAGATTAAGTTTTAAATTTTAGACCAAATGGAGTTTGGAGGAAGAAACGGTCAGCGTTGCAAAATGGCTCTGGAGCACTTTTTCCAATTTATGTGACACGTGTAAAATCAGCGTGAGAGGCAACTTTGTCGGAGGTATATTAAGAAATATGTAAGAAATAAAAATTCAAAATTTTTATTGGAAGTATTATAATATACAGAGAGCTTATGTTTGAAATTTATGCCTGAACGAAGACCTGAGGAAGAAACGACAACAGTTGCAAAATGCCTCCATAGCACTTTTTCCAGTTTTGGGCAGCCAAGTGCTTTTGCACTCGAATAATCAACTTGTTTCTGAATGTTTTTTTAAAGTATTTTTTCATGTATAGCTCATCTAATTGGACATCTTTGCTTTTTGATCGAAGCAATTTCGAGGCGTCCAAGTGTGAGAATGAGTAATGTGAAATTTAAATGAGCAATTTAAATGCCTCTCCAAAATAAAAAGTGAAATTTAAAAAGGTCATAACTTTTGATCTGTAACTCCTTTTGAGTCCGTTCTTTTTCCAGCGCATGAAGAATTTTAAAATCTAGAAGAATTTTATGTCTCCCATAGGAGACACTATTGAATGCTAAAATAGTCATCTTGCAACTCAAAATTTGTTAGGAAGTTGAAGTGTTGGAAGTTGAAGGGATTGCAAAAAGGTTTTTAAAAAGGAGTCAGTGTGAGTATATAGTGTGGTATGAGATTAAGATTCATATCAGATGAAATTAGTCAGAGTGGATGTGTAGAGAGAAGCAATGAGCTAGACCACTCAGGGTCTTTTAGAATGGAGATCATATTTTCTACTACGATTTTTGTTGTTGCTTGGCAACAGGAGTCGGTGCTCCTTGTAGTTGGTGCTACTAAAGTCCATGTTGGTTGGTGCCATTCCCTATAGTTGGTACTGTAAAAATATTGTAAAGACCAAACATTTTCGAGGCTGGATTTCGATGGGAGTCCAAACAATCCATTGGCATAGTGGTTTTTCCACATCGAGTTTCCACTATAAATCTGGTGTTACGTGATGCATGTTTGTGTGATTGCTTATTTTAATTTGATTTCATAGTTGGATTAAATTTTTAATACACACTGATTCACCCCCCCTCTCAGTTTCACGCTTAGTTCAACGACCTTTGAGGAAGCCACAACAAATTTGGAAGAATACTTCAGCGATGTAAAGAAACTAAATTTGTCCCTGGGTAATGAAAAATATTTTATGTTGATGCAATATGGGATAGTATTTTGACATCATATTTCTGCAGATGGAATAAAGGTAGATAGAAATAAATTTTAAGTAATAAAAAATATGCCCACTCCCATAACTTAGAGAGAAGTTCAAAGTTTTCTTGGCTTTATTGGATACTATAGGTGATTTATATAAGATTTTAGTAAAATTGCTAAACCCCTAAACACATTGTTGTCAAAAGATGTAGATTTTATTTGGACATTTGAACATGAATAGGTATTCCAAACTTTGAAAGAAAGATTGACCACTTCTCCAGTACTGAGAGGTCCAAATTGGACCATTCCCATTCACATATATGTGTATGCATCTAATAATGCGATAGGGGTAGTACAGGGATAGAAATATGATGAAGACTTTTATCCTATTTAATATGTCATTAAAAATATTATAGGTGTTGAGTTTAATTACACTATCACAAAAAAAAAATTATTGCAGTCATTCATGCTATTAACAAATTTCTGCATTATATTATAGGTTACAAGGTTTTTGTGCATACTGATCATTCAGCCATTAGATACCTAATGATCAAACCTGTAATTAGTGCTAGAATTATTATATGGATTTTAATTTTACAAGAATTTGATATTACAATTGTTGATAAACCAGTTAAAGACAATGTGGTTGCAGATTTTCTTTCCAGGTTGACACCTCCAGATCATACAACCATAAAAGATCAATTTCCAGATGAACATAACTTTCCTCTTGATGAAAAAATACCATGGTATGTAGATATGGCTAATTACTTATCCACTAGTAAAGTATCCCCTACACTCTCACCACATGAAAAATAGACATTAATAGAAAAGAGTGTGGCCTTTTCATGGATTAATGATAACCTATTTAAAACTGAGCCTTATCAAAGCATGAGAAGGTGTGTTGCTGAAAATGAAATTGTAGAAATTATTAAAGTTTGTCATGATGAACCCTATGGTGGCCATTTTGTAGGTAAAAGGACTATGTTTAAAGTATTACAAGCTAGATATTTCTAGCCTTCTCTATTTAAGGATGCAACCAAAAATTTCAGTCAATGTGACCAGTATCAGAAGATGGGCAAACCAACTCTCTGAGATGAAATACCACTCCAACCATATATGCACATTGAGCCATTTGAAAAATGAGGAATGGATTTTTTAGGACCCATTAATCCACATTCAATAGTTATGAGATATATTTTAGTTTGTACTAACTATGTGACTAAGTGGATTGAAGTGCAAGCATTACACAATTCCAAGGAAAATACTGTAGCAAATTTCCTATTTGCATCCATCTTCACATGATTTGGCATCCAAGAGAAATCACTACTGATCAGGGACCCCAATTCACTTCAAATATAATCTAAAAAATAATGTAGTAGTACAAAATCAAGCACAATAAGACCACTCCTTACCATCCACAAGCAAATGGGCAAGTAGAAGTCACTAATCGTGAATTGGAAAATATTCTCACAAAAGCGGTGCAACAACACAGAAAAGACTAGGCTATGAGATTACCATAAGCAGTCTGGATTATAGAACTAAATGGAAAACTA